>CM038672.1:579636545-582154045 GCA_021605145.1 Aegilops bicornis
CCCCCCTCCTGGCAGCAAAACAGATCAATACCTCGATTCGTATCTACTCACCGGGCGGAAAAAACATAACATAGCATTTCTCATGAATAGACAGCTTTCGTTGAAACGATCATTTCCAAGTTCAAGATCGGTGTCGTCGATGATGATGTAGTTCTCCGAGCAAGTGGAATCGTCGTCCTCTCCTCCTGGCGCGGGGTCTCCCATGAATACTCCGATCTTCTTTATCAGGTCGTCATTCTTCTTCAATAGTGTTGCAATTTCCTCCTCATATCCATCACGTGTAGACTTGAGTTCTTCTTCCAGCTCGGTGATCCTTGTCTTCGCCTTCTTCAAATCTATCATGTCTGCGCACATCTGATTTTCCTGGCGTCGAATGTGCTGGTTTAACTCCTGGATGAAAGATGCAATGGATCTGTCCTTCTTGCTGCTGATCATCTCCCATTGCTCATCTCGGTGCCCACATATCTGGTAGATAGTGTCCTTGAGATCCTTGTTGTAGACTTCTCCAATACATCCCATGGCAATGTGGGTTGCCATGCTCTTGCCTAGACTCTAGGTTGGGGCATCAAAATAAAACTCTATGGGCTCAGTGTTTGGCGTGAACGTCCTTCCTGGAACTTGAACTCGAATCATCCAGCACTCCTCTTCTGGTAAAGTGGCGTTGTAGGTCCCGATGAAGCTTGGTATTCCGATATTCAGGTACCTAGTGACTTCCTTCAAGTGGCGTCCAAAGGGTGTGTCTTCATCCGGTTGTGCATACTTGTTCCTCGAATCCGCCATCCTAAGAGTAGAAAATGGAGAGGAGTCAGAAATGAGTAGAGAAGAGTGACCTATGGCTTATCTTAGTGGTCGTGTCCTAAACTCAGCGTGTGCTCTGAAACCATCTTGTAGCAACCTGACCTCAAAACGGTCATGTCTCTGTGCTTCCGTGTCATCCCTGGATCGGTAATGCTGACACACACAGTACTCGAAGGATTTATAATAGAGTAGCAATCACACACTTATTACATCGAATGTCTCAAAAGAGAACTTATTACAATAAATATGGCATAAGGCCATCTAATACGGTAACATCAGAAGGCTTGGAAGATAAAGTGACTCCATCAACTCCATTGGCATAGCTGAGCTGCACGGCAACGACCGAACAAACCTTACTCCTCGTCTGAAAAGTCTGCAACATAATACGTTGCAGCCCGAAAACGGGTCAGCACATGGAATATCTTTGGCAATATAACGATGAGAGCAAGAACAAAATAATGCTATCACTACATGCATATTTGGCTGGTGGAAAGGCTCTATGGTTATAGTTTTTGCGAAAAGCCAATTTTTCCCTACAACAAAGGAATATATTTTATTTAACTATCATGGTAGTTGAAACATCATTGAGAAGGTTCCTCCGACTCAATACCCATCAAAAAGTAATTATCAACCCAACATATTAAATTAGAGTGATGAGATACATTTGATAATCCAAGTACTAGATACTCAAGATGTCCATAACCGGGGACACGGCTAACCATGATTAGATTGTACACTCTGCAGAGGTTTGCGCACTTCTCCCCACAAGACTTGATCGCCTCCGTTGGATTTCTCGCACTACATGGTGTTTGAGAAATGGATGACCGAGACACAGTCTTTCAGAAGCATTAACTCTAACCCCGGGTAGACAGTACCAACCTACATCCCCTACATCTGCTAGCCTACCACTGGAAAAGGTCTTGCAACTTACTCAACTATGTTAGAGCCCATAATAGCTTGTGGCTGCACAAGGAAGTTTCTAGCATGAAATCTCTCAGTTCCCTTTGAGCCTGGGTGGCGGACCTTAGGATTATCACATGGGTACTCCGGGATATCCTAGGACAACACTGGATTCTCCAGGTGCCCGACAAGCAATCCACCCAGATGTGTATTAAAGTTGCCACCTTAAGTTGAACCATTAATTAACAACTCACATCTATCATGGATACACTCAAACCTAATCCACGTGTACGAACATAGCATGGCAATATAACCATAACGTAGAAGTAACTCCGAAGGGTTTGATAATAACAGGGCAATAGGTTCTACCTCATCAACTACTTCCCAATACCCACAAGTTAATCACATCCTAATCATGCAGTGTTTGAGGATTGGAGCTAATGCATAAAAACTGGGTATGAAAAGAGTATGATCAATGTGTTACTTGCCTTGCCGACGATCCGCAAGACCTAGGGTCTCGTAGTAGCATGCTTCGCACTCCGGGAATTCTATCGCAAACAAACAATAGGATACATAAGCAATCAAGCAAGATGCACAGGTAAAACTCAAATAAGAAGAACTAACCAGAAAGTTCAACTTAAGAACTCCGATTTGCAAAAAGAATAAAATCAAACGAAGCAACAAACTCAAACTGCGAAAGAAACAAGATTTGATTACTAATCTGGACTAAAGTCAAATTTTACAGTACCAAAATCTTGTTCAAGTTGGTTAAACAGAAAGAGGGCTTCGAGACGAAGATCTAGGCGCTTGAATCGCCTGATTCCGATAAACGAACGAAAAGATAAACTAAAACGAAAATCGGATCAGAAATCTCGATTAAAAATAATCGCGAAAAATCCGAGAAAAAGAAAAACTGACGAACAGGCTAACGAACGAACATTCGTTGTCTGTGACTAACGGGAGAAAACCGTTCGTTAAACCGAACGTACGGACGAACATCCGCTAAATAAACTAAACCTAGAAAACCTGTGAACCGAAGAAACCGAACTAGGTTTTTTTTAAACCGACGGATTTTACCTAAACCGAAAAAACCCGAACGGCGAGATTCGAACTCCGGCTGCTCGGCGGCTTCCATGAAGGGCGGCGCGGGTGACGGCGGTGCAGACGGGAGGGAGGGCGGCGCTGCAAGAAGCTCGGCGGGCGAAGCGGCGGCGTGGCGGCGAGGCGGCGGCGGTGGCTAAGCGGCGACTTGGGGCTCCAAGGGGACCCCGGGTCCGGCTTTTAAAAGGGGGCGAGGCCATGGCGGCGGCGGCGGCTCGGACTCCCTCGAGGAGTCTGGCTCGAGACGGCGATGGCGGCCTTGGTGGCTGAGCCATCTGAGCCGCGACCAGATTCGGTCTCAAGGGCTTTCTATTTTTTTAAAATTCCGAAAAGAAATCCTAGAAAAATAAATAAAAATCTAAAAATACCAAAACAAATTTTCACCGTCTAAATGAAATATTTAGAACAAGGTGAACATTTGTTTTGGCCTAAATGCAATTTTTGAAAAAATGCATATTTTTCCTATGCAAATAAAATAGCAATAAAATCCGAATAAAATCAAATATTTGATTTTTAATATTTTCCTCCAATATTTCATTTATTTTTGAGAAGTCATATTATCTCCTCTCATATATTTTAATATTAAATATTTTTGGAGACAAAACTAATTAAAACAAATAATCCTCGTTTCGATATTTGATAAAATTCAAATGTGAAAATAGTGAAATCCCCAACTCTCTCTGAGGGTCCTTGAGTTGCTTAGAATTTCGAGGATCGCGAAAAGAATATGTAATAAAAATATGATATGCATGAATGATCTATGTATAACATTCCAAATTGAAAATTTGAGATGTTACATCTACAAAGATCTTTATCGGTCGTACCGCAATGACAACATACGTAATTCCCTTTGTCACCGGTATGCTACTTGCCCGAGATTCGATCGTCGGTATCTTTATACCTAGTTCAATCTCGTGACCGGAAAGTCTCTTTACTAGTTTCGTAATACATCATCCCGCAACTAACTCATTAGTCACATTGCTTGCAAGGCTTTTTATGATGTGCATTAACAAGAGGGCCCAGAGATACCTCTCTGATACTCGGAGTGACAAATCCTAATCCCGATCTATGCCAACCCAACAAACACCTTCGGAGATACCTGTAGAGCATGTTTATAATCAACCAGTTACGTTGTGACGTTTGATAGTACACAAGGTATTCCTCTGTTATCCAGGAGTTGCATAATCTCATATTCAAAGGAATATGTATATGACATGAAGAAAGCAATAGCAATAAAACTTAACGATCATTATGCTAAGCTAACGGATGGGTCTTGTCCATCACATCATTCTCCTAATGATGTGATCCTGTTCATCAAATGACAACACATGTCTATGGTTAGGAAACTTAACCATCTTTGATTAACGAGCTAGTCTAGTAGAGGCTGATGTCTACTACCCAACTTTATTCTTGTAGACTCGTGTTGGGCCTCCAAGCGCAGAGTTTTGTAGGATAGTAGCAATTTTCTCTCAAGTGGATGACCTAAGGTTTATCAATCCGTGGGAGGCGTAGGATGAAGATGGTCTCTCTCAAACAACCCTGCAACCAAATACAAGAAATCTCTTGTGTCCCCAACACACCCAAAACAATGGCAAATTGTATAGGTGCACTTGTTCGGCGAAGAGATGGTGATAAAAGTGTAATATGGATGGTAGAAATATATTTTTATAATCTGAATAAATAAAAACATCAAGGTAGAAATTGATAAAACAGAGCAAAAACGGTATTGCAATGCTTGAAAATGAGGCCTAGGGTCCATACTTTCGCTAGTGCAATCTCTCAACCGTGCTAATATAATTGGATCATATAACCACCCCTCAAAGTGCGATGAAGAATCACTCCAAAGTTCGTATCTAGTGGAGAACATAAGAATAAATTGTTTATAGGGTATGAAATCACCTCAAAGCTATTCTTTCCGTTCGATCTATTCAAGAGTTCGTACTAAAATAACAAAAGCTATTCTTTCTGTTCGATCTATCCTAGAGTTCGTACTAAAATAAAACCAAAGCAAATTCATATTCATAATACTCAATCCAGCACAAAAAACTTCAAAGAGTGCCCCAAGATTTCTATCAGAGAAACAAAGACAAGAACGTGCATCAACCACTATGCATAGAATACCCCAATGTCACCTCGGGAATCCGTGAGTTGAGTGCCAAAACATATATCAAGCTAATCAATGCGATACCCCATTGTCACCATGAGTATTCAATTGCAAGACTTATATCAAGTGTTCTCAAATCCATAAAAGTATTCAATCCGATAACAATGAAATCTCAAAGGTAAAACTCAATTCGTCACAACAAAAGAGAGGGGAAAACACCATATGATCTGACTATATTAATAAAGCCCGCGATACATCAAGATCGTGACATCTCAAGAACACG
This sequence comes from Aegilops bicornis, assembly GCA_021605145.1. NCBI lineage: Eukaryota > Viridiplantae > Streptophyta > Magnoliopsida > Poales > Poaceae > Aegilops > Aegilops bicornis. The sequence continues at coordinate 579,641,732 of CM038672.1, forward strand.
AGAGAGAGTGACTAAACACATAGCTACTGGTACAAACCCTCAGCCCCGAGGGTGGACTACTCCCTCCTCATCGTGGTGGCCGCCGGAATGATGAAGATGGCCACAGGAGATGATTCCCCTCTCCGGTCGGGTGCCGGAACAGGTTCTAGATTGGTTTTCAGTGGCTACAAAGCCTTGCGGCGGCGGAACTTCTGATCTAGGTTAACCTCCAGGGTTTTTGGAATATTTGGGATTTTATAGGGCAAAGAGGGGGTGCCGGAGGTGCTACCTCTTGAGCATGCGTTGGTTTTCCCTTGAAGAGGAAATGGTGATGCAGCAAAGTAGCGTAAGTATTTCCCTTAGTTTCTGAGAACCAAGGTATCAATCCAGTAGGAGATAACATGCAAGTAACCTAGTACCTGCACAAACAATCAAGAACCTTGCAACCAACACGATAAAGGGGTTGCCAATCCCTTCACGGCTAATCGCAAAAGTGAGATCTGATAAAGATAATAAGATAAATATTTTTGGTATTTTTGTTGTAAAGATTGGAAAGTAAAGATTGCAAAATAAAGTAAATAGGAAACTAGAATTGTAGATCGGAAACTTATATGATGGAAAATAGACCCGGGGGCCATAGGTTTCACTAGTGGCTTCTCTCAAGATAGCATATATTACGGTGGATGAACAAATTACTGCCGAGCAATTGATAGAAAAGCGCATAGTTACGAGAATATCTAGGCATGATCATGAATATAGGCATCACGTCTGTATCAAGTAGACCGAAAACGATTCTGCATCTACTACTATTACTCCACACGTTGACCGGTATCCAGCATGCATCTAGAGTATTCAGTCCATAAGAACAGAGTAATGCATTAAGCAGGATGACATGATGTAGAAGGATAAACTCAAGCAATATGATATAAACCCCATCTTTTTATCCTCGAGGGCAACAATACAATACGTGCCTTGCTGCCCCTACTGTCACTGGGAAAGGACACCACAAGATTGAACCCAAAGCTAAGCACATCTCCCATTCCAAGAAATATCAATCTAGTAGGCCAAACTAAACCGATAATTCGAAGAGACTTGCGAAGATATCAAATCATGCATATAAGAATTCAGAGAAGAACCAAATATTGTTCATAGATAAACTTGATCATAAATCCACAATTCATCAGATCTCAGCAACCACACCCCAAAAAGTATTACATCGAATAGATCTCCAAGAACACCGAGGAGAACTTTGTATTGAGAACCAAAGAGAGAGAAGGAGCCATCTAGCTAATAACTATGGACCCGAAGGTCTGTGGTAAACTACTCACACATCATCGGAGAGGCTATGGTGTTGATGTAGAAGCCCTCCGTGATCGATTCCCCCTCCGGCAGATCATGGAAAAGGCCCCAAGATGGGATCTCACGATGCAAGAAGGTTCAAAGAAGGAAAAGTGGTTTCGTGGCTCCCCCTGATGTTTTTAGGGTATAAGAGTATATATAGGAGAAAGAAGTACGTCCGTGGAGCTCCGTGGGGCCCACAAGGGTGGGGGGGCACGCCTACCCCCTGGGCACGCCCACCTTCCTCGTGGCCGCCTCACGGAGTTCCAGACTTCAACTCCAAGTCTTCTGTGTTGTGTTTGTTCCAAGAAAGATCCTCGCGAAGGTTTCATTCTGTTTGGATTCCGTTTGATATTCCTTTTCTGCAAAACACTGAAATAGGCAAAAAAAACAGAAACTGGCACTGTGCATTCGGTTAATAGGTTAGTAAGAGCATATTAAAGCCCATTAAACATCCAAAACATATAATATAATAGGATGCAACAATCAAAAATTATAGATACGTTGGAGACGTATCAGGAGGCCACCGAGGTGGCCATAACCCACCTGGGTGCACCTGGGCCCCAGGCGCGCCCTGGTGGGTTGTGCCCCTCTCGGGGCACCCCCCCAGGTGCTGCTCTGGCCCATTGGTGGTATTCTGGTCCATAAAAAATCCACAAAACGTTTCGCGGTGTTTGGACTCCGTGATATTGATTTCCTGTGATATAAAAAACAAGCAAAAAATAGCAACTAGCACTGGGCACTGGGTCAATAGGTTACTACCAAAAAATGAGATAAAATGATTATAAAACATCCAAGAATGATAATATAACAACATGGAACAATCAAAAATTATAGATACATTGGAGACGTATCAGCATCCCCAAGCTTAATTCCAGCTCGTCCTCGAGTAGGTAAATGATAAAAACAGAATTTTTGATGTGGAATGCTGCCTAACATGTCATCTCATATTCTTTTCTTTGTAGCATGGACATTTGGACTTTTATATGGTTCAAAGCAATAGTCTAGTTTTGACATGATAATTTAAATACTCAAGCATATCAACAAGCAACAATATCTTTCAAAATATCAACGATAAAATAAGTTATCCCTAGCCCATCATGCTCAATCATTGATCCATTCATAAAACGCACTCGCATATTAGCTACACCCAATGCTCAAGTACGATCATAGTGCCCCCTAGTTGTTGCTTTATAAGAGAAGATGGAGACTCAAATTAAAAATAAAAATTTCATTAAGTAAAATAAAGGCCCTTCGCGGAGGGAAGTAGGGATTTGTAGAGGTGCCAGAGCTCAAAGCAAAAATTGAGAGATAAAAACATTTTGAGAGGCATGCTTTTCCCACCAACGAAAACGGCTTAGGGCTCCCAACACTTTCCATGCTAGATACATCATAGGCGGTTCCCAAATAGAAAATAAAGTTTATTCCTTTTCAACCATAGTTTCACTTTTCATGGCTAGCTGTATCCACGGTTACCCTCCATACCAACACTTTTCAAGGAATTTATTATTTGACAACATAAAATAAATTCATTTTTCATTTCGGGACTGGGCATCCCTAATACCTTTGCCCTACTCTCGTGCAATGACAAGTGAATAAACACGCATCATGAGAATAACACATCTAGCATGGAAAATATTAGCCACCCCTCACCGCCTCGTGAGCAGTACGAGCACACAAAAGAAAAATTTATTTTAAAAACTAGAGAAGGCACATACAAATTTTCTTATAACGGCAAAACAATACCTCATATAGGTAGGAATGGTGGACTCGTGGCAAAACTGGTTTAAAGAATTTTAGATGGACAAGTAGTGATCATACTTAGTACAAAACGAAGGCTAGCAAAAGATTGAGAAGCGACCAACCAGGAAATGGATAATCTCATAAGCGAGCATTGAGCATAATTAACACCGAATAATTCACTACAAGTAGGATGTAATTTCATTGCACAACTATTGACTTTCATGCTTGCATAGGGAATCACAAACCTTAACACCAATATTCTTACTAAAGCATAATTACTCATCAACATGACTCACATATCACATCATCATTTCTCAAAACTATTACGAGTAATCAAGTTTATTTTTTCCAATGATCTTCATGAAAGTTTTTATTATATCCTTCTTGGATATCTGCCACTTTGGGACAAATTTTCATGTGTTGCTTTTGATAAGTTCAAACAAATATAAGTGAAGATCATGAGCATAATATTTCTTTCTCTCAAATTAATTTAAGTGAAGCAAGAGAGAATTTTTTTCAAAAATATTAAAGCACACAATGCTCAAAAAGATATAAGTGAAGCACTAGAGCAATTACAAAGAAAAGAGCTTCGTTGACGGGATGTGAGTGCCGCTTACTTAGCCTCCCTGGCAACTATTTGAAGACTCTATTTTATTAAAAAACTTTCAGATCTAAGTATTTTATTAAAAAACAAGAAAAAACAAAACAAAATGACATTCCTAAAATAGCACAACTCATGTGAAAAAGCAAAAACTTAGGCTCAACCGATAATAACCGATAATTGTTGAAGAAAAAAGATGGAATGCCTACCGCGGCATCCCATGCTTAGATGCTTGAGACTTCTTGAAATAGGGACATTTACATTTCCCCCCTAACTTTGGCCCGACCTCATCTTTACCCTAAATAAAAACAGTGCTCAATTATACCCGTCTTCTGTTAGGTGCCATTACGGGAATACCCTTCTATGTCGTTTCCGTCCGGTCAAAGCGAATTGACCATGTTCGAGACGTTTTCTAGATAATTTGGCCCCTGTGTTCATATGTCACTTACATGCGGGGTGAAGAAAAAAATCTCTCTCTTTCCCTGTCTCTCTTAACGAAAAAGAAAAGCAGTCAGCCGCCGCCTACTCCCCCGAATCTCCATCCCCAACCTCTGCATCCAGCCACCTCCTCACGCCGGCGAAGCGCCGCGCTCGGCCACTCCCATCGGAGCCATTTGGCCGGCGTGCCACTAGATCTCCGCGCCGGCCCGCCGGCCCCCCGCCACCAGCCGCGCTTCCACCACAGCACCATGGCTGACCCTTGGAGCGTTCGAGCGCCGCCGCCGTGGGCCTCCACCGGAGCTCGCCTGCCCCAGATCCGCCTCCGACGGGCGAGCTTCGGCGCTGGTGAGCCCCCACCGATCCCCTCCTTTCTTCCTTCTCCTTCACCCCTGCTGGCCCGCACTGGATCTGGTGTGGTCGCGCGGCTGCTGGCAGTAAGCGCGCAGCTAGGCCGGATGCCAGTTGGTGGCGGACGAGGCCGAGGCAACAGGGTCCTGGTGGGTCGCCGAAGAGCGCCGCGTGCAGACCGTCAATGAGGCGCCTGCAGTGGCCATCTTGCGCGAGGACGGAGGAGCGGCGGCGTTGCTCACGTTCGCGTGTGGGCTGGGCCTGACTAATGATTAGTTAGCCTAACCCAGTTTGTTAAGTTGACCGCTGACGCATGGCCAGGGTGTTTAGCTTAGGCCAATCTTCATTTAAAGCTAAACCTCATGTTAAGTAGGTGCAAACCAGAGGACTCTCTCACTTAACAAAGCATTTAAAAAGTATAAAAAACAAAGTAGATAATTTTTAGTTGGGGTCCACGTGTAAGTGAGCGAGCTTTTTCCCTGAAGTGTAGGCCCCACATGTCAGTGGCATATGCACACAGGGGTAAAAATGTCCATGGGACGGCTCGATGACGGTCAAACCCCGATGACCGGACGGAAACGGAGCGGAGGGGTATTTTCATAACGCCACTTAACGGAAGAGGGGTATAGTTGCACACTGTTATTTTTTAGGGGTAATGATGAGGTCGGGCCAAAGTTAGGGGGGAAAATGGAATTGAGCATTCCAAGCTTGAGCTTTTGTGTCTCCTTAATTCCTCTCATATCACGGTTTAGAAAAATCTCAAAAGCTTCATCCACACAAAACTTAACAAGAACTCGTGAGATAAGTTAGTATAAACCAATGCAAAAACCTTATCATTCTCTACTGTAGTAAATCACTAAAACTATTATTCAACATTGCATACTAAATGCCTCTGCATATTTAATACTACTATCCTCAAATAGAATCATTAAACAAGCAAACATATGCAAACGTAATGTTAATCTGCCAAAAACAAAGATAGTCTCAGAAGAATGCAATATTCATCATACTTCCCTAACTCCAAAAATTCTGAACAATTACCACATTGTAGAAAATTTATCATAGCTTACTATGCAAAAAGTTTCAACATTTCATCACATCCAGACTTTCCTAGAGAATTTTTGCAATAGCGATAAACTTTCTGTTTTGAAATAGCACATGTAGACTTGCAAAATAAGCATGGTAAAGGCTATCCTTGACATTTTTATTGAAAAGAAATATGAAAAGCATTATTTTAAATAACAGCAAGCAAATACTAAGAAAAGAAACTGATGCTCCAAGCAAAACTCATATCATGTGACGAATAAAAATATAGCCTCAAGTAAGGTTACTGATAATGTTGGAGACGAAAGAGGGGATGCCTTCCGGGGCATCCCCAAGCTTAGTTACTTGGATCTTACTTCGATATTAACTTGGGGTGCCTTGGGCATCCCCAGGCTTAGGGCATTGTCGCTCCTTATTCTCCTCATATCGATGTCTCACCCAAAACTTGAAAGCTTCAATCACACAAAACTTAACAGAACTTCGTGAGATAGGTTAGTATGATAAAGAGCAAACCATTTCACTTTAGTAATCACAAAGACAAGATTCATATTTTTTCACACAATGACTCTTGTACCATATCATTTCCACAATTCATATTGAGCAATATAAGTCATAGAAAGTAGGAAACAAGCAAACTATGCATTGAAAGCAGAATCATCAAAAAGCGAGCATCATGTAGTAATGACGCATAAACCATACTTATGCTACTCCAAAAATTCTGAAAAATTAGGACAACGTAGAGAATTTTTATATCTACCACCTATAAAAAATTCAGATCAAAATCATGTTCCAGTGAATTTTGGAAATTCCTGGACTGAGCGCAAAAGTTTCTGTTTTTGGACAGAATCAAGTCAACTATCATCCACGCTATCCCAAAGGCTTTACTTGGCACTTTATTGAAACAAAAGCAATAAAACATGATTACTACAGTCGCATAATCATGTGAACACACAAAAACATAGGTAAAAGTGTTGGGTTGTCTCCCAACAAGCGCTTTTCTTCATTGCCTTTTAGCTAGGCATGATGATTTCAATGATGCTCGCATAAAAGATAAGAATTGAAACATAAAGAGAGCATCATGAAACATAAGTTCCTCTCTCATAATAATTTTCAGTAGCATCATGAAGAAATTAAAAAATATAAATATCACATAAAGCACTCTTTTCATGATGCATAAGCATAGAAATTTTATTACTCTCCACAAAAGCAAATTTATACTCATAAATAGTAGTGGGAGCAAACTCAACAAAATAACTATCATGGGATTGAAAAGTAAAATCATGATGACAGGTTCCATGGTTATCATTATTCTTTATGGCATACATGTCATCACCATAATCATCATAGATAGCAACTTTGTTTTCATAATCAATTGAAACCTCTACCAAAATAGTGGATACATCACTAAATAAAGTCATGGCCTCTCCAAATAAACTTTCATAATTATTACAATAAGATTCAACACCCTCCAAAATAGTGGGATCATTAGTACCTAGAGTTGACACTCTTCCAAACCCACTTTTCATCAATATAATCATCCTAAATAGGAGGCATGCTTTCATCATAATAAATTTTCTCATCAAAACATGGGGGAGTAAAAATATCATCTTCATCAAATATTGCATCCCCAAGCTTGTAGCTTTGCATATCATTAGCATCATGGATATTTAAAGAATTCATACTAATAACATTGCAATCATGCTCATCATTTAAACATGTGTGCCAAACATTTTATTGACTTCTTCTTCTAACAATTGAGCACAATTTTCCGAACCATCATTTTCAAGAAAGATATTATAAAGATGATCAATAATATGATGCAACCTCAGTTCCATATTTTATGTAGTTTTCTTTTATAAAACAAACTAGTGATAAGACAAGAAACTAAAAGATTCAATTGCAAGATCTAAAGATATAACTTCATGCACTCACCTCCTCGGCAACGGCGCTAGAAAAGAGTTTGATGTCTACTACACAACTTTATTCTTGTAGACTTGTGTTGGGCCTCCAAGCGCAGAGTTTTGTAGGACAGTAGCAATTTTCCCTCAAGTGCATGACCTAAGGTTTCTCAATCCGTGGGAGGCGTAGGATGAAGATGGTCTCTCTCAAACAACCCTGCAACCAAATACAAGTAATCTCTTGTGTCCCCAACACACCTAATACAATGGCAAATTGTATAGGTGCACTAGTTCGGCGAAGAGATGGTGATAAAAGTGTAATATGGATGGTAGAAATATATTTTTATAATCTGAATAAATAAAAACATCAAGGTAGCAATTGATAAAATGGAGCAAAAACCGTATTGCAATGCTTGAAAATGAGGCCTAGGGTCCGTACTTTCGCTAGTGCAATCTCTCAACCGTGCTAATATAATTGGATCATATAACCACCCCTCAAAGTGTGATGAAGAATCACTCCAAAGTTCCTATCTAGCGGAGAACATAAGAATAATTTTTTTGTAGGGTACGAAACCACCTCAAAGCTATTCTTTCTATTTAATCTATTCAAGAGTACGTACTAAAATAACACAGAGCTATTCTTTCAGTTTGATCTATCCTAGAGTTCGTACTAAAATAACACCAAAGCAAATTCATATTCATAATAATCAGTCCAACACAAAGAACTTCAAAGAGTGCCCCAAGATTTCTACCAGATAAACAAAGACAAGAACGTGCATCAACCCCTATGTATAGATTACCCCAATGTCACCTCGGGAATCCGCGAGTTGAGTGCCAAAACATATATCAAGTGAATCAATACGATACCCCATTGCCACCACGAGTATTCAATTGCAAGACATATATCAAGTGTTCTCAAATCCATAGAAGTATTCAATCTGATAACAACGAAACCTCAAAGGTAAAACTCAATTCATCACAACAAGAAAGAGAGGGTAAAACACCATATGATCTGACTATATTAACAAAGCCCGTGATACATCAAGATCGTGGCATCTCAAGAACACGAGAGAGAGAGAGAGAGAGAGAGAGAGAGAGAGATTAAACACACAGCTGCTGGTACAAACCCTCAGCCCCGAGGGTGGACTACTCCCTCCTCATCGTGGTGGCTGCCGGAATGATGAAGATGGCCACCAGAGATGATTCATCCCTTCGGCAGGGTATCAGAACGGGGTCTAGATTGGTTTTCGGTGGCTACAGATCCTTGCAGCGACAGAACTTCTGATCTAGGTTAACCCCGAGGGTTTTTGGAATATTTGGGATTTTATAGGGCAAAGAGGGGGTGCGGGAGGCCACCGAGGTGGGCACAACCCACCTCGGCGCGCCTGGGCCCCCAGGCTCACCCTGGTGGGTTGTGCCCCCCTCGGGGCACCCCCCAGGTGCTGCTCTAGCCCATTGGTTGTCTGCTGGTCCATACAAAATCCACAAAAAGTTTCACGGTGTTTGGACTCCGTTTGATATTGATTTCCTGCGATGTAAAAAACAAGCAAAAAACAGCAACTGACAGTGGGCACTGGGTCAGTAGGTTAGTCCCAAAAAAATGATATAAAATGACTGTAAAACATCCAAGAATGATAATATAACAGCATGGAACAATAAAAAATTATAGATACGTTGGAGACGTATAAGAGGCTTACTAGGGACATGGTGTTTTGTCTATGTATTCACACATGTATCAATTTTCCGGTTAATACAATTCTGGCATGAATAATAAAAATTTATCATGATATAAGAAAATATAAAATAACAAATTTATTATTGCCTCAAGGGCATATTTCCTTCAATCTCCCACTTGCACTAGAGTCAATAATCTAGATTACATCGTCATGTGATTTAACACCAATAGTTCACATCGCCATGTGACTAATACCCAAAGGGTTTACTAGAGTCAATAATCCAGTTCACATCGCTATTTGATTAACACCCAAAGAGTACTAAGGTGGTGATCATGTTTTGCTTGTGAGAGAAGTTTAGTCAACGGGTCTGACACATTCAGAGCTGTATGTATTTTGCAAATTTTCTATGTCTACAATGCTCAGCATGGAGCTACTCTAGCTAATTGCTCCCACTTTCCATATGTGTCCAGATTGAGACTAAGAGTCATCCTGACCGGTGTAAAAGCTTGCATCAACGTAACTCTTTACGACAAACTCTTTAGCACATTCATAACCGAGTAGTATTTCCTTAGTCCACTTAGGTAACTGACGATAACAATGACTGAAGTCCAGTGATCCACTCCTGGATCACTATCATACCCCTTGCCAAACTCATGGCAAGGTACACAATAGGTCTGGTACACAGCATAGCAAGCTTTATAGAACCTATGGCTGAGGCATAGGGAATGACTTTCATTCTCTTTCTATTTTCAGCCGTGGTCGGGTTTTGAGTCTTACTCAACTTTACACCTTGCAATACAGGCAAGAACTCCTTCTTAGACCGTTCCATTTTTAACTACTTCAAAATCTTGTCAAGGTATGTACTTATTGAAAAATCTTACCAAGCGTCTTGATCTATCTCTATAGATCTTGATGCCCAATATGTAAATAGCTTCACCGAGGTCTTTCTTTGAAAAAATTCCTTTCAAACACTCCTTTATGCTTTCCAGAAAATTCTACATCATTTCCAATCAACAATATGTCATTCACATATACTTATCAAAAAGGGTGTAGTTCTCCCACACACTTTCTTGTAAATACAGGCTTCACCACAAGTCTGTATAAAACCATATTCTTTGATCAACTCACCAAAGCGTATATTCCAACTCCGAGATGCTTGCACCAGTCCATAGATGGATCGCTGGAGCTTGCACATTTTGTTAGCACCTTTAGGATTTACAAAACCTTCTGGTTGCATCATATACAGCTCTTCTTTAATAAATCCATTAAGGAATGCAGTTTTGATATCTTTTTTTAGATTTCATTAAATGCGGCAATTGCTAACATGATTTGGACAGACTTAAGCGTTGATAGGAGTGAGAAAAACTCATCGTAGTCAACACCTTGAACTTGTCAAAAAACTTTTTGCGACAATTCGAGATTTGTAGATAGTAACACTACCATCAGCGTTCGTCTTCCTCTTGAAGATCCATTTATTCTCAATGGCTTGTCGATCATCGGGCAAGTCCATCAAAGTCCACACTTTGTTCTCATATATGGATCCTATCTCAGATTTGATGGCCTCAAGCCATTTATCGGAATCTGGGCTCATCATAGCTTCTTCATAGTTCGTAGGTTCGTCATGGTGTAGTAACATGACTTCCAGAACAGGATCACCTTACCACTCTGGTGCAGAACATGCTCTGGTTGACCTACGAGGTTCGGTAGTAACTTGATCTGAAGTTTCACGATCATTATCATTAGCTTCCTCTCTAGTTGGTGTAGGCATCACAGGAACAATTTTATGTGATGAGCTACTTTCCAATTCGAGAGATGGTACAATTACCTCATCAAGTTCTACTTTCCTCCCATTCACTTCTTTCGAGAGAAACTCCTTCTCTAAAAAGGATCCATTCTTAGCAACAAAGATCTTGCCTTCGGATCTATGGTAGAAGGTGTTCCCAAGAGTTTCTTTTGGGTATCCTATGAAGACGCACTTCTCCGATTTGGGTTCAAGCTTATCAAGCTGAAGCTTTTTCACATCGCAACCCCAAACTTTAAGAAACGACAGCTTAGGTATCTTGCCAAACCATAGTTCATACGGTGTCGTCTCAATGGATTTAGATGGTGCCCTATTTAACGTGAATGTAGTTGTCTTTAATGCATAACCCAAAAACGATAGTGGTAAATCGGTAAGAGACATCATAGATCACATCATATCTAATAAAGTACGGTTACGACGTTCGGACACACCATTACGCTGTGGTGTTCCAGGTGGCGTGAGTTGTGAAAGTATTCCACGTTGTTTTAAATGAAGGCCAAAATCGTAACTCAAATATTCGTAGCTGCGATCTGATCGTAGAAACTTTATTTTCTTATTACGATGATTCTCCACTTCACTCTGAAATTCTTTGAACTTTTCAAATGTTTCCGGCTTGTGTTTCATCAAGTGGATATACCCATATCTTCCCAAATAATCTGTGAAGGTCGGAAAATAACGATACCCACCGCGAGCCTCAATACTCATCGGACCGCATACATCGGTATGTATTATTTCCAATAAGTCATTAGCTTACTCCATTGTTCCGGCGAACGGAGTTTTAGTCATCTTGCCCATGAGGCATCGTTCGCTAGTTTCAAATGATTCATAATCAAGTGATTCCAAAATCCCATCTGCATGGAGTTTCTTCACGTGCTTTACACCAATATGACCTAAACGGCAGTGCCACAAATATGTTGCACTATCATTATCAACTATGCATCTTTTCGCATCAATATTATGAATATGTGTATCACCACGATTGAGATTAAACAAACCATTCACATTGGGTGTATGACCTTAGAAGGTTCTATTCATATAAACAGAACAACAATTATTCTCTGACTTAAATGAATAACCGTAATGCAATAAACATGATCTAATCATATTAGTGCTCAACGCAAACACCAAATAACATTTATTTAGGTTCAATTCTAATCCCGAAGGTAGAGGGAGTGTGCGATGGTGATCGTATCAACCTTGGAATTACTTCAAACACACATCGTCACCTCGTCCTTAACTAGTCTCTATTTATTTTGCAACTACTGTTTCGAGTTACTACTCTTAGCAACTGAACCAATACCAAATACCGAGGGGTTGCTATAAACACTAGTAAAGTACACATCAATAACATGTATATCAAATATACCTTTGTTCACTTTGCCATCCTTCTTATCCGCCAAGTATCTAGGGAAGTTCCACTTCCAGTGACCATTTCCTTTGCAGTAGAAGCACTCAGTTTCAGACTTGGGTCTAGCTTTTGGCTTCTTCATGGGAGTGGCAACTTTCTTGCCATTCTTTTTGAAGTTTCCCCTTCTTTCCCTTACCCTTTTTCTTGAAACTAGTGGTCTTGTTAACCATCAACACTTTATGGTATTTCTTGATTTCTACCTTCGATGATTTCAGCATCGCGAAGAGCTTGGGAATCCTTTTTTTCATCCCTTGCATATTATAGTTCATCACGAAGTTCTAGTAACTTGGTGATAGTGACTAGAGAACTCTATCAATCACTATATTATCTGGAAGATTAACTCCCACTTGATTCAAGCGATTGTAGTACCCAGACATTCTGAGCACATGCTCACTAGCTGAGCTATTCTCCTCCATCTTGTAGGCAAAGTACTTGTTAGAGGTCTCACACCTCTTAAAACGGGCATGAGTCTGAAATATCATTTTCAGCTTCTTGGAAAATCTCATATGCTCCATGGTGTTCAAAACATTTTTGAAGTCCTGGTTCTAAGCCGTAAAGCATGGTGCACTAAACTATCAAGTAGTCATCCTACCGAGCTTGCAAAACATTCATAACGTCTGCATCTGCTCCTGCAACAAGTTCGTCACCTAGTGGTGCATTAAGGACATAACTCTTCTGTGCAGCAATGAGGATAATCCTCAGATCACGAACCCAGTCCGCATCATTACCAAAAAGGGGGAGATTGAAAGTGCAACTATCCCTAGGTGGTTTTGGTAATTCCTAACAACATATAGCTCATTGAGCTAACATCATTCTAAGATGAATATTTCAGGGAAAGCTCAATGGATGGCATGACATGGATGAGAAAAGTGGATCCCTCAAATTGCTAAGGAAAAAAGGATTGGCTCAAGCTCAAAAGCTCAAGACTCTACATTTTATATTTTAGTGATCCAAGATCACATTGAGTCTATAGGAAAAGCCAATACTATCAAGGAGGGATGGGGTGTTGCTTAATGAGTTTCTTGCTCCACAGTGCTTAGTGATATGCTCCAAAACCCTCAGCTACTTTCTGATATCCACATATGACCTAAACCCAAAGTCAAACTCGACCCTACCGATTCTTTCTACCCGGCGCCACCGAGTTCAGATGTCATAGCCACTGCCACAAACCCTAGGCAAATCGGTCTCACCGATAGGGATCTCGGTCTCACCGAGATAGGATTGTAATCTCTTTGTTTCCTTTCATAACGTTTCGGTCCTACCGAGATGAGTGATCGGTCCCACCGAGATTGCAATGTAAACTCTCTGTTTCCCTTTCGTAACATTTCGGTCTCACCAAAAAGAGCGAATCGGTCCCACCGAGTTTACCTGACCAACTCTCTGGTTAGCTTATTACCAAAATTGGTCTCACCGAGTTTGTGTAATCGGTCTCACCGAGATTACGTTATGCCCTAACCCTAACCACATTGGTCCTACCGAGTTGCATATCGGTCCCAAGAAAATCCTAACGGTCACTAGATTTGCTTTGAATCGGTCCGACCGAGTTTATCAATTCGGTCCCATCGAGTTTGGCAAGTTGTGTGTAGCAGTTAGATTTTGTGTGGAGGCTATATATACCCCTCCACCTCCTCTTCATTCGTGGAGAGAGCCATCGTAACAAACCTACACTTCCAACTTCTTTGTTTATGAGAAGGAACCACCTACTCATGTGTTGAGGCCAAGATATTCCATTCCTACCATATGAATCTTGATCTCTAGCCTTCCCCAAGTTGCTTTCCACTCAAATCTTCTTTCCACCAAATCCAAATCCTGTCAGAGAGAGTTGAGTGTTGGGGAGACTCTCATTTGAAGCACAAGAACAAGGAGTTCATCATCAACACACCATTTGTTACTTCTTGGAGAGTGGTGTCTCCTAGATTGGCTAGGTGTCACTTGGGAGCCTCCGACAAGATTGTGGAGTTGAACCAAGGATTTTGTAAGGGCAAGGAGATCGCCTACTTCGTGAAGATCTACCGCTAGTGAGGCAAGTCCTTCATGGGCGACGACCATGGTGGGATAGACAAGGTTGCTTCTTCCTGGACCCTTCGTAGGTGGAGCCCTCCGTGGACTTGCGCAACCGTTACCCTTCGTGGGTTGAAGTCTCCATCAACATGGATGTACGATAGCACCACCTATCGGAACCATGACGAAAACATCCGTGTCTCCAATTGTGTTTGAATTCTCCAAACCCTTCCTTTTACATTCTTGCAAGTTGCGTGCTTTACTTTCCGCTGCTCATATACTCTTTGCATGCTTGCTTGAATTGTGCTAAGATTGCTTGACTTGTGCTAAGATAGCTAAAATCTGCCAAAGACTAAAATTGGGAAAAGGATAAGTTTTTAACAGGTCAAGTAGTTTAATCACCCCCCTCTAGACATACTTTCGATCCTACAAGTGGCATCAGAGCTTTGGTCTCTATTTGCTTTGATTTCCATAGCTTTTGGTGGTCATAGCCTTGGTTTCACAACCTAGGAGAGTATGGCGTCTAGTGAGGGAAATTATCACCGTAGAGGTCCTTACTTTGATGGTACTAATTTTGCTAGTTGGAAGCATAAGACATGCATATTCTTGGACATAACCCCACCGTTTGGGCTATTGTGTGTATTGGCTTGCAAGGTGAATTTTTTGATGGGAGAGAACCGAACCGTAAAGCTAGTGCGAAAGAGTTGAAGATGCTGCAATACAACGCTCAAGCTTGCGGTATCCTCTTCAACGGATTGTGCCCCGAAGAATTCAACAAAATCATCCATCTTGAGAATGCAAAGGAAATTTGGGATGCTTTGATTGATATGCATGAAGGTACCGACTCCGTCAAGGAATCCAAGTTGGATGTGCTCCAAAGTCAAATTGACAAGTTCAAAATGAAGGATGGTGAAGGTGTCATTTGAAATGTACTCTAGGCTTGCTCTTATCACAAATGAGATTGCCGGCTTAGGAAGTGAAGAGATGACCGACAAATTCATCATCAAGAAGATCCTAAGAGCTTTGGATGGAAAATATGATACCGTGTGCACATTGATCCAAATGATGCCCAATTACAAAGATCTCAAGCCAACGGAAGTCATTGGAAGAATTGTTGCTCATGAGATGTCACTAAAGGATAAGGAGGAACTTCACAAAAAGTCAAGTGGTGCTTACAAAGCCTCATGTGAAGCCCCCACATCATCAAGTGAGAGACAAACCTTCAATGAAGAATTGAGCTTAATGGTGAAGAACTTCAACAAATTCTACAAGAGCAGAAGCAAAGAGAGAAGCTCCAAGTCAAGGTCCTACAATGACAAAAGATCTTCCAGTCAGGAGCGTAATTGCTACAATTGTGGAAGACCCAGACACTATTCCAATGAGTGTACGACACCCTACAAAAGAAGAGAAGGTTCTCCAAAAAGAAGAAGTAGAAGAGATGAATCACCACCAAGAGAAAGGAGTAGAGATGATCGTTATGAACGAAGACCCTCATGGAGAAGCAAGGATTCGGAAAGGAAGGATAAGTCATCAAGGAGCTACACAAAACGAAGATATCAAGCTGATGTTGGTGAATGGGTATCCGGCTCCGACTCCGACAATCACTCCAAGAGAAGTTATCACTTCGACTCCGAATTTACTCAAGATGAAGGTGTTGCCGGTCTAGCGCTTGTCTCAACTAACTCCTACGACATATTTGATTCACCAAATGAAGGAATTGGAAGATGCTTCATGGCCAAAGGCCCAAAGGTAACACACCCCGAGTATGTTGATTTCAATACTGATGAAGATGACTTGCTAGGTGATGATGATTTACTTGTTGACAACTCTAGTGATGAATACTATGATGAAACGTCAATTAATCATGCTAATCAAGATAAAACGAATGACAATGATAAGGACAAGATTGATTTTCTAACTAAAGAACTAAACACTCTTAAGTTAGCTCATGAAACTATCTTAGAAGATCATCGAGAACTTTTAAGGACTCATGAGAAGTTACGCTTTGAAAAGCTCAATCTTGAGCAAGAGCATGAGTTCTTAAAGGCAATCAATGATGATCTTCGTAATAAAAGTTCTTCTTACATTGCCAAGCGTTTACTCTTATCTACTTACATGCCTCAAGTCAAATCCACTAACAAAAACAAGAAAGATTCTTCCTCTAGTAGTAACAATAATCATGCTAAATCAAATGTTGTTGCTTCTAGTACTTCTCTTGATTCCACTAATGATTCTCTTAGCAAAGTTACACTTGAGCAAGAAAATAGCTTATTGAAGGGAATTATAGAGAAAGGTGTTTACAAGAGCCTTGCCGGGAGTAAGCAATTTGAGGAAATTGTACGCAAGCAAGGAAGGCATCGAAAGAATCAAGGTGTTGGTTTTGAACGAAAGTTCAATGCCAATGGAGTTGAGTGGGAAGAAGATCAATATCCCAAGACAAAGTTTGTTCCTCAACAAGAGAAGTATGATCCTACTTCCTTCAAAGGGACACAAGCTCGAGATGATCTTCCACCACAATACCACAAGCAAAAAGGCAAGGACAAGCTTCAAGAGGAGATTGATGCATTTCAAGAAGCTCCTAAGGCCTTGGTCAAGTGGGTTCCCAAGACTATGACAAGTTCTACTTCATCAAGTACGACTACAACTACAAGGATTCCCATCAAGATGATGTGGATCCCGAAGAAGAAGAACTAGAGAGTTCTTGAGGGTGACTCCGCCAACATATTTCACTCATATTATCTTGGCAAACAACGAGTGCAATCAACTTCCACATCTTGCACTAGTTCAAGGAGTCACAAACCCTCTTGTTGGTAAGACAAGGGACAAGGTAACATAATGCTTTCATAGACATTGTCGGTGTCAAAACCGGCGGATCTCGGGTAGGGGGTCCCGAACTATGCGTCTAGGCGGATGGTAACAGGAGACAAGGGACACGATGTTTTTACCCAGGTTCGGGCCCTCTAGATGGAGGTAAAGCCATACTCCTGCTTGATTAATATTGATGATATGGGTAGTACAAGATTAGATCTACCACGAGATTAGAGAGGCTAAACCCTAGAAGCTAGCCTATGGTATGATTGTTGTTCGTCCTATGGACTAAAACCCTCCGGTTTATATAGACACCGGAGAGGGCTAGGGTTACAGTAGTCGGTTACAATGGGAGGAGATCTACATATCCGTATCGCCAAGCTTGCCTTCCACGCCAAGGAAAGTCCCATCCAGGACACGGACGAAGTCTTCAATCTTGTATCTTCATAGTCCAGAGTCCGGCCGAAGGTTATAGTCCGCCATCCGGACAACCCCTAATCCAGACTCCTCAAGAGCCCTCTCGAACCGCCTTCAATGACGCATTTAGTCCAAGGCAGATTGTCTTCGGCATTGCAAGGCGGTTTCCTCCCCCGAATACTTCATAGACGATTTTGAACACAAGGATAGTGTCCGGCTCTACAAAATAAGTTCCACATACCACCGTAGAGAGAATAATATTTGCACAAATCCAATCTGCCGAGGTATTCCGCAGCGTGACATCACACCACGACCAAGCCTTTATTCGAATCTATTTTACTGTCCCACCTCAGCGCATTTAGCGAGGCGGTTTCCTTGGCACATCTTGTCGAAGCTGAGATCGTGCCCCCTTATTCCGGGATTCTCATCAATACGGGCGTGGGTAACCCAACCGTGCCATTAATTACGGCGCTTGGGAGATAAGCGAGTTTTACCAGGCGGGTGGGGACGTGCAGTCTCGTCCGCTCATATAAGGGGATAAGGATCCACCTTTTTCATCTACGCCTTCCTCCTCCTTTGCTTATCCATTTTCGCGCACTCGAGCTCCAGCGCCCAAGTCCGCATATCCCACCTCAACCTTCTCCAGCAATGTCCGGAGCGGGAGGCAAGTGGATGGTCTCCTCCGTCACGGAGGGACACATCAAGAAGCTGAGGAAAGCCGGATACTTGTCCAATGACATCGCCAAGACCGGCTCCCGGACAAAGGGGCAGCTCATCCCCACCCGTGCCCCATGAGAGGGTGGTGTTCCTCACCCATTTCCTCCGCGGACTAGGTTTCCCACTTCACCCATTTGTCCGGGGGCTCATGTTCTACTACGGCCTGGATTTCCACGATCTGGCCCCGAACTTCGTCCTCAACATCTCGGTGTTTATCGTCGTGTGTGAGGCCTTCCTCCGTATTAAGCCCCACTTCAGCTTATGGCTGAAGACCTTCAATGTCAAGCCGAAGGTAGTGGGCGGCCAGCAAGCAGAGTGCAGAGGCGCCATGGTGGGCAAGATGCCAACGTTACATGGCTCGAGGGCTCCTTCGTGGAGACCATAAAGGGGTGGTAATCGGGGTGGTTCTATATCACCGTGCCGCGTGACCCTGAATGGGCAGCGGCCCCCGAATTCCGATCTGGCATCCCCACACGGCTCACCTCCTGGAAAGAGAAGGGTCTGTCGTGGGGTAATTCGGAAGAGCGGACCGGACTCCAAACCTGCATCCAAAACCTGGTGGACAAAAAGGTTAAACTCGTCAATATAGTCCAGGTCATGCTCATCCGCCAGATCCTCCCGTGTCAACGACGGGATTTTAACTTGTCGGAGTTCAACCCGGCCCAGCAACAAACTCTGACCAGGCTCTTTGACACAACGCACGAGGATGCATGGAAGGTGCTATTCAAGGGCGCCGAGGTTCCCCCTCCCATCACCGAGGATCACGGATTCCGCGCGAAGCGCCAAGCCAGCGTAGTAAGCTTATTTTACCCTTTACGGGATACTTGTTTTTCACAAATTGACTCTATGCGGGATCTAAGCTCCTGTTTCCTTTGACAGGAATTGAAGGAAATATGCCCTAGAGGCAATAATAAAGTTATTATTTATTTCCTTATATCATGATAAATGTTTATTATTCATGCTAGAATTGTATTAACCGGAAACATAATACATGTGTGAATATATAGACAAACAGTATGTCACTAGTATGCCTCTACTTGACTAGCTTGTTAATCAAAGATGGTTATGTTTCCTAACCATGAACAAGGAGTTGTTATTTGATTAACAAGGTCACATCATTAGTAGAATGATCTCGATTGACATGACCCATTCCGTTAGCTTAACACTTGATCGCTTTAGTATGTTAATGCTTTCTTCATGACCCATACATGTTCCTATAACTATGAGATTATGCAACTCCGTTTACGGAGGAACACTTTGGGTGCTACCAAACGTCACAACAATCTGGGTGATTATAAAGGAGTACTACAGGTGTGTCTCCAAAGGTACTTGTTGGGTTGGCGTATTTCGAGATTAGGTTTTGTCACTCCGATTGTCGGAGAGGTATCTCCGAGCCTTCTCGGTAATGCACATCACTTAAGCCTTGCAAGCATTACAACTAATGAGTTAGTTGTGAGATGATGTATTACAGAGCGAGTAAAGAGACTTACCGATAACGAGATTGAACTAGGTATTGGATACCGACGATCGAATCTCGGGTAAGTAACATACCGATGACAAAGGGAACAACGTATGTCGTTATGCGGTTTGACCGATAAAGATCTTCAGAGAATATGTAGGAACCAATATGGGCATCCGAGTTCCGCTGTTGGTTATTGACCGAGAATGGTTCTAGGTCATGTCTACATAGTTCTCGAACCCGTAGGGTCCGCACGCTTAACAACGTTCGATGTGATTCATTATGAGTTTATAAGTATTGATGCAGAAGTTTGTTCGAGTCCCGGATGTGATCACGGACATGACGAGGAGTCTCGAAATGGTCGAGACATAAAGATTGATATATTGGAAGCCTATGTTTGGACTTGGAAGGGTTCCGAGTGAAAACAGGAAGTTAGGAACACCGGGGTTACGGAACCCGGGGGGTATATGGGCCCTCATGGGCCTTGAGGGAGAAGGAGAAGGGCCGGCCGGGTGGGCTGCGCCCCTCCCCCTTCCGGTCCGAATAGGACAAGGAGAGGGGGGGCGGTGCCCCTTCCTCCTTTCCCCCTCCCCAATCCTAATCCAACTAGGAGAAGGGGGGGGGGGAGTCCTAAACCCGGTGGGAGTAGGACTCCACCCGGGTGCGCCTCCTCAATGGCCGGCCACCCCCCCCTTGGCTCCATTATATCTGAGGCGCAGGGGCACCCCATAACACACAAGTTGATCTACGGATCTTTCCTTAGCCGTGTGCGGTGCCCCCTTCCACCATATTCCACTTAGGCGAAGCCCTGCGCCGGAGAAGTCATATCGTCGCGGAGCTTAGGCGAAGCCCTGCGTCGGTGGAGCATCAACATCGTCACCACGCCTGCCGTCGTCTTGACGGAACTCATCCCCGACACTTTCTTTGGATCGAGTCCGGGGATCGTCATCGAAATAACGCGTGCGTAACTTCGGAGGTGCCGTCACGTTCGGTGCTTGGATCGGTCGGATCGTGAAGACGCGACTACATCAACCGCGTTGTTATAACGCTTCCGCTTCGGTCTCACGAGTGCGTGGGCGGACACTCTTCCCTCTCGTTGCTATGCCATCACCATGATCTTGCGTGATCGTAGGGAAAATTTTGAAATTACTACGTTCCCCAGCGGTGGCATCCGAGCCTGGTTTTATCGCGTAGATGTCATATGCACGAGTAGAACACAAGTGAGTTGTGGACGATACAAGTCATACCGCCTACCAAAGCATGTCATACTTTGGTTCAGCGGTATTGTTGGGCCGAGACGATCCGGACCAACCTTACGCGTCACGCTTACGCGAGACCGGTTCCCTCGGCGTGCTTTGCACATAGATGGCTTGCGGAAGACTGTCTCTCCAACTTTAGTTGAACCGAGTGCATACGCCCGGTCCTTGAGAAGGTTAAAACGGAGTCTATTTGACAAACTATCGTTGTGGTTTTGATGCGTAGGTAAGAACGGTTCTTGCTCGGCCCGTAGCAGCCACGTAAAACTTGCAACAACAAAGTAGAGGACGTCTAACTTGTTTTTGCGGGCATGTTGTGATGTGATATGGTCAAGACGTGATGCTATATTTTATTGTATGAGATGATCATGTTTTGTAACCGAAGTTATCGGCAATGGCGTGGAGCCATATGGTTGTCGCTTTATTGTATGCAATGCAATCGCGATGTAATGCTTTACTTTATTACTAAGCGGTAGTGATAGTCGTGGAAGCATAAGATTGGCGAGGCGACAACGATGCTAAGATGGAGATCAAGGTGTCGGCGCGGTGACGATGGTGATCATGGCGGTGCTTGGCGATGGAGATCACAAGCACAAGGCGATGATGACCATATCATATCACTTATATTGATTGCATGTGATGTTTATCCTTTATGCATCTTATCTTGCTTTGATTGACGGTAGCATTATAAGATGATCTCTCACTAAAAATTATCAAGAAGTGTTCTCCACGAGTATGCACCATTGCGAAAGTTCTTCGTCTTTGAGACACCACGTGATTAACGGGTGTGAAAGGCACAACGTAAAAAAACAACGGTTGCAAAACATTTGCACACGCAGAATACTCGAGTTAAACTTGACGAGCCTAGCATATAATGTATATGGCCTCGGAACACGAGACCGAAGGTCGGCGTGAATCATATAGTAGATATGATCAACATAGTGATGTTCACTATTGAAACTACTCCATCTCACGTGATGATCGGACATGGTTTAGTTGATTTGGATCACGTGATCACTTAGATGACTAGAGAGATGTCCGTCTAAGTGGGAGGTTTTTAATATGATTAATCAAACTTAAATTTATCATGAACTTAGTACACGATAGTATTTTGCTTGTCTATGTTTGGTGTAGATAGATGGCTCGTCTTTGTTGTTCCGTTGAATTTTAATGCGTTCCTTGAGAAAGCAAAGTTGAAAGATGATGGTAGCAATTACACGGATCGGGTCCGTAATTTGAGGATTATCCTCATTCTTTGCAGAAAAATTAAATCTGGAAGCACTTTGGGTAGCGAACTCTTGCGAATCTTGAGCCGAAGTTATGAGCGTCTGGCAAAGCGTAGGCGATGACTACTCTATAGTTGGTGTGCCATGCTTTACGGCTTAGAACCGGGTCTTCAACGACGTTTTGAGCGTCATGGAGCATATGAGATGTTCCAGGAGTTGAAGTTAATATTTCAAGCAAATGCCGGATTGAGAGATATGAAGTCTCCAACAAGTTCTATAGCTGCAAGATGGAGGAGAATAGTTACAAGTGAGCACATACTCGTAATGTCCGGGTATAACAATCACTTAATTCAGCCGGGAGTTAATCTTCCGGATGATAGTGTCATTGATGTAATTCTCCAATCAACGCCACCAAGCTACAAGAGCTTCGTGATGAACTATAATATGCAAGGGATGACTAAGACAATTCTCGAGCTCTTCGCGATGCTAAAAGCTGCGGAGGTAGAAATCAAGAAAGAGCATCAAGTGTTGATGATCAACAAGACCACTAGTTTCAAGAAGAAGGGCAAAGGGAAGAAGAAGGAAACTTCAAAAAGAACAGCAAGAAAGTTCTTGATCAAGAGAAGAAACCCAAGTCTGGACCTAAGCCTGGCCGAGTGTTTTTATTGCAAGCGGTGGACCTTTGAAGCGGAACTGCCCCAAGTATTTGGCGGATAAAAAGGATGGCAAGGTGAACAAAGGTATATGTGATATACATGTTATTGATGTGTACCTTACTAATACTCGCAGTAGTACACGGGTATTTGATATCCGTTACATTGCCAATATTTGCAACTCGAACAGGAACTACGGATTAAGCGAAGATTGGCTAAGGACGAGGTGACGATCTTGGCGTTGGAAATGGTTCCAAAGTCGATGTGATCGCGATCGGCACGCTACCTCTACATCTACCTTCGGGATTAGTTTTAGACCTAAATAATTGTTATTTGGTGCGGCGTTGAGCATGAACATTATATCTGGATCTTGTTTAATGCGAGACGGTTATTCATTTAAATCGAGAATAATGGTTGTTCTATTTATATGAGTAATATCTTTTATGGTCATGCACCCTTGAAGAATGGTCTATTCTTGTTGAATCTCGGCGGTAGTGATACACATATTCATAATGTTGAAGCCAAAAGATGCAGAGTTGATAATGATAGTGCAACTTATTTGTGGCCTTGCCGTTTAGGTCATATCGGTGTAAAACGCATGAAGAAACTCCATCTTGATGGGCTTCGGAATCACTTGATTATGAATCACTTGGTACTTGCGTAACCGTGCCTCATGGGCAAGATGACAAAACGCCGTTCTCGGAACTATGGAGCGAGCAACAGATTTATTGGAAATCATACATACCGATGTTTGTGGTCCAATGAATGTTGAGGCACTGTGGCGGTATCGTTATTTTCTCACCTTCACAGATGATTTGAGCAGATATGGGTATATCTACTTAATGAAACACAAATCTGAAACATTTGAAAAGTTCAAAGAATTTCAGAGTGAAGTGGAAAATCATCGTAACAAGAAAATAAAATTCCTACGATCCGATCGTGGAGGAGAATATTTGAGTTACGAGTTTGGTTTACATTTGAAACAATGTGGAATAGTTTTCGCAACTCACGCCACCGGAACACCACGGAGAAATGGTGTGTCCGAACGTCGTAAATGTCGTACTTTACTAGATATGGTGCGATCTATGATGTCTATTTCCGATTTACCGCTATCGTTTTGGGGTTATGCTTTAGAGACGGCCGCATTCACGTTAAATAGGACACCGTCAAAATCCGTTGAGACGACGCCTTATGAACTGTGGTTTGGCAAGAAACCAAAGTTGTCGTTTCTTAAAGTTTGGGGCTGCGATGCTTATGTAAAGAAACTTCAACCGGATAAGCTCGAACCCAAATCGGAAAAATGTGTCTTCATAGGATACCCAAAGGAGATCATTGGGTACACCTTCTATCACAGAATCTGAAGGCAAGATTTTCGTTGCTAAATTCGGATCCTTTCTAGAGAAAGAGTTTCTCTCGAAAGAAGTGAGTGGGAGGAAAGTAGAACTTGATGAGATAATCATATTCGCTCCCTTATTGGAAAGTAGTTCATCACAAGAAATGGTTCTGTGACAACTACACCAATTAGTGGAGAAACTAATGATGATGATCATGAAACTTGAGATCAAGTTACTCTTGAACCTCGTGGGTCGACCAGAATAAAATACGCACTGAGTGGTACGGTAATCCTATTACGGAAGTCATGTTACTTGACCATGACGAACCTACAAACTATGAAGAAGCGATGGTGAGCCCAGATTCCGCAAAATGGCCGGGAAGCCATGAAATCTGAGATGGGATCCATGTATGAGAACAAAGTATGGACTTTGGTTGACTTGCCCGATGATCGGCAAGCCATTGAAAATAAATGGATCTTTAAGAAGAAGACAGACGCCGATGGTAATGTAACTGTCTACAAAGCTCGACTTGTTGCGTAAGGTTTTCGACAAGTTCAAGGGGTTGACTACGATGAGACTTTCTCACCCGTAGCGATGCTTAAGTCTGTCCGAATCATGTTAGCAATTGCCGCATTTTATGATTATGAAATTTGGCAAATGGATGTAAAAACTGCATTCTTGAATGGATTTCTAGAAGAAGAGTTGTATATGATGCAACCAGAAGGTTTTGTCGATCCAAAAGGTGCTAGCAAAGTGTGCAAGCTCCAACGATCAATTTATGGTGCAGTGCAAGCCTCTCGGAGTTGGAATAAACGCTTTGATAGTGTGATCAAAGCATATGGGTTTATCTGAGACTTTTGGAGAAGCCTGTATTTACAAGAAAGTGAGTGGGAGCTCTGTAGCATTTACGATATTATATGTGGACGACATATTATTAATTGGAAATGATATAGAATTTCTGGATGGCATAAAAGGATACTTGAATAAAAGTTTTTCAATGAAAGACCTCGGTGAAGCTTCTTACATATTGGGCATCAAGATCTATAGAGATAGATCAAGACGCTTAATTGGACTTTCACAAAGCACATACCTTCATAAAATTTTGAAAAAGTTCAAAATGGATCAGGCAAAGAAAGGTTTTTTGCCTGTGTTGCAAGGTGTAAGATTGAGTAAGACTCAATGCCCGACCACAGCAGAAGATAGAGAGAAAATGAAAGATGTTCCTATGCTTCAGCCATAGGCTCTATCATGTATGCAATGCTGTGTACCAGACTGACGTATGCTTAGCTATAAGCTTGGCAGGAAGGTACCAAAGTAATCCAGGAATGGATCAACTGGACAGCGGTCAAGAACATCCTGAAATACGAAAAGGACTAAGGATATGTTTCTCGTATATGGAGGTGACAAAGAGCTAGTCGTAAATGGTTACGTCGATGTAAGCTTTGACACTGATCCGGACGATTCTAAATCGCAAACCGGATACGTGTTTTTATTAAGCGGTGGAGCTGTCGGTTGGTGCAGTTCTAAACAAAGCGTCGTGGCGGGATCTACATGTGAAGCGGAGTACATAGCTGCTTGGAAGCGCAAATGAAGGAGTCGGATGAAAGAGTTCATTTCCGATCTAGGTGTTATACCTAGTGCATCGGGACCGATGAAAATCTTCTGTGACAATCTTGGTGCAATTGCCTTGGCAAAGGAATCCAGATTTCACAAGAGGACCAAGCACATCAAGAGACGCTTCAATTCCATTCGGGACCAAGTCCAAGTGGGAGACATAGAGATTTGCAAAATACATACGGATCTGAATGTTGCGAGACCCGTTGACTAAGCCTCTTCCACGAGCAAAACATGATCGGCACCAAGACTCCATGGGTGTAAGGATCATTACTTTGTAATCTAGATTATTGACTCTAGTGCAAGTGGGAGACTGAAGGAAATATGCCCTAGAGGCAATAATAAAGTTATTATTTATTTCCTTATATCATGATAAATGTTTATTATTCATGCTAGAATTGTATTAACCGGAAACATAATACATGTGTGAATATATAGACAAACAGGTATGTCACTAGTATGCCTCTACTTGACTAGCTTGTTAATCAAAGATGGTTATGTTTCCTAACCATGAACAAGGAGTTGTTATTTGATTAACAAGGTCACATCATTAGTAGAATGATCTGATTGACATGACCCATTCCGTTAGCTTAACACTTGATCGTTTAGTATGTTAATGCTTTCTTCATGACCCATACATGTTCCTATAACTATGAGATTATGCAACTCCGTTTACGGAGGAACACTTTGGTGCTACCAAGCGTCACAACGTGAATCTGGGTGATTATAAAGGAGTACTACAGGTGTCTCCAAAGGTACTTGTTGGGTTGGCGTATTTCGAGATTAGGTTTTGTCACTCCGATTGCTCTGGAGAGGTATCTCGTGCCTTCTCGGTAATGCACATCACTTAAGCCTTGCAAGCATTACAACTAATGAGTTAGTTGTGAGATGATGTATTGCTGAGCGAGTAAAGAGACTTACCGTAACGAGATTGAACTAGGTATTGGATACCGACGATCGAATCTCGGGTAAGTAACATACCGATGACAAAGGGAACAACGTATGTCGTTATGCGGTTTGACCGATAAAGATCTTCGTAGAATATGTAGGAACCAATATGGGCATCCAGGTTCCGCTGTTGGTTATTGACCGAGAATGGTTCTAGGTCATGTCTACATAGTTCTCGAACCCGTAGGGTCCGCACGCTTAACGTTTCGATGACAGTTCATTATGAGTTTATAATTATTGATGCACCGAAGTTTTTTCGGAGTCCAGGATGTTATCACGGACTTGTCGTTGAGTCTCGAAATGGTCGAGACTTATAGATTGATTTATTGGAAGCCTATGTTTGGACTTGGAAGGGTTAGTGAAAGCAGGAAGTTATGGAACAGGGGGTTACTGGAACCCCGGGGTATATGGGCCCTCATGGGCCTTGAGGGAGAAGGAGAAGGGCCGCCAGGTGGGCTGCGCGCCCTCCCCTTCCAGTCCGAATAGGACAAGGAGAGGGGCGCGCCTTCCTCCTTTCCCTCCCCAATCCTAATCCAACTAGGAGAAGGGGGGAGTCCTACTCGGTGGGAGTAGGACTCCTCCCCAGTGCGCCTCCTCTAGGGCCGCCACCCCCCTTGGCTCCTTTATATCTGAGGCAGGGGGCACCCCAAGACACACAAGTTGATCTACGGATCTTTCCTTAGCCGTGTGCGGTGCCCCTTCCACCATATTCCACTTCGGTCATATCGTCAGAGAGCTTAGGCGAAGCCTGCGCCGGAGAAGTCATATCGTCGCGGAGCTTAAGCGAAGCCCTGCGTCGGTGGAGCATCAACATCGTCCACCACGTCGTCTTGACGGAACTCATCCCGACACTTTGCTTTGGATCGGAGTCCGGGGATCGTCATCGAAAGCTGAGCGTGTGCGTAACTCGGAGGTGCCGTCGTTCGGTGCTTGGATCGGTCGGATCGTGAAGACGCACGACTACATCAACCGCGTTGTTATAACGCTTCCGCTTTTCGGTCTCACGAGTGCGTGGACGGACACTCTTCCCTCTCGTTGCTATGCCATCACCATGATCTTGCGTGATCGTAGGAAAATTTTGAAATTACTACGTTCCCCAACAGGAATGGCAAAAGAAGACCGGACAGATCGACTGTCCAGCTCCTTTGCCCGAAGGCCCAGCAGATGCCCACTTGGCGAAGCTGCTGGTTTTGGCACCTTACGTGGTGCCGGAGAAAAAGGCCAAGAAGAAGGCCACGGGAACTCGAAAGAGTTCCCGGCGCCTGGTGGTGTCGAACTCATTGTCCAATGACTCCGAGGCGGACTCCTCCCGCGAAAACGAGGAGGAAAAAGAGGTCTCTCCCCCAGCGGGGGGAGAGAAGAAAAGGAAGGCCACCCCAACGGGGGAGGGGGGGGGGGGGAGGGTCCAAGAAGGGAAGGACCCTTCCTCCGGACTATTCCACCAACGCCGACGACGGCGAAGAGGAGTGGCCATCCAGGGCCAAGCCCCTGGCAAAATCGTAAGTATCCGGATGCTAGAATAACTCATGGCGTTCTTTGTTGCACAGTATCTTCTGACACCGAATATAATCATGCAGTCCGCCCCGAGCCCAGGTCGGTGTGTCGTCGAGCGGCTCCTTAAGCTCGTCGGATGTGAATAGCACTTCACTTCCGGCCGCCTCCTCCCTCGCTGCGGATGATGCCGAGGTGGAGTCCCAAAAGGGTCCAAGCCAGGAGGAGGTGGTCCTGGAGGCGCCACAAGGCGACCTCCCGGACTCCAGCGCAAAGGGGACAAAACCCCCAAGGGCTCCAAGTCCGGCCCTGGGCCGGACACCGCACCGGAATCTTCAGTGGTTCCGGAGTCCGGCAGGCGCCTCCCTAGTAAGAAGGGCAAGCCTACGACGCCGGTGACCTCCGTCCAACCGGAGGCACCGGATAATCTGCTGGAGGTGCTTAACGGCGCCTCCATCGACGAGGAGCACTGCACTATTATGAGTGTGGTGATCCAAAAGGTTCAGTCCGCCATGAGCGGGCTGACTGAAGCCTGTGCTAGCCTTCTAACAGGCTTTGAGGTATGTATTTAAGATATGTAAAAAATATTACCACATAGACAGTAGCCCCTGATGCTCAGTTTGGTGTTTGGAAAGAAAAGCCGAACTGAGGATCAAAAATATATACGCAGGAGTCTAACATAGGTATGTCAATATGGGAATGCAGGCTGCGCTACTGACCTCTGCCAAGACCTTGTTGCGGAGGTCGATGCATTGAAGCAGAGCCTCGAGCGGTCCGAGAACGAGCTCGACCTTGCCAAGAAGCAGCTCGAGGACAAGGAAGGTAAGTAATACCTTATGTAAGTATATAAAAAAGATGTGATTGCAAAAAATGATAGGACCAATGTGAGTATTACAGGGGCCACAACCGAGGTGGCGACCCTGAAGAAAGCGTTGTCCAAGGCTGAAGACAATGTGGCCGTGGAGCGCGCCGAGCGAGAAAAGTAGGAGGCGTGGGTGGCGGAGGTGCAACAAGAGCTCCAGGCTCTCGTGAAGAAACACGAGAGTTTGGAGCTTGACTCAAAGACTCGAGAGTCCGAGCTTGCCTCTGCCCTTGAGAGCGCCAAATCTGCCAAGGCCGAAGCCACAAAAGCCCTCCAGGAAATTGAGGCGATGAAGAAGATAGCGGTGGGTAAGGCATTCTTTATGCAAAGCAAGCACGTGAAAGTGAATTACTTGTTACTTACCCGAGTCCGAAGCTCTCCAGGAGCATTCGCAGATCTTCCCCGCATTGTGTCCGATGCTGCCGCATTCTACCAAGCCGAGGAGGGGAGCTCGACGGAGAAGGTGTTCTGGTCCCAGTATGTTGAGGCCGGACACCCGGTGCCCTTGAGCGACCAGCTGAAGCAGTTGGTCGAGCGCCATAAGGTGGCCGAACAGGCCATGAAGGGTCTCATAGTCCGGCTGTGGCCTGGGGAGGCCTTGCCTGGGAGCTACTTCGGGCTGGTGAGGCGGCTGGTGGGTGCCTGTCCATGGCTTGAAGTCATCAAGCGCTCCGTATGCATCGAAGGTGCCCGTAGGGCCCTTTCCCGTGCTAAAGTGCACTGGGGCAAGATGGACGTTGAGAAGCTTGTGACGGACGGACCACCGCCGGGCAAGGAGCATCGCAAGCCCGAGATGTATTATGAGGGCGTCCTGAAGGGTGCCAGCCTTGTGGCGGATGAATGTTCCAAAGATGTAATTTTTGAGTAAACTCACATTTGTGATCCTGTACGCTGAAAACTTGTTCATATGCGCTAAGCAATGCTTTTGAATTTAAAATATTACCTTTTGTGCGGCCGTTTATTAAATTTGAGAGATGGCGAGTCGTCGGCTTCTCGCCCCCATGCCACGAGTCTTTGGGGTGTTGGGATAAACTTGAGCGCTCTTTTTCCCATTCTTGGGTCCTTCGAGGGAGGCGCTCAACACAACGAACAAGGCAATCGGACTATAATGCTTGAACACTCTCACTTAGCCAGAGAATTCTATAATTTTAAATTTCGGCGAAGCCCCTAGTATTCGGAAGACCTAGTTCGGGGTGCTATCCACGCCTAGGCCGGACAAAGACGACTCCTCGCTCTAAGCGGCATAAGTCTTTAGGGACTCACCTCTCGAACAGCGACCAGCTCTCGCCCTATCATGACGGTCAGTTTTAGCTTTCTCCACTAAGGTGCTTAGCCCAGCTCAACCAGGGCACAATCGCAGTGGTTCTCCCAGCGCTACCTTAGCCGATATAACAGAACGTAAGGTACCAAAACATGGGAGCCGGGCAAACCCAACTATTGACCCAAGACATGATTCGGAGCCG
Source organism: Aegilops bicornis (assembly GCA_021605145.1). NCBI lineage: Eukaryota > Viridiplantae > Streptophyta > Magnoliopsida > Poales > Poaceae > Aegilops > Aegilops bicornis. Next base: position 579,672,258 of record CM038672.1, read on the forward strand.
ATTCATATAATGTTATAAGTTCGGGGTGCTGCACTCGAGAGAGTGTTCGGACTTCTCACACCATATTCTGGGGTACGTAAGCCCCTGGTGTATTGGGCGTACCAAAGTGTACGGTTGCATAATGTCATAACTGAACATATTTACATAAAAAAGGAATGCAATAATAGACAAAAGCTATGTATTGTTTATTCGAAAAGTCTGCGGTAAAAGCAGAACGATACAAATAGTGCGATAAGCAAGAGATGGGACTATTTAACATGTCCCCTCCAGGGGCGAGCTGCGGGATGATATGTGAAACAAGTATACTGCTCATTATAGAGAACACCTGGACACTCGATGTAGCTTTCTGCCTCCCTGGCTGTTGCATCGTGTGTTCGGCGATTGTACTACCAGACATGCCTTCCGGAGAGTGGAGTCCTGAAAGTAAGAAAAAAAAAGAATGACAAAATCGGGAGCCCCTAGTGCGGTTGAGCCGCATTTTGGGCATGCCGTGGTCGTGCCCCTCCCCCTATGCCCATTGTATTTCCAGAGCATAATTATGTACACGTAATCTTGGTTTACGCAATTTCGCGAGGGCTGGGGTTGGGGCCGCATTACTACGATGTGCTCGGAGCGTGCGAGCGGTCTTGTTGTAGGTTACTCTGGCGGCAGCGGTGTCCGGACGTTTAATAGCCGGACTCGAGAATTGCCTTGAGAGGCTGCTTTGTACTTCCGCCGGAGGGCCGTCGTATGCTCCTCCGTTCGGAGAGAGCGTTCGGTGTTTCCATTGACCGTAATGACTCCTCGAGGGCCTGGCATCTTGAGCTTGAGGTATGCGTAGTGCGGCACTGCATTAAACTTTGCGAATGCGATTCGTCCGAGTAGTGCGTGATAGCCACTTCGGAACGAGACTATGTCGAAGATTAACTCCTCGCTTCGGAAATTATCCGGGGATCCGAAGACCACCTCAAGAGTAACTGAGCCTGTACAGTTGGCCTCTACACCTGGTATGACGCCTTTAAAGGTCGTCTTTGTGGGTTTAATCCTTGAGGGATATATGCCCATTTTTACCGTATCGATAAAGCAGGCTGCTGCCGCCATCCATAAGGACTCTAGTGAGGTGAAATCCATCAATGATTGGGTCTAGAACCAATGCGGCGAATCCGCCATGACGGATGCTAGTGGGGTGGTCCCTTCGATCAAAAGTGATCGAGCAGGAGGACCATGGGTTGAACTTTGGGGCGACTGGCTCCAACGCATATACGTCCCTGAGTTGCGTATATCATGTTCACCGTCCGCACTTGTGGGGGGAAGCCCTTCTGTCCCCTTTTGTTCGGCGGCCGGGGCTCCTCCTTGTCATCGCTATGCAGCCCCTTGTCATTGTTTTCGGCATTTAACTTGCCTGACTGCTTGAACACCCAACAATCCCTGTTGGTGTGGTTGGCTGGTTTTTCAGGGGTGCCATTTATCTGGCACGAGCGATCGAGTATTCGGTCCAAACTGGACGGGCCCGGAGTATTTCTTTTAAATGGCTTTTTCCGCTGACCGGGTTTAGAGCCTCTGAATCCAGCATTAACTGCCGTATCCTCAACATTATCGCCATTAATGCGGCGCTTGTGCTTGTTGCGACGCGACCTGCCATTGTTGTCCTTGGTATCCGAATTACCAGGACTCTTGGTCATGTTATTACTATGAGCTAGCCAGTTGTCTTCTCCCGCGCAAAAGCGGGTCATGAGTGTTGAGGGCTGCCATGGATTTCGGCTTTTCCTGTCCTAGGTGTCGGGCAAGCCATTCATCACGGATGTTATGTTTGAAGGCTGCGAGGGCCTCTGCGTCCAGACAGTCGACTATTTGATTTTTCTTAGTTAGGAACCGTGTCCAGAATTGTCTAGTCGATTCCTCTGGCTGCTGAATTATGTGGCTTAGGTCATCGGCGTCTGGTGGTCGCACATAGGTGCCCTGGAAATTGTCGAGGAATGCGGCTTCTAGGTCCTCCCAACAACCAATTGACTATGTTGGCAAGCTGTTAAGCCAATGCCGAGCTGGTCCTTTAAGCTTGAGTGGGAGGTATTTGATGGCGTGTAGATCATCACCGCGGGCCATGTGGATACGAAGGAGATAATCCTCGATCCATACCGCTGGATCTGTTGTGCCATCGTATGATTCGATGTTACGGGTTTGAAACCCTCGGGGATTTGATGATCCATTATTTCATCTGTGAAGCATAGTGGGTATGCGGCGCCTCTGTACTGGGCTATATCACGACATAGCTCAAATGAGCTTTGTCTCTGTATTGCCCGGCCGGAATTGCCATATCCGGCATGACGGTTATCGTCACGTGTTGTGGGGCGCCCACGTGATCCGTAGATCGATCTTGTTTGCCTTGCCTTGTCCTCCAATATATCTCGCAGGTCTGGCGCATTTCCCCGTGCCTTGGTATTTTTGGAGCGACGCCGGGGTGTGGCTTGAGTGGAGGGCCGAGAGGCCTCTCTATCGCGGCCATGAGGTGGCCGGTCGGCCGCGTCGTGCACTGGTGATGTAGGTTTAGGTGCTTCCTCCTCTAATTGGGGTAGCAGCCTGCGCTTTGGGTAGCTCTTGGAGGGGCATCCGAGTTCATACTCTTCGGCCGCAAGGACTTCAGTCCATCTGTCGGCTAGCAAGTCTTGGTCAGCTCTTAGCTGTTGCTGTTTTTTCTTGAGGCTGCTCGCCGTGGCCATAAGCCTGCGTTTGAAACGCTCTTGTTCGACGGGATCCTCGAGCACGACAAATTAAATGCGTAAATCGAGGCTTGCCTCGTCTTGGAGGGAGGCATGTAATTATCGTCCTCTACCTCTCTGTCGCCGCTCTCCTCATGAGGGCTGGCTTCTCCATCCTCTGTCTGAATCCTGGAGGGGGGTTGTCTTCGACCTTGTCCGGTGTTATTATCTCTGTGCGGAATCGCCGTTTTTGCTTTGGCAGGATTTAGAGCGGCCCAGACGCCGGCGCTTAGGCTGCTTCTTGGAGGGGTCATCCTCCGTTGTTCCATCGCCATTACCTTCTTTTGGGGTGTCCACCATGTATATGTCGTATGACGAGGTGGCCTTCCAGTGCCCTGTAGGCGCTGGTTCTAGGTCGTCTCCTACATAGGCGTCCATACCGTCGATGTCTTCGGAGTCGAAGTCGAGCATGTCGGTTAAATCATCGACAGTGGCTACGAAGTGGGTGGTGGGTGGGCTTTGAATATCTTTAGTCCGGCCAGGTTTCTCCTGATAAAGAGAGCGACTTCAGCGAATTCAGGATGTCACCGAAGGGCGAGTACTAAAAGATGTCCGCGGCGGCAAACTCGATGACCAGCGCCCAATCGGATTCAATTGGCAGGGGCGCGGAAGGTTCGGAGTCCGGAGAGGAGTCCGGCACCTTGGAGTCACGAACTTCGCAAAGGACAAGGCTGGTGTTCGGCTCGATTGCCGTAGAGATTGCAGCCCCCGAGGCGGTGTCCAGCCACCCGTCCTCGATTGGCGCAGTCGGCTCCGAGCTAAGGGTCAGAGCGGACACTGGTGCAGCCTCCAGGGCACTGTTCGGCGGCAGAGCTAGATCATGCCCATCGTGACAGTGCGGCGCGCTTGGCTGTGGCTCGAACCCGTCGAAGATCAAGTCTCCGCGGACGTCGGCCGTGTAGTTCAAACTTCCAAATCTGACCTGATGGCCAGGGGCGTAGCTTTCGATCTTCTCCAGATGGCCAAGCGAGTTGGCCCGCAGTGCAAAGCCGCCGAATACGAAGATCTCTCCGGGGAGAAAAGTCTCACCCTGGACCGCATCATTGTTGATAATCGGAGGAGCCATCGAGCCTAAGGGTGACGACACAGAGGAACTTTGAATGAAAGCACCAATGCCGGTGTCAAAACCGGCAGATCTCGGGTAGGGGGTCCCGAACTGTGCGTCTAGGCGGATGGTAACAGGAGACAAGGGACACGATGTTTTTACCTGTGTTCGGCCCTCTCGATGGAGGTAAGACCCTACTCCTGCTTGATTAATATTGATGATATGGGTAGTACAAGAGTAGATCTACCACGAGATCGAGAGGCTAAACCCTAGAAGCTAGCCTATGGTATGATTGTTGTTCGTCCCACGGACTAAAACCCTCCGGTTTATATAGACACCGGAGAGGGCTAGGGTTACACAGTAGTCGGTTACAATGGGAGGAGATCTACATATCCGTATCGCCAAGCTTGCCTTCCACGCCAAGGAAAGTCCCATCCGGACACGGGACGAAGTCTTCAATCTTGTATCTTCATAGTCCAGGAGTCCGGCCGAAGGTTATAGTCCGGCCATCCGGACACCCCCTAATCCATGACTCCCTCAGACATCATCTTATGTGTGCATCACTCTATGTCTATGGATATCCCTGCTTGTTCCTTGTGGGACTAACCCGTGTAGGTATTGAAAGTGCAACTCACTCCAAAAGGATTGCTCCAAATGATCCTCATCAACATTGAGCATCCACATCTTCAACACCTACATGAAGTCATCATCGACAAAACCCAAGGTTAGTTCATCCCTCTAAGGGGGATCTCACATCTAGGGGGAGCTTTACTCTAAAGAATTGAGCTAAAGCAACTCTAATGGTGTGAACACAACAATGCATTATGTAAAAGTGGTAACCCCACTTGAGCTTACGATGAGTATGACCTATGATCAAATGTTCCCATTTGACTCCCAAGTCAATATACTCATATATAGATGACCTAGTCATCGCAAATTGTTTGATAGATGCTAGAATTGTTTGTGCATGCTTTGTCACATATTTCATTTGTTATTTTATTGTGTGAGCATGTTGGTTGCATATTTTACTCATTCGAGGACATCCACTTGTAATTTTGATTGATTGGTTTCTTTTTCTTTGGCCAAGTGGATGGACAAGAATGACTAAGAACCTTCTCTAGCTATCTATGCTCTTCTTGTATCAAACTCTATTCATGCTACATCACAAAATTTGATCAAGTCATATTCGAACCACTCTGTGTGAGAAGCACTCGGAGTCCCCAATTCGTCATAGACTTAAACTTCCAAAACATCTTTGTGCTTTTCGGTCTGACCGATTTCTCCATTTCGGTCATACCGAGATCACTAAGTCGATCTAGGTTTTCAATCTCAGTGCAACCGATTTGAACTTTTCGGTCACACCGAGTTGCTCTAACTGTCAACAGTTATGCATCTCGGTGCCACCGAGTTGTTCCACTCGGTCACACCGACAGGGTCGGGCTATATATACTCACGGGCAAAAATTTGGAAACTTTCTCCAAACCCCTTCGCCTGCGCATAGCTCGCTCTGCCTCCAGGGTCTCCGGATCATCCTCCTCGTCGCCAGCCGCCTCCTGTCGTTGGTCTCCTCCGCTGTCAACGGAATTCATCCCCGCCGTTGCCGCAGTAGTTAGTTCATCGCCGATCTAGGGTATGGACTCGATCACAGTGCTATCCCCATCCGATTCCTAGCACATTGTGTTCATCATGATTCTTGCCACGATTGAAATGACACTATCCAGTCTAAACACTCTGTAGATTAGAGATGAATTGAAAATTTAGGGTTAGGTTTCTGCCGAAACCATCTCGGACCCACCGAGTTGCAGAACTCGGTTCCACCGATTCGGCCAAGGCCATTGCACATGTGGTTCTTGGTCTGACCAAGAATTGCAAATCGGTGTGACCGAGTCCAGGACTTTGTGAAACCCTAGCAGTCTCGGTGCCTTCGAACTGTGACTCGATCTGACTGAGTTCACTAGTTTAGGTTCCAAAAGCTACTTCGGTATCACCGAGTTTACAAATCGGTTGATCCAAAATGCTTTCTGTGGAAAACTAAAACTAAGTTTTTGACTCATTCTTTTGCAAAATTCTCTGAATTTTGTGATGCTCATCCACTCTATCTCATCTATATCTATTCACTGTGGTCTGCAAATGGTGTTTGCAACATGTGGATCGTGAGCGACAGCCGTAACAAGTCGAGAGGAGCAGATTCGGATGAGTGAGGGCACTAGTCCCTCTAGCAGCTCGAGATGAGGGTAGCGAAGCACCCCAAGCAACCTGCCCAAAGCTGCCACCAGGACAAGGAAGAAGAGAACCTCAGATTCTGAGGATGAAGATTATGTGGCAGAAGAGGATGATGCCATTTCCAAGAAAAATGTGTTCAAGAAGGAATATAGCTCAGCTGCAGTTAAGCCAGGTCTGAAGACCAAAAGGCCAGCAGGAAGACAACCCATGTCTAAAGCCAGAGCCTCTACTCAAGCATCTTTGGAATCCCAACCCAAAGAGGCTGCTGCAGAAGGGAAGAAAAGGAAGGAAATGGTCAAGAAGACCATGGCCAGAGTTATTAGAAAGCCTTCCATGAAGGAAGAGGAGGAAGAAGAAGAGGTTGCTGCACCAACACCCAAGGCTCAGAAGCTTATGGGTGATGCTATTAAGTCAGGGGCTGTATCATCAAAGCCCAAAGAAGCACCCGAAGCTGCCTCCAAACCAAAGACTACACCAAAGAGGAATACCAGGAACATATCTGCAGCTGAGAAGAACAAGGCCCCAGTGCCTGAGACTGTTGCTGAAGAAAAAGAAGAAGATGAAGAGCAAATCCTGAGAAAGTTGAAGCCAAAGATTCCAGACCACAATGATGCTCATCCTGTGGCTGAGAACATGAAGATCAGGAGAGATTCAGGGTTGAGGCTATGGAGAGAGTCAGATCCATATGCCACCAGAAGAAGGACTGCTGTTGATTATAGGTTCCACACAAAGGAACAACAAGACTTCTATGAGACAATCTTGTTGGACAAGAAGCCTATAGTGTGTGATATGAGGTGGGTCCTTGGACCTACATAAAGGAGAATGAGGAACACTATCACAGGTGTGTATGACAGTTTCAGTGTTTGTGGAGTTACAGACTTTGTTGGGCAGAAGCTCACAAAGTGGAATGAGGAGCTCATAATGCAATTCTACTCCACAGCCCACTTCTATCAAGATGGCAGGATAGTATGGATGTCTGAAGGTACAAGGTACCAATCAACTATTGAGGAATGGGCTAATCTGATCAATGCACCTAAAGAGGAAGAGGATGACTTGGATGTCTATGCCAAGAAAAAGATGGATCATAACACTATGACACGTATGTATAAAGAGATTCCTGAAGCAGATCTTGAGACCCACCAGTTTGGATCAGTAAAACACTTGTTGTCAGGTATGCCTACAATCAATTGGATCCTCAGACACACTCTCTTGCCCAAGTCTGGTGATCACAGAATGATCAGAGGCCATGCAATAAACTTGCTACATATATTTGATGCGCCACAGAAGTTAAAGGTCATGAGCCTTATAGTTGAGACTATCAAAGGACAGCTGCTGACCAGAAAAGAAGTTGTGGATATGCCCCACAGATCTAGGAGCTGATAAACTCCAAGATGGGCACATGCACATACCTGTTGCATAAGGAGCACATGCCTATCTATCCAGATTTCAAGGACAACCAAGTGGTTATGGATGAAGATGAACATCCTCAGTGCAAGCACAAGCTAAAAAGGAGAAGGCAAGGGCAGAGAAGGCTTCCAAGATGCCAACAATGGAAGAGGCATCCCAGTACCTTCTGAAGAGCAAACAAGATCAACTTGGCTACTTGATTGCATCCACTCTAAGGATTGAGAAGGGGCTGGCCACCTTGACTCGAATCCAGGAGAGCTTGGAGAGGATCATGGAGCAGAAGTTCTATGACATGGATATAAAGGTAACCGAGATCCAGTCTGTTGTTGAGAAGCTTCAGGATGACATGCAGGAGAGGAAGGGCAAGACAACCACAGATGCATTTGCCAGAGTGCCTAGAGCTTACAGATCAGCTGTAGTGCGATGGCGGATACGAGCCACTTCATACGCACTACAGCCTTCAAAGTGCCACCAGCTCCAAGATTACCTACTCCACCAGCTCCATCTACATCAACAGATGCTTTCATCCTCGGCGTCCTGTCTACACCACCACCTGAAGATCAAGCCTGAGAGTCGATTTAGTGCTATGCATTTTCTACGAACTTTTTGGTAACTTGTTGCCAAAGGGGGAGAAAAATTTATAGATCATAGGCTTCGGGAGAGAGTGTTGCCTTTTGTTCTCTCTTGCTTTGGTGGTTAAACTTTATTTGCTTGTTTGAGATACATTATGTCTGTGTGATGCCTGGATTGTCGTGGAATTGTCACGGCAGATGTCCTCTTGCAAGGACTTAATCGTGGAGCCATCGCAACTAGGAAGCTTAAAGGGGTTAATCGGGACAAAGGACACGAGAGGTTTTATACTAGTTCGGCCCTTTGCGGTGAAGGAAAGCCTACGTCTAGTTGGGTTGGTATTGCTTGATGTTTCGATGACCAGGGAGCGAGATACGCTATGCCCGGCTCTCGATGAGTTGTTTCTTGCCCTAAGCCGCCAACGGGTCGTCCCCTTATATACACGGGTTGACGCCCTGCGGCCTACAAAGTCCCGGCCGGCTTATAGACAGTGTCTGGCTTGGTGACTAGTTAATTCTACCTTGTAATACAAGTCATGCCATCATGGCGGTTTATCACTATGGGCCTTAAGTCGCCTATGGGCCTTAGACCCTTTATTGAACCGCCATCTTCATGCTTGGTCTTGGGCTTCTTCTGATGAGTCTCTCTTTGCATAACCCGGCCCCTCCTGGGCGGCTTACACAAATAGTTATATCCCCAACATTAGGCCCCAGATTGATTTGAACCGGTTCATGTCAATCTTAAAATACCTTGACAACCAGTCCTTCTGTCTTTAGTCCTGCGAGAAGGTCATAACTCGTCGTGACGTCATCTTCTGGATCCGTGTTAACCCGTCGTGACGTCATCTTCAATTAAATTCATATTTTACTCCGTCGTATCCTCCAACAGATCTTTGCCTTTACTGACTCTTCCAAAAACCGAGGCGTCGGGGCCGCTGGATAATGATGCTTGGTCTCCTCGTTTCTCGCGTCATCTCAGTCGGCCTTCCCTTATAAATAGGCACGACCTAGGTCTTCCATTCTCCCCTCTTTCAGTCGTCTTCTTCCTCCTGCTGCCTCTTTGTCTCTCGAGCTCCGCCGCCGCCGTCGTCGAACTCCCCGTCTTCACCGACTCTGCCCGCTTCGTCAACCTGACTCTGACCAGAAATCGACGGCGAATCTCCGTAGCTCGTCCACATCCGTGAGTTCCTCTCCTTCCCTTTCTTAGATCTGCATTGGAACTTTTTTGAGCTCGTCGGTGTTCATCGCCGCCTGTTGCAAACCCTCGATAGTTTTTACCTCCAATGCCTTGTTAGATCGTAAGAATAACATAGAACTGCTGCGGTGATTGTTTGTGCTTAACTTGCATAGAAACAGATCTCATTTCCCTTGTTCGGAAGCCCTCTTTGAGTGTATGAGCTTCTATGCACTGTTTTAGGTCTAGAAACTTTTCTTTTCAGAACAACCGTTTGATCCAAAATAATTTTGGAAAATTGTGAAACCTGTTTATTCCACACTTAGCCAAAAACTGCATCTGTTGACTCTGTTTAGCCATGGTAGCCCATACGGCCAGTTTAAGACAACACCAGTTGTCAGCCTCGCTTGTTCCGGCGACTTAAGAAAATTTAAGTGCCTTTGATACCTGTAACAGTTTAAATATTACTGCATAGTCACCCATATGTCATTAGGCCCCTTCTTAAGCCGACATCTGAATAAACTGTAAAATGCTTTCCTCCAGGTTAAATTTGAACCGGAACTTCTTATTTTGTCATAGGCTTCAATTTACTCAATGGCACCCAAGGCTCCCAAAGCTCCCGTGACCTGCAATCGGGTCAAATCCTTTATTGTAAAGCACTTTGTCCGACTTTGTGAAATCCGCCATCTACCCAAGAAAGAGGTCATGTCTTATCGAGCACCTAACCCGTCAGAGGAGAACCCTCAACACAAGCAGGGGGAGGTGATTGTGTTCTTGATCATATGAACCGGGGCTTCGCTCCACCCGATTCAAAATTCTTCAGGGATGTTTTGCATTTCTTCGATCTCAGACCTCAGGACATCGGGCCCAATTCCGTGTCAAATATTTGCAACTTCCAAGTTTTCTGCGAGGTGTATCTTGGAGAAGAACCTAGCATACCTTTATTCAGGGATTTTTTTTACTTAAATCGGCAGAACGAACACGCCAACGGGCCAAGTCTGGAACTTGGTGGCATCTCGATTCAGCGGCGGAGGGATTTCCTTTTTCCTTATGCTGAACTGCCGAGTCATCCAAAGGATTGGAATCAGACATGGTTCTACTGTGAGGATACTTCTCCGGCTGACGAAAATCCTCTACCCGGCTTTTGCGCCTTGCGCCTTGAATCCAACCACCCGCTGCTGGATAAACTTACTGCTGTTGAGCGTCTGCCACTTGCTCCCACCATTAGCAAAATCAAAGCTCTGTTGGGAAACGGCTTAGATGGGGCCGACCTGGTCCGGGTTTGGGTCGCTTGGCGGGTGATTCCGTTAAGCCGCCGCCCCGGCTTAATGTGGACCTATTCAGGCGAGAAGAATGACCCACTGCGTCATAGTCCCGATGACTTACCAGATGATGTGGTGGAGGCTACAACCCAGACATTGTTGAAAGAGGGCACAGTAACTAGTAACGCCTTTGGCTTACTTCCCTTCTGCAAGAAGAACCCAACCCCCGCAGTGAGTCATCAACTTCAATGAATACTCTTTATTATTTGACACCTTGATTTTACTCATAATCCTTTATCATTTTCCACAGGCCGATGACGACTTCTGGAAGGTCAAATACGACCATGAGGCGGCAAAACAAGCCAGAGCGGCAAAAAGAACTGAGAGGAAAGCCGCCAAGACGGGAACTTCAAGGAAAATGAAGCCAAGTGCTTCCGATTTACTTAAATTGGATGATACTTCTGACAACGAAGAAGAGGTAAATTTTAACCCCCTTGATTCTTTATCATCACCTTGCTGACCCTTAATCTTTCCAGGAGGATACGGGGAACAGCCAAGCCGTCGAGGAAGAGGTAACTATAATCTCCTCCGACTCCGAGCCCCTGCCGCATCAGAAAATTCGAAGGGTGACCCAGAAAGTAAGATTTTCACATCCTTTGGCTTACCAAGATCCTCAATTTCTTTTTGAAGCAACAGCAATTTGAAAGCCGGAGGCAGACCCGGACCAGCAAGGATATAGAGCTCTCCTCCGGCTTACCTGATGTAACCATGAAGCGTCGGGCTGAGGTTATCTCCGATTTACGTTCTGTTTACCCTTTGGCGGGTTTAATTCATCAACCTCTCAATTCATCTGACTCCAATTATCAGGATACCTCTCCTTCCTCCGGCGAGTCTATGCAATCTAACATGCCGGCTTTCAAAACCGCCCCTGGGTAATGTAACTTTGTTTACCTTATGATGTACCTTACTCATGTTTTTGTACTCATCCTTTTTACCTTGTCCATAGTGTGCAAGTGAAGCACAGTAAGAGGGCAAAAAAGAATAAGCCATCCCAAGACCCGGTAGTAACTGAACCGGAACTCGGAACAGCCGCCCCTGACACTTCCACTCATCAACCGCCGCCTGAACCGGCTTATGAAATTCCAGCACCATCCTCTGATCCGCCCGCTGAAGAAACTTTTGGCGGCTCTGATAAGCCGGAAACTCCTAGCCCGGTCAGGACAATTGATCCGGAGGTTGAAATTACCAAGACTTAGTTTGTCGAGCCAAGTCAGCCCACCGTCCTTGCTAATCGTTTCCGCCAAAGAAGAGCTTCGAGCTACCGAAAGGCCAAATTAGACATTGCAGATTATACTAATTTGAGCATTGGAGATATAGTCCGTGGCTATATCAATCAAGTACATAGCAGCCGTGACCTGAAATTAATATGGTGAAGCAAATACAGCAAAAATCTGAGGTACAACTTATGCTACTTTCCTTAATCATACTTACTGTATCAGCCCCCAAGTCTATTGCTTATGAATGAATATGCTGTAGACTTAGAAACCTGCTTAGTACTTCCCTGTCCGGTTTATATGAAAATATTTAACCCGGTTGTAACATGATACCTTTAATTTGCAATACATATTAGCCCCCAAGTCTCAAGTATCTTTGCTTGTATAGTGCTTGGGACTAATTTCTCATGACCCGGCATTGTACATTAAATTTCTTCAGCATACATTAGCCCCCAAGTGTCAAGTACCTTTGCTTGCAAAGTGCTTGGGACTTAATGATAACTTACCATAATGTTAGCTATAACCCGGCATCAATGCAGGCCACCACAAGTCAATTTGAGTCCAAGATTGCTGACCTGAAGAACCGCCTGGCAGCTCAAGAAATTGAAATTCAAAAGGCCAACTCCAAATTTGCATTTAGCGTCTCTGAACAAGAGAAGTGCCGGATTTCGGGTTCCGGCAGACCCTCTAGGTTCGAACTCTAGGGTGCACGCGGAGATCACAACTCCAACCTACCTACGTCTCGTCGCCTCGCAAGGATCTAAACTACACAAAGAACAACACAAGGAACACGAGGTTTATAATGGTTCGGGCCACCATTGTGGTGTAATACCCTACTCCAGTGTGTGGTGTGGTGGATTGCCTCTGGGCTGATGATGAACAGTACAAGGGAAGAACAACCTCGCGAAGGTCTGTTCTTGATCTGGTGCGATGAACTGCTAGGGGAGTTCAGTCGCCTCTCTTTCTCTCTCTCTAGATGCCGATTCAGATCGATCTCCTTCCGCCGATTTAGATTGATCTCCTTCCGCCCTTGCCTTGGTGGTGGCTAGTCCTATTTATAGGCGGAGGCCCTGGGCCTCTCCCCAAATATTGAGCGGGAAGGGCGCCAACAATTGGCCATTTTGAAGGGGAACATCTAGTACACTTATCCTGACTAAAGTCGGTCCTCGCCTACCAAAGACTCTGCGGTGACGCCGGCTTGTGCTCCACGATGACCTCCTTCCTGCCGTTCTGCTGGTCTTGGTCTTGTTGCATCGAAATGGTTGCCTTTGCCTGATGCCTTGGCCTGCACTTGCCTCCTTTGCACCAAAGGGGAAATGAGGACACTCCGCGGGCTGGCGCCCGCCTGGCGCCCTCGGTCGTCATGGCTTGCGTCATGGGCACCTCGTGAGGTACCCCGCCTCGATCTCTCCGCCTCCTCGCGAGCCAGCCTGACAAGGCCGTGCCTGAGGAAGCCTCCTGTCGTCCGCCCCACGAGGCTTGGCCCCTCGCGAGGGTCTTGGGCTTGTGTCGATGAAGATGGGCCATACTGGGCCACCCCTTGAGCCACGCCGCAGGCTGCAGGCAGGCAAGTTTGGGTACCCCCGTTCCTAGAACGCCGACAGTAGCCCCCAGGCCCAAGGCGTGCCTGGACTTGGCTTAGCAGAGAAGCGAAAGGGCAAGTCTGAGCGCCATGAGCCCCTAACAGCCCTGACCTTGGGCGCCGCGTGGCGGTTGATGTGGGCGTCCCTACTTCCCCGCGACGCCTTGGTAACTGCACGAACTGACAAGAGAGCGGTACCCGTCTAGGCTTTACCTTGTTTGCCTTCTCCAGTTATTGCCCAGATCCCCTTTCTCGCTCCTATCCTTCCTGCTTCCGAAATCCCCAGATCTACTCCAGCCCTGCATCCTAGCGAGGCATGGCACCTCGCCAGACCCCGGCCGGAGCATGGTACTCGCCCGCTCTGGATCCTCCGAACGTATCGGCGAAGAACCTTGCTCGGATGCGCCAGATGATGGAGGCGCAAGGCAACGACGGGGCGGCGATGCTCAAGGTTGGCTCCGCCCTTCCCAAGGACCAAGGAAGCACCTTCTAGCCGTCCTTCGTGAGCGCCATTACCGCCGGTCTGGTGTCTCCCTTTTCCGAGTTCTTCTTTTCTGTCCTCTGCCACTACAACCTGCAAGCTCTTCACCTCCACCCCAACTCTGTTCTTCTCCTGGCGATCTTCGCCTACTACTGCAAGGCTCATGTCGGGGTGCAGCCGTAAGTGGCTTTGCTGCGCCATTATTTTTACCTCCGGGTTTCTCGCGGCCCCATTACTGCGTGCGCGAGTTTTGTCGCGTATGGCAGCTCCAACGCCATCTCGAAGCCCGGGAAGAGGATTGAAGGCTTCAGGAGCAAGTGGGTTATGGTGGATGCTGGGCGCATCCACCCTCGGCTGATCCTGCCCACTAGGCAGCCCAAGTCTGTTGACGCTTGGTCTCATGGAGCTCGTTGATCCTCGCCAAGCCGTCTTGGATAGGATGGACGCGGACCTGTGGCCGGGCAACATGGCGACGGCAAAGCTGACCGGGGCATCGCTCCTGAGGGAGTTCCTGGAGCACCGGTGGCCCCGCTTCGGCAATACTCGCTCCCGCTGTGGAGGCTTCGCCCGAGCCCCGTAGTCTTGGCCGATGAAGATCTGTCCGCGGTCCTCCAATCCTTGGTCGGGGGAGACGTGGCGAGGCTGGAGGGTGCTCCTGTACCCCGGTTCCTTTGAGATGATTGGGAGCAGGTGGTGAACTCCATGCCCACTTTCGACGGGGACGGGCCTGTGCCCGCGGAGGTTCCCGAGGACCTGGCGGCCCTGGCGACGGTGAACGTATCCTCCGGCGACTCCGGCGAAGAGGAGGAAGAAGAGGAGCGGGAAGAGGAGCCCGATTTCGAGGCGACCGACGGGGAGTCGTGAGCACCCCTCCCTCGGCGCAGGTCCCGTGCTCTCCGCCTCATGCCGGATGACGACGAGGATGGCGACAAGCAAGGTGGCGAGAGCTCGCCCCTGATCCCGAAGAAGGACAGGACATGGCTGGTTCCTCGCGGGTCTGCTCCGGCTACGAGGCGATCTGCAGAGGCGCCTCCTGCTCCCGTGCCTCTTGAGGTTGATCCCAACAGCCGGCTCTCGGGCTTCAAGTTCGGCCGGAGGTTGCTTGAGTCCGCGAGCGATGACCAGTAAGTGCTTGATTCTCGTTTTGCTTCTTGCTTCGTTGTTGAGGCTTGACGTACATATTCCTTGGCTAGGCCGGTGCCTGCGGCAAAAAAGCTGAAGGGGGCTCCTGAGGTTTCGTCCGGGGCAGCACCTCCATCCGCGGGAGAAGGGGGCGGCAAGACGCGGGCTTCTCCTGCCCGGTCATCCTCGCGAGGCCTGGCGGGGCTAGTTGGGGCGAGCTCAGCCCCCATGGCCCAAGCGGCTCCCAAGGTGTCCTTGCCTGACGCCACCGCCGGAGTCGTCGGGGCGCCGAAGGTCCCAACTCATGGTGCTGTGATTACGCCGCCGTCTTCTCCTCCTACTCCGCCAACTGCCATCTCTCCAACTCCTTCTACGGTCCTGGATCGGGCTGCTGCCGAGCTGGACCGGCTGCGGAAAGATCTTCTGGGCGCTGACCCTCGCTTGGTGGCCGGGCGCCTGGAGCTGGCCCCTGGCTGGGTCCGTTCTGATGCTTCAGTCCGGGCGGCACTAGCTCAGGCCGCGACAGCCTGCGATGAGGAGAAGCAGGCCATCCTTGAGGCAAAGGCCGCTCGCGACGCCGCCTTGGGTGAGGTAGCTGATGTCCGGGGTCGCTGCGAGGCGCTGGAGAGTGAGCTGCAAGGCCTGCGCGACCAGCTTGCCAAGGAGGCCCGTGTCCGCCAGGAGAAGGAGGAAGACATGAAGGCTCGCGAGGCTGCCGCCAAAGACCGGATGCCAAACTTGATGAACGCCATGGCCGCTTGGGTGCACTGGAGCAGGCGTTGGAGGCAAAGAGGATTGAGCTGGACGACAAGGCGCGGGTCCTGGCCGAGGACCGCGTGGCCTTCGCGAAGCTGGAGGCGAAGGCTCGCACCTTGCTGAAGTCGCTTTACGACAGCGGCCTGGAAAGCCCGCTGGCCGGTGCCGAGGACGGCCCCGCCAAGCTGCTTCCCTTCCTGGTCCGCGCCCTTGAAGATGTCGCCCTTGGCCTTGGCCCCACGGCTGAGGCCCAGGCGCGTTTCCTTTTTCTCTACCGACGCTGCCTCTTCACCCATGTCTACCTCCACGACCCCGTCATTGACCTTGACAGCCTGCTGGAGCCTGTGAGCAGCGAGCTTGCCGCCGTCGGTGCTGAGGCCGTGAAGGGTCGAGCGGAGGCTCTGCTGGCGAAGTTCCGGGCTTTCAGCACCAAGCCAAAGCGAGGCGCTGCTGATCCTGAGGCTCCACGAGGCGAAGTCGCCCAGCGCAGCTCCGTCACCAGCGATGGCACCGCCAGAAAGTGACCCCTTCGCGGCTCCCGTCCTGCTTTTAGTTCCTGCAACATGCATCCTGCCTCGTGGAGGCGTTTAAACTTGTGTTTGGCGTTGTCAAAGCACTCTATGGACTGTAATATTTGCTTTTGAATTCCTTGAGATTTGCGTTTTTCCTTCCTACTTGCTTGTGTTCTACGTCGGCAGAGTCTGCCCTCACAAGATACCTCAACCACTGCTAGCTCCGACCGAAACCAGGACGGGACCAAGGAGTGAGGGGCTACGTGACAAGTTAGGCTCCTGAGTCGCGATGCTCAGGAGTCCCCCTTGACGCACGAACATCAAGTAGGGAGGTGAGATGTATGGGTGAATTTACCGTTCTACATCGGCAGAGCCCGGCCCCGCGCATACCTCAACCGCCGTTAGCCTTTCGGAACTAAGGGGTGAGGGGCTACGTGACCAGTTAGGCTCCCGAGTCGCGATGCTCAGGAGTCCCCCTTGACGCTCAAACAACATTCGTACCTTGGCTCCGGCTCGGGAGAGGCGGCGACGAACCAGGCCCGAGGGCCTGGCTGGGTGGCATGCGCTGGGCGTGACCTGTGTGTTAGCCCGTGCCCCCCTCGCGCGGCACTCCCGAGGGGAGGCGTTACGATGAGGCCGGACATTGAGCTCTGGGCTCCCGGAGGTTGATGCGGTCGGGGGCCACTCTCAGTTGTTTATCACCAGTGCAGAGCATAGCGCTTCCGTATGTGTACGGGCATAGCCGCTCCTCGGCAGGGTCATCAGCCAGCGCGGAGCGTGGTGCTTCCACTGGTGCGTGGGAGGGGGCTCCCCTCCGGGAGGAGCCCCCGGGGCGTGTACAACCCCGCCCTGACACGTGGCTGGCACGGTAGGGCCTGACCGAGGTGTATCGGGGCACCCGTGAGCCAGCGTGGGACTCACAGGGCCCTACCTCAAGGCGGGTTGCGCCTGGCTCTGGGCCTTTACTTGTAATGTGTTCCTGTAAATTTGGTTAGATGTCTACGCTCTACGTCCTCGGGTCCTGGCCCTCGAGCGGGCTCAGCCATCGCTGGTATGCCAGGTCGCGATGTCGTGGACAAGGCCAGATGGTGAGGGCTGGAGAGCCAGTAGGAGCCCATGAGTTGCGATGCTCAGGTACCCCCCCTTTAACGTGCAAGCGACCGACATGAAGGAAGAGGGGTGCCGTGGACAGACATCAAATAACGATCATGATGGGTCAAACGCATGACCCGAATAAACGCAAGAGGGATACATGCCACTGGGTCTGGCCCGGGTGGCTTGGGGATATTGCAGCCCGAGGGGCGCCCCAATAAAGGAAACTAGACACATGCATCAACAGCGAGACATGCCGCAGGACGAACCCACGCGCTCGGGAATGATGCAGCCTGGGGCGCCTCAGCCTGAAAATGAAACTCAAGGACGCCACCTGGTGATGTTGGAGATGAAGGGATGCTGAAGTAGCGGACGTCCTGCGCTGCGGAAGCCGATCTTCATGAGCCCCCAGGCCCAGGAGCCTCGGGAGGCTCCGGAGGCGCTGGTGGCTCCTCGCGGACCATCTCCATCTCTGCCAGGACCGCGGAACGCCTAGCCATTTGAGCCTCCAGGATGCTCCTCATGAAGCGCTTGCGCGCGGTAGCCACATTCGGCAAGCCGTAAGGCATGCGAACATAGCTGTGGGGTGGACCTTCACAGCGTCCCACGCATGAGGGCCATAGGCGCTCCTGAGAGGCGGCTCGGTTGAGCCCTGGTATGTCGATGCAGACGCGCAGCCCACCATCCTCGCCTGGATGGGGAGCTACGGCGGGTAAGCGGCGGCTGCCACTCATGACACGGTTGCCACTCATGACTCTTGACTCCTGCAGCTCCTGAATGATCTTGCTGACGAACTTCTGAGGGTTTGGCCCTCCTTGCCTTGCTCCTTCCTGAGGGAAACGTGCTTTGAAACACGGCTCCAAGTGGTGCCCGAGCGCCTCCCTCATGATCTTAGCCAAGTCGATGGCCCTCCAGGAGAGAGCCCCCGAGCCTTGCTCGAGGAGGGCGCCGGGCGCGCCTTCCTATGTGACAGAAGGAGGCGCCCCTGGAATGGGCGCGGACTCTGAGGGGCCTGCCTCCTGAGGGTTGTGACCAGGGGATGTCCTCTTCTTCTTAGGGACCACCGCGGGAAGCCCTCCGCTCCTGCAATATGGGTCTTCAATTGACACGGCTTGAAAAGCACGCTCCAGGGAACACACTGCGTCTCTCTCTTCACAAGGCACCGTGATGACTCCATCGCTTCCTGGTATCTTGAGGACATTGTAGCCATGATGAGTCACGGCCATGAATTTGGCGAGCTGGGTACCCGAGGATGGCATTGTACGGCAGCGAATGTGCGCTGACGTCGAAGTCAATGAGCTTCAGTATGAAGTTGTCACGCGTGTCCGAAGGTGACAGGAAGGCGGAACTGCCCTATCGGAACTGTGCAACCATCGGTGACTCCGGAGAAAGGCTTGGTTGGCTGAAGCTGATTGTATGGCACTTGGAGATTGTTGAATGTCTCGACGGACAGGACATTGAGCCCTGCTCCGCCATTGATGAGGGTCCTGGTGACTTGCACATTGCTGATGATTGGGGAACAAAGCATCGGGAGGACTCCGGTTGTGGCTGCGCACTTGAGCCGATCCGCTGATCTGAATGTGATGGCGCACGCTGACCACCTGAGGGGGCGTGTGTCTTCGAGCCTGGGGAGGACTGCATTCACTTCGCGGGCGAACTGTTTGAATATGCGCTGAGAGGCTGGGGCTTGAGCTCCGCCCAGGATGCAAGCGATTGCGCGCGGCTCCTAGAAGCCCCCTGCCCCCTCGTCCTGATGATGGTATTTATTTCTCCTTGGCTACGGTGGCAGAGAAGGGAGGCCTGTGTTGCCCTGTGGACGATCCTCGTGAGGCTAATCCCTCCAGCCTCCCTCGCGAGGCGGGTCCCTCCAACCTCCCTTGCAAGGCTGATCCTGCCAGCGGTCCTCGCGAGGTCGGTCACGCCACCCTTGGCGAGGGCCACGGTCTTCCCATCGTCCTCCACCTCTTCCTCCTCCTCGGCCATAGCCCCGGTCGCTGCGCTCGGGCGTCGGCCGCCGCACGCACGCCCCAAGACGGCCCCTGAGCTCTTGGCATTCGTTGGTGTTGTGGGTGTGGAAGTCATGGTATACGCAGCATCGATCGCCTTGGATGACTCAGGCTGATCCCTTCCTCGCTTGGTGTCCGGCTCTGCTGCAAGCACGGCAGCCCCCTTGCGCTTCATGTCCTTGACCTTGGGCTTCTTCTCTTCTGGGTCGGCAGCCGGCAGCTCGAGAAGGGAAAGGCGTCCTTCCTCAGCCCTGGCGCACTTGGTCGCCAAGTTGAACAGCTCCAGGGATGTGCACAGGTCTTCATGGATCACGAGCTCTTCCTTCATCTTGACGTCACGCACACCGTTGGAGTAGGCTGAGATGATGGCCTCCTCAGACACCCTGAGGATCTTAAGGCGAGCGTTGTTGAAGCATTGGATGAACTTCTGCAGGGTCTCCCCTGACTGCTGCTTGATGCGGTGCAAGTCACTCATGGCCGGGGGCCGATCGCGGGTGCCTTGGAAGTTGGCGATGAATCGGGTGCGCATCTCGTTCCAGGATGAAATCGTGCGAGCTGTGTTCAGAGCTGTGTGCGGGCACCGTCCTTGAGTGCCATGGGAAACCAGTTCGCCATGACCTTCTCGTCCCTGTTGGCGGCTTCGATGCCCAGCTCGTAGAGCTGGAGGAACTCCGCAGGGTCGGCCGTGCCATCATAGCGCGGGGGCAGGTCTGGCTTGAACTTGCCTGGCAAGGCCACGCTGCGCAGCTCGGCGGTGAAGGCGCGGCAGCCTGCAGTGGCCACGGGAGGCCTTCGATGACGGAGGGCTTGATCTTGGGGTCCCTCGTGCGCTGCCGCCAGGAGCAGCGCGGGGTCTTGGCGCGCCGGAGCAGGAGCGCGTTCGTGTCGTGCCGGTGCGGGGAGCACTTGGGCAGCTTCTTGGGGACGAGGGATCTCTTGGCAGCTCTTCTCTTGTCTGGCTTGGTGCCGGACGGAGTGGGTTCCGCCCAGGGGCCACGCGCCTTGGGGCCAAGGCGCCTTCTTGAGGGGGAGGCGGCTGAGGCGCCCCCGGAGCTTCATCGCCCACGCAAGGCAGGGCGCGGTGCAGCGAGAGGGATGGCGCAGGGGAGCCCCCAGCGGCGCTGACGAGCTCGGTGATGCGGGCGAGCCACTCGTCGTAGAGGTCGTCGACGGGACGGTAGTGCAGGAGTTCCCGTGCCAGGAGCAACGCGGCGTGCGCGTCCGCAGGAGCGCGACGGGCGTGGGATGAAGAACCGGCTGGAGCCAGCGACGGGGTGGCAGTGCGGCCTTCCCGCCGCACCGAAGGATGCAGAGACGACGCCTGCTGCTCGTTCCCCGCCGGGCCGGTGGCGGCGTTGACGGCAGGCGACGGGGAACGGTGGGGGCGGCCGCCGACGGGGGCCGTCTGGGCGACGCGAGTAGCGAGAGCGGCTCGGCGCTCGGCGCGGGCTCGACGAGCGTCTGATGTGGATGCGAGGGGCGGCGAAAAGCAGAGCGGCGGAAGGCGGATTCTGGTACACCCCTACCTGGCGCGCGAAATGTCGGATTTGGGGTTCCGGCAGACCCTCTAGGTTCGAACTCTGGGGTGGTGCACGCGGAGATCACACCTCCAACCTACCTACGTCTCGTCGCCTCGCAAGGATCTAAACTACACAAAGAACAACACAAGGAACACGAGGTTTATACTGGTTCGGGCCACCATTGTGGTGTAATACCCTACTCCAGTGTGTGGTATGGTGGATTGCCTCTGGGCTGATGATGAACAGTACAAGGGAAGAACAGCCTTGCGAGGGTCTGTTCTTGAGCTGGTGCGATGAACTGCTAGGGGAGTTCAGTCGCCTCTCTTTCTCTCTCTCTAGATGCCGATTCAGATCGATCTCCTTCCGCCGATTTAGATTGATCTCCTTCCGCCCTTGCCTTGGTGGTGGCTAGTCCTATTTATAGGCAAAGGCCCTGGGCCTCTTCCCAAATATTGAGCAGGAAGGGCGCCAACAATTGGCCATTTTGAAGGGGAACATCTAGTACACTTATCCTGACTAAAGTTGGTCCTCGCCTGTCAAAGGCTCTCGTGGTGACGCCCGGCTTGGGCTCCACAATGACTTCCTTCCCCGCTAAGTGACGTCTTGGTCTTGTTGCACCAAACGGATGCCTTTGCTTGATACCCTTGCTGCGCTTGCTCCCTTTGAACCAAAGAGGAAAGGAGGACATCAAGGCTGGTCGGGCGCCTCACCGGGCGCCTCTTTGGTCGTCATGGCTTGCGTCATGGGCACCTCGTGAGGTACCTCGCCTTGACCACTCCGCCTCCTCATGAGCCAGCCTGACGAGGTCAGGCCGTGCTCGAGGGAGCTCCCCGTCGTCCGCCCCACGAGGCTTGGCCCCTCGCGAGGGTCTTGAGCTTGTGTTGATGAAGATGGGCTGTCTTTGGGCCACCCCTTGAGCCACGCCGCAAGAGTCAGCAGCGAGCAAGTCTGGGTACCCCCGTTCCCAGAACGCCGACAGTAGCCCCCGGGCCCAAGGCACGCCTAGACTTGGCTGAGCAGAGAGGTGAAGGGGCAAGGGTGAAGCGCCGCGGGCCCTAACAGCCTGCGGCCTTGGGCACCGCGTGGCGATTGATTGGACGTGGGCGGCACTGCTTCCCCACGACGCCTCGGCAACTGCACGAATTGACAAGTACCTGCATGCAAAGCGGGTCATGATTACCTGTGATCGTGGAAGTCGGCGGTTGGCCTTCCCTGGCTATAAGTACGGAACGGCGCGTGCCCTTCCAGTCCATCTCTCTTTGCTTCTCCTTCTTCTCCGTCTTTGCTCCACCTTGCCGCAATGGCTCCGGTCCGCCGGTTCTCCGCGGAAGAGAAGGGAAAGGCTCCCCGAGAGGGTCCCGACCCGCTTCCGCCGAAGAAACGGCTTACCTATGCTGTCGAGATGAGGGCACCCGGCAGGAGGTGTCGAGGCCTTGGTGCGAGGGGCCGCCGCCAGGGTTCCCGCTGCCCCTATATGCCCACCTTGAGGGTCCTGCAGAAGTTGATGCCGAGCGCCATGGACGACGCCGCTGTCGGCGTCGACGGGTCACGGCGGTGCGCGTTGTCCCTCCTGGAGTCCATGCCGAGGGCTCCTCCCGAGAGTTTGTGCTCCACGCCGCCATGCCTCCCTTGTCTTGGATTCGCCTTCCTCCCTCCTTCGCCTTCGTGATGCCGCAGGGGGGATACTTGGAGCTCTGGTTGCAGCACGCCGGCTGCAACACCCTCGTGACCGAAGCTGAGGTCGCGGTCGTCGCCCCGGGCAATGTCTTCATGACTCGAGGCTGGGGCGAGATCGCCCGGGTCTGCAGGACGAGGGGCGCCCTCGCGATCCACCTGGAGTACGACGGCACTTCCATGATGCTCTTCAAGGTCTTCGACGCGGACAGACGCCGGCTGGAGTGCTGCCCTGAGAGAGGCGGTCGGGGCTCTGCCGCGGCGAGGACCAGGCTTGCCGATCGCTCCCTCAGCGGCCTCTCAGGCGGCGGAGGCGTCGGAGGGTCCAGCGACTCCGCTGAGCTCTTCGCGACTCCGGAGACGAGCGACGACAGCCTCTGAGCCCCGAGCCTCAAGGCCGCTCTCGGAGCAGGACAGGCTCGTCAGGCTGCCGCCGTCTCTGATCTTGATGAGGTTGGCGCCGGTGCTTGAAGGCCCACAGTTGATGATGGCATCTCTTGAGGAGGCACGCGTACTTAGCGCTCTCTAGGATCTGTTCCCTCTGTTCCCTGCGAGGAATCGAAAAGCCTGCCCCGTGGGGGCTTGTAAGGTGCCCGTGGCTCTGCTTGTTAATATAGCCCTTGCCATGAAGTAGTGCGAGATGTTCATTCCGTCTTAGCTTAGTTCTTCCTTTCGAACCTCATGAGGGCTTGGTGCTCTGCGCCAACAGGTCCCGTTCCCAAGGCAGGCTTCACCGTCATGGTATGCCGTGTCGCGATGCCGTGGTCAAGGTCGAGGTGAGCAGCCCGGGTCCAAGAAGATCCTCGAGTCGCGATGCTCAGGAGGTCCCCTTTAGCACTCAAGCAGCCATCGTTCGGTGAGAAAGGAGCGCGACGTTGCTAACACGGGATTGCATTGGGTGCGGGGACGGTGCTGCGGTAGCTAGTGTTTCCGGAGGCTGACTTATCTCGAGGGTCAGGAACCGCTTCCTGGTGCGGCATTAGGTCCGCGCATCGGCCGGCGAGGGGTTGCCTGGCGAGGTCCCTCACAGGCCTCTTCCCTCTCGCCTTTGCTCCCCTTTTCGCTTCTACATCCTCGGGTCCCGGCCCTCGAGCGGGTCTCAGCCATCGCTGGTATGCCAGGTCGCGATGCCATGGACAAGGCCAGAGGGTGAGGGCTGGAGAGCCAGTAGGAGCCCATGAGTCGCGATGCTCAGGTACCCCCCCTTTAACGTGCAAGCGGTTCGCACAGTCGAGAGTGAAGAAGACGCCGGGAGAGGCAGTCGAGAGTGAAGAAGACGCCGTGAGGGCCTCTCCCGGCGCTGCTCCTTGAAGGGATCCTGCAGGCCCACCACAAGAAGAACAAGAGTCCGCTATGACAAGCGACGGTCAGCTGTTGGTTGCTTTGGAGAGGTGACGAGGAACTGAAGGCCTGACGAGGTGGCGCTGTGCAGGGATGCCGCGGCCAGAGCTCAGCCATTCAGGTTTGTCGGCGTTGCAGGGACGGACCCATGCGCAAGCGCCGTGCCATTGGGGGAGCAGCTCCATCAGTTGGTGTCAGTTGAGTGGGCAACTTGGTCAAGCACGTTAGTCACGAAGAAGCAAGTTCATTTAGATAGATGCAGGGAAGGCAGACATCGCTGGGTCTGGCCCGAGCGACTTGGGGATGATGCAGCCCGAGGGGCGCCCCCAACAAAGTAAGCTAGGAACATGAAGTAAAAGGGGATACACGCCGCAGGGACGGACCCACGCTGCCACGGGAATAATGCAGCCCTGGGGGCGCCTCACCGGAAATGAAACTTGAAGGATGTCACCTGATAACGTTGAAGACGAAAGGATGTTGAAGGAGCGGACGTCGTGGGCTGCAGAAGCCGATCTTCATGAGCCCCCAGGCCCAGGAGCCTCGGGAGGCTCCGGAGGCGCTGGTGGCTCCTCGCGGACCATCTCCATCTCCGCCAGGACTGCGGAACGCCTGGAATCTTGAGCCTCCAGGATGATCCTCATGAGGCGCTGGTATGTGGCTGCCGCGTTCGGCAGGCCATAGGGCATGCGAATGTAGCTGTGGGGTGGGCCTTCGCAGCGCCCGCTGCGTGAGGGCCAGGCGCCTCGAGAGGCGGCTCGGTTGAGCCCTGGTATGTCGATGCAGACGCTGCAGCCCACCATCCTCGCTCGGATGGGGAGCTACGGCGGTAAGCGTGGCTGCCACTCATGACTCTTGACTCCTGCAACTCCTGCGTGATCTCGGCCGACGAACTCCTGAGGGTTCGGCCCTCCTTGCCTTGCTCCTTCCTGAGGGAAACGTGCTTTGAAACACGCCTCCAAGTGGTGCCCAAGCGCCTCCCTCGTGACCTTAGCAAGGTCGGTGGCCCTCCAGAAGAGAGCCCCCGAGCCTTGCTTGAGGAGGGTGCCGGGCGCGTCTTCCTATGCGACAGAAGGAGGTGCCCCCTGAGCAGGTGCGGACCCTGAGGGGCCTGCCTCCCAAGGGGTCGGGCCTGGAGATGTCTTCTTCTTCTTGGGAGCGGTCTCAGGGAGCCTCACGCTCCTGTGATCTGGGTCTTCAAGTGATGCGCTTGAAACGCCGCCTGTGGAGCACACTGCGTCTCTCTCTTCACAAGGCACCGTGATGACTCCGCCGCTTCCTGGCATCTTGAGGACGTTGTAGCCGTGATGAGTCACGGCCATGAACTTGGCCAGAGCCGGGTACCCGAGGATGGCATTTTATGGCAAGCGAATGTGGTGGACATCGAAGTCGATGAGCTCGGTGCGGTAGTTGTCGCGTGCCCCGAAGGTGACAGGGAGGCGGACCTGCCCAATTGGAACCGTGGAGCCATCGGTGACTCCGGAGAAAGGCTTGGTTGGCTGAAGCTGATTGTAAGGCACTTGTAGATTGTTGAATGTCTCTATGGACAGGACATTGAGCCCTGATGAGGGTCCTGGTGACTTGCACGTTGCTGATGATTGGGGAACAAAGCATCGAGAGGACTCCGGCTGTGGCCGCGCACTTGAGCTGATCCGCTGAGCTGGACGTGATGGCGCACGCTGACCACCTGAGAGGGCCGGTGGCTTCGAACTTGGGGAGGACTGCATTCACTTCGCGGGCGAACTGCTTGAAGATGCGTTGAGAGGCTGGGGCTTGAGCTCCGCCAGATGCAAGCGATCGCTGCTCTCGGAAGCCCCAGCCCCTCGTCCTGATGATGGTCCTTGTTTCTCCTTGGCTGTGGCGGCAGAGGAGGGAGGCCTGCGTTTCTTGCGGGCGATCCTCGCGAGGCTGATCCCTCCAGTCTCCCTCACGAGGCTGATCCTGCCAGCGATCCTCGCGAGGTCGGTCGCGGCACCCCTGGCGAGGACCACGGTCTTCCCAGCGTCCTGCGTTCCTTCCTCCTCCTCGGCCGTAGCCTCGATCGTTGCGGTCGGGGCGTCGGCCGATCTTCTCTTATCGCACGGCTCGGAGCTCTTGACATTCGTTGGTGTTGTGGGTGTGGAGGTCGTGGTACACACAGCGACCGGGCTGCCCTTGGAAGACTCGGGCTGATCTGCGCCCGGCAGGTGTCTGGTTCGCCATGAGCACGGCAGCCCCTTTGCGCTTCACGTCCTTGGCCTTGGATTTCTTCTCTTCTGGGTCTGCGGCTGGCAGCTCGAGGAGGGAAAGGCGCCCTTCCTCGGCCCTGGCGCACTTGGTTGCCAAGTGGAACAGCTCCAAGGAAGTGCAGCACAGATCTTCATGCATCGCCAGCTCCTCCTTCATCTTGACGTCACGCACACCGTCGGAGAAGGCTGAGATGATGGCCTCCTCGGTCACCTTGGGAATCTTGAGGCGTGCGTTGTTGAAGCGCTGGATGTACTTCGCAGGTTCTCCCCAGTGTTGCTGCTTGATGCGGCGCATGTCGCCACGGCAGGAGGCCGGGTCGCGAGTACCTTGGAAGTTGGCGATGAAGCGGGTGCGCATCTCGTCCCCAGGAGGAGATCGTGCCAGAGCCGTGTTCAGGGAGCCAAAAGTGCGGGCTCCGTCCTTGAGTGCCATGGGAAACCAGTTCGCCATGACCTTCTCGTCCCTGTTGGCAGCTTCGATGCCCAGCTCGTAGAGCTGGAGGAACTCCGCAGGGTCGGCCGTGCCGTTCTAGCGAGGAGGCAGGTCTGACTTGAACTTGCCGGGCCACGCGACACTGCGTAGGTGAAGGCGCGGCAGCCTGCTATGGCCACGGGAGGCCTCTGGTGACGAAGAGCCTGGTCTTGCGGGTCCCCATGCGCTGCAGCTGGGAGCGGCGCAGGTGTCGGTGTCAAAACCGGTGGATCTCGGGTAGGGGGTCCCGAACTGTGCGTCTAGACGGATGGTAATAGGAGACAAGGGACACGATGTTTTTACCTAGGTTCGGGCCCTCTCGATGGAGGTAATACCCTACTCCTACTTGATTAATATTGATGATATGGGTAGTACAAGAGTAGATCTACCACGAGATCGTAGAGGCTAAACCCTAGAAGCTAGCCTATGGTATGATTGTTGTTCGCCCCACGGACTAAAACCCTTCGGTTTATATAGACATCGAATAGGGTTAGGTTACATGTAGTCGGTTACAATGGTAGGAGATCTACATATCCAGATCGCCAAGCTTGCCTTCCACGCCAAGGAAAGTCCCATCCGCACACGGGACGAAGTCTTCAATCTTGTATCTTCATAGTCTAGGAGTCCGCCAACGGTGATAGTTCGCTATCCCGGACAGCCCCTAATCCAGACTCCTCAAGAGTCTCTCGAACCAGGCTTCAATGACGCATTTAGTCCGGCGCGCATATTGTCTTCGGCATTGCAAGGCGGGTTCCTCCTCGAATACTTCATAGAAGGTTTTGAACACAAGGACAGTGT
Organism: Aegilops bicornis; assembly: GCA_021605145.1. Classification (NCBI taxonomy): domain Eukaryota; kingdom Viridiplantae; phylum Streptophyta; class Magnoliopsida; order Poales; family Poaceae; genus Aegilops; species Aegilops bicornis. The sequence continues at coordinate 579,699,528 of CM038672.1, forward strand.
CCGGCTCTGCAAAACAAGTTCCACATACTACCAGAGAGAGAATTAACTTTTGCACAGACCGCCGACGTATTCCGGGCGTGGCATCACACCACGCCAAGCCTTTATTCAATCGCTTTTTACTATCCCACCTTAAGCGCGTTTAGAGAGGCGGTTTCCTTGGCACGCCTTATCAAAGCGTAGATCATGCCCCCTTATTCCGGGATTCTCATCAATACGGACGTAGAACCCAACCGTGCCCGTTCGCTGGCACGCCTCCTCTATCGAAGGCGAGTCCTAATCGACCACGGGGAGGGCTCTTGGTATTCAACCTCTTTATAATGAGACCAAGGCCCCCCTTCGTTTTTCACCCTCCATCGAGTTCGCCTCACGCTTCGAGTTCTAACACCCAAAGCTTCAGATTTAGGCGCTTCGGACCTTCGACGATGTCCGGCTCCGACCAGCTCGGTCGATGGATGTCTTCTTCCGTCACAGAAGAGGATGTGCTAAAGCTGCGAGACGCCAGGTATCTAACCGGCGAGATCTCACATAGGCTGCCTGCTCCAGGGAAGGTCATTCCCAGTCTTGAGCCCGGCGAGAGCGTGGTGTTCGTGTCTCACTTCCTTCGGGGTTTAGGCTTCCCGACGGATCCCTTTGTGCGGGGGCTCATGTTTTATTATGGGCTGGATTTCCATGAGTTGAATCCAGATTCCATCCTCCACATCTCGTCATTCATTGTCGTGTGTGAAGCCTTTCTCCGCATTACCCCTCACTTCGGATTGTGGCTCAAGACTTTTAAGGTGGAGCCGAAGATGATCAAGGGGCAACAGGCAGAATGCGGAGGGGCTTCCATAAGCAAGTGCGCTGACGCTTCGTGGCCCGAGGGCTCTTTTCTGGCGGAGCTTGGTTTGTGGCAACAGGAGTGGTTCTATATCACCGCTCCCAGGGGCACCAAATGGGTGGCGCTTCCCGCCTTCCGCTCAGGTCCACCATGGGCCGGGCGTCATGGGTCAACAAGGGGCTCGACTGGGGCCGTCCAAGGATGTTCCTCATTTGCAGGGCCAGATTCGAGACCTCCAAGAAAGAGAGATCAATCTGGTCGAGTGGCGCAGGTTATGTTGATTCGGGCGCCTTCGCCTCGCAAACGTCGCCCCCTCCATCTGTGGGAATTCAATCCAGAGGGACCACGAGCTCTCCAACATTTTATGGGTATGACGCCCGTGGAGATGTATAAACTGTTCTTCGGATCACGAGAGAAGTGTCTGGACCTGACTGAGGACGCATGACTAAGCTGCAATCGCCCAGATACTCAAGTATGTAGTCCTGTACCCGGACAGGCTGTCCGTTCATTTATCATAAACTTGCCCTTAAAGGAGCTGTTTCTTGAACAGGAGTGGATAGCGAAGGCAAAGTTGATAAGGTGTCCGGCTTCCCTCCCAGAGACCACGCCGGATCCCGTGCTGACCAAGATGCTGAAGGCCGCGCCTTTTGAAGAAGGCGAAGGGGGAGCGGAAGCAACCGCCTCCACGAAGGAGGCTTTCGAGGAAGGAGGGATCAAAAGTCGCACCCTCCAAGGAGAGATGAGGACCGCCCAAGATCCGAAGGTCAAGGCCTCAAAGAGGGAAAGAAATCTTCGCCGAGAGTCCCAAGACCGGGAAGTACCCCAACCGCACTATTTCCCCAAAGGATCAGCCCTCCAAATGAGCCGTAAGTAAAAGAAGGGGTCCCGAATCAAGCGCCTAGGCGGATGGTAACAGGAGACAAGGGACACAATGTTTTTACCGAGGTTCGGGCCCTCTCGATGGAGGTAATACCCTACTCCTGCTTGATTAATATTGATGATATGGGTAGTACAAGAGTAGATCTACCACGAGATCAAGGAGGCTAAACCCTAGAAGCTAGCCTATGGTATGATTGTTGTTCTGTCCTACGGACTAAAACCCTCCGGTTTATATAGACACCGGATAGGTTAGGGTTACACAGAGTCGGTTACAATGGTAGGAGATCTACATATCCGTATCGCCAAGCTTGCCTTCCACGCAAAGGAAAGTCCCATTCGGACACGGGACGAAGTCTTCAATCTTGTATATTAATAGTTGGTGTCCGGCCGTGACAGTAGTCCGGCTATCCGGACACCCCCTAGTCCGGGACTCCCTCAGTAGCCCCTGAACCAGGCTTCAATGACGATGAGTCCAGCGCGCATATTGTCTTCGGCATTGCAAGACGGGTTCCTCCTCCGAATACTTCATAGAAGGTTTTGAACACAAGGATAGTGTCCGACTCTGCAAAACAAGTTCCACATTCCACCGTAGAGAGAATAACTTTTGCACAGATCTGCTGACGTATTCCGCGGCGTGACATCACACCACGGTCAGGCCTTTATATGAATCGTTTTTACCGTTCCACCTTAGCACGTTTAGCGAGGCGGTTTCCTTGGCACGTCTTATCAAAGCATAGATCGTGCCCCCTTATTCCGGGATTCGCATCAATACGGACGTGGGTAACCCAACCGTGCCCGTTGGCACGCCTCCTCTATCGAAGGCGAGTCCTAATCGACCACGGGGTGGGCTCTTGGTATTCAACCTCTTTATAATGAGACCAAGGCCCTTTTCTTTTTACACCCTCCATCGAGTTCGCCTCGCGCTTCGAGTTCCAACACCCAAAGCTTCAGATTTAGGTGCTTCGGACCTTCGACGATGTCCGACTTCTACCAGCACGGCCGATGGATGTCTTCCTCTGTCACAGAAGAAGATGTGCTAAAGCTGCGAGACGCCAGGTATCTAACCGGTGAGATCTTGCATAGGCTGCCTGCTCCAGAGCAGGTCATCCCCACTCCTGAGCCCGGCGAGAACGTGGTGTTCGTGCCTCACTTCCTTCGGGGTTTAGGCTTCCCGACGGATCCCTTTGTGCGGGGGCTCATGTTTTATTATGGGCTAGATTTCCATGACTTGAATCCGGAGTCCATCCTCAATATCTCATCATTCATTGTCATATGTGAGGCCTTCCTCCATATTACCCCCACTTTGGATTGTGGCTCAAGACCTTCTAGGTGGAGCCAAGGATGATCGGGGGGCAACAAGCAGAGTGCGGAGGGGCGGTCATAAGCAAATGTGCTGATGCTCCATGGCCCGAGGGCTCTTTTCAAGAGGAGCTTGGTTTGTGGCAACGGAAGTGGTTTTATATCACCGCTCCCCGGGGCACCAAATGGGCGGCGCTCCCCGCCTTCCGCTCAGGTCCACCACAGCGGCTGGCGTCATGGGTCAACAAGGGGCTCGACTGGGGGCCGTCCAAGGACGTTCCCTCACTGCAGGGCCGTATTCGAGACCTCCAAGAGAGAGAGATCAATCTGATTGCAGTGGCACAGGTTATGTTGATCCGGCGCCTTCAGCCTCGCAAACGCCGCCTCCGCTTTGTGGGAATTCAATCCGGAGGGACCACGAGCTCTCCGAAATTTTATGGGCACGACGGCCGCGGAGATGTATAAACTGTTCTTCGGATCACAAGAGACGTCTCCGGACCTGACTGAGGATGCAGGACTAAGCTGCAATCGCCCAGATACTCAAGTAAGTAGTCCTGTAACCGGACAAGCTGTTCATTCATTTATCTTACATATATATGCCCTTTAAAGGAGCCGTTTCTTGAACAGGAGTGGATAGCCAAGGCAAAGTTAATAAGGTGTCTGGCTCCCCTCCCGGAGACCACGCCGGATCCCATGCTGATCAAGATGTTGAAGGTCGCGCCTTTTGAAGAAGGCGAAGTGGGAGCGGGAAGCAACTGCCTACGAAGGAGGCTATCAAGGAAGGAGGGATTAAAAGTCCCGTCTTTCGAGGAGAGAATAGGATCGCTTGGAAGATCCGAGGTCAAGGCCTCAAAGAGGGAAGGGAATCTTCGTCGGGAGTCCGCCCGGGAAGTAACCCAGCCGCACTATTTCCCCAAGGGGATCAGCCCTCCAGCGAGCCGTAAGTAAAGAGAAGGGGTCTTGTAAATAAGGAACATCCTTGGATTTATTTATGAAGATAACCGAAATTGTACCTTGTATTTCGGACCTCAGCCCTTTTCAGCAGAGCTCGCCTTGAGGATCTTCTTCGGAGATGATGGAGAGCGAACGCCTCCACTGTCGCACCCTCATGTGAAGCGGACGACCCGGAGGTGTCGTCGCGAGGGTTCCCAAGTCCAGCGGGCCGAAGGTCCGGGCGCCAAGTGGTGTGCGGTCGGAGGAGCTGAAGGATCTGCTCGGCGAAGCGGGTTATCTCAGAAGATCACCGTGCTCTAATGGGTGCGGTGATTGAAAGAATTGCATCCGCGGAGGGTGGATTGCATGAAGCCGTCAGAAGCTTACTGACGGGGTTCGAGGTACGCAAAAATGATGTACCTACTGACAGTTATGCATATAGAATGCGTCCTGTATAGATAGTAGCCCCTGAGACTCGGTATGTTGTCAAAATTGACAGCGTGCCGAGGATCAAAATCTCAATTATAACATATCGCCGCTCCTAAACAGGTGGTGGGGCGTCCGGTGGCCAGCCGGACTGATGAATATGCCGAACTAAAGCGGCAACTTGACGAGGCGGATGCGGACATCGCCCTAGTCAATAAACGGTTTGACGAGTCACAAGGTATGCGACTTCTACGCGGACACCTAGTAAGGGAGCTTGACGCCCATGTCTTACTATTTGTATGCTAAATGCAGATGGTGCCGCTGCTGTGGAAGAGCTACGGGCGGAACTCGCCCGAGCGAAAGAGCAAGCCAGAAATAGTAATGTGGTTGCTTTAAGGGCGGCCGAAGAGCTAGAAGCCGAACGGGCTGCTCACTTCCTAAGCAAAGAGGAAATGGCCAAAATGGCCAAAAAATTGAAGGATGCTACCGACCGTTGCGAGGTTCTTAAAAAGGAACGCCAAGCAGAGCAAGAGGGCCTGGAAAAGGCCGCCGCCGAATCCAAGAGTGCCCATTCGGCCTTGAGAGCTGCCAAGGAGGAGCTGAGTCAGGCCGGGGCAATTGCGGCTGGAAAACCGTTTCTTCTGCGGTGGAAATATACGGATCCAAAGTATGCTCAATTGGAAAAGTTGTGGAGTTCGGAGGATGCTTATCTGGACTTGGCGGCGAAGCGCCATGACGCGTTGAGCACTTCCGGGCCGTAAGGGGCACAAAAGGGAAGAGCTATATTGGTCGCAATTCCATGGTCCGGAGCGTCCTCTTCCGTTGACCGATCGGTTGGCCGAATGGGCCGAGCTGAATCGATTGTCCGGATTTGCCATGAAGCATATCGTGACTCATTTGTGGCCGGGCGGACCCCAGCCGAAGAGTTATTTTGGTTTAGTGCAGCAGTTCCTTGATGCGGTACCGCGTATCGACACAATGAAGCGGTCGGCGTGTATTGAGGGAGCGCGGATGGCTCTGGTCCGTGTCAAGACATACTGGGCAGAGATGAAGGCCACCGACGTTGCATCCCAAGATTCGGACTGACTGAGTACCGCCGAGCACTACTTTGAAGAAGTCTTGTGGCGCTTGCTTAATAGAGACACAAAGGTTTCGAAGGATATTATGTTTAAATGACATGTATGATTTGTGAAAACAATGTTTCAATATAATATAAGTGCTTTTTTATACTTGTGCTGCTCAAGTAGTAAACTACTCCTGGCGGCCGTTTATGTATATGTATATATAACCTGAAAGATGGCAGTCCTTGGCTTCAGCCCCCACGCACATAGTGTGGGGGTGTTTGCTAAGAAAGCGCTTTTTCACACTTAATCCAACGTCTTGGTCCTGCTAAGGAGGTGGTAGCGTAGCAAACTAGGCAACCGGACTATAATGCTTTATCACTTTCACTTAGCCATAGGAGTTCGAGAGTGGGGCTACTATATAGCCCCTGGGGGCACCACACTCTCCCGAATTCGGGGTGCGTATGTGCCCGACGAAAACCGGTCCTTCGTTAATGCGGAGGAATCCTAAACATTCCAAAGTAAGTCATCGGTGGTTGACCAGGTCTCTCGCTATATCATGACAAATCGGTTTTGGCTTTCATCGAGGTGCTCGCCTACCAACCGGGCACAATCGCAGAGTTCTCCGGTGCCGCTAGCCGATAAAATGGAACGTAAGGCAGCAAAACACAGGAGCCGGGCAACCCAACATTTGACCAAAGACATGATTCGGAGCTGATGCATATAAGGCCTAACTCGAGACGCCGAATACTCCCTAAGGTATTCGTTCTTTATGAAGACGGGCAGAATAATGCCCTAAGCCCCTGTTGTCCAGGTACGAGCAAAAATTCTGGTGCGGCCAATGCCAAAACGCCAGCCTCCTCCTCGGTTATTGTAAGGAACCGGGGGATGTATATCAACAAGAGACAAGAAAAAGGTTTACGGTGGTCTTAATCTGAAAAGAATCCTTGCAACGGGTCCCTACCGCACGCCTACACCGTGTCTCTGCAGCCGTATCCTGGACGGGTGTAGCACGTTGTTCATCTGTAAAAAAGAGTAACTTAGTTTGAAAGAAAAAGGATCATGCAGAAGATGTAATTTACATTAAATAAACGGAGTACGATTTGAAGATGTGAAGAAAATTGAGCTTTATTGTCTCTTGTTGTACATGCATGCAGCCCCTTGTATGAGGGTATGCCGCTAGTAGGCGCCGGACTCGTCTAGCCGTATCCGAGGTTTGAATGACCTACTCAGTTTCATTGACTAGCGGTGCCGGATAGGTGTGGGGCTGTCAGGGCAATCTCACGTCCTTCCGTGCTCGAGTAACACTTTATACTCCCTTTTAATGAGATGATGCCGCATGGACTGGGCATTTTAAGTGTTAGAGATGCATAATGCGGTATTGCGTTAAAGCGGGCGAAAGCTTCACGCCCCAGTAGTGCTTGATAGCTACTTTTAAATGGGGCGACATGGAAGATTAACTTTTCGTGACGGAAGTTGTCGGATGAACCGAACACAACTTCTAGCAGTAGGGAGCCCGTACAATGGGCATATGGGCATGGCATTACCCCTTTAAAGGAGGTGTTGCTATGGCGATTTTTGGTTGGGTCTATCCCCATTATGCGGATTGTGTCCTGATATATCAGGTTTATGTCACTGCCGCCATCCATGAGGACTTGTGTAAATTTGAATCCGTCGATTATAGGATCCAATATCAAGGCAGTCCATCCTGCGTTCCGAATACTTTCGGAATAGTCCTGATGGTCGAAGGTGATTGGTTTTGACAACCAGCAGCGGCGCGTATTTTAGTGGGCGCCGCCTGCTTTTTCCCTTTGATAACGTGAAGTGAGTTTACTGTTTTAACCTCTTGTGGGAAATTCTTTTTGTTTTCCGGGTCTCGCTTGTGGTGCTCGTCGTCATCTTCGCTTGGTGTGTCGAGCCCTTGTGTTCGGGCGTTGAGTCTCACGGACTGTTTGAAGACCCAACAATCTTCGTGAGTATGGTTTGCGTGCCTCCCGAGTACTGTGGATTTGACATATCTTGTCCAAGATTTTGTTTAAATTGGATAGCTCATCGCTATTGTCCTTAAGGGACAGTTTTTTATTCTTCTCGCCGTGAGCTTTTGAATCCGGGCGTTGATCGCCGCGCTCTTTGGACCGTTCCTCTTAATCCGGCGCTGGTCCTTGTTGCGCCGTGGTTTCCCATTTCCATCCCTGATTTCGGATGTACTTGGGTCGCTGGTGTTGCATCTTGCTAGCCAGCTATCCTCTCCCGCGCAAAAGCGGGTCATGAGGCTTGTTAATGCGGCCATTGTTCTTGGCTTTTCTTGGCCGAGGTGTCTGGCGAGCCATTCGTCTCGGACGTTGTGTTTGAAGGCTGCTAAGGCTTGGCGTCCTGGACAATCGACTATTTGGTTCTTTTTAGTAAGGAACCTGTTCTGAATTTCCGGGCTGACTCTCCGGGCTGTTGAGTTATGTGACTTAGATCGTCTGCATCCGGAGGGCGGACATAGGTCCCCTGAAAATTTGCCCGAAACGCATCCTCGAGCTCTTCCCAGCTTCCAATGGTATTTCCGGGGAGGCTTTTAAGACAATGCCGAGCTGGCCCTTTGAGTTTGAGGGGTAAGTATTTTATGGCGTGGAGATCGTCAGCTCTAGCCATGTGTATGTGGAGGATGTAATCCTCAATCCGCACTTCGGGTCTGTTGTTCCGTCAGATGCCTCTATGTTTACGGGCTTGAACTCACTGGAAATTCATGATCCAAAGCACCTCATCGGTGAAACATAGGGGTGTGCGGGCGCCCTGTATTTGGGTGTGCCGTGATGTTCGGATATTTGGCGTGTTGCATTGCTTTGAAGAGCTTGCTTTCTCGGCCCATAAATGGACCTAACTGGGCCATCCTTTTGATGTGAATTCTTATGCGGATCGCGTGCCGGCTTGTGTGCAGTGCTATTTGCCGCTCTCTTTTTGCCGTGGGGTCGTCCATCCGACCGGGTGGCCTTCTTATTTTTTGATTGTGGGGGCTCTATGGCCTCTTCGTCAAATTCGGGCAGTAGTTTTCTTTGATAGCTCTTTGTTCGGGCGATCGCCGCCAGATTTGTCTCAAGGGTGTTGAATACTTTGCTCCATCTCGATCCTCGAGTGCATCTTCCGCTGTTTTGAGCTTCGCTTCGCTTTTTCAGCTACGCGCAGCGATGGCGACGAGCCTTTTTCTCGAGGTTATTTTGCTCCAACAATTTGTCCGGCGTGTGATCGTGTGGTCCGTTGTCTTCGCCGGGGACGGGTTGTTTATCCAAGTTGTCTTGTTCGGACGATTGCTCGATAGCGTGTTCGTCGTCCACCGGTTCGTCCTGCTCTATGGCTGGTTCTCTGTTGAGGCGGGACTTTGTTCGGCGTTTACGTTGCCGTTTTGACTGCTTTTCGAGGGATTTATCCTTCGTAGCGTCCCGTTGTTCCTCGTCTTCATTTCCTTTAGGTGTATCCACCATGTATACATTATGGGATGAGTTGGTTGTCCAGCATCCTATAAGCATTGGTTCATGGTTATCTCCGACATCGTCGTCCATACCGTCGATGTCTTCGGAGTCGAAATCGAGCACGTCGTGTAATCTTTCGACAATGGCTACGAAGTGGGTGGTGGGTGGGCGTTGAATTTCTTCGTCGTCCGCATCCCAACCTTCCTGACCGTAATCCGGCCATGGCTCTCCGGATAAAGAGAGAGACTTTAGTGAATTCAGGATATCGCCAAAGGGCGAAAAGCCGAAAGATGTCCGCGTTGAACTCCATGACTGGCGCCCGATCGGATTCGATTGGCCGGGGCGCGGAGGGTTCGGAGTCCAGAGAGGATTCCGGCACCCTGGAGTCAACGTATTGTAGCCCCCGAGGCGGTGTCCAACCACTCGTCCTCGATCTGGGAATCCGGCTCCGGATTAAGGGTCGGAGCGGAAGCGGGTGCGGCCTCCGTGGCACCGCTCGCTGCAGAGCTAGACCATGCCCATCGAGACAAAGGCGGCACGCTGGCTGCGGCTCGAATCCGTCAAGATCAAGTCTCCGCGGATATCGGGCCAGATAGTTCAAACTTCCAAATCTGACCTGATGGCCAGGGGCGAAGCTTTCGATCTGCTTCCAGATGGCTGCTTAATTGGCCCAGAGTGCAAAGCCGCCGAGTACGAAGATCTATCCGGGAGAAAAGTCTCACCCTGGACCGCGCGTCGTTGTTGATGATCGAAGGAGCCATCGAGCCTATCGGTGACGCATACGAGGAACTCTCAATGAAAGCACCAATGTCGGTGTCAAAACCGGCGGATCTCGGATAGGGGTCCCGAATCGCGCGTCTAGGCGGATGGTAACAGGAGACAAGGGACACAATGTTTTTACCAATGTTCGGGCCCTATCTATGGAGGTAATACCCTACTCCTGCTTGATTAATATTGATGATATGGGTAGTACAAGAGTAGATCTACCACGAGATCAAGGAGGCTAAACCCTAGAAGCTAGCCTATGGTATGATTGTTGTTCTGTCCAACGGACTAAAACCCTCCGGTTTATATAGACACCGGATAGGTTAGGGTTACACAGAGTCGATTACAATGGTAGGAGATCTACATATCCCTATCGCCAAGCTTGCCTTCCACGCCAAGGAAAGTCCCGTCCGGACACGGGACGAAGTCTTCAATCTTGTATCTTTATAGTCTTGGAGTCCGGCCGTGACGATAGTCCGGCTATCCGGACACCCCCTAGTCCGGGACTCCCTTAGTCTTGTAATAAAGGACATCCCTGTATTTATTTCTGAAGATAACCGAAATTATACCTTGTAGTTCGGATCTCAGCCCTTCTCAGCAGAGCTCGTCTTCGGGGATCTTCTTCCGGAGATGATGGAGAGCGAACGCCTCCACCTATCGCACCTTCATGCGCAGGCGACGACCACGAGGTGTCGCCGCGGAGGGTTTCCAGTCCGCGCCAACCGGGCGCGGCGGTCCGAGGAGTGAAGGATCTGCTCGGGCGAGCGGTTATCTCGTAAGATCACCGTGCGCTAATGGGTACGGTGATTGAAAGAATTGCATCCGCCGAGAGCGGATTGCATGAAGCCGCCGAAGCTTATCGACGGGTTCGAGGTACGCAAAAATGATGTACCTTTCCGACAGTTATGCATATAGAATGCGCCATGTATAGATAGTAGCCCACGAGACTCGGTATGTTGTCAAAATTTACAGCGTGCGAGGATCATTATCTCGCTTATAACATATCGCCGCTTCCTAAATAGGTGGCGGGCGTCCGATGGCCGGGACTGATGATTTTGCCGAACTAAAGCGGCAACTTGACGAGGCAGATGCGGACATCGCGCTTGTCAATAAGCGGTTTGACGAGTCATAAGGTATGCGACTTCTTCGCGGACGCCTGGTAAGGGAGCTTCACGCCCGTGCCTTACTATTTGTATGCTTAATGCAGGTGGTGCCGCTGCTGTGGAGGATCTGCGGGCGGAACTCGCCCGAGCTAAAGAGCAAGCCAGAAATAGTAATGCGGCCGCTTTAAGGGCGGCCGAAGAGCTAAAAGCCGAACGGGCTGCTCACTACCGAAGCAAAGAGGAAATGGCCGATATGGCCACAAAGTTGAAGAGTGCTACCGACCACTGCGGGGTTCTTGGAAAAGAATGTCAAGCGGAGCAAGAGGACTTGAAAAAGGCCACCACCGAAGCCAAGGATGCTCGCTCCGCAATGAGAGCTGCAAAGGAGGAGCTGCGTCAGGCTGTGGATGTTGCTGCTGGAAAGCCTTTTCTGCTGCGGAGGAAGTTCACGGATCCGAAGTATGCTCGGTTCGACTGGTTGTGGAGTTCGGAGGATGCTTATCTGGATTTAGCGGCGAGTGCCGCGGACGAGATCGAGCACTTCCGAGGCCGGAAGTACCTGTAAGGAAGAGCTGTTTTGGTCGCAGTTCCATAGTCCAGAGCGTCCTCTTCCGTTAATCGATCGGTTGGCCGAATGGGCCGAGTTGAATCGATTGTCCGGACTTGCCATGAAGCGTGTCGTAACTCATTTGTGGCGAGGGAAACCTCAGCCGAAGAGTTATTTTGGCTTAGTGCAGCAGTTCCTTGGTGCGGTACCGCGTATCGACGCAATGAAGCGGTCGGCGTGCATTGAGGGTGCGCGGATGGCTCTTGCCCGTGTCAAGACATACTGGGCAGAGATGAAGGCCACCGACATTGCGTCCCCGGATTCGGACGGAAGCCGAGTACCAGTCGAGCGCTATTTTGAGGAAGTTCTTCCGGGCGCTCGTTTAATAGAGACGCAGTGCTCGAAGGATGTTATGTTTGAATGACATGTGTAACTTATGAAACAACGTTTCAATATAATATAAGAGCTTTTTATACTTGTGCGTTCAAATAGTAAACTACTCCCTGTGCGGCCGTTGATGTATATGTGTATATAACCTGAAAGATTGCAGTCTTTGGCTTCAGCCCCCACACACATAGTGCGGGGGTGTTTGCAAAGAAGGCGCTTTTTCACACTTAATCCAACGTCTTGGTCCTATTAAGGAGGTGGTAGCGTAGCAAACTAGGCAACCGGACTATAATGCTTTATCACTTTCACTTAGCCATAGGAGTTCGATGGTGGGGCTACTATATAGCCCCTAGGGGCACTGCTACCGTCCCAATTCGGGGCGCGTATGTGCTCGGCCGAAACAACCGTTAAATCCACAATGCGGGGGAATTCTAAACATTTTGCTGGGTCATCGAGTGGTTGACCAGTCTCACGCTATATCATGACAGTCAGTTTTAGCTTTCTCCACTGAGGTGCTCAACCCAGCTCAACTGGGGCACAATCGCAGTGGTTCTCCCAGCGCTACCTTAGCCGATATAACGGAACGTAAGGTACCAAAACATGGGAGCCGGGCAAACCCAACATTTGACCAAAGACATGATTCGGAGTTGATGCATATAAGGCCTAACTCGAGATGCCGAACACTCCCTAAGGTATTCGGTCTTTATGAAAACGGGCAGAATAATGCCCTAAGCCCCTGATGTCCAGGTATGCGCAAAAATTCTGGTGCGGCCGATGCCGAAACGCCAGCCTCCTCCTCGGTTATAGTAAGAAACCGGGGGATGTGTATCAACAAGACACATTAAAAAAAGGTTTACGCAGGGTCTTAATCTGAAAAGAATCCTTGCGACGGGTCCCCGCCGCACGCTTATACTGCTTTCTCCGTTGTGTCGTATCCTGGACGGGTGTAGCACGGTGTTCATCTGTAAAAGAGAAGAACTTAGTTGAAAAGAAAAAAATATCGTGCGAGAAATGTACTTTATATTAAATAAACAGAGTACGGTTTGGAAGGTGAATAAAATTGAGCTTTATTATGTCTTGTTGTACGTGCGTGCAGCCCCTTGTATGGGGGTATGCCGCTAGTAGGCGCCGGACTCGTCTAGCCGTGTCCGGGGTTTGAATGACCTATTTAGGTGCATTGATTAGCGGAGCCGGATTGGTGTGGGGCTGTCATGGCAGTCTCACGGTCTTCCGTGCTCGAGTAACACTTAATACTCCCTTTTAATGAGATGATGTCGCGTGGACCGGGCATTTTAAGTGTAAGAGATGCATAATGCGGTATTGCGTTAAAGCGGGCGAAAGCTTCACGCCCCAGTAGTGCTTGATAGCTACTTTTAAATGGGGCGACATGGAAGATTAACTTTTCGTGACGGAAGTTGTCGGATGAACCGAACATAATTTCTAATGTTAGAGAGCCCGTACAATGGGCATATGTGCCTGGCATTATTCCTTTCAAGGAAGTGTTGCTATGGCTAATTTTGGTTGGGTCTATCCCCATCCCGCGGATTGTGTCCTGATATATCAGGTTTATGTCACTGCCGCCATCCATGAGGACTTGTGTAAATTGGAAACCGTTGATTATAGGATCCAATATCAAGGCATTCCATCCTGCGTTCCGGATACTTTCGGAGTAGTCCTGATGGTCGAAGGTTATTGGTTTTGACAACCAGTGTTGGTACTCCACTAGGGTAGTCTGTGCGGCGCGCATTTTAGTGGGCGCCGCTCTGTTTTTCCCTTTTATCACGTGAAGTGAGTTTACTGTTTTAACCTCGTGGGAAATTCTTTTGTTTTCTGGTGCTCTGCTTGTGGGGTTCGTCATCGTCCTCACTTGGTGTGTCGAGCCCCTTGTGTTCGGCATTGAGTTTGCCGGACTGCTTGAAGACCCAACAATCTCTGTGGGTATGGTTTGCATGCTTGGATTTGGCATATTTTGTCCAAGATTTTGTTCAGGTTGGATAGCTCTTCGCTGTTTTCCTTGAGGGGCATTTTCTTATGATTCTGCTGGGAGCTTCTGAATCCGGCGTTTACTGCCGTGCTCTTCGGGTTGTTTCCCTTTGTCCGGCGCTGGTCCTTGCTGCGTCATGGTTTTCGATTTCCATCTCTTACTTCGGATGTACTTGGGTCGCTGGTACTGCATCTTGCCAACCAACTATACTCTCCCGCGCAAAAGCGGGTCATGAGGCTTGTTAATGCAGCCATGGTTCTCGGCTTCTCTTGGCCGATGTGTCTGGCGAGCCATTCGTCTCGGACGTTGTGTTTGAAAGCTGCTAAGGCTTCCGCGTCCAGACAGTCGACTATTTGGTTCTTTTTGGTGAGGAACCTGTTCCAGAATTTGCAGGCTAACTCTCCGGGTTGTTGAGTTATATGACTTAAATCGTCTGCATCCGGAGGACGGACATAAGTCCCTTGAAAATTTGCCTGAAAAGCATCCGCGAGCTCTCCCAACTTCCAATGGTATTTTCAGGGAGGCTTTTGAGCCAATGCCGGGCTGGCCCTTTGAGCTTGAGGGGTAGGTATTTTATGGTGTGGAGATCATCTCCTCTAGCCATGTGTATGTGGAGGATGTAATCCTCAATCCGCACCTGTGGTCTGTTGTTCCGTCGTATGCCTCTATGTTTACTGGTTTGAATCCCCGGGACTTTGTGATCCAAAGACCTCATCGGTGAAACACGAGGGTGTGCGGCACCCCTATATTTGGGTGTGCCGTGATGTTCGGATATTTGGCGTGTTGCATTGCTTTGAAGAGCTTGCTTTCTTGGCCCATAGATGGACCTAACTGGGCCATCCTTTTGATGTAAATCCTTATGCGGATCTCGTACCGGCTTGTGTGCGGCGCCATTTGCCGCTCTCTGTTTGCCGTGGGGTCGTCCATCCGATCGGGTGGCCTTCTTGCTTTTTGATTGTGGGGGCTCTAGGGCCTCCTCATCAAATTCGGGCAGTAGTTTTCTCTTTGGGTAGCTCTTTGTTCGGATCGCCGCCGTATTTGTCTGCGTGGTGTTGAGTACTTTGCTCCAACTGATTAAAGTGCATCTTCCGCTGTTTTGAGCTTCCGCTTCGCTTTTCGTGCAACGCGTCTGGTGGTGACAAGCCTTTTGTGGAGGTTCTTCGCTCCAACAATTTGTCCGGCGTGAAATCGTCCGGATCGTTATCTTCGCCAGGACTGGTTGTTTATCCAAGTTGTCCTGTTGGACGGTTGCTCGATAGCATGTTAAATGCGTCCACCGGTTCGCCTCGCTCTATGGCTGGGTCTTTGTCGAGGCGGGACTTGGTGCGGCGTTTACGTTGCCGTTTTGACTGCTTTTCGAGGGATTTATCCTTCGTAGTGCCCCTTGTTCCTCGTCGTCACTTCCTTTAGGTGTATCCACCATGTATACATCATGGGATGAGGTGGTTCTCCAGTATGCTATAGGTGCTGGTTCATGGTTGTCTCCTACATCATCGTCCATACCGTCGATGTCTTCGGAGTCGAAATCGAGCACATCGTTTAAGCTTTCGACAGTGGCTACAAAGTGGGCGGTGGGTGGGTGTTGAATTTCTTCGTCGTCTGCATCCCAACCTTCCTGACCGTAGTCCGGCCAGGGCTCTCCTGATAAAGAGAGAGACTTTAGTGAATTCAGGATGCCGCCAAAGGGCGAGTGCTTAAAGATGTCCACGGCAGTGAACTCCATGACCGGCGCCCAATCGGATTTGATTGGCAGGGGCGCGGAGGGTTCGGAGTCCGGAGAGGAGTCCGGTGCCTTGGAGTCACGGTCTTCACAAAGGACAGGGATGGAGTTCAGCTCAATCGCCGTAAAGATCATAGCCCCCGAGGCGGTGTCCAACCACTCGTCCTCGATCGGGGAGTCGGCTCCGAGCTAAGGGTCGGAGCGGACGCTGGTGCGGCCTCCAGGACATTGTTCGGCGGCAGAGCTAGATCGTGCCCATCGATACAGTGCGGCGCGCTTGGCTGTGGCTCGAGTCCTTCGAAGATCAAATCTCCGCGGAAATCGGCCGTATAGTTCAGGCTTCCAAATCTGGCCTGATGGCCAGGGGCGTAGCTTTCGATCTGCTCCAGATGACCTAGCAAATTGGCCCGCAGTGCAAAGCCGTCGAATACGAAGATCTGTCCGGGGAGAAAAGTCTCACCCTGGACTGCGTCGTTGCTGACGATTGAAGGAGCCATCGGGCCTATAGGTGACGCATACGTAGGAACTCTCAATGAAAGCACCAATGTCGGTGTCAAAACCGGCGGATCTCGTGTAGGGGGTCCCGAACTGCGTCTAGGCGGATGGTAACAGAGACAAGGGACACGCTGTTTTTACCTGTGTTCGGGCCCTCTCGATGGAGGTAATACCCTACTCCTGCTTGATTAATATTGATGATATGGGTAGTACAAGAGTAGATCTACCACGAGATCGAGAGGCTAAACCCTAGAACCTAGCCTATGGTATGATTGTTGTTAGATCCACGGACTAAAACCCTTCGGTTTATATAGACATCGAATAGGGTTAGGGTTACATAGAGTCGGTTACAATGGTAGGAGATCTACATATCCGTATCGCCAAGCTTGCCTTCCACACCAAGGAAAGTCCCATCCGGACACGGGACGAAGTCTTCAATCTTGTATCTTCATAGTCTAGGAGTCTAGCCAACGGTGATAGCTCGGCTATCCGGACACCCCCTAATCTAGGACTCGCTCAGCAGGGTCTTGGCGTGCTGGAGCAGGAGCGTGGTCGTGACGAGCCGGTGCAGGGAGCACTCGGGCAGCTTCTTAGGGGCGAGGGACCTCTTGACAGCTCTGCTCTTGCTGCGCTGGCGCCGGACGGAGCGGGTTCCGCCCAGGGGCCACGCGCCTTGGGGCCAGGGCGCCTTCTTGAGGTAGAGGCGGCTGAGGCGCCCCCGGAGCTTCGTCGCCCGCGCAGGGCGGGGCGCGATGCAACGAGAAGGACGGCGCGGGGGAGCCCCCTGCGGCGCGGACGAGCTCGGCGACGCGGTCGAGCCACTCTTCGTAGACGTCATCGGCAGGGCGGTAGCGCAGGAGCTCATTTGCCGCAATGAGCGCAGCTCGAGCCTCCATGGGCGCGCGGAGCGCGCGAGACGAAGAACCAGCTGGGGCGAGTGAAGGAGTGGCGGTGCGGCCGTCTCGCCTCACGGACGGATGCTGGGACGATGCTCGCTGCTCGTTCCCTGCCGGGCCGGTGGCGGCGTTGACGGCATGCGACAGGGAACGGCGGGGACGGCCGCCGATGGGGGCCGTCTGGGCGACGCGGGAAGCGAGAGCGTCTCGGCGCTCGGCGCGGGCCCGACGACCGTCTGACATGGGTGCGATGGTCGGCGAAGAACAAGGCAGCGGAAGGCAATTCGGCGCACTTACCGCACGCCAAATGTCGGATTTCGGGTTCCGGCAGACCCTCTAGGTTCGAACACTTGGGTGCGCGCGGAAATCTCGCCCTCTACCTACCTGCACCTCGCCGCCTCGCTAGGATCTAGAGCTATGAAAAGAACGACACAAGAGACACAGGGTTTATACTAGTGCGGGCCACCATTGTGGTGTAATACCCTACTCTAGTTTGTGGTGTGGTGGATTGCCTCTTGGGCTGATGATGATGAACAATACAAGGATGAACAGCCTCGCGAGGGTCTGTTCTTGGCTGGTGCGATGAACTGATAGGGGGAGTTCAGTCGCTTCTCTCTCTTTCTCTCTCTATGCGATCTCCAGATTTCTAGATGCCGGATCAGATGCCCCTACTCTGTGGGTGGATAGTCCTATTTATAGGCAAAGGCCCTGGGCCTCTTCCCAAATATTGAGCGGGAAGGGCGCCAACAATTGGCCATTTTGAAGGGGAACATCTAGTACACTTATCCTGACTAAAGTTGGTCCTCGCCTGTCAAAGGCTCGTGGTGACGCCGGCTTGGGCTCCTCAATGACTTCCTTCCTGCCGTTGCGACGGTCTTGGTCTTGTTGCACCGAAACGGATGCCTTTGCTTGATACCCTTGCCTGCGCTTGCTCCCTTTGCACCAAAGAGGAAAGGAGGACACTGCGCGGGTTGCCGCCCGCTTGGCGCCCTTGGTCGTCATGTCTTGCGTCATGGGCACCTCGTGAGGTACCCCGCCTTGATCTCTCTGCCTCCTCGCGAGCCCGCCTGACGAGGCCGTGCCTGAGGGAGCTCCCCGTCGTCCGCCCCATGAGGCTTGGCCCCTCGCGAGGGTCTTGAGCTTGTGTTGATGAAGATGGGCCGTGCTGGGCCATCCCTTGAGCCATGCCGCAGGCCGCAGGCAGGAAAGTCTGGGTACCCCCGTTCCCAGAACACCGACAATATTGATCTTACAAAGTATCAGCCGGGTTATGATAGCGAGAACCAGAGAATTCCAACACCTCACTATGATGACGTCAACCTGATCCCTCCAACTCGTAAGCACACCTTTGCCCCTGAAGTTGACCCAATCAGTTTAATAGATGATGAAGCTGAGTTTGAAGCCTTAAGCGGCATTGACTGGACCTCATCAACCTTCCGTGACAGGGGCAGCGCGGAGAGGCGGATAAGGATAACCCAGAATCTTCAAGCCCACCAAAGGAGTGAACCGCCAGGCGTTATGACTTTTGCAAAAAACAATGCTTCATTATTCAGACTCGGGGAGTCTTGTAATAGGGTAGAAAAAACCTCTCAATTTTATCATGCCTTCGTGCATGCTTGTGGCGCTTAATACTTTCATAAGCCGCCATCACTTTATATGTCCAGCTTATGTTGATCTTTCCTTGATGTTAAAAACTTTCTTGCTTTATCCTGCATATAAAATAAAACAGGATTCCCTAGACGACTTATCGCATCCGGGATCACATAAAGTATTGATAACCCGAAGTACGAACCAAAACATCATATAAAGGCCGGCTTATGATTATAATCACAATAGCATACCTCTGATCTTTTTGGTATTCTCGCCGGCTTATGTGACCCAAATCATGAGAGTTAGTTTTACTCCTGAAAATTGGCACATATGATGTTCACCTGGCCTTTAATAACATTTACACTTTACAAAGTGTGATGAATAATAAACTGAATTTTAAAAAGGCCTCTGTTTCGAATACGATCAGTGAACCGTTCCAAAGGGTTTAAGCTAAGATTCGGATACGATCATATAGCCCCCAGTGGCTTTGGCGATGCCGATCAAGTGGGTATCGACAGCTATGTTCTCTTTGGTTCGAATACGACCTATGTTTGAACAGGAAGCCCCCAAGTGACAATGAGAGTTGTTTAATGACGCTGATTCGAATATGATCCACGGCAGACCCAAAGGGGTTAAGCTATGATTCAAATATGATCAAGAAGCCCCCAAGTGGGTTTGGCAGTATGCCGATCAATTGGGTATCGACATCTATGTTCTCTTTGGTTCGAATACGACCTATGTTTGAACAGGAAGCCCCCAAGTGACCATGGCTAGATTCAGATATGATCATAAGCTAGACCAAAGGGAAAGCCGGATTCAGATATGATCCGCTCCCTATTGGTTGTTTCAACCACCTGGTAAAGAAGATGTATAAACCTTTGAGGGTGAAAGGAAAAGAGGTCCTGCTTTATTGCTTTATATAATATATACATTGTCAAAAAAGGAAATATATATATATATATATCTTGAGAGCCGGTGGCTCAAGTATAAGGCCGAAGATGAGCTATGTTCCACGGCCGACGGGTCTCTTCCTCTGACTTACGCGAGTCTTTGTGCTCTCGAACATCGATAAGGTAGTATGACCCGTTGTTCAGATTCTTACTGACCACAAAGGGTCCTTCCCAAGGAGGGAATAGCTTGTGCATATCAAACTGATCCTGGATTAGCCGGAGCACTAAGTCGCCTTCCTGAAAGGCTCTGCTTCTAACCCGACGAATATGATAGCGGCGCAGATCTTGCTGGTAAATCGCCGAGCGGGCTATTGCCAAGTCTCGCTCCTCATCCAACAAGTCAAGTGCATCCTGACGAGCTTTTTCGTTATCAGCCTCAATGTAAGCCGCCACGCGGGGTGAGTCGTAACGGATGTCACTTGGCAGGACTGCCTCTGCTCCGTACACCATGAAGAAAGGTGTATAACCTGTAGATCTGTTAGGCGTTGTGTTGATGCTCCACAGTACAGAGGGTAGCTCCTCCACCCAACAACCTGGAGTTTGCTGTAAGGGGACCAAGAGCCGGGGTTTAATACCCTTCAAGATCTCTTGATTAGCTCTCTCTGCTTGACCATTAGATTGAGGGTGAGCAACAGCCGAAACATCAAGCCGGATATGTTCTCGTTGACAGAACTCTTCCATGGCACCCTTAGAGAGATTAGTACCATTATCAGTTATGATGTTGTGTGGGAAACCAAAACGAAATATCACCTTTTTCATGAACTGAACCGCCGTGGCTGCATCACACTTACTGACCGGCTCTGCCTCAACCCACTTCGTGAATTTATCCACCGCCACCAAGAGGTGTGTCTTTTTATCCTTAGACCTCTTGAAAGGTCCAACCATGTCAAGCCCCCAGACTGCAAACGGCCAAGTAATTGGAATCATCCTCAACTCTTGAGCCGGCACATGAGCTCGTCGTGAGAATTTTTGACATCCATCACATTTGCTGACCAGATCCTCCGCATCAGCATGAGCCGTCAGCCAATAGAAACCATGACGGAAAGCCTTGGCCACCAGAGATTTTGAGCCGACATGATGACCACAATCTCCTTCATGATTCTCACGAAGTATCTCCTGACCCTCCGTAGGCGACACACAACGCTGAAACGCCCCAGTTACACTACAGTGATGTAGCTCGCCATGAACAATTGTCATAGATTTGGACCGCCTTATGATTTGTCTCCCCATGGTCTCATCCTCCGGCAACTCTCCCCGGGTCATATAGGCCAAATACGGGATTGTCCAATCCGGGATAATGTGGAGAGCTGCCACCAGCTGTGTCTCCGGGTCTGGCACTGCTAGTTCTTCCTCTGTAGGCACTTTGACATAAGGGTTATGCAAAACATCAAGAAAGGTGTTAGGCGGCACCGTCTTACGCTGAGATCCAGCCGGCTTAAAGCATCAGTCGCCTCATTCTTCCTCTGATCAATGTGCTCCACTTGATAACCTTTGAAGTGCCCAGCCACAGCATCAACTTCACGACAATAAGCCGCCATAAGGGGATCCTTGGAGTCCCACGTGCCTGACACCTATTGAGCTACGAGGTCTGAATCACCCAAACACCTTACCCGGCTCAAATTAATCTCTTTGGCCATCCGGAGACCATGGAGTAAGGCTTCGTACTCAGCTGCATTGTTAGTACAGGGAAACATAAGTCGGAGCACATAACAAAATTTGTCACCTCGAGGGGAAGTCAAAACAACTCCAGCCCCCGAGCCTTCCAACTGCCTGGACCCATTAAAGTGAATAGTCCAATATGTGTTATCTGGCTTCTCCTCAGGTGCCTGCAACTCTGTCCAACCATTGATAAAATCCACTGTGGCTTGAGACTTGATAGCAGTCCGAGGCATGTATTTCAAACCATGGGGTCCAAGCTCAATGGCCCACTTGGCGACAAATCTTGTGGCCTCTCTATTCTCAGATGATATCTCCTAAGGGGCAGAGCTTACCAAAGTGATAGGATGACCTTGGAAATCTTGCTTCACTTCGGCTTGCCATAAACACTCCGTAAACAAGTTTCTGCCAATGTGGATACCTTTGCTTGGACTCAATGAGCACCTCACTGATGTAGTAAACCGGCCATTGAACCGGATGCTCCTTGCCAGCCTCCTTGTGCTCCACCACGATGGCCACACTGACGGCTCAGGCATTAGCAGCCACATATAACAACAATGGCTCTCTATCAATGGGAGCAGCAAGGACTGGTGGCTCAGATAGCTGCCTCTTTAAATCTTCAAAGGCAGAGTTAGCAGCATCACTCCAGACAAAAGTGTGCGTCTTCTTCATCATCTGATATAGCGGTAGGGCCTTCTCACCCAACCGGCTTATGAATCGGCTTAAAGCGGCAACACAACCCGCCAGTCGCTGAACATCATTGATGCACGCCGGTTTAGCCAAGGAGGTGATTGCCTTGATCTTCTCCGGGTTAGCTTCAATGCCTCTGTTTGAGACCAAAAAACCCAGAAGCTTTCCTGCGGGCACACCAAACACACACTTGTCCGGGATAAGCATCATCTTATAAACCCGGAGATTATCAAAGGTCTCTTTTAAATCAGATATCAAAGTTTCCTTCTCCCTGGATTTCACCATGATGTCATCCACATAAGCATGAACATTGCGCCCAATTTGATTGTGGAGATAGTTTTGCACACATCTCTGATAATTTGCCTAGGCACTCTTGAGCCCAAATGGCATAGATACATAGCAGAAAGCTCCAAACGGAGTGATGAAAGCCGTCTTCTCCTGGTCTTTAACTGCCATTTTGATCTGATGATAGCCAGAGTAAGCATCCAAAAAGCTCAATCGCTCGCAACCCACCGTAGCATCGATGATTTGGTCAATACGGGGGAGGGCAAAGGGATCAGCCGGACACGCCTTATTTAAGTCCGTGTAATCCACACACATCCGCCAGGTGCCGTTCTTCTTGAGTACCAGCACCGGGTTAGCCAACCACTCTGGGTGAAAAACTTCAATGATGAAGCCAGCCGCTAAGAGCCGGGCGACCTCTTCCCCAATAGCTTTCTGCCTTTCCTCATTGAACCGTCGAAGAAACTGCCTGACCGGCTTATACTTTGGGTCAATATTAAGAGTGTGCTCAGCGAGTTCTCTCGGGACACCCGGCATGTAAGAAGGTTTCCATGCAAAGATGTCCCGGTTCTCACGGATGAACTCGAGGAGCGCGCTTTCCTATTTAGGATCCAAGTTGGCACTGATGCTGAACTGCTTGTAAGAGTCGCCTGGAGTAAAGTCAACAAGCTTTGTTTCAGCGGCCGATTTAAACTTCAACGCCGGGTCATGCTATGTAGTCGGCTTCTTCAAAGAGGTCATATCCACCGGGTCAACATTATTTTGATAAAACTTTAGCTCTTCCGCTGCACAAACAGACTCAGCATAAGCCGTGTCACCTTCTTCACACTCCAAGGCTACCTTTCGACTCCCATGCACAGTGATGGTGCCCTTGTGACCCGGCATCTTGAGCTGCAGATAAACATAACACGGCCGTGCCATGAACTTGGCATAAGCCGGCCGCCCAAACAGAGCATGATATGGGCTCTTGATTTTGACTACCTCAAACGTTAATTTCTCAGCCCTGGAATCATATTCATCTCCAAAGGCCACCTCCAATTCAATCTTACCGACCGGGTATGCTGACTTACCAGGCACCACGCCATGGAAAACGGTGTTGGACGTCCTTAAATCTTTATCAGTCAAACCCATGCGTCGAAAGGTCTCGTAATAGAGGATGTTGATACTGCTACCTCCATCCATGAGTACCTTGGTAAACTTATATGCACCGACCTGAGGTGCCACCACCAAGGCTAACTGACCCGGGTTATCAACCCGGGGCGGGTGATCTTCTCTGCTCCATACAATAGGCTGCTCTGACCACCTCAAGTAACAGGGAACCACCGGCTCAACAGAGCTCACGACCCTTTTCCGAACCTTCTGTTCTCGCTTGCATAAACTAGTGGTGAACACATGATACTACCCACTATTCAGCTGCTTCGGATGGCTTTGATAAACCGATCGCCGCTGTTGTCCCCTTGACCAAAGGCCGTTGATTATAGCCATCTTGACTTCCCTGAAAACTGGAACTTGAACCGCCGCCCGGGCCATGAAAGCCGCCGGCCCCTGAACCGCCGCCTGATCCATGATTGCCATCAAACATGTTGGAATTCTTGAAAGCCTTCATGATCACGCAATCTTTCCATAAGTGGGTGGCAGGTCGTTCCCGGGTGTCGTGTCTCGGGCAAGGCTCATTGAGAAGCTGCTCAAGAGATGGGCCTGACCCGCCAGATCGAGGGGGCGGTTTTCCCTTACGTTTCTGATTGTTACCCTGTGCATTGGCATTGGCCACAAACTCCGGGTTACCCTCTGCCTTGCGCTTGTTACCTCCTTGATTTGCCGGGTTATGCTGCTGACCCTTTCCATTGCCGTTCTTCCTTTCCTTCCCTGTCTTTTCCTCATCAGACGCGGGATCCTTGGTACTATCAGAATTAGCGTATTTGACTAAAGCCGCCATCAGCGTACCCATATCATTGCAATCACGCTTAAGGTGCCCCAGTTTCTGCCTCAGCGGCTCAAAGCGGCAATTCTTCTCCAACATGAGAACTGCAGAGCCGGCATCCATCTTATCGCATTTAATGTATTATTTCCTTGACCCGGCGCACCCAATGAGTTGTGGATTCACCCTCCTCCTGCTTACAATTGGTCAAGTCCACAATTGACATAGATTGCTTGCAAGTGTCCTTGAAGTTCTGGATAAACCAGGCTTTTAGCTCTGCCCATGAGCTAATGGAATTGGGCGGCAAACCCTTTAACCAAGACCGGGCCGTTCCGTCTAACATCATGGTGAAGTACTTAGCCATTGCTGCGTCGCTGACCTCCAATAGCTCCATGGTCATCTCATAACTTTTGATCCATGCTCCGGGCTGTAAGTCATCCGTGTAATTCGGCACCTTTCGAGGTCCCTTGAAGTCCTTGGGTAGACGTACATCCCGCAGAGTCGGCATCAAACAAGGAACACCGCCGGTTCTAGTAGCCACTCCTGCTCCAACAGAAGTCGTCGGATACTCTGGGAGATCTTGATGAGCCGCCTGCTGAACCGCTTAGCCGAGCCGCCCTCCTCCTCGACGTATTCGGTCTTGCACCGGGTTATAGCCACCGGGCTGGTTACGACGCTGGGCATTGCTTGACAAAGCTTCTGACTCCATGTGCCTGCTGTAACTCAGACTCCGGTTTTGACGAGGCGGTGCTAGCCAAGGCGGAGGAGTTGAATGAATCCTGTCCCGGCTGTAAGAATAGGTCTCTTGCTGCGCCAGGGACGTCTGAATAAGTTACCTGATCCTCCGGGTCTCCACCGCTGTTGGATCATCACCGTCCACTAGGAGAGCCGCCAAACGCGCCGATGCTGCGATTAAGTTCTCCATGGTGTTGGAAAAGTGACCCGGTGGTACTGGTACATAGCGGGGCGGGGCCATACTCCCATGAACTGATTTGCCTCGGGCGGGTTGCTAGGGCTGGCACCGGGTGTAGGGAAAAGGTTCCGAGGGTCGTAAACCGGAGGCAAACGGGATTGAGTTTTCTGGTGCCTCCTTCTCATTACGTCATTAGATGCATTCAGGCTCATATTAAGCTGGAAAGCCTCTGACTAGAGCCGCTGCGCCCGTGCATCTAAAGCCGCTCGTTCTGTAGCTAACCTGGTGTCCTCAGCTTCCAAGGCCTCCTTGGCTCGAGCTATCGCTTCACGCACCTGTGCCACCTCTGCATTATGCTCATCTTGATTTGCAGGAATAACCGTGGCGGTTAACAGGGCCGTAAGATTATCCATGAGATCCATCAAGATGTCGAGCGGCGGTATACAGGGCCTCTGCCCCGGCCGCTCCTGACCCGGACGTTATTGCCGTAGCAGCCGTAGAGTTTTGGCCGGGTTGAGTCCCAGCCATGAAGACTCCTGCCCAGCTTGGCGGCTCATAGGGGTCTGGAATACTAGAGCCATCGGAACAACCCCCAAGCGCGCCATCTTGTACTTGATATAACGAATCTGTTGAACCGGCGAACGAATCATCATCCGAGGGGACGGCCGTCTCACCACCATCTTTAGATCCTTCAGAAAGTTCTTCTCCATGGACGCAGCCCACGAAGGCACGCTTCATGACAGGTTGAGCTCGGGCGGGTCTTGCATGCTGAGCCGTCTCGACGAGGTCGGTGCAGTTGTCCGGCTCAGGGCCCGGCTCACCAATCCGGCCGATGAAGACGTGAATTCTGCCGAAGGGGACCCGGTACCCATACTCAATTTAGCCGGCGTCGGGGCCCCAGCCTTCATCGTCGATGTAGATTTTGCCGCGGCAACTCTTGGTCATCCGGCCCACTGCGTATCCCTTGAGCCCTTCGAAGCTGCCCTTCAAGAACTCAAATCCACCGCGCGCTGGCCCCACGGTGGGCGCCAACTGTCATGGAATTGTCACGGCAGATGTCCTCTTGCAAGGACTTAATTGTGGAGCCATCGCAACTAGGAAGCTTAAAGGGGTTAATTGGGACAAAGGACACGAGAGGTTTTATACTAGTTCGGCCCCTTGCGGTGAAGGAAAGCCTACGTCTAGTTGGGTTGGTATTGCTTGATGTTTCGATGACCAGGGAGCGAGATACGCTGTGCCCGGCTCTCGATGAGTTGTTTCTTGCCCTAAGCCGCCAGCAGGTCGTCCCCTTATATACACGGGTTGATGCCCTGCAGCCTACAGAGTCCCGGCCGGCTTATAGATAGTGTCCGGCTCGGTGACTAGTTAATTCTACCTTATAATACAAGTCATGCCATCATGGCGGTTTATCAGTATGGGCCTTAAGTTGCCTATGGGCCTTAGACCCTTTATTGAACCGCCATCTTCATGCTTGGTCTTGGGCTTCTTCTGATGAGTCTCTCTTTGCATAACCCGGCCCCTCCTGGGCGGCTTACACAAATAGTTATATCCCCAACATGGATGATCATGTGTTTGATCATATGCTACAATTATGCTTGTTGGATGACATTATCCTTTTATCCCTATATGATCATTCATTTTGCTTGGTGATGAGTGCATGTATTTAATCATTATCATTTTGAGCGCTCCACCAAGATGTATGTGACATGGAAGAGTTACCCATGAGCCTAACTCCTTGTGCATTTGCAGTCCAAAGCAAATCTTAAACTATGCACAAATTTAGGGGGAGCTCTTGCTTATCACATACTTCTCAAAGCGACAATGTTTTTCACTCTTATTATCATTTGTTGAAGCTTTGATCTATATGTTGTCATCAATTACCAAAAAGGGGGAGATTGGAAGTGCAACTATCTAGGTGATTTTGGTAATTCCTAACAACATATAGCTCATTGAGCTAACATCATTCCAAGATGAATATTTCAGGAAAAGCTCAATGGATGGCATGGCATGGATGAGAAAAGTGGATCCTCAAATTGCTAAGGATAAAAGGATTGGCTCAAGCTCAAAAGCTCAAGACTCTACATTTTATATTTTAGTGATCCAAGATCACATTGAGTCTATAGGAAAAGCCAATACTATCAAGGAGGGATGAGGTGTTGCTTAATGTGTTTCTTGCCACATAGTGCTTAGTGATATGCTCCAAAATCCTCAGCTACTTTCTCATATCCACATATGACCTAAACCCAAAGTCAAAATCGGCCCTACCGATTCTTTCTACCCGGCGCCACAGAGTTCAGATGTCGTAGCCACTGCCACAAACCCTAGGCAAATCGGTCTCACCGATAGGGATCTCGGTCTCATCGAGATGGGATTGTAATCTCTCTGTTTCCCTTCGTAACGTTTCGGTCCTACCGAGATGAGCGATCGGTCCCACCGAGATTGCAATCTAAACTCTCTGTTTCCCTTTCGTAACATTTTGGTCTCATCGAAAAGAGCGAATCGGTCCCACCAAGTTTACCTGACCAACTCTCTGGTTAGCTTATTACCAAAATCGGTCTCACTGACTTTGTGTAATCGGTCTCACCGAGATTACATTATGCCCTAACCCTAACCACATCGGTCCTACCGAGTTGCATATCGGTCCCACCGAAAATCCTAACGGTCACTAGATTTGCTGAATCAGTCCGACCGAGTTTATCAATTCGGTCCCACCGAGTTTGGCAAGTTGTATGTAACGGTTAGATTTTGTGTGGAGGCTATATATACCCCTACACCTCCTCTTCATTCGTGGAGAGAGCCATCAGAATGAACCTACACTTCCAACCTACATTTTCTGAGAGAGAAAACCACCTACACTTGTGTTGAGTCCAAGATATTCCATTCCTACCATATGAATCTTGATCTCTAGCCTTCCCAAGTTGCTTTCCACTCAAATCTTCTTTCCACCAAATCCAAATCCTGTGAGAGAGAGTTGAGTGTTGGGGAGACTATCATTTGAAGCACAAGAGCAAGGAGTTCATCATCAACACACCATTTGTTACTTCTTGGAGAGTGGTGTCTCCTAGATTGGCTAGGTGTCACTTGGGAGCCTCCGACAAGATTGTGGAGTTGAACCAAGGAGTTTGTAAGGGCAAGGAGATCGCCTACTTCATGAAGATCTACCGCTAGTGAGGCAAGTCCTTCGTGGGCGACGACCATGGTGTGATAGACAAGGTTGCTTCTTCGTGGACCCTTAGTGCGTGGAGCCCTCCGTGGACTCACAAGAACTGCTACCCTTCGTGGGTTGAAGTCTCCATCAACGTGGATGTACGATAGCACCACCTATCGGAACCACGACAAAAACATCCGTGTCTCCAATTGCATTTGAATTCTCCAAACCCTTCCCTTTACATTCTTGCAAGTTGCATGCTTTACTTTCCGCTGCTCATATACTCTTTGCATGCTTGCTTGAATTGTGTTAAGATTGCTTGACTTGTGCAAAGATAGCTAAAATCTGCCAAAGACTAAAATTGGGAAAAGGATAAGTTTTTAACAGGTCAAGTAGTCTAATCACCCCCCCTCTAGACATACTTTCGATCCTACAGGGACTCCAAACAACATTCGGTCATGAAATCACATAACTCATATAATACAAAATCGTCATCGAACGTTAAGCATGCGGACCCTATAGGTTCGAGAACTATGTAGACATGACCGAGACACCTCTCCGGTCAATAACCAATAGAGGAACCTGGATGCTCATTTTGTTTACCACATATTCTACGAAGATCTTTATTGGTCGTACCGCAATGACAACACACGTAATTCCCTTTGTCATTGGTATGTTACTTGCCCGTGATTCGATCGTCGGTATCTTCATACCTAGTTCAATCTCGTTACCGGCAAGTCTCTTTACTAGTTCCATAATACATCATCCCGCAACTAACTCATTAGTCACATTGCTTGCAAGGCTTATTATGATGTGCATGACCGAGAGGGCCTAGAGATATCGGAGATACCTCTCCGATACTCGGAGTGACAAATCCTAATCTCGGTCTATGCTAACCCAACAAACACCTTCGGAGATACCTTTAGAGCATCTTTATAATCACCCAGTTACGTTGTGATGTTTGATAGCACAAAGGTATTCCTCTGGTATCTGGGAGTTGCATAATCTCATAGTCAAAGGATTATGTATATGACATGAAGAAAGCAATAGCAATAAAACTTAACGATCATTATGCTAAGCTAACAGATGGGTCTTGTCCATCACATCATTCTCCAAATGATGTGATCATGTTCATCAAATGACAACACATGTCTATGGTTAGGAAACTTAACCATCTTTGATTAACGAGCAAGTCTAGTAGAGGTTGATGTCTATTGCACAACTTTATTCTTGTAGACTCGTGTTGGGCCTCCAAGCACAGAGTTTTGTAGGACAGTAGCATTTTTCCCTCAAGTGGATGACCTAAGGTTTATCAATCCATGGGAGGCGTAGGATGAAGATGGTCTCTCTCAAACAACCCTGCAACCAAATACAAGATATCTCTTGTGTCCCCAACACACCCAATACAATGACAAATTGTATAGGTGCACTAGTTCGGCGAAGAGATGGTGATAAAAGTGTAATGTGGATGGTAGAAATATATTTTTATAATCTGAATAAATAAAAACAACAAGGTAGCAATTGATAAAACAGAGCAAAAACGGTATTGCAATGCTTGAAAGGTGGTTCATCAGGTAGCAATTGATAGAACAGCAAGAGATCCTTAACCATAACAATACTAGGCTCTACTTTGATTTGTTCATCAGGTTTAGGTGTTCTAATATAACTTTTGTTGACCACAGTTGATTCTTTAGCATGTTCCTTTATCCTAAAAGAGAAAGGTCGTTTCTCAATATAAGAAGTAGGAACAACTGGATCAACATTATAAACAATAGTTTCCTCTTTAACTGGTACCGGTTATTTAATTTCTTCTTTAATAGGTGAGTGATATTTAAACCACTTCTCCTTAGGGAGATCAACATGAGTAGCAAATGATTCACAAAAGGAGGCTACTATCTCATAGTCAAGTCCATATTTAGTGCTAAACTTTTGAAAAGCATTGGTATTCATAAAATATTTAAAATAGTCATACTTAATCTTAATACCTGACTATTTACCTTTGTCAAGTTCTCAATCTTCAGAGTTGCATTTAATTCTTTCCAAAATATCCCACCGGAATACAATAGTCTTCATCATAAAAGAACGAGCACAAGAGGTATCAAACATGGATCGATCATTATCAGAAAGCCCAGCATAAAAATTCTTGATAATAATTTCTCTTGAGAGCTTGATAACCAACAAGTGTAGGGGATCGCAACAGCTTTCAAGGGTAGAGTATTCAACCCAAATTTATTGATTCGACAAAAGGGGAGCCAAAGAATATTCTCAAGTATTAGCAACTGAGTTGTCAATTCAGCCACACCTGGATAACTTAATATCTGCAGCAAGGTATTTCGTAGCAAAGTAATATGATAGTAGTGGTAACGGTAACGAAAGGTAATGGTAGCAAAAGTAATATTTTTGGTATTTTGTAGTGATTGTAACAATAGCAACGGGAATGTAGATAAGCGAGAACCAGTATATGGAAAGCTCGTAGGCATTGGATCGGTGATGGATAATTATGCCGGATGCGGTTCATCATGTAACAGTCATAACATAGGGTGACACAAAACTAGCTCGAATTCATCGATGTAATGTAGGCATGTATTCCGAATATAGTCGTACGTGCTTATGGAAAAGAACTCGCATGACATCTTTTGTCCTACCCTCCCGTGGCAGCGGGGTCCTAATGGAAACTAAGGTATATTAAGGCCTCCTTTTAATAGAGTACCGGAACAAAGCATTAGCACATAGTGAATACATGAACTCCTCAAACTATGGTCATCATCTGGAGTGGTCCCGATTATTGTCACTTCGGGTTTGCCGGATCATAACACATAGTAGGTAACTATAGACTTGCAAGATAGGATCAAGAACTCACATATATTCATGAAAACATAACAGATTCAGATCTAAAATCATGGCACTCGGGCCCTAGTGACAAGCATTAAGCATAGCAAAGTCATAGCAACATCAATCTCAGAACATAGTGGATAATAGGGATCAAAACCTAACAAAACTAACTCGATTACATGATAGATCTCATCCGACCCATCACCGTCCAGCAAGCCTACGATGGAATTACTCACGCACGGCGGTGAGCATCATGAAATTGGTGATGGAGGATGGTTGATGATGACGACGGCGACGAAGCCCCCTCTCCGGAGCCCCGAATGGACTCCAGATCAGCTCTCCCGAGAGGTTTTAGGGCTTTGCGGCGGCTCCGTATCGTAAAACACGATGATTTCTTCTCCTTGATTTTTTTTCTCCCCGAAAGCAAATATATAGAGTTGGAGTTGGCGTCGGAGGAGCTCCAGGGGGCCCACGAGGTAGGGGGCGCGCCCTAGGAGGGGTGCCCCCCACCCTCGCGGACAGGGTGTGGGCCCCTGGTCTTCATCTTTGGCGAGGATTTTTTATTACTTTTAACTAGACGATCCGTGGAGTTTCAGGTCATTGTGAGAACTTTTGTTTCTGCACATAAATAACACCATGGAAAGTCTGCTAAAAACAGCGTCAGTCCGGGGTTAGTTCCATTCAAATCATGCAAGTTAGAGTCCAAAACAAGGGAAAAAGTGTTTGGAAAAGTAGATACGACGGAGACGTATCAACTCCCCCAAGCTTAAACATTTGCTTGTCCTCAAGCAATTCAGTTGACAAACCGAAAGTGATAAAGAAAAACTTTTACAAACTCTGTTTGCTCTTGTTGTTGTGAATATGTAAAGCCAACATTCAAGTTTTCAGCAAAGATCATGACTAACCACATTTGCAATAATTTTCAGGTTCATGTTTAATCATATCAATAGGATAATCAACTAGCGAGCCATAATAATAAATCTCAGATGACAACACTTTCTCAAAACAATCGTAATATGATATAACAGGATGGTATCTCGCTAGCCCTTTCTGAGACCGCAAAACATAAATGCAGAGCACCTTTGACAGGATGGTATCTTCCATGCTACACACATTATTAGCGGTTCCCAAACAGTATGGTAAAGTTTATACTCCCCCTCCACCAACAAGCATCAATCCATGACTTGCTCGAAACAACGAGTGTCTCCAACTTACAACAGTCCCAGGGGGAGTTTTGTTTGCAATTAATTTTGATTTAGTTTGCATAAAGCATGAGACTGGGCATCCCGGTGACCAGCCATTTTATCGTGAGTTAGGAGCGGAGTCCACTCCTCGTGAGAATAACCCGCCTAACATGGAAGATATGGGCAGCCCTAGTTGATACATGAGCTATTCGAGCATACAAAACAGAATGTTTATTTGAAGGTTTAGAGTTTGGCACATACAAATTTACTTGGAAAGGCAAGTAAATACCGCATATAGGAAGGTATGGTGGACTCATCTGGAATAACTTTGGGGTTTAAGGGATTGGATGCACAAGCAGTATTCCCGCTTAGTACAAGTGAAGGCTAGCAAAAGACTGGGAAGCGACCAACTAGAGAGCGACAACAGTCATGAACATGCATTAAAATTAATAAACATTGGATGCAAGCATGAGTAGGATATAATCCACCATGAACATAAATATCGTGAAGGCTATGTTGATTTGTTTCAACTACATGTGTGAACATGTGCCAAGTCAAGTCACTTAAATCATTCAAAGGAGGATACCACCCCATCATACCACATTACAACCATTTTAATAGCATGTTGGCACGCAAGATAAACCATTATAACTCATAGCTAATCAAGCATGGCATGAGCAACTATGATCTCTAATTGTCATAGCAAACATGTTTTTCATAATAAGCTGAATCAAGAACGATGAACTCATCATATTTACAAAAACAAGAAAGGTCGAGTTCATACCAGCTTTTCTTATCTAAGTCAGTCCATCATATATCATCATAATTGCCTTTCACTTGCACAACCGAACGGAGTGAATAATAATAAGAGTGCACCTACATTGGACTAAGCAGGAATCTGCGAGCATTCAATAAACTGGAGAAGACTAGGCAATATGGGCTCTTGGTAAAATCAACAATAATGCATATAAGAGCCGCTTAACCAATTTAATCATGGTCTTCTCCTATCGACCCCCAAAGAAAAGAAAAGAAAATAAAACTATGTACACGGGAAAGCTCCCAACAAGCAAAAGAAGAACATGAAATATTTTTGGGTTTTCCTTTTTAATTATTACTACTACAGCAAGAAAAATAAACTACTACTATTTTTTTCCTTAAGGTTTAACAAACACACAAGAAGAAAACAGGAAAAATAAAAAAACTAGCATGTATATTACAGTGAAATAGTATGAGCACCGACATCTAGCAATGAGTGAGTGAAAACATAAATGTAATGTCGGTGAGAAATACGTACTCCCCCAAGCTTAGGCTTTTGGCCTAAGTTGGTTCATTGCCAGGGATGGCCTGGCGGATATCCGTAGGTGTAGCTGGGGTCGTACTGTGATGCAGCATTTATCGCCTCCTGAGCTGCAGCGTGGCGGCGAGCTGCCTCTGCTCTCCTCTCGTACTCATCTGCCTCCTCTCTCGTAACAATATATCTTCCTTTTTCCTGATGATCAAAGAAGGCAGGAGCAGGGAGAGCAATACGGATAACACGCCGTTTGTCAAAGATTAGTCGATACAGGAGAGGTGATTCATTCCTCTCGACAAACTGGTGAGAAACCATAGAATTAAAATCTAAATAAGTAGAAGGCAACTCCATATCATCCTCATGAACGTCCACCTCAAGAAAATTAGCTAAGCGGGTTGCATAAATTCCTCCAAAGAAATCTCCATTATATCTATTATGATGCAACCTACGTGCAATAATGGCTCCCCATATTATAAGATTGGTCTCCTAAAACAGCACTCTTAAGGATACTGAGGTCAGGCACACACATATGACATGCTTCATCCTTACCAGTTATGCACCTACCTATGAAGAGAGGAAAATAATGTATAGCAGGAAAGTGAATGCTCACTATGGTAGCTTGTGCTATATATCTAGATTCCCCTACAGTTATACTAGCAAGAAAGTCTCTAAATTCAGATTTATGGGGATCACTAGCACTACCCCATTGTGGAAGTTTGCAAGAAGAAGTAAAATCCTCTAAATCCATGGTATAAGATTTTTCATAAAGATCAAATAGGACAGTTGGAGAATTATGTGAAGATGAAAATTCAAACCTCCTCACAAATGAACTAGTGAGTTGATGGTACTGGGGCATTTGTCTGCCTCAAAGCTCACAAGATCGGCGTTACGCAAATATGCATTAAATTCTTCTTTGATTCCTTTCGATCCATAAAATTTTCCAAAGGCCATTCACAGGGCCGCACTGGAGCGTCCCTTGGGGGCTCCTCATCAGCATCACGCATTGCAAGCCTGGGTCCTTGCTTCCTTGAAGAACCACCTTGGAACATTTTCCTGAGCATATTGCTTTCTCTGATTTTTTTTTGAAATTTTTAGTAACTTCAAACAAAAGTGAACCAAGCTCAACAAAATTGATAGCAACTACTCCTTCAAGTGCCTAGACACTATATCAAGCATTGGAACTACTTGGAACCATATAAATTTGACATCCAAGCTCAAGAACATGGTCACCTATGCAGCACAAATTTGCAATGAATAAAGCACTAGAACAAAAACTAATTGGACCAATGGAGGAGTCACATACCAAGGAACAATCTCCCCAAGCAGTTTTGTGAGAGGTGCTTTGATCAAGGAGATCAAAAATCGCAGCAAAGTGAGCTAGAACTCGTGCTTGAGCTAGATATTCGTGTTTGTGGGAGGAAGAAGAAGAGGATGGATGCAGGAATAAGTGGAGGAGGGCCACCGTGGGCCCACGAGGCGGCGCGCCACAGGGGTAGGGCGCGCCCTCCACCCTCGTGGCCAGGTGGTTCACCCC
Organism: Aegilops bicornis; assembly: GCA_021605145.1. Classification (NCBI taxonomy): domain Eukaryota; kingdom Viridiplantae; phylum Streptophyta; class Magnoliopsida; order Poales; family Poaceae; genus Aegilops; species Aegilops bicornis. The sequence continues at coordinate 579,734,283 of CM038672.1, forward strand.
CCTGGTGTGTTCTCAGTTCCATAAATCCTCAAATATTCTAGAAAAAATTATATTCCATTTTCAGGGCATTTGGAGAACTTTTATTTTCAGGGTATTTTTATATTGCACGGATAAATCAGGAAACAGACAAAAAAATACTATTTTTACTTTATCTCAACTAAATAACAGAAAGTAGAAGGAAAGGACAGAAGGTTGTGCTTCTAGTTTCATCCATCTCATGCTCATCAAAAGGAATCCACTAACAAGGTTGATCAAGTCTTGTTAACAAACTCATTCCGAATAACATGGAGCCAGAGAAATTTAGAATAACACTATGTTACCTCAATGGGGATATGCACATCCCCAATAATAAGAATATCATATTTCTTCTTGGCAGTAGGAAGAGGAAATTCAAAACCTCCAAATATAATCGATGGAAATTTTCCAATAGAGTTGATACTATAAACTTGAGGTTGTTTCCTTGGAAAGTGTACCGTATGCTCATTACCATTAACATGAAAAGTGACATTGCCTTTGTTGCAATCAATAACAGCCCCTGCAGTATTCAGAAAAGGTCTTCCAAGAATAATAGACATACTATCGTCCTCGGGAATATAAAGAATAACAAAGTCCGTTAAAATAGTAACGTTTGCAACCACAACACGCACATCCTCACAAATACCGACAGGTATAGCAGTTGATTTGTCAGCCATTTGCAAAGACATTTCAGTAGGTGTCAACTTATTCAAGTCAAGTCTACGATATAAAGAGAGAGTCATAACACTAACACCGGCTCCAAGATCACATAAAGGAGTTTTAACATAATTTCTTTTAATGGAGCATGGTATAGTAGGTACTCTGGATCTCCAAGTTTCTTTGGTATTCCACCCTTAAAAGTATAATTAGCAAGCACGGTGGAAATTTCAGCTTCGGTATCTTTCTCTTATTTGTAACAATATCTTTCATATACTTAGCATATGGATTCATTTTGAGCATATCAGTCAATCGCTTACGCAAAAAGATAGGTCTAATCATTTCAGCAAAGCGCTCAAAATCCTCATCAACCTTTTTCTTGGATGGTTTCGGAGGAAAAGGCATGGGTTTCTAAACCCATGGTTCTCTTTCTTTACCATGTTTCCTAGCAACAAAGTCTCTCTTATCATAACGTCGATTCTTTGATTGTGGGTTATCAAGATCAACAGCAGGTTCAACTTCTACATCATTATCATTACTAGGTTGAGCATCATCATGAACATCATCATTAACATTTTCACTAGGTTCATGTTCATTACCAGATTGCGTTTCAGCATCAGACATAGAGATATCATTTGGATTCTCAGGTGGTTCAGCAATAGGTTCACTAGAAGTTTGCAAAGTCCTATCATTTTTCTTTTTCTTCCTTTTAGAAGAACTAGGTACATCAATATTATTTCTCCGAGAATCTTGCTCAATCCTCTTAGGGTGGCCTTCAGGATACAAAGGTTCCTGAGTCATTCTACCAGTTCTAGTAGCCACTCTAACATCATAATCATTTTTCTTACTATTCATTTCATTGAGCAAATCATTTTGAGCCTTATGTAGTTGCTCTACTTGAGTGGTAACCATAGAAGCATGTTTAGTAACAAGTTTAAGTTCACCTCTAACATTAGCCATATAGTCACCCAAGTGTTTAATCATATAAGCATTTTGTTTTAATTGTCTACCAAAATAAGCATTGAAGTTTTCTTGTTTAACAATAAAATTATCAAACTCATCCAAGCATTGGCTAGCAATTTTAGTACGAGGGATTTCAGCTCTATCATATCTATAAAGAGAATTTACATTTACTACCTGTGTCGGGTTATCAAGACCAGGAGGTTCTTCAATAGGTAATGGATTAAGATCATATGTTTCTTCAATAGGCGGTAAATTAAGACCATGTATTTCTTCAATAGAAGGTAAATTCTTAACATCTTCAGCTTTAATACCTTTTTCTTTCATAGATTTCTTTGCCTCTTGCATATCTTCAGGACTGAGAAAGAGAACACCTCTCTTCTTCGGAGTTGGTTTAGGAATAGGCTCAGTAGTTGGCTCAGGGGCTGGCTCAGGAGGTGTCCAAATATTTTCATTTGCCAACATATTATTCAATATAATTTCAGCCTCATCTGGTGTTCTTTCCTTGAAAAGAGAACCAGCACAACTATCCAGGTAATCTCTGGAAGCATCGGTTAGTCCATTATAAAATATATCAAGTATTTCATTTTTCTTAAGAGGATGATCAGGCAAAGCATTAAGTAACTTGAGAAGCCTCCCCCAAGCTTGTGGGAGACTCTCTTCTTTAATTTGCACAAAGTTGTATATTTCCTTTAAAGCAGCCTGTTTCTTATGAGCAGGGAAATATTTAGCAGAGAAGTAATAAATCATATCCTGGGGACTACGCACACAACCAGGATCAAGAGAATTAAACCATATCTTAGCATCACCCTTTAATGAGAACAGAAATATTTTAAGGATATAAAAGTAGCGAGATCTCTCATCATTAGTGAACAAGGTGGCTATATCATTTAATTTAGTAAGATGTGCCACAACAGTTTCAGATTCATAGCCATGAAAAGGATCAGATTCAACCAAAGTAATTATATCAGGATCAACAGAGAATTCATAATCCTTATCGGCAACACAAATAGGTGAATTAGCAAAAGCAGGGTCGGGCCACATTCTATCTCTAAGAGATTGCTTATTCCATTCAACTAATAACCTCTTGAGTTCATTTCTATCTTTGCAAGCTAGAATGGCTGCAGAAGCTTCCATATCAAAAACATAACCTTCAGGAATAACATGCCTATCTTCATCATCACTTTCATCATTATAATCATTTTAAAAAATTCCTTTCTCTCTAGCCCTAGCAATTTGTTCATCAAGAAATTCACTAAGGGGCACAGTAGTTTCAAGCATAGAAGTAGTTTCGTCATAAGTATCATGCATAGCAGAAGTAGCATCATCAATAACATGCGACATATCAGAACGAATAGCAAAAGCAGGTTTAGGTGTCGCAAGCTTACTCAAAACAGAAGGTGAATCAAGTGCAGAGCTAGATGGCAGTTCCTAACCCCCCCCCCCTCGTAGTTGAGGGATAAATTGTTGTCTTAGCGTCTTTCAAGTTCTTCATAGTGTCCAGCAGATATAAATCCCAAGTGACTCAAAGAATAGAGCTATGCTCATAGGCAACGGCGCCAGAAATTAGTCTTGATAACCTACAAGTGTAGGGGATCACAATAGCTTTCGAGGGTAGAGTATTCAACAAAAAATTATTGATTCGACACAAGGGGAGCCAAAGAATATTCTCAAGTATTAGCAACTGAGTTGTCAATTCAGCCACACCTGGATAACTTAATATCTGCAGCAAGGTATTTAGTAGCAAAGTAATATGATAGTAGTGGTAACGGTAACAAAAGGTAACAGTTGCAAAAGTAATATTTTTGGTATTTTGTAGTGATCGTAACAATAGCAACGAGAAAGTAGATAAGCGAGAAGCAGTATATGGAAAGCTCGTAGGCATTGGATCGGTGATGGATAATTATGCCGGATGCGGTTCATCATGTAACAGTCATAACATAGGGTGACATAGAACTAGCTCGAATTCATCAATGTAATGTAGGCATGTATTCCGAATATAGTCATACGTGCTTATGGAAAAGAAATTGCATGACATCTTTTGTCCTACCCTCCCGTGGCAGCGGGGTCCTAATGGAAACTAAGGGATGTTAAGGCCTCCTTTTAATAGAGTACCGGAACAAAGCATTAGCACATAGTGTATACATGAACTCCCCAAACTATGGTCATCACCGGGAGTGGTCCCGATTATTGTCACTTCGGGATTGCCGGATCATAACACAGAGTAGGTGACTATAGACTTGCAAGATAGGATCAAGAACTCACATATATTCATGAAAACATAATAGGTGCAGATCTAAAATCATGGCACTCGGGCCCTAGTGACAAGCATAGCAAAGTCATATTAACATCAATCTCAGAACATAGTGGATACTAGGGATCAAACCCTAACAAAACTAACTCGATTACATGATAGATCTCATCCAACCCATCACCGTCCAGCAAGCCTACGATGGAATTACTCACGCACGGCGGTGAGCATCATGAAATTTGTGATGGAGGATGGTTGATGATGACGATGGCGACAAATCCCCCTCTCCGGAGCTCCGAACGGACTCCAGATCAGCCCTCCCGAGAAGTTTTAGGGCTTGACGGCGGCTCCTTATCGTAAAACACGATGATTTCTTCTCCTTGATTCTTTCTCCCTGAAAGCAAATATATAGAGTTGGAGTTGGCGTCGGAGGAGCTCCAGGGGGCCCACGAGGTAGGGGGGCGCCCCCCCCACCCACGTGGACAAGGTGTGGGCCCCCCGACTTCATCTTTGGCGAGGATTTTTTATTATTTTTAACTAGATGATCCGTGGAGTTTAAGGTCATTGCGAGAACTTTTGTTTCTGCACATAAATAACACCATGGAAAGTTTGCTGAAAACAACGTCAGTTCGGGGTTAGTTCCATTCAAATCATGCAAGTTATAGTCCAAAACAAGGGCAAAAGTGTTTGGAAAAGTAGATATGATGGAGATGTATCAGAGCTCATGACTGGGGCATGAATATAACATTGACTTAAGCCTCCCCAAAGATAGATTGATACTTTCTCCTTCACGAGGCCAACAATTATATATATAATTCTGGTCACGATGAACTAGATGCATAGGATATTTTTTTGGTGAAACTCCAATTTCAATCGATTCCAATTCCAAGATCCAATATCATCGCATAGCCTATTGTAGGATAAAAAGTATGTCTAGAGGGGGGTGATTAGACTACTTGACCAAATAAAAATCTAGTCTTTTCCCAATTTTAAGTCTTGGCAGATTTTAGCAACTTAGCACAAGTCAAGCAATCAACCTACACATGCAATTCTACGAGTATAGCAGCGGAATGTAAATCATTTCATATCAAGGTAAAGGGGAGGAGTTTTGAGGGAGCAAACGAAATGTAGACACGAAGATTTTTGGCGTGGTTCTGATAGGTGGTGCTATCGTACATCCACGTTGATGGATACTTCAACCCACGAAGGGTAACGGTTGCGCGAGTCCATGGAGGGCTCCACCCACGAAGGGTCCACGAAAAAGCAACCTTGTCTATCCCACCATGGCCATCGCCCACGAAGGCTTTGCCTCACTTGGGTAGATCTTCACGGAGTAGGTGATCTCCTTGCCCTTACAAACTCCTTGGTTCAACTCCATAATCTTGACAGAGGCACCCAAGTGACACCTAACCAATCTAGGAGACACCACTCTCCAAAAGGTAATAGATGGTGTGGTGATCATGAACTCCTTGCTCTTGTGGTTCAAATGATAGTCTCCCCAACACTCAACTCTCTCTCACATATTTGGATATGGTGGAAAGATGATTTGAGTGGAAAGCAACTTGGGGAAGGCTAGAGATCAAGATTCTTGTGGTTGGATTGGAACGTCTCGTCTCAACACATGAGTAGGTGGTTCGCTCTCAAAAAATGAATGCTGGAAGTGTAGGCACATTCTGATAGCTCTCTCCATGAATGGAGGATGGGTGGAGGGGTATATATAGCCTTCACAATAAATCTAACCGTTACACACAATTTACCAAACTCGGTGGGACCGAATAGTGAAACTCGCCAGACCGATTCAGTTCAAAATGTGAACGTTAGGATTTTCGGTGGGACCGACATGATCAACTCGGTGGTACCAATATGTTAGGGTTAGTGCATAGCTTGATCTCGGTGAGACCGATCACATGGACTCGGTGAGAGTTGGTCAGGCAAACTCGGTGGGACTGATCGTTCATTTCGGTGAGACCGAAACATTACGAAAAGGAAACAGAGAGTTTGCATTGCGAACTCGGTGGGACCGATCGCTCATCTCAATTAGACCGAAACATTACGAAGGGAAACAGAGAGTTTGCAATCCCATCTCGGTGAGACCGAGATCCCTATAGGTGAGACCGAACTGATTAGGGTTTCTTGCCATGGCTATGTCAAATGAACTCGGTGGGGCTGAGTTTGATTTTAGGTTTAGGACATATGTGGTAATGAGAAAGTGGTTGAGGGATTTTGGAGCATATCACTAAGCATTTTGAGCGAGCAAGCCATTAAGCAACACCTCATCCCCTTTTAATAGTATTGGCTTTTCCTATGGACTCAATGTGATCTTGGATCACTAAAATGAAAATGTAGAGTCTTGAGCTTTTGCCAATATGTGTCCTTAGCATATTGAAGGGTCCGCATCTCTAGTGCATGCCATGCCAATCATTGAACTTTCTGAAATGATCATCTTGAAAGAGTATTAGTTCAATGAGCTATATGTTGTTAAGAATTACCAAAACCACACAGGGATTAGTTGCACTTTCAATCTGCCCCTTTTTGGTAATTGATGACAACATATAGATCAAAGCTTCGACAAATGATAATAAGAATGAAATAAATCGTCGCTTTGAGAAGTACGTGATAAACAAGAGCTCCCCCTAAATTTGTGCATTATTTAATATTTGCTTGTGAATGCAAATGCACAATCGATTAGTATCATGGGTTACTCTTCCATGTCACATACATCTTGGTGGAGCGCTCAAAATGATAGAACATGAAATATACACTCATCACCAAGACAAAATGTGAATGATCATACATGAGAGATAGATAATATCATCATCCAAGCACAAACATTAAAGTATGATATGATCAAGCACATGACCATACAAGTATCTCACACACACAAACATAGAATATCATCCAAGCAAGCAAACAAAATAAGTAGCGAAGAAGTAGCAAAAGAGGCAAAAAGAAGCAAAGGTCTCTCTCTCTCTCTCTCTCTCTCTCTCTCTCTCTCTCAGCCTATGATCTATACACTTTCTCCCCCTTTGGCAACAAGTTACCAAAAAGCTTGAAAATGCATAGTGCTATGCAGCTCTCTAAGCTTGATCTTTGGGAGCGCTGGAGTGCGAAGGTGGCGTGGAGAGGAGTCCTGCAACAAATGCATCTGAAGAGGTTGTAGGAGCTGGTGGAGTTGCAACTGGAGGGGAAACTGAAGCTGTGGCTGCAGAAGCTGAAGTTGTAGCTCTAGTGTCTATCACTGGCACTGCTGCAGACATGTGCCTTCTAGGCACCCTTTGATAAGAATCAGTGGTGGTCTTGTCACTCCTATCCTCAAGCTCTTCTTGAATCTTCTCCACAGAAGTCTGAATCTCTGTCACCTTGACATCCAAGTCATGAAGTTTTGTCTCAATATTCTCTCAAGACTCTCTTGATTCTGAGTGAGGGTGGCCAATCCTTTCTCAATCCTGAAAGTAGCTTGAATAAGATAGCCAAGTTGGTCTTGTTTAGACTTGAGAAAAACTTGGGATGCCTCTTCAACACTTGGCATCTTGGCCGCCTTCTCTGCTTTTGCTTTTGTTCTCTTCTCCTGAGCCTCTACTGAAGTAGGATATGCAGCATCCATGACAATTGTGTTGTCCTCAAAATTAGGCCTCAAGGGAAGGTGCTCTTTGTCCAACAGATATATGCCTTTGCCCATCTTGGAGTTGATGAGCATCTGAATGGGTGGATCATACCCACATGATCTCTTTTGGTATGTTGCAGTTATCTTGATGGTTTCAACTATCAAGCTTATCACCTTGAATTTTTGTGGCACATCAAACAGTTGAAGCAAGTTGATGGAGTGACCTATGGTCATCCTGTGATCTCCTGATTTGGGCAACAAGGTGTGCCTCAAAATGTTGTTTATGGTGGCCAGTCCAGACAATAGATAATACACTGAGCCTAGCTTATGTGTTTCCAAGGCCTTGTCAGGTATCTCCTTGTACATGTTGGCCATGGAGTTGTGATCTTTCTTGCGCTTTGCATAGACATCAGTGTCATTTGCATGCTCTTCAAGGGCATTGATAAGATTGGCCCATTCAGCAACAGTAGACTGGTACCTTGTACCCTCAGACATCCAAATAATTCTTCCATCTGGGTATAAGTGAGTTGTTGATTAGAACTGCATGATAAGCTCAACATTCCACTTGGTCAATTTCTGACCCACAAAGGTGTCAACTTCATTGAGTCTGAAGCTCTCGTGCACACCAGGGAAGTGATCTTCATTTTCATCAATGTATTCCTAGTCTATCCACTTCATGTCACACACAATAGGCTTCTTATCCAAAATAATTGTCTAGAAGTCCTGCTGTTCCTTAGTGTGAAATCTATAGTCCACAGCAGTTCTTCTCCTTGCAGCATAGGGGTCTGATTGTCTCCACAATCTGAGACTTGCATCCTTTCTCTCCATCATGTTTTCAGCCACTGGATGATTATCATCATGATCAGGGATCTTTGGCTTCAACTTTCTGAGCACTTGGGCTTCATCTTCTTCTTCCATTTCAGGCACTGTTCCTTGTTCTTTTCTGCAGCAGGTATGTTTATGGTGCTTCTCTTTGGTGCCGTCTTAGGGGCTGGAGCAGTTGCTTTGGGGGCAGTCTTGGGCTTTGATGGAGCAGCCCTAGACTTGATGGCATCCCCCATCAACTTCTGGGTTTTGGGTGCTGGGGCAGCATCCTCTTCTTCATCTTCTTTCTCATCTGAAAAGTTCTCAAATTCAGCCATGGGATCAACACGCTTGCACCATCTCCCTATCTTCCTTTCTGTGTTTTTCTTGCCCTCACCAGTAGCCTCTTCAATAGTTTATTTGGAGGCTTCAAGAGTTGAGGCTCTGGCCTTAGACATGGGTACTCTCTTGGCAGGAGCTTTCTTGTGCAAACCACGCTTGGTTGAAGCTACAATGCCAAATTCTTTCTTGACAATTTTCTTCTTTGAGCTGACCTCCTCCTCAACAGCAACATAATCTTCATCCTCAGAATCTGAGTTTCTCTTTCTCCTTGTCCTGGTAGCTTCTTTGGGCAAGTTGCTTGGGGTGCTTCTTCTACCCTTATCATAGCTGCCAGAGGGACTAGTGCCCTCACTCATGTTAACCTGTTCCTCAGACTTGTTCTGACTGTCACTCTGATCGGACATAGTTGACATTGCAAACTGAAAGCTGACCCTATGAATAGATGTAGTTGAGAAAGAGTGGATGAGCATCACAAAGTGCAGATATTTTGGAAAACAATTGAGTCAAAAACTTAGTTTTAGTTTTCGACAGAAAGCATTTCGGAGCTACTGATTTGTTCCTCGGTGACACCGAAGCAATATTAGAGTCTAAACTAGTGGAATCGGTTAGACCGAGACACGGTTTGGTGACTCCAAGATTGCTAGGGTATCATTGAGAATCGAACTCGGTCACACCGATTCGTAAGTTTCGTCCAGACCAAAAATTACAAGTGCAATGGCCTAGGCCAAATCGGTGAGACCGATTTCTACAACTCGGTTTGTCCGAGATGAGTTCGGCGGAAACCTAACCCTTAATTTTCGTATCAAAACTAATCAAATGGAAGTTTTTGCTGTATAGAGTAATCTCATACGTGGTAAGAATCATGGCATTGACCTAAGTGCAGGAATCAGAGGTAAAGATCGCACATAGGGGTCGAGTTCATACCCTAACTCGGCGGTGAACTTGCTACGGCGACAACGGCAGCTGAGATTCCTGTTGACGGCGGTGGAGACCAGCGGCAGGAGGTCGTTGGCGATGAGGAGACGATCCGGAGACTCGAGTCGGCAGAGCAGCATACGCGCGGGCGAAGGGTTTTGGAGGAATTTCCAAAATTCGACTCGTGGGTATATATATCCTGACCCTATCGGTGTGACCGAGTGGAACGACTCAGTGGCACCGAGATGCAGAATTGCAAGCGGATACTGCAACTCGCTGTGACCTAATTGTTCAAATCGGTTGCACCGAGATAGAAAACCTAGATCAACTCAATGAACTCGGTATGACCGAAAGTAATTAATCGGTCAGACCAAAATACACAGAGAGGTTTTGGAAGTTTAAGTCTATGACGAATCGGTGGCTCCGAGTGCTCCTCACCTAGAGGGTTTGAATCTGACTTGATCAAACTTTGTGATGTATCATGAATAGAGTTTGAGACGAGAAAAGCATAGATAGCTAGAGGAAGTTCTTAGGCATTCTTGTCCATCCATTTGGCAAAAGAAAAAAAAGCCAAACAATCAAAGAAACAAATGGATGTCCTCGAATGGGAAAAATATGCAATCAACATGCTCACACAATAAGATGAATGAAATATGTGGCAAAGCATGCACAAACACTCTAGCATCTGTCAAGTAATTGGCGATGACTAGGTCATCTATATATGAGTATATTGACTGAGGAGTCAAATGATAACATTTGTTCGTAGGTCATACTCATCATTTAAGCACAAGTGGGGTTACCAGTTTTACATAAAGCATTGTTGTGTTCACACCATTAGAGTTTCTTTAGCTCAATTGTTAGAGTAAATCTCCCCCTAGATGTGATATCCCCCCTAAGAGGGATGAACTAACCTTGGGTTTTGTCAATGATGACTTCATGTAGATGTTGAAGATGTGGATGCTCAATGTTGATGTAGATCATTTGGAGCAATCCATTGGAGTGAGTTGCACTTTCAATACCTACATGGGTTAGACCCACAAGGAACAAACAAAGATATCCATAGACATAGAGTGAAGTACACACAAGATGATGTCCATGAAAGCTTTAGGTTACCTTGTCCCTTGTCTTACCAACAAGAGGGTTTGTGACTCCTTGAACTAGTGCATGATGTGGAAGTTGTTTGCACTTGTCCTTGCCAAAATGAATATGAGTGAAGTATGTTGGCGGAGTCACCCTCAAGAACTCTCTAGTTCTTCTTCTTCGGGATCCACATCAACTTGATGGGAATCCTTGGAGTTGTAGTCATACTTGATGAAGTAGAACTTGATGTATTCTTGGGAACCCACTTGACCAAGGACTTCAGAGCTTCTTCGAATGCATCAATCTCCTCTTGAAACTTGTCCTTCCCTTTTAGCTTGTGGTCATGTGGTGGAAGATCATCTTGAGCTTGTGTCCCCTTGAAGGAACTAGGATCATACTTCTCTTGTTGAGGAACAAACTTCGTCTTGGGGTATTAATCTTCTTCCCACTCTCCATTGGCATTGAACTTTCACTCAAAACCAGAACCTTGATTCTTCCGGTGTCTTCCTTGCTTGCGTACAATTTCCTAAAATTGCTTACTGATATGTCTCCAACATATCCATAATTTTTAATTGTTCCATGCTATCATTGTTGGGGAACGTTGCAGAAAATTAAATTTTTTCCTACGGTTTCACCAAGATCCATCTATGAGTTCATCTAAGCAACGAGTCATGGGAGAGAGATTGCATCTACATACCACTTGTAGATCGCGTGCGAAGCGTTCACTAGAACGTGGATGATGGAGTCGTATCGCCATGATCCAAATCACCGATGACCGAGTGCCGAACGGACGGCACCTCCGCGTTCAACACACGCACGGAGGCGGATGACGTCTCCTCCTTTTGATCCAGCAAGGGGAAGGAGAGGTTGAGGAAGATGGCTCCAGCAGCAAAGAGACGACGGCGTGGTGTTGGTGGAGAAGCAACACTCCAAGAGGCTTCGCCAAGCACGTGACGGAGGAGGAGAGGTGTAGCAGGGAGAGGGAGGCGCCAAGATGCAAGGGTGCAGCTGCCCCTCCCCCTTTATATAGGCCCTGGGGCGCCTGCCCTGAGATCTGATCTCCCAAGGGGCGGCGGCCAAGGGGGAGGCTTGCCCCCAAGGCAAGTGGGCGCTTCACCCTAGGGTTTCCAACCCTAGGCGCAGGGGCCCAAGTGAAGCGCACCAGCCCACCAGGCTGGTTCCTCCCACTTCAGCCCACGGGCCCTCCGGGATAGGTGGCCCCACCGGTGGACCCAGGGACCCTTCCGTGGTCCGTACAATAAGTAACCCCCAAAATTCTCCCGATGGCGAAATAGCACTTCCTATATATAATTCTTTACCTCCGGACCATTCCGGAACTCCTCGTGACGTCCGGGATCTCATCCGGACTCAACAACATTGAGTTTGCTGCATACTCATATTCATACAACCCTAAGCGCCACCGAACCTTAAGTGTGTAGACCCTACGGGTTCGGGAGACATGCGCATACATGACCGAGACGGCTCTCCGGTCAATAACCAACAGCGGGATCTGGATACCCATGTTGGCTCCCACATACTCCTCGATGATCTCATTGGATGAACCACGATGTCGAGGATTCAATTAATCCCGTATTCAATTCCCTTTGTCAATCGATACGTTACTTCCCCGAGACTCGATCGTCGGTATCCCAATACCTCGCTCGGTCCTCGTAAGCAAGTCACTTTACTCGCATCGTAATGCATGATCCTGTAACCAATCACTTGGTCACTTTGAGCTCATTATGATGATGCATTACCGAGTGGGCCCAGAGATACCTCTCCGTAATACGGAGTGACAAATCGATCTCGATCCGTGTCAACCCAATGCAGACACTTTCGGAGATACCGTAGTGCACCTTTATAGTCACCCGATTACGCTATGACGCTTTGGTACACCCAAAGCACTCCCTACGGTATCCGGAGTTGCACGATCTCATGGTCTAAGGAAGAGATACTTGACATTGGAAAAGCTCTAGCAAAAGCGAACTACACGATCTTGTGCTATGCTTAGGATTGGGTCTTGTCCATCACATCATTCTCCCAATGATGTGATCCCGTTATCAATGACATCCAATGTCCATAGTCAGGAAATCATGACTATCTATTGATCAACGAGCTAGTTAACTAGAGGCTTACCAGGGACATATTGTGGTCTATGTATTCACACGTGTATTACGATTTCTGGATAATACAATTATAGCATGAATAAAAGACAATTATCACGAACAAGGAAATATAATAATAATCCTTTTATTATTGCCTCTAGGGCTTATTTCCAACAGTCTCCCACTTGCACTAGAGTCAATAATCTAGTTACATTGTGATGAATCAAACACCCATAGAGTTCGGTGTTGATCATGTTTTGCCCAAGGAAGAGGTTTAGTCAACGGATCTGCGACATTCAGATCCGTATGCACTTTGCAAATTTCTATGTCTCCATCTTGAACATTTTCACGGATGGAGTTGAAGCGACGATTGATGTGCCTGGTCTTCTTGTGAAACCTGGGCTCCTTGGCAAGTGCAATAGCTCCAGTGTTGTCACAGAAGAGTTTGATCGGCCCGACGCATTGGGTATGACTCCTAGGTCGGTGATGAACTCCTTCACCCATATTGCTTCATGTGCTGCCTCCGAGGCTGCCATGTACTCCGCTTCACATGTAGATCCCGCCACAACGCTCTGCTTGCAGCTGCACCAGCCATCGCTCCACCATTCAACATATACACGTATCCGGTTTGTGACTTAGAGTCATCCAGATCCGTGTCGAAGCTAGCATTGACGTAACCCTTTACGACGAGCTCTTCGTCACCTCCATAAACGAGAAACATGTCCTTTGTCCTTTTCGTGTACTTCAGGATATTCTTGACCGATGTCAGTGTTCCTTGCGGGATTACTTTGGTACCTTCCTACCAAACTTACGGCAAGGTTTACATCAGGTCTGGTACACAAGATGGCATACATAATAGATCCTATGGCGAGGCATAGGGGATGACGCTCATCTCTTCTTTATCTTTTGCCGTGGTCGTGCATTGAGCCGAGCTCAATCTCACACCTTGCAAGATAGGCAAGAACCCTTTCTTGGACTGATCCATTTTGAACTTCTTCAAAATCTTATCAAGGTATGTGCTTTGTGAAAGACCTATGAGGCGTCTCGATCTATCTCTATAGATCTTGATGCCTAATATATAAGCAGCTTCTCCAAGGTCCTTCATTGAAAAACTTTTATTCAAGTAGGCCTTAATGCTGTCCAAGAGTTCTATATCATTTCCCATCAAAAGTATGTCATCTACATATAATATGAGAAATGCTTTCTGAGCTCCCACTCACTTTCTTGTAAACGCAGGCTTCTCCATAAGTCTGCATAAACCCAAACGCTTTGATCATCTCATCAAAGCGAATGTTCCAACTCCGAGATGCTTGCACAAGCCCATAAATGGATCGCTGGAGCTTGCATACTTTGGTAGCATTCTTAGGATCGACAAAACCTTCCGGCTGCATCATATACAGCTCTTCCTTAAGATAACCGTTAATCTAACACCGCTTTTGACGTCCGTACGCCATATCTCATAATCATAGTATGCGGCAATTGCTAACATGATTCGGACGGACTTAAGCTTCGCTACGGGAGAGAAAGTCTCATCATAGTCAATCCCTTGGACTTGCCGATAACCCTTAGCGACAAGTCGAGCTTTATAGAAGGTAACATTACCATCCGCGTCCGTCTTCTTCTTAAAGATCCATTTGTTTTCTCGCTCGCCGATCATCGGGCAAGTCTGTCAAAGTCCATACTTTGTTTTCATACATGGATCCTATCTCGGACTGCATGGCTTCAAGCCATTTGTTGGAATCTGGGCCCGCCATCGCTTCTTCATAGTTCGAAGGTTCACCGTTGTCTAACAACATGATTTCCATGACAGGGTTGCCATACCACTGCGGTGTGGAACATGTCCTTGTGGACCTACAAAGTTCAAGAGCAACTTGATCCAAGTACCTTGATCATCATCATTAATTTCCTCTCCAAGAGGTGTAGGCACCACAGGAACATTTTCCTGAGCTGCACTACTTTCCGGTTCAAGAGGTAGTACTTCATCGAGTTCTACTTTCCTCCCACTTACTCCTTTCGAAAGAAACTCTTTTTCTAGAAAGGATCTGTTCTTGGCAACAATGATCTTGCCTTCGGATATAAGGTAGAAGGTATACCCAATGGTTTCCTTAGGGTATCCTATGAAGACGCATTTTTCCGACTTGGGTTCGAGCTTTTCAGGTTGAAGTTTCTTGACATAAGCATCGCATCCCCAAACTTTTAGAAACGACAGCTTAGGTTTCTTCCCAAACCATAATTCATACGGTGTCGTCTCAACGGATTTAGACGGTGCCCTATTTAAAGTGAATGTAGCTATCTCTAGTGCGTATCCCCAAAATGATAGCGGTAAATCGGTAAGAGACATCATAGATCGCACCATATCCAATAGAGTGCGATTACGACGTTCGGACACACCGTTCTGTTTACCGAGGTGTTCCAGCGGCGTGAGTTGTGAAACGATTCCACATTTCCTTAAGTGTGTACCAAATTCATGACTTAAATATTCTCCTCCACGATCTTATCGTAAGAACTTTATTTTTCGGTCACGTTGATTCTCCACCTCATTCTGAAATTCCTTGAACTTTTCAAAGGTCTCAGACTTGTGTTTCATCAAGTAGACATACCCATATCTACTTAAGTCGCGTCTCGAGAGTGAGAACATAACGATATCCTCCGTGAGCCTCAACGCTCATTGGACCGCTTTTACATCGGTATGTATGATTTCCAATAAGTTGGTTGCTCGCTCCATTGTTCCGGAGAACGGAGTCTTGGTCATTTTGCCCATGAGGCATGGTTCACATGTGTCAAATGATTCATAATCGAGAGACTCTAAAAGTCCATCAGAATGGAGCTTCTTCATGCGCTTCACACCAATGTGACCAAGGCGGCAGTGCCACAAGTATGTGGGACTATCGTTATCAACTTTACATCTTTTAGTATTCACACTATGAATATGTGTAATATTACGCTCGATATTCATTAAGAATAAGCCATTGACCATCGGAGCATGACCATAAAACATATCTCTCATATAAATAGAACAACCATTATTCTCGGATTTAAATGAGTAGCCATCTCGCATTAAACGAGATCACGATACAATGTTCATGCTCAAACTTGGCACTAAATAACAATTATTGAGGTTTAAAACTAATCCTGTAGGTAAATGTAGAGGTAGCGTGCCGACAGCGATCACATCGACCTTGGAACCATTCCCGACGCGCATCGTCACCTCGTCCTTCGCCAGTGTCCGTTTATTCCGCAGCTCCTGCTGTGAGTTACAAATATGAGCAACGACACCGGTATCAAATACCCAGGAGTTACTACGAGTACTGGTAAGGTACACATCAATTACATGTATATCAAATATACCTTTAGTGTTGCGGCCTTCTTGTCCGCTAAGTATTTGGGGCAGTTCCGCTTCGGTGGCCCTTCCCTTTGCAATAAAAGCACTCTATCTCAGGCTTGGGTCCATTCTTTGACTTCTTCCGGCAACTTGCTTATCGGCGCTGCAACAGCCTTTGCCGTCCTTCTTGAAGTTCTTCTTACCATTGCCCTTTTTGAACTTAGTGGTTTTATTGACCATCAACACTTGATGTTCTTTCTTGATTTCAACCTCTGCTGACTTCGGCATTGAGAATACTTCAGGAATGGTCTTCACCATCCCTGCATATTGTAGTTCATCACAAAGCTCTTGTAGCTTGGTGGGAGCGATTGAAGGATTATGTCAATGACCGCCTCGTCCAGGAGGTTAATCTCCAATTTGGGACGGCGGTTGTGCAACCAGACATTTTGAGTATGTGCTCACTAATGTAACTGTTTTCCTCCATCTTACAACTATAGAACTTGTCGGAGACTTCATATCTCTCGACCCGGTCATGAGCTTGGAAAACCATTTTCAGCTCCTCGAACATCTCATATGCTCTGTGTTGCTCAAAACGCTTTTGGAGCCCCGGTTCTAAGCTGTAAAGCATGTCGCACTGAATGAGGGAGTAATCATCAGCACGAGACTGCCAAGCATTCATAATGTCTTGGTTCTCTGGGATGGGTGCATCACCTAGCGGTGCTTCTAGAACATATTGTTTCTTGGCTGCTATGAGGATGATCCTCAGGTTTTGGACCCAGTCCGAATAGTTGCTGCCATCATCTTTCAGCTTGGTTTTCTCTAGGAACGCGTTGAAGTTCATGTTGACATGAGCGTTGGCCATTTGATCTACAAGACATATTTTGCAAAGACTTTAGACTAAGTTCATGATAATTAAGTTCATCTAATCAAATTATTTAATGAACTCCCATTCAGATTTGACATCCCTCTAGTCATCTAAGTGTTACATGATCCGAGTCGACTAGGCCGTGTCCGATCATCACGTGAGACGGACTAGTCATCGTCGGTGAACATCTCCATGTTGATCGTATCTTCCATACGACTCATGTTCGACCTTTCGGTCTCTTTTGTTCCGAGGCCATATGCGTACATGCTAGGCTCGTCAAGTTAACCCTAAGTGTTTATGCATGTGTAAAACTGTCTTACACCCGTTGTATGTGAACGTAAGGATCTATCACACCCGATCATCACGTGGTGCTTCGAAACGACGAACTTTAGCAACGGTGCACAGTTAGGGGGAACACTCTCTTGAAATTCTTCTAAGGGATCATCTTATTTACTACCGTCGTTCTAAGTAAACAAGATGCATAAAACATAATAAACATCACATGCAATTATATAAAGTAGTGACATGATACGGCCAATATCATATAGCTCCTTTGATCTTCATCTTCGGGCTCCATGATCATCTTGTCCTTTGGCATGACACCATGATCTCCATCATCATGATCTCCATCATCGTGTCTCCATGAAGTTGCTCGCCAACTATTACTTCTACTACTATGGCTAACTCGTTTAGCAATAAAGTAAAGTAATATACACGGCGTTGAATCAATGACTCGCAGGTCATACAATAATTAAGACAACTCCTATGGCTCCTGCCGGTTTTCATACTCATCGACATGCAAGTCGTGATTCCTATTACAAGAACATGATCTCATACATCACAATATATCATTCATCATTTATCACAACTTCGGCCATATCACATCACATGACAATTGCTGCAAAAACAAGTTAGACGTCCTCTAATTGTTGTTGCATCTTTTACGTGGCTGCAATTGGGTTCTAGCAAGAACGTTTTCTTACCTACGAATAACCACAACGTGATTTTGTCAACTTCTATTTACCCTTCATAAGGACCCTTTTCATCTAATCCGCTCCAACTAAAGTAGGAGAGACAGACACCCGCTAGCCACCTTATGCAACTAGTGTATGTCAGTCGGTGGAACCTGTCTCACGTAAGCGTACGTGTAAGGTCGGTCCGGGCCGCTTCATCCCACAATACCGCTGAAGCAAGAAAAGACTAGTAGCGGCAAGCAAGTTGACAGGATCTACGCCCACAACAAAATTGTGATCTACTCGTGCAATAGAGAACTACGCATAGACCTAGCTCATGATGCCACTGTTGGGGAACGTTGCAGAAAATTAAAATTTTTCCTACGGTTTCACCAAGATCCATCTATGAGTTCATCTAAGCAATGAGTCATGGGAGAGAGATTGCATCTACATACCACTTGTAGATCGTGGTGCGGAAGCGTTCACTAGAACGTGGATGATGGAGTCGTACTCGCCGTGATCCAAATCACCGATGACCGAGTGCCGAACGGACGGCACCTCCGCGTTCAACACACGTACGGAGCAGATGACGTCTCCTCCTTCTTGATCCAGCAAGGGGGAAGGAGAGGTTGAGGAAGATGGCTCCAGCAGCAGCATGACGGCGTGGTGTTGGTGGAGAAGCAGCACTCCGGCAGGGCTTCGCCAAGCACGTGACGGAGGAGGAGAGGTGTAGCAGGGGAGAGGGAGGCGCCAAGATGCAAGGGTGCGGCTGCCCCCTCCGCCCCCTTTATATAGGCCCCTGGGGCGCCCGGCCCTTGGAGATCTGATCTCCCAAGGGGCGGCGGCCAAGGGGGAGGCTTGCCCCAAGGCAAGTGGGCGCCCATCACCCTAGGGTTTCCAACCCTAGGCTAGGGGGCCCAAGCGGAGGCGCACCAGCCCACCAGGGGCTGGTTCCCTCCCACTTCAGCCCACGGGGCCCTCCGAGATAGGTGGCCCCACCCGGTGGACCCCCGGGACCCTTCCGGTGGTCCCGGTACAATACCGGTAACCCCCAAAATTCTCCCGATGGCCGAAATAACACTTCCTATATATAATTCTTTACCTCCGGACCATTCCGGAACTCCTCTTGACGTCCGGGATCTCATCCGGGACTCCGAACAACATTCGGTTTGCTGCATACTCATATTCATACAACCCTAGCGTCACCGAACCTTAATCGTAGACCCTACGGGTTCGGGAGACATGCGGACATGACCGAGACAGCTCTCCGGTCAATAACCAACAGCGGGATCTGGATACCCATGTTGGCTCCCATACTCCTCGATGATCTCATCGGATGAACCACGATGTCGAGGATTCAATTAATCCCGTATTCAATTCCCTTTGTCAATCAGATGCGTTACTTGCCCGAGACTCGATCGTCGGTATCCCAATACCTCGTTCAGTCTCGTTACCGGCAAGTCACTTTACTCGTACCGTAATGCATGATCCTGTAACCAATCACTTGGTCACTTTGAGCTCATTATGACGATGCATTACCGAGTGGGCCCAGAGATACCTCTCCGTAATACGGAGTGACAAATCCCAGTCTCAATCCGTGTCAATCCAACAGACACTTTCGGAGATACCTGTAGTGCACCTTTATAGTCACCCAGTTACATTGTGACGTTTGGTACACCCAAAGCACTCCTACGGTATCCGGGAGTTGCACGATCTCATGGTCTAAGGAAGAGATACTTGACATTGGAAAAGCTCTAGCAAAACGAACTACACGATCTTGTGCTATGCTTAGGATTGGGTCTTGTCCATCACATCATTCTCCCAATGATGTGATCCCATTATCAATGACATCCAATGTCCATAGTCAGGAAATCATGGCTATCTATTGATCAACGAGCTAGTTAACTAGAGGCTTACCAGGGACATATTGTGGTCTATGTATTCACACGTGTATTACGATTTCTGGATAATACAATTATAGCATGAATAAAAGACAATTATCACAAACAAGGAAATATAATAATAATCCTTTTAATATTGCCTCTAGGGCATATTTCCAACAATTATATTATCAATCTTGGATGTTTTATAATCATTTTATAGTCATTTTATATCATTTTTTGGTACTAACCTATTGACACAGTGCCATGTGCCAGTTGCTGTTTTCTTCATGTTCTTTACATCGCAGGAAATCAATACCAAATGGAGTCCGAATGCACCGAAACTTCACGGAGATTTTTTATGAACCAGATGTCAGTGTTCTGGGAACGGGGGTCCCCAGACTTGCCTGCCTGCGACCTGCGGCATGGCTCAAATGGTGGCCCAGTACGGCCCATCTTCATCAGCGCAAGACTCAAGACCATCGCGAGGGGCCAAGCCTCGCGGGGCGGACGACACAAGACTTCCTCAGGAATGGCCTCGCCAGGCAGGCTCGCGAGGAGGCGGAGAGATCAAGGAAGGGTACCTCGCGAGGTGCTCGTGACGCAAGCCATGACGATCGAGACCAAAGGGCGCCGCCCTGCAAAGGTCCTTGTTTCCTCTTTGGTGCAAAGGGGCAAGCACAGGCGTGGAGTCCCGAGGCATCGTGCAAAGGTTGCCATTTCATTAACGAGACCAAGACCAACAGGCGGCAGGATGGAGGTCACTGGAGCCCAAGACGGCGTCATCGCCCGGCGCTTTTGGCAGCCGAAGACCAACTTTAGTCAGGATAACCTGTACCAGATGTTCCCCTTCAAAATGGCCGTTGTTGGCGCCCTTCCCGCTCAATATTTGGGAAGAGGGCCAGGGCCTCTATAAATAGGTCGAGCCGCCATAGTAGAGAGGGAGCCGAAGGGAGAGAGAGAGACCTGATAGGGGGGCGGAGAGATAGAGAGAGAGAGAGAGACCTGATAGAGTGCTCATTAGACAGAGAGGCCATCAAACTCACCCAAGCAGTTCATCGCACCAGCCCAAGAACACCTCTTGCGAGGCTGTTCGTCCTTTGTACTGTTCATCATCAGCCCCTAAGGCAATCCACCACACCACACACTGGATTAGGGTATTACACCACAACGGTGGCCCGAACCATTATAAATCTTGTGTCCCTCATGTTGTTAATCGTTTTAGCTTAGATCTCGTGAGGCGATCGGACGTAGATCGGTAGGGGAAAGATCTTCCTGCGCACACCAGAGTTCGAACATTAAGGGTCTGCCGGAACCCAACATCCGACACCAGAAGACACCTAATGGGCCAAGGCTGTGCGTGGGGAGGCCCAGGCGCGCCTTGGTGGATTGTGCCCACCTCGGGTGCCCCCCGGATTGCCACTTTGCTCTATGAATACCCCAATATTCCAGAAACCCTATGGGAGTCGACGAAAATCAATTCTAGCCACCGTAGAGTCCGGAACCACCAGATCCCATCTAGATACCATCATGGAGGGGTTCACCACTTCCATTGGTGCCTCTTCGATGATGCGTGAGTATTTATTTGTAGACCTTCGGTTTCGTAGTTAGTAGCTAGATAGCTTCCTCTCTCTCTCTCTCTCTCTCTCTCTCTCTCTCTCTCTCTCTCGCTGAATTCTCAATACAGGAGATCCATATGATGTAACTCTTTTTGTGGTGTGTTTGTTGGGATCGGATGAACTTTGAGTTTATGGTTAGATCTATCTTTTTATATACATGAAAGTTATTTTAGTTTCTTTGATCTCTTATATGCATGATTTCTTATAGCCTCGTATTTCTTCTCCAGTATTTGGGTTTTGTTTGGCCAACTTGATTTATTTATCTTGCAATCACTAGTGGAAACAGGGAATTTGCCATCAGCCAGCTCTTTACCATCTACCAGCTGATGGCAAAGAACGTCTTTGCCGTCTGCTTATAAAAAACAGATGGCAAAGAACTGATAGACGGCAAAAACCATGGTTGCCATCAGCCAATTCTTTGCCATCTGCTAGTGGATGGCAAATAATCTTTGCCATCTGCCAGCAGATGGCAAACAGGTTGGCAAATCCTGTGGCCGTCAAGAGTGTAACAGCATACGAGCCCCACCTCTTTGCCATCTGCCAGCAGACAACAAAGATTCTTTGCCATCTGCTGGCAGATGGCAAAGAGATGGGGTTATTTTTTTCAAGGTAAAAAAAAACTATGGGGTTATCCCCTCCCTCTCTCCCCACCCATCCACAACCCCAATCCACAGCCCCACGAACGCCCCTCGCTCCTTCCTTCCTCACCCGCCGCCGCTCCCTCCCACCTCCTCCTCCTCCTTCTGCGCCCTAGGAGCCCCGCCGCCGCCCTGATGCTACTCCTCCACCAGCCAGCCCTGCTGCGTCACGAGCCCCTCCCTCCTCTTCGCCTTCCGGTGGTCGATAGTCGGGGTCAACGAGGAGATGCACGCGGCGGCGGCCATAGACGACTCCATGAGCGGGACCACAGCCGTCGCGGCGCCTGCGGCCGCCGGCACACTCCACGGGCTCGGGATGTCCGCGGCCTTGGCTGTGGACCGAGAGGCGGGGCCCTTGATGCGTTCCGCTCGAGGGGCTGGTTGGGCTGGCGCGGGATCTGAGCCACCGTTCATGGATTTGTCGCAGCTTGCACTACACCCTGCTCCTTGCCGTCGCCGCCCACTCCCTGCTGCCGCAGCTGGTGATTCCCCACGGTGAGGCAACTCCCTCCTCCTTCCCGCCTCCCGCCCCCCCTCTCCCCCCTCATCCATTCTCGAACCTGACAACCAAACTGGTCTCCCAGATTGGAACACATCAGCAGAGGCATGTTCTTCTTCAGAAGGCCAGACGTCTAGGGTTCATTTTCAAGAGACCATGTCCATTTGACGTGCAACTATAATCTAGTGAGTTTCTCTGCCCCGAGTCACGACGACCTCCTTATGTGTGGATGTCAAAAGATGTGTGTTGTTTCTGCAACAGCGCAATGTCTGGTGAGGCAACTCTCTTTGAAAAATCCTTCAACATTATGTTTCTTAAATGCGTGATTTAGTGCCTTTGTATGTGGTTGTTCTTTGCTTAGAAAACATTATCATCGATCTGTTGGTATATGATGACCGGAAGTAATTTCAGTTTTAGATGAATTTTGTTCATATGATGTGGTGTGTCCAGGCTCTTTTTCTTTCTTTTCAGTATATGATGTTGTGATTTAGTAGCTTGGAGCCTGGCACTTTAATTCAAAACTGATGTGGATACCTAAAATAATAAAAGAGCAGGAAATGGTGGCTAGCTATTTTACGGACTCCAGTACCACCCGGAGGTAGCTATTTTATTCTGTCATCTTGGATAGATGGAGATGGATTTAAACTAAGATTATTATGCTAATAAGTTCAGTTGCATTTGTTGATTGGCTTATTTTGCGAGATTGTGAGACCCACATTTTGAGTTTGAACTGCAGGGCGACCTGCCCTTTTTCCGTAAGTGATAATTGAAATATAAGTGGGCTATTTTCTAAGTTAATACTTGGGTTTCTTGGGATGGAACAAGCCTTTGGGGTAACAGGTTGTGTCTTCACATGATTTTTCTTTTTTTGTGGTAAGAAAAATGAGGATATAAGGTCATGGTCATCTGTATGGATCACACTGATCACAGCTTGCATATTACTGATTGTGTATTTACTAGTTTGGGTTTGTAGTGCATACCGATCTAAGTACACATGCTTCTTCATAAAATTGTTTATACCTTAGCATGTTTGTCATAAAGTTTTCAATCATCTGATTATACAAGGTGACACATTCGACCCAAGGAAAGGAAACACATACCGCTTTCTTTTTGATGTTTGTGGGATTAAAGTATTTGGAAGATTCAGGATGTGCTGGATGAGGAAATTAAGACCATCAAAAGTATGGCTGGGACTGATGAACATGTGATTTGCGAGTTATCAGGAGGAGTTGATTCGACAGTTGCAGCCACGCTTGTTCATAACGCGATAGGTGATAGGCTTCATTGTGTTTTTTTTGACAATGGTCTACTGAGGTAGCCGTTCTTTCAGCATGTTCTGCTTCGGAATCAGTATGCAGCTAAACTAACATGTGATCTTATCTGCAGATACAAGGAGAAGGAACGAGTAATGTCAACCTTTAATAGTGACTTGCACCTTCCTGTCACATGTATTGATGCCTCGGAGCAATTTCTTAGCAAGTTAAAAGGAGTCAAAGACCCAGAGATGAAAAGAAAGATTGTTGGCAAAGAATTCATAGCTGTCTTTGATGAATTTGCTCACATGTTAGAATAGCAGACAGGAAAAAGACCTGAATATTTAGTTCAAGGAATATTGTACCCTGATGTGATTGAATCATGCCCACCCCCTGGGAGTGGTATGACACATTCCCACACCATCAAAAGCCATCACAATGTAGGTGGTCTTCCTGAAGATATGAAATTGAAGCTCATTGAACCACTCAAGCTCCTATTTAAGGATGAGGTATTGATGCGCATCTATACATATATGTCTTGAAAGATACCTCATCTTGATACTTCATATATTTATTGATACTTCACTTTGCATGATCGACATGCTACTGAAAGATAGCTCATACTCGGAAATTATTTCCGTTTTGATTTCGAAGAAAATATTCCTATCACTTATTGTTTGTCAAATTTATGTCCTGCAAAAGGTGCGGAAGTTGGGCAGTATCTTAAATATCCCAGAGTCATTCTTAAAGCGGCATCCATTTCCCGGGCCTGGTCTTCTTGTCGTATCCCATCAGGTGATGTTACAGAAGGCAATGCTTTGGAGGTTCTTCGTCAGGTTTGATCTTTTTCAACCATTGGTTTCTAAATCACCTTTGATATATGGTGTTAATTTTGGACTGCTCTGTTTACGTATTCTAGGCGGATGAGATATATGTTCAAGCCATTAGAGATGCAGGACTCTATGATACAATTTGGCAAGATTCTGCTGTGCTTTTTCCTGTCGAAACACTTGGGGTCCAGGGTGACCAGAGAACTTACGGCTATCTGGTTATTTTAAAGGCAATTACCAGTGAGGATGGCATGACTGCAGATTGGTATGCTGCATTGAACCTATCGCTCTATCATATCCCCTTTGCAACTTTATGATGCAATCGTATTCTAATGGTGCACTAGATGGCGATATTTTGTTGCAGTTGTGAGATAATAAGTTGCAGCAAATACTTTATTACATTTGCTTTTTAGCTCAGTGTTCTAGAACAATACTTGGGCTTCCTGCTTCCCCTTTGGTTGCTCGGTTCCTGCTAGAGTAGTTTGTGAATACTATTAATTTGACTTAGACAATTCAGCATTCACCTATATTACATTGCCTGTTGGCCTTCCCTTTTTAGGCAGCCCAAAATCCATAATTTTCCTCGGTTGTAATGTATGATTCTGATCTGCCAAGCTATGTTATTCTAAGCTATATAATCAAGTCTCAACTGGTATCCCTAAGTTCGTGGATAGTTTGTTAATTGTTCGATGCTGTGTATTTATTTATCTATTAGTTGCCGTTCTGATGCCCTTTGTCCATGTGGTCTTGGTATAGGATTGTTTTTAGCGCCTTATGCACTGTTGTGTACAGAAATGTGTTCTCTCTCTTCCTCTCATTTTGTTAACAAGCATTGATTACCGATGTTTACATTATTTGGTAACTCTCTCATTTTGTTAACAAGTGTTGGTAATTAAGGATGTCTCTATTATGTGGTAGAATCTAGTTCTTTTTGGAGTTTATTGATACTATCTTGAATATTTTGACTGACCTTTTCTTTTATTTCTGCCAGGTATTATTTTGAACGCAAGTTCCTGGCTGATGTGTCGAGTAGGATCTGCAACAATGTGCGAGGCGTTAACCGTGTTTGTCTGGAGATAACATCAAAGCCACCAGCAACAGTGGAGTGGGAATAGCCTAATAGTGCACTAAAGGACCCGGAATCGCAAATCATGCTCTGATGTCACATCATTTGAGTGGATGTTCTTATGATGTGATCATTTAACACATAACGCCAATTACTATATCATTATGCAGGGTTCCTAGATAGATCTCCTTGCCGTGAAACATGATCAAAGCTTTGAAACTGCACTTATAACTGTCCTTTCTATTCTTAAATTATATTTCCTGCCTTTCTAGAGCCTGTTGGACGGTCGTATCTTGCAATTTTATAGCAATACCACATATGTAATGCGAGCGTAATAGTATATGTTAGCAGTGATGGTTTTAGCAAATGCAAAGTTTCTTGTAAACCATGATGATACCACTTTTGATGATGGCACTATGTTGGCCTAATGACAACTGCCAGTGCACTCCTAACAGACGCTGGGCTGTGCTTAGGGCGCTCCCAATACATCAATTAAAGAAAGAGAATGGAGTTGTATGTTAGTGGAGATATGGATCTAGCAAACATACCTTTTTTATAAAATTGATGAGCTGAATATCAAGGTAATGCTTTTTCTATAACTAATTTGGCTGCTAGATTTCTGTGAAGTTGTTAGACTGTAGTTTGATGGTTATGTATTAGGTAATGCTTTGTCTATAACTAATTTGGCTGCTAGATTTATTGAAGTTGTTAGACCGTATTTTGGTGGTTATATATGAGAGCTAAAGAACAATATCTACTGAACAATAAAGAACAATATGTTCTTTTTCTCTTAACAGAGCTTCTCTAAGCTTTTCTAATATGTTATCCTAGTTTATTCCTAGTAGCTCCCAGCCAACGTAGTGTGTGAACAAATCTTGAATGTTTTGTTTAGGCTTGGTTCTTATGTGATTTTTTCTTGAGAGGCGGACAAGGAGGCCAAGAGCTGGAAGTGAGGCTATATATGCAGTGCTTTGTTTGATGGGGAACTATCTTAGTGTGCCAGTATACGCTGTAGTGGTTTGTATTGATAATTCTATGCTAAATTTCTACTCAGTACCAAATGAAACTTGCTACTATTGGTAACATGTGTTGGATACATATTTGTTCATGACTATTGGTAATATGTGTTGAATATGCTGTATTGGTCATATAAATATATTTGTGATTGATTTCTGTGAAAATGAGTTGATATAAGAAAAAAACAAAATTAAATGGGGCAATATAGTCACTTTGCCATCAGCTGGCAGATGGCAAAGAGCTTTGCCATCAGCTGGCAGATGGCAAAGAGGCCACGTGTCATCTACATGTAAAATTTGGGCTGGCCTATTTAGGCTCTTTGCCATCTGCCAGGAGATGGCAAACTGTTTTGCCATCTGCTGGCAGACGGCAAAGCATCCAGCCTTTGCCATCTGCTGGTAGATGGCAAACAGCCTACAGCCTTTGCCATCTGCTGGCAGATGGCAAAGTATGCCGTTAGCCTTCTAACGAGGCTAACCTCGTTAAGAGGCTTTGCCATCTGCCAGCTGATGGCAAAGCCACAGGCTCTTTGTCATCAGCCAGCAGACGGCAAAGAAGCCTTTACCTGCAGGGTTTCAGACAAACTGTTTGCCATCTGCTGGCAGATGGCAAAGCCTTTGCCATCCGCCGACCATGCCTTTGCCATCTGCCATGGCAGATGGCAAAGTGCCAGATTCCAGTAGTGAATGGGAACAGGTGCTTTGTAGTCGGTTCGATCTTACGGTGCTTGATCCCAGTGACAGAAGGGGAACCGACACGTACGTATCATTGCTACTAAGGATAAAGCAATGGGGTCTATCTCTACATAGATAGATCTTGTCTACATCATGTCATCGTTCTTGTTGCATTACTCCATTTCTCCATGAACTTAATACACTAGATGCATTATGGATAGCGGTCGATGTGTGGAGTAATAGTAGTAGATGTAGGCAGGAGTCGGTCTACTAATCTTGGACGTGATGCCTATATAATGATCATTGCCTGGATATCGTCATGATTATTTGAAGTTATATCAATTGCCCAACAGTAATTTGTTTACACACCGTCTGCTATTTTTCTCGAGAGAAGCCACTAGTGAAACCTACGGCCCCCGGGTCTCTTTCTCACATTATTTTCCTACGGCCCATCCTCGGGTATCCAGCCCTGGCCAAGTTCATGGCAGTGACTCACCATGGCTACAATGTCCTCAAGATGCCAAGAAGTGGCGGAGTCATCACGGTCCCCTGTGAAGAGAAGGATGCGGTGTCCTCTCTCGAGCGCGCCTTCCAAGCCACGTCAATCGAAGACCCAGACAGCTAGAGTGGAAACCTCCCTGGAGCAGCTCCCAAGAAGAAGAAGATGTCACCTGGCTCAAGGCCTCAAGAGGCAGGCACGTCCGGAGGGGCCACATCCAAACATGCGCCCATCCAAGGGGCGCCACCCTCCATCGCATAGGGAGACGCGCCCGGCGCCCTCCTCGGGCAAGGCTCGGGGGATTTCTCTTGGGGAGCCACTGACTTTGCCAATATCACGAGGGAGGCACTCGGGCACCACTTGGAGGCGTGCTTTGTGGCACGTTTCCCTCAGGAAGGCGTAAGGAAAGGAGGGCCCAACCCTCGGGAGTTCATCACCAAGGTGGCTCAGGAGTTGCAGGAATCGAGAGTCATGTGCGGCAACCGCCGCCTGCCCAGCGTAGCTCCCCATACAGGCAAGGATGGCAGGCTGCGCGTCTTCATCGACTACCCAGGGCTCAATCGAGTCGCGTCTCAGGAGTGCTTCTAGCCTTCGCGCGTAGGGTCTTATGAGGGTCCACCGCACGGCTACGTTCGTATGCCCTTCGGCCTGCCGAACGCGTCCGCTGCTCACCAGCGTCTGATGAGAAACATTCTGGAAGCTCAGGTGGCCGCGCATCGCGCGCTCCTGGAGGAAATGGAGATGGACCTCGCCGAGCCGCCCGGACCTCCCGAGTCTCCCGAGGCTTGGAGCTCCCAGGGCTCGTGAGGATTGCCTTCTTCATCACACACCACTAGCTACTCCGACACTTGCTCTGCAATGGTATCAGGTGACTTCTTTCAAATTTCATTTCAGCTGGGAGCGCCCTCAGGGCTGCATCAATCCCAGTTCGCATGGGTCTGTCCCCGTGGCATGTATCCGTTTTGCTTATGTGTTCAGCTTACCTTGTTGGGGGCGCCCCTCGGGCTGCATCATCCCCAAGCCGCTTGGGCCTGACCCAGTGGCGTTTGCCTTTCTCTGCATCTACCTAAGTTGATTTGCTTCTTCATGCTTAACCTGCTTGAGATAATCGCCTGCTCGATTGACACCTACCTTTGGAGCCGCTCGCTCTGGCACGGCGCTTGCGCATGGGTCCGTCCCTGCAACACCGACAAATCTGAGTGGTCGAGCTCTGGCCGCGGCAGCCCCGCATAGCGCTACCTCACCAGGCCCTCAGTGCCTCAATCACTCCCTCGGAGCAACCAATGGCTGGCTGGCAACTGTAATGGCAGACCTTGTTTTCTTCGTGCTGGTGTACAGGATCCGCCTAAGGAATAGCATGGGGGGGGGGGGGGGCGTCGTGAGCTCCCTCTCTCTCTCTCTCCCGTACGATCCGCTCGCGCGTTCAAAGGGGCGCCTGAGCATCGCGACTCATGGGCTCTTACTGGCTCTCTAGCCCTCACCCCCTGGCCTTGACCCACGGCATCGCGACCTGTCATACCAGCGGCGGCTGAGCTCGCTCGAGGGCCGGGACCTAAGGACGTAGAGCATGAAGGAAAGTGCGGGAAAGAGGGGAGAAGCTCACGAGGGCCTGACCCAGCGACGCCCCAGCTGCCGACGCGCGGGCCCGGCACCTCGCCGGAAAACTACTCCAAACTCATGAGATAAGTCATGCCTCTGCAGGAGTTAAATAAACACAACGCCAAACCCTCGCCTAGTGCGGCTCTATCATGGCGACGTTGCCTTCCTTTCTCGCCCAGCAGAGGCTGCTTGAGCGCTAAAGGGGACCTCCTGAGCGTCGTGACTCAGGGGCTCTTACCGGACCTTGGGCCACTCACCTCCTGGCCTTGACCACGGCATTGCGACCTGGCATACCAGCGACGGATGAAGCCTACCTGGGGACCGGGACCTGTCGGTGTAGAGCAGCAAGCCCTCGTGAGGATAGAAAGGGGAAGCTGAGCAGGGACAGGACTAGCATCTCGCAACGCTCCATAATAAGGATAAAATTCATAAAAGACATGGCAGGTGCTTACATACCCCCGCGGGGTGTTTCTTCGATTCCTCGCAGGGAGCAAAAGGTGCAAATCCTAAGGAATGCTAACTACGCGCGCCTCCACAGGAGATGCCATCATCAACAGTGGGTCGTCAGGTGTTGGCGCCAACCCCATCCAGATCAGTGGCGTCGGCGGCCTGATGCAGCGCCCCACTCCGGGCGCGACGCGAGCTCGGGGGCTCGTAGCTGTCGTCGCTCGTCTCCGGAGTCACGTGAAGCTCGGGGGAGTCGCTGGACCCTCCGTCTTCTCATTCTGCTGAGGAGCTGCTGGGGAAGCGGTTGGCAGGCCTGGTCCTCGCCACTTCGATGCCCCGGCCGCCTTCTTTGGAGCAACTCTCCAGTTGGCGTCCTTCCGCGTCGAAGACCTTGAAGAACATCAAGGAGGCGTCGTCGTATTCAAGATGAATTACGAGGGCACGCCCTGTCCGGCAGACCCGGGCAATCTCGCCCCAGCCCCGGGTCATATAGACCTTGCCCGGAGCAACGACCGCAACCTCCGCTCCAGTCGTAGGGGTGCTGCAGCCAGAGCTCCAGAGACCCACTTGGCGGCATCTTGAAGGCGAAGGAGGGAGGAAGGCGGATCCAAGAGCATGGAGGCATAGAAGCGTGAAGCACAAACTCGCAAGGGGAGCCCTTGGTATGGAATCCAGGGGTGACGACGCGCACCACCGTGACTCGCCGGCGTCGCCCGCGGCGCCGTCGGTGTCGCTCGACATCTTCTTCTCTAGGACCCTCGAGTCGGGCATACAAGGGCAGCGGAAACCCAGGTGGCGGCCGCTCATACCAGGGCCTCGACGTCTCCCGCCATGCGACCACGTCGCGTGGCCGAGACGAGCCGTTTCTTGGTGAGCGGGTCGGGACCCTCTCGGGGGGCCTTCCCCTTCTCTTCCGCAGGAAACCGGCGGATCGACGCCATTTACATAGAGTGGAGAAAGGGCAAGGAAGAAGAAGAAGAAGGAGGGAAGCAGGAAGAGATGGACTGCGAGGGAAACAGGTAATCATGACCCATTTCTGTATGCAGGGACTTGTCAAGTCGAGCAGTTGCCCAGGCAGCGTGGGGAAGCGGAGGCGCGCACGTCCAATCAACCGCCACGCGGCACCCAAGGCCGCAGGCTGATGGGGCCCATGGCGCTCCGCACTTGCCCCCTCGCTTTTCCGCTAAGCCAAGTTCGAGCACGCCTTGGGCCTGGGGGCTACTGTCGGTGTTCTAGGAACGGGGGTCCCCAGACTTGCCTGCCTGCGGTGTGGCTTAAGTGCTGGCCCAGTACGGCCCATCTTCATCAGCGCAAGACTCAAGACCCTCGCGATGGGCCAAGCCTCACGGGGCGGATGACACAAGACTTCCTCAGGAACAGCCTCGCTAGGCAGGCTCGCGAGGAGGCGAAGAGATCAAGGCAGGGTACCTCGCGAGGTGCTCGTGACGCAAGCCATGACGATCGAGACCAGGCGGGCGCCGGCCTGCGCAGTGTCCTTGTTTCCTCTTTGGTGCAAAGGGGGCAAGCACAGGCGTGGAGTACCGAGGCATCAGGCAAAGGTTGCCATTTTAGTGCAACGAGACCAAGACCAGCAGGGCGGCGGGATGGAGGTCACCGTGGAGCCCAAGACGGCGTCATCGCCAGCGCTTTTGGCAGCCGAATACCAACTTTAGTCAGGATAACCTGTACCAGATGTTCCCCTTCAAAATGGCCGTTGTTGGAGCCCTTCCCGCTCAATATTTAGGAAGATGGCCTGGGCCTCTATAAATAGGTCGAGCCGCCACAGTAGAGAGGGAGCCGGAGGGAGAGAGAGACCTGATAGGGGGCCAGAGAGAGAGAGAGAGACCTAATAGAGTGCTCATTAGACAGAGAGGCGATCAAACTCACCCAAGAAGTTCATCGCACCAGCCCAAGAACACCTCTCACGAGGTTGTTCGTCCTTTGTACTGTTCATCATCAGCCCCTGAGGCAATCCACCACACCACACACTGGATAAGGGTATTACATCACAACGGTGGCCCGAACTAGTATAAATCTTGTGTCCTCGTGTTGTTCATCGTTTTAGCTTAGATCTCGTGAGGCGATCGACGTAAATCGGCAGGGGAAAGATCTTTGTGCGCAGCCCAGAGTTCAAACCTTAAGGGTCTGCCGGAACCCAACATCCGACACCATAAGACACTTAATGGGCCAAGGCTGCGCCTGGGGAGGCCCAGGCGCGCCTTGGTGGGTTGTGCCCACCTCGGGTGCCCCCCGGATTTCCACTTTGCTATATAAATACCCCAATATTCCAGAAACCCTAGGGGAGTTGACGAAAATCAATTCTAGCCGCCGTAGAGTCCAGAACCACCAGATCCCATCTAGACACCATCACAGAGGAGTTCACCACTTCCATTGGTGCCTCTTCGATGATGCGTGAGTAGTTCTTTGTAGACCTTCGGGTTCGTAGTTAGTAGCTAGATAGCTTCCTCTCTCTCTCGCTGAATTCTCAATACAATGGTGTCTTGGAGATCCATATGATGTAACTCTTTTTGTGGTGTGTTTCTTGGGATCGGATGAACTTTGAGTTTATGATCAGATCTATCTTTTTATATCCATGAAAGCTATTTAAGTTTGTTTGATCTCTTATATGCATGAATTCTTATAGCCTCGTATTTCTTCTCCGGTATTTGGGTTTTGTTTGGCCAACTTGATCTATTTTTCTTGCAATGGGAACAGGTGCTTAAGTCGGTTCGATCTTACGGTGCTTGATCCCAGTGATAGAAGGGGAACTGACACGTATGTATCATTGCTACTAAGGATAAAAAGATGGGGTCTATCTCTACGTAAATAGATCTTGTCTACATCATGTCATCGTTCTTATTGCATTACTCCATTTCTCCATGAACTTAATACACTAGATGCATGACGGATAGCGGTCGATGTGTGTAGTAATAGTAGTAGATGTAGGCAGGAGTCGGTCTACTAATCTTGGACGTGATGCATATATAATGATCATTGCCTGGATATCGTCATGATTATTTTAAGTTCTATCAATTGCCCAACAGTAATTTGTTTACCCACCATCTGCTATTTTTCTCGAGAGAAGCCACTAGTGAAACCTACGGCCCCCGGGTCTCTTTCCCACATTATTTGCCTTTGCGATATACTTTTCCTTTGCTTTTATTTTCAGATCTATTACAACAAAAATAAAAAAAATACCTTTCTGGGTTTTATTATTATTTTATTTATTTTGTGTTCGATCTATCAATCTACTACAATTTATCTCATGTCTGTTTGCCAACTTGAGGCGCCGTTACCCGAAACGGATTGACAACCCCTTTAACATGTCCGGTTGAGAGTAGTTGTTATTTGTGTGAAGGTTCTATTTACGTTGTGTTGCTTGGTTCTCCTACTGGTTCGATAACCTTGGTTTCATCACTGAGGGAAATACCTACCGCTGTTGTGCTGCATCATCCCTTCTGAGGGAGTCCTGGATTTGGGGGTATCCGGACAGCCGGACTGTGTACAACGTCCGGACTATTGAAGCGTGAAGATACAAGACTCAAGACTTCGGCCCGTGTCCGGATGGGACTTTCCTTGGCGTGGAAGGCAAGCTTGGCGATCCGGATATTATATTTCCTTCCTTATGGCGACTCCATGTAAACCCTAGCCCTCTCCGGTGTCTATATAAACCGGAGAGGTTGGTCCTTAGAAGGCCGATCACGATTACAATCATACCATCATAGGCTAGCTCTTAGGGTTTAGCCTCTACGATCTCATGGTAGATCTACTCTTGTACTACCCGTATCATCAATATTAATCAAGCAGCAAGTAGGGTTTTACCTCCATCGAAAGGGCCCGAACCTGGGTAAACATCCGTGTCCCCTGTTTCCTGTTACCATCAGCCTTGACGCACAGATCGGGACCCCCTACCCGAGATCCGCCGGTTTTGACACCGACATTGGTGCGTTCATTGAGAGTTCCTCTGTGACGTCGCCACAAGGTTCGATGGCTCGTCTCATTGTCAAGGACAACATTACCCTGGAGGGGGCTCTGGCTGTAGGCCAGACGCTCTGGCTCGGCGGCTTCATCATGGCCGCCCCATCGGCGATGGCGCCAAGGATGACTTCGCGGGTCATCAATCATAACCTTCGCGTCAGTTTGGAACTTGCCGAACAGATGGATCCAATGGAGCTCTCCTCCCTTAACGAACTCTTGGATCGCATCGCCGCTCTGGGAGTCACTACAGACTACGACCGGGTTGGGCTTAAACCCGACCAAAGGGACATCAGGTCGAGATAACGACAGCGGAGGAACCACACGCGGATTGCCCCTCAACTTTGAGGACGAGTCATGTTCGGATCACCGAACTCCTTGAGCCAAAGACCTGCTCAAAGGAAAACCTGACCCAGGTCCGGACTTAGCATCGGGCATTGGGTCAAGAAGCTGGGCACTCTAGACTACAGGCTGTTGAGCTCGGGACCGCCAGCATACAGGCGTTAGATCGGATCAAAATCCGGACTCTAAACTAGACCTAAACTGTCTCTCCCGCATCAGGCAAGAGCCGCAGGAAACCGTACATCACTACTCGGCCAGATTCCTCCTTGCGCTTAACAATGTCAGGGACTACCGCGAAGAGAACATGGTCTCACTTTTCTGCAAAAACTGCACGAACGAGGTACTCCTCAATGCTATAAGCCGCCGCGACATAGTATGCTTCGCGGACTTGGCAACCATAGTACGGAAGTACTGTGCGATGGAGAGCGCTTGGAAGACCCAAACAGAATTTTGGGATAGTACTGCTCTCACCAAAACCTTTGTCCGAACTAAACGGGCGAACTCTCGTAAGTCGTCCGACCCAACCCCCAAGAAACCAAAGCCCACCCCAGGGCGGGGATCCGTATTGGAAGAATAGCTCGACGGGCCATGTAAGCTCCACAGTACTCCGGATACAACACCTACTCATAGCCTTAAGGCATGTTGGATACTCCGGCAGGTGGCAAAAAGTGGGCCATAAAGCGGAACAACATCCTGCCAGCGAACACATACGGTACTAACAGTAGTCTTAGAGACTTTCGCCTCGAACAATAGGCGCAAGTGAGCTTGTCGAAGCTCCGCTGAAATTTACCAAGTGGCAAAAATAAACCCTTGGAATGACACTGCTATAACTTTTAATGCCAGTGATGAACCTCGATTCCGGGCTGTCCGGGCACCAGCCGCTCTGGTCCTTAGTCCGATCGTAGATGGCTTTCGGCTCACTAAAGTCCTCATGGACGGCGGAAGTGGATTAAATCTGATTTATGAAGAAACACTCAGCAAGATTGAAATTGATAAAAGCCGCATTGAACAAAGCGGCACGACCTTCAGGGGAATTATCCCTACTCGGGAAGCGCGGTGTGCGGGAAAAATCACACTCGATGTGGTATTCGGCACCCCAGAGAATTATAGGTCCGAGGAAATCACAATCCGGGTGGCTCCTTTTAGCAGCGGATACCACGCCCTTCTAGGGCGGGGCCAGCGTTACAAGCTTTCAAGATGTACCCCATTATGGGTACATGAAGCTTAAAATGCCGGACCCAATGGAATCATCACTCTAGCTAGTGATCCGGACGTTGCACTTGGCGCGAAAATAAAACCGCAACTCTAGCATTAGAAGCATTATACGAAGCCCTAGCGGTAGAAGAGTTAACAACACTGCGGACCACCGTGGACAGGGACGACGTGATACTAGACAAGCGACCCAAGTCCACCTCATTTAAACCTGCAGACGAGATAGTCAATTTCCAGGTCCATCCAACGGACCCCACGAAGATAGCTTCCATCGGGACACAGCTGAGCCCCGCGATTGACGCCGCACTATGAGATTTCTTACGCGAGAATTGGGACATTTACTTTGGCACCCATCGGACATGCCGGGCATCCCAGCGCAGACGGCGAACACAGCCTCGATATTCTAAAAGGATATAAACCAGTCAAGCAGACCCTAAAGCGATTCTCGAGCCCAAGCGACGAGCAATGGGGAAGAGTTAGCCAAGCTACTCGAGGCGGATTCATCGGAGATATCAAACATCCGGATTGGCTGGCAAATTTGGTGATGGTACCAAAGAAGGACAAATCCTGGCGCCTGTCGTCGACTTCAAAGACCTCAACAAGGCTTGCCCCAAGGATCCCTTTCCTCCCTCGCATCGATCAAATCATCGATGCCACAGGCTGAACCACGACTTCATTTGTGTTTTCTCGATGCATACTCTGGATACCATCAAATAAAGATGGCAGAGTGTGACCAAGCTGCAACAGCTTTTATAACGCATATATGGCCCTTTTTGCTTCAACACTATGCCCTTGGGCTCAAGAATGCCGGCGCAACCTATCAACGCATGATTCAAACATGCCTGGTAAAACAAATCGGCAAAACAGTGGAAGCATATGTGGACGACGTGGTCATAAAAACTAGACACGTCGAAACCCTGATAGATGACTTGAGGCTCACATTTGATAACCTCCGGACATACGACATTAAGTTGAATCCGGAAAAATGTGTCTTCGGCGTCCCATCAGGGAATCTGCTGGGCTTCATTGTTTCCAATAGAGGAATTGAAGCGAACCCGGCAAAAATCTGAGCTCTGTCTCAGTTGGCTATACCAACAGACTTCAAGCACATCCAGAAGCTAGCCGGATGCGTGGCCGCTTTGAGCCGCTTTATCTCCAGGCTAGGAGAAAAGGCATTGCCTCTTTACCGCCTCCTGCGGTGCACCGAACACTTCGTATGGACGGATGCAGCCGCGGCCGGACTCGATGAAATAAAGACCTTACTGGCCAGTAATCCAGTCCTAACAGCGCCGAACACCGGCGGGCCTATGCTATTATACATAGCGGCAACACACCAAGTTGTAAGTGCAGTACTCGTCGTCGAACAAGAGGTTGATGGATACAAATTCCCGCTCCAAAAGCCGGTTTATTACGTATCCACAGTCCTCACCCCATGCAAATCCCGATACCCACACTATCAAAAAATATCATACGTGGTCTTGATGGCATCCCAGAAGCTACGACACTACTTTCAAGAGTGTTCGATCATAGTAGCCTCCGAAGTACCACTAAATGACACAATAAACAACCGCGACGCTACGGGCCGGATTGCTAAATGGGCCATCGAGCTCCTTCCGATTCGACATAATGTACAAACCACGGCGGGCCATCAAGTCGCATAATCTTGGCCGACTTTATCGCCCGAATGGACGTAAGCTGAACTCCCTAAAAATGCAGGCGCATACTCCAAGCTGGATCATGCACTTTGACGGCTCTAAAATGCTGGCGGATTGGGAGCAGGTGTAGTCTGACATCCTCCACCGGAGACACGGTCGATACATCCTCCAGATATTATAAACAGACCCCAACAATGCAGCGAATATGAGGCTGCATTGCATGGTCTTCGGATGGCGATCTCTATGGGCATTCAACGCTTGGAAGTGCGAGGGGATTCGAACCTCGCAATCTCACAAATAAACGGAGACTTCGATGCCAAGGATCCGAAAATGGCGGCCTACCGTAACGCCGTCCTAAAAATGTCAGCGCGGTTCGAGGGGCTCGAGTCCACCATGTGGCTCGAGAAAATAATCAAGCGGCGGACGTTCTCGCCCGCATCGGCGCCAAACGCGACCCTGTCCCACCTAACATATTCCTGGAAAGGCTGTTCAAGCCATCCATAGTATGGGAAGGGGAGTCTGGCAATACCAGCTCGGACCTGAACACACCCTCAGATATCAAACCATTAGACACAATTGGAGGCTCTACCACCAAAATAACGCCCTCGGCCCACGAAATCATGGCCGTTATTGCCCCGTGGACCGAGCCTTTCTTGGCCTACCTAAATAGGCAGGAGCTACCCGAAGACCAAAATGAGGCACGCTGCATAGTCCGGCGTTCTAAAGCTTACAAAGTCCATGAAGGGGAACTCTATAAGAAAAGCGAGACTGGAGTGCTCCAAAGGTGCATCTCTGAAGAGGAGGGGCGGAAACTCTTGGCTGAAATCCATGCCGGACTGGGCGGACACCACGCCGCGGCTCGAGCGCTAGTCAGCAAAGCCTTCCGCACAGGCTTCTATTGGCCGACGGCCCGAGCAGACGCACATTACCTTGTCCAACATTTCGTCGGTTGCCAGCTCTTCGCCAATCAGAGTCATATGCCCCCTACCGCTCTCCAAACAATCCCCATAACTTGGCCGTTCGCGGTCTGGGGGCTGGATATGGTTGGACCCCTTAAAGGGGGAAGCCATAAGAGAAAATACTTATTTGTCATGGTGGACACGTTCACCAAATGGATAGAAGCCAAGCCAATTAAAACGGCCGAATCCGGACGATGTCGACTTCATATCCGGGTGCATTACACCGATACGGTGTCCCCCATAGCATCATCACTGATAATGGCTCAAATTTCACAGCCGATGAAGTGAAAATTTGGTGCGACAAAATGGGCATTAAGCTCGACTATGCATCCCGGATCACCTCGACCGCACTAGGTGTGTAAGCAATACCTGGGGGCTTCCTATACGGAAGCCAAAAATAACTACTCACATGGCTTTCTACCCATCACATATGCATTCTTTTTCCATATGTGCCTTTTCTTCACCATTATATGCATCGATATGACTTAAGATGTTGCCAAGCTGGGTTGCCTGGCTCTTGTGTTTATGCCCTACGTTCCCGTTAATTCGGCTAGGGCATAAGGGAGCACCTCTGTGATTATTCTTGTCGGTTCAGCCAGATGTGTACCTCAGACTGGGTGATGCCGAAAGCTAGCTTCCTTAAGAGAATATCCGGTCGGTGAACAAAAGATGTGTTCGTTTATTACAACGTAAATCCCCAGAAGTCTTGTATCCTGCGCCATCGTTCGCGATGCAGGCATCTTGCGTAAATGCATGCGTACCCGAGAAAGGAACCCTAACGGAACTATTCTCCACGGAAGATGTTTCTTACTATCCATATAACATAACTAGTTGGGTACTTATGCATTCAAGCACTTATGAACCCTCGCCTTTTTTCCACGCATACCCGGTTTTGTATAGCGAGTGGGTATTCGGACACACCCCGGACTATAGGATCCGGGGGCCGAAGCGAATAGGTCCGCCATGACAAATGATTTTAATCCGGCTAGGGGCTAATCACGCCCATTAAATTACACAGTCACTTGGACTGACTATATTCCTCCTCTATACCGCCCAACAGGCTATCTAGCTTACAATCCTATTGAGAATACTTAGCGGCTAAGGCTACCTGGTCATACACCAGACTCACAGGAATTTCTTGCCCATCGGGCCCTGCCGGTCCAACTTTGGCCATATGGTTCGGGTCCAGCTTGGTGTAGCGCGTCTTCACCATAGCCCATGCTTCTCTTGCGCCTTGCCGGCAAGCGGACACCTTCTAGAGTTGGAAGCGCCGCCGTGCTCCTTGAAGAATATTCACAAGCTCCGCCATGCCATTCGCCAGCAAGCTTGATTGCCATAAAGCCTGAGCATACCATGCATCACTTGCCGAGCTCGCTCGTGCAGTTGCAAAAGGTCTTGCAATAAATCACTTGCAGATGCGGGCATCTCCTCCTCAGGGCGACCCGTTAACATTCCCGCAAGCAAAATTCTTTCAATACACTTCCTCGCCGAACTATACTACAGTTTGTCTAGGCACTTACCGTAAATGCCGCGTCGAAGGCTCTTATTCTCCTTCACGGAGTCCGCCAGCTGAGCGCGGAGATCTTTTAACTCCACGTCCAGCTGGACTTTGGCATCTTGAAGATCGTTCTTCTCCTGCCTAACTCGCGTAAGAATGCGCTTGCCAGCCTCCAGCTGCTTTTTGAGATGCGATGCGTCCTCTCTCACGCCCTCCGGATTCACCCCGGAATTGTCTGCAGAATTTTTCGGTTAGACTTGTCACATCAGCCATTTACAAACTGGTTGCATCTTCATGTAATTATGACAATTGTTACCAGATGAGGGCTTTTGGGGTTCCTCTAATTTGGCAACTGCGGCCCTCAGTTCGGCCTTGCATCCCTCCAGCTCCCGAGACAATTGCTCGTTCTTCTCTACAAGGACCTGTGCATAGATTGATCCTTAAAACTGTTGTTCCATCTGTTTCAGTCTGAGGGGCTACTGCTATACATACTTATCAGAATTTCTTACCCGTATGTCTTTGGTATACTGGTTTGTCGCTTGGGGAGGCCCGCCCCGAGCAGCTTGGACGTATGCGTCCGCCGAATTGAAGGCATTAAAAGCCTCCTCAAAAAAGATGTTGTTCCGGAGCACGACCCTCCGGCGTCGGTGATTCATGGCGCTCTCCACTTCGGAGTTCGTGGTCGAACACATATCCGCATCCTCCGTCGGGGGACTATGTGGTGCTGGCCCTGTGTCCACCTCCGCCCCCGAAGCCGGTTCTGGAACTCGGCTGGTAGAGGCGTGATTGGTGGGGTCTCCGGATATAGTCTGGTTATTCCTCTTCCTGCCAGACACGAAGGGCGTTGTCACATTTCAAATCCTATAATTGCAGGACAGATTACTACTTTACCTCTGTAGTGGTGTGTCAACCCTCACTGCCTTCCTCTTGAGCCTGCCTGATCCGGACGCCCGTTGTTGACGAGTCCCTAGGGGCTCGGCCCCTTGCTCCGGCCGTCGTTTCTGCAAATAGAACGACGCCTCATGGATAAATTATAATACCTGGGAGGAGTCCTCTTCGAAGGATAGGGTCTTTTAGTTCGTCTTACACGCGACGCGGGGAGCAGTCCAGGGTAGTCGGCCGTAATGGCCACTAGGGCGCCATCCCAGCTTGCTTGATAGAATACCCCATTGGAAAGCTCCACAGTGATATCCGGATCCACTTTGAGTCCCGGATCTAGGGCCCTTCCAGGGTCCTGCAGTTCTTGAGGAGGGGCTGAAGATTCCTTCTATGGCCCTCCTCAGTTCCTGCTCAGAAGCATTGATGCAAGTAATCTTAGCAGAAGAACGCTAGACTAAGTAAAGCAGGGAAAAAGAATGGCAACTTACCCATGCTGGGGGGTTGTACATGGAGAATCCGTCCCGCGTTTTGATGCGAAGGAATTCCTCCTCTTCCCTTTGTACAATCGGACAATATCCTTGCCAAAGCGGCAATGAGTCCGGACCCTTACGACCGCAGCGGGGCGTCGTCTTCCCGTTGAAATGCCACATGGGCTTCCCCGATATTGGAGTGGTTGCGCCTCGCCTTATGCATATCGCCATAACCTCAACTATCGTCGGTCCGGATTTGGCAAGTAACTTTATCCTGTTCATCGGAGGAGTATTTCCTTGTGTCCTCTTCTTGAGGGCCCCCGGGGCGCCAACTTAGGCGTGCCCTCGGCGGGGCGTTGCTGAACTTGGGGAGACCTGTCCGGACTGGATCCGGAAGGGGAACGCCGTCTATATAAAACCACTCAGAAGGCCAGTTTTCTGGTGCCTTCTCAGGAGTGCCGGACAAGTATCCGGTCTCGGCAATGCGCCATACTTCGGCCCCGCCCACTTGACATAGGGACTCCCCCTGGGTGCGGGGGACGAGGTAGAACATCTTCCTCCATAATCTGAAGTGTGGTTCGCAGCCTAAAACAGCTCGCAAAGGGCAACATATCCCGCTATGTGCAGAATAGAGGCAGGGGTAAAATTGTGTAGCTGGAGGCCGTAGAACTCCAAGAGCCCGCGAAGAAACGGATGGATAGGAAATCCGACGCCCCTCAACAGATGCGGGATGAGGCATACACGCTCCTCTGGAGATGGATTAGGAGATCCCTCTGCTTGTTCCCCTCCGTCATAAGTGGCTATTCCAGCCCGGACGGGGACCATGAACGCCGGTGGGAGAAACCCTTGGGTTTGTAACTCTATCAAACGGCTATGAGGAACTGAGCACTCTCCCCAATCCCCCGACTTGGAACGGGAAGGGCGAGAAGAAGAGCTGTGATGGCCGGCCATGCTGGAATGGCTTTTCGCGGAGCACTCTGTTGGATGCTAGCCCTGGGAGGGAGAGTGAGGTTTGGATCTGTGAATCCCCGTCCCTTCAAATAGACGGTTGGCCCGAAGGATCGAGGGTGGCAAATGCAAAAATGCCTCGACTCCTCGCATTCGCTCGACACGTGGAGACGGTCATTACTGAAGCACTGAAGCCGAGGAGCACAACATTGATTGGAGGCCGGACACTATTCGTCGTAACAGGTACTTTGGAGTATTCGAA
This sequence comes from Aegilops bicornis, assembly GCA_021605145.1. Lineage (NCBI taxonomy): Eukaryota > Viridiplantae > Streptophyta > Magnoliopsida > Poales > Poaceae > Aegilops > Aegilops bicornis. Next base: position 579,776,377 of record CM038672.1, read on the forward strand.
GAAGGAACCCGCCTTGTAATGCCGAAGACAATACTGCGCGCCGGACTCATCGTCATTGAAGTCTGGTTCAGGAGACTCTTGAGGAGTCTGGATTAGGGGGTATCCGGACAGCCGGACTATGTACAACGTCCGGACTATTGAAGCGTGAAGATACAAGACTCAAGACTTCAGCCCGTGTCCGGATGGGACTTTCCTTGGAGTGGAAGGCAAGCTTGGCGATCCGGATATTATATTTCCTTCCTTGTAACCGACTCCATGTAAACCCTAGCCCTCTCCGATGTCTATATAAATCGGAGAGGTTGGTCCTTAGAAGGCCGATCACAATTACAATCATACCATCATAGGCTAGCTCTTAGGGTTTAGCCTCTACGATCTCGTGGTAGATCTACTCTTGTACTACCCGTATCATCAATACTAATCAAGCAGGAAGTAGGGTTTTACCTCCATCGAGAGGGCCCGAACTTGGGTAAACATCCGTGTCCCCTGTTTCCTGTTACCATCAGCCTTGACGCACAGATCGGGATCCCCTACCCGAGATCCGCCGGTTTTGACACCGACAACTTCCTCTTTGGGGAAATACCGACGTAGCTTCAAGCCGCAATCAAAAGGAATTTTTGGTGCCGTTGCGGGGGAGGATCTTCAACATATACCAGGTTCCTAATCACAAATCTCATCTCCTCGCAATTTACATTATTTGCCATTTGCCTCTCGTTTTCCTCTCCCCCACTTCACAAAAATTTGCCGTTTTATTCGCCCTCTTTTTCATTCGCCGTTTTCTCATCTGCTTAAGTTCTCTTCTCTGTCGCCATGACCGATCCTAAAAGGGATAATGGTATTATCCCGAGTTTTAATGATTTGGATAGCCCCTCTATCCATTCTAAGCTCATAAACAATGATGCTACGGAAGGACTTACCGGGGTTGTTAAGGAAAATCTTAACAATTTTGATGAAGACGTCCCTGGAAATTTTCATTATTTACTTGATGAATCTTTGAAAGATGCTTGGGATAGGTGATACGTCTCCGTCGTATCTATAATTTTTGATTGTTCCATGCCAATATTATTCAACTTTCATATACTTTTTGGCAACTTTTTATACTATTTTTGGGACTAACATATTGTTCCAGTGCCCAGTGCCAGTTCCTGTTTGTTGCATGTTTCTGGTTTCTCAGAATATCCATATCAAACGGAGTCCAAACGGGATAAAACGGACAGAGCTTAATTTTGGAAAATATGGAAAATCGGGAAGGAAAATCAACGCAAACCGATGTCTGAGGTGGGCACGAGGTAGGGGCCCCCCTAGGGCGTGCCCCCTACCCTCGTGAGCCCACCGTAAGGCGGTTGACGCTCTTCTTTTGCCGCAAGAAAGCTAATATTCAGAAAAAATCATGGCGAAGATTTCAGGCCAATCGGAGTTACGGATCTCCATATATACACGAAACGGTGAAGCAGAGCCAGAACAAAACGCAGAAAACAGAGAGATAGATCCAATCTCGGAGGGGCTCTCGCACCTCCCACGCCATGGGAGCCAAGGACCAGAGGGGAAACCCTTCTCCCATCTAGGGAGGAGGTCAAGGAAGAAGAAGAAGAAGGGGGCCTCTCTCCCCCTTGCTTCCGGTGGCGCCGGAGCGCTGCCGGGGCCATCATCACCACCGCGATCTTCACCAACAACTTCATCACCATCATCACCAACTCTTCCCCCTCTATGCAGCGGTGTAACCTCTCTCTTACCCGCTGTAATCTCTACTTAAACATGGTGCTCAACGCTATATATTATTTCCCAATGATGTATGGCTATCCTATGATGTTTGAGTAGACCTGTTTTGTCCTAGTGGCTATTTGATGATCAAGATTGGTTTGAGTTGCATGTTTTATTATTGGTGCTGTCCTATGGTGCTCTCCGTGTCGGCATAAGCGTGAGGATTCCAGCTGTAGGGTTTGCAATATGTTTATGATTTGCTTATAGTGGGTTGCGTGAGTGGTGAAACACAAACCCGAGTAAGTAGGTTGTTTACGTATGGGATAAAGGGGACTTGATACTTTAATGCTATGGTTGTGTTTTACCTTAATGAATCTTTAGTAGTTGCGGATGCTTGCTAGAGTTCCAATCATAAGTGCATATGATCCAAGTAGAGAAAGTATGTTAGCTTATGCCTCTCCCTCAAATAAAATTGCAATAATGATTACCGGTCTAGTTATCGATTGCCTAGGGACAAATAACTTTCTCGTAACAACAAGCTCTTTACTAAAAACTAATTTAGTTGTGTCTTCATCTAAACAGCCCCTAGTTTTATTTACGTGCTCTTTACTCTCTTGCAAGCCTATCCAAAAACACCTACAAAGTACTTCTGGTTTTATACTTGTTCTAGGTAAAGCGAACGTCAAGCGTGCGTAGAGTTGTATCGGTGGTCGATAGAAATTTAGGGAATATTTGTTCTACCTTTTGCTCCTCATTGGGTTTGACACTCTTGCTTATCGAAAACTATTGCGATCCCCTATACTTGTGGGTTATCAATAGGCTGTTGAGAATTCAAGCTAGCTATGTGCCCCAATATCAGATATAGTTGTACTTGAGAAGTTTTTATGTTGGTTTACCTTCTTCCTTCAAACAAGTTTTGGATTCTATATTTGAAAACAGTTTTATTTGAGGGGATGCCGTTGATACTTATGAAAAGATGAAAACCATCTTTGGGCACCCAAAGGGGGATAAGGTTGAATCAACCACCCTTTTGTGCTTTCATCAAAATGAAATAATCAAAGAGATGAAGGCTAGTTTAGATATGAATTTTTGCAATGTGCTTAATCTTTCTTCTGCTATCAGTGGCCATGTGCTTTCACAAAATAGAAAATTAAATTCCATTCATAGGAATTTTTCTCTTTTATTTCAAAAGGACAAGGATGACAAAACGTAAATCCTTGCGTTATGCCCAGCTAAGGGCGTAAAACTATAGCACTTGTTGGGAGGCAACCCTATGAATAAAATTTATTTTTGCTTTTTTCTTTCTGTTCTTTAGTGTTTGCACAATTATGCTACTGTTATGATTGTGTCTTTTGTGTTTTAATTAGTGTTTGTGCCAACTATAACCTATAGGATCTTCTTGGTTGATAGTTGTTTGATCTTGCTAAAAAACAGAAACTTTTGCGCTCACGAAAACTATTCTTATTTTCTACCAGAGCGTGATAAAATAAAAAATTGTTTTTGCAGAAGATTAGTATACAAATTTCTCAGGTCTTCCTATTTTTTCAGAATTTTTGGAGTTTCAGAAGTATTCGAACAATTCAGATTGCTACAGACTGTTCTGTTTTTGACAGATTCTGTTTTCTTTGCGTTGTGTGCTTGTTTTGATGGCTCTATGGTTTTCTTTGATGAGTTTTTGCCATAGAAAAGTTGGAATACAGTAGATATAATGCAAGAATAAAATATGAATAGGTTGCAAAAGTACTTATAGTAGTGATTTATTTTTCTTATACTAACGGATCTCACAAAGGTTTTGTTGAGTTTTGTGTGATTGAAGTTTCCAAGTTTTGGGTTATCTTACGATGGATGAAGTAATAAGGAGTAAGAAGAGCCTAAGCTTGGGGATTCCCTGGCATCCCAAGCTATTATCCAAAATATAGCAAGCAACTAAGCTTGGGGATGCCCCGAGTGGCATCCCCTCTTTCTTCTAACGACCATCTATACTTTACTCGAAGCTATATTTTTATTCGTCACATACTATGTGTTTTGCTTGGAACGTCTTGTATGATATGATTCTTTGCTTGTTTTATTTTTGTGTTTTAAGTCTTTATTCCTTTCTGGACACACCTATTTGAGAGAGCCAAAATTATGTCATGACTTGTTAGAATTGCTCTCTATGCTTCACTTAATTTTTTTATGAGCTATGGACTTGCTCTAGTGCTTCACTTATATCTTTTTGAGCACAGTGTGCTTTAGTATTTTTGAAGAAATGCTCTCTTGCTTCACTTAGATTTATTTGAGAGTTAGTAAAATTTTCAAGCAATTCTCTCTTGCTTCACTTAAATTAATTTGAGAGAAAGAAATTTTATGCTCATGATCTTCACTTATATTTGTTTCAGCCTATCAAAAGCAACATATGAAAATTAGTTCCAATGTGATAGATATCCAAGAAGGATATAATAAAAACTTTAATGAAGATCATTGGACAAAATAAACTTGATTCTTAGTAATAGTTTTGAGATATGATGATGTGATATGTGAGTCATCTTGATGAGTAATTATGCTTTAGTAAGAATATTGGTGTTCAGGTTTGGGATTCCCTATGCAAGCACGAAAGTCAATAATTATGCAATGAAATTATATCCTACTTGTGGTGCATTATTCGGTGTTAATTATGCTTAATGCTCGCTTATGAGATTATTTGTTTCTTGGTTGGTCGCTTCTCAATCTCTTGCTGGCCTTCATTTTGCACTAAGTATGATCACTACTTGTGCATCCAAAAACCATTAAACCAGTTTTGCCACATGAGTCCACTATATCTACCTATATGCGATATTATTTTGCCGTTCTAAGCAAATTTGTATGCGCCATCTCTAATTTTCAAAATAAACTTCTCTTTTGTGTGTTTGTACCACTCGCGAGGCGGTGATGGTTGGCTAATATTTTCCATGCTAGATGTGTTATTCTCACGATGATGAGTGTTTATTCACTTGTCATTGCACGAGAGTAAGGCAAAGGTATTAGGGATGCCCAGTCCCGAAATGAAAAATGAATTTACTTTATGTTGTCAATTAATATATTCCTTGGAAAGTGTTGGTATGGAGGGGAACCGTGGATACGGCTAGCCATGGAAAGTGAAAGTATGGTTGAAAAAGGAATAAACTTTATTTTCTGTTTGGGAACAACCTATGATATATCTAGCATGGAAAGTGTTGCGAACTCTAAGTAATTTTCATTGGTGGGAAGGACACACCTCCCAAAATGTTTTCATCTCTAAGTTTTTTTGCTTTGAGCTCTGGCACCTCTACAAATCCCTACTTCCCTCTGGAAGGGCCTTTCTTTTACTTTATGAAATTTTTATTTTGAATTTGAGTCTCCATCTTCTCTTATAAAAGCACCAACTAGGAGGCAATATGATCGTACTTGACTATTGGGTGTAGTTAATATGCGAGTGTGTTTCATGAATGGATCAATGATTGAGCATGATGGGGTAGGGATAACTTATTTTAGCGTTGATATTTTGAAAGACATGGTTGCTTGTTGATATGCTTGAGTATTTAAATTATCATGTCAAAACTAGACTATTGCTTTGAATCACATAAAAGTCCAAATGTCCATACTATAAAGAAAAGAATATGATATGACATGTTAGGAAGCATTCCACATCAAAAAAATATGTTTTTATCACTTACCTACTCGAGGACGAGTAGGAATTAAGCTTGGGGATGCTGATACGTCTCCAACGTATCTATAATTTTTTATTGTTCCATGCGAGGGATCCTGGACTAAGGGGTCCTCGAGCGTCCGGCCTGTTAGTCTTGGGCCGGACTGATGGGCTGTGAAGATACAAAGACTTAAGACTATACCCGTGTCCGGATGGGACTCTCCTCGGCCTGGAAGGCAAGCTTGGCGATCAAATATGTAGATTCCTTTCTCTGTAACCGACCTTTGTGTAACCCTAGATCCTCACGGTGTCTATATAAACTGGAGGACTTAGTCCGGAGGAGGGGCATAACCATTGTCATACAGGCTAGACTTTTAGGGTTTAGCCACTACGATCTCGTGGTAGATCAACTCTTGTAATACTCATATTCATCAAGATCAATCAAGCAGGAAGTAGGGTATTACCTCCATAGAGAGGGCCCGAACCTGGGTAAACAATTTGTCCCCCGTCTCCTGTTACCATCATCCTTAGACGCACACTTCGGGACCCCCTACCCGAGATCCGCCGGTTTTGACACCGACATTGGTGCTTTCATTGAGAGTTCCACTATGTCGTCCTCAGAAGGGTCGATGGCTCCTTCAATCATTAACAACGGTGTTTTCCAAGGGGAAACCTTCCTCCCCGGACAAATCTTCGTGTTTGGCGGCTTCGCTTGAGGCCAACTTCGCTTGGCCATCCGGAAGCGAATCGATAGCTTCGCCCCAGCCATCGAGTCAGATTTGGAAGCTTGAATTACGTTGCGGATATCCATGGAGACTTGATCTTCGACGGCTTTGAGACCACGGCAGCCGCTCCCTGTCCCCACGGTGAACATGACTTAGATCTGTCGCCGGCCCATACTCAGGAAATTGCACCTGTGATTACTCTGGCCCTAGATCCGGAGCAAATCACGCCATCCGAGGGCGGGAAGCTCAACCCCGCCACGGAGGCCGCAGATTTCACGGCATTGGAGCCACACACAGACTTAGCCTCAGGTGACATCTGTGTCTCCGGAACCTCAGACTCGTCTCCAGCTATAGGTTCTGAACCATGTGCGTCCACGTATGTCGAGCAAGATCGGTCATCGATCACTGAATTCAACGCCAGGGACATCTTCCGGCACTCGCCTTTAGGCGATGTGCTCAATTCATTAAAAAACCTATCCCTAGCGGGGGGACTTCAGCCGAATTATATCCGGTTTGAACTGGAGGCTGATGATGGAGAATTTCATTTCCCACCCGCCGCCCACTTCATAGCCACTATCGAAGACCTAACCGACACGCTTGACTATGACTACGAACACATCGACGGTATGGACGACGATGCCGGAGAAGAGGAGGCCCAAAACCCGCCGTTCATGGGACGATGGACGGCCACTTCTTCGTACGATGTATACATGGTGGACACACCAAAGGAAAATAACAACGATGACAAAGAGGATCCAGTTGAGGATAAACCTCCTGAGACACAGCCCAGACGCCGGCGTCAGCGGCGCCGCTCTAAGTCACATCGTGCAAAAGACAACAATACCGCCATCGGAGAAAACAATACTCTAGACGATGCCGAAGACAATGAAGACCCCGTCGGGGAAATCTCCGAACAGAATGAATGGGAAGACGAGCGCGTTAGCCCTGATGAACAGGCCATACACGAAGACTCGGAGGACAGTAATTATCTTCCGCTCTCCGAGGAGGAGGAGAGCCTCGACAATGATGATTTCATCGTTCCTGAGGAACCTCTCGAGCATGAGTGCTTTAAACGCCGGCTAATAGCCACTGCAAGGAGCCTGAAAAAGAAGCAGCAGCAGCTTCAAGCTGACCCAGATCCGCTCAATGATAGATGAACCGAAGTCCTGGCCGCCGAGGAATACGTCCTTAGTGGCCCAGGCAAAAATTACCCAAAGCGCAAATTGCTACCTCATTTCGGTGATGAGGCACTGGAGCCCATACCATCGTCACTCAATGCGGCTAATAGACCGCAACGCTGTCAGGACAGAGCGGCAACTCATGCCGAACACCAGCCCGCCCCACCTCATAGTAAAGTCAGAGATAAAATAGCTCAGGGTTATACATATGACCTTCGGCATGTCCTGAACAGCAGAGCAAGACATACTAGATCGATCTACAGATCACGAGGACGTGCCCCGACGCGCGGCGACAACTATCTACCCGAACGCGAAAAGCCTAGTCATGCCCAGGTCGAAGACCGCAGACGGACTCTATCGGAGCTACGTGGCAGTGTGGCCCAATATAGAGGCGCCGCACATCCTCTTTGCTTCACAGACGAAGTAATGGAGCATGAATTCCCAGATGGGTTTAAGCCCATGAATATCGAATCATACGACAGCACAATTGATCCCGCAGTATGGATCGAGGATTTCCTCCTCCATATCCACATGGCGCACGAAGATGACCTTCATGCCATCAAATACCTACCACTAAAACTCAAGGGACCAGCTCGGTACTGGTTAAACAGTCTACCGGAAAACTCTATTGGCAGCTGGGAAGACTTGGAAGACGCCTTCCGCGACAATTTCCGAGGAACATATGTCCGGCCACCCGATGCCGATGAATTAAGACACATTGTCCAGCTAGGAAGCTCTGGACTAGGTTCTTAGTTAAAAATAACCAAATCATCGACTGTCCCGACGCGGAAGCCCTAGCGGCCTTCAAACACAGCGTCCGGGATGAATGGCTCGCCCGCCACCTCGGTCAAGAAAAACCAAAATCCATGACAGCCCTTACTGCTTTAATGACCGGCTTTTGTGCGGGAGAAGACATCTGGCTCGAACGTAGAAGCAACAATGCCAGCGATCCGGGCACTTCCGAAGTCAGAGACGGCAATGGCAAGCCACGACGCAGCAAGCAGGAGCGCCGCAATGATAATGAAAGAGCGCGTGATACAGCGGTCAACGCCGGATTCAGCGGTCCTAAACCCGCTCAACGGAAAAAGCCATTTACGGCAAACAGAGACATACCATCCACTTTAGACAAGATATTGGATCAACCCTGCCAGATTCTCGGCCACCCTGACAAACCAGCTAATCATACCAACAGAAACTTTTGGGTCTTCAAGCAGGCCGGCAAGCTTAACACCGAACACAAGGGGAGGAGGCCGCCCGGTGATTGCAATGAAAAAGAGACTCACCAACCGAATACCGGGGGTCAGAAGCAATTTCCCCCCGAAGTAAAAACGGTGAACATGGCATACGCGACACACACTTCTACAAGGGAGCACGTGAAGCACTCCCTTCGGACTAAAGATCATACTGAGGAAACTTTAGTACGAAACGATCTTATTAAACCGCATACATTGTCGGCCATTAAGCCACCAGTCTCCATTGAACAGGATCGACCAATCCAGGAGCAGAAATAGCGGTTCGGCTTCCGTCGTCCACCTCATATACCTACGAAATTCGTAACGCGCATACATAACTATGCACTTAAGATACCCTGGGCATCGGCAGAAGCACAATGCGGACAAGCCTGCAAGCATCTCTATAACATCTTTTTTTCCTCTAAATTACTCTTTCTTTCTTAATTATCTTTTAAAAATAGGTGACGCAAAGGACAAACATCTAACTGACTCTATCGGAGTCCAGTTCCCTACACTCACCTAGGGGGCTACTTTCGTCAAGGAATCCCCACACCGAGGACAGGCGACACAGACTTGCGATAGGAGGTCCAAAATAGCTTTTTGTAGACCGCACTCTTTATTCCGAGCCCGTACTATGCCTTTTTCCTCCGCCTTCGACCCCGGGCATGTCAAATAGCCGGGGTTGTGGCCTTTTTATCTATAAATAACCATTGGCATATCACTCAGGTCCCAGTAAACATAATCCGCATTCAGCCTACGTTTTTTTCCAAAAAATGAATTTGGCTCCTATGGTTGGTTCACACACATACCTTGGCATAACTTGCCAGGGGCTCGGTACGGGAACAAATGAGTTGCCGACAAGTCCGAAGAGCTTTATAGCCTACTTCGGCGTCGTGAGTTTGGCCTTTTATGCATCAGCTCCGAATCATGTTTTGGGTCGATAGTTGGGTTGCCCGGCTCCTGTGCTTGCTACCTTACGTTCCGCTCTATCGGCTAGGGTAGTAAAGGGAGAACTAGTGCGATTGTGCTTCCAGTTCATCTGGTCAAGCACCTCAGTAGAGAAAGCCGAAAACTGACTGTCATGATGCGGCAAGAGCTGGTCAACCACTCAATGACTTATCTGAATCTTTGCGATTCCCTCCATATTATACGAAGGACCTTTTTCTTCAGGTCATATATGCGACACACCATATTAGGATAAGCCGTACACATACCAGGGGCTATATCGTAGCCCCCCCCCCCCCTAATAAAACTCCTATGGCTAAGTGAAAGTGTTAACGCCCTACAGTCTGATTGCCTAGTTCACCGCATTGACACCTCCTTAATGGACCAAGACGTTGGGTTAAGAGTGTTCACATGCTTTTCCGAACACCCCCATATTTTATACGTGGGGGCTGATGCCGACGACTGGAAAACTTCCAGATTAATACAAAAATGGCCGCACAGGAGGAACAAAAATTCTAAGCGAAACTCACATATATAGCCTTATCATAACATTGTCTTTTACACCTACCCATACATTTCACTCGAATATCATGTTTTTCGAGCACTGACCCTCTATCAAGCGGGCACCCTCCAGGACTTCCTCGAAATAGTGCCCTGGTGCGTAATGGTCCTTGCCTTTGGGTGGACCCTTCGCGGCAACATCTATGGCCTTCATCTTCGCCCAGTATATCTTGACACGGGCAAAGGCCATGCGTGCACCTTCAATGCACGATGACCGTTTCACGACATCGATACACGACACGCATCAGCAAGTTGCCGCACCAGGCCAAAATAACTATCCGAAATAGGTCGTTCGGCCATAGCCCGATCACGGCGTCCCTCATGGCAGAACCAGATAGCCTATGGAGCTCGGCCCATTGGGTCATCTGTTCATTCAGCAACAGTGGCGTTTTGATGCATCGAACTGCGACCAGAAAAGCTTCTCCGTTAGACACCCTTCTTGCGCTTGGTAAAACTGCGCCGCATCGAAAGCACTCTTCGGCAGGTCCAATAACGCGTTTGGAGAACTCCACACTTGATCAAGTGGAGCATTGATACGTCTCCAACGTATGTAAAATTTTTTATTGCTCCATGCTATATTATCTACTGTTTTGGGCAATATTGGGCTTTATTTTCCACTTTTATATTACTTTTGGGACTAACCTATTAACCGGAGGCTCAGCCAATTCTTTGTTCCTTGCCTATTTCAGTATTTCAAAGAAAAGGAATATCAAACGGATTCAAAACAGAACGAAATCAACTGGAGAAGTTAATTTTTGGAAGGAAAGCTACCGGATGGACTAGGACCCCACGTCAAGGAAGGAATGAGGAAGCCACGAGGGTGGGGCCCTCGTGGCTCCCCTGACGTGCTTCTTCCACTTATATAACTCCACGTACCCTAAAACTTCCAGAGCGGAGAATAGATCGGGAGTTCCACCGCCGCAAACCTCTGTAGACACCAAAAACCAATCGGGACCCTGTTCCGGCACCCTGCCGGAGGGGGAACCCTCACTGGTGGCCATCTTCATCATCCCGTCGCTCTCCATGACGAGGAGGGAGTAGTTCACCCTCGGGGCTGAGGGTATGTACCAGTAGCTATGTGTTTGATCTCTCTCTCTCGAGTTCTTGATTTGGCACGATCTTGATGTATCGCGAGCTTTGCTATTATAGTTGGATCTTATGTTTCTTCTCCCTCTCTACTCTCTTGTAATGGATTGAGTTTTCCCTTTGAAGTTATCTTATTGGATTGAGTCTTTAAATATTTGAGAACACTTGATGTATGTCTTGCCGTGCGTATCTGTGGTGACAATGGGATATCACGTGATTCACTTGATGTATGTTTTGGTGATCAACTTGCGGGTTCCGCCCATGAACCTATGCATAGGGGTTGGCACACGTTTTCGTCGTGATTCTCGGTAGAAACTTTGGGGCACTCTTTGAGGTTCTATGTGTTGGTTGAATAGATGAATCTGAGATTGTGTGATGCATATCATATAATCATACCCACGGATACTTGAGGTGACATTGGAGTATCTAGGTGACATTAGGGTTTTGGTTGATTTGTGTCTTAAGGTGTTATTCTAGTATGAACTCTAGGGCTGTTTGTGACAATTATAGGAATAGCCCAACAGATTGATTGGAAAGAATAACTTTGAGGTGGTTTCGTACCCTACCATAATCTCTTTATTTGTTCTCCACTATTAGAGTTTTGGGCAATATTGGGCTTTATTTTCCACTTTTATATTACTTGATTGTGTGATGCATATCGTATAATCATACCCATGGATACTTGAGGTGACATTGGAGTATCTAGGTGACATTAGGGTTTTGGTTGATTTGTATCTTAAGGTGTTACTCTAGTACAAACTCTATGATAGATCGTACGGAAAGAATAGCTTCGTGTTATTTTACTACGGACTCTTGAATAGATCGATCCGAAAGAATAACTTTGAGGTGGTTTCGTACCCTACCATAATCTCTTCATTTGTTCTCCGCTATTAGTGACTTTGGAGTGACTCTTTGTTGCATGTTGAGGGATAGTTATATGATCCAATTATGTTATTATTGTTGAGAGAACTTGCACTAGTGAAAGTATGAACCCTAGGCCTTGTTTCCTATCATTGCAATACCGTTTACGCTCACTTTTACCACTTGTTACCTTGTTGTTTTTATATTTTCAGATTACAAAAATCTATATCTACCATCCATATTGCACTTGTATCACCATCTCTTCGCCGAACTAGTGCACCTATACAATTTACCATTGTATTGGGTGTGTTGGGGACACAAGAGACTCTTTGTTATTTGGTTGCAGGGTTGTTTGAGAGAGACCATCATCATCCTACGCCTCCCACGGATTGATAAACCTTACGTCATCCACTTGAGGGAAATTTGCTACTGTCCTACAAACCTCTGCACTTGGAGGCCCAACAACGTCTACAAGAAGAAGACTGTGTAGTAGACATCAAGCTCTTTTCTGGCTCCGTTGCTGGGGAGGTTAGTGCTTGAAGGTATATCTTTAGATCTTGCAATCGAATCTTTTTCTTTCTTGTTTTAGCACTAGTTTAGTTTATAAAAGAAAAGTACAAAAAAATGGAATTGAGTTTGTCTCATACGCTTTATCTTTTTAATATCTTTCGTGAGTATGATGGGAAGGAAAATTGTGCTCAAGTGCTAGAAGAAGAATTACATAGAATGCTTGGCATGAAATATGTGAATGATGAGCATGATTTCAATGTTGTTAGTATGAATTCCTTGAATATCCATGATGCTAATGATATGCAAAGCCACAAGCTCAGGGATGCTATGTTTGATGAAGATGATATGTTTAGTCCCCCAAGCTTTGATGAGCAAATTTACTATGATGAAAGCATGCCTCCTATCTATGATGATTATTTTGATGACACGTATGCTTTAAAGAATAATGATAACCATTAAACTTGTCATCTTGATCTTAATTTTCAATCACATGATAGTTATTTTATTGAGTTTGCTCCCACTATTCCGAATGAGAAGAATTTTGCTTGTGTGGAGAGTAATAAAATTTCTATGCTAGTAGATCATGAAAAGAATGCTTTAGGTGATGGTTATATTGTTGAATTAATTCATGATGCTACTGAAAATTATTATGAGGGAGGAATATATGCTTGTAGGAATTGCAACAATATTATGTTTCCTCTCTATGTGTTGAAAATCTTGAAGTTATGCTTGTTTTTCCTTCCTATGCTAGTTGATTATTGTTCCCATAAGTTGTTTGCTCACAAAGTACCTATGCATAGGAAGTGAGTTAGACTTAAATGTGCTAGTCATATTTTTCATGATGCTCTATTTATTTTTCAAGTCGTATCTTTTATGTGAGCATCATTGAAATCATCATGCCTAGCTAGGGGCATTAAACGATAGCGCTTATTGGGAGGCAACCCAATTTTATTTTAGTTTCTTGCTTTTTGGTTCTGTTTAGTAATAAATAATCCATCTAGCTTCTGTTTAGATATGGTTTTATGTTTTAATTAGTGTTTGTGCCAAGTAGAACCTTTGGGAAGACTTGGGTGAAGTCTTTATGATCATGCTGTAAAAAACAGAAACTTTAGCGCTCACGAGATTAGCTTCAACTTTTTACTGGAGAGTGCTATTTAGTTGATTATTTTTGCAGATGATTACTAGACAAATTCCTCAGGTCCAAAATTTTATTTTAGAATTTTTGGATTTCCAGAAGTTTGCGTTAGTTACAGATTACTACAGACTGTTCTGTTTTTGACAGATTCTGTTTTCATTGTGTTGTTTGCTTATTTTGATGAAACTATGGCTAGTAAAATAGTTTATAAACCATAGAGAAGTTGGAACACAGTAGGTTTAACACCAATATAAATAAATAATGAGTTCATTACAGTACCTTGAAGTGGTTTTTTGTTTTCTTTCGCTAACGGAGCTTACGAGTTTTACATTAAGTTTTGTGTTGTGAAGTTTTCAAGTTTTGGGTAAAGATTCGATGGACTATGGAATAAGGAGTGGAAAGATCCTAAGCTTGGGGATGCCCAAGGCACCCCAAGGTAATATTCAAGGACAACCAAGAGCCTAAGCTTGGGGATGCCCCTGGTGGCATCCCCTCTTTTGTCTTCGTTCATCGGTAACTTTACTTGGAGCTATATTTTTATTCACCACATGATATGTGTTTTGCTTGGAGCGTCATGTCATTTTATTTTGTTTTGCTTGCTGTTTGAATAAAATACCAAGATCTGAAATAATTAAATGGGAGAGTCTTCACATAGTTGTATAATTATTCGACTACTCATTGATCTTCACTTATATCTTTTGAGCCTTATAGTTTTGCTCTATGTGCTTCACTTATATCTTTTGAGCTTTATAGCTTTGCTCTAGTGCTTCACTTATATATTTTAGAGAATGGTGGTGGATTTGTTTTAAAGAAACTATTGATCTCTCATGCTTCACTTAGATTATTTTGAGAGTCTTAAATAGCATGGTAATTTTCTTAAAATAACAATATGCTTGGAATTCAAGATTTGTAAAACTTTCTTTTGAGTGCGTTGAATACTAAGAAAAGTTTGATCCTTGATAATTGTTTTGAGATATGAAGGTAGTAATATTAGAGTCATGCTAGTTGAGTAGTTGTGAATTTGAGGAATACTTGTGTTAAAGTTTGTGATTCCCGTAGCATGCACGTATGGTGAACCGTTATGTGATGAAGTCGGAGCATAATTTATTTATTTATTGTCTTCCTTATGAGTGGCGGTCGGGGACAAGCGATGGTCTTTTCCTACCAATCTATCCCCCTAGGAGCATGCGCGTAATACTTTGCTTTGATAACTTGTAGATTTTTGCAATAAGTATATGAGTTCTTTATGACTAATGTTGAGTCCATGGATTATACGCATTTTTCTCACCCTTCCACCATTGCTAGCCTTTCTAATACCACGCACTTTTCACTGGTATCATACACCCACCATAAAACCTTCCTCAAAACAGCCACCATACCTACCTATTATGGCATTTCCATAGCCATTCCGAGATATATTGCCTTGCAACTTTCCACCGTTCCGTTTATTATGACACGCTCCATCATTGTCATATTGCTTAGCATGATCATGTAGTTAACATAGTATTTGTGGCAAAGCCACCAATCATAATTCTTTCATACATGTCACTTATGAATCATTGCATATCCCGGTACACCGCCGGAGTCATTCACATAGGGTCATATTTTGTTTGAAGTATCGAGTTGTAATTGTTGAGTTGTAAGAAAAATAAAAGTGTGATGATCATCATTTTTAGAGCATTGTCCCAAGTGAGGAAAGGATGATGGAGACTATGATTCCCCCATAAGTCGGGATGAGACTCCGGACGAAAAATAAAAAAGAAAGAAAAGAGGCCATAAAAAATGAGAGAAAAAGAGAGAAGGGACAATGTTACTATCCTTTTACCACACTTGTGCTTCAAAGTAGCACCATTATCTTCATGATAGAGAGTCTCTCGCTTTGTCACTTTCATATACTAGTGGAAATTTTTCATTATAGAACTTGGCTTGTATATTCCAATGATGGGCTTCCTCAAATTACCCTAGGTCTTCGTGAGCAATCGAGTTGGATGCACACCCACTTAGTTTCTTTTGTTGAGCTTTCACATGCTTATAGCTCTAGTGCATCCGTTGCGTGGCAATCCCTACTCACTCACATTGATATCTATTGATGGGCATCGCCATAGCACGTTGATACGCCTAGTTGATGTGAGACTATCTTCCCTCTTTTTGTCTTCTCCACAACCACCATTCTATTCCACATACAGTGCTATATCCATGGCTCACGCTCATGTATTGCGTGAAGATTGAAAAAGTTTTGAAAATTTCAAAAGTATGAAACAATTGCTTGGCTTGTCATCGGGGTTGTGCATGATTTAAATACTTTGTGTGGTGAAGATAGAGCATAGCCAGACTATATGATTTTGTAGGGATAACTTTCTTTGGCCATGTTATTTTGAGAAGACATAATTGCTTTGTTAGTATGCTTGAAGTATTATCATTTCTATGTCAATACGAACTTTTGTCTTGAATCTATCGGATCTGAATATTCATACCACAATTAAGAAGAATTACATTGAAATTATGCCAAGTAGCATTCCACATCAAACCTTATCTTTTTTATCATTTACCTACCCGAGGACGAGCAGGAATTAAGCTTGGGGATGCTTGATGCGTCTCCAACGTATCTATAATTTTTGATTGCTCCATGCTATATTATCTACTGTTTTGGGCAATATTGGGCTTTATTTTCCACTTGTATATTACTTTTGGGACTAACCTATTAACCGGAGGCCCAGCCCAGATTCGCTGTTTTTTGCCTATTTCAGTATTTCGAAGAAAAGGAATATCAAACGGAGTCAAAACGGAACGAAATCAACTAGAGAAGTTACTTTTGGAAGTAAAGCTACCGGATGGACTTGGACCCCACGTCAAGGAAGGAACGAGGAAGCCACGAGGGTGGGGGGCGCGCCCACCCCCATAGGGCATGCCCCCTGCCTCGTGGGTCCCTTATGGCTCCCCTGATGTGCTTCTTCCACCTATATAACTCCACGTACCCTAAAACTTACAGAACGGAGAATAGATCGGGAGTTCTGCCGCCGCAAACCTCTGTAGCCACCAAAAACCAAACGGGACCCTGTTACGGCACCCTGCCGGAGGGGGGAACCCTCACTAGTGGCCATCTTCATCATCTCGTCGCTCTCCATGACGAGGAGGGTGTAGTTCACCCTCGGGGCTGAGGGTATGTACCAGTAGCTATGTGTTTGATCTCTCTCTCTCGTGTTCTTGATTTGGCACGATCTTGATGTATCGCGAGCTTTGCTATTATAGTTGGATCTTATGTTTCTTCTCCTGCTCTACTCTCTTGTACTGGTTGAGTTTTCCCTTTGAAGTAATCTTATCGGATTGAGTCTTTAAATATTTGAAAACACTTGATGTATGTCTTGCCGTGCGTATCTGTGGTGACAATGGGATATCACGTGATTCACTTGATGTATGTTTTGGTGATCAACTTGCGGGTTCCACCCATGAACCTATGCATAGGGGTTGGCTGCGTTTTCGTCGTGATTCTCCGGTAGAAACTTTGGGGTACTCTTTGAGGTTCTATGTGTTGGTTGAATAGATGAATCTGAGATTGTGTGATGCATATCGTATAATCATACCCATGGATACTTGAGGTGACATTGGAGTATCTAGGTGACATTAGGGTTTTGGTTGATTTGTGTCTTAAGGTGTTATTCTAGTATGAACTCTAGGGCTGTTTGTGACACTTATAGGAATAGCCCAACTGATTGATTGGAAAGAATAACTTTGAGGTGGTTTCGTACCCTACCATAATCTCTTCGTTTGTTCTCCACTATTAGTGACTTTGGAGTGACTCTTTGTTGCATGTTGAGGGATAGTTATACGATCCAATTATGTTATTATTGTTGAGATAACTTGCACTAGTGAAAGTATGAACCCTAGGACTTGTTTCATATCATTGCAATACCATTTACGCGCACTTTTACCACTTGTTACCTTGCTGTTTTTATATTTTCAGATTACAAAAATCTATATCTACCATCCATATTGCACTTGTATCACCATCTCTTCGCTGAACTAGTGCACCTATACAATTTACCATTGTATTGGGTGTGTTGGGGACACAAGAGACTCTTTGTTATTTGGTTGCAGGGTTGTTTGAGAGAGACCATCGTCACCCTACGCCTCCCACAGAATTATAAACCTTAGTTCATCCACTTGAGGGAAATTTGCTACTGTCCTACAAACCTCTGCACTTGGAGGCACAACAATGTCTACAAGAAGAAGGTTGTGTAGTAGACATCAAGCATAATTTGGATCGCCGAACTTAATTCACAATAAAAAGGGCTTACCAGCCGCGATCTCCCCAGCTTGTCGGATCTCCTCCCGGGCCGCTCTAGATTCGGACCGCGATTCTTTCGCCTCTCATAAGGCCTTGTTAAGATCAGCCATTTTTGCTTTATTATCCATCTCGAGGATTTCACACTGGCTAGCAGCACCCTTTAGCTCATGCATCATCGTGGATATTCTCTCCTCGCATTGGCGCCGAGCAGCCTGTTCGGCCTTCAACTCGGCAGATGCCTTCTCGGCAGTCGCATTATTAATCCGGGCCTGCTCTTTGGCCCGGGCCAGCTCAGCCCGAAGAATCTCGACTGCGGCGGCACCATCTGCATTAATGCATATGTCAGTATACAATATTGCGTGATGCTTACATTACACAGCACGCGCTTGTAAGGACTGCCCCAAAAACATACCTTGTGACTCGTCAAGGCGCTTGTTGATAAGCATAAGGTCATCTTCCGCCATATCAAGCTTCCGCTCTAGATCGGCAACTTCTGTAGTCCGGGCAGATGTCCGGGAAGCGACGGCTTGCATTTCAATTAATCATATTATTTCCTGGAAACATCCTTTTTGATCCTCTGATCGCGTCCCTCGGGAAGCCAATCCAAGTCTCAGGGGCTACTACCTATACACAGTTGCAGTATGTGAGTCAAGAACAATTAAAAATATTACATTACAAACCTCGAAGCCTCTTAGCAGGCTCATGAAGGCTTCATTCAATCCGCTTTTCGCGGATAGCACCCTTTCAATCACCGTACCCATGAAGGTACGATGTTTCTCTGAGACAAACGCCTTTTGCAGCATGTTCGTCAATTCATCCGGCGCTTCGGGGTTTTCGAAAGCGGCCGTAGGAGTACGGCCTCCCTTTGAAGAGATCCGTTCATTTGTCCCTATGACTATCTCTGGCCATAGGCAGAATAGCTCGGGGCCTTTGTTGTCGACCCCTGGACTCTAGGCTACCGAAGTGTTACCTTCGGGTTGTGTCTTTGCCATCCCTTTCACCCCTTGTTGATTAGGAGAGACCCTCCGCGACGACAGCTCAAAGTCGTCCGCCCAATTGGGAGAGGAGACTGGTGGAGGTGTCTCGCTTTCCATCATCTCTAGGAGAAGGTCCGCCGAAGAAGAGGATTGCTGAAGACTGTTCGCCGAACTGTAAAAAACATATATTCTAGATGTTACCTCGGTCAAAAGAAAGGGACATGATATGTTTAAAACACCCTTGTTCACTTATGGTTTACCTGAAGGCTTGTCCTCTCTATGGGATCTCGCGATGACATCGCCCTCCAAGCCCGGGGCACCCAACGGGGGCATCTTTCCTTGCTTAAGAGCCATTCCTCCCAACCTTCGGAGGCGGCCTTTTTCTTACCATGGGGATAAGGAATATTGGCTTCCCCTTCACTTTGTCCTTCGGGCGGGGGAATCTTTATCTCCCCGGACACGGTGTCTGATGTACCCTCGGAAGAGAGGCCACCTTTGGCCTTCCCACTCTCCGTCTTGTCTGCCTTCGCAGGCACCTAGTACGGCGCCAGGGCCAGCATCCTCGTTAGTACGGGATCCGCTGAGTCTTCCGGAAGGGGGGCCGAACACCTAATACACTCCGCTTTCTTTATCCAGCCCTGGAGGAAGATAGTCTGTTCAGTAACGTATACCTAACTACAAAGTGTTCGGAAGTTGAGCACTTACCAAGGTATCCGGATGGTTGCTGTCGAGGCCGAGGTCCTCTGTGGTGTCCGGCCATTGTTTACGTTTCTCGAAAAGCAATTTCCACACTCCTTGGTGCGTGGTGCCGAATAAGTGTTGGAGGGTTCGTGGCCCTTCCGGATTAAACTCCCACATGCAGAGAGGCCTACGCTGACATGGCAGGGTTCGGCGGATTAGCATTACTTGAATCACGTTGACAAGATCGATGTCCCTCTCAAGGAGCGTTCAGATGCGGCTCTGAAGAGTCTGCACTTCATCAGCTGATCTGCAGTCCAGCCCCTTATTGATCCATGATGCAAGCTGTAACGGAGGGCTAGAACAGAACACGGGTGTAGCTGCCCCCTTGGTACCATGGGGTTCTGTGATGTAAAACCACTCCCGCTGCCATTGGTTGGAAGTTTCGGTGAAGGAGCCTTTTGGCTAGTGAGTATTGGTAAGCTTGCTTACTACAGCACTGCTTCACTCCATTTGTCTCCCATCGACCACCTTCGGCGTCACACTAAAGGTCTTGAGCCATAAGCCGAAGTGTAGGGGAATTTGGAGGAAGGCCTCACACGTAATGATAAACGCCAAGACGTGGAGGAAACAATCTAGGGCTAGATCGTGAAAATATAGTCCGTAATAAAACATGAGCCCCTGGACGAAGGGGTGAAGAGCGAATCCTAGCCCTCGGAGGAAGTGAGAGATGAATACGACCCTCTCACCGGATCTGGGAGTCGGAATAACCTGTCCTTGAGCAGGAAGCCTGTGGGGAATCTCTGCAATCAGGTATCTGGCCGCCCGAAGCTTTGCAATGTCCTCCTCGGTAACAGAGGAAGCCGCCCATCGGTCCTGCGGGATGGGTCCGGACATGACTGGGAAGCTTGAAGCAGTGAAGTCGGACCTTGGGTGCTAGAACTCGAGGTTGGGAAGGCTGAGGAGAGGTTTGGCGTAAATAAAAACGGCCCTTGGTTCCTTTATAAAGGCAATGAGTATCGAACGCCTCCTCCTAAGCCTGAAAGCCTGCCTATTCTTAAGGAATCTTTCCAATGGAACGGTTGGATTACCCACGCCCGTATTGATGAGTATTTCGCAATAAGGGGACACGATCTCTGCCTCGACAAGACGTGCCAATAAAAATCACGCCTCGAAACGTGGAACGACGGGACAGGAAATGGTCCAAAATAATGACTGGGCAAGTGTGATGTCACGTTACAAAATGTTGTCGCCGGATTGGACTCGTGAAGTATTATACTCTCTACGGCTATGTGTATGGTACTTGTGTTGCAGATTCGGACACGTTCGTTGCGGCCGAAGACTATCTTGGAGTGTTCGGAAGGGAGAACCCGCCTTGCAATGCTGAAGTCAATCTGCGCACCGGACACCTCGTCACTGAAGCCTGGTTCAGAGGCTACTGAGGGAGTCCTGGACTAAGGGGTCCTCGGGCGTCTGGCCTGTTAGTCGTGGGCCGGACTGATGGGCTGTGAAGATACAATGACTGAAGACTCTACCCATGTCCGGATGGGACTCTTCTTGGCGTGGAAGGCAAGTTTGGCGATCAAATATGTAGATTCCTTTCTCTGTAACCGACCTTTGTGTAACCCTAGATCCTCCCAGTGTCTATATAAACCGGAGGACTTAGTCTGGGGGAGCAGCATAACCATAGTCATACAGGCTAGACTTTTAGGGTTTAGCCACTACGATCCCGTGGTAGATCAACTCTTGTAATACTCATATTCATCAAGATCAATCAAGCGGGAAGTAGGGTATTACCTCCATAGAGAGGGCCTGAACCTGGGTAAACATTGTGTACCCCATCTCCTGTTACCATCATCCTTAGATGCACAGTTCGGGACCCCCTACCCGAGATCCGCCGGTTTTGACACCGACACCATGCTGTTATATCATCAATCTTGGATGTTTTCTAATCATTTATTAGTCATTTTATATCATTTTTGGTACTAACCTATTGACATAGTACCAAGTGCCAGTTGCTGTTTTCTGCATGTTTTTTACATCTCAGGAAATCAATACCAAACGGAGTCCAAATGCAACTAAACTTCATGGAGATTTTTTATGGACTAGAATACACCTAATGTGCCAAGGCTGCGCCTGGGGGGTGCTCCGAGGGGAGCACAACCCACCAGGGCACGCCAGGAGCCCCAGGCGCGCCCTGGTGGGTTGTGCCCACCTCGGGTGAGCCCCAGACCGCCTATTTTCTCTATAAATACCCCAATATTCCAGAAACCCTAGGGGAGTCGACGAAAATCAATTCCAGTCGCCGCAGAGTCCAGAACAACCAGATCCAATCTAGACACCATCACGGAGGGGTTCACCACTTCCATTGGTGCCTCTCCGATGATGCGTGAGTAGTTCTTTGTAGACCTTCGGGTCCGTAGTTAGTAGCTGAATTCTCAATACAATGGTCTCTTGGAGATCCATATGATATAACTCTTTTTGCGGTGTGTTTGTTGGGATCAGATGAACTTTGAGTTTATGATCAGATCTATCTTTTTATATCCGTGAAAGTTATTTGAGTTTCTTTGATCTCTTATATGCATGATTGCTTATAGCCTCTGATATCGTCTCCGATATTTGGGTTTTGTTTGGCCAACTTGATCTATTTATGTTGCAATGGGAAGAGGTGCTTTGTAGTGGGTTTATTCTTACGGTGCTTTATCCCAGTGACAGAAGGGGAACCGACGCGTATGTATCGTTGCTACTAAGGATAAAACGATGGGGTCTATCTCTACATAGATAGATCTTGTCTACATCATGTCATCGTTCTTACTGCCTTACTCCATTTCTCCATGAACTTAATACACTAGATGCATGTTGGATAGCGGTCGATGTGTGGAGTAATAGTAGTAGATGCGAGGTGAGTCGGTCTACTAATCTTGGACGTGATGCCTATATAATGATCATTGCCTGGATATCGTCATGATTATTTGATGTTCTATCAATTGCCCAACAGTAATTTGTTTACCCACCATTTGCTATTTTTCTCGAGAGAAGCCACTAGTGAAACCTACGGCCCCCGGGTCTCTTTCTCATATTATTTGCCTTTGCGATCTACTTTTCCCTTGCTTTTATTTTCAGATCTATTAAACAAAAAATAAAAAAATACCTTGCTGCGTTTTATTATTATTTATTTTATTTGGCGTTCGATCTATCAATCTACTATAGTTTAACTCACGTCCGTTTGCTAACTTGAGGCGTCGTTACCCAAAAGGGATTGACAACACCTTTAACACGTCGGGTTGAGAGTAGTTGTTATTTGTGTGCAAGTGTTGTTTATGTTGTGTTTCTTGGTTCTCCTACTGGTTCGATAACCTTGGTTTCATCACTGAGGGAAATACCTACCGCTGATGTGCTGCATCATCCCTACCTCTTTGGGGAAATACCAGCGTAGCTTCAAGCCGCAATCACTTACTTCCAGCAAGACTCTTGTGAACACCTTTCTCTATAATTCCCTTCAATAAGCTATTTTCTTGCTCAAGTGTAACTTGGCTAAGAGAATCATTAGTGAAATCAAGAGAACTACTAGAAGCAACAATATTGGATTTAGCATGATTATTGTCACTACTAGAAGAAGAATCTTTCTTATTCTTGTTGCTAGATTTTACTTGTGGCATTTAAGTAGATTAGAGTAAACGCTTGCCAATGTAAGAATAACTTTTCTTACGAAGATCATCACTGATTGCTTTTAAGAACCCATGCTCTTGCTCTAGGTCAAGCTTTTCAAAGCGTAGCTTCTCATGAGTCTTTAAAAGCTCTCGATGATCTTCTAAGGTAGTTTCATGAGCTAACTTAAGAGTGTTTAGTTCTTTAGTTAGACGCTCAATCTCCTTCTTATCATCGTCATTCGTTTTATCTTGATTAGCATGATCACTAGAAAGTTCATCATAGTTTTCATAACTAGAGTTGTCAACAAATAAATCATCATCACCTAGCAAATGATCTTCATCACTATTCAAATCAACATACTCGGGGTGTGATACCTTTGGGCTTTGAGCCATGAAGCATCTTCCAATTCTTTTATTTGGTGAGTCAAATATGTTATAGGAGTTGGTTGACACAAGTGCTAGACCGGCAAGACCTTCATCTTGAGTATATTCAGAGTCGGAGTGATAACTTCTCTCAGAGTGGTTGTTGGAGACGGAACCGGATACCCATTCACCAACATGAGCTTGATGTCTTTTTTTTGTATACCTCCTTAATGACTTGTCCTTTCTTTCCAAATCCTTGCTTCTACGAGAGGTTCTTCATTGATAACGATCATCTCTACTCCTTCTCTCCCTTGGAGGTGATTCTTCTCTTTTGATTCTCCTTTTAGGTGAGTCTTCTCTTCTTTTGTAGGGAGCCGTGCACTCATTGGAGTAGTGTCTGGGTCTTCCACAATTGTAGCAATTACGCTCACGACTAGATGATCCTTTGTCATTGTAGGACCTTGACTTGGAACTTCTTTCTTTGCTTCTACTCTTGTGGAACTTGTTGAAGTTCTTCACCATTAGGCTCAATTCTTCATTGAAGGCTTGTTTCTCACTTGGTGATGTAGGAGCATCACATGAGGCTTTGTAAGCACCACTAGACTTGTTGTGAAGCTCTTCTTTATCCTTGAGTGACATCTCATGAGCAACAATTCTACCAATGACTTTCGTTGGCTTGAGATCTTTGTAATTGGGGATCATTTGGATCAATGTGCACACGGTATCATATTTTCCATCCAATGCTCTTAGGATCTTCTTGATGATGAATCTATCAATCATCTCTTCACTTCCTAAGCCGGCAATCTCATTTGTGATGAGAGCAAGCCTAGAGTACATTTCAGCGACACCTTCAACATCCTTCATTTTGAACTTGTCAAGTTGACTTTGAAGCACATCCAATTTGGATTCCGTGATGGAGGCAGTACCTTCATGCATACCAATCAAAGTATCCCAAATTTCCTTTGCATTCCCAAGACGGTTGATTTTGTTGAATTCTTCGAGGCACAATCCGTTGAAGAGGATATCACAATCTTGAGCATTGTATTGCAACATCTTCAATTCTTCCACGGCAGCTTCACGATTCAGTTCTCTCCCATCGAAGAATTCACCTTGCAAGCCAATACACACAATAGCCCAAACGGCGGGGTTATGTCCAAGAATATGCATTTTCATCTTATGCTTCCAACTAGCAAAATTAGTACCATCAAAGTAAGGACCTCTACGGTGGTAATTTCCCTCGCTAGATGCCATACTCTCCTAGGTTGTGAAACCAAGGCTGTGATACCAGTTGTAGGATCGAAAGTATGTCTAGAGGGGGTGATTAGACTACCTGACCTAATAAAAATCTAGCCTTTTCCCAATTTTAAGTCTTGGCAGATTTTAGCAACTTAGCACAAGTCAAGCAATCAACCTACACATGTAATTCTAAGAGTATAGCAGCGGAATCTAAATCATTGCATATGAAGGTAAAGGGCAGGAGTTTTCAGGGAGCAAACGCAATGTAGACACGGAGATTTTTGGCGTGTTTCCGATAGGTGGTGCTATCATATATCCACGTTGATGGAGACTTCAACCCATGAAGGGTAACGGTTGCGCGAGTCCACGGAGGGCTCCACCCATGAAGGGTCCACGAAGAAGCAACCTTGTCTATCCCACCATGGCCATCGACCACGAAGGAATTGCCTCACTTGGATAGATCTTCACGAAGTAGGCGATCTCCTTGCCCGTACAAACTCCTTGGTTCAACTCCACAATCTCGACGGAGGCTCCCAAGTGACACCTAACCAATCTAGGAGACACCACTCTCTAAAAGGTAATAGATGGTTTGTTGATGGTGAACTCCTTGCTCTTGTGCTTCAAATGATAGTCTCCCCAACACTCAACTCTCTCTCATAGATTTGGATATGGTGGAAAGATGATTTGAGTGGAAAGCAACTTGGGGAATTCTAGAGATCAAGATTCTTGTGGTTGGATTGGAATGTCTTGGTCTCAACACATGAGAAGGTGGTTCTCTCTCAGAAAAGGAATGCTCGAACTGTAGGCTCGTTCTGATAGCTCTCTCCGCGAATGGAGGATGGGTGGAGGGGTATATATAGCCTCCACACAAAATCTAACCGTTACACACACTTTACCAAACTCGGTGGGATCGAATAGTGAAACTCAGTCAGACCTATTCAGTTCAAAATGTTAACACTAGGCTTTTCAGTGGGACCGACATGATCAACTCGGTGGGACCGATATGTTAGGGTTACGACATAACTTGATCTCGGTGAGACCAATCACATGAACTCGGTGGGACCGATTTCTGTGATAGGTAAACAGAGAGTTGGTCAGGCAAATTCGGTGGGACTGATCGCTCATTTTGGTGAGACCGAAACATTATGAAAAGGAAACAGAGAGTTTGCATTGTGAACTCGGTGGGACCGATTTCTCATCTCAGCTAGACCAAAATGTTACGAAGGGAAACAGAGAGTTTGCAATCCCATCTCGGTGAGACCGAGATCCCTATCGGTGAGACCGAACTGATTAGGGTTTCTAGCTATGGCTATGTCAAATGAACTCGGTGGCGCCGGAAAGATCAAATCAGTGGGGCCGAGTTTGACTTTAGGTTTAGGACATATGTGGAAATGATAAAGTGGTTGAGGGCTTTTGGAGCATATCACTAAGCATTTTGAGCAACCAAGCCATTAAGCAACACCTCATCCCCTTTTAGTAGTATTAGCTTTTCCTATGGACTCAATGTGATCTTGGATCACTAAAATGAGAATGTAGAGTCTTGAGCTTTTGCCAATATGTGTCCTTAGCATTTTGAGGGGTCCACATCTCTAGTCCATGCCATGCCAATCATTGAACTTTCTGAAATGATCATCTTGAAAGAGTATTAGTTCAATGAGCTATATGTTGTTAAGAATCACCAAAACCACCCAGGGATTAGTTGCACTTTCACCTACACCATGCCAATGCTTTTCCCTTCAAAGATAAAGTGAAAACTTTCTTCTTAACTTCATCTCTGGGTAAACCTGCAAGCTTAAACAATCCACAAATTTCGTCCACATATATCAAGTGCATATTAGGATGTTCGGTTCCATCTCCTGCATAAGGATTAGCTATCAGTTGTTCTATCATACCCGAAGGAATTTCATATTCAATATTTTCAGTAGGTGCAGTAGGTTGAGGGGTAACTAATTGTGGTTCTGATCGAGGTGAAGATACCCCGAACAAACCCCTAAAAGGATTGTTTTCCATAGTAACAAGTGACAATAAATTACCGCAGGTAGTAATATTTTTTCCTTACCAATTTCCACTTACCAAAAGCACTTCACTCCCCGGCGACGGTGCCAGAAAACGGCCTTGATGACCCACAAGTATATGGGCTCAATTATAGCCTTTTCGATAAGTAAGAGTGTCGAACCCAACGAGCAGCAGAAGGAAATGGCAGTTGGTTTTCAGCAAGGTAATGTCCGCACGCATTGAAATTGTAAGTAACATAGTAGTTAATTTCTAACGAGCAAGTAATGATAGTAGTAACAAAAGTGCAGCAAGGTAGCCCAATCCTTTTGAGGCAAAGGACAGGCCAAAACGGTCTCTTATAATAGGCAAAGCGTTCTTGAGGGTACACAGGAATTTCATCTAGTCACTTTCATCATGTTGGTTCGATTCATGTTCGCTACTTTCATAATTTGATATGTGCTTAGGTGTTGTTCTTACTTGAACAAAACTCCTACTTATGATTACCCCCCTCGCAAGCATCCGCAACTATGAGAAAAGTATTGAGAATAAATTCTAACCATAGCATTAAACTTTTGGATCCAATCGGTCCCTTACGGAATAGCGCATAAACTAGGGTTTAAGCTCATGTCACTCTCGCAACCCATCATCTAATAAATACTCCACAATGCACTCCCTTAGGCCAAAATATGGTGAAGTGTCATGTAGTTGACGTTCACATGACACCACTAAGGGAATCACAACATATATACTATCAAAATATCGAACATATATGAAGTTCACATGATTACTTGCAACATGATTTATCCCGCGACCTCAAGAACAAAAGTAACTACTCACAAATGATAATCATGCTCGAGATCAGAGGGGTATTAAATAGCATATTGGATCTGAACATATAATCTTCCACCAAATAAACCATATAGTAATCAACTACAAGATGTAATCAACACTACAAGTCACCCACAAGCACCAATCTATAGTTCCGGTACAAAGTTTGAACACAAGAGATGAACTAGGGTTTGAGAGGAGATGGTGTTGCTGAAGATGTTGATGGAGATTGCCCTCCCCAATATGGGGGAGTTCTTTGTGATGATGATGACGATGATTTCCCCCTCCGGGAGGGAAGTTCCCCTGGCGGAATCGCTCCGCCGGAGGGCAAAAGTGCTCATGCCCAAGTTTCACCTCGAGACGGAGGCGCTCCGTCCCGGAAGTCATCTCCTTATTTTTTCTAGGTCAAAATGACTTATATACCAGAAGATGGGCACCGGAGGTCGGCCGAGGGGAGCACAACCCACCAGGGCGCGCCTGGGCTTCCTGGCGCGCCAAGGTGGGTTGTGCCCACCTGGTGGGCCCCCTCTTGTACTTATTGGCTCCAATATTCCTCATTTATTCCATAAATATTCCCCATGAAGTTTCATCTTATTTGGAGTTGTGCAGAATAGGTGACCTGACGTAGCTTTTCCAGGTCCAGATTTCCAACTTCTGGAATTCTCCCTCTTTGTGTGTACCTTGCATATTATGAGAGAAAAGGCATTAGAATTACTCCAAAAAGCATTTTTATGCATAAAAACATCATAAATAACAGTAGGAAAACATGATGCAAAATGGACGTATCAGGGGGCCACATGGTAAGCACAAAACACCAGGGCACGCCTGGCCCCCCAGGCGCGTCCTGGTGGGTTGTGCTCAGCCCGGCCCACCTCCGGTGCCCATCTTCTGGTATATAAGTCATTTTGACATAGAAAAAATAAAGAGAGAACTTTCGGGACGAAGCGCCGCTGCCTCGGGCGGAACTTGGGTAGGAGCACTTTTGCCCTCCAGCGGAGCTTGGGACGGAGCGATTCCACCGGGGGAGTTTCCCTCCCGGAGGGGGAAATCATCGTCATCATCATCACCAACAACTCTCCCATCTTCGGGAGGGCAATCGCCATCAACATCTTCAACATTACCATGTCCTCTCAAACCCTAGTTCATCTCCTGTCTTCAATCTTTGTACCGAAACTATAGATTAGTGCTTGTGGGTGACTAGTAGCACTACAAAAAAAGACACATCCGTGACATTTTGGGCCGAACGAATTTTTTCCTGTCATGCTTATGACACTACTATGACGATAACAAAACCGGGTATCATCATAGATGTGGTGGGCTCCTATTTCTATGACAGAAAATCATGACAGTAAATGGGCTTTTTGTCCTGGGCAGGCCGGAGACGCAGCTGCATGACATTCTTTGGGCCATCCATGATGGAAAAAAACCGTGGTATAAGCGAGGGCGAGGAAAATATTGGGGAGTTCCCGATTACGGTGGGTGGTCGGGCCGAGCGATGCACGTTTCTCTCATACACGTACGCGCGTGGGTGCGAGGCGTTGTGCTCTAACTGAACCCGAGCGTGGCGTTCGCCTACTGAAGCCCAGCGATTGCACTGCAGGCTACGCGTTACTGAACCCGAGCGATCGATCGATCTGGCTGTTAATTGAACCCGATCGAGCGATTCCTTCGCTACTGCTGCTAACTGGAGCCGATCGAACCTGCTACCTCTTGATGAACAGTGAGCGTTGTTGGGGGTTGTATGAACAATTACCGGTGGGGGTTGGATGAACAGGACCCCGTGGTAGCACAGACCGTTGCCGCTGGATGAATAGGACCCCGATCGACCGAGCCGGTTGGGGTGGATGAATAGGACCCCGTGGAGGGCTGGATGAACAGGACCCCGTGGTGGGCTGGTTGAATAGTAGCCGGTGGAGGGCTGGATGAATAGTAGCCTGTGGAGGGGTGCTTGAACAGGACCCCGGTGGAGAGGGCCGGTTGAACAGTAGCCGGTGGAGGAGCGGTGGAGGCTGGATGAACAGGAGCCCATGGATGAACAGTAGCTGGTGGAGGCAGGAGGGAGACGCCAAGGAAGAACAGTCACACGTGGAGGCTGGAGGAGGTCGACGGTGGAGATGAACAATAGCCTGTAGAGTCCCGTTTTGCGGTACACCACACCCCTCCCGATGAACAGGAGCCCCGTTTCGACCGTAGGAGGTCGAAGAGAAGTCCATTTTGCGGTATGCCACACCCCTCCCGATCAACATGACACCATTTCGACCGTAGGAGGTCCAAGAGAAGTCCGTTTCCTCCGTTTTGCGGTACGCCACACCCATCCCAATCAACAGGACCCCGTTTCGACCATAGGAGGTCCAAGAGAAGTTCGTTTCCTCCATTTTGCGGTACGCCAGACCCCTCCCGTTGAACAGGATCCCGTTCCGACCGTAGGCGGCCGAACACAAGGCCATTTCCTCCATTTTGCGGTACGCCATGCCTCGTTTCTGCCGTTCTGTCCAAGCCGGTTGGCTTCCAATGAACATGACGCATTCCGTTGCCTCCCGGTGAACACGATGCAGTTTCTCTGTTCTGACCCAGCCGGTTGGCTGCCGCTGAGCAGGAAGCCGCCGCTGCCTCTCCATGTACACGAGCACTGGCCGTACATTTGCGCGAGTAGGCGTTCGAGAC
This sequence comes from Aegilops bicornis, assembly GCA_021605145.1. Lineage (NCBI taxonomy): Eukaryota > Viridiplantae > Streptophyta > Magnoliopsida > Poales > Poaceae > Aegilops > Aegilops bicornis. The sequence goes on from CM038672.1 coordinate 579,806,627, forward strand.
CCCGCCCGTATGTACGTATGTGGCCGTATTTACTTTCTTGCACCCTGGTTGTATGTACGTGTACACGATATTGACTGGACTGCGTGACACGTCCGCGCCTCTACTATGACACGTGCCCTTCCTTACTCGGCCACGGTTCATCGCTGCAGCCTGCAGACAGACCAATCGATCAGTATGTACGTACAGGTTCGTGACCAGAATGACAACACAATTATGCTTCAACCAGGTGGGTCCCGACTGTCAGGGAGGATAAGGAGGCACTTCTTTGCATGCGAAGTTATTGTTGGTGGGTCCCAGCTGTCAGGGGGAGAATCTTTTTTGCCTGTAATATGGACGCACTTCCTTGCGTGCGAAGATGTAGATGGTGTGTCCCAAGAGTCAGGGGGAACATATTTTCACAAAATACGGTGGCCCGTCCGGTCGGTCCCTGCTGTCAAGTGGAGGAATCATTATTTTGCGCGTAATAAGGAGGCGCTTCCTTGCTGCGGCCATGGACCCAGCTATCAGCTTCTCCATGTTCAGTCCTCTTTCCAATGGAAGTCGTTCCTTTACCACGTTGACCAAGCCGCGCCGAGAGCACCAAGGCGATGGACGACGGCGAGGCCTAGAAGGGGATGACGCGGAGCTGGGGAAGACACGGCAGTGGATGCCCACGCAGAGACGAGTACGAGGGTTGACTGGTTCGGCTGCGGTGTGAGGCTGCCTCGCCGCAGAATAACACGGGTTATGGATGAGTGGACAATAGAGGGATGGCCTGGCCAGCGGTGGGAGTAGGGTGGGGCGGTGAGGCCTGCGCGGCAGCACAGCCGGCCACTTGAGACAGGAGTAGGCGGTCTCGTCGGCGCTGGTTTGGGCGGCTGGTGCAAGAAGAGCAGCGATTGAAGAACCAACATGACCGTTCGATTAAAATCCAACGGTCACTCCTGCAAGAATCGTTTGTTGACTAAGTTGACAAAGCCCTGCGTACGCGTCGACTTAGTAGGTGGTTGACTGGTTCAACTGCGGCGTAAGGCTGCCATCACCAGAGAACAACAGGAGGTGCGGGTGGGTAGAGGAATGGCCAAGCCAGCGGAGGGAGTTGGGTGGGCCGGTGAAGCCTACGTGGCATCACAGCTGGACATAAGAGGATGGAGGAGGCAGTCCCGCCGGCCCTGGTTTAGACGGACGGAGCAGGACGATCAGAGATGGAAGAAGCACGTCGGCCGTTGGATGGACATGCAACAGTCATTGCTGCTAGAATCGTGTGTTGACTGACAAAGCCTTGCGTAAACAAGCCAGCCTCGAAATATGTGGCGTGTACAGCCCATTCGCTATTATTTTTATAATTTTTACTCATTTGCTAATTCATATGGAATTTATTGCAGCCCATTTTTAGAATTGTTGCCCATTTTCTGGTCAGTGCCAGGGTTTAAAAATAAATTAGTACTATGTCATGTTAAAATCCAATGAAATATAAATATCTGTGAAGAACAAAAACAAAAAAATAAAACTAATTGCCCATTTGCTATAATTTTTTTGGAATTTGCAACCCCTTTGATATTACTTTCAAGATATACTGGCCACACTCTTTGGACAGGCCGGAATGCATCCCACCTCGTATTGAAATATTTGCAGCCAGTAAGTCGAAGAAAACAAATAGGCCTAGCTTGGGTATTGTTCAAAAAGAAATAGTGGTCTACCTATTTTCCCAAAAAAAACTGCTGGGCTGGCCATGTTTAGACGGGCCACAGAGACCGCACAACCCAGTTTATAGCCTGCTCCTCCAAACAAATCCTCAAAAAAAGTTGTGCAATTCTGTCGTTAATTGACTATACGTTGACAATGACGTGGGTACCAGATATCAGTAGGGTGGATTGGAGTAAAAGAGCGAGGGGTGCATCTGAGTAGTAAAAGAGGTGCTTGCTTCCGTTCGGGAGTGGACCTAGTGGGTCTGTACTGTCATACTCACAACTATAGTCCTCTCCCGATTCACTATGTTGACAGGGCCGGACGGCGGTGCCGCGGCGAGCGCACCAAGGCAGAGGATAAAGTGGTGTCGCCAATGTGTTTGGCTGGGTTAGGCATTCTTATCAAAAAATAAAAATGGACCAGAACCATTTACAGCGTTGACTACGATTTGCATGGGTCCGCTGATTGCAGGAAGAAAATGGTGGGAGAAAGAAGACTAGTCACTATCTTTGCCTAAGAATAATATCGACTGAATGTAATGACACTATCACAGGAAATAATATCCTCCTGTTATAATTTGACTTTTCAAATCGTGAATTTAAAGAACTAGTGCATGAGCATTTAGCTTTATCTATCTATTTATTTATTTACTTATTAATGTTTAGGGGACCATGAGCATGTACCTGGGCCAGATTCATGTTAGAGCCTCCCCTTCCAGTTAATTATGGGCTCCTCTATTGGGCCTTCATCAGTTGGCTGCATGTTATCGATAAGTGTAAAATGTGTTCTGTACAAAAACTAGTATGCGCTACGTACGGTACGGGGCACTAAAGGATCAGACCATGCAACGACTTCCAAAACATTGTGTTTGTCGTTCTAACAACACATTTATTCAACCAACAGACGAAATATACTATTGATTGTACATTGAAAACAACAGCAACAACCAGGGCTGGGGGTGCAATAGAAGCAGTAAGCAGGCCAGAAGAGTAAAGACGCAAATCTCTCTTCCAAACCAAGCATTAGCCGTCATTACAAAAGGGCTATCAAAAAAGAACAACTGTATGCATGAAACTAAATAAAGATCCTACTACACCAAGTGTACGCATCAAACTAACTGGCTCAGTTAGACGTTACTATTTATTAGGCTGTGGAGATTGGTTTACGGCTTGAACTAGATGGGTGCCTAATAGGGGAAACTCCAGCCGGCAGGTAGAAGTCTGATACTTGCGAACCTCTCTCCTACTTTGGGCTGCAGAGCGTGGTGGCACATATCAGGGTATGGTGCATGGAGAGACGCATGGTACGCTGTGTACACACAATTTTTCCTGATGAACGAAACCGCGCTGGCATCATGATCCTTGTCGTCGGTTATCTCCTGGTTAATCGGATAATTCAATTCGAGAAACAGAGAGCATGTACCAAGGCTACTTACCAGCCTCCAGTCAAAAATTCCTGAAGGCCCAGAGAAGTTGGGATCCTGCTCAAAGATTTTGCAGTGACTGTGATTGTATTCCGTGAAACAACACGTCCGATGCGTCTGACGATCATCAATCGTTCGCCGTCGTCTGATCGAGCCAGGAACCACCTGCAACTGCCATGCCACTTTTCTTTTAAAGGTTTTGGGATTAGGAAGGGTAGGGACACCAGGCGGCCTACAAGATCATATCTAGTTGGAGTCAAATAAAAAAGGGCTCGTACTGTAGTCAATCTTCTGAACAACATTTTATGAGCATGAATATTTTTGCAGTAAATGTTGACAGTAATATAAGAAAGCCATCATGATATCATAGGAAAGTAACATGCTGCTGTAACAGCCGTTTGTAGCAATGACTGGAGTAGGCCAGCAATACGTCCAGCCATAGAAGGAGTCCACAACATAAATGAAGCCCTTGTGCTCAATGGCATCAGAGAACCATGGAGGATGTATGATCCTGCGATGGACGTGCAGATTTATCCACTTACCGCAGTGACCTCTCAGATGGGCGAGACCTGGGTTGAAGAACGCAATTAGCCTGAAGTCTTTATAAATTCGCAGATCTTGTGGGCACTTGGCAGATTACAACCTTGAGCAAATCAAACTTGGTATCATGTTGGCTACTATAAGATTCCGAGAATTCTGGGCCACGGTGCCAAAGCAGTGCAGTGTAAATCGAAGGAAGGGCGATCAATCGTTGGGTGTAGACCTCCACGAGCATCCAGCTGCCACGACCATCGACGAGCACCATCCAAGACGGTTTCATGCCGACCCAGTACATACTGATAATGTAGTTGAGGGTGACGGGGACCGGATCGCAGTCAAGGGGGTTGATGCTCGTTATGCTGCGTGACACGCCGTTTCTAAAGATCAGGCGGCATCAGCAAGCAAGGAGCTGGCTTAAAAAGCTTTGGCCTGAGGGCTTTGAGTAAACGGTACAGCCCCGATTTAGCACGCCAGCGAGCGGCATGGTACTGAGATTGTCCACACGCGAAACAATGAGCTTTATTACCTCTCTGGGGAGCAAATTCCAGCCACTCTTTTGGCGGATGCTGCTCGGTTCTGCCATTGTTAGTGCTTGGGTTTTAAAAGAGGGGGGAGGCGCCTTAGCGGGGATGGAAGATTGGATGATTATGTGCGGACGAAGATGGATAAGCGAATATGTGTTGCGGGAAGTGGATAGGTGATGATGACAACAACACGCCACTTGACTTATGAGACACATCACAGTAGCGTAGGGTCATATCGATGCCACACAACTTGCTTGAGTGATCACAGTACTAGTACTCCCTACAGTACCTACTACTATGCCCTAGTTTGCATATAGATTAGTGGAGTAGGACTCTGCTCTACTACTAGCACCGGAGGAGTAGTATATTCTAATCTAAAATACTTACAAACTTCAATGCCCGAGCGTGGAATAACTACAAACCACCATCGATACTAACTCCAATCCCAGGAAACGTTCGACGGGAGACATGGCAGTTGCAAACGCCCGCGACGCAGTTACAGTACGTGTGTAAGGATGACGGTTTTGTCAAATACTATGGCTTAAAAACAGGCCTTTGTCGAAAGGAAATCTGAGGGTTACGTGGGATTCGCCAGGATTGAGCTTGCGGCTAACAATAGCTAGATATCATTACTAAAAAAAGGTTAAAACGGCCGGGGCCATAACTTGCACCGCCTGACCACTAACAATGATACTAACATAGTTGTAAAATGGTCAAAGACCGTGTCTATGTGGTGTTTGGAATTATATGCAAACTAGCAAGATGCCCGTGCATTGCACAGAACATCAAGATGCATTTTGTTACAAAACACCTGTTGTGATTGACCCATGCATGAGAACTCCCATGTGTAAAAAACTACTGATATCTCGAGAATTTTATCGAAAAAATGGTATATCGAGAATTTCATCGAAAAAATGATATCTCGAGAAAGACGAGATATGCTTGTGGTTACTTCCCATGCATGAGTATCTTCCCTCCAAGGAAGTGAACATCGGCATACATCCTCGTCTCCCGGAGTTGCGGTTATTCCTAACCCTAACTCCCTACTTGTGGTTACTTGTCTCTTAGCATTTACTTTTATCATATTGTGCTTGCCTATTTACATACTTGATTTACTTGCAATTGTTAGGCTCACCTTTACATTCCACATTATTGCCTAAAATTGCTAAGTCATACTTAAAATTTGTAATTGTACCTATTCACCCCCCTCTAGGTCCATCTCGATCCTTTCAATTGGTATAAGAGCCTCGTGCTCTATTCTTGTGGCTTAATCGCCCTAGAGTGAGATGAAGCCCGATGGGACTCCCCTTGTTTTAGATCCAAAGGATAAAGGCGAGGCTTCTTCTGAAGTGAAGACCTTTACCTCTGAGGATCTGGAACGGGCCCTTGCAAAGCAAAAGGAGGAGCATGATGCTTCTCTTGAGGCCTTGGTCCAAATGAGGATAGCCACGTTGTCCATGGTGCTTGCACCACTTTCGAGTGGTGCGGCTTCGAGTCCAACTGTGCCTACTCTGTCACTTGGTCAACTACCTCCTAGCAATGAACACTCTAGTGTTCCTTGGCTTTATGCCAGGCCCCAAGTTGAGAAACCTAAATATAACCCTCAAGGCAAACTTCCTTTACTTGATGCCACTTCTGATTTTGCCTTGTGGAGAGTTGCTATGCAGGATCATCTACGATATGGAAACGATGAGATGCTAGAGATCTTGGAGTATGGTTACTGTCGGTGTCAAAACTGGCGGATCTCGGGTAGGGGATCCCGAACTATGCGTCTAGGCGGATGGTAATAGGAGACAAGGGACACGATGTTTTTACCCAGGTTCGGGCCCTCTCGATGGAGGTAAAACCCTACTCCTGCTTGATTAATATTGATGATATGGGTAGTACAAGAATGGATCTACCACGAGATCAGAGAGGCTAAACCCTAGAAGCTAGCCTATGGTACGATTGTTCTTCGTCCTACAGACTAAAACCCTCCGGTTTATATAGACACAGATAGGGTTAGGGTTACACAGAGTCGGTTTACAACGGTAGGAGATCTACATATCCGTATCACCAAGCTTGCCTTCCACGCCAAGGAAAGTCCCATCCGGACACGGGACAAAGTATTCAATCTTGTATCTTCATAGTCCAGGAGTCCGTCCAACGGTGATAGTTCGGCTATCCGGACACCCCCTAATCCAGGACTCCCTCAGTAGCCCCTGAACCAGGCTTCAATGACGCATTTAGTCTGGCGCATATTGTCTTCGGCATTGCAAGGCGGTTCCTCCTCGAATACTTCATAGAAGATTTTGAACACAAGGATTGTGTCCGGCTCGCAAAACAAGTTCCACATACCACCGTAGAGAGAATAACCTTTGCACAGATCTGCTGGCGTATTCCGTGGCGTGACATCACACCACGGCCAGGCCTTTATCTGAATCGTTTTCTTGTTCCACCTCAGCGTGTTTCGCGAGGCGGTTTCCTTGGCACGTCTTATCAAAGCGGAGATCGTGCCCCCTTATTCCGGGATTCCCATCAATACGGACATGGGTAACCCAACCGCGCCATTGATTATGGCGCTTGGGAGATAAGCGAGTTTTACCAGGCTGGCGGGGGACGCATAACCGTCCGCCCATATAAGGGGATAAGGATCCACCTTTTAACCTACGCCTTCTTCCTCCTTTGCTCATCCATTTCCGCGCACTCGAGCTCCAGTGCCCAAGTCCGAACATCCCTCCTCAACCTTCTCCAGCCATGTCCGGAGCGGGAGGCAAGTGGATGGTCTCCTCCGTCATTGAGGGACAAGTCAAAAAGCTGCGGAAGGCCGGATACTTGTCCAGCGACATCACACACCGGCTCCCCGATGAGGGGCAGCTCATTCCCACCCCTAGGCCCCATGAGAGGGTGGTGCTCCTCACCCACTTCCTCCGCGGACTAGGTTTTCCACTTCACTCATTTGTCCGGGGGCTCATGTCCTACTACGGCCTGGATTCCCATGATCTGGCCCCGAACTTCATCCTCAACATCTCGGCGTTTATCGTCGTGTGCGAGGCCTTTCTCTGCATCCAGCCCCACTTGGCTTATGGTGAAGACCTTCAATGTCAAGCCAAAGGTAGTGGGCGGGCGCCAAGCCAGTCTTGGAGGTGCCATGGTTGGCAAGATGGCCAAAGTCCTATGGCTCGAGGGCTCCTTTGTGGAGACCGTGAAGGGGTGGCAATCGTGGTGGTTCTACATCACCGAGCCGCGCGACTCTCAATGGGCGGCGGCCCCCGAATTCCGATCTGGCTTCCCCACACGGCTCACATCATGGAAAGAGATGGGCCTGACGTGGGGTGATTCGGAAGAGCTGTCCGGACCCCAAACCTGCGTCCGAAACCTAGTGGACAAGAATCTCAAGATTGTCAACATAATCCAGGTGATGCTCATCCGCCGGATTCTCCCATGCCAGCAACGGGCCTTCAATTTGTGGGAGTTTGATCCGGCACAACACCGAACCTTGAGCCAGCTCTTCAACACTACATACGAAGATGCCTGGAAGGTGCTGTTCAAGGGCGCCGAAGCTCCCGCATCCGCTACCGAAGATCACGGATTCAGCTAGCAGTGTCAAGCCATCGAGGTAAGTTATTTTACCCTTTATGGGACTCTTTTTTCATAGTTTGACTCTATGCGGGATCTAAAACTCCCTAACCTTTGACAGGACTGGCTGAAGACGTCCGGACAGATTGACTGTCCGGCCCCCTTGCCAGAAGACCCAGCGGACGCCCGGTTGATGAGGCTGCTGGCTCTGGCACCTCACGTGGTTCCGGAGAAGAAGGCCAAGAAGAAGGCCACGGGAACTCTAAGGAGCTCCCAGCGCCCAGTCTTTGTCGGACTCATCGTCAAGCGACTCTGGCGGAATCCTCTCCCGAGGACGAGGAGGAGGAAAAAGCCTCTCCCAGTGAAGAGAGAAGAAAAGGAAGGCCGCCTGATCGGGAGGCCGGAGGGTTCAAGAAAGGAAGGACCCTTCCTCCGGACTTCTCCACCAACGCCGACAACGACGAGGAGGAGTGGCCACCAAGGGCCAAGCCCCTGGCGAGATCGTAAGTGTCCGGACTCGGAATAGCTCATGACTTTTTATTTGTCGCATAGTGTCTTCTAACGCCGAATATAACCATGTAGCCCGCCCAAGGACGAGCTCGCCGCTTCGTCGAGCGGCTCCCTGGATTCGTCGGATGTGAATAGCACTTCACTTCCGACCGCCTCCTCTCCTCGTGACGCAGACGACACCGCGGTGGAGTCCCAAAAGGGGCCCCACCAGGAGGAGGTGGTCCTGGAGGCTCCGCAAGGCGACCTCCCGGACTCCGGGCGCAAAGGGGGCAAAACCCTAGAGGGCTCTAAGTCCGGCCCTGTGCTGGACTCCGTATCGGAACCTTCAGTGGTTCCGAAGTCGGGCAAGTGGCCCCTTCGTAAGAAGGGCAAGACTGCGACGCCGGTGACCTCCGTCCATCCGGAGGCACCGGATAGCTAGCTGGAGGCGCTTAACGGCGCCTCCATCGACAAGGAGCACCGCACTGTTATGAGTGTGGTGATCCGAAAGTTCGATCCGCCAAGAGCGGGCTGGTGGCTATACCAGCCTTCTAACAGGCTTTGAGGTAAGTTTAGAATATGTAAAAATATTACCGCATAGACGGTAGCCTCGATGCTTAGTTCGGTGTTCGGAAAGAAACACGGACTCGAGGATCTAAAAAGATATACGCAGGAGTCTAACATAAGTATGTCAATATGGGAATTAGGCTGGCCGACCTCTGCCGCCAAGACCGATCATGGAGGTCAATGCATTGAAGCAGAGCCTCGAGCGGTCCGAGAACGAGCTCGGCATTGCCAAGAAGCAGCTCGAGGACAAGGAAGGTAAGTAATACCTTCTTAAAGTAATACCTTACAGAAAGGATTTGGTTGCAAAAATTACAGGACTAACGTGGGTATTGTAGGGGCCACGAACGAGGTGGCGACCCTGAAGGAAGCGGTGTCCACGGCCGAAAGCAAAGCGTCCGCAGAGCGCACCGAGCAAGAGAAGCAGGAGGCGCGGGTGGCGGAGGTGCGGCAAGAGCTCCAGGCTCTCGTGAAAAAACACGAGAGTTTGGAGCGTGACTCGAAGACTCGAGAGTCCGAGCTCGCCTCGGCTCTTGAGAGTGCCAAAGCCGCTAAGTCGAAGCCCAAAAAGCCCTCCGGAGATTGAATCATTAAAGAAGATAGCGGCGGGTAAGGCATTCTTTATGCAAAGCAAGCATGTGAAAGTGAATTATCTATTACTTACCCGAATCCGGAGCTCTCCAGGAGCATTCGCAGATCTGCCCCGTAGTGTGTCTGATGCTTCTGCGTTCTACCGCACCGAGGATGGGAGCTCGGCGGAAAAGGTGTTACAGTCTCGATATCCGAGGCGGACATCTGGTGCCCTGAGCGACCAGCTGAAGCAGCTGGTCGAGCTCCACAAGGTCGCCGAACAGGCCATGAAGGGCCTCATAATTGGTGTGGCCTAAGGAAGCCATGCACAGGAGCTACTTGGGCTAGTCTGGCGGTGGTGGGCCTTTGTCCATGGATTGAAGTCATCAAGCGCCCGTCTATATTGAAGGTGCCGTCGGGCCTTGCCCGTGCTAAAGTGCACTTTGGGGCAAGATGGATCTTGAGAAGCTTGTGACGGACGGGCCACCGCCGTGCAATGAGCATCGTAATCCAGAAATGTACTATGAGGGCGTCCTGAAGGGTGCCCGCCTTATAGAGGGTGAATGCTCCAAAGATGTAATTTTTGAATAGACTCGCATTTGTTATCCTGTACGTTGAAAACTTGTTCATATGCGCTAAGCAACGCTTGTGAATTTAAAATATTACCTTCTCTGCGGCCGTTTATCAAATTTGAGAGATGGCAAGTCGTTGGCTTCAGCCCCCATGCCACGAAAGTCTTTGGGGTGTTCGGGATAAACTTGAGCGCTCTTGTTCCCATTCTTGGGTCCTTCGAGGGAGGCGCTCAACGCAACAAACAAGGCAAGCGGACTATAGTGCTTGAACACTCTCACTTAGCCATAGAATTCTATAATTTAAAATTTCAGCGAAGCCCCTAGTATTCGGAAGACCGAGTTCGGGGCGCTATCCACACCTTGGACGGACAATGCCGAATCCTCGCTCTAAGCGGCATAAGTCTTTAGGGACCCGAGAAAACCTCTCGAACAGCGACCGGCTCTCGCCCTATCATGACGGTCAGTTTTAGCTTTCTCCACTGAGGTGCTCAACCCAGCTCAACCGGGGCACAATCGCAGTGGTTCTCCCAGCGCTACCTTAGCCGATATAACGGAACATAAGGTACCAAAACAAGGGAGCCGGGCAAACCCAACTATTGACCCAAGACATGATTCGGAGCAAATGCATATAATGCTATAAGTTCGGGGTGCCGCACTTGTGAAAGTGTTCGGACTTATCACACCATATCTTTGGGGTACTTAAGCCCCTGGTGTATTGGCCGTACCAAAGTGTTGGGGTGCAACGTGTCATGAATGAACATATATAGAGATAAAGAAAGGAGTGCAATAATAGGCAAAAGCTATGTATTGTTTATTCAAAAAGGTACTACAATGAAAGAAGAACGATACAAATAGTGCGATAAGCAAGGGATGGGATTATTTGACATGTCCCCCTCCAGGGATAAGCTGCGGGATGGTATGTAAAACAGCTATAATGCTCGTAGTAGAGACCACCTGGACACTCGACGTAGCTACGCTTCACGGCTGTTGCATCGTGAGTTCGGCAATTCTAGAGCGGACGGGGCTTCAAAACGGAGTCCTGAAAGTAAGAGAAAAGAAGAAAGAAAAAGAATGACACAATCGGGAGCCCACAGTGCGGTTGAGCCGCGTGCAGGCGTGCCGTGGTCGTGCCCCTCCGTTATGCCCATGGTATCTCCAGAGCGTAGTTATGTACGCATAGTACTGGCTTCGCAATTTCGCGAGGGCTGGGGTTGGGGCCGGATTGCTACGCATGCTCGGATCGTGCCAGGCGGTCTTGTTGTAGATTACTCCGGGCGCGCTTGACGGTGCCCGGACGTTTAGTAGCCGGACTCGAGAATTGCTGTGAGAGGCTGCTTTGCACCTCCGCCGCGAGGGCCGCCGTATGCTCCTCCGTTCGGAGAGAGCGTTCGGTGTTTCCATTGACCGTGATTACTCCTCGAGGGCCTGGCATCTTGAGCTTGAGGTATGCGTGGTGCGGCGCCCCATTGAAATTTACCGTCACGGTTCGTCCCAAGCAATGTGTGATAGCCGCTGCGAACAGGGACGATGTCGAAGATTAACTCTTCGCTTTGGAAGTTATCCGGGGATCCGAAGACCACTTCGAGTGTGGCGAGCCTGTACAATTGGCCTCTACACCCGGTATGACGCCTTTAAAGGTCGTCTTTGTGGGTTTAATCCTTGAGGGGTCTATGCCCATTTTGCGCACTGTATCCTGATATAGCAGGTTCAGGCTGCTACCGCCGTCCGTCAGGACTCTAGTGAGGTGAAAGAAAGCCGTCGATGATTGGGTCAAGAACCAATGCGGCGAATCCGCCGTGGAGGATGCTAGTGGGGTGGTCCCTTCGATCAAAGGTGATCGGGCGGGAGGACCATGGGTTGAAGTTCGGGGCGACTGGCTCCATCGCATATACGTCCCTTAGGGCACGCTTCCGCTCCCTTTTGGGTATGTGGGTTGCGTATATCATGTTCACCGTCCGCACTTGTGGGGGAAGCCCTTACATCCTCTATTGTTCGGAAGCCGGGCTCCTCCTCGTCATCGCTATGCAGCCCTTGTCATTGAGTTCGGCATTTAACTTGCCTCGCCTGTTTGAAGACCCAATAATCCCTGTTGGTGTGGTTGGCTGGTTTTCGGGGTGCTATGTATTTGTACGGCGATCAAGTATTTGGTCCAGATTGGGCGTGCCACAGTATTTCTTTTGAACGGCTTTTTCCGCTGACCGGGTTTAGAGCCTCTGAATCCGGCATTGACTGCCGTATCTTCAGCATTATCACCGTTAATGCGGCGCTTGTGCTTGTTGCGACGCGACCTGCCATTGTTGTCCTTGGTATCCGAACTACCAGGGTTTTTGGTCAAGTTGTTGCTACGAGCTAGCCAGCTGTCCTCTCCCGTGCAAAAGCGGGTTGTCGGTGTCAAAACCGGCGGATCTCGGGTAGGGGATCCCGAACTGTGCGTCTAGGCGGATGGTAACAGGAGACAAGGGACACGATGTTTTACCCAGGTTCGGGCCCTCTTGATGGAGGTAAAACCCTATGTCCTGCTAGATTAATATTGATGATGTGTGTTACAAGAGTGGATCTACCACGAGATCAAAGAGGCTAAACCCTAGAAGCTAGCCTATGGTATGATTGTTGTTCGTCCTATGGACTAAAACCCTCCGGTTTATATAGACACCGGATAGGGTTAGGGTTACACAGTCGGTTACAATGGTAGGAGATCTACATATCCGTATCGCCAAGCTTGCCTTCCACGCCAAGGAAAGTCCCATCCGGACACGGGACGAAGTCTTCAATCTTGTATATCCATAGTCTTGGAGTCCGGCCGATGATGATAGTTCGGCTATCCGGACACCCCCTAGTCCGGAACTCCTTCAGTAGCCCCTGAACCAAGCTTCAATGACGATGAGTACGGCGCGCATATTGTCTTCGGCATTGCAAGGCGGGTTCTTCCTCCGAATAATTTGTAGAAGATTCTGAACACCAGGATAGTGTCCGGCTCTGCAAAAATAAATTCCACATACCACCATAGAGATAATAATATTACACAAGATCAATCTGCTGACATATTTTGTGGCGTGACGTCGCACCACTACCAAGCCTTTAATCAAATTGTTTTCTACTGTTCCACCTCGGTAGCGTTTAGCTAAGCGGTTTCTTGCACGCGTCTTGTCGAGGCGGAGATCGTGTTCCCCTTATTCCGGGATTCCCATCAATACGGACGTGGGTAACCCAACCACGCCATTGATTGTGGCGCTTGGGAGATAAGCGAGTTTTACCGGGCGGTGGGGACACATGTTTTTGTCCGCCCATATAAGGGGATAAGGATCCATCCTTTCACCTATGCCTTCTTCCTCCTTTGCTCACCCATTCCCGTGCACTCGAGCTCTAGCACCCAAGTCCGCACTTTCCTCCTCAACCTTCTCCAACCATGTCAGGAGCGAGAGGCAGATGGATGGCCTCCTCCGTCACGGAGGGGCACATCACAAGACTGCGGGAGGCCGGATACTTGTCCGGCGATATCGCGCCTGAGCTGCCCGACAGCTGGGCAGCTTATTCCAATCCAGTCTCCATGAGAGGGTGGTATTTCTCCCCACTTCCTCCGTGGACTAGGTTTTCCACTTCACCCGTTTGTCCGAGGGCTCATGTTCTACTACGGCTGGACTTCCATGACCTGGCCCAATTTCGTCCTCAACGTCTCGGTGTTTATCGTCGTGTGCGAGGCCTTCCTTCGCATCCAGCCCCACTTCGGCTTGTGGCTCAAGACCTTCAGTGTCAAGCCGAAGGTTGTGAAGGGCAGCCAAGCGGAGTGCGGAGGTGCCATGGTCGGCAAGATGGCCAAAGTCCTATGGCTCGAGGGCTCCTTTGTGGAAACAATAAAGGGGTGGCAATCGGGGTGGTTCTACATCACCGAGCCACGTGAGCCTGAATGGGTGGCGGCCCCCGAATTCATATATGGATTCCCCACACGGCTCTCGTCATTGAAACAGACGGGCCTGAAGTGGGGGGATTCGAACGAGCTATCCGGACTCCAAACACGCGTCCGGAACCTGGTGGACAAGAATCGCAGACTTGTCGACGTAATCCAGGTGATGCGCATCCGCCGGATTCTCCCATGCCAACAACGGGACTTCAATTTGTGGGAGTTCGATCCAAAGACACGAACCTTGAGCCGGCTCTTGATACCACGTACGAAGATGCCTGGAAGGTGATGTTCAAGGGCGCCGAAGCCCTCGCATCCGCTAACAAAGATTGCGGATACAGCTCGCGGCGTCAAGCCAGCGAGGTAAGTTATTTTACCCTTTACGGGACTCCTTTCCCATAGATTGACTCTACGTGGGTTCTGAAAACTCCCTATTCTTCGACAGTGCGGCTGAAGGCGTCCGGACAGATTAACTGTCCGGCTCCTTTAGCGAAGACCAGCAGATGCCCGATTGACGGGGCTCTTGGCTCCGGCACCATGTGGTGCCGGAGAAGAAGGCCAAGAAGGAGGCCACGAAACTCGAAGGAGCTCCGGCGCCCGGTGTTGTCGGACTACGAAGCAGAATCTTCTCCACGAAGGCGAGGAGGAAGAAGAAGAAGCTTCTCCCCGTGGGAGGAGAGGAAAAGGAAGGCCCCCAAGCTGGGAGGCCGGAAGGTCCAAGAAGGGAAGAACCCTTCCTCCGGACTTCTCCACCAACGTCGATGGCAGCGAGGGGATTGGCCTGCAAGGGCCAAGCCCTGGTAGATCGTAAGTATCCTGACTCCCGAATAACTTCTAGGTTTTTATTTTCGCCACATAACGTCTTTCTAATGCCGCATACAACCCTGCAGTCCGCTCAAGGATGATCTTTCCGTTTCGTCGAGCGGGTCCTTGGGTGCGTCGGATATGGATTCCCTTCCGACTGCCTCCACCCCCCGTGCCGCGGACGATGCTGAGGTGGAATCCCAGAAAAGGACCCACCAGGAGGAGGAGGGCCCGGAGGTGTCACAAGACACCCTCCCGGACTATGCACCGGACTCAGTCCCGGAGGCCACAGTGGCTCCGGAGTTCGGTGGGCCACCCCTTCGTAAGAAGGGCAAGACCGCGACGCCGGCTGCCTCCGTCCAACCGGAGGTGCCGGATAATTTGGTGGAGGTGCTCAACGGCGCCTCCATCGAAGAGGAACACCGTACTGTTATGAGTGCGGTGATTCAGAAGGTTCAGCTCACCAAGAGCGGGCTGACCGAAGCCTGTAGCAGCCTTCTAACAGGCTTTGAGGTAAGAAATTTTAATATATGTAAAATGGTACCGCATAGACAGTAGCCCCTGATGCTCGGTTCGGTGTTCGAAAAGAAAAGCCGGACTGAGGATATTTAGAAAGATAGACGCAGGAGTCATAAAAAATATGTCAATATGGGATTGCAGTGTCTTGCTTGACCTCGCCCGCCTTGGCTGCGGAGGTCAATAATTTGAAGAAAAACCTCGAGCGGTCCGAGAACGAGCTCGGCCATGCCAAGAAGCAGCTCGAGGAAAAAGAAGGTGAGTAATACCTTAGAAAAATTGTACCTTACAAAAAAGGATTTGGTTGCAAGAAAAATGACAAGGATAACGTGGGTATTGTAGGGGCCACTAACGAGGTGGCGACCCTGAAGGAGGCGGTGGCCGCGGCCGAATGTAATGCGGCCGTGGAACGCACCGAGCGAGAGAAGCAGGAGGCGCGGGTGGCGGAGGTACAACAAGAGCTCCAGGATCTCGTGAAAAAACATGAGAACTTGGAGCGTGACTCGAAGACTCGAGAGTCTAAGCTTGCAACGACTCTTGAGAGTGCCAAAGCCGCTAAGGCCGAAGCCTACAAGGCCCTCCAGAAGATTGAGGCGGTGAAGAAAATAGCAGCGGGTAAGGCATTTTTCATGCAGAGTAAGCATGTGAGTGTTAATTACCTGTTGCTTACCCGAATTCGGAGCTCTCGAGGCGTTCACAGATCTTCCTCATGGCGTGTCCGATCTTGCCGCATTCTACCGGGCCGAGGAGGGAGCTCAGCGGAGAAGGTCTTCCGGTCTCGATATCTTTGAGGCGGACATCTGGTGCCCCTTATAGCGACCAGTGAAGCAGCTGGTCGAGCTCCACAAGGCGGCCGAACAGGCCATGAAGGGCCTCATAGTTCGGCTGTGGCCTAAGGAGGCCATGCCTGGGAGCTACTTCGGCCTGGTGCGGCGGCTGGTGGATGCGTGCCCGCGGGTTGAAGTTCTCAAGCATTCCGCTTGTATCGAGGGTGCCCGTCGGGCCCGTTAACCGCGCAAAGGTGCACTGGGGCAAGATGGATGCCCAGAAGCTCGTGACGGACCCGCCACCAGAGGGCAAGGAGCATCGCACGCCCAAGATGTATTATAACAATGTGCTGAAGGGCGCCTGCACTATATCGGGTGAGTGCTCCAAAGATGTAATATTTGAATAGACTCGCATTTTGTTATCCTGTGCGCTGAAAACTTAGTTCATATGCGCTAAGCAACGCTTGTTAATTTAAAATATTACCTTCTGTGCGGCTGTTTATCAAATCTGAGAGATGGCAAGTCGTCGGCTTCAGCCCCCATGCCACGCTTGCTGGGGTTTTCGAGATAAACTTGAGCGCTCTTGTTCCCATTTTTGTGTCCATGAAGGGAGGCGCTCAACACAACGAACAAGGCAACCGGACTTATAATGCGGTACCACTCTCACTTAGCCATAGAATTCTATAATTTTATAATATGGTGAAGCCCCTAGTCTTCGGAAGGCGAATTTGGGCGCTATCCACGCCTTGGCCGGACAAGATCCGGCTCCTCGCTCTAAGCGGCATAAGTCTTTAAGGACTGTAAAAAACCTCTCGAACAACGACCAGGTCTCTCGCCTCATCATGACGGTCAGTTTTAGCTTTCTCCAGGCGTTAACCCGGCCGAGGCTGAGGCGGAATCGCAGTGGTTCTCCGGTGCTACCTTAGCCGATATAACGGAATGTAAGGTACCAAAACACGGGAGCCGGGCAAACCCAACTATTGACCCAAGACATGATTTGGAGCCGATGCATATAGTGCTATAAGTTCGGGGTGCCGCACTTGTGAAAGTGTTCGGACTCATCACACCAGAACGCGGGAAACATAAGCCCCTGGTGTATATTAGCCGTACCAAAGTGTACGGATGCAGCATGTCGTGAATGAACACATGTATGAAAGGAAATGCAATTATAAGCAAAAAGGTGATGCATTGGTTTATTCAATAAGTGCTGCTACGAATGCAAAACGATACAAATAGTGTGATAAGCAAGGTATGAGACTGTTAAATGTGTCCCCCTCTAGGGGTAGGCTGCAGATTGGTGTATGAAAATGCTCGTAATGGAGACCACCTGTATATTCGTTGTAGCCTTTATCCTTCCCTGGGTGTTGCATCGTGAGTTCGGCAGGTCTGCTGCCGGACAGGGCTTCGACAAACGGAGTCCTATGGGTAAAAAGTAAAAGGTAAAAGAAAAGAAAAAGAGCGACACACTTGAGAGCCCCTGGTGTGGTTGAGCCACAGTCTGGGTTTATCGTGGTCGTGCCCCTCTCCCCATGCCCATGGTATCTTCAGAGCGTAATGATGTACGCGAAGGACCTGCTTTGACGTTTCGCAGGGGCTGGGGTTGGGGCCGCACTGCTACGCGTGCTCTGAACGTGCCAGGTGGTCTTGTTGTAAGTTACTCTGGGCGCGCTTAGCTGTGTCCGGCCGCTTAACGGCCGGACTCGAGAATTGCCTTAAGAGGCTGCATTGCACTTCTGCTGCGAGAGCCGCTGAATGTTCCTCCGTCGGAGAAGAGCGTTCGGTGTTTTAGATTGACCGTGATGACTCCTCGAGGGCTGACATCTTGAGCTTGAGGTATGCGTGGTGCGGCACCGCGTTGAACTTTGCAAGCGCGATGCGTCCGAGCAAGGCATGATAGCCGCTGCGGGCTGGACTATGTCGAAGATTAACTCCTTGCCGGAAGTTATCCGGGATCCAAGACCACTTCCTTTGTAATTGAGCCTGTACAATTGGCTTCTACACCTGGTATGGCGCCTTTAAAGGTCGTTTTGGTAGGTTTAATCCTTGAGGGTCTATGCCCATCTTGCGACCGTATCTGGTAAAGCAGGTTCAAATTTCTGCCGCCGTCCATCAGGACTCTGGTTAGGTGAAATCCATCGGCGATTGGGTCTAAGACCTGTGCGGCGAATCCCCCGTGGTGGATGCTGGTGGGGTGGTCCCTTCGGTCAAAAGTGATTAGGCAGGAGGACCATGGATTGAACTTCAGGGCAACTGGCTCCATCGCGTAGACATCCTTGAGAGCACGCTTCCGCTCCATTTTGGGTATGTGCGTTGCGTATATCATGTTTACCGTCCGCACCTGTGGGGGGAAACCCTTCTGTCCTCTATTGTTCGGCGGTTGGATCTCGTCCTCGTCATCGCTATGCAGCCCCTTGTCATTGTTTTCGGCAATTAACTTGCCTGCCTGCTTGAATACCCAACAGTCCCTGTTGGTGTGGTTAGCTGGCTTTTCGGGGGTGACGTGTATTTGGCACAAGCGGTCGAGTATTCGGTCCAAATTGGACGTACCCGGAGTAGTTCGTTTGAATGGCTTTTTCCGCTGACCGGGTTTAGAGCCTTTGAATCCGGCATTGACTGTTGTATCCTCAATATGGTCGCCGTTAGTGCGGCGTTTGTTTTTGTTACGACGCGGCCTGCCGTTTTGGTCCTTGAAGTCCGGACTGCCAGAATTTTCTTTGAGGTTGTTGCTGCGTGCTAGCGGCTGTCCTCACCAGCTGAAGCGGGTCATGAGTGATGTGAGGGCTGCCATGGATTTCGTCTTTTTCCTGTCCCTAGGTGCCGGGCAAGCCACTCGTCGCGGATGTTATGCTTGAAGGCGCGAGGGCCTCCGTGATCCGGACGGTCGACGATTTGGTTTTTCTTGGTTAAGAACCGTGTCCAGAATTGTCTGGCCGATTTGTCTGGCTGCTGAATTATGTGGCTTAGGTCATCGGCGTCTGGTGGTTGCACATAAGTTCCCTGGAAGTTATCGAGGAGTGCGGCTTCCAGGTCCTCCCAGCTCCCAATTGACTCTGCTGGCAGGCTGTTGAGCCAATGCCAGGCTGGTCCTCTAAGCTTGAGGGGGAGGTATTTGATGGCGTGAAGATTGTCACCGCGGGCCATGTGGATGTGAAGGAGATTGTCTTCGGTCCAAACCACGGGGTCTGTTGTGCCATCATAGGATTCAATATTGACGGGTTTAAACCCTTCGGGGATTTGATGATCCATTACTTCGTCTGTGAAGCATAGTGGGTGTGCGGTGCCTCTGTACTGGGCGATATCACGAGGAGCTCAAAAGAGCTTGGTCTGTTTTGTTCGGCCCGGCCGGACTTACTGTGTCCGGCGCGACGGTTGTCGTCACGTACCGTGGGGCGCCCACGCGATCCATAGAATGATCTTGATTGTCGTGGCTTGTCCGCCAATATATCTCGCAGGTAGGGCGTTCCCCTTTGCCCGTGTGCTTTTGAGCGATGCGAGTGCGGTTCTAGTGAAGGGCCTAGAGGCCTCTCCGCCACGGCCACGGGTGGTCGGTCACCGTATTGTCTCCTGGTGATGCGGGTTCGTAAGCCTCCTCCTCTAATCGGGGAGCAGCTTGCGTTTAGGGTAGCTTCGGAGGGCGTTCGAGCTCATGCTCTTCGGCCGCGAGGACATCGGTCCATCTGTCGGCTAGCAGATCCTGATTAGCTCTAAGCTGTTGCTGCTTTTTCTTTAGGCTGTTCGCCGTGGCCATAAGCCTGCATCTAAAACGCTCTTGTTCGACAGGATTCTCAGGCACGACGAATTCATTGTCGTCGAGGCTTGCTTCGTCTTCGGAGGGAGGCATATAATCCTCTACCTCCTCTTCTGCCGCTCTCTCTTGAGGGCTGGCGTCTTCATCCTCCTACGATGGATCTTGCTGGAGTGGATTGTCTTCGGCGTTGTCCGGTGTATTGTTATCTCCGGTGCCGGAATCTTCATTCTTCTTTGTGGCGGGATTTAGAGCGGGCCGACGCTTGGCGCTTGGGCTGCTTCTTGGAGGGGTTATCCTCCGTTGTTCCATCGTCGTTCCCATCTTTTGGGATGTCCACCATATATATGTCATATGATGAGGTGGCCTTCCAGTGCCCTGTAGGCGCTGGGTCTTGGTCGTCTCCGGCATCGTCGTCCATACCGTCTTTCTCTTCGGAGTCGTAGTCTAGCATGTCGGTTAAATCATCGACAGTGGCTACAAAGTGGGTGGTGGGTGGGCGTTCAATTTCTTCGTCGTCCGCATCCCAGCCTTCCTGACCGTAATCCGGCCAGGGCTCTCCGGATAAAGAGAGAGACTTTAGTGAACTCAGGATGTCGCCAAAAGGCGAGTGCTGAAAGATGTCCGCGGCCGTGAACTCCATAACGGGCGCCCAATCGGATTCGATTGGTAGGGGCGCGGGGGGTTCGGAGTCCGGATAGGAGTCCGGCACCCTGGAGTCGAGGTCTTCGCAAAGGACAGGGATGGAGTTCGGCTCGATCGCCATAGAGATTAAAGCCCCCGAGGCGGTGTCCAACCACTCATCCTCGATCGGGGAATCCGGCCCGGATTAAGGGTTGAGCGGATTACAGTGCGGCCTCCGTGGCCTTCGCTCGACTCTGAGCTAGATCATGCCCATCGAGACAAAGGCGGCGCTTGGGCTGTGGCTCGAATCCGTCTAAGATCAAGTCTCCGCGGATATCGGCCGTATAGTTTAAATCTTCGAATCGACGGCGGTCGAGGCGTAGCTTTCGATCTGCTCCGGATGGCCAGGCGAATTGGCCCTTGATGCAAAGCCGCCCGAACACGAAGATCTATCCGGGAGAAAAGTCTCACCTGGACCGTGTCGTTGTTGATGATCAAAGGAGCCATCGGGCCCTATCGGCGGCGACGGAAGGAACTCTCAATGAAAGCACCAATGTCGGTGTCAAAACCGGCGGATCTCGCGTGGGGGTCCCGGCTGTGCGTCTAGGCGGATGGTAACGGAGACAAGGGAGACGATGTTTTACCCAGGTTCGGGCCCTCTTGATGGAGGTAAAACCCTACATCCTGCTAGATTAATATTGATGATGTGTGTTACAAGAGTGGATCTACCACGAGATCAAAGAGGCTAAACCCTAGAAGCTAGCCTATGGTATGATTGTTGTTAGATCCTACGGACTAAAACCCTCCGGTTTATATAGACACCGGATAGGGTTAGGGTTACCTGAGTCGGTTACAATGGTAGGACATCTACATATCCGTATCGCCAAGCTTGCCTTCCACGCCAAGGAAAGTCCCATCCGGACACGGGATGAAGTCTTCAATCTTGTATCTCCATAGTCTTGGAGTCCGGCCGATGATGATAGTTCGGCTATCCGGACACCCCCTAGTCCGGAACTCCCTCACGGGTCATGAGTGTTGTGAGGGCTGCCATGGATTTCGGCTTTTCCTGTCCTAGGTGTCGGGCAAGCCACTCGTCGCTGATGTTATGTTTGAAGGCTGCAAGGGCCTCTGCATCCGGACAGTCAACGATTTGGTTTTTCTTGGTTAGGAACCGTGTCTAGAATTGTCTGGCCAATTCTTCTAGCTGCTGAATTATGTGGCTGAGGTCATCGGCGTCTGGTGGTTGCACATATGTGCCCTGGAAGTTATCGAGGAATGCGGCTTCCAGGTCCTCCCAACAACCAATTGATTCTGCTGGCAAGCTGTTAAGCCAATGCCGAGCTGGTCCTTTAAGCTTGAGTGGGAGGTATTTGATGGCGTGTTGATCATCACCGCGGGCCATGTGGATATGGAGGAGGTAGTCCTTGATCCAAAACGCAGGATCTGTTGTGCCATCGTATGATTCGATGTTTACGGGTTTGAAACCCTCGGGGATTTGATGAACCATCACTTCGTCTGTGAAGCATAGTGGGTGTGCGGCGCCTCTGTATTGAGCTATATCACGACGCAGCACAAATTAGCTTTTTCTCATCGTGTTCGTCCGGCCGGAATTGTTGTATCCGGCGTGACGGTTATCATCACGTGTCGTGGGGCGCCCACGCGATCCATAGATCGATCTTGTTTGCCTTGCCTTGTCCTCCAATATGTCTCACAGGTCTGGCGCGTTTCCCTGTGCATTGGTACTTTTCGAGCGACACCGGGGTGCGGCTTGAATGGAGGGCCTAGAGGCCCCTCTGTCGCGGCCACGGGGTGGCCGGTCGGCCGCATCATGCGCTGGTGATGTAGGTTTGGGTGCTTCCTCCTCTAATTGGGGTAGCAGCCTACGTTTTGGGTATCTCTTGGAGGGGCGTTCGAGTTCATACTCTTCGGCTACAAGGACTTGATCCATCATCGA
This sequence comes from Aegilops bicornis, assembly GCA_021605145.1. Taxonomy (NCBI): domain Eukaryota; kingdom Viridiplantae; phylum Streptophyta; class Magnoliopsida; order Poales; family Poaceae; genus Aegilops; species Aegilops bicornis. The sequence continues at coordinate 579,828,843 of CM038672.1, forward strand.
CTAGCAAGTCTTGGTCAGCTCTAAGCTGCTGCTGCTTTTTCTTGAGGCTGCTTGCCGTGGCCATAAGCATGCGTTTGAAAGCGCTCCTGTTCGGCGGGATCCTCGGTCCACGACAAATTAAATCGTCGGCGAGGCTTGCCTCATCTTCGGAGGGAGGCATATAATTATCGTCCTCCACCTCCCTGTCTGCCGCTCTATCATGAGGGCTTGCTTCTCCCACCTCCTGTGCTGAATCCTGCTGGAGGGGGTTGTCTTTCGCACTGTCCAGGGTGTTATTATCTCCCGTGCCGTTATCACCGTTTTTGCTGTGGCGGGATTTAGAGTGGCGCCGCTGACACCGGCGCTTGGGCTGTTTCTTGGAGGGGTCATCCTCCGCTGTTCCATCGCCATTCCCATCTTTTGGGCTGTCCACCATGTATATGTCGTATGACGAGGTGGCCTTCCAGTGCCCTATAGGCGCTGGATCTTGGTCGTCTCCAGCATCGTCGTCCATATCGTCGATGTCTTCGGAGTCGAAGTTGAGCACGTCGTTGAATCATCGACAGTGGCTACAAAGTGGGTGGTGGGTGGGCGTTGAATTTCTTCGTCGTCCGCATCCCAACCTTCCTGGCCATAGTCCGGCCAGGGCTCTCCTGATAAAGAGAGAGACTTTAGTGAATTCAGGATGTCGCCAAAGGGCGAGTCTTTGAAAGATGTCTGCGGCAGTGAACTCCATGACCGGCGCCCAATCGGATTCGATTGGCCGGGGCGTGGGAGGTTCGGAGTCCGGAGAGGAGTCCGGCACCTTGGAGTAACGGGATTCGCAAAGGACAGGGATGGTGTTCGGCTCAATCGCCGTAGAGATCGTAGCCCCCGAGGCGGAGTCCGGAGAGGAGTCCGGCACCTTGGAGTAAGGTTCGGAGCGGACGCTGGTGCGGCCCCCAGGGCACTGTTCGGCAGCGGAGCTAGATCGTGCCCATCGAGACAGTGCGGCGCGCTTGGCTGTGGCTCGAATCCGTCGAAGATCAAGTCTCAGCGGATGTCGGCCGTGTATTTCAAACTCCCAAACCTAACCTGATGGCCAGGGGCGTAGCTTTCGATCTGCTCCAGATGGCCAAGTGAATTGGCCCTTGAGCTGAAGCCGCCGAATAGGAAGATCTGTCCGGGAGAAAAGTCTCACCTGGACCACGCGTCGTTGTTGATGATCGAAGGAGCCATCGGGCCTAAAGATGGCGACACGAAGGAACTCTCAATGAAAGCACCAATGTCGGTGTCAAAACCGGCGGATCTCGGGTAGGGCGTCCCGAAGCGTGCGTCGGCGGATGGTAAGAGGAGACAAGGGACACGATGTTTTTACCTGAGTTCGGGCCCTCTCGATGGAGGTAAAACCCTACTCCTTCTTGATTAATATTGATGATATGGGTAGTACAAGAGTGGATCTACCACGAGATCAGAGAGGCTCAACCCTAGAAGCTAGCCTATGGTATGATTGTTCTTCATCCTACGGACTAAAAGCCTCCAGTTTATATAGACACTGGACAGGGTTAGGGTTACACAGAGTCGGTTTACAATAGTGGGAGATCTACATATCCGTATCGCCAAGCTTGCCTTCCACGCCAAGGAAAGTCCCATCCGGACACGGGACGGAGTCTTCAATCTTGTATCTTCATAGTCCAGGAGTCCGGCCAACGGTGATAGTTCGGCTATCCGGACACCCCCTAATCCAGGACTCCCTCAGTTACCATGTGGTTGATCCAAAGAATCCTACACCAAGAGAAATTTATGACAAGAATCTCAATGACACTACAAACATGTGTATAAGGAGAGGTATGGTTGAAAATCAAAGGAGACCTTTCATACACATCACAAGTGCCAAGGAACTATGGGAAAGTCTTATAAGATCCAAGACCGGTACCTCCACCCTCCGAAGTGCTCAATATGAAATTGCCAAGGGGCAATTGCAAAACTTTTGTATGGAGAAGGGTGAAACTCCAAATCAACTCCTTGAGCATCTCATGACTCTCACCGCTAACATTGAGTCGGGTGAGTGTGACAAGACACAAGATGGATTCAACATGACTAAGCGGTTCCTTGTGGACAAGTTGCTTCATGCTCTTGCCCCATATCACCATCAAATGGTGTGGGACATAAGGCAACACCATGCCTTCAAGGAAATGACTACAGATGACATCATATCCACTTTCCAACTATTTGAATAGTCAAAGGAGAATGCTACAAAACATCTTGCCATGCATGGTACTCCAACATCAAAGATCAATCTTGCATTGAAGGCCAAGCTTATATGTGAAGATGAGCAAAGTGAAGAAGAAGAAGAAGAAGAAGAAGATGATGATGATGATGATGGTGATGAGGTTGAATCCGATGAGGGCCCTTCATATGAAGACATGGCTCTCTTTGTCAAGAAGTTTAGCGCGGGAAAATTCAAGGGAGGATTTCAAAAGAAGAAAGTAAGAAAGTGCTACAACTGTGAAGAAACCAACCACTTCTCCAACGAGTGCCCTTATGAGAAGAGAGAGGATAAACCAAGATTTCATGAGACCTTTCCCAAGAAGAAGTTGCCAAATCCTTTGAACTCCAAGCTCAAGAATAGAGATGGGAAAGCAATGGTTGCTCAAGAAGAATCCGATCCGGATGATGTTAGTGGTGTTGCCGGAGTTGCTCAAGATTCTCAAAACACATTGAGGCTAGTCAACAAGAGTGGTGATGTTGTCACCTACAACTACATGAAGGACTACAAGGGAAATGCTCACAAGTGCCTCATGGCGAAGGCCGTGGTAGAAGATGGAGAGGACCAACACTCTCTTGACAAGGTCAAGGTAACCCCACGATCAAATCCTCCTCTTTCCACTCCTCCTACTCCTAGTGATGAGTATCTTGATGCGGAGGATAGTTATGAGGATGAGGATATAAATGATCCTATGCTTGCTAAACTAAATAAGTTCATGTGATCCCTTAAAGGAAAGAAGCTCACTATGTTTCGTATGCTTATGGAGATGGTGAGTAAGCACACCATTTCCATTAAGGAACTCGAAACCCTCGTCACCAAGGAAAAGGAAAAATATGAAATCCTTGAGCGGAAAGTCCAATATGAGGAAGCACGAAATGTTGAACTATGCTTAAAAATTGGTGCAAACATTGATGTTCATACTAAATATCTTGCCTCCTTGAAAAAGGCTATTGACTCTTGCGAAGAGTTGATGAATGATAAAAGTAAGCTTGAGAAGTCAAATGCTTTTCTCTCTAAGGATTGTGAGCTCCTATCCGTGTCCCTCATGACTAAGGAAGAAGATCTCACCTTTCTTACAAAGAGTTTTGTGACACTCAAACTTACTTATATTGAAACTCTAGCCAAGGCTTACTCTTCTCCTATTATCAATGTTGATGCTTGTTCTACTAACTCTAGTAGTGATCTAGCATATATTCTTGAGGAGAATTGTTTTCTCAAGGCTCAAATCGAGAAAGGGCTCATGACATGTGCCCAAGGGCAAAAGAACCTTAATGAGGTGTTGAGCCAACACAATGAAGTGTTTGCCAAAGAGGGACTCGGGTTTGACCCAAGCTCAAGCAAGAAGAAGATGTCCTCTCAAAAGTGCACCACCCCGCTAAAAGAAACTTTTGTATGAGAAGGACACAAGGAGAAAGGTAAGGTTGTTAGTGGGAAGGCCACAAGGGGCTTGCCCACTCTCAACAAGCCAAAAGAGTTCATGCCTCCATCCTATGTACTTCGTAAGACTAAGGATAGAGAAGTTTATGCAAAGTTTGTTGGTCCTCGAAATGCATTTAGGTTCTATGCTATTTGGGTCCCTAAGACCCTTGTGACTAACTTGAGAGGTCCCATTGCAAAATGGGTGCCTCTAACCAAGTAATAATTGTGTGTAGGTTGCTTTCTCCGGTGGAGTAAAATGGGTGATTGATAGTGGACGTACAAATCATATGACTAGAGATAGCAAGTTGATCTACGATTTCATGGAAGCTATTCAACCATTTATGAGCATTTTGTTTGGTGGAGGATCAAAAGGACAAGTACTCGGGTTGGGTAAGGTGGCTATCACAACTGACATGCCCCTTGCAAATGCCATGCTTGTCCAATCCCTTAAATATCATTTGCTTTCTGTTCGCCAATTGGCTTTTGTTGGTTATGATACACTATTTGGACAAACGGATGTGAAGTCTTTAAGAGAGATACTCTCAAAGTGGCCTTTGTTGGAGAGTTGGATGGCAACCTGTACACGGTTGATTTCTCGAAAGAGAGCACATTCCATCCAACTTGTCTAATGGCCAAGGCCGACAAGGGGTGGCTATGGCATCGCCGGCTAGCCCATGTCGGCATGAGAAATCTTCAAGATCTCTTAAAGGGTAATCACAGCCTTGGACTAACAAATGTCTCTTTTGAGGAAGATCGTGTGTGTAGTGCATGCATAGCCGGGAAGCAACATCAATCAAAGCACCCACCCAGGAATATTGTGTCTACTTCAAGACCCTTGGAGCTCCTTCATGTGGATCTCTTTGGGCCTCCATCATGGGATAGTCTTGGTGGGAAAAAGTATGGGCTTGTCATTGTTGATGATTACTCAAGATATACATGGGTCTTCTTCCTCAAGTCCAAGGGCAGGACGAAGATCACCTTCATTGATTTTCCCAAGCAAGCTCAACGCAAGTTTGACAAAGAAATCTTAGCAATAAGAAGTGATAATGGCTCTGGGTTCAAGAACTACACCTTGGAAGAATTTCTTAGTGATGAAGGGATTGAGCATCAATATTCAGCTCCATACACTCCCCAACAAAATGGTGTAGCAGAAAGGAAGAACCGAACACTTGTGGAGATGGCAAGGTCCATGTTGGATGAATACAAGTCGCCTCATAGTTTTTGGGCCGAGGCTGTCAACACCGCATGCCATGCATCAAACCGACTCTTTCTCCGCAAAATATTGGAAAAGACTCCATATGAACTCCTACCTGGGAACAAGCCAAATGTCAAGTACTTTCGCGTATTTGGGTGTAAATGCTTCATCCTCAACAAAAGAGAACGGTTAGAGAAATTTCAATCCAAAACAACCGAGGGCATATTTGTTGGGCATGGATCAAACTCTCACGCCTATAGAGTCTACAACAAATCCAATGGATGTGTTGTAGAAACTTGTGACGTGGTGTTTGATGAATTTAATGGCTCCCAAGGGGAGCAAGTTGATCTAAGTGATGTAGGTGAAGAAGATTCCTCTCGAGATATCTTGGCCATGGGTGTCGGTGCACTTCTTCCAATGGAACAAGAACCTCATGATGATGATGAAGAAGATGGAAGATTCACACATCATCAAGCTACTTCAACATCTACACCAACACAAGTTCCTATTACTCAACCAATGCCCGTAGTCCAAGTACAAAATGATGATCAAGTTTCTCTTCATGATAATCATCAAGAACAAGATCATCCTCAAGGGCAAGAACAAGAAAGTGCAATCATTGACAATGAACCTCAACAAATGCAAGCTGAAGAATAATATTTTCCACCACACATTAATGATCCATATGTTGAGGACGTGGATGATGGACATGAAGTTGAACCTCACGAAACCTTAACCTCCATCATGCCTCGAGTGGCCGGTCGTGTTGATGTTGATAAAATCCTCACCGACATATCGGAAGGTAGAGTCACTCATAAACAATTGACAAACTTATGTGCTCACTTCTCTTTTGTGTCTAGTGTTGAGCCTCTCAAGGTACAAGAAGCATTGATAGACAACGACTGGCTCATTGCTATGCAAGAAGAGTTGAATAGTTTTGAGCGCAATCAAGTGTGGTCATTAGTCAAGAGGCCAACTATGAAACAAGGCAAGGTTAGTGTCACAAGGGTACTCACAAGTTGAAGGTTTGGACTTTGGTTAGACCTTTTCCCCCGTTGCCCGTCTTGAATCCATTCGCATCTTACTTGCTTATGCTGCTTTCAATGGTTTTACATTACATCAAATGGATGTGAAAAGTGCTTTACTTAACGGTCCTCTGCAAGAAGAAGTATATGTATCACAACCACCTGGGTTCGTTGATCCCGATCACAAAGACTATGTGTATAAACTTCATAAGGCTTTGTATGGCCTCAAACAAGCACCCCGTGCTTGGTATGATCATCTTAAGAAGTTTTTACTCGATGATGGTTTTGGGAGAGGGGTGATCGATCCCACTCTTTTTACTAAGAGGCACAAAGGTGATTTGATCTTATGCCAAATCTATGTAGATGATATCATTTTTGGTTCTCCTAAAATTCATTTGTGCAAGAAGTTTGCGGCTTCAATGACCAAGAATTTTGAAATGTCACTCAATGCGGATTTGAAGTTCTTCCTCGGATTTCAAATTCAACAATTTCAAGAAGGAATTTTCTTGTCCCAAGCAAAATACCTCAAGGATATCCTAGCAAAATTTGGCATGACTGTTGCTAGCCCATGTAAGACACCCATGCCAACCAAAATTGTACTCACTGAAGACACAAACGGTATCCCCTTCGACCCATCCAAATACCTCTCTATGATTGGTTCATTGCTTTATCTTTGTGCATCTAGACCAGACATCATGTTTAGTGTATGTATGTGTGCTAGATTTTAAGCTTCCCCTAGGGAAAGTCATCATAAGGCGGTTAAGAATATTCTTAGATACCTTGTTCACACCCCAAAGTTGGGTCTATGGTATCCCAAGGATGCTAAGTTTGATCTCATTGGGTACACGGATGCGGATTGGGCTGGAGACAAAGTGGATCGTAAGTCCACCTCTGGTGCCTGTCAATTCCTTGGACGCTCTTTGGTAAGTTGGTCCTCGAAGAAGCAAAATTGTGTTGCCCTCTCCACCGCTGAAGCGGAATTTATTGCAACCGCCAGTTGTGCAACTCAATTACTATGAATGAGGCAAACCTTGAAGGATTACGATATCACCTATAGACATGTGCCTCTTCTATGTGATAATGAAAGTGCCATCAATATTGTCGAGAACCCCAAGGATCATACCCGCACCAAGCACATTGACATTAGGTACCATTTCTTGAGAGATCATGTGGAGAAGGGAGATATTGACATTGCTCATGTTGGCACAAACATGCAACTTGCAGATATTTTCACCAAGCCATGGAATGAAGCAAGGTTTTGTCAACTTAGGCGTGAACTTGGTATCTTAGAGCTTGACAATATTATGTGAAATCTAGTATCCATTCACGCATTGTCATAATGTCTTGTCTCGATGTTGGCATATATTTAGGGGGACACAGTCAACTCATGAGTTCTCTCACCCTATGAAATGCATAAAAAGAACAAACACTCTCAAAGCTACCATGTTATTCTAACTATGGTGCTTTAACATGATGGAGTAGTGAGTATGCACCCAAAGTTCAAATTTTTGCTGTGCCATGTCACATATACTCAAACATGGGTTGATCAGTGTGCTCTAGTGGTGTTATTGTTGTTTTTAGCCTAGAATACTACTTACTATAATCATCATTGGTACCCTTACTCATAAGTTAGATCATCATTGCCATCATCTCCAATCTTTGAAAAATTTCTGTGTGTCGGTTGTCCGGCATTCTCCGGACGTCCGTAATGAACCTCCTGATCGGTCGTCCGATGGACTCCAGTCGACCGTAAAATCCCTTCTGCTGCCCTATCTATTTTTCCTGGCCCGGGCACCGGACGTCCTTAGGACTCCGGTCGTCCGTAAAAAGCCTTCTGGCATCCTTAGTTCGGACGTCCGGTCCATCCGGCCGTCCGTTACCTTTTTCCTAGCATAGTCCTCGGTCATCCATAGAACCCCAGTCGTCCGGGCCTGTCTTGGGCACATATATATAGCGCAGGCTGCAGTTTACCCTAATCCATTCGTTCCCCTTCTCTGTTCTCCACCACCGCCGCCTCTGCCTCGCGGCTCCTCGCCGTGGCCGCTCGTTGCCGAGCCCCTCGACGACGCCGCATCGCTAGGGGCACCCCTACCTCGTGGCTCCTCATCATGGCTGCTCGTCGCTCGAGCCCCTTCCCCATCGCTGCAACGCTAGTGTTCTCTCCGTTCGTCGTCTTCCTCCACGTTCTTCACTCCAAGTTAGCACCTATCTCTTCTTCCCTCATTCATCGATTCGTCGATCTATGGTGGTGGGTTGTTGATTTGGGCTTCCCTCCTCGTCTAGGTCAGAATGGTGAAGACCAAGCACACTGCTCGCAAGGACCGCCCGTCTGGGTCCTCTCGTCCCTCCCACCGTGGTGATTCCGACGATTCCCAAGAACGGGCTCGTCCTCGGAAGCGTGTTCCACCACCTCGCCGCTCTCCAAGCGAAGACTCATCGGAGGGCTCTGACTATGAAGATGAGTTGGCTCATATGGAGATAGGAGATCATGTCCCTGTTCGCACCACTGCTCCCAAGCCCGGGACTCGACGGCCCACCTTCCAGCCTCTACCACCTCCGGTCCAACCTCACGGTGATGCTCGCCATATCTCACTTGAACCTCCTTTACCAAACGGCCGTCACGTTAAGCGGTTCAACGTGGTTCCCATTGCTTCCTATCTTAAGTTGCATCGTGATGTTGATCAATTTACGGTTGCTCGTGACTCTAGGGATACTCGTTTTTGCACTAATGTCCAATCTGACATTTTTACTACTATTGTCATCCCTAAGGGTCTTTCTCTTCATCTATGCATTGATTTAGAGCATATTCAATCTCATCTAGAGAAATATTCCGGGGCTATTGAGCTCATTGAGTCCTCAAATCTCGCTGCCCCCTTTGCATTTCAACATGACTTTAACCAAGCCGCCATTCATCAATTTTATGCCACATGTTTCTTTGGTCCAAATAACAATGTTACTTGGATGACCTCCGACACGAAGCTCTCGGCTTCCTATTCTCAATTTGTTGCTGCCCTTGGTTTTCTCGACACCGGGTTCAAAATTCACAATGATGATCCCGAAGATAGACCCAAGGGCACTGATGCATGTGCTGATCTTATCAAACCCACAGCAGAACTAACTGATGAGGAGAAACACAAGGGGTTTAACCAAGTCTCCATTTGGCGTGCTCCTTTCTTCATTATCTATGAATGCGCCATTCGCACCATTTATCCTAAGATGGGTGACAAGGGGTCCTGCAGTAGCTACTGCATTGATCTTATGCATCGCCTCTATGCGTCTCCGAAAGGAAAGATCAATGTGCCTCGTTTTATATGGCACGAGATTCGCCTCGCTTCCTTCCAGCACAAGCGGGCCTTTCCTCATGCTCCCTTTCTTCAGGCATTTATCGAGAGTGTGGCTCCATTTCCTATTGTTCGCACTCATTTGCATGAGCGATGGGTCATTCCCGCTCACATGGCCAATAACTATGTTCCCAAGGAATCTTCATCTTCTGCTCATCCGCGCCACACTGCTCCTAGCATCCCTCGTTCTACTCCCTCCGGGTCTGCCCCCTTTGGTCGCATTGCTCGCTTTCTGGGGAAGGCCCACTCTGCCTTGATGAAGGCTGTTACTTTTAACTGCTCCCAAAATCACAATGTTGTCACGTGCCTTATCACCTCCAAGACTGCTGTGAAGGCTCGTCTGAGAGATTCCGGAGTGTTCGATGTGAGTGATTATGACTGTTTTCCTGATGAGCCTCCTTCTGACTTTGGCTTTCCCTCGGGTCCTGAGTGGTCTGATTTCTTTGACGAGGCCGGTGGCAGTGGTGCTTATGGTGATGATGATGAGGCAGGGTTCTGATGATGATGATGATTTCTGGTTGCTCCTCTTGGCCCCTTTTTGGGTAATTGATGCCAAGGGGGAGTAGCACTTCTTTTTAGTACAATGTAATATGGTGATATTAGTTTGTATCGAACCATGAACTATGTTATGTATCATACCATGTTCACTATGCTTTATGATCTATGATATGAGTGAGGTACTTACTATGGTATTATGGGTTCTTGTGTTCTTCGAGTGTTTGGCTGATTTTTGTTGTTGTTGTTTGGGTGCTTTGGTATAAATCTGAGGGGGAGCTCCCCGCATTATGTTTTACTACGCACATGGTTAGGGGGAGCTCCACAACTACTCCTTCGATATTCAAAGTTTTATTATAATTAAGAAGTGCATGTATGTTGTCATCAACTACCAAAAAGGGGGAGATTGAAAGTGCAATCATGCCCTTAATCATATTTTGATGTTGATGACAACATGCATATATGGGACTAATCATGTTTTTTCAAGTATATCTCAGTATTATGTCTCAAAGGCCGTGTGTGGATCATGACTAGGGTCAAATGCATATTGCTCAAGATCGGAGATACAAGACATTAGCCTTGGCTTTGTTTACCGGTTGTTCTTGAGTATAGGAATCCCGCACTATTAAGAGGGGATTGTTGGATCTAGTGAAAGATTTGCTCAAACCATCAACTCCAGCTTTTCACCGGACGTCCGGTACTCTACGGACGTCCGATCTCTCTCAGTTGTCCGGACGTCCGGCTCTCTACTGTCGTCCGGTGATTCTCTTACAGAACAATACTTACAGATTTCCGAGCCCCTCCGGACGTCCGGTCTCCGGACATCCGGCACATCTCGGGCGTCCGGTATTTCTTCCACAGAACAATATTTACGGATTTCCAGGCCACTCCGGACGTCCGGTCACTGGACGAACGGCACGCCTCGAACGTCCGGTTGCTGTGTGCTGGTTCGTGGCTTATGTATTCCCAGTGGCCGGACGACCGATGGCTGTCGGACGTCCGGACTCATTTGTGCCACCGGTCGACCGGTCCAGTCTGGACGTCCGATCTCTTCAGTGCACTTAAGTGTCTCAAACGGTTACTTTTTCCACACCCACTATATATAGCATTCTCCTTCCCACGGGAGAGGGTTGACCATTCGCTTTGAGCTTGCCAAGAACACTTTTCACTCTCACTCTCAATCCTCTACACCAAATCCTAGATCCCCAAGTGACTTGGGAACATTTGAGAGAAGTTCTCCAATCAAGTGATAGATCCACTCCTTCCCCTTCTTTGCACCCAAGGAATTCGTGATTTGAGCAAGTCTTGAGCTTTTCCCCATCGATCTTGTTACTCTTGGAGGTTGGAGACTCCTAGGCGGTAGGAGTCTTTCGGAGAGGAATCGACCTTTGTGATTACCCCCCAGAAAAGTTTGCGAGGGTTTGGAGACCACCCCAAGGTCTACCACTAGTGGTTGAGAAACGCCTTCGGGCTGTTGTCTCAAAGGGAGAATAGGGTGAGCCTTCGTGGTAACATCCACCTCTCTAACGGTGACTGTCGGTGTCAAAACCGGTGGATCTCGGGTAGGTGGTCCCGAACTGTGCGTCTAGGCGGATGGTAACAGGAGACAAGGGACACGATGTTTTTACCCAGGTACGGGCCCTCTCGATGGAGGTAAAACCCTACTCCTGCTTGATTAATATTGATGATATGGGTAGTACAAGAGTAGATCTACCACGAGATCAGAGAGGCTAAACCCTAGAAGCTAGCCTATGGTATGATTGTTGTTCGTGCTACGGACTAAAACCCTCCGGTTTATATAGGCATCGAAGAGGGTTAGGGTTACATAGAGTCGGTTACAATGGTAGGAGATCTACATATCTGTATCGCCAAGCTTGCCTTCCACGCCAAGGAAAGTCCCGTCCGGACACGGGACGAAGTCTTCAATCTTGTATCTTCATAGTCCAGGAGTCCGGCCAAAGGTCATAGTCCGGCTATCCGGACACCCCCTAATCCGGGACTCCCTCAGTAGCCCCCAAACCAGGCTTCAATGACGACGAGTCCGGCGCGTAGATTGTCTTCGGCATTGCAAGGCGGGTTCTTCTCCAAATCCTGTGTACCTGTTGAATAGTGTCCGGCCTCTCATAAATATCGTGCTCCTTGGCTTCCACGCCCAATAATGGCCACCTTCCACGTGTAGAACGAATGCGAAAAGCCAGGGTATTTTTAAATTTACCCCCTAGCTGCGCAAATGAGCTGCCTATATAAGAGACGAGGATCTAGATCCGAATCACACCATCTTCCCTTCGCGAGCTTTCATCGGAGCGCATCTGACAGAAATCCATTCCATCATGGACAGTTGACGCGGCTCCTCCTCTCGCCCTCCCAGTCCTCAGCCTGGAGATTGGGAGAGATGCTCCGTCCCGCACAGCGAGCTAGTGACGCTCCAAACCAAGGGATTTCTTCCCCCAGCCTTCATGGTTCCAGTTCGAGCCGGACTCGCCACCTATAAGGGCGGAAAACAAGCGGAGAGTGTCCCCAGTCCCTCCCAAGGAGAGCGGGTATGCCTTGTCCCTTATTTGATAAGAGGGCTCGGATTTCCAATTCATCCGTTTCTCCGGGGGCTCCTGGAGTTCTATGGCCTCCAGTTGCACAACCTTACGCATGCCTCCATCCTGCATATTGCGGGCTTCGTGGCCCTTTGCGAGCTGTTTTTGTGCATCGAGGCTCATTTCGCGCTGTTGAAGAGGTTGTTCTGCCTCGTACCCCGTTCTCAGGACGGGTCAATATATCAAGTGGGCGGAGCCGAACTATGGCGCATCGCCGGGACCGGATATCTATCCGGAACCCCAAAGAAGGTGTCCCCCTGCCGGACCCCTGTTTGGATCGGCCTCCCGGAGTTCAGTAATGCTCCTTTGAAGAAACGCCTAAGCTGGCGTCCACGGAGCCCTCAGAGGGAAAATGGCAGGGACGTCCTTTACCTGATGAGCCGAATAAGGTTGTTGGCTCATTCCGGACTGACCATGATCAGGGTCATGGCCACATGCATTATGCGGGGGGTGCAGCCGCTCGATATAGAGGCCACCCCATGTGGGATTTCAACGGGAGGATGATGCCACCCGCCATGGCCGTAAGGGGCCGGGATCGGTCGCCGATCCGATGAAGACCTTGTCCGCATTGTACAAGGGAGAAGAGGAGGAATTTCTTCGCGTCAATCCACAGGACGGATTTTCTATGAACAATCCTCCAAGCTGGGTAAGCGGACATTTCTTTTTGCCCATCCGATCCATATTCCCATAATCAAGTATCTCATTTTGTGATTTCGACGCAGGAACTGCGCCAGGCCGTAAAGGATATAAACAGCCTCCCTCCACAACCTGAAGATCCGGAACGGTTCCTCGATCCGGCCTCCCAAAAGGATCCGGACATATCGGTGGAGTTGATCGATGGGGTATTTCACCAAGTGAGCATTGATAATGCCCTGGTTGCCATTACGGCAGATTACCCCGGAATACTTCCAGCCTCACAGGTAACTGAGACCGAAGCCCCAATACTTTGAGAATGATTCATCCGTGCTTATTTTTTATCACCGTATACCAATGGTGTTTTGCAGGTGGAGCCCTTGAGGCGGAAGGCCAAGCCTGCGGCGGCTAGCCAACAAGGGGCAACACGGCCCAGCAGGCTAAAAAGAAGTGCGGTGCGGATTGAAACGCCCGGTATAGCGGTATGGCGTGTCACCTTATTCCCAGGTTTTATTCCGGAAGGCATACTAACGCTCGTGCCCTCTTCAGGAAAAAGAGCGCTCGCCGGACTATATCCGGAGAGGTTGCCAATCGAACCTCCACCAGCCAGGCTCCAAAGCCAGGCCCAGAAGCGGAGGCGAACACGAGGCGTGCGTCGGATGCTCCTCCGACAGAGGATGCCGACAGATTGTCCGCCACCAACTCCGAGGTGGAGAGTGCCATGAATCACAGGCGCCGCCGGACAATTCTTCATGACACATGTTTCTCCCAAGAGGCATTGAACGCCTTCAATTCGGGAGATGCGCACCTCCGTGCCGCTCAAGATGGTCTAGCCAGAGCCACAGAGCAGTATGTAAAAGACATGCTAGTGAGGAAATTTAACAGTTATATATGCCAGTAGCCCCCGGGACTTGAAATAGTTAGAATAACTGATTTAAGGATCATTTATTGTGCAGGATCTTACAGAAAAGAATACTCAACTGTCCCAGGAGCTTGAAGAGTGCAAAGCCCAACTTGAGGCCGCACAAGCCACGACAGGGGAAGCCAAAGAGACCCCCTCTGGTAATATACTCTTTTAAAAGATAAGTATGTTGTGAAGTGCGACGTGTGTATAAATCTAACAATAACATTGCAGATGGCGCCGGGGTAGATCCGGACAAGCAACAGCTCTTGCACCGGTTAAAGGCTGGCGAGAACATGCTTACGAGGGTGAGGCAGGAGAAAAATAATCTCCAAGATGCCAACACCCAGCAGGGTGAGGAACTAAAAGATGTTCGTGCCCAGCTGTCTGACTCCGTGAAGGAGAATCGGCGGCTTCGACGCGGCATTTTTAGTAAGTGCTTAAACGAACTTTGAAAAAAGAGTTCGGCGAGGAAGTCGACTAACAGTGTTATGTCTGTAGGTATGCTCACAGGCCGTCCTGCAAAGGAAATGCCCGGTTCTACGGGTGAGCTTCTTCCCGAGCTCTTACAACTGCACGAACGAGTTCGGCAGGTGATGAAAGGCATCGCCCGGGCCTTGTGGCCATCTGTCTCCCTTCCCGAAGGCCTTGGGGAGCTTGCAGAGAGGCTCCAGGGAGCGTGGCGGCGCTTCCGATTATGGAAGATATCGGCATGCCGTCAAGGCGCCGAGGAGGCTCGGGCCATGGTGAAGACGCGGTACACGAAGGCTGACCCAAACCACATGGCGAGGTCGGACTGTGGGGCCCGATGGGAAGGAGATCCTGTGAGCTTAGTGTATGGCCAGGTAGAATTGGCTGCAAAGTATTCCCAGCAGGACTGTAAACTAGACAGCCTGTTAGATGGCATTGAAGAGGAATACAATCAGTCAAATTGACTATTTAATTTAAGGTGACACGTAAAATGCCTTCTGGCCGGATTGTAGATAGTTTGTTATAGCGGACCTTTTCACTTCAACCTCGGGACCCAGTACTCCGGAGTGTGTCTGAATACCCTCGCGGTTATATAAAAACCGGGGCATGCGTGGAGACCAGGCCTAGGGGTCATCAGTGCTTTATCAGACAAGTGCCCAACTAGTTAAGTTATATTACATGGTTAGTAAGAAACATCGTCCAGGGAGAATAGTTACGTTAGGGGTTCCTTTCCCTGGGAGGCATGCACTAAAGTGCATGTCCGGACTGTGAAAAAATAAGAGAAACATCTGGGGGCAGATAAATAAATAGGTAAGAAATCTTCTTTTAGTTCACCGACCGAATATTCTCTTAAGAACGCTAGCTTTCGGCTTCACCCAGTCTGAGCTACACATCCGGCTGACCCGGCAGTAACAATCGCAGAGGTGCTCCCTTTACCACCTAGCCAAACAATCGGGAACGTAGGGGTAAGCACAGGAGCCAGGCAACCCAGCTTGGCCAAAACTTAAGTCATATCGATGCATATAATGGTGAATAAAAGGTACATGCAGAAGTGTGACACATGTATTGGGCATGAAGCCCTTATAAATAAGCTTCTGTGAAAGAAGCCCCCAGGTACAATGAGCGCGGATAGCGCGTCAAGTGTGTGCAAACAATGCGCTAACGAGCCATCAAAGGCGGGGAAAAAAGAAGGGAGAAGGAGAAAATAGAAGACATCTAAAGTGTAAAATATGGACAGAGGAAGGAGACGAACTCAGAATCAGGCGCTAGGCGTAGAATCTTCGGAGACGGGCTGCGTTCCATGGGTTGGGCTCGAGTCGGTTATCCGATGCATCTCGCAGACGGTACGCTCCACCGGTCAGGACTTGGTCGATGATAAAGGGACCTTCCCATTTGGGCTTGAGTTTGTCCTTTTTCTTGTCCGTGAGCGTAGAACTAGCTCGCCAACATTGTAAATTTTGGCCCGTACTTCTCTGCTTTGATATCTTCGAGCCTGCTGTTGATAGAATGCGGAACGGGCTTTTGCTACGTCACGCTCCTCCTCCAAGGCGTCCAAACTGTCCTGACGATCGAGCTCGGCTTCTCTTTCTTCGTACATGCGCACGCGAGGAGAGTCATGAATTATGTCGTAGGGCAGAACTGCCTCTGCGCCGTATACCATAAAGAATGGCGTGAATCCGGTCATGCGATTCGGAGTGGTCCGCAGCCCCCAGAGTACGGAGTCGAGCTCCTCTACCCAAAGGCGTGTTAGATTCCTTGAGGGACCGCACTAATCTGGGTTTGATGCCGCTCATAATTAGACCATTTGCTCGCTCGACTTGACCGTTAGTTTGAGGGTGATAGACTAAAGCATAGTCGAGCTTGATGCCCATGTTTTTGCACTAGAGTTTGACCTCGTCGGCCGTAAAGTTCGTTCCGTTATCAGTGATGATGTTGTGGGGGACGCCGTAACGGTGTACGACCCCTGATATGAAGTCTATCACCGGTCAGGATTCGGCCGTCTTAACAGGCTTGGCCTCTATCCATTTGGTGAATTTATCCACCATGACTAGTAGGTATTTTTGCTTGTAGGTTCCCCTTTAAGGGGTCCTACCATGTCAAGCCCCGGACATGAAGGGCCAGATGATGGGTATAGTATTGAGGGCGGTGGGTGGCATGTGGCTTTTATTAGCAAAGAGCTGGCATCCGACGCATCGTTGGACTAAGTCCTGAGCATCTGCCCGGGCCGTCGGCCAATAAAATCTTGTACGGAAGGCCTTGCCTACAAGGGCCTAGGCTGCGACGTGGTGCCCGCCGAGTCCGGCAAGAATTTCAGCCAGAAGATTCCGCCCTTCCTCTTCGGAGATACACCTTTGAAGGACTCCGGTTGTGCTTTTCTTATAAAGCTCTCCCTCATGGACCTTATAGGCTTTAGATCGCCGCACTATGCAGCGGGCCTCCTTTTGGTCCTCAGGAAGTTCCTGCCTGGTTAGGTAGGCTAGGAATGGTTCTGTCCACGGGGCAATGACTGCCATTATTACGTGGGCTGAGGGTGTTATTTCGTTGGCAGAACCACCAACCGTGTCGTAATGTTCGGTGGGGCGGTAATGCGGTTGGGTCCGGGTTGTTATTTCGGACTCTCCTCCCATAATATGGATGGCTTGAACAGCCTCTCTAGGAAGATGTTGGGGGGGGGGGGGACGGCATCGCGCTTTGTGCCGATGCGTGCCAACACGTCTGCTGCCTGGTTGTTATCCCGGGCTATATGGTGAAATTCGAGCCCATCAAACCGAGCTGACATTTTTAGGACGACATTGCGATAAGCTGCCATTTTTGGATCCTTGGCATCAAAGCCTCCATTTATTTGGGATATCGCGAGGTTCGAATCCCCCCGCACCTCTAAGCATTGAATGCCCATGGAGACTGCCATCCGGAGACCATGTAGAAGGGCCTCGTATTCGGCTGCGTTGTTGGAGTCTGTATACATTATCTGGAGTACGTATTGAACTGTATCTCCGGTTGGGGACGTCAGAACGACGCCAGCTCCCAGGCCAGCCAACATTTTGGAGCCGTCGAAGTGCATTATCCAGTTGGAATATGCGCCGTACTCTTTAGGGAGTTCAGCTTCGGTCCATTCGGCGACGAAGTCGGCCAAAACTTGCGACTTAATAGCTCGCCGTGGCTTATAGGTTATGTCGAACGGGAGGAGCTCAATGGCCCATTTGGCAATCCGTCCCGTTGCATCGCGGTTGTTTATAATGTCGTTAAGAGGTACTTCGGAGGCTACTGTTATCGAACACTCTTGAAAGTAGTGTCGCAGCTTTCGGGATGCCATAAACACCGCGTACACTATCTTTTGATAATGCGGGTACCGTGACTTGCATGGAGTTAGGACAGTGGAGACGTAGTAAACTGGTTTTTGAAGGGGGAACTTGTGTCCGTCCATTTCTCGTTCGACAACGAGCACCGCGCTTACAACTTGATGAGTTGCCGCGATATATAATAGCATTGGTTCGCCCATGTTGGGCGCGGTCAGGACCGGGTTTGTTTCCAATATGGCTTTTATTTCTTCGAGTCCGGCCGTGGCGGCATCCGTCCACTCGAAGTGTTAGGTGCGTCGGAGGAGGCGATAAAGGAGTAATGCCTTTTCTCCCAATCAGGAGATAAAGCGGCTTAGAGCCGCCACGCATCCAGTCAATTTTTGTATTTGTTTGAGGTCTTTTGGGATATCCAATTGTGATGAGCTCGGATCTTGGCTGGGTTTGCTTCAATTCCTCTACGGATACAATGAAGCCCAAGAGCTTTCCTACTGATGCGCCGAAAACGCATTTTTCCGGGTTGAGCTTGATGTCATATGTTCGGAGATTATCGAATGTGAGCCTCAAGTCGTCTACTAGAGTTTCGACATGATTGCTTTTGACGACCACATCGTCTACGTATGCCTCCACTGTTTTGCCGATCTAGTTTGCGGACATATACGAATCATGCGCTGATATGTTGCGCCGGCGTTTTTGAGCCCGAAGGGCATTGTGTTGAAGCAGAATGGGCCGTATGGAGTGATGAATGCCATTGCGGCTTGGTCAGGCTCTGCCATCTTAATTTGGTGGTAGCCGGAGTATGCGTCGAGGAAGCACAATGAATTGTGTCATGCGGTAGCGTCGATAATTTGATCGATGCGGGGGAGGGGGAAGGGATCCTTTGGGCAAGCCTTGTTGAGGTCCTTGAAGTCGACGCATAGGCGCCAGGATTTGTCCTTCTTTGGTACCATCACCAGGTTTGCTAGCCAGTCCGGATGTTTTATATCTCTGATGAATCTGGCCTCCAATAGTTTGGCTAGCTCCTCTCCCATGGCCTGTCTCTTGGGTTCGGAGAAACGCCGAAGAGCCTGTTTGACTGGCTTGAATCCTTTTAGGATGTTTAGGCTGTGCTCGGCCAGGCGGCGTCGGATTCCTGGCATATCTGAAGGGTGCCAGGCAAAAATGTCCCAATTTTCGCGTAGGAATTCTCTTAGTGCGGCGTCTACATCAGGATTTTATTGTGCCCCGATGGAGGCCGTCTTTGTAGGGTATGTTGGATGGACTTGGAATTTGACTATTTCGTCCGCCGGTTTAAAGGAGGTGTACTTGGATCTCTTATCGATTATCACATCATCCCTATTCACCGTGGAGCGCAGCGCAGGGAGTTCCTCGGCCGCTAGGGCTTCGGATAGTGCCTCAAGGGCCAGTACGGCTGTCTTATTTTCAGCGCAGAGTGCTATGTCCGGGTCACTAGCAAGAGTGATGATTCTGTTGGGCCCGGGCATTTTGAGCTTCATGTACCCATAATGGGGTATAGTTTGAAAAATTGTGAATGTCTCTCGCCCTAATAGAGCGTGGTATCCGCTGCTGAACGGGGCCACTTGGAACGTGACCTCCTCGGACCTGTAATTATCCGCGTGCCGAACACCACATCCAGTGTGATTTTTCCTCAGACATATGCTTCCTGACTGGGGATTATTCCTCTAAAGGTTGTGCTGCTTCGCTCAATGCGGCTCCAGTCTATTTCCATTTTTTGGAGGGTTTCCTCATAAATGAGGTTCAATCCGCTACCACCGTCCATGAGTACCTTGGTAAGGCGAAAGCCGTCCACTATCGGACTGAGGACCAATGCGGCTGGTGCTCGGGTTGTTCAGAATTTAGGTTCGTCACTGGCATTAAAGGTAATAGACGTGTCACTCCATGGGTTTATTGTTGCTACTTGGTAGACTTCGGCAAGGCTACGGAGTGTTCGTTTCCGCATATTATTTGATGCGAAAGTCTCGAAGACCTGTTAATACATTACGGTATCCATGGGCTGGTGCTCTAGAGCTAGAAGCTCTTCGCCACTTTTGGCCACCTGCCGTAGTATCCAATATGCTCTAAGGCTATGAGTTGGAGTGGCGCCCTACGTACTATGAATTTTACAGGTCCATTGAGCCATCCCTCCAAAGACTGATTCCATGCCCTATAGAGGGTTTTTGCTTTACGGTATTTAACCCGGATGCTGGCGATGATGCACCCTTTTATTTCAGACTGGGTTGTATTCAAGGCGGATTGTCCCAAAATCTTGCTTGATCTTCGGTAGCTTTCCATCGCACAGTACTTTCGTACTATGGACGCCAAGTCGGCAAAGCGTGTAATGTCACGGCAACTTATAGCGTTGAGGATCCCGTTGTCCGTGCAATTATTGCAGAAGAATGAGATTGCATCCTCCTCATGGCGATCCTTTATCCTGTCCATAACCGGGAGGAATCGCCCGATAATGGTGTCTGCTTCTGCGGGCTCTTGCCGAATTTGAGATAGGTCGCTTATGTTTGGGTGGGCGGGTGGAATTAAATCCAGAACCTCGCCCGATCTGAGACTTAAGGGACAAGAAGCTTCCGAACTTGGAAGCTTGGATTCTTGGATGTTGTCCAATGAATCTAGCCCGCTGCCTGACTTTAGGTTCAGGGCTTGAGTGACGTCCTCTCCTACGTGGGAATCCGGCATAGAGGGATCGGGAATCCGGACCTAGCTAGTCCTTAAGATAGAAGAAGGGTCGCCGTATTGTTCCTCTACCACAGGAACGTGGTGGGTAACCTGGGGAGAGTTAATCTCTCTCAGATCGGGTTTAGGCCCAATCTGATCATAGTCTGTAGCGACTCCCAGGGCGGCGATGCGATCCAAGAGCTCGTTTAAGGAAGAGAGCTCCATCGGATCTAACTGCTCGGCGAGTTCCGAGTTAACGTGAAGATTGCTTTCGATGACCCGAGAAGTCATCGTCGGCGCGGCGGCCGAACAGGCGGTCATAAGAAAACCGCCTAGCCGGAGAGTTTGGACGATAGCCAAAGCTTATTTAGCAATAGTGCCGTCTTTAAAGACGGGATGAGGCATCCTTCCTGACGGCGATGACACAGAGGAACTCTCAATGAAAGCACCAATGTCGGTGTCAAAACCGGAGGATCTCGGGTAGGGGGTCCTGAACTGTGCGTCTAGGCGGATGGTAACAGGAGACAAGGGACACGATGTTTTTACCTAGGTTCAGGCCCTCTCGATGGAGGTAAAACCCTACTCCTGCTTGATTAATATTGATGATATGGGTAGTACAAGAGTAGATCTACCACGAGATCAGAGAGGCTAAACCCTAGAAGCTAGCCTATGGTATGCTTGTTGTTAGGTATACGGACTAAAACCCTCCGGTTTATATAGGCACCTAAGAGGGTTAGGGTTACACAGAGTCGGTTACAATGGTAGGAGATCTACATATCCGTATCGCCAAGCTTGCCTTCCACACCAAGGAAAGTCCCATCCGGACACGGGACGGAGTCTTCAATCTTGTATCTTCATAGTCCAGGAGTCCGGCCAAAGGTCATAATCCGGCTATCCGGACACCCCCTAATCCGGGACTCCCTCAGTGACGTAGCTTCCCTCCAAGGAAGTGAACATCGACATACATCCTCGTCTCCCGGAGTTGCGGTTATTCCTAACCCTAACTCCCTACTTGTGGTTACTTGTCTCTTAGAACTTACTTTTATCATATTGTGCTTGCCTATTTACATACTTGATTTACTTGCTTAGCACTTAGTACTACACTTGCAATTGTTAGGCTCACCTTCACATTCCACATTATTGCCTAAAATTGCTATGTCATAATTAAAATTTGTAATTGTACCTATTCACCCCTCTCTAGGTCCATCTCGATCCTTTCACCCGACCTCGGCAACCTCTTCCTCAACGACATGGGCGACAACCTCAACACCAACGGTGCTGCTCCCGTTGCACCGTATGTGTTTCTATCCTTCTTGTTCGAAATCATGGTAAAATTCATGTTTCTAGTCTATGTCCTAGGTTCGATCTGTTCATCTACTATGCTAGTCCACATTATTAGTTTAATCTTTGTTATAGTCGTCATGATTTATTTTGTGCTTATTCGGATTAAATCTTATAGTAACTTGCTCATATATTCAACAGGCGCAACAGCCCCTATAGGCACTGCCGTTTCATGGACGGCCTGGTCGATGCCTCCAAGGTGCCCTGTGTCTACAAGAGGTTCGGCTGCGAGAGGTACATCGACCAACACTCGCTGGCGGAGCATAGTTCCAGATGCGCGCACGCGGCCTGCTACTGCTATGAGTGCACGCCACCGTTTGAGGGCTTCTCGGCGAGCCTCGTGCATCACCTCACGGCACCATCATTCGATCACTACTAGCCCGCGGCAGTGAACATCAAGTACGAGACGTGCTACCGTTTGCCGTGCCGGAGTCGCTGGAGGATCACGGCCACCTGTTAGTCACGGAGGAGGACGGCAGTGTCTTCCTCTTGGCCGTGGGCACCGGCAAGGCCCGCGCAGGGCATCGCCCCGATTCTGTAGTGTGCGTCAGGGGCAATGCCGCTAATACTGACACGAGGCCGATGTACGGGTGCGTGCTCACTATTACTGCCCCTCAGAGGTACGTGGGCGCCCACACTGCCTCCATCATGCTGACTGGGACTGTGCCGAGCTTCTCCGTTCCTGGCGATGTGGACATGGAAGACCCATGGTATGATTTTCACCCCAAGATGGTGCACAGGGACTCCAAGGAGCTTCACCTCGACATATGCATTACCAAGTTAAATGTTGATCATTAGTCTTCGCTCAATGTAATCCGTTGTCTAAGCATGTGGAGACTTCTTATTTATATAGTATAAAACCTCCCATGCATGATCTTGCTCTATTAGAGTATTGCGCTTGAATAAAAGTGTTATTTCTTCACAAGTTTTGGATGCAGGTTGAACAGTTGAATGCTTTTTTTATCTATTTCACCCGGATGTTTGTGAGCTATAGAAAAGAAATAATATCCGAAGAAACCTATCGATACTCGTTACACATGAGATGACCCCCACATACTTTGTCAAAATAAACAACTCCCTGATCAATGCTTTTCACTGTTCCATGCATCGCACGGGCGCCTTACTATATATTAGTACAACCATAAATTTAACTAACATTATATATAGTACGATGAATGCTCATGCATGTCACCAAAAATTATATCATTGAAAACTATGTTCAAATACGAATCCAACGATATAGTTTTGGTTGACATGCACTAACATTTTGTCAAATAAATCTTCAGTCAAATTCAATGGGGGACTAATAAACCACGAATGAGGTAGTAGTACTAGTGTAGAGGGCAGCGCTGCACGGGAGTCTCACCCCGCTCGTGGCGCGGCAGTAAATCCGTCATATCACAAAACCCCACCACTCCCAGTAATAATTGGCCTGGTAAAAAAACGGACAAGCAACCATCACATCCCTCCGTCTTTTTTTTTTTCATTTCTTCTCTATGCATTTACTTTGGCTGGTTCATCTCACACGCTCGATCCCTAGCTACTACTCCTAGTATCCCTAGCTACTACTAATAGAATTCTAAAAAAAGTTGGCCCCTGGTACTCCTAGTAGTAGTACTCATGTTGGAATTCCAATTGCACGGCACAACTTGTTAGGCAAAAAATTCTATACATGGTGTAGGAAGCGGTTTGGGAATTTGCATGCCTTTTCGACCAGTGAGATACTCCGTACAAAGTATGATAGAGAAATAACCACAAAGAAGGAAGCTAAAAGTAAACAATCAAACGAGCATTTTTAAATTTCTTTTGCACTGAGTCGTTTCACAAGCTTGACTAGTGTTATTTTTCTATGTTTACAAAAACCACATCATAATGTTAAAATGTGCATCTGCACGTACATAAGTAATAATAGTAGCACAGTCTGCAAGCATATATAGAGAGAGACGTGTAGTGCGATATATAGTAAAGTTTGTGCTATATGCACGTACTTACAAAATGCGTACGGATACACAAGGTTTCCAAACTTTTCCTTTTACATACTTAATTAAGGACGCTAATAATTTCCGAACGTTCGAGATTTATCATTTGCGTCCCAAAACTAATGAGATCGCCTTACGAAACTAAATTATTCCTAATAAAAGCCACAGCGCTCGCAGGAGCGCTTGCGGCGCGCCACGAGTGCCCTGGTGCGCGGCCTTTTCCCAGCGCGCCGACACAACGCCTCTTCCTCAGCCTCGAAACTCGTGAGGTGCTAATTGGCGGCTTGCCGACGGGCGAGCGCGATCTCACCGCTGTGGTGATCCGGCGCCAACAGGTACTCCTCCTCGCTGGAAGCATGCACCCGGTCGACGTACCACCAACCGTAGATGAGGCGCTTGGGCCCGATTGCACTCAGGGCTTTGGCACGGGCGTCCTCCGGCACCCTCACGGCCCTCACATGAGCCTTCTGCCAAAGAGCCAATTGCCTGACTCTCTCGAACGCGACATAGGCCTGCCAGGCAGCAGACCTCGCGGCACGCTTCTCTTCCTCGGCCTTCTTCTCCGCCTCTATTTTGGCGCGCTCTGCCAGAGGCAAAGCCTCCCACAAGGCGACCTCCATTTCTTTCCAAAGCTTATCAAGGCTGGGGGGCTCGGCGGGCGGTGCAACGTTCTCCTTGTAGCGGGGAGCCAACGTGTCCTCCGACGCGCGTGCTGGCGAGACTGGGAACGCCGACGCGTCCACCTCAACGCGTCACGGCGAGGAGGGAAACACCGACGCGTCCTCCTCGAGTAGTGGCGGCGAGGAACGGAACATCAACGCATGACCATCCGTGCGGTGCAGCGATAGGCGCCTAGGGCTTGGGAGGGGCGATGCCATGGTGGTCGATGTGAGAGGGAGGAGGAGGAGATAGCGATGAACGTGACCATTCTTCCGAATGCCGTGGGCGGCGCAGTATTTATTGTGAGCAATGGCACACCTATGTAAGATATGGACTGAGCTTCAGTGACTGGACTGCAAGTGTAGTTGCGTCACTGACATGTGGGCCAGATGCCTGTTGGGCCCACATGTCATTGACCCAATGCACCTGCAGTTAAGTAACTGAAGCAGCGTCCCGTAAGATATGTTGTGTGATTAACGTAACAACTACGTGGGCATATTTGTTGGAGTAAATTACGGGGGTGGGAAGGGGTGGAAATATTGCTGGTCACAATGGATTGGACGAACGCGGGGGGAGGAGAGTCATGCATGCATATTTTTTTCCACACGGGGTGGAGTGGTGGGACTGCCGGAGGGAGAAGAAGAGTCAAGCAGGCGTTCAGATTTCAAGGTGCACTAAATTATTGTATGCGATGATTAAGTCTGGCCATAGTGGTGGTAATGTGGTACTACCTCCGTCCTGGTTTATTGGGCCCCATCGTATTTTGGGCTAGACTTTGACAATCTATAGACTACTAAAATATAAAGTATATGCTATAAAAAATATTGTTGGATGTGTATTTGAAAGAGCTTTCCGACAATATAATTTTTGTGACATATAGTTTACATTTTCTTAGTTAAATTTATATGTCAAATTTTAGCCCAAAATAAGAGGGGGGCTAATAAACCCAGACGGAGTCAGTATCTTACTAGCTGGTATCATGCACACGGGAATAGCGAACATGCTGATGTGGCAAAGAATTAAAGAAGAGAGGGGGTTGAGAGTAACATAGGTAGATACCGTATCATGTTAAATACTATGCTACTTTGTGTCATGCATGGCACTATAAAGGTAGTCCCGTATCATACACTAGTATCATGCACATGATACTAGTATGTGATACTTTCCACTGTGAGTAGCCTAAAGAGAATACTAACTAATCTCTACTCTCTACTCTTATAAAAAGTAAAGTTGGTGATGATGGTGTGCCTGCCATCTTGCAATATAGGTCGTCTGATCTATATCTAACGGATAGGAAGGAAACTATGAAAATTTACCTGCACTCCTCTCCACATTCGCAAATAAGGCCTCCCTCGTTCATCCTTTTCTCCCACAAGATAAACTACTCATACAAATGCATCTTGATGTTCCGTGCAACGCACGGGCATCTTGCTAGTGCATGTAAAAATCTTTGTCATTTACTAGTGTTCATGCATGCATGCAATGCGATAATGCACTGGTAAACACATTTTTTTGGAAGAACGAGAGCATTAATTGAGTACTTTTGCAGACTAAAAAAACTATTCCACCGCCTCTATCTTGGTAGGAGTAGGTGAAATTTTTGAATTGAGCCCTTTAAACTAGAAGGGAGGTAGTAGTACTCTAATAGCTAACCTTGTTGTGAGGACTAGATAGGACATGGCACGCACCTAGATCGAGGAACTAGTCTGCATTGTGCATATAAGTTTTTTCTAAAGTCAATGTACCTCTACTTTGACCTAACTTATAGAAAAATGTATCAACATTCACAATGTCAAATCAATATTTTTATTCTCATTATGAAACATAGTTTCATAAAATATATATTTGGTATTGTAGATATTGATATCTTTAGTATAAATTTGGTCAAAAACTTTGCAAACTTTGACTTGACACAAATCTTACGCGGAGTAAAAAGGACCAGTGGGAGTATCATGCATGCGGAGTAGGCAAAAAATTGCTCATTTATAGCCGTCCGAAGTCCCAAAGGGCGCGACCGCGCGAGGGAGGCGAAGGTCGTGGGAGGCGCGACGGTTGGCGGAATCAAGTGAAGTTACACGCACGCGTCGGCATGGCGTGCGAACACGCATAAGCTATACCGTCATGCCTACGAGATGGGTCTAGTAGACATGACATCTAGTAGGTCCCGCATAGTACTCGAGAACTCTTTGGGGGCATGCAGCCGTTTATCCATCGGGCAAGCCACCACCCCACGTCGTCCACACGCCCTACTCATTCCCGTTTTCTACCTTACAACAGTTCGCTCCTAGTCGTCCCGTCCTTTCACATTACACCAATTAAACTTTTTCTAACCCGCCTCCAAAATCCATGACCTCCCAAATCTCCATGATTGCAGCTGAGTATCAGGTTAGAACCATCACCGGCGATGAGTTCATCATCATCTACACCCGTAGATCTGTGACGGTGGAAGCATGCCTTGCTCGCTTCCTACGCATGTTCCAAAGTTCAAAGGATGAGTGGGTCGCTCGACTAGATGTTGAGTACACCACTGTCCTAGAAAGCGAGAAGCTTCTAAAGGAGGCAGAGAAGAAGAAGCCCACCATGATCCAGGTTTGCGTACATAACGTGTGCTTGGTCTACCACATATGCCATGCCGACGTTGAGTGTGAGGATTTTAAGAACATCCTCAAGGACAAAAGAGTGAAATTCGTTACTATAGACTTCACGAATGACATGATAGTCCTAGGTCGGATAGGCCTCATTGTAGGCCAGCCCTTCGATCTCCAGAAGGAAAGCCTGGTGTCCTCCTCTCAGCCTTCAATGCTGACCCTGGTAGCAGCCATGATTGATCCTTCGTACGCTCAACTGAAGAAATCTCACCACGAGTTTCATCATGCATAGGAGTCGAAGACAATAGATGAAGATCACATCCTGTACGCAGCAACGGATGCCTACCTTTGTTTAAATATATACAAGGGTTGGATTAAGAAGCAGAGCCCAGTGTCTCGTTCAAGCAAAGAAGCGTCGGTGAAGAGGAAGGGGAAGAGGGACGAGGACGAAGTCGAGGACGTGGACTCGAACTCCGAGTAAGGTGGCAGTGTTGTTGCTCATGCTGGTTCTACTGCAGTGTCAAGCGGACTAGTTGCTTACTTTTATTTCAGAGGTGTGTTGGGTTGAGCCCCCAGCAGACCTATGTTTATGTTCTTTTTGTTATTTGAACTCTTTAGTATGTGTAGTAGTACTAGTATGTCTTACTACTGTTCTTCTTGTAGTTGGTACTACTGCTCGTATCTTTGCATTCCTACTGTACTTAATATGTACTAGTAGTATAATTTGGGCTAGTCGATTTGTGAAAGAAGTTCGACGGAGCGAAGGAAGAAGACGGCAGAGAAGCTACCCCAGTATATATTAGGGTGGCAGGGTGCCCATGATCTATCTTATGAGTGTTGGGTGTGGAATGAAGTTCGACAAAAAAATGGATCATGCCCGGGGTTAAACGGATGGAGGGGATGGGGCATGGCTGTGGCAGGCGGTTCAGGGGGGGCGGGGCGGCGACGGCAGGCAGTTAGGCGTGTGGCGGGCTGGCGGCTTGATGCCTGAGAGAGAAGATGAACAATACATCAATTTTGAAGGTTAAAGAAGCCCTTCTGGCCGTCCATGTTGCATCCAACGGCTCACAAGAGTCGACTGGCCCAAATTGCTTTTACAGATTGCAGGATCCACGTGGCATTCAAGGTCTCAAAGGTAGATTCCGCATCCGCACCTGGTTTGCGGGCTCGGCGCAGGAGCGACAGGCTTCCACCGCGGCAGCCACCATGCGCACCTCCTCCGCATGGGCAGAGACGACAGTCACATGCTAGCTCCTCCTCGCCGGCATGCTAGAGCACGCGCTTGTCCTCCTCTTCATATGCTACATGCATAGACGCGGCTCCACCAGCTGCTCGTGTGCTTGGCAGCGCGACAGCATCGCGAGGAGGGACTGCAGACAACGAGAGCGGGCGAGCCTTCGGCTTCATGGCACGGAAATGGCGGGGACACGGTGGTGATGGGGGAGTTATGTCTACTATGCAACTTTACTCTTGTAGACTCGTGTTGGGCCTCCAAACGAAGAGTTTTGTAGGACAGTAGCAATTTTCCCTCAAGTGGATGACCTAGGGATTATCAATCCGTGGGAGGTGCAGGATGAAGATGGTCTCTCTCGAACAACCCTGCAACCAAAACAAGAAATCTCTTGTGTCCCCAACACACCCAATACAATGGCAAATTGTATAGGTGCACTAGTTCGACGAAGAGATGGTGATAAAAGTGTAATATTGATGGTAGAAATATATTTTTATAATCTAAATAAATATAAACATCATGGTAGCAAATAGTAAACAGGCACCAAAACGGTATTGCAATGCTTAAAAACAAGGCCTTGGGTCCGTACTTTTGCTAGTGCAATTTCCCAACAGTGCTAACATAGTTGGATCATATGATTATCCCTCAAAGTGCAATAAAGAATCACTACCGAGTTCCTATTAGCAGAGAACAAAAGATAGAAATTATTTGTAGGGTACGAGACCACCTCAAAGCTATTCTTTCCGTTCGATCTATCCTAGAGTTCGTACGAAAATAACGCAAGCTATTCTTTCCAATCGATCTAATCAAGAGTTCGTACTAAAATAACACCAAAGCAAATTCATATTCATAATACTCAACCCACACAAAGAACTACAAAGAGACCCCAAAGTTCTATCGGAGAAAAGATAATAAAAATGTGCATTAACCCTTATGCAAAGATTACCCCAACGTCACCTCGGGAATCCGCAAGTTGAGTGCCATAACATACATCAAGTGAATCAATAAGATACCCCAATTGTCACCTCAAGTGTTCGTACCGCAAGACATACATCATGTGTTCTCATCTCTGAATATTCAATCCGACAAGACAAAACTTCAAAGGGTAAAGATTCAGTTCATCACAACAAGAGTATAGAGGGGAGAAACAACATATGATCCATCTTTATTAACAAAGACCAATATATAGATCACGAGAGAGAGAGATTAAACACATAGCTACTGGTACAAACCCTCGGCCCCGAGGGTGAACTACTCCCTCCTCATCGTGGTGGCCACCGGGATGATGAAGATGGCCACCGGAGATGATTCCCCCCTCCGGCAGGGTGCCGGAAAGGGGCTAGGTTGGTTTTCGGTGGCTACAGAGCCTTGCGGCGGCGGAACTTCTAATCTAGGTTAACCCCGAAAGGTTTTGGAATATTTGTCAATCTATAGGGTAAAGAGGGGGTGCGGGAGGCCACCAAGGTGGGCACAACCCACCTGGGCGCGCCTGGGCCCCCAGGCGCATCCTGTGGGTTGTGCCCGGTGCGGCAGGCCACCGAGGTGGGCACAACCCACCTGGGCGCGCCTGGGCCCCTAGGCGCGTCCTGGTGGGTTGTGCCCCCCTCGGGGCACCCCCTAGGTGCTGCTCTGGCCCAATGGATGTCTTCTGGTCCATAAAAAAATCTCCATGGAGTTTTGTTGCATTTGGACTCCGTTTGGTGTTGATTTCCTGCGATGTAAAAAACAAGCAAAAAAGCAAAGAATCGGCCTTTGAGCCTGGGTCAATAGGTTAGTCCCAAAAAATGGTATAAAGTTGCTATAAAATGATTGTAAAACATCCAAGAATGATAATAATACAGCATGAATAGTTCATAAATTATCGATACGTTGGAGAAATATCAGCGAGAAATGGTCGGCATGCGCAATGGCGGCGGCATATTGATGAGTGCGCGTATGGGAGCTTAGTTTAGTATCATATAGGGTTGGTCAAACTTAAAAGAACACCGTACTAGTACTTGTAAAGTTTAGACTGAGGCAACGCTTATACTACCATATTAGTTAGCACAGCAACGAGACGTAATCCATTGCAAGCGCATGCACCAGGCCGCGCGGTCGATTGAACGGTGTGTCACCGTATCACGCGCGAAGGACATCCACCGAACCTTTTTGTGTGTGTGAAAACAATCCCCAAATATTACTCAACTTTTTTCCTAGAAAAGTTCTTCACGCTACAATATTTCCATATATTTGAATTTAGCTTCAGTTTGTGTTTATTTGGATTTGGAAGTTTTAGGTGCACCCTAATTTTTTTAATACTGATTCTGTGTGTGTGACTGAGAGAGAACGTGTGTATGTGTACATATGTGTGTTGTGGCGAAAGGGCAATGTGGAGACTGTGTGCGTGTGATAGAGACATAGAGAGGTGTGAATGTGCAAATGATCATGCATGAGTGAGACAGAGAGAGATGCCGATACATTGTGTATACATGAGAGAACGGTCTTCTATTTGTACTTGTGTGTGTGTCCGAGAGAGAGAGGAGGGGAGGGAGAGAGAGAGAGAGGAGCATCCATAACACAACAACCATCTCTCTCGATTCGTCCGTCCGTCGCACGATCGCATCTAACACATGCATCAACGCACACATTTTGACACCCTCACCCGGCCCTTGCCCACCTCAAGGCCCGCACATCGCTCTCTATCTCGCACGCACAACCTCTTCGTGAAAACCCTATTTAGCATGTAGCTTTCCATCACATACACACACATTCTCTCCATAGGTTTGATTTCTCTCAATATCTGACACACACACATACACACACACTGCACACACACTCCCACCTCCCACGAGCACACAATTCATCCCCATCCAAGTTTATATGGCGACCACTCTCGCTTGTGCTTCTCTGCACCCCAGCATGCACAACACCTCAATCTTCAAAGAGGGCATCGAGGAGATCAAAGACGGCAACCACACTGCACTAGAGAATGTGGGGCCATTTGGAAGCAGGATGATGTGACGACGGCTGACTGACTCCTCCCCCTCCCCCCCTCTCTCCCGCACAAAATTACCAATCCCTCTCTCTCCCGCACAAAAATATCAATCACTCAACCCACGAGATCCTTCCCCTCTCGTCCATGTTTTTCTAGCTCTCTCATCAAACCCGTTGTCTCTTCTCCTTCCACGAGTACGAAATCCGGATACACACGCATCTCAAGTATATTACATGCCTCCATCTTTCTCACAGACCTAACTTCTTCCCCCCCCTCTCTCTCTCTTTCTCTCTCTCTAGGTTTGTCTCCTACTCTCTCTCCCACATACATAAAATCTTTCCCGCCCTATCTGCTCCATCTTCGCAAGCTCTCTCTGCACGTTTCATTCACACATTGGGATGTGTTCAAAATGTTGCTTTTATAATGCATCATGTAGAGTTATGGTTGGTTCTGTTGCATCCTACAAAGTAATAACTATGAAATGCATTTAGATTTTCATTTGACTGGGATTATGTGAGTTTGAGCATAATGTGAAGTACTATTGACCTCGTATACATCTTGAAATTCAATAATGATTCATTTAAGTCCGCGTATTAGCATTGGTCAAAGTCAAGTTTTGTAAACTCTCACAAAGTTTATAACAAAAAATATTAACATGTACAATAACAAATAAATACCATTAGAATCATTATTGAATGTACTTTCACATCAAACATATTTGTTACGGTATATTTTTATATTTTTCCATAAACTCGGTCAAACTTTAGGAAGTTTGACTTTGGTCAAACCTAATATGCAGAGTTAATAAAAACGGAGGGATTACTAGTAGTTACTAGTACTACTAACTAGTAGTACTACTCGCTAGTTGCTTAGCCCAATCACCCAACATGCGACACGGGGAGTTCAGTGTCACAAAATTTTGACGTCGGCGGGAAAATCTCCCGCGACCCTGATTCGAGCAGTGCGAAGTTACCATCATACCCTTCGGAATAGGCCTACGGATGATGCTTGGTAGGGGTTGTTTTGGTAACTTCAGGTTCACCCTACCCAGCCAACCCCACCCCGGCACCTAGAGTAGTACAACTGAATACTCCCCATTTTCTATCCCCACCGCAAAATAGACTTCTCCACGGCACTGCAGCCTTCGTGCTCCTTCTACATCAAGAATCGTCCACCGCAACAAGATCCGCCTCATCGACGACATCGTAGGGCCAGACTGGAGCCAGTCCACCGTCGTTGCCGCAGACACGGAGCCTCTTCCCTGGCACCGTCTTCCACGGTCTCGGATCTGCTTCCCAGGAGCTGACGCCAAGCGCCGAAGCACCACCGTCGTGGACAATGAACTGACTCCCGCTGCCGACCATGATGCACAGAGGCCGCCGTGACCATCTTACTCCTCCTCGATTGGTAATGTGTGTATTGAATCTCTTAGCAGTACATGTGCAGTTCCAATTTTGTTCATTCCTACCTTTCAAATTTCCTGGTTGCTATTTTTCTCATAAAAGTAATTGGTTATTGCTTGCATTGTCCAACAGAACATCACCTTGTAATTGTGCGTCACTCCTGTATCGCGCTGTGCTTGGGTAGGTTCTTCATGTGCAACCATTAGTGTGGCAAATGATGGAAAGTTTTTTAGAACTAGCACGATGCCCATGCGTTGCACGGAACATCAAGATGCATTCGTATGAGTAGTTTATCTTGTGGGAGAAAAGGATGAACGAGGGAAGGCCTTATTTGCAAATGTGGAGAGGGGTGTGGGTATCCTTTTGCAAAATTGCCATAGTTTCCTTCCTATCCGTCGGATATAAGAGTAGAGATAAATATAAATATAAAATAAATAAAATAGTAGAGAAGAGAGTAGAGATAGCAGGGACGTCGGGAAAGGATCGCGCACGCGGGAAAAAGCGCCCAGGCCCGCGCTAGTTTTGGCACGCTGCGTCGGCGTGCTTTATGCCTCGCCACCGCTCTCTCCCCACTCTTTCTCGCCTCGGCGCCGCCATGCCGTCGCGTCGCCGGGAAACTTGGGGATACCGCGGCGTCCGCTAGCGCCCATCCGGTGGCTTCTCCGTCTAGATCCGGTTCCGCGGGATGTGCCTCAGCCTCGACACTTTTGACACCGCCAACGAGGCCGCCCCCGCGTTTGATGCGGCGGCGTGGCACCTCCGGTGGCCTCATAGAGCATTGGACTTCCCCAACATGCCGACGCGGGAGCGGGCGCAGCAGCTCATGCCTCCACCGCGGCCTATCATCGACGAGGATCGTCGCGACCACCGGAGGCTGGAGCACAATCTCGGCATTTGTAGGATCAAAAGTATGTCTAGAGGGGGGTGATTAGACTACTTGACCAAATAAAAATCTATACTTTTCCCAATTTTAAGTCTTGGTAGATTTTAGCAACTTAGCACAACTCAAGCAATCAACCTACACATGCAAGTCTAAGAGTATAGCAGCGGAATGTAAAACATTGCACATGAAGGTAAAGGGAGGAGTTTGAAGGGAGCAAACGCCACGGAGATTTTTTCGTGGTTCCGATAGGTGGTGCTATCGTACATCCACGTTGATGGAGACTTCAACCCATGAAGGGTAACGGCTGCGCGAGTCCACGGAGGGCTCCACCCATGAAGGGTCCACGAAGAAGCAACCTTGTCTATCCCACCATGGCCATCGCCCACGAAGGACTTTCCTCGCTAGGGTAGATCTTCACGAAGCAGGCGATTTCCTTGCCTGTACAAACTCCTTGGTTCAACTCCACAATCTTGACGGAGGCTCCCAAGTGACACCTAACCAATCTAGGAGACACCACTCTCCAAAAGGTAATAGATGGTGTGTTGATGATGAACTCCTTGCTCTTGTGCTTTAAATGATAGTCTCCCCAACACTCAACTCTCTCTCATGGATTTGGATTTGGTGGAAAGAAGATTTGAGTGGAAAGCAAGTTGGGGAAGGCTAGAGATCAAGATTCATGTGGTTGGAATGGAATATCTTGGTCTCAACACATGAGAAGGTGGTTCTCTCTCAGAAAATGTATGCTTGAAGTGTAGGCACGTTCTGATGGCTCTCTCCACGAATGAAGAGTGGGTAGAGGGGTATATATAGCCTCCACATAAAATCTAACTGTTACACACAATTTACCAAACTCGGTGGGACCGAATCATGAAATTCGGTCGGACTGATTTACTTCAAAATGTGAACATTAGGCTTTTCGGTGGGACCGACATGTCAACACGGTGAGACCGATTTCATTAGGGTTAGGGCTTAACGTAATCTCGGTGAGACCGATCACATAAACTCGGTAGGACCGATTTTTGTCATAGGCAAATAGAGAGTTGGTCAAGCAAACTTAGTGGGACCGAATCGCTCATTTCGATAAGACTGAATGTTACGAAAGGGAAACAGAGAGTTTGGATTGTGAACTCGGTGGGTCCGATCGCTCATCTCGGTTGGACCGAAACGTTACAAGGGAAACAGAGAGTTTGCAATCCCATCTCGGTGAGACCGAGATCCCTATCGGTGAGACCGAAGTGACTAGGGTTTGTGGCTATGGATATGTCAAGTGAACTCGGTGGCGCCGGATAGATCAAATTGGTAGGACCGAGTTTGACTTTTGGTTTGGGACACATGTGGATATGAGAAAGTGGTTGAGGGCTTTTGGAGCATATCACTAAGCATTTTGAGCAAGCAAGCCATTAAGCAACACCTCATCCCCTTTTAATAGTATTGGCTTTTCCTATGGACTCAATGTCATCTTGGATCACTAAAACGAAAATGTAGAGTCTTCAGCTTGAGACAATATGTGTCTTAGCATTTTGAGGGGTCCACATTCCTAATCCATGCGAGGCCAATCATTGAACTTTCTGGAATGATCATCTTGAAATAGCATTAGTTCAATGAGCTATATTTTGTTAGGAATTACCAAAACCACCCAGGGATAGTTGCACTTTCAGTCTCCCCCTTTTTGGTAATTGATGACAACATATAGATCACAACTTCGACAAATGATAATAAGATTGAAATGCATCATCGCTTTGAGAAGTATGTGATAAGTAAGAGCTCCCCCTAAATTTGTGCATTATTTAAAATTTGCTTTTGAATGCAAATGCACAATCGATTAGGATCATGGGTTACTCTTCCATGTCACATACATCTTGGTGGAGCGCTCAAAATGATAGAAATTAAAAACATGCACTCATCACCAA
The DNA here is from genome assembly GCA_021605145.1 of Aegilops bicornis. NCBI lineage: Eukaryota > Viridiplantae > Streptophyta > Magnoliopsida > Poales > Poaceae > Aegilops > Aegilops bicornis. Next base: position 579,864,070 of record CM038672.1, read on the forward strand.
GCAAAGTGAATGATCATAAATGAGATATAAAAGATAATATGATCCAAGCAAGCATTAAAGTAGGATATGATCAAACACATGATCATACAAGTATCTCACAGATAGACATAAAGAGTATTAAACAAGCACACACAAAAGTATCAACCAAATAGCAAGACACCAAAGAAGCAAAAACACTGTCTCTCTCGAAGCCTATGATCTATACATTTCTCCCCCTTCGGCAACAAGTTACCAAAAAGTTTGAAAATGCATAGTGCTATGCATCTCTCTAGGCTTGATCTTTGGGAGGTGGTGTTGAGAGGACTCCAAGGACGAAAGCATCTGTAGAAGTTGTTGGAGCTGGTGGAGTTGCAACTGGAGGTGGCACTGAAGCTGTAGCTGCTAGTGCTGATGTAGTAGCTCTAGTGTCAGCCATGGGCATTACAGCAGACCTCTGACCTCTAGGCACTCTCTGAAAGGCATCTGTGGTAGCCTGCCCTTTCCTCTCCTCGGCTTCCTCCTGGAGCTGCTCAATAGCTGTCTGCATCTCTGCCACTTTCAGATCAAGATCATAGAATTCTGTCTCAATGATCCTCTCTAAGCTCTCTGATGTCTAGTACACAACCTTCTTCTTGTAGACGTTGTTGGGCCTGCAAGTGCACAGGTTTGTTGGACAGTAGCAAATTTCCCTCAAGTGGATGACCTAAGGTTTATCAATCCGTGGGAGGCGTAGGATGAAGATGTTCTCTCTCAAGAAACCCTGCAACCACATAACAAAGAGTCTCTTGTGTCCCCAACACACACAATACAATGGTAAATTGTATAGGTGCACTAGTTCGGCGAAGAGATGGTGATACAAGTGCAATATGGATGGTAGATATAGGTATTTGTAATCTGAAATAATAAAACAGAAAGGTAAATAATGATAAAAGTGAGCTTAAACGGTATTGCAATGATAGGAAACAAGGCCTAGGGTTCATACTTTCACTAGTGCAAGTTCTCTCAACAATAATAACATAGATAGATCATATAACGAAAGTGCGTTATATCGACTAGAGGGGGGTGAATAGGCGATTTTTATGAATTCTTCACTGAGGAATTTGCTGGTGAGGAAATTCCTTAGCGAAGAACTACTTGCAGCGGAATAAGTACTCAGAAGTAAGCATAAGAGAATGCGGGCATGGTCATCATGATGAAATGAAGACAATCAAAGAGTACAGAAAGCGTAGACACAGGATAGCACAAGATGAAGACAAACAGACTGAAGAAATTGAACTGACGAAATTGAGAAAGTCTTCAGTCAAAGTCTTCAAACACAGATATGAATGAACACTCAACACAGTAATGAAGAAATGAAAGGGTTGAGGAAATAGAACCAATAAGGTTGGTGAAGACAATGATTTGGTAGACCAGTTCCAACTGCTGTCTCAGTTGTATGTCTGGTTGGAGCGGCTGAGGACACACAGTCCTTGAGCCCGCAGCTCAAGACACCAAGTCTTCACCGTATTCTCCTTGAACTAAGGTCACACAGACCTCGTCCAATCACTCGTGGTAAGTCTTCAGGTGACTTCCAAACCTTCACAGACTTGGTCACTCGGCGATCCACAATTCCTCTTGGATGCTCTAGACCATGACGCCTAACCGTCTGGAAGAAGCACAATCTTCAAAGGTAACAAGCGTCGGATCCACACAGGATGAATCTCTTTAGTGATGCTCAATCACTTTGGGTTTGTAGGGGTTTGGTTTTTGGGTTTTTCCTCACTCGATGATTTTTCGCTCAAAGTCCTCATAGGATGGGTTGCTCTCAAATGACAAGTGTCAAGTTCTCTCGGAGGAGCCAACCAGCTAGTGGTTGTAGGGGGCGGCTATTTATAGCCTAGGGAGCAGCTCGACATGATAAGACATAAATGCCCTTCAATGATATGACTGTTAGGTGGATAAGATATTTTGGGACAGTCATGCCAAGAAGACAGAACGGTCGGAAATTTGACTCTCAAATTCCTCGTGGCTATCATGTTCCTCACTTTGTGTAGGCAATCCGACTGGCGAATTCCTAACTCCTCGGTCGAGAACAAATTCTCAATGACTGTAAGAACTTCGTCTCACATCAAGAAATTGACTGAATCGTATGAGATTTCCAAAGGCTTCACTTTCAAGGGATTGGTAGATGTAGGATTTTGAGTTGAGCATCACATGGAAATTTTTCCTTAGTATTTCCTTGACCCCCTTTAATAGTACGGTGTTTCCTATGACTCAAGAAAGAGAAAATGAAACTACGAAAACAAAAGTCTTCACGCTTCATGTTCCTCAAATGAATACCAAGTCTTCAAGGTCACACCAATTTCTTCACTTTCAAAGTCTTCGTAAAGTCTTCGAATATCAAAGTCTTCAAATAAGAACTTCATTTTTAGGGGTCGACTTTCACTTTGTAAATATCAAACTCCTCATAGACTTATAGACCTGTGTACACTCATAAACACATTAGTTTCTTAACCTATAAGTCTTCAATACACCAAAATCACTAAGGGCACTAGATGCACTTACAATCTCCCCTTTTGGTGATTGATGACAACATAGGTTAAGTTTTCAACGGGGATAAACATATGAAGTGTAAATACTGATATTGAGGAATTTGATTGCAAGATATAGAAGAACTCCCCCTGAAGATGTGCTTAGTGAGGAATTTGCTTTTGAGGCAATGCACATTTGAAGAGTTGAATCATGGAGATTTCCCCCTATATCTTGTAATTCATACACGCATTTGACATATAGTATGAAGAATTTGAAATGCATGATGAAATATGGTGCTTGATGTAATTCAGCATGCGTGCGATAACGTTAATGAGGAACAAGCATGCAGAAAAACGCATCAAGAGTATCAGTGCTCAAGAGAATTTGAGCTAGTATCAGAGCATAGTGCAAGAGCACAGTGCATCAAAAAGTATCAAAGCACCATCGGGTTTAAGATTACAACTCGATCCAATAAAGGTTTCAGAAGAACGAGAGTTGTAACTTAAAAAAAATTCCCATATAATAGACCCGCTTGAAGACTAACTCAAATTTCTCCCCCTTTGTCATCGAATGACCAAAAGGATCGAAACTGAGGACTAACGCCCCTGAAGAATTTCAAGTTGAAGAAGGAGCGCCAGCGTTGTTGGGGTCAGCTGTTGTAGTAGGGCCTGCCGCGGTGTCGTCCAAGTCTTCATATTCATCAGTGTCGCGCGATGAAGAATAGGAGCTGGCCACCAAGGAAGGAACTTTGACCTTCTTGTATTTCTTCGGAGGAGGTGCAGACCAGTCAAATTCTTCCTTGAGTCCCACTGTCGTCAGTTCTTCCGCACTGTAGATATTTGAAAGAACAGCCCAGGTGCGTTTGAAGGTTTGATGGAGGTAGTAGTGGTTTATCTTCTCTGCATTGTGTGTAGAGGTCATGTTGTGAAGAATTGAACCAAACTGACGCTTGACCCATTTATGATTGCGATCAACCTTCTGATGAAGATCGAGGAGTAACTCACGATCGATCATCACCACAGGTGCAAGAGCTTGAGGACTTTGCTTGACTGAGGTATTTGCGGCAGAGTCATGTGTGGCAGAGTCATCATTGGTGGAGTAGGATGCTGCTTTGCGAAACCGTCCATCCAATGTGACGAATGCCTTCATCGATCATAGCAGTAGCCTTGCCCTTGTCATCAGCTGAGGTAAATGTCCGTTTGAGGACTTCAATCGGGGGCAAGTAGCTACAGTGGTTTAGTGTGTCAGCCTTGTAATTGAGTGAAGACCTTGTCCTGATGAACCTCATTATCCAAGGCGCATAAGGCTTCAGCTCAAATGGTGGCATAGCAATGTTTGCCAGAGTCCTCATGAAGAAATCATGGAAGTTGACGGGAATGCCATGGATGATATTGAAAAGCATATTCTTCATGATGCCAACAACTTCTTCATCATTTGAGTCGTGGGCCTTTGATAGGACTCATTGTCTTCGTCGAATCCGATAGACCGTCCGAGGCACATACAATAATTCCTTGACGAGGAATTTGGTTCTTGGGGCCTGCCTTGGCTTCAAAGGCTTCATCAAGACTTGCATATAGTGATTTGAAAGTTACGGTTCGTTGTAGATACAACGAGCACCATCAAGTGGAGGACCGAGTGGTAGGGCATGAAGCAATTCGATTCTTTGGTGCCTTGTAGTGAGTATTTTCGGACATCCAGTCTAACACCCATGAGTTTACGTCTTGAGGTCTCCGGTGATGCGCAGCGTTGCATAGAATTGAAGAATGAGTTCTTCATTCCGATCCACAGATATCGGTCTGCAGAAATTCAGAAATCCTGCATCGTGAAGAACACTGAGGACTGGCTCGAAGCCTGGCAGAGACTCCATGTCCACATGAGGAATATGAGCATGATCGAAGACTTTGTCTTTATTGAAGAGCACTGAGGAATAGAAATTGTCTTGGCTGGCAGTCCAGAAACGCCTCTTCCTTATGCGAGCAGAATCATATGGATTGTAATCAGTGAAGAATACGTGCTCGCTGAAGAAGTCTTCAGCCTTGAACTTTTGCTTTGTTGAGAAGGGATTCTTTGGCTTTGGCAGTGGAGTGTCAGTGAGTTGCATCACGACCTCTGGAATCGCAATCTCGGGTTCTTGGTGAGGAATTTCTTGTTCCTCAACAGTGCGATCGAGGATCGAATAAAGGAGTTCATCAGCGCTAGTGGCTGGAATTTCTTCGTGGACAGATGAAGTGGGATGAGTTTCTTCAGAGCCCATTTGAACAGTTGGAGCAGGGGACTGGAGTATCTGTTGGATTGGGGTGAAGAGTGGAGAATTTGGATGCTGACTTTCCCAAAAGTCATCGTTCATCACTGGCGTTGTGCTTCCAATATCCACATCTTCTTCAAGTTCCTCAACACCAGCCTCTTCAACTGTGAACTGAGGCATAGGCGAGGAAATGATAGGGGTTGAAGGGATTGCTTCCACTTCAATTTCTTCATCAATCTGCTCTGACGAAGCAGCTGAATGATTTTCTTCATCCGATCCGCTTGGGATCACATAATCTTCATCAAAAGGAACAAGGTCCTTTGATGGAATTGAGGAAATTGGAACAACATCAATAGGATTTTCAAAGGAGCTGGTCATTGGCTTCATTTTCTTTGCAGCCGAAGAATTTGACGCAGCTGATGCTTTCCGTTTCTTCACAGCAGCTCGTTCTGCAGCCTTGGTCTTCTTCACATCAGAGGCAGATGGAAGAATTGGAGTTGGCGTTGGCGCAGGAAGAGCTGAGGAATCTGGTTGATTTTCCTCAGGCGCAACTAATGCAGTTGCCCTGTCTTGTTCAGTTTCTTCAGGCGCACCACTAGTAGATGCCCTGGCAATTTCTTCAGCGGCTGGAATGGGATCATCAGCCACAGGCGGCATTTTCTTCAAAGAGCTTGAACTTCATCGGTGGTCTTGGCATGTTCTTCAGTCGGCTGAGCTGAGGCTCCAGCCTGAGGAATTTCATGTTGCGTTGGGGCTGCAACATTTGTGAACTTCTTCGTCAGGTTGACGAATCTGACCTTGGCTCCTTGCCAATCAGCATAATAAGCATCGAAGTTTTTGCTGAGGTCTTGAATTTTAGTCTGGACCTTGAGAAGTTCCTCAGGCGTCATTTTGACAACGTTTACTTCAGGAACTTCTCCTTTCTGTATTGAGCTTTCTTGATCTCTCTTGCCTTTTCAAACTTCCATTTCTCTTCAGTGATGAAATGGGTCAGCATATGACTTTGTCCAGAGTCGATGAAAGTCGCATAGGGGTGTTTGGATCCTTGTGCCAAAGATCAATATAATCGAGGATTTTCCTCGGATCCAACGATAGTGTACGGATGTGCCTTTGGCTCTGGCGGCCCTTTCTTGGCGATCTCGATGATTTCCGCAAGTTCATCATCATCAGCCTCATCATCTTGGTGGCTCTTGGAAGGCGACTGTTTCTTCTTGGGAATTGGCCGAGGACCTCGTCCAACTGTGGCCTTAGTCTTCAGCAGAGTCGGGCCAGATGAAGACTTTGGTGCGGTGAGGAACTTCCGAGACGCCAGAGGCAATGGAGAAGCCTGCAGTCCTTTGGCACGTGGCGGATGCACAGTCTTTGAGGACTTTGTTGGAACCGGCTGAGGACTTGGGAGGAGCCGAGGATTTTGGAGGAGCCGAGGATTTTGGAGGAGCAGGAGCAGCATGAGGAATTGGCCGTGAGGGCACTTGTTGGTGAAGCACTTGGCTTGTGTGCGGGCTTCTTTGCCATAGATTTTCTTGGCTTGACAGAGGCCTCGGGGCAGCGGCGATGGCAGAGTCCTCATTGAATTTCCTCCTTGCCTCATTGGCTTGTCTTGCCAACTTGGCTTGGCGCTTGGCCCATTCTTCAGGAAAGTCCTCACCACGCTTGATGCTTTGGTGGGGTCGACCTTCTTGACCAGGTGCCAATGGAGCTCTTGGGCATGGAGGATTGAGTGCGAATTTCTTCATGTACTTTGGAGTTACATATCGGTACTCCCTCCATCCCGCATCTCCGTTCAATCCTTTGGATGCGCACCTTGCGCTGATTTTTGTTCTCTTTGCCGAACTCGGCTTCATCAGGTGTGCAATAATCAGCATATATTTCCTCAGGGATTTCAAACGCAGTCATGACCTCAGGCCTCTTTCCTCCTTACTGTGGCTTCTTTCCTCCTGCCATATTCTTCAGCTGAGGAATTTGAACAAACGAATTCTCTGAAGAAGTATGCAACTTTTCTTCGAGGAACGCTGCAAATGAGTTAAGTTGATGAGAACCTAGTGCTTCAACAGCGGACATGAGTACCTGTGAACAGAGTATATTTGCGAGGAATTTGGAGAGGTCATATGCGTTCTCAGAAGGTTTTTCAAAAAAGAACAAGTTTTGAGGATTTTGACCAGATGAGTCTTGAAGAATTTCACTAAGCGTTCTTTGTCTTAGGTTCCAGAGTTGTACAGATCGAGGATCCACACAATTGAGGAATCTTGAAGAAAAATGATTGCTTAGAGAAACGAATCAAGAGCATATATCTAGTGAGGTGTTTGTGTGTGAGGATTTGAAGAATAAAACACCTTTGAAGATTTTGTAGTGTAAAATTTGGATCAACGAGGGCAGTAAAAGTAACTTTTAATTACCCTAAATGAAGAACACGATTTAACTGGGTGTTGTAGATGTGAAGCTCGTCTGTTCAAATCTTCCACGCCTCTAACTCGGCGGAGGAAGACAGCTACTGGCGGCGGAGTGAGGATTTCCTGATCGGGCGCGAGTATCGTCGTGACGAGGTCGAGGCAGTGAAGCTCTTCCTCACCGGCGATGATGGACTAGCGGCGGCGCTAGGGTTTGAGGAGCTCGAGCGGGAGAGAGAGGTCGAGCGGAGTAAAAGAAGTGAGGATGGAGAGAGGGCTATTTATAGAGGCAGTGAAAACTGTTCGCCCGAAGATTTAGGACGAACGTGCCCCTGACCATTCTCCTTCTCACGACATGTCTCACCCACGTACTGTGTAGTGGAGATCGTGTACGATCGTGGGTGAGTAAGATAATGCATCGTGGGATGCGGAACAGTTTGAGCGGCAAAACCGAAAGTTTGGATAAGATCAGTTTTAAGGTTTCGTTCGCAATGTCTTCAGCTGTCAAGGACATAGTGAATATTGTGAACGAGTTTCAAATAGAACGCTCATGAAGAATTTGTGAATAGATTGGGTTGAGTATAGCATAGAGTGGGAAGGGTCCGATCACATTCACTTAGCAGAAAAAAACGACTTGAAGAAATAGCCATAAGTGAATGTTGTAGAGGACTTAAACCCATATATATATATAGCCAATGAAGAAAAACGACGGAAACAGTGAAGATTTTGAAAAGTTGAAGAACTTGAAAAACTGAAGAATTTCAAAACTAAGGAAAAACTCAAATTGAAGATTTTCAATTTTGGTGGTGGCGTGACCCACCGTATAAGAATGATGATTTCAGACACCGCGTACAATTGTCGTAGGGTTACGAGAATCAAATTCTTCATCAATTTCTTCACACTTAGAGTGTTATTCTTCATTGATTGAAGAAAACGCGTTTCTTCATGTGTTGCACATCTAAGTCATCAATTTTGCATAAGTGTCGGATGTGTGTCCATTTCAAAGAACGTTCAAGATTCTAAGATATTTAGCTCACACCGCAACTTGCTAAATCTCTTCTCATCCAAGGGCTTAGTGAAGATATCGGCTAGCTGTTCTTCGGTCTTCACATGCTCGATGGAGATGTCGCCCTTCAACACATGATCACGAAGAAAATGATGACGAATTTGAATGTGCTTTGTCTTCGAGTGTTGAACTGGGTTGTGAGCAATCTTGATGGCACTCTCATTGTCACAGTAGAGAGGCACATTCTTCACGTTGATGCCGTAGTCCTTGAGAGTTTGCTTCATCCACAGCAATTGAGCACAACACGAGCCAGTAGCAATGTATTCAGCTTCCGTAGTAGACAGTGATACATAGTTTTGTTTCTTCGAGGACCAACAGACCAAAGATCGTCCGAGGAAATGACAAGTACCAGATGTTGACTTGCGGTCCACACGATCACCAGCATAGTCAGAGTCAGAATATCCAATGAGATCAAAAGTAGAGCCCTTGGGGTACCATAATCCTAGTGTTGGTGTGTGAGCTAGATATCGAAGAATATGCTTCACAGCCTTATGGTGTGATTCCTTGATTGTAGCTTGAAATCGGGCACACATGCAAACACTAAGCATTATATCTGGCCTAGATGCACATAAGTACAATAAAGAGCCAATCATGGAGCGGTATACCTTGTGATCGAAGTCAATACCATTTTCATCGATTGCATAGATGGCCATTTGTGGGCATAGGAATTTTGACGCCTTTGCAATCTTGCATGCGAATTTCTTCAGGACATCTTTGAGGCATTTCTCCTGAGATATGAATATGCCATTTTGTTGTTGACGAATTTGAAGACCTAAGAAGAATTTCAACTCTCCCATCATAGACATTTGATATTCTTCACTCATCATATAGGCAAATTCATCACTATAACGTTGGTCAGTACAGCCAAAGATAATATCATCAACATATATTTGGCACAGAAACAGTTCACCATCATATGATTTAGTAAAGAGAGTAGGGTCGAGTGAACCGGGTGTGAAGCCATTCTTCACGAAGAATTCCTTCAATGTATCATACCATGCCCGTGGGGCTTGTTTGAGACCATAGAGAGCCTTGTTGAGTCTGAAGACTTTGTCGGGATTCTTTGGATCTTCAAAACCTGGGGGTTGAGCAACATATACTTCTTCCTCAAGCTTACCATTGAGGAATGCACTTTTCACATCCATTTGATATAAAGTGATATTGTGATGGTTAGCATAGGCGAGTAATATGCGAATAGACTCAAGTCTAGCAACAGGTGCAAAAGTTTCATCGAAATCAATTCTTTCAACCTGTGTGTAGCCTTGAGCTACAAGTCGTGCCTTATTCCTCACCACAAGGCCATTTTCATCTTGCTTGTTGCCGTATATCCACTTTGTGCCAATGATATTATGCTTGCGAGGATCTGGACGTTTGACGGTTCAGACATTGTTGAGCTCGAATCGATGTAATTCTTCTTGCATGGCCTGTATCCACTCGGGCTCGAGAAATGCTTCATCTACCTTAGTGGGCTCTGTGATAGAGACAAAAGCATAGTGCCCACAAAAGTTAGATAAATGTGAAGCTTTTGAGCGTGTGAGAGGACTGGCGCTTCAATATCATCGATGATCTTGTCAACTTGTACTTCTTTTGCAACGCGAGGATGAGCTGGTTGTCGTCGAGGAATTTGATCATTTTCCTCGGCACCATTGTCTTGAGCATTATCTTCAGTGCATCAGCTCGGCGTTCTTCCAGCGTCTTTGGAATGAATTCTTCAGCTAATTCTTCAAGAGGAATGACATCCTCGGTTGCCTTGAACTTGATAGATTCCTCGGTCGGGTTCATCTAACACAGAAGGTAGGTGCTCTCTTTGCGAGCCATTAGTTTCATCGAACCGCACATCTACAAAGTGTCAACAATCTTGTGAAGAGCGATGTTGAAGACTACAGAGGTGTGCGAGTCCTTTCCGTAACCAAGCATAAAACCTTCATGTGCTTTCGGTGCAAATTTAGAATTGTGATGAGGATCTCTAATCCAGCATTTAGTAATCAAGACTTTGAAATAACTTACATTGGGTTTCTTGTCGTTGAGGAGTTCATAGGCAGTCTTCTTGAAGAATTTGTGAAGATATACTGTTGATGATGTGGCACGCATATCAATTGCATCAATCCAAAAAGCGACTAGGCGTTTTGTATTCATCAAGCATAGTGCGAGCCATCTCAACAAGAGTTACATTCTTGCGCTCCACGACGTCATTCTGCTGAGGAGTATAGGGAGAAGATAACTCATGAGTAATACCAAGTTCATCAAGATAGGCATCAAGACCGGAATTCTCGAACTCAGTTCCATTGTCACTCCTGATGTGTCTGATCTTCACACCAAAGTTAGTTGAAGCCCTTGAGGAAAATCGTTTGAAGACTTCCTGCACTTCATTTTTGTAAGTAACAATGTGTACCCATGTGTAACGAGAGTAATCATCAACAATAACAAAGCCATATAGAGATCGTCATTAGTGACAATTTGAGTAATGATAAGGACCAAAGAGGTCCATGTGAAGCAATTCGAAGGACGAGTAGTGGTCATGATAGTCTTATTGGATGCTTGGCCTTGGTCATTTTTCCTGCTTCACAAGCTCCACACAAGTGATCCTTGAGGAATTTGACATTCTCAATGCCAATGACATGCTTCTTCTTTGCAAGCATGTTCAAATTCCTCATGCCTGCGTGACCAAGTCGCCGATGCCATAGCCAGCCTTCTGAAGCTTTTGCAAGTAGACACATGGCTGGTTGTGGTCCTGTAGAGAAATCAACAATATACAAGTCTCCTCTCCTAAAGCCTTCGAAGACTTTGGAATTGTCAGCTTCCATTGTAGAGACCAGACCCGAATGGATCTAGTGCTCTGTGCTCAGTGTCATCCCTGGATCAGTAATGCTGACACCACACAGTACTTCGAAGGATTTATAACAGAGTAGCCATCACACACTTATTACATCGTTGTCCACAAGGGAACTCAATACAATAATATGGCTTAAGGCCATCTAATAATAACAACGGAAGGCTTGGAAGACAAGTGAGTCCATCAACTCCATCGGCATCACTGAGTATAGAACCACGACCTAACACCTTACTCGTCGTGCGAAAAATGCATAACGTGAAAGTTGCAACCAAAACGGGTCAAGACATGGAATATCTTTGGCAATGTAACACATAGAGAACAATGAAGCAACAAGCCTATACTACATGCATATATGGCTGGTGGTAAGGCTCTCTGATTTACATTTTTGCATAAAGCTGGTTTTTCCCTACATCAAAGGAATAATTTTATTTAACTATCATGGTGGTTGTTAAACATTGAGAATGGTTGACAACATCCTCAATCCCAATTGAAAGTACTCATTAAACCCAATAACTTTATTATTAGAAGTAACATGTTGAGATTCACATGATATTCAAGTACTAGATACTCAAGATGTCCATAACCGGGGACACGGCTAATCATGATAATTTTTTACGCTCTGCAGAGGTTTGAGCACTTTTACCCACAAGACTCGATCGCCTCCGTTTGGTTCTCGTGACTACATGGTGTTTGAGAGGCGGATGACCGAGACACGATCTTCGTAAAGCGCTTAGCACCTTACTTGTGGGTAGACCGGTACACCTACTTTCCCCTACATCCGCTAGTCTACCCGTAAGAGTTCGCACAACTTAGTCAACTATGCCAGAGCCCATAATTGGCTTGTGGCTGCAGACGGAAGTTTCTAGTTTGAATAATCTTATGATCCCTTTGAGCACAGGTGGCGGTCCAAGAAATACAGGCAAGTCTCGATAGAAACCAGGTGCCTCAATCCACCCAGATGTGTGTTTAGGTTGCCACCTTAGATAAACCATTAATTAACAATCTCACATCTGTCATGGATATTCACTCACCCAATCCACGTCTACTAGCATAGCATGGCATAATTAAGCAAACGTAGAAGTAACTCCCAAGGGTTTGATAATAAAACAGGTAATAGGTACTACCTCAATCTACTTCCCAAACCCACAATTTAATTAGATCCTAAACATGCAAGTGTTTGAGGGTTTGATCTAATGCAATAAAAACTGGGTATGAGAAGAGTATGATCAAAGTGTTACTTGCCTTGTCGATGATCCATGAGACCTAGAGATTCGAAGTAACAAGCGGCGCACTCGGGTGATCTAACGCAGACAAACAACAAGCATACAATAAGTACTCATCTAATGCACGGGAAATCTCGAATAAAAGATCTAACCAGATAGTTCAACTTAAGAACCCTGGTTGCAAAAGAATCGAATCAAATAAAGCATCGAAAGTCGGAACTCGAGAGAGAACGACTCGGTTTAGCAAATCTGAAACTAAGTCAAAATTTTACAGTAGCAAAACTCTGTGTAAGTAGGTTAGTCGGAACGGCGGTTTCGTAACGAAACTCCAGGCGCTTGAATCACCTGATTCCGATAAACGAGCAAGAAATAAAACAGATTTGAAAATCGGATCGGAAATCGAATCTGAAAAATAACGGATTAAATCCGATTAAAAGAAAACGACGAACGGATTAAATAACGGACGTTAGATTAGCAGAACTACTCCAACGAACACGTTCATTGAAACGAACGGGTCGGTGAACGTTCACTAATTAAGAAAACCGAAAAAAAATAAAAACCATCTAGGTTTTTAAAAAAAACCGAACATCTAAAAAAAACCGGATCGGGTCTTTTAAAAAAAGCCGGATCGGGGGGTTGTGGCGGTGGCTACCTCGTGGTCGCTTGGGGCTCCGACCTCCGGTGGGCGGTGGCGGGGTGAGGCGTGGGGGGCGGCGAGGCGGTGGGTGGCGAGTGGCGGCGGTGGCTCGGGCGGCCAGGCGGCCTTGGTGGGCGGCTCGGGTGGAGGGCGGCGCGGCGGCTCGAGGTGAGGAGAGAGGGGGGGGGGCTCCGGTATAAATAGAAGGGGGGGGGTGGCGGCCGGCTTGGGGAAGGGGCCAGGGGCGGCGGCAACCTCGTGTCCGACCCGGACACGAGCGGCGGCGGGTGGCGTCTTGTGGCGGGGCTCCAGCGGCGGGCGGCGAGGGAGAGAGGGAGGTGGGCCGGGGCGCGGCTGGCTGGGCCGGCTGGGCCTTGGCCCAAGGGGGGGCGCGATTATTTTTTTATTTATTTAAAACAAAACAAAAGGATTAAAAAAGTACCAAACGAACTCCGATTTTAATAAAAATAATTTTCCCCGACTCCTAAAAATGAGTCGAACAAAATGAACTTTAAAAACGGCAAACATGCATAAATTTTTAAAATGCTCATTTTTGCCTAAGCAAAACAAATCTTCCAAATCCAAATTTGATTTATTTATAATATCTTCATTTTTCCTAAATATTGGGAAAGTCATATTATTCCCTCTCTTAAGTTTTTATAGGAAAAACTTTATGAAGATAATTAAATAAATCCAATGATCCTATTTTCAAAATTTGAGAAATCCCAAATATGAAAATAATGAAACTTCCAACTCTCTCCGAGGGTCCTTGAGTTGCGTGAAATTTTCTAGGATCGGAAAATGCGAGAAAAATATGATATGCATGATGACCTAATGTATAACATTCCAAATTGAAAATTTGGGATGTTACAAACCTACCCCTTAAGATGAATCTAGCCCTCGAGATTCGGGTTAACTAGAAAATAGGTGAGGCTGGTCCTTGAGCAAAACTTCCTCTCTTTCCTGTGTGGCTTCATCCTCGGTGTGGTGGCTCCACGAACTTTGCAAAACTTGATAACCTTGCTGCGGGTAACTCTGCTGGCATAATCGAGAATCTTAACCGGTTTTTCCTCATATGTCAAGTCATCCTTCAACTGAATTGCCTCCAGTGGCACTGTGTCTCTTAACGGTACCTCTGCTATCTCGGGGTGACATTTCTTCAACTGAGAAACATGGAATACATCATGAACTCCTGACAGTCCTTCTGGTAATTCCAACTTATAAGCAACTTCTCCCATGCGTTGCAAAATCTTATACGGTCCAACGAAGCAGGTGCTAACTTTCCTTTAACTCCAAAACGCTTAACTCCTCAAGTGGGGATACTACGAGATATACTCTGTCTCCAACTTCATACTCAATCGCTGCGCTTTGAATCGGCATAGCTCTTTTATCCGGACTGGGCTACCTTGAGCCTGTCTCGAATCAACTTAACTCTCTGTTCGGACTCCTTAATCAAATCTGGTCCAAACAAGCGACGATCTCGGTTTAGGTCCCATAACAACGGTGTCCTGCACCTTCTTCCATCTGAGCCTCGAAAGGTGCCATCTTCAAGCTGGTTTGGTAACTGTTGTTGTAGGAAAATTCTGCATACGGCAAATTATCATCCCAGCTAGATCCGTAATCTAGGGCACAAGCTCTCAGCATTGTTGGGGAACGTAGTAATTTCAAAATTTTCCTACGATCACGCAAGACCATGGTGATGGCATAGCAACGAGAGGGAAGAGTGTCCGTCCACGTACCCTCGTAGACCGAAAGCGGAAGCGTTATAACAACGCGGTTGATGTAGTCGACGCGTCTTCACGATCCGACCGATCCAAGCACCGAACGTCACGGCACCTCCGAGTTACGCACACGTTCAGCTCGATGACGATCCCGGACTCGATCCAGCAAAGTGTCGGGGATGAGTTCCACAAGACGACGGGCGTGGTGACGATGTTGATGCTCCACCGACGCAGGGCTTCGCCTAAGCTCATGACGATATGACTTCTCCGGCGAGGCTTCGCCTAAGCTCTCTGACGATATGACCAAGTGGAATATGGTGGAAGGGGCACCGCACGGCTAAGGAAAGATCCGTAGATCAACTTGTGTGTCATGGGGTGCCCTGCCTCAGATATAAAGGAGCCAAGGGGGTGCGGCCAGCCTTGGGAGGCGCTGGAGGAGTCCTACTCCCACCGGAGTAGGACTCCCCTGTCCTAGTTGGAATAGGATTGGGAGGGGAAGAGGGAAGAGGCGCCGCCCCCTCTCCTGTCCTATTCGGACTAGAGGGGAGAGGGCGCGCAGCCCACCTGGCCGGCCCTTCCTCTTCTCCCTTGTGGCCCATGAAGGCCCATATACCCCCGGGGTTTGATAACCCGGTGTTAGGTAACTTCCTGTTTTCACTCAGAACCCTTCCAAAGTCCAAACATAGGCTTCCAATATATCAATCTTTATGTCTCGACCATTTCGAGACTCCTCGTCATGTCCGTGAGCACATCCGGGACTCCGAACAAACTTCGGTGCATCAATACTTATAAACTCATAATGAACTGTCATCGAAACGTTAAGCGTGCGGACCCTACGGGTTCGAGAACTATGTAGACATGACCTAGAACCATTCTCAGTCAATAACCAATAGCGGAACCTGGATGCCCATATTGGTTCCTACATATTCTACGAAGATCTTTATCGGTCAAACCGCATAACGACATACGTTGTTCCCTTTGTCATCGGTATGTTACTTACCCGAGATTCGATCGCGGTATCCAATACCTAGTTCAATCTGTTACCGGTAAGTCTCTTTACTCGTTCCGTAATACATCATCTCACAACTAACTCATTAGTTGTAATGCTTGCAAGGCTTAAGTGATGTGTATCACCGAGAAGGCCTAGAGATACCTCTCCGACAATCGGAGTGACAAAGCCTAATCTCGAAATACGCCAACCCAACAAGTACCTTTGGAGACACCTGTAGTACTCCTTTATAATCACCCGATTCACGTTGTGACGTTTGGTAGTACCAAAGTGTTCCTCCGTAAACGGAGTTGCATAATCTCATAGTTATAGGAACATGTATGGGTCATGAAGAAAGCATTAACATACTAAGCGATCAAGTGTTAAGCTAACGGAATGGGTCATGTCAATCAGATCATTCTACTAATGATGTGACCTTGTTAATCAAATAACAACTCCTTGTTCATGGTTAGGAAACATAACCATCTTTGATTAACAAGCTAGTCAAGTAGAGGCATACTAGTGACATCTTGTTTGTCTATATATTCACACATGTATTATGTTTCCGGTTAATACAATTCTAGCATGAATAATAAACATTTATCATGATATAAGGAAATAAATAATAACTTTATTATTGCCTCTAGGGCATATTTCCTTGAGTCTCCCACTTGCACTAGAGTCAATAATCTAGATTACAAAGTAATGATCCTTACACCCATGGAGTCTTGGTGCTGATCATGTTTTGCTCGTGGAAGAGGCTTAGTCAACGGGTGCGCAACATTCAGATCCGTATGTATTTTGCAAATCTCTATGTCTCCCACTTGGACTTGGTCCCGAATGGAATTGAAGCGTCTCTTGATGTGCTTGGTCCTCTTGTGAAATCTGGATTCCTTTGCCAAGGCAATTGCACCGGTATTGTCACGAGAAGATTTTCATCGGTCCCGATGCACTAGGTATAACACCTAGATCGGAAATGAACTCTTTCATCCAGACTCCTTCATTTGCTGCTTCGAAGCAGCTATGTACTCCGCTTCACATGTAGATCCCGCCACGACGCTTTGTTTAGAATCGCACCAACCGACAGCTCCACCGTTTAATAAAAACACGTATCCGGTTTGCGATTTAGAATCGTCCGGATCAGTGTCAAAGCTTGCATCGACGTAACCATTTACGACTAGCTCTTTGTCACCTCCATATACGAGAAACATATCCTTAGTCCTTTTCAGGTATTTCAGGATGTTCTTGACCGCTGTCCAGGTGATCTATTCCTGGATTACTTTGGTACCTTCCTGCCAAGCTTATAGCTAAGCATACGTCAGTGTCTGGTACACAGCATTGCATACATGATAGAGCCTATGGCTGAAGCATAGGAACATCTTTCATTTTCTCTCTATCTTCTCATTGTGGTCGGGCATTGAGTCTTACTCAATCTTACACCTTGCAACACAGGCAAAAAACCTTTCTTTGCCTGATCCATTTTGAACTTTTTCAAAATTTTATCAAGGTATGTGCTTTGTGAAAGTCCAATTAAGCGCCTTGATCTATCTCTATAGATCTTGATGCCCAATATGTAAGCAGCTTCACCGAGGTCTTTCATTGAAAAACTTTTATTCAAGTATCCTTTTATGCCATCCAGAAATTCTATATCATTTCCAATTAATAATATGTCGTCCACATATAATATCGTAAATGCTACAGAGCTCCCACTCACTTTCTTGTAAATACAGGCTTCTCCAAAAGTGCATATAAACCCATATGCTTTGATCACACTATCAAAGCGTTTATTCCAACTCCGAGAGGCTTGCACCGGACCATAAATTGATCGTTGGAGCTTGCACACTTTGTTAGCACCTTTTGGATCGACAAAACCTTCTGGTTGCATCATATACAACTCTTCTTCTAGAAATCCATTCAAGAATGCAGTTTTTACATCCATTTGCCAAATTTCATAATCATAAAATGCGGCAATTGCTAACATGATTCGGACAGACTTAAGCATCGCTACGGTGAGAAAGTCTCATCGTAGTCAACCCCTTGAACTTGTCGAAAACCTTTCGCAACAAGTCGAGCTTTGTAGAAGTTACATTACCATCGGCGTCTGCATCTTCTTCTTAAAGATCCATTTATTTTCAATGGCTTGCCGATCATCGGGCAAGTCAACCAAAGTCCATACTTTGTTCTCATACATGGATCCCATCTCAGATTTCATGGCTTCCAGCCATTCTGGGCTCACCATCGCTTCTTCATAGTTTGTAGGTTCGCCATGGTCAAGTAACATGACTTCCAGAATAGGATTACCGTACCACTGTGCGTATTTTATTCTGGGTCGACCCACTGAGGTTCAAGAGTAACTTGATCTGAAGTTTCATGATCATCATCATTAGTTTCTCCACTAATTGGTGTAGTTGTCACAGAACCATTTCTTGTGATGAACTACTTTCCAATAAGGGAGCAGATACTGATTATCTCATCAAGTTCTACTTTCCTCCCACTCACTTCTTTCGAGAGAAACTCTTTCTCTAGAAAGGATCCGAATTTAGCAACGAAAATCTTGCCTTCAGATCTGTGATAGAAGGTGTACCCAATAGTCTCCTTTGGGTATCCTATGAAGACACATTTTTCCGATTTGGGTTCGAGCTTATCTGGTTGAAGTTTCTTTACATAAGCATCGCAGCCCCAAACTTTAAGAAACGACAACTTTGGTTTCTTGCCAAACCACAGTTCATAAGGCGTCGTCTCAACGGATTTTGACGGTGTCCTATTTAACGTGAATGCGCCGTCTCTAAAGCATAACCCCAAAACGATAGTGGTAAATCGGAAATAGACATCATAGATCGCACCATATCTAGTAAAGTACGATTCTGACGTTCGGACACACCATTTCTCCGTGGTGTTCCGGTATGGCGTGAGTTGCGAAACTATTCCACATTGTTTCAAATGTAAACCAAACTCGTAACTCAAATATTCTCCTCCACGATCAGATCGTAGGAATTTTATTTTCTTGTTACGATGATTTTCCACTTCACTCTGAAATTCTTTGAACTTTTCAAATGTTTCAGATTTGTGTTTCATTAAGTAGATATACCCATATCTGCTCAAATCATCTGTGAAGGTGAGAAAATAACGATACCCGCCGCGTGCCTCAACATTCATTGGACCACAAACATCAGGATGTATGATTTCCAATAAATCTGTTGCTCGCTCCATAGTTCCGGAGACCCGCGTTTTTGTCATCTTGCCCATGAGGCACGGTTCGCACGTACAAAGTGATTCATAATCAAGTGATTCGAAGCCCATCAAGATGGAGTTTCTTCATGCGTTTTACACCGATATGACCTAAACGGCAGTGCCACAAATAAGTTGCACTATCATTATCAACTCTGCATCTTTTGGCTTCAACATTATGAATATGTGTATCACTACTGCCGAGATTCAACAAGAATAGACCATTCTTCAAGGGTGCATGACCATAAAAGATATTACTCATATAAATAGAACAACCATTATTCTCTCGATTTAAATGAATAACCGTCTCGCATTAAACAAGATCCAGATATAATGTTCATGCTCAACGCCGGCACCAAATAACAATTATTTAGGTCTAAAACTAATCCCGAAGGTAGATGTAGAGGTAGCGTGCCGATTGCGATCACATCGACTTTGGAACCATTTCCAACGCGCATCGTCACCTCGTCCTTAGCCAATCTTCGCCAATCCGTAGTTCCTGCTTCGAGTTGCAAATATTGGCAATGTAACCAAGATCAAATACCTGGTACTATCATGAGTATTAGTAAGGTACACATCAATAACATGTATATCACATATACCTTTGTTCACCTTGCCATCCTTTTTATCCGCCAAATACTTGGGGCAGTTCCGCTTCCAAAGGTGTCTGCTTGCAATAAAAACACTCAGTTTCAGGCTTAGGTCCAGACTTGGGTTTCTTCTCTTGATCAGCAACTTTCTTGCTGTTCTTTTTGAAGTTTCCCTTCTTCTTCCCTTTGCCCTTCTTCTTGAAACTAGTGGTCTTGTTGATCATCAACACTTGATGCTCTTTCTTGATTTCTACCTCCGCAGCTTTTAGCATCGCGAAGAGCTCAGGAATTGTCTTAGTCATCCCTTGCATATTATAGTTCATCACGAAGCTCTTGTAGCTTGGTGGCGATGATTGGAGAATTACATCAATGACACTATTATCCGGAAGATTAACTCCCAGCTGAATTAAGTGATTGTTATACCGGACATTACGAGTATGTGCTCACCGACGTAACTATTCTCCTCCATCTTGCAGCTATAGAACTTGTTGGAGACTTCATATCTCTCAATCCGGGCATTTGCTTGAAATATTAACTTCAACTCTGGAACATCTCATATGCTCCATGACGTTCAAAACGTCGTTGAAGACCCGGTTCTAAGCCGTAAAGCATGGCACATTGAACTATAGTGTAGTCTTCAGATCTGCTTTGACAGACGTTCATAACTTATGGATCAGAATCTGCAGTAGGCCTGGCACCCAGCGGTGCTTCCATGACGTAATTTTTCTGTGCAGCAATGAGGATAATCCTCAAGTTACGGACCCAGTCTGTGTAATTGCTACCATCATCTTTCAACTTTGCTTTCTCAAGGAACGTATTAAAATTCAACGGAACAACAAAGACGAGCCATCTATCTACACCAAACATAGACAAGCAAAATACTATCGGTACTAAGTTCATGATAAGTTTAAGTTTGATTAATCATATTAAAACCTCCCACTTAGACAGACATCTCTCTAGTCATCTAAGTGATCACGTGATCCAAATCAACTAAACCATGTCCGATCATCACGTGAGATGGAGTAGTTTCAATAGTGAACATCACTATGTTGATCATATCTACTATATGATTCACGCTCGACCTTTCGGTCTCTGTGTTCCGAGGCCATATCTGTTATATGCTAGGCTCGTCAAGTTTAACCTGAGTATTCTGCGTGTGCAACTGTTTTGCACCCGTTGTATTTGAACGTAGAGCCTATCACACCCGATCATCACGTGGTGTCTCAAAGACGAAGAACTTTCGCAATGGTGCATACTCGGGAGAACACTTCTTGATAATTTTTAGTGAGAGATCATCTTATAATGCTACCGTCAATCAAAGCAAGATAAGATGCATAAAGGATAAACATCACATGCAATCAATATAAGTGATATGATATGGTCATCATCGTCTTGTGCTTGTGATCTCCATCGCCAAGCACCGTCATGATCACCATCGCCACCGGGCGCGACACCTTGATCTCCATCTTAGCATCGTTGTCGTCTCGCCAATCTTATGCTTCCACGACTATCACTACCGCTTAGTAATAAAGTAAAGCATTACATCGCGATTGCATTTCATACAATAAAGAGACAACCATAAGGCTCCTACCGGTTGCCGATAACTCGGTTACAAAACATGATCATCTCATACAATAAAATATAGCATCACGTCTTGACCATATCACATCACAACATGCCCTGCAAAAACAAGTTAGACGTCCTCTACTTTGTTGTTGCAAGTTTTACGTGGCTGCTACGGGCTGAGCAAGAACCGTTCTTACCTACGCATCAAAACCACAACGATAGTTTGTCAAATAGACTCCGGTTTAACCTTCTCAAGGACCGGGCGTAGCCACACTCGGTTCAACTAAAGTTGGAGAGACAGTCTTCCGAAGCCATCTATGTGCAAAGCACGCCGAGGGAACCGGTCTCGCGTAAGCGTGACGCGTAAGGTTGGTCCGGATCGTCTCGCCCAACAATACCGCTGAACCAAAGTATGACATGCTGGTAGGCAGTATGACTTGTATCGTCCACAACTCACTTGTGTTCTACTCGTGCATATGACATCTACGCATAAAACCAGGCTCTGATACCACTGTTGGGGAACGTAGTAATTTCAAAATTTTCCTACGATCACGCAAGACCATGGTGATGGCATAGCAACGAGAGGGAAGAGTGTCCGTCCACGTACTCGTGAGACCGAAAGCGAAGCGTTATAACAACGCTGTTGATGTAGTCAGACGCCTTCACGATCCGACCGATCCAAGCAATCAACGTACGGCACCTCCGAGTTACGCACACGTTCAGCTCGATGACGATCCCGGACTCGATCCAAAGAAAGTGTCGGGATGAGTTCCGTCAACACGACGGCGTGGTAGCGATGTTGATGCTCCACCGACGCAGGCTTCGCCTAAGCTCCGCGACGATATGACTTCTCCGCGCAGGCTTCGCCTAAGCTCTACGACGATATGACCGAAGTGGAATATGGTGGAAGGGGCACCAGACACGGCTAAGGAAAGATCCAGAGATCAACTTGTGTGTCATGGGGTGCCCCTGCCTCAGATATAAAGGAGCCAAGGGGGTGCGGCCAGCCTTGGGAGGCGCTGCCGAGGAGTCCTACTCCCACCGGGAGTAGGACTCCCTTGTCCTAGTTGGAATAGGATTGGGGAGGGGAAAGAGGGAAGGGCGCCGCCTCTCTCCTTGTCCTATTCGGACTAGAGGGGAGGGGGGCGCAGCCCACCTGGCCGCCCTTCCTCTTCTCCCTTGTGGCCCATGAAGGCCCATATACCCCGGGGTTTCAGTAACCCCTGTTCCGTAACTTCTCGCTTTCACTCGGAACCCTTCCAAGTCCAAACATAGGCTTCCAATATATCAATCTTTATGTCTCGACCATTTCGAGACTCCTCGTCATGTCCGTGATCACATCCGGGACTCGAACAAACTTCGGTGCATCAATACTTATAAACTCATAATGAACTGTCATCGAAGCGTTAAGCGTGCGGACCCTACGGGTTCGAGAACTATGTAGACATGACCTAGAACCATTCTCGGTCAATAACCAATAGCGGAACCTGGATGCCCATATTGGTTCCTACATATTCTACGAAGATCTTTATCGGTCAAACCGCATAACGACATACGTTGTTCCCTTTGTCATCGGTATGTTACTTACCCGAGATTCGATCGTCGGTATCCAATACCTAGTTCAATCTCGCTACGGTAAGTCTCTTTACTCGTTCCGTAATACATCATCTCACAACTAACTCATTAGTTGTAATGCTTGCAAGGCTTAAGTGATGTGTATCACCGAGAAGGCCTAGAGATACCTCTCCACAATCGGAGTGACAAAGCCTAATCTCGAAATACGCCAACCCAACAAGTACCTTTGGAGACACCTGTAGTACTCCTTTATAATCACCCATTGCCAGTGACGCTTTGGTAGTACCAAAGTGTTCCTCCGGTAAACGGAGTTGCATAATCTCATAGTTATAGGAACATGTATGGGTCATGAAGAAAGCATTAACATACTAAACGATCAAGTGTTAAGCTAACGGAATGGGTCATGTCAATCAGATCATTCTACTAATGATGTGACCTTGTTAATCAAATAACAACTCCTTGTTCATGGTTAGGAAACATAACCATCTTTGATTAACAAGCTAGTCAAGTAGAGGCATACTAGTGACATACTGTTTGTCTATATATTCACACATGTATTATGTTTCCGGTTAATACAATTCTAGCATGAATAATAAACATTTATCATGATATAAGGAAATAAATAATAACTTTATTATTGCCTCTAGGGCATATTTCCTTCAAGCATGTCCTCCAGAATCTGATTGACTCTCTCGGTCTGTCCATCGGTCTGTGGGTGGAAAGCTGTACTGAATTCCAATCGGGTTCCCAATGTTTCGTGCAACTGGTTCCAAAATTTCGAGGTAAACTGAGTTCCTCTATCTGATACGATGCTCCTCGGAACTCCGTGTAAGCACACAATTCTGGTCATGTATATCTTTGCCAACTTAGCACTGCTCCAAGTCCTCGACGTGAAGCGTCGCAATACACCTCATAATCCTTAGTCTGATCTGGCAATATCAAGGCTGGTGAGGTGACCAATCTTTTCTTCAACTCCTGAAAACTTGCCTCACAGTCCTCAGTCCATATAAATTTGTTTTCCTTCTTCAACAATTCAGTCATAGGCTTAGCAATCCTTGAGAAATTTTCAATGAATCTTCGGTAGTATCCTGCGAGTCCAAGGAAACTCCGAATCTCTCCAACTGTCGTTGGTGCTTCCCATTTGGTTACGGTCTCAACTTTTGTGGGGTCAACTGCTATTCCTTCTCCGGATATAACATGTCCGAGAAATCCAACTTCCTTTAGCCAAAACTCACATTTGCCGAACTTGGCATACAACTGGTGTTCCTCGGTTTCTCCAAAACCAATCGCAAATGTTCCTTGTGTTCCTCTTCATTCTTTGAGAAAATCAAAATGTCATCAATGAACACCACGATTTAACTTATCCAAAACTCATAAACACTTTGTTCATCGTGTTCATGAAATAGGCTGGTGCGTTAGTCGATCCAAATGACATAACGGTATACTCGTATAGTCCATATCTTGTGGTAAATGCTGTCTTGGGTATGTCCTGCTCCCGAATCTTCAATCGATGGTACCACGATCGCAAGTCGATCTTGGAAAACACCTTGGCTCCTTGCAAGCGATCAAACAGATCATTTATCATAGGTAGTGGGTACTTGTTCTTGATTGTTACTTCATTCAATCCACGATAATCAACAACCATTCTTAACGATCCATCCTTCTTCTCCACTAGCAAAACGGGTGATCCCCAAGGTGAAGAACTTGGGCGTATAAAACCTTTATCCAAAAGCTCCTTAATCGCTTCTTGATTTCCGCCAAATCGTGCGGGCATCCTATATGGTCGCTCGATATTGGGCCTGTTCTCGCAAAAGTTCTATCAAAACTCAATGTCTCTATCCGGTGGCATTCCCGGCAACTCTTCCTAAATACATCAGGAAAATCCTTCACCACCGGTACTTCTTCCCGCACCACTCGATAGGCAATTAACTTGCGCTCTTCTCGGTGATGCCGTGATACATACTTAATCCTTCTTCCTTCCGGTGTTGTGAGAAAAATCGTCTTACTTGGCGCAATCGATGTTTCCTCCATACATCGACAGCCAATCCATACCGAGAATTACATCAAATCCTTGCGATTCCGTAATGATCAAATCCGTCCGGGAATACATGCCTTCCTATACTTAATGGCACTTGAAAACATCCTTGTTCGGCCATATACTCCGCCTCTGGTGAGCTTACTAGCAAAGGGGTTTTAAGAATCCGAGTAGGTAGGCTATACTTCTCTACAAATCCCTTGATATGTATGAATGCGATGCACCGGTATCGAAAAGAACTAGTGCAGTAAATGACTTAACCAAAACTTACGATTCTTGCATCGGGCTGATCTTCAACCTCCTCCACTTCACTGTGGTTCACCTGTCCCCTGTTGAAAGGGTTGGGTTTCTTTCCAGAGCTTCCATTGCCATTTCCATTCTGGCCTTCTGGGCAGTCATTGGCATAATGCCCAGTCTTGCGGCACTTAAAGCAAGTAATATGACTCATGTCTACTTTGGATGGTGTTGACGGGTTGGTGCGATTCTGTCCGTTGCTTCCTCCATTCCCGTTCCCATTCTTGGTGTTGTTATGGTTATGCGAATTACCTCCTCCATGGGGATGCTGAACCTGAATTCTGACTTAGGGGTATAACGAGGTTTCTGCTGAGCTCCAGTTATACTTCCCTTGCCCATACTTCCGCTATGCAGTTCTCAATTCTTCTGCTTTCCTTCAATCATCAAGGGCTCGGTCTACTAACTCCTGGTAGTTATTGAACCGGCTACCATCAACGGCATGCTGAACTCATCATTCAGTCCTTCTAGGAACTTCTCTGTTTAGCTGCATAAAGCAACGCGTCATCTGGGGCATAACGTGCTAATTTACTAAAGTCATCCACGTACTGGCCAACAGTCCTTCCTCCTTGGCGTAAGTTGCGAAACTCACACTTCTTCATGGCCATAGCTACTGCTGAAACATGGGCTGTGCGAAAAGCTTGCTGAAACTGATCCCATGTGACAGTGTCTACAGGGTAAGTGGCTGTGAAATTCTCCCACCATGCTGCTGCGGGTCCTTCGAGTCGATGTGCTGCAAACTTCACTCTTTCTCCATCTGTGCATCCTGCAGTGGTCAGCTCCCTTCCTATCTTGTGGAGCCAGTCATCTGCTACAATCGGCTCGGTGCCACTGGAATACACCGGCGGGTTTAGTCTAAGGAAACGAGTCAGATGATCCGCAGGTGGTGGTGGTGGTGGGTTGTTGTTGTTACCCTGGTTCTGCACCAATGTTTGAATCAGGGTATTCTGCTGCTGGATCGGTTGGGTGATCTCTGGCGGAAAACAAATCCGGGGTCGCGTCTTAGAGGCATCTTGGGTTTAGAAAAGATGAGAATTTAGAATAGAATGAGGTCTAAGGGAATCACTACCCAATTGCACATGAGCAAATGCACACAAAATCACTTCATTCAATCAAACAAGGGCTTACAACGATCTAACTATCGCAAAAGTGCGTGTACTATAATGTTTACACGGGGGGGAAATACTACTAATATGTGGGGGACTTCTACTAATTTGAACCGGTGGAAGACTCCATAATGTCTGCTCCAGCTTCGTCTTCAAAGTCGGGTTCACTTGGATCCGAATCGGTGTCGTCGATGTTGATGTAGTCGCTTGGGCAATCGACATACTGGTCTTCATTCCCGAGCGCCAACTTCTTCTAGAGTTCTTCAATCTCGCATTACTTAAGATCGTTATAGTGTCTTGCTAGAGCTACGATCTCGCCCATATAGTCCTTGCGAGTTGTCTTTAGTTCTTCTTCAAGTTCGATGATCCTTCCCTTTGCATTCTCGCAACTCCAACATATCATTGCACATCCGGTTCTCCTGGCGCCGAATGTCTTTGGTTTAACTCTGGATGAACGCTGCAATGGATCTATCCTTCTTGGTGCTGACGACGTCCCATTTGTTATCTCGGCGTCCGCAAATCTGGTAGATAGTGTCCTTGAGGTCTTCTTGATAAACTTCTCCAATGCGTCCCATGGTGATGTGAGCTGCCATGCTTTTTCCCAGACTCCAAGTTGGTGCACTGAAAACACTGTCTATAGGCTTGGTGATTGGGGCGAATGTCCTTCCCGAACGTGAGCTTGAATCTTCCAGCTCCTCTTGAGGCATAGTGGCGTTGAAAGTCCGGTGAAGCTTGGTAGTCCAATGTTCAGTACTTGGTAACTTCCTTCAAGTGAAATCCAAAAGGTGTGCCTTCATCCGGTTGGGTGTACTTGATCTTCGCGTCCTTCATCCTAAAGAGAGTAGAAAAGATGAGGAGTTAGAAAATGGGAAGAGAGTAGTGATCTATGGCTTTATCTTAGTGGTCGTGTCCTACTGGCGTGGTGCTCGATACCATTCTCTCAGAGCGACCAGACCGAATGGATCTAGTGCTCTGTGCTCGGTCATCCCGGATCAAGAATGTCGACACCACACAAGATTTCAAGGATTTATAACAGAGTAGCCATCACACACTTATTACATCGTTGTCCACAAGGGAACTCAATACAATAATATGGCTTAAGGCCATCTAATAATAACAGCGGAAGGCTTGGAAGACAAGTGAGTCCATCAACTCCATCGGCATCACTTAGTATAGAACCACGACCTAACACCTTACTCGTGTCTGAAAAGTCTGCAACGTGAAAGTTGCAGCCCAAAACGGGTCAAGACATGGAATATGCCGGCAATGTAACACATAGAGAACAATGAAGCAACAAGCCTATACTACATGCATATATGGCTGGTGGTAAGGCTCTACGGTTACATTTTGCATAAAGCTGGTTTTTCCCTACATCAAAGGAATAATTTTATTTAACTATCATGGTGGTTGTTAAACATTGAGAATGGTTGACAGCATCCTCAATCCCAATTGAAAGTACTCATTAAACCCAATAACTTTATTATTAGAAGTAACATGTTGAGATTCACATGATATTCAAGTACTAGATACTCAAGATGTCCATAACCGGGGACACGGCTAATCATGATTAGTTTTTACACTCTGCAGAGGTTTGAGCACTTTTCCCCACAAGACTCGATCGCCTCCGTTTGGTTCTCGCACTACATGGTGTTTGAGAGACGGATGACCGAGACACAGATCTTTCGTAAGCGCTTAGCACCTTACTTGTGGGTAGACCGTACACCTACTTTCCCTACATCCGCTAGTCTACCCGTAAGAGTTCGCACAACTTAGTCAACTATGCCAGAGCCCATAATTGGCTTGTGGCTGCACACGGAAGTTTCTAGTTTGAATAATCTTATGATCCCTTTGAGCACAGGTGGCGGTCCAAGAAATACAGTAAAGTCCTGATAGAAACCAGGTGCCTCAATCCACCCAGATGTGTGTTTAGGTTGCCACCTTAGATAAACCATTAATTAACAATCTCACATCTGTCATGGATATTCACTCACCCAATCCACGTCTACTAGCATAGCATGGCATAATTAAGCAAACGTAGAAGTAACTCCCAAGGGTTTGATAATAAAAGCAGGTAATAGGTACTACCTCAATCTACTTCCCAAACCCACAATTTAATTAGATCCTAAACATGCAAGTGTTTGAGGGTTTGATCTAATGCAATAAAAGCTGGGTATGAGAAGAGTATGATCAAAGTGTTACTTGCCTTCTTTGATGATCCGCGAGACCTAGAGATTCAAGTAACAAGCGGCGCACTCGGGTGATCTAACGCACAAACAACAAGCATACAATAAGTACTCATCTAATGCACGGGAAATCTCGAATAAAAGATCTAACCAGATAGTTCAACTTAAGAACCCTGGTTGCAAAAGAATCGAATCAAATAAAACATCGAAAGTCGGAACTCGAGAGAGAACGACTCGGTTTAGCAAATCTGAAACTAAGTCAAAATTTTACAGTAGCAAAACTCTGTGTAAGTAGGTTAGTCGAACGGCGGTTTCAGAACGAAACTCCAGCGCTTGAATCACCTGATTCCGATAAACGAGCAAGAAATAAAACAGATTTGAAAATCGGATCGAAATCGAATCAAAAAATAACGGATTAAATCCGATTAAAAGAAAACGACGAACGGATTAAATAACGAACGTTCGTTAACAGAACTAATCCAACGAACACGTTCATTGAAACGAACGGGTCGGTGAACATTCACTAATTAAGAAAACCGAAAAAAATAAAAACCATCTAGGTTTTAAAAAAAACCGAACATCTAAAAAAAACCGGATCGGGTCTTTTAAAAAAAAACCGGATCGGGGGGTTGTGGCGGTGGCTACCTCCGGCGGGTCGCCGACGGGGCTCCGGCCTCCGGCGGGCGGTGGCGGGGTCGAGCGTGGGGCGGCGAGGCGGTGGGTGGCGAGGGGCGGCGGGTGGCTCGGCGGCGGCGGCCTTGGCGGGCGGCGGCTCGGGTGGAGGCGGCGGCTGCTCGACGTGAGGAGAGAGGGGCGGCGGTATAAATAGAAGGGGGGCTCACGGCTTGGGGAAGGGGCCAGGTGGCGACCTCGTGTCCGACCCGGACACTAGCGGCGGCGGCGGGTGGCGGCGGGGCTCGGCTGGCGTCGCAAGGCGAGGGAGAGAGGGAGGTGGGCAGGGCTGGCCGAGGCGCTGGCTGGTTGGGCCTTGGCCTGGAAGCGCGATTTTTTATTTAAAACAAAACAAAACGGATTAAAAAAATACCAAACGAACTCCGATTTTAATAAAATAATTTTCCCGACTCCTAAAAATGAGTCGAACAAAATGAACTTTAAAAGCGGCAAACATGCATAAATTTTTAAATGCTCATTTTGCCTAAGCAAAACAAATCTTCCAAATCCAAATTTGATTTATTTATAATATCTTCATTTTTCCTAAATATTGGGAAAGTCATATTATTCCCTCTCTTAAGTTTTTATAGGAAAAACTTTATGAAGATAATTAAATAAATCCAATGATCCTATTTTCAAAATTTGAGAAATCCCAAATATGAAAATAATGAAACTTCCAACTCTCTCCGAGGGTCCTTGAGTTGCGTGAAATTTTCTAGGATCGGAAAATGCGAGAAAAATATGATATGCATGATGACCTAATGTATAACATTCCAAATTGAAAATTTGGGATGTTACATCCATAATCACAACACAACGATACTTGCCAAAGATAACAACCATATCAAGATCACAAAGCATTGACACTGACATGAGGTTGTATCCTAAGGACTCAACAAGCATGACTTTGTCCATGTGTATGTCCTTAGAGATCGCAACCTTACCAAGACCCAATACCTGACTTTTGCCTTTGTCAGCACAGTTGATATGCTTCAGATGAGACGCTGATAAGGGAGCATCCATCAATAGATTCTTGTCACCAGTCATGTGATTTGTACATCCACTATCGAGAACACACTCAGTGGCTTTGGGTTGATCATCCTGCAGATGAATTAGTGCAACTTACAATCTCATATAATTCATCAGTGAAGAATATGATATCAAGTTCATCAGATGAATTTCATCACCAAGATAACAGATAAGCGGTATGAGGACGTGTGAAATGAAAGTTCATTTCATCATGATTAGCTGCGTCCTTTCGAGCATTTTTGTCGCCCCAAGACAAATTCTTGACGCGTTTAAAGCACGTCTGGAGACCTGACCCTGCAGAAGAAGTTAGTTATTTTTCTTCACCACCCACATCTGAAGGGGTGGCAAGGAGTTCATCACTCTGCAAGCACCATATGAGAATGGTGGCATAGAGGCCAATCCATTTCGTTTCACATAAGAGGGGTTAGGGTAAGCATATGAATAAGTAGAGAAATTCTCCGAGGACTTATGAGCATATTGGTTTGAAGAATAATGCACATATTCATAGCCCTTAGCTCTACCCTGCGAAACAGAGTTGTTAGCACGATGATAATCATATGAGGACTTTGATCCTTTTGAGGAATTTGATCCACGTGAGGAATTTGGTCCGTGTGAGGACTTGGATCCATGTGAAGAATTTGGTCCATATGAAGAGTTTGATCTGGGGTTCCTATTCTTCACAGGTGGTGTCATGAGGACATTCACCTGAAGACTTTCAAGGCACTTCTTGGGAACCCATATTTTCTTCATGGGGGAACCGTTCCTGCAGTTAGTGCCAACATATCTAGCAAATACTTCACCATTCTGATTTTTGGACAGTTTATAGTTGGAGTCAAATGACTCATCGGAAGAATGAGGAGATTCGCATGTAAAGCCAGATAAGTTAGATGGATCAACTGGAGGTCCCTTTGCAGCAACCCATGAGGTTTTGGGATACCGCTCGGGCTTCCAATATGTTCCATCGGCATTGAGTTTCCTCTCAAAGGCAATACCCTCTTTCCTAGGGTTCTGTTGAAGATCTGCTTTTAAGCACATCACAAAGAGTCTGATGCCCTTTGAGGCTTTTGTACATGCTGTCATATACAATTCCTTCAGCCCTGCATCGTCGGTGATACTAGAAATGTCCTCGGATGAGGAATTAGTGATAGCAGAGGCAGGTGAAGAATTTGTAACAGTTGAAGCATTTGAACATTCAGGTGAAGAATTAGCGATTCACGCTCAATGCACTTTAAGCATGGAGGAACAAATTCTTCCTGAGAAGCGCTGATTTGTTGAGCAAGTAATGAATCACGCTCCTTCTGAAGATCTTCATAACTCACTCTTAGCTTCTCAAGATCTTGCTTTCGTTGAAGAAATTCATAAGAAACTTTCTCATGATCAGATAAGAGAGTGTTATGATGACCTTGAAGGCTGTCAAACCTAGTGAAGTCTCTCAAGATTTTCCAGGGGGCTTTAGTGCGATCCATTTCTTCACCTAACATATCATCACTCTTATCTAGCATGTTTTGAACCTTTTCCAAGGCATGTTGTTGTTTCGTGGCAATGCAAACAAGTTTGTTATAGCTAGGTTCAATATCATCATCAGATCCATAGTCACTAAATTCAGATGAGGAACATTCGGTTACCTCGACACCCTTTGCCATGAGACATGATGCAGGAGATGATGATTCTGGTTCGAAAGTCATCGTTTTGAGAGATTCCTTGAAGTCCTCAAACCAAGGATCGTAACGGGTTCGATGACCTTCATAGACGTCGGAGATTCGGTCCCAGATAAGCTTCGCATTGCAAATATGCATAATGCGCTTGAATTCATTTCTAGATAGGCGGGAACAGATGATATCCTTCGCCATGATGTCAAGTCGAGTGTACTTGCGAATATCATCTGCGTTCGCCGTCTTGCATAGATCAAGAAGACCAATTTCGATGACGGTCCACAGCTGTCATCCATTGCCATGAGGAGCTTCCTCATCATGGCCTTCCACTTGGGATAATCATGACCGTCAAAGATAGGGCATGCCACTCCATACCTGCGGTCGACATAACTAAAACTCCAGGTGGTTAAACCAAAATCACACAGAACAAGGGAGTACCTTGCTCTGATACCAACTGAAAGTGCGTTATATCGACTAGAGGGGGGTGAATAGGCGATTTTTATGAATTCTTCACTGAGGAATTTGCCGGTGAGGAAATTCCTTAGCGAAGAACTACTTGCAATGAATAAGTACTCGAAGTAAGCATAAGAGAATGCGTGCATGGTCATCATGATGAAATGAAGACAATCAAAGAGCATGTAAAGCGTAGACACAGGATAGCACAAGATGAAGACAAACAGACTGAAGAAATTGAACTGAGGAAATTGAGAAAGTCTTCAGTCAAAGTCTTCAAACACAGATATGAACGAACACTCAAAACAGTAATGAAGAAATGAAAGGGTTGAGGAAATAGAACTTGTAAGGTTGGCGAAGACAATGATTTGGTAGACCAGTTCCAACTACTGTCTCAGTTGTACGTCTGGTTGGAGCGGCTGAGTATTTAAACTCGAGGACACATAGTCCCGGACACCCAGTCGCTGAGCACACAGCTCAGGACACCAAGTCCTCACCGTATTCTCCTTGAACTAAGGTCACTGACCTCGTCCAATCACTCGTGGTAAGTCTTGGTGACTTCCAAACCTTCACACACTTGGTCACTCAGCGATCCACAATTCCTCTTGGATGCTCTAGACCATGACGCCTAACCGTCTGGAAGAAGCACAGTCTTCAAAGGTAACAAGCGTCGGATCCATGCAGGATCAATCTCTTGATGATGCTCAATCACTTTGGGTTTGTAGGGGTTTGGTTTTGGGTTTTCCTCACTCGATGATTTTTCGCTCAAAGTCCTCGAGAGGATGGGTTGCTCTCAAATGACAAGTGTCAAGTTCTCTCGAGCAGCCAACCAGCTAGTGGTTGTAGGGGCGGCTATTTATAACCTAGGGAGGAGCCCGACATGATAAGACATAAATGCCCTTCAATGATATGACCGTTAGGTGGATAAGATATTTTGGGACAGGTGGCCAAGAAGACAAAGAATGGTCGGAAATTTGACTCTCAAATTCCTCGGGGCTATCATGTTCCTCATCGTAGGCAATCCGACTGGCGAATTCCTAACTCCTCGGGCCGAACAAATTCCTCGTGACTGTAAGAACTTCGTCTCACATCAAGAAATTGACTGAACTATATGAGATTTCCAAAGGCTTCACTCGAAGGGATTGGTAGATGTAGGATTTTGAGTTGAGCATCACATGGAAATTTTTCCTTAGTATTTCCTCAACCCCCTTTAACAGTACGGTGTTTCCTATGACTCAAGAAAGAGAAAATGAAACTACGAAAACAAAAGTATTCACGCTTCATGTTCCTCAAATGAATACCAAGTCTTCAAGGTCACACCAATTTCTTCACTTTCAAAGTCTTGAAAGTCTTCAATATCAAAGTCTTCAAGAAGAACTTCATTTTTAGGGTCGACTTTCACTGTAAATATCAAACTCCTCATAGACTTATAGACCTGTGTACACTCATAAACACATTAGTTTCTTAACCTATAAGTCTTCAATACACCAAAATCACTAAGGGGTACTAGATGCACTTACATATAACTATCCATCAACATGCAACAAAGAGTCACTCCAAAGCCACTAACAGCGGAGAACAAACGTAGAGATTATGGTAGGGTACGAAACCACCTCAAAGTTATTCTTTCGGATCGATCTAATAAAGAGTTCGTACTAGAATAACACCTTAAGACACAAATCAACCAAAACCCTAATGTCACCTAGATACTCCATTGTCACCTCAAGTATCCGTGGGGATGATTATACGATATGCATCACACAATCTCAGATTCATCCAACCAACACAAAGTACTTCAAAGAGTGCCCCAAAGTTTCTACCGGAGAGTCAAGAACGCCTGCCAACCCCTATGCATAGGTTCATGGGCGGAACCCGCAAGTTGGTCACCAAAACATACATCAAGTGGCACATGATATCCCATTTTCACCACAGATAAGCACGGCAAGACATACATCAAGTGTTCTCATAAAACACTCAATCTGATAAGATAACTTCAAGGGGAAACTCAATTCATCACAAGAGAGTAGAGGGGGAGAAACATCATAAGATCCAACTATAATAGCAAAGCTCGTGATACATCAAGATCGTGCCATAGAGGGAACACGAGAGAGAACACGAGAGAGAGAGAGAGAGAGAGAGAGAGAGAGAGAGAGAGATCAAACACATAGCTACTGGTACATACCCTCAGCCCCGAGGGTGAACTACTCCCTCCTTGTCATGGAGAGCGCCAGGATGATGAAGATGGCCACCGGTGATGGATTCCACCTCCGGCTGGGTGCTGGAACGGGCTCCCGAGAGGTTTTTGGTGGCTACAGAGGCTTGCGGCGGAGGAACTCCTAATCTATCTTCTGTTCTGGATGTTTTACGATACGTAGGTATATATGGGTGCAAGGGGTACGTCGGTGGAGCTTCGGGGGCCCCACGAGGCAGGGGGGCGCGCCCCCCACCCTCGTGGCCAGCTCACGTATCTTCTGACGTAGATTCCAAGTCTATCCGGTGGCTTTCCTTCCAAAAATAACTTCTCCAGTTGATTTCGTTCCGTTTTGACTCCGTTTGATATGCCTTTTCTTCGAAATACTGAAATAGGGAAAAAAACAGCAAATCTGGGCTGGGCCTCCGGTTAATAGGTTAGTCCCAAAATTAATATAAAAGTGGAAAATAAAGCCCAATATTGCCCAAAACAGTAGATAATATAGCATGGAGCAATAAAAAATTATAGATACGTTGGAGACGTGTCAAGCATCCCCAAGCTTAATTCACCGTCATTCCTCGAGTAGGTAAATGATAAAAAAGATAATTTTCGATGTGGAATGCTACTTGCATAATTTCATTGTAATTCTTCTTAATTGTGATATGAATATTCAGATCCGAAAGATTCAAGACAAAAGTTCATATTGACATAAATGTAATAATACTTCAAGCATACTAACAAAGCAATTATGTCTTCTCAAAATAACATGGCCAAAGAAAGTTATCCCTACAAAATCATATAGTCTAGCTGTGCTCTATCTTCACCACACAAAGTATTTAAATCATGCACAACCCCGATGACAAGCCAAGCAATTGTTTCATACTTTTGACATTCTCAAAACTTTTTCAATCTTCACGCAGTACATGAGCATGAGCCATGGACATAGCACTATAGGTGGAATAGAATGGTGGTTGTGGAGAAGACAAAAAAGGAGAAGATAGTCTCACATCAACTAGGCGTATCAACGGGCTATGGAGATACCCATCAATAGATATCAATGTGAGTGAGTAGGGATTGCCATGCAACGGATACACTAGAGCTATAAGTATATGAAAGCTCAACAAAAGAAACTAAGTGGGTGTGCATCCAACTTGCTTGCTCACGAAGACCTAGGGCATTTTGAGGAAGCCCATCATTGGAATATACAAGCCAAGTTCTATAATGAAAATTCCCACTAGTATATGAAAGTGACAACATAGGAGACTCTCTATCATGAAGATCACGGTGCTACTTTGAAGCACAAGTGTGGTAAAAGGATAGTAGCATTGCCCCTTCTCTCTTTTTCTCTCATTTTTTGGGCCTTTTCTCTTTTTTTATGGCCTCTTTTTTTTTCTTTTTTTTCGTCCAGAGCCTCATCCCGACTTGTGGGGGAATCATAGTCTGCATCATCCTTTCCTCACTTGGGACAATGCTCTAATAATGATGATCATCACACTTTTATTTACTTACAACTCAACAATTACAACTCGATACTTAGAAAAAAATATGACTCTATATGAATGCCTCCGGCGGTGTACCGGGATATGCAATGATTCATAAGTGACATGTATGAAAGAATTATGAACGGTGGCTTTGCCACAAATACGATGTCAACTACATGATCATGCTAAGCAATATGACAATGATGGAGCGTGTCATAATAAACGGAATGGTGGAAAGTTGCATGGCAATATATCTCGGAATGGCTATGGAAATGCCATGATAGGTAGGTATGGTGTCTGTTTTGAGGAAGGTTTATGGTAGGTGTATGATACCGGCGAAAGCTGCGTGGTATTAGAGAGGCTAGCAATGGTGGAAGGAAGAAGAGTGCGTATAATCCATGGACTCAACATTAGTCATAAAGAACTCATATACTTATTGCAAAAATCTACAAGTTATCAAAGCAAAGTATTACGCGCATGCTCCTAGGGGGATAGATTGGTAGGAAAAGACCATCGCTCGTCCCCGACCTCCACTCATAAGGAAGACAATCAATAAATAAATCAAGCTCCGACTTCATCAAATAACGGTTCACCATACGTGCATGCTACGGGAATCACAAACTTTAACACAAGTATTTCTGAAATTCACAACTACTCAACTAGCATGACTCTAATATCACCATCTTCATATCTCAAACCAATCATCAAGCATCAAAATTTTCTTAGTATCCAACGCACTCATAAGAATTCTTACAAATCTTTTATGCTTAGCATATTAGGATTATTAAGCGAATTACCATGCTATTTAATACTCTCAAAATAATATAAGTGAAGCGTGAGAGTTCATCTATTTCTTCAAAATAAAACTACCACCATTGTGCTCTAAAAGA
The DNA here is from genome assembly GCA_021605145.1 of Aegilops bicornis. Lineage (NCBI taxonomy): Eukaryota > Viridiplantae > Streptophyta > Magnoliopsida > Poales > Poaceae > Aegilops > Aegilops bicornis. Next base: position 579,900,602 of record CM038672.1, read on the forward strand.
TATAAGTGAAGCACTAGAGCAAACAACAAACTACTCCAAAATATATAAGTGAAGATCAATGAGTAGTCGAATAATTATGTAACTATGTGAAGACTCTCCCATTTAATAATTTCAGATCTTGTTACTTTATTCAAACAGCAAGCAAAGCTAAAGAAAATAACATTGCAAGGATAGCACAACTCATGTGAAGAAGCAAAAACTTAGGCTCAACCGATACTAACCGATAGTTGTTGAAAAGAAAGGTGGGATGCCCACCGGGGCATCCCCAAGCTTAGATGCTTGATACTTCTTGGAATATTATCTTGGGGTGCCTTGGGCATCCCCAATCTTGAACTTTTGTGTCTCCTTAATTCCTTTCATATCATGGTTTATCTTTTTATCAAAAGCTTCATTCACAACGAACTCAACAAGAACTCGTGAGATAGGTTAGTATAAACCAATGCAAAACCTTATCATTTTCTACTGTAACAAATCACTTAAATTATTATTCAACATTTCATACTAAATTCCTCTTCATATTTAATACTCCTATCCTTAAATAGAATCATTAAACAAGCAAACATATGCAAACAATGCAAACATAACAGCAATCTGCCAAAACAGTACAGTCTGTCAGAAGAATGCATGAGTCTCAATAAGTCCCTGACTCCAAAACTTATGAAATAAAATTCCCACTGTAATAAATTATCAGAGCTCAGTATGCAAAAATATTCAACATTATACCACTCTCTGAATTTTCTAGGGAATTTTTGCAACGGCGGTAAACTTTCTGTTTTCAAACAGCAACATGTATACTTGCAAAATAAGCATGGTAAAGGCTATCCTTGGCATTTTTATTGAAACTAAAGATGAAAAATATTATTGTAAATAACAGCAAGAAAATAATAAGAAAATAGAATGACGCTCCAAGCAAAACACATATCATGTGGTGAATAAAAATATAGCTCCAAGTAAAGTTACCGATGAACGAAGACGAAGGAGGGGATGCCTTCTGGGGCATCCCCAAGCTTAGGCTCTTGGTTGTCCTTGAATATTACCTTGGGGTGCCTTGGGAATAACCAATCTTAGGCTCTTGCCACTCCTTATTCCATAGTCCATCGAATCTTTACCCAAAACTTGAAAACTTCACAACACAAAACTTAACAGAAAACTCGTAAGCTCCGTTAGCGAAAGAAAACAAAAGACTACTTTAAGGTACTGTAATAAACTCATTCTTTATTTATATTGGTGTTAAACCTACTGTACTCCAACTTCTCTATGGATTATAAACTATTTTACTAGCCATAGATTCATCAAAATAAGCAAACAACACATAGAAAACAGAATCTGTCAAAAACAGAACAGTCTGTAGTAATCTGTAACTAACGCAAACTTCTGGAACTCCAAAAATTCTAAAATAAATTGGTGGACCTGAGGAATTTGTCTAGTAATCATCAGCAGAAAGAATCAACTAAATAGCACTCTCCAGTAAAAGTTGAAGCTAATTTCGTGAGCGCTAAAGTTTCTGTTTTTTACAGCATGATCATAAAGACTTCACCCAAGTCTTCCCAAAGATTCCACTTGGCACAAACACTAATTAAAACACAAAACCGCATCTAAACAGAGGCTAGATGGATTATTTATTACTAAACAGAAGCAAAAATCAAGAAACTAAAATAAAATTGGGTTGCCTCCCGACAAGCGCTAACGTTTAACGCCCCTAGCTAGGCATGATGATTTCAATGATGCTCACATAAGAGATAAGAATTGAAACATAAAGAGAGCATCATGAAGAATATGACTAGCACATTTAAGCCTAACCCACTTCCTATGCATAGGGATTTTTTGAGCAAACAACTTATGGGAACAAGAATCAACTTGCATAGGAAGGTAAAACAAGCATAACTTCAAAACTTTAAGCACATAGAGAGGAAACTTGATATTATTGCAATATGTAGAAGCATATGTTCCTCCCTCATAATAATTTTCAGTAGCATGATGAATGAATTCAACAATATAACCAGAACCTAAAGCATTCTTTTCATGATCTACAAGCATAGAATTTTTACTACTCTCCACATAATCAAAATTCTTCTCTTCAATAGTAGTGGGAGCAAACCCAACAAAACAACTATCATGTGATTGAAAATTAAGATCAAGATGACAAGTTTCATGGTTATCATTATTCTTCATAGCATACGTGTCATCACAATAATCATCATAGATAGGAGGCATGCTTTCATCATAGTAAATTTGCTCATCAAAGCTTGGGGGACAAAAATATCATCTTCATCAAACATAGCTTCCCCAAGCTTGTGGCTTTGCATATCATTAGCATCATGGATATTCAAGGAATTCATACTAACAACATTGCAATCATGCTCATCATACAAAGATCTAGTGCCAAACAATTTAATGCATTCTTCTTCTAACACTTTGGCACAATTTTCCTTTCCATCAAACTCACGAAAGATATTAAGAAGACGAAGCGTATGAGACAAACTCAATTCCATTTTTTTTAGTTTTCTTTTTTCAACTAGACTAGTGCTAAAACAAGAAACAAAAATATTCAATTGCAAGGTCTAAAGATATAACTTCACTTACCTAGCCTCCACGGCAACGACGCCAGAAAAGAGCTTGATGTCTAAGACACAACCGTCTTCTTGTAGACGCTGTTGGACCTGCAAGTGCACAGGTTTGTAGGACTGCAGCAAATTTAGCTCAAGTGGATGGCCTAAGGTTTATCAATCCGTGGGAGGCGTAGGAAGAAGGTGTTCTCTCTCAAGCAACCCTGCAACCAAATAACAAAGAGTCTCTTGTGTCCCCAAAACACCCAATACAATGGTAAATTGTATAGGTGCACTAGTTCGGCGAAGAGATGGTGATACAAGTGCAATATGGATGGTAGATATAGGTATTTGTAATCTGAAATAATAAAAACAGCAAGGTAAATAATGATAAAAGTGAGCGTAAACGGTATTGCAATGATAGGAAACAAGGCCTAGGGTTCATACTTTCACTAGTGCAAGTTCTCTCAACAATAATAACATAGATAGATCATATAACAATCCCTCAACATGCAACAAAGAGTCACTCCAAAGCCACTAACAGCGGAGAACAAACATAGAGATTATGGTAGGGTATGAAACCACCTCAAAGTTATTCTTTCAGGTCGATCTAATAAAGAGTTCGTACTAGAATAACACCTTAAGACACAAATCAACCAAAACCCTAATGTCACCTAGATACTCCATTGTCACCTCAAGTATCCGTGGGCATGATTATACGATATGCATCACACAATCTCAGATTCATACAACCAACACAAAGTACTTCAAAGAGTGCCCCAAAGTTTCTACCGGAGAGTCAAGAACGTGTGCCAACCCTATGCATAGGTTCATGGGCGGAACCCGCAAGTTGGTCACCAAAACATACATCAAGTGGCACATGATATCCCATTGTCACCACAGATAAGCACGGCAAGACATACATCAAGTGTTCTCATAAAAGACTCAATCCGATAAGATAACTTCAAAGGGGAAACTCAATTCATCACAAGAGAGTGGAGGGGGAGAAACATCATAAGATCCAACTATAATAGCAAAGCTCGCGATACATCAAGATTGTGCCATAGAGGGAACACGAGAGAACACGAGAGAGAGAGAGAGAGAGAGAGAGAGAGAGAGATCAAACACATAGCTACTTGGTACATACCCTCAGCCCCGAGGGTGAACTACTCCCTCCTCGTCATGGAGAGCGCCGGATGATGAAGATGGCCACCGGTGATGGATTCCCCTCCGTGGTGCAGAACGGGCTCCGGGAGGATTTTTGGTGGTTACAGAGGCTTGCGGCGGCGGAAATCGATCTATCTTCTGCTCGAAGTTTTACGATACGTAGGTATATATGGGTGCAAGGGGTACGTCGGTGGAGCTTCGGGGGCCCCACGAGGCAGGGGGGCACGCCCCCCACCCTCGTGGCCAGCTCCCGTATCTTCTGACGTAGATTCCAAGTCTATCCGGTGGCTTTCCTTCCAAAAATAACTTCTCCAGTTGATTTCGTTCCGTTTCGACTCCGTTTGATATGCCTTTTCTTGAAATCTTGAAATAGGCAAAAACAAAGAAAGGCTGGGCCTCCGGTTAATAGGTTAGTCCCAAAAGTAATATAAAAGTGGAAAATAAAGCCCAATATTGCACAAAACAGTAGATAATATAGCATGGAGCAATCAAAAATTATAGATACGTTGGAGACGTATCACTCTCCTGATTTTGAGTCAGGGTGGCCAAGCCCTTCTCAATCCTCAAAGTTGCTTGAATCGGATAAGCAAGCCGGTCTTGTTTTGACTTTAGGAACACTTGAGATGCCTCCGCAACACTTGGCATCTTTGCAGCCTACTCAGCCTTTGCCTTCTCTCTCTTTTCTTGTGCTTGCACAAATGTGGGATATTCCTCATTCATCACAACAGTGTTGTCCTCAAATTCTGGTCTCAAGGGTAGATGCTCCTTATCCAAAAGATAAGTGCATGTCCCCATCTTGGAGTTGATGAGCACCTGAATATGTGGAGCATACCCACAAGATCTCTTATGATCTGCAGCTGTCCTGTTGATTGTTTCAACAATCAGGCTCATAACTTTGAATGAGGCACATCAAATATTTGCAGCAAGTTGATTGAATGGCCTCTGATCATCTTGTGATCTCCATATTTGGGCAACAATGTATGCCTCAATATAGTGTTGATTGTAGCTAGACCAGACAACAAGTAACGTACAGATCCAAACTTATGTGTTTCCAATGCTTTGTCTAGGATCTCTTTGTACATGTTGGCCATAGAGTTGTGGTCTTTCTTCTTCTTGGCATAGACATCCAAGTCATCTTCATGCTCTTCAGGGGCTTTGATTAATTTGGCCCACTCATCAACAGTAGATTGGTAACTTGTACCCTCTGACATCCATATAATTCTACCATCTAGATAAAAATGAGCTGTGGAGTAGAATTGCATGATGAGTTCATCATTCCATTTTGTCAGCTTCTGTCCCACAAACTTGTCAACACCACCTCCTCTGAAGCTCTCATGTACACCAGGAAAATGATCTTCATTCTCATCAATATATTTCCAGTCAGCCCACTTCATATCACAAACTATGGGCTTCCTGTCAAACAGAATGGTTTCATAGAAATCTTACTGCTCTTTGGTGTGGAATCTGTAGTCCACTACAGTCTTTCTACTCACAGCATAAGGATGTAACATCCCAAATTTTCAATTTGGAATGTTATACATAGATTAATACATGCATATCATATTTTGTTGCATTTCGTTTTGCGATCCTTGAAATTCTGAACAACTCAAGGACCCTCGGAGAGAGTTGGGGATTTCACTGTTTCCATATTTGAATTTTATCAAATATTGGAACGAGGATTATTTATTTTAATTATTTTTCTCTCCAAAAATATTTCGTATTAAAAATATATGAGAGGAGATAATATGACTTCTCCAAAATAACTGAAATATTGGAGGAAAATATTAAAATCAAATATTTGATTTTATTCGAATTTTATTGCTATTTTATTTGCATTAGAAAAATTGCATGTTTTCAAAATTTCATTTTAGGGCCAAGAAAATGTTCATCTCGTTCTAAATATTTTATTTAGATGGCGAAAATTTGTTTTGGCATTCTTAGATTTTTATTTATTTTTCTAGGATTTTATTTTCGGTGGAATCTGTTAAAAAAACTTCTTCCACGCCTCGACAGGCTAAGGCTCAGCTGAAAGCCGCATGCCGGCCCAAGGCCACCGCCTCCACTGCACGAGTCCGCCAGGACTCGGCAGCCGCCATGCCGCCTCGGACTCCTCCTGCCCCTCCCGCAAGCCACCCGCCCTCCCTTTATAAGCCGCCCCAAATAGTTACCGCCGCCAAGAAGCAAGAAGAATACCATCGCCGCCGGCCACACTACCGCCACCCCGCCGCAACACCCGCAGCCCCACCTCGCCCCACCAGAGCCGCCGCGGAACCAGCCGGAGCCTCCGCCGATCCGATCCGGAGCCGCCATTTTTTTCCGGTTTAGGTAAAAACCGTCGGTTTCTTAAAATAACTAGTTACATTTTTTCTTCGGTTCGCCGGTTTTCTCGGTTTAGTTTATTTAGCGGACGTTCGTCCGTACGTTCGTTTTAACGAACGGTTTCCGCCCCTTGGTAACAGACAACGAACGTTCGTTCGTTAGCCTGTTCGTCAACTTTTCTTTTTCTCAGGTTTTTCGCGATTATTTTTTATCGCGATTATTTTTATCGTGATTTCTGATCCGATTTTCGTTTCAGTTTATCTTTTCGCTCGTTTATCGGAATCAGGCGATTCAAGCACCTAGATCTTAGTCTCGAAACCCTCTTTCTGTTTAACCAACTTGAACAAGATTTTGGTACTGTAAAATTTGACTTTAGTCCAGATTAGTAATCGGATCTTGCTTCTTTCGCAGTTTGAGTTTCGTTGCTCCGTTTAATTTGATTCTTTTTGCAAACCGGAGTTCTTAAGTTGAACTTTCTGGTTAGATCTTCTTATTTGAGTTTTAGCTGTGCATATGTGATTGATTGCATATGTATGCTATTGTTTGTTTGCGATAGAATTCCCGGAGTGCGAAGCGTGCTACTACGAGTCCCTAGGTTTTGCGGATCATCGGCAAGGAATGTAACACATTGATCATACTCTTTTCATACCCAGTTTTTATGCATTAGCTCCAATCCTCAAACAATGCATGATTAGGATGTTATTAACTTGTGGGTATTGGGAAGTAGTTGATGAGGTAGAACCTATTGCCCTGTTATTATCAAACCCTTGGGAGTTACTTCTACGTATTGCTTATATTACTATGCTATGCTCGTAGACGTGGTTTGGGTGAGTGAATCCATGACAGATGTGAGATTGTTAATTAATGGTTCAACTTAAGGTGGCAACTTTAATACACATCTGGGTGGATTGCTTGTCGGGAACCTGGAGAATCCAGTGTTGTCCTAGGATATCCCGGAGTACCCATGTGATAATCCTAAGGTCCGCCACCCGTGCTCAAAGGGAATCGAGATATTACATGCTAGAAACTTCCGTGTGCAGCCACAAGCTATTATGGGCTCTAGCATAGTTGAGTAAGTTGCATGACCTCTTCTAGTGGTAGGCTAGCAGATGTAGAGGGATGTAGGTTGGTACTGTCTACCCGGGATTAGAGTTAATGCTTCTGAAAGACTGTGTCTCGGTCATCCGTTTCTCAAACACCCAATAGTGCGAGAAATTCAACGGAGAAGATCGATTCTTGTGGAGAAAAGTGTGCAAACCTCTGCAGAGTGTATAATCTAATCATGGTTAGCCGTGTCCCCAGTTATGGACATCTTGAGTATCTAGTACTTGTACTATCACATGTATCTCATCACTCTAAGTTAATATGATGGGTTGATAATTACTTTTAATTGCGATTGAGTTGGAGGAACCTTCTCAATGATGTTTCAACTACCATGATAGTTAAATAAAATATATTCCTTTGTTGTAGGGAAAAATTGGCTATTCGCAAAGCTATAACCATAGAGCTTTCCACCATCCAAATATGCATGTAGTGATAGAATTATTCTGTTCTTGCTCTATTGTGTTATATTGCCAGCATATTCCTTGTGCTGACCTGTTTTCGGGCTGCAACATATTATGTTGCAGACTTTTTAGAAGAGGAGTAAGGTTCGTTAGGTCGTTGTCGTGCAGCTCAGCTATGTCGTTGGAGTTGATGGACTCACTTTATCTTCCAAGCCTTCCGTTGTTATCATATTAGATGGCCTTAAGCCATATTTATTGTAATAAGTTCTCTTTTGAGACATTTGATGTAATAAGTGTGTGATTGCTACTCTGTTATAAATCCTTCGAGTTTTGTGTGTGTCAGCATTACCGATCCAGGGATGACACTGAAGCACAGAGACTTGACTGTCTGAGCTCTGGTCGCTACAAGATGGTATCAGAGCACAGGCTGAGTGTAGGACACGACCACTAAGATAAGCCATAGGTCACTCTTCTCTACTCATTTCTGACTCCTCTCCATTTTCTACTCTTAGGATGACGGATTCGAGAAACAAGTTTTCACAACCGGATGAAGACACACCCTTTGGACGCCACTTGAAGGAAGTCACTAGGTACCTGAACATCGGAATACAAGGCTTCACCGGGACCTGCAATGCCACATTACCAGAAGAGGAGCGCTGGATGATTCGAGTTCAAGTTCCCGGAAGGATGTTCGCGCCAACCACTGAGCCCATAGATTTTTCCTTTGAAGCACCAACCTGGAGTCTGGGCAAGAGCATGGCAGCCCACATTGCTATGGGACGTATTGGAGAAGTCTACAGCAAGGATCTCAAGGACACTATCTACCAGATCCAGGCGCCGAGATGAGCAATGGGAGATGATCAGCACCAAGAAGGACAGATCCATTACAGCTTTCATCCAGGAGTTAAACCAGCACATTCGACGTCAGGAGAATCAGATGTGTGCAGACATGATAGATTTGAAGAAGGCGAAGCCAGGGATCACCGAGCTAGAAGAATAACTCAAGTCTACATGCGATGGATATGAGGAGGAAATTGCAACACTATTGGAGAAGAATGACGACCTGATAAAGAAGATCGGAGTATTCATGGGAGACCCCGTGCCAGGAAGAGAGGACGACGACTCCACTTTCCCGGAGAACTACATCATCATCGACGACACCGACTCCGACCCCAGTGAAGACGACTTTGAAGACGAAGCTGGAGCAGACATCATGGAGTCGTCCACCGATCAAAATTTCTAGTAGACCACCAAATGATTAGTAGTATTTCCCCCATGTATATAGTACTAGTTTGAGCACTTTAACGATAGTTCTAGACCGTTTGTATGCCCATGCTTGATTGATTGAGTGATATGATTGTGTTTGTCTCATGTGCATATGGGTAGTTTTTTCTCACTAGACCCCTTTTCTATTCTAATCTCTCCCCTCTAAACCCATCAGATGCCTCCGAGACGTGACACCGGATTTGCCTTCCCGCCAGTGCTCACTCAGTTGATCCAGCAGAAGAATGCCTTGATGAAATTGTTAGTCCAGAACCAAGGCAACAAAAACAACAACAACAACAACCCGCCTCCAGTTGACAACTTAGCTCGCTTTCTGAGGTTTCAGCCGCCAGTGTTTTCCAGTAGAACCGAGCCTATAGTTGTTGATGATTGGCTATGCCGTATTGGAAGGGAATTGACCAATGCAGGTTGCACAGATTCTGAGAAGGTGCGCTTTGCCGCACATCAATTGGATGGACCAGCAGCCTCATGGTGGGAGAATTACACAACCACTTTCCCCATAGCCAACGTTACTTGGGATCAGTTTCAGCAAGCTTTCCGCACAGCCCATGTCTCAACTGGAGCTATGAGCATGAAGAAGCGTGAGTTTCGCAACTTACGCCAGGGGAACCGTACTGTATCTCAGTACGTGGATGAGTTTAGCAACTTATCTCGCTATGCCCCTGACGATGTGGCAACAGATGCCGCGAAGCAGGAGAAGTTTATGGAAGGGTTGAACGATGAGATGAGCATGCAGTTGATGGTGGCAACATTCAACAACTACCAGGAGTTGGTAGATAAGGCTCTTATGGTTGAAGGGTAGCCAGACGCAGTTATGGGTAAGTTTTTGGTTACGTCTTTTACCGCCCTTGTTCTTTTCGATACTGGTGCATCACATTCATACATATCAAGGGAATTTGTGGATAAGTTTAAACTACCAACCCAAGCCTTTAGGACCCCTCTGTTAGTAAGTTCACCTGGAACAGAGTATATGGCCAGCCGATGGTGCGACCGGATACCCTTAACCATTGGTAGCCATGTTTTTCCGTCCGACCTAATAATTTTGGAGTCACAAGGATTGGATGTGATATTAGGCATGGACTGGATGTCAAAGTATGGAGGAAGCATTGACTGTGCTAGTAAGTCGATTTATCTCACCACCCCAGAGGGAAAAAGGATCAAGTATGTATCCAGGCATACGACAAGGAGAACTCAAAGCAAATTCCCTCTCAGGAGTTGTTCAAGAGGAAGTGCCAGTCGTAAAGGATTATCCAGATGTATTCCCAGAGGAATTACTAGGCATGCCGCCAGATCGGGACATCGAGTTTTTGATAGAACTGTTGCTAGGCACCGGGCCTATATCGAAGAGACCATACCGGATGCCCGCAAATGATCTGGAGGAGATTAAGAAGCAGATCAAGGAGTTATTGGAGAAAGGTTACATCCGACGAAGTTCATCACCGTGGGGAGCCCCAGTGCTCTTGGTTGAGAAGAAGGATGGATCATTGAGGATGGTTGTTGATTATCGGGCATTGAATGAGGTGACGATCAAGAACAAATACCCTTCGCCGATGATCAATGATTTGTTTGACCAGCTGCAAGGAGCTAAAGTGTTTTGAAGATCGATCTACGATCAAGATATCACCACCTGAAAATTCGAGAGAAGGATATACCTAAAACCGCATTTACCACAAGGTACGGGTTATATGAGTATACGGTCATGTCATTTGGACTGACTAACGCCCCTGCCTATTTCATGAGCATGATGAACAAGGTGTTCATGGAATATTTAGATACGTTTGTTGTGGTGTTCATTGATGATATAATGGTATAATCGAAGAATGAAGAGGAGCACAAGGACCATTTGCGTTTAGTTCTCGAGAAACTCAGGGAACATTAGTTGTACGCCAAGTTCAGCAAATGTGAGTTTTTGTTGAAGGAAGTTGGATTCCTTGGACATGTTATATCGGGAGAATGTATAGCAAGAGACCCCACCCCCCAAGGTTCGGGCCATCACCGAATGGTTGGCACCCACTTCGCTTAGCAAGATCCATGGTTTCGGGACTCAGAGGATACTATCGGAGATTCATTGAGAATTTTTTCCAAGATTGTGAAGCCAATGACGGAGTTATTGAAGAAGGATACCAAATTTAAATGGACGGAAGAATGTGAGGTGAGTTTTAAGGAGTTAAAGAAACGTCTGACTACAACCCCAGTGCTGGTTCTGCCAGATATACGCAAGGAGTTCCAAGTGTATTGCGACGCCTCTCGCTTAGGACTGGGAAGTGTGCTTATGCAGGACGGAAAAGTTGTTCCGTATGCCTCACGACAACTAAAACCGCACAAATTGAATTGTGCCACGCATGATTTGGAGTTAGCAGCTGTAGTGCATGCACTCAAGACTTGGAGACATTACCTTATTAGAAATCGTTGTGATGTGTACACCGATCCTAAGAGTTTGAAGTACATTTTCACACAGAAGGAGCTGAACCTTAGGCAGAGGAGATGGTTAGAGCTTATAAAGGATTATGACATGAAGCTTCACTATCATCCAGGGAAGGCCAATGCCGTAGCAGACGCTTTGAGCCGGAAGAGTTATGCTAACACCCTCGTAAGCATAGGATTTCCCAAGGAGTTCGCAGAGGATCTCAGGGAACTTCAATTGGAGACTGTTCCTAGATGTTTTGTTGCAACAATGGAAGTTCAGTCTACATTGTTAGGAAAGATTCGAGAAGCTCAGAAGGATGACAAAGAGATTTCCGAGATAAAAGAGAGAATGAGTAAAGGAAAGGCCAAAGGTTTTCGTGAGGATGAGCACGACACCTTATGGTTTGAGGACCGTGTTTATCTGCCCAATGACACAGAGATCAGGAAGTTAATACTTCAGGAGGCCCATGACTCACCATACTTGATACACCCCAGAAACACCAAGATGTATTTGGATTTGAAGGAACATTTCTGGTGGACTGGTATGAAGAAGGATATTGCCGAGTATGTAGCCGTATGTGATGTATGTCGGAGAGTGAAGGCGGAACATCAAAAGCCAGCAGAATTGTTACAGCCTATGCCGATACCCGAATGGAAGTGGGATAAGCTTGGCATGGATTTCATCACCGGATTGCCCAGGACCAAATTAGGATATGATTCTATATGGGTAGTAGTTGATCGCTTGACCAAAGTAGCTCACTTTATCCCAGTGAAAACCACCTATACAAGTGCGAAGTTGGCCAAGATATACATGACCAGGATCGTATGTCTGCATGGAGTTCCGAGGACCATCGTATCAGATAGAGGAACACAGTTTACCTCAAAGTTTTGGCATCAGCTACACTAGACTTTGGGTACAAGGCTAGAGTTTAGTACAGCATTCCATCCGCGGACAGATGGACGGACTGAGAGAGTCAACTAGATTCTGGAGGATATGTTGAGAGCTTGTGCCCTACATTACGGATCTAGTTGGGATGACAATTTGCCCTATGCGGAGTTCTTATACAACAATAGCTATCAAGCCAGTTTGAAGATGGCACCGTTCGAAGCCCTGTATGGACGAAGGTGTTGAACACCGTTGATGTGGTATGAAGTTGGAGACCGACAGTTGTTTGGACCAGATTTTATCATGGAGTCTGAAGAGAAGGTTAAGTTGATTTGAGATAGACTGAAGGTAGCTCAGTCCAGGCAGAAGAGTTATGCCGATTCGGAACGCAAGGAAGTAACCTATGAAATTGGAGACAGAGCATATCTGCGAGTATCACCTCTTTGAGGAGTTAAGCGTTTTGGAGTAAAAGGAAATTTAGCCCCGAGATTTGTAGGACCGTACCCAATTTTGGAACGTATGGGAGAGGTTGCATACAAGTTGGAGTTACCTGAAGGACTGTCAGGAGTTCCTGATGTGTTTCATGTTTCACAGTTGAAGAAGTGTCATGCTGAGATAGCCGATATACCGCTAAGAGATACAGTTCTTCTAGAAGCAATTCAGTTGGACAGTGGTCTGACCTATGAGGAGAAGCCAGTCAGGATTCTTTAATTTGCCAGTCGAGTCACCCGCATCTAGGTTATCAAGTTTTGCAAAGTTCAGTGGAGCCACCATACCGATGATGAAGCCACCTGGGAACGAGAGGATGATCTTCGCAAAGACCACCCGCACCTATTTTCTAGCCAACCCAAATCTGGAGGGCGAGATTCATTTTAAGGGGGGTAGGTTTGTAACATCCCAAATTTTCAATTTGGAATGTTATACATATATCATTCATGCATATCATATTTTGTTGCATTTCGTTTCGTGATCCTCGAAATTCTAAGCAACTCAAGGACCCTCGCAGAGAGTTGGGGATTTCACTGTTTCCATATTTGAATTTTATCAAATATTGGAATGAGGATTATTTGTTTTAATTATTTTTCTCTGTGAAAATATTTCATATTAAAAATATATGAGAGGAGATAATATGACTTCTCCAAAATAAATGAAATATTGGAGGAAAAATATTAAAATCAAATATTTGATTTTATTCGGATTTTATTGCTATTTTATTTCCAATAGAAAAACTGCATGTTTTCAAAATTTCATTTTAGGGCCAAGAAAATATTCATCTCGTTCTAAATATTTTATTTACACGGTCAAAATTTGTTTTGGAATTTTTAGATTTTTATTTATTTTTCTAGAATTTATTTTCGGCGGAATCTTTTAAAAAAACTTCTCCCGCGCCTGACTGGGCCAAGGCCCAGCCGAGCCAGGTCGCCGGCCCGCACCGTGCCACAGCCTTCACCGTGCCCGAGTCCGGCCAGGACTCGGCAGCAGCCACCGCCGCCGCCGCCTCAGAGTCCTCCCGCCTCCCGCAAGCCACCCGCCTCGCCCCAAATAGCCACCGCCGCCACTACAAGCAGCAGCCACCGCCACTTTGCCGCCGCCGCCTGCCGCGCCTTGCCGCCGCACTTCCTTGCCGCCGTGCCACACCACCGCCGCCTCGCAGCCCCACCTTGCCCCATTGGAGCCACCGCAGAACCCGCCGGAGCCGCTGCCGATCTGATCCGGAGCCGCCATTTTTTTCCGGTTTAGGTAAAAACCGTCATTTAAAAAAACCTAGTTACGTTTTTTTCTTCGGTTTGCCGGTTTTTCTCGGTTTAGTTTATTTAGCGGACGTTCGTCCGTACGTTCGTTTTAACGAATAGTTTTCGCCCGTTGGTAACAGACAACGAACGTTCGTTCGTTAACCTGTTCATCAGTTTTTCTTTTTTTCGGGTTTTTCGCGATTATTTTCGATCTTGATTTCTGATCTGATTTACGTTTCAGTTTATCTTTTCGCTCGTTTATCGGAATTAGGCGATTCGAGCGCCTAGATCTTCGTCTCGAAACCCTCTTTCTGTTTAACCAACTTGAAACATATTTTGGTACTGTAAAATTTGACTTTAGTCCAGATTAGTAATTGGATCTTGCTTCTTTCGCAGTTTGACTTTCGTTGCTCCGTTTAATTTGATTCTTTTTGCAAACCAGAGTTCTTAAGTTGAACTTTCTGGTTAGATCTTCCTATTTGAGTTTTACCCGTGCATCTATGATTGATTTCTTATGTATGCTATTGTTTGTTTGCGATAGAATTCCTGGAGTGCGAAGCGTGCTACTACGAGTCCCTAGGTTTTTATGCACGGGCAAGGCAAGTAACACATTGATCATATTCTTTTCATACCCGGTTTTTATGCATTACCTCCAGTCCTCAAACAATGCATGATTATGATGTGATTAACTTGTGGGTATTGGGAAGTAGTTGATGAGGTAGAACCTATTGCCCTGTTATTATCAAACCCTTGGGAGTTACTTCTATGTATTGCTTATATTGCTATGCCATGCTCGTAGACGTAGTTTGGGTGAGTGAATCCATGACATATGTGAGATTGTTAATTAATGGTTCAAATTAAGGTGGAAACTTTAATAAACATCTGGGTGGATTGCTTGTCGGGCACCTGGAGAATCCAGTGTTGTCCTAGGATATCCCGGAGTGCCCGTGTGATAATCCTAAGGTCCGCCACCCAGGCTCAAAGGGAACTGAGATATTACATGCTAGAAACTTCCGTGTGCAGCCACAAGCTATTATGGGCTCTAGCATAGTTGAGTAAGGTTCATGACCTCTTCAAGTGGTAGGCTAGCAGATGTAGAGGGATGTAGGTTGGTACTGTCTACCCGGGGTTAGAGTTAATGCTTACGAAGACTGTGTCTCGGTCATCCGTTTCGAACACCCTGTAGTGCGAGAAATTCAACGGAGGAGATCGAGTCTTGTTGGGAAAAGTGCGCAAACCTCTGCAGAGTGTATAATCTAATCATGGTTAGCCGTGTCCCCGGTTATGGACATCTTGAGTACCTAGTACCTGTACTATCACATGTATCTCATAACTCTAAGTTAGTATGATGGGTTTATAATTACTTTTAATTGGGATTGAGTTGGAGGAACCTTCTCAATGATGTTTCAACTACCATGATAGTTCAATAAAATCTTTTCCTTTGTTGTAGGGAAAAATTGGCTTTTCGCAAAATATAACCATAGAGCTTTCCAACAGCCAAATATGCATGTAGTGATAGCATTATTTTGTTCTTGCTCTCATCAGGTTATATTGCCAAGATATTCCATGTGTCAATTGCTGGGCTGCAACATATTATGTTGCAAACTTTTCAGAAGAGGAGTAAGGTTCGTTAGGTCGTTGTTGTGCAGCTCAGCTATGCCATTGGAGTTGATGGACTCACTTTATCTTCCAAGCCTTCCGCTATTATCGTATTAGATGGCCTTAAGCCATATTTATTGTAATAAGTTCTCTTTTGAGACATTCGATGTAATAAGTGTGTGATTGCTACTCTGTTATAAATCCTTCGAGTATTGTGTGTGTCAGCATTACCGATCCAGGGATGACACTGAAGCACAGAGACTTGACCATCTGAGGTCTGGTCGCTACAAAGGATCACTTTGTCTCCAAAGTCTGAGACCTGCATCCTTCCTGATACTCATAGGAACTCTCTTGGCAGGTGCCTTCTTGTGCAAACCAGGCTTTATTATAGCAGCAGTTCCATATTCTTTCTTCAGCACTTTCTTCTTGGAGCTCACTTCCTCCTCTGTAGCCACATAGTCCTCATCCTCTGAGTCTGAGGTTCTCTTCTTCCTAGTTCTTGTAGCTGCCTTGGGCAAATTGCTTGGAGTGCTCCTGCTGCCCTCATCATAGCTGCTAGAGGACTAGTGCCCTCACTCATGTTCACTTGCTCTTCTGATTTGTTCTGGCTATCACTCTGGTCGGACATACTGGCAAAGCAAACTGACAGCAAACCCTGTGAATAGATATAGATGAGATAGAGTGGATGAGCATCACAAAGTGCAGAGTTTTTGCAAAACAGATGAGTCAAAAATTTAGTTTTAGCTTTCCATAGAAAGCATTTCAGAGCTACCGATTTGTTAAACTCGGTGGCACTGAAGCAACTTTTGGAGTCTAAACTAGTGAAATCGGTCAGACCGACACAGTTCGGTGGCTCCGAGATTGCTAGGGTTTCATAGAGAGTTGAACTCGGTCACACCGATTTGCAACTTTTGGTCGGACCGAAAAGTGCAAGTGCAAATGGCCTAAGCCAAATCAGTGAGACCGATTTCCACAACTCGGTCGGTCCGAGATGAGTTCGCAGAAACCTAACCCTAAATTTTCGAATCAAACCTAATCTAATGGAGGTTTTCTCTGGATAGATTGATCTCATACATGGTGTTGGGGATAAAACTACTGAGTATAAACCGCCCAGGAGGGGCCGGGTTATACCCGTAATGAGTTATCCATATTGAAGCCCATGAAGACAAGGAGTATGGCACTTTACTATAGAGATCTAAAGGCCCAGGGCCCAAAGGCGGATTAGGGCCCGTAGACATAAACCACCAAATGATGTGTAACTTGTGTTGTAAGGTAGGAAAGGGTAGAAACCGAGCCGGACACGTGTATGAGCATGCCAGGATTCTGTAAACCGCCGAGCGTCAACCTGTGTATATAAAGGGACGACTTTGCGGCGGTTCAAGGACAAAAAACAACAGATCGAGAGCCAGGCAAAGCGGATTTGCTCCCTGGTCATCGAAACCCCATCAATTCCACCACAACTGGATTAGGCTTTTACCTTCACTGCAAGGGGCCGAACCAGTATAAAATCCTTGCGTCCTTTGTCCCGCTTTAACCCCTTTAAGCTAACTATGTTGCGATGGCTCCACAACTAAGTCCTCACACTAGGACATCTGCCGTGACAAAACCACGACAGTTGGCGCCCATCGTGGGGCTATCGCACGATGGTTTCGAGTTCTTAGAGGGCGGCTTTGAAGGGCTCAAGGGATACGCTGTGGGCCGGATGACCGAGAGTCGTCGTGGCAAGCTCTACATCGACGACGCAGGCTAGGGCCCCGAGGCCGGCTCAATTGAGTACGGGTATCGGGTCCCCTTCGGCGGCATTCACGTCTTCATTGGCAAGATCGGCGAACCGGGCGCTGAGCCGGACATCTGCACCGACATCGTCGAAACGGCTCAGCGTGTGAGACCCGCCCGGGTTCAGCCTGCCATGAAGCGTGCCTTCATGGGAGTTATCCACGGAGCAGAATCTGAGGTTAGATCGGCATCCGGTGGTGAAACCGTCGTTTACTCTGATGACGAGTCATCTACTGGAGAGACCAAGTCATTGTATCAGCTGCAAGACGGCCGGCTTGGGGGCTGTTCCGATGGCGACAGTATTCCGGGCCCCTTCAATCTGCCGAGCCGGGTTGCGATCTTCATGGCCGGTATGCAGCCAGTGCAGCACTCTTCGACCATCGTGGCGATGATCTCCGGGTCAGAAGTGGTGACAGCAGCCAGGGAAGGAGGCCCTGTGCGACCGCCGGCTCAGGTTTTGTCCAACTTATTTGACGCTTTGGCGATGCTGCTGGCGACAGAAGTTAATCCGGCGAATCAGGATGAGCATAAATAAGAAGTTGCGAAAGTGAAGGATCAGATAACTCAAGCCAAGGCAGACCTGGCAGCTGAGGACACCAGGATGGCTGCAGAGCGGGCCAAGTTGGAGGCACAAGCTTATCGGCTTATGTTGGATCAGAACGCGTCAAATGATGTCACGAGGAGAAGGTACCGGTCTCACCTGCCTCTGGTTTATGAGGCAAGGTATCTCTTTAACACGCCAGGAGCAGGAACCAGTAACCAACCAGTGGTAAACCGGGTGGAGGCACTGAACGGGGTGCCGTTTAGCCGCCAAGACGACGGATCCGCCTCGTCAGAACAATGTCCTGTCACAGCACATATCAACGCCTCCGGTTCATTACTCTAATCGTTTGGATAACATAGTCGCCGCCGCTTCATGCTTGGCGGCTCTCCCAGTTGAAGGTGAGTCCCCAGTGGTGGTTGAGACGCGACGGGCTAGAGATCTCCTTCAAACGGCTTTGACTCAGCAGCAGGCTTATTCGTACAACCGCGAGAGGATTCATTCCACCCCTCGCCCAAGCCGGAGTTACACCAGGCATATTGATGAACCAGTTGTGTCAAGCAGTGCACGGATCCGTAACCACCCTCGAGGGCATAACCTGGCAGGCGGTGGTGCTAATGCTCAGGACGTGGTGGATCACGGTAGAGCATGTCGAGAAGCCCGAGTTAGCGGCGCAGTACGCGGCCCGTCAGCTTACTCCGGTTCGTCCAACAACTTCAGTGGAACCGGGTGTTGCTTTCAGTTCTTTGGGGGTGCCGTGTCTCGCCCCGGCTCTATGCAATGTGCAGCTGCCCAAGGATTTCAAGGGTCCTCGTAAAGTGCCCAATTACACTGCCGACTTACCCCCCGAGTCATGGGTCGAAAGCTATGAGATGGCGATGGAGATGTTGGATGTGGATGATGCTGCATGTGCTAAATACTTCACCATGATGTTGGAAGGAACAGCTCGCACTTGGCTGAAAAGTTTGCCAGCTAACTCCATTGGGTCATGGGCCGAGTTAAAGGCCCGGTTTATCCAGAATTTCAAGGAGACATGCAAGCAGCCCATGTCAATTGTGGACTTAGCCGCCTGTGTCCAAGAACAAGGTGAATCGACAACCCATTGGGTGTGCCGAGTTTCGGAAATCTTGCATTCATCGGACCGCATCAATGCCGATACAGCAGTCTTAACATTGGAGGGCAATTGCCGGTTCACGCCTCTGAAGCTGAAGTTGGGACGGCTCAAACGTCACTGCAATGACATGGGAACGCTTATGGCAGGTCTGGTTAAGTATGCCGACTTTGAAAGTACCAAGGACCCCAAGTCTAATGATGAAAAGTCAGGAAAGGGAAAGAAGAGCGGCAGCACCAAAGGGCAACAGCATAACCCGGCGGGTCATGGAAACAATGGTAAGCGTAAAGCGGATAATAGTTTAGATTTTGTGGCTAACACCAACACGCAGAATAATGGTCAACATTGTAAGGGTAAACCGCCCCCGCGGAGTGGAGGATCAGGTGTCAATCTTGAGCGCCTATTAAACCAGCCTTGCCCAAGGCACGGGACGTGAGAAAGGCCAGCTACGCACCTCTGGAAGGATTGATTTATTATGCGGGAGTTCAAAAACTTGGATCTTCTCCAATATGATCATGGATCGTCCGGCGGTTCAAGACCCGGGTCTCATGGGCCGGGTTATGGTGGAGGCAGTTCTGGCTCAGGATTTCAAGGTAATCAAAGCGGACATAGCAATCATGGCAGTCAGGGCAACAGGGTGGTTATAATCATTAGGGGAGTCAGCAGCAGCAACAGTCAGGTTACCAGAGCAACCCGAAGCAGTTGAATAGTGGGCAGTATCATGTCTTGACCACTAGCCTGTGCAAGCACGATCAAAAGCTTCATAAAAGGGCAATGAACTCCGTTGAACCGGCAGTGCCCCGTTACTTGCGCTGGTCTGAACAGCCCATTGTCTGGAGTCGAGAGGATCATCCGCCCCGGGTTGATAATCCGGGTCATCTGGCATTGGTGGTGGCGCCTCGGGTTGGAGGGTATAAGTTCACCAAGTTGCTCATGGATGGAGGGAGCAGTATCAACATCCTTTATTATGAAACCTTCCATCGCATGGGGTTGACACATAAAAATCTTAAACCGTCAAACACCGTTATCCATGGTGTGGTGCCTGGTAAATCGGCGTATCCAGTTGGTAAGATAGCTCTGGAGGTTGCTTTTGGAGATGATCATGATTCAAGATCAGAGACATTGAGTTTTGAAGTGGTGAAAATCAAGAGCCCATATCATGCCCTGTTTGGACGGCCGGCTTATGCTAAGTTCATGGAAAGGCCCTGTTATGTTTATCTGCAGCTCAAGATGTCGGGTCATAAGGGGACCATGACGGTACATGGGAGTCGTAAGATCACTTTGGAATGTGAAGAAGGTGATGAGGCCTATGCTGAGTCGGTTTGTGCAACTCAGGAGTTGAAGTTCTGCAAGGACAATGTTGATCTGGCGGATATGACTTCTTTGAAAAAGCCAACTACAGAGCATGATCCGGCCTTGAAGTTTAAATCGGCTGATGAGACTAAGCTGGTTGATTTTGTTCCTGGCGATTCATCCAAGCAGTTTAGCATCAGCGCTAACCTGGATCCGAAATAGGAAAGCGCGCTCATCGAGTTCATCCGTGAGAACCGGGACATCTTTGCATGGAAACCTTCTGACATGCCAGGTGTACCGAGGGAACTCGCAGAGCACACTCTTAATATCGATCCCAATTTTAAACCGGTCAAGAAGTTTCTCCGCCGTGTCAATGAACAAAGACGCAAGGCCATTGGTGAGGAGGTAGCCCGGCTCTTGGCAGTAGTGTTTATTGTGGAGGTTTTTCACCCTGAGTGGTTAGCTAACCCGGTGCTAGTACTTAAGAAGAACGGCACTTGGCGTATGTGTGTGGATTACACAGATTTGAACAAGGCTTGTCTAGCTGATCCCTTTGCTCTCCCTCGTATTGATCAAATTATTGAAGCTACGGCGGGTTGTGAGCGTCTGAGCTTTATGGATGCTTATTATGGTTATCATCAGATCAAAATGGCAGTTAAGGACCAGGAGAAGACAAGTTTTATAACTCCCTTTGGAGCCTTCTGCTATGTATCTATGCCTTTTGGGCTCAAGAGTGCCCAGGCAACTTATCATCAATGTGTGAAGAATTGTCTTCATAATCAGATTGGGCGCAATGTTCATGCTTATGTGGATGATATTGTGGTGAAGTCCAGAAAGGAGGAGACATTAATAGATGATTTGAAGGAAACTTTTGATAATCTCCGGGTTTATAAGATGATGCTTAATCTGGCCAAGTGTATTTTTGGTGTACCGGCAGGCAAGCTCTTGGGTTTTCTGGTGTCTAACAGGGGCATTGAAGCTAATCCGGAAAAGATCAAAGCTATTACGTCTATGGCTAAACTGGCGAGTATCAACGATGTTCAACGTCTGGCGGGTCGTATTGCACCGAGCCGCTTTATCACCGTTGGGAGAGAAGCTATCCTCTATATCGATGATGAAAAGATGCATAACTTTGTCTGGAGTGATGCTTCTAATGCGGCGTTTGAGGACTTGAAGAAGCAGTTAGCCGAGCCACCTGTCCTTGCTGCTCCGGTGGATAAAGAGCTGCTGTTGTTATATGTGGCTGCCAATGCCTGGGCTGTCAGTGTGGCCATTGTGGTAGAGCGCAAGGAGGCTGGGAAGGAGTATCCAGTTCAATGGCCGGTTTATTATATTAGTGAGGTGCTTATTGATTCCAAACAGAGGTACCCACATTGGCAGAAACTAGTGTATGGAGTTTTCATGGCGAGCCGGAAGCTTAAGCAGTACTTTCAGGGTCATCCCATCACTGTGGTCAGTTCTACCCCTTTGGGAGATATAATCCAAAGCAGGGAAGCAACTGGCCGGGTTGCGAAGTGGGCCATCGAGCTTGGACCTCATGGGTTAAAATATGTGCCAGTCCCAAGCGCTTGTGGATTTCATCAATGACTGGACAGAGTTAGGCGTCGGAGGAAAAGCCGGATCATACTTATTGGACTATTCATTTCGATGGATCCAGGCAATTGGAGGGCTCGGGGGCTGGAGTCGGTGTTAACTTCCCCACGAGGTGATAAGTTTTGTTATGTTCTCTGTTTAATGTTCCCTTGCACTAACAATGCAGCTGAATATGAGGCCTTACTCCATGGTCTTCGAATGGGTAAGGAGAAGAATTTAAGTCGGGTTAGGTGTTTCGGTGACTCGGACCTGGTGGCTCAACAAGTGTCTGGAACTTGGGATTCCAGGGACCCACTCATGGCAGCGTATCATCGAGAAGTAGATATTGTTGCTGGTCACTTCAAGGGTTATCAGGTTGACCATGTGGACCGGCGAAAGAACGAAGCGGTGGACGCTTTAAGCCAGTTGGGTTCCCAACGTAAACTGGTTCCACCCAATGTTTTTCTGGATGTTTTGCATAACCCGTCGGTCAAGCTACCTATAGAGGAGGATTTGGCTGTTCCTGATCCGGAGGCTCAATTGGTGGCAGCTCTTCATATTATCCCAGATTGGACGGTCCCATATTTGGCGTATATGAACCGGGGCAGTTACCGGAGGATGAAACTTTGGCCAGGCAGATAATCCGGCGGTCCAAATCAATGACCATTGTCAATGGATAATGGTATCATTGCAGTGTAACAGGGGTGTTTCAGCGTTGCGTATCTCCCAAAGAAGGCCATGAGATTTTGCGTGAGATCCGCGAAGGAGATTGTGGTCACCATGCCGGTTCAAAGTCCTTGGTAGCTAAAGCTTTTCGTCACGGCTTCTATTGGCTGACGGCTCATGCTGATGCTGAGGACTTGGTGAAAAAGTGTGATGGTTGTCAGAAGTTTTCACGCCGAGCTCATGTCCCAGCTCAAGAATTTAGGATGATTCCAATCACTTGGCCGTTTGCAACTTGGGGGCTAGATATGGTTGGGCCCTTTAAGAGGTCCAAGGATAAGAAGACCCACCTTCTGGTGGCGGTTGATAAGTTCACTAAGTGGGTGGAGGCAGAGCCAGTCAGTAAGTGTGATGCAACCACGGCGGTTCAATTCATCAAGAAAGTGATCTTCTGGTTTGTTTTTCCACACAGCATCATAACTGATAATGGCACTAATCTTTCCAAGGGTGCTATGAAAGAATTTTGTCAACGTGAGCACATCCAGATTGACGTGTCATCAGTGACTCATCCTCAATCTAATGATCAAGCAAAGAGAGCCAATCAAGAGATCCTGAGAGGCATCTAGCCCCGGCTTATGGTTCCTTTACAACGGACACCGGGTTGTTGAGTGGAGGAGTTAGCTTATGTGGTATGGAGCATCAATACCACACCCAACAGATCTACGGGTTACACACCTTTCTTCATGGTTTACGGACCAGAGGCGGTTCTCCCTAGCGACATCCACCATGACTCGCCTCGTGCGGCGGATTATGTTGAAGCTGACAATGAGAAGGCACGACAGGAAGCACTTGACCTGTTAGATGAGGAGCGTGACATTGCAGCAGCTCGTTCGGCGATTTACCAGCAAGATCTGAGTCGTTATCACAGCCGCTGGGTTAGAACCAGAACTTTTCAAGAAGGTGATCTGGTGCTCCGGCTCATCCATGATCAGACTGACATGCACAAGTTATCCCCGCCTTGGGAAGGACCCTTTGTGGTCGGCAAGAATCTGAACAATGGGTCATACTACCTCATCGATGTTTGAGAGCACAAAGACTCACGTAAATCGGAGGAGGAGACCCACCGGCCGTGGAATATCGCTCATCTTCAGCCCTACTATACCTGAGCCATAGGGTACATATTCTTGATAATGTATATATTATGATAAGTATAATAAACCGGCATCCCTACTAAAGCAGGGCCACTGTCGTTCTTCCTTCAAAAAAGCTTTTGATTACTTGGGGCTTCTGTTTATAAAATGGAGTTCTGATTGTCCACTGATCCGGCTCAACGGTTATTAAAAAAAATTGGGGGCTTGTTCCCAAAGTTAAAAGGGGCCAAAGAGAGGGTTGCAAAAGCACAACTCAAACATAGGCACCCATTGAGCACAACTCAAAATATTGCTCGGGGGATCTTTGCTTCTACAAGAACAAAGAGTCTATAACCTTGTAATAGGCTATAAAAGCCAGGCTTGGAAGCCAGATGTATTCACCTAAATCCCCGGGTTATCCTGCCTTTTTAAGTAAGCCACTCCGCCTAGGTAATCCTGGTACGACCCGTCGAATGTTTGACAAGTCAATCTTATAAAGACCCTGAACTTGTGATAGTTAAAATGATGATTGGTTAATGTGAGGTTCATCTTATAAGGCTTTGTAAAATGGTTTAACTCAGTGGCCTGGCAGCCCATGGAAAGCCTCGCCTTTTTGCATGTTTTCTTCTGAAATCTTTCTTTTAGCAGTTTATTTTGATGAGGTTTATGTTAAATCCAAAGGTTTATCGAATTCGGTCTGGTTTTTGAGTTGCCAAGTACAAAATTACAAGATGACCGTGTCAATTGACCCGCTTGGCTTTCAACTATAAGTTGTCGAAGCATGATCAGTTATAATCCGGTGTTTGTTGACCCGTCCGCTTCGACTACAAGTCGCCAAGATGATATACGGATAATCCGTGTTTATTACAACCCGTATGGCTTTATCAGAACCGCAAAACAAAGTAGGAGTTATCAAGACTTCAAGATTTGGGTTATCACCCTTACTACAATAAGTTGGTAAACCAACGATGTGATTTAATGTCACAGGTATGGTGTATTTCATATTCAATAATTTTTAAAATATAGCCTTGGTTATAAACCCTGGTTTTATGATGGGCATTATGACCCATACGGCGGTAAACCGCCAGGACACTTTAAACATGTGGTATGCAGGAACAGGTCGAATAAGCTATTCAGAATCATAAGCAGGCATTACATATCTTAAATCATGGCGGATTAACAGTGTCATGCAAAGTGAATATGCACGATGGCATAGTAGACCAAGTATTTAAACTAGCCTATTACAAGGCGCTTTGATGCCCCAAAAGGACAATTCTTTATCACACGCATTGCAGTGTGCAGAAGCTAAACCGGCCTCCCGATCATGATTCTTCACCAGGCTGACCTGAAGGTTGTGGATCATCCTACACCGGTTCATCCTCCTCCTCTCCACCCAGTGGCTGGAAGTCAATGGTTGCCCAGTCAATCCCAGTTAAGGCTTGCAAGACAGCTTCATCACTTATAAGGGTGGATGATACGTGTCCAACGTATCTATAATTTTTGATTGCTCCATGCTATTATATTACCCCTTTTGGATGCTTATGGGCTTTATTTTACACATTTATATGATTTTTGGGACTAACCTACTAACCGGAGGCCAAGCCCATATTGATGTTTTTTTGCCTATTTCAGTATTTCAAAGAAAAGGAATATCGAACGGAGTCCAAACGGAATGAAACCTTCGGGAGCGTGATTTTTGGAACGAACGTGATCCAGAGGACTTGGAGTGCAAGTCAAGAAGTAGCCGAGGCCTCCACGAGATAGGAGGGCGCGACCCCCCTATAGGGTGCGCCCCCTGTCTCGTGGGCCCCTCGGGCGGCCACCGACGTACTTCTTCCTCCTATATATACCTACGTACCCCAAAAACATCCAGAGGCACAACGAAACACAATTTCCACCGCCCTAACCTTCTGTATCCGCGAGATCCCATCTTGGAGCCTTCACGGCACTCACGGAGGGGAATCAACCACGGAGGGCCTCTACATCAACATCCTTGCCCCTCCGATGAGTTGTGAGTAGTTTACCGCAGACCTACGTGTGTATAGTTATTAGCTAGATGGCTTCTTCTCTCTTTTTGGATCTCAATATAATGTTCTCCCCCTCTCTTGTGGATATCTATTCGATGTAAATTCTTTTTCGGTGTGTTTGTCGAGATCCGATGAATTGTGGGTTTATGATCAAGTTTATCTATGAATAATATTTGAATTCTTTTATGTATGATTAAGTTATCTTTGCAAGTCTCTTCGAATTATCAGCTTGGTTTGGCCTACTAGATTGGTCTTTCTTGCCATGGGAGAAGTGCTTAGCTTTGGGTTCAATCTTATGTGTCCTTACCAAAGGATGTAAAGGGTTGCAAGGCACGTATTGTATTGTTGCAATCGAGGATAACAAGATGGGGTTTATATCATATTGCATGAGTTTATCCCTCTACGTCATGTCATCTTTCTTAATGCGTTACTCTATTCTTATGAACTTAATACTCTAGATGCATGCTGGATAGCGGTCGATGTGTGGAGTAATAGTACTAGATGCAGGCAGGAGTCGGTCTACTTGTTATGGACGTGATGCCTATATACATGATCATGCCTAGATAATCTCATAATTGTGCGCTTTTCTATCAATTGCTCGACAGTAATTTGTTCACCCACCGTAATACTTATGCTATCTTTAGAGAAGCCACTAGTGAAACCTATGTGAAAGTGCAACTATCCCTAGGTGGTTTTGGTAATTCATAACAACATATAGCTCATTGAGCTAATGCTATTCCAAGACAAATATTTCAGGAAAGCTCAATGAATGGCATGGCATGGATGATGAAAGTGGATCCCTCAAAATATTAAGGACAAAGGATTGGCTCAAGCTCAAAAGCTCAAGACTCTACATTTTACATTTTAGTGATCCAAGATCCCATTGAGTCTATAGGAAAAGCCAATACTATCAAGGAGGGATGAGGTGTTGCTTAATGAGCCTGTTGCTTCACGGTGCTTAGTGATATGCTCCAAAACCCTCAACTACTTTCTCACTTCCACATATGACCTAAACCCAAAGTCAAACTCGCCCCACCGATTCTTTCTATCCGCGCCATCGAGTTCAAATGTCATAGCCACTGCCACAAACCCTAGGCAAATCGGTCTCACCGATAGGGATCTCGGTCTCACCGAGATGGGATTGTAATCTCTCTGTTTCCCTTCATAAAGTTTTGGTCTAACCGAAGTGAGCGATCGGTCCCAGCGAGATTGCAATGTAAACTCTCTGTTTTCCTTTCGTCACATTTCGGTCTCACCGAAAAGAGCGAATCGGTCCCACCGAGTTTACCTGACCAACTCTCTGGTTAGCTAATTACCAAAATCAGTCTCACCGAGTTTATGTAATCGGTCTCACCGAGATTACGTTATGCCCTAACCCTAACCATATCGGTCCTACCGTGTTGCATGTCGGTCCCACCGAAATCACTAACGGTCACTAGGTTTACTAAATCAGTCCGACCGAGTTTGTTGATTCGGTCCCACCGAGTTTGGTAAATTGTGTGTAACGGTTAGATTTTGTGTGGAGGCTATATATACCCTTCCACCTCCTCTTCATTCGTGGAGAGAGCCATCAGAATAAACCTACACTTCCAACTTACTAGTTCTGAGAGAGAACCACCTACTCATGTGTTGAGGCCAAGATATTCCATTCCTACCATATGAATCTTGATCTCTAGCCTTCCCAAGTTGCTTTCCACTCAAATCTTCTTTTCACCAGATCCAAATCCCATGAGAGAGAGTTGAGTGTTGGGGAGACTATCATTTGAAGCACAAGAGCAAGGAGTTCATCATCAACACACCATTTGTTACTTCTTGGAGAGTGGTGTCTCCTAGATTGGCTAGGTATCACTTGGGAGCCTCCGACAAGATTGTGGAGTTGAACCAAGGAGTTTGTAAGGGCAAGGAGATCGCCTACTTCGTGAAGATCTACCGCTAGTGAGGCAAGTCCTTTGTGGGCTTACAGCCATGGTGGGATAGACAAGGTTGCTTCTTCGTGGACCCTTCGTGGGTGGAGCCCTCCGTGGACTCAAGGCAACTGCTACCCTTCGTGGGTTGAAGTCTCCATCAACGTGGATGTACGATAGCACCACCTATCGGAACCACGACAAAAACATCCGTGTCTCCAACTGCGTTTGAATCCTCCAAACGCTTCCCTTTACATTCTTGCAAGTTGCATGCTTTAATTTCCGCTGCCTATATACTCTTTGCATGCTTGCTTGAATTGTGTGAAGATTGCTTGACTTGTGCTAAGATAGCTAAAATCTGCCAAAGTCTAAAATTGGGAAAAGGTTAAGTTTTAAATTGGTCAAGTAGTCTAACCACCCCCCACCTCTAGACATACTTCAAGTTCCTACAAGTGGTATCAGAGCTTTGGTCTCCATTTTCTTTGATTTCCATAGCTTTCGGTGGTCATAGCCTTGGTTTCACAACCTAGGAGAGTATGGCGTGTAGCGAGGGAAATTATCACCGTAGAGGTCCTTACTTTGATGGCACTAATTTTGCTAGTTGGAAGCATAAGATGAAAATGCATATTCTCGGACATAACCCCGCCGTTTGGGCTATTGTGTGTATTGGTTTGCAAGGTGAATTCTTTGATGGGAGAGAAACGAACAGTGAAGCTAATGCGGATGAATTGAAGATGCTGCAATACAACGCTCAAGCATGTGATATTCTCTTCAATGGATTGTGCCCCGAAGAATTCAACAAAATCAGCCGCCTTGAGAATGCAAAGGAAATTTGGGATACTTTGATTGATATGCATGAAGGTACCGACTCCGTCAAGGAATCCAAGTTGGATGTGCTCCAAAGTCAGCTTGAGAAGTTCAAAATGAAGGATGGTGAAGGTGTCGCTGAAATGTACTCTAGGCTTGCTCTTATCACAAATGAGATTGTCGGCTTAGGAAGTGAAGAGATGACCGACAGATTCATCATCAAGAAGATCCTAAGAGCATTGGATGGAAAATATGATACCGTGTGCACATTGATCCAAATGATGCCAAATTACAAAGATCTCAAGCCTAGAGAAGTCATTGGAAGAATTGTTGCTCATGAGATGTCACTCAAGGATAAGGAGGAACTTCACAACAAGACAAGTGGTGCTTACAAAGCCTCATGTGAAGCCCCCACATCATCAAGTGAGAAACAAACCTTCAATGAAGAATTGAGCTTAATGGTGAAGAACTTCAACAAATTCTACAAGAGTAGAAGCAAAGAAAGAAGCTCTAAGTCAAGATCCTACAATGACAAAAGATCTTCTAGTCGAGAGCGCAATTGCTACAATTGTGGGAGACCCGGACACTATTCCAATGAGTGTACGGCACCCTACAAAAGAAGAGAAGATTCTCCAAAAAGAAGAAGTAGAAGAGAGGAATCACCACCAAGAGAGAGAAGGAGTAGAGATGATCATTATGAACGAAGACCCTCACGGAGAAGCAAGGATTCAGAAAGGAAGGACAAGTCATCAAAAAGCTACACAAAACGAAGACATCAAGCTCATGTTGGTGAATGGGTATCCGGCTCCGACTCCGACAATCACTCCGAGAGAAGCTATCACTCTGATTCCGAACATACTCAAGATGAAGGTGTTGCCGGTCTAGCACTTGTATCAACCAACTCCTACGACATATTTGATTCACCAAATGAAGGAATTGGAAGATGCTTCATGGCCAAAGGTCCTAAGGTAAGACACCCTGAGTATGTTGATTTTAATAGTGATGAAGATGACTTATTAGGTGATGATGATTTACTTATTGACAACTCTAGTGATGAATACTATGATGAAACGTCAATTAATCATGCTAATCAAGATAAAACAAATGACAATGATAAGGAGAAGATTGAGCTTCTAACTAAAGAACTAAACACTCTTAAGTTAGCTCATGAAACTATCTTTGAAGATCATCGAGAACTTTTAAGGGCTCATGAGAAGTTACGCTTTGAAAAGCTCAATCTTGAGCAAGAGCATGAGTTCTTCAAGGCAATCAATGATGATCTCCGTAAGAAAAGTTCTTCTTACATTGCCAAGCGTTTACTCTTATCTACTTACATGCCTCAAGTCAAGTCTAGTAACAAGATCAAGAAAGATCCTTCCTCTAGTAGTAACAATAATAATGCTAAATCCAATATTGTTGCTTCTAGTAGTTCTCTTGATTCCACTAATGATTCTCTTAGCCAAGTTACACTTGAGCAAGAAAATAGCTTATTGAAGGGAATTATAGAGAAAGGTGTTTACAAGAGCCTTGCCAGGAGTAAGCAATTCGAGGAAATTGTACGCAAGAAAGGAAGGCACCGGAAGAATCAAGGTGTTGGTTTTGAACGGAAGTTCAATGCCAATGGAGTTGAGTGGGAAGAAGATCAATACCCCAAGACGAAGTTTGTTCCTCAACAAGATAAGTATGATCCTACTTCCTTCAAGGGAACACAAGCACAAGATGATTTTCCACCACAAGACCACAAGAACAAAGGCAAGGACAAGCTTCAAGAGGAGACTGATGCATTTGAGGAAGCACCTAAGGCCTTGGTCAAGTGGGTTCCCAAGACTACGTCAAGTTCTACTTCATCAAGTACAACTACTACACCAAGGATTCCCATCAAGATGATGTGGATCCCGAAGAAGAAGAACTAGAGAGTTCTTGAGGGTGACTCCGCCAACATCCTTCACTCATAGCATTATGGAAAGGACAAGTGCAATCATCTTCCATATCTTGCACTAGTTCAAGGAGTCACAAACCCTCATGTTGGTAAGGCAAGGGACAAGGTAACCTAATGTTTTCATGGACATCATTTTGTGTGTGCATCACTCTATGTCTATGGATATTCTTGTTTGTTCCTTGTGGGACTAACCCATGTAGGTATTGAAAGTGCAACTCACTCCAAAGGATTGCTCCAAAAGATCTACATCAACATTAAGCATCAACATCTTCAACACCTACATGAAGTCATCATCGACAAAACCCAAGGTTAGTTCATCCCTCTAAGGGGGGATCTCACATCTAGGGGGAGCTTAACTCTAAGAATTGAGTCAAAGCAACTCTAATGATGTGAACACATCAATGCATTGTGTAAAAGTGGTAACCCCACTTGAGCTTAAACGATGAGTATGACCTATGATCAAATGTTCTCATTTGACTCCTACGTCAATATACTCATATATCGATGACCTAGTCATCGCCAATTATTTGATAGATGCTAGAATTGGTTGTGCATGCTTTGTCACATATTTCATTTGTCATTTTATTGGGTGAGCATGTTGGTTGCATATTTTACTCATTCGAGGACATCCACTTGTTGTTTTGATTGATTGGTTTCTTTTTCTTTGGCCAAGTGGATGGACAAGAATGCCTAAGAACCTTCTCTAGCTATCTATGCTTTTCTCGTCTCAAACTCTTTTCATGCTACATCACAAAATTTGATCAAGTCAGATTCGAACCACTCTGTGTGAGGAGCACTCGGAGTCCCCGATTCGTCATAGACCTAAACTTCCAAAACTTCTTTGTGCTTTTCGGTCTGACCGATTCCTCCATTTCTGTCATACCGAGATCACTAAGTCGATCTAGGTTTTCAATCTCGGTGCAACCGATTTGAACTTTTTGGTCACACCGAGTTGTTGTAACTGTCAACAGTTATGCATTTCGGTGCCGACCGAGTTGTTCCACTCGGTCACACCGACTGTGTCGGGCTATATATATTCTCACGGGCAAAATTTTGGAAAACTTTCTCCGAAACCCTTCGCCCGCGCATAGCTCGCTCTGCCTACTAGGTCTCTGGATCGTCGACTTCGTCGCCAGCTGCCTCATGTCGCTGGTCTCTGCCGCCGTCAACGGATTTCATCTCCGCCGTTGCCGCTGTAGCGAGTTCATCGCCGAACTAGGGTATGAACTCAATCACGGCTATCCTCGTCAGTTCTCGGCACATTGTGTTCATTATGATTCTTGCCACGATTGAAACACCTCTATCCAAATAAAACAATCCTTATAATAGAAGCGATTTGAAAATTTAGGGTTAGGTTTCACCGAAACCATCTCGGCCCATCGAGTTGAAAAACTCGGTCCCACCGATTTGGCTAACGTCATTGCACTAGTAACTCTCGGCCGACCGAGAATTGCTATCGGTGTGACCGATTTTAGAACTTTAGAAACCCTAGCAGTCTCGGTGCCACCAAACTGTGACTCGGTCTGACCGAGTTCACTAGTTTAGGTTCCAAAACTGCTTCGGTATCACCGAGTTTGAAAATCGGTAGATCCAAATGCTTTCTGTGGAAAACTAAAACTAAGTTTTTGAATCATTCTTATAAAAAAATTCTCTGCATTTTGTGATGCTCATCCACTCTATCTCATCTATAACTATTCATGTGGTCAGCAATGGGTGTTTGCAAGATGTCGCACCAAAGTGATAGTCAAAACAGGGAAGAAGAGCAGATTCACATGAGTGAGGGCACTAGTCCCTCCAAAGCAGCTTTCAGATGAAGGAAGCGAAGCACTCCCAAAGAATTTGCCCAAAGCTGCCACTCGTGACAAGGAAGAAGAAGACCTCAGAGTCTGAGGATGAGGATTATGTGGCAGTTGAGGATGAGGCTAGTTCAAAGAAGAAAGTGCTCAAGAAGGAATACAGCTCAGCTGCAATTAAGCCAGGGATGAAGATCAAAAGGCCAACAGGAAGACAACCCATGTCTAAGGCCAGAGCCTCCACTCAAGCTTCCTTGGAATCCCAACCCAAAGAGCCTGCTACAGAAGGAAAGAAAAGGAAGGAAAGGGTCAGGAAGACTGAGGGAGTCCCGGACTAGGGGGTGTCCGGATAGCCGGACTATCGTCACGGCCGGACTCCAAGACTATGAAGATACAAGATTGAAGACTTCGTCCCGTGTCCGGATGGGACTTTCCTTGGCGTGGAAGGCAAGCTTAGTGATACGGATATGTAGATCTCCTACCCTTGTAACCGACTCTGTGTAACCCTAACCTATCCAGTGTCTATATAAACCGGAGGGTTTTAGTCCGTAGGACGAGCAACAATCATACCATAGGCTAGCTTATAGGGTTTAGCCTCCTTGATGTCCTGGTAGATCTACTCTTGTACTACCCATATCATCAATATTAATCAAGCAGGAGTAGGGTATTACCTCCATCGAGAGGGCCCGAACCTGGGTAAAAACATCGTGTCCCTTGTCTCCTGTTACCATCCGCCTAGACGCACAGTTCGGGACCCCTACCCGAGATCCGCCGGTTTTGACACCGACATTGGTGCTTTCATTGAGAGTTCTTCTGTCGCCGCCATCGTAGGATGCCTCATCTCGCCTTTTAAAGACGATACCATCGCCAAAGAAGCCTTGGCCATCGGGTCGACTCTTCGCTAGGCGGTTTTCTCATGACCGCTAGTTCGGCCGTCGCGCCGACGATGACCTCTCGAGTCATCGAAACTAATCTCCATGTTAGTTCGGAACTTGCCGAACGGTTAGATCCAATCGAGCTCTCCTCCGTAAACGAGCTCTTGGGCCGCATCGCCGCCCTGGGAGTCGCCACAGATTACGACCGGACCGGGCCTAAAACCGATCTGAGAGAGATCAACTCTCCTGTGCTACCCATCATGTTGCTGTGATAGAGGAGCAATGCGGCGACTCTTCTCCTATCTTCAGGACTAGCTACGTCCCGATTCCCGATCCCTCCATGCCGGATTCCTGTGGAGGGACGGATGTCGATCAAGCCCTGAACTTAAAGTCAGGCGGCGGGTCGGACTTCGTTGGATAGCACTCAAAATCCAAACTTCCGAAGTTCGGAAACTTCCCGCCCTTGAGTCCTAAATTGACGGGCTCCGGATTTAGTGCCACCCGCCCACCCAAACATTAGTGATCTTCTCGAATTCGGCAAGAGCCCGCCAAACAAGACATCATTATCGGGCGATTCCTCCTGGTTATGAACAGGATAAAGGACTGCCGAGAGGAGGACGCAATACCAATCTTCTACAATAATTGCACGGACAAGGGAATCCTAAAAGCCATAAGTCGTCGCGAAGTTACACGCTTTGCTGACTTGGTGACCATCGTACAAAAATACTGTGCGATGGAGAGCGCCTGGAAAACCGAGAGTAAATTTTGGGATAATCCGGCCCCGAATACATCTGTAGTCCGGAACAAAAGGATGCATCATTATCAAGCACCTGGGTTGAATACCAAAAAACCAAAACCCACTAAAGGGTACGGAACCGTACTAGAGGGTTGGCTAAACGGACCCTGCAAAATTCATAGCACAGAGGCGCCACTCCAACTCATAGCCTTCGAGCATGTTGGATACTACGGCAGGTGGCCAAAAGTGGCGAAGATATTCTAGCTTTCATCCCAGCCCAAAGCAACACCAAGACGGTGTTAACAGTCTTGAGACTTTTAAGGCCAAATAACATGCGAAAACGACAACTCCGCAACCTTGTCAAGTCTACCAAGTAGCAACAATAAATCCATGGAGGACACGGCTATTACCTTCAATGCCGCGATTTAACCTAAATTCGAACAGCCCGGCACCACCGCATTGGTCCTCACCGATAGTAGACGGCTTTTCGCCTTACTAAGGTACTCATGGATGGCGGCAATGACTAAACCTCATCTATGAGGAAACCCTCCGAAAATGGAAATAGATCGGAACCGCATTGAGCGGAGCAGCACAACCTTTAGAGGAATAATCCCCCGGAAGCATGCTGCACAGAAAAATCACGCCGACGTAGTGTTCGCTCACGGACAATTACAGGTCCGAGGAGGTCACATTTCAAGTGGCCCCGTCCAACAGCGGATATCATGCTTTATTAGG
Source organism: Aegilops bicornis (assembly GCA_021605145.1). Lineage (NCBI taxonomy): Eukaryota > Viridiplantae > Streptophyta > Magnoliopsida > Poales > Poaceae > Aegilops > Aegilops bicornis. The sequence continues at coordinate 579,934,949 of CM038672.1, forward strand.
ACGAGAGGCACTCACAATTTTTCAAGCTATACCCCATTATGGGTACATGAAGCTTAAAATGCCCGGTCCCAACGGAATCATCACTCTCGCTAGTGATCCGAACATAGCACTCCGCACCGAAAATAAGACAGTCGCACTAGCCCTCGAGGCACTATCCGAAGCCCTAGTGGCCGAGGAACTCACCGCGATGCGCTCCACGGTGAACAGGGACGATGTGATACTTGATAAAAGATCCAAGTCCACCTCTTTTAAACCAGTGGATGAAATAGTCAAATTTCAAGTCCACCCAACGGACCCTGCAAAGATGGCTTCCATCGGGGCACAATTAAACCCTGATGTAGACGCCAGACCACGAGAATTTCTACAAGAAAATCGGGACATCTTTGCTCGGCACCCTTCAGACATGCCAGAATCCCACGTCACCGGCCGAGCACAGCCTAAACATCCTAAAAGGATTCAAGCCAGTCAAACAGGCTCTTCGGGCGCTTTCGAACCCAAGAGACAGGCCATGGGAGAGGAGCTAGCCAAACTTTTGGAGGCCGGATTCATCGAGATATAAAACATCCGGACTGGCTAGCGAACCCGGTGATGGTACCAAAGAAGGATAAATCTGGCGCCTATGTGTTGATTTCAAAGACCTTAATAAGGCTTGCCCAAAGGATCCCTTCCCCCTCCCTCGAATTGATCAAATCATTGACGCTACAGCAGGACACGACTCATTGTGCTTCCTCGACGCTGCATCTCGCTACCACCAAATCAAGATGGCGGAGCTGCACCAAGCTGCAACAGCATTCATCACTCCATGCGCCCGCTCGCTTCAACACAATGCCCTTTGGGCTTAAAAACGCCGGCGCAACATATCAGCGCATGATTCAGACATGTCTGGCAAACCAGATCGGCAAAACGGTGGAAGCATATGTAGATGACGTGGCCGTCAAAACCAAGCACGTTGAAACTCTAGTAGACGACTTGAGGCTCCTCACATTCGACAATCTTCGAAAATATGACATCAAGCTCAATCCGGAAAAATGCGTCTTCGGCGTTCCAGCCGGAAAGCTCCTGGGCTTCATCGTGTCCGGTAGAGGAATTGAAGCAAACCCAGCCAAGATTCGAGCTCTGTCACAATTGGATATTCCAAAAGACCTCAAACAAATACAAAAATTGACGGGATGTGTAGCGGCTCTAAGCCGCTTTATCTCCCGTTTAGGAGAAAAGGCATTACCTCTGTACCGCCTCCTCCTCCGCACCAAACACTTCGAGTGGATTTGATGCCGCCACGGCCGGACTCAAAGAAATAAAGGCCATTTTGGCAACAAATCCGGTCTGGCCGCGCCAACGTGGGCGAACCAATGCTATTATACATCACCGCAACACATCAAGTTGTCAGCGCGGTGCTCGTTGTCGAACGAGAAACGGATGGACACCGGTTCCCTATTCAAAAACCGGTTTATTATGTGTCCACTATCATAACTCCATGCAAGTCCCGGTACCACACTATCAACAGATAGCATACGCGGTGTTCATGGCATCCCGGAAGCTGCGACACTACTTTCAAGAGTGTTCGATAACGGTAGCCTCCGAAGTACCTCTTAATGACATTATAAACAACCGCGACACGACGGGTCGGATTGCTAAATGGGCCATAGAGCTCCTCCCATTCGGCATAACTTATAAGCCATGACGAGCTATTAAGTCGCACGTTTTGGCCGACTTCGTGGCCGAATGGACTAAAGCCGAACTCCCTAAAGAGTACTGCGCATACTCCAATTGGATCATGCACTTTAACGGCTCCAAAATGTTGGCTGGCACGGGGCTGGCGTCGTCCGACGTCCCCCAACCGGGACACACCCAATACGCCCTTCGAGATAATGTATACGGACTCCAACAACGCAGTTAATACGAGGCCCTTCGCACGGCCTCCGGATGGCGATCTCCATGGACATTCAACGCCTAGAGGTGCGCGATTCAAACCTCGCAATATCTCAAATAAACGTAGACTTTGACGCCAAAGATCCGAAAATGGCAGCATACCGCAATGCGGTCCTAAAAATGTCAAGACGGTTCAAGGGCTCAATTTCATCATATAGCCCGGATAACAACCAGCGGCGGATATATTACGCCGCATCGGTGCAAAACGCGATGCCGCCCCACCCAATATCTTTTTGGAACGGCTGTTCAAGCCATCCGCATTATGGGAAGGGAGTCCGCAATAACAATCCGGACCCAACCGCATCACCGACGCCAACACTGACACAACCGGAGGCTCCGCCCCCGAGATAACACCCTCTGCTCACGAAATAATGGCGGTTATGGCCCCGTACACGGAACCATTCCAAGCCTACCTAACTAGGTAGGAACTCCCCGAATACCAAAATGAGGCTCGCTGCATAGTACGGCGCTCTAAAGCCTATAAAGTCCATGAGGGAGAGCTTTATAAGAAAAGCACTACTGGAGTCCTTCAAAGGTGTATCTCCGAAGAGGAAGGGCGAAACCTCCTGGCTGAAATTCATGCCGGACTGGGTGGGCACCACGCCGCAGCCCGGGCCCTTGTAGGCAAGGCCTTCCGTACAGGATTTTATTGGCCGACGGCCCGGGCAGATGCGCAGGACTTAGTCCAACGATGCATCGGTTGCCAGCTTTTTGCTAACCAAAGCCACATGCCACCCACCGCCCTTAAAACTATACCCATCACCTGGCTGTTCACGGTGCAGGGGCTTGACATGGTTGGACCCCTCAAGGGAGGAACCCACAAGCAAAAATACCTATTGGTCATGGTGGACAAATTCACCAAATGGATAGAGGCCAAACTAGTTAAAACGGCCGAATCCGGACCAGTCTTAGACTTCATATCAGGGGTAGTGCACCGTTGCGGTGTCCCCCACAGTATCATCACTGACAATGGCACCAACTTCACGGCCGATGAGGTCAAATCATGGTGCAAAAACATGGGCATCAAGCTAGATTACGCCACAGTCTATCACCCTCAAACCAACGGCCAAGTCGAATGGGCAAACGGTCTAATCATGAGCAGCATTAAACCCAGACTAGTGCGGTCCCTCAAGGAATATAACACGCACTGGGTCGAGGAGCTCGACTCCGTACTCTGGGGGCTGCGGACCACGCCGAATCATACTACCGGATTCACACCATTCTTCATGGTGTACGGCGCAGAGGCAGTCTTGCCCTGCAACATAATACATGACTCACCTCGCGTACGCATGTATGATGAAAGAGAAGCCGAGCTCAATCGGCAGGACAGTTTGGACGCATTGGAGGAGGAGCGCGACGTGGCAAAAGCTCGTTCCGCATTCTATCAACAGCATGCTCGAAGATATCAAAGCAGGGAAGCACGGGCCAAAGCTTATAAAGTTGGTGAACTAGTTCTTCGCCTGCCGGACAAGAAAAAGGACAAACTCAAGCCCAAATGGGAAGGTCCCTTCATCATCAACCAGGTCCTGACCGGCGGAGCATACCGTCTGCGAAACGAATCGGATAACCGACTCGAGCCGAACCCATGGACCGCAGCCTGCCCACGAAGATTCTACGCCTAAGTGCCGGACTCCAAGTTCGCCTCCTTCCTCCGTCCGCATTCTTTATTTTTGCTTTTGCTGTCTTCTATTTCTCTCCTTCCCCTTCTTCTTCTTGTAGCCTCTAGAGGCTCGCTTGCGCTTTTTTCAAGACACACTTGACGCGCTGTCCGCACTCATTATACACAGGGCTTCTTTAATGAAGCTTATATATACGGGCTTTCATGCCCAACACATGCGTTAAACTTCCGCATGTACCTTTTATTCACCATTATATGCATCGATATGACTTAAGTTTTGGCCAAGCTGGGTTGCTCGCTCCTGTGCTTACCCCTCACGCTCCTCGATTGTTCGGCTAGGAGGTAAAGGGGGCACCTCTGCGATTATTCTTGCCGGGTCAGCCGGATGTGTACCTCGACCGGTGAAGCCGAAGCTAGCGTTCTTAAGGTAATTTTCGGTCGGTGAACTGAAAGATGATTTTTAACTATTTACACATCTGCCCCAGATGATTTTCTCGCTTTTATAGCAGCTTTGACATGCACTTTAGGGCATGCATCCCAAAAAAAGGAACCCTTAACGGAACTATTCTCCCTGGAAGATGTTTCTTACTACCCATGTAATATAACATAACTAGTTGGGCACTTGTCTAATACAGCAACAATGACTCCTACGCCTGGTCTCCATGCATACCACGGTTCTTATATAACCACGAAGGTATTCGGATACACTCCGGACTATTGGGTCTGGAGGTCGAAGCGAAAAGGTCCGCTATGACAAACGATCTACAATCCGGCTAGAAGACATTCTTTCATGTCATATTTTTACATAGTCAACTCGACTCATTGTATTCCTCCTCAATGCCATCTAATAGGCTATCTAATTTACAATCTTGCTGTGAATACTTGGCGGCCAATTCTACTTGGCCAGACACTGCTTACAGGATCTCCATCCCATCCGCCCCACTGTGTCCGACCTCGCCATGTCGTTTGGGTCAGCCTTCGTGTACCTCGTCTTCACCATGGCCCAGGCCTCCCTGGCGCCTTGACGGCAGGCCGATATCTCCCATAGCCGGAAGCGCCGCCGTGCTCCTTGAAGTCGCTCCGCCAGCTCCCCAATGCTTCGGGCAGGGAGATAGATGGCCACAAGGCTTGGCCGATGCCTTTCATCACCTGCCGGACTCGTTCGTGCGGTAGCCGACGAATTCGGGAAGAAGATCACCAAGAATCGGGCATCTCCTCCTCAGACGACCTGTGAGCAAACCTACAAACATGTTTATGTTAGTGGCCTTCCTCGCTGAACTCTTTTCAAAGTTCGCTCAAGCACTTACTGAAAATGCCGCGACGAAGCCGCCGATTCTCCTTTACGGAGTCAGATAACTGGGCATGAACGTCCTTTAGTTCCTCACCCAGCTTGGTGTTGGCGTCTTGAAGGTTATTCTTCTCCTGCCGCACCCTCATAAGCACACTCTCGCCGGCCTTTAACTGGCGTAAGAGCTGTTGCTTGTCCGGATCTAGTCCGGCGCCATCTGCAATGTTTTTGTCAGATTTACACACCCGCCGCACTTCATAAATTATTTATCTTCAAGGCGTATATTACCAGAGGGGTCTCGGTGGCTCCTCAGAGCGGCTAGTGCGGCCTCAAGTTGGGCCCTGCACTCTTCCAGCTCTGGGACAGTCGGGTATTCTTTTCTCAGAAGATCTGCATTACAAATGATCCTTAAATCAGTTATTCTAACTATTTTAAGTCTCGGGGGCTACTGGCATATATAACTGTCAAATTTCCTTACCCGTATGTCCTTCACATACTGCTCCGTGGCTCTAGCTAGACCATCTTGAGCGGCACGGAGGTGCGCATCTCTCGAATCAAAGGCATTCAAGGCCTCTTGGGAGAAACACGCGTCACGAAGAACTGTCCGACGGCGCCTATGATTCAAGGCGCTCTCCACCTCGGAGTTGGTGGCGGACAACCTGTCGGCATCCTCTGTCGGAGCAGCATCCGACGCACGTCTCATGCTCGCCTCAGCCTCCGGACCCGGCTTTGAAGCTTGTCCGGTGAAGGTTCGATCGGCAGCCTCTCCGGACTCAGTCTGGCGAGCGCTCTTTTTCCTGAAAAGAGCATCAGCGTTAGTACGCCTTCCAGGAATCAATCCTGGTAGTATGGTGACATGCCATAACGTTGCGGCGGAGTTTCGATCCGGACCGCACTTCTTTTTAACTCATGGGGCGCTACCCTTGTTGGCCAGCCGCAGGTTCGCTTCAACTCGAAGGTACCCCCTACGAAACACCATTGGTATACGGTGATAAAAAATAAGCACGGATGGGTCATTATCAGGGTTTTGGGATCTTGGTCTCAGTTACCTGTGGGGCTGGAAGTATTCCGGGGTAGTCGACCGTAATGGCTACCAAAGCATTGTCGATGCTAAGTTGGTAGAACACCCCGTCGATCAACTCCACCGTTATATCCGGATCCTCTTCGGAGGTCGGATCGAGGGACCGCTCCGGATCCTCGGGTTGTGGGGGCGGGCTGTATCTTCTCCATGATCCGGCGCAGTTCCTGTAAAAACCATGAAATGAGATATTTAACTACGGGAACATGGATCGGACAGGTCACAAGGATGTTTGCTTACCCAGCTTCGAGGATTATTTGAAGAAAACTCCTTCAGTGGGTTGACATGGAGGAAATCCTCCTCCTCTCCTTTGTACATGGCAGACAAGATCTTCATCAGTTTGGTGACCGATCCTGGCCCTTTGCGACCATGGCGGGTGGCATCGTCCTCCCCGTTGAAGTCACACATGGGGTGGCCCCTGTATTGGAACGGCTGCACTCCCCTCATAATGCAGATTGCCATGACTCCTGTCATGGTCAATCCGGCATGAGCCAGTAACCTTATTCGGCTCATCAAATAACGGACATCCCGGTCATCTTCTCTCCGGGGGCTCCGAGGGCGCCAGCTTAGGCGCTTCTTCAGAGGAGCATTGCTGAACCCCGGATGGCCGATCCGAACAGGATCCGGCAACGGGACGTCCTCCATGTAAAACCATTCTGAAGGCCAGTCTTCGGACGCCTTCTTCGGGGTTCCGGATAGGTATCCGGTCCCGATGATGCGCCATAGCTCGGCTCCGCCCACTTGATATATTGACCCCTCATGAGAACGGGGTACTAGGCAGAATATTCTCTTCCACAGCCCGAAATGAGCCTCGACGCCCAGGAACAGTTCGCAAAGGGCCACGAAGCCCGCGATGTGCAAGATGGAGGCAGGAGTAAGATGGTGCAGTTGGAGGCCGTAGAACTCCAAGAGCCCCCGGAGAAACGGATGGATTGGAATCCGAGTCCTCTTACTAGATAAGAGATGAAGCACATGCGCCTCCTTTCGAGGATCGGGACGCTCTCCGCTTGCTTTCCGCCTTGTAGGTGGCAAGTCCGGCTCGAACTGAACCATGAAGGCCGAGAGGAGAAATCCCTTGGCTTGGAGTATAACTAGCTCGCTATGCGGGATCGAGCATCTCTCAATTTCTGGCTGGGGCTGGGAGCGCGAGAGGAGGAGCCGCCGATCGGCCCATGATGGAATGGGCTTTGGTCGAGGCGCCCGATGAAAGCTCGCAAAGGGGGGGATGGTGTGACGCAGATCTAGATCCTTGCCCTTTTATAAGCGGCTCCTTTGCGTGGCTAGGGGGGTAATTGTAAAAATACCCTGGCTTTTTGCATTCATTCAAACACGTGGAAGATGGCCATTATTGGGTGCAGAAGCCGAGGAGCGCAGCATTTATCAGAAGCCGGACACTATTCGACAAATATATGGAATTTGGAGAAGAACCCGCCTCGCAATGCCGAAGACAATCAACGCGCCGGACTCATCGTCATTGAAGCCTGGTTCGGGGGCTACTGAGGGAGTCCCAGACTAGGGGGTGTCCGGATAGCCAGACTATCATCACGGCCGGACTCCAAGACTATGAAGATACAAGATTGAAGACTTCGTCCCGTGTCCGGATGGGACTTTCCTTGGCGTGGAAGGCAAGCTTGGCGATACGGATATGTAGATCTCCTACCCTTGTAACCGACTCTGTGTAACCCTAACCTATCCGGTGGTCTATATAAACCGAAGGGTTTTAGTCCGTAGGACGAACAACAATCATACCATAGGCTAGCTTCTAGGGTTTAGCCTCCTTGATCTCGTGGTAGATCTACTCTTGTACTACCCATATCATCAATATTAATCAAGGTGAGTAGGGTATTACCTCCATCGAGAGGGCCCGAACCTGGGTAAAAACATCGTGTCCCTTGTCTCCTGTTATCATCCGCCTAGACGCATAGTTCGGGACCCCCTACCCGAGATCCGCCGGTTTTGACACCGACAAAGACCATGGCCAGAGTGATTGGAAAGCCTTCCATGATGGAAGAAGAAGAGGAAGAAGAGGTTGCTGCACCAGCACCCAAGGCACAGAAGCTGATGGGTGATGCTATAAGGTCAGGGGCTGCAACATCAAAGCCCAAAGATGCACCCAAAGCTGCCTCCAAGCCCAAGAGTGCACCAAAGAGGAATACTGTGAGTATACCAAAGACTGAGAAGAACAAGGCCCCAAAGGCTCGATGTTGTCAGCCGATGAAGATGACGAAGGACAAGTCCTGAGGAAGCTCAAGCCCAAGATTCCAGACCACAACGATGCTCATCATGTGGCTGAGAACATGAAGATCAGGAGAGATTTAGGGTTGAGGCTATGAAGAGAGTCTGATCCATATGCCACCAGGAGAAGGACTGCTGTTGATTACAGATTCCACACAAAGGAACAGCAGGATTTCTATGAGACAATCTTGTTGGACAAGAAGCCAATAGTGTGTGACATGAGGTGGGTCGACTAGACCTACATGAAGGAAATTGAAGAACATTATCCAGGAGTATATGACAACTTTAGTGCGTGTGGAGTTGCAGATTTTGTTGGGCAGAAGCTCACAAACTGGAATGATGAGCTCATTATGCAATTCTACTCCACATCACATTTCTATCCAGATGGCAGAATTGTTTGGATGTCTGAAGGAACGAGATACCAATCAACCATTGAGGAATGGGCAAATCTGATCAATGCCCCAAAGGAGAGCGAAGATGACTTGGACGTTTATGCCAAGAAAAAGATGGGTCATAATTCAGTGTCACGGATGTACAAGGAGATCCTAGATGAAGCACTTGAAACTTTCAAGTTTGGGTCCGTTCATTTTCTTCTGTCAGGGCTGCCAACGATCAACTGGATCCCAAGGCACACTCTGTTGCCCAAGTCACGTGACCACAACATGATCAGAGGGCATGCAATTAATTTGCTACATATATTTGATGTGCCACAGAAATTCAAGGTCATGAGCCTCATAGTTGAAACTATCAAGAGGACAGCAGCAGACCAGAAGAGAAGTTGTGGATATGCCCCACAAATTCAGGAGTTAATTAACTCAAAGACGGGCACAGGAAAGTATCTGTTGGATAAGGAACACTTTGTTCTCTATCCAGACTTTGAGGACAATCAAATTGTCATGAATGAGAATGAACCATCATCAGGACAAGCTCAAGAAAAGAAGGAGAAAGCAAAGAAAGAGAAGGCTGCCAAGATGCCAACTCTAGCAGAGGCATCTGAGTACTTTTTGAAGAGCAAGCAGGACCAGCTTGGTTACTTGATAGCATCAACTCTGAGGATTGAGAAGGGGTTGGCCACCCTAATTCAAAACCAGGAGAGCCTGGAAAGAATCATGGAACAAAAATTCTATGATTTAGATGTCAAAGTAACTGAGATTCAGTCAGTTGTGAAGCAGCTGCAGGATGACATGCAGGAGAGGAAGGGCAGAACAACAACTGATGCATTTGCCAGAGTGCCTCGAGCTCAGAGATCACCGCAGAGCCAAGTGATGTACACCAGAGCCACTTCATCTCGCACCAGCTACAGCCTCCAAAGTGCAACCAGCTCCAAAGCACTAACTCCTTCAGCTCCATCCACTTCAACTGAAGTCTTCGTCCAAGGAGCCATCTCTACACCACCAACTGAAGACCAAGCCTGAGAGACGATATAGTACTATGCATTTTCTAGGAACTTTTTGGTAACTTGTTGCCAAAGGGCGAGAAAAATGTATAGATCATAAGCTTCGAGAGAGAGAGAGAGAGAGAGAGAGAGAGAGAGAGTTTGCTTTTGTTCTCTCTTGTCTTCTTGGTTGAACTTTGTTTGCTTTTGATTGCTTGAGATACTATGCTATTACCTGTGAGACATTGATGATCATGTGTTTGATCATAAGCTACACTTATGCTTGTTAGATGATATTATCTTACTTATCCTTATATGATCATTCACTTTTCTTGGTGATGAGTGCATGTATTCAATCTTTATTATTTTGAGCGATCCACCGAGTTGTATGTGACATGGAAGAGTAACACATGAGCCTAATTCCTTGTGCATTTGCAGTCCAAAGCAAATCTTAAACTATGCACAAATTTAGGGGGAGCTCTTGCTTAACACATACTTCTCAAAGCGACGATGTTTTTCAATCTTATTATCATTTGTCGAAGCTTTGATCTATATGTTGTCATAAATTACCAAAAAGGGGGAGATTGAAAGTGCAACTATCCCTAGGTAGTTTTGGTAATTCATAACAACATATAGCTCATTGAGCTAATGCTATTCCAAGACAAATATTTCAGGAAAGCTCAATGAATGGCATGGCATGGATGATGAAAGTGGATCCTCAAAATATTAAGGAAAAAGGATTGGCTCAAGCTCAAAAGCTCAAGACTCTACATTTTACATTTTAGTGATCCAAGATCACATTGAGTCTATAGGAAAAGCCAATACTATCAAGGAGGGATGAGGAGTTGCTTAATGAGCCTCTTGCTTCAAGTGCTTAGTGATATGCTCCAAAAACCCTCAACTACTTTCTCACTTCCACATATGACCTAAACCCAAAGTCAAACTCGGCCCCACCGATTCTTTCTATCCGCGCCACCGAGTTCAAATGTCATAGCCACTGCCACAAACCCTAGGCAAATCGGTCTCACCGATAGGGATCTCGGTCTCACCGAGATGGGATTGTAATCTCTCTGTTTCCCTTCGTAACTTTTCGGTCTAACCGAAGTGAGCGATCAGTCCCACCGAGATTGCAATGTAAACTCTCTGTTTCCCTTTCTTAACATTTCGGTCTCACCGAAAAGAGCGAATCGGTCCCACCGAGTTTACCTGACCAACTCTCTGGTTAGCTAATTACCAAAATCGATCTCACCGAGTTTGTGTAATCGGTCTCACCGAGATTACATTATGCCCTAACCCTAACCATATCGGTCCTACCGAGTTGCATGTCGGTCCCACAGAAATCACTAACGGTCACTAGGTTTACTAAATCGGTCCGACCGAGTTTGTTGATTCGGTCCCACCGAGTTTGGTAAATTGTGTGTAAATGTTAGATTTTGTGTGGAGGCTATATATACCCCTCCACCTCCTCTTCATTCGTCGAGAGAGCCATCAGAACAAACCTACACTTCTGACTTACCAGTTCTGAGAGAGAACCACCTACTCATGTGTTGAGGCCAAGATATTCCATTCCTACCATATGAATCTTGATCTCTAGCCTTCCCAAGTTGCTTTCCACTCAAATCTTCTTTCCACTAGATCCAAATCCCATGAGAGAGAGTTGAGTGTTGGGGAGACTATCATTTGAAGCACAAGAGCAAGGAGTTCATCATCAACACACCATTTGTTACTTCTTGGAGAGTGGTGTCTCCTAGATTGGCTAGGTGTCACTTGGGAGCCTCCGACAAGATTGTGGAGTTGAACCAAGGAGTTTGTAAGGGCAAGGAGATTGCCTACTTCGTGAATATCTACCGCTAGTGAGGCAAGTCCTTCGTGGGCGATGGCCATGGTGGGATAGACAAGGTTGCTTCTTCGTGGACCCTTCGTGGGTGGAGCCCTCCGTGGACTCGCGCAACCGTTACTCTTTGCATGCTTTAATTTCCGCTGCCTATATACTCTTTGCATGCTTGCTTGAATTGTGTGAAGATTGCTTGACTTATTCTAAGATAGCTAAAATCTGCCAAAGTCTAAAATTGGGAAAAGGTTAAGTTTTTAATTGGTCAAGTAGTCTAATCACACCCCCGCCCCCTCTTGACATACTTCAAGGTCCTACACTATGGCCCCCGGGTCTATCTCTTATCATATTTGCTTTCAATCTAGTTTTATTTGCATCTTTACTTTTTGCATCTATATTACAAAATACCAAAAATATATTTATCTTATCATACTATATTTATTAGATCTCACTTTCGCAAGTGGCCATGAAGGGATTGACAACCCCTTTATTGTGTTGGTTGCGAGTTCTCAGTTTGTTTGTGTAGGTGCGTGGGACTTTTAAGGAGCCTCCTACTGGATTGATACCTTGGTTCTCGAAAACTGAGGGAAATACTTACGCTACACTTGCTGCATCACCCTCTCCTCTTCGAGGAAAACCAACGCAAGCTCAAGACGTAGGAAGAAGGATTTCTGGCGCCGTTGCCGGGGAGGTCTTCTCTCAAGTCAAGACATACCAAGTACCCATCACAAACCCATCTCCCTCGCGTTTACATTATTTGCCATTTGCCTCTTGTTTTCCTCTCCCCCACTTCACCCTTGCCGTTTTATTCGCCCTCACTTTCCCAATCTCCGCCTCTCTTTTTGCTTGCCTTTTTCCGTTTGCTCGTGTGTTAGTTCACTTGCTTGTCATTATGGCTAGTCTTATATCTTCTCCGTTGTCTCCCGAGAATGAAGTTCTAAATTTTAAACAAAGGGAGGGAGAAAATCTAAAAGATGCTTGGTATAGAATTTGCAATGCTCAAAATAGATCTACCAGAAAGCAATCTACCTCAGTTCTTCTCCGCAATTTTTATGTAGGTGCTAATCCTTGGTATGGATATATCCTCGATACCATTACCGGAGCGAATTTCTTGGGTAGCCATACTTTTGATTCTTATAATTCTATGATATATTTATTTGGCTCTCCACCTCTTTTGGTTAATGGGACTATGTTAACTTTGGAGCATGTAATGCAAAGACTTGAAATTATTGAAAATAAAGTTTCTACCATTGAGTTAATTGAAAATCTAGATAAAAATATCCACAATCAAATTACCCAATATGGATCTAAGGTAGGAGTAATTTTGAAAGATATTAAGGAGAAGGAACCCATAGTTAATGAGAAAATAAATCAAGATTCCTCTACAATTGATAAACTTGAGGGTGTCATTACCAACTTGGGAACCGCTTTTTCTTCCATAAAAAACACTCCAAGTCCACCTACTAAAATTGCTAAGCTCATGTATGTTCCTAAGAATAAGGGTGAATCCTCTAGTAAGGAAACCACGGATCTTAAATCTATAAGTATTCATCCCAATCTTTTTGCTATCATTAAGGAACCATTTGCTACGAATGAATTCTTTGATCTTTTGCCTAAAAATTTGATAATACTAGAAATAAAGAAATTTCTAAGGAAGGGAGATGCCTCGTTGAAAAATTTCTTACCAAAGATGACACTCGCTAGATCTATCCTTGCTTTTATGCCTAGCTAGGGGCCTTAAACGATAGCTCTAGTAGGGAGGCAACCCAATTTTCTTTATGTTTTTTAGTTTTGGTTCTGTTTAGGAATAAATAGTCCATCTACCTTCTGTTCAGATGTGGTTTTATCTTTTAATTTGTGTTTGTGCCAAGTTAAACCTATAGGATCTTCTTGGGTGATAGTTATTTGATCTTGCTGTAATTTCCAGAAACTTTCGGCTCATGAAAATAATTGTTAAAAATCACCAGAAAGTGATAAAATAGTTATTCCTATTTATGCTGATCAATAATTAAATTGCCTAGGTCGTCCTATTTTGGCTGAATTTTTTGAGTTCCATAAGTTTGCGTTAGTTCTGATTACTGCTGCATCGCTACTGCTTTTTGACAGATTCTGTTTTTCGTGTGTTGTTATTTTGATGAATCTATGGCCAATAAAATAGTTTATAATCCATAGAGAAGTTGGAATACAGTAGATTTAACACCAAATTAAATAAAGAATGAGTTCATTGCAGTACCTTATCTGGTGGTTTTGTTTTCTTTCACTAACGGAGCTTATAAGATTTTCGGTTGAGTTTTGTGTTGTGAAGTTTTCAAGTTTTGGGTAAAGCTTTTATGGACTATGGAATAAAGGGTGGCAAGAGCCTAAGCTTGGGGATGCCCAAGGCACCCCAAGATATTCAAGAATAGCCAAAAGCCTAAGCTTGGGGATGCCCCTGGAAGGCATCCCCTCTTTCGTCTTCGTTCATTGGTAACTTTACTTGGAGCTATATTTTTATTAGCCACATGATAAGTGTTTTGCTTGGAGCGTCGTGTATTATATTAGTCTTTGCTTTTTAGTTTACCATGATCATCCTTGCTGTACATACCTTTTGGGAGAATCCTATTTGATTAGAATTTGCTAGAATACTCTATGTGCTTCACTTATATCTTTTGAGCTTGATAGTTTTTGCTGTAGTGCTTCACTTATATCTTTTAGAGCACGGTGGTGTCTTAATTTTGAAGAAACTGCTAGTCTCTCATGCTTCACTTATATTATTTTGAGAGTCTTTTAGAACAGCATAGTATTTGTTACGATCATAAAGTTGGTCCTAGAACGATGAAGATCCAAGTTGGGTATAATAAAAACTATCATAGGAAGTGAATTGGATGCTATGATCAACTTGATACTTGATAATTGTTTTGAGATATGGAGGTAGTGATATTAAAGTCATGCTAGTTGGGTGATTATGAATTTCAATAATGCTTGTGTTGAAGTTAGCAAGTCCCGTAGCATGCACGTATGGTTAAAGTTGTGTAACAAATTTGAAACATGAAGTGTACCTGGCTTGTGCGTCCTTATGAGTGGCGGTCGGGGATGAGCAATGGTCTTTTCCTACCAATCTATCCCCCTAGGAGCATGCGCGTAGTACTTGATTTTTGATGACTTCTAAAGTTTTGCAATAAGTATACGAGTTCTTTTGACTAATGTTGAGTCCATGGATTATACGCACTTTTACCTTTCCGCCTTTGCTAGCCTCTTCGGTACCGTGCATTGCTCTTTCTCACCTTGAGAGTTGGTGCAAACTTCGCCAGTGCATCCAAACCCCGTGATACGATACACTCTATCACACATAAACCTCCCTATATCTTCCTCAAAACAGCCACCATACCTACCTATTATGGCATTTCTATAGCCATTCCGAGATATATTGCCATGCAACTTTCCACCGTTCCGTTCATCATCATCATGACATACTTTACTTTTGTCATATTGCCATTGCATGATCATGTAGTTGGCATCGTATTTGTGGCAAAGCCATCATGAATTATTTTTCATACATGTCACTCTTGATTCATTGCACCATCCTGGTACATCGCCGGAGGCATTCATATAGAGTCATATCTTGTTCTAGTTTCGAGTTGTAATCCTTATGTTGTAATCAATAGAAGTGTGATGATCATCATTATTAGAGCATTGCCCAATCAAAAAAAAAGAGAAAGGCCAAAAGAAAAAAGAAAGGCCCAAAAAAGGAAATAAATAAAAGGGCAATGCTACTATCTCTTTTTCCACACTTGTGCTTCAAAGTAGCACCTTATTCTTCATGTAGTGAGTCTCATATATTGTGCTTCAAAGTAGCACCATGTTTTTCATATAGTGAGTCTCATAAGTTGTCTTTTTCATACTAGTGGGAATTTTTCATTATAGAACTTGGCTTGTATATTCCTACGATGGGCTTCCTCGAATGCCCTAGGTCCTCGTGAGCAAGCAAGTTGGATGCACACCCACTAGTTTTCTGTTGTTGAGCATTCATTTATAGCTCTAGTGCATCCGTTGCATGGCAATCCCTACTCCTCATGTTGACATCAATTGATGGGCATCTCCATAGCCCGTTGATTATCCTCGTCAATGTGAGACTTTCTCTCTTTTTTGTCTTCTCCACACAATCCCCATCATCATATTCTATTCCACCCATAGTGCTATATCCATGGCTCACGCTCATGTATTGCGTGAAGGTTGAAAAAGTTTGAGATTATTTAAGTATGAAACAATTGCTTGGCTTGTCATCGGGGGTATAGAAGTTGGGAACATCTTTGTGTGACGACAATGAAGCATAGCCTAACTATATGATTATGTAGGGATGAACTTTCTTTTGCCGTGCTATTTTGAGAAGACATGATTACTTTGATTAGTATGCTTGAAGTATTACTATTTCTTTTATCAATATGAACTTTTATTTTGTATTCATTTGGATCTGAACAATCATGCCACAATAAAGAAAATTACATTATGAATTTTGCTAGGTAGCATTCCACATCAAAAATTCTCTTTTTATCATTTACCTACTCGAGGACGAGCAGGAATTAAGCTTGGGGATGCTTGATACGTCTCCAACGTATCTATAATTTTTGATTGTTCCATGCTATTATATTACCCCTTTTGGATGCTTATGGGCTTTATTTTACACATTTATATCATTTTTGGGAACCTACTAACCGGAGGCCCAACCCATATTACTGTTTTTTTTTGCCTATTTCAGTATTTCGAAGAAAAGGAATATCAAAGGGAGTCCAAACGGAATGAAACCTTCAGGAGTGGGATTTTTGGAACGACCGTGATCCAGAGGACTTGGAGTGCAATTCAAGAAGCAGCCGAGGCCTCCACGAGATAGGAGGGTGCGCCCCCCTATAGGGTGCGCCCCCTGTCTCGTGGGCCCCTCGGGCGGCCACCGACGTACTTCTTCGTCCTATATACACCTACGTACCCCGAAAACATCCAGGGGCACCACGAAACACAATTTCCACCGGCCAGAACCTTACAGATCCATGAGATCCCATCTTGGAGCCTTCGCAGCACTCACGGAGGGGGAATCAACCACGGAGGGCCTCTACATCAACATCCTTGCCACTCCGATGAGTTGTGAGTAGTTTACCACAGACCTACGGGTCCATAGTTATTAGCTAGATGGCTTCTTCTCTCTTTTTGGATCTCAATACAATGTTCTCCCCTCTCTTGTGGAGATCTATTCGATGTAAACTCTTTTATGCGATGTGTTTGTCGAGATCCGTGAATTGTGGGTTTATGATCAAGTTTATCTATGAATAATATTTGAATCTTCTCTGAATTCTTTTATGTATGATTAAGTTATCTTTGCAAGTCTCTTGAATTATCAGTTTGGTTTGGCCTACTAGATTGGTCTTTCTTGCCATGGGAGAAGTGCTTAGCTTTGGGTTGAATCTTATGTGTGTCCTTACCAAGTGATGTAAAGGGTTGCAAGGCACGTATTGTATTGTTGCCATCGAGGATAAAAAGATGGGGTTTATATCATATTGCATGAGTTTATCCCTCTACATCATGTCATCTTGCTTAATGCGTTACTCTGTTCTTATGAACTTAATACTCTAGATGCATGCTGGATAGCGGTCGATGTGTGGAGTAATAGTAGTAGATGCAGGCTAGAGTCGGTCTACTTGTTATGGACGTGATGCCTATATACATGATCATGCCTAGATAATCTCATAACTATGTGCTTTTCTATCAATTGCTCGACAGTAATTTGTTCACCCACCGTAATACTTATGCTATCTTGAGAGAAGCCACTAGTGAAACCTATGGCCCCCGGGTCTATCTCTTATCATATTTGCTTTCAATCTACTTTTATTTGCATCTATATTATAAAATACCAAAAATATAGTTATGTTATCATACTATCTTTATTAGATCTCACTTTCCCAAGTGATCGTGAAGGGATTGACAACCCCTTTATTGCGTTGGTTGCGAGTTCTCAGTTTGTTTGTGTAGGTGCGTGGGACTTTTGAGGAGCCTCCTACTGGATTGATAGCTTGGTTCTCAAAAACTGAGGGAAATACTTACGCTACACTTGCTGCATCACCCTCTCCTCTTCGAGGAAAACCAACGCAAGCTCAAGACGTAGCAGTGGACGGTTCAAAATCAGGGGCATAGGTAAGCTTACGGATTGGCGGGATAAGATTTTGCACATCATAAGTTGGTGCGTTAACCTGTTTGTTGTTGGCGTCGTAAATCGATGGTAAAATGACAAATCAGTGTCTTCAGCCAGTTTGCTTGCCAGTGGACGCATTTCCCTCGTTAGGGCCCTGAGGTCGTCATTATCAAAATCTGACCCGTCCTCTTTTCGGCTTGGATAGCCGTTTCCAACATCCTTCGGATCAAGGTCAGATATCCATGCCTTGGCCCGGGTCAATGTAGTAAGAGCACCGGCCCTAGCAGCTGATTTCTTCAATTCCTCAAACCGGGCAGGCATCATAGATAACATTTCCAACGTTTCCTTTATTAAAGTTGGGGGCGGTTTATTATGTGAAGTTGTGCAGATGACCCGTTGAATGCTGGTATATAATTGCTCTATCAGTGTATAAACAGCCTTCAGTTTTTTGTGCATGTCCGAGCCAAGATGAGTAACGCGGCTACCTGCAATGGTCAAAATATTAGTAAATCGGCAGTTTCATGGATGTTGCTTATTTAATGCTTATGAAGTGGATATTTACCGAAGACAGCAGTGGTCATAGCATTGATTATCCGCTTCAAGCCATTCAGTTCTTCTACTACCGGATTAAGGCTGCTTCAGCGTCCTCCGCCCGCTTTAGCAGAGTTTCTTTTTCAGCATCCCATCTTGCCCGTTCTCTTTTAAAGCTTTCCTTCAATTGTTCCATGGCTGTTAAAGCGCTGGTCAGCTCTTCTTTAGCCTTGGAAGTTTCTGCTTGCTGGGACTTGATATTTTCTTGAAGGTCGGCGATTTAAGAATTATTTTTGCTCAGATCAGCCTGCAAGAGACATTTAATGAGTTGGTAGTGCATATTTGAAGTCCCAAGAACATAACAAGTTATACACTTGGCACTTGGGGGCTAATGCATATTGCTTCTTATCAATTGTCATTTTAAGTCCCAAGCACATAACACGTTATACACTTGGCACTTGGAGGCTAATGCATATTTGCTCAAGTCAAGGTTATGGATTTTTCCTCCTCAATCGGATTACAAAGATGATTATCAAGAATTTTGGAAGCTTCATGACAAAAAGGTACCGGTTCATCCTAAAGGTATAAACCGGTCCCTGGGGGCTACGCAAGCAAAATTAAATATTGTTCTGCTACAAGTCCCAGTTCACATTAATATTATGAACCGGCCCTTGGGCGCTACTGGAATTGATAGTCTAAGACGGTCATAAGGAAATAAAGCTTATACAGAGTGAGTGATATTTACCTCATACCGCTCCTTCATCAGGCCCACTAAACCGGCATCATAGTCGCGGCTTGTGTACGGGCGGTTTAAGAATCCAGAATGAATATCTTGGGCGTTGAGGTGGGCATAGCTTGATAAATCTGTTTTCCACTTGCCCTTGTCCATATCAGAAAGTTCTTCCTTGGCACTATGCTTTGATAAAGCGATAGGATTGCCAGGGGTGGTGTGGCCGACGCCGGTAATCATAATATCGTCCGTGTTGTCATCAGCAGCTTTGGCTGGACTTGGCGGTTTATCAGTCATTTTTGCTGGGCTTGGCGGATCAGCAGACTAACTCATCGGATTTATCTCCACCGACTCAACAAAAGTATCCTGAACTTGAGGTACCAGATCATCCAAGATAGCATCAGCATTTGGGTCCAGTGGTTCTGGGGTCTTCTCCGGTTCATTGGTCGGGTTATCATCCATCGGTTTATTCAGTTTGGCCTTTTTGCTGGGTCTGGCCTTGTCACTGAAAGGAACATTGAGGGAGTCCAGGATTAGGGGGTGTCCGGATGGCCGGACTATAACCTTTGGCCGGACTCCTGGACTATGAAGATACAAGATTGAAGACTTCGTCCCGTGTCCGGATGGGACTTTCCTTGGCGTGGAAGGCAAGCTTGGCGATACGGATATGTAGATCTCCTCCCATTGTAACCGACTCTTTGTAACACTAGCCCTCTCCGGTGTCTATATAAACCGGAGGGTTTTAGTCCGTAGGACGAACAACAATCATACCATAGGCTAGCTTCTAGGGTTTAGCCTCTCTGATCTCGTGGTAGATCTACTCTTGTACTACCCATATCATCAATATTAATCAAGCAGGAGTAGGGTTTTACCTCCATCGAGAGAGCCCGATCCTGGGAAAAAACATCGTGTCCCTTGTCTCCTGTTACCACCCGCCTAGACACACAGTTCGGGACCCCCTACCCGAGATCCGCCGGTTTTGACACCTACATTGGTGCTTTCATTGAGAGTTCCTCTGTGTCGTCATCTTTAGGCCCGATGGCTTCTCCGATCATCAACAACGATGCGGTCCAGGGTGAGACTTTTCTCCCGGACAGATCTTCAGATTCGGCGGCTTTGCACTGCGGGCCAATTCGCTTGGCCATCTGGAGCAGATCGAAAGCTACGCCCCTGGCCATCAGGTTAGATTTGGAAGTTTGAACTACACGGCTGACATCCGCGGAGACTTGATCTTCGACGGGTTCGAGCCACAGCCGAGCGCGCCGCACTGTTACGATGGGCAGGATCTAGCTCTGCCGCCGAACAGTGCCCTGGAGGCCGCACCCGTGTCCGCTCCGACCCTTAGCTCGGAGCCGACTGCGCCAATCGAGGACGGGTGGCTGGACACCGCCTCGGGGGCTGCAATCTCTACGGCGATCGAGCCGAACACCAGCTTTGTCCTCTGCGAAGCTCGCTACTCCAAGGTGCCGGACACCGAACCCTCCGCCCCCCTGCCGATCGAATCATATTGGGCGCCGATCATGGAGTTCACCGCCGCGGACATCTTTCAGCACTCGCCCTTCGGCGACATTCTAAATTCACTAAAGTCTCTCTCTTTATCAGGAGAGCCCTGGCCGGACTATGGTCGGCAAGGTTGGGATGCAGACGACGAAGAAATTCAAAGCCCACCCACCACCCACTTCATAGCCACTGTCGATGATTTAACCGACATGCTCGACTTCGACTCCGAAGACATCGACGGTATGGACGACGATGTAGGAGACGAACAGGAACCAGCGCCTATAGGGCACTGGACAACCTCCCCATCTCACGATGTATACATGGTGGACACACCTAAAAGAAACGACGACGAGGAACAAGGGACGCAACGAGGATCGTTCCTCGAAAAGCAGTCAAAGCGGCGGCGTAAGCGCCGCCCAAACCCCACCTCGACAGAGACCGGAGCCACATGCACCCAGCCATAGAGCAGGGCGAACCGGCGGACATTTAACATGCCATCGAGCAACCGTCCGAACAGGGCAACTTGGATAAACAAACCGTCCCGCGAAGATAACAGTCCGGACGACCTCACCGGACAAGCTACCGGAGCAGAAGAACCTCCACAAAGGTTTCGTCGCCACTGCGTGTAGCCTGAAAAAGCTGAAGAAGCTCAAAACAGCGGAAGATGCACTCAGAACTAGATGGAGCAAAGTACTCAACACCGAGTAAATACGGCTGACGATCGCCAGACAAAGAGCTATCCGAAGCAAAAATTACTGCGAATTTGATGAGGAGGCCTTAGAGCCCCGCAATCAAAAAATAAGGAAGCCACCCGGTCGGGTGAAAAACCCCATGGCCAACATAGAGCGGCAAAGGGCGCCGCACACAAGTCGGCACGCGATCCGCACAAGGATTCGCATCAAAAAGATGGCCCAGCTAGATCTATCTACGGGCCAAGAAAGCAAGCTCTAGTAAGCAATTCAACACATCAAGTATCCGAACATCACAGTACACCCAAATATAGGGGTGCCGCACACCCCCTATGTTTCACCGATGAGGTGCTGGATCATGAATTTCCAGTGGGATTCAAGCCCGTAAACATAGAGGCATACGACGGAACAATGCACCACGAGTCTCGGATTGAGGATTACATCCTCCACATACACATGGCTAGAGGAGATGATCTCCACGCCATAAAATACTTACCCTCAAGCTCAAAGGGCCAGCCCGCATTGGCTTAAAAGCCTTCACGAAAACACCATTGGAAGTTGGGAAGAGCTCGATGATGCTTTTGGGCAAATTTTCAAGGGACCTATGTCCGACCTCCAGATGCGCATTTATTTAAGTCATATAACTCAACAACCCGGAGAGTTAGCCCGAAACTCGAACAGATTTCTTACTAAAAAGAACCAGATAGTCGACTGTCCGAACGCTGAAGCCTTAGCAGCTTTCAAACACAGCGTTCGAGACGAATGGCTCGCTAGACACCTCGGCCAAGAAAAGCCAAGAACAATGGACGCATTAACAAGCCTCATGGCCCGCTTTTGCGCAGGAGAGGATAGCTGGTTGGCAAGATGCAGTACCAGCGACCCAAGTACATCCGAAGTTAGGGATGGAAACGGGAAACCACGACGCAGCAAGGACCAATGCCGGACCAAGGGAAACAGCTCGAAGAGCACGACAGTCAATTCCGGATTCAAAAGCTCTCGGCAGAATCAGAAAAAGCTGCCCCTCAAGGATAAGAGGGACGAGCTATCTAAACTAAACAAAATCTTGGACAAGATATGTCAAATCCACAGTACTCCCGGGAAGCCTGCAAACTATACCCACAGAGATTGTTGGGTCTTCAAGCAATCCGGCAAACTCAATGTCGAACACAAGGGGCTCGACACACCAAGCGAGGACGATGATGAACCCCACAAGCATAGCATTGGAAAACAAAAGAATTTCCCACAAGAAGTCAAAATAGTAAACTCACTTCACGTGACAAAAGGGAAAAACATAGTGGCGCCTATAGAGATACGCGCCATACGGCCTATCCTGAGGAGTCCCGCCATCGGGTTGTTAAAACCAATCACCTTCGACCAACAGGATTACTCTAGAAGTATCCGAAACGCAGGATGGACTGCCTTGGTATTAGATCCGATAATTGACGGACTCCACTTTACACAAGTCCTAATGGACGGCGGCAGTGATCTAAACCTGTTATATCAGGACACAATCCGCAAAATGGGGATAGACCCAACAACAATTCGCCATAGCAACACCTAATTTCAAGGGGTAACGCCAGCCCAGATGCCCATCAGACGGGCTCTCTACCGCTAGAAGTTATGTTCGGCTCACCCGACAACTTCCGCCGCGAAAAGCTAACCTTCCACATCGCCCCATTTACAAGTAGCTATCAAGCACTACTGGGACGCGAAGCTTTCGCCCGCTTTAACGCAATACCGCATTTATGCATCTCTTATACTTAAAATGACCGGTCCACGAGGCATCATCTCATTAAAGGGAAATATCGAGTGTTCCTCGAGTGCGGAAGATTGTGCGGTTGCCTTGACAGCCACACACTAAACCAGCTTCACTAATCAAAGCACCTAAATAGGTCGTTCAGACCCCGGACATGGCTAGACGAGTCCGGCGTAAACATACAAGGGCTTACTAGCCGCATACCCTGCATAAGGGCTCCGCACATGTACAACAAGAGACAATAAAGCTCAATTTTATTCATTTTTGAATTGTACTTTGTTTATTTAATATAACGTACATTTTTGCATGATCTTTTTCAACTAAGTTCCTCTCTTTTACAGATGAACATCGTGCTACACCCGTCCAGGATACGGCACAACGAAGACACAGGCGCAGACGTGCAGTAGGGAACCATTCCAAGGATTCTTTTCAGATTAAGACCCTGCATAAACCTTTTTTACTGTCTCTTGTTGATACACATCCCCTGGTTTCTCGCTATAACCGAGGTGGAGGCTGGCGTCTTGGCATGTGGCCACGTCAGAATTTTGCGCGTACCTGGCACCAGGGGCTTATTACTAAGGGCGTTCTTCAGCCCGTTTTCATAAAGATCGAATACCTTAGGGAGTGTTCGGCGTCGCGAGTTTAGCCTTATATGCATCAGCTCCGAATCATGTCTTTGGTCAAATGTTGGGTTTGCCCGGCTCGGTGTTTTGCTGCCTTATGTTCCGCTCTATCGGCTAAGGCGGCACCAGGAGAACTACTGCGACAGCCCGGTTCGACCAAAGCGAGCACCTCAAGAGAGAAAGCCAAAACTCGATTGTCATGATATAGCGTGGGACTGGTCAACCACTCGATGACCCACCGGAATCTTTAGGATTCCTCCGCATTAATGAAGGGCCGTTTCGGCCAGCACACACGCGCCCAATTCAGGTGAGCGTATTCTGTGGGCTATATAGGAGCCCCACTGTCAAACTCCTATGGCTAAGTGAAAGTGATAAAGCATTGTAGTCCGGTTGCCTAGTTCGCTGCGCTATCACCTCCTTAATAGGACCAAGACCGTTGGGTCAAGTGTGAAAATCATTCATGCGAACACCCCGCATTACATGCGTAATGGGTCAAGACTGCCATCTTTCAGGTTATATACACATATACATTAACGGCCGCACAGAGGTATTTTAATTCTTGAAGGCACAAGTATAAAAAGCTTTTATATTTCATCGACACATTGTTTTACAATAATACATGTTATTCGAACATAATATCCTTCGAGCACTGCGTTTCTATTAAACGAGTGCCCTGCAAAACTTCCTGAAAATAGTGCTCGACAGGTACTCGGCTCCCGTCCGAATCTTGGGATGCAACATCGGTGGCCTTCATCTCCGCCCAGATGTCCCGACACGGCAAGAGCCATTCGCGCACCCTCTATGCATGTCTTGACCTCTTCATCGCATTGATATGCGGCACCGCACCAAGGAATTGCTGCACCAAGCTAAAATAACTCTTCGGCTCGGGCCTTTCCGGCCACAGATGACTCACGACATACTTCATGGCGAGTCCGGATAACCTATTCGGCTCCGCCCATGCGGCCAAACGATCGGTTAATGGAAGTGGGCGCTCTGGATTGTGGAACTGCGACCAAAAAAGCTTTTCCACTTCGTGATCCTTTTGATCTCGGAAGTATTCGGTCGCGTCCGCGCCACTCGCCGCCAAGTCCAGGTAAGTGTCCGCCGCACTCCACAACCGGTCCAACGGAGCATATTTAGGATCCCCGAACTTCATCCGCAGCATAAAGGGCTTTCCAGCCAAGATATCTCCTACCGACGTAGCTCCTCCTTCATAGCTCTCATCGCAGAGCGAGCATCCTTGGCCTCGG
Organism: Aegilops bicornis; assembly: GCA_021605145.1. NCBI lineage: Eukaryota > Viridiplantae > Streptophyta > Magnoliopsida > Poales > Poaceae > Aegilops > Aegilops bicornis. Next base: position 579,959,539 of record CM038672.1, read on the forward strand.
TAGTGGCCTTCTTCAGTTCCTTCATTCCGCCCGATCTTCTTTTTCAAGAAGCTCGCAGCGGTCGGCAGCATTCTTCAACTTCACAGCCATCTCGGCCATTTCCTTCTTGCTTCGGCAGTGAGCAGCCTATTCGGCCTTCAGCTCTTCAATCACCTTTAAGGTAGCCGCATCGCTTCTCCTGGCCTGCTCCTTGGCTCGGGCAAGTTCCGCCCGAAGGTTCTCCATGGCAGCGGCACCATCTGCATCAAGCACACATGTTGTAAGGTACGGGCATCAAGCTCCTCTTACCGGGTGTCTTCAGAGAAATTACATACCTTGTGCCTCGTCAAGCCGCTTGTTAACAAGCGCGATGTCGGCATCTGCCACGTCAAGTTGCCGCTTTAGCTCGGCAAATTCATCAGTCCGGCTAGCCACCGGACACTTCGCCGCCTACATAGGAACGGCGACATGTTATACCTGGGATTATGATCCTCGGCGCGCCGTCATTTTTGACAACGCACCGAGTCTTAGGGGCTACTATCTACACATGACGCATCTTATATATGCGGAATCGCCAAAAGGTACATCATTTCGCGTACCTCAAAACCTGTCAGTAAACTCCTGACGGCCTCGTGCAACCCGCTCTCCGTGGATGAAATCCTTTCAATCACCGTGCCCATCAATGCACGGTGTTCTTCTGAGATAGACGCTCACCCGAGCAGATCCTTCAGCTCCTCCGACCGTGCACCGGACGGTGCCGGACTCGTCCGATGCCCTTTTCAAGGCCGCATACGAGAGGGCTTTGGGGAGCCATACGATCGCTTCCGGCCTGCCGCATTCGGAGAAACCCTCCGTGACGACACCTCAGGGTCGCCCGCCTCGCAAGGCGGTACGGCAGGGGGAGGCGTTCCGCTCTCCGTCATCTCCGGAAGAAGATCCCCTGAAGATGAGCTCTGCTGAGAAGGGCTGAGATCCGAACTACAAGGTAAAAATTCGGTTATCTTCCTCAGAAATAGAACAGGGATGTCTCTTATTTTAAAACTCCCCTCTCTACTTACGGCTCGCTGGAGGGCTGATCCCCTTGGGGGCATAGTGCGACCAAGCATCTCCCAGCGCAGGACCCTCAGACGAAGATTTCTTCCCCCGCTTTGAGACCATGGTCTCCGGGTCTTCAGAGGCGGTCCTCTTCTTCCCTTGGATGGAGGGATTCTCGATTCCTCCTTTCCTGACAGCCTCCTTCAGGGAGGCGGTAGCTTCCTTGTTCCCCCCTTCGCCTTCTTCCAAAGGCGCAACCTCCAGCATCCTGGTTAACACGGGATTCGGCGTGGTCTCAGGGAGGGGGGCCGGACACCTGATAAGCTTTGCTTTCGCTATCCACTCCTGTTTAAGGGACAACTCTTTTAAGGGCAATTTTATGATAAATATACGGATGGCGTGTCCGGGTACATGACTACTTACTTGAGTATCCGGGCGATTGCAGCTCAGACCCGCGTCCTCGGTCGAGTCCGGACACATTGCTTGTGATCCGAAGAACAATTTGTACATCTCCATGGGCGTCGCGCCCATAAAAATGTTGGAGAGCTTGTGGTCCCTCCGGATTAAACTCCCACAGGCGGATGGGGCGACGTTTGCAGGGCAAGGTGCGGCGAATCAACATGACCTGCGTCACCGCGACCAGATTGATGTCTCTCTCTAGGAGATCTCGAATGCGGCTCTGCAACAAGGGAACGTCCATGGACGGCCCCCAGTTAAACCCTTTATTGACCCACGACGCTAGCTGTGGTGGGGGACCCGAGCGAAAGGCAGGTGGCGCCACCCACTTGGTGGCCCTGGGAGCTGTGATATAAAACCACTCTCGTTGCCATAAGCTGAACTCCTCTTGAAAAGAGCCCTCGGGCCATGGAGCGTCAGCATTCTTGCTTATAACAGCGCCTCCGCACTCCGCGTGCTGCCCCTCGATTATCTTCGGCTCTACTTTGAAGGTCTTAAGCCACAATCCGAAGTGAGGAGTAATGCGGAGGAAGGCTTCGCACACGACGATGAACGATGAGATGTGGAGGATGGACTCTGGAGCCAAGTCGTGAAATTCCAGCCCATAATAAAACATGAGCCCCCTCACGAAGGGGTCCATAGGGAAGCCTAGCCCCCAAAGGAAGTGAGACGCAAACACCACGCTCTCACCAGGCTTGGGAGTGGGAATAACCTGCCCTTGAGCAGGCAGCCTATGCGAGATTTCGCCGGTTAGATACCTGGCATTTCTCAGCTTTAGCACGTCTTCTTCCGTAACGGAAGAAGGCATCCACCGGCCTTGAAGGCCGGAGCCGGACATCATCGAAGGTCCGAAGCACCTGAATCTAGAGCTTTGGGTGTTGGAACTCGAGGCGAGAGGCGGATTCGATTGAGATTGAAAGAAAGGAGTAGAGCCTTGGTCTCTTTATAAAGAGGTTGAATACCAAGAGCCCTCCCTGCGGACCGCTTGGGACTCGCCTTCGATTGAGGAAATATACCAACGGGCACGATTGGGTTACCCACGCCCGTATTGATTAGAATCCCGGAATAAGGGGACATGATCTCTGCTTCGACAAGACATGCCAAGGAAACCGCCTCGCTAAGTCTTATTTGAGGTGGAGACGGTAAAAACGATTCGAATAAAGGCTTGGCCGTGGTGTGATGTCACGCTGTGGAATACGTCAGCAGATTGGATTTCCGTAAATATTATTCTCTCTACGGTGGTATGTGGAACTTATTTTGTAGATCCGGACACTATCCTTGTGTTCAAAATCTTCTATGAAGTATTCGGAGGAGGAACCCGCCTTGCAATGCCGGAGACAATCTGCGCGCCGGACTCGTCGTCATTGAAGCCTGGTTCAGGGGCTACTGAGGGAGTCCTGGATTAGGGGGTGTCCGGATGGCCGGACTATAACCTTTGGCCGGACTCCTATACTATGAAGATACAAGATTGAAGACTTCGTCCTGTGTCACGATGGGACTTCCCTTGGTGTGGAAGGAAAGCTTGGCGATACGGATATGTAGATCTCCTCCCATTGTAACCGACTCTGTGTAACCCTAGCCCTCTCCGGTGTCTATATAAACCGGAGGGTTTTAGTCCGTAGGACGAACAACAATCATACCATAGGCTAGCTTCTAGGGTTTAGCCTCTCTGATCTCGTGGTAGATCTACTCTTGTACTTCCCATATCATAAATATTAATCAAGCAGGAGTAGGGTTTTACCTCCATCGAGAGGGCCCGAACCTGGGTAAAAACATCGTGTCCCTTGTCTCCTGTTACCATCCGCCTAGATGCACAGTTCGGGACCCCCTACCCAAGATCCGCCGGTTTTGACACCGACAAACATACATAAAGGTTAGTATAATAAACAAGTATAAGGCATAAATGGTTAAGTTTAATATGCTCACCCAGGAACAATCTTGAGGAGAGGGAGTTGTGTGGCCGTTGACTCGCCAAATGATGAATGAGGCGTTCCCTGATAGTTTGAATCAGACGGATTAAGAGGTTGTCGGAAATAACCCGCCTTGGGATAAGAAGTATCAGAAATATATGAGACCTCTGATCGACGTTTCCGGACTAGAGTGTTCGGTAAACCGGCTGAAGTAACTACATGGCCGTTGTGTCGGGTTGTGCGGCGAGCTTCATGTTGCTGCTTATTCAAAAGAAAGTTTGGGTCCAAGTGAGCTAGGGGTGAGAAAATCTTACTTTCCGGTTTGCTTGACGGGTTTTCTGTGTTGGCAGAGGGTCTGAACCGGAGGAAAGAATAATTACCTCTACATCATCAACATGGCTGGCTTCAGCGTCATCCTGATAATAGTCATTGTCAATGAGGTGTATGAAAAAAGAGCCAAGAGAATCAAGTTCTACCTTTGATTCCGAATTATCCAGATCATCATCAACGTTTAACTCGGAGGATTCAGTGGTTTTCTTCTTGGCAGGTTTTTTTGGTAACCGTAGTCTTGGGGCGAGGCGTCTTTGCCGGTTTATCCTAAGGTTTCTTCTTCCAGAACGAATCATCACCCTGTCGAAGATTGAAAAAATTTTGAGGGAATATTTAAAAGGATCAGATTAGAGCAAGAGTTATATGATTCTTACAGCCGGTGGTTTATTGGAAGCGCAGAAGGGACTAACCCCTGTCTTGCTGCAAACAACCTCTGGTTCATTCAGTATTTTCTTGACAGCTTCAGTAATTTCAACTTCTGTAAGCTGAATGTCAATATGCCGTTGAGGTTCTTTTAAGTCCTCTGTGTACTCACACATTAAACGGGGGCGTCGACTTAAAGGCAGAATACTCCAGGAGATCCAGCAACGAACAAAATCAATGCATGTTAAACCGTTCGCAACGAAGGCTCGAAGCTTTGAAAGTTGTGGCGCATACTTGGATCGTTCTTTGGCGCTAAGTCGTTTGGGAGATGGATGTGTATTGGTAAGCCGGTGAGGACGATAACCCGGCAGAGGATTCTCATCAGTTGGAGACGTATCTCGGCAGTAAAACCAAGTCTAATTCCAGTCCTTGGGGTGACTATGATGCTTGGTGTGAGGGAAACTGGCATCTTTCCTCTTCTAGATTGAAACCCCGCCAAGTTCAGTATTGGGCCAATCTATAAACTCAGTACGGCGGTTCAAATAGAAAAAGTTTCTGAACAGCTCAACAGTGGGTTCTTCTTGCAGATAAGCCTCACAAAATACTTGAAAATTACAAATATTGGACACGGAGTTAGGCCCGATATCTTGAGGGTGGAGTTGAAAGCTTGCAAGCACATCATGGAAATTTTTTGATCCGGGAGGGCTAAACCCTCGACCTAGATGATCAATGAACACGATTACTTCTCCATCCTTGGGCTGAAGAGGATTTTCTGGACCAGGGGCCCTCCAGTGGATAACTTCCTTTTTTGCTAAAGCACCGGTCGCGACACATCCGTTTAGTTGCTCTTCAGTAACTCGGGAGGGGACCCAGTTGCAAGCATAGAATTGTTTGGCCATTTCAATGAAAAGCTGAAAAAAGATCAATGCTGGTTTAAGATCCATGACTGACAAGTATAATGTGTCGCAAGGTCAGAGGGAGAAGACGTTGAGGCATATATACATGTTAAATCGGATTCTGACATTGGCAGGGTTACAAAAATGACGAATAGGCGGTTTAAGAGAGGGCTAATGGTACCTGGCGGGTTATAATTTTCTAAAAGTTAAACCGCCTACATTGGTATGGAAGGTACAGATCTAAAATAACTAAGTGATGGAAAAACAGGGTTCACAAATTAACATTACAAATGTGGATCTACCGTGTGCCAGAAAATGAAAAAATATTCAGGGTTAAATGTTCTGGCATTGGAACTGTTGAAGGATCCAGATGGGGTTTTCTACTTAAATGAGATGCACTAATGGAAAGGAAGAATCATGGCTATCTCTATACAGGATAAACATCAAGGTTTAAATCTAGAACTGTTGCGCAGAAACGAACAATGACGAACACTAATGAACACCGATGGGTACAGAAACCCTAATGACAGATATAGGGTGGAAGGAAAGAGGACTTACCGGTGTCACGGGAGCAGCGGAGAGGCACCGCGTTTCTCTGGTAAGCTTAGGGTGATGCAGCGGCCGGAGTTGAGGTTGAGGACGAAGACTTGGCGGCGGCGGCTGAGCTTGAACGCTAGGTCGACGCGAGGAGGAAGAAGAAGAAGTGAAGAGGCACGAGGGGGAGAGGTGAAAATGACCCTCGGCCTTATTTATAAGGCAAAGGGATAAGCGACAGGCGCGAGAATTGAGGAGCCCAAAAAATGGATATGTGACAGAGTTGTCGCCTCGATTTTCGGAGGCTCATTAATAAAGGGGAGGTATGTACGGTTTTTTAATAAGCAGGTGACGTCATGACGGTTTACTATAATCTTGGAAGATGACGTCATGGCGGATTACAAGGTTTAAGCGAAGGTGTTGAAGAAGGAATTTTCCTAAGTGTTGAAGATTGACATGAACAGGTTCAAATCAATCTGGGGCCTAATGTTGGGATATAACTACCGAGTATAAACCGCCCAGGAGGGGCCGTGTTATACCCGTAATGAGTTATCCATATTGAAGCCCATGAAGACAAGGAGTATGGCGCTTTAGTGTAGAGATCTAAAGGCCCAGGTCCCAAAGGCGGATTAGGGCCCATAGACATAAACCGCCATATGATGTTTAACTTGTGTTGTAAGGTAGGAAAGGGTAGAAACCAAGCCGAACACGTGTATGAGCCGGCCGGGATTCTGTAAACCACCGGGCGTCAACCTGTGTATATAAAGGGACGACCCGGCGGCGGTTCAAGGACAAAAAACAACAGAATTGAGAGCCAGGCAAAGCGGATTCGCTCCCTGGTCATCGAAACCACATCAACTCCACCACAACTGGATTAGGCTTTTACTTTCACCGCAAGGGGCCGAACTAGTATAAACTCCTTGTGTCCTTTGTCCCACTTTAACCCCTTTAAGCTAACTATGTTGCGATGGCTCCACAACTAAGTCCTCACACTAGGACATCTGCCATGACAAAACCACAACACGTGGTAAAGAACGTGGCATTGACCTTGTGCTCGGAATCGGAGGTAAAAAGAATGCACAAGGGGTCAAACTCATACCCTAGTTCAGCGGTGCGTTCGCTATGGCGGCAACGACGGTGTTGAAATCCGTTGACGGTGATGGAAACCAGCGGCGGGAGGTCGCTGGCGATGAGAAAACGATCCGGAGACCCGAAGCGGCACAGCAGGACACGCGCGGGATGAAGGGTTTTGAAGAAATTTCCAAAATCTCACCCATCGATATGTATATATCCTGGCCCTGTCGGTATGACCGAGTGGAACAACTCGGTGGCACCGAGATGTAGAATCACAAGCGGTTACTTCAACTCGGTGTGAGCAAAAAGTTCTAATCGGTTGCACCGAGATTGAAAACCTAGATCAACTCAGTGAACTCGGTCTTACCGAATTGGATGGATCGGTCAGACCGAAATGCACAGAGAGGTTTTGGAAGTTTTAGTATATGACGAATCGGGGATTCCGAGTGGTCCTCACACAGAGTGGTTCAAATCTGACTTGATCAAACTTTGTGATGTAGCATGAATAGAGTTTGAGACGAGAAAAGCATAGATAGCTAGAGGGAGTTCTTAGGCATTCTTGTCCAGCCATTTGGCAAAAGAGAAAAGGCCAAACAACCAAAGTAACAAATGGATGTCCTCGAATGAGTAAAATATGCAACCAACATGCTCACACAATAAAAGGGAAAATGAAATATGTGGCAAAGCATGCACAAACACTCTAGCATCTATCAAGCAATTGGCGATGACTAAGTCATATGTATGAGTATATTGACTTAGGAGTCAAATGAGAACATTTGATCATAGGTCATACTCATCGTTTAAGCACAAGTGGGGTTACCACTTTTTACATAAAGCATTGTTGTGTTCACACCATTAGAGTTTCTTTAGCTCAATTGATTAGAGTAAAGCTCCCCCTAGATGTGATATCCCCCCTAAGAGGGATGAACTAACCTTGGTTTTGTCGATGATGACTTCATGTAGATGTTGAAGATGTGGATGCTCAATGTTGATGTAGATCATTCGGAGCAATCCATTGGAGTGAGTTGCACTTTCAATACCACACGGGTTAGTCCCACAAGGAACAAACAAGGATATCTATAGACATAGAGTGATGTTCACACAAGATGATGTCCATGAAAGCATTAGGTTACCTTGTCCCTTGTCTTACCAACAATAGGGTTTGTGACTCCTTGAACTAGTGCAAGATGTGGAAGTTGTTTGCACTTGTCCTCGCCAAAATGATATGAGTGACGTATGTTGACAGAGTCACCCTCAAGAACTCTCTAGTTCTTCTTCTTCGGGATCCACATCATCTTGATGGGAATCCTTGGAGTTGTAGTCGTACTTGATGAAGTAGAACTTGATGTAGTCTTGGGAACCCACTTGACCAAGGCCTTAGGAGCTTCTTCAAATGCATCAATCTCCTGTTGAAGCTTGTCCTTGCCTTTTTGCTTGTGGTCTTGTGGTGGAAGATCATCTTGAGCTTGTGTCCCTTGGAAGGAAGTAGGATCATACTTCTCTGTTTGAGGAACAAACTTTGTCCTGGGGTATTGATCTTCTTCACACTCAACTCCATTGGCATTGAACTTTCGTTCAAATCCAATACCTTGATTCTTCCGGTGCCTTCCTTGCTTGCGTACAATCTCCTCAAATTGCTTACTCCTGGCAAGGCTCTTGTAAACACCTTTCTCTATGATTCCCTTCAAATGGCTATTTTCTTGCTCAAGTTTAACTTGGCTAAGAGAATCATTAGTGCAATCAAGAGAACTACTAGAAACAACAAAATTGGATTTAACATGATTATTGTTACTACTAGAAGAAGAATCTTTCTTACTCTTGTTGCTAGACTTAACTTGTGGCATGTAATTAGACAAGAGTAAACGCTTGGCAATGTAAGAAGAAATTTTCTTGCGAAGATCATCATTAATTGCTTTTAAGAACCCATGCTCTTGCTCAAGGTTGAGCTTTTCAAGGCGTAGCTTCTCATGAGTCTTTAAAAGTTCTCGATGATCTTCCAAGGTAGTTTCATGAGCTAACTTAAGAGTGTTTAGTTCTTTAGTTAGACGCTTAATCTCCTTCTTATCATCATCATTCATTTTATCTTGATTAGCATGATTAATAGCAATTTCATCATAGTTTTCAACACTAGAGTTTTCAACAAGTAAATCATCATCACCTAGCAAATCATCTTCATCGCTATTGAAATAAACATACTCGGGGTGTAATACCTTTGGGCCTTTAGCTATGAAGCATCTTCCAATTCCTTCATTTGGTGAGGCAAATAAGTCATAGGAGTTGGTTGACACAAGTGCTAGACCGGCAACACCTTCATCTTGAGTATATTCGGAGTCGGAGTGATAACTTCTTTTAGAGTGATGTCGGAGTCGGATCCGGATACCCATTCACCAACATGAGCTTGATGTCCTCGTTTTTTGTAGCTCTTTGATGATTTGTCCTTCCTTTCCGAATCCTTGCTTCTCCGAGAGGTTCTTCGTTCATAATGATCATCTCTACTCCTCCTCTCTCTTGGTGGTGATTCTTCTCTTCTACTTCTCCTTTCGGGTGAATCTTCTCTTCTTTTGTAGGCGGGCGTACACTCACTGGATTAGTGTCCGGGTCTTCCACAATTGTAGCAATTACGCTCATGAATCGAAGATCTTTTTTCATTGTAGGACCTTGACTTGGAACTTCTTTCCTTGCTTCTACTCTTGTAGAACTTGTTGAAGTTCTTCACCATTAGGCTCAATTCCTCATTGAAGGTTTGGTTCTCACTTGATGATGTAGGAGCATCACATGACGCTTTATAAGCACCACTTGACTTGTTGTGAAGATCCCCCTTATCCTTGAGTGACATCTCATGAGCAACAATTGTTCCAATGACTTCCGTTGGCTTGTGATCTTTGTAATTGGGAATCATTTGGATCAATGTGCAAACGGTATCATATTTTCCATCCAAGGCTCTTAGGATCTTCTTGATGATGAATCTATCGGTCATCTCTTCACTTCTTAAGCCGGCAATCTCATTTGTGATGAGAGCAAGCCTAGAGTAAATTTCAGCGACACCTTCACCATCCTTCATTTTGAACTTGTCAAGTTGACTTTGAAGCACATCCAATTTGGATTCCTTGACGGAGTCGGTACCCTCGTGCATATCAATCAAAGTAACCCAAATTTCCTTTGCATTCTCAAGACGGCTGATTTTGTTGAATTCTTCGGGGCACAATCCGTTGAAGAGGATATCGCAAGCTTGAGCATTGTATTGCAGCATCTTCAACTCTTCCGTGGTAGCTTCACGGTTTGGTTCTCTCCCATCAAAGAATTCACCTTGCAGGCCAATACACACAGTGGTCCAAACGGCGGGGTTATGTCCAAGAATGTGCATTTTCATCTTATGCTTTCAACTAGCAAAATTAGTACCATCAAAGTAAGGACCTCCACGGTGGTAATTTCCCTCCCTAGACGCCATACTCTCCTAGGTTGTGAAACCAAGGCTATGATCACCAAAAGCTATGGAAATCAAGGAAAATGGAGATCAAAGCTCTGATACCACTTGTAGGATCGAAAGTATGTCTAGAGGGGGTGATTAGACTACTTGACCAAATAAAAATATATCCTTTTCCCAATTTTAAGTCTTGGCAGATTTTAGCTACTTAGCACAAGTCAAGCAATCAACCTACACATGCAAGTCTGAGAGTATAGCAGCAGAATGCAAAACATTGCACATGAAGGGTAAACGGAGGAGTTTGGAGGGAGCAAACGCAATGTAGACGTGGAGATTTTTTCCGTGGTTCCGGTAGGTGGTGCTATCGTACATCCACGTTGATGGAGACTTCAACCCACAAAGGGTAATGGCTGCACGAGTCCACGGAGGGCTCCACCCATGAAGGGTCCACGAAGAAGCAACCTTGTCTATCCAACCATGGCCATCGCCCATGAAGGACTTGCCTCACTAGGGTAGATCTTCACGAAGTAGGCGATCTCCTTGCCCGTACAAACTCCTTGGATCAACTCCACAATCTTGACAGAGGCTCCCAAGTGACACCTAACCAATCTAGGAGACACCACTCTCCAAAAGGTAATAGATGGTGTGTTGATGATGAACTCCTTGCTCTTGTGCTTCAAATGATAGTCTTCCCAACACTCAATTCTCTCTCACGGATTTGGATTTGGTGGTAAGAAGATTTGAGTGGAAAGCAACTTGGGGAAGGCTAGAGATCAAGATTCATGTGGTTGGAATGGAATATCTTGGTCTCAACACATGAGTAGGTGGTTCTCTCTCAGAAAATGTATGCTGGAAGTGTAGGCACGTTCTGATGCCTCTCTCCATGAATGAGGAGTGGGTGGAGGGGTATATATAGCTGAGGGAGTCCTGGATTAGGGGGTCCTCGGACAGCCGGACTATATACTTTGGCCGGACTGTTGGACTATGAAGATACAAGATTGAAGACTTCGTCCCGTGTCCGGGTGGGACTCTCCTTTGCGTGGAAGGCAAGCTTGGCGATTCGGATATGTAGATCTCCTTCTCTTTAACCGACTCTGTGTAACCCTAGCCCCCTCCCGTGTCTATATAAACCAGAGGGTTTAGTCCGTAGGACAAGAAGAACAATCATAATCATAGGCTAGCTTCTACGATTTAGCCTCTACGGTATCGTGGTAGTTCAACTCTTGTAGTACTCATATCATCAAGATCAATCAAGCAGGAAGTAGGGTATTACCTCTATCGAGAGGGCCCGAACCTGGGTAAACATTTTGTCCCCCGCCTCCTGTTACCATTAGCCTTAGACGCACAATTCGGGACCCCCTACCCGAGATCTGCCGGTTTTGACACCGACATTGGTGATTTCATTGAGAGTTCCGCTGTGCCGTCACGATAAAGGCTTGATGGCTCCTTCGATCATAGGCAATGATGTGATCCAGGGTGAGGTCTTTCTCCCCGGACAGATCTTCGTATTCGGCGGCTTCGTACTCCGGGCCAACTCGCTTGGCCATCTGGAGCAGATCGATAGCTACGCCCCTGGCCATGTGGTCAGGTTTGGAAGCTTGAACTATACTGCCGACATCCGCGGAGACTTGATCTTCGACGGATTCGAGCCCGTGTCAGGTCCGCTGCACAGTCACGACGAGCATGACTTAGCTCTGCTGTCGAACGGTGTTCGGGAGATCACACCTGCGGTTACCCCGGCCTTCAATCCGGAGCAGATCGTGCCATCCGAGGACGGGCGGATGGACCCCGCCACGGAGGCCGCACACTCAGCGGCGGTAGAGCCGAATACTGACTTCACATCCTATGAGACCTGTGTCATCGGACCCTTGGATTCGCCCTCGCCACGAGCTCAAACGCTATGCGTCTGCGTTTATCGAATCCGATTGGAAACCGATCGTGGAGTTTACCTCCACGGATACCTTTAAGCACTCGCCCTTGGGCGACGTGCTAAATTCATTGAGGTCTCTCTCCCTGTCAGGAGACCCTTGGCCGAACTATGTACGGCTTGAGTGGGAAGCGGATGACGAAGAAATTCGTTCCCCACCCACCACCCACTCAATAGCCACTGTCGACGACCTAACCGACATGCTTGATTTCGGCTCCGAAGACATCGACGGTATGGACGACGATGCAGGAGAAGAACAGGAACCACCACCCACAGGGCGCTGGACAGCCACCTCATCATATGATATATATATATGGTGGACACCCCCAAAGAAAGCGATGGCAATAAGGCAACGGAGGATAATCCCCTCGAGAAGCAATCTAAGCACCGGCGTCATCGGCGCCGCTCTAAGCCCCGCCATAGCAAAAGCAGCGATACCGGCACAAGAGACAATAACGCTGCGGATAGTGTCGAAGATTTAAGAAAATCCCCGGCCAAAGCCGAAAGGGAGGATGGGCAAGCTAGCCCTAAACAACAGGCGACAGATGGAGAATCAGAGGATGACAATTACATGCCCCTGTCTGAAGAAGAGGTGAGCCTTGGCGACGAAGAATTCATCGTGCCCGAGGATCACGTCGAGCAGGAGCGCTTCAAGCACCGGCTTATAGCCACAGCAAAAAGCCTGAAGAAAAAGCAGCAGCAGCTTCAAGTTGATCAAGATCTGCTAGCGGATAGATGGACCAAGGTCCTGGCAGCCGAGGAATACAAACTCGAGAGCCCAATCAAAAGTTACCCAAAGCGCGGGTTTCTACCCCAACTCAAAGAGGAATCATTAAAGCCTACACTACCAGCATACGATGCGGCTAACCAGCCACCCCGTGGCCGAGACAAAGCGGCGTATCAGCCCGAAGTCCAGCCCGCACCCCGTCGCCAGTCAAACAAAAACACCAAGGCTGGGGGCTACACGCAGGACCTGCGAGACGTATTGGAAAACAAAGCAGGACATACAAGATCGATCTACGGATCACGGGGGCATGCCCCAACGTGTGACGACGACCATCACACCGGATATACTAAAAGCAAATCCGGCCGGGCCGAATACAGCAGACCAGACTCATATGAACTGCGTCGTGATATAGCCCGGCACACAGGTGCCGCACACACCCTATGCTTCACCGACGAAGTAATGGATCATGAATTCCCAGAAGGGTTTAAACCGGTGAACATTGAATCATATGATGGTACAACAGACCCCGCGGTATGGATTGAAGATTTCCTCCTCCACATTCACATGGCCCGCGGTGATGATCTACATGCCATCAAGTACCTCCCACTAAAACTCAAAGGACCGGCTCGGCATTGGCTGAATAGCCTGCCGGCAAACTCCATTGGCAGTTGGGAGAACTTGGAAGACACATTCCTTGACAACTTCCAGGGCACTTATGTGTGACCACGGGATGCTGATGACTTGAGTCACATAACCCAATAGCCCGGGGAGTCAGCCAGGAAATTCTGGACTCGGTTCCTAACTAAAAAGAACCAAATAGTCGACTGTCCGGATGCCGAGGCCTTAGCGGCATTTAAGCATAACATCCGCAGCGAGTGGCTCGCCCGACACCTCGGCCAAGAGAAGCCGAAGTCCATGGCAGCCCTCATGACACTCATGACCCGCTTTTCTGCGAGCAAGGACAGCTGGCTGGCTCGTAGCAACAACACATCAAGAAATCCTGGCAATTCAGATGCCAGAGATAGCAACGGCAAGCCATGTTGCAACAACAGCGACAACACCGAAGACACGGCAGTCTATGCCGGATTCAGTGGCCCTAAGTCCGGCCAGCGGAAAAAGGCGTTCAAAAGAAGCAATCCGGGCACGTCCAGTTTGGACCGCATACTCGATCGCTCGTGTCAAATTCACGGCACCCCCGATAAACCAGCCAACCACACCAACAGAGAATGTTGGGTGTTCAAACAGGCCGGCAAGTTGAATGCCGAAAACAAGGAAAAGGGGTTGCATAGCAACGACGAGGAGGAGCCCCGGCCGCTGAACACAGGAGGATGTAAGAAATTTCCTCCACAAGTGAAAACGGTGAACATGATATACGCAACCCATATTCCCAAGCGGGAACGGAAGCGTGCACTAAGGGACGTCTATGCGATGGAGCCAGTCGCCCCAAAGTTCAACCGATGGTCTTCTTGTCCGTTCACTTTCGATCGCAGGGACCACCCTACCAAGATCCGGCCATGGCGGTTACGCCGCATTGGTCCTTGACCCCATCATTGGCCAATTTCACCTCACTCGAGTCCTTATGGACGGTGGCCAGCCTGAACCTTCTCTATCGTGATACACGGTCGCCAAAATGGGTATCGACCCCTCGAGGATCAAACCCACAAAAACCACCTTTAAAGGTGTCATACCAGGTGTAGAGGCATGTTGCACGGGCTTAATCACACTGGAAGTGGTCTTCGGATCTCCGGACAACTTCCGAAGCGAGGAGTTAATCTTCGATATCGTCCCCTTCCGCAGTGGCTATCACGCACTGCTCGGACGAACCACATTTGCCAAATTCAATGCGGTACCGCATTATGCATACCTCAAGCTCAAAATGCCAGGACCTCGCGGGGTTATAACATTTAATGGAAACATGGAGCGCTCGCTCCGTACGGAGGAGCACACTGCGGCCCTCGCAGCAGAAGTACAAAGCAGCCTTCTGAGGCAAACCGCCAATTCGGTGATAAAGCCCCGAACACCTTCAAGCGAGTCCGGAGTACCCTGCAATAGGATCGCCTGGCACGTCCAGAGCTCGCCTAGCAATTCGGCCTCCGTCCTAGTCCTAGTCAAGAGGCAAAATTTGTGCCGCGCGTACATAATTATGCACTCAAAATACCATGGGCATAGGCGGAGGCACGGCTATGGCACGGCCCACAATGCGGCTCAACCGCCTCAGGACCCGTATATCTTTACCATTTTCTTTCTTTCAGGTCCCTATTCTCTGGAAGCCCTTTCCGATAGCCTGATTATCGGACCCATCACGGGAAGGAAACACCAAGGAAGCAAGAAGCTTTGTCGTACAAGGGAATCCCCAGGTGGTCTCTGATAACGATCGCTATACCTATTTTACATGCCCACACGCAGCTTGCCCTTGGATAGGACATGTCAAATAGTCCTATTTTTGCTTATTGCACTACTTGTATACATACGCTTTGACGTATCATTTAAATAACAATGTACAGCTTTAGCTTATTATTGCATTTCTTTATCTTTTTTTCCTTGTCTGCTTATTTACGACAAATTGCACCCATACATTCTGGTATGTCCAGTGTGCCAGGGGCTTCAGTGTACCCCATAACACGACAAGAAAAGTCCGAACACTTTCGACAGTGCGGCACCCCGAACTTATAGCATTATATGCATCAGCTCCGAATCATGTCTTGAGTCAATAGTTGGGTTTGCCCGGTTCCCATGTTTTGGTACCTTACGTTCCGCTATATCGGCTAAGGTAGGACTGGGAGAACTACTGCGATTGTGTCCCGGTTCTTCCGGACGAGCACCTCAGTAGAGAAAGACGAAACCGATCATTATGATGCGGCGAGAGCTGGTCGCTGTTCGAGAGGTCTCAAATCCTTAAAGATTTTTTCCGCTTCGGGCGAGGAATCGGCCTTGTCCTATTTAGGCGTATATAACGACCCAAGTTCGGCCTTCCGAATATTAGGGGCTTCGCCAAAATTTAAAATTGTAGACTTCTATGGCTAAGTGAGAGTGATAAAGCTGTATAGTCCGATTGCCTTGTTCGCTGCGCTAAACACCTCCTTAAAGGACCATTTTTTGTATAAAGAGTGTTTAAGGTTTATCCCGAACATCTCGATTACTAGTTACATGGGGCGAAGTGACATCGCCAACTCTTAGATTTTATAAACGGCCGCACAGAAGGTAATATTTTAAATCGACAAGCGTTATATAGCGCACATGAACACGTTTTCGTATTATAGGATCACATGAGTACATTCATTCAAATATTACATCCTTAGCACATTCCCCCGCCACAAGGCGGGCACCCTTCAGGACATTGTCATAATACTTTTTGGGGTGGAGATGCTCCTTGCCCTTCGGTGGCCCCTCCTTCACCAGCTTTTTGGCATCCATCTTTGCCCAATGCACTTTCGCAAGGGCAAAGGCCCTGCGTGCACCTTCAATGCAGACGGACCGCTATATGACTTCAAGCCATGGGCAAAGCCGCTTTACCAGGCCGAAGTAGCTGCCGGACAGGGGCTCGCCAGGCCACATCCGAACTATGAGACCCTTCATGGCCAGTTCGGCCGCCTTGTGAAGCTCGACCAGTTGCTTCAGCTAGTCGCTCAAGGGCATCGGATGTTCGGTCCCAAAGATATTGAGACCAGAACAACTTTTCCGTCGAGCTCCTTCCTCGCCCGTAGAACTCTCACAGATCCGATACGCTGCGCGATAGATCTGCGAACGCTCCTGGAGAGCTCCGAATTCGATAAGTAAAAGGAAAGTCTCCTTCACATGCTTGATTTGCATAATGAATGCCTTACCCGCCGCTATCTTCTTGACCGCCTGAATCTCTTGGACGGCCTTTTGGGCTTCAGCCTTGGCATTTTGTGCGTTCTCGAGGGCCTTCGCAAGCTCGGACCCCTGCGTCTTAGAGTCACGCTCCAAGGACTCGTATTTCATGACGAAATCCTGGAGCTCTTGCTGGACCTCGCCAACTCGGGCATCTTGCTTCTCGTGCTCAATGCGCTCCTTGGCCGCTCTATCTTCGGCCTCGGACAACGCCTTCTTCAGGGCCGCCCCTTCGGTCGTGGCCCCTATCAAAATTCATGATGATCCTATGATATAAAAACCACTTTTTCTTTATCAATATACAGACAGGGTATCACGTACCTTTGTTCTCTTCGAGCTGCCTCTTGGTAAGGCCGAGCTCTTCCTTGGACCGCTCAAGGTCCCGCTTTAGTCCAGAGACCTCCGCAGTACGAGCGGCAACGGCCAGCAGCGAAGCCTGCTTATTCACATAGACATATTCTGATTAGACTCCTGTGATTGTTATTTGATCCTCTGTTCGGCCTTTCTTTCCGAACACCAAACAGAGCATCAGGGGCTACTGTCTATGCTGTGATATTTTCTCATAATTTGATTACTTACCTCAAAGCCTGTTAGGAGGCTGGCACGAGCTTCCGCCAATCCGCTTTAGCGGATCAACTTTCTCGACCACCGCACTCATGATGGTGCGGTGTTTCGTCAATGGAAGCGCCAAGCGCCCAAAGAAGTTATCTGATGCCTCTGGATGGACAGAGGCCATCGGCACAGACGGCTCGCCCCCTTAGCAAGGGGTCGGCTGTCAGAATCCGGAACCACTGGAGGTTCCGGTGCAGTATCCGGCTGGGGGCCAAACTTGTTGCAGCCCCCGCCATCAGAACCCATGGGAGTCTTACCCCCCCATGCACCCGGCGTATGGGAAGTCGCCTTGGGGTGCCTCCAGAATTATCTCCCCTTGGTCCGTTATCCTCTGAGACAACACCTCGATGTCGTCCGTGGGCTGGGGGGAGGTGGCTGTCAGGAGTGGGTCACTGTTCATCGCCGACTGGCCCAAAGACCCATCCGAAGAGGATACGTCTATGTAAGCTTTGGACGGACTGCACGATCATGTTTGACATGATAACAAGCAATAAAACAAAACATACCAGAACTATTATAGTATCCGGATACTTACGACCTCGCCAGGGGCTTGTCCCTGGGCAACCACTCGCCGTAAGCGGCTGTTGTGGAGTGGTCCGGAAGGAGGGTCCTTCCCTTTTTGGACCCTTCGGCCTCCCCAGATGGGGTGGCTGTCGGCGTTCTGGGAACGGGGGTCCCCAAACTTGCCTGCCTGTGGCCTGCGGCATGGCTCAAGGGGTGGCCCAGCAAGGCCCGTCTTCATCAGCACAAGCTCAAGACCCTCGTGAGGGGCCAAGCCTCGCGGGGCGGACGAAAGGAAGCTTCCTCAGGCACGACCTCGTCAAGCTGGCTCGCGAGGAGGCGGAGAGATCAAGGCGGGGTACCTCACGAGGTGCCCATGACGTAAGCTTTCATGACGCATTTAAGGGCTCGGTGGGCGCCCGCACCAAGGTGTCCTCCTTTCCTCTTTGGTGCAAAGGAGCAAGCGCAGCAAGAGCATCAAGCAAAGGCACCTGCTTGATTGCAACAAGACCAAGACTGTCAGAACGGCAGGAAGGAAGTCGCTAGGAGCCCAAGCAGCGTCACCACTGAGCCTTTGACAAGCGAGGACCAACTTTAGTCAGGATAAGTGTACTAGATGTTCCCCTTCAAAATGGCCAATTGTTGGCGCCCTTCCCGCTCAATATTTGGGAAGAGGCCCAGGGCCTTTGCCTATAAATAGGACTAGCCTCCCACAGGGTAGAGGGATCTGGATTCGGAGAGGATCCAGCATCTTGAATCAGCAGAGAGAGAGCGACTGAACTCCCCCTAGCAGTTCATTGCACCAGCCAAGAACAGACCCTCGCGAGGCTGTTCTTCCTTGTGTTGTTCATCATCATCAGCCCAAGAGGCAATCCACCACACCACAAACTAGAGTAGGGTATTACACCACAATGGTGGTCCGAACTAGTATAAACCCGGTGTCTCTTGTGTTGTTCTTTTCATAGCTTAGATCCTAGCGAGGCAGCGAGGTGCAGGTAGGTAGAGGGCGAGATCTCCGCGTGCACCCCAGTGTTCGAACCTAAAGGGTCTGCCGGAACCCGAAATCCGACATTTGGCGCGCCAGGTAGGGGTGAGCTGGAATTTGTCTTCCGCCGCCCTGTTCTTCGCCGACCATCGCATCCATGTCAGACGCTCGTCGGGCCCGCGCCGAGCGCCGAGCCGCTCTCGCTTCCCGCGTCGCCCAGACGGCCCCCATCGGCGGCCGCCCCCGCCGTCAACGCCGCCACCGGCCCAGCGGGGAACGAGCAGCAAGCATCGTCCCAGCATCCTTCTCTGAGGCGAGATGGCCGCACCGCCACTCCTTCGCTCGCCCCAGCTGGTTCTTCGTCTCGCGCACTCCATGCGCCCATGGAGGCTCGAGCTGCGCTCATCACGGCAAACGAGCTCCTGCGCTACCGCCTCGTCGACGACGTCTACGAAGAGTGGCTCGACCGCGTCGCCGAGCTCATCCGCGCCGCAGGGGGCTCCCCTGCGTCGCCCTGCGATGCATCGCGCTTCGCCTGCAGGCGGGCGATGAAGCTCGGGCGCCTCAGCTGCCTCCCCCTCAAGAAGGCGCCACAGCACCAAGGCGCGTGGCCCTCGGGCGGAACCCACTCCGTCCGGCGCCGGGCCAACAAGAAGAGCAGAAGTTGTCAAGAGGTCCCTCGCCTCGAGAAGCTGCCCGAGTGATCCTCGCAACCGCCTGCCACGACCACGCCCCGCTCCTGCACGCTAAGACCCCACGCTGCTCCCAGCTGCTGCGCAAGATGGGGACCCGCAAGACCAGGCTCTTCGTCACCAAAGGCCTCCTGCGGCTACGCCACAAGAAAGTTGCCGCGCTTTCACCATCGAAGCTGCGCAAGTCGCGGGCCGGATGTTCGCCAGACCTGCCTCCTCGTTCTCGCAGCACGGGCCGACCCTGCGGAGTTCCTCCACTTCACGAGCTGGGCATCAAGGCGCCAACGGGACGAGAAGGTCATGGCGAACTTGTTTCTATGGCACTCAAGCGACGGAGCCCGAACTGGCTCCCGAACTCGGCTCTGCACGATCTCCTCCTCGGGATGAGATGCGCACTCCGCTTCATCGCCAACTTCCAAGGTACTTCGCGACCGCCTCCCGCCAGGAGCGACATGCACTGCATCAAGCAGCAACCAGGGGAGACCCTACAGAAGTACATCCAGCGCTTCAACAACGCACGCCTCAAGATTCCCAAGGTGACCGAGGAGGCCATCATCTCAACCTTCTCCAACGGTGTGCGCGACGTCAAGATGAAGGAGGAGCTGGCGATGCATGAAGATCTGTGCACTTCCTTGGAGCTGTTCAACTTGGCGACCAAGTGCACCAGGGCTGAGGAAGGGCGCCTTTCCCTCCTCGAGCTGCCAGTCGCAGACCCAGAAGAGAAGAAATTCAAGGCCAAGGACATGAAGCGCTAAGGCTCGCCGTGCTCTCATGCAGTAACTCAGACACCAAGCGGGGCAGAGATCAGCCCGATTCTTCCAAGGGCAGCCGGTACTGTGTGTACCATGACCTCCACACCCACAACACCAACGAATGTCAAGAGCTCCGAGCCGTGCGAGAAGGGAGGATCGGCCGATGCCCCGACCCCAATGATCGAGGCTACGACCGAGGAGGAGGAAGGAACGCAGGAAGCTGGGAAGACCGTGGCCCTTGCCAAGGGTGGCGTGACCGACCTTGCGAGGATCGCTAGCAGGATCAGCCTCGCGAGGGAGACTGGAGGGATCAGCCTCGCGAGGATCGCCAGCAAGGAAACGCATGCCTCCCTCCTCTGCCGCCACAGCCAAGGAGAAACGAGGACCATCATCAGGACGAGGGGCTGGGCTTCAGGAGCCAGCGATCGCTTGCATCCCGGGCGGAGCTCAAACCCACCTCAACGCATCTTCAAGCAGTTCGCCCGTGAGTGAATGCAGTCCTCCCTAAGCTTCGAAGCCACGCGCCTCTCAGTGGTCACAGGCGCCATCACGCTCAAATTTCACGGATCAGCTCACGTCTTGTGGCTACACCAGATTCCTCCCGATGCTTTGTTCCCCAATCATCAAGAACGTGCAAGTCACCAGACCCTCATCGACGCGGAGCAGGGCTCAACGTCTGTCCGTAGAGACATTCAACAATCTCCGAGTGCCTTACAATCAGCCTTCACCAACCAAGCCTTTCTCCGGAGTCACCGATGGCTCCACGGTTCCGATTGGCAGGTCCGCCTCCCTATCTCCTTCGGCGGCGACAACTCATCAAGACCGAGCTCATCGACTTCGATGTCGCCCACATTTGTCTGCCATACAATGCCATCCTCGGGTACCCAGCTCTGGCCAAGTTCATGCCCGTGACTCATCACGGCTACAATGTCCTCAAGATGCCAGGAAGCGGCGGAGTCATTGCGATGCCTTTTGAAGAGAGAGACGCAGTGTGCTCCCTGGAGCGAGCCTTTCAAGCCGCATCACTTGAAGACCCAGATCGCAGGAGCGTGAGGCTCCCTGAGACCGCTCCCAAGAAGAAGAAGACATTGCCAGTGGCCCCGACCTCGGGAGGCAGCCCTCAGGGTCCGCTGCCTTCAGGGGCACCTCCATCTGTCGCATAGGAAGGCGCGCCCGGTGCCCTCCTCAAGCAAGGCTCGGGGGCTCTCTCCTAGAGGGCCACCGATCTTGCTAAGGTCACGAGGGAGGCGCTTGGGCACCACTTGGAGGCGTGCTTCAAAGCACGTTTCCCTCAGGAAGGAGCAAGGCAAGGAGGGCCAAACCCTCAGGAGTCTGGCTACCGATCACGCAGGAGTTGCGTGAGTCAAGAGTCATGAGTGGTAGCCGCCACGCCGCCGCAGCCTCCCCATCCAGCGAGGATGGTGGGCTGCGCGCGTCTCATCGACATCCCAGGGCTCAACCGAGCCGCCTCAGAGCGCCTGGCCCCTCACGCGTGGGCGCCATGGAGGCCCACCTTTAGCCACGCCCCGCATGCCCTACGGCATGCCGAACGCGGCCGCCACGTACCAGCGCCTCATGGGGAGCATCCTGGAGCCTCAAGAGGCCAGGCGTTCCGCAGTCCTAGCGGAGATGGAGATGGTCCACGAGGAGCCGCCAGCGCCTCCGGAGCCTCCCGAGGCTCCCGGGCCTGGGGGCTCGTGAAGATCGGCTTCCGTGATGTCTACCTTTCCTGCATCTATCTAAATGAACTTGCTTCTTCGTGATTAACGTGCTTGACCTAGTTGCCTGCTCAACTGACACCAACTGATGGAGGTGCTCCCCAACGGCACGACGCTTGCGCATGGGTCTGTCCCTGCAACGCCGACAAACCTGAATGACGGAGAAGAAGGAGCAAGAAGAGATGAACTGGAAGGGCACGCGCCGTTCCATACTTATAGCCAGAGGAGGCCAACCGCCGGCCTCCACGATCGCAGGTAATCATGACCCGCTTTGCATGCAGGGACTTGTCAATTCATGCAGTCGCCGAGGCATCGTGGGGAAGCAGGGCGCCCACGTCCAACCAACCGCCACGCGGCGCCCAAGGCCGCAGGCTCATAGGGCCCACGGCGCTTCGCACTTGCCCCTTCGCTTCTCTACTCAGCCAAGTCTGGGCGCGCCTTGGGCCCGGGGGCTACTGTCGGCGTTCTAGGAACGGGGGTCCCCAGACTTGCTTGCCTGCGGCCTGCGGCCTGCGGCGTGGCTCAAGGGGTGGCCCAGCAAGGCCCGTCTTCATCAGCACAAGCTCAAGACCCTCGCGAGGGGCCAGATTTCGCAGGCGGATTTACGTGAAGCTTCCTCGAGCACGGCCTCGTCAGCCGGGCTTATGAGGAGGCGGAGAGATCAAGGCGGGGTACCTCACGAGGTGCCCATGACGTAATCCATGACGACCAAGGGCGCCAAAGGCGGGCGCCCACCTGCAGTGTCCTCCTTTCCTCTTTGGTGCAAAGGGAGCAAGCGCATGCAAGAGCATCAAGCAAAGGCACCCGTTTCGGTGCAACAAGACCAAGACCGTCGCAATGGCAGGAAGGAAGTCGTTGTGGAGCCCAAGCCGGCGTCACCACCAGAGCCTTTGACAGGCGAGGACCAACTTTAGTCAGGATAAGTGTACTAGATGTTCCCCTTTGGCCAATTGTTGGCGCCCTTCCCGCTCAATATTTGGGAAGAGGCCCAGGGCCTTTGCCTATAAATAGGACTAGTGTCCCACAGGGTAGAGGGATCTGGATTCGGAGAGGATCCAACATCTTGAATCGGCAGAGAGAGAGCGACTGAACTCCCCCTAGCAGTTCATCTGTCGGAGTAATGAGCCACGGGTAGGCAAACCCGAGCCCCCGGACCTTTCAAGACATCGGGGCAGGCTGCGCCCCTCAAGACCCCAAGACGAAGAGCCGCTTTCTGAGAGTCGGCGACAAGGCCGCCGACTGCCCCTCACGGCCGAGTCCCAGGGACGACTTCAAGATAAGCCGGCTCCTAACAGGCGACTTCCAGAGAAGCCGGCTATGGGTAGTCGTCCCGCGACTCCAACCACCTCCTGCCTTTGCAACTATGGACGGGACGGGGTGCGTCAAGATCGCGCGCCCATCCTGCCCCGTCAAGGGCGAGCATGGCCACAAGGCTGACGCATCAACGGAGATCTCCATCCGGCGGCAACCTTTGTTGCCATGCCGCCCCGACATCGCCCTCGTGGGCGGCGCTGTGCCCATGACGGCATATCTGACGACCCATAGATGGCGGGACTACCGCTGTCGGTAAATGAAGACGGCGAGAGCGCCACAAGACGGACCCGTTGGGAGTCGGGCCCCAGGAGTCAGCTGGCCCTTCCCATTGGCCCCGCACGCCATTAACCAGACAAGACGAGGAATGGCAACAGTGATCGCCCGTCAGGCGGCGGCACTGTTGCCATGACCCCATGACCAAGCTAGCGTCATTAGAGGCGCGCCACAGAATCCAGCTGGCAAGACTACCATACGGACAAAACTGTCGGCCCCATGTCGGAGCCGTCAGCGGGCCCACCACGGCGGCCCTAGCAATGGCAGAGAAGACGGCGACTGAGACAGACGGTGGGACCCGCGCCACCGGATTACCATTGTACCCCAGGGGTAGGCCTATATAAACCCCCGGCACCCATGCAAAGGGTTGGACCCTGATAGTTTTAGACACACATAGAGGGAAGAGGAGAGCTAGCCGTGCCCTTCTCCTTCCTCACGCCGAACAGCTCAAGGAGCAACCTTGTACCCACTTTGCCATAGTGATCATGCGGAGACCATGCAGCAAGAAGAGGGGTATTATCTCCACGGAGAGCCACAAGGCCGGGTAAGATCCGCCGGTGTGCATGCCTTCGCCTCATTCCGTTTCTAGGCACCGGCGACGTTCTACTCGCCCCCACCATGATAAGCCATCCTTTGGCATATGTTGCACCCAACCCCCGACATTTGGCGCCCACCGTGGGGCTAGGTGCACCATCGTTCGGAGACCTGCTCTGGACGGGAACCCTTTTTCTCCTCGGGCGAAGCGCAGCCAGCCAAGACGCCAAACGGAGTTCAGACTGACACACAGACGGCGCTGAGATCGCTTCGCGAACCAGCTGCTTCGCCGAGCTTGTCGGCGAGGTTCGCCTCCGACGAGCCTGCATCCGATGCACGGGCGGCCCCGAGAGCCTCCTCATCGGCCTCCTTGACCAACTCCACGTTGTCGGTGAGCTCGCCACGGACTTCGAGTCCGAGGGCTCCAAATGACCGATGTTGGTCGACTCAACCGCGCCGCCGACGGCTGCGTTCCCCACCAACGTGGTGGTCTACGACGAGTCGCTCCCTCGCGCGCAGAGCGGCGGAAGCACCGTCACAGAGGTGCTCGTCATCGGTCACGACCCACTCGACGCGGCTCTGCAAGACTTGACCACGCCTATTCCGGAAGACGCTGACGCCGAGATGCTGGAGGCGCGCCGCCTTCAGCTCGTCGAAGGCGCGAAGAAGCTAGCAAGCATGAGACGCTTGTCAGAAGCCTACCAGCATGAGATGGATCGCGTTGTGGGCGGCTCGCCGGCCCCGACTGGGCCTAGCCGCCTAGGCGCGGTCCAGCAGCATGGCGTGGCCATCGCCAACCTATTCGGGGCCAATTGCCCTGTATACACCATGCCTGCGGAGAACATCCGCGCCGCCCAGGCGGCGGCGGAGGAGCTAGAAAACTTCGAGGGTGAAGAGCGCTACCGATGACGGAAGCGAAGTCCGGCAGCTTTCGACGTGGCTGCCGACAGAAGCAGGCGGCTGCCGCCGCAAGAGGCGCCGCAGAACGACAAAACGGCGACCTGCCTCCCGGCGAGATCAAGGTGACGCCTCGGACACCGATGGCGGTGTCCGCGGAAGAAAAACAAGGATCCGGCTGTCAGCCCATAGCCGGACTCACATTTCCATCGAAGCGCGACCAAGACGGCCGCCTAAGAGCAAGCGGTGGAACGGCGGGACGACTATCCGCCCTCCTCCTCACAAAGAAAGGCGATTCTCCCCGCCACCTGCCGAAAGCATCCGACTCGGCGACCGCCTTTGGCCGCCGAGAGGGAGTCGGAGAAACGACGCCCGCCACCGGATCGACCGACTCTTGGATCCCTGGCGCTGAAGAAGAAGAACACGAGTTGGGTCCGCCTGTTGCACTCGTGATCCGAGACGCAGCCCTTTCCTGCAGGGTTCACGCCTCCCGAGATACGCCCAAGTACACCGGCTCCGTAAAGCCGAAGGCCGGCCGATTGACTAGTCCACGGCCATCAACATAGCTTAACGGCAACAAGCGTGTTGCCGTAAAGTATGTTCCACTCATGCTCTGTGGCACGCCCATACATGGTTGAACAGCTGAAGCCCCGCAAGAGCATCAACAGCCGGGTCGACTTCACCAAGCCTTCGTCCCGCAACTTCACAAGCACATACAAGCGACCTCCCAAGCCTCGCCAGCTTTCCTTTGTGCGCAGTAAGGCCTCGACGAGTCCACTCGCGACTACCTCACGCCACGCGCTAAGCTTCGAACTCCTAGGGCGTGCACGAGGTGCAAGCTATCGAGTACTTTCACCACCGGGTGCATGTAAGGCACCCTCCTCAAGTACAAGCTCCTTCTGCGACAATGAGACCCTCGACGAGCTGCTGATCATAGCGGCATAAGTACGCCACGCCCGACTCCTCCATGAAGGCGGAGATTCAAGTTAGCGACCGGCAAAGTGGCCCCTCAGCTCCCGTAACTCCGGAGAGACGCCAAATCGGCGACAACAATGAACGATCACAAGAAAGCCCCACGGCCCGGCTTCCGGCCGGCAGGTTAAGGCTGACAATCGAAGACCAAGACGGAGGGGCAGCCTCCTAGCGGCGTAAAGGCGGCAAGTCCAACTGGTTGCCGGCCTTCTCTTACGAAAGCAGCACTCTAGATGGTCCTGCCAAGTTCAAAAGCGCTTGAAGCCGTCAAACCACACCACCGGAAGTGCCACTGGCTCACCAGATCGCGAAGGAGACGGCCTCTTACCTCCCCCTCTTTGGGCTGCCGCCTCCATCGCCGCTTCAAAGAAGCTGTCGTCAGCCGCCGGGCGCAAGACAAGATGAGTACCCAAGAGCACGGAGCCTATGTGGTGTTCACCGGTGGCCGACGATCGACGAGTGCGGCAAAGAAGAAGAAGAGGTGAATGCAGAGTAGCATCGATACTCCATAATTCATGTCTTCGGGTCCGAGAAGCCTATCGCTTGGAAGCAGCTGATCACCCGTAGGTGATGCCGAGTCCGGCTCCTACACCCCGGTCTTGGGAGCCACCTTTGCCACAGAGATAGGCGGGCCACTCACTTCTCGCGAGTGCCGATAGACGGAGGTAGTAGCATCAACATCCCGCATAAGGATACCATGGAGAAGTTAGGAATCAAGCAAAGATACTTGAGTAGCGGATTTGTGTTCCACGGCATTGTACACTCGGCCTTTCCTCGCTCACCGATCGCAAGATCCCGATAGATGTCCTCTTTGGAGACAAAGATCATTTCACGAGAGCCAGTTTGGTTTGAAGTGGTGGACCTCGAAAGCCCGTACCATGCGCTGCTTGGCCGACCTGCTTTGGCCAAGTTCATGGCGGTCCCCCACTACGCCTACCTCAAGATGAAGATGCTGAGTTCCAAGGGGATTCTGACCATAGCCGGCGACTACAGAAAGTCGTCCGCTTGCGCGGCTGAAAGCAGTCGGCTAGCCGAGTCCCTGGTGATCGCAGCTAAGAAGCGGCTTATTGATCGGGTTGTGGCGATGGCCGGCAAGCAGCCCGAGATATCGCCCAACCCCAAGGAGTCGGAAGCTGAGGGTTCGTTCAAGCCAGCCAAAGAAACGAAGAAGATACCCTTGGACCCGGAGCACCCAGAGAGGTACTGTCATTATAGGTGCAAACCTTGATAGCAAATAGGAAGGCGAGCTCATCGATTTCCTTCGTGAGAATCGGGACATCTTCAAGATGGTCCCCTAAAGACATGCCAGTGTACCAACGGAATTCGCCGAGCACAAGTTACATGTCCGATCTGATGTGAAGCCCGTCAGCAGCCCTTTGCGCCGCTGTCACGAAGAGAAGAGAAGAGTTGTTGGAGAAGAGATAGCCCAGCTCCTAGCAGCGGTTTCATTATGGAAGTGTTTTTCCGAATGGTTAGCAAACCAGTCCTCGGTACTAAAGAAGAACAAGCGATGGCGGATGTGCATTGACTACACAAGCCTCAACAAAGCTTGCCCTAAGGACCCGTTCGCTCTGCCGAGAATTGATCAGGTGATAGACTCCACGGTGGGATGCAAGCTGTTGAGCTTCTTAGATGCATATTCGTGGATATCACCAGATCAAGCTGAACCCGGCCGACAGATCAAGACCGCCTTCATCACGCCGCTTGGAGCCTTCGCTACCGACCATGCGTTCGCTTAAGGAATGCGGCGCCACCTTTCAGCGTTGCATGCGAAGTGCCTCCTCAAGCAACTCGGTGAACGCCCACATCTACGTGGATGATGTGGTGGTGAAGACGGAAAAGCATGGAACACTCTTGGAAGACCTTAAGGAAACCTTTGAGAACTGCGCCGATTCCAGATCAAGCTCAACTCGAGAAGTGCGTCTTGGAGTGCCGGCCGCCAACTCTTGGCTTCCGGGTCTCTGAACGCGGCATAGAGTGCAACCTCAGTAAAGATCAAGGCCATCAAGAGGATGGAAGTACCCGCACGATCGCTAGATGTGCAAAATTTCACCGCTTGCTACGCCCATCAACCGATACATCACCGGCTGGTCAGAAAGCTCTCCTTTATACCAGCTCATGAAGAAGACCACCTTCTTGAATGGAACCACAAGGCGGACGAAGCTTTTCTCCGCTTGAAGAAAATGATGACTACTCCCCTGTCTTTGGCGGCCCCGACTTCTAAAGAGCCCATGCTCTCAGACATTGTCGCCACCACCGGTAATCAAAGATAGTCATTGTAGTTGAACGCAAGGAGGAAGGCAAGGCGCTACCTGTCGAGACTGGTATATTACCCGAGCGGCAATCGTCGACCTCCAAGCGTAACTACCCCCACTACCGGAAGATGTGCTACGGCATGCACTTTGCCGCCAAGAAGTTGAAGCCTTACTTTCAAGAGCATCCATTCACTGTGGTTTGCACAGCCCACTAGCCGAGATCATCGGAAGCCGAGATGCTTCTAGCCGAGTGGCCAAATGGGCCATAGAGCTGGCCCCCTACACCATCTATTACCATCCTCAAGACCACCATCAAGTCGCAAGCACGGCATACTTCCTCATCGACCGGGCCGAGACTCAGTACTCGCTGGCCAAATACCGACTCCACCCATTGGCGGATGCATTTTGATGGCTCCAAGATGCGCACCGCTTGGGAGCCAAGATTGTCCTCACTTCCCCAAAGGCGACAAGCTCAAATATGCGCCAGCAGATCCATTTCGCCGCCTCCAACAACGCCGCCCGAATCTGGCGCTCATTCACGGGCTCCGGCTTGCCAAAGAACTTGGCATTATTTGGATCCTCGTGTTATGGCGACTCGATTTGGTGGTCCAAAGATCATCTGGTGACTGGGACGCCAAAGATGCAAACATGGCGAGCTACCGCTTCCTCGTACAGCAACTCAGTGGATATTTCGAGGGGTGTGAGTTCCTTCACGTGCCAAGAAACGACAACGACCAAGCAGACGCCCTGGCACGAATCGGCTCCACCTGCCAAGCAATACCATCCGGCGTCGCCCTTCAGCGCCTCCTCAAGTCGTCTGTCAAGCCTTCACTAGAATCAGACTCTATCTTTGTGCGGCTCCCTCAAGAAGTCGGATCCGACAAAAGAGCCCCAGCAGACGGCACGAGAATTCTTACAGATGGCTCCAAGAATGCTGCAGTTGAAGCCGGCCCGGGGACTTCAGAACCCGGCCCGGGGACTGCGGCGACCAGTCCGAAGACTCTAGAGCTCGGCCCGGGGACTTCATCAATCCAGCAAGCGACCGCGGACTCCAGCCCGCCGCCTCCCAGCCCATCCGCCCTCGTCCAAGTAGCAGTGCTGGCAGGTGAAGAAATAGCAGCACCCACATGGGCCCAGCCCATACAGAAGGTCCTAGTAAGCAGAGAGCTGCCAACCGATGAAATCTTGGCTCGGCAAGTACAACGCCGAGCGGCAGCCTACACCATAGTCAACAGAGAGCTGGTCAAAGCGGCGTCATCGGTGTCTACCAGCGCTACGTCGAGCCAGAGCAAGGCCAAGCGATTCTCGAAGACATCCATCAAGGCGAGTGCGGCCACCATGCAGCCTCAAGAGCACTCGTCACCAAAGCCTTTCGACACGGTTTCTTCTGGCCGACTGCCCTAAAAGAGGCCAAGGAATTAGTCCAAAAATGCAAGGGGTGCCAGATGTTCCGCTCCAAGCCGTATCAGCCGGCTTCCGCACTCAAGACTATCCCCATCGCCTGGCCCTTTGCTGTTTGGGGCCTGGACATGGTGGGACCATTCAAAGCAGCACGAGGTGGCCTAACTCACTTACTTGTCGCGGTGGACAAGTTCACCAAGTGGATAGAAGTAAAGCCCATCAAGAAGTTGAATGGTCCGACTGCAGTGAATTTCATTGCCGACATCACGACTCGATACGGCATACCACACAGCATCATCACCGACAATGGCACAAATTTTGCCAAAGGCGCCTTGGCCCGCTTACGCTCGACATTGGGGGCATCCGATCGACTTAGCGTCCATTACCCATCCACAGTCAAACGGCCGTGGTGGAGCGAGCAAACGGCCTCATCCTATCTCGCATCAAGCCTCACCGGTCGAACCTTTGGAGCGTTTCGGGCGGTCGTTGGCTTGATGAATTGCCAACATTCCTCCGGAGTCTGCGCGACGACTCCAAACAAGTCAACCGGCTTCACACCTTTCTTCCTCGTCTCACGGTCTTTGAAGCCGTCATCCCAACGGACATAGAGTTCGATTCCGCGGGTCACCATGTACACCGAGGAAGCGAAGAAGCACGTCAAACGGCGCGTCGATCTGCTGGAAGAGGGCATTGTTGGCACTCGGCCGGTCCAGCATCTACCAGCAGAGCTCGCGTCGATACTACAACAGGAAGGTCAGCCGAGATCTTTCCAAGAGGGCGACCTTTTGTGCTCAATGATCTAGCGAATAGCCGGCCGGCACAAGCTATCGGCGCCTTAGAAAACCCCTTCATTATCGGCAAAGTGTTGGGCAACGACTCCTACTACCCGATCGACGCCGAAGCCCGAAAGCACGCAAGAGGGACGACTCCGACAATGAGACGGAACGGCCATGGAATGCAAATCTTCTCCGAAGATTTTACAGTTGACGCAGTATGTACCACGCTACCCTTTGTATTAAAGTACCAAGACGTCAGGCCCCCCGAGACGAGCTCGGGGACTGCCCTTTTTTGTTATTTGTATGATAGGAATTATGCCTTCGAGTATGCTACTTTTTGTTATGCCGCCTGGCACCGGGTTCGACTAGTCGGCCCGGGGACTCACCGCCTCGCCCTATGGAATGCTTCCTGCAGTCGGACAAGTAGTGTGTGGTGCCTAAGTCGTCTCTCGTCGAAGCCGCAGACTTGCAGAGGCATTCGCTTTGGTGGGCAGGAGTAAGGAAGAATGGGCGCCCACATGAAAAACGGCTAAGGACCCAAAGCATAAACATAAGCAAGCGGCTTCCGCCTCTCTTCGCAAAGCCGACTCTTGAGTGGTCGGCTTGCCGCTTTCTATCCAACTTGTTAAAAGACTCTAAAAAATGGCCAAGTACTTGCCTTCCCAAGAGTAGCCAAGCATTTGATCCAGACGGCAGTCCGCAGAGCGGTTGTCCGACTGGCAAGCGGCGACTAAGGGAAGCGGCAAAGAAAAAGCCATAGGAGCAATGAGCAAGGAAAGATAGAATGAGGATAAATATTTACATAACATAGGCCCTTGGCGAATCTTCAAGCAGAAAGTTCAAAATACACCCTTGGTGGAATTGTGCGAATTAACAAGTTCTTCAAAGACTACTAAAGCGAGATAAAATAAAGGCAAGACGGCAGCCTAGGAAGCGCAGATGGGTTCGGAGGGCCGGAAGAGACGGCGGTGTCGGGGCGCCGGGCGGCCGGGCCGGGCAGTCTCGGCTTGATCATCTCCGTGGAAGCCGCACGGGCCGGGCGCGTTCTTGCTGGAGGCGCGGTCGAGCTGAGGTTGGTCACCCGCTCTGTCTTCTGGCGCCTCCGTCTCACCTCCATCCTCCGCCTCGCCTTCCTCCTCGGCGCTGGAGTCGATCACCTCCGCCGAGTCCTCGTCATAATCTAGGTTCATCCCGAACCACTCCGGCGGCGCCTCCCGCCGCCTTTCAGCCCTTCGCCAGGGGCGAAGACGTTGGTGTTCGCAGAAGTCGGGCGATCGCCGCCAGACGCCGACGAGGGCATCTTCCAGCTAAGAGCTCCGCCGGGCCTCTGACCGAACGCGCCAGCGGTCCAGATCCAGCCCGGATACCACGCCTTGACGAATTCCAAGGCCCGGCGCGCTCCCGCCCGGGCCGAGGAACCCTTCCAAGCCTCAAGATGGCCACCGCGACCTCCGGCCGGCGATCCGGCTGTGGAGGCGCAGAACTGGATGTCCGCCACAGGCAGCAATCGCCTGGGCGCCGACACGTTGAAGCCGGCGCAAGATCCGATGGGCCGGCCGCAGACGAGCCTCGATGCTCAGAAGCTGCTCATCAAGGGTCCGGGGGGCGTTGGCGGCAATCTCCGCACCATTTGCCCTCCGCGCCTCGCGATCAGCCTCGATGGCTTGTGCGGCCGCCTGCGTGTGGCCAGGGAAGAAGTCTGCCAAGATGAAAAAGAAGCAAGTCAAAAAATCAGGAGTCAGCCCGACCTATAGTCAGCGGCTCAAAGAAAGAAAGTAAAGAAACTCACCGTTGGCGATGTCCTCGATTTCATGGAAGCCAGAGGTCAGCAAGGCCTCCTTGTCAGCCCAGAGGAGGCTCTGCCGAACTTCGGCCAGAGAGCAGATCTCTTTCTTCTCAGCCTCGTCACTGTGCCTTCTTAAGCAGCTCCCTTTGCTCACTTGACCAGCGTGGCAATGAGTCGGAGCTCTGCGGCGAGCTTGCATGCTCCTCCCCTTGGCACACAAGGCGGTGTTGGCTTTACCACCTGCTGTTGGAGAGTGGCGTTGGCCTCTGAAGAATAAAAAGAAAAAGGACGTTAAGTCGTCAACTAAGAAGGTCGCCGGGAAGATCCGGCCCGACTGCTCAGCAGTCGGCCTGAATGTCGGGGACTACAGCCCGCGGGTGCGCCAGCGCGCCCCCACGAAGAAGAAGGAGGACTCACTCCGGCTCTCCGACAATTCGGTGGTCCGCTTGCCCAGCTCCTCAACATTGCGGTTGAAGGAAGTGACGCGGAGGTTGTGATACTCCTGTGATAAGCATTTCAGACAAAGGTAAATATTTGGAACTCATTAGATGGAGTTCGAGCACTCGCCAAAGAACCGCCCGAAACTTCGGGACTACACAGCAGTGCTGGCGCCGCCCACGAGAGAAGAACAAGAAAAACAAAGTCAGAAGAAAGCATACCCGGACGGCCGCTCGCGACGCCAGATGCGCCTTGGTGCAGTTTTGGAGGGCGTCGCCTTCGGCTCGCAGCCGCTGAACATCGAAGCGCTGGCTCGGTGGGCTTGTGCCGCCTCGCACTCACCCAACGGGCGCATGGCGCTCGTCGCCTCGGCGTCTGGGATGGCCGATTGGCGGGCGCCGGTCTCAAAGGCGTGGCGCGAAATCACCTTTTCAAAGGCGGCGGCCGGGCGGCGACTTTAAGGAGCAACCGCCACGGCTCGTCTTCGCCGGGCGGCAATGCTGCTGTTTACCTTGCACGCTCCCAGACGGCGGCGGAGGCGGCAGTGGCGGCACGGCCGTGCCCGACATGGAGGTCTCGCCGCCTTCCCTCTCCATTTTGGGCTACTCGCCGCCGGCTCCCTCAGTCTGCCCCGTGAACTCCGGGGGCGGCGGCGCAGAGCTCAGCGAGATGACGAGCAATGCCGATTGGCGGTGCGCGGCCTCCTCAGCTCGCCGCTTTGCCGCGACGGCGGCTTCGGCCTGATCCAGCTTCCTCTGGGTGGAGGCCGCCTCCTTCTCGGCCTCCGCCATCTCCAGGCGGGCGGCTTCTTCCTCATCGCGCTTCTCCTGCGCGTTCTGCTCCGTCGCCTCCCGGAGGTCGGCGGCGGGGTCAATCCGCCGAGTAGTGGCGGACGTCTCTGCCGACCCCATGACAGAGGTGGCGGCGACCCTCTCTAAAGTAAGGGGAGCCTTGAAGCGAGGAAGACATGTAAAAGATTTGGACAAGATTCACCAGAAGAAAACAAGAGAAAAAGCGGAAGCACTTACGCAGAGACCAGTGGTGGCTTTTTCACTTCCTTGCGGAAGCAGTTGGCCTTTGTGACCGCCTCTTCCTGCTTGGTCGCGGCGGCCGCCCCCTTGAACTTTTTCGACCGGCCGCCAAGCAAGCTCGGCCCGGCCGGCGCCATACGCCTTGACCACCCAAGCCGGCGGAGGAGCTCGCGCTCGGCTGGCTGACCTTTGACTGGTGGCGCGGGGCAACTTCCCCCTCGGCGTCGTCATCAGGCCAGTCGGCAAAGGTGGCCGAGGGCCTGAAGTCACCAGCTCCTCCTCCTCCTCCTTCGGCGTCGGCCTCCATCGCCGCCACCCCCAAGTCAGGGTCGTCGACGTTGCTCTCTGCTCGGTCGGGGACGAACTGACGGGCCGGCCCCATGTTGCCGCACTAGGCTCTTGCCGGGGAGACGGCGCGTCTGACGAAGGAACTCGATGTGGTCGTCGTCCACCTCGGAGCCGTCCCACACGCCGGAGCGTGCGGCAGGAGGTGCGGCAGCGGAGGAAGAGCTCATCGCCGCAGCGTGGCGTGGTTTGGCGCGGCGGCGGCAAGAGGAAGAAGAAGCAAGAGGAAGCGGTGGGGGGGGCAGGGAGATGGGCGTGCGTGCTTCGCCGCCCCCCTCCTCCCGCCTACTTATAGGCTCATGGGCTGAGAGGCCGATGGGGCGGACGTGGGATTAACTGCGCCCAGGACCCCACGCCCCCCACGATTTACTTCCACGGGTTATCGCGCAGTTACGACGTGGGAACCCCAACCGCCCGCACGGCCGCGATGGATCCGTTCGCGTGCCGAGGCGCGGTAGTGGCGGGTCTCGCCTGACGGCCTGTCTCGTCGCTGCGTGGGGTGGGCGACCGACCGCCACGTGGCGCCACGCGACGGGTCCGCGAACGGCAGCTGCTCGAAGCTTATCGAGCACGCTGCTCGGATCCCACTACGACTTTCAAACTCTTTAAGGGCAAGACGGCCTTCGCGAGTCCGCTCCAAATTAGTCGGCCTAGAGGAAGACGGCGAGCAAGGCCAGATTCCACCACCGAAGGATGAAACTGTTGAGGCTCCTCGACATGTTGCCCTCGGCGCCTCACCAGCTTCGGGGACTACTGTCGGAGTAATGGGCCATGGGTAGCCAAACCCGAGCCCACGGACCTTTCAAGACATCGGGGCAGGCTGTGCCCCTCAAGACCCCAAGACAAAGAGCCGCTTTCTGAGAGTCGGTGGCAAGGCCGTCGACTGCCCCTCACGGCCGAGTCCCAGGGACGACTTCGAGATAAGCCGGCTCCTAACTGGCGGCTTCCAGAGAAGCCGGCTATGGGGAGTCGGCCCACGGCTCCAACCACCTCCTGCCTTCGCAACTATGGACGGGACGAGGTGCAGCCGCCGCGCGGCCCATCCCTGCCTGCTCGCGAAGGCGTGCATGGCCCTGATGTGCCGCATCAACGGGGATCTCCATCTGGCGCGCGACAATGTTGCCATGCCGCCCTCGACATCAGCCTCGTGGGCGACGCCTGTGCCCACGACGGCTGTCTCACGACCCAGAGACGGCGGGACCCGCCTGTCAGCAGGGGTACAGAAGACGGCGAGAGCGCCACAAGACGGACCCGTTGGGAGTCGGCCCCCAGGAGTCGGCTGGCCCCTCCCACGGGCCTCGCGCGCCATTAACCAGACAAGACGGGGAATGGCAATAGTGATCGCCCGTCAGGCGGCGGCACTGTTGCCATCACCCCATGACCAAGCCAGCGTCATTAGAGGCGCGGCTACAGTAATCCGCAGCCAAAGCAAGACTCACCACAAGTGCGGACAAGGCCTGTCGGCCCCATGTCAAGCCGTCGGCGGGGCCCCGGCGTGAGCCCAAAGTGATCAGCGGAGAAGACGCCGACACGAGAGACAGACGGCCGGGACCCGCGCCACCGGATTACCGTTGTACCCAGGCGAGGCCTATATAAACCCCCCGGGGCACCCATGCAAAGGGTTGGACCCTGATAGTTTTAGACACACATAGAGGGAAGAGGAGAGCTAGCCGTGCCCTTCTCCTTCCTCACCCCGAACAGCTCAACGAGCAACCTTGTACCCACTTTGCCATAGTGATCATGTGGAGACCCCGCAGAGCAAAGAAGAGGGGTATTATCTCCACGGAGATCCACGAAGCCGGGTAAGATCCGCCGGCGTGCATGCCTTCGCCTCATCCCGTTTCCAGGCACCGGCGACGTTCTACTCGCCCCCACCATGATAAGCCATCCTTTGGCATATGTCGCACCCAACCCCCGTCATCATCGCACCAGCGAAGAACAGACCCTCGCATGCCTGTTCTTCCTTGTGTTGTTCATCATCATCAGCCCAAGAGGCAATCCACCACACCACAAACTAGAGTAGGGTATTACACCACAATGGTGGCCCGAACTAGTATAAACCTTGTGTCTCTTGTGTTGTTCTTTTCATAGCTTAGATCCTAGCGAGGCGGCGAGGTGCAGGTAGGTAGAGGGCGAGATCTCCACGCACACCCCAGCGTTCGAACCTAAAGGGTCTGCCGGAACCCGAAATCCGATAGCGGCCTTCCTTTTCTTATCCCCCCCCCCCCCAGTTGGGGGGGAGAACTTTCCTCTTCCTCCTCGCTTTCGTGGGAGGAGTGTGCCTCGGTGTTTTCGGACGATAAGTCCGATACAACCTTGCGCCGGAGACCTTTCCTGGTCCCCGCAGCCTTCTTCTTGGCCTTCTTCTCCGGGGCCTCATAGGGCACCGAAACCAGCATCTCCGTTAAGAGAGCCTTTGCTGGATCTTCGGACAGTGGAGCCGGACAATCGATCCGCTCCGATGTCGCTACCCAGTCCTGTTAAAATGGCGTGGAGGCTCAGATCCCTCACACGATTATACTGGGGAAAGGAACATCTTGTGAGATATAATGAGCTTACCTGATTGGCAAGGCGATTTGCGCTGAGTCCGCTATGATCGGTAAGGGGAGGAGGTACCTTGGCAGCCTTGAACAGCACCTTCCAAATGTCTTTGTGTGTCGTGTCGAAAAGCTCTCGCAGCGTCTGGTGCTTGGTCGGGTTGAACTCCCACATATTGAATGCCTGTCTTTGACACGGAAGGATCCCGCGGAAGAGCATGACCTGGACCATGTTCACAAGCTATATTTTCTTATCATATTTTTGACACAGCTCTGGAGTCCGGTCAGCTCCATCGACGAACCCCAGGATAGGCCCTTCTCTTTCCAGGAGGTGAGCCGCATGGGGATGCCGGATCGAAATTCGGTGGCCGCCACCCAGTTGGTGTCGCGCGGCTCGGTGATGTAGAACCACCCCGACTGCCACCCCTTCACGGTCTCCACGTAGGAGCCTTCGAGCCAGGTGACGTTGGGCATTTTTTCCACCTTGGCGCCTCCGCACTCCGCTTGCTGGCCGGCCACCACCTTCGGTTTCATGTTGAAGGTCTTCAGCCACAGGCCGAAGTGGGGCTTGATGCAGAGGAAGGCCTCGCACACAACGATAAATGTCGAGATGTTGAGGATGAAATTGGGGGCCAGATCATGGAGGTCCAGCCCGTAGTAGAACATGAGCCCGCAGACAAATGGGTGGAGGGGAAATCCCAGTCCGCGGACGAAGTGGGTGAGGAATACAACCCTCTCATGGGGTTCTAGAGTAGGGACGATCTGCCCCACGTCTAGGAGCCGGTGCGTGATGTCTGCGGCCAGGTATCCGGCTTCCCAGAGCTTCGTAATGTCCTCCTCCGTAACGGAGGAGACCATCCACTTGCTTCCCGCTCCGGACATGTTTGGAATGGCTTTGCAGAGAAGATGAGAACTTGGGCAATAGAGCTCGAGTGCGTGAGAATGGGTGGGCAGGGGAAGAAGAAGGCGTGGGTGAAAAAGAGGAATCCTTGTCCCTTTATAAAGATGGCAGAAACTGTGCGCCTCCCCACTTGCCCCGTAAAATCGCTTATTCCCTAAGCGCCACAATTGATGGCACGGTTGGGTTACTCATACCCGTATTGATGAGAATCCCGTGATAAGGGGACACGATCTCTGCTTCGACAAGACATGCCAAGGAAACCGCCTCGCAACATGTGCAGTAGCTGGTTGAGGGAAACGGTTCGAATAAAGACTGGGTCATGGCGTGATCTCACGTTATGAAAAGTTGTCAGCAGATTGGATTTGTGGAATATTGCACTCTCTACGGTGGTATGTGGAATTTGTTTTGCAGAGCCGGACACGATCCTTGTGTTCAAAATCTTCTATGGAGTATTCGGAGAAGGAACCCGCCTTGCAATGCCGAAGACAATCAGCGCGCCAAACTCATCATCATTGAAGCCTAGTTCAGGGGCTACTGAGGGAGTCCTGGATTAGGGGGTCCTCGGACAGCCAGACTATATACTTTGGCCGGACTGTTGGACTATGAAGATACAAGATTGAAGACTTCGTCCCGTGTCCGGGTGGGACTCTCCTTTGCATGGCAGGCAAGCTTGACGATTCCGATATGTAGATCTCCTCCCTTGTAACCGACTCTGTGTAACCCTAGCCCCCTCCGGTGTCTATATAAACCGGAGGGTTTAGTCCGTAGGACAACAACAACAATAACAATCATAATCATAGGCTATCTTCTAGGGTTTAGCCTCTACGATCTCGTGGTAGATCAATTTTTGTAATACTCATATCATCAAGATCAATCAAGCAGGAAGTAGGGTATTACCTCCATCGAGAGGGCCCGAACCTGGGTAAACATTGTGTCCCCCACCTCCTGTTACCATTAGCCTTAGACGCACAGTTTGGGACCCCCTACCCGAGTTCCGCCAGTTTCGACACCGACAATAGCCTCCACACGAAATCTAACTGTTACACACAATTTACCAAACTCGGTGGGACCGAATCATGAAACTCGGTTGGACTGATTTACTTCAAAATGTGAACGGTAGGCTTTTCGGTGGGACCGACATGTCAACTCGGTGAGACCGATTTCATTAGGGTTAGGGCTTAACGTAATCTCGGTGAGACCGGTCACATAAACTCGGTAGGACCAATTTCTATAATAGGCAAACAGAGAGTTGGTTAGGCAAACTCGGTGGGACCGAATTGCTCATTTCGGTAAGACCGAAATGTTACAAAAGGTAAACAGAGAGTTTGCATTGCGAACTCGGTGGGACCGATCGCTCATCTCGGTTGGACCGGAACGTTACAAAGGGAAACAGAGAGTTTCCAATCCCCGCCCCCGGCGCTGGCTCGTGCCACGTGGTGGCCCTTTAGTGGCGGTTCGGGCTGAAACGGTACTAAAGGGGGGACCTTTAGTCCCCAACCTTTAGTGCCGGTTACAGAACCGGCACTAAAGGGCCTTACGAACCGGTGATAATGCCCGGTTCTGCACTAGTGTTAGGGCATAACTTGATCTCGGTAAGACCGATCACATGAACTCGGTGAGACCGATTTCAGTATTAGGCAAATAGAGAGTTGGTCAGGCAAACTCGGTGGGACCGATCGCTCATTTCGCTGAGACCAAAACGTTAAGAAGGGAAACTGATAGTTTGCAATCCCATCTCGGTGAGACCGAGATCCCTATCAGGTGAGACCGAAGTGACTAGGGTTTCTGGCTATGGCTATGTCAAGTGAACTCGGTGGCGCCGGATAAATCAAATCGGTAGGGCCGAGTTTGACTTTTGGTTTGGGACATATGTGGATATGAGAAAGTGGTTGAGGGCTTTTGGAGCATATCACTAAGCATTTTGAGCAAGCAAGCCATTAAGCAACACCTCATCCCCTTTTAATAGTATTGGCTTTTCCTATGGACTCAATGTGATCTTGGATCACTAAACTGAAAATGCAGAGTCTTGATCTTGAGCCAATATGTGTCCTTAGCATTTTGAGGGGTCCACATTCTAATTCATGCCATGCCAATCATTGAAATTCCTGAAATGATCATCTTGAAATAGCATTAGTTCAATGAGCTATATGTTGTTAGGAATTACCAAAACCACCTAGGGATAGTTGCAGTTTCAGCATCGCCGAGATGGACGAGGAAGCCATGGCGTTGTGGCGCCAACGCTTCCCGCGGGACATCATCAACGAGGGCGAGTTGTACGTGCAAAGGAGGGCGGAGAGGGAGAAGAGGATGGCAGAGCGAGCCGCCTATTGCGAGGACAAGCGTACGCGGAAGGTGGCCTCTCAATTCAATATCAAGCTAGGAGCAGCGTCACCCTGGGACTCCAACGACGATTGGTGTCTTGATGCCTACATTGAGACGTCGGAGGAGGACATCACCGAGGAGGAGTCGGACGATGAGGAGTAGTTGAACTATCTATGCTATATCTATGCTGAGAACTATCTATGTATCTACTCTCTACTCTCTACTCTTATAAAAAATAGAGTTGGTGATGATGGTGTGCCTGCCGATTTATATCTGACGGATAGGAAGGAAACTATGGCAATTTTGCAAAAGATACCCACACCCCTCTCCACATTTGCAAATAAGGCCTTCCCGCGTTCATCCTTTTCTCTCACAATATAAACTACTCATACAAACGCATCTTGATGTTACGTGCAACGCACGGGCATCTTGCTTGTATCTATCTATGCCAGTATCGACTCGGAGTCGAATGTGTATCGAGTCAGAGTAGAACGGAGAAAAAATATAGCGCGTCTGCTTGGAGCGGTAGCTGGCGCTAATGTTTTGCAGGCACAGGAGCCCGGCCTCGGGGCCCGCAAAAACTGGCTATTCTGACTCTGTAAACGCTTTTTTAACGCGCTGCACATTACACTTCTGTTGGAGATGCTCTAACATGGCAGATGAGTGCTTTAATGTTTCCCACAAGATGTGTGAGTATTACTATATTTTTCTTGCCATGTTGAGATTTTAAAACCACGAGTGCGAACATGCAGAGGAGCAATGAAGACCAAACACGGGATATTGGGGACATCTTCAAGGAGCGTGGCAAGTTAAAGAGGAGCTGCACCGAACACGTAAAAACGAGCTTTGGTAAGTAACACCCTTTCAATTACTTTCGTTTAGCCTCGTGTTCTGCGATGTGTATATGTTGTAGTTTCTGTTTCTCTTAGCCTCGTGTTCTTTGATGTGTAATAAGAAGAGTCTTAATCGTCCTAATGCTTCCGTTTTTAGCTTGACGTAGGAAGTGGGTGTTCTCACCGTGGAGTCTGTTTTTATATTTGTCCTTTTGAATTCACTTCTCCGAGTCCTGTTTATCTGGCTTCGACTAAATGGATCTGGGTTGCTTTGAGTATTGATCTAAAAAAGAAGTAACTTCATGTTAGGATGCTGTTCCTGCGAGGAGGGAAGTATGGTCAACCTCGAGGTCATGTTTCCAAAATGAGGTTGGATTACACACAAGGTGCATGTTCCCTAATGATGTTGGATTAGACACAAGGTGCAAACTCCCAGATGATGCTAGATTACACACAAGCCAGGTGGAGTCATCAACTGTTCGTGTCCTCGTGGCTCTAGTAAAGGCTAAAAGAAAGCGTGCAGCAGCCCTTGGGAATGTACCTGAGTTCCTGAAGAAGCGAAAAGAGCAATCAGATGCTCTCTTCACCCAAGCCAAAGAAGAGATGGAAGAAGCAGGAAAGAAGCTAGCAGAGGCAGAGCGGGCTAGGTGTCTCCTGCTATCTAAAACTGTTGTCAATACAAATTTCCTTCATAGTAGCTAGGTTCAAATGTTTATCCAGTCGGCATGTCTGTTGTGATGTCCGTGCATCTACTGATGTGGCACAAAATAATTTTTTTGAGTCATGTAATAATAGCAATTACTTTCCAAACAATAACAGATGAAGCATTGGACATGGTATAGTTCACACTCAAGCCCAAAATTCCAAGTTCAACTTCCACAGCAAACTCATGTACACAGATATCTGCACATTCATAGATAATGTCCACAACCATGATTCACTTCAAAGCCAAAAAAATGTGAGGAGAGTTATAAATAAAGAAAAGCCTCTGGTTCCTACTACCAGTGTGATCACAACAAGTCAACACCATGCGTAATTAATTATATTTTGGTCATTTCTTGACTAAACGCGAATAACTTCTGGAAGCAGGTATAATTTCTAATGCCAGCCGTGGCTGGGGTCCATGATGTTTTGAGCCAAACCCGGCAACACACCGGGTGTCTATGTCGGTGACACGGTGGTCGTAGCATTTGTGGGTTCAGAGCGGCGGCTGCTCCCGTGGTCTACTATTCCTCGGTGTCTGCGGTGGCCGCAAACGTATTGGCCACCTCCGCCAGCAAGCCGCGATTCCGCCAACGTTTACGTCGGATGGCGCGGCCAACCACGGTGCACTAGACGTCGTGGTCCTAGTGTGCCGGCATGCAGCAACTGACCACTCCTCTGCGAGCAGGCTTGGAGCGTCGAGTTGATGCACCAGGGGCCAGCTTGGAGCAGTGGCTTGCTCCTCCGCTTGCTCGCCTGCAGCCTCGCCCACGGTACTAACGGCCTGGGCCGGGGAGGGAGGTGGGCCAGCGAGTTGCCTGGCTTGTCGGGGCACCCAGCCGGCTTTTATGCCGGAGAACTCGTCCTTCTGCTCACGGGATGCTATGGAGAGTGTGGAGAAAATGGTGGAAGATATGGGGAGCAGCGGTGTGGTGCGGTTCTTGCCAGGCGTCTGGCCTCGTTTAAATAGCGAGCGAACAAGAGGAGCCAGCCAACATTGTGTTCTAAAATGTCGGCCGGCTTGCGGAAGAATGTGTTGTCGGCACACGCGCGGATTCAATGGAGGCAGGCGGGGCAGTCTGAAGCCGGTTGCATGCGGCGAGGAGGCGGGTTCAGCCTGGCCTGCAGCGAGTGGGGCCCTCTTGGCCGACGCGCCGGTTCAATGCCTGCGCTATGAGAGGCCGCGTCCGTGTCAGAGCAATCACTCCCTCCAGTCCTTTTTTGTTTGGGTATAACAAAATCTCGTTTTCCATTCACATTTTACAAGTAAAATTCGTGGACAAACTTTGACCCAAAATACGATGGGGACTAGTAAACCAGGACGAAGGTAGTAGTTATGAATTCCATTTTCGCTCCAAACCAATCATTCTAAAAACTACTTAGTACTTATAACGCGCATTTGAAAATCGGAACTCTTACCCCGCTAAAAATGATATTTTAAACGTGGCTACTCGATCAGTGGCGACTGGTGAGCCACCGCCTACAAGTCGTTCACCTATGGTCCCGACCATCAACTCCTATGGATCAAATTATCACGCAAGCTGACTATTCCTACAAAGGTGTGCTCCACCATGTACCCGGTACCCGCGCATGCAGCAATCGTGCACCTAGGGTTTTAGGGTTTATTTATTTATGGTGCCTTTACGTAACTCTCATGTGTGCGAGACAGTGAGAGACAGACTGCGTGCGTGCGCCTCTTCTCTTCGTATATGTACTCCACCGTTTGTTTGGTGTCCAAAAAATTATACAGTAGTAATAACTAGCAATGTGCCAATGCGTTGCCACACGATCAAAGTATATTAATACATATTCACCGATTTGATAGAAAAAAGTCTAGTTTTGAAGTACGTATATCACTGAAAATATGTTATGTTTCACTCAAAATATATTCCTTTGGCGGTTTTTATGAGATAAGGGAGGAATGTGGTTTGTTTCAAGATTCAAGAAGTGGTATATCTCTAATCTCTACTCTTATAAAAACAGAGTTGGTGATGATGGTGTGCCTACCATCCTGCAATATAGGCCGTCCAATTTATATCTGACGGATAGGAAGGAAACTATGGGAGTTTTGCAAAAAGATACCCACACCCCTCTCCACATTTGCAAATAAGGCCTTCCCTCGTTCATCCTTTTCTCCCACGAGATAAACTACTCATACAAATGCATCTTGATGTTCCGTGCAACGCATGGGCATCTTGCTAGTTGTTGCAAAAAGCCCATGTGTGTGAGGTGTGTGTGAGAGAGAGAGGGAGAGAGGAGAAGGACAGAGTGCGTGTGTGACAAAGACACAAAGAGTGTGTGTGGGAGAGGTATCACCATAAAATGAGGCAATAGTGTGTGTGTGTGTGTGCATGATCGAGAGGGCGTGTCTCAAGAAGGGATGAAAAATCTACATAGATACAAGGAGCGCGAGAGAGACATGTACGAGATAGTGGAAGGATGAGTGTGCGGGTGTATAAACCTATCTGGAGGCTAGTCGATCAATGTTTGTGAGAGAAATACGAGTCGGGGGTGTGAAAGCGAGAGTTTTGTGTGTGAGAGAGATAGACGGTAGTCGGGAAGGGGACTGGAAGCGGGAAATGTGTGTGTGTGTGTGTGTGAGAAAGAGAGGGAGAGGGGGGAGTTTGTCTGATCGGTAAACAAATGAATAATGTCAGTTTTATAACTGGGATGGAGACGGAAAGGAGACCGCAACAAATGTTGTGTCTGCGTGAGAGAGTAATTTTAGTTGTATGAGTCATATCTAGAGAGATATAGGGTGCGTGAGAGAACCCTATAGAGAGAAAGACAAAGAGAAAGACGAGTGAGAGTGTGTGTGGCGGTGAAAAAGAAAGCTTAGGTACCTAGTGATACCAGAGAACGGTAGAGACGTGAGAGATAATGAAAAATGTGTAATGTATAATGATAGGGAGAATGTGACACTTCTCAAGGGAGACATCGAGAGACCATGTTTGCGAAATAGGAGAAACATGAAGTGAGCGTGCAAGTGAGCTGGAGAAAAGAGAGTGATAGCTGCGTAAAGGAGCATGCGAGAGACATGGGCGTGAAAGGAGATTCAAATATTTAGTTGCATGTATAGAAAATGTCAACATAAAAGGGATTCAAATATTTAAATTCGAGATGATGATACATGCAATTCATACTCGAACCAAAATTAATCTATCAAACATGCGTACTCATATGAATTCACGCGCATCTATGTTATTTAATATGTAGATATTACTGATCCATACATTTTAGTAGAACATAATTTGGTTTAAAATTTTTGAATTCAACCTTTAATTTTGAGATCATTGTATTTGTAAATCACATTATATATAAAGGAGTAGAGTTCTTTGTTGTG
Organism: Aegilops bicornis; assembly: GCA_021605145.1. Taxonomy (NCBI): domain Eukaryota; kingdom Viridiplantae; phylum Streptophyta; class Magnoliopsida; order Poales; family Poaceae; genus Aegilops; species Aegilops bicornis. Next base: position 580,003,966 of record CM038672.1, read on the forward strand.
CTTTTGAAAGTATATATAAAGAATGATGTATATAGAATTTTATTCCAATCGAAAATGGATCCTGCCCGAGCAAAAACAGAATACAATCTGGATTCGAATTGAGTTGGTACGGTAAACGTGCACTCTTTCTCTGCAAAAATTTGAACGAAGAGAGGAAAGCCACAGTAACCGCCCGAAACCAAAATCTACGAGAAGGAAATTACTGCCTATCCCTGACACACAAAGCCTATCGGCTCGATTTCTAAAGGTTTCGATAGGGGTAGGTTTGTAATTTCACTCAAACGTGACATAACCGCCTCCGCCTCTCACCTCCCCGAATTCATACACGGTGGGCGCCAAAACACAGTGTCTCCTCGGCCGAAATCGCCTGCCTCCCCGATTCATACACGGTGGGTGCCAAAACTAACACTCGTCGGCCGAAATCTCCGTCGGCAAATATTCGGTGTATGCGAGATTACCGTCCTATCCCCAACCGACTAATATTGCTGTGATGTAGGAAATTCTAAACGGAGGCTAAGTTTGTAAATTTCCTCGCATTTGATACAAGCGTGCCCTGAAGACATGGTTCCCCCCTTCCTCTCTCCCTCCATTTCCCCATTTGTACTCCATGGGCGCCAAAACACCCTCTCCATCCCAGCCTCCTCCGTCCGCCACCCCATCCACCGCCGTCCTCCTCCATCATGCCGGAGCTGATACCCCGACACCGTCGTCCATTACAAGATCGACCTCTCTCATCCATGGCTTCAAACCAGTATCCTTGCATCCCATCGTCTCGCTTCATCCCCGCTGTCATCCACCTTTCCAACACCGCTCCTGCGACCGTCTCGTCCACCGCACCGGGATATTTCCATCGCCGCCACCGTCTACCCTCCTAGATCTGCTTCCACGCCGCCGACAGCCATCGCTACCACAGCACCGTCAAATTCTCAGCAGATGCATACACGGCGCCGCAGCAGAGGCGATACTCTTTCGTATCTACTCAACTTATTTATCGCAGCAAGAAAATAGATCACGACTGCTTTACTGTGATTTCTTGTCCATCACTTAGGATCTTACTTGTTAGTTGAGAGCAAACATTGGTTGCAAAGTTGCCTTTGTCAGGTTTGCACCTTCAGATCCGCCATGGCACGCTCAACACTATACTCGCAATGTTGGTTTTCCCCTTTTATATTCCACACTAGTTAAATGACAGTAGTCTAAATTTCAAAATTGGGTCAGTCAATTTTTGAGAACTCGCCGGAGTTCGCCGGAGGGAAGGAAGGGGCTCGGGTGGGGACGGTAGTTGTGGGGGGCGGTGGCCTGGCGGTGGCGGGGCCTCGTCGAACAAAGAAAACTCGACGCGGGTGGGGGCGGGGGGGTCGAGGCCGGTGGTTCAGCCGGCGGCCCATGCGGTGTTCTGTAGGGGAAGAATCAGAGACAATGAAGAAGAAGGGTTAGGAGACGTAGGATCTTCATCCAACCGCCTGAAATGGTCGACTGGCCCAAACTACAAAAGTCACGTGACTTGCATGCAGACATTCCTTTATATTCAGCACCATCATCGTAGCTGCTTAGCACTACTCCTCAATCCATCAAGCTAAACAACGTGCCACTCATAATTCCAAACTTGTTGCTCAAATACAAATCTGATATGATGCTGATATTACTAAAACAGATAATGTTTAATTGGTCAGCTAATGTTCCTACTTTACTTTCGAAAATCACGTGCACCACATATAAGGAGACAGCAGGGACTTGCATGTGTGGTCACTGCGCAATGAACATTTTATTATCCAAAATCTGCTTGCTCTTCTTTAGCATGTTCCTCTTCTGTTCTTCTTTAATAAGTACTCTCTCCGTTCCTAAATACAAGTCTTTCTATAGATTCCACCATGGACTACATATGGAGCACAATGAGTGAATCTACACTCTAAAATGTATCTGTATACATCTGTATGTGATCCATAGTGGAAATCTCTACAAAGACTTGTATTTTGGAACGGATGAAGTATGATAGTAGTACAGTATGTTCCTTGTAGTGAAGAGGAGCAGGGACATTTGCAGTGTTGAGGTCTATTCGGTCGGTTGTGATGGACACTTTCAACTCTTCGGGCCTTGATTCGTAGGATTTTGTAAACATAGGAATAGGAATTGTAGTGGCCTGCCCACTTGAATCCTATAAGATTAGCAAGGAAATGAGGGGAGTTGTGTCGCCTTTGAGAGTTACACTGATATTAACAGTACCACACCTTCAGTTTAAGAGAGCTAGTATCTGAAGCCTTTCTAACCGTACGGGCAACAGTAGCCCATGTTTTCCAGCAAGTTCCACTTTCCTGATTTTACTTGTGATGCTTAAGGTTTCCCCCTTATATCTACACTATGATCTGTGTAGCTGCTTTGTGTCGCACTAGCAGCAGTCCACTCTTGAAGCTAAACAACACACCAATCATAAGTCCAAAGCTTACTTCTTCAAATACAGATTGTGATATGATACTGATATTAGTTAACAGACACACATTTAATTAGTCAGGTAATGCTCCCACTTGATTTTCAAATGCATGTGGCCACATATAGAGAGACAGCATGGAATTGCATTTCTTTGGGCGCTGTGGGCGCTGTGATTCATCATGAGTGGGCAACCAGCATTGTATGCAAAGAAGCGGAACTTCAAGAGTATGCTTCCTCTTCTGTTCTTTAACATGTTCCTCATTTATTATTTATTTTTTAGTACGTACAGTATGTTCCTTGTCAGGAAGGGGAGCAGGGTCATCTGCAGTCAACAGCTGATAGAGTTGGCCTGTACGTGATCGATACGCTTTCAATTAGTAGTGGCAATACAAGACTGTATTTTCCAGCCAGTTCCACTTTCCCGATTTATATATGTTGGTTATGGTGTACCCCTTTTATGTACACTACGATCTTCCTAGTTGTTGTGTACTCTTGTTATCATGGTTTGGCAATAAACTCTCTATACAGTATATTATGAACCTATCATCTGCCAACTATCCTTACTTCCGGAGCCTATTTTTTTGTGTACTTGTGCCAGATTTTATTAATGCACGCACCATCTTACAACACACATGGGCTCTCTCATCAGAATCCACTGATAGCACACAAGGGTTTACAGGGAGCCCCTATGTTGGAATATCCTCTGCATTATAAAGATAATCTCACTAGTATTTATGTTTTCATGCTTCACAGATATTATACGTAATCACAATGAATATCAGAATGCGGACATCAGAAGAATATTGTGGAACGCTGCAACGACTAACAAGACGTAGGACCCACTCCAGCAGACTATACCCATACTTAATTGGCCACACCACTAGCCCCACCACACAGGACATGCACTCCAGTAAAAGGTATGCTGATTTCAGTTGCCATAGCACCAAATTGCATTCACGTAAAAATCTCACTCCAAAGAAAAATATACAGCAAGTCCACCGGCCGAAGACCTATCCCAACTGCAGAGATGGCCAATTCCTGCAGATTGGAACCCCATTCCAATTATTCCTAGCTTAAAAGACAATGCTTTCAATGTTGCTAGAGACAACATGCATATATTCCCATCATGGGAAGATTATAGTGAAGACAAACACCATTTTCACATCTTCCTGTCCCACTTACGTGTATGTGCTATTATTCATGGTGATTATTTTCTTGTTTTTTGCTGATTGAACACATCAGTGATTTACATTACATTGTTGTAAGTACATGAGGATCAATCTTGATAGTCATGACAAGCAAAGCTTGCTTGCGCTTTTCAAGAAAGCATTGCAGCAGTATCGGTGTTACCTGAGGAAGTCACACTTTAATGGCAAGTCTATAAACGAATTTCTGATGAAGTCTCCTGTGCCAAATTTAAAAGACATTGAATGGAAAAACCTTGTTATGCACTGGTCTCGTTCCCAGGATGAGGTACTGTCTATGATATCATATGATAATTTGAACTTCTACTTTTCCGCATGTGCCTTACGGATCTCTTTTCCAGGAAATCTGCTCGAAGAAGAATTCCGGTTTGAAAAGGACGACAGGATATCGCAAATATGTTGCCCGCTGCTTTGCTCTTGTTAGTACATGTTGTCCTGTATCACTGTACTTGCATTCATACCTGGTTCATTATGTGACAAAGAAGATGCATGATAGCTTGCTTATCAATTGTTCGCTCCAAATTATCTGATCTGTATGAATGTTACATTAGTGTAGAATATATCCAATGTCAATGAAAAATTTTAGCTCTGCATTGTTCTTGTAAGTAGTTGTTGTCCTTTATCAGTGTACTTATATTGATAGCTAGTTGTTCATGTACCATCACTTTGCAGCTTATTTTCCTTTGCCCACCATTTTCTACACATCAAATGTTATTTACTCTTACCATAAGAATGGATAACACCGATGGTACTGAAGAAGTTTAGCTCTGCATTGCTCTTGGTTGTACCTTTTGCCTGTATCGTTGTACTTACATTTATAGCTACTTGATTATGTAGCATCACCTTCATCTTACCTTAAATATTCTCCATTTTTTCTTATATTATCACATCTATATTTACTCTTAACAAAATGTAGAATAAAGTCAATGCTTATGAAGAAGATTCTATGGTAAACTTCTTGAATTGCCACCCCCCCCCCCCATCAGCATGGACAAGGGCGTTATAGAGCCGGTCTTCACCACTAATGTAAGTTTGTCCTTCTCAAGCCTTCAAACTTTGTTGTCTATATTTGGTTAGGCATGACTGCAACAGCTATTTATTTTTGGTTATTGCATCAAATTGCATGTTTAAAGTTTATTATGTAGTTCATAAACAAAGGTTTGTCCTTCTCAATTTAAATTTTCAGTTGTACAACCAAGTTCCTTCTTCATACCATGTAAATTAAACTATATGGAGCAAGTGATCTTCTTTTGCACTGCATGTATGCTTCTATTCTTGATCTGTAATCCAGTGGTGTGGTGAACCTACCCACTACAAAGACAATGTCATATTCTGCAATGTCTTAACTATGAACAATGTCATATCATTCTACTATTATTTAAACCGTCTCTTATTTGCCAATCTGAAATGGGATAAATTGAAAGCACACTAACCATTGATACTTATGAGTTCTTGATATATAATCCAGTGGAGTCGTGAAGCTGCCTACTCCTTCACAATGTCATTCCTGCCATGTCTTAATCTGAACAATACCATATTGTGTTAATGCTATTTTAAACTGTATCACTTTATTCGTCAATAAGAAATGTGATGAATTGTCAGCACTGATACTTATATGTGCAAAACCTGTCATCTGTCTGCTTGTTTCTATTTCAGAGTGAGGAGGATACAAGCATAAAACAAGCGCAGTCTCATCAGCTTGCTCAGTTGCTTGCGCTGCAGCTCCCGAGCAGGGCTAATCTTTCTTGAACTCTATTGAAGTGCTCTCGGTTTTGTATATTATTTTGTCGCCGTGTTTATTTGCACTGGTGGCGATCTTTGATGCCCAGTGTATGTAATCTATTGTCTGCTTGTGCTTTATTATCATAGTGGCGAAATTTAATGCACAGTGGATGTAATATGCCGTAATTTCTTTATTGCATAGTCTAGGTTTTTTCTTATTCATGATGCTACAGTTATTTTACTATATATATATCATGTCTTCGCTCCATGAAAAGTAAACCGGCCAAACCATAAAATTACGGTACATAATCGGGTCGTCATGCAAATCACTATGTATGGGCCGCATCATGGACCCAGTCATATTGGTCCATTAACAGGCCTAAATGTAAACTGGCCCACTAGTAGTTTTGGGCCTTTAATAGGCCGAGTAAACCGCCGGCCTATTTTCGCAAGAAAATTCAATGGGCTTTTAGTAGGGTGAAAGGTAGGTTGGACGTGAAACATGGCGAACAACTCACGGGCCGACAGCAAGCCGAAATAGACCCCGGCCCATGATTGTGCCAATCACATCATGGGTCGTTAACAAGCCAAAATTGTCTCGGTCCTTATTTGGACCAATCAGATTATCGTCTGTGAGCAGGCCGGATGCAAAGCGGGCCATAATTAGGCCCAACTATATGACAGGCTTTTAATAGGCCGAAATAAATATAGGGCCAAAATGTTAAACGGGCCTTTAATAGGCCGAAACTAATATCAGGTCGTATTACTAAATGGGCCTTTAGCAAACCGAAATCCTAACCGGGCCTCAAGTCGGCCCAAAAGCACAGCGTCCAGTTGACGGGCTGAATCTGATATGGGCCATAATTTAGCACAAAGGCTCTTAAAGGGCTGGATCTGATATGGGCCGTAATATGGCCCAGAACGTGGTAGGCTATTAACAGGCCGGATCTCATATGGGCCCTTATTAGGCCCAAAACGTGGCAAGCTGTTAATGGACCGGATCAAATATGGGTCGGCATTTGGTCCAAAACATGGAAGCATGTTAACGGGCCAGTCCACTAGTGTCTTCAAAATCTTGTGGGCCTTTATCAGGCCGGCCCATTATGGTCTGCAAAATCTTGTGGGCCTTTAGCTGGGCCTGCCCGTTATGGTCTACAAAATCTTGTGGGCCTTTAGTTGGGCCGGCCCATTTAATCTTTATGGGCCACTTTTGGGCCGGTCCACGTGTCAACATATCATAGGCGCATCTCGCCCATTGGATGAGTGACATCTGTGCCACGCGGAGCTGACACGTGGTTCCGCCGGCCAATGAGAATTTTACACGTGGAAAATCACCATTGGTCGTGGCTGTTAGCGGGTTATCGGATCCAAAACCGGGCCGGATAGCTTAACGGCGACCCGTTACGGTGGATGCCACGTGTTGGTCACCCTTGATGAAAGCACTTCCATGGCGCGCCATTTATCGTCATGAAAGTGAACACTTCCGTGATGATAATTTTGGTAATGTCATGGAACACTTCTACGACAGCACAGGTATGACTATCTGGATTCTGTCATAAAATCATCATGGATGTACATGCATGACAGAAAACGTGACCTACTGTGACAAACACATATCATCACGGAAGTGTGCTTTTTTGTAGTGTAGTGTTGATTACATCTTGTAGTTGATTACTATATGGTTTATTTGGTGGAATATTATATGTTCAGATCCATTATGCTATTTAATACCCCTCTGATCTTGAGCATGTTTATCACTTGTGAGTAGTTACTTTGTTCTTGAGATCATGGGGGAAATCATGTACTCCCTCCGTAAACTAATATAAGAGTGTTTAGATCACCATTTTAGTGATCTAAACGCTCTTATATTAGTTTACAGAGGGAGTAGTAAGTAATCATGTGAACTTGATATTTGTTCGATATTTGGATAGTTTGTACGTTGTGATTCCCTTAGTGGTGTCATGTGAATGTCGACTACATGAAACTTCACCATATTTGGGCCTAAGGAAATGCATTGTGGATAGTAATTAGATGATGAGTCGCGAGAGTGACAGAAGCTTAAACCCTAGTTTATGCGATATTCCATAAGGGACCGATTGGGTCCAAAAGTTTAATGCTATGGTTTCTTGCGAGGGTGTTAATCATAAGTAGGAGGTTTGTTCAAGTAAGAATAGCACCTAAGCATCGGTCCACCCACATATCAAATTATCAAAGTAGCGAACACGAACCGAATCAACATGATGAAAGTGACTAGATGAAATTCCCGTGTACCCTCAAGAACGCTTTGCTTATTATAAGAGACCGTTTTGGCATGTCCTTTGCCTTAAAAGGATTGGGCTACCTTGCTGCACCTTCGTTACTATTACCGTTACTTGCTCATTACAAATTATCTTGCTATCAAACTACTCTGTTATTTACAATTTTAGCACTTGCAAACATTACCTTGCTGAAAACCACTAGTCATTTCCTTATGCTCCTCGTGGGGTTCGACACTCTTACTTATTGAAAAAGCTACAATTGATCACTTATACTTGTGGGTCATCACCGTCCTATATGAACATTAAATTAAAAGATGGGGAAAACTCCAAAAAATATGGGAATTTAGGATATCAAACCCAGGTGACCAATCTACTTCCGTATGAAGTTCAACAAAAAAATGACATTCGTGGTATTCTTAGTAAAAAAAGACTAAAAGTTCCTATGTACCAAAAAAAACTATTTCGGTGGATCCTAGGTCGGACACCCAGGTTTTTCATGAAACTTCATACGGGAGTAGATTGGACACCCAGGTTTGATATCCCAAGATTCTAGGCTTTTATTTTCCTGGTATTTTTAAAATTCGATATTCATATAGGGGGATGGAGCACCCGGGAGCTCCTCTGCATTTTCCCTTAAGGTGGCCATACATCAGCTTACTCTAATGCACAACCAGAAGGAGCTTTGTATCATCTGACCACTATTGTTTGAACCCATGAGCATTTAATAACTTTTGTGACCCTTTCGCAGTCACAAGAACCTTGGCACATGCCATAGGAAGACCTCACCGAGACTTGGAGTAACAATTTCACATTGAAGTATTTGTTTCACAACAATTCTTGCCACATTTTACGATAACTTAAATGGACACTTGCTTGAAAGAAATTTCATGACCAATGAGGGGATTTTTTTTTGAATAGCGGAGGTCTTTTGGACATAGCCAAACGTCAAGCCCGAGGGGGGGGTCGGCACTCCCTAGGCGGCACGTGCACAAGGTGGTTCGGCCTCCAAGACAGGAGGGCACTCTTGGGCATTTAGGCCCATGTGGCAGCCCCACACTTGAGCTTAGCCAAAGGGGCAGCCAGTGGCACCCTACAATATCCCCTTTTTTGACACACTGGTCTTCAGACCGGATCCGTACAATAGCAACAATCACTTTTGAGTTGGAGGATACTGGCCAGATCGCCTTCTCGAGGCTCTCTGGGCTTATCGGACACCAATGTGTATAGAAACTGGTCCCCTTTCCCTTAGTCGTATCTTATTCCAGAAGGTTTTGGAATATTTCGGCATCTTCCAGGACCTTCCAGTGATCTTGAGGCGGAGACTACCTCGAGCAACAAGGCGAGGGAAAGACCCGCGAAAAAAGCCCAATTTGATGGGGTCTTGGGGTGGGAAGAGAGGGATCTCCCCCGTGTTCTTCATTGTTCGGGTAGGCGGCCGATTGGGGGTTGCGAGTATAGTGAGCACCACACGCGGTCAATCACAGGCTATTACATCTTCGGCACGTTGCGTCGTGATGTGTGACGTCTCCGTCGGTGTTGAAACGTCATGGTCTACGACGTGCGGGGTGAAACGTTTGGCATTTCCTATGGTGCCACGTTGGACGATCCACGAACGGCGACCAACACGTATCCCGTGTCTCGTGTGCAACACAAAGTACACGAGGGATGAGCACCGAAAATGACAGGTCGTAAAAATGTTTTGAGTTGGGGTTAATTCTCTTTGTGCAAAAGATTTTTTTTCTCTAACACAGTACAAACGCAAGCGCTCATACACACGCGTATACACTAACCCTATGAATGCACACGCGCATACCCTATCCCTATGAGCACCTCCGTAAGAACGAGCCCGCATATCATCTTGAAATTTACGAAGTCACCGTAGACACTTCTTCGTCGACGGAAACGTCTCCTCGCACTGTATGCGCAACGCCGGAAATCCTGAGATAATGCAAAAGATCGAAACAGTGAATTTCAGCCGCAGCTTTCCAGTTGCCAGTTTGCACTTTTCACCCGTCCCGCCGTCCGCGCGGGTGAGGCGAAACGGGACAACATCCACCGTGCTTCCGTGCGGCGCAGGACAACATAGGCACTGTGGAAACCGGCCCGCCGCCCGACCCAGCCCAGCATCCACAACGTGCCGCGCGTCCGCCGGCGCGAGAGGATGGAACCGCAGGGCACAGAGCGGACGGGCGGCCGGAGCCAGACGAGTTTAAGCCGGCAAGCGGGGCTCGCGTCGCGTTTGCTCTCCGTCACGGACGGGAATGATTCGCCCGCGCGGACCACGCAACAGTACCGCCCGGGCAGTGACGGCCCGTCCCGTCCACCCCTCGTTGCCGCCTCGCTGTACTACACGTGATGCCTCCCTCGCTTCCCGCTCCTCCCCTCCGTCTCCAACGCCGGACCTCCCCTCCCCCAACCTGTCACAGAGATGAAGGTTTACTCCCGCCACATACGCGTGGGGCCGCCCCCCTCCGCCCCCTCTACTTAGTAGTACGCGCTAACACTCGCGTACTGCTGCTAGCTCGGGAGCAGCTCATCACATCAGCGTAGTATTAGATAGCGAGCGGTGTACACCAGTCAGTGTGTGTGCGTCCGTGGCGAGGAGGGGAGCACGGGATGACGGGGGAGGACGCGGTCATGGCCGCGGCGGCGAGCTCCGAGTGCAGCAGCGGCTGCCAGTCCGGCTGGACCACCTACCTGGATGACGACACCTCCTCCTACTCCCGCGGCGGCACCACCGCGCGGCTCCACGGCGGCAAGGGGCAGCGGTGCCGCTCGTCCTGCCGCTCCGAGGAGGCGGAGGAGGACGACCTGTCCATGATCTCCGACGCCTCCTCCGGGCCGCGCCAGCAGTACTCAGCCGGCTCCGATGAAGGCGCGGCCGCGCTGGCCAATGCACAACGTGCGGAGAGGAGGTGCAGGGCAAAGGAGCCTGCGGCGGCGAGGCGGCAGAGCAAGATGGTCGCCACCGTCGCGTCGACTCTGCTCGAGGACACGGCCAGCTCGCCGGCCTTCTTCAAGCACTCCAAGGTACGTACTTGTACATGCTTGTGCAGTCCAATCTGTGTTCCTTTCTTCCGAGTTCTTCTAACACGCACTAGCCATCCAGCAGGTGATGGGCTCCCCGGAGGCCAATGGCTACGGCGGCGCGGCCGGGTCGACGACGGGCTTCGAGGTGCGCACCAACGTCAAGCCGCATTAACGTCGCATAACTAATTTCTTGCTTACGGTTGCTAATTCGCATAGCATATCTTCTTCTGCCATTGCAGTCTCCCTTGAGCGGATCTCCTCTGGGCAGCTACCTGCAAGTGCAGTACCCCCCTGCTCCTGCCAAGCCGATGCCCACAAGACAGGTACGCCCGGCCTTTTCCGTGCCCTGATGCACACCGGCAGCATTTCAATCTTATACTATTAGAAGCTCAAAATATTTTTGGTTCTTCTCCCGCAGGCATGCAGAGACGGGGGTGACAAGATGGAGAGGTGGTGAGGCCGTCGCTGTTGGTGCTGGGCGTAGGGCGTTATGCGGCTGCTCTGATCCGTTCTGTTCTTGGAAGCCGGGGAGGAGATGGGCAGCTAGGATAGAATAGAATGAGTTTGCGTTGCGAGGGTCTTTTTTTTTCGAAACGGAGCGAGGGTCTTTTTTTCATGTCTTGAGGTTGAGTTTCTTCAGATTAGTTTTGCTAGCTAGCTAGTAGCTTTTCCGCGTGTGTCCCGTGTTCACTTCACTATGGCTGCAGTACCTGTCGTTGCTCCCCGCTTTTGAGCTGTCAGCGCAGTGGGAAACAAAAACCTGAGGGGAAAGAGAGAAAAAAAAAACAAGCGAGAGTGATATCTCTTTTTGCACCACATGCGTCTGCTGCACTGTCATTGATGGCACCCTAGCTATCTCACTCTCAGGTTTGCAAGCGTTGAAGTCAACCGCTCCGTCCACCATCTTTGAGTTGATGATGCAGTAGATATTTCGAATAGAAGGTTCAGAGCAAGCAACATGTATGATCAATGTCAACCAAGTATCGGATCCCACTAGGCCACTAGGTCCATCAATCACTAACTGCATGAGCGCTTAGCTTTTGATCGCATAGAGCAAGGTAAAATCTGAGTAACTGGAAACAACAGTTAAGACCTAATAGCAGGGTATCCGAGTAACTGGAAATGTAAAAATGTACTCCTTCCATCTCAAAATAAATGCCTTGAGCTTAGTATAAATTTGTATTAGAGCTAATACAAAGTCGAGACACTTATTATGAAACGGAGAAAGTATTGATGACCATCTCAGATTTCTTCCTGCTTCAAATTACCGACTCAGATTATTCAGATACGGATATATCTGTATAATGCTTTTAGTGTTAGATACATCCGTATTTAGATACATCCAAATCAACTAATTTAAAACGGAGGGAATAGCTCTTAAGCTTACACGTACCGGACTAAACAGCGAAGCTTAGCGAGACTAATACTATCATTCGTTCCGATTCCACGGGCGTCCACGTACTACATCTCTTATTTTTGTCGTGTTTGATGCTAACAAAAGCGAGTGGCACGCAGGGCACATCCACACGTGGGCACTCAAATTTGGATTAGGCCCCAGCCAGCCAGCCAGAAGCCAAGCCAGATCGACGGAGGAGAGATCGCATTAATCAGTTATCACATTTCACTCGTCGTTTCTGCAGTTCGACTGTCAGAAGATTTGATTATCAGATCTCGATTTCGATCTTGACGTCGGCGGTAACTTCGTTAACCGCTCATTTATCGCCGCCGCTGGCCCACCACTACCGCTGCCGACACGTATTTCGCAGAGTGCCCGATTTCGGATGACCTTCAACCTCGTATGAAACATGGCATAGATTCAGATTGATGATTTTCATCTCAGAGGAATACGGCATAGATCCTCCGGATCTACGCCATGTTTCATACGAGGTTGAAGGTCATCCGTAAATCGGCACTCTACCAAATACGTGATGCGGCAACAAGGCCGTGGGCGGGCCAACGAGGCGGGCACAAGAATCGTAAGTAACGCTGTTGAACGGAAGTTTGCCGACAAGGTGTTCCAAGGATCGTAACTGGTTGCCGCTCGATCCGTGGATCTCGAAGTTAGCTTTACGGCCCGGCACCGCAGCATCAATTGAATGCAGTGGTCCAGCCGCCTTTCTTGCAAAAGCGAGTGGCGCCGTGAAGGTGAAGACCGCGAGGTAGAGTTCAAGAGCGGGCGCGGGATCCACCATGGAGTTTTTGATGCAACCCATCGGGCAGTGTTCGTGGGTGCTTCACGGCGGCGTTGTCTCGCATTTTTAGGGTGTTTTGATTAGCTGATTGAGTACGCTTTGTTCTCCCCCATGTTTTAGATCTGCTCGCTTGAGGAGGTGGGGAGTTTTGTGCCCGGCCTGCAGTTGGGAATGGAGGTGTCTTCGAGCCGGGCCGTGCAAGAACAAAGATGGGGCGGCGGCGAAGCGGAGAAGCACAGATCTGGTCGGCGAAGGAGGACGGTGACGGAAGGGGAGCTCTCCTACAACATCTCGAAATGCCGACGGGAAGATGAATCCCGTGCTCCGGATGGAATAAGAGGTTAGTGAAAAATCTCTGTTATATCTTCAGAGATGCAAAAAGATTGAGTAATGAAAAAAATTGGAGTGCAAAATGTTGCTTATGTGTTCAGAGTGAAAAATTGAGCAGTGAAAAATCTGCCTTACGTCTTCTTTTTTTTTGCGAAAAAACTTCCAATCTATTCATCTTCAATCATGGCAGTACAACAAATACCAGAAATAAAAATTACATCCAGATTCGTAGACCACCTAGCGACGACTACAAGCACCGAAGCGAGCCAAGGCGCCGCCGTCATCGCTTCTCCATCGCCGGAGCCGGGCACAACTTGTTGTAGTAGGCGGTCGGAAGTCGTCGTGCTAAGGCCCCATAGGACCAAAGACCTGCAACAAAGAACCGCCGATGAAAAATAACGTAGATCGGAAGGATCCAAACCGAAGACACACGAACGTAGACGAACAACGACGAGATCCGAGCAAATCCACCAAAGATAGATCTGCCGGAGACACACCTCCACACGCCCACCAATGATGCTAGACGCACCACCAGAACGGGGGCTAGGCGGGGAGACCTTTATTCCATCTTCAGGGAGCCGCCGCTGCCTCGCCTTCCCGAGTAGGACACAAACCCTAACAAGATTGAAAAACGACTAAGCGGAGCCCTCCCGCTGCCCTTGCCAGATCCATCACGGCTCCATGGCCCTAGGGCCACCGGGGACGAGGCGGACCTGCGCCGGCGCCGGCGAGAGGCACAAACCCTAACTTTCTTTCTTGAAGGAGGAGGAGAAGGTGGAGGAGGAGCCCTTATAATTAGCTATTACTGTTAAGGCGAAAATGAAGATTGTCTTACGTCTTCAGAGATGCTAAAGATTTAGTAATCAAAAATTGACACCCGCTATAGGAATCAGGGAACTACATTAGTACTGAAAAATTGAGGAGTGCAAAATGTTCCTTACGGGTTCAGAGGTTCAACTATTAAGTAGTGAAAAAATGATCAGTGGAAAATCTATTTTACGTCTTTAGAGATGCTAAAGATTTAGTAATAAAAAACTGACAGCCGCTATAGGAATCAGAGAACTACATTACTACTGAAAAATTGAGGACTACAAACTGCAAAGTGTTCATTATGTGTTCAGAGATTCAAACTATTTAGTAATGAAAAATTATCTGTTGAAAATCTTCCTTACGTCTTCAGAGAGGCAAAAGAGTTAGTAATCAAAAACTGGCAGCCGCTATAGGAATCAGGGGGCTGCGTCAATCTGAGTTCAGAGCAGTTAGTAAAACGCATTCAGATAAATCATGTTGCAAGTGTTTGGTGTTTTGCAGGTTCAGGATTGGTGCTGCTGCACCAAGCAGAGCACCTTGCCCTAGTATACTGAAGAGGAATGCCAGCAAAATATAGATGAGGGCTATATTTGGGGACGAAACAGAGCAATTGGATGATAATGAGATAATTTGAAGCTCTAGCTAGTATACTGAAGCTTCGTAGCAAAACTTAATTATAATGATTCTTTGCAATTTAGTAACAGTTAATCTTCAGGTCTCGTTATGAATATGAAGCATAAAGTCTGTACTAATACACTTTCCACCAGAATTCAGATACCCGAATCCATAAGAGCTTCTAAGTTTTATTTCATCCTCTTTGTCTGAAGTTATTTATTTTGGTTCATGTTTGGATTCCAGGATCTCAAGCAATTATGAAGGGTCGCCACAGGCATCGGAGCAATCGATTGAGCAGACCGACCCTAAAATACCCGAATGGACACGAAGGTACGACAGTTTTATGCATTGGAATCCATGCTCCTGGTGATGTGCGTACGGTGCGAATTGAAAGGAATGCTAGGAAAATTTAGCTCTGAATTAGTTAGCAACAGAGTTGTTAATGGATGCAGTATGTGAATTGGAGGTTAGTTGCCCACAAACCTAGTTAGCAACGGTGTTGTGTGGAATGAATTGTGGAGTAGGTTGTTCTGAATTTAAGTGAATGTAAAATCAGCAAACTCTGAATTATGGAGTAAGTGCTATCTGTAGGGGAACTGCATTTGGAAGGGGGTCATTACTGATGCGATGAGAGCATCATATGATAGCTCTTATCCTGGATAGAGCCAACATCATATAAATATGCTGCCTTTAGCAGTGCACTGCATTTTGAGGTCAGAATGGTTGCTAGTCCATAGGGTGATTTCGGGTCAGATGTTCTGTAAGTGTGAGAATCATAGTGAAATATACAACAGAGTTGTAGGACGTGTGACAATGGAAAAATGGCTAATTTGGTGGATGATTTGCAGTGTGCATGTGTGGTGTCGTTAAATGACAGAATTTGTACGACACCATCACTAACTAATTGTGTGCGAGATAAAAGGTGATAGCGTTAAAAGATATGAACTAATGTCTCTTTGAACATGGACAGTGAGTAATTTCAGTAGATATGAGCTGCAGGATTGTGTCATAGGTTGCAAAATATGGAGTAACCTTTTTTTTAAATGATGCTTGGTATGCGTTGGTGCTATTCTGGGTGATTGGAAAACACATGAAAAACTGATACTGCCGGAACATAAATACTAAAAGTAAGTGTCGTGGTTTTATTTTGGAGTAAGGATTGTTGCGGCGTCGCCTTGCAGGACCTCGTGTCCTGGTCGTGCTTCTGCCCTTGAGAAGGCAATTCATGAATTTGCAGAGAATCCAGGAGATATTGTAATTGTGCCAACATTGGGGACAAGCTTCAATGCTTTAGGGGAGGCATATGATTTTTACAACCTCTAATCGTGGGAGAAAGGATTCGGAATTAGATATGGGAAAAGCAGACCAGATCGTGGAGAAAGGATTCGAAATCATATGTGGATGTGCGGTCAGTTCCTCAGATTTTCGTTTTGTTCAATTCAGTTGCAAGTGCAATATTTTCTAGTGTGTGATTCGTGTCGTAGGGTAAGGCAGGAGTTGAGAACAATATATTGTGCCGGTGTGAGTGCCCTGCTCTTTATCAGGCTGCTGCGCTCAAAGGCTAATGGTTGGTACATAGCTGAGCATCGTGAAGAGCGCAACCACTCATTGTCACCAAACTGCAGGGAGACAATACACTGGCCATCATACAAGCACATAGATGTGTACATCCGGGACCTGATAAAGCAGTTGCGCCAGAACAGTGTGAATCTGTTGGAAGTCTACAGCATCATAGGTAGTTTTTTTAATCAATGGATAATATCCCATTCATTAAGCGAGCTTTGAGGAATTTGTGTGGTAAAATCAGCGGTGAGCAAGAAGAAGATGATGTTAGGAAGGCAATGGAAGTTTTTGCATAACTTGGGGCGAAGGATCCACACTTCACATATCGTGTTCAGGCTGAGAAGGACAGGAGGATCAATACCTTGATGTGGGCCAAATGGTAACAGCCGTAGTGGTCTGGCTCTGCTTCTCTAGCTACTCAATTTTGGAATCTCTATTCTCTAGCTAATGAGCATAATGTTACTATTGACAAAGTGTGGGATGGTGTCCATCTCAAGGTCACCTTTAGAAGGTGCTTTACTCAAGATTTGTTTAATGAATGGCTTGGGCTTTTTAACATTGTTAAATCTTTGCAACTTGTGGACACTGAGGATGCCCTGATTTGGAACCTTAATTCCAAAGGGATCTATACTGTTAAATCGTTCTATAAAGTTATTAATTTGGAACCTTAATTTTTCTCTGGTTGCTTGCAAATAACAAACTTCTCACTAGAGATAACCTGAACAAGTGGCAAAATGTTCCTGATCTAACCTATCTATTTTTGTGCTTAAGCTGAATCTTGCAGGCATCTATTTTTGGTTGTGTTGTTTTGGTTGAACTCTAGAAAGTTATGACCACTGTAACTGGTTTTGGAGATGTTCCTGACATGGTTTCTATTTCTAGCTGGTGGTGTGGTGGTGATAGTTGCACTGTTGCTAATATGGTTCATGTGGCTGCTATCTGGGCTCTTTGGAAAACTCGGAACGACATTTGTTTTCAACCTTGTTGTCTGATCTGGTATGCAGGCTATCCGGTGAAAAACATCGTCCATTCTTTCACTGTGGGAGGTTATATGTTCTGTGCTTGCCAAGTACTCCCTCATTGGAAAATATGTGCTTGCCCTCTGGGACGGAGGGAGTATTTGCAAGTGTATCTGGTGAGAAAACTGGGACAGCTTGCTTGCTAACCGTGGCCAGATGCTCTTGATTTCCTTTTGGATCTGTGTCATCTGGTCCTTGAAAGCTCTGGTGCTTGCGCCCCGTCGCTGGCTGTAGTTTCTGCTATGTTCTTAATATTGTCAGCTCCAAGTGTCGTGGCCTTTTACCTTTGTCTGTTATTTCTTCTGAACCTTTTTTGTTTAGTCCTGTTTAGCTGAGGCAACCCTTTTGTTGTTTCCTCCGTGAGCCTATCTGAATGTTGTAACTATACTTGGTTTTGTTGTTATGCAGTGGAGACTGGCCTGGAGCCCTTTTCCTCTGAAAAAGAACTGCGACTGGATCTTGAAAACTCAGTATGTTGTACGTAGGAATGAGCAAATCTGTTGATCTAGAAATTGGGATGTTGTAGGGATGATCGGAGCTTAGATGGATTTAACTGGTGACGAGTGGGAGGAATCGTATGGGGGAAGGATGGAACGGTGGGATGCAATAAAGAATTAACGGTGTTAGCGCAGAATCTCAGATGTGCGGAACAGATCGTCATGGCCCTTCTGATCCGGTGCACAGAACACTAACGACATCACAATTATTGCTACCCAGGTGTGGGACATGGGACGGGAAGAAAATAGGGATACTTAAAAAATACGAGCACCTCTACACGCTCTGGTGCGAATCTATTGGCGATTCAACGGGAATAGATAACGAGACCATCTGTGCGCGAGCTCAGAAGAGCACTTCCGTCGCGCAGAGCGCTTTATAGCGAGTGATTACTAGCAGCGCGTCGTCTTGGTCTACAGATTATGTGGTTCAGGGGCGCAAGATCTCTGCTGAATTCTTTATTGCAGCAAAAAACGGCATGTGGGCGGCGAGTACATGTGCCTGCGCACGGTTCCACCAGTAATTTATTTGAGCGAACAGATTCCCCCTCTCTCTCAAAAAAAGTAGCAAGTGCCATGTCATTTACAGTCCATTTTATAGTTAACATATACAATAATAAATTAAAAAAGTATATTATTTTTTATTATGTGGTCCATCTTTTATTCTCACAAAATGATTAGAAACACGTGCTAGAGCTGGCTTAGCACGAAGAGCCAGCTTACCTTCTCCCTCCTCTTATCTTTCCTCCAATTAAGCAGAAATATATTAGTTTAATTTTTATAGCCCGCTGACTCAGTTTTATTATACTTGCTTTAAAACAAACGGAACAGAAGGGCCGTATTGCATTATCGGTAGCTGTACGGTGCATGCGCTGGCCAAGTGGCCAATACTGCCGGTCAATCTCAGATTCTTCTCAAACCATGGCGTGGAGGCAAATCCCACTACACGTCTACACGTAGGCACTGGATCGATCGTCCGAGCCCATGAGCATCATCTCGTGGCACTAGCATTGCATCAGCACCGGCGTTGCATCAGGCGGGCCAAAGCACGGGGATATCTCTCGGCACTTGATCCATTCCTACTGTACGACGGAGCATGAGAATGGCCGCCGCCGTCGCTTTCAGAGCCAGGGTGTCCGAGATACTACCGGGTTGGGCTTCGGCGCCGTGGGACGGGATGGGGATGGGACGGGGATGGACGGATGTTTCCGCAACCGGGGACGCCGACCCCGTCGGCCCGGAAAGGATGTCCGGTCAGGGCGCGGCGCCGTCGCCATCGTGCGACAGCTAGGCCGGCTGTACTGCTGCCTGCTCGCGATGACGGTGCGCCAGCCGGGCACGCACGCAGCGGGCGACGAGCGGTCATGACTCATGAGATGAGAGGGAGGGGTAGACCGTCGTCTGAGACCGGGTACTACTCGCGGTCTCCCTCCGTACCGCGCGCGGCGCCGGGATCTGAGGCTACCAGTGGAGTGCTAGTCGCCTACGTGGACGCGCTCCGTTCACGTCAGGTACCCCATGGCCATGTGGCGCTGGCACAGCAGCACGACCAACTCCGTGGAGATTTTGCTGCTGCCGGTACCGTAGCGTGCATGGTTCCTGTCCAATTGTGGCATTGTTCCCACTTCCAACGCTGATCGGTGTAGTGCTCGGTGATCCTTGACGTTGCTCCTCTACAAGAGAAAGCTGGTCCACTCCTGGTGCCTCCGGGACTTATCCTACAAGAGGCCTGCTCCGGTGCTCCCCCTAACCTAATTTTAGAAGGGTATTTTTGTCCTCGCGAGTTTGTTTTTTCCTGGCCCGCTGTAGCCCAGATCCAAGCCTTGTCTAGCCCTGCCAAGCCTTGTATAGCCTAGACCGTATACGTACAGTACCTGGTCCAAAAAAAACATCACACGACCCCACGACCACGTAGGACCTGGCGGATCCAATAATTCACGCAGCTCCATCAATCTCGCGAGCATTCACGCAGCTCCATAATTCACGCGGTCGATCTCGGCAGCGCTATCTAATCGCCGGCGATCTCGTCGGACGGTAGCGCGGCAACATCGTGGAATCTCCGGGCCACAGTACCGCATCCTGCATCCCCCGCACCCCTCTAGCCTCGCCGCGGCAACATCGAACGAATCGCCGCCCGTCGGAGATAGTGGTTAGCCTAGCGGGGAGGGTAACCTACCTACCCGTGGCGCGCATGCAATCGTGGATCTTGTTCCGTAGTGCCGCTCCTCGTGATCCGGGTTTCTTTGTAGGGTTCACGTGGCGTCCGGTTGCCGTCATTTGTGTCCACCGGGACTATCATTATTTGATGTGGCGGCTAACCTAGGTATCCGTGGCAGAGGTAATCACAGATCTAGCTAGGTTTTGTAGTGCTGCTCCTCGCGATTGAAAGTGATCACGACGGGTGCCATGGCCATCTTCCTGACTTGGTTTGGCAGATCTGAACGGCCTCGGTTGGGGTTGTTTACATAACATCTGTGATCGTGAGCTATGTGTTGATATTTCATCATTGATAATGTTTTCATCATTTGTTGTAGGAAATGGCGGACGAGGAGTTAACTGATATGATGGTAGGCATGGAGTTTAGAGAACTGATGAAAGACTGGATAGAAGATTGGTCAGATGATGACAATTCAGATCTTCGAAATCAGTCAGGGAATGGGAACGAACGGGAAGATTTTAATGTGAGTGGCATTACCATGTTGTAATTTTTTGGTGCCATCCTACAACATTATATTTTTGTGTTGAAAATTTATAGATGGATGAGCATGATGATGGTCAGGAAAACAATTCGGAGCTCTCAAATGAAGATTGCATTAGTCAGGTACGTAAGTGAAAAACTTTATTGGCATGCAAATTGAATTCATTCTGTAATATTATATGATAAGTAATTATGTATTTGTGTTGTATTTTTTAGTTCATTTCCGAATGTCATAATGCGTACGACTATTACGGTGAATCCGACGCGGAGACAGGCCTTAACGACGAATCATCAGATGCACCTGATTCTGGGGATTCGAAGTCGCCGGTCACCATGAGTGAGGTATTTGTGTAATCAATGTTCTATGAAAGTAATGTTAAACCGTACAAAACAGTTTTCATGGCTATGTTTTGATTGTGTAGGTGACATATGATGGTGGGGTAATGAATGTCCAAGATATCGCCGGTCACGAGATGATAAGAGGGATATGTTCATGCAGATAATGGACATGACTTTTATGACTCACGATGTTGCGTATGATTTCTACAACAGCTATGCTAGAGCTAATGGTTTCAGCATTAGGAAGAATAAGGTCAAGTATACCAAAACCGAGGCACATCTTATGCGTTATAGGAAGTTTGTTTGTTCCAGACAAGGAAAACGTGACAGCAAGTTGCTAACCGAGGAAGGGCACAGCCGTCGGCTCAGAGCCGAGACACGCTGCTTTTGCTAGCACACCGACCGCCAAGCTTGACCAAAAGCGTGGGGTTTGGTATGTTGCAAGTTTTGAGGACAAGCATAGCCATATGTTGGCAGGACCGGACAAGGTACCTTTTCTTTGGTCCCACGTAAAAATCAAAGAGTTTCGAAGCATGAGATAATGTCCATGGGAGTCAGAGGGATTAGAATTCACGACATGATGGATTCCCTCATCAGACAAACATGTATGGTATGGCGGTGTTGGTTTTACCAGCGTGAAATATACAACCTTTGTGCCGGGGAGAAGAGGAAGCTGCTTTCAAAGATGATGCTGCCACAGCCATAGGCATCATGGCCGAGGGAAACAGAGGGATCCTAGCTTCTTTTTCGAGTACATGCTAGATAAGGAAGGACACTTGAATAGGATGTTCGTGTGACTCCCTCGCCATGACTATGAGGACCTTGGCGACGTGCTTGAATTTGACAAAGACGCATAAGATGAACCGCTATGGTATGCCATTCATACATTTTATTGGTCTTAACAATCACCGGAAGACCACTGTTTTTGGTTGTGCCATAGTTTCGGACAAGACTGAACAGACATACGTGTGGCTGCTGCAGACTTTTTTGAGGTCCATGTGTCAAAAGATGCCGAAGAGTGTAATCACAGACGCCGACGCTGCGAAGTCTTGCCAGACGTGTGGCACCGTATATGTACGTGGCATAAAGAAAAAAAATGAAGATTCACCTCGGTCCCAAGTCCTTGAAGGAGTTCGAACCCTTCAGATTACAAAGACGTCCACGGCCACGTTTGAGGAGAGATGGCACGCGTTTACCAAAAGATGGCAGTCGGAAAAAACAGTAACATGGTTGAGACGGATGTATAAGAAGAGGAAACTGTGGGCCACGGCTTATCTGACAGAGGGGTTTTGGCTTGGCATGAAAAGCAACCAAAGGAGTGAAAGCCTAAACTCATGCCTTCACCTCCACCTAGACGGTGAAATGACCCTGGTGGATATGATTTTGCATTATGAGAACGCCGTTGTACGTATCCGTGAAAACGAGGCGCGTGATGACTGCACGGCCTCATAGAGTTTACCGATGCCAGTTACTAGCTCGAGGGAATTTGAGATAGCTGCTTCTCACGTCTTCACTCCAGCAAACTTCTATATGTTGCAAGATGATCTTAGAAAAATTGATGGCATGGAGATTGTAGAAATTAAGATGGGAGACGGATCACAACAAAGACATCGTGGCACGGAAGAATAACCGAATAGCCGTTTTTGGGTGGAGTATACAGTAGTAAATTCCATGAGAACCTATACGGTGCAGCTGCAGAAGAATGATTCGAAAGGGTCTACCTTGCAAACACATATTCCACGTACTAAAGTACTTGAACATATCTGAAATACCAAAGTGTTTAGTTCTTCTTCGGTTCACGAAACAAGCAAGGTTGGGACTGCCCGCGAGGTGCACAAGTGATCTGTTGGGATATGGTTGGACTGGGGCAGAGGAAAGAATGAAATATAGCCAGGTCAGTGTGTTAGCGTCAGAAGCTATGCATGCGGCATGCAAACACCTAACTTTGTGGGATCGATTCTGAGGATAGTTTGAAGGCTGTGATAGCTAAGAGTCATGAGTATGATCTGCTACAGGAAATTTGAGCAAGAATATAAATGACTTGATGAAGTGTGCAGTTGAATATGTAGAGCGATGGTGAAGGCAACATGGTCGCATGATTAAAAGATCCTATGAAAGTGTCAAGCAAAGGTGCAACAAAGGTAGATGAGAACCGCCATGTCTTGAAAAATGGTAGACCACTCTCTCTTGATGAGTTGAAAACCCGGTGCGGCGCTTGCAAATTGCTAGGACACACTAAACGTAGCAAGAAATGCAAACTAAATCAGAAGTAAGTGTTTGTATGCATTCTGGATTATTGCAAAATTTATCGTTCATTAACTTATCTTGTCTTCTATGATGTGCAGAACAGTGGAGAAGGAAGAAGTGTAGAACACTTGCTTCAATTTTGTACGGATGAATCGAGTGAACAAGGCAGTATATCCTTTTCACATTATGTCTTCTATTTGTGGGGATTTTTTTCTATTTTATACATCATTTTGCCACACACACTTCTTTTAAGTTTTATCATTTTTAACATGTAAAACTCTCACATTTGTTTTCATTGGTTTGAAGCACCAATTTATGGATTGGTTTTAACACGGTTCCCAGCAACAGCTGGGCATCATCTAGTTGTAGCAACTCGATCGGCACTTTATTTAGTGGGAGTGTCAAATTTTTACATCTCTAAATAAACAATAAAATCCGACCTAAATAAATTAGTTATAAATTAGAAAGAATATTGTACATTTCCCCTCCCCACGTCCTAACTGCCATTAAATCACCTAACTTACCACTCCCCACCACACATTCATCCACCTACCTCACGCGCCGGTTCGAACTCCCCTTGTCCCCACCTGCAGTAGATCGAGAAAACCCCCACCGGCGACAGCTGCAGCCGCCTCCATGGAGAAAAGCCTCGGCTGGCAGAGAGCGATGACGAAGCTCTCCGGCGATGACGAGAGGTGGCGCGCCCAGTTGGCGGAGGTGTGCGGCTGGTTCCCCAGCACGGAGATTTTGGTCAACCACGCGTGTGGCCTCGTCAAAGTCCTCACCGACGCCGAGAAGAAGCGCGCCTTCACCAACTGCTGCGGCGTCCCGCCGCTCTCCTCCTCGTCTGGGCAATGCGAGAGGCCACGATGAGCGACTCCCTCAGCGCCAAGCAAGGTGGTGGATGTACCGCTCCACCGCTGCGGCGAGATCCAAAGACGTCCACGCCGAGGGCGGAGCGTCGACGCCGAGCTTCGCTCTTCGCGCCTGCGTGAGCCCGGACTACGGAGTCCGCCACGCGTCAAGCCGATCCTGCCGTTAGCTTTTGACGCCGTGGAGGACGACGTGGACGAGGTATCGCTCATCCTCGATGACCCCGAGGAGGGCGAGGAGGACGCCCGTGCAGATGGTAGCGCCGGCCGCCGTCGAGGGTGGCAAAACAATGCCCTCGACGCCGAGCTCCTTCCCCGCACTCGACATAGTTAAGGTGGAAGAAGAGGAGGTGGCTCAGGATCAGGTGGCTCAGGATCCGGTGGCGCAGCTGTCGAACAGGACGGCGGTCAAGAAGAAGGCTTCTCCGTGTGTGGTGCGCTGCTCACGCCGCCTCAAATTTCTGAAGAAGTGAAGATGGGCACGATTCTTTGAAGGAGGAGGAAGCTGCTGGTTATCTTAGGTATCTTGTTATATGTTTGACATATAAGTTTGCTGTTCTCCTAGTTGCTACTGGGCTCCTTCAGCTCCATGCTTGCTTTTGATGTAATAATGATCGATGTAGGGTGGATTGTGTCGCCGCCAGAACTTGTTTGGGTCATTGCGCGGTTTGGCTGGCCTGTGTTGGCCTTCTCTTTTTAGACCGAACTTGGTTGTGAACTTTGGTGGTTTTCAGTAATGAAAATCGGAAGGGGCAGGCCCTTCTGTGATCAAAAAAAAAAATTGGGCTTGATGTTGGTTAGGTGTGCTTTTCTCCAGGTAATTATATAAGTTATGGAATCGGTACGGTTTGGTCGGGTTCTTTGTGGCTAAAGAACTGAATATCTACTGCCTACCCTAAGTGTGAAGTTCGGTTAAATTTTAGAATATTGAATATGTACTGTTGTTTTGCTTGATGTTGAATCAAAGGTGTAGGTGCTGCTAGATGTTGCTCCTATGTTGCAACAAGACAATGAAGTGGGCTGCTGCACAAATCAAGAGGTGTTGCTATGTGATGTGCCCATGTGCATCACTTACCAAATATAGAACATGACAAATGTGCAAATGTCCGCCAAATGTAGAACATGCCAAAAGTGCATTGTCTACCAATCATGATGACCCCATGTTATTTCTGCTGCAATGTCTATTACACTTTGCCCATAAACTGAATAGCAAATAATTCATGAGGATTTCATCATGTCAACTACAATGATGTCAATAACTTTATGAACAATCTACTTGGTAACTATGACAATGATTATAGTGGCAAGCAGGCCAAGATCTGTAAGACCTCCAAATCCTAAAATCCTATCCCTATAGAGCAATATTTCCTTGTGCATCTTAACCATTGCCCTCTTTTCTTTCTCATTCCTTTTAATTTCAGCTTCACATTCTGTAATCTTAGTCTCCAGTTTCTTGTTCTTCATGGCAAGATACTTAATGACCGACTTTGCTTTGCTATCCCACTCCCCATCAACCCATTCAACATACTCAGAAGTGACATCATCCTAAATAAATCATGAGCAATTCAAGTCAATTTATAATTGAACTTGTCACTGAAAGCGTTAAACACTGAACTTTTTTGCAGCTTGACCGCAGTAGCAGTACTAGTTTGAAGATCATGCTCAGTACACTAACCTCAAACACACAACCCACTAATACGCTGTCAAAATTGTTTGCATTTATGCACACACGGCCACCCGGAGTTCCCTGATGACCCAATAGATGGAGCTTGTAAGGGCCATGTGTCATGATTTGTGGGCGACAATGCTTTGGGATGTAAAGAACAACGGTAAAGAACTTACCTTTTGCCACCAAAGTGTAGCACTGAAGAAACCCTAGCCGTCGGTTCTCCCGGCCCTCCGCCATACGAAACCCCCTCCTGTTCCACTCGATCCGCCTCCGCTGCCTCTGTTCCATGAATCCGCCCCACCTGCTTCCAGGACCTGTGGTTCGACCTAACTTGCGGTCGCCACCGCTCTTCTCGCCAAGACCGCCGCCTTGACGCCCAGCTCGTTGTCATGCTTTCGTCGTGGAGATTTGGAGGCGCAAATGGAGAGAGAGGGCAAGGGATTTGGAAGGGAAACGAGAAAAGGGGAACCACTTGTTGCCCAAATCAACCACAGTCGTTGTTTCCATGTATTCAAATGATGGCCCCACTAGTCCTTTGATAATGCAACTAACCCAGCCATGCATGCACGTGTAATTTACAACCGCACCTAAAATTCCGGCTGGGCTCACTCATCGTTCCATCCCTCAATTAATCACGTCCCAAAAGTTAATTATACATACAATAAAAATACGACGGGCTTGTGACACAAAATAGAAAAACATGATGCCGGATAACACGCGATAGAGCCAATGAGCTGACATGACTAATTTTCATACATGTAATACGTTACGCCTCGATATATTTACATAGCTAACATGACTACTTTTCATAATCATGTGATGAGGGGGAATTACCAGGATATTATGCAAGATGATGACATGTAGATAGCTAAGGCAGAAGGCAAAAGTTTGATAGAGTTTTTAAAAACGTAAATAATGTGAAATTTTTAATATGAAACTTCGTAGACCAGTTGAAGAGAAAAATAGAATGCGAATACTATGAATGTGATAAATACAATTATAAAAAATTGGAGAACGAGAAAAATATTAAGCAAGAACAAATGATAGTTGAAGCCAAAACTTTATTGGTACGACCAAATTGTCTTCTCCGAGCGAATTGTATGACCAAATTGTCTAGTCTGAGCCTATTGTTTGTGAGACACATACACATGTATGTGTCACAATATTCGAGATGCCCTGTTTATTACATAAAAATGATAGAAACCTTAAGATAATCATGTCGTCGAAACCTTCGACCGGACTAAATACAAAGCACTAAAACTTGACTCTTGCATGCCGCATGAATTCTTCAGGCGCGCCTTTTCTTTGCGATTTCGCGAATTTTGTTCTTCACACACTCCATCGTGTTCGAAGGTGACATAATCAACTCGGCGATTTAAACGTCTTCTCCTTGCGTCAACGGTGGCCTGCAAAAAATGACATACAGGTTACATGAACCGAATTTTGTACACGACCATAGTAGCTACTCTACAAACGTAAATAACAACATGCCTGTGAAAAATGGTCGGTCATTCGGTCCCCGTCCCAATGCTCTAGACATTCTAGGACAAAAAGGCCACAAGAGTTCCTGGTATATATGCAAACATTAGCGGTGGGCAATACGAACATGTGTATTGTTGTTTGAATGTGCATGATGTCCTACTAACTCACCCATCCTCTTCTTTGGGGCATGTCATACTCCTTGATAGGCCACTTACTTATGTCCGGATATTTCCCTGGTGTAATAAGATTTGCTTGGCGCATATCGTTTGCTATAGCCATTCGCTATAAAGAGGATACTGTGAAAGAAGAATCATAAACAACATGTAAGACCAATGGTACAAAAGTTGGTTATATTACCAGTGCTTTCACAATCTTTTCTGTCAGCTCCACAGGACAGAGTGAATCGAGAACTTGGAATTCTTGCTTGATCAAGTGCATGACCACGGTCATCCAGTGGGCATTTTCGATATTCAACACGATATACGTCTACAGTGCAAAAACCAATTATGGATCAAACGTAATACTAGATGAAATGTCCTTAAGTGAAGAATTACAAACATAACATACCTTATCACGCACAATATACTCTTTCGTGACTCTACTAATCGCTTCCAGCTTTGGACAGAGCACTGTCCATGTTGCAGCTCGACGGCAATGGATCGTCTCGTGCGATAGCACGATCTACAATGAATCTGGACCTCCACTGGGATGAGGTAACGATCATGACCAACGCGCAGCTCCAAATGTCCCATATAAGCATCAATAACCTTCATAGAATATCAGGGCATTACATGTTGAAAGTTGAGGCATAGATTATTGACAATTTAAATAACAAAACATGCAATTAGTACTTACATCGTCCGAGAGCCATCTATGAGTTAGTACCGGTCGAATCCTTTCTAAGTCGAGATATGCCACGCCCTTCACGTAGTAAACTTTCTTCCCTTATTCTTGTCGGTGCTAGCAGCTAACTCGACAAATGAAACAGCTGCATCAATTATTTCCGGCGTCAACTCATCTCGCCACACCCTCCGGCTCATCAATTTCAGAAAAGAGAGCTGCATGAAATAATATGAACGTCAACAATGGTGATCATATGCATTCGTAGTATACAACAAACCAAGAAAGTTAGTTGCGATACCTCTACTAGCAGAACGGGTACCGGAGGGTTTCTGACCACGGTTGGTACGCCTGTTGGGCTTGTC
Source organism: Aegilops bicornis (assembly GCA_021605145.1). Lineage (NCBI taxonomy): Eukaryota > Viridiplantae > Streptophyta > Magnoliopsida > Poales > Poaceae > Aegilops > Aegilops bicornis. Next base: position 580,032,143 of record CM038672.1, read on the forward strand.
AAGTGCGTAGGGGGATTCAAAATTCTTGGGAACGGTCCGCTTCGCTTACGGACATAACTTCCTCATCCTTATCGATTGTTGCACCTTTTTCCATTCGCCTTAGCCATTAACTTGCGATAGAAGATGGACAAATGTCTATGTCCGATGAAGGTGCTTGTGTAGAATTACCAACGACCCAAGGGTTTTCGGTGTAGCGCCACATTCATCATTACGCTTAATAGGTGAAGCTTCCTTGTGTCCATTCATCTTTGCTGGGGTTTTCTGTTTGGCAAACAAAATGGTGTGAACATTTCAGCCCGTAAAAAATTGAAGGAGAAAATTATAGACAGAAATATATATACATAGTACCTCAGGTACGGTTTTATGGTTAGGAACCACTTCATCATGCTGCGTCATGTCAATGACAGGCTCTCCCTGTGAGTCTATGTCATCCTTGTACACGAATTCCTTCTTTTCATATGGACCGTTCTCGAACGAATCCACTTCTTGATCCACATCATTGTCCACGAATGGCACGGCAGCAGCCGGCTTGTACATGACACCTGGTTTGTTCATCTTCTCCAACAACCTCTGCAATAGATATATAAAGTTAAGAATTCCTGCATGGTTTAAAACAGGGAACAAACTGTAAACTATTATGTTATGGTGTGACACCTCAGCAACTTGATCAGGGATTTGCCTCATCTGGGTGTGTATGAAGTCCATGCACCGCTTCATTAGAAGCTCCATCAAATCTTCCGACATTGGGGCTGTCGTCGACTTCTTCGCGTTTCCATTTGCAGGTTTCGTTTTTGGCTTCATGGCAGGCACATTACATGGGATTTTGGGCTCCTACGCCCAATACTCTTGGGTGATATTATTTTTGATCTGCATGCGATATTGAAGTACATGTGATGAATTAAAAATAAATATTATTTAGTTACAAAACATTTAAGAAAGACAGAACACAATGACTTACCTTGACGTTACCACGGTCATGGCCATTGTCATAGTCGAACCGATCTCTCCTAGTGGCTGCACCTTCGGTCCAGTTCCTCATAAGAGGTTGTATGGACAAGTTGGGATTATAGGCTAATCGCCTTGACAGGTTGCACCTTCTCCCAGTACAAGTACTACAAAAAAATATAAGGATTTAGAGTTAGTTCAATACATCACATAAAATTGCAATGATATAATAATTGACATTATGCAACAGGCCTCATTTGTGTACCTACAACAGAGCTAAATTGCCTTTCGGCCATTGGCGTAGGCGTTTGCCTTTCTTGACTATGCGGAGGCAATCGAGTAGAACACGCAGGGTGAAGGCATTCCAGTTAATCTTTGAAATACGTTTCACATCATGGACCAAAGCGTAGTACTGCTTTGGCACAATCTTGCTCGACATGGGAGCAATAATTGTTCCTAACAGGACAAGCACTAATTTCTGAAGAAAATCGTCGTCGGTGGCTTTACTTTTAATTATGTCCTCAATGAGATTATCTATCACTATGTTTTCTGATGTCTTACTGAGAAATTGTGGCGGCACCCGCTCCTTCATGTCCTCTCCTTCTTCAATCAGAATGTCCGAAGCGGAGAGTCCTTGGTTCTCGAGGTTAAAGATGCACTCGACGTCGACCGCACCGAGAGTCACCTCCCCAACCTGCTCTTGTATAATGAATCTGGACTTGCTGGCATCAAAATTCTCAATCATATACCTAATCAGAAGGGTACGCATCTTAATAGATGGTATCTGCAGCATGCTGCGCAATGTTGTATCAGCCACTAGCGCGTTGACCGCTCGATAGAGCGGCAACAAGCTTGCACCATTTTTTAATGGAGCACACTATTTCTCCATTCAGCTCGTCCATCCTATAGAAAGAAAATATAAAACTTCGTTACATTTGCCAACACTAATGCAAAAATAACAATGGACATGCAAAAATATAAAACTTTCTGGCAGCAGCAAACAAAAATGCAAAAATAACACTAATGCAAATATAAAACTAACACCATGTATAAAGCAACATGCACCCAAGTGTGTTGTATAATTGTTTTAGTTCGACAAGATCGACAAGAAAGGCAAACACCCAAATATAAAACTTTCTGGCAGCAATAAAAAAGTAACTACAATTGTTTTTTTAAGTGAAAGTTTGATTTACATTCTTTTTGTATATTTGTTTTTTTTCGACGAGATCTTTAAAACAAGACTAATATTGAATATATTTTTGAAAATTAGTTTTTAGACAACTAAAACCATTCTTCAAACTTGTTTTGTATAATTGTTTTAGTTCCATGCAATTTTTTTTAATAATGTTGCATTCTATTTCGTAAAGAAAAAAAATCTAACTAACACTATGGCTCGCTGTGTTCCATTGTGTATCACAATGTTACATTGTCTGCCGATGTGTATCAAATGGATTCTTCTTAATTTTACAGTGTTTCATCATGTTTCGGAACATGAATCTTCAAACTTGTTAAAATATATTCAAAAGTGGTCTCGTTTTAAAGTTCTCGTTGTCATAAACACAAATATGCATCGGATCTTCAAGAAAAATCAACGGCTCTTCCATGCACGGTACCTCCCGTGCATGGGAGAATTGCTTTTCTCTATTCTACCCTGAAATGAAAGATTTAGTTCATGTACGCCTTCTGGTCAGAACGCATCTAGTCGAGTTGATACTAGCTAGTTGAAACTATGTGGTAAACCTAAGTCCATGAAAGCAACAAGACGGGGGAACTAGCTTCCTATGAAGGCGCGAGGTAAGGAGGACAACTTACTTGATCGGTCGACGAAGATGAAAGAAGTCGGCGATGCGTTGTCGACGTAGTTCGTCGAGGGCGGCCAGCACGTGTGGACGATCTTGATCTTCTCGGGGTTTTTATGGCGTGTGGGATGCGGCGGACGGAGTTGTCGACGACTCGCCGGCAGGAGGCGATCTAGACGACGACATGTGCGAGGAGGTTGAGATTATATACGAGGTCATCTCCTAGGTCGTCGTAACTTCCCTGTGGCCAATCTTGCGATCTATATTTTCCTCCGTTGAATCGAGGCAGAACGTGCTCCTCAATCGTAGGGATTAGGAACATATGGATTCGCACGATCCCAGAATTGTGTAAAAGAACGGGAACTACTCCCGTGATCGACGTGCATGTGAACATGGAAAGCGCAGCATGGTGGGCCCCCACAATATGGATCCGACAGTTATTTGCGGTCTGGGCCGGCCCACCTACCTCTACATTGTTTTTTCCTCAAAATTAATATCATTGTTTCTTCCCTCAATAAAAAATATTTGTGACACCTATTAGTTATTGTATCCTTGTATATGTTCAGCAATATTTATAGTATCTCTATCATTTCTGCAATATTATATATTCAAATGTACCGTTCCTCTTTCCCTTTTAATTTGGTTTTCCTGTTATTTTTGGTTTTCTCCTTCTTATTCCTAATTGTTTTTTCATGTTTCATAATTCCATATCACTTCTTCTCATATTTTTCAAATTCATATCAAATATGTATGATTAAATGTTGTCCTATTTATGACTTGTTAATTGGTGGGACCGGGAAGGTAAACCACTTTCGGACCTGCCTCCAACAGTACGAATGGTCCTGCTTGTACATGGTGCATGTGGAGGCATGCATGAGATGACCCCAACTTTTGGGACCATGTGGGCATGGCCAATGTGGTCCCCCACGCAAGGTGTGCACAAATTCGGACACAAAACGCACGTTGCGTCACGTAGGGGCAGTGTTATAGGGTTTTGTCGCCGGATAAACCCTAGAAATTGCATTGAGTGTCGGAAATGAACGATACTTGTCATGCATGCATGCCATGATCATCGTAGGGTATGCATAAAGTTTGGGATCATTCGGTGGGACCGGGAAGGTAAACCACATTCAGACTGCCTCCGTGAGACCAATGGTCCTGCTTGTACATGGTGCATGTGGAGGCATGTATGAGATGACCCCAACTTTTGGGACCATGTGGGCATGGCCAATGTGGTCCCCCAGGCAAGGTGTGCACAAATTCGGACACAAAACACACGTTGTGTCACGTGGGGGCAGTGTTGTAGGGTTTTGTCGCCAGATAAACCCTAGAAAATGCATTGAGTGTCGGAAATGAACGATACTTGTCATGCATGCATGCCATGATCATCGTAGGGTATGCATAAAGTTTGGGATCATTCGGTGAGACCGGGAAGGTAAACAACTTTCAGACCTGCCCTCCGGCAGACCCGAATGGTCCTGCTTGTACATGGTGCATGTGGAGGCATGCATGAGATGACCCCAAGTTTTTGGACCATGTGGGCATGGCCGATGTGGTCCCCCAGGCAAGGTCTGCAGAAATTCGGACACAAAACGCACGTTGCGTCACGTGGGGGCAGTGTTGTAGGGTTTTGTCACCGGATAAACCCTAGAAAATGCATCGAGTGTCGGAAATGAACGATACTTGTCATGCATGCATGCCATGATCATCCTTTGGGTATGCATAAAGTTTGGGATCATTCGGTGGGACCGGGAAGGTAAACCACTTTCAGACCTGCCCTCCGTGACCGAATGGTCCTGCTTGTACATGGTGCATGTGGAGGCATCCATGAGATGACCCTAACTTTTGGGACCATGTGGGCATGGCCAATGTGGTCCCCTGCAAGGTGTGCACAAATTCAGACACAAAAGCATACGTTGCGTCACGTGAAGCGATGTTGTAGGGTTTTGTCGCCGGATAAACCCTAGAAAATGCATTGAGTGTCGGAAATGAACGACACTTTTCATGCATGCATGCCATGATCATCCTTTGGGTATGCATAAAGTTTGGGATCATTCGGTTGGACCGGGAAGGTAAACCTGCTTCTAGTACATGGTGCATGTGGAGGCATGCATGCGATTGTCCCAACTACATTTGATTTAATAATATTTTAAGTATGAAACAGAAAAGAAAATTTATAATTGAAAAAGACAACCATGAAAAGAGAAATAAAAGACAACATTATATCATACATTGTTTAAATTTATAACCGTCAAAACAAAGAAAAGAGGATAATATAGAAAACATAAGAAAAATTTGAATGAATAAGTGCAATAAAAGACAACATATTAACTTAAATTTAAAAAATAATTCAAATGTAAAAAAGATAAGATCTATTAGAATGTAGAAGTGAAATAAAAGACAACATATTATCTTACATTTAGAAAATATTTCAAATATAAAGAAGAGAACAAAAATTAGAATGAAGAAGTGAAATAAAACAGAACATTTTATCTTAAAAACTATAAATATTTTAAATATAATAAAGATAAGAAATATTAGAATTGGGCCCAAGGCTGCCCTGGGCTAGATCAGGTCTTGCATGGAGTAAGGCTGCCCTGGGCTAGCCGCCTGAATGGGCCCAAGGCAAAGCCGCAGGCGCAGTGCCTGCAGCCGTGGGGTGGTGGGAGTTTAGTCCCACCTCGCCAAGCGAGAGAGCGCCGCAACGGTTTATATACCCGGCTGCGACTCCCCTCCCAAGCTCCTATCATATGCAGGCAGTACATTGCCTAACTCTCGTCACCTCTGCCCCGTGGGGCCTACTAGCGGCAGAGTTATTCTGCACCACGGGCCTGCATCCTGGCCCAAGAACGGCTGGGTTCCTAGTCGTATGCAGGCCATGGTGTATGAATGATCCTGCTCTGGTAGGTGGGCACTTTTTTTCGCATATTTCCAGGTGTTTTGATCTTCAAATCACATACTAAATTATACACATGCTCACTTGCATTGAATACACATTTTCTCTTTGCATATATGCCAAGTTAATGTTTCTCGATGCAAAACACCTACAAATTACATCGAGTGTCCGAAATGAACGATAGTTGCCATGCATGCTTGCTATGCTCATCGTAGGGTGTGCATAAAGTTTGGTATCCATTGGTGAGACCGAGAAGGAAGACCTACTTCTAGTACATGCTGCAAGTGGAGGCACACATGCGATTGTCCCAACTAGATTTCATTTAATTATATTTCAAGTATGAAACAGAAAAGAAAATTTATAATTAGGAAAGACAACCATGAAAAGTGAAATAGAAGACAACGTTATATCATACATTATTTAAATTTATAACCGTAAGAACAAAGAAAATAGGAGAATATATAAAACAGAAGAAAAATTTGAATGAATAAGTGCAATAAAAGACAACATATTATCTTACATTCAAAAAATAATTCAAATATAAAAAAGATAAGATCTATTAGAGTGAAGAAGTGAAATAAAAGACAACATATTATCTTACATTTTGAAGATATTTCAAATATAAAGAAGATAAAAAATATTATAATAAAGAAGTGAAATAAAACACACCATTTTTGTTTATATTTCGTAAATATTATCAATATAAAAAAGAGAACGAACAAATGAAATAAAATGCAACAAAATTTGGCTCACTTTTTTATTTTAGTAAACACTGTTAGAAATAATATAGGAAAAAATAGATTTGATTTTAAATATTAGAAATATAAACAAGAAAATAAATTTTGGAGTTAAGAATTATAAAAACAAAGTAATTTATAAAACACAAATCAACGCGCCGCGGGTAAGGCTGCCTTGGGCTAGCCCGCCCAAATTGGGCCCAATGCAGAGCCGCGCAGGGCACATCGCAGCGCACAGCCGTGGGGTGGTGGGAGTTTAGTCCCACCTCGCCAAGCGAGAGAGCGCTGCACCGGTTTATATACCAGGCTGCGACTCCGCTCACAAGCTTCTAACATATGCAGACAGTACATTGCCTAACTCTCGTCCCCCTTTGCCCCGTGGGGCCTACTAGCAGCACCGATATTCTGCACCACGGGCCTGCATCCTGGCCCATGAACGGCTGGGTTCCTAGTCGTATGCAGGCCGTGGTGTTATGAATTATCCTGCTCTGGTATATGGGCACTTTTTTTGGCATATTGCCATGTGTTTTTGGCATATTCTCTTGTTCTTCAAATCACACACTAAATTATACACATGCTCACTTGTATTCAATGCACATTTTTATTGCATATATGCCAAGTTAATGTTTCTACGTTCAAAACACCTAGTATTTTTGCCATATTGCCATGTGTTTTTGGCATATTCGCCTGTTCGTCAAATCACACACTAAATTATACACATGCTCACTTGCATTCAATGCAATCTTTTTTTGCATATATGCCAAGTTAATGTTTCTGCCTTCAAAACACCTAGTAAATTTTACACATGCTCATTTGCACACATGGCTATTAATGGGATTTCTACAAAAATGAGGTCGTGGTGTACAAATTCTCGGCAGACCCGAATGGTCCGGCTTGTACATGGTGCATGTGGGGGCATGCATAAGATGACCCCAAATTTTGCACACATGACCTCTTTGGCACATGTGGGCCACCATTTAAAAGAAAATTTGGGTGATTTGGAGGTGGTGGAAAAAATCACCTATGTTCAAAAACTGGCTTAAGTTAGACCAAATGGCCCCTCCGGAATGCGGTGATTTTTCCGACCACCTCCAAATCACCTCTATTTTGGCACACATGACCTATTGCACAAACAGAGATAGGTTTTCAAGGTTTTATATTTTTTTTATTTTTTTCTGAACTAATATTGCCCTCTAGACTGGCTGCTCAAAACATCGGTCTATACCTCAAGGGGGCATTGTAAAATATTGTTTTTCCAAATTCCTTTGTTTTTGCACACACTATTTTTAACTAATATTACATTTACTCTTATAAATTTACATTTAATTCCTTCACACTTTGATGATGGAATATTTGCTCTGTTATTGCAACATATGTTCAAATGATGGAACGTTTGATCTTTTTGCTTATTCAAATTATGCATTGATGGATTGTGTGAGGATGAACAATTATCAGTAACTTTACTAAACCCCATGTACTATAATTCTGACAGCCAATTTGGAACATTGCCAGATTGAATATTTGGTATGATTGGCACATGGGTACAGCATTTTGCACTTGCCTACATCATAGACAAGTGTTGCAGCATGTCTGAAGCTACACTGAAGCGCCATTTGTGATCATTGCACCATCGAAACAACAACTAAACATGAAGGAAGCATTCACCACCAATAAAGTTAAGGCCACACAAATATAGATAGCATTCTACGTTACCCCCACAGGTAACAGCCAGTTCACAACAAATCCAGTTTAGACACACAATACATTACATTATATTAGTAGTTCATACCCAGATGCAGCTTTCCAAAAGTAAAACATCATCAAATCTACTAATGATGAGTAGGGCTTCCAGCTTCTGATGATCAGCATGATGTAGGACTAGATGTTCGGGTTTCTCAGGACCTTCAGGAGGGCAGTGTGCTGAGCCCTGATCTTGTAGTCATCACCGGTGATCGATGTAGCCCGACAATGTTCCATCAGATGCTCCTGCAACCCAGACACTGGTTTGGGCTTGCTGCTTGATGAAGCGGTACTTCTCCGTCATCCGGTTGTAATACTTAGCAGGTCCTTGGGCCCGATCTTGACACCTCCTTCTCTCCAAAGGACTCGACATTCCCCTCGACCACATCATCTCCAGATTCATACTGCACACATTAATGACAGACATTAATACATTATGCATTCAAATACTATAAACATCTAACACTAACTCAATGCAAAAATAACATTTCAACTAGGCCTTACCTCGTACGGCTCATCTTCATCACTGTCATATGGGTAGTACCCAGATGAATCATACTTCCTCTTGTTGCCAACAAGATCCTCCTTCTGCTATATTGTCAACCAAGCAAATCATTTACATGGAATTGAATTGCATTTCAAATAATGTCATTACAAACAAACTTGTGAATGTGAACCACATTGGTATGTTGCAAGTGACCAATATTGTCAATATATTTTCCAATGCAAAATATTTTAATATGAAACCTATAGATAAATAAATAAAGCTACCTAAACAATTTGTTTTTGCATAATGATGGAAAGCTCCAATCTATATTGGACAACATAGCTAATATAAATACATATTCTGAAAAACTTTCTAATTACAGGAAACCTACACAAAAGAATTATTCGGATGTACCTAAGCATTTTTTGGGATAATACAGCAAAGCCCCTACACATATTAACATAATGCAGTAGTTAATTAGGTACAACTTCAACTATAAATGCATACATCTTCAACAAACAACTAAAATTTCATTACTTACCTAAACAACAACAAATTATACTATAGATGAATCTTGTATCATCTAAATCAATTCATTGCCACATCATAATTAATGCATTCCAAATCAAATATGTTTCCATCCAATATCATTGAATCACAGATCAAATCAAATAATCATATATGTCTCCAGCATTGAACTACAGATCTAATAATCATATATGGTCTATCTGACCTTAAATTCCCCTTAAATAAGGTATTCAACCTCATACTAATTAAAATCTAACAAGCAAAAATTCCAGGACTAATCTAATAAGCATCTGAAAAAACCCCAAGATGCTTTTATCTCTGAATCAACGGCATTGGAGAGGATGTTCAATGTTGTAAATATCTCTGAAGCAATGGCAAAATTCCACTGCTAACCCAAACTAAATAAGCATAGACTGCCCTTCCCTCTCCTTCAGAAGCCCCAATCCAACACAAACAAATCCAGCCATTGAGAAGCTCTTTTTGATTAACATGACAACACCCATTACATGAGCACATCCTTCACTATATTTACAACCAAACCAATGCACCATCTAATCACCTTAGGTAGACAATTTCCAAAAACACAAGGCCATGCACAACCCATCTCATAACCTCTACTCGACAGGCATCAATCAAGCATCAAAGAATCGCAACTATGACAACATGCATCACCAAGTATCTAAGAATTGCAACTATGACATGCATAATCCCTAGAACTAAGCATCCATTTAATTAATCGTCAAGCCAAAGAACTAAAGCAGTCACCAACCCAAACCAATAGAGAAGTATATATTTGACTAATCCATCGTCTAATCCTCAAGCCAAACACCTAAAGAATTGCACAAATTCCGCTACTAATCTAATAAGCATCTGAAGAAACCCCATCCCTCAATCCGGCTACTTCTAACCTAATCTAATAATCATATGAGGTCCACCATTCTTGCACGAATCAAATACACAAAAACCCTAATGTAGAGAAAGCCCCACATCCAACAATCTAACCAAAGAACCTTCTGGCCACAAACCCTACAATCTAAAAACTACCACATTAAAGTGATAAGCACATACCTTCAGCTCCGCCTGCTCCTCGCCAGAGCCGGCCTCCACCTTATCCACCTTCTCCACCTCGTGCGCCTCGCCAGAGCCCGCCTCCACCTTCTGCGCCTCATGGGAGATCGCCAGAGCAGGCGATCTGGCTGGATCGCTGGCCGCTGCATCCCGCCCGCCTTCTCTCCAGATCTGCGGCGGAGGGAGCACTGCGCTGGACGCTGCACGCCCCTCACAAAGGTGCCTGCGGCGACCTGCCGCTGCTCCACCAGATATACGCCCCAATCCGGCGCTCGCCTCTGCGTCCGCCATGGCGATGGAGAGGATGCGGTGAGGGAGACGAGGAGGTTGGAGAGGAGAGGGAGTGGGGCTCGTGGGAGTGGGGAGTGGAGAGAGGGAGACGATGCGGCAGGGGGAAATGGTGGGCGATGCGGCCGGAGGTGGTTGCCGTCCACATTTATATGATGGGACAGTTTTGGCAACTACTCGTGACACGTGCTGCCCCACGCGCGGGCGGCTGCAGGCGTGCACGAAATGCCGCCGTATACAAATACGAGCAAACAGCCGGGCATACGATCTAACCGGGCCCGTACGTGCCTCTCAGGGCTCCTCGACGGCTATACGCGGGGGCAACAAAGACGATCGTGCCTCTTGTTATGAACCATTTTTGGTTCATCCTAACCGTCGATGTGTTTTTCCACCTCACGTTCAGCCCGGGGGAGCACCGGAGCAGAAACGATCCTACAGTCGATGAGAGCGCTGCCTGTTAATCCGGGGACACGGTTACATGCGTTAAAAAAACTCCGCCGATAGCAGCTGGTGCCCGTGTCCAAGACCAAGAGGCAGCCGGCGTAACATCCACCGTAAAAAAAACCATGCCAGCTCCTACAGACGCACACTTTTGCAGGGATTTAGTATGATGCATGCATGGTACGCTCTGAGTCCCCCTCCAAAAGAAAGATCACGGTAGGAGTATTTATACCGGAGGCACGTACGTACTCTATACCGTTGGGCGTTGAGTTTTGGAGGGCAGGAGCCAGCTGTTGCTCCAGACGGGCCGGCGTCAACGTACGTGCTACTGCAGGAAAGGGAAACGGTACTCCTGTCCCGTCATGATGCGATGCACTTGTAAAGAAATAGTGCGATGAACAGTAATGATCGCTGTTGATTGACTGCAATGATGTACATATTTATATGTCCGGAAGGGACACGTCGCCTGATCATAACGCTTACAAGAGGCAAGATTAAAAGGACGCGTCCGTTACATTAGGACGTGACCCATCGGGGGAGAAACCGCACATCGGTTTGGAAAAGCTGGGATTTCCCTTTAATTAAACTAATTAACTAAATCTTAACACTCCCCCTAATCCCTGCTTTCTTTATTCTTGTAAACATCATCATCACCATCAACATCATCATCATGATCAGTCTCCTCCAAAAAACCACAGTAGGAAAAATATGAGGAGATATATACAATATGCCGTCAAAAACTCCTTCCAAAAACCCGGTGGGAAAATAAGGAGAAACCGACATATCACAATGCTGCATTACTATTGCCTCATTAAAACCTTCCATAAGAAACCATTTAGGAAAACTTATAAAGGAAAAGAGTGCAATATCAAAGATCGGAGGATCACAAACAGATTATCATTCAGGGAGACACTCCCGAACTTTGCAAATCCCAAGTCGTTTCATACCAATTCCATTGATGTACTTCACAAATAAAGAACTTGGTAATGATTTTGTAAACAAATCAGCAAGATTATCACATGACTTCGTTTGCAAAATATTTATCTCCCCAGTCTGCTTTGTAACTCATGGGGATAAAATAACTTAGGAGAAATATGCTTTGTAATATTACTCTTTATATAACCTGTTTGCATCTGTGTAATACATGCAGCATTATCTTCATAGATAATAGTGGGTGATTCCAATGATCCAATCCCACTTGAACTTTCAATAAAGTTAATCATTCTGCGAAGCCATGCACATTCACATGATGCTTCAAACAAAGCAATAATTTCAGAATGATTCGTGGATGTAGCCACCAGAGTTTGTTTTGTCGACTTCCAAGAAAAGGCCGTACCTCCACTCAAGAAGACAAAACCGATGCGTGATCCGGCATTATGGGGATCCGATAGGTATCCAAAGCATCACAATATCCCACCATGGTCTTATCTTGATTTTTCCGATAGAACAAACCAAGATCTTTGGTGCCTTGAAGATATCTGAAAATGTTCTTCACACCAACCCAAAGTGCCTCTTTGTTGGTGATGCAATGAATCTAGCCAATAAATTTCTGCAAATGATATATCAGGCCTGGTGCAGTTTGCTAGATACATTAGTGCTCCAATAGCACCGAGGTAAGGAAACTCAGGCCCTAATACCTCTTCATCATCACCCTTAGGTCTAAATGGGTCTTTATCTCTATCAAGAGATCTAACAACCATTGGTGTTTTCGATGGATATGCTTTATCCATATTAAATTTCTCAAGAATCTTTTGGATATAAGCATCGATGAACAAGTATTCTGAAGGAAGATGTTCAAGTTGTAAGCCCAAACAAAATTTAGTCTTACCGGATCTTTCATCTCAAACTCCGTCTTAAGATGATTACTTGCCTCATGTATTTCTTGTGTAGTCCCAATGATATTCAGATCATCCACATACACGTAAATAATGCAAAATCCATTCTTAGATTTCTTAATAAACACACATGGGCAATCCTTTGTTGTTTGAGTAACCCTTCGAAGAAGGAATATACTCGATCGGTTATACCACATTCTTCCCGATCGCTTCAAGCCATATAATGACTTACGAAGCTTTACGCAATACATGTTGCGATTAGCCTTTGGATTCGGAAGCTTCATTCCCTCGTGAACTTTCATATAAATATCCGAATCCAAAGTGACCCATATAAATATGCAGGTCACAACATCCATCAGTTGGATAGACAAATTCATTTTCACCGCCAGTGATATTAAATATCGGAACGTTGTTCCACTCATAACAGGAGAATATGTTTCATCATAATCGATGCCGGGTCTCTGCGTGAACCCCTCGTGCTACAAGCCTCGCCTTATATCTCACCACCTCATTGTTCTCGCCTTCCTCTTAACGAAAACCCATTTTGCTCCCACAGGGAACACATCTCGAGGAGTGGGTATTACAGCGATGAATACCCCTCTTTTTATGAGCGAGCGCAATTCGTCCTCAATTGCTGCCTTCCATTTGGACCCGATCTGAGCGCTTCATGCACTCTGCCATGGACTTAGGTTCTCGATCCAAATCAAGGCCTTCGCAATTCTAGAGGCGAAATAAATGTCGACAAGCTGTAGTCTTTCTATTGTATGATTCTCCGAATCAATATAATTAATGGATATCTCATCAATACCTTTTGATCCTTCGTGATTTCCCTCAACAATTGGATCAAGGTCTTCCGATGTCCCAACACCAAAATTTGTGTGCACACTCGTGTTGGGTTACGGATGTCCAACATCCTTGTGTGTCCTTCAACCCTAGGTTGAATATCAACATCTTGTTGACTTGCATTTACCTTTTGAGGATTCCTCATTCCCTTGGACGCTTTTGCAAAGCCTTGTCCTTTGTGTCCAGATTCCTCCCCTCTTAGGTGGCTGAGTAGATCTATGGGTCACATCCACTCTCTACGGCACATTCATAGCGGGAACATTTGATTTTGTGACACCTTTATAATCAGTAAATGCATCTCGCAGATTATTTGCAATATTTTGCAAATTTATAATCTTCTGAACCTCCGATTCAGACTCATTCAGACGTGGATCTAAGGACTGGATGCCTTTCACATCCCAATCTATTTCTCGGCATTCTTTGTGGTTATTCTCTCCCTAATGCCGGAAATTGTCCTCATCAAAAATGCAATCAGCGCATCGGCTGTAAACAAATCCCCTGTCAAGGGTTCCGTGTACTTAATGATTGACGGAGAATTGTACCCCACATAGATCCCCATTCGCCTATGAGGGCCCATTGATGTACGCCATGGTGGTGAGATCGGTACATATACCGCCAAGAACCGAATTGCCGCAGATGGGAAATACTTGGCTGGTTTCCACGTACTAACCGCAACGGGAGACCGTATGATATGCGATTGGTCGAATTTGTATCAATTCGCAGCATGTAAAACTGCATGACCCCAACATGAAGCTGGAAGATTACTATTCTGCAGGAGCGGTCTTGCTATCAACTTGATCCTCTTAATAAGTGATTCCGCAAGACCATTCTGGGTATGTACATAAGGTAATCGAGTGCTCCATGAAATGCCCAAAGCTAGGCAAGAATCATTAAATGCTCGTGAACTAAATTCGCCAACATTATCCATTACGATGGTTTTTATCCTATGCTCGGGATGATTTGCTCTCAATTTAATAATCTGAGCAATTAGCTTTGCAAAAGCATGGTTCCTTGTTGACAGTAGACACACATTTGACCATCTCGTTGATGCATCAATTAGGACCATGAAATATCTGAATGGTCCGGATAACGGTTGTATTGGACCACAAATATCTCCTTGAATGCGTTCAAGAAAATTAAGCTGCTCATCCTTTATTTTCACATAAGATGGCCTTGTGATCAATTTCCCAGCTTGCACATCTTGTGCATACAAAATCCGATGATTTTGGGAACTTTCTATCCGTTATGTTGTGTCCAATGTAACCATCAATAATTTTTCTCATCATCCCAATAGCAGGATGACCCAGCGACCATGCCAAATCTTGAACTTATCAAGATTACGAAAAATTATCTTGTACGCCAAATGCGTCTACGGTTTAATGTATGTATAATACAACCCGTAAGATAGAGAAGGCAAATTCTCAAGGACTTCCTTTCAAATCCCTTTTGCTGAGTTATGAGTAGGCATTCGGTCCCACTCTCTTCATTAGTTTCCACATGGAAACCATTTTGCGGATATCTTTAAAACTCAGCAAGGTACGAGTAGAATCTGGATACTGAGAGCATCCGGGATTACCAATTTAGTACCCATAGGGAGTGTAATTGTAGCTTGACCAGAACCAACAATTACCGTGTCTCGACCAGCAATTGTCATGACACTTCCATTACTCTTCTTGAGTGTTTGGAAATACTTCATCTCCCTAAGTATCGTGTTAGTAGATCCACTATCCACTAAACACATTTCCTCCTCCATTGTATTATTTCTTGAAGTTCTATAGAGTAAAAGAACAAAGTTCGGTATATAATCAAACTCTTATAGAATCAGTACATACATTACAAACTATATATGTCTTGTACTTATTACAAGCCCTATGTCACACGACATAGCAAACACATTATGTCTAAGGACATAACTTATTTTACAACACATGTAATATGTCTAATAACATCATTACAATACTTAGACAAATGAGACTAAATCTGGTCTCCATATATGTCAGTAGAACCAAGTTCCACTAGCATGTCATCGACATCTAGTATTGGATCTTCCACTTGCTGATTCTCGCTCTGGTTGTCCATGTTCAGAGAATCATCTCGAGAACCATCAACCGTAGGGGTACCATCTTCATTTCCAAAGTGAAGTGTGCTTCATCTTGGTTCCCCGAGCCTTCTTGCCCTTTCCAAGTGACTGTTGGTACAACTCCACCAAATGCTTTGAAGTGTCACACTTCTTTGCAATATGTTCCTTACAACCACACAGAAGCAACCAAAGTGTTGCTAGCCCTTTCATTCTTCTTGAAAGAACCTTTTCCCTTTGGACGCCATACTTATTCTCGCTTTTCATTACGCTTCCACTTTCCATTGAATGTCCTACGGTTCTTTTGGAACCATTGAACTTTTGAGTATTCTTAGAGTTGAAGTGTGATTCAGGCAGAGGCATCGTTCTGTTGGACGAGCCAAATTGTTCTTCTCAAGAAGCTCATTGTGCTTCTCAAGCAAAGTGAGTAAATCAACTCAGAATACTTCTTATACTTTTGACGATCTTTGTTCAGCAAGTATCCTCATAGAAGGATGAAAAGTAGAAAGCGTCTTTTCAATAAGATCGGCATCGAAACTGCACTATTACGTAATCTCAACTTGGAGTTGATCTTATGAACAGCAGAATTGTATGCAGCTACAGACTTAAAGTCTTGGAATCGGACTAGTGCCCATTCCGTTGCGCTTGAGCAACATCACCGCCTCTTTGTTGATCATACCTCTCCTTTAAGGAGTTCCAGAGTGTCGAGGGCTCTCCTCCATCGATACTACTGTCTTTAGGTCAGGTGAAGATGATGTCGAATGAAGTGCAACGCTGAATACCTTATTATGTCTCATTACGGATGCAGTCCCTTGGGCAGGTGCGGTTATAGCGGAATTGAGTCCCTTGGCCGTCAAATTGATTTTGATATCCATTGCCCATGTCAAATAGTTGGAACCATCGACGGCAAGTTTAGCAAATTCTTTTTTTAGATATGTCAGCCATATTCTGCATGCAATCATCATGCTTATTAATTTACTCTCATAGCAAATTAATTGTGTTGTAAATAAAACAATGCATGTATATTGATCAACATATAGCAATTGCCAAATTGCGGAACATATACGTTGACATACATTGTACTTGTACAATACAGTAATACACACTAATTACTGAACAATACAACATAGTAATTTACACAAATTACTAAATAACTAGTCACAACTTCAAACTGCTAGTTAAAGAACTAAACAGAAAAAGAAAAACGAAAAAAATGGTCCTGGGTCGCATACAGGGAGACCCAAACCAGTAGCACAGCCCACTGCTACAGTACTGCTACAGTAATTTTCATTTTTTTTTCATTTTTTCTTTCTTTTCCCGGCTCAGAACGGGGCACAGGCCGAAGCCCGTCTAGCCTTTCGGCCCAACTAGCCCGGCACCGCTTTAGACGTTGGATAAAATGGATCGGCGGTTAGGGTTTTCCCGCCCGATCCCCATTCCACGCGGCGCCTTTCTCCCCGTTCGGCCGGCCGCGCGACGCTCGTAGCCGCCGGCGGTGAAGGGATGAAGCCCTCCTCCTCGTCCGAAGCGAGGGTGTAGTCGAGATGTCCTCCCCATTCTGGGATCCGTTGGCGAGGCCGAGCGACGCTGGGTTCCAGGCGCCCTGACGGCGTCCAGGGCGACGGTCGACGGCGGCGATGGAGCGCCCGAAGAGAAGACGGCGGCTCGCGCCGGTGTCAGGCGGACCCGCGCCGCCGCTCGTGCCAGCGACGTCCGTGGCGGGCGTCCCTCCTGCCCCGAAGAGGAAGATGCTCTGTTCGCCGGGAGGGGCAGGGGAGCGGCCAAACGCCCATGGGGCGCTGCTTGTCCCCGCGGTGGCCATCTCAGGCCCTGGACCGGCGCTGCCACTTGCTCTTAGCGGTGACCGCGCTTCGCGGTGGCTATGGCGCGCCCCGGAGTTGGGATGAAGACGAGGCCATCACCGGCGCCGGGCGGCAGCTGGCCGGAGTCGGATCAGTAGCCGCGTGTACGCCGACGACTATCACCCGTTCCTCCTCTTCTGCCGGGCGTGGGGACGGCGGCGTGCCGGCGGCAATCGCAGGTCCTGCACGCCCATGTCGGGCGTTTCAGCGGTGGAAGAGCACTCGTCCGGCGACAAGCCACGATCGAGCTCGGCGGTGGACAACCGGCATGGCTAAAGGCGTCGGTTCACCGGCGTGGCATCACGGCGGCGTCCAGCGGCCGTGTGATGGCGGCGTCCACCAGCGAAGTTCTGGCGGCGGTTAATGCCGAGGCCAGATTCTTGTGGTGGTGCGCCCCATCGATGGCGGACGAACCGGCGGCGCTGCTCGGCAAGGAAATGGCGGCGACCTTCTTCCCAGAGAAGACCAAGGAGAAGAGAGGCAAGGGACGACATCCTCACCGCTTTTTCTTCTCCGGCGAGTTCCTGTAGGGCCTATCGCTCTCGCTGGAGAGAAGTGCGTGATAACGTGTAAAGAAATAGTGCGATGAACAGTAATGATCGCTGTTGATTGACTGCAATGATGTACATATTTATATGTCCGGAAGGGACACGTCGCCGCGATCATAGCGCTTACAAGAGGCAAGATTAAAAGGACGCGTCCGTTACATTAGGACGTGACCCATCGGGGGAGAAACCGCACATCGGTTTGGAAAAGCTGGGATTTCCCTTTAATTAAACTAATTAACTAAATCTTAACAGCACTAACAAGAGTCTCGGCGTAGCTGTTGCTTTCGTTCGATCAACGGCGAGGAATTTGGTTTTACGGTACACCATCCACGAACACTGCAACTGAAAACGATCTGGCTCAACAGTCTAGGGAGAACTTGTCATTTCAACATGCGAGGCAGTGAAATGAGATCCTCATTTCCGTCAGAAAGCAATGAGATCCTAACTGCACCATCGCATGCATGCTTTGGCTCTGAGGACTGCAAATGATGGATGGACGGATGATGAATCGAGAGACACATCCCCTTGCTCAGTGAGTCCGGCTACATTCCCGCTAGTGCTTCCAATTTAGATAGTAAAATATACACACATTGCACATCCAATGCTGCCCCCCTTGGCTCCTTCCTATGGCAATCCTTGCCTTCATCAAACCGGCCCTAAAACCCTTCAATATATGCCGTAGAGTCATTTCTCGTCCCCTAGAACCGGGTGTTAGAGCATCTCCAGCTGTTGGCCCCTGGGGCTTGAAAAATCGCCGCCTAGGGGCGACCCGGCGATAAAATCGGCTTGGGGCCGAACGGGTTCTCAGCCGTCGGCCCCAGGGTCACCCCAGAAGGCTTTTTTATGTTTTTTTAGAGGACCTTCGGCTATTATTCAGCAAATGGGCATAAACTTCGGCGACTTAAACTGTTTTTACATAGCAAATTTAAAATTTACTAAAAACAAAGGCCGTGACTACAGGAAGAACGCGCTCAGCGCGGCGAAGTCGCCCCCGTCGCCGTTGTCATCGTCATCCTTCTCCTCCTTGACGCGGCCGTCCATGCTGGACCCCTGCACGGGGTCGCCCTGGCGGACCAGTGGCGGCGCGTCGTCGTCGCTGTCGTCGTCGAGAACGACGACGCCTCCCTCGTCACGGCCACGACGCCGAGCGGCGAACTGCTCTAGGGCACGACACTGGCGCTCTAGCTCCGTCCGCTCCCAATCTTCGCGCGCCCACTTCAAGGCCGCCTCGTCGGAGAGCCCCGGCTCCGTCTTCACGGCAGCGAGTCCTGGAACCATCTTCACGGCCGCGAGCCCCGGCTCCGTCTTCGGCTTGACGAAGCGGGGAGGAGCCGAGGAGGAGGTGCGTTCGCCCTCGTTGATGACGATGCCGGCGCTGCGGGTGCGCCGGCCGAGCGGCTCCTCCGCGGGCTCGGCCTTGACGCTGAACAGCGCCGGCAACCCGGAGAAGGAGGAGCGGGAGGAGGAGGAAGAAGAGGACGCCGTCCTCCTCGGCATCCATTGGCGAACAGCGCCGGCATCCGGGGCAGCAGGGTACATCAACGGCGGGTCGTTGCCGCCCTCGAGGTGCCGGAGAACGGCGTGCAGCAAGCGGCCGGAGGCGCCCCACCACAGGCGGCGCCCCGTTGGTGGAAGCCAGGCGCTGCGCCTGCCGGTGCTGGAAGTACGCCACCCATGCCTCATGGTTGTCGGCGGCGTACTGCGGGAGGCGCGCTGCTCCTCCGTCAGGGACGCCCGCACGCGGTCAACCTCGTCGGAGAAGTTGTCGGCACGCACGTTGATGTTGGGCAGCGGGGGAAAGGGGACGCCACCGGCGTTGAGCCTCCACCCCCCGGTGTTGCGCGCATGTCGGGAGGCGCCGAGATGTTGGCCTTGAACAGCAAGTAGGCTTCCCACTGGTGCGGCGAGCGGCGGCCTAAACCGTTGGCCGCCGCCCCATCGCCGAGGAATCGCTCGCACATCGTCGCGGCTGGGCTAGGGGATAGAAGGAAGGAACATCGGCGGCAGCTGCGGGCGAGGAGAGAGAGGCGGAGCACGTCGGCGAGGCAGAGCATGGCGGCTGCTGGCGGGTGTGGCCAGAGGCGAGGGGGATGCGTTGCTTTTATAGCGGCCGGGCGCCGTGTGTATGAACTGAAAGTGCTAGTTTCGACTAGAGGGGGGGTGAATAGGCGATTTTTATGGAAGTCTTCAAAACACGGATGTTTCGAAGACAAACAGCAGAAATGACCTAATTGATATGCAGCGGAAGATAAACTACAACAAGCAAGCCATAGTCAAGTATGCAATAATGTGAACGGACAAGACTAATAGCAGCTATGTAGTAAGGATCAGGATGGAAGATAGTATGAAGCCAATCAACAAAAGTAGTCAAGCAATGAAGTCAAACAGTTATAACAAAGAGGCAATGACTTCACGAAGACAAACTCTGAGTAAAGGAGGGAAGGGATAGAACCAGTCACTTGTTGAAGACACAGGATTTGTTGGACCAGTTCCAGTTGCTGTGGCAACTGTACATCTGGTTAGGGAGGCTGAGATTCAACTTTAAGACCGCGTCTTCACCTTATTCCCTTGAGCTAAGGACACACAGTCCTCGCCTAATCACTCTGGTAAGTCTACAAGGTAGACTTCGAACCTTCATAGACGACGTTCACCGGCAATCCACAATGACTCTTGGATGCTCAACGCGACGCCTAACCGGCCGGAGGATTCCACAGTCCTCAAGTGTAATAAGTCTTCGTGTCACATGCAGGAAAACTTCAGTGATGCCTAACACTCTTTGGCTCTAGGTGTTTTGGGCTTTGTCCTCGCAAGGATTTCTCTCTCTCTCAAAGGCTTCGAGGTGGGTTGCTCTCAAACGACAAAAGCCGTGCACTAACTCTGAGCAGCCACCAATTTATGGTGTAGGGGGTGGGCTATTTATAGCCACTAGGCAACCCGACCTGTTATGTCCGAAATGACCCTCGGTCACTAAGGAACTGACACGTGTTCCAACGGTCGATTTCAAACACTCATGGCAACTTTACTTGCGCTACAAGCAAAGCTGACTCATCCAGCTCTGGATAAGTTTTGCTCTCATTGTCTTCTTTCGAAGACATAGGATTTGGGTTGAGCATCACTTCAGTCATTACGACTATGATCACTTGGACCCCACTTAACAAAGACGGTGGTTCCTACGACTCAACAAAGAAGAAAAGGAAACAACGAAACGACACGATCTTCAAGGCTCCATAGTCTTCACTCAATGTCTTCTCATGTCATAGTCTTCAATGTGAATATCTTCACATACCACCATTGTCTTCAATGTCTTCATACATTTTTAGGGGTCGTCTCCGGTAGGTAAACCGAATCAATTTGGGACACCACTGCGTTATCCTGCAATTCTCACAAACGCATTAGTCCCTCAACCAAATTTGTCGTCAATACTCCAAAACCAACTAGGGGTGGCACTAGATGCACTTACAATCTCCACCTTTTTGGTGATTGATGACAAACTGGTTGAAGTTTTCAACGGGGATAAAATATGTGAAATTGTAAAGGATAGGGAATTGTCTTCATAAGTGGCAAAGGCTCCCCACGAAGATGTGCATATAAGTAGTTTGCTTTTGGAATGCAAATGCACATGGCAGGTTGTACTTGTGGAGATCCTCTTCAACTTATGAAGATAATTCATCATGCATGAAATGATATAGCTAAGAGAATGACATGCATAATGAAAAATGGACGTCTGCAGAATGATCTAAGTGCGGAAGTTATTGTCGCACATGCGGAATTTATCATCGCACCAGGGTAAAGCAAATAAGTAGCAGACGACCATCGAGTTTAAGTGTTACAACTCATAAGAACAAAATGTTTCAAAAACAAGAGTTGTAAACACTAGGCAAAATATAGTGCAACCGCCCTTATGAACCCGCTTGAAGACTATCAAACTCATATGTTTCTCCCCCTTTTTTCAGTAAGGACCAAAAAGGTTTGAAGACATAGAGCATCTACTCGTCCTCTTCTGAAGAAGATGATGCAGCAGGGTTGTCGTTGTTGGTTGGCGGTGCAGACGAGCTTGGCGCAGTGTCGATTCGTG
Organism: Aegilops bicornis; assembly: GCA_021605145.1. Classification (NCBI taxonomy): domain Eukaryota; kingdom Viridiplantae; phylum Streptophyta; class Magnoliopsida; order Poales; family Poaceae; genus Aegilops; species Aegilops bicornis. The sequence goes on from CM038672.1 coordinate 580,054,312, forward strand.
CAGAAGTAGGGGGCGGTGAAGTAGCATCGGCTTCATCATCGATCACTCTAGCATTGACGGTTGCCGCGGAGGAATAATAGTCAGAGTCTTCAAGAGATGGAGTTCGCCGTAGAACTGCATTCCGTGGAGGAGTGGAGTCAAACTTGAAACGTTCAGTGAAGCCATCGTCTTGAAGATCAGCTTCAGCACTGAGCAGGGTTAAACTCTTCCATGCTCGCTGAGGGAGTTCCGGACTAGGGGGTGTCCGGATAGCCGAACTATCATCATCGGCCGGACTCCAAGACTATGAAGATACAAGATTGAAGACTTCGTCCCGTGTTCGGATGGGACTTTCCTTGGCATGGAAGGCAAGCTTGGCGATACGGATATGTAGATCTCCTACTATTGTAACCGACTCTGTGTAACCCTAGCCCTCTCCGGTGTCTATATAAACCAGATGGCTTTAGTCCATAGGACGAACAACAATCATACCATAGGCTAGCTTTTAGGGTTTAGCCTCTTTGATCTCGTGGTAGATCCACTCTTGTAACACACATCATCAATATTAATCAAGCAGGACGTAGGGTTTTACCTCCATCAAGAGGGCCCGAACCTGGGTAAAACATCGTGTTCCTTGTCTCCTGTTACCATCCGCCTAGACGCACAGTTCGGGACCCCCTACCCGAGATCCGCCGGTTTTGACACCGACATTGGTGCTTTCATTGAGAGTTCCTCTGTGTCGTCACCGATAGGCTCGATGGCTTCTTTGACCATCATCAACGACGCGGTCCAGGGTGAGGCTTTTCTCCCCGGACAGATCTTCATATTCGGCGGCTTCGCACTGCGGGCCGATTCGCTTGGCCATCTGGAGCAGATTGAAAGCTACGCCCCTGGCCGTCAGGTCAGATTTGGAAGTTTGAACTTCACGGCTGACATCCGTGGGGACTTGATCCTTGATGGAGTCGAGCCACAGCCGAGCGTGCCGCCTTTATCACGGCGAAAGCATGATTTAGCTCTGCTCGGACGGTACCACTGGAGGCCGACTCGAACCCGCTCCGATCTTCAATTCGGAGTCGGCTGCGCAGATCGGGGACGGATGGCTAGACACCGCCTCGGGGGCTGCAACCTCTACGGCGATAGAGCCGAACACTGATCTTGTCCCTCATAAAGCTCGCGACTCCGAGGTGCCGGACTCCTTGCCGGACTTCGAACCTCCCGCGCCCCCTCCGATCGAATCCGATTGGGCGTCGGTCATGGAGTTCACCGCAGCGAACATCTTTCAACTCTCACCTTTTGGCGACATCTTGAGTTCGCTAAAGTACCTCTCGTTATCGGGAGAGCCTGGCGGACTGCGGTCAGGACGGTTGGGATGCGGACGACGAAGAAATTCAAAGCCCACCCACCACCCACTTTGTAGCCGATGTCGACGATCTAACCGACATGCTAGACTACGACTCTGAAGACATCAATGGTACGGACGACAATGCCGGAGACGAACAAGAACCAGCGCCTACCGGGCACTGGAAAGCCACCTCATCATATGACATATACATGGTGGACATCCCAAAGGATGGGAATGGCGAAGGAACAGAGGAGGACGACCCCTCCAAGAAACAGCCCAAGCGCCGGCGTCAGCGGCGCCGCTCTAAATCCCGCCACAACAAGAATGAAGATTCCGACACCGGAGATAACAATACACCGGACAAGGTGCGAAGATAATCCACTCCAAAGCAAGATCCAGCAGGAGGATGGAGACGCCAGCCCTCACGAGAGAGCGGCAGAAGAAGAGGTAGAGGATTATATGCCTCCCTCCGGAGACGAAGCAAGCCTCGACGACGATGAATTAAATGCCGTGCTCGAGGATCCCGTCGAACAAGAGCGTTTAGACGCAGGCTTATGGCCATGGCGAACAGCCTCAAGAAAAGCAGCAACAACTTAGAGCTGATCAGGGATCGCTAGCCGATGATGGACTGAAGTCCTCGCGTCAAGAGCATGAGCTCGAACGCCCCTCCAAAAGCTACCCTAAACGCAAGCTGCTCCCCCGATTAGAGGAGGTGGCTTACGAACCCGCATCACCAGGAGACAATACGGCTGACCAACCACCCCGTGGTCGCGACAGAGAGGCCTCTAGGCCCTTCACTAGAACCGTACCCCGGCATCGCTCAAAAAGCACACGGCCACAGGGGAATGCTCCGGACCTGCGAGATATATTGGAGGACAAGGCAAGACAATCAAGATCGATCTATGGATCGCGTGGGCGCCCTGATGCGTGGCGACAACCGTCGCCGGACCTGATAAGTCCGACCGGGCCAAACAAAGCATGCATAAAGCTCTTTTGAGCTCCGCCGTGATATCGCCCGATCTGAGGCGCGACACCCACTATGCTTCATGACGAAGTAATGGATCATCAAATACCGAAGGGTTTAAACCCGTCAATATTGAATCCTATGATGGCACAACAGACCCCGGTTTGGATCAAGACTATCTCCTTCACATCCACATGGCCCATGGTGACGACCTTCACGCCATCAAATACCTCCCCTCAAGCTTAAAGGACCAGCCCGGCATTGGCTCAACAGCTTGCCGCCAGAGTCAATTGGGAGCTGGGAGGACCTGGAAGCCGCATTCCTCGATAACTTCCAGGGCACTTATGTGCGACCACCAGACGTTGATGACCTAAGCCACATAATTCAGCAGCCAGACGAATCGGCCAGACAATTCAGGACATGGTTCTTAACCAAGAAAAACCAAATCGTCGACTGTCCGGATGCGGAGGCCCTCGCGGCCTTCAAGCATAACATCCGCGACGAGTGGCTTGCCCGGCACCTAGGACAAGAAAAGCCGAAATCCATGGCAGCCCTCACATCACTCATGACCCGCTTCTGCGCGGGTGAGGACAGCTGGCTAGCACGCAGCAACAACCTCAGAAAAATACTGGCAGTCCGGACTTCAAGGACCGAAATGGCAGGCCGCGTCGTAACAAAAACAAACGCCGCATTAATGGCGACAATATTGAGGATACGGCAGTCAATGCCGGATTCAGAGGCTCTAAACCCGGTCAGCGGAAAAATCCATTCAAAAGAACTACTCCGGGTCCGTCCAATTTGGACCAAATACTCGATCGCTTGTGCCAGATACACGGCAGGAACTGTTGGGTATTCAAGCAGGCAGGCAAGTTAATTGCCGAAAACAATGACAAGGGGCTGCATAGCGATGACGAGGACGAGACCCAACCGCCGAACAATAAAGGACAGAAGGGTTTCCCCCCACAGGTGCGGACGGTGAACATGATATACGACGCACATACCCAAAAGGGAGCGGAAGCGTGCACTCGTGGATGTCTACGCAATGGAGCCGGTTGCCCGAAGTTCAATCCATGGTCCGCTGCCCGGTCAATTTTGACCGAAGGACCACCCCATCAAAGATCCGCCACGGCGGATTCGCCAGACCGGTCTTAGACCCAATCGTTGATGGATTTCACCTAACCGTAGTCACGATGGACGGCGGCAAGACCTGAACCTGCTTTACCAGGATACAAGGCGCAAAATGGGCATAGACCCTCAAGGATTAAACCTACCAAAACGACCTTTAAAGGCGTCATACCAGGTGTAGAAGCCAATTGTACAGGCTCAATTACACCGGAAGTGGTCTTCGGATCCCGGATAACTTCCAAGCGAGGAGTTAATCTTCGACATAGTCCTGTTCCGCAGCGGCTATCATGCCTTGCTCGGACCTACCGCGTTTGCAAAGTTCAACGCGGTGCCGCACTACGCATACCTCAAGCTCAAGATGCCAGGCCCTCGAGGAGTCATCACGGTCAACGGAAACACTAAACGTTCTCTCCGCACGGAGGAACATACAGCGGCTCTCGCGGCAGAACTGCAATGCAACCTCTTAATGCAACTCTCGAGTCTGGCCGTTAAGCGGGCGGACACAGCTAAGCGCGCCCGGAGTAACTTACAACAAGACCACCTGGCACGTTCCGAGCACGCGTAGCAGTGCGGCCCCAACCCCAGCTCCTGCGAAACGTCAGCAGGTCGCTTTATGCACACCATTACGCTCTGGAGATACCATGGGCATGGGGAGAGGGGCACGACCACGATAAACCCAGACTGCGGCTCAACCACACCAGGGGCTCTCAAGTGTGTCTTTCCTTTTTCATTTCTTTTTACCTTTTACTTTTTACCCACAGGACTCCGTTTGTCAGAGGCCCTGTCCGGCAGCAGACCTGCCGAACTCACGATGCAACAGCCAGGGAAAGACTCCATTACGAGCAATTTTTTACACCAATCTGCAGCCTACCCCTGGAGGGGGACATGTTTAACAGTCCCATACCTTGCTTATCGCACTATTTGTATCGTTCTGCATTCGTAGCAGCACTTAGTGAATAAAACAATGCAACACCTTTTTGCTTATAATTGCATTTCTTTTTCATACATATGTTCATTCACGGCATGTTGCATCCATACACTTTGGCACGGCTAATATACACCAGGGGCTTATGTTTCCCGCATTATGGTATGATGAATTCCGAACACTTTCACAAGTGCGGCACCCCGAACTTATAGCACTATATGCATCGGCTCTGAATCATGTCTTGGGTCAATAGTTGGGTTTGCCCGGCTCCCATGTTTTGGTACCTTACGTTCCGTTATATCGGCTAAGGTAGCACTGGGAGAACCATCTGCGATTCCGCCTCAGTTGAGCTGGGTTAACGCCTCGAGGAGAAAGCTAAAACTGACTGTCATGATGAGGCGAGAGCCGGTCGCTGTTCGAGAGGTTTTTTTCGAGTCCTTAAAGACTTATGCCGCTTAGAGAGAGGAGTCGGATACTGTCCGTCCAAGGCGTGGATAGCGCCCCAAATTCGCCTTCCGAAGACTAGGGGCTTCGCCAAAATTTAAAATTATAGAATTCTATGGCTAAGTGAGAGTGTTCAAGCATTATAAGTCCGGTTGCCTTGTTACGCTGCGTTGAGCGCCTCCTAGATGGACCCAAAATGGGAACAAGAGCGCTCAAGTTTATCCCTAACACCCCAAAGACTCGTGGCATGGGAAATTTGAAGCCGACGACTTGCCATCTCTCGATTTGATAAACAGCCGCCTGAAGGTAATATTTTAAATTAATAAGCGTTGCTTAGCGCATATGAACTAAGTTTTCAAGACGGGATAACAAAATGCGAGTCTACTCAAATATTACATCTTTGGAGCACTCACCCGCAATAGTGCGGGCGCCTTCAACACACTCTTATAATACATCTCGGCGATGCGATGCTCCTTGCCCTCCGGTGGCGGGTCCGTCCACGAGCTCGGGCATCCATCTTGCCCCAGCACCTTTATGCGCTGGCAAGGCCCGACGGGCACCCTCAATACAAGCGGAATGCTTGATGACTTCTACCCACGGGCACGCATCCATCAGCCGCCGCACCAGGCAAGTAGCTCCTGTGCATGGCTTCCTTAGGCCACAGCCGAACTATGAGGCCCTTCATGGCCTGTTCGCCGCCTTAGGAGCTCGACCACCGCTTCACTGGTCGCTAAGGCACCGGATATCCGCCTCAAAGATACCGAGACCAGAAGACCTTCTCCGTCGAGCTCCCTCCTCGGCCCAAAGAGAATGCGGGCGGCATCGGACACGCTCGAGGAAGATCTGCGAACGCCCCGGAGAGCTCCGAATTCGGGTAAGCAATGTGTAATTAACACTCACATGCTTACTTTGCATGAAAATGCCTCACCCGCAGCTATTTTCTTCACCGCCTCAACCTCACGGAGGGCCTTGTAGGCTTCGGCCTTAGCGGCTTTGGCACTCTCAAGAGCCGTTGCAAGCTCAGACTCTCGAAGTCTTGAATCACGCCCAAGCTCTCATGTTTTTTCACGAGATCCTGGAGCTCTTGTTGTACCTCCGCCACCCGTGCCTCCTGCTTCTCTCGCTCGGTGCGCTCATGGCCGCATTACGTTCGTCATGCCACCGCCTCCTTCGTGGTCGCCACCTCGTTAGTGGCCCCAACAATACCCACGTTATCCTTGTCATTTTTCTTGCAACCAAATCCTTTTCTGTAAGGTACAATTTTTATAAGGTATTACTCACCTTCTTTTTCCTCGAGCTGCTTCTTGGCATGGCCGAGCTCGTTCTCGGACCCCTCGAGGTTTTCCTTCAAAGTATTGACCTCAAATCAAGGCGGCGGAGGTCAGCAGACACCGCAATCCCATATTGACATATTTTTATGACTCTGCGTTTATCTTTCTAAAGATCCTCGAGTCCGCTTTTCTTTCCGAACACCGAACCCAGCATCAGGGCCTAATGTCTATGCGGTACCATATTACATATATTGAAAATCTAACCTCAAAGCCTGTTAGAAGACTGCAGCAGGCATCGGTCAGCCCGCTCTTGGCGAGTGAACCTTTCGAATCACCGCACTCATAACAGTGCGGTGTTCCTCTTCGATGGAGGCGCCGTTGAGCGCCTCCAGCAAATTATCCGGCACCTCCGGTTGGACGGAGGCAGCCAGCGTCGCGGTCTTGCCCTTCTTACGAAGGGGTCGCCCGCCGGACTCCGGAGCCACTGTGGCCTCCGGGGCTGAGTCCGGTGCAAAGTCCGGGAGGGTGTCCTGTGACACCTCCGGGGCCTTCTCCTCCTGTTGGGTCCCTTCCTGGGATCCCACCTCGGCGTCGTCCGCGGCACGGTGGGTGGAGGCAGTCGAAGGAATCCATATCCGACGCACCCAAGGACCCGCTCGGCAAACGGGAAGATCATCTCTTGGGCGGACTACACGGGTTGTATGCGGCATTAGAAAAGACATTATGTGGCGAAAAGAAAAAACTTTGAAGTTATTTGGGAGTCCGGATACTTACGATCTCGCCAGGGCTTGGCCCTTGGAGGCCGATCCTCGTCACATAAATCCTTTGGCGTTGGCGGAGCAGTCCGGGGAAGAGTTTTCCTTCTTGGACCCTTGGCCTCCCTTGTTGGGAGGCCTTCCTTTTCGTCCCTCCCCCCGCTGGGGGAGAGGCTTTCTTCTTCTCCTCCTCGCCTTGGTGGGAGGAGTTGGCCTCGGATTCATCATCCGATAGCACCTAAAAACGGGAACTCTTCCGAGTCCCCGTGGTCGTCTTCTTGGCCTTCTTCTCCGGCACCACGTGGGGTGCCGGAGCCAGCAGCCCCGTTAGGCGGGCGTCCATTGGGTCGCTTCGGCAATGGGGCCGACAGATAGTCTGCTCGCCTTCGCCAGCCATTCTGTCAAAGGTAAAGGGAGTTTAGATCCCACATAGAGCCAAACTATGGAAAACAAGTGGTGAAATCACTTACCTCGTCAGCTGGACGCTGCGGCGGAATCCGCGATCTTGATGGCGGATGCGGAGCCAGCGCCTTTGAACAGCACCTTCCAGACATCTTCGTATGTAGTGTCGAAGAGCCCGCTCAGGGTCTGGTGCTGCGCCGGATCAAACTCCCACATGTTGAAGCCCCTTCGCTGGCACGGGAGAATCCAGCGGATGAGCATGACCTGGACTACGTTGACAAGCTTGAGCTTCTTGTCCACCAGCTTCTGGATACAGGCTTGGAGTCCGGTCAGCTCCTCCGAATCCCCCCAAATCCGGCCACTCTCTTTCCAGGAGGTGAGCCGTGTAGGGATGCCAGATCTAAACTCGGGGGCCGCTGCCCAATCAGGGTCACGCGGCTCGGTGATGTAGAACCACCCCGATTGCCACCCCTTGATGGTTTCCACGAAAGTGCCCTCCAGCCACGTAACGTGGGACATCCTACCCACCATGGCGCCTCCGCACTCCGCTTGGCTGCCCTTCACAACCTTCGCTTGACATCAAGGTCTTGAGCCACGTCAAGTGGGGATGGATGCAGAGGAAGGTTTCGCATACCCACGATAAACGCCGAGATGTTGAGGATGAAATTCGGGGCCAGATCATGGAAATCTAGGCCGTAGTAGAACATGAGCCCCCGGACAAAGGGATGAAGTGGGTGTTGGAAATATGCCCTAGAGGCAACAATAAAAGCATTATTATTATATTTCCTTGTTCATGATAATTGTCTTTTATTCATGCTATAACTGTATTATACGGAAATCGTAATACACGTGTGAATACATAGACCACAATACGTCCCTAGTGAGCCTCTAGTTGACTAGCTCGTTGGTCGACAGATAGTCATGGTTTCTCGACTATGGACATCGATGTCATTGACAACGGGATAACGTCATTAGGAGAATGACGTGATGGACAAGACCCAATCCTAAGCATAGCACAAAGATCGTGTAGTTCGCTTTTGCTAGAGCTTTTCCAAATGTCAAGTATCTCTTCCTTAGACCGTGAGATCGTGTAACTCCGGATACCGTAGGGAATGCTTTGGGTGTACCAAACGTCACAACGTAATCGGGTGACTATAAAGGTGCATTACGGTATCTCCGAAAGTGTCTATTGGGTTGACACGGATCGAGACAGGATTTGTCACTCCGTATGACGGAGAGGTATCATCGGGCCCACTCGGTAATGCATCATCATAATGAGCTCAAAGTGATCAAGTTTCCGATCACGGGATCATGCATTACGATGCGAGTAAAGTGACTTGCCGGTAACTTGAGACTAAACGAGGTATTGGGATACCGACGATCGAGTCTCGGGCAAGTAACATACCATCGCACAAAGGGAATAGCATACGGGGTTGCTTGAACCCTCGACATCGCGGGTTCATCCGATGACAACATCGAGGAGCGTGTGGGGAACCAACATGGGTATCCAGATCCCGCTGTTGGTTATTGACCGGAGAGCGCCTCGGTCATGTCTGCATGTCTCCCGAACCCGTAGGGTCTACACACACTTAAGGTTCGGTGACGCTTAGGGTTAATAGGAAGACAAGTATGTGATTACCGAATGTTGTTCGGAGTCCCGGATGAGATCCCGGACGTCACGAGGAGTTCCCGAATGGTCCGGAGGTAAAGATTTATATATGGAAAGTGGTTAAACGGACTCCGGAAAGTTTCGGGGGTATACCGGTAATGTACCGGGGCCACCGGGAGAGTTCCGGAGGTCCACCGGGAGGGGCCACCCCTCCCGGGGGGCCACATGGGCTAAGTGGGAGAGGGAGCCAGCCCCTGGTGGGCTGGGCGCACCTCCCCACCTAGGCCCATGCGGCTAGGGCATGGGGAGGGAAACCTAAAGGGGCGCCTCAGCTTGGGGGCAAGCCACCCTCCCTCCTCCCTTGTCAGCCGCCCCATCTAGGGTTTCCCTAGATGGCCGGCCCCCTTGCCCTCTCCTCCTATAAATAGAGGGGTGGGGGAGGGCTGCACACACCATTGAAGGCGCAGCCCTCCCTCCCCAACACCTCTCTTTCTCCACGCGAAGCTTGGCGAAGCCTCGCCGAGAAGCTGCAGTACCAACTGCACCACGCCGTCGTGCTGCCATTGGAGTTGTCTTCCTCAACCTCTCCTTCATCCTTGCTGGATCAAGACGGAGGAGACGCCATCGTCCCGTACGTGTGTTGAACGCGGAGGTGCTGTCCGTTCAGCACTTGGTTATCGGTGATCGGAATCACGTTGGGAACGTCTTCATCATCACCACTCCCTCGAACGCTTCCGTACTCGATCTACAAGTGGTATGTAGATGCAAACTCTCTCTCTTGACTCGTTGCTTAGATGAACTCATAGATAGATCTTGGTGAAACCGTAGGAAAATTTTAATTTTACGCAACGCTCCCCAACAAAGTGGCATCATGAGCTAGGTCTATGCGTAGTTCTCTATTGCACGAGTAGAACACAATTTAGTTGTGGGCGTGGATCTTGTCAATTTACTTGCTGCTACTAATCTTATCTTGCTTCCAGCGGTATTGTGGGATGAAGCGGCCGGACCAACCTTACACGTCACGCCACGTGAGACCGGTTCCACCGACTAACATGCACTAGTTGCATAAGGTGGCTGGTGGGTGTCTGTCTCTCCCACTTTAGTTGGAGCGGATTCGATGAAAAGGGTCCTTATGAAGGGTAAATAGAAGTTGACAAGATCACGTTGTGGTTATTCGTAGGTAAGAAAACGTTCTTGCTAGAACCCAATTGCAGCCACGTAAAAGATGCAACAACAATTAGAGGACGCCTAACTTGTTTTTGCAGCAATTGTCATGTGATGTGATATGGCCAAGTTGTGATGAATGATGAATGACATATTGTGATGTATGAGATCATGTTCTTGTAATAGGAATCACGACTTGCATGTCGATGAGTATGACAACCGGCAGGAGCCATAGGAGTTGTCTTTATTTTGTATGACCTGCGTGTCATTGAAGAACGCCATGTAACTTACTTTACTTTATTGCTAAACGTGTTAGCCATAGAAGTAGAAGTAGTCGCTATGGCGTGACAACTTCATGGAGGCACAATGATGGAGATCATGATGATGGAGATCATGGTGTCATGCCGGTGACAAGATGATCATGGAGCCTCGAAGATGGAGATCAATGGAGCTTTATGATATTGGCCATATCATGTCACTACTATATAATTGCATGTGATGTTTATTATGTTTATACATCTTGTTTACTTAGAACGACGGTAGTAAATAAGATGATCCCTTACAGCAATTTCAAGAAGTGTTTCCCCTAACTGTGCACCGTTGCTAAAGTTCGTCGCTTCTAAGCACCACGTGATGATCGGGTGTGATGGATTCCTACGTTCACATACAATGGGTGTAAGACAGATTTACACACGCGAAAACACTTAGGGTTTACTTGACGAGCCTAGCATGTACGCATACATGGCCTCGGAACACGGAGACCGAAAAGGTCGAACACGAGTCGTATAGAAGATACGATCAACATGAGAATGTTCACCGATGATGACTAGTCCGTCTCACGTGATGATCGGACACGGCCTAGTCGACTCGGATCGTGTAACACTTAGATGACTGGAGGGATGTCTAATCTGAGTGGGAGTTCATTGAAATAATTTGATTAGATGAACTTAATTATCATGAACTTAGTCTAAAACTTTTGCATAATATGTCTTGTAGATCAAATGGCTAACGCTCATGTCAACTTGAACTTCAACGCTCCTAGAGAAAACCAAGCTGAAAGATGACGGCAAAGAACTCTGACCGGGTCCTAACCCGAGGATCATCCTCATAGCTGCCAGAAACAATATGTCCTAGAAGGACCGCTAGGTGACGCTCCCGTCTGCAGAGAACCAAGACATTATGAATGCTTGGCAAACTCAGCGATGATTACTCCCTCGTTCAAGGCGGCATGCTTTATACCTTAGAACCGTGGCTCCAAAACGCTTTTGAGCATCACGGAGCATATGAGATGTTCGAGGAGCTGAAACTTGTTTTCCAAGCTCACGCCCGGGTCGAGAGATATGACATCTCCGACAAGTTCTATAGTTGTAAGATGGAGGAAACCAGTTCTCACAAGGAGCACATATCAAGATGTCCGGGTTGCACAACCGTATGACCCAAATTGAATATTAACCTCCCCGATGAGGCGGTCATTGACAGAATCCTCGATCGCTCCCACCAAGCTACAAGAGCTTTGTGATGAACTACAACATGCAAGGGATGGTGAAGACCATTCCTGAAGTGTTCTCTATGCTTTGAAGTCACCGAGGTTGAAATCAAGAAAGAACATCAAGTGTTGATGGTCAATAAGACCACTAAGTTCAAGAAGGGCAAGGGTAAGAAGAACTTCAAGAAGGACGGCAAGGAGGTTGCCGCGCCCGTAAGCAAGTTGCCGGGAAGAAGTCAAAGAATGGACCCAAACCCGAGACCGAGTGCTTTTATTGCAAGGGAGGGGTCATCGAAGCGGAACTGCCCCAAATACTTAGCGGACAAGAAGGCCGGCAACACCAAAGGTATATCTCGATATACATGTAATTGATGTGTACTTTGCCAAGATTGTAGTAACTCTTGGGTATTTGATACCGTGCCGTTGCTCATATTTGTAACTCACGGCAGAGCTGCGGAATAAGCGAAGATTGGCAAAGGACGAGGTGACGATGCGCGCGTGGGAATGGTTCCAGAGTCGATGTGATCGCCGTCGACGCTACCTCTTCATTTACCTACGGGATTAGTTATGAACCTTAATAATTGTTATTTGGTGCCAAGTTTGAGCATGAATATTGTATCCGGATCTCGTTTAATGCGAGATGGCTACTCATTTAAATCCGAGAATAATGGTTGTTCTATTTATATGAGAGATATGTTTTATGGTCATGCTCCGATGGTCAATGGTTTATTCTTAATGAATCTCGAGCGTAGTATTACACATGTTTATAGCGTGAATACCAAAAGATGTAAAGTTGATAACGATAGTCCCACATATTTGTGGCACGCCGCCTTTGGTCACATTGGTGTCAAGCGCATGAAGAAGCTCCATCTTTGATGGACTTTTGGAGTCTCTAGATTATGAATCATTTGACACATGCGAACCATGCCTTATGGGCAAGATGACCAAGACTCCGTTCTCCGGAACAATGGAGCGAGCAACCAACTTATTGGAAATCATACATACCGATGTGTGCGGTCCAATGAGTGTTGAGGCTCATGGAGGATATCGTTATGTTCTCACTCTCACCGATGACTTGAGTAGATATGGCTATGTCTACTTAATGAAACACAAGTCTGAGACCTTTGAAAAGTTCAAGGAATTTCAGAATGAGGTAGAGAATCAACGTGACGAAAAATAAAATTCCTACGATCGATCGTGGAGGAGAATATTTAAGTCACGAATTTGGTACACACTTAAGAAAATGTGGAATCGTTTCACAACTCACGCTACCGAACACCTCGGTACAGAACGGTGTGTCCGAACGTCAGAATCGCACTCTATTGGATATGGTGCGATCTATGATGTCTCTTACCGATTTACCGCTATCATTTTGGGGATACGCTCTAGAGACAGCTACATTCACTTTAAATAGGGCACCGCCTAAGTCCGTTGAGATGACACCATATGAATTATGGTTTGGGAAGAAACCTAAGTCGTCGTTTCTAAAAGTTTGGGGATGCGATGCTTATGTCAAGAAACTTCAACCTGAAAAGCTCGAACCCAAGTTGGAAAAATGCGTCTTCATAGGATACCCTAAAGAAACCATTGGGTATACCTTCTACTTAAGATCCGAGGGCAAGATTTTTGTTGCCAAGAACGGAACCTTCTCGAAAAAGAGTTTCTCTCGAAAGAAGTAAGTGGGAGGAAAGTAGAACTTCGATGAAGTACTACCTCTTGAACAGGATAGTGGTGCAGCTCAGAAAATGTTCTGTGATGCCTACACCAATGTAAGAGGAAATTAATGATGATGATCAAGGTACTTGGATCAAGTTGCTACCGAATCAGAGGTCCTCAAGGACACGTTCCGCACTGCAGTGGTACGGCAACCCTGTCCTAGAAATCATGTTGTTAGACAACGGTGAACCTTGAACTATGAAGAAGCGATGGCGGGCCCAGATTCCAACAAATGGCTAGAAGCCATGAAATCCGAGATAGAATCCATGTATGAAAACAAAGTGTGGACTTTGGTGACTTGCCCGATGATGATCGGCGAGCGATAGAAAACAAATGGATCTTTAAGAAGAAGACGGACGCGGATGGTAATGTCACCATCTATAAAGCTCGACTTGTCGCTAAGGGTTATCGGCAAGTTCAAGGGATTGACTACGATGAGACTTTCTCTCCCGTAGCGAATCTTAAGTCCGTCCGAATCATGTTAGCAATTGCCGCATACTATGATTATGAGATATGGCAGATGGACGTCAAAACAGCATTCCTTAACGGTTATCTTAAGGAAGAGCTGTATATGATGCAGCCGGAAGGTTTTGTCGATCCTAAGGACGCTAACAAAGTATGCAAGCTCCAAATGATCCATTTATGGGCTGGTGCAAGCATCTCGGAGTTGGAACATTCGCTTTGATGAGATGATCAAAGCGTTTGGGTTTATGCAGACTTATGGAGAAGCCTGCGTTTACAAGAAAGTGAGTGGGAGCTCTGTAGCATTTCTCATATTATATGTAGATGACATACTTTTGATGGGAAATGATATAGAATTCTTGGACAGCATTAAGGCCTACTTGAATAAGTGTTTTTCAATGAAAGGACCTTGGAGAAGCTGCTTATATATTAGGCATCAAGATCTATAGAGATAGATCGAGACGCCTCATAGGTCTTTCACAAAGCACATACCTTGATAAGATTTTGAAGAAGTTCAAAATGGATCAGTCCAAGAAAGGGTTCTTGCTCATTGCAAGGTGTGAAATTGAGCTCAGCTCAATGCCGACCAATTAATGCTAAAGATAAAGAAGAGATGAGTGTCATCCCTATGCCTCAGCCATAGGATCTATTATGTATGCCATGTCTGTGTACTGCACTGATGTAAACCTTGCCGTAAGTTTGGTAGGAAGGTACCAAAGTAATCCCGGCAAGGAACACCGGACAGCGGTCAAGAATATCTGAAGTACACGAAAAGGACAAAGGACATGTTTCGTTTATGGAGGTGACGAAGAGCTCGTCAGAACGGGTTACGCCGACGCTTAGCTTCGACACAGATCCGGATGACTCTAAGTCACAAACCGGATACGTGTATATGTTGAATGGTGGAGCAATGAAGTGCGGTAGCAAGCAGAGCGTCGTGGCGGGATCTACATGAGAAGCGGAGTACATGGCAGCCTCGGAGGCGGTGCATGAAGCAATTTGGGTGAAGGAGTTCATCACCGACCTAGGAGTCATACCCAATGCGTCGGGCCGATCAAACTCTTCTGTGACAACACTGGAGCTATTGCCCTTGCCAAGGAGCCCAGGTTTCACAAGAAGACCAGGCACATCAAGCGTCGCTTCAACTCCATCCGTGAAAACGTTCAGGATGGAGACATAGAAATTTGTAAAGTGCCCACTCGGTAATGCATCATCATAATGAGCTCAAAGTGATCAAGTGTCTGATCACGGGATCATGCATTACGGTACGAGTAAAGTGACTTGCCGGTAACGAGACTAAACGAGGTATTGGGATACCGACGATCGAGTCTCGGGCAAGTAACATACCATCAGACAAAGGGAATAGCATACGGGTTGCTTGAACCCTCGACATCGTGGTTCATCCGATGACAACATCGAGGAGCGTAGGAACCAACATGGGTATCCAGATCCCGCTGTTGGTTATTGACCGGAGAGCTGCCTCGGTCATGTTCGCATGTCTCCCGAACCCGTAGGGTCTACACACTTAAGGTTCGGTGACGCTTAGGGTTAATAGGAAGACAAGTATGTGATTACCGAATGTTGTTGAGTCCGGATGAGATCCCGGATGTCACGAGGAGTTAGGAATGGTCCGGAGGTAAAGATTTATATATGGAAAGTGGTTAAACGGACTCGGAAAGTTTCGGGGTATACTGGTAATGTACCGGGCCACCGGGAGAGTTCGGAGGTCCACCGGGAGGCCACCCCTCCGGGGGCCACATGGGCTAAGTGGAGAGGGAGCCAGCCTGGTGGGCTGGGCGCACCTCCCACCTAGGCCCATGCTTGGCTAGGGCATGGGGAGGAAACCCTAAAGGGGCGCCTCAGCTTGGGGGCAAGCCACCTCCCTCCTCCCTTTGTCACGCCGCCCATCTAGGGTTTCCCTAGATGGCCGGCCCCCTTGCCCTCTCCTCCTATAAATAGAGGGTGGGGGAGGGCTGCACACACCATTGAAGGCGCAGCCCTCCCTCCCCAACACCTCTCTTTCTCCACGCTTGAGCTTGGCGAAGCCCTCACGGAGAACTGCCAGTACCAACCGCACCACGCCGCCGTCGGCTGCCATTGGAGTTGTCTTCCTCAACCTCTCCTTCATCCTTGCTGGATCAAGACGGAGGAGACGCCATCGTCCCGCACGCGTGTGTTGAACGCGGAGGTGCTGTCCGCTCAGCACTTGGTCATCGGTGATCGGAATCACGTTGGGAACGTCTTCATCATCACCACTCCCTCGAACGCTTCCGTACTCGATCTACAAGTGGTATGTAGATGCAAACTCTCTCTCTTGACTCGTTGCTTAGATGAACTCATAGATAGATCTTGGTGAAACCGTAGGAAAATTTTAATTTTCTGCAAGTTCCCCAACAGTGGGAAGCCCAGTCCGCGGAGGAAATGGGGAAGAAATACTACCCTCTGATGGGGCCTGGGATTGGGGAAGAGCTCTCCCTCGTCGGGGAGCCGATGCGCGATGTTGCTGGACAAATATCCGGCGTCGCGCAGCTTCTGGATCTGCCCCTCCGTGACGGAGGAGGCCATCCACTTACCTCCCGCTCCGGACATAGTTGGAGAAGGTTGAGGTGAGAAGTGCGGACTTGGGCGCTAGAGCTCGAGTTCACGGAGATGGATAAGCCAAGGAGGAAGAAGGCGCAGGTAAAAGGGTTGGATCTTTATCCCCTTATATGGGCGGACAAAAACATGTGTCCCCGCCAGCCTGGTAAAACTCGCTTATCCCCCAAGCGTCACAATCAATGGCGCGGTTGGGTTACCCACGTCCGTATTGATGGGAATCCCGGAATAAGGGGAACACGATCTCTGCTTCGACAAGACGTGCCAAGGAAACCGCCTCGCTAAACGCATGGAGGTGGAACAATAAAAACGAGTAAAGGCTTGGTAATGGCATGATGTCACGCCACTAAATACGTCAGCAGATTGAACTTGTGTAATATTATTCTCTCTACGGTGTTATGTGGAATTTATCTTTGCAGAGCCGGACACTATCCTGGTGTTCACAATCTTTTATAAATTATTCGGAGGAAGAACCCGCCTTGCAATGCCGAAGACAATATGCGCGCCGGACTCGTCATTGAAGCCTGGTTCAGGGCTACCGAGGGAGTTCCAGACTAGGGGGTGTCCGGATAGCGAACTATCATCATCGGCCGGACTCCAAGACTATGAAGATACAAGATTGAAGACTTACGTCCCGTGTCCGGATGGGACTTTCCTTGGCGTGGAAGGCAAGCTTGGCGATACGGATATGTAGATCTCCTACCATTGTAACCGACTGTGTAACCCTAGCCCTCTCCGGTGTCTATATAAACCAGATGGCTTTAGTCCATAGGACGAACAACAATCATACCATAGGCTAGCTTCTAGGGTTTAGCCTCTTTGATCTCGTGGTAGATCCACTCTTGTAACACACATCATCAATATTAATCAAGCAGACGTAGGGTTTTACCTCCATCAAGAGGGCCCGAACCTGGGTAAAACATCGTGTCCCTTGTCTCATGTTACCATCCACCTAGACGCACAGTTCGGGACCCCCTACCCGAGATCCGCCGGTTTTGACACCGACAATCGCCGACAAGTCTCGTGAGTGACAAAAGCATTCTTGGTGGCAAGGTTACGAATGCGATTGACGTCCACCAAGAGGCTTTGCATTTGACGCTTTAGCCAGGAGTGATGCTTGTCTTGCTTTTGATGCAGCGCCACAAGAAGTTCTCGATCGTTGAGGACTCGAGAGCGCTTCCGAGGCCTTTGGCCAATTGTGCTCTCAGTGGCTTCAGTCCATGCACGATGAGGCAGACGTGTGTTCCCAGCCAGGGGATAGACACGAGATACCGCTTGGACGCCCTCCATAGGTAGAGAGAAGCTGTGGTGATCTACGTTCTGAAGACTTAGAGGCGTTTAAGGTGCTCGTGGTATATGGCTTCATCAGACATATCAACCTCCGGTACAAAGATCGATGATTGTGAGCAGAGGGTTGATAGTTGATAGCAGAGTGCATCTTGATGAGGCGCATGACCCATGGAGCATAGAACTTCGCACCAAACAGATCGAGATCCAGATGCAGCTAATTGCCTTATGAAGAAATCTTGCGTGTTGAAGCTGATGCCATTGAGGATGTAGAAAACCAATGTCTTCATTGCTCCTTCAAGCTTTGCAGACGATGAATGCCCTTTGATAGGCCATAGAGTTCGCCTGATGATGTGATATATGGTGCGAGGCAGATACTCAAGGTCATCAACAAAGAAGTGCTGAGGGTATTCAAAGATCGTGGTGGCGATGGCTTCATCATGCTCAAGATCTCGACTCATGTCCGGTTCTCGCTTATGAAATATGCTTTCCAAGGCATCGCGGTGTAGTTGACATCCGTGTTCAAACAGCTCCCCGGAGTGGGTAGGCCTGTGAGCTCAATGATGTCAAGAGCTTTGGCTTCATGAAGGATATTTCCGATTATCCACTCGAGAACCCATGTCTTCGTGATCTCTGTTGTAGCCATGATGTGGAGTGTGGCATAGAATTGAAGCACTAATTCTTCATTCCATTGCTCTTTGTATACATTATGAAGCCAAGCAGACTGCATCATGAAAGCAATCAAGTGCTTCTTCTAAGCACGGCAGTCCGCAATGGCTTCAAAGGTCGAGGCGCATATGAGGGAAAATGCGGCCTTGGTCATACAGAACACGTGAGTAATAGCTTCTGGCCGATAGCTCCAGAACCGGTCATATGAGATCCTTGGCCTTGTGTAGGGGTTCTTTGCCTTTGTCCAAAAGAAAGTATTGTGGGCTTTGAAGCCGTTTGCATTGAAAAGAACCCGTTGAGGTGGCAAAGGTTTAGAAACCTTGGCGATCTTGGCTTCGCACGGACCGGAGGCCTATGCGCAATATGATAGTCGAATTGAGGACCGTGAGGCATGAGGCGGAGGGACGGAACAAGCCATCTTATCGTGACTAGCTCGCCATAGTTGTATGCTTTCTCGATTGTGTAGGGCCTTGGTATGAACAGAGCAAAGGGCGAATCGAGGCTTCAGTCAGCCGAGCAGACGCCGGGAGCAAAGTGGCCACATTGGCTTCAGCACATTTCCTTCAAGTGGCTTCAGGAGCGGTTGGGACAGTTCCACATTGGCTTCAGCCATGACCACGTCATTGGCTTCATTGGTGTTGGAGGTGGCAGCCTCATTGTTTTCAACCTCCACTTGAGGAGCTGGAGGGTCGGGCACTGGCACGTTGATATCGGGGATCACTTCTTCAATTACTGGGGGTGTAGGAACACGTTCTTCTTCTTCTTCTTGGGTGTCAGCGGCTGATGCAGCCGGATTGTCTTCAGCAGCTTTGGCTTCAGACTCAGAGACATTCACAGTTGGAGTGGCTTCTGAAAACACTTGACGTGCAACAGGTTGGTGGTGCACTTCTCCTTCGAACGCCGGAAGAGGCACTTGAGGCCTTTGACCTTTGCGAAGCTGCGAAATCATTGGCGACGCCTTTGGAGATGGGGTTGCACTGGCCTCAAAGTCTTCCTCTTCTTCTTGGTGTTGCTGTTGGGGAGTGACTTGTTGTTGGGGAGTACTGGGGAAGTCTTGTTGTTGTGGGCGATCAGCCCATGAAGCATCCTGTGCAATTGGCGTCAGAGGACAAACAATGCTGATGAGTTCGTTGTTCATCTTAACAAAGCGATGATACCACATTGTACTCGATTTGAGGAAGAACTTCATCATCTTCAACATTGTCATGGTGACCAATGTCTTCAACAAAGGGGGGGGATCACTTTGGAATCTCTTGACCAGGAGCCTCTCATGAAGGTGCTCATGAACAGTCATTCGAAGTTCTTGGGTTGCAGACGCGGGACGAACAACTGAAATGGGTTCAAAAATCAAGGGCTCAGAGGAGCAGCCCAATTCTTCTTGGTCTTTAGCTTCTTCTTGGAGGGAGCAGCATCGAGGCGCCAGATTTTTCCTTTTTCTCGCTTCAGCCTCGGCAGCCCTCGTCTTTTTCTCGCTCGAGAAGCGATTGATCGTACCTTTGGCTTCGAGCTACCATGCTGCTTGGGAAGACTATGCGGGCTCTTCCCGCCTTGAAGGTGCAGCTTGGTCACCGAAGACTTCTTTTTCTTTGCAGCCATCCTGGGTCGATGCTGTGACGGCCAAGTGCCTTGGCGCTTCTCGGCCTCATTGTAGGCAAGCACACACTTGTCAGCCAGAGCCTTTATGCGCTCACGAGAGCCTCTGGCTTCTTCACGCTTCTTGACAAAATTTTCTTTGAGGTCGTGCAGCATGACCTTGAAGTTGTTGACGTCTTGCACACCGAGTGCAGCCATATGCTTCTTGAACTGAGCCTTCTCATAGTCAATATTTTGCTTCAGTTCAACAATCCGCTGAGCTAGAGCTAGCTCAGAAGCAATGGCGCCATTGAAAGAGACGCTGAGGCCAATTGGAAGTTGCAGATCTTCAAAGCTGATGTTTGGTGTGTCAAACCACTCATCAATGAAGTGATAGATGATTGCCACATCAAAGAGAGGCAAGTTGTTGAAGATTTCTGCTTCTTCTTTGCTATTGATAAGCTGCTCAAGAGCATCATCTGCAAGATCGTCATCACTTGACAGATCAATGTGCTCTTCACGCAGAGAATGGCAAGGAGTCGATGTCGATTCAAGACTCTTGACACTTTTCTTTCTCTTCTCCGTCTTCTTGGAGATGCGGATTGATCCTCGATCGTAATCGCTTCAGGAGGTGCGATGGCTAGTGGCTTCACACGAGAAGCTTTTGGAGGAGCAAATGCTTTGGAGCCTTGACTTTCTTAAGCTTCGCGGCTTTTGAGCAGGAGCATGAGCTGGAGCCGGGCTTCATCAGAGTCATCATTGTCATCGAGAGTGATCCACTTTGGCACCTTGGACCAAAATATAAGTGATGAGGCCTTCAAGGTTTGAAAGCGGACCGATGACATTGGGTTCACGTCACGTGAGCCGTCGGCCAAGACGGGGAGCGAGAGGGACCAGGTTGAAGTCTAATCCCAATGACTTCTTGTTTTCCTTGCGAAGCCTTTGCGTCTTTGGAAGTTGCGCTTGAAGAGATTGTCATCGCGACACTAGAGCAAAGACGTTGGGTCGGCATTTTAATTTGAGGTCCACGGACCATGCAAGGATAGAAACCTTGTGCAATAGCTTCACCATGCTCTAGGGAGGAGGCCTCAAATGTAATATCACCCCAAGGGCTTCTGATGGCATTCTTCTCGGCATATTCTTGTGTGACGAAATTGTACTTGAACCACTGTTCAGCCCAATAGCATCGAATCCATTGGATTTGTGTCTTGCGCTGATTATAAGTCTCTTCAGGATCTGTCTTGTACAGGTCTGCGAGGTCATCAGGCAGATCTTTTGAGGTTCCCTCACGACGCTGTCTGCCGCCCTTCCTGACTGATTTATCTGTAGCCATGAGCTTCAAACTGAATGGCTTCACAATCAAAGGCTTCAAAGGCTTGCGTTTGGTTGATGACAGTGAACTGGCCGGGAGAGTTGGTTTGATGTCGTAAGAATTCTGCAAACGAATGCGGACTATGAGAACCAAGGGATTCTCCCACGGACATGTACTGTGACAAAGATTAGAGATGCGAGGGAAGGGAAGAGGTCATATGCATTCTCGTAAGATTTTGAAGATAAATCGGTTTGAAGACATTGACCTCATGATGCGAAGACATTCACTTATACGCTGAGAGTTGGTTCCAGATTTGTACGAATCCGTGAATAAGTACAAGTGAGGAATCTAACTAGTTGTGAAGCTTAAGTGAATATACTAGGCAGTCGAGATGCAGACAGAATAGATCTAACTTTGTGTGGGCAGAAACCATTTTTGGCAAGTAGGATGAATCTTGAAGATCAAAAAGATGGTAAAAATAGAGATATATTTACCGCTTCGAAGAACTGCTAGATGGAAGGAAAGGAGGCCGAGCAGTTCAGTCCACCGTGCCCTAACTTGGCGACGGAGGACACCTACGGGCGGGCGGAGATGAAGATGTTCGCGGCGTGAGGACGGCGTCGGAGAAGTCGCGGCAGCTAAGCGCTTGTCGTCGTTGCCAAGAGCTAGCGGTGGCGCTAGGGTTTTGACGAGGTGGAGAGGTGGAAGAAGATTTTCTTTACCGCAGGGGACATGTATTTATAACGAGGTGTGTGGCGCAGCGCAATTACGCAGGTGCCCCTGGCGGTTCACATTTGAGGGGCACATGGCACGCATGCAACATACTGTGTGTTATCCCACGTTCCCACACTCGCTCGGTTTGTCGGAGGGTCGTTCGGGCTTCTCCGGAGTTCAACAGTAATGATGAATCATTTAAAACAGACTTAAAGTTTGTCTCTGTGTCTTCTGCTGACAAGGACGCATAGAAGACATTTGACAGTTTCAATAGAATGCATATTATTTGGACAGATAGAGTTTGAGATAGAAAGCATAGAGAGATTGGGGTCCGATCACATTCACTTAGTTCAAAAGATTCAACTTGAAGACATAGCTATAAGTGAATGTCAGAGAGGATGAAATATATATCGACAAAGAACCAAATCATCTTAGTGAAGAAAATCATGAAAATAGGTTGAAGTTGAAGTCAAATCAAATGCGAATAGCTTCAAGAAATAACGCCATGAGTGAAACACTTCAAACAAAGAAATTTGGTGGTGGCGTTACCCACCGTATAGGAAGTATTAGACCCAGACACGACGCACAATTATCGTGGTGCTCCGAAGTCAAATTCCACGTTAATGTATTCACACTTAGAATGTAAGTCTTCACTGATTGAAGATATACATTACTTCGTGTTGCACATCTAAGTCATCAACATGCATAAGTGTTAGGATGTGTGCTTGATCACGTGACATTTGAGTATTCCAAGATATTTAGCTTACACCGTAACTTGCAAAACCTTTTCCCATCCAAGGGCTTTGTGAAGATATCCGCCATTGCTCTTCAAAGGTTGACGTGAATGATGTCAATATCTTTCTTCATGACATGATCCCCGAGAAAATGATGACGAATTTCAATGTGCTTTGTCTTCGAGTCTTTGGACTGGATTGTTGGCAATCTTGATGGCGCTTTCGTTGTCGCAGAAAAGAGGTACTTGTGTCGATTGATGCCATAGTCCTTGAGAGTTTGCTTCATCCATAGAAGCCGAGAACAGCAAGATCCAACCGCAATGTATTCAGATTCTGCAGCTTGAGAGTGACACACAGTTACGCTTCTTTGAAGACCAACAGACGCAGTGATCGTCCCATAAAGTGACATGTGCCTGATGTAGACTTGCGATCCACTTTGTCACCAGCATAATCAGCATCCGAAAATCCAACTAAATCAAATTTTGAGCCCTTTGATACCATAATCCGAGTGTTGGGGTGTGAGCCAAATATCGAAGAATTCGCTTCACAGCTAAGTGATGCGATTCCTTTGGTGCCGCTTGGAATCGAGCACACATGCAAACACTAAGCATAATATCCGCCTAGATGCACATAGGTAAAGTAAGGAACCAATCATGGAGCGGTATACCTTTTGATCGAACTCTTTACCATTGTCGTCGGGACCCAAGTGGTGTTTAATGGCATTGGCGCCGTGTATCCTTTGCATTCTTGCATTCCAAACTTCTTCGGACAATCTTGGAGGTATTTTTCTTGAGATATAAAGATGCCATTTCTTTGTCGATTTAATTTGAAGACCAAGGAAGAACTTGAGCTCTCCCATCATGGACATCTCGATATTGCTCTTGCATCATGTATCCAAACTCATCACTATACTTACGGTTGGTGCGGCCGAAGATAATGTCATCCACATATATTTGGCATACAAACAGTTCACCATCATATGTCTTCGTGAAGAGTGTGGGATCAAGGGATCCAGGTTTGAAGCCTTTGCTCTTCGTGAAGTCTTTGATTGTATCATACCACGTGAGGGGCTTGTTTGAGGCCATACAATGCTTTATTTAGCTTGTACACCATATCGGATGTTTTGGATCTTCAAAGCCGGTGGTTGAGCGACATATACTTCTTCTTCAATCTTGCCGTTGAGAAATGCACTCTTCACATCCATTTGATAGAGCAAGATGTTGTGGTGGTTAGCATAGGCTAGTAGTATGCGAATAGCTTCAAGCCTAGCTACAGGAGCAAATGTTTCATTGAAGTCAATTCCTTCAACTTGAGTATATCCTTGAGCCACAAGCCTTGCTTTGTTTCTGACGACTTGACCATACTCATCTTGCTTGTTTTGATATATCCATTTGGTGCCAATAATGTTATGCTTGCGAGGGTCAGGACGCTTGACAAGTTCCCAAACATTATTCAGCTTGAACTGTTGAAGTTCTTCTTGCATAGCTTGAATCCATTCTGGTTCCATAAAAGCTTCAAAGAACTTTCTTGGGTTACGATATTGATACAAAGGAAAAGTGCCCACAGAAATTTGCTAATGTGTTGCTCTTGAGCGAGTAAGCGGACCAGGTGCGTTGATGCTATCGATTATCTTCTCAATCTGTACTTCATTTGCAACTCGAGGATGAACTGGACGAAGACTTTGCTCATGTTGATCGTTGTCGTTATTGGAAGGATTGTCTTTAGGCTGAGCATTGTCTTCAGGTTGGTTAGGTGCAGAAATGATAAGTTCCTCTTCAGGTTGTGCTTCAGAAGGCATGATTTCACTAGTTCCCATTAGCTTGATAGATTCATTTGGGTGGAGCTTCGTCTAGTGTGCTTGGCAGGAACTCTCTTTGTGAACCATTGGTTTCATCAAACCGCACATCTATAGTTTCGACGATTTTGTAGAGATAGAGATTGAAGACTCAGTAAGAGTGTGAGTCCTTTCCAGAATCGAGCATGAAGCCTTCGTGAGCTTTGGGTTCAAATTTTGACTTGTGATGAGGATCCTTGATCCAAAGACTTAGCCCCAAATACTCAAGTAATCGACATTTGGCTTCTTGCCAAGAAGGAGCTCATAGGATGTTTTGTTCGAAGCTTATGGATATAAACACGGTTGATGACGTGACAAGTTGTATCAATGGCTTCGTGCCGTAACTTTGTTGGTTTCTTGTACTCGTCGAGCATTGTTCGAGCCATCTCAATGAGGGTTCTGTTCTTGCGCTCCACGATGCCATTTTGCTAGGGTGTGTATGGAGCAGAGAACTCATGAGTGATTCCCATGGTATCTAGATAAAGATCAAGTCCGGTGTTCTTGAATTCAGTGTCGTTATCACTTCTGATATGCTTGATCTTGACGCCATAATTGTTCATTGCTCGATTGGCGAATAAATCGGAGACATCTTGCACTTCAGTCTTGTAGAGAATTATGTGCACCCATGTGTATCTTGAGTAGTCATCAACAATGACGAAGCCATAGAGACAAGCAGTTGTTGTGAGGGTAGAGTAATGAGTAGGGCCAAACAAATCCATGTGAAGCAGCTCAAGGGTTGAGATGTCATCATGATTGTCTTCGAGGGTGCTTTGCCCTAGTCATCTTTCCAGCTTCGCAGCACCACACAAATGATCCTTCTTGAACTTGACACCTTCGATGCCTATGACATGCTTCTTCTTGGCGAGTGTGTGTAAGTTCCTCATTCCAAAGATGCCCCACCTCCGATGCGAGCCAAGATTCAAGCTTTTGCAAGAAGACATACGGCAAGTTGTGGACCTGCCGAGAAATCTACCATGTATAGATCATCTTTCCTATACCCTTCAAAGACTAGAGACTTGTCGATTCCATTAGTACAAGGCAATGATATTTTCCGAATATCACAATCATGTTCAAGTCACAAAGCATTGAGATGACATTAAGTTGAAACCAAGGGACTCGACAAGCATCACTTTGTCCATGTGTTGATCCTTTGATATTGCAACTCTACCTAGACCCAATACCTTGCTTTTACCAAAGGTCAAGAAATGTGATGTGACTCTTGTCCGATGGACGTAAGGTTGAGTCCATGAGAAGACTTCGATCACCAGTCATATGATTAGTGCATCCACCGTCCATAATCCATTCTCAAGCATGAGGTGTCATACCCTACAAGATAGTTAGGGGATAGGCTTCACCAAGAGTATTGTGAAGCATAAACATTTGACGAGCAAGTGGATTATTGAAGCTTAAATCAAGATTAGGACTGATGGGATGAATGGCAAACGATTCAGAACAAAATACATAGTGAGACCATTTGGGCATTTGATCTTGTGCCCTCGCAAGATGTTTTAGGTCCCCAAAGAATAGCTTCAGACGCCTTTGATTTTTGGTGGAGACCCTTTCCCGCAAAAAGAGAGTTAATTCTTCTTAACCACCCACATCTTCGTGGGGTGGCTTAGAAGCAATGAGTCTAAGTGCGACATCCGAGAATTTCGCTTTGGAGCCCTAGCAAATAGCCTTGCAGGAGATGAGTGATACTCATATGAATAAGGTAAAAGTTCTTAGTTCTATGAACATAGCGGTTTGAGGACACACGCTCATATTCATAAATTTGAGTACTGTTTCCTACAAAACATTGGCGTTAGGGTGACTCAAGTGAGTCCTCTGTCTGTATGAAGCCTTTGGACCATATGACGCCTTTGGTCTGGGGTTTGTCTTCTTCCCAGGTGGTGTCATGATGACATTCACTGGAAGATTCTCAAGACAGCTTTTGGGAACCCAGATCTTCTTCATAGGCGGTCCATTCCTACGCTTAGTACCAATATACCGCAAACACTTCACCATTCTGATTCTTGAACAGCTTATAGTTTGCATCAAAGGATTCATCAATGATAATAGGGTTAGCATGTGTAAAGCTGATAAGGTGGATGGATCCATGAAGGTCCCTTTGCAAAGAACCCGTGTGGTTTTGGGATACCGCTTTCAAAGCTTCCAAAGAGGGAACCATCAACATTCATTTTCCTCTCGAACCCAACACCCACTTTCCTAGGGTTTCGGTTCAGAATCCGCTTTTGAGGACATCACAAAGTGTCTCGATGCCCTTTCAGACTTTTATACATCCCTCGTTTCAAGCAATGTCTTCAACCTAGCATTTTCATCAAAGAATGGCGGTGGTATCCTCCGCAGAGGGGTTAGTTACCACATTGGTAGTTGAAGACAATGCAACGATAGCGTTAGCTTGAACATTCAGCAACAGAGGTAGTTATATCACGCTCAAGACATTTTAGACATGGTGGTTCAAATCCATCCTGAGCGGAACTGATCTGTTGAGCGCGAAGTGACTCATTCTCTTTTTGAAGATCTTCATGAGCCGCTCTCAATTTCTCAAGCTCTTGCTTCCTTTGAAGATAATCATAGGAGAGCCTTTCATGAGTAGTTGATAGCGTTTCATGACGACTTTCAAGTTCTTGGTACTTAGCATGAAGATTTTTAATGTCTTCAACTAAGGACCGTGAACGTGTCATTTCCGCGGCCCAATGTGTCATCGCTTTTGTCTAACAGCTTTTGGAGTATGTTCCATAGCTCTTTGTTGTTCAGTTGCAATTTTAGCAAGTGTTTTGTAGCTGGGTTTGGATTCACAATCAGAGTCATCTTCACTTGATGTTTGAAAGTAGGCATCACGTGATTTTACCTTGGCACCGCATGCCATGAAGCAGTAGGTGGGAGCAGGGTCGTCCTTGTCATCGCCTTGACGTTGGTGTAGAAGTCATTGTCTTGAGTGTTGAAGATGGACTTGGCAACATAGGTCGTGGCTAAAGCCATACTTGCAACGCCTGGTCGGACTCCTCTTCGATTCCACCTCCACTTCCTCGAAGCGGACTCCTCCTCTGAATCCATTTCCTTCCCAACAAAAGCACGAAGCTTTGCAGATGAGCTCTTCTTATGCGATGAAGACTTTGATGAAGACTTGGAAGAAGACTTTGAAGATTTCTTCTTTTTCTTGTCATCGTAATCATATTCCTTGCTCTTCTTCTTCTTCTTCTCATTGTCCCACCGTGGACACTCGTAGATATAGTGTCCAGCTTTTCTTGCACTTGTGACAGTTCTCTTCTTGTAGTCTTGAGTGGAAGCTTCATCATTTCTTGAGTTGGATCGTGAAGACTTTCAAGCCTTTCTTCCTAGTGAACTGGAACTTCTTCACAAGCATAGAAAGTTCCTTTCCAATGTCTTCGTGGATCATCGTAACCGCAATGATTCTTCTTCGATGAGGAAACAACTTTTGCCTTCAAAGCGAAGTTCGGCCATAGTTGGGACCATAGATATCTCTTTTCTCGAGATAGTTGGAACTCATGTGTGTTGAGCCTCTCAAGTATATCGACGGATCGAGTGTCTTGAAGTCATGACGTTCTTGTTTCATGAGGGCAAGGGTGTCAAAAGAGCTGTCAAGTGATCTTAGTAGTGTCTTGACGATTTCATGCTTGGTGACCTCAATGGCGCCGAGAGCATGAAGCTCATTTGTGATGTCAGTGAGGCGATCAAACGTGAGCTGGACATTTTCATTGTCGCTTTCTCTTGAAGCGGTTGAAGAGGTTGCGAAGAACACCGATTCTTTGATCTCTCTCGGGTTGAGACGCCTTCGTTGACCTTGGATAGCCAGTCCAGACTAGCTTCGACGCTTCCAGAGCACTCACACGGCCATAATGTCCTTTGGTCGATGACCACAGATGATGTTCTTTGCAAAGGAGTCCAGCTTGAATGAACTTCTTGACATCAGCAGGGTGACACCTTCACCAGATTTAGGAACGCCGTTCTTGACGACATACCGTAGGTCGACATCAATGGCTTCAGGATGCATGCGCATCTTATTCTTCCAAAGAGGGATAGTCGGCCCATCGAACACGGGCAAGCAGCGGAGACCTTGATTATCCCCGCAATCGACATAGCTAAAACTCCGTGTGGTTAAACCGAATCACACAAAACAAGGGAGTACCTTGCTCTGATACCAATTGAAAGTGCTAGTTATCAACTAGAGGGGGGTGAATAGGCGATTTTTATGAAAGTCTTCAAAACACGGATGTTTCGAAGACAAACAGCAGAAATGACCTAATTGATATGCAGCGGAAGATAAATTACAACAAGCAAGCCATAGTCAAGTATGCAATAATGTGAACGGACAAGACTAATAGCAGCTATGTAATAAGGATCAGGATGGAAGATAGTATGAAGCCAATCAACAAAAGTAGTCAAGCAATGAAGTCAAACAGTTATGACAAAGAGGCAATGACTTCACGAAGACAAACTCTGAGTAAAGGAGGGAAGGGATAGAACCAGTCACTTCTTGAAGACACAGGATGTGTTGGACAGCCCAGCTTCTTTGTGGCAACTGTACATCCGGTTAGGGAGGCTGAGATTCAACTCGTAAGACCGCGTCTTCACCTTATTCCTTGAGCTAAGGACACACAGTCCTCGCCCAATCACTCTGGTAAGTCTTCAAGGTAGACTTCCGAACCTTTCATGCAGACGTTCACCGCAATCCACAATGACTCTTGGATGCTCAGAACGCGACGCCTAACCGGCCGGAGGATTCACAGGTCCTCAAGTGTAATAAGTCTTTAGGTCACACAACAGAAAACTTCAGTGATGCCTAACACTCTTTGGCTCGGGGTGTTTTGGGCTTTGTCCTCGCAAGGATTTCTCTCTCAAAGGCTTCGAGGTGGGTTGCTCTCAAACGACAAAAGCCGTGGCACTAACTCCGAGCAGCCACCAATTTATAGTGTAGGGGTGGGCTATTTATAGCCACTAGGCAACCCGACCTGTTATGTCCGAAAATGACCCCGGTCACTAAGGAACCGACACGTGTTCCAACGGTCGATTTCAAACACTCATGGCAACTTTACTTGGGCTACAAGCAAAGCTGACTCATCCAGCTCTGGATAAGTTTTGCTCTCATTGTCTTCGTCAAGACATATGATTTGGGTTGAGCATCACTTCATTCATTCTGACTATGATCACTTGGACCCCACTTAACAGTACGGTGGTTCCTACGACTCAACAAAGAAGAAAAGGAAACAAAGAAACCATACGCCTTTCAAGGCTCCAGAGTCTTTACTCAATGTCTTCTCATGTCATAGTCTTCAATGTGAATATCTTCACATACCACCATTGTCTTCAATGTCTTCATACATTTTTAGGGGTCGTCTCCGGTAGGTAAACCGAATCAATGAGGGACACTACTGAGTTATCCTGCAATTCTCACAAACGCATTAGTCCCTCAACCACATTTGTCGTCAATACTCCAAAACCAACTAGGGGTGGCACTAGATGCACTTACATGAACGGAATATGCCCTAGAGGCTATAATAAAGTTGTTATTTATATTTCCTTATATCATGATAAATGTTTATTATTCATGCTAGAATTGTATTAACCGGAAACTTAGTACATGTGTGAATACAGAGACAAACAGAGTGTCACTAGTATGCCTCTACTTGACTAGCTCGTTGAATCAAAGATGGTTAAGTTTCCTAGCCATAGACATGAGTTGTCATTTGATTAACGGGATAACATCATTAGAGAATGATGTGATTGACTTGACCCATTCCGTTAGCTTAGCACTTGATCGTTTAGTTTGTTGCTATTGCTTTCTTTATGACTTATACAAGTTTCTATGACTATGAGATTATGAAACTCCCGAATACCGGAAGAACACTTAGTGTGCTATCAAACGTCACAACGTAACTGGGTGATTATAAAGATGCTCTACAGGTGTCTCCGAAGGTGTTTGTTGAGTTGGCATAGATCGAGATTAGGATTTGTCACTCCGATTGTCGGAGAGGTATCTCTGGCCCCTCTCGGTAATGCACATCACTATAAGCCTTGCAAGCAATGTGACTAATGAGTTAGTTACGGGATGATGCATTAAGGAACGAGTAAAGAGACTTGCCGGTAACGAGATTGAACTAGGTATTGAGATACCGATTATCGAATCTCGGGCAAGTAACATACCGATGACAAAGGGAACAACATATGTTGTTGTGCGGTTTGACCGATAAAGATCATCATAGAATATGTAGGAACCAATATGAGAATCCAGGTTCCGCTATTGGTTATTCACCGGAGATGAGTCTCGGTCATGTCTACATAGTTCTCGA
Source organism: Aegilops bicornis (assembly GCA_021605145.1). Lineage (NCBI taxonomy): Eukaryota > Viridiplantae > Streptophyta > Magnoliopsida > Poales > Poaceae > Aegilops > Aegilops bicornis. The sequence continues at coordinate 580,084,984 of CM038672.1, forward strand.
ACCCGTAGGGTCCGCACGCTTAACGTTCGATGACGATCGGCGTTATAAGTTTATGTGTTTTGATGTACCGAAGGTTGTTCGGAGTCCCGGATGAGATCACGGACATGACGAGGAGTCTCGAAATGATCGAGACATAAAGATTGATATATTGAAAGGTTATATTCGGACACCGGAAAGGTTCTAGGGGTCACCGGATAAATACCGGAGTACCAGGGAGTTACCGGAACACCCCGGAGGGTCAATGTGCCTTCATGGGCCTGAGTGGAAATAGAGGGCAGCAAGGGAGCTGGGGGCGCGCCCACCTAGGCCCAAACCGAAATGGTTTAGTGCTTAGGGGGCCGGCCCCCTCTTTCCTTCTCCCTTCCTCCTCTTTCCTTGCCCTCCAAGTTGGACTAGGAAAGGGGGAACCTACTCCTAGTAGGAGTAGGATTCCCCCCTTGGGGCACACCCTATGAGGCCGCCGGCTCCCTCCCCTTGCTCCTTTATATACAGGGGAGGGGGCACCCCTAGAACACATACGTTGGTTGTTTAGTCGTGTGCGGTGCCCCCCTTCACAGATTTTCACCTCGGTCATATCGTTGCAGTGCTTAGGCGAAGCCCTGCGTTGGTAACTTCATCATCACCGTCATCACGCCGTCAGGCCGTGAAGCTCTCCTCGACACTCACCGGATCTAGAGTTCGCTTGACGCCACCGAGCTGAACGTGTGTAGATCGCGGAGGTGCCATACTGTCGGTACTAGGAGCGGTCGGTTCGTGATGTCGTTTGACTACATCAACCGCGGTGTCATAACGCTTCGCTTCGCTCACGAGGGTACGTGGACAACACTCTCTCTCGTTGCTATGCATCACCTAGATGGATCTTGCGTGTGCGTAGGTATTTTTTTGAAATTACTGCGTTCCCCAACAGTGGCATCCGAGCCAGGTCTATGCATAGATGTTATATGCACCAGTAGAACACAAAGAGTTGTGGGCGATAATAGTCATACAGAAGCGGTGACGGCTAGAGTTTTGATCGAGATTAGGTTGATACAATGTTAGAAGGGATAGAAATGATTGATGGAATCGTTGTTGTATTGCTTGAGCCTCGTGGGCATATATATAGGAGTACATGATTTTTTTGAAATACAAGACAAGCCAGAATATTTCTTAATCTATTTTATGTTTCTAATCTAAATATTATACTCCATTTGATAATGTAGTGCCTATAGATTTTTGTAAAAGTCAAACTTTGCCAACTTTGACCAAATGTATAAAAAAACTGTCTACATCTACAATACCTCTGAAAATATAACTCACGATGTATTCAATAATGTACATTCAGTATTCTAGATGTATCTATTGTTTTTTATAAATATGGTTAAAGTTTGTGATGTTTGACTTCTGCAAAAATGTACAGACAGTACATTATGGAACGGAGGGAGCACTCAACACCAGGAAACCATCCCACGGGGAGTGGCTCCAACCAAGATTGTAGTATTGGGTTCTAAAAAAAAAAAGATTGTAGTATTGATCACAAAGCTCGGGAGATGACCTGCACTGTCCATCCATGCTGCAAAGTGCTCGTGCTCCAGGGACAACATGCATGTCATCTGTGCTCCATGTTATGTCAAATCCCAAACCCTATCCCGATCGTGGGCAAGGCAGGGGATGCAAGATGCTCTCTCTCTCTCATGCGCACTCGAGAGGCCGGCGCACACATGCAATATGTGGTGGAGCGGTCGAGATGGCCGGCCACCGAACATAGGCAGAGCATGGGAGCCGGGATGCGAAGGATGCCTCATCGCCTGGCTCATCATCAAGCTGTGGCGCCAGCTTTATCTGATCTGAGGCATGGACGGCACCAAAGCCTCCCCTGCTCCCAATCCCGTTATCCGTTTCCGATACGCACGACATGCGCAGAGCACAAAAAAGGGCTTGGTTGCCATGTCCACGGCTTGCAATCACTGTGAGATTCTTCAGTTTGATGCCTGGAAAGGCTGGCCGGCTCACAAGGTCGGAATCGCTATATGTTGTTTCTGAAGGAGAAAAGTATACTTTTCATCCTTCAACTCTTGGTGAAGTCTAGATTTGGTCCCCCAACTTTAAAACCGGACAACTTACACTCCCAACTACCGAAACCGGACAAGGTTTGTCCCTGGACTCGGTTTTGACCGGTTTTGGGTGTTGACTCATCCCTGTTTTGACCGGTGCTCACTCACATTCCTTTTATATCCGTGAACTTTTGAAATCCACATACACTTTTCAACTCTGTGTAGGTTTTTCAGGGTCGCGTATTTTTTTTAAAAAATAAACATACTTTTTTAAATCAGCGAACTATTCTGAAATTCGCATGCTTTTTTAAAAAATAAACATACTTTTTTCAAATCAGCGAACTATTCAGAAATTCACGTACTTTTTTCAAATCCGTGATTTTTTAACAGTTACGTACTTTTTCCAAATCCCCATATTTTCCCCAAGTTTGTGTAATTTTATCAAATCAAGTATTTTTCAAAGCCATGAACTGTTTTTGAAATTCGCATATTTATTTCAAATCAACATGCTTTTTAAAGTCCACATTGTTTTTCCAAATCTGTGTTCCTTTTATAATCTATGAACTTTGTTTGAAATTCACGTGCTTGTTTCAAGTTGAAATAATTTTGGAAATCCACATATTTTTGCGTAAAAGAAGTCCATATCCGCGTACATTTTTCAAGTTCACATAAAATTTTCAAATTCATGAACTCTTTCAAAAAAAGTATTCGAATATGAAAAGGTACATCAATTTTAAAAACTTAAATGAACTTAAAAAAGCTAAATGAACTTTAAAAAAAACGCAAAAAAACGCATATTCAGAAAAAGAACATGAACTTGGAAAAAGTACGCAGATTTTAGAAAAGTACACAAATTTTAAAAATGTTCACGTATTTGAAAAAAGTAACGAGGCTATTTGAATCGGAACTGTCAAAACCGGGGTAGGACAGCACCAAAACCGGTCAAAACCGTGATCAGGGATGAATCTTGTCCGGTCTCAGAAATTAAGGGTGCAAGTTGTCCGGTTTTAAAATTGAGGGACCAAATTTAGACTCCGCCTAGAATTGAGGGACGAAAAGTGTACTTCTCTCTTTCTGAAGCTGGTAGCACTAGTTCAGGTCCATCTATCTGTACCACTGTATCGGACGTTGTGCAGATAGAACTGTTCACTCACTGGTCACGGTCGAGCTGAGGCGGTAATACCTTATCTCTTTTTTTCCTTCTAGACTAGACAATACCTTATCTTGATAGCTTTGGGGCTACCGGAATAAAGGTGCGGCCAGCTGACGTGCCATAATTCCGGTCTCTGATTTCTGGCCACCATCATCATTTCGTACACCTTCCGCGGTATACACCGAGTGACGGAAAGGCTTTGGTACATGCAATGCATGTTACCCTGTACGCAGATTTTGGCATCGTACATGCAGCAGGTTCAACGGATCTATCTATCCTCCTCCATGGCGTGGCGTGCAGACCAGGGATAAGTTGGCCCCTCGGCTTCTCCCGTCGACGCAAACGAGAAACGAGAAAAGACAAATCAGAAAGACAGGGCACGTTGCAGCTGCACTGCACGGATCGACGAAGGGCGCTGTCAGTTCAAATGCTGCTGCCCATACCATACCAGTGGGTGGGCGCGCACGTGCGTGCCACCGTCGCAAACCCCCTTGTGCCCACGTCCACATGCGTGCGTGCGTGCGTGCGTGCGTGGCCGCAGGCCCGCGGCTTCGAAAGTCGCGTGTCGCGTGGGCTCTCGTGTTTGTGCGTGGGGGAGCCTGTTGCCAGAGGCGAGCTGAGGTTTGTCAAGGCGCTTGCACGGGGTTCGAGCCGTGTCACGTTGGCCTCGGGTTCAAGCCCGAGAAGCGGAACATGGCTCAGGCCAGGGAAGCGTGCGGCCGGAAACTTTGGGCACGTAGAGGTAGAGCATGTCCGTCCGGCTTCTCGTAAGGAGCGAACGGTTGAAGGACGAGGCGACCGAGCTCTGGCATGTCAAGTGCGCATAAAGAACGAGCTGTGTCATATCGTCCGGATGACCGGATTCGATTTCCGAGTAGCTACGTGGACCAACGACTGCCTTGCGAATGATGCGCACTACTGTCTACACATGCCTGGGCATTCAAAATCATCTCCATCCTGCCACCTACTCCCTCCATCCGTGAATAAGTATACAATCTAGGTTTTTTCCTAAGTTAGAGTTCTTAAAATTGGGTGTGGCTAGGTCTATACTAGTATATAAGAAGAAAAGGAAAAAATTGAAAAGAAATTTTGTCTCCATGAACTATCAAAGGCATATAGCATCGACTGAGACATAACGAAGTCTTAATCGACTGAGACATAGCAAAAATGTTTAAAATTTTAACCAACTTTATAGAGAAAAGTAGACGCATTTATGGACTAAATTAGTGTCACTAGATTCGTTTTAAAATATAGTTTCATAATGTATCAATTTGTTATCATATATGGTACTACTTTTTTGTACAAAGTTGGTTAAAATTTTAAAACTTTGACTTAAAACAAAACCTAAATGTACGCTAATTCACGAATGAAGGGAGTACCGTACATTTTATTTTAGGCCAGTGTCGTAGAAGTTGTTTTCTACACTAGTCTGTTTACAGGCAACAGGGAATTGGTTCCCCTAACTTTTTCTGATGAAATTATTTTCCCTAGTAGGCAGAACATAGATTCTCAAAAGTAAACACACACGAAAGCTACTACATAGTTTTTTGAAAATAAAATAAAATCGACGAACCCTAATTCGCGCGCAAGTCATGGGTAGCAACCAAATGAACACCCTCCCACCACCCATATGGCAATGGGCCAATCCCCCCGTGTTGTTCAAACCCCCCCCCCCCCCCCCCAATCGATTTTCAAAGGTTCTAAAATCTTTCCCCGATAATTTATTTTCTATGTTCTTTGTTTTCTACAGCCGTTTTTATTCTGGTCTTTACATTTTTGGTTTATGTTATGCCTCTTTCTTTTAAAAAAATATGGATGTTAATGAATATGTGAATATTTTTAAAATTCTTTAAATTTTTGGAGAATTTATGAATTTTTTTAGAATGTTTTAATAGTAAACATAAACATTTAAAAAATTATAAATTGTATTTTAATAATACCTTTTCAAAATACCATTGTGAATGTTTTTAACATTTCAGAGCAGTTTTTAAAACTTATGCAGTACCCAATTCTTAGGCAGTTTACAGTAGGTCCGGCTTTGATTTACAATTTTGGACAGAAAAAACTAATGCATACCCCCTCCGTCCCAAAATTATTGTTTTAGATTTCTCTAAATACGAATGTATCAAGTCACATTTTAGTATTAGATACATCCGTATCTTGACAAATCGAAGACAAGAATTTTGGGACGGAGGGAGTACTACGTAAGGCAAATCCTTGTCCGCACATAAGTTGGGGGTAGCTACCAAACACGCACTCTCCCACCCTCCTCATGGTAATGGGCCGATCCACTCGAGATGTTAAGTGTCTAGTCGCCCGGGGTTCTGGAATGTTCTAGAACCTAGACTAATAACCCTTCACCATTTATTTTCTATTTTCATTTTTTCCTATTGTCTCTCTTATTCTGGTGTTTACATTTTGGTTTAATGTTTTATTTATATTTTTGAAAATCACATAATTTTATTAATTCATGAATGTTCAATAAATCCAGGAATATTTTCAAAATTTGTGGTTTTTGTAAAAAAACGGAAACCTTTAAAATTTAGAATATTCTAAAAATCTTGAACCTTTTTAAAATGTCAGAGCATCTTTGAAATTTACGTGATAAAAAAATAATTATTGAAAGGTTAATTTCTAAAATATTTTTTAAAAGATAAGGTCATTTTATAAATATAATTGCAGTAGACGGCCCTTTTATGCAGTTTAGGAAAGAATAAGTATGTCTGGTCTTCTTTTTATTTTCGAAATTTTCTAGAATTCTTGATTTATTTGAAAAATTCAGAAACAATTTCGAAAATTTATAATTTTTTTAAAACTTTAGAATATTCCTTCTAAAAATTCATGAACATTTTTACAAGTTCAGAGCATCTTTAAAATTTATCGACATTTTTTAAAATAATTATAATTATTTTACTTTTATGAATATTTTTAAAAAATGAACATCTTTTTTAAAAAAATTGGCAGTAGCCGACTCTTTTATGCAGTTTATCAGGGAAAAAGATAAGTAGGTCCGGTTTCTTTTTGTTTTTGGAGAAAGGAAAAAAGTATTTGACCAGAGTGGGATTTGAACCCACGCCCTTTCGGACCAGAGCCTTAATCTGGCGCCTTAGACCAACTCGGCCATCTGATCATATGTGCAATTCTCCGCCTTATCTTTAATACTATTTCAATAAATTACTAGCCAAAGTTTGAAAAAGGAGCTACTTGTGGTCCTTTCTGATCTTCTGTTATGTCTACTCTTACATAAACCAACTAATGGCTTAGCTGATGTACTTGGTCTCCAGTCCTTCCCGGGGCTTACTCTGATTTGGTTATAAGCAATGTCTCAAAACGTTGCTTACATTCTTCCTGGGCGCCTGCTGATGCTTTTGATGAGCTAAAGCCTTGATGGCTATTTAGCTGGTCATAGCTCAGCTAGATATAATTTAGGCGCTTTGGGTCATGTCTGGCTTTTGCTGCTTCCCTTTTTATGTTTCACTAGTTGTAAAAGACGCTGTGGTTTCTGGTAAAAGAAATCTGAGGGGAGCTCTCTTTACCATCTCTTTTACTAGCCACATTACATATACACTCCCTCCGTTCCTAAATATAAGACGTTTTGGCGGAACTGCCAAAACATCATATATTTGGAAATAGAGGGAGTATATATCAAGCAATCACAAATGTTTCAACCTTTTCTCTGGTTGCAATCATATATTTCAGAGTTGAAACCAACACAGACCATCCCATTTTTTCTCCTTGAGATTATTAAGCCAAAGACACAAGCATCCAGTCCAGAGGTCAGCACACCTAAGTTCTAATAAATAAAATTATTTTTAGGAGAATAAATAAACTAAAAGCCATCCCACCACCATCCGAGATTTTGGCCAGGAAATAACCAGGTCAGCAATGGCGATTCTCCACAGAAGTCCGCAAGCAGTGCACTATTTATTTGCTTTATGATACTGATCAGTTCCTTTGCTTGCTGGTCTACGCTACAGACTATATAGATCTTTTCATGTGCATCACTATCACCAAATTCCTGCAAATAGAAGTGGGAATTCAGAACTTTCTTAATCAATCAGCAATAAAAAATTGCTTGTCAAAATAAGTAACATGGAGATATCAAAAGAAGCAACATAACACTTCGCAAGCAAACATTAAACTAGGCGCCCATGCAGTACTGCAAAGTAACAGATTAAGAGTTTAGTACTGTAACCATATATTGATGGGCTAAATTGCTTGCTAACATGTAGTTTTGATATTTCGAAACAAAATGTGATACAATAAGAAATACCAGTTCACATGCAAATGCAAGAACATAAAATCCAGATAGTAAAGTCCAGACTCGAGAGGAAATAGCAGATATTCGTTGTGCTAGTTAGTTAGAATTGAACATCACAAAAATTTAACTAAAATTTACTGCTCTGATCATTCTGCTAAAGAAACATCATACATATCAAAAGCTAGATATTTGACATACTAGGGAGGGTACAATTGCTCCAAAGTACGTTATATCAGTGCAGAAACTGCATTAGTGTATCAAAAATATCCAAAAAGTACATGTCGCGGTGATCACGCGACAATGATTATCTGGTAAGAAGTATTTCTAAAGAAATCTCTAGAATTGCACCGACAGTTCTGCCGGACACGAGAACACCTCTGAGATATAGATATCTCATACATTCTGTCTTCCTAATTTAAAATTTCCTTTGCTTAGAAGTATATCAGTATATGTGACTTGGGGAAGCAACAAGAGACAACACCTACACGTCTAGAAGACTAGCAACCCTGAAAGCTTAGACAATGACCTTTTCCTTTTCTTTTAGAAAAACTTCAGAAAACTTGGACCTCCCAAATGTGGGCGGTTAAGCTCAATAACAGAGTGGTAATTGATAAATCAGTATATGGCCTGCCTTGGTCTGGATCATATAGTCATGGTTCACCCACTGGAATTACTACTTACAAATACAGAGTACAAGAGTTATGTAAGTATTATACTATCACACATCTAGAATTCATCGCAACTTAACATACGGAGAAATTTCATTCACCACAATATTGTGACAAATGGGGTCATGAAACAGAACAAATCAATGAGCCAAACAATAATTTATATCAAACTGACCCGTTCATAGTGTCTACAAGGAGCATCTCTTATGTACATTGCAACCACAACATGATCAAAGGGTACATGGCTATAACTTATCATATCCATACCTTACACATTCTTCATCGTCCTTGCCTCTCAGTTGGGATGCCGGATGATCCTTTGTAGCACGACGGTCCTTGCTCGGCGGATGTCTCGGCTACACCGGTCTGCCTGCTCCCCGAGGTCCTCGACGCTCTTCATGAAGGCCTCCAGCTTCTTCTTGATCTCCTCCACCCCGAACTTGACCGCCTCCTCGTCCCGCTCCGCGAAGTCCACGCAGTCGATCATTGAGCTGATCTCCATCTCCACCCGGTTGATGAGCACCCTGATGTTGTCCAGATCCTTGATGGCGATGAACGTGCCGACCTGCATTGCGCTCACCACCTCCTTCTGCCCACGGACGGCGTCCTGGTACCCTTTGAGCAGCGAGTCGATCCACTTCCCCATGGACCCTATCGGAATCGCAGCCGCCGCGGCCAATGCCGCTGCGACAGGCGGCGCGGCGATGGCCGCGGCGACCACCGAGCAGATGAGCACCGCCGCGAAGGTGCTCGCGAATATGACGCTCGACACCCGGCGCCACGCTTTGATGGTCTTGATCTTCTTGTCCAGCCGGTGCTTGCGCTGCTGCAGCTTCTCCAGCATGGCCAGCTGCTGCCGGTACACGGCCTGGAAGGCCTCGAAGAACTCGTCGGTGAAGGGGTCCCCGGCCGCCTTGAACTGGCGCAGCTCGTGCAGCGTGCGCGCGTACCGGGCGGCGGGCGCGGCGGTGGCGTCGTTGTCGTCCTCGTCGTCGAAGCGCTGGAGCGCGACGTGGAGGAGGAGCTGGGAGTCGCGGGCGCGCTTGAGGCACTTGTCGAGCGCGGTGCAGAAGTCGAGGGTGTGGAGGCTGCTCTCGAAGTAGTCCTCCACGAGGTCGAACAGCTCGGGGCTCTTCCAGATGTCCTTCTTGCAGTCGAGGATGACCTTGACCACCTCCTGGTTCATGTCCAGGAGGCAGCCGGTGACCTCGCGGAGGGAGTCGAGCGACATGGAGCGCACCTCGACCCCCACCGCCAGCGTGGAGATGGCGCGGCTGGTGCGGCGCTGCAGCGTGGAGTCGAAGGTGCGCACCTCCGGGTCGTGCCGGCACGCCGCCTCGTACGAGCTGAGCTCCTCCGCCGCGGCGGCGTGCGGCAGCCCCGACTCCGACGAGGTCGTCGGCCGGTGGGGCCTGCCGCCGCCGGCGCTGCTGCTGCTGGTGTTCCCCATTGCGGGAGGCGAAGACGGCCGGTGGCACCCGCAAATCAGACCCAGGATGGACGGACTTTTCACTGGATTTCGAGGAATCAGCAGCAGATCAGGAGCACGACGCGTCCGGGGACCAAATCGAGAAGCGCCTCAGCAAGCAGGACGGATCAGACCGGCGAGCATTGGCAGGAGCCCACAGAATCCTCGCAAGAAAATCCGGGAGCCGGGGAAGCGGATTCGAGCGGGGGGCAGAGGGAGAAGCTGCGAGCTTTATCGGCGGCGCGTCGGAGCAATCGGTCAAGAAAGCGAGGTTTCGGGGGAGATCGAAGATGAATGAGAATGAATGCAGGGAGGGAGGGGGATTGGGGGTGGTTTTGTGGAGTGTGGTTGTTGTCAGGTGTGGGGATGGCTTGTACGCATGACGAACGGACGGGGAGGTGGAGGTGGCGGTGGAGATGGATGGGCAGGCAGCAATGGCCGCCGGCGGAAGCAACCTGATGCTTCTCACTCCATCTCTAGGCGCGTGTGCGGCGGATGTGGTCTCATCTGATGATGCAATTGCAGCACTGCGATGATTGCAGTAGTGGAGTAAACACACGAGCAATTGCGCGTGTGCGTGTTGCTGCCCTGATTAGTTTTTGTCTCGAGGAAGCAAGCAATGAAGTAACGCACCACCGCAGCAGCAAAAAGGGAAAAGGCCAAAGTGCCACATCGAGTAATTTGCAAACTGATTTCTTTTCCTTCACAGCAATGCCCGCTTTCTGGCTGCATTATCTGGTGTGATTAATTCCACTTTTTCTCGAATATACTTAGGGCAACTCCAATGCGACACGTGCCGACCCATTCTCAAAACACGTCCGCGCGCCCGACCCAAATTTGTGCCTGAAATGCATCGACGCGGACACGAAGTGGCCGCACAGCGCGGACCCATTTGTCGACCGCACGTGTCTTTATTAATGAGGACCATAGACTGTTGGCCCACACGTCAACGACTACATCGGTGCGGACACGAAATGGCCGCGCCGTGCGGACCCACTTGTCGACCACACGTGTCTTTATTAATGAGGACCACAGACTGTTGGTCCTCATCCTCTTCCAGCCTCCCGTCCACATCTAGCCACCCTTCCGCTTCCATGTCGGTGACAACCCTAGCCACCCTTCTGCGTGCCACCATGGGCTTCTTCGCCGGGAAGAACAAGGGCAAGGCCGCATCCGCCCGCCCGACAAGGCAGCGGATAAGCGTCCGAGTGCATCAGGCGAGGTGGCACTGGGAGCACCGCATCCACCTCTCGTACCCCTATCACCCTGCCACATGACTGGCATTTGGATCCGAAGAGGATCCCAGTCAAGGCCGCCGCGGACGGCCTGGTGCACGCGTGAGGATGCGCGTTCGACGGCAAAGAATGACGCAAGAGCAACAGAGATCAACCCCATCTATGCAGCAAACTCTCCCGATTGGGAGGTCTGGTTCGTCTCGAGCATGAGGAGCTGGCCATGACGCCCAAAGACGTGCGGGTCGAGACTTTCACCGCCCCTCGTCGTGCGTGACGAGGACCGGGAGGAGGAGCCGCCTACCAGGCGGCGCTGGCGGCTGCCCTTCAAGAAAGCGAAGAGGAAGAGCAACACAAGGTGGAGCAGGAGGAGGCGGTGTACCAGGCGCGCCTGTCGGTGGCCATCGCGCTCTCCGCTTCCGGCGACTGTGTCATGCCGCCGCCCCTCGCTAAGCCCGAAGGCCGCCCACCCCCGTCAAGCCCGAGCGGTACACATGGGATGGAGTGATGCACGAGTGGGTCAGTGCGCCACCCGTATGGCTTGGGGCGACGCCGGCATAAGAGAAGCTCTATCTCACGCAGTGCTGGCGGAGGAGCGCCGTGAGGGTAAGCGCCTCAAGCAGTGGGAGCACGAGGCGGAGGAGAGCCGTGCCCGCGCTGCCCAGCCGACCGCGGTCAACCCAACGCAGCAGGACGTTGCCACAACTTGGGAGACGCTCGTCGACTTCACCGGCCTCGACGATGACGATGAGAACGCTTAGGGCAGCACGCCTCCTCCTCGTTTTTAGTTTTATTAAAAAAATATTTAATGTCATGTGGACTCATGGACACTCGCCGGCTTTTCTGACCGGCTTTTATGTTAATTAAATTTTTGAATTTTAAAATATTTGTGTTATTTTTTTTCGTGCAACATAAAAAACGGCTCAGGCCAGCGTTAGGCGCAATCGCCGACCCAAATACAAAAACGGACATGACTGTCCGCTGGGCTAATCCAAACGGACAAAAGGTGAACAAAACCGACGTCCATTTGGGTCGACCGGTTGAAGTTGCTCTTATTAATTCCATTTGGATCGTTCCCAGCATGCGATGGTGGTCTCAGAAGTAAAGAGTCTTATGGGTACAAGGGAGTGTTGTGTTACTCATATCTCTAGAGAGCAAAATAATGTTAGTCATGTGTTAGCAAACTTCGGTCGAACGGAGAACCGTACTGTGGTCTGGCTTCGCTCTGGACCTGCTAATGTCCCTAGTCTGCGTAGGGATGAATTCGTGTGCTCTTGAGTAATACAATCCTTTTACCTCCGCAAAAAAGAAAAAAACCGACGTCCATTTGGGTCGACCGGTTGAAGTTGCTCTTATTAATTCCATTTTAGCATAGTACAACAATTTCTCTTGAAAAATTCAGCTGGCGGATGGGGTTGAGAGCCGTCGTCACTCTCCGTTACTCCAGCTAAACATCTCTAGGCCTCGTCCACGTCTGGACGAAATCCTTGCAGAATCCCACACTCCATGCGTGCATCATCCAAACCGTGGCCGTTTTCCTTTGGTTTTCTTTGTGTGATCGCCAAGCTTCAGTTGCCTTTTTTATCCGTCCATCTATCCATCCAGCACCCATCCATGTGTTTGCTTGCTGTGTGTATACCTTACACTCGCACACGTCTTGATCAGAAATCACAAGGGCAAAACGGTGTGCTAGTAAATGATTAACCTATTTAATATTTACTACTGCATATAGTAAGTCCACTGAAATTACTGAGATCTAGTGCAAAGATTGAACAAGAGCGGTTTGGCGAGTGTGAACAGTGACAGCGCAGCACGGCGGGAGAAGAAAGGCGGGCACCGCCGGCCACCCGCGCCCGGCCGGACCAAATGGGACCGTCGTGGTCTGGTCTTTGCGGAGAAAATGACCTTTTCTTGGACAAGGCACGACGACATTTTACATTTTCCAGTGCACAGACGTGTGGTCCCATGCACATGACGTTCACATGATAGCTGACTCTGGTTCAGTTCTCAGGCCAGATCTGCTCCCTAAATTCACTAGGGACGCCTGCATATATCTCAACCAGGCCTTCGTGTGAAGGATTCAGGCTGTTTGGTAGTTCGTATATACTGTTGGATCTGCATTACACGTTTGTTAAAACATGTCTGAGCGTGGCTCGCTGGAAACTCCTCAGATCACATTTTCTCTAGAAGGGAGGGATGCGAGGTGTTTACTTGCATTTTCTTCAACCTCCATTAATCTCCTCTTTAATCTTCTATCTTTCATGTCCCTTTAATTTATACAACGGTGCTTCGATTTAAGGTAAGCTCTACACGAAGAAGATGCACATCGATGCTACGGTTCCATTCAGGCGATCGGTTTGTAGCTTCGTGCTCGTTATGTCGGACACGACGCCACGATCACTGTCCACCGCAGTCGCCATGGTCCGCGCGCACATTGTATTTCTTCTCCCTTTTCCTCTGCTAGCTCTTGACCCTATGGGTTAAGTGCAAGTGCTAGCTCTTAATCATACCTCATGCATGCAACCAAACACCGTGTTCATGTGCCGCTTGGGCCAATGCAGGCAACCAAAATGCACTTGCGTATATTACCCTAGATGCAGGCAACCAAGCAACTTACAGATGTCGCATATGATACTGTTTTTTCAGAGCCAGGCTGAGTGGAGAAGTGTATGCAATGCAGTTACTGTTGCAAACTGGAACCAAACACGCTCTAGCTGCGCGTTCTGTCGTGCTCTTTTCCTTCCATCTTTTTTTCCCGAGGGAACTCTTTTCCTTCGATCTGAACCGTGCATTTGTGATACGCTGACATTTATGTTTTATTTAGTTTCCACCACGGCCACGCTTTGGTTTAAACCACGTTTTTCACCCATACGGGTTCACTTTGAACCGCTCTGAGCAATTGAGGTGGCGGTAATTCCACCACGCCAGAGCCAGACCAACAAACGTCACTCTATCTTACTACACCGGCCGCTTAACTGTTACCGTGTCTGTCGACTCTCAAGCTCTCACGTCACTTCGAAGCAACGGAATCTATCCGCGCCGCGGCGCACAGCCAGCCGAACACGTACGTACGTGTTGAGTGATGGCATGCCGACCGATCGATCCATCTATCTCTCTGCACTGCACGTCTATCCAGCTGGAGCTGAGGAGGTTCGTCTGCGAACTTTCGGCCTGGGCGTGCTCGTTTCGTTTCATGGATCATCAGACACGCTCGCTTAACCGTTTTCCGTTGCTTGCCTTGCCACCGTATCCTTTCCGCGACTCGGATCGGATCACGGGAGATCGCTTCGCGGGCACAGGAGCGGTCGCCTTCCTGCGTCGTGTGTGTGCGCGTGTGGCCGCACGTCCTCCGAACCGATGGAGCGACGGAACAAGCAAATCATTATTGCCCGGGAAGAAGGAGCTGATGACCATGAGCTTGATCGATTAAGCATGCGCGCGTGCTGCGTGTGCCGTCTCCGAAAATAAATAAGTGCACGTTTGTGTTTGCCAAGGACCCGACGTACGTTCGTGTGCTTGTTTGGCGCTTTGGCGGGTGGTGCGCGGTGGATGATGGTAACGGCCCTATACCAATCACAATCATGAGCACGCGTTTTTTTACGTTAAACTAACGAAAATGTTAACGCCCACACGTGTGGCATTTAGAAATCCGCCCACACGTATTTGATGCCGTTCGATCCGTTTGCATGAATTTTAAAGCAATTGCCATCCGGGTCAAAAGCCACGTAAGCAAACGGTGCTATGCCGGCGAAACACTCATCGCCCGAACGCGTGTGGCAGCGCACCTTATCCTCTCGCCTCAGGCCCCCCCACCCCCACTCCACTCCCTTTCCCCCGCATCGACGGCGGCCATGCGCCAAGGAGCTCAACCCCGAGCGACTCCGGCGCCTCTCCCACACCTCCGGTGGCCGGCGAACGCCGACTAGTGCAGCCAGGTTTCTTCCCACCGCCCCGTGCCGCTCCTCTTCTTCCCCTCTACTAGTAATTCCCTCTCATATGTATCTTTGTGGTAACCAGTAGGTGGCCGGCGAGATGGGCGGTGGCAGGCGTGAGGCGGGAGGCGCGTTGGTGGTGAGCACCGGGTGGATCCCCCTTCTCCCATGGCGGCTTGGGTGGCGGTGAGGGAGAGCTGCGTGGTTTTCCCGGCTGTGAGTGGGAGGTCCAGGGGGGCCGGATGGCTGAAGCGGAGGAGGCGAGCGTACGCGGCT
This sequence comes from Aegilops bicornis, assembly GCA_021605145.1. NCBI lineage: Eukaryota > Viridiplantae > Streptophyta > Magnoliopsida > Poales > Poaceae > Aegilops > Aegilops bicornis. The sequence goes on from CM038672.1 coordinate 580,100,004, forward strand.
ACTTTTGGGGTTCGAGCTCCGCCGCCAAGACGCCGATCTATCTGCGATGCCGCCAAGGCTTACTCGCCAACTCCTGCCCCGGGAACGACGGCGGCGGGCCGACGGGTGTCCCTGGTGGGGCTCGACCTCCGTGGTGGGTGCAGGCGCGGGCCGGAGCTACTCGACCCGGTGGGCAAGCGCCACCCCATGTTCGTTGTCAACACCGATGGGCTTGTGGTCGTGGGAGGCAACAGCTTGTTCGTTAGGGCGTCGCGGTAGCCCAAAGAATCATCGCAATCACGACGACATCCGCGTGCTCGATGTGATCTTCAGGAAGGCCCGCCTGCTCCGTGCTCCTCCGGCACCCGATGTCATGGAGGTTTGATTTTCCCTCTTTCAGTTTCGTGTGTTGTGTGTTCATGCACACGGCAGCAGGGAGATGATTTTTGTTTGATCAATCATCTGAGTACTGTTTTCAATCTGAGAATTTAGCCTTTGTTTAGAATTGGATGGATAGTCTATAGTTTCCACGGGCAGTTTTCGAGCATGCAGTGATGGCAACTTTAGAGTCATGGCAATTTTTGATGATGCCATGGTAAATTTCAGAGGCATGGCAAATTTAACACCCATGGCATTTTAAGTTGGTCACATAGCTTAAACATGTGTACCTGTAGTAGTACCCTAGGTCACGAGGCCTGTTAATTATCTAGTGTTGTTATCTATAAAATACATGTGGTTAGATTGAGGTCAGAAATCATGGCAGCTGTTAAACTTTTATCGATGGCAATTCTATAACGTACATTCCTATTTATAAGCAAAACACCATGACAAATTTAGTTTATTGACCACGGCAAATTTAGTTTATTGATCATGGCAAACTGATTTTATTTGATCATGTCAAATTTAGTTTATTTGGTTCATGGCAAATTTAGTTTATTTGGTTCATGGCAAATTTAGTTTTCTAGTCATGGCAAATTTCGTTTTTTAACACGCCCACGACAATGTTTATGCTTTTGTTTCTTACTTAACCACGGCAAATTTAGTTTGTTGATAATGGCAAATTTAGTTTATTGACCAAGGCAAATTTAGTTTATTGATCATGGCAAACTGATTTTATTTGATCATGTCAAATTTAGTTTATTTGGTTCATGGCAAATTTAGTTTACTAGTCATGGCAAATTTAGTTTTTTAACACGCCCATGACAATCTTTTATACTTTTGTTTCTTAGTTAACCACGGCAATTTTAGGTTGTTGATAATGGCAAATTTAGTTTGTTGGCTATGGCAAAATTAGTTTATTGATCATGGCAAACTGATTTTATTTGATCATGTCAAATTTTGTTTATTTGGTTCATGGCAAATTTAGTTTACTAGTCATGGCGAATTTCAAATCGTGGCAAATTTTAGTTTACGTGAATTTCGCCGTGGCAAGTTTTGATACTGAATCTACCATGGCATTTTCTTGTTTATCTTGGACTTTTCAACCTTTTGTGTTTTTTTCACACACGGCAAATTCATCATACAAACAAGCGGCAATTCTTGATACTGAATTTGCCATGGCAATTTTCTCGTTCATATTTTTGATTTTCAACCTTTTGTGTTTTTTACACACGCGGCAAATTCATCATACCAAAACATGGCAATTCTTGATACAAATCTGCCATGCCAAGTTTTGATACGTTTTCAAATCAGGGCAATTTAGTTTACATGATTTTTCCTGTCATGGCAAGTTTCAATATGAATCTGCCATGGCAATTTTTCTTGGTAATGGCAAAATTAGTTTACGTGAATTTCTGTCGTGCCAATTTTCCTGTTCATATTTATGATTTTTTAACTTTTCTGTTTTTTACACACATGGCAAATTCATCATACAGTAACATGGCAATTATTGATATAAGTCTGCCGTGCCTAGTTTTGATACAAATTCATGGCAAATTTTAGTTTGTTGGTTCATGGCAAATTTAGTTTACAATTCATGGCAAATTTAGTTTACAATCCATGGCAAATTTAGTTTAGTGATCATGGCAATTTAGTTTAAATGATTTTTTCTGCCATGGCAAGTTTCAATATGAATCTGCCATGGCAATGTTTTCTTGTTCATGGCAAATTTAGTTTACATGAATTTCGTCGTGGCAAGTTTTGATACGAATTTGCCATGACACGTTTCTTGTTCATAGGTGAATTCCAAACCTTTTGTGTTTTTCAACACACATTAAATTCATCATACAAAACACGGCAATTCTTTGATACCAATCTGCCATGGCAAATCTCTTTGTTCATACTTGATTTTCAACATTTTGTGTTTTTCTCACACACGGCAAAATTCTCCTTGAAACATGGCAATTTTGATTAAACTTTCATGGCATTTTAATTAAAAATGCCATTGCATTATCTTTTATTGCCTTGTCAAATTTGTGTGTTCTTTTCACATGAATTTTTTAACTTTTTGCGTTTTTTCACATGGCAATATTGATTTTTGTTGTCATGGCAGATTTGCCATATTTCATTTTGGGCATTATATATGTGTTCATAAACCTTTGCCATCGTTAAAAAACAAATATAAACCTTTGTTCATGGTTAAACTCGAATGACATTTTCTGCTTTTTTCGAAGCAGCTGATGGCATTTTTTAGTATCTGAGCAAAATCTGGGCTTTTATTTGTACAGAAAAAAAGCAAAAACTAGGCCTTTTCATTTAATTTGTTGTTAGTGGGCTTTTCCCCGCTTTTTTTCACAGGGAAAAGGGATCAGGTCTGACGGAGGCGTGTGAAGTGTGGGTTCCCCTGTCAAACGAATTCGTACTTGTGATCGATCCCATTGTACCGTAGGAGTCGTGTGATACGATGCTCCTCCTGCCACACGTGTGGGCAGTTCTTATATTCACCCACACAAAATCATGTGGGCTGCCTGCGGGGTATGTCACACAGGGTCGTGTGGGCGGGTGTCCATCATGCCACACGTGTGGCAGTTATCCGAACCTTAAACTAAAAACGGAGACAACCCCTTAAAAAACGGAGGGAACCCAGCAATCGTGCTTCGGTGCCTGTGATTATGGACGGATGTCGCCATTGCTCGCGTGATTATGTCTCCTTTTCTCATCGTTACAACTTCGGAGAACCTGAATCCAATTCATGGAGTGGTAGTGTTATGTTAGGCTGTTAGCAGTCAAGGAGCCATGTCTCGACGAGATTACGGGAACAAATGAGTACGTACCGAGTCTCTAGGCACGCGCGTGATTGCAGAGCAGATAGGCTTGGACTCGATCGACTGGTGACGACCTTGCCGTTCGCCGATAAGCGATTGGATCCAAATCAATCACGCATTGACATGGCTTCCTCCCGTTGAGGGAGGAGTACGGACTGCAGAGTGCTACCGTGCGGGAGAGGGGCAGCACGTACACGACTGACCACACATTCTCCTCGTGCCAAAATTCAATCAATCAAACAAGATGAAATAAACAAGCCAGTTCCAGAAACTGAAAAAGATCAGCACTGCACCACGAAGATAATACGCTCTGGCCCTGGATCGTATTAGAAGAACTTCTGGATTTTGCTGAAAAGATGATAATCATACTTTCTGCTAGTGCGATGTTTTTTATTGGAAACCGGCAAGTGCACTGCTTACATTCATTAAAATTAAAAAAGAGAGAGTTTGAAACATATTTGTTATTGCGTCTAGAACGGTTTACCGATCTGCCCCTACACGAGTAATGCTACACATACGCGCAATCTTTGTATGAAGGTTACCTACCGGATGAATTAAAGGCATACGATTGGTTAGGGGATATGCCCCACCAATGAAATTCAAATGGGGGAGGGGAGCTAGCTTTCTGCCCCGTTAGGCCGTAAGGGGATCCCCAAGAATTGGAGGGGGAATCCCCAAGAACAAGATGAACACAAGAGGGAAAACAACAGGAACACTCAAGAACAAGTCCAATCATACATCCACTAGACAATCAAACACACAAGATCCACAAGGTACATGAACAACAAAGGAAAATAAGATGCATGGTAGAGTTCATCAGAAATACTATGAAGGAGATAAGGGCTTGATGATCTAGATAGATCCTTCCCTCAAGGGGGGTCTTCATCCACTAGGGATCTTCTCCAATGCAGGCCTTGAACTCCAATGGAGTGTCTCTCTCTCAAGAGAAATCCCACAAGGGGAGATACATGAGCTAGGCTCTAGTGTTTAGATCTATCCTTAGCTAAGTCTAAATGGAGGAGATGAAGGAGTATATATAGTCCTAGGCAAAGAGAGGGATAAGTGGGGGCGAAATGGTAAAACAAGGGCAAAGCCCGCAGCATCACACAGGGGGCCCCGTGCGCACGGGGTATCCAGAGACCTGGCGCATGAGCCCGTGCGCACGGGGTAAGTGGAGCCCGTGCGCACGGGGTATCCAGAGAGCTGGTGACTTAGCCCGTGCGCACGGGCTTGTACCGTGGGCACGGGGTCCTGTGGGCATGGGGTCCAAGGGCCCGTGCGCACGGGGTGTCCTGAAGCTCGCAACATGTCTTCTCTTGGACTCCCGTCGGTGCAGGTGGAACCTCGCCTTCTCCTTGACGGTTCCTTGTAGGTTTCAATGCTTCTCTCGAGGACGGTGTAGGTGCTCGCTTGTGATTGACCTCCTCCATGGCACGTTCATCATCGGGCTCAAACCTATATGGGCACATGGTAGGACGGTCAAGTAGTATACCATCCTCAAGGGAACTAAGAAGACACGCATTAAGGATGGAATTCACCTTAGTATGATTGAAGTAGAAGTTGAACGTGTCTCTTAGCGATGGGATTCTTGACATGGTGATGTTCATAGGATGCTTCGCATCATCCCCTCCCCCTTGGGAGAGATCCGACCTCGGATCGAAATCCAAACCATCATGGGAAAGAGATGATGTTGCCGTGTAGAAGTTGACGATCACCAAGCATGCATCATCTTGTAGTTTCAAATGGGCACTCTCCAATGTCGCACCGTCTTGTAATTCCTTCAAAAGGAGCAAAGATAACAAGCACTTGGAAAAACAAATGTGGTTGGCGTAAGAGCAAAACCAAACATTCAAGAGGTGATTCACCCAACAAGTGTTGTCATCAAGCATAGCATATGGTTTGACAAAGAAGTGTGGCATGGCATTTAAGCATGTAAGTTGAGCACAAGCAAGGATATCATGGAAACAAGCATGCATCACAAGTAATATGTGAAAGTCTCCAAGATCAATAAGCATAGATGCAACAATTGGAGGCAATCTATAATGAGCAAGATATATCATGTGAGAGGCACGAACATATATGTCATCAAGCCAAGAAAGCGAGTAATGGAACATGGATGATGCAACAAAGCAAGCAATCATAGAGATCAAGTCAAGCAAACTAGTAGTGCGAAGATGCAACGTACTAGAAGGAATCATGGCAAGCATGTCATGTGTGCAAATAGTGGGCATGGATAATGCACATGACATATCCCAAGCATGAAAACAAGATATGAGAAAAATATCATCAATATCATGAGGCACATGATAAACATGGCAATAGCAACAAGGATCTCCACCAAGCATGCAAATACACATATGAGTAGCATAATGGTGAATCATGGGTAGATGCAAGTAAGTGTCACAATTGCATGGCAAAGGCATAGGAGCAAAAATAACATGCAAAGTGAACATGGCAAGATGGGCATAGAGTATGTAATGGACAATAACCCATAACCATGTGAGAGCCATGTAGAAGAAATGCAAGACTCCGCGTGAAGAGAGCGGTGGGAAAGGCAATCCATGGGATCCCAAGTCATCATTTCTCTCTAGAGCTCGTTTTGTCAACTCGTGGGATTGCGATGTTGACAAGTATTCATGGGTACCTACACAAAACAAACACAATCCAAAGAAATTGTGCGCGTGGTAAATGTACACATCATCCATCATGATGTGTATGTGCACGTGTGAGTTAGCACAAGATAAGGAATGCTCAAAGAAATTTGAGGCATGGTATATGAATATGTCATCCATCATGAAAGAATAGTTGTTATGTATGACACGATGGGGACACAAGTTGAGCAAGCAAGTAGATGGAACATCGAAAGCATGTTTATTCATGGGGAACATATGGTGCACACAAGTAGTGGGATCATGCAATGGATAGGATGGATCAAAATCTCCTAAAATGTATGAGGAAACTATGGGGGTCTCCTCATGAGCAATAGTGGAAACATCATATGGAGAATATGAACAACATCCAAAACAATGCATATCGGAAGCTAGGTGGTCATGGCATGGCATATGAGATAAATGATGCAAAGGGAGCATATCAATATCATCACAAGAGAAACAAATGCCAATAACCATGGGCTTGTCATCTATGCCATATGTGCAAATTGGATTAATTTTAATGGCATATGCATAGTCACTATGATGAGATTGCAAATATGACATATGATTGATCTCATGCATAACATATGACAAGTCAAGTGGATTGTCAAACATGATGTGACCTAGAGAATTGTCACAAGAAATCCTATGTAACATGGCATCACAACTAGGCAATTCAACATGCTCATCATCATAGTCATCATAAAGTGGTAAGTCATGACATGAGGAAGTCGCACTAGCATGAAGCATGGGAATAGGTGGATCAACATCATGCAAGCAATCAATATCAAGAATGTCCACTAGTGGGACAAGAGCATCACCTTCACCTTTGTTACCTTGTTCAATCCACTCAAGTGGTGTAGGTGAGGTGGGAAAGACCAAATGGTGGTCATCATCATCTTGATGGAACAATGTGGGGGGGGGGTGCATCATATTCCACCATGGCCATCATCTTGTCCAAAGGGAGGACGGAGTCATCGCGAATCGACGCGTCATCATATATGGGACCTAGCACCAAATGAGAAGACACAATAGAGGAAAAGGTCAAGTCGTTAGTGTTGAAAGTGGCCTCACATGCCTCATCAACTATCTCACTCTCTCTATGTGGTGGTTCACTCACTCCCACAAGGTAGGTGCATTCAAACTCACATATGGTGGAGTCACTCATCTCACTCAAATGGTGGGGGTTGTGGCTCTCCTCACATGGGGGTTGTGGCAACACATCATATATGGGGCTAGTGGTGAAGTCACTCTCACTCTCAATATGGTGGCTAAAGTCACTCAAGTCATCATATGTCGCCGCGGTCGAAGGGAAAATCCCATGCTCAACCGTCTCGTAGTCGTCGTCATGGATGAAGGCCGAAGATGGCACAACATCACTCTCGCCATGGATGAAGGCCGAAGATGGCACATCATCACTCTCGCCTCCTAAGATGGAAGCATCATCCTTGCTCGCCACCTTGTCGCTTGCCTCCAAAGCTTGGTCCTTGAAGGTCTCCTTAGTCGTAATTTTTGCTGCACCGTCTTGAAAAATAGTTAAGGTAGACTCGGCATCATCAATGCCACAAAGAGAGATGGCGGTGAAGTCGCACTTGGGAGCATCGTCTTGGAGCTTGTCGGGCTTGGACATCGTGGTGGTACTAGCCTCATGCTTGTCGTAGATCTTGGTCGCCGCGAAGTTTTCTTCGGGTGGAGAAGCCTTGGCCTTCATGAGTTCTTGTTCCGCCTTGAGAGCACCAATGTAGTAGTCGTCGATGGACTTGTAGTTCTCGAGGAAGATAGTCTTGGAGATGTCGTTGTTCAATCCCATCATGAAGTGGAACTTCATCGAAATGGGGTCGTCCACGCCGGCTCGTCGCAAGGCAATCTTCATCTCCTTGAAGTACACGTCGATGGACTTGGATCCTTGGATGTGTTCTCCAATTCGCGTCGAAGTTGTTCCGTGTAGGTTGGAGGCACAAACTCTCGCTGCAAAGCTCTCTTTGTCTTGGGCCAACTCATGTCGTAGTACTCCGAAGGTGTGTGAAGCCACCATGTGGACGCGTAGTCATGGAAGTTTCTTGTGGCACACTTCACTTGATCTTCGGAAGGGACTTGATGTAGCTTGAGGTAGTCGTCCATCAAACGCTCCCACTCGAGGCACCCCTCGGGTTCTTGAGTCCCATAGAAAGGAATCTTGTGGTCGGTGTCGAGGTTGTAGTAGCTCGTGGAAGTCGCGGACTTGAGCTTGGGGAGCTTCTCTTGAGCGTAGTCTTGGGGTGCTTGTTGGCGAAGATGCCATTTGTCCGTAGGCGAAGATGCCTTGAAGTCACTTGGCGAAGATGCCAAGGGAGTTGAGGAAGCTGAAGCCTTGAGGTCGATGTCGCGACTCTGTATAGCCCGTGCGCACGGGGTTGCAGGAGGCCGTGTGCACGGGGTCCCGTGTGCACGGGGTCGGCGTCTGTGGGCACGGGGTGGCGGAGAAGCCAACTCGCCCAAAGAATGTGCTCTTCGTGGTCTTGTCGATGCCGATGCTTGTGTGTACTTGCCGGAGATGGTAGCACGGAAGTCTTTGCACTTGAGCGTCTTCTCGAAGATGAGGAAGACCGCTTGCGGTTCTTGATGAGGACCTTGAGCTCCTCCCATTGCTTGTCCATCTTGGCGTCGTTGGAGTTGTTCGTGGCATTGTACTCGTCGTTGTTGTTGTAGACCGAGGGTGAAATGCCTTGCCTATCCATCACAAGACTCAAGTAGAGGTGAGTAGGAAATGAGATGAACAATACCAAGTTACCTTTTCCCAAAGTTGAGGATGTATCTCGTTTCACTCAATGTGAGATTAAAGAATAGTGAAATTGGTAACGGACTTTATTATTTGAAGCGTCTCTTGATGTGCTTGGTTCTGTTGTGAAATCTGGATTCCTTTGCCAAGGCAATTGCACCAGTATTGTCACAAAAGATTTTCATTGGACCCGATGCACTAGGTATGACACCTAGATCGGATATGAACTCCTTCATCCAGACTCCTTCATTTGCTGCTTCCGAAGCAGCTACGTACTCCGCTTCACACGTAGATCCCGCCATGACGCTTTGCTTAGAACTGCACCAACTGACAGCTCCACTGTTCAATATAAATATGTATCCAATTTGTGACTTAGAGTCATCCGGATCAGTGTCAAAGCCTGCATCGACGTAACCATTTACAACGAGCTCTTTGTCACCTCCATAAATGAGAAACATATCCTTAGTCCTTTTCAGCTATTTCAGGATGTTCTTGACTGTTGTCCAGTGATCCACTCCTGGATTACTTTGGTACCTCTTTGCTAAACTAATAGCAAGGCACACATCAGGTCTGGTACACAACATTGCATACATGATAGAACCTATGGCTGCAGCATAGGGAAATGACTTTCATTTTCTCTCTATCTTCTGCAGTGGTCAGGCATTGAGTCTGACTCAACTTCACACCTTGTAACACAGGCAAGAACCCTTTCTTTGCTTGATCCATTTTGAACTTCTTCAAAACTTTATCAAGGTATGTGCTTTGTGAAAGTCCAATTAAGCGTCTTGACCTATCTCTATAGATCTTGATGCCCAATATATAAGCAGCTTCACGGAGGTCTTTCATTGAAAAACTCTTGTTCAAGTATCCTTTTATGCTATCCAGAAATTCTATATCATTTCCAATCAACAATATGTCATCCACATATAATATTAGAAATGCTACAGAGCTCCCACTCACTTTCTTGTAAATTCAGGCTTCTCCAAAAGTCTGTATAAAACCATATGCTTTGATCACACTATCAAAACGTTTATTCCAACTCCGAGATGCTTGCACTAGTCCATAAATGGATCGCTGGAGCTTGCACACTTTGTTAGCATCCTTTGGATCGATAAAATCGTCGGGTTGCATCATGTACAACTCTTCTTCTAGAAATCCATTCAGGAATGCCGTTTTACATCCATTTGCCAAATTTCATAATCATAAAATGTGGCAATTGCTAACATGATTCGGACGGACTTAAGCATCGCTACGGGTGACAAGGTCTCATCGTAGTCAACTCCTTGAACTTGTCGAAAACCTTTCGCAACAAGTCGAGCTTTGTACACAGTAACATTACCGTCAGCGTGAGTCTTCTTCTTGAAGATCCATTTATTCTCTATGGCTTGCCAATCATCGGGCAAGTTAACCAAAGTCCACACTTTGTTCTTATACATGGATCCCGTCTCAGATTTGATGGCCTCAAGCCTTTTCGCGGAATCTGGGCTCATCATCGCTTCCTCATAGTTCGTAGGTTCGTCATGGTCAAGTAACATGACCTCCAGAACAGGATTACCGTACCACTATGGTGCGGATCTTACTCTGGTTGACCTACGAGGTTCGGCAGTAACTTGATCTGAAGTTACATGATCATCATCATTAGCTTCCTCACTAATTGGTGTAAGAATCACAGGAACTGATTTCTGTGATGAACTACTTTCCAATAAGGGAGCAGGTACAGTTACCTCATCAAGTTCTACTTCCCCCCACTCATTTCTTTCGAGAGAAAGTCTTTCTCTAGAAAGGATCCATTCTTAGCAACGAATATCTTGCCTTCGGATCTGTGATAGAAGGTGTACCCAATAGTCTCTTTTGGGTATCCTATGAAGATACATTTCTCCGATTTGGGTTCGAGCTTATCAGGTTGAAGCTTTTTCACATAAGCATCGCAGACCCAAACTTTGATAGATGACAACTTGGGTTTCTTGCTAAACCACAGTTCATAAGGTGTCGTATCAACGGATTTAGATGGTGCCCTATTTAACGTGAATGCAGCCGTCTCTAAAGCATAACCCGAAAACGATAGCGGTAAATCAGTATGAGACATCATAGATCGCACCATATTTAATGAAGTGTGGTTATGACGTTCGGACACACCATTACGATGTGGTGTTTCGGGTGGCGTGAGTTGCGAAACTATTCCACATTGTTTCAAATGAAGACCAAACACGTAACTCAAATATTCTCCTCCGCGATCAGATCGCAGAAACTTTATTTTCTTGTTACGATGATTTTCCACTTCACTCTGAAATTCTTTGAACTTTTCAAATGTTTCAGACTTATGTTTCATCAAGTAGATATACCCATATCTGCTCAAATCATCTGTGAAGGTCAGAAAATAACAATACCCACCACGAGCCTCAATATTCATCGGACCGCATACATCAGTATGTATTATTTCCAATAAATCTGTTGCTCGCTCCATTGTTCCAGAGAACAGAGTTTTAGTCATCTTGCCCATGAGGCATGGTTTGCAAGTACCAAGTGATTCATAATCAAGTGATTCCAAAAGTCCATCAGTATGGAGTTTATTCATTGATAACCCACAAGTATAGGGGATCACAACAGTTTTCGAGGGTAGAGTATTCAACCCAAATTTATTGATTCGACACAAGGGGAGCCAAAGAATATTCTCAAGTATTAGCAGTTGAGTTGTCAATTCAACCACATCTGGATAACTTAATATGTGCAACAAAGTATTTAGTAGCAAATTAGTATGGAAGTAACGGTAACGGTGGAAAAAGTAACAGTAGCAGTTTTGTGGTAATTGTAATAGTGGCAACGATAAAGTAACTAAGCAAAGAGCAATATGTGAAAAGCTCGTAGGCATTAGATCGGTGATGGATAATTATGCCGGATGCGATTATTCATGCAACCGTTATAACATAGGGTGACACAGAACTAGCTCCAATTCATCAATATAATGTAGGCATGTATTCCGAATATAGTCATACGTGCTTATGGGAAAGAACTTGCATGACATCTTTTGTCCTACCCTCCCGTTGCAGTGGGGTCCTATTGGAAACTAAGGGATATTAAGGCCTCCTTTTAATAGAGTACCAGACCAAAGCATTAACACATAGTGAATACATGAACTCCTCAAACTACGGTCATCACCGGGAGTGGTCCCGATTATTGTCACTTCGGGTTTACCAGATCATAACACATAGTAGGTGACTATTGACTTGCAAGATAAGATCAAGAACTCACATATATTCATGAAAACATAATAGGTTTAGATATGAAATCATGGCACTCAGGCCCTAGTGACAAGCATTAAGCATAGCAAAGTCATAGCAACATCAATCTCAGAACATAATGGATACTAGGGATCGAACCCTAACAAAACTAACTCGATTACATGATAAATCTCATCCATCCCATCACCATCCAGCAAGCCTACGGTGGAATTACTCACGCACAACGGTGAGCATCATGAAATTGGTGATGGAGGAAGGTTGATGATGACGACGACGACAGATTCCCCTCTTCTGAGCCCCGAACGGACTCCAGATCAGCCCTGCCGAGAGAGTTAGGGCTTGGCGGCGGCTCCGTATCGTAAAACGCGATGAATCCTTTTCTCTGATTTTTTTCTCCCCGAACGTGAATATATGGAGTTGGAGTTGAGGTCGTCACCAGGGGGCCCACGAGGCAGGGGGCGCGTCCAGGGGGGTAGGCGCGCCCCCACCCTCGTGGACAGGGTGTGCGCCCGCTGGCCTTGATTCTTTTGCCAGTAATTTTTATTAATTCCAAAAAAATCTCCGCGAAGTTTCAGGTCATTCCGAGAACTTTTTTTCTGCACAAAAATAACACCATGGCAATTCTACTGAAAACAGTGTCAGTCCGGGTTAGTTCCATCCAAATCATGCAAGTTAGAGTCCAAAACAAGGGCAAAAGTGTTTGGAAAAGTAGATACGATGGAGACGTATCAACTCCCCCAAGCTTAAACCTTTGCTTGTTCTCAAGCAATTCAGTTGACAAACTGAAAGTGATAAAGAAAAACTTTTACAAACTCTGTTTGCTCTTGTTGTTGCAAATATGTAAAGCCAGCATTCAAGTTTTCAACAAAGATTATGAACTAACCATATTCACAATAACACTTAGGTCTCATGTTTACTCATATCAATGTCATAATCAACTAGCAAGCAATAATAATAAATCTCGGATGACAACACTTTCTCAAAACAATCATAATATGGTATAACAAGATAGCCCTTTCTGAGACCGCAAAACATAAATGCAGAGCACCTTTAAAGATCAAGGACTTACTAAACATTGTAATTCATGGTAAAAGAGATCCAATCATAGTCATACCCAATATAAATTAATAGCAATGGATGCAAATGACAGCGGTGCTCTCCAACTGGTACTTTTTAATAAGAGGGTGATGACTCAACATAAAAGTAAATAGATAGGCCCTTCGCAGAGGGAAGCAGGGATTTGTAGAGGTGCTAGAGCTCAATTTTAAAGCAGAGATAAGTAATATTTTGAGCGGCATACTTTCATTGTCAACATAACAACCGAGAGATCTCGATATCTTCCATGCTACACACATTATAGGCGGTTCCCAAGCAGAATGGTAAAGTTTATACTCCCCCTCCACCAACAAACATCAATCCATGGCTTGTCCGAAACAACGGGTGCCTCCAACTAGCAACAGTCCTGGGGGAGTTTTGTTTGTAATTATTTTAATTTGGTTTGAGCAAGGGACTGGGCATCCCGGTGACCAGCCATTTTCTCATGAGTGAGGAGCGGAGTCCACTCCTCTTGAGAATAACCCGCCTAGCATGGAAGATACAGACAACCCTAGTTGATACATGAGCTATTCGAGCATACAAAACAGAATTTCATTTGAAGGTTTAGAGTTTGGCACATACAAATTTACTTGGAATGACAGGTAGATACCGCATATAGGAAGGTATGGTGGACTCATATGGAATAACTTTGGGGTTTATGGAAGTGGATGCACAAGCAGTATTCCCGCTTAGTACAAGTGAAGGCTAGAAAAAGACTGGGAAGCGACCAACTAGAGAGCGACAACAGTCATGAACATGCATTAAAATTAATAAACATTGAGTGCAAGCATGAGTAGGATATAATCCACCATGATCATAAATATCTTGGAGGCTATGTTGATTTTGTTTCAACTACATGCATGAGCATGTGCCAAGTCAAGCCACTCGAATCATTCAAAGGAGGATACCACCCTATCATACCACATCACAACCATTTTAATAGCATGTTGGCACACAATGTAAACCATTATAAACTGCTAGCGGATTAAGCACGACATAAGCAACTACAATCTCTAATTGTCATTGCAAATATGTTCATTCATAATAGGCTGTATCAGGAACGATGAACTAATCATATTTACAAAAACAAGAGAGGTCGAGTTCATCCCAGCTTCTCTCATCTCAATCAGTCCATCATATATCGTCATTATTGCCTTTCACTTGCACGACCGAATGGTGTGTATAATAATAATAGTGCACATGCATTGGACTAAGCTGGGATCTGCAAGCATCTAATACAAAGGAGATGACAAGGTAATATGGGCTCTTGGTTAAATCAACAATAATGCATATAAGAGCCACTCAACATTTTCATTATGGTCTTCTCCTATCGACCCCCAAAGAAAAGAAAGGAAATAAAACTATTTACACGGGAAAGCTCCCAACAAGCAAAAACAAGAACGAGAAACCTTTTTGGGTTTTCTTTTAATTATTACTACTACAAGCATGGAAAGTAAACTAGCTAAAAGCTAAAACTAATTTTTTTGGTTTCCTTAAGGGTTTTCAAACACACAAGAAGAAAGCAAGAAAAAGGAAAATAAACTAGCATGGATAGTACAGTGAAAAAGTATGAGCACCGACAACTAGAATGAGTGTGTGAACATGAATGTAATGTCGGTGAGAAATACGTACTCCCCCAAGCTTAGGCTTTTGGCCTAAGTTGGTTTGTGCCCATGGATCAAAGTTGTAGTTGGGGTCGTACTGAGATGCAGCATCTATTGCCTCATGAGCTGCCGCTTGGAGGCGAGCTGCCTCCGTCCTCCTCTTATACGTGTTCGCTTCCTCCCTGGTTATAATATATCTCCCTTTTGCCTGAAAGTCAAAGAAAGTAGGAGCAGAGAGAGCAACATGGAAAGTGCGGCGCCTGTCAAACATTAGTCGGTACTGGAGAGGCTGTTCATTCCTCTCAATAACTGATGGCGAACCATAGCATTATAATCTAAATAAGTGGGAGGCAATTCCATATCATTTTCATGTATGGGTATCTCAAGAAAATTAGCCACACGGGTTGCATAAATCCCACCAAACAAGTCTCCACTTAAACCATTATTATGCAACCTTCATGCAACAATGGCCCCCAAGTTATATTGTTTATCTCCTAAAACAACAATCTTGAGAACACTAAGATCCGGAACACACATGTGACAAGCCTCATCCTTACCGTTTATGCATCTACCTATAAAGAGAGCAAAATAATGTACAACAGGAAAATGAATGCTCCCTATGGTAGCTTGTGTTATTTCCCTAGATTCCCCCACAGTGATACTAGCAAGAAAATCTTTAAACTCAGATTTGTGAGGTTCACTAGCACTACCCCACTGCAGAAGTTTACAGGCAGTATTAAAATCCTCTAAGTCCATAGTATAAGATTTACCATTGATATCAAATAGGACAGTGTGAGAATTGCGTGAAGATGAAAATTTGAACCTTCTCACAAAGGAATCAGTTAGGTGATAATATTGAGGGCACTTATCTGGCATGAAGCCCTTGAGTTCAGCATTACGCACATATGCGTCAAATTCCTCCTTAATTCCTGCTCGAACCATGAAATCTTCTGACGGCCATTCACAAGGCCACACTTGAGCTTATCTTGGTGGTTCATGGTCCGGCTCACATATTGCAGGCCTGGGTCCTTGCTTTCTTGAAGAACCACCTTGGTATATTTTCCAAAACATATTTCTTCCTCTGAAAAATTTCTGAAATTTTTAGTAACTCAAAATAAAAGTGAACCAAACTCAACAAAATTGATAGCAACTACTCCCACAAGTGCGTAGAGACTATATCATGCATTAGAACTACTTGGGACCATATAAATTTGACATGCAAGCTCAAGAACAGGGTCACCTAGGCAGCTAAAATGTAAAATGAATAAAGCACTAGAACAAAAACTAATTGGACTATTGGAGGAGTCAAAAACCGAAAACAATCCCCCAAAGCAGTTTTGTGAGTGGAGCGTTGAGCAAGGAGATCGAAAATCGCAGCAAAATGAGCTAGAACTCGTGCTTGAGCTGGTTGGTGATTTTTTTGGGAGGAAGAAGGAGTGTGTGGTGGCTGGAATAAGTGGAGGGGGCCACCAGGGGCCCACGAGGCAGGCGGGCGCGCCCAGGGGGGTGGGCGCGCCCTGGACCCTCGTGGCCAGGTGCTTGCTCCCCCTGATGTGTTCTCAGTGCCTAATGTTCTCAAATATTCTAGAAAAAATCATATTTCAATTTCAGGGCATTTGGAGAACTTTTATTTTCAGGATATTTTTTTATTGCACGGATAATTCAGAAAACAGACAGAATATAGTATTTTTTCTTTATTTAATCTAATTAACATAAAGTAAAAGGAGGGTATAGAAAGTTGTGCTTTCTAACTTCATCCATCTCATGCTCATCAAAAGGAATCCACTAACAAGGTTGATCAAGTCTTGTTAACAAACTCATTCCGAATTGCATGAGATCGGAGAATTTTAGAATAGCACTAGGTTACCTCAACGGGGATATGCACATCCCCAACAATAAGAATATCATACTTCTTCTTGACAGTAGGAAGAGGAAATTCAAAACCTCCAATAATAATAGATGGAATTTTTCCAATATAATTGATACTGTGGACTTGAGGTTGTTTCCTCGGAAAGTGAACCGTATGCTCATTACCATTAACATGAAAAGTGACATTGCCTTTGTTGCAATCAATAACAGCCCCTGTAGTATTCAAAAAAGGTCTACCAAGGATAATCGACGTACTATCGTCCTCGGGAATATCAAGAATAACAAAGTCCGTTAGAATTGTAACGTTTGCAACCACAACAGGCACGTCCTCACAAATACCGATAGGTATAGCAGTTGATTTATCGGCCATTTGGAAAGATAATTTCAGTAGGTGTCAAATTATTCAAATCAAGTCTACGATATAATGAGAGAGGCATAACACTAACACCGGCTCCAAGATCACATAAAGCAGTTTTAACATAGTTTCTTTTAATGGAGCATGGTATAGTTGGTACCCCTGGATCTCCAAGTTTCTTTGGTATTCCACCCTTAAAAGTATAATTAGCAAGCATGGTGGAAATTTAGCTTTTGGTATCTTTCTTTTATTTGTAACAATATCTTTCATATACTTAGCATAAGGATTCATTTTAAGCATATCAGTCAAACGCATACGCAAAAAGATAGGTCTAATCATTTTAGCAAAGCGCTCAAAATCCTCATCATCCTTTTTCTTGGATGGCTTAGGAGGATAAGGCATGGGTTTCTGAACCCATGGTTCTCTTTCTTTACCGTTCTTCCTAGCAACGAAGTCTATCTTATCATAACTTTGATTCTTTGATTGTGGGTTATCAAGATCAACGGCATGTTCAATTTCTACATCATTGTCATTACTAGGTTGAGCATCAACATGAACATCATTATTAACATTATCACTAGGTTCATGTTCATTACCAGATTGTGTTTCAACATCAGAAATAGAAATATCATTGGGATTCTCAGGTGTGTCAACAACAGGTTCACTAGAAGCTTGCAAGGTCCTATCATTTTTCTTTTTCTTCCTCTTAGAAGGACTAGGTGCATCAACATTAGTTCTCTGAGAATCTTGCTCAATTCTCTTAGGGTGGCCCTCAGGATACAAAGGTTCCCGAGTCATTTTACCCCCTCTATTCACAACTCTAATAGCATTATCATTCTTCTTATTATTTAATTCATTGAGCAAATCATTTTGAGCTTTAAGCACTTGTTCTACTTGAGTGGTAACCATAGAAGCATGTTTGATAATGAGTTTAAGTTCACCTTTAATTCTAGACATATAATCACTCAAGTGTTCAATCATATAAGCATTGCGTTTCAATTGTCTACCAACATAAGCATTGAAGTTTTCTTGTTTAACAATAAAATTATCAAACTCATCTAAGCATTGGCTAGCAGAATTATAACAAGGAATATCACCTTCATCAAATCTATAGAGAGAATTTACCTTTACTACCTGTGTCAGGTTATCAAGACCATGTATTTCTTCAACAGGCGGCAAATTAAGACCATGTATTTCTTCAATAGGAGGCAAATTCTTAACGTCATCAGCTTTAATACCTTTTTCTGTCATAGATTTCTTTGCCTCTTGCATATCTTCAGGACTGAGAAATAGAATACCCCTTTTCTTCGGAGTTGGCTTAGGAGTTGGTTCAGGAAGTGTCCAATTATTTTCATTAGTCAACATATTATTCAATAGCAATTCAGCTTGATCAACTGTTCTTTCCACGAAAACACAACCAGCACAACTATCCGGTGGTCTCTGGAAGCATCGGTTAGTCCATTATAAAATATATCAAGTATTTCATTTTTACGGAGAGGATGATCGTGCAAAGCATTAAGTAATTGGAGAAGCCTCCCCAAGCTTGTGGGAGACTCTCTTCTTCAATTTGCACAAAATTATATATTTCCTTAAGGCAGCTTGTTTCTTATGAGGGAAATATTTAGCAGAGAAGTAATAAATCATATCACAGGGACTACGCACACAACCAGGATCAGGAGAATTAAACCATGTTTTAGCATCACCCTTTAATGAGAACGGAAATAACTTAAGGATATAGTAGTAGCGAGTTTTCTCATCATTAGTGAATAGGGTTGCTATATCACTTAATTTAGTAATATGTGCCACAACAGTTTCAGATTCATAGCCATAAAAAGGATCAGATTCAACCAAAGTAATTATCTCAGGATCGACAGAGAAATCATAATACTTATCGGAAATACAGATAGGTGAAGTAGCAAAAGCAGGGTCATATTTCATTCTAGCATTCAAAGATTTTTCTTTCAACTTAGCTAATAATTTCTTAAGATCATTCCTATCATTGCAAGCAAGAAAGTCTCTAGTAGTTTCTTCATCCATAACATAACCCTCAGGCACAACAGGCAATTCATATCTAGGGGGAGAATCTTCATCATCACTTTCATCAATATTATAAGTTTCAATAATTTCATTCTCTCTAGCCCTAGCAAGTTGGTCATCAAGAAATTCACCTAATGGCACAATATTATCAAGCATAGAAGTAGTTTCATCATAAGTATCATGCATAGGAGAAGTGGCATCATCAATAACATGCAACATATCAGAATTAATAGCAGAAGCAGGTTTAGGCGTCGCAAGTTTACTCAAAACAGAAGGTGAATCAAGTGCAGAGCTAGATGGCAGTTCCTTACCTCCCCTCGTAGTTGAGGGATAAATTTCGTTTTCTTGTCTTTCAAGTTCCTCATAGTGATCAGCAGATATAAATACCAAGTGACTCAAAAAATAGAGCTATGCTCCCCGGCAACGGAGCCAGAAAATATTCCTTATAACCCACAAGTATAGGGGATCGCAACAGTTTTTCAGGGTAGAGTATTCAACCCAAATTTATTGATTCGACACAAGGGGAGCCAAAGAATAATCTCAAGTATTAGCAGTTGAGTTGTCAATTCAACCACACCTAGATAACCTAATATCCGCAGCAAAGTATTTAGTAGCAAAGTAGTATGGAAGTAACAGTAACAGTGGCAAAAGTAAGATTAGCAGTTTTGTAGTAATTGTAACAGTGGCAACGATAAAGTAACTAAGCAAAGAGCAATATGTGAAAAGCTCGTAGGCATTGGATCGGTGATGGATAATTATGCCAGATGTGATTATTCATGCAATAGTTATAACATAGGCTGACACAGAACTAGCTCCAATTCATCAATGTAATGTAGGCATGTATTCTGAATATAGTCATACGTGCTTATGGGAAAGAACTTGCATGACATCTTTTGTCCTACCCTCCTGTGGCAGCGGGGTCCTATTGGAAACTAAGGGATATTAAGGCCTCCTTTTAATAGAGTACCGGACCAAAGAATTAACACATAGTGAATACATGAACTCCTCAAACTACGGACATAACCGGGAGTGGTCCCGATTATTGTCACTTCGGGGTTACCGGATCATAACACATAGTAGGTGACTATTGAATTGCAAGATAGGATCAAGAACTCACATATATTCATGAAAACATAATAGGTTCAGATCTGAAATCATGGCACTTCGGGCCCTAGTGACAAGCATTAAGCATAGCAAAGTCATAGCAACATCAATCTCGTAACATAATGGATACTAGGGATCAAACCCTAACAAAACTAACTCGATTACATGATAAATCTCATCCAACCCATCACCGTCCAGCAAGCCTACAATGGAATTACTCATGCACGGCGGTGAGCATCATGAAATTGGTGATGGAGGCAGGTTGATGATGATGACGGCGACGGATTCCCCTCTCCGGAGCCCTGAACGGACTCCAGATCAGCCCTCCCGAGAGAGTTAGGGCTTGGCGGCCGCTCCATATCGTAAAGCGCGATGAATCCTTCTCTCTGATTTTTTCTCGTTGGAGTTGAGGTCGGTGGAGCACCAGGGGGCCCACGAGGCAGGGGCGCGCCCAGGGGGGGCGTAGGCGCGCCCCCACCCTCGTGGACAGGGTGTGGGCCCCTGGCCTTGATTCTTTCGCTAGTATTTTTTATTAATTCCAAAAATAATCTCCATGAAGTTTCAGGTCATTCCGAGAACTTTTATTTACGCACAAAAATAACACCATGGCAATTTTGCTTTGAAAAACAATCGATCCGGGTTAGTTCCATCCAAATCATGCAAGGTAGAGTCCAAAACAAGGGCAAAAGTGTTTGGAAAAGTAAATACGATGGAGACGTATCATTCATGCGCTTTACACCAATATGACCCAAACGGCAGTGCCACAAATAAGTCGCATTATCATTATCAACTCTGCATCTTTTGGCTTCAATATTATGAATATGTGTATCACTACTATCGAGATTCAACAAAAATAGACCACTCTTCAAGGGTGCATGACCATAAAAGATATTACTCATATAAATAGAACAACCATTATTCTCAGATTTAAATGAATAACCGTCTCGCATCAAACAAGATCCAGATATAATGTTCATGCTTAACGCTGGCACCAAATAACAATTATTCAGGTCTAAAACTAATCCCGAAGGTAGATGTAGAGGTTGCATGCCGACGGCGATCACATCGACTTTGGAACCATTTCCCACGCGCATCTTCACCTCGTCCTTAGCCAATCTTCGCTTAATCCGTAGTCCACATTTTGGCGTTGCAAATATTAGCAATGTAACCGGTATCAAATACCTGTGTACTACTGCGAGCATTAGTAAGGTACACATCAATAACATGTATATCACATATACCTTTGTTCACTTTGCCATCCTTCTTATCCGCCAAATACTTGGGGCAGTTCCGCTTCCAAAGGACCAGTCCTTTGCGGAGAAGCACTCAGTCTTAGGCTTAGGTCCAGACTTGGGCTTCTTCACTTGAGCAGCAACTTGCTTGTCGTTCTTTTTGAAGTTTCCCTTCTTCCCTTTACCCTTTTTCTTGAAACTGGTGGTCTTATTAACCATCAACACTTGATGCTCCTTCTTGATTTCTACCTCCGCAGCCTTTAGCATCGCGAAGAGCTCAGGAATTGTCTTATCCATCCCTTTCATATTATAGTTCATCATGAAGCTTTTGTAGCTTGGTGGCAGTGATTGAAGAACTCTATCAATGACACTATCAACCGGAAGATTAACTCCCAGCTGAGTCAAGTGATTATGATACCCAGACATTTTGAGTATATGTTCACTGACAGAACTATTCTCCTCCATTTTACAGCTATAGAACTTATTGGGGACTTCATATCTCTCAATCCGGGAATTTCCTTGAAATATTAACTTCAACTCCTGGAACATCTCATATGCTCCATGATGTTCAAAACATCGTTGAATTCACAGTTCTGAGCCGTAAAGAATGGCACACTGAACTATCGAGTAGTCATCAGCTTTGCTCTGCCAGGCGTTCGCAACGTCCGGTGTTGCTCCTGCAGCGGGTCTTGCACCTAGCGGTGCTTCCAGGACGTAATTCTTCTGTTCAACAATGAGGATAATCCTCAAGTTACGGACCCAGTCCGTGTAGTTGCTACCATCATCTTTCAACTTAGCTTTCTCTAGGAACGCATTAAAATTCAAGGGAACAAAGAGTACGGGCCATTGATCTACAACAACATAGACATGCAAAATACTATCAGGTACTAAGTTCATGATAAATTAAGGTTCAATTAATCATATTACTTAAGAACTCCCACTTAGATAGACATCCCTCTAATCATCTAATTGATCATGTGATCCAAATCAACTAAACATGTCCGATCATCACGTGAGATGGAGTAGTTTTCAATGGTGAACATCACTATGTTGATCATATCTACTATATGATTCACGCTCGACCTTTCGTTCTCAGTGTTCCGAGGCCATATACGCATATGCTAGGCTCGTCAAGTTTAACCCGAGTATTCTGCGTGTGCAAAACTGGCTTGCACCCGTTGTATGTGAACGTAGAGCTTATCACACCCGATCATCACGTGGTGTCTCGGCACGACGAACTATTGCAACAGTGCATGCTTGATGACCCACAAGTATAGGGGATCTACCGCAGTCCTTTCGATACGTAAGAACGTCGAACCCAACGAGGAGCAGAAGGAAATGACAAGCGGTTTTCAGTAAGATATTCTCTGCAAGCACTGAAATTATCGGTAACAGATACTTTTGTGATAAGGTAATTTGTAACAGGTAACAAGTAATAAAAGTAAACAAGGTGCAGCAAGGTGGCCCAATCCTTTTTGTAGCAAAGGACAAGCTGGGACAAACTCTTTTATAAAGGAAAATGCTCCCGAGGACACATGGGAATTATTGTCAAGCTAGTTTTCATCACGCTCATATGAGTCGCGTTCGTTACTTTGATAATTTGATATGTGGGTGGACCGGTGCTTGGGTACTGCCCTTCCTTGGACAAGCATCCCACTTATGATTAACCCCTATTGCAAGCATCCGCAACTACAAAAGAAGTATTAAGGTAAACCTAACCATAGCATGAAACATATGGATCCAAATCAGCCCCTTACGAAGCAACACATAAACTAGGGTTTAAGCTTATGTCACTCTAGCAACCCATCATCTACTTATTACTTCCCAATGCCTTCCCCTAGGCCCAAATAATGGTGAAGTGTCATTTAGTCGATGTTCACATAACACCACTAGAGGAAAGACAACATACATCTCATCAAAATATCGAATGAATACCAAATTCACATGACTACTTATAGCAAGACTTCTCCCATGTCCTCAGGAACAAACGTAACTACTCACAAATCATATTCATGTTCATAATCAGAGGGGTATTAATATGCATAAAAGATCTGAACATATGATATTCCACCAAATAAACCAACTAGCATCAACTACAAGGAGTAATCAACACTACTAGCAACCCACAGGTACCAATCTGAGGTTTTGGGACAAAGATTGGATACAAGAGATGAACTACGGTTTGAGAGGAGATGGTGCTGGTGAAGATGTTGATGGAGATTGACCCCCTCCCGATGGGAGGATCGATGGTGATGATTTCCTCCTCCCAGAGGGATGTTTCCCCGGCAGAACAACTCTGTCGGAGCCCTAGACTGGTTTCGCCAGGTTCCGCCTCGAGACGGCGGCGCTTCATCCCGAAAGCTTCCTCCTGATTTTTTCCAGGGCGAAAGACTTCATATAGCAAAAGATGGGCACCGGAGGCCTGCCAGGGGGCCCACGAGGCAGGGGGCGCGCCCAAGGGGGTAGGGCACTGTCAGGACCCCGATCCTAAGTCACACTGATCTAGCATGTAACACATTATATCACTTTGCGGCCTCACGCACGGTATCCCCACGGGTGCCACCTAACCTGGCCCGGGACCATCTGCGTCTTTTGGCTCACATATATGACAGTGTCACTAGCATCCATATGACAGAGAACCCCGGCCGACATGACTAGTCGTAAACCCAAAGTGGCACTAACTTATAGGGACATTCATGCATGACCCAGCAACGAACGTGTCGGTCATCAACGTATGAACCCAAGTTGTAGCAAGCTACAAGGACTTAAAGGAACAACGCGCGACATTTCCCCGAAGGGACAGACACATGAACGAAGAAGGACACATGCCGGCCAGCCTAAGTGTTCCGGAGCAGTAGCAAGCTACCATGGCTCAGTGGAAGCACTAGGATACATTTCCCCATAAGAGAGGCTACCAAGAATAAACAACTAGGTTGTCGGATCCCACACATACCAAGCATTTCAAAATCATACACACAATATGCTCGATATGTGCAAATACAACATTGCATCACAACGAAACTCTACGCCTCAAAGTATTTATTCATTAGGCTCCGAGGAGCCAGATATTACAACCATGGGTCTGATGACCCAGCATTCAAGTCATACAAGCAATAAGAACATGCGGAAGCTTAACTTGTGTGAGTACAGACAACTACAAATGAAAAAGGCTGAGAAGCCTGTCTATCTACAAGACCCTGCCAAGGGCACAAGATCGTAGCTGAGGTAACAGGCTAAACGTCGAAGTCCACGCGGAACTACTAGTGAGACTGAAGTCTCTCTGCAAAAACATAAATTAAGCAAACATGAGTACAAATGTACCCAGCAAGACTTTCATCAGAACTAGCTACATATGCATCAGTATTAACAAAGGGGGTGGTGGAGTTTAACTGCAGCAAGCTAGCTTTGACTCGGTGGCTATCCTAAACTAAGACTGCAAGTAACTCTTTTGAGGTGGCGCACATGAGTCCACATATTCACCAATCAATACACCACCATGGATCCGCTCCTGTCTCCCTACGAGAACGCCATCCATAGCACTCACGTTTATCTTGCGCTTTTTAGAGTATCCACTTTCACTTGTCTATGAACTGTATAGGCAACCCAGAAGTCCATTACCATGGACGTGGCTATTCGAATAGATCATTTATAAACCTGCAGGGGTGTACTTCTTCACACATGTTTCCACCACTTAGCATCTGCACACGACATGTGCTCGACAGACTTCAAGCGAAAGCCGACGTGGGTGTAGACCACGACCTGACTAACCACACAAGTCCCTAGTCCAGGTTTATCACCTATTCAGGTTCCATCCGCAGGGATTTCGGCCTGAGGTTTCCACTACGGCCCCGAACGATGTGTGCAGGGTTCCGGACGCACCAAACGGGCGTCCCGGTACACCGTGCCACGTGCCTACCACATCACAGCCCACCCCTCGGGTCAGCGCCACACGACCTCCAAAGATACTACAAACACGAAACTACTTGCAACTCCCCGGAGAGAGGACAGGGGGTTAATAAGTCAAGCGGGTCATATTTCAGGCCCAATGTGTGGTAGTAGCTGTTCATGGATCACAAACACGTAACTTCGGTTCTCGAGGGCGGTTTCAATGAGATAACCCACCATGTACTCCTACATGGCCTCTCACCGCTACCTTTACCAAATCGTGTTCACACACTTAGCTCTCAACAGTAGGACATGTTCACTACATTCCAATTCATCCTTGATGAATCAGACCTGACTCAACTCTAATCAGTAGCAGGCATGACAACATATGCTTGAATGAGTAGGCACATCAGGGCTCAAACAACTCCTACTCATGCTAGTGGGTTTCATCTATTTACTGTGGCAATGA
Organism: Aegilops bicornis; assembly: GCA_021605145.1. Lineage (NCBI taxonomy): Eukaryota > Viridiplantae > Streptophyta > Magnoliopsida > Poales > Poaceae > Aegilops > Aegilops bicornis. The sequence continues at coordinate 580,125,484 of CM038672.1, forward strand.
CAGGTCATGCAGAGGAAAGGGGTTCAACTACCGCAACATGTAACAGTTGTAGCGTTGTTGTCCTAATGCAATAAAACAGAGCAGAAGCGAGAGAGTGGGATTGTATCAAAATGAACAAGGGTGTTTTGCTTGCCTGGCACTTCTGAAGATAGTATAGTTCTTCATTGGTGTCGTCGATCTCATCGTCGGAAACACGTCTACTGAGAGGGAACATATACCGACAATAGAGAAGGAACACAATCAGTGCAATGCAACAATATGATGCATGATCATGACATGTCAATATGCTGTGATTTGAGCAAATGTAGCTAGCAATGATTTAAATGAAGTTGGTTTGAACCCAAGGTTCAAATTCAAACTCCATATGTGAAATTCAAATGCCATTTAATTGAATTGACCTGATCAGCAGGCATAAGTTGCTCAAACATGCATGAAAATGCCATAAACAGATTCTTTGGATTTTTCTGAAATTTTTTCATATATAATTTATTTCATTTGGAGTTACGGTTCAATTTCTATGAATTTTAGAAGTTTTAAACATTTCCTGGAATTTCATCGATTATTTTTAACTTAGAAAATCATTTACTGCATCAGCATGGCATCACTGTGATGTCATCAGTCAACAGGGGCGGTCCAGGTCAAACCTGACCAGTGGGACCTGCCTGTCAGTGTCACAACTAATTAACAGAGTTAATTAGTGCTAAGTTGAAAACTAACCTAGGTTTAATTAGGGCCTTGGCCCACATGTCAGTGACCCGGGGTGGTCAAACCCCCGGTCAAAAGGGTCTACGCCACCAGCGGCTTGACGACAGCGATGGAAAACGCGGCGAAGTGCTGCGGGGTTGCTTCTCCGGCGGCTAACAGTGCGGCGGAGGGCACCAGGAGGGAGCCCTTGCTCGCCCGCATCTAGGGGCGCACGCAGCTGGGCCCAAGGAGGCCGGGGTCGACGGCGGTGACCACTTGGGCGGCGGCCAGAGCTACGGCGTCGAGCGGAACGGGGCTGCGGGGCACGACAGGAGGAGATGGGGGACGCGTTCGGCTCCTGGGAGCGTGCTGAGCTCAGGGGTATTCTCGGATGCGTCGTGCGTGAGCTCTAGCCACGGCGACCTCATGGCCGGCAGCGAGAAGCTTCTGGCCATGGTGGGAGAGGCAACTAGGCATGGAGACGGAGGGGATGAGCAAGGGGGAAAGAGAAGGAGCTCACAGGGATGTGGCAGGGGAGCTCAGCGGCTTCACGGACGCGTCAGAGCGAGCGGGGCAGCGAGGCAGATCTCAGGCGACCCGAGGAGGAAGAAGGGGTCAGGTACGGTGCTTCGAGGCGCCCGGCGTTGCGTAGCTCAGTGAGGAGGTCGAGGACGACATGGTGGAGCTTCTGAACCGCTCGAGAGGACACGGGAGAGGCGATGGCCGCGGTGGTGCTCGTGGGCGGCAGCGGTGTGTTCGGTTGAGAGAGAGAGATAGAGAGAGAGAGGGGGGGGATCCGGGGGAGACACTGGGAGATCGAGAGAGGGGTAGAGAGGTGCGTGGCATCTCCAGGGCAACGTCGGGGAAGCGGTAGCAAGCAGGAGGTGGCGCGCGTGTGCTGGCGCGCGCCGGGCACACGTCCTCCTGCCTATTGGCAGGAGGTTGAAGACGGTGGCGACTGTGGTGGGCTGGGCCAGCTGGAGTTGGGCCAGGTGGGCTGCCAGGTGAGCGCTAGGTACTCTCTCTCTCTCTCTCTTATTTCTGTTTTTCTATTTATTTTCCTATATTTTGATTTAGTTTAAAAACTAAACCATTTGATAAAATGCTGAAAATAATTGTGGGCACTTGTGAAATTATTTACAACAGCCCTCAAATACTTTAAGAATTATTTGGACATGTAAAAATATTTGTAGTATTTAAATGTCCAAATTCATATACTTATGGATTAATTCAATAATCCAAAGTTACCTAGAAAAATGTGCACCATTTTTGGCAGAGGTTCTGAACCAATTCAAAAATGATGAACTTTTCCAAAGGCATTTTGGGTTCATTGAAAATATTTTGAGGTTGAACCTATTTGAGTTACATTTGTGCTAGGGTTTACCAATCCCCATTTCAAATTTCTTGAATTTAAACATGATGCATGGATGCAAAGCCACTAGTTACAAGCAAACTCTAGGGTTGTGACAACTCACTCCCACTAAACAAGAATCTCGTCCCGAGATTCAAGACGTGAGGTAAGAGGAAAGGGGGTCACAAAACTATCACAATCTTCATGATCCATTTTCCCTCCTCGAAGATGTTGATTCATTTCTTCAAATTGATCTTGACGTCTTTGCTTTCGAGATATTTATCCAACATGATGACGACAGAAGAAAACTCTACAAAAAATGATCTCCGCGAAGATCAAACACTCAAGATCAACTCACGGAGTGAGACGTAAGAACACCTCTTGAGTTGATACACAAAACACACACCAGGAGCAATGGAAGAATTAGATGACAAGGGTTCAAATTGGTAGGCAACCATTCCATGCTTAAAGAAGATGGTGGGCGAGGTCAAGGTAGTGAGGAGCTAATTGCCCTGATTCCATAATGTGACACCTTAGGGAGGGTGACTTGTAGAATTATTCCCTTCAGTGGCAAAAATAATTACTTTTGATACATGGATCATTGAAACTCTTCATATCAGCCAAAGGCAGTTCACCAACAATCGTTTGGAGGAGTTCAAAGGAATGGCATACCCGGACTAGAATGGATGATGTGGACTACCTTGTTGAAGACAACACAATGGATGATTTTTGCTTATCATCGAAAAGGATAGGGCCCAGGGTAAGCCACTTTTGAGGTTGATTCTAAGCAGCAATTACTGAGAAGGGCTTCCCATAGGAAATTGGCACAATGGCGATGCAAGCTGGGGACAAAATGCAAATGTTGGGAATGTTCCAATCATCATATCTGCCTGAGATTCAGATCTGGTTGGTAACAGGATATTCCAGACAACATGTCTGAAAAGGAAAGGCTGCAACACAAATCAACGAGATGATGTTGCGAGATTCTCGGGAAATGGACTATGGTAGTAAGCTCCAAAACATGAGCGGGTTCTGCTACACACATGTGAACACATTGTCCCGGACAAGCATGACCACATAGTAGTCTTACAATAAAACACTACCGAGTTCATATGGGGAACCATCATTGAGGTTAGCAGAATCTTGTGCATGAACTAGTATTAGCACAACAAACTCCTTATCCTTGAACAAATCAATCAGTGGCTTTAGGTGCTAGGGAATACATATGGAATGAAGATGATCAGTCTATCAGACCATAGAATACTTCGCACATGCATGCCTGACTTGGGATGATTCCAGAGGAAGCAAAACTAACTTTCTCGAATTCACGGCGGCAGCTTGCACCAAATGCACGTGTATAATAGGAAGTCACTTCTTTCATCAAACAAATACTTCATGAGCTAGCATGAATAAAATGCTTTCAAAAGTTTCCAACACCAGCTCAATGTTCAACACAAGTTATGGAGAAGATAAGGATGTTGCCGATGGGCTCAACAATAATTCATCAAAATTCCAATAAAGATGGAATTCCACAACTGTGTGAACAAGGTGATAGCATTGGTCAGACCAAAGGATATAATGATGTATGCTCGAGGAAGCAACCACGAGTAAGACAACATTACGAACATCGTTGGTACTAATTTGATTTGACGATAGCCCATACTCAAATGAAAGTTTGGATAAGACAATAGATCCAAAAACTGATCATGGAGATCAATTGATGAAATTATCATCTGTCTTCAACATACACACACACAATATATCCCTTTGGAGTGAACTAAGTGGATTAAGCTTTTATCTTCCAACTCTCCAAGTTGTTGTTTAGCTTAACCAATTAGTTCAGAGGTATCCAACACAGATTCTTGGAGAAAAGGGTGGTTTACAAGAAAACCAACTTGATCGAGGACTCAACATAACGGTTAGGGGACAACCTGGTAATACTTCGGGGAAGATATTTGGAAAATCATGAACCACCAATATGTTATTAAGCTCGAGAACATTCTTGCTTTTTAGGGAAAGAAGATATGATCACAAGAGCAAGGGATTTACACAATCCTAACTCCTTGATCGAAGAGTGCACTAGGAATAACAGACTAGATAGCACGATCAATCCTAGTATGGTTATTTAATAACCAACACGCTAGAAATGAGATTATTGTCCATTAACTACCAAGCAACGGGTTGCTAGGAGTATTGATTCCATGCATGATAGTTCAATTGTCCGTATTCCGGGTACAAAAACACAGAGACCGGGGAATGAACGGTGATGGCGAGAAGTATCACTGTATCAAGAGTTCATAGGAGGTGGTGCAATTCCCACGACAGTCTTGATATAAAGATTGTAATACCCCAAGGTAGAATAGAACAAAAGCTAGATTGGCATTTTGATCTGCGGAATACAACTAATTTGACCAGTCCAACAACTAGATGAGTGATAACCCACAAGTGTAGGGGATCGCAACAACTTTCAAGGGTAGAGTATTGAACCCAAATTTATTGATTCGACACAAGGGGAGCCAAAGAATATTCTCAAGTATTAGCAAATGAGTTGTCAATTCAGCCACACCTGGATAACTTAATATCTGCAGCAATGTATTTAGTAGCAAAGTAATATGATAGTAGTGGTAACGGTAACAAACGAGTAATGAAAGCAAAGGTAATATTTTTGGTGTTTTGTAGTGATTGTGACAGTAGCAACGGGAAAGTAAATAAGCGTAAACTAGTAGATGGAAAACTTGTAGGCATTGGATCGGTGATGGATAATTATGTCGGATGCGGTTCATCATGTAACAGTCATGACATAGGGTGACACAGAACTAGCTCCAATTCATCAATGTAATGTAGGCATGTATTCTGAATATAGTCATACGTGCTTATGGAAAAGAACTTGCATGATATCTTTTGTCCTACCCTCTCGTGGCAGCGGGGTCCTAATGGAAACTAAGAGATATTAAGGCATCCTTTTAATAGAGAACCGGAACAACGCATTAGCACATAGTGAATACATGAACTCCTCAAACTATGGTCATCACCGGGAGTGGTCCCGATTATTGTCACTTTCAAGGCGGCGGATCATAACACAAAGTAGGTGACTATAGACTTGCAAGATAGGATCAAGAACTCACATATATTCATGAAAACATAATAGGTTCAGATCTGAAATCATGGCACTCGGGCCCAAGTGACAAGCATTAAGCATAGCAAAGTCATAGCAACATCGATCTCAGAACATAATGGATACTAGGGATCAAACCCTAACAAAACTAACTCGATTACATGATAGATCTCATCCAACCCATCACCGCCCAGCAAGCCTACGATGGAATTACTCACGCGGCGGTGAGCATCATGAAATTGGTGATGGAGGATGGTTGATGATGACGACAAATTAATCCCCTCTCATGGAGCCCCGAACGGACTCGAGATCTGCCCTCCCGAGAGGTTTTAGGGCTTGGCGGCTCTGCATTGTAAAAACGCGATGATTTCTTCTCCTTAATTTTTTTCTCCCCGAAAGCAAATATATAGAGTCGGAGTTGGCGTCGGAGGAGCTCCAGGGGGCCCAGGAGGTATGGGGCACGCCCTAGGGGGGGCACGCCCTAGGGGGGGCATGCCCTAGGGGGGGGCGCCCCACCTCGTGGGACAGGTGTGGCCCCCGGTCTTCATCTTTGGCAAGGATTTTTATTATTTTTAACTAGATGTTCCGTGGAGTTTCAGGTCATTCGAGAACTTTTGTTTTCTCGCATAAAACAACATCATGGCAATTCTGCTAAAAACAACGTCAGTCCGGTTAGTTCCATTCAAATCATGCAAGTTAGAGTCCAAAAGAAGGGCAAAAGTGTTTGGAAAAGTAGATACGACGGAGACGTATCAACTCCCCCAAGCTTAAACCTTTGCTTGTCCTCAAGCAATTCAGTTGACAAACTGAAAGTGATAAAGAAAAACTTTTACAAACTCTGTTTGCTCTTGTTGTTGTAAGTATGTAAAGCCAGCATTGAAGTTTTCAGCAAAGATTATAACTAACTACATTTGCAATAATTCTCAGGTCTCATGATTACTCATATCAATAGCATAATCAGCTAGCGAGCGATAATAATAAATCTCGGAAGACAACACTTTTTAAAAACAATCATAATATAATATAACAAGATGGTATCTCGCTAGCCCTTTCTGAGACCACAAAACATAAATTGAGAGCACCTTTAAAGATCAAGGACTGACTAGACATTGTAATTCATGGTAAAAGAGATCGAATCATAGTCATACCCAATATAAATTAACAGTAATGAATGCAAATGAAAGCTGTGCTCTCCAGCTAGTGCTTTTTAATGAGAGGGTGATGACTCAACATAAAAGTAAATAGGTAGGCCCTTCGTAGAGGGAAGCAGGGATTTGTAGAGGTTCCAGAGCTCGGTTTTGAAATAGAGATAAATAATATTTTGAGCGGTATACTTTCATTGTCAACATAACAACTAAGAGATGGCGATATCTTCCATGCTACACACATTATAGGCGGTTCCCAAACAGAATGGTAAAGTTTATACTCCCACTCCACCAACAAGCATCAATCCATGACTTGCTCGAAACAACGAGTGTTTCCAACTAGCAATAGTCCCAGGGGGAGTTTTGTTTGCAATTATTTTGATTTAGTTTGCATAAAGCATGGGACTAGGCATCCCGGTGACCAGCCATTTTCTCATGAGTGAGGAGCGAAGTCCACTCCTCTTGAGAATAACCCGCCTAACATGGAAGCTAAGGGCAGCCCTAGTTGACACATGAGCTATTCGAGCATAAAAAACATAATGTTTATTTGAAGGTTTAGAGTTTGGCACATCCAAATTTACTTGGAACGGCAGGTAGATACCGCATATAGGAAGGTATGGTGGACTCATATGGAATAAATTTGGGGTTTAAGGGTTTGGATGCACAAGCAGTATTCCCGCTTAGTACAAGTGAAGGCTAGCAAAAGACTGGGAAGCAACCAACTAGAGAGCGACAACAGCCATGAACATGCATTAAAATTAATAAACATTGGATGCAAGCATGAGTAGGATATAATCCACCATGAACATAAATATCGTGAAGGTTATGTTGATTTGTTTCAACTACATGCGTGAACATGTGCCAAGTCAACTCACTTAAATCATTCAAAGGAGGATACCACCCCATCATACCACATCACAACCATTTTAATAGCATGTTGGCACGCAAGGTAAACCATTATAACCCATAGCTAATCAAGCATGGCACGAGCAACTATGATCTCTAATTGTTATTGCAAGCATGTTTGTTCATAATAAGCTGAATCAAGAACGATGAACTCATCTTATTTACAAAAACAAGAGAGGTCGAGTTCATACCAGCTTTTCTCATCTCAGTCAGTCCATCATATTGATACGTCTCCGTCGTATCTACTTTTCCAAACACTTTTGCCCTTGTTTTGGACTCTAATTTTCATGATTTGAATGGAACTAACCCAGACTGACGTTGTTTTCAGCAGAATTGCCATGATGTTGTTTTATGTGCAGAAAACAAAAGTTCTCAGAATGACCTAAAACTCCACGGAACATCTAGTTAAAAATAATAAAAAAACATTACCAAAGATGAAGACCAGGGGGCCCACACCCTGTCCACGAGGGTGGGTGGCACCCCCCTAGGGCGCGCCCCTACCTCGTGGGCCCCCTGGAGCTCCTCCGACGCCAACTCCAACTCTTTATATTTTCTTTCGGGGAGAAAAAAATAAAAGAGAAGAAACCATCGCGTTTTACGATACGGAGCCGCCACCAAGCCCTAAAACCTCTCGAGAGGGCTGATCTGGAGTATGTTCGGGGCTCCGAAGAGGGGGATTCGTCGCCGTCGTCATCATCAACCATCATCCATCACCAATTTCATGATGCTCACCGCCGTGCTTGAGTAATTTCATCGTAGGCTTGTTGGATGGTGATGGGTTGGATGAGATCTATCATGTAATCGAGTTAGTTTTGTTAGGGTTTGATCCCTAGTATCCATTATGTTCTGAGATTGATGTTGCTATGACTTTGCTATGCTTAATGCTTGTCACTAGGGCCCGAGTGCCATGATTTCAGATCTGAACCTATTATGTTTTTATGAATATATGTGAGTTCTTGATCCTATCTTGCAAGTCTATAGCCACCTACTTTGTGTTATGATCCGGCAACCCCAAAGTGACAATAATCAGGACCACTCCCGGTGATGACCATAGTTTGAGGAGTTCACGTATTCACTATGTGCTAATGCTTTGTTCCGGTTCTCTATTAAAAGGAGGCCTTAATATCCCTTAGTTTCCATTAGGACCCTGCTGCCACGAGAGGGTAGGACAAAAGATGTCATGCAAGTTCTTTTCCACAAGCACGTATGACTATATTCGGAATACATGCCTACATTACATTGATGAATTGGAGCTAGTTCTGTGTCACCCTATGTTATGACTGTTACATGATGAACCGCATCCAGCATAATTATCCATCACCGATCCAATGCCTACGAGTTTTCCATCTACTAGTTTACGCTTATTTACTTTCCAGTTTCTACTGTTACAATCACTACAAAACACCAAAAATATTAATTTTGCTTTCATTACTCTTTTGTTACCGTTACCACTACTATCATATTACTTTGCTACTAAATACCTTGCTGCAGATATTAATTTATCCATGTGTGGCTGAATTGACAACTCAGTTGCTAATACTTGAGAATATTCTTTGCTCCCTTTGTGTCGAATCAATAAATTTGGGTTGAATACTCTACCCTCGAAAGCTGTTGCGATCCCCTACACTTGTGGGTTATCAAGACTAATTTCTGGCGCCGTTGCCGGGGAGCATAGCTCTATTCTTTGAGTCACTTGGGATTTATATCTGCTGGACACTATGAAGAACTTGAAAGATGCTAAGACAACAATTTATCCCTCAACTACGAGGGGAGGTAAGGAACTGCCATCTAGCTCTGCACTTGATTCACCTTCTGTTTTGAGTAAGCTTGCGACACCTAAACCTGCTTCTATTATTCGTTCTGATATGTCGCATGTTATTGATGATGCCACTTCTGCTATGCATGATACTTATGATGAAAATACTTCTATGCTTGATACTACTGTGCCCCTTAGTGAATTTCTTAATGAACAAATTGCTAGAGCTAGAGAGAAAGAAATTATTGAAACTGATCATGTTGATGAAATTGATGATGAAAACATGCCTCTTATTCCTAAAGGTTATAATTTTGATAAAGAAGCTTCTGCGGCTATTTTAGCTTGCAAAGATAACAATGAGTTTAGAAGGTTATTAGCTAAATGGAATAAGCAATCTCTTAAAGATAGAATGAGGCCCGACCCTGCTTTTGCTACTTCACCTATTTGTGTTGCCGATAAAGATTATGAATTCTCTGTTGATCCTGATATAATCACTTTGGTGAATCTGATCCTTTTCATGGTTATGAATCTGAAACTATTGCGGCACATCTTACTAAATTAAATGACATAGCCACCCTGTTCACTAATGATGAGAGATCTCGCTACTTTTATATCCTTAAAATATTTTCGTTCTCATTAAAGGGTGATGCTAAGATATGGTTTAATTCTCTTGATCCTGGTTGTGTGCGTAGTCCCCAGGATATGATTTATTACATCTCTGCTAAATATTTCCCTGCTCATAAGAAACAAGCTGCTTTGAGGGAAATATACAACTTTGTGCAAATTGAAGAAGAGAGTCTCCCACAAGCTTGGTGGAGGCTTCTCAAGTTACTTAATGCTTTACCTGATCATCCTCTTATGAAAAATGAAATACTTGATATCTTTTATAATGGACTAACCGATGCTTCTAGAGATTACTGTGCTGGTTCTCTTTTCAGGGAAAGAACACCAGATGAAGCTGAAATTCTATTGAATAATATGTTGACAAATGAAAATAATTGGGCACTTGCTGAGCCAGCTCCTGCTCCAATTCGAGCCTATTCCTAAACCAACTCAAGAAGAGAGGTGTTCTATTTCTCGATCTGAAGATATGCAAGAGGCAAAGAAACCTATGAAAGAAAAAGGTATTAAAGCTGAAGATGTTAAGAATTTACCTCCTATTGAAGAAATACATGGTCTTAATTTACCGCCTGTTGAAGAAACACATGATCTTAATCCATTACCTATTGAAGAACCTCCTGGTCTTGATAACCCGACATAGGTAGTAAAGGTAAGTTCTCTCTATAGATTTGATGAAGGTGATATTCCTCACTATAAGTCTGCTAGGCAATGCTTTGATGAGTTTTACAATTTTATTGTCAAACAAGAAAACTTCAATGCTTATTTTGGTAGACAATTAGAACAAAATGCTTATATGATTAAACACTTGGGTGACTATATGGCTAATATTAGAGGTGAACTTAAACTTGTTAGCAAACATGCTTTTATGGTTACCAATCAAGTAGAACAAGTACTTAAGGCTCAAAATGATTTGCTCAATGAAATGAATAGTAAGAAGAATGATTATGCTGTTAGAGTGGCTACTAGAACTCGTAGAATGACTCAGGAACCTTTGTATCCTGAAGGCCACCCTAAGAGAATTGAGAAAGATTCTCAGAGAAATAATATTGATGTACCTAGTTCTTCTAAGAGGAAGAAAAAGAAAAATGATAGGACTTTGCAAACTTCTAGTGAACCTATTGCTGAACCACCCGAGAATCCGAATGATATCTCTATGTCCGATCTTTGAAACACAACTGGTAATGAACATGAACCTAGTGAAAATGTTAATGATGATGTTCATGATGATGCTCAACCTAGTAATGATAATGATGTAGAAATTGAACCTGCTGTTGATCTTGATAACCCACAATCAAAGAATCACCATTATGATAAGAGAGACTTTGTTGCTAGGAAACATAGTAAAGAAAGAGAACCTTGGGTTCAGAAACCCATGCCTTTTCCTCCCAAACCATCCAAGAAAAAGGATGATGAGGATTTTGAGCGCTTTGCTGAAATGATTAGACCTATCTTTTTGCGTATGCGATTGATTGATATGCTCAAAATGAATCCTTATGCTAAATATATGAAAGATATTGTCACTAATAAAAGAAAGATACCGGAAGCTGAAATTTCCACCATACTTGCTAATTACACTTTTAAGGGTAGAATACCAAAGAAACTTGGAGATCCAGGAGTACCTACTATACCATGCTCCATTAAAAGAAACTATGTTAAAACTGCTTTATGTGATCTTGGAGCCAGTGCTAGTGTTATGCCTCTCTCTTTATATCATAGACTTGACTTGAATAAGTTGACACCTACTGAAATATCTTTGCAAATGGATGATAAATCAACTGCCATGCCTGTCAGTATTTGTGAGGATGTGCCTGTTGTGGTTGCAAACGCTACTATTTTAACGGACTTTGTTATTGTTGATATTCCTGCGGATGATAGTATGTCTATTATTCTTGGAAGACCTTTTCTGAATACTGCAGGGGCTGTTATTGATTGCAACAAGGGCAATGTCACTTTTCATGTTAATGGTAATGAGCAAACAGTACACTTTCCGAGGAAACAACCTCAAGTTCATAGCATCAATTCTATTGGAAAAACTCCATCGATTATATTTGGAGGTTTTGAATTTCCTCTTCCTGCTGTTAAGAACAAATATGATATTCTTATTATAGGGGATGTGCATATCCCCGTTGAGGTAACATAGTGTTATTCGAAATTTCTCCGGTTCCATGTTAATCGGAATGAGTTTGTTAACAAGACCTGATCAACCTTGTTAGTGGATTCCTTTTGATGAGCATGAGACGGATGAAACTAGAAGCACAAACCTTATGTACCCTCTTTATACTTTCTGTTATTTAGTTGAAATAAAGTAAAAATAGTATTTTTCTATCTGTTTTCAGATTTATCCGTGCAGTATAAAAATACCCCGAAAATAAAAGTCCTCCAAATGCCATGCCAATTTAATATGATTTTTTCGGGAATATTTGAGGATTTATGGTACTGAAAACACCGCGGGGGGAGCTGCCACCTGGCCACGAGGGTGGAGGGCACGCCCTACCCCCCAGGGCGCGCCCCCTGACTCGTGGGTCCATGGTGGCCCTCCTCCACTTATTCCTGCACCCGTCTTCTTCTTCTTCCTCCTACAAACACGAATATCTGGTTCAAGCACGAGTTCTAGCTCACTTTGCTGTGAATTTTGTTCTCCTTGCTCAAAGCACCTCTCGCAAAACTGCTTGAGGAGATTGTTCCTTGGTATGTGACTCCTCCATTGGTCCAATTAGTTTTTGCTCTAGTGCTTTATTCATTGCAAATTTGTGCTGCATAGGTGACCATGTTGTTGAGCTTGCATGTCAAATTTATATGGTTGCAAGTAGTTCTAATGCATGATATAGACTCTAGGCACTTGTAGGAGTACTTGCTATCAGTTTTGTTGAAGTTGGTTTAGTTTTGTTTGAAGTTACTAAAAATTTCAGAAATTTTCCAGAGAAACAATATGCTTAGGAAGATGTTCCAAGGTGGTTCTTCAAGGAAGCAAGGCCCTAGGCTTGCAATGCGTGATGCTGATGAGGAGCCCCCAAGGGACGCTCCAGTGCGGCCTTGTGAATGACCTTCAGAAAATTTTATGGATCGAGCGGGAATCAAAGAGGAATTTAACGCATATTTGTGTAACGCCGATCTTGTGGATTTCGAGGCAGACAAATGCCCACAGTACCATGATCTCACTAGTTCATTTGTGAGGAGGTTTGAATTTTCATCTTCACGTAATTCTCCAACAGTCATGTTTGATCTTTATGACAAATCTTATACCATGGACTTAGAGGATTTTACTTTTTCTTGCAAACTTCCACAATGGGGTAGTGCTAGTGATCCCCAGAAATCTGAATTTAGAGACTTTCTTGCTGGTATAACCGTAGGGGAATCTAGAGATATAACACAAGCTACCATCGGAGCATTCACTTTCCTGCTATACATTATTTTGCTCTCTTCATAGGTAGGTGCATAAATGCTAAGGATGAAGCATGTCACATGTGTGTCCTCACCTTAGCATTCTCAGGAGTGCTGTGTCAGGAGACCAGTCTTATCATGTGGGAGCCATTGTAGCACGTAGGTTGCATCATAATAGATATAATGGAGATTTCTTTGGAGGAATTTATGCAACCCGCTTAGCTAATTTTCTTGAGGTGGACGTTCGTGAGGGTGATATGGAGTTGCCTCCTGCTTATTTAGATTTTAATTCTATGGCCTCCCACCAGTTTGTCGAGAGGAATGAATCACCACTCTTATATCAACTAATCTTTGACAAACGACGTGTTGTTCGTATTACTCTCCCTGCTCCTGCCTTCTTTGATTCTCCGACATAAGGAAGATATGTTATTACCAGAGAGGAGGCAGATGAGTACGAGAGGAGAGCAGAGGCAGCCCGACGCCACGCTGCAGCTCAGGCGGCGATAAATGCTGCATCGCAGTACGACCCCAGCTACACCTACGGGTATCTGCCAGGCCATCCCTGGCAATGAACCAACTTAGGCCAAAAGCCTAAGCTTGGGGGAGTATGTATTTCCCACCGACATTACATTTATGTTTACTCACACTCATTGCTAGATGTCGGTGCTCATACTCTTTCACTGTAATATCGATGCTAGTTTATTTTCTTTTTCCTGCTTTCTTCTTGTGTGTTTGTTAAACCTTAAGAAAAAAACCAAAAAATTAGTAGCTAGTTTACTTTTCTTGCTGTAGTAGTAGTATTTAAAAAGAAACCCAAAAATATTTCCTGCTCTTCTTTTGCTTGTTGGGAGCTTTCCCGTGTAAATAGTTTTATTTCTTTTCTTTTCTTTGGGGGTCGGTAGGAGAAGACCATGATTAAATTGTTGAAGTGGCTCTTATTTGCATTATTGTTGATTTAACCAAGAGCCCATATTGCCTTGTCTTCTCCTCGCTTATTGAATGCTCACAGATTCCAGCTTAGTCCAATGCACGTGCACTCTTATTATTATTCGCATCGTTCGGTCGTGCAAGTGAAAGGCAATTATGATGATATATGATGGACTGACTGAGATGAGAAAAGCTGGTATGAACTCGACCTCTCTTGTTTTTGTAAATATGATGAGTTCATCGTTCTTGATTCAAATTTTATTATGAATAAACATGTTTGCAATGACAATTAGAGATCATAGTTGCTCGTGCCATGCTTGATTAGCTATGAGTTATAATGGTTTACCTTATGCGTACCAACATGCTATTAAAATGGTTGTGATGTGGTATGATGGGGTGGTATCCTCCTTTGAATGATTTAAGTGACTTGACTTCGCACATGTTCACGCATGTAGTTGAAACAAATCAACATAGCCTTCACGATATTTATGTTCATGATGGATTGTATCCTACTCATGCTTGCATCCAATGTTTATTAATTTTAATGCATGTTCATGGCAGTTGTCGCTCTCTAGTTGGTCGCTTCCCAGTCTTTTGCTAGCCTTCACTTGTACTAAGCGGGAATACTGCTTGTGCATCCAATCCTTAAACCCCAAAGTTATTCCATATGAGTCCACTATACCTTCCTATATGCGGTATCTACCTGCCGCTCCAAGTAAATTTGTATGTGCCAAACTCTAAACCTTCAAATAAACATTCTGTTTTGTATGCTCGAATAGCTCATGTATCAACTAGGGCTGCCCTTATCTTCCATGTTAGGCGGGTTATTCTCAAGAGGAGTGGACTCCGCTCCTCATTCACGAGAAAATGGCTGGTCTCCGGGATGCCTAATCCCATTCTTTATGCAAACTAAATCAAAATAATTGCAAACAAAACTCCCCCTGGGATTATTGCTAGTTGGAGACACTCGTTGTTTCGAGCAAGTCATGGATTGATGCTTGTTGGTGGAGGGGGAGTATAAACTTTACCATTCTGTTTGGGAACCGCCTATAATGTGTGTAGCATGGAAGATATCGCCATCTCTTAGTTGTTATGTTGACGATGAAAGTATACTGCTCAAAATATTATTTATCCTTATTTCAAAACCGAGCTCTGGCACCTCTACAAATCCCTGCTTCCCTCTGCGAAGGGCCTATCTATTTACTTTTATGTTGAGTCATCACCCTCTTATTAAAAAGCACTAGTCGGAGAGCATGCTTGTCATTTGCATTCATTACTTTTTATTTATATTGGGTATGACTATGACTGGATCTCTTTTACCATGAATCACAATATCTAGTCAGTCCTTGATCTTTAAAGGTGCTCTGCATTTATGTTTTGCGGTCTCAGAAAGGGCTAGCGAGATACCATCCTGTCATATTATATCATGATTGTTTTGAGAAAGTGTTGTCATCCGAGACTTGTTATTATCGCCGCTAGTTGATTATGCTATTGATATGAGTAAACATGAGACCTGAGAATTATTGCAAATGTGGTTAGTCATGATATTTGCTGAAAACTTGAATGCTGGCTTGATATATTTACAACAACAAGAGCAAACAGAGTTTGTAAAAGTTTTTCTTTATCACTTTCAGTTTGTCAACTAAATTGCTTGAGGACAAGCAAAGGTTTAAGCTTGGGGGAGTTGACACGTCTCCGCCGTATCTACTTTTCCAAACACTCTTGCCCTTGTTTTGGACTCTAATTTGCATAATTTGAATGGAACTAACCCGGACTGACGCTGTTTTTAGCAGAATTGCCATGATGTTGTTTTATGTGCAGAAAACAAAAGTTCTCGGAATGACCTGAAACTCCACGGAACATCTAGTTAAAAATAATAAAAATCCTTGCCAAAGATGAAGACCAGGGGGCCCACACCCTGTCCACGAGGGTGGGGGCGCCCCCCTAGGGTGCGCCCCTACCTCGTGGGCCCCTGAAGCTCCTCCCACGCCAACTCCAACTCTATATATTTGCTTTCGGGGAGAAAAAAATAAAAGAGAAGAAATCATCGCGTTTTACGATATGGAGCCGCCACCAAGCCGTAAAACCTCACGGGAGGGCTGATCTGGGGTCCGTTCAGGGCTCCGAAAAGGGGGATTCATCGCCATCATCATCATCAACCATCCTCCATCACCAATTTCATGATGCTCACCGCCGTGCGTGAGTAATTACATTGTAGGCTTGCTGGACGGTGATTGGTTGGATGAGATCTATCATGTAATCGAGTTAGTTTTGTTAGGGTTTGATCCCTACTATCCATTATGTTCTGAGGTTGATGTTGCCATGACTTTGCTATGCTTAATGCTTGTCACTAGGGCCCGAGTGCCATGATTTCAGATATGAACCTATTATGTTTTTATGAATATATGTGAGTTCTTGATCCTATCTTGCAAGTCTATAGTCACCTACTTTGTGTTATGATCCGGCAACCCCGAAGTGACAATAATCGGGACCACTCCCCATAGTTTGAGGAGTTCATGTATTCACTATGTGCTAATGCTTTGTTCCGGTTCTCTATTAAAAGGAGGCCTTAATATCCCTTAGTTTCCATTAGGACCCTGCTGCCACGGGAGGGTAGGACAAACGATGTCATGCATGTTCTTTTCCATAAGCACATATGACTATATTCGGAATACATGCCTACATTACATTGATGAATTGGAGCTAGTTCTGTGTCACCCTATGTTATGACTGTTACATGATGAACCGCATCCGGCATAATTATCCATCACCGATCCAATGCCTACGAGTTTTCCATCTACTAGTTTACGCTTATTTACTTTACCATTGCTACTGTTACAATCACTACAAAACACCAAAAACATTAATTTTGCTTTCATTACTCTTTTGTTACCGTTACCACTACTATCATACTACTTTGCTACTAAATACCTTGCTGCAGATATTAAGTTATCCAGGTGTGGCTGAATTGACAACTCAGTTGCTAATACTTGAGCATATTCTTTGGCTCCCCTTGTGTAGAATCAATAAATTTGGGTTGAATACTCTACCCTCGAAAGCTGTTGCGATCCCCTACACTTGTGGATTATCACATATATCATCATAATTGCCTTTCACTTGCACGACCGAACGATGTGAATAATAATAAGAGTGCACGTGCATTGGACTAAGCTGGAATCTATGAGCATTCAATAAACAGGAGAAGACAAGGCAATATGGGCTCTTGGTTAAATCAACAATAATGCAAATAAGGGCCACTTCAACAATTTAATCATGGTCTTCTCCTACCGACCCCCAAGAAAAGAAAAGAAATAAATCTATTTACACGGGAAAGCTCCCAACAAGCAAAAGAAGAGCATGAAATATTTTTGGGTTTCTTTTTAATTACTACTACAACAAGAAAAGTAAACTAGCTACTAAGTTTTTGGTTTTTTTCTTAAGGTTTAACAAACACACAAGAAGAAAGCAGGAAAAAGAAAATAAACTAGCATGGATATTACAGTGAAAGAGTATGAGCACCGACATCTAGCAATGAGTGTGTGTAAACATAAATGTAATGTCGGTGGGAAATACGTACTCCCCCAAGCTTAGGCTTTTGGCCTAAGTTGGTTCATTGCCAGGGATGGCCTGGCGGATTCTCGTAGGTGTAGCTGGGGTCGTACTGCGATGCAGCATTTATCGCCGCCTAAGCTGCAGCGTGGCGTCGGGCTGCCTCTGCTCTCCTCTCGTACTCATCTGCCTCCTCTCTGGTAATAACATATCTTCCTTTTGTCTGAGAATCAAAGAAGGCATGAGCAGGGAGAGTAATACGGACAACACGTCGTTTGTCAAAGATTAGTCGATATAAGAGAGGTGATTCATTCCTCTCGACAAACTGGTGGGAGGCCATAGAATTAAAATCTAAATAAGCAGGAGGCAACTCCATATCACCCTCACGAACGTCCACCTCAAGAAAATTAGCTAAGCGGGTTGCATAAATTCCTCCAAAGAAATCTCCATTATATCTATTATGATGCAACCTACATGCTACAATGGCTCCCATATGATAAGATTGGTCTCCTAACACGGCACTCCTGAGAATGCTAAGGTCAGGGACACACATGTGACATGCTTCATCCTTAGCATTTATGCACCTACCTATGAAGAGAGCAAAATAATGTATAGCAGGAAAGTGAATGCTCCCTATGGTAGCTTGTGTTATATCTCTAGATTCCCCTATGGTTATACCAGCAAGAAAGTCTCTAAATTCATATTTACGGGGATCACTAGCACTACCCCATTGTGGAAGTTTGCAAGCAAAAGTAAAATCCTCTAAGTCCATGGTATAAGATTTGTCATAAAGATCAAACATGACTGTTGGAGAATTACGTGAAGATGAAAATTCAGACCTCCTCACAAATGAACTAGTGAGTTCATGGTACTGTGGGCACTTGTCTGCCTCTAAATCCACAAGATCGGCGTTACGCAAATATGCGTTAAATTACTCTTTGATTCCCGCTCGATCCATAAAATTTTCTGAAGGCCATTCACAAGGCCGCATTGGAGCGTCCCTTGGGGGCTCCTCATCAGCATCACGCATTGCAAGCCTGGGGCCTTGCTTCCTTGAAGAACCACCTTGGAACATCTTCCTAAGCATATTGTTTCTCTGAAAAATTTCTGAATTTTTTAGTAACTTCAAACAAAAGTGAACCATCTTCAACAAAATTGATAGCAAATACTCCTACAAGTGCCTAGAGTCTATATCATGCATTAGAACTACTTGGAACCATATAAATTTGACATGCAAGCTCAAGAACATGGTCACCTATTCAGCACGAATTTGCAATGAATAAAGCACTAGAGCAAAAACTAATGGGACCAATGGAGGAGTCACATACCAAGGAACAATCTCCCTAAGCAGTTTAGCGAGAGGTGCTTTGAGCAAGGAGATCAAAAATTGCAGCAAAATGAGCTAGAACTCGTGCTTGAACCAGATATTCGTGTTTGTGGGAGGAAGAAGAAGAGGATGGGTGCAGGAATAAGTGGAGGAGGGCCACCATGGGCCCATGAGGCAGTGGGCGCCACTGGGGTAGGGCGCGCCTCCACCCTCGTGGCTGGTGTGGCAGCTCCCCCCGCGGTGCTTTCAGTACCATAAATCCTCAAATATTCCCGAAAAAATCATAATAAATTGGCATGGAATTTGGAGGACTTTTATTTTTGGGGTATTTTTATATTGCATGGATAAATCAGAAAACATACAGAAAAATACTATTTTTACTTTATTTCAACTAAATAACAGAAAGTATAAAGAGGGTACAGAAGGTTGTGCCTTCTAGTTTCATCCATCTCATGCTCATCAAAAGGAATCCACTAACAAGGTTGATCAGGTCTTGTTAACAAACTCATTCCGATTAACATGGAACCGGAGAAATTTCGAATAACACTATGTTACCTCAACGGGGATATGCACATCCCCTATAATAAGAATATCATATTTCTTCTTGACAGTAGGAAGAGGAAATTCAAAACCTCCAAATATAATCGATGGAGTTTTTCCAATAGAATTGATGCTATGAACTTGAGGTTGTTTCCTCGGAAAGTGTACCGTATGCTCATTACCATTAACATGAAAAGTGACATTGCCCTTGTTGCAATCAATAACAGCCCCTGCAGTATTCAGAAAAGGTCTTCCAAGAATAATAGACATACTATCGTCCTCAGGAATATCAAGAATAACAAAGTCCGTTAAAATAGTAACGTTTGCAACCACAACAGGCACATCCTCACAAATACCGACAGGTATAGCAGTTGATTTATCAGCCGTTTGCAAAGATATTTCAATAGGTGTCAACTTATTCAAATCAAGTCTATGATATAAAGAGAGAGGCATAACACTAACACCAGCTCCAAGATCACATAAAGCAGTTTTAACATAGTTTCTTTTAATGGAGCATGGTATAGTAGGTACTCCTGGAACTCCAAGTTTCCTTGGTATTACACCCTTAAAAGTGTAATTAGCAAGCATGGTGGAAATTTCAGCTTTCGGTATCTTTCTTTTATTAGTAACAATATCTTTCATATACTTAGCATAAGGATTCATCTTGAGCATATCAGTTAATCGTGACACGCAAAAAAGATAGCTATAATCATTTCAGCAAAGCGCTCAAAATCCTCATCATCCTTTTTCTTGGATGGCTTGGGAGGAAAAGGCATGGGTTTCTGAACCCAAGGTTCTCTTTCTTTACCATGTTTCCTAGCAACAAAGTCTCTCTTATCATAACGGTGATTCTTTGATATTGGGTTATGAAGATCAACAGTAGGTTCAATTTCTACATCATTATCATTACTAGGTTGAGCATCATGATGAACATCATTATTAACATTTTCACTAGGTTCATGTTCATTACCAGATTGTGTTTCAAAGATCGTAAATAGATATATCATTTGGATTCTCAGGTGGTTCAGCAATAGGTTCACTAGAAGTTTGCAATGTCCTATCATTTTTATTTTTCTTCCTTTTAGAAGAACTAGGTACATCAATATTATTTCTCTGAGAATCTTGTTCAATTCTCTTATGGTGGCCTTCAGGATACAAAGGTTCCTGAGTCATTCTACCAGTTCTAGTAGCCACTCTAACAGCATAATCATTTTTCTTACTCTTCATTTCATTGAGCAAATCATTTTGAGCCTTAAGTACTTGTTCTACTTGAGTGGTAACCATAGAAGCATATTTGCTAACAAGTTTAAGTTCACCTCTAATATTAGCCATATAGTCACCCAAGTGTTTAATCATATAAGCATTTTGTTTTAATTGTCTACCAATATAAGCATTTAAGTCTTCTTGCTTAAACATAAAGTTATCAAACTCGTCCAAGCACTGAATAACAATTTTAGTAGGAGGGATTTCAGCTCTATCATATATGTAGAGAGAATTTACCTTTACTACCTGTGTCGGGTTATCGATACCAGGAGGTTCTTCAATAGGTAATGGATTAAGATCATATGTTTCTTCAACAGGCGGTAGATTAAGACCATGTATTTCTTCAATAGGAGGTAAATTCTTAACATCTTCAGCTTTAATACCTTTTTATTTCATAGATTTCTTTGCCTCTTGCATATCTTCAGGACTAAGGAATAGAACACCTCTCTTCTTCGGAGTTGGTTTAGGAATAGGCTCAGTAATTGGAGCAGGAGATGGCTCAGGAGCTGGCTCAGGAGGTGCCCTATTATTTTCATTTGTTAACATATTATTCAATAGAATTTCAGCTTCATCCGGTGTTCTTTCCCTGAAAAGAGAACCAGCACAACTATCCAGGTAATCTCTGGAAGCATCGGTTAGTCCATTATAAAAGATATCAAGTATTTCATTTTTCTTAAGAGGATTATTAGGCAAAGCATTAAGTAACTTGAGAAGCCTCCCCCAAGCTTGTGGAAGACTTTCTTCTTCAATTTGCACAAAGTTGTATATTTCCTTTAAGGCAGCTTGTTTCTTATGAGAAGGGAAATATTTAGCAGAGAAGTAATAAATCTTATCCTGGGGACTACGCACACAACCAGGATCAAGAGAATTAAACCATAACTTAACATCACCCTTTAATGAGAATGGAAATATTTTAAGGATATGAAAGTAGCGAGATCTCTCATCATTAGTGAACAGGGTGGCTATATCATTTAATTTAGTAAGATGTGCCACAACAGTTTCAGATTCATAGCCATGAAAAGGATCAGATTCAACCAAAGTAATTATATCAGGATCAACAGAGAATTCATAATCCTTATCGGCAACACAGATAGGTGAAGTAGCGTAAGCAGTGTCAGGTTTCATTCTATCTCTAAGAGATTCCTTGTTCCATTTAACTAATAGCCTCTTGAGTTCATGACTATATTTGCAAGCTAAAATAGCTGCAGAAGCTTCTTTATCAAAAACATAACCCTCAGGAATAACAGGCCTATCTTCATCATCACTTTCATCATTATAATCAGATTCAATAATTTCTTTCTCTCTAGCCCTTGCAATTTGTTCATCAAGAAATTCACTAAGGGGCACAGTAGTATTAAGCATAGAAGTAGTGTCATCATAAGTATCATGCATAGCAGAAGTGGCATCATCAATAACATGCGACATATCGGAATGAATAGCAGAAGCAGGTTTAGGTGTCGCAAGCTTACTCAAAACAGAAGGTGAATCAAGTGCAGAGCTAGATGGCAGTTCCTTACCTCCCCTCGTAGTTGAGGGATAAATTGTTGTCTTAGCGTCTTTCAAGTTCTTCATAGTGTCCAGAAGATATAAATCCCAAGTGACTCAAAGAATAGAGCTATGCTCCCCGACAATGGCGCCAGAAATTAGTCTTGATAACCCACAAGTGTAGGGGATCGCATAGCGACTTTCGAGGGTAGAGTATTCAACCCAAATTTATTGATTCGACACAAGGGGAGCCAAAGAATATTCTCAAGTATTAGAAACTAAGCTGTCAATTCAGCCACACCTGGATAACTTAATATCTGCAACAAGGTATTTAGTAGCAAAGTAATATGATAGTAGTGGTAACGGTAATAAAAGAGTAATGAAAGCAAATGTAATATTTTTGGTGTTTTGTAGTGATTGTAATAGTAGCAACGGGAAAGTAAATAAGCATAAACCAGTAGATGGAAAACTCGTAGGCATTGGATCGGTGATGGATAATTATGCCGGATGCGGTTCATCATGTAACAGTCATAACATAGGGTGACACATAACTAGTTCCAATTCATCAATGTGATGTAGGCATGTATTTCGAATATAGTCATACATGCTTATGGAAAAGAACTTACATGACATCTTTTATCCTACCCTCCCGTGGCAGCGGGGTCCTAATGGAAACTAAGGGATATTAAGGCCTCCTTTTAATAGAGAACCGGAACAAAGCATTAGCACATAGTGAATACATGAACTCCTCAAACTATGGTCATCACCGGAGTGGTCCCGATTATTGTCACTTCGGGGGTTGCCGGATCATAACACAAAGTAGGTGACTATAGACTTGCAAGATAGGATCAAGAACTCACATATATTCATGAAAACATAATAGGTTCAGATCGGAAATCATGGCACTCGGTCCCTAGTGACAAGCATTAAGCATAGAAAAGTCATAGCAACATCAATCTCAGAACATAATGGATACTAGGGACCAAACCCTAACAAAACTAACTCGATTACATGATAGATCTCATCCAACCCATCACCGTCCAGCAAGCCTACGATGGAATTACTCACGCACGGCGGTGAGCATCATGAAATTGGTGATGGAGGATGGTTGATGATGATGACAGTGACAAATCCCCCTCTCCGGAGCCCCGAACGGACTCCAGATCAGCCCTCCCTAGAGGTTTTAGGGCTTGGCGGCGGCTCCATATCGTAAAACACGATGCTTTCCTCTCCTTGATTTATTTCTCCTCGAAAGCCAATATATAGAGTCGGAGTTGGCGCCGGAGGAGCTCCAGGGGGCCCACGAGGTAGGGCGGGCGCGCCTAGGGGGCGCCCCCACCCTCATGGACAGGTGTGGGCCCCTGGTCTTCATCTTTGGCAAGGATTTTTATTATTTTTAACTAGATGTTCCGTGGAGTTTCAGGTCATTCCGAGAACTTACATTTTACGCACATAAAAGAACATCATGGCAATTCTTTGAAAACAGCGATCCGGGTTAGTTCCATTCAAATCATGCAAGTTAGAGTCCAAAACAAGGGCAAAAGTGTTTGGAAAAGTAGATACGACGGAGACGTATCAATGAGGTGCTGGAGTTTGTTTCTCCTAGTCATTCCAGAATAGAATGGCCTGACGGACCACAAGAGTAATAGGCATCGACGAACGAATGCACACATACTCTTGACTATCGATTGATAGACAAAGGTCAAAAAATAACTAAAGAGGGACAACTCAAAGGAACATATGATTTTCTAAGTTGTGGGTGCATAGATTAACATGTCGACAAAGTTCAACATATTTCTTCCGGATAACCACGCAGAAAGGTAGAACTCGCAGAGTCACAACATAGAATTGAGAACTCATCAAGAGCACTCTGGTTGTGATCTTTCGGTTCAACGAGGAACTTCTGCCGTAAGTAGTTTGTGGTATTTGGAAGAGGAAAATACCACGGACCTCGAGGACTATCGCAAAGGTTACTAATATCCTAAAGGAACTAGCAAACACTATCAACATGAATGAGTAGAGTGAATCTCAGGTTCAAAAACCCAGGAATAGAATGCCTACTAACTAAGTGGCATCACGGGATGCTTCCGAGAACGATGGCTAGAATCATCACACTCGGAACACAAAACATGGCTAGATTACTAGGTGATTTCCTAAGACACCTAGGGTCATAATAATAGCTCTAACATATATATGAAGGAAATATGCCCTAGAGGCAATAATAAAGTTGTTATTTATATTTCCTTATATCATGATAAATGTTTATTATTCATGCTAGAATTGTATTAACCGGAAACTTAGTACATGTGTGAATACATAGACAAACAAAGTGTCACTAGTATGCCTCTACTTGACTAGCTCGTTAAATCAAAGATGGTTAAGTTTCCTAAACATAGACATGAGCTGTCATTTGATTAACGGGATCACATCATGAGAGAATGATGTGATTGACTTGACCCATTCTGTTAGCTTACCATTTGATCGTTTAGTATATTGCTATTGCTTTCTTCATGACTTATACATGTTCCTATGACTATGAGATTATGCAACTCCCAAATACCGGAGGAACACTTTGTGTGCTACCAAACGTCATAACGAATCGGGTGATTATAAAGGTGATCTCTGGTGTCTCCGATGGTACTTGTTGAGTTGGCATAGATCAAGATTAGGATTTGTCACTCCGATTGTCAGAGAGGTATCTCTGGGCCCTCTCGGTAATGCACATCACTATAAGCCTTGCAAGCAATGTAACAAATGAGTTAGTTGCGGGATGATGCATTACGGAACGAGTAAAGAGACTTGCCGGTAACGAGATTGAACTAGGTATTGAGATACCGACGATCGAATCTCAGGCAAGTAACATACCGATGACAAAGGGAACAACGTATGTTGTTATGCAGTTTGACCGATAAAGATCTTCGTAGAATATGTAGGAACCAATATGAGCACCTAGGTTCCGCTATTGGTTATTGACCGGAGACGTGTCTCGGTCATGTCTACATAGTTCTCGAACCCGTAGGGTACCCATGCTTAACGTTCGGTGACGATCGGTAATATGAGTTTATGTGTTTTGATGTACCGAAGGTAGTTCGGAGTGCCGGATATGATCTCGGACATGACGAGGAGTCTCGAAATGATCGAGACATAAAGATCGATATACTGGATGACTATGTTTGAACTTCGGAAGGGTTCGGGGTGAGTTCGGACGAATACCGGAGTACCGAGGGGTTACCGGAACCCTCCGAGGAGTGTAATGGGCCTCATGTGCCTTGGTGGAGAGAAGAAGGGGCGGCCAGGGAAGGCCGCGCGCCCCCTCCGCCTCTAGTCCGAATTGGACAAGGAAGGGGGGGGGGGGGCAGCGCCCCCCTTTTTCCTTTCCCCTCTCTCCTCCTTCCTTCCCTCCTACTCCTACTCTTGGAAGGGGTGGAATCCTACTCCCGGTGGGAGTAGGAATCCCCTTGGGGCGCGCCTAGGAGGCCGGCCTCCTCCCCCTCCTCCACTCCTTTATATACGGGGGAGGGGGGTACCCCATAGACACACAAGTTGATCATTGATTTTTTAGCCGTGTGCGGTGGCCCCCTCCTCCATAATCCACCTTGGTTATATCGTAGCGGTGCTTAGGCGAAGCCTTGCATTGGTAGCATCATCATCACCGTCATCACGCCGTCGTGCTGACGGAACTCTCCCTCGAATCTCTACTGGATCGTGAGTTCGTGGAACGTCATCGAGCTGAACGTGTGCAGATCGCGGAGGTGCCGTACATTCGGTACTAGGATCGGTCGATCATGAAGACGTATGACTACATCAACCGCATTGTCATAACGCTTCCGCTTACGGTCTACGAGGGTATGTGGATGACACGCTCCCTTCTCGTTGCTATGCATCACCATGATCTTGGTGTGTGTAGGATTTTTTTAAATTACTACGCTCCCCAACAGTGGCATCCGAGCCAGGTTTATGCGTAGATGTTATATGCATGAGTAGAATACAAGTGAGTTGTGGGCGATACAAGTCATACTTCTTACCAGCATATCATACTTTGATTCGACGGTATTGTTGGATGAAGCGGCCCGGACCGACATTACGCGTACGCTTACGCGAGACTGGTTCTACCAATGTGCTTCACACACAGGTGGCTGGCGGGTGTCAGTTTCTTCAACTTTAGTTGAATCGAGTATGGCTACGCCCGGTCCTTGTGAAGGTTAAAACATCACATACTTGACGAAATATCGTTGTGGTTTTGATGCGTAGGTAAGAACGGTTCTTGCTCAGCCCGTAGTAGCCACGTAAAACTTGCAACAACAAAGTAGAGGATGTCTAACTTGTTTTTGCAGGGCATGTTGTTATGTGATATGGTCAAGACATGATGCTAAATTTTATTGTATGAGATGATCATGTTTTGTAACAGATTTATCGGCAACTGGCAGGAGCCATATGGTTGTCGCTTTATTGTATGAAATGCAATCGCCATGTAATTACATTACTTTATCTCTAAGCGATAGCGATAGTCGTAGAAGCAATAGTTGGCGAGATGACAACGACGCTACAATGGAGATCAAGGTGTCGCGCCGGTGACGATGGTGATCATGAAGGTGCTTTGGAGATGGAGATCAAAGGCACAAGATGATGATGGCCATATCATATCACTTATATTGATTGCATGTGATGTTTATCTTTTATGCATCTTATTTTGCTTAGATCGACGGTAGCATTATAAGATGATCTCTCACTAAATTTCAAGGTATAAGTGTTCTCCCTGAGTATGCACCGTTGCGAAAGTTCGTCCACTACAAGAAATATGTCAACTTGTGACCACCACTATTGGTCACTGAAAGGTCATGATTTTTCATTTGCGACCTTTTTGTGACCAAAAACAGAAGTTCAAAAGCTGGCGGCCGTAAACTGACTATAGCGACCTTTCTTCTGGAATGGTCGAAGACGTTTATGACCAAAATACGTCTACTGTGGCGTTTTGGTCACTAGCAACCTCCCCAGGCCACGTAGGCATCCAGCGTGGCAAGCTGATGTGGCACAAGATTCAGCCCGGTCCAATTCGGTTTTCTACATGGGCCTAGCCCATTAATTCAGCCTTTTAATATTTATTTTTTTCTGTAAGTTACACGGGCCAAGCCCATTTCAGCCTTTTATTTACTTCTGGGCCGGGTCTTTTAACATTGTTTGGGCCATTATATTTTGGAGTTGGTCCCACTTGTCATCTTCTCACACATTGGGCCCACTTGACAGAAAATTCAAAACTGCTTAGATTATTTTCATAAGTGAATCCCACAAGTTAGGTTTCCATTCCACACGTTTTCAAATCACGTACATAATCAATATTTCAAACAAAACAGTACAAATGTAGTTCATCAAATAAAACTAAATAAGTCTACTACAATCATACATAGTTATTACAACCCAGATATGCCTACTATTACAATATTACAATATTTACATTCTATTACAATCAAATAGAAGAGACGACTCTTTCTTTGAGTAGAGCTATATGGTTTGAACTTCATTTTGTAGACACTGGAGCTCTGAACACAAAGACAAACATCATTAGAGATTAGAGTGTACACATGTTAGGTCTAGCATTGGTTAAAAATAACTAATAATCACATGGCGAATCTGAATGCAGCATATAAAAGAACTAGTTCATTTCATCATTATGAGATCTAACTGTTTGCCACTCGGTAGATAACCTACCAGGAGGCCTTGATATATCTGAGGTTACGTGTAAATATATGTGTTCTGTGCTTGAATACATCGCCAGAACTGTAAGTACAGAACATGTAACATGGTGGCTACATAAACAGAACGAGATGTGGCATGCTTAAAACTCCGAGCCCATGCTATGCCTATATATAATCAGGTGCAGCTTAAATATACGTGGGCACATACTGAAAGGAACAAGATAGCATGATGATATCCGATCGACTAGATTTGGGAGAAACCTGATCGAGCCAACACAAAAAAGAAATAGAGCAAGATTTGAGATGTACCTGTAGTGTGTTACTTATGGTGGAACTGGAAGGAGACTTGCTCGGATTTAGTCAACACGAATTGTAAGTGTAAAGCAGATCATCTTGGCTGTTACACACGAAAAGAAAAGACAGTGTATTTTTTAGACTGCACAGTCAACAACAACAACAAATGTACAGAATGTTTAGGTACACAAGCATGTGTAGCATGCATTAAAAGTTCAATCTGTTTGGTAGAAGGAACCATTGATCTCGTTCTCACAGCCATACTTACACGCACACATGCAGTTTTAATTAATTAAATGGGCAGGCAACAAAGGCAATTACAAATCTAGGGGCAGGAGGTAGTGAGAGCAACTCAAGATATACACTACTAGAGGGATCGTCAAGATGTAGGGGATGGAGGTGTCTCACTTGGTTTCAAAATAAGATGCACACAAAGACAACCACATAAATATAGCGATTGCATAATCGAGGAAACAGGGACATCTCTTTGCCAACATGTATAATTCGGAGCAGCAGTAGCGAGCAGAGGAAGATGACAGGGAGATGGAGATGCTTATTAGCTGAGGCTGAAACAGAAGCATTTGAGGAGGAAAGCTACGTGCATGTGCACTTGCGAGGCCACATATTCTGGGTCGTCCACCACACTAGCCACCATCACGTACCCGTCCCATCAACAACGTTACTCCTGAAGCATCCACAGATAACCATTTATAAATTCAACAGACCAGCTACATGTACAAGGTTATACTAAGCATGTAAGTACAGTCCAGCTACACGTACAAGGTTATACTAAGCATGTAAGTACAGTCCAGCTACACGTACAAGGTTATACTAAGCATGTAAGTACAGTCCAGCTATAAAGTGGATGGCAAAGTGTGGCTGTTGTTGTTGCTACTTTAGCCAACTGAGCTAATTAATCTCATCAACCTAATACACTTCAAATATTGAGTACAACAGCAACATCTACTTGTTACCGGAGTTCCAGTTCAAGATGGCCAGAGGCCACTTGGCACCATGGAACCTGCACAATTTCCACCATATATATGAATGAGTTAGAAAGAAAACTAGAGTTGAACTACCCAGCCTCATACATACATACATACAGGAGCAAAATTTGATTACACAAGAAGGTAGCTGGAGTGGTGGTGGACGAAATGAAAATTGACGGCCACGGCTCAGCGAGGAGAGGAGCTCAACATTGAAGTTTCACAAAACAGGAATTTCATTAATTTGAGAGTGGGTTTTAGTAGCTCAAGCTTAGTTAAGTTAAGCACTTAGTACTAAACAACAACAACACTTGAACCATAACATGTCCAGAAAGGAAACAAAACATGAGACAAGTATTGATAGCAAGTCCGCGAAGGACATCCAATGGTTTCAGCCACATCCTAATAAACCTACATCATTCTTTAGCACCTAATTATCAGCAACAAATCAATGGCCAGATGAGCACCACCACAACAAATTGACACTAACACTTCGCCCAAGCAAGGAATTAGCTCACAAACGCAAGATGATGATTGCATACATACAAATCATGTGCTGGCAGAAAAAAATCCAAGCAGGAGCTCATCTTCTCTCTCTATTTGGTAACTAACAACCTAAATAAAATAAAATAAAAACGTGACTTGTTCATACAGATCCCTCTAAATTCCTTGGCACAAGTGCATCACATATTCATTAACTTAGCAGCAGAAGTAGTGAGCACATGAAGAGGGGGAGGGAGATGGAGGAGCTACCTGCCGCGGTCGCAATGGAAGCAGAGGAGCAGACCCCTCTTGCCCCCCCTCAAGCAGGACAGGGCTGCCGACTGGGTGCGCCCCTACTCCTCCGCCTCCTCGAGCAGGAGACCCCCTTCCCCTGATGCTGCTTGGCGTGCCGCATGACTAGTCACCTCAAGACACAAAGAAGTTTCAGATGTTGAACAGATCAACATGTTGAGCGATTCTGAAATCACGAGAAAGAAGTGGGAGGGTGGATCACGATGGTCTCACCTCATTACCGTCGTCCTCATCCAACCCGGCGACCAAGTACACATCCAAGCCAGTTCACGAATCCATGGGTGCTAGCTTGCCTACCAGCTCGACATTGTGCCTGGATGCCACAAAAACAACGACTTATAGGCATAGATAGAGAAGACCAAAAGCGAAACAACACACTAATGCTACAGTGCCTCGGAGTATAATTTTAATATAGCCAGCAACACTTAAAGAAATAATATCTATAGATGATTCCATACAAAGTAGAATAGTTGTACTTGGCAATGCACACTAGCTAATGTAATGTCCACAATAAATATTTTGGCTAAACTACTTTCCTTGAGAGCTTTACAAATTACAACAATGATTCATCTCACTATTTCTAGAGGTTGTAAGGAATCTACCCAACCCTGCTATGCGTGGAACTAACCCCCGAGCTCCTTCCTTATTTAACAACCTGAAGTATGCATGCTGCAGATTTGTACAATTTCTAGATTAAACGAACTCCTTGTGTACCTTAACGGATTAATTAACAGTCCATTCATGTGCTGATTACCTAGACTACAGTGCAAGCAACTTGTGTAAAGGGCATAAGTGAGCATCTCTTTGCCCTTCACCATACAGAAACTTGGGCCTAACGAGATATTGATTTTATTGAATCCACGATCAGCTTATGTGGAAACCAACCCGTCCACAACTAATGTGGGATATTTCTAGGTAAGTGTTGATCGAAATGTTGGCACCAAGATAAGGCACCCAATTAAACATGCGAGGCCAAGAATCTGGCACGGGCAGACCCGGAACAACACCAATGGCGGGAGGCGTGGCTCCGCAAGGAATCAAAGCAGCGTCGTTGACTCGCTGGAGTGGCCGTGAAGGACGGGGCGGAGGGGGAAAGGGGGGTCGGAAGAATACGTACAGCTCTCAGGGTCGTCGGTGCAGCCGAAGATCCCGGTGGACCACGGCTCGTCGGCGGGCGGCTCGTAGCTCTCCAGGAGGACCTGGCTGCACTTGCCGCACCTCCGGCCCTCGAGCTGCAGCAGATCGGATCGGGCAATGGGGTGAGACGGCAGAGCGGCGCGGGGATGGGCGAAGCGGCGGGGAAGGGACCTTTGGGGACGTGGACGGGATGGTGGAGCTCGCCAGGGCGGATGTCCTCGCCGGGGGTGTCCTGGTCCTTGGTGAGCTTGACGTAGCGGGACGGGTGGCCCTCCTCCGCGAGAGGGGAAGGTCGCCGGCGAGGCTGAGGTGGGCGGCTCGCTGGATCTGGAAGGGGTGGGGGCGGGGGCGGGGGATCTGGAAGGGGCGGGGGCGGGTGCGGCGGCGGGCAGGATCGATGGGAGAGGACAAGGGTGAGGCGATGGTGAAGTGGGAGTTAGGGTTTGGGGGTAGTTGGGCTGCGGATGGGTGAAAGGGCGAGGGGGTGAGGGCTGCCGTTGGATCTGCAAGAATCTGACGGTGTTTGATCATGATCCGCGTGATATGCTCATGAACCAATCAGAACACAGCAAACATTTTGACGACCTTGTGACCAATAAATTGGTCGTAATCGATTAAAGATAGTTTTTCATGAAAAAATCATTTTTCATTTTTCAGTGTTCAAAATAAGTTTTTTGTAAAAGACCTATCAAATATTTATTCAAATGATCTCATATTGTGCACAAGGGGGCATCTTGGAATTCCAAACAATGTTGCCAAAGGGAGTTTTCATTTTCTTTGCACGGAAAATTTATTTTCCATTTTTCGAGTGCCAGAAATGAGGATTTTTTGTGAAGGACCTACAATATATTTATTGCAAAATTGGACCAAATCAATTTTCTAAAATACCAGGCCATATTTAATGCACAATTGACAAAATGGTTGGGTGTCAAAAGCTTTGGTCCATCTCTGGTGAAAAAGACAAATTTTCGCCGATCCAGCAGGAAGCAGGTCAAATTTGAACTGCAGCTGCCTCATAGTTTGCTTTATTTTTTCCAAAAATCATTTCTAGGTAAATAAGTACCTATTTAATCAGAGAAACATCAAAAGTTTTCCAAGATTCAACCACTAGCTAGGAACGGTCAAGCCCGCCGTTTTGACCGCATTTTGAAACGGGCATAAAAAATTCAAAAGAAATCAAAAAATTGGAAAACCTTCGCATTGTGTCATTATATGTGACCAAGTTTCCAGGAAAAATTATAAACTTGTAATACGGAAATTATTTTTAGAAAGTGTTCTCAGAAATGAGCTATCATGCGTGAAGATTCATGGCTTTCAAGCCAAATGATCAATCTTATGGCCACATTGATGGCATAGTTTGTTCAAATGATCTCATATTGTGCACAAGGGTACATCTTGGAATTCCAAACAATGTTTCCTAAGGAAGTTTTCATTTTCTTTGCACGGAAAATTCATTTTTCATTTTCCGAGTGCCCAAAAGGAGGTTTTTTTGTGAAGTACCAACCATATTTTGTTGCAAAATTGGACCAAGTCAATTTTATAAAATACTAGGCCATATATAATGCACAATAGACAAAATGGTTGGGTGAAAAAAGTTTTGATCCACCTCTGGTGAAAAAGACATATTGCCGTCGATTAAGTTGGAAACGGGTCAAATTTGAACTGTAGCTGCCTCATAGTTTGCTCTTTATTTTTTCCAAAAATCATTTCTAGGTACATAAGTATCTATTTAATAATAGAAACACCAAAAAAATTCCAAGATTCAACCACTAGCTAGGAACGGTCAAGCCCGCCGTTTTGACCGCATTTTGAAACGGGCATAAAAAATTCAACAAAAATCAAACAATTGGAAATCCTTCGCATTGTGTCATTATATGTGACCAAGTTTCTAGGAAAAATAAAAAACTTGTAATACGGTAATTATTTTAGAAAAGTGTTCTAAAAAATGAGCTATCATGCGTGAAGATTTATGGCTTTCAAGCCAAATGGTCAATCTTATGGCCACATTCATGGCATAGTTTGTTCAAATGATCTCATATTGTGCACAAGGGTACATCTTGGAATTCCAAACAATGTTGCCTAAGGAAGTTTTCATTTTCTTTGCATGGAAAATTCATTTTTCATTTTCCGAGTGCCCAAAAGGAGGGTTTTTTGTGAAGGACCTACCATAGATTTGTTGCAAAATTGGACCAAATCAATTTTATAAAATACTAGGCCATATATAATGCACAATTGACAAAATGGTTGGGTGTCAAGAGCTTTGTTCCATCTCTGGTGAAAAAGACAAATTTTCGCCGATCCAGCAGGAAGCGGGTCAAATTTGAACTGCAGCTGCCTCATAGTTTGCTATTTATTTTTCCCAAAAATCATTTCTAGGTAAATAAGTACCTATTTAATCAGAGAAACATCAAAAGTTTTCCAAGATTCAACCACTAGCTAGGAACGGTCAAGCCCGCCGTTTTGACCGCATTTTGAAACGGGCATAAAAAATTCAAAAGAAATCAAAAAATTGGAAAACCTTCGCATTGTGTCATTATATGTGACCAAGTTTCCAGGAGAAATAATAAACTTGTAATACGGAAATTATTTTTAAAAAGTGTTCTCAGAAATGAGCTATCATGCGTGAAGATTCATGGCTTTCAAGCCAAATGATCAATCTTATGGCCACATTGATGGCATAGTTTGTTCAAATGATCTCATATTGTGCACAAGGGTACATCTTGGAATTCCAAACAATGTTGCCTAAGGAAGTTTTCATTTTCTTTGCACGGAAAATTCATTTTTCATTTTCCGAGTGCCCAAAAGGAGGTTTTTTTGTGAAGGACCTACCATATATTTGTTGTAAAATTGGACCAAATCAATTTTATAAAATACTAGGCCATATATAATGCACAATTGACAAAATGGTTGGGTGAAAAAAAGTTTTGATCCACCTCTCGTGAAAAAGACAAATTGCCATCGATTCAGCTGGGAACGGGTCAAATTTGAACTGTAGCTGCCTCATAGTTTGCTCTTTATTTTTTTTCCAAAAATCATTTCTAGGTACATAAGTATCTATTTAATCATAGAAACAACAAAAAATTTCCAATATTCAACCACTAGCTAGGAATGGTCAAGCCCGCCGTTTTGACCGCATTTTGAAACGGGCATAAAAAAATAAAATAAAAATCAAAAAATTGGAAATCCTTCGCATTGTGTCATTATATGTGACCAAGTTTCCAGGAAAAATAATAAACTTGTAATACGGTAATTATTTTAAAAAAGTGTTCTCAGAAATGAGCTATCATGCGTGAAGATTCATGGCTTTCAAGCCAAATGATCAATCTTATGGCCACATTCATGGCATAGTTTGTTCAAATGATCTCATATTGTGCACAAGGGTACATCTTGGAATTCCAAACAATGTTGCCTAAGGAAGTTTTCATTTTCTTTGCACGGAAAATTTAGTTTTCATTTTCCGAGTGCCCAAAAGGAGGGTTTTTTGTGAAGGACCTACCATATATTTGTTGCAAAATTGGACCAAATCAATTTTATAAAATACTAGTCCATATATAATGCACAATTGACAAAATGATTGGGTGTCAAGAGCTTTGGTCCATCTCTGGTGAAAAAGACAAATTTTCGCCGATCCAGCAGGAAGCGGGTCAAATTTGAACTGCAGCTGCCTCATAGTTTGCTATTTATTTTTTCCAAAAATCATTTCTAGGTAAATAAGTACCTATTTAATCAGAGAAACATCAAAAGTTTTCCAAGATTCAACCACTAGCTAGGAACGGTCAAGCCCGCCGTTTTGACCGCATTTTGAAACGGGCATAAAAAATTCAAAAGAAATCAAAAAATTGGAAAACCTTCACATTGTGTCATTATATGTGACCAAGTTTCTAGGAAAAATAATAAACTTGTAATACGGAAATTATTTTTAAAAAGTGTTCTCAGAAATGAGCTATCATGCGTGAAGATTCATGGCTTTCAAGCCAAATGATCAATCTTATGGCCACATTGATGGCATAGTTTGTTCAAATGATCTCATATTGTGCACAAGGGTACATCTTGAAATTCCAAACAATGTTGCCTAAGGAAGTTTTCATTTTCTTTGCACGGAAAATTCATTTTTCATTTTCCGAGTGCCCAAAAGGAGGTTTTTTGTGAAGGAACTACCAAATAATTGTTGCAAAAATGGACCAAATCAATTTTATAAAATACTAGGCCATATATAATGCACAATTGACAAAATAGTTGGGTGAAAAAAGTTTTGATCCACCTCTGGTGAAAAAGACAAATTGTCGTCGATTTAGTTGGAAACGGGTCAAATTTGAACTGTAGCTGCCTCATAGTTTGCTCTTTTTTTTTCGAAAATTATTTCTAGGTACATAAGTATCTATTTAATCATAGAAACACCAAAAAAAAATTCCAAGATTCAACCACTAGCTAGGAACGGTCAAGCCCGCCGTTTTGACCGCATTTTGAAACGGGCATAAAAAATACTCCCTCCATTCCTTGATGCAAGGTGTATAGATTTTTGAAAAAAAATCCGAAATATAAGGTGTATCGCGTTGCACCACTCATCTAGATAATGTTTTTAGGGATTTGATTAGATTTCCTTATATTAGCCAACCTCCTCTATTTTCTCATGTCAATTAGTTAGGTGTAATCTCGCCCAAAACTTGTGAAATTTACCCTCCATGTGCGTTCTTTAATTTTCGTGCCAAAAACTATACACCCTATATTTGGGAATGGAGGGAGTAAAAAAAAAATAAAAAATAGGAAAACCTTCGCATTGTGTCATTATATGTGACAAAGTTTCCAGGAAAAATAATAAACTTGTATTACGGTAATTATTTTAAAAAAGTGTTCTCAGAAATGAGCTACCATGCGTGAAGATTCATGGCTTTCAAGCCAAATGATCAATCTTATGGCCACATTCATGGCATAGTTTGTTCAAATGATCTCATATTGTGCACAAGGGTACATCTTGGAATTCCAAACAATGCTGCCTAAGGAAGTTTTCATTTTCTTTGCACGGAAAATTCATTTTTCATTTTCCGAACGCCCAAAAGGAGGTTTTTTGTGAAGGAACTACCAAATAATTGTTGCAAAATGGACCAAATCAATTTTATAAAATACTAGGCCATATATAATGCACAATTGACAAAATGGTTGGGTGAAAAAAGTTTTGATCCACCTCTGGTGAAAAAGACAAATTGTCGTCGATTCAGTTGGAAACCGGTCAAATTTGAACTGCAGCTGCCTCATAGTTTGCTCTTTATTTTTTCCAAAAATCATTTCTAGGTAAATAAGTATCTATTTAATCAGAAATACACGGTTTGATGGTGAAACATCGAGGTTTGGACGGTGGCCGAGGGCCCCAACTCTAGAGCGCGTAAGCTCGCATGCCCGCCGCGTGGTCACCGCGTGACCGTGGCGTTGCCATGTGTTCTGGGCGGCCTAGGCATGTCTAGTTGGTTGGGCACTCCCCAGGTAGGTGCTAGGAAGAAAATCACAACATAAGATTCTCACGAGGAGACCGATCGATGCTCAAACATGAATAAGCAGCCAAGTGTTTGATTTGTGGTACGGGGAATGCACATGGCTAATGGGCGTGAGTTTTGGCTGAGGATGATCAATTACTAAGAAGACCGTCTTCACAAATTTTCACCTCAAAAGGAGGAGCCTAGGTGGTACTTGCTTTACAAAGTACCACATTGGACATAAATACGAATGTTGAAGCTGGGCTCAAAATAATGAATGGATTGAGCTGGCATTTGGCGGAGGATGGTTATTTGGGCATATAAAGCATCAGAGAAAATGGATACCATTTGGACATGCCAAAGTGGTACTTCCTTCACAAAGTGCTGCTCTGAACAGAATAGGAAAATGAATATTTTCGAATTATTTTTGAACTAGGCAAGGAATGTTTTTGACATATTTCATAAAGATATGATCCAAAACATTTATGAGAATTTTTTGGGAATTTTTGGAATAACAGAAATATAGGTTGCTTCACAACCTAGGGCAAAAACTGCCACATGGACATGACACATAGGCAAAACTGATGAGATGGCGCCTAGTCATCACAACCCACCACAATCTACAAGGCTATGACCATCTATATTGGTCATTAACAACTTGAAATAAGGCAGTGGACTAGCACTCGCTTGCTTTGTGACCATTTCGTGTAAGGAAATTACGACCTTCGACCAAAATGGTCGCAATGGTTTAGGGTTTGGAGCCCCCCGAACAGCTTTTGACCAATTGGTCTGAAATGGTCATAGATCTATGACCAATTCTTCCAGGGTCACTAACAAAAGGTCACTAGTTGACATATTTCTTGTAGTGGTCGTGCTGAGACACCACGTGATGATCGGGTGTGATAAGCTCTACGTTCACATACAACGGGTGCAAGCCAGTTTTGCACATGCAGAATACTCGGGTTAAACTTGACGAGCCTAGCATATGCAGATATGGCCTCAGAACACTAAGATCGAAAGGTTGAGCGTGAATCGTATAGTAGATATGGTCAACATAGTGTTGTTCACCATTGAAAACTACTCCATCTCACGTGATGATCGGACATGGTTTAGTTGATGTGGATCACGTGATCACTTAGATGATTAGAGGGATGTCTATCTAAGTGGGAGTTCTTAAAGTAGTTTGATTAATTGAACTTTAATTTCTCATGAACTTAGTACCTGATAGTATTTTGCATGTCTATGTTGTTGTAGATAGATGGCCCGTGCTGTTGTTCTGTTGAATTTTAATGAGTTCCTTGAGAAGGCAAAGTTGAAAGATGATGGTAGCAATTACATGGACTGGGTCCGTAACTTGAAGGTTATACTCATTGTTGCACAGAAGAATTACGTCCTGGAAGCACCGCTAGGTGCCAAACCCGCTGCAGGAGCAACGCCAGATGTTATGAACGTCTGGCAGAGCAAAGCTGACGAATACTCAATAGTTCAGTGTGCCATGCTTTACAGCTTAGAACCGGGACTTCAACGACGTTTTGAACGTCATGGAGCATATGAGATGTTCCAGGAGTTGAAGTTAATATTTCAAGCAAATGCCCGGATTGAGAGATATGAAGTCTCCAATAAGTTCTACAGTTGCAAGATGGAGGAGAATAGTTCTGTCAGTGAGCATATACTCAGAATGTCTGGGTATAACAATCACTTGATTCAACTGGGAGTTAATCTTTCGGATGATAGTGTCATTGACAGAATTCTTCAATCACTGCCACCAAGCTAGAAGAGCTTCGTGATGAACTATAATATGCAAGGGATGGATAAGACAATTCCGGAGCTCTTCGCGATGCTAAAGGCTGCAGAGGTAGAAATCAAGAAGGAGCATCAAGTGTTGATGGTCAACAAGACCACCAATTTCAAGAAAAAGGGTAAAGGGAAGAAGGGGAACTTCAAGAAGAACGGCAAGCAAGTTGCTGCTCAAGTGAAGAAGCCCAAGTCTGGACCTAAGCCTGAGACTGAGTTCTTCTACTGCAAAGGGACTGGTCACTAGAAGCGGAACTGCCCCAAGTATTTGGCGGATAAGAAGGATGGCAAGGTGAACAAAGGTATATGTGATATACATGTTATTGATGTGTACCTTCCTAATGCTCGCAGAGCACCGGGTATTTGATATCTGGTTACATTGCTAATATTTGCAACTCGAAGCGGGACTAGAGATTAAGCGAAGATTGGCTAAGGACGAGGTGACGATGCACGTGGGAAATGGTTCCAAAGTCGATGTGATCGCTGATCGACGCTACCTCTACATCTACCTTCGGGATTAGTTTTAGACCTGAATAATTGTTAATTGGCGCCAGCATTGAGCATGAACATTATATCTAGATCTTGTTTGATGCGATACGGTTATTCATTTAAATCTAAGAATAATGGTTGTTCTATTTATATGAGTAATATCTTTTATGGTCATGCACCCTTGAAGAGTGGTCTATTTTTGATGAATCTTGATAGTAGTGATACACATATTCATAATATTGAAGCCAAAAGATGCAGAGTTGATAATGATAGTGCATCTTATTTGTGACACTTCCGTTTAGGTCATATTGGTGTAAAGCGCATGAAGAAACTCTATTCTGATGGACTTTTGGAATCACTTGGTACTTGTGAACCATGCCTCATGGGCAAGATGACTAAAACGCCGTTCTCCGGAACAATGGAGCGAGCAACAGATTTGTAGGAAATCATACATACTGATGTATGTGGTCCGATAAATATTGAAGCTCGTGGCGGGTATCGTTATTTTCTCACCTTCACAGATGATTTGAGCAGATATGGGTATATCTACTTGATGAAACATAAGTCTAAAACATTTGAAAAGTTCAAAGAATTTCAGAGTGAAGTGGAAAATCATCGTAACAAGAAAATAAAGTTTCTACGATCTGATCGTGGAGGAGAATATTTGAGTTACGAGTTTGGTCTTCATTTGAAACAATGCAGAATAGTTTCGCAACTCACGCCACCCGAAACACCACAGCGTAACGGTGTGTCCGAACGTCGTAATTGTACTTTATTAGATATGGTGCGATCAATGATGTCTCTTACTGATTTACCGCTATCATTTTGGGGTTATGCTTTAGAGACGGCTGCATTCACGCTAAATAGGGCACCATCTAAATTCGTTGAGACGACGCCTTATGAACTGTGGTTTGGCAAGAAATCAAAGTTGTCGTTTCTTAAATTTTGGGGCTGCGATGCTTTTGTGAAAAAGCTTCA
This sequence comes from Aegilops bicornis, assembly GCA_021605145.1. Taxonomy (NCBI): domain Eukaryota; kingdom Viridiplantae; phylum Streptophyta; class Magnoliopsida; order Poales; family Poaceae; genus Aegilops; species Aegilops bicornis. The sequence goes on from CM038672.1 coordinate 580,165,168, forward strand.
ACCTGATAATCTCGAACCCAAATCGGAGAAATGTGTCTTCATAGGATACCAAAGGAGACTGTTGGGTACGCCTTCTATCACAGATCCGAAGGCAAGACATTCGTTGCTAAGAATGGATCCTTTCTAGAGAAGGAGTTTCTCTCGAAAGAAGTGAGTGGGAGGAAAGTAGAAATTCATGAGGTAGTTGTACCTGCTCCCTTATTGGAAAGTAGTTCATCACAGAAATCTGTTCCTGTGACTCCTACACCAATTAGTGAGGAAGCTAATGATGATGATCATGTAACTTCAGATCAAGTTACTACCGAACCTCGTAGGTCAACTAGAGTAAGATTCGCACCAGAGTGGTACGGTAATCCTGTTCTGGAGGTCATGTTACTTGACCATGAAAAACCTACGAACTATGAGGAAGTGATGATGAGCCCAGATTCCGGAAAATGGCTTGAGGCCATGAAATCTGAGATGGGATCCATGTATGAGAACAAAGTGTGGACTTTGGTTGACTTTCCCGATGATCGGCAAGCCATCGAGAATAAATGGATCTTCAAGAAGAAGACAGACGCTGACGGTAATATTACTGTCTACAAAGCTCGACTTGTTGCAAAAGGTTTTCGACAAGTTCAAGGAGTTGACTACGATGAGACTTTCTCACCCGTAGCGATGCTTAAGTCCGTTCGAATCATGTTAGCAATTGCCGCATTTTATGATTATGAAATTTGGCTAATGGATGTAAAGACATCATTCCTGAATGGATTTCTGGAAGAAGAGTTGTATATGATGCAACCTGAAGGTTTTATCGATCGAAAGGATGCTAACAAAGTGTGCAAGCTCCAGCGATCCATCTATGGACTGGTGCAAGCATCTTGGATTTGGAATAAACGTTTTGATAGTGTGATCAAAGCATATGGTTTTATACAGACTTTTGGAGAAGCCTATATTTACAAGAAAGTGAGTGGGAGCTCTGTAGCATTTCTAATATTATATGCGGATGACATATTGTTAATTGGAAATGATATAAAATTTCTGGATAGTGTCGGGGAGGCTGATCGTACCCACGGACACCTATGGGGCCGGCGGACCAGGCCCCTTGTGGTTCGGAGGGGGGCGGAGATCGCACGAAGAGCGGATCGAGGCGAGGCACACGAGCAGTTTAGCCAGCTTCGGAGCTCTCCGGAGAGATAAAACTCCTACTGCTGCTTGTTTGATCTATTGTGTTCTTGCTAGGGAGCAATGCGAGCTACAAAACCTAGCGTGAGTGCATTTAGTCTCTGGTGAGTCGAATGAACCGAACCAGCCGAACCCCTTCTACGTTGCGCATGGGCCTCCTTTTATATGCTCAAGGGTCTCCGGCGGTGGCAACATAGGCGGGGTACAAATGTAAAACAGGAGTTGGTACACCTACTCGAACAGTGTATGATGCAAAATACCTAACTCGACGGCAAGGGACAAAAGCAATAAATGCCCGTCGCTGTCGCCAAACAAAGGCAACAGAGACCGTCAGTGCGCTTCGCCGCCACGATGGCAAGCTTGTCAGCGCCGCTTATCGCTGCTCTCCGCTGGCTGCCTGACCGCCGACACTGCAGCGCATGGAACGGTCCCATGGCGACACGTCACCGGATGAGCCGGAGCGGAGATGGAGAGAAGTTGCATGCCGCGGCAAGCGCCTTTGCCGCTGAATCTTGTCGCGCCCGGAGGCTTGTCGCGCTCGGCCTTCCCGGCAAGCTCCTCTTGCCGGGCCTTGTCTTCTGCGTGCCTTGAGTGGCCTTCCCGACAAGCTCCTCTTGTCGGGCCTTGTCTTCTTAATCAAAGACTTTGTTCTTGAATGGCTCCAAGGAAGCCACGGAGGATCTTGGCGGTGACGAGGCAAACCACGCCGCTGGTGCTACAACTGTCTGCGGCATCTAGCACGGGATACTAGGGTACTACTCTAGTACACCGACAGGAGCCCCCGGGCCTGGGCCGTACACGGTGCCGAGCGCTTGTCGGGCCAGGCCCAAAACTGTGCACGGACACACGCGGCCTCGACCACGTCGCAACTCGCCCCGGACCCACCACGATCCCCACTAACGACACGCACCGGACGTGGCGTCGTGCGAGAGATCGTGGGCGCGGTCGTGGGGGGTTCTTTATTAGTATAAGCGGAACGTCCGCCCCCTCCTCCCCTTTATAAGCGGAGGAAACAGAGGCAGGCCGACCACCCCTGCCATTGCTGTCTTGTCAAGAAACCACCGCCGCTCCCCTCTTCTTCTCCGGTGAAAAGAGAGCAGCGCCCGCCCCTTCGCCGCAAGCACACTCACCGCCGCCGGCCTCCTCCGCCGCCATGGCTCAAAGCCGATAAGGAGAAGGGCGTCAAGTCGGCCGAGGCGCAGCGGCTCATGGCGTTGCGCAAGGAGCGAGCCATCTTCCCCGCAGCTCGGCGCAAGGGAGCTGCGGACGTCTTCTACCTCTTCCGGTCACGGAGACTCAGGCGCATCCGGCGCGCAGGGTGCTCCCGCCTCCGCCTCCGATTTGGCCCCAACAGGTACCCTTTCTTCGCCTTTTCTTCTATTGCGGGCTTTGCCCGCCTCTTTTCCGGAAGTTCTTTGCGACATAATGAACACCTTTAGCCTCCGCCTCCTTGATTTCACCCCAACGCCATCTTGACCATCGCAGTTTTCGCGCATTTGTGCGAAAACTTTGTCGGAGTCCACCCGAACGTGGCACTCTTCCGCCATTTCTTTGTTCCCCGCGTCGAGAGAGGAGAGCCACTTGCCGGAGGGATAGCCTGGGTCTCTAGGATCGGCAAGAAAGAGGCCTACCCAGAGGGAGAGTTCCGCAATAAGTGGGAGGAGTGGAGAGCCAACTGGTGCTGGGTCGTAGAGGAGAATCCGCAGCCCTTCACCGCCGTGCGCCAAACCCCAATAGTGCGCGGCAGGGCGTGGAGTCACTTGGCGCCGGAGGATGCGGTTGAAGATAGCCGTGACCGAATCCTGCGCCTCGGGCTTGCCGGGTTGACCGTAAGCGCGGTTGGCGCGGACTTCCTTCGCCGCCAGACGCTCCCTTGCAGGAAAGGAGGAGGCCTGCTTGGGAGTTCCAAAGTGCGGCGGACATCATGAGGCTGCGCCCGGGCCTGAATTGGAACTTTACCGTTTTGGAGCTGGACTCAATACTGCTCGAGCTGTTCAAGAACGACCCCGACCACCCCGAGTGGTTTAGGTTGCCGCGGGGGGTCGTCCCATTGTGCAACAACTCGGCGCTCGACCGCATCCGCGCCATGATGTCACTGTGCGACTCCCACTGAATCGCCCCAACCCGGCAGGAGCCCCGGCGAGGTCGTGGCAGCAATTCTTCGATGATTTGCAAGAAGTGCCGATCCGCCCGACGAAAGCGTAAAAGGCTCACCCGCGACACCACCGACCAGTGAGATGGCGCGGATTGCCACCAGGTGGAGGAGGCGGCAGCAGCGCTGCCGCTGGAGCCTTCGGGTTCACCGTGGTGGTGGCGGACGCGGCGAAGGCGGCAAGCCTTGCCGTGCGAGGGGAGGTCGCCGGCGAGGACGTGCTTGTCGAGCCCGTGGCCGGGTCGAGTGGACCCGCCGAGGGCGCTTCTTCCCCACCGCCAAGCGACTTGCCGCCAGCGGAGCCCGGCCCGCTGAGGAGGCGCTCCGCAAGGCCGGAGACGAGCCGGGCAACAGATCGCCCACAAAGAAGCGCCAGCGACGCGCTTCCAGCGGCAAGCGAGGTTGCCGCGGAGCGCCCCACACGGCCGCGACAACCGGGGCGGGATCCTCTCAGGCCACCGCCGACGCCTCCGCCAAGCGGCCAAGAGAGCCCACGCCTCCACCTCGTCGCACCGTTGGCGAGGCGGAGTTTGACTTCTCCGCGCTCAGCTCCGAGGAGGAAGGCGAAGAGTAAGCTTTTCGAGATTGTGCTTGTATTTCTTCAATTTCATTGCTTCATCTTGAATCTGATTTGCTTGCTCGACTCTTTCCTTTTCGTGACGCTGGCCCAGAGCGGCGAAGAGGGCCAAGATCCCGACGGTCGTCGTTGAGGACGATTCTCCCGTGGCTGACGGGGACGCGTCTGAGACCGCCTTTGCCGGACCAGCAACCCTTCCTCAGAGCAGCCCGGCACAGCCCCTGAGTAAGTGTGCAGTTTTCTCCTTACTATTAGGTGTGCAGGGGTGCTCCTTCTTTGTTGATATCTCGACTGTGTGCTTGTGTAGGAGCAGAGCAGCCTCATCGGGAGGGCTCTAAGCCGCCTCCGAGATCCTGCCCGCTGCCACCACGCCGCCAAGGGAGAACTCCCGGCAAGGGAGCGCCCTCCGACAAGGAGGCCACCCGGCAAGGGAGGCCACTCGCAAGGGAGGCTACCCGGCAAGGGACGGCGCCAAAGGACCTCAAGTGGTCGAGGCCATGGCTGCGGACCCCGTTGCAGGTAATTCCCTTACGCGAAAATCTCCCTTGGGTTTGCTTTCTTTTGTTTCTCTTTTTGAACATCTGCTTGACTGCCCTTTCTTCGTCTGACGCAGAGCCGATGGAGGTCGAGGCCGCCGGCGAGGAGGAAGCGCGCGGCAACACCGACGAGGCCGTCGTCGAGGAAGAAGTGGTCGTCGTCCTGGAAGAAGAGGCCGTCGCCGATGAGCCTGTTGGCGAGGAGGCCACCGAGGCTGCCGACGCGCAAGCCGGCGAGGGGTCGGGCGATCGTACTGACGGCCCTGAGGCCGCAGGAGCGGCAAGCGCTACACCGACAGCCGACTCCCCCGCCGCTGGGCGTCAGTTCGAGGAGCCCGGCCCGTGCCTACGAAGGCCGGTGAAGGCGTCTTCATCAAGCTCCCTCGAGTCGAGCTCTGTGGCGCCGGTCGAGGGAGAAACCTTCAACGGCGAGCTACTCGCCTCGCTCATTGGCTGACAGTGGACGCGCCAAGCAGCAGCGGGCGGCGAAGTTCGAGGAGGAGCAGCTTGAAGAAGCTGTTGTCGCTCTACCGCACTCCGCAGGCCAAGTTAGAGACCCGGAAGCCCTTGTCGCGAGGGCGGAGCGGACATGGAGAAGCGCGCCGAGGAGCTCCGGAGCGCCAACAAAGAAGCCCTCCGCGACGTGGGAAGCGCTGGGGCAACTTCGCAGAAGAGCGCACGGCCTTCATCCTTGAGAAGGCCGCACCGAGGAGGAGTAGCGCTGGCTGCCGAGAAGCTTCGCCGCCAGCAGAAAGCGAGTTGGCGCAGCGGAAGGTCAACCTGGACAGCCACGAAGAAGACCTTGCTGCCACAGGAGTCGCTTGGCGGGCGCCAGAAGCGGGCGACGCTGCCGCAGCCGCCGAGGCCACCAAGGAAGAGCTGAAGGCGAAGGTGGCACAGCCGAGGCCACCCTCAAGAAGAGCGGCGAAGAGCTTGCCGTGCTCAAGCGTGAGCGCGAGAAGGACGCCTACACTCTGGGTGATCTGCAGAGTCGTCTCGCTGATAGAGGCAAGGAGCTCGATGCCGCCAAGGATTCCAAGGCGGATCTGGAGCTGAAGCTGACCACCCTGACGCAGACGTTGGACAGCGCCAGAGAGTAGGAGGTGGGCTTGTTGGAGGTGATCAAGGCCAAGGAGGAGCTGCTGGCGAATGCTGCCTCCGTCCAGAACACCTTGAGGGAGAGCGTGGAGCACTGGACCGAAGGTCTTGTGGACACCGCCGCCGACATCCACAACGAGCTGATGGAGCTGGGGATGGCGGACCTTGCGTACTCCTCCGACGAGCATCTCCAACCCAGCGCCAAGCTCAGCTTATTCTTCAAAGGCGTGGTGACGGGCCTCCAGCGACTCCGAGAAGAGGTCCCGAAGCAGCTGGCCGAGGAATCACGCCAGGTCTGCGCAGGAGCCCTCGAGAAGGTGTTGATCAAGGTGGCCTTCCGCAATCCGGGCCTCAACCTTAACGGCGTCCTCAGATCCCTGCCGCCCGATGCCAACGTGGAGGAGCTCATAGGAATTGTCGCACCCTTTGTGGACAAGGTGAAAAAGATCATGCGGATTCAGGGCGACCGCGTAGACTAGGCCGCCAACTTTATCTTTCCCTTGTCGCTGCTGATCATGTTTAGAACACTTTGTTAGATCAGCGACAAGTTATTTTGTAATATACTCTATCTTAGGCGATCAATGCAATGTTATTTCCTCTACTTGATTCCTTCCTTTATGCGTTTCTCGCCTTACGCATTTGGGGGACTTGTCGGTGCGGACACTTTTGCCTTGGAATGAGTGCGGAATGTCGCTTCTGCCGGCGATGCCGCCTCCGACAAGCAACCTTGTCGCGACTAGCCGCAGCTCACTTAAGTTGTTGAGCGGACTCAAAACAAAGTAAGGGCGCGACTAGCCGGGAGTTGGTTCCTCTGCGCACAGGTTCTCCATACAAAGTACTATCGTTCAAGGAAGATAACTTAAAAATTTAAAAATTGATTGCTCAAACTTTGGCAACTTAGCTTTTCTGTCTCTTGCTTTCCGATGAGGTGAAACTTCCTCGAGCGGTGCCTGGTCCATAATATTATCTCCTCCTTCCCCTGGGTTAACTTGTGCGAGGGAGCCTTCCTTTCTTTGAGAAAAGAAAAGAAGAGGAAATAACGTTATGGAGCCCAAAGGCTCGATTACGCTTACGGGTGTGGTTGCTGCACAAAGCGTTAGTCAAAACATGCAATAAAATAATGAAAGCATGAATTTGACAAGTTGTGCGCAACACATGAGCTTTACTGATGCACGGGTTCTGCGCCCGGCTTTGTACAAAGGATTACATGCAATAGCGGCAAGACTTGTACAAAAGGTGGTTGCCGAACGGGTTCCGACAACCACGCCTCTATGGGTAAAACTTACGAAGATGCTCAATGTTCCAGGAGTTGCTCACCGGAATGCCATCTTCGGTCTCAAAGCGGACAGCGCTTGAGCCTAGTGACTCGCTTTCACCCGATAAGGGCCTTCCCACTTCGGCGTCAACTTGTTTGAATTCTTGGCGGACTGAACGCGCCGAAGAACAAGGTCGCCTTCCTCGAGACTTCTGGCATTAACCCTGCGGCTATGGTAGCGACGCAGAGCTTGCTGGTAGCGAGCAGCTTCGCGACAATGACCGAAGACGATCCTCCTCAAGGAGCAGCGCGTCATCTTGTCGCAGCTGCTCTTGCTCAAGCTCATCATAAGCGAGTACTCGAGGCGATCCGTATACGAAGTTCCGGGGAGAACTGCCTCTGCTCCATAGACTAGAGCAAAAGGTGTGCGGCGGTGGCTCGATTTGGCGTCGTCCCGATCGACCAAAGAACCACCGACAGCTCCTCGATCCAGCTTTCTTCCGCACTTGTGCAGCCCGTCGAAAGTTACGGTCTTGAGCCCGCGCAAGACTTCAGCATTGCCCTCTCGCTTGACCGTTGCTTCTCAGATGAGCAACAGAAGCACAGCAGACCTTGGCGCCAAGGTCTTGGACGTACTTCATGAAGGTGCGACTCGTAAATTGTGTGCCGTTGTCGGTGATGATCCTGTGAGGGATTCAAAGCGGCAAACAATCGACCAAGAACTTGATCGCCGACCGTGCCGTCCACCTTCCTCATCGCTTCCACTTCCGCCACTTTGTGAACTTGTCGATGGCGACGCACAAGTACTCAAAGCCCCGACAGCTTCGGGGAAGGGGCCGAGGATGTCGAGCCCCTGCACCGAAAAATGGCCAGGATAAAGGGATCGTGCGGAGAGCTTGAGCTAGCTGGTGTATCTGTTTGGAATGGAACTGCACGCTTCACACTTGGTTACTTGTGCGATTGCATCTGGAGGGCTGTCGGCCGAAGAAACCTTGCCGGAAAGCTTTGCCGGCAAGTGCTCTTGCGCCAATGTGGTGATCACATATGCCTCCATGTATCTGCGCCAATAGCTTCTATCCATCTTCCACAGGAATACACTTCAATTTCACACCGTTGAGTCTTCTTACATAAAGATCTTTGTCGACATAAACCGGTACATACTTGACCGCTGGCTACTCTTTCCGCTTCCTCTTGCACTTCGGGAAGTTCTCCTGTCTGAAGGAAATGGACAATCAGCTGCGCCCATGCTGGAGCTTGTGGCTCGACAACAAGGACTAAAGGCATATCTGTTGCTGCGGGAACATCAGCTTCCACGGCAAGAACCCGCGGCCCTGCCGGAGCTTTATGCTCCCCGACAAGCTTGCCGGAGCAAGACTTGTCGGGAGCGTCTGCTTCAACGAAACAAACCACAGGGGCTGTCGGAGCATCGCTCCCTCAAAGACTGTTGGTGTTGATCTTGGGGACCTTTGCAACGACGGCTTCGGGAAGCTCGCCGGAAAGTAGTCACCAGAGGCCAACTTCCTCTTCTTGCTTTGTACAATTGATGGTGTTACGGTTATCGAGTCAGCTTGAGCACGAAAATCCCTGGTTCCACAGGCAACTTAAGTGCGGCGCACTTCGAGAGGCCGTCAGCAATATCATTCTGAGCTCTTGGAACATGTTCCATTTGCAGGCCGTCAAAGTGCTCTTCCAGCTTCCTCACTTCATCGATGTAGGCTTCCATCAACGGACTCTGGTAATCTTTGTTCACTTGGCGGACGACAAGTTGCGAGTCACCCCTGACAATAAGCTTTTTGATCCCAAGGTCCACGGCGATCTCGAGACCGCAAGCAAACCTTCATACTCTGCAGTATTGTTTGTCGCTTGCTCCTTGGGAAAGTGCATCCGACGACGCATTTGAGGTGCTCTCCGGTGGGTGCGATAAGACGCCGGCACCAGCCTTTGCAGCGAGAAGGCACCATCAAAGTACATCGACCACTCTTTGCTTGCTTCTTTGACGGAATGCTCATCTCCGGAATCTCTTCATCCGGTGTTGGCATCCATTCGCGCTATGAATTCTGCCAACGCCCGCTTTGGATAGTTGATGTGCTTTCAAACTTGAGACCAAAGCTTGACAGCTCCAAAGGCCCACTCGACAATCCCGCCTGCCGCTTCTAGATTCTGCAGTATCCTCTTCAGCCGAAAGCGAGTGACAAGCTGTGATCTCATGTGCTTGGAAGTAATGGCGCAGCTTTCTCGAGGCCATGAGGAGGCCGAAAAGCAGTTTACGCACACCGTAGTACCTTGACCTAGCCCCTGCAGGAGGGAACCGACAAAGTAGACCGGGCGCCGCACCATCCTTTTCTCAGATCGGTTCATGTGTCTGGCGGATTCATCCTTGTCGGGACCAGAGCTTGTCGTGAAGCCCCCTCGCTTGTCGCCGGATGTGCTTGCCGTGGTTCTTTGGCTCGTCATCCGCCTCCCTCTTCGCTACTAACGCAACACTAACCACTTGATTGGTTGCCGCTATATATAGCAGCAACTTCTCTCGTGGCTTAGGTGCGACAAGTGTTGGAGTGGAGGACATGTATCTCTTCAAGTCCTACAGCGCAGCCTCCGCCGGAGTCCATTTCATTGGACCCGCCTTTTTCAAAATCTTGAAAACGGCGGCTGCGTTCAGCAGACCTAGAAATAAACCTCGCCGAGAGCAGCCACGCGAACCGCAAGCCTTCAGACATCCTTGACGCGCTTTGGTGCTTCAATCTGCTCAATGGCCTTGATCTTGTCGGGATTAGCTTCGATCCTCGCCGAGACCACGAAGAACCCGAGAAGCTTGCCGGAAGGAACTCCAAACACGCACTTCTCGGGGTTGAGCTTAAGGTTGATCTTGCGCAGATTTGCAAAGGTCTCGTCCAAATCTTGAACCAGAGTTGCTTTGTCCTTGCTTTTGACCACTATGTCATCCATGTAGGCTTCTACATTTACGTGCATTTGCGGCTCAAAAGCGCCGTGGACTACCCTTGCAAATGTTGAACCAGCATTCTTCAAACCGAAAGGCATCCGTATGAAATAAAGATGTGCCACATGGTGTGAGGAATGCGGTCTTCTCCTCATCTTCTTCAGCCATGAAGATCTGATGGTATCCTGAGTATGCATCAAGAAACGAAAGAAAATCACATCCAGCCGTGGAGTCAACAATCTGGTCAATGCGCGGCAAGGGAAATGGATCTTTGGGACAAGCTTTATTAACATCCGTGAAGTCAATACAAAGTCTCCATTCCCCATTTGCTTTGGCGCGACTACAGGATTGGCCAACCACGAGGGATGGAGCACTCCTCGACAAGGCCTGCTGGTTCCAGTTTCTTGATCTCTTACGCTATGAATTCTTGGCGCTCCACCGCTTGCTTCCTCGACTTTTTGCTTGACGGGCCGCGCAAGATGAGGACAAACGGCCAGCGGTGCTCAATCACTTTCTTGGGAACACCGGGATATCAGACGGTTGCCATGCAAACACGTCGACATTCGCCCGCAGGAAAGCAACGAGCGCGCCTTCCTATTTAGGGTCGAGAGAGGCACTGATGGTGAAGGTACCACCAGTGCTGTCCTCCTTGGCGGGCACCTTCTTGGTCTTCGGCGGAGCCACCATCTTCTTGCACTTGCCGGTGGAGCTCGATGGTGCGTCCTCGACGGTAGCGCAGCACCAAGAGGTGCGCTTGCCGGAGTGAGCATCGAGCCCTTGCCGGACTTGGACTTGGTCTTCTTCCCCGGAGCTTCAGCCGCAAGTGTCCGGCAATCCGTCGCTCTGCTGCATCCCGGTAGATCTTGTCGGTGCAGATAAGGGCATCCTTCTTGTCGCTGTGACAGAGATGACGCTTATCGGGCCTGGCATCTTGAGTAGATTGTAAGCGTAGTGAGAGGCTGCCATGAACTTGGCGAGTCTTTGGAATGCCAAGTATCCCATTGTAAGGCAATGGGAAATCGGCAACGTCAAATGTAACCCTCTCGATCCCGAAGTTCAGCTTCACGCCAAATGTGACCGGCAACGTAATCTTCCCCTTCGGCTTGCTCCTTCCCGGATTGATTCCTTGGAAGGTAATTTGAAGCTTCTGGAGCACCGTGGAGGAGATCAGATTCAAGCCGGCCCCGCCGTCAACTAACATTTTTGTGACCTTGAGGTTGCGGATGGTTGGAGAGACCAACATCGGCAAGCACCCGACCGCGATTATGCGATCGTGGTGGTCCTCAATATCAAAAATGATAGGCGTGCTGGACCACTTCAGAGGCTTGCGTGACTCTACGGATGGTTCCACTGCATTGACCTCCCGCATCCATTGCTTGAGTTGGCGGTGGGAGGTATGCAGGAAAGCACCTCCGTCAACGCAGAGGACCTCCGTGGCTTTCTGAAACTCCTGCTCATCGGGCGCCGCCGTCTTCCATATCTTCGCTGTCGCCCTCATCTTCATCCTTGTCGCGGCCGCGGGAGGTCGATCTCCTTGTCGCTGCTTGGCTTTGCTGGCGTCCTCCCCGGCCGGGGCGTTTCTTGCTTGCTCCCCCGGCACCTTCTGGGCCTTCTCCTTGTCGCGCCGCTTCGTACTCAGCTCTGCTGTTCGACAAGCTGCTCGACCTTCTTGCAGCTCTGGAGGTCGTGGCCCTTAGTGCGGTGGATCTTGCAAAGATCGCTTTGCCGGAGCTGTCCCCGCTTGTCGGCGGCCGCCACCGACCGGTGATTGGCGTCGTGACAACCTCCTTGCGAAGCCACCAGGCTTGGCGTTTTGTCGCCACCTCCATTGCCGGACTGCTCGACCGCTAGCACTTCTCCGCTTTCTTCTTCCTATTGCCTCGCCGCCGCCCTTCTTTGCCGGGCGGTGTCCTCACCGCCGATCCTGCTTACGCATTCTCTCACAGGAGTCTCCTCCTTCCTCGGTAGCGTGCACACTTGTCGACCAAGGCGCAGCTCACCGGCGTCCTTGACTTTGCACATCGCCATCTCCTCCTCATCCTGCGGTTCCGCACATTCGATGAAATGCGGCGATCACCGCGGCAGGGGTGGACGTCTAGGATGTTGTAGTGCACACGGCTGAATCTCTGAATGAACTAGCGCAGGACTCTGCTTCTTCCGGGCGAGCAAGTGAAGGTCACTCTCTTGGCCATGAGGTTTGTGGCCACCTGTGAAGGCGCCAACAAACTGATGGCACAAATCTGCCCAAGAGGATATGGAGCTGTCCGGCAAGTGCATGAGCCAAGATCTGACGTTGGGCTTGAGCACGAGCGGGAAGTAGTTGGCGAGGACCTTGTCGTCCCGTCCCCCCGCAGCCTGCACCACGATGGTGTAGATGCTAAGGAACTCCGACGGATGCGTTTTGCCATCATACTTCTCCGGCACGTTTGGTTTGAAGTTTTTCTGACTGGGCCACTGGACTTGCCGCAGCTCACGAGTGAACGCAGGGCAACCTACCGCGTACGGCAAGTCGCCTGGCTCCTCCGGCGCGCGCATGTCAACAGAAGGCCCAGCGCGCTTGTCGGACTGACGTCGCGCTTCTCTTCGGGCGCCGATGCGAAGTTCAGCGCCCTCTTGTTGTCGCTCATGAAGAACTTGGCGCTGATCGCGGCGAAGCTCATGGATCCGACGGGCGCAGTGGAGTCGCTGTCGAGGTGGATCCGGTGAGTCGGGCGATCTTGGCCTTCTTGGCGGAGAGTGGACGGTGGTTGCACCTCCGACAGTCTGCCGCCACCGGCTCGTGCCTTGTCGTCTCGCCGCGGCAATGATGGCGTTAGTTGCCGCGTGAGCGCCGCTGCTGGCAAAGCCGATGAGGCTCGGATGGTGGCCCTCCACCGTCGACCTTGTCGGCCGTCGGAGGGTAGTCGAGGAGCAGCTGAGCTCTCGCCAGAGCTTCTGCTGGAGTAGTGGGTGGCATGGGAGAACGGTGCGAGGAGCGGGATATGCTCGGACTTCTAACCACGTTAGAAGGAGCAGCACCCCGTCCGGGTGACCGTATCTCGCTTGTGCCAGCATGTTGGCGCGCATGCTGGTCTTGAGGGTCTCGATCCAACGAACGTATGGCGTTGTGAACGCCATGACGTTGTTGGTCCCGCGTCTCCTGAGATGGGCGCGGGGGATGCGCGGACGCCGAGGTTTGCGGTGCCTTGTCCTTGGACTTGGCAACGTCGAGAACACCTTCGTCGGCGCCCGTTCCTCCGCCGTCTGCCCCACCACCCGCTTGCTGCGGTGAGGGTGGGTACGACGACGCGACGGCTCTGCCGCCGCCAAAGCCTTCTTCTTCGGTGGCATCTTGAGGAAGATGTTGATGACGCTGCTCGTGTGAACGCCGGATCAGATTCACACACGGCCTCGACGCTTCTACAGCGCGCCAAAGATGTCGGGGAGGCTGATCGTACCCACAGACACCTATGGGGCCGGCGGACCAGGCCCCTTGTGGTTCGGAGGGGGGCGGAGATTGCACGAAGAGCGGATCGAGGCGAGGCACACGAGCAGTTTACCCACCGGAGCTCTCCGGAGATAAAACTCCTCGCTGCTTGTTTGATCTATTGTGTTCTTGCTAGGGAGCAATGCGAGCTACAAAACCTAGCGTGAGTGCATTTAGTCTCTGGTGAGTCGAATGAACCGAACCAGCCGAACCCCTTCTACGGTGCGCATGGGCCTCCTTTTCTATGCTCAAGGGTCTCCGGCGGTGGCAACATAGGCGGGGTACAAATGTAAAACAGGAGTTGGTACACCTACCGAGCGATGTACAGATGCAAAATACCTAACCACCGACGGCAAGGGACAAAAGCAATAAATGCCCGTTAGTGTCGCCCAAACGATTACAGTGAGACCGTCAGTGCGCCCCGCTTCATACGATGGCAAGCTTGTCGGCGCCGCTTATCGCCGCTCTCCGCTGGTTGCATGTACCGCCGACACGCCGCGCATGGAACGGTCCCATGGCGACATCGCCGCTGGATGAGCTGGAGCGGAGATGGAGAGAAGTTGCATGCCGCGACAAGCGCCTTGCCGCGGCCGAATCCTTGTCGCGCCCGGAGGATTGTCGCGCTCCGGGCCTTCCTGGCAAGCTCCTCTTGCCGGGGCCTTGTCTTCTGCGTGCCTTGAGTGGCCTTCCCGACAAGCTCCTCTTGTCGGGGCCTTGTCTTCTTAATCAAAGACTTTGTTCTTGAATGGCTCCAAGGAAGCCACGGAGGATCTTGGCGGTGACGAGGCAAACCCTGCCGCGGGGTGCTACAACTGTCCGTGCACGAGTACGGGATACTAGGGTACCCCTACTCTAGTACACCGACAGATAGCATAAAAGGATACTTGAATAAGAGTTTTTCAATGAAAGATCTCGGTGAAGCTGCTTATATATTGGGCATCAAGATCTATAGAGATAGGTCAAGACGCTTAATTAGACTTTCATAAAGCACATCCCTTGATAAAGTTTTGAAGAAGTTCAAAATGGATCAAGCAAAGAAAGGGTTCTGGCCTGTGTTACAAGGTGTGAAGTTGAGTCAGACTCAATGCCCGACCACTGCAGAAGATAGAGAGAAAATGAAAGGTGTTCCCTATGCTTCAGCCATAGGCTCTATCATGTATGCAATGCTGTGTACCAAACTTGATGTGTGCCTTGCTATTAGTTTAGCAGGGAGGTACCAAACTAATCCAGGTGTGGATCACTGGAGAACAGTCAAGAACATCCTAAAATACCTGAAAAGGACTAAGGATATGTTTCTCGTTTATGGAGGTGACAAAGAGCTTGTCGTAAATGGTTATGTCGATGCAAGCTTTGACACTGATCCGGATGACTCTAAGTCACAAATCGCATACGTGTTTATATTGAACAGTGGAGCTGTCAGTTGGTGCAGTTCTAAGCAAAGCGCCGGGGCGGGATCTACGTGCAAAGTGGAGTACATAGCTGCTTCGGAAGCAGCAATTTAAGGAGTCTGGATGAAGGAGTTCTTATCCAATCTAGGTGTCATACGTAGTGCATCGGGTCCACTGAAAATGTTTTGTGACAATACTGGTGCAATTGCCTTGGCAAAGGAATCCAGATTTCACAAGGGAACCAAGCACATAGAGAGACGCTTCAATTCCATCTGCGATCAAGTCAAGGAGGGAGACATAGAGATTTGCAAGATACATACGGATCTGAATGTTGCAGACCCGTTGACTAAGCCTCTCTCACAAGCAAAACATGATCAGCACCAAGACTCCATGGGTGTTAGAATCATTACTGTGTAATCTAGATTATTGACTCTAGTGCAAGTGGGAGACTGAAGGAAATATGCCCTAGAGGCCATAATAAAGTTGTTATTTATATTTCCTTATATCATGATAAATGTTTATAATTCATGCTAGAATTGTATTAACCGGAAACTTAGTACATGTGTGAATACATAGACAAACAAAGTGTCACTAGTATGCCTCTACTTGACTAGCTCGTTGAATCAAAGATGGTTAAGTTTCCTAACCATAGATATGAGTTGTCATTTGATTAATGGGATCACATCTTTAGAGAATGATGTGATTTACTTGACCCATTCCGTTAGCTTAGCATTTGATCGTTTATGTTGCTTTCTTGATGACTTATACGTGTTCCTATGACTATCAGATTATGCAACTCCCGAATACTGGAGGAACACTTTGTGTGCTACCAAACATCACAATGTAAGTGGGTGATTATAAAGGTGCTCTACAGGTGTCTCCGATGGTACTTGTTGAGTTGGCATAGATCGAGATTAGGATTTGTCACTCCGATTGTCGGAGAGGTATCTCTGGGCCCTCTCAGTAATGCACATCACTATAAGCCTTGCAAGCAATGTGACTAATAAGTTAGTTACGGGATGATGCATTACGGAACGAGTAAAGAAACTTGCCGGTAACGAGATTGAACTAGGTATTGAGAACCGACGAACGAATGTCAGGCAAGTAACATACCGATGACAAAGGGAACAACATATGTTGTTGTGCAGTTTGACCAATAAAGATCTTTGACGGTGTCCTGGACTAGGGGGTACTCACCATGTCATCTCCCGATCTGTTAAATTGGGCCGAGGACCCCCATGGCCGTATACTCATGGGCCAGTCCGGACAGCTGCCGCATACAAGGAAGATTCCGCAAGACTTGGCGATCAAGACAAGGACTCCTCCCCCACCGGCGTATTCGGCTAGGACTCTTGTTATCCTAGGGCTCTGATGCATTATATAAACCGAGGCCAGGCTAGTCGATAGATATATACAACAATCGTACCATAGGCTAGCTTCTAGGGTTTAGCCTCTCTGATCTCGTGGTAGATTTACTCTTGTACTACCCATACAATCAATATTAATCAATCAGGAGTAGGGTTTTACCTCCACCAAGCGTTGATCGACCGCGGAATTCCTATATCTACCACCCCTCAAAATTTCAGCTCGATCCGACCGTCCAAACGCCGGGAACCTTCCGATTAGTGCATCACTTTACGGATCTGTTTTCTGCGCGAAAACAAATCCGACCCGAGTTCGTCCTTTTTATGAACGGGATTTCAGACATCCTTTTTGAAGGAAGTTTTGTATGGGGTATTGTGTTTTGTTCCCGAACACATCCCACTAACTTTAAAATCTTTTGAACATGATCTTCAACATCATGCTGGTGTCAAACCAGTCGGCAATATTGCTCCACGGCTGCCGACCTGCGCTAGACACGTCGTCACTTTGTTGAGCCGAGCTCAACTTCTTCGGATCATCATCTCGGCAAGCCGAACAAGAGTCTGGCATCGCGAAGGATAAATCAACACAAACATCGCCGCCCCACGGATTACATGGAGCGGGCATACCGGCATCGCCGCTCGGTCGCTTCATCAAGCCGACATCGACCACATCACGACCTGCATCGGCAGGGCCGCACTATTGCTTCTTCAAGCTGGTGTCCATCACGCCGACCTACTTCGACATCTCGGCTGGACCGGGGGCTTCGCCATCTCTTCATCAACCTACTCCGGACACTTTGGCGTCACTAGCCGACCAGCTCCGTCACGTTAGCTGGACCGAGGGCTTTGCCTCAGCGAGCCAACCTTTGCCAAGATTGCCATGCCGTCATTTTATCGCCCATCGTGCAATGGGTGCGCCGGATCGAGTCCCAATTTTGGGAATCACCTTCCTTCGATTGCTACAACAAATAAACCGGTGCTATTAATCCCGGTATTTTTGCTTGTTTGGGTTCATTTTTCCCAAGGAATTATTACTCTGGTTTGTCCATCATATGTACACAGGTCTATCAAATGGTGGTCGCATTAACGACAGTCGCATGGTGGTTCGGTCAATTTCCGTACATAGTCCGGCGAACGCCGCATCCGGAACTCGGACCGACCTGTGAATTCAGGCTTTGCCATGCCTTTACTGCATCATGCTGACGCCCTGCATCGACATTGACTTCGGCGCCAGACCATATTTCTTTTATTACTCACTTTGCATAAATTATTTATTATGCAACGATTTTTTTAATTATTACTATTATCTCCGGTTTGCACCATTTTTTGTGCACAGGAAAATGATTCGGGGTCTTTGGCGTCACTCTGCCGGTCTGCATTAACCGTGCTATGTCACCACTTCGGCGTGTCGAGCTCTCCGCTCCGCCACCTCGGGACCGGCTTGGGGGATGGAACCTTGTCCTGTATCAAGCTCGGACCGCGTCATCAATACCGAACACATTATCCAGCTAAGTCGCTTTCATGCTCAAAGCTTTAATTTCTAACTTGTGTTCGGTTCGACCAAGCATTATACTTTTTTGGAAAAATGTTGCTTGTAAATTTTTTTTGTCCAAACTTTGTTTGTGACACATAAATTCAAATACCCAATTCATTTGGGGGCTTCCTTCATGAAGTTTTTCCTCTTGCATATGATCATACTTGTACAGCTTCATTCCTTGTTCGTGTATTACGCCACAATATGCACCATATTGACTTGAGCGATTTGCAAGCTGGGTTGCCTCGCTCCTGTGTTTACCCCTACGTTCCCAATTGTTCGGCTAGGGAGTAAAGGGAGCACCTCTGCGATTGTCACGATCGGGTCATCCGAGCCGGACCTCAGACTGGGTGTAGCCGAAAGCTAGCGCTTTCATAGTTTTCAATGATGGTCGGCACACAACGGAACTCATGAGTAAAAAAAATCTATTGCACAAGTCTCATAATAACAATGAGCACCGAAGAAAGGTATCGGTGGGGGTACTATTTTCTTCAAAGATGCTTCTTACACTTCTCAGTAATATATCATAAGTTCCCTGAGCGCGCTTTATGCATTCTGACCTTATCGCTTTGATTGCACGGTTATTGGAAACACCGTCGATATTCTCGACAGATGGAGTACATAACACTTTTCGGTCCTTGACCGAAGAGGGAGAAGCCGACGGTCGGTTAAGACGCGTTTAAAGTTTGGTTGAACATAGATATGATATAAGTACTTCGGTACATGCAATCATTCTTTTACCCAAGTCACTTGGGGGCTCTTAAATTTATATGAGCCGTTTTATGATAAGTGTTCTTCTTCTTAGTCGTTGCAAAGTTTTATTATTATTATTATCTATCACTCCTTTTTTTTTCGACATGGCGTGTGGTCACTAGCCGGGAGCCTAATTTCTCTCTCAAAGCCGCTAGAGTTTAGTTTGCTAAACCGGCCTAATGAGAAGTACTCCGCCCTCGGGATAGGAGGTTGAAGCCGAGGGCTGACCCGCTTGAAGTCTTGAGATAGGATGTATCATGTTAAAGCACGACAGAAGCACTTCTTTTGCTAAGACCAATTTTCGGATTGGCACCGAACACTTGATCTCGTTCGGACGTCAAGTTTTTACTGACGTTTTTTGGTTTTCCAAGCTTATGGCACTTTTAAACTATTTGTGTGTTTTCAGCACAAGTCTCACAAAGGTGCCGGACACCTTTAGAGATTCGACAAAACATTCTCGGATATTGCTATATATGCATCGGTTTCGAATTGTGTCTTCGGTCAATAGTTGGGTTGCCCGGCTCCTGTGCTTGCCTCCTACGTTCCGCTTTGTTCGGCTAGGTGTGCAAAGGGAGAACCACTGCGATTGTGCTTCCAGCTCACATGGTTAAGCACCTCAGTGGAGAAAGCCAAAAACTGACTGTCACAATAAGCGTAAACTGGTCAGCGATCCGATGACGGTGTTAAACGACGGGCCATTCATAACAATGTCCGAAGTGTTTACGGCTTGACCTCGACTGTCCCTGAACACTACCGGGGGCTATTAACTGGCCTCCCAAACTATATCCTCGATATTTTGCTCTTACATTGGAGCTGAGGTTTCATGATCATGCTTAGCATGACAACCCAAAGAAAGGAACCGATAGCGGGACTATTTTCTTTGGAAGACATTTCTTACATTAAACAGTAATATAACATATCTCTCTGCGTACCTTTGTTTATAAAACCGTATGGCCAGATTGCCTTGTTTGTTGTAAATCTTTGCCCTCATAAAGGCTTTATAAAGTAGGACAAACACTCCTCGGCTATTGGCCAAGGAGGTGGAAGCCGATGGTCGGTAAACAAAGTTTTGTACAATGCAGATCTGAGCATTAATGACGTTAAGTACTTGGATACATAGAGTCATTACACATAATTTGTGATTTTACTATGGATATCAATCCTTAATTGACCACCCGTGCCGCATTAAGGCTCGGGGTTCTTGGGCTTCGGGCTTATTATTTACAAATATTAAAGGGTCACATCGATTCCCTAATCTGGTGTTGCCACCCGACCCGATGTCTCGGGGACTCTTGCATTACACTGTCCAATGCGAGAAAATTTTAAGTGTAATCTGAGTCTCCGAGGAGATTTTGATCCTCGGGTTGGTCGGCCGCACCCAACCTGAGTCTTGAGGACTGAGCACGCCGCTTTTTGTGTCCCAAGTATTCTGCCGAAGCTAGGACTTGATCCTTAGACCGATTTTGCAAATCAACTTTGAGTCTCGGCTGACTCACGAGGATTAGCGGTCTTATGTCATCCTTCATGTGCATCTCGGGTTTTAGACCGATACCCACCTTGAGGGCTACTGGCTATGTATCTCGGCAGAGAATAAATTGCACCAATCAAAAATATTGACAAAAATCGGCCCACATTCGGGGTGGTGCACCACCTCGGAAGCAGTCCGACATAAAGCTCGGGCGCTAGTGGCTGGCTCCATAGAGGGCATTTCCGGCATTAAGCTCGGCTAAACTCCTTCAAACTTCTTTGAACCAAGGTGATTTACGACACCTCGGATACAGTCCGGCGTTGGAGCTCGGATACATAGTCCGGCGTTGGAGCTCGGATACATAGTCCGGCGTTGGAGCTCGGATACATAGTCCGGCGTTAGAGCTGGGAAGCAGTCCGGCATTGGTGCTCGGCTGCAAAGGATACCTCGAATGCAGTCCGGCGTTGGAGCTCGGACGCAAGAGGATGCTGCCGCCCGGGAACAACTTCAAACCCGAGGTGTGGCATAAAAATAACAAGGCATTGATAAAGGCCGGAAACTTAAAGGGGCTCCTCGGATACTCGACGTGTAAACTCGTCGAATGCATTTCGGCGATCCTCAAGATCGAAGATGAGAAGATTTGTTGAACCAGTTTTCAAGATCGACGACTGAAGATAAAGAACGGTTCGGAAGAATCGAGGAGCATCCCTAACTTCAAGACCGGTTCAGGGGGCTACTGACGGTGTCCTGGACTAGGGGGTACTCACCACGTCATCTCCCGATTTGTTAAATTGGGCCGAGGACCCCCATGGCCGTATACTCATGGGCCAGTCCGGACAGCTGCCGCATACAAGGAAGATTCCGCAAGACTTGGCGATCAAGACAAGGACTCCTCCCCCACCGGCGTATTCGGCCAGGACTCTTGTTATCCTAGGACTCTGGTGCATTATATAAAGCGAGGCCAGGCTAGTCGATAGATATATACAACAATCATACCATAGGCTAGCTTCTAGGGTTTAGCCTCTCTGATCTCGTGGTAGATCTACTCTTGTACTACCCATATCATAAATATTAATCAAGGAGGAGTAGGGTTTTACCTCCATCGAGAGGGCCCGAACCTGGGTAAAAACATCGTGTCCCTTGTCTCCTGTTACCATCCGCCTAGACGCACAGTTCGGGACCCCCTACCCGAGATCCGCCGGTTTTGACACCGACAATCTTCGTAGAATATGTAGGAATCAATATGAGCATCTAGGTTCCGCTATTGGTTATTGACCGGAGACGTGTCTCGGTCATGTCTACATAGTTCTCGAACCCGTAGGGTCCGCACGCTTAACGTTCGGTGACGATTGGTAATATGAGTTTATGTGTTTTGATGTACCGAAGGTAGTTCGGAGTTCTGGATATGATCATGGACATGACGAGGAGTCTCGAAATGATTGATACATAAAGATCGATATATTGGATGACTATGTTTGGACTTCGGAAGGGTTCCGGGTGAGTTCGGACGAATACCGGAGTACCGGGGGGTTACCAGAATCCCCGAGGAGTGTAATGGGCCTCATGGGCCTTGGTGGAGAGAGGAAGGGGCGGCCAAGGCAGGCCGCGCGCCCCCTCCCCCTCTAGTCCGAATTGGACAAGGAAGGGGGGTGCCCCCTTTTCCCTCTCCCCTCTCTCCTTCTTCCTTACCTCCTACTCCTACTTTTGGAAGGGGTGGAATCCTACTCCCGGTGGGAGTAGGACTCCCCTTGGGGCGCGCCTAGGAGGCCGGCCTCCTCCCCCTCCTCCACTCCTTTATATACGGGGGAGGGGGGCACACTGTAGACACACAAGTTGATCATTGATTTTTTAGCCGTGTGCGGTGCCCCCCTCCACCATAATCCACCTCGTTTATATCATAGCGGTGCTTAGGCGAAGCCCTCCATCGGTAGCATCATCATCACCTCATCACGCCGTCGTGCTAACGGAACTCTCCCTCGAAGGTCCACTGGATCGTGAGTTTGTGGGACGTCACCGAGCTGAACGTGTACAGATCGCGGATGTTCCGTACGTTCGGTACTAGGATCGGTCGATCGTGAAGACGTACGACTACATCAACCGCGTTGTCATAATGCTTCCGCTTACGGTCTCACGAGTGCGTGGGCGACCTTGTCCCCTCTCGTTGCTATGCATCACCATGATCTTGTGTGTGCGTAGGAATTTTTTTTGAAATTACTACATCCCCAACAATATATGTCGAGGCAATAGAGTACCTCAACTCACCGATTTAGTGTGGTTAATCTGGCCCAAAGGAACATCGGGAACGGGAAGGAAGATTTGCAATTGCATCAGACTATGTAGAAACCTAGGATGACTCGGACAACATAACGGCTGTAAATGCTCAAAAGATTTGAGACATGCTGCAAAATAGTGGCATGACCACTCAACATCGCAATACCAAGGTTCCGAGACCAACTGTTAACACACAGAACTACTAGAAATTGAACTGAGACTTGAATCCAACAATCCTATAAGTCTCCAACATAGTAACTCGTCATCCCGATAGATAGATGAGAAGGCCTAGTTTCTTAACACCGTAGAAGAGAAGAGGATGACTCAGATCAGAAGGGCATAAGGTAAAGGAGTAAAAAGAGCCTTACGTTCCCTTCCACAATCAATTCCCTTATATAACTAAAGCATTTCTAGACTCGACTTCCACCAATTTGGCTTGGTAATCCTACAGGCAGTCAGGCTTTGACACCAAAGCTGTCAGGACCCCGATCCTAAGTCACATTGATCTAGCATGTAACACATCATATCACTTTGCGGCCTCGTGCACAGTATCCCCACGGGGGCCACCTAACCTGGCCCGGGACCGTTTGCGTCTTTTGGCCCACGTATATGATAGTGTTGCTAGCATCCGTATGACAGAGAACCCGGGCCAACATGACTAGTCGTAAACCCAAAGTGGCACTAACGTAAGGGACATGCATACATGACCCAGCAACGAACGTGTCGGTCATCAACGTATGAACCCAAGTCGTAGCAAGCTACATGGACTTAAAGGAACAACGCGTGACATTTCCCCGAAGGGACAGGCACAGGAACGAAGAAGGACACATGCCAGCCAGCCTAAGTGTTCCGGAGCAGTAGCAAGCTACCATGGCTCAGTGGAAGCACTAGGAAACATTTCCCCATAAGAGAGGCTACCAAGAATAAACAACTAGGTTGTCGGATCCCACACATACCAAGCATTTCAAAATCATACACACAATATGCTCGATATGTGCAAATACAACATGGCATCACAACAAAACTCTACGACTCAAAGTATTCATTCATTAGGCTCCGAGGAGCCAGATATTACAACCATGGGTCTGATGACCCAGCATTCAAGTCATACAAGCAATAAGCACATGCGGAAGCTTAACTTGTGTGAGTACAGACAACTACAAATGAAAAAGGCTGAGAAGCATGTCTATCTACAAGACCCTGCCAAGGGCACAAGATCGTAGCTGAGGTAACAAGCTAAACGTCAAAGTCCATGCGGAACTACTAGTGAGACTGAAGTCTCTCTGCAAAAACATAAATTAAGCAAACATGAGTACAAATGTACCCAGCAAGACTTTCATCAGAACTAGCTACATATGCATCATTATTAACAAAGTGGGTGGTGGAGTTTAACTGCAGCAAGCCAGCTTTGACTCGGTGGCTATCCTAAACTAAGACTGCAAGTAACTCTTTTGAGGTGGCGCACACGAGTCCACATATTCACCAATCAATACACCACCATGGATCCGCTCCTGTCTCCCTACGAGAACGCCATCCGTAGCACTCACGCTTATCTTGCGCATTTTAGAGTATCCACTTTCACTTGTCTATGAATTGTATAGGCAACCAGGAAGTCCATTACCACGGACGTGGCTATTCTAATAGATCATTTATAAACCTGCAGGGGTGTACTTCTTCACACATGTTTCCACCACTTAGCATCTGCACACGACATGTGCTCGCAGACTTCAAGCGAAAGCCCACGTGGGTGTAGACCACGACCTGACTAACCACACAAGTCCCTAGTCCAGGTTTATCGCCCATTCAGGTTCCATCCGCAGGGAGTTCGGTCGAGGTTTCCACTACGGCCCCGAAAGATGTTTGTAGGGTTCTTGAGGCACCAAACGGGCGTCCCGGTACACCATGCCATGTGCCTACCACATCACAGCCCACCCCTCGGGTCAGCGTTGCACATGGCCTCCAGCATACTACAAACACCAGAAACTACTTGCAACTCCTGGACAGAGGACAGGGGGGTTAATTAGTCAAGCGGGGTCATATTTCAGTGCCCAACGTGTGGTAGTAGCTGTTCATGGATCACAAACACAGAACTCAGTTCATGATGACAGTTTCAATGAGACAACCCACCATGTACTCCTACATGGCCTCTCGCCGCTACCTTTACCAAATCGTGTTCACACACTTAGCTCTCAATAGTAGGACATGTTCACCACATTCCAATTCATCCCCGATGAATCAGACCTGACTCAACTCTAAGCAGTAGAAGGCATGACAACAAGCATCAATGAGTAGGCACATCAGGGCTCAAACAACTCCTACTCATGCTAGTGGGTTTCATCTATTTACTGTGGCAATGACAGGTCATGCAGAGGAAAGGGGTTCAACTACCGCAGCATGTAACAGTTGTAGCATTGTTGTCCTAATGCAGTAAAAGAGAGCAGAAGCGAGAGAGTGGGATTGTATCGAAATGAACAAGGGTGTTTTGCTTGCTTGGCACTTCTGAAGATAGTATAGTTCTTCATCGGTGCCATCGATCTCATCGTCGGAACCACGTCTACTGAGATGGAACAAATACCGAAAACAGAGAAGGAACACAATCAATGCAATGAAACAATATGATGCATGATCATGACATGGCAATATGCTGTGGTTTGAGCTAATGTAGCTAGCAATGATTTAAATGAAGTTGATTTGAACCCAAGGTTCAAATTCAAACTCCATATGTGAAATTCAAATGCCATTTAATTGAATTGACCTGATCAGCAGGCATAAGTTGCTCAAACATGCATGAAAATGTCATAAACAGATTCTTTTGTTTTTTCTGATATTTTTTCATATATAATTATTTCATTTGGAGTTACGGTTTAATTTCTATGAATTTTAGAAGTTTTAAACATTTCCTAGAATTTCCTGGATTATTTTAAATTCAAAAAAATCATTTCTTTAGCGTCGACATGGCGTCCTTGTGATGTCATCGGTCAGCGAGGCGGTCCAGTCAAACGACGATGGGACCCGCTTTGTCTATGTCAGAACTAATTAACATAGTTAATTAGTGCAAAGTTAAAAACTAACCTAAGTTTAATTAGGGCCTTGGCCAATATGTCAGTGACCCGGGGTGGTCAAACCCTCGGTCAAAAGGGTCAACACCACTGGCGGCTTGACGCCGGCGACGGCAAACACGGCGAAGCGCTGTGGGGTTGCTTCTCCGGCGGCTAAACACGCGGCGGAGGGCACCAGGAGGGAGCCCTTGCTCGCCCGCATCTAGGGGCACACACAGCTTGGTCCAGGGAGGCCGGGGTAGACGGCGGTGACCACTTGGGCAGCGGTTGGAGCTATGGCGTAGAGTGCAACGGGGCTGCGGGGCATGACAGGAGGAGATGGGGGACGCGTTCGGCTCCTGGAAGCGTGCTGAGCTCAGGGGTGTTCTCGGACGCGTCGTGTGTGAGCTCTAGCCACGGCGACCTCATGGCCGGCGGCAAGAAGCTTGCCGCCATGGTTGGAGAGGCAGCTAGGCATGGATACGGAGTTGGTGAGTAAGGGGGAAGGAGAAGGAGCTCACAGGGATGCGGCAGGGGAGCTCAGCGGCCTCACGGACGCGTCAGAGCGAGCGGGGCGGCGAGGAAGATCTCCGGCGACCAAAGGAGGAAGAAGGGGCTAGGGACGGTGCTTCAAGGCACCTGGCGTTGCATAGCTCAGTGAGGAGGTCGAGGATGACACGACGGAGCTTCTGGACAGCTCGAGAGGACGAGGGAGAGGCGATGGCCGCGGTGGTGCTCGTCGGCGGCGGCGGCGCATTCGGTTGAGAGAGAGGGGGGGGATCCAGGGGGAGACACTTGGAGAGCGAGAGAGGGGCAGAGAGGTGTGTGGCATCTCCAGGGCGACGTCGGGGAAGCGGCAGCAAGCAGGAGGTGGCGCGTGCGTGCTGGCGCGCGTCGGGGACACGTCCTCCTGCTTACTGGTAGGAGGTTGAAGACGGTGGCGGCTGTGGTGGGCTGGGCCTGCTGGAGTTGGGCCAGGTGGGCTGCGAGGTGAGCGCTAGGTACTTTCTCTCTCTCTCTCTCTCTCTCTCTCTCTCTCTCTCTCTCTCTCTCTCTCTTTTATTTCTGTTTTTCTATTTATTTTCCTCTATTTTGATTTAGTTTAAAAACTAAACCATTTGATAAAATGCTGAAAATAATTGTGGGCACTTGTGAAATTATTTACAATAGCCCTCTCATACTTTAAGAATGATTTGGACATGTAAAAATATTTATAGTATTTAAATGTCCAAATCCATATACTTATGAATTAATTCAATAATCCAAAGTTACCTAGAAAAATGTGCACCATTTTTGGAAGAAGTTATGAACCAATTAAAAAATGATGAACTTTTCCAAAGGCATTTTGGGTTCATTGAAAATATTTTGAGGTTGAACCTATTTGAGTTACATTTGTGCTAGGGTTTACCAATCCCCATTTCAAATTTCTCGACTTTAAACATGATGCATGGATGCAAAGCCACTAGTTACAAGCAAACTCTAGGGCTGTGACAGGCACGCCCCCCACCCTCATGGATAGGGTGTGGTCCCCTCTGGTGCTTTCTTTGCCCAATATTTTTAATATATTCCAAAACTGACTTTCGTGGAGTTTCAGGACTTTTGGAGTTGTGCAGAATAGGTCTCTAATATTTGCTCCTTTTCCAGCCCAGAATTCCGGTGCCATTTGTCGGCATTACAGGAATGGGGGTCCCAGACTTGCTCGCTCATGCCCACACAGACGGCCCATCTTCATCAACAAGGCATCCAAGACCCTCGCGATGGTCCAAGCCTCGCGAGGCGGACGACGCAAGACCTCCTCCGGAGTGGCCTAGCCAGGCAGGCTCAAGAGGAGGCGGGGATATCAAGGCGGGGCAAACCTCATGAGGCTCTCGTGATGTGAGCCATGACGAACAACACCAGGCGGGCGCCAGCGCGCAGTGTCCTTATTTCCTCTTTGGTGCTAAGGAGGCCAGCACAAGCGAAGAGTACCGATGCATCAGGCAAAGGTTGCTATATTGGTGCAACGAGACCAAGACCAGGAGGACGGCAAGACGGACGTCATCGTGGAGCCCAAGACGGCGTCACCACTGGAGCTTTGCAGCGAAGACCACTTTTGTCAGGATAGCTTGTACTAGCTGTCCCTCTTCAAATTTGCCCGCCGTTGTTGGCTCCCTTCCCGCTCAATATTTGGGAACAGGACCAGGGCCTATATAGGTAGAGCTAGCCACCACAGTAGAGGCATTGGGAAGTTCATCCAGCTCTCACCCACTAAGTCACCGAGCACAAGAACACCTCAACCTCAGGAGGCCGTTCTTCCCTTGTACTGTTCATCATCAGCCCAAGAGGCAATCCACCACCACCACACTGGAGTAGGGTATTAAACCACAACGGTGGCCCAAACCAGTATAACCTCGTGTCATTCTGTGTTGTGAGTTCGTCGAGTTCGTCCGCGAGATCTTAGCGAGCTAGGGCGTAGATCGGTAGGAGGGAAGGACTTCGCGCGCGCCCCAGTGTTCGAACCTCAAGGGTTTGCTGGAACCCCACATCCGACATTTGGCGCACCAGGTAGGGGTGCGCCGTTGCTTCCCTTCCAACAGTTCGTCGCTCCGTCGCTCCGTCGTCTCCATGGCGGACGCTCGCCGTGCTCGAGCTGAGTGTCGGGCTTCCCTCACCGCCCGCGTCGCTCAGACGGCTCCCGTTGGCAGGCCACCTTGCCGTTCTCCGTATCCCACCGCCAATGCTACCACTGGCCCGGTGGGGAACGAGCAGCAGGCGTCCTCGCTGCATCCTTCGGTGCGGCAGGACGGCCGCACCGCTACTCCATCACTGACCGCTGCCGATTCTTCATCTCATGCGCGCCGCGCTCCCATGGAGGCATGTGCCGTGCTCCTCGTGGCGAACAAACTCCTGCATTACCGCCCCGTCGACGACCTCTATGAGGAGTGGCTCGACCGCGTCGCCGAGGTCGTCCATGCCGCAGGAGGCTCCCCGGTGCCGTCCCTCTCTCTACCTCCCCCTCAACCAGTCACGGACGACGAGGCTCATGGCATGCCTCCACCACCTCTGCCCCAAGACGGCGCCTTGGCACCAAGGTGCGCGGCTCCGCGGCGTGATCCGTCGCGCCCGGCGCCCGCGCGCGAAGAGAGAAGCTGCCAAGAAATCCCGCTGCCGCGAGAAGTTGCACCTGCGCTCCCCGCGCCACCTCGTCAAGACCGCGCGCCGCCCGCAGCGGCTCAGCGCGGACCTCGTCAAGACCAAGCTCCACCTCCGAAGCAGACCCCGGCAACCACAGCCGGCTGCCGCGCCTTCACCCGCGAGCTGCGTAGCGTCGCCTGGCCAGGCAAGTTCAAGCCAGATCTGCCTCCTCACTACGACGGCACCGCTGACCCCGCGAAGTTCCTGCAGCTCTATGAGCTGAGCATCAAAGCGGCCAACGGCAACGAAAAAGTCATGGCGTATTGGTTCCCCATGGCTCTCAAGGATGGAGCTCTCTCCCGGCTCCTGAACCTGCAGCACGGCTCGATCTCCTCCTAGGACGAGATGCGCGACCGCTTTGTCGCCAACTTCCAGGGCACCCGCGACCGCCAACGGCCGCGGGTGATCTACGCTGCATCAAGTAACAACCAGGAGAGACCCTCCAGAAGTACACCCAGCGCTTCAACAACACCCGCCTCAAGATCCCCAAGGTCACGGACGAAGCCATCATCTCCGTGTTCTCAGACGGTGTCCGTGACGTCAAGATGAAGGAAGAGCTCGCCATCCATGAGGAGCTCTGCACATCTCAGGAGGTGTTCAACCTGGCGACCAAGTGCGCAAGAGCTGAGGAGGGGCGCCTTTCTCTCCTCGAGCTGCCAGCCGCAGGAGCAGAGGAGAAGAAGACCAAGGCCAAGGACGTGAAGCGCAAGGAGGCGGTGGTGCTCGCAGCGGAGCCCGACACCAAGCAGGGCAGAGATCAGCCCGAGTCTTCCAAGAACGGCC
Source organism: Aegilops bicornis (assembly GCA_021605145.1). Classification (NCBI taxonomy): domain Eukaryota; kingdom Viridiplantae; phylum Streptophyta; class Magnoliopsida; order Poales; family Poaceae; genus Aegilops; species Aegilops bicornis. Next base: position 580,194,127 of record CM038672.1, read on the forward strand.
GACCGTTATGTGCCTTCCACAACCTGAACACCCACAACACCAGCGACTATCAAGAGCTCAGAGCCATACGGGAAGGACGCTATGGTCGACGCCCCAAGCGCAACGACCGTGGCTACGGCCGCGGAGGAGGACGAGGAGGCGGACACTGGGACAACCATGGCCCGCACCAGGAGTGGCGCGACCGGCCTCGTGAGGACCGCTGGCAGGACCAACCTCGCGAGGGTGCCTGGAGGGACCCGCCTCGCGAGGATCGCCCCCAGGGCAACACCGATCTTCCCCCGCTGCCGCCACCAATAAGGAACGACGACCACCACCAGGACGAGGGGGCTGGGGGCTTCCAGGAGCCGCGTGCAATCGCCTGCATCTTGGGCGGCGCCAAGGCCCCAGCCTCTCAGTGCATCTTCAAACAGTTCGCTCGCGAGGTGAACGCGGTGCTCCCCAAGCTCGAGGCCACGCGCCCGCTCAAGTGGTCCCAATGCGCCATCACTTTCAACTCGGTAGATCAGCTCAAGTGCGCAGCCACCGCTGGCGCCCTCCCTATGTTGTGTTCCCCAGTCATCAGCAATGTGCAGGTTACCAAGACCCTCATCGACGGCGGCACAGGGCTCAACGTCCTGTCCGTCGACACGTTTGACAACCTCCAAGTGCCATATGAACAGCTCCAGCCAACCAAGCCTTTCTCAGGAGTGACCGACGGTTCCACCACACCGATAGGGCAGGTCCGCCTGCCTGTCACCTTCGGGGAGCGCAAGAACTACCGTACCAAACTCATCGACTTTGACGTCGCGCACATCCGCTTGCCGTACAATGCCATCCTCGGGTATCCAGCCCTGGCCAAGTTCATAGCAGTCACTCATCACGGCTACAACATTCTCAAGATGCTAGGAAGCGGAGGAATCATCACGGTCCCGTGTGAAGAGAGGTCTGCGCTGTGCTAATACGTCTCCAACGTATCTATAATTTTTGATTGCTCCATGCTACTTTATCTACTGTTTTGGACAATATTGGGCTTTATTTTCCACTTTTATATTATTTCTGGGACTAACCTATTAACCGGAGGCCCAGCCCAGAATTGTTGTTTTTTTGCCTATCTCAGTGTTTCAAAGAAACGGAATATCAAACGGAGTCCAAACAGAATGAAACCTTCGGGAGCGTGATTTTCTCACCGAACGTGATCCAGGAGACTTGGACCCTACTCCAAGAAGTAACAGAGGCGGTCACGAGGGTGGGGGGCGTGCCCCCCCTAGGGCGTGCCCCCTGCCTCGTGGGCCCCCTGTTGCTCCACCGACGTACTCCTTCCTCCTATATATACCTACGTACCCCCAAACAATCAGAACAGGAGCCAAAAACCTAATTCCACCGCCGCAACTTCCTGTATCCACGAGATCCCATCTTGGGGCCTGTTCCGGAGCTCTGCCGGAGGGGGCATCCACCACGGAGGGCTTCTACATCATCACCATAGCCCCTCCGATGAAGTGTGAGTAGTTTACTTCAGACCTTCGGGTCCATAGCTAGTAGCTAGATGGCTTCTTCTCTATTTTTGTATCTCAATACAATGTTCTCCCCCTCTCACATGGAGATCTATTTGATGTAATCTTGTTTTTGCGGTGTGTTTATTGTGACCGATGAATTGTGGGTTTATGATCCAGCTTATCTATGAATAATATTTGAATCTTCTCTGAATTCTTTTATGTATGATTGGTTATCTTTGCAATTCTCTTCGAATTATCCGTTTGGTTTGGCCAACTAGATTGGTAGTTCTTGCAATGGGAGAAGTGTTTAGCTTTGGGTTCAATCTTGCGGTGTCCTTACCCAAAGGATGTGAGAAAGGGTTGCAAGGCACGTATTGTATTGTTGCCATCGAGGATAACAAGATGGGGTATTTATCATATTGCATGAATTTATTCCTCTACATCATGTCATCTTGCTTAAGGCGTTACTCTGTTTTTAACTTAATACTCTAGATGCATCTTTGGATAGCGGTCGATGAGTGGAGTAATAGTAGTAGATGCGTAATCGTGTCGGTCTATTTGTCTTGGACGTGATGCCTATATACATGATCATACCTAGATATAATCATAACTATGCTCAATGCATCACAATTGCTCAACGATAATTTGTTCACCTACCATAGAATACTTATGCTCTTGAGAGAAGCCACTAGTGAAACCTATGGCCCCGGGTCTATTCTCATCATATCAATCTCCATCACTTTAATACTTGCTTTGTTTTTACTTTGCCTTTTACTTTTCACTTTGCATCTCTATACCAAAAATACCAAAAATATTATTTATCATCTCTATCAGATCTCACTCTCGTAAGTGACCGTGAAGGGATTGACAACCCCTAATCACGTCGGTTGCGAGGAGCTATCATTTTGTGCAGGTACGAGGGACTTGTGCGTGGCCTCCTACTGGATTGATACCTTGGTTCTCAAAAACTGAGGGAAATACTTGCGCTACTTTGCTGCGTCATCCTCTCCTCTTCGGGGAAATCCAACGCAGTGCTCAAGAGGAAGCAAGAAGGATTTACGGCGCCCGTTCTTGGAGCCTCACGCAAGAGCAAGTCAAGCACCATACCAAGTACCCATCACAATCCCTATCTCTCGCATTACATTATTTGCCATTTGCCTCTCGTTTTCCTCTCCCCCACTTCACCCTTGCCGTTTTATTCGCCCTCTCTTTCCCAATCTCCTCCTATTTTTCCCGTTGCCTTGATGTCTTACTTGGCTCGTTTGCTCGTTTGGTTGAAATAGTTGAGTATTTATTCCTAAACAAATAAGCTAATATCTTTGGATCCTCATCCGCTTGCCAATCTTTTTAAGAGATCCAATTATGATGAACCAATTCCTAGTGGTTTGGATGCACTAGATTATCTTTATAAGGTTTTGCCTGAAATCCGTGAAGTGACTCATGATAGATCTTTGAATAAAAGCATGATTGCAATGATTTTATTATAAATTCTTTTGATGTCAATTGTGCTAATAAGATGCAAAACCCTAAGCTTGGGGATGCTAGTTTTGCTATGTCTACTACTTGTTGCAATGATCATGATTGGGGTGATTCTTCTTATGATCTTGAAAATTTACTTAAGCCCCATGATGAATATGAGATTGATAATATTGTTTGCAATAATATTGAAAGTGGGTTCGGAAGAGTGTCAACTTTAGATCCCACATATTTGGAGAATGTTCAATCTTATGAAGTTTTTGATAAAAGTGGGTTTGGAAAGGTCATGACTTTAGTTAATGATAATCCCACTATTTTGGAAGAGTATCAACTTTGCATGCATGTGGATCGTGTTGAGATATACTTTGTGATAGCTATTTTGCTGAATTTGCCTATGATCCTACATGTAATTATTATGAGAGAGGAAAATATGGTTATAGAAATTTTCATGTTACTAAATTACCTCTCGTTATGTTGAGATTGCTATTGTTCATTTCCGCTTCCTTGCATATGCTAGTTCTTGCTTGCTACGATAATTTGTTTGCCTATAATATGCCTATGCATAGGAAGTATGTTAGACTTATGTGTGTTTGTCACATGTTTTATGATGCTCTCTTTGTGCCTCAATTCTTGTCTTTCTTGTGAGCATCATTGAAATCTCAATGCCTAGCTAAAAAGGCTTTAAAGAAAAGCGCTTGTTGGGAGACAACCCAATATTTTTCCTTGCTGCTTAAGAATAAATAATCCATCTATCCTCTGTTTAGATGTGGTTTTATGTTTTAATTAGTGTTTGTGCCAAGCTAGACCTATTGGATCTTCTTGGATGATAGTTATTTGATCTTGCTGTAATTTCCAGAAACTTTGCGCTTTCGGTGCTTTCGAATTATTAAAAATCACCAGAACGTGATAAAATACTGATTCCAATTCTGCTGATCAATAAACAAATTGTCTAGGTCTTCTAATTTTGGTAGATTTTTTGGAGTTCCAGAAGTTTGCATTAGTTACAGATTACTACAGACTGTTCTGTTTTTGACAGATTCTGTTTTTCGTGTATTGTTTGCTTATTTTGATGAATCTATGGCTAGTAAAATAGTTTATAATCCATAGATAAGTTGGAATACAGTAGGTTTAACACCAGTATAAATAAATAATGAGTTCATTACAGTACCTTAAAGTAGTCTTTTGTTTTCTTTCTCTAACGGAGCTCACGAGATTTCTATTGAGTTTTGTGTTGTGAAGTTTTCATGTTTTGGGTGAATTCTTTTGATGGATTATGAAACAAGGAGTGGCAAGAGCCTAAGCTTGGAGATGCCCATGGCACCCCCAAGATAATACAAGGACACAAAAAAGTCAAAGCTTGGGGATGCCCCGGAAGGCATCCCCTCTTTCGTCTACTTCCATCGGTAACTTTACTTGGAGCTATATTTTTATTCACCACATGATATGTGTTTTGCTTGGAGCGTCTTGTATGATTTGAGTCTTTGTTTTTAGATTACCACAATCATCCTTTCTGTACACACCTTTTGAGAGAGCCATACATAAATTGGAATTTGATAGAATACTCTATGTGCTTCACTTATATCTTTTGAGCTTGATAGTTTTGCTCATAGTGCTTCACTTATATCTTTTGAGCGTGATAATTTTTGCTCTAGTGCTTCACTTAGATCTTTTAGAGAGCGCTGGTGGATTTGTTTTAGAGAAACTATTGATCTCTCACGCTTCACTTAGATTATTTTGAGAGTCGTTAATAGCATGGTAATTTGCTTAATGTTAATATACTTGGTGTTCATGATATGTGAAACTTTCTTTTGAGTGCGTTGAATACTAAGAAAAGTTTGATGCTTGATAATTGTTTTGAGATATGAAGATGGTGATATTAGAGTCATGCTAGTTGAGTAGTTGTGAATTTAAAGAATACTTGTGTTGAAGTTTGTGATTCCCGTAGCATGCACGTATGGTGAACCGTTATGTGATGAACTCGGAGCATGATTTATTTATTGATTGTCTTCCTTAGGAGTGGCGGCCAGGGACGAGCGATAGTCTTTTCCTACCAATCTATCCCCCTAGGAGCATGAGGTAATACTTTGCTTTGATAACCTGTAGATTCTTGCAATAAGTATATGAGTTCTTTATGACTAATGTTGAGTCCATGGATCATACGCACTTTTTCCCATCCTTCCACCATTGCTAGCCTCTCTAATACCGCGCACTTTTCGCTGGTATCATACACCCACCATATATCTTCCTCAAAACAGCCACCATACCTACCTATCATGGCTTTTCCATAGCCATTCCGAGATATATTGCCATGCAACTTTCCACCGTTCCGTTTATTATGACACGCTCCATTCTTGTCATATTGCTAGCATGATCATGTAGTTGACATCGTATTTGTGGCAAAGCCACCTTTCATAATTCTTTCATACATGTCACTCATGTTTCATTGCATATCCCGCTACACCGCCGGAGGCATTCATATAGAGTCATATTTTGTTCTAAGAATCGAGTTGTAATTGTTGAGTTGTAAGAAAAATAAAAGTGTGATGATCATCATTATTAGAGCATTGTCCCAAGTGAGGAAAGAATGATGGAGACAATGATTCCCCCAGAAGCCGGGATGAGACTCCGGACGAAAAATAAAAAAAATGAAAGAAAAAAGAGGCCATAAAAAAGAAAAAAGGCCCAAATAAAAAAATGAGAGAAAAAGAGAGAAGGGACAATGCTACTATCCTTTTACCACACTTGTGCTTCAAAGTAGCACTAAGATCTTCATGATAGAGAGTCTCTCATTTTGTCACTTTCATATACTAGTGGGAATTTTTCATTATAGAACTTGGCTTGTATATTCCAATGATGGGCTTCCTCAGATGCCCTAGGTCTTCGTGAGCAAGAGAGTTGGATGCACACCCACTTAGTTTCTTTTGTTGAGCTTTCATATACTTATAGCTCTAGTGCATCCGTTGCATGGCAATCCCTACTCACTCACATTGATATCTATTGATGGGCATCTCTATAGCCCGTTGATACGCCTAGTTGATGTGAGACTATCTTCCCTCTTTTTGTCTTCTCCACAACCACCATTCTATTCCACCTATAGTGCTATATCCATGGCTCACGCTCATGTATTGCGTGAAGATGGAATTTTTTTTGAAAATGTTAAAGTATGAAACAATTGCTTGGCTTGTCATCAGGGTTGTGCATGATTTAAATATTTTGTGTGGGGAAGATGGAGCATAGACAGACTATATGATTTTGTAGGGATAACTTTCTTTGGCCATGTTATTTTGAGAAGACATAATTGCTTAGTTAGTATTCTTGAAGTATTATTATTTTTATGTCAATATGAACTTTTGTCTTGAATCTTTCGGATCTGAATATTCATACCACAATTAAGAAGATTTACATTAAAATTATGCCAAAGTATCACTCCGCATCAAATATTCTCTTTTATCATTTACCTACTCGAGGGGCGAGCAGGAATTAAGCTTGGGGATGCCTCGATACGTCTCCAACGTATCTATAATTTTGATTGCTCCATGCTACTTTATCTACTGATTTGGACTATATTGGGCTTTCTTTTCCACTGTTATATAATTTTTGGGACTAACCTATAAACCGGAGGCCCAGCCCAGACTTGAGGTTTTTTGCCTATTTCAGTGTTTGAAGAAAGCGGAATATCAAACGGAGTCCAAACGGAATGAAACCTTGAGAATGTGATTTTCTCACGAGCGTGATCCGAGAGACTTGGACCCTACTCCAAGAAGTAACAGAGGCGGTCACGAGGGTGGGGCGCCCCCTAGGCGCGCCCCGCCTCGTGGGCCCCTGTTGCTCCACCGACGTACTCCTTCCTCCTATATATACCTCACATGCCCGCAAATGATCGAGCAGGAGCCAAAACCTAATTCCACCGCTGCAACTTCTCAGTATCCACGAGATCCCATCTTGGGGCCTGTTAGGAGCTCCACCGGAGGGGCATCCACCACGGAGGGCTTATACATCATCACCATAGCCCCTCCGATGAAGTGTGAGTAGTTTACTTTAGACCTTGGTCAATAGCTAGTAGCTAGATGGCTTCTTCTCTCTTTTGGATCTCAACACAATGTTCTCCCCTCTCTCGTGGAGATCTATTCGATGTAATCTTCTTTTTGCGGTGTGTTTGTTGAGACCGATGAATTGTGGGTTTATGATCCAGCTTATCTATGAATAATATTTGAATCTTCTCTGAATTCTTTTATGTATGATTGGTTATCTTTGCAAGTCTCTTCGAATTATCCGTTTGGTTTGGCGAACTAGATTGGTAGTTCTTGCAATGGGAGAAGTGTTTAGCTTTGGGTTCAATCTTGCGGTGTCCTTCCCCAGTGATAGAAAGGGTTGCAAGGCACGTATTGTATTGTTGCCATCAAGGATAACAAGATGGGGTATTTATCATATTACATGAATTTATTCCTCTACATCATGTCATCTTGCTTACTGCGTTACTCTGTTTTTAACTTAATACTCTAGATGAGCGGTCGATGAGTGGAGTAATAGTAGTAGATGCAGAATCGTTTCGGTCTACTTGTCTTGGACGTGATGCCTATATACATGATCATACCTAGATATACTCATAACTATGCTCAATTCTGTCAATTGCTCAACAGTAATTTGTTCACCTACCGTAGAATACTTATGCTCTTGAGAGAAGCCACTAGTGAAACCTATGGCCCCCGGGTCTATTCTCATCATATCAATCTCCATCACTTTAATACTTGCTTTGTTTTTACTTTGCCTTTTACTTTTCACTTTGCATCTCTATACCAAAAATACCAAAAATATTATTTATCATCTCTATCATATCTCACTCTCGTAAGTGACCGTGAAGGTATTGACAACCCCTAATCGTGTTGGTTGCGAGGAGCTATCATTTTGTGCAGGGACGAGGGACTTGTGCGTGGCCTCCTACTAGATTGATACCTTGGTTCTCAAAAACTGAGGGAAATACTTACGCTACTTTGCTGCATTATCCTCTCCTCTTCGGGGAAATCCAACGCAGTGCTCAAGAGGTAGCATGTGCTCCCTCGAGCGCGCCTTTCAAGCCGCAGCAATCGACGACCCTGACAGCAGAAGTGAAGGCCCTCCGGAGACCATTCCCAGGAAGAAGCAGCCACGCCACGTAGGACCTCAGGAGGATGGCAATGCGGCAGGAGCCTCATCAGGACCCGCGCCCTTCCCAGGGGCGCCTCCCTCCATCGCATAGGAAGGCGCGCCCGGCGCCCTCCTTAGGCAGAGCTCGGGGGCTCTCCTCTGGAGGGCCTCAGACCTTGCGAACCTCACGAGGGAGGCGCTTGGGCACCACTTGGAGGCGTGCTTCGTGGCACGTGACCCTCAGGAGAGAACATGGCAAGGAGTGCCCACCACTCAGGAGTTCATCACTAAAACCACTCAGTAACTGCAAGATGCAAGGGCCATGCGCGACGACAGCCGCTCACGAGGCGCAGCTCATCATCCTGGCGAGGATGCTGGGCTGCGTGTCTGCATCGACGTCCCTGGGCTCAACAGGGCCGCATCTCAGGAGCGCTTCTGGCCATCGTGTGTGGGCCGCTACGATGGTCCGCCGCACAGCTACGTTCGCACGACCTTCGGCTTGCGGAGCATGGCGTCGGACTATCAGCGCAACATGCGGCGTGTCCTGGCGGCTCAGGAGGCCAGGTACCACGCCGTCCTGGACGAGATGGAGACGGTCTTCAGGGAACCTCCCGAGCCCCCAGAGCCTCCCGAGGCTCAGGGTCCCGGTGGCTCATGAGGAGTCATTTCTTCGGCGACGCCTTGCTGCACCAACTCTGCCGTCTCTGAGAACGGTGTGATATCTTCCAAGGTCGTTTAGGCTGGAGCGCCCTCGGGCTGCATTATTCCCAGCCGCATGGGTCCGTCCCTATGGCATGTATCCCTTTTGCTTATGTCTTTAGCTTACCTTGCTGGGGGCGCCCCTCGGGCTGCATCATCCCCAAGCCGCTCGGGCCGGACCCAGTGGTATGTATCTTCCTGCATTTACCTAAGCTGATCTGCGCTCCATGCTTAACTTGCCACCCGCTACCACCTGCCCAATCATCGCCTCCCCCGGGGCCTCCACACAGGCACGGCGCTGGTGCATGGGTCCGTCCCTGCCACGCCAACAAATCTGAGCGGTCGAGCTCTGGCTCGCGGCACGCCCCGCGCACATCACCTCACCAGGCCCTCAGTGCCTTCACCTCATCCAGATCAACCAGTGGCAAGCTAACAGCTGTAACGGCAAACCGTGTTTCTTCTTGTGCCTGTTCACAGGGATCCCGTGGGATGGATAGCAGGCGGCACCACGAGTCTCTTTTCCTCTCGTGCAATTCACTTGCACGTTAAAAGGGGGGCTCCTGAGCATCGTGACTCAGGAGCTCTTACTGGTTCTCCAGCCCTCACCCCCTGGCCTTGACCACCGCATCGCGACCTGGCATACCAGCAGCGGCTGAGCTTGCTCGAGGGCCGGGACCTGAGGACATAGAGCATTAAGGAGAGCATGAGAGGAGCGAAACTCGTATGGGCCGGCCTAGCTATGCCGCACGAGTTGGCGCGCAGCCCTAGCGCAACATCAGGAATCACCGCGAAGTCAGCAAGATAAGTTTCGCCCTAGGATCGGCTAAATATCTGGGCCTAATGGTCGCTCATGCCTTGCCGCAACCCCGTTGCGGCCACGTCGACTCCCTTTCTCGCCTTACCATGGCTGCTTGAGCGCTAAGGGGGACCTCCTGAGCATCGCGCCTCAGGGGCTCTTACTAGACCTCGGGCCGCACACCTCCTGGCCTTGACCACGGCACGCGACCTGGCATACCAGCGACGGCTGTAGCCTGCCTGGGGACCGGGACCTGTCAGCGTAGAGCAACAAGCTATCGCGAGGAAAGAAAGGGGGGACCGAGCCTTAACGGGACGTGCATTCACCAAATTCTCATAAGAAGATAGGCACAAAAGACATTACAGACCCTTACATGCCCCCACGGGGTGATTCATGATTCTTCGCAGGAAACAAAAGCTGATACTAAGGGAAATCCTATCTACACCCTTCCGTGGCGGACGCCATCATCAACAATGGGCCACGGGAGGCCGGCGCCAACCCCATCCAGATCAGCGGCGACGACGGCCGGACGCCGCAGCTCTATTCCGAGCGCGGCGAGAGCTCGGGGGCACGTAGCTGTCGTCGCTCGTCTCCGGAGTCTCGTAAAGCTCAGGAGAGCTGCTGGACTCCCAAGGGCTATTGCTGCTGGAGTAGCCGCGAGCGGAGCGCGCGTCGGTTTGGCGCTCCTCTCCAGGGCAGCACTCCAGGCGGCGGGCCTCGGCGTCGAAGACCTTGAAGGAGAGCGTGGAGGCACCGTCGTACTCAAAGTGGACCGCGAGGGCTGCCCTCGCACGGCAGACCCGCGCGATCTCGCCCCAGCCGTGAGTCATGAAGATCTTGCCGGTGGGCTCCCCTTGCATGGCAGACCCGCGCTGCAGTTGGCGTGCTGCAGCCAGAGCTCGAAAGGCCCCCTCAGCGGCGTCACGGCGGAGAAGAACCGCGGGAAGCGGATCCAGGAGCTTGGAGGCATCAGCGCCCACAGCACCAACTCGCGTGAGGAGTCCGCGGCGTGGATACCAGGGGCGACAGCATGCGTCGCCGTGGTGCGGCGGCCCCGAACATGGCGCGGGTGGCGATGCTCGTCACACCGTCCTCCCGAGCCCTCGGCTCGGGCGCACAAGGGTAGCGGGTACCACGGAGGAGGCCGCTCGCACCAGGGCCTCGACACCACCTGCATCGCCGCTTCATCACGGCGATTTATCGACCTCTTCTTCGGCAGAAGTGGCCCTGGATCATCAGGGGAGCCTCTCCTTTCTCTTCAGTAGAAAACCTTCTGATGGGCGCTATTGTTGTCAGCAGTGGAGCAAGGAGGAAGAAGCAAGCAAGAAAGGAAGAAATGGGCGACGGGGGCTTCGCCCCCCTCCCCATTTATAGCAAGAGAAGGCCAACCGGCGTCTCCCACGATCGCAAGTAATGATGGTTTTCCTTGCATGTCGCCGGGACTTGTCAAGTCGAGCAGTTGCCTAGGCAGCGTGGGGAAGCAGAGGCGCCCGCGTCCAATCAACCGCCACACATCGACCAAGGACGCAGGCTTTTGGGGCCCGCGGTGCTCCGAACATTTACCCTTGGCTTCACCATGAAGCCAAGCCCAAGCGCACCTTGGGCCCGTGGGCAACTGTCGGTGTTCTGGGAACGGGGGTCCCCAGACTTGCCTGCCCGCGGCCCACAGCGTGGCTAAGCCAGTAGGCCGTATGGCCCATCTTCATCAACAAGGCATCCAAGACCCTCGCGATTGTCCAAGCCTCGCGAGGCGGATGATGCAAGACCTCCTCCGGAGTGGCCTAGCCAGGCAGGCTCATGAGGAGTGGAGATATCAAGGCGGGGCAAACCTCACGAGGCTCTCGTAACGTGAGCCATGATGAACAACACTAGGCGGGCGCCAGCGTGCAGCATCCTTATTTCCGCTTTGGTTCTAAGGAGGCCAGCGCAGGCGAAGAGTACCGAGGCATCAGGCAGAGGTTGCTATATTGGTGCAAAGAGACCAAGACCATGAAGACGGCAAGACAGAGGTCAACGTGGAGCCCAAGACGGCGTCACCACCAGAGCTTTTCGCAGGCGAGGACCACTTTTGTCAGGATAGCTTGTACTAGCTATCCCCCTTCAAATTTGCCCGTCGTTGTTGGCTCCCTTCCCGCTCAATATTTGGGAAGAGGACCAGGGCCTATATAAGTAGAGCTAGCCACCACAGTAGAGGCATCGGGCAGTTCATCTAGATCTCATCCACTAAGTTAGCACAAGAATACCTCAACCTCAGGAGGCTGTTCTTCCCTTGTACTGTTCATCATCAGCCCAAGAGGCAATCCACCACCACCACACCGGAGTAGGGTCTTACACCACAACGGTGGCCCGAACTAGTATAAACCTCGTGTCTTTCTGTGTTGCGAGTTCGTCGAGTTCCAAGAGATCTTAGCGAGCTAGGGCGTAGATCGGTAGGAGGGAAATACTTCACGCGCACCCCAGTGTTCAAACCTCAAGGGTTTGCCGGAACCCCACATCCGACACCGACATTCTCCCTCTTCGTGTAAACCTTGTAAAATAAGAGAGAATAACAGCCCATAATGTGTAATAAAAGCCCATAATGCAATAAATATTGATATAAAAGCATGATGCAAAATGGACGTATCAACTCCCCCAAGCTTAGACCTCGCTTGTCCTCAAGCGGAAGCCGATAACGAAAAATATGTCCACATGTTTAATGATAGAGGCGTCGATAAAATAAAATACGGACATGAGGGAATCATGATCATTCTTATAACAGCAACACACACACACACACACACACACACACACACATATATATATATATTGTCATATGATTTCTTATGCTAAAGTAACAATCTATTCACAATGTAAAGTATGAATCAGAAACTTCGAAAACTAACAAACTATAATCTCAGTCATTGAAGCAATTACAATTTATCATAACATCGGAAAGAGTCAATATAATAGCTTTTCAGCAAGTCCACATACTCAACTATCATTTAGTCTTTCACAATTGCTAACACTCACACAATATTTATGGGTATGGAGTTTTACTCGGACACAGAGAAAGATAGGGGCTTATAATGTTGCCTCGCAACCTTTTACCTCAAGGGTAATGTCAACAATAATAGTTTATGAGAACTTACATCCAATTGGATATATATATATATATATATATATATATATATATATATATATATATATATATATATATATATAGGACAAATTTTATCTACAAGTGGTGGTAGTTACCAGGATCTTTCCAACACAATGTGCTTGCCAAAGGATAAAATGTAAAAAGGAAAGGTGAAGATCACCATGACTCTTGTATAAGACAAGAATAAAAGATAGGCTCTTCGCAAAGGGAAGCAGAGGTTGTCATGTGCTTTTATAGTTGGATGCACAAAATCTTAATGCAAAAGAACGTCACTTTATATTGCCACTTGTGATAGGGACCTTTATTATGCAGTCCGTCGCTTTTATTTCTTCCATATCAAAAGATCGTATAAAGCTTACTTTCTCCACATTAATAGATCATACATATTTAGAAAGCAATTTTTATTGCATGCAACAATGACAATTTACTTGAAGGATCTTACTCAATCCATAGGTAGTTATGGTGGACTCTCATGGCAAAACTGGCTTTAAGGATATTCGGAAGCACAAGTAGTATCTCTACTTGGTGCAAGGAATTTGGCTAGCATGAGGGGCAAAGGCAAGCTCAACGTGTTGGATGATCCATGACAATATCCTTTATTTCGGATATAAGAAAACATAACCCATTACATTGTCTTTCTTGTCCAACATCAACCTTTTAGCATGTCATATTTTAATGAGTGCTCACAATCATAAAAGATGTCCAAGATAGTATATTTATATGTGAGAACCTCTCTTTCTTTATTACTTCCTATTAATTGCAACGATGACCAAAACTATGTTTGTCAACTCTCAACAACTTTTATTCATCATACTCTTTTATATGTGAATTCATTATTCTCCATAAGATCAATATGATCTCTTTATTTATTTTTATTATATATTTTATTCCCTCAAGATCATAGCAAGATAACCAAGCCCTCGACTAAAAACTAATCTTTATTATATATAGCTCACGAACTTCTAAATGTGACGTACCGCGAAATCTTGATTTAAGAAGTGCCTCCAGCCTAGGAAATCTGTTCCCCCGAATTTGTGCACCTCATCCTCGAATAGTGCTTGGACAGCAACATTGAATGCATCATCTTGCATTTCAGCGTCAAATCTGAGGGCTTCTTGTATCTGTTGCAATTTTAGAAACCTTGGGACTGGATCAGATATGTGTAGCCAAATTTTTACGTGGAAAAAGAATGGCGATAGTCTGATGAGTTATAATACTTGGACATGTATAAACAGTAAAACAAATAATACTAACCTCGGTTGGTCGGCAGCAGAAATTGAGTTTGTATATGTGAATAAATCTTCTTGTGCACGGACATCAAGCACGACACATTGGTACTGTTTGCAAAGAAATGGGGACTTCACCATTCTGCTTGGTTTTATTACTCGTTTGGTACGTCTAGAAGCATATCGGATGGTACCCCAATGATTCTCCTCCTTGTTTTGGGTTGTACTTTCGGAGACCGCATTCCTCATGGATAGAAATCCTTATTGCACTCGTCTCTTGCAAAGAAAGAATGAGGCGATATGGAAGTAGGAGTAGGGTCAGGAAAATCTGAAAAATGATGACACAATGGGCGTTCTTGTTTCATACATTTGTTGAATGAAAGTGAATTACTTCCTGGTTTTACCTGATTGTGGAGCTTGTTGAGGTTGATCTGGTGTATCGGCACTACGGTTGTCTCACTGCTATGTCAAACTGTGCTTAGATAAGTTTGCGATGACTCGGGTGACTTGGTTACACACTGTGGTGTTGTCGCTGGGCTCAAGTTGACTCAATCCCATGTCAAATTTTGGTGTCTCCAAGTTAACGGGAATTGAACACTCTACCGTAAGCGAGAGTACGAGTAGCGTGCACACATGGTCCCGACTCGTAGCGTATCTTTGTGAGGCTGCGTATCTGTGTAGAAAAAGCGACAATCATCTAGGAGGGGCAATTATTCATGGAAGGAGAGTGTAGTACCTCTCAAAAATAGCATGTAGTATCTAGAGGGAGTAGTTTGTAATAAGTAGTAAGGACTAAGTAGAATGTAGTAATTCTCGGAAGTAGTACGTTGTATGTCTTCGAAGTAGTATGTATTTACATTTGTGAGAAGAGTGTGTTGACTTTTTGAAAATAGTATGTGGTATCTCCCAAAAATAGTATGTAGTATATCTCGAAACTAGTATGTAGTGCCTCTTGGAAGAAAGTAGGTAGTAACTCTCATAAATTGAGCGTAAAGACAACTAGTACGTAGTATAATGTAAGGAGAAAGCACCGTGTAATAGGTTTATAGTGTTTGCTTTGCTAGGTTGTAGTATCGAGTATGTAGTATCTCGTAGAACTAGTATGTAGTATATATCAAAAAAGTAGGTAGTATTTCTACGAACTTGTACGTAGTATCCTTGAACGATAATATATCATCCAATAAAGAACTAGTAGTGGAAAAGTTTTGTAGTATATGATATGCTAGGTTGTAGTATGGAGTATGTAGTATGATGTACCTTTAGTTTACCATATGTCGGAAAAGGCGTTCGGTTTTCAGAATTATATCCCGTTTGATCAGATTCTGAGACCATGGCGTCGTTGTATGCAGCAAACCGGGAATAATGTGGTCGGAGGAGAATCCTTGCCAAAGTCCAAGCTGTCGGGTAGTGAATCTGAAAAATTAAAGTAACCTTTGTAAGTTAAATCGTAAACCAAGCATACATCAAGATATATTAGTTTGTATTAAGTGAACACGAGGGATTAACATGCATCCATTGATGTATCCAATGTTCTTTCCACGGGAAAGCTTCAATCGCAGAGATCTTTCGCTAGTCTCGAGCTTCGTCGGCGACAAATTGTGCCCAATTGTAGGCATGAATGTTCTCCATATCAAACACTGCTTTCATATATCGTGTTGATATGAAGTTGTTCAGGATTATGGAGCGAAGAATTTGGTAACAACGAGAAAAATGCAAACGCGGTCTTGAATCGCAGGATTTCTTCACTTGTCATTTCGCCTTTTGGTTTTGTTGTTACTATTCTCAAAAGGAAGGCGATAGTGATTTCATCCCATGAGGATTTTTCGAAAACACCACAAAAGTATGCTTTCATAGAAATGACATCTTGTGGGCTTGGAGGTACTATGATCATGCGAACATGGGATTCCGCTCACACGATTTACGTCCTCGGGTGTCATCTTTAGCTCTCTGCTTGTCCCAGCAAAAAAAACTAACAAATTTGTATCGAATTTACTAAGCAGCCAGGCTCCTAATGGTTTATTTAGCTTGTGCAGCTTTAGGCTATGTAATCCTGAAACCCCATCTCTTCTACAAGCTTTACGGGCTGCTCGTCAAGGTCTTCCATGAGATCTACAATGATAGAAGGAGCACACAGGAGTACAGTTTGTCTTTCCATGCTTTCCTCTTTATGGAACTCCTTTTCTTTGAGCGAGATCCACTGAACGTTTTGGCGGATATTTGATCTCGGTTTTAGTGCGACCGCAGAAGATAGCTTCTTTGAAATCAGAATTGGGTTTCTTTGCCGCTGCCGCTCGGCTTGCCCATATCTATGACCAAGAAACAGGTTGCATGTTAGTATGATGTTGTGAGTTCTACGGTTTCGGCCACATGAATTCTTTTTGAGATGGAAGCTGATCAACCTATGATCTCGCTAATCATACTAACGAACAATAAAGAAAAGTATATTTGATTATACTTAGTTACCTCACGTTTGTGGTCTTGAAGAATTACGTCGGCCACCGTGTTTCATCTGCACGGATGTGTCCTGCCGGGCGTGACCCACGGCGACAGCGCCGATCCATGCTCTACAGCCGTGGACGGAGGTGTCGCCAGCGAACGGGAGGTCCAGCAAAAGAACTGTTTTAGTTCAGAATAAGAATATACTAACACAACTATTTTTACGTAGAAAAGATTGCTAAGTTAGTTAGTATCCGGATAAGTACGTATGAAAAGATATAGATGCATTCAAATTTTACGGGATAAGCTCGGGCGATCAAGACGCCTTGGATAACCATCAATTAAACTAATGAAAATAATTAATAATCAAACGGGTCGGGTGGTAGCTAGCCTAACCCGTTAATATTCTACGATCTGAGAGAAAAAAAGCAACCACGCTCGGATCTAGTTAGGGAAGATGGACGGTGGATTCTTAGGAGGTAGTTACCACTAGGTGGTAGAAGTGATTTTCCCTCTATATATATATATATATATATATATATATATATATATATATATATATCAGGATCTTTCCAACACAATGTGCTTGCCAAAGGATAAAATGTAAAAGGAAAGGTGAAGATCACCATGACTCTTGTATAAGACAAGAATAAAAGATAGGCTCTTCAAAGGGAAGCAGAGGTTGTCATGTGCTTTTATAGTTGGATGCACAAAATCTTAATGCAAAAGAACGTCACTTTATATTGCCACTTGTGATAGGGACCTTTATTATGCAGTCCGTCGCTTTTATTTCTTCCATATCAAAAGATCGTATAAAGCTTACTTTCTCCACATTAATAGATCATACATATTTAGAAAGCAATTTTTATTGCATGCAACAATGACAATTTACTTGAAGGATCTTACTCAATCCATAGGTAGATATGGTGGACTCTCATGGCAAAACTGGCTTTAAGGATATTCGGAAGCACAAGTAGTATCTCTACTTGGTGCAAGGAATTTGGCTAGCATGAGGGGCAAAGGCAAGCTCAACGTGTTGGATGATCCATGACAATATCCTTTATTTCGGATATAAGAAAACATAACCCATTACATTGTCTTTCTTGTCCAACATCAACCTTTTAGCATGTCATATTTTAATGAGTGCTCACAATCATAAAAGATGTCCAAGATAGTATATTTATATGTGAGAACCTCTCTTTCTTTATTACTTCCTATTAATTGCAACGATGACCAAAACTATGTTTGTCAACTCTCAACAACTTTTATTCATCATACTCTTTTATATGTGAATTCATTATTCTCCATAAGATCAATATGATCTCTTTATTTATTTTTATTATATATTTTATTCCCTCAAGATCATAGCAAGATAACCAAGCCCTCGACTAAAAACTAATCTTTATTATATATAGCTCACGGACTTGATTACATAGAAGGATCATAAAGAAAAACTCAACACTAGATCATACTAAAACTTTATTCTACTGAATCAAGATATAACCAACAGGATCGAACTAAAAAAATGGTAAAGATAGGAGTGTGATGGCGATACGATACCGGGGCACCTCCCCCAATCTTCGCAGTTGCCAAGGGGAGTGCCCATACCCATGTGTTTATGTCTCTTTCTTCGGAGGTGGTGATGTGATATTCCTGGCGATGATGTCCCCCGGGATACGATTCTCTTCCTCAAGCTTATTGACTTGCTGCTTGAGGTCCATTATTTCCTTACGGAGCTTGCCCTTGACGGCTAAAGCTCCTTTCACCCATGGATGCTGCATAGCTGCGGGAGAACAAGTAACACTCTTTTTCATATTTTCATAAGAAAGAAATCTGACACTGGAAGGGATGACCGAGTTTGGAATAGCTGAGCTCTGTGGTTCCCCATCGTGAATCCGGCTCGGAAGCGAAGTAACTTCTTGATCCTCTTCCATGGCATCTATCCTTTTCAAGTTGGCCTCCATCTCTTCCTCCGTTGATGGCCCAAAGTGGTCAGCATCACTGTTTGCTCCTGGTCCAGGTGTCGGATGAGACACCCGACTCTCCCCGACTAACTCTTGAGAAGACATCTTGCTCTAATCTGCGGTAGAAACAACTCAAAACAAAAACAAAGGATATTTGCATGGTATGGTGGTCAAAACCTTCGGGAGATTATATAATGATTTTTTACCGACCAAAAGAAGTATCGTGCAAGAAAACAGAGTCCGGAGGGCACACGAGGTGCCCACGAGGCACGGGGTCGTGCCCAATGGGGTAGGGCGCGCCCTCCACCCTCGTGGATGCCTCGTGTCCATTTCGGACTACTTCTTATTTTCCTATTTTCTTAAATATTCCAAAACAGAGAAAAATTGCCATTAGAACTGTACCACATACCTATTTCCTTTCGTAGTCTGAAACATTCTGGAAAGTGTCCCTTATATATTCCTCCGGGGTTACGGTCTCAATAACATTAGTTTCAACATTTATGGGATTACCTGAGATATAATGCTAGATTCTTTGACCGTTCACCACCTTTGGATTTGTGCCTTGAAGTTGTTGATTTTATGGCACGGGCAGCAGACTTCCTCGATAACGTAAGGACCTTCCCATTTAGAGAGGAGTTTTCCTACAAAAAACTTAAACAAGAGTTGTATAGCAAAACATAATCACCTACATTAAGCTCACACTTTTGTATCCTTTTGTCATGCCATCTTTTAACTTTTTCTTTAAACAGTTTGGCATTCTCATAGGCCTGGGTTCTCCACTCATCAAGTGAGCTATTGTCAAATAGCATCTTCTCACCAGCAAGTTTGAAATCATAATTGAGCTCTTTAATGGCCCAATATCCCTTATGTTCTAGCTCGAGACGTAAGTGACATGCTTTTCCACAAAACAATTTTATACGGAGACATACCCATAGGATTTTTATATGCAGTTCTATAGGCCCATAATGCATCATCAAGTTTCTTGGACCAATTCTTTCTAGATCTATTAATAGTCTTTTGCAAAATTAATTTAATCTCTCTATTACTCAGTTCTACATGACCACTAGACTTTGGGTGTTATGGAGATGCAATTCTATGATTAACGTCATACTTAGCAAGCATTTTACGAAAAGCACCATGAATAAAATGTGAACCACCATATGTCATTAAGTATCTAGGGACTCCAAACCTCGGAAAAATAACCTCTTTAAGCATCTTAATAGAGGTGTTATGATCAGCACTACTAGTTGGAATAGCTTCTACCCACTTAGTAACGTAATCAACAACAACTAAAATATGTGTATGCCCATTAGAGGAAGGAAACGATCCCAAATAATCAAAGCCCCAAACATAAAATGGTTCAATAACAAGTGAATAATTCATAGGCATTTCATGAGGTCTACTAATATTACCAATTCTTCGACATTCATCACAAGACAAGACAAACTTACGGGCATCTTTGAAGAGAGTAGGCCAATAAAAACCGGATTGCAATACCTTATGTGCATTTCTATCTCCAGCATGGTGTCTGATACGTCTCCAACGTATCTATAATTTTTTATTGCTCCATGCTATATTATCTACTGTTTTGGACCATATTGGGCTTTATTTTCCACTTTTATATTACTTTTGGGACTAACCTATTAACCGGAGGCCCAAATTGCTGTTTTTTTTGCCTATTTCCGGTGTTTGGAAGAAACGGAATATCAAACAGTGTCCAAACGGAATGAAACCTTCGGGAACGTGATTTTCTCACCGAATATGATCCAGGAGACTTGGACCCTCCGTCAAGAAAGAAAGGAGGCGGCCACGAGGGTGGAGGGCGCGCCCCCTGCCTCGTGGGCCCCCCTTTGCTCCACCGACATACTCCTTCCTCCTATATATACCTACGTACCCCCAAACGATCAAATACGGAGCCAAAAACCTAATTCCACCGCCGCAACCTTATGTATCCACGAGATCCCATCTTGGGGCCTGTTCCGGAGCTCCGCCGGAAGGGGAATCCACCATGGAGGGCTTCTATGTCAACACCATAGCCTCTCCGATGAAGTGTGAGTAGTTTACCTCAGACCTTCGGGTCCATAGTTAGTAGCTAGATGGCTTGTTCTCTCTTTTTGGATCTCAATACAATGTTCTCTCCCTCTCTCATGGAGATCTATTCGATGCAATCTTCTTTTTGCGGTGTGTTCATTGAGACCGATGAATTGTGGGTTTATGATCAAGTTTATCTATGAACAATATTTGAATCTTCTCTGAATTCTTTTATGTATGATTCGTTATCTTTGCAAGTCTCTTCGAATTATCAGTTTGGTTTGGCCTACTAGATTGGTTTTTCTTGCAATGGGAGAAGTGCTTAGCTTTGGGTTCAATCTTGCGGTGTCCTTTCCTAGTGAAATTAGGGGCAGCAAGGCACGTATTGTATTGTTTCCATCGAGGATAACAAGATGGTTTTTTATCATATTGCATGAATTTATCCCTCTACATCATGTCATCTTGCTTAAGGCGTTACTCTTTTTTCTTGAACTTAATACTCTAGATGCATGCTGGATAGCGGTCGATGAGTGGAGTAATAGTAGTAGATGCAGGCAGGAGTCGGTCCACTTGTCCCGGACGTGATGCCTATATACATGATCATACCTAGATATTCTCATAACTATGCTCAATTCTGTCAATTGCTCAACAGTAATTTGTTCACCCACCGTAGAATACTTATGCTCTTGAGAGAAGCCGCTAGTGAAATCTATGGCCCCTGGGTCTATTCTCATCATATCAATCTTCCATCACTTTATTATTGCTTTGCTTTTTTACTTTACCTTTTATTTTACTTTGCATCTTTATACCAAAAATACCAAAAATATTATCTATCATCTCTATCAGATCTCACTCTCGTAAGTGACCGTTAAGGGATTGACAACCTCTAATCGCGTTGGTTGCGTGGAGCTATTTGTTTTGTGTAGGTACGAGGGACTCGTGCGTAGCCTCCTACTGGATTGATACCTTGGTTCTCAAAAACTGAGGGAAATACTTACTCTACTCTGCTGCATCACCCTTTCCTCTTCAAGGAAATCCAACGCAGTGCTCAAGAGGTAGCAGTGTCCTCCATAAGCCTCGGAGTGACACTTGCGTAGGATCTGTTCCTGTTCATGCTCAGGTACACAATGTCTAATAACACCATCTAGTCCTTATTTATAAAGGTGTGGGTCATCCCAGAAGTAATGTCTTAAATCATAGAAAAACTTTTTCTTTTGCTGGTATGTGAAACTAGGTGGTATAGGTTTAGCAACAATATAATTGGCATAATCAGCATACCATGGAGCAGTACGAGAAGCATTTATGACAGCTAATTGTTCATCAGGAAAGCTATCATCAATAGGTAGTGGATCATCAAGAACATTCTCTAACCTAGATAAGTTGTCTGCAACGGGGTTCTCAGCTCCCTTTCTATCTATAATATGCAAATCAAATTCTTGTATTAGGAGAATCCATCTAATAAGTTTAGATTTAGCATCTTTCTTTTCCATAAGATATTTAATAGCACCATGATCAGTGTGAACAGTTACTTTAGAATCAACAATATAAGGTCTGAACTTATCACAAGCAAATACAATTGCTAAAAATTCCTTTTCAGTAGTAGCATAATTTCTCCGGCACTTGTCTAGAGTTTTACTAGCATATTGAATAACATTTAATTTCTTATCAACTATTTGTCCTAGAACAACAGCTACAGCATAATCACTAGTATCATACATAATTTCAAAGGGTAAATTCCAATCAGGAGGCTGAACAAATAGGTGCAGAAATCAAGGCTTTCTTAAGTACTTCAAACACTTCTACACAATCATCATCAAAGACAAAAGGAACATCTTTTTGTAAGAGATTAGTCAGAGGCCTAGAAATTTTTGAGAAGTATTTAATGAACCTCCTATAAAAACCGGCATGACCAAGGAAACTTCTTATACCCTTAATGTCCTTAGGACACGACATCTTTTCAATAGCATCAACTTCAGCTTTATCAACTTCAATACCTCTTTCAGAAATTTCATGTCCCAAGACAATACCTTCATTAACCATAAAGTGGCACTTCTCCCAATTCAAGACAAGATTAGTTTCTTCACATCTCTGCAAAACTCGATCAAGGTTTCTTACGCAATCATCAAAAGAAGTTCCATATACGAAAAAATCATCCATGAATACCTCAACAATCTTTTCACAGAAGTTAGAGAATATAGCAGTCATACATCTTTGAAAGGTAGTAGGTGCATTGCATAAACCAAAAGGCATACTTCTATAAGCAAAGGTACCGAAAGGGCAAGTAAAAGTGGTCTTTTTTTGATCCTCTTTTGACACAGGTATTTGAGAGAAACCAGAATAACCGTCTAGAAAGAAAAAATGTGTATGTTTGGATAATCTTTCTAGCATTGATCAATAAAAGGTAAAGGGTAATGATCCTTTTTAGTAGCTTTATTTAGTTTGCGGAAATCAATTACCATTCTATAACCTATAACAATTCTTTGTGGGATCAATTCATCTTTATCTTTAGGAACAACAGTAATACCTCCCTTCTTGGGTTTGCCTAGCTCCCATGTTTTGGTACCTTATGTTCCGCAATATCGGCTAAGGTAGCACTGGGAGAACTACTGCAATTGTGTCCCGGTTCTTCCGGACGAACACCTCAGTAGAGAAAGTCAAAACTGACTGCCATGATAAGGCGAGAGCTGGTCGCTGTTCGAGAGGTCTCAAGTCCGTAAAGACTTTTTTCGCTTCGGGCGAGGACTAGGCCTTGCCCGACTTAGGCGTATATAGCGCCCCAAATTCGGCCTTTCGAATACTAGGGGCTTCGCCAAAATTTAAAATTGTAGACTTCTATGGCTAAGTGAGAGTGATAAAGCCTTATAGTCCGATTGCCTGGTTCGTTGTGCTGAACACCTCCCTCGAAGGACCCAAAATTGGGATAAAGAGTGCTCAGGTTTATCCCGAACACCTCAGTACTAGTTACATGGGGGCAGAAGCCGACGACTGGCCAACTCTCAGATTTTATAAACGTCCACACAGAAGGTAATATTTTAAATTCACAAGCGTTGCATAGCGCAAATGAACTCGTTTTCATATTACAGGATCACATGAGTACATTCATTCTAATATTACATCCTTAGCACATTCCTCCGCCACAAGGTGAGAACCCTTCAGGACACCGTTATAATACATCTCGGGTTGGCGATGCTGCTTGCCTTCTGGCGGCCCCTACTTCACCAGCTTCTCAGCGTCCAGCTTCGCCCAGTGCACCTTTGCCCGGGCAAAAGCCCTGCGCACCCTCGATGCAGACAGACCGCTTTATGACTTCAAGCCGTGGGCAGGCATTCACAAGCCGCCTCACCAGGCTGAAGTAGCTATCAGGCCGAAGTAGCTATCAGGCCACATCCGGACTAGAAGACGCTTCATGGCCTGTTCGGCCGCCTTGTGGAGCTCGACCAGTTGCTTCAGCTGGTCGCTCAAGGGCATGGGGTGTTCGGTCCCAGTATACTGAGACCAGAACAACTTCTCCGTCGAGCTCCCCTCCTCGGCCCGGTAGAACTCCGCGACATCAGGCACAGTGCGGGGTAGATCTGCGAACGCTCCTGGAGAGCTCCGAACTCGGGTAAGTAAAAGGAAATTTTCTTTCACATGCTTGCTTTGCATAATGAATGCCTTACCTGCCGCTATCTTCTTAGCGGCCTCAATTTCCTGGAAGGGCCTTTTGGGCTTCGGCCTTGGCATGTTGTGCGCTTTCGAGGGCCTTCGCAAGCTCGGACCCGTGCATCTTAGAGTCACGCTCCAAGGACTCATGCTTCTTGACGAGGGCCTAGAGCTCTTGCTGCACCTCGCCTACTCGGGCTTCTTGCTTTTCTCGCTCGAAGCGCTCCTTGGCCGCTTTGTCTTCGGCCGCGGATAGCGCCTTCCGTAGGGACGCCACTTCGGTCGTGGCCCCTAGAAAAATTCATGATGATCCTATTATTCTAAAACCATTTTTTTAATATACAGACGGGGTATCACTTACCTTTATTCTCTTCGAGCTGCCTCTTGGCAAGGCCGAGCTCTTCCTTGGACCGCTCAAGGTCCCGCTTGATCTTGGCGACCTCCAGCGAAGACGTGCGGCGGCTGCTAGTCATGAAGCCTGCATATGCACATAGACATATTTCGATTAGACTCCTGCGGTTATTATTTGATCCTCTATTCGGCCTCTCTTCACGAACACCAAACAGAGCATCAGGGGCTACTGTCTATGCGGTAACATTCTCTTATAATCTGGTTACTTACCTCAAAGCCTGTTAGGAGGCTGACACAGGCTTCATTCAGTCCACTCTTGGCGGATTGAACCTTCTTGACCACCGCACTCATGATAGTACAGTGCTCTTCATCAATGGAAGCGGCGCGAAGCGCTTCCAACAAGTTTTCTGATGCCTCTGGTTGGACAGAGGTCATCGACACAAACGGCTCGCCCCCCTTAGTGAGGGGTCGCCTGATAGAGTGCGGAACCACTGGAGGTTCCAGTATAGTATTCGGCTGGGGGCCAAACTTGCTGCCCCCGCCATTGGGGCCCTTGGGAGTTTTGCTCCCCTTGCACCCAGCGTCCGGAAGGTCGCCATGAGGCGCCTCCAGGACTACCTCCCCTTGGTTCGGTGACCTTTGAGACAACACCTCGACGTTGTCCGTAGGGCGGGGGAGGAGGCGGGCGGGGGCAAATCGCTGTTCGTCTCCGATTGGCCCAAAGACTCCTCCGGAGAGGATACATCGATGCGGGCTCGGGATTGACTGCATGATGATGTTCGGCATGATGAGAAACAACAAAACGAAACATACCAGCACTATTATGGTATCTGGATACTTACGACTTCACCAGGGGCTTGTCCCTGGGCAACCACTCCTCTTCGCTGAAGGCGACGGTGGTGGAGTTGTCCGGAAGGAGGGTTCTTCCCTTCTTGGACCCTTCGGCCACCCCAGATGGGGCAGCCTTCCTTTTGTTGTTTCCCTGGGCTTGGGGGGGGGGGAGAACTTTCCTCTTCCTCCTCCTCGTTTTCGTGGGAGGAGTGCGCCTCGGTGCTTTCGGACGATGAGTCCGATATAACCTTGCGCCGGAGACCCTTCCTGGTCCCCGTGGCCTTCTTCTTGGCCTTCTTCTCCGGCACCTCATAAGGTGCCGGAACCAGCATCTCCGTTAGGAGAGCATCTGCTGGATCTTCGGGCAGGGGAACCGGACAATCGATCTGCTCCGCTGTCACTACCCAGTCCTGTTAAATGGCGCGGAGACTTAGATCCTGCGCGTGGTTATACTGGGGAAATGAACATCTTATAAGATATAAAAGACTTACCGGATTAGCAGGGCACTTTGCGCTGAGTCCGCGGTCGTCGGTAAGGGGAGGAGGTACCTCGGCGCCCTTGAACAGCACTTTCCAGACGTCTTTGTGCGTCGTGTCGAAGAGCTCTCGCAGCGTTTGGTGCTCGGCCGGGTCGAATTCCCACAAATTGAATGCCCGTCTTTGACATGGGATGATCCGGCGGAAGAGCATGACTTGGACCATGTTGACGAGCTTGATTTTCTTGCTCATCATGTTTTTGATGCATGTCTGGAGTCCGGTCAGCTCTACCGGGGAACCCCAGGACAGGCCCTTCTCTTTCCAGGAGGTGAGCCGCATGGGGATTCCGGATCGAAATTTGGGGGGCGCCACCCAGTTGGTGTCACGCGGCTCGGCGATGTAGAACCACCCTGATTGCCACCCCTTTATGGTCTCCACATAGGAGCCTTCGAGCCAGGTGACGTTGGGCATTTTTCCCACCATGGCGCCTCCGCACTCCG
Source organism: Aegilops bicornis (assembly GCA_021605145.1). Taxonomy (NCBI): domain Eukaryota; kingdom Viridiplantae; phylum Streptophyta; class Magnoliopsida; order Poales; family Poaceae; genus Aegilops; species Aegilops bicornis. The sequence continues at coordinate 580,220,290 of CM038672.1, forward strand.
CTTGCTGGCCGACCACCACCTTCAGTTTAACATTGAAGGTCTTCAGTTCTAGGCCGAAGTGGGGCTTGACGCGGAGGAAGGCCTCACACACGACGATAAACGCCGAGATGTTGAGGATGAAATTGGGGGCCAGATCGTGAAAGTCCAGCCCGTAGTAGAACTTGAGCCTGCGGACAAACGGGTGGAGGGGAAATCCCAGTCCACGGACGAAGTGGGTAAGGAAAACCACCCTCTCATGGGGTTCTGGAGTAGGGATGATCTGCCACGCATCTGGTAGCCGGTGCGCGATATCCGCGGCCAGATATCCGGCTCCCCGTAGCTTTGAGATGTTCTCCTCCATAACGGAGGAGACCATCTGAGGGAGTTCCGAACTAGGGGGTGTCCGGATAGCCGAACTATCATCATCGGCCGGACTCCAAGACTATGAAGATACAAGATTGAAGACTTCGTCCCGTGTCCGGATGGGACTTTCCTTGGCGTGGAAGGCAAGCTTGGCGATCTGGATATGTAGATCTCCTACCATTGTAACCGACTACTGTGTAACCCTAACCCTATCCGGTGTCTATATAAACCGGAGGGTTTTAGTCCGTGGGGCGAACAAAAATCATACCATAGGCTAGCTTCTAGGGTTTAGCCTCTTTGATCTCGTGGTAGATCCACTCTTGTAACACACATCATCAATATTAATCAAGCGGGGCGTGAGGGTATTACCTCCATCAAGAGGGCCCGAACCTGGGTAAAACATCGTGTCCCTTGTCTCCTATTACCATCCGCCTAGACGCACAGTTTGGGACCCCCTACCCGAGATCCGCCGGTTTTGACACCGACATTGGTGCTTTCATTGAGAGTTCCTCTGTGTCGTCACCGATACGCTCGATGGCTCCTTTGATCATCAACAACGACGCGGTCGGGGTGAGACTTTTCTCCCGTGACAGATCTTCGTGTTCGGCGGCTTTACCTTTGCGGGCCAATTAAGCAGCCATCTGGAGCAGATCGAAGCTACACCCCGCCGTCAGGTCAGATTTGGAAGTCTAAACTATACGGCCGATATCCGCGGAGACTTGATCTTCGACGGATTCGAGTCGCAGCCAAGCACGCCGCACTGTCTCGATGGGCATGATCTAGCTCTGCAGCCGAACAGTGCCCTGGAGGCCGCACCAGAATCCGCTCCGACCCTTAATCCGGAGCCGGATTCCCTGATCGAGGACGAGTGGTTGGACACCGCCTCGGGGGCTTTAATCTCTACAACGATCAAGCCGAACTCTATCCCTGTCCTTTGCGAAGACCTCGACTCCAGAGTGTCGGACTTCTCTCCGGACTCCGAACCCTCCGCGCCCTTGCCAATCGAATCCGATTGGGCGCCCGTTATGGAGTTCACGGCCGCGGACATTTTTCAGCACTCGCCCTTTAGCGACATCCTGAATTCATTAAAGTCTCTCTCTTTATCGGGAGAGCCCTGGCCGGACTACGGTCAGGACGGTTGGGATGCGGACGATGAAGAAATTCAAAGCCCACCCACCGCCCACTTTGTAGCCGCTGTCGATGATCTAACCGACATGCTAGACTACGACTCTGAAGACATCGACCGTATGGACGACGATGCCGGAGACGAACAAGACCCAGCGCCTACGAGGCCTTTGGAAGGCCACCTCGTCATACGACATATATATGGTGGACATCCCAAAAGATGGGAACGGCGATGGAACAACGGAGGATGACCCCTCCAAGAAGCAGCCCAAGCGCCGGCGTCAACGGCGCCGCTCTAAATCCCACCATAGCAAGAATGAAGATTCCGGCACCGGAGATAACAATACACCGGACAGTGCCAAAGACAATCCACTCCAGCAAGATCCAGCGCAGGAGGATGGAGACGCCAGCCCTCACGAGAGAGCGGCAGAAGAAGAGGTAGAGGATTATATGCCTCCCTCCGAAGACGAAGCAAGCCTCGACGACAATGAATTCGTCGTGCCTGAGGATCCCGTCGAACAAGAGCGTTTTAGACGCGGGCTTATGGCCACGGCGAACAGCCTCAAGAAAAAGCAGCAACAGCTTCGAGCTGATCGGGATACGCTGGCAAGCGGATGGACTGAAGTCCTCGCGGCCGAAGAGCATGAGCTCGAACGCCCTACAAAGCTACCCTAAACGCAAGCTGCTCCCCGATTAGAGGAGGAGGCTTACGAACCCGCATCACCAGGGGAGACAATACGGCTGACCGACCACCCGTGGTCGCGACGAAGAGGCCTCTCGGCCCTTCACTAGAACCGTACCACGGCATCGCTCAAAAGCACCAGCCCGCGAGGAACGCTCCGGACCTGCGAGATATATTGGAGGACAAGGCAAGACAATCAAGATCGATCTATGGATCGCGTGGGCGCCCCACAGTACGTGACGACAACCGTCGCGCCGGACACAGTAAGTCCGGCCGGGCCGAACAAAACAAACAAAACTCTTTTGAGCTCCGTCGTGATATCGCCCAGTACATAGGCGCCGCACACCCACTATGCTTCACAGTCGAAGTAATGGATCATCAAATCCCCAAAGGGTTTAAACCCGTCAATATTGAATCCGATGGTGGCACAACAGACCCCGCGGTTTGGATCGAAGACTATCTCCTTCACATCCACATGGCCCGCGGTGACGATCTTCACGCCATCAAATACCTCCCCTCAAGCTTAAAGGACCAGCCCGACATTGGCTCAACAGCTTGCCAGCAGAGTCAATTGGGAGCTGGGAGGACCTGGAAGCCGCATTCCTCGATAACTTCCAGGGCACTTATGTGCGACCACCAGACGCTGATGACCTAAGCCACATAATTCAGCAGGCAGACAATTCTGGACACGGTTCTTAACCAAGAAAAACCAAATCGTCGATTGTCCGGATGCGGAGGCCCTCGCGGCCTTCAAGCATAACATCCACGATGAGTGGCTTACCCGCACGTGGGACAGAAAAGCCGAAATCCATGGCAGCCCTCACATCACTCATGACCCGCTTACTGCGGGTGAGGACAGTAGCTAGCACGGCAACAACCTCAGCAAAAATTCTGGCAGTACGGACTTCAAGGACCGAAATGGCAGGCCGCGTCGTAACAAAAACAAATGCCACATTAACGGCAGTCAATGCCGGATTCAAAGGCTCTAAACCCGGTCAGCGGAAAAAGCCATTCAAAAGAACTACTCCGGGTCCATCCAATTTGGACCGAATACTCGACCGCTTGTGCGGATACACACGGCACCCAAAAGCTAACCACACCAACAGGGACTGTTGGGTATTCAACGAGCAAGCAAGTTAATTGCCGAAAACAATGACAAGGGGATGCATAGCGATGATGAGGACGAGACCCAACCGCCGAAAAATAGAGGACGAAGGTTTCCCCACAGTGCGGATGGTGAACATGATATACATAGCGCACATACCCAAAAAGGGGCGGAAGCGTGCACTCGAGGATGTCTACGATGGAGCCAGTTGCCCCGAAGTTCAATCCATGGTCCTCCTGCCCGATCACTTTCGACCGAAGGGACCACCCCACCAGCATCTGCCACGGCGGATTCGCCGCACTGGTCTTAGACCCAATCGTCGATGGATTGCACCTAACCAGAGTCCTGATGGACGGCGGCAACCTGAACCTGCTTTACCGGATACTGATGCGCAAAATGGGCATAGACCCCTCAAGGATTAAACCTACCAAAGCGACCTTTAAAGGCGTCATACCAGTGTAGAAGCCAATTGTACATGCTCAATTACACTTTGGAAGTGGTCTTGGATCCCGGATAACTTTCGAGCGAGGAATTAATCTTGACATAGTCCCGTTCGCAGCGGCTATCATGCCTTGCTCGGACGTGCCGCATTTGCAAAGTTCAACGCGGTGCCGCACTACGCATACCTCAAGCTCAAGATGCCAGCCCTCGAGGAGTCATCACGGTCAGCGAAACACTGAGCGTTCTCTCCGCACGGAGGAACATCTGGCGGCTCTCACGGCGAAGTGCAATGCAGCCTCTTAAGGCAATTCTCGAATCCGGCCGTTAAGCGGCGGACACAGCTAAGCGCCGGAGTAACTTAAAACAAGACCACAGAGCGTTCCGAACGCAGCGTAGCGATGCGACCCCAACCCCAGCCCCGCAAAGCGTCAAAGCAGGTCCTTGGCGTACACCATTACGCTCACGAAGATACCATGGGCATGGAGAGGGGGCACGACCACGATAAACCCAGACTGCGGCTCAACCACACCAGGGGCTCTCAAGTGTGTCGTTCCTTTTTCTTTTCTTTTTACCTTTTACTTTTTACCCACAGGACTCCGTTTGTCAGAGGCCCAGTCCGGCAGCAGACCTGCCGAACTCACGATGCAACATCCAGGGAAGGATAAAGGCTACAACGAATATACAGGTGGTCTCCATTACGAGCATTTTTATACACCAATCTGCATCCTACCCCTGGAGGGGGACATGTTTAACAGGCCCATACATTGCTTATCGCACTTTTTGTATCGTTCTGCATTAGTAGCAACACTTATTGAATAAAACAATGCAGCACCTTTTTGCTTATAATTGCATTTCTTTTTCATACATATGTTCATTCATGGCATGTCGCATCCGTACACTTTGGTACGGCTAAAATACACCAGGGGCTTATGTTTCCCGCATTATGGTGTGATGAGTCCGAACACTTTCACAAGTGCGGCACCCCGAACTTATAGCACTATATGCATCGGCTCCGAATCATGTCTTGGGACAATAGTTGGGTTTGCCCGGCTCCCATGTTTTGGTACCTTACATTCCGTTATATCGGCTAAGGTAGCACTGGGAGAACCACTGCGATTCCGCCCCAGTTGAGCTGGGTTAATGCCTCAGTGGAGAAAGCTAAAACAGACATTCATGATGAGGCGAGAGACTGGTCGCTGTTCGAGAGGTTTTTTGCGAGTCCTTAAAGACTTATGCCGCTTAGAGCGAGGAGCCGGATACTGTCCGGCCAAGGCGTGGATAGCGCCCAAAATTCGGCCTTCCGAAGACTAGGGGCTTCGCCGAAATTTAAAATTATAGAATTCTATGGCTAAGTGAGAGTGTTCAAGCATTATAAGTCCGGTTGCCTTGTTCGCTGTGTTGAGCGCCTCCTAGATGGACCCAAAAATGGGAACAAGAGCGCTCAAGTTTATCCCGAACACCCCAAAGCACCGTGGCATGGGGCTGAAGCCCACGACTTGCCATCTCTCAGATTTGATAAACAGCCGCCTGAAGGTAATATTTTAAATTATCAAGCGTTGCTTAGTGCATATGAACTATGCTTTCAGATCACAGGATTACAAAATGCGAGTCTACTAAAATATTACATCTTTGGAGCACTCACCCGCAATAATGCAGGCGCCCTTGACACACTCTTATAATACATCTCGGGCGTGCGATGCTCCTTGCCCTCTGGTGGCGGGTCCGTCCACGAGCTCGGGCATCCATCTTGCCCCAAAGGTGCACCTTTGCGCGGGCAAGGGCCCGACAGGCACCCTCAATACAAGCGGAATGCTTGATAACTTCAACCCACGGCACGCATCCACCAGCCGCCGCGCAGGGTGAAAGTAGCTCCGGGCATGGCCTCCTTAGGCCACGGCCGAACTATGAGGCCCTTCATGGCCTGTTCGGCCGCCTTGTGGAGCTCGACCAGCTGCTTGACTGGTCGCTAAGGGCACCGGATGTCCGCCTTAGCATACCGAGACCAAGACCTTCTCCGTCGAGCTCCCCTCCTCGGCCCGGTAGAGAATGCGGCTGGCATCGGACATGCTGCGAGGAAGATCTGCGAACGCTCCTGGAGAGCTCCGAATTCGGGTAAGCAACAGGTAGTTAACACTCACATGCTTACTTTGCATGAAAAATGCCTTGCCCGCTGCTATTTTCTTCACCGCCTCAGCCTCCTGGAGGGCCTTGTAGGCTTCGGCCTTAGCGGCTTTGGCACTCTCAAGAGCCGTTGCAAGCTCAGACTCTTGAGTCTTCGAGTCACGCTCCAAGCTCTCATGTTTTTTCACGAGATCCTGGAGCTCTTGCTGTACCTCCGCCACCCGCGCCTCCTGCTTCTCTCGCCAGTGCGCTCATGGCGCATCGCGTTCGGCCGCAGCCACCGCCTCCTTCAGGGTCGCCACCTCGTTAGTGGCCCCTGCAATATACACGTTATCCTTGTCATTTTTCTTGCAACCAAATCCTTTTCTGTAAGGTACAATTTTCATAAGGTATTACTCACCTTCTTTTTCCTCGAGCTGCTTCTTGGCATGGCCGAGCTCGTTCTCAGACCGCTCGAGGTTTTCCTTCAAAGTATTGACCTCCATGATCGGTCTTGGCGGAGGTCAGCGACACCGCAATCCCATATTGACATACTTTTTATGACTCCTGCGTTTATCTTTCTAAAGATCCTCAGTCCGGCTTTTCTTTCCGAACACCGAACCGAGCATCAGGGGCTAATGTCTATGCGGTACCATTTTAGATATATTGAAATTCTTACCTCAAAGCCTGTTAGAAGGCTACTGCAGGCTTCCGTCGGCCCGCTCTTGGCGAAGCTGAACCTTGAATCACCGCACTCATAGCGGCGGTGTTCCTCTTTGATGGAGGCGCCGTTGAGCGCCTCCAGAATTATCCGGCACCTCCGGTTGGGCCGGAGGCAGCCGGCATCGCGGTCTTGCCCTTCTTACGAAGGGGTCGCCCGCCGGACTCCGGAGCCACTGTGGCCTCCGGGGCTGAGTCCGGTGCACAGTCCGTGAGGGTGTCCTGTGACACCTCCCTGGCATCCTCCTCCTGGTGGGTCCTTTTTTGGGATCCCACCTCGGCGTCATCCACGGCACGGGGGGTGGAGGCAGTCGGAAGGGAATCCATATCCGACGCACCCAAGGACCCGCTCGACAAAACGGGAAGATAATCCTTGGGCGGACTGCAGGGTTGTATGCGGCATTAGAAAGACATTATGTGGCGAAAAAAAAACCTTGAAGTTATTCGGGAGTCTGGATACTTACGATCTCGCCAGGGGCTTGGCCCTTGGAGGCCAGTCCTTGTCATAAATCCTTTGGCGTTGGCGGAGCAGTCCGGGGAAGAGTTTTTCCTTCTTGGACCCTTGGCCTCCCTTGTTGGGGAGGCCTTCCTTTCTTCCCTCCCCCGGGAGAGGCTTTCTTCTTCTCCTCCTCGCCTTGGTGGGAGGAGTCGGCCTCGATTCATCATCCGATAGCACCTGAAAACGAGAACTCTTCCGAGTCCCGTGGCCGTCTTCTTGGCCTTCTTCTCGGCACCACGTGGGGTGCCGGAGCCAGCAGCCCCGTTAGGCGGGCGTCCGCTGGGTCCTCTGGCAATGGGGCCGGACAGATAATCCGTTCGGCCTTCACCAGCCATTCCTGTCAAAGGTAAAGGGAGTTTAGATCCCGCATAGAGCCAAACTATGGAAAACAAGTGGTGAAATCACCTACCTCGTCAGCTGGACGCTGCGAGCGGAATCCGCGATCTTCGGTAGCGGATGCGGGAGCTTCGACGCCTTGAACAGCACCTTCCGGACATCTTCGTGCGTAGTGTCGAAGAGCCCACTCAGTGCAGTGCTGCGCGGATCAAACTCCCACATATTGAAGCCCCATCGCTGGCACGGGAGAATCCGGCGGATGAGATGACCTGGACTACGTTGACGAGCTTGAGCTTCTTGTCCACCAGCCTCTGGATACAGGCTTGGAGTCCGGTCAGCTCCTCCGAATTCCCCCAAATCCGGCCACTCTCTTTCGAGGAGGTGAGCCGTGTGGGGATGCCAGATCTGAATTCGGGGGCCGCTGTCCAATCAGGGTCACGCGGCTCAGTGATGTAGAACCACCCCGATTTCCACCCCTTGATGGTTTCCACGAAAGTGCCCTCCAGCCACGTAACGTGGGACATCCTGCCCACCAAGGAGCCTCCGCACTCCGCTTGGCAGCCCTTCACAACCTTCGTCTTGACTCTGAAGGTCTTGAGCCACAAGCCGAAGTGGGGCTGGATGCATAGGAAGGCCTCGCACACGACGATAAACGCCGAGATGTTGATGATGAAATTCGGGGCCAGATCATGGAAATCTAGGCCGTAGTAGAACATGAGCCCCCGGACAAAGGGATGAAGTGGGAAGCCCAGTCCGCGGAGGGAATGGGGAAGAAATACTACCCTCTCATGGGGCCTGGGGTTGGGAACGAGCTCTCCCTCGTCGGGGAGCCGATGCACAATGTTGCTGGACAAATATCCGGCGTCGCGCAGCTTCTGGATCTGCCCCTCCGTGACGGAGGAGGCCATCCACTTGCCTCCCACTCCGGACATAGTTGGAGAAGGTCGAGGTGAGAAGTGCGGACTTAGTATTTGGAGCTCAAGTTCATGGAGATGGATAAGCCAAGGAGGAAGAAGGCGCGGTAAAAGGGTTGGATCTTTATCCCTTATATGGGCGGACAAAAACATGTGTCCCCTTGACTGGTAAAACTCGTTTATCCCCCAAGCGTCACAATCAATGGCGCGGTTGGGTTACCCACGTCCGTATTGATGAGAATCCCGGAATAAGGGGAACACGATCTCTGCTTCGACAAGACGTGCCAAGGAAACCGCTTCGCTAAACACACTGAGGTGGAACAATAAAAACAATTTGAGTAAAGGTTTGGCTGTGGTGCAACGTCACGCCATAGAATACGTCAGCAGATTGATCTTGTGTAATATTATTCTCTCTACGGTGGTATGTGGAATTTATTTTTGCAGAGCCGGACACTATCCTGGTGTTCACGATCTTCTATAAATTATTCGGAGGAAGAACCCGCCTTGCAATGCCGAACACAACATGCGCGCCTGACTCGTCGTCATTGAAGCCTGGTTCGAGACTCTTGAGGGAGTTCGGACTAGGGGTGTCCGGATAGCGAACTATCATCATCGGCGGACTCCAAGACTATGAAGATACAAGATTGAAGACTTCGTCCCGTGTCCGGATGGGACTTTCCTTGGCGTGGAAGGCAAGCTTGGCGATACGGATATGTAGATCTCCTACCATTGTAACCGACTACATGTAACCCTAACCCTATCCGGTGTCTATATAAACCGGAGGGTTTTAGTCCGTAGGACGAACAACAATCATACCATAGGCTAGCTTCTAGGGTTTAGCCTCTTTGATCTCGTGGTAGATCCACTCTTGTAACACACATCATCAATATTAATCAAGTAGGACGTATGGTATTACCTCCATCAAGAGGGCCCGAACCTGGGTAAAACATCGTGTCCCTTGTCTCCTTTTACCATCCGCCTAGACGCACAGTTCGGGACCCCCTACCCGAGATCCGCCGGTTTTGACACCGACACCATCCACTTGCCTCCCGCTCCGGACATGCTTGGAGTGGTTTGAGAATAAAAACGCGAACTTGGGTGCTGGAGCTCGAGTGTGCAAGAACGGATGAGCAAGGAGGAAGAAGGCGTGGGTGAAAAGGGTGAATCCTTGTCCCTTTATAAGGGCGGAAGAGGCTATGTGCCTCCCCACCTACTTGGTAAACTCGCTTATTCCCCAAGCGACGTAATTGATGGTGTGGTTGGGTTAGCCACACCCGTATTGATGAGAATCCCGTGATAAGGGGACACGATCTCTGCTTCGACAAGATGTGCCAGGGAAACCGCCTCGCGATATGTACAGTGGCTGGTTGTGAAAAACAGTTTGGATAACGACCGGGCCGTGGTGTGATGTCATGCTACAAAATGCGTCAGCAGATTAGATTTGTGGAAATATTATTCTCTCTACGGTGGTATGTGGAATTTGTTTTCCAGAGCCGGACACTATCCTTGTGTTCCAAATCTTCTATGGAGTATTCAGAGGAGGAACCCACCTTGCAATGCCGAAGAAAACCTGCGCGCCGGACTCATCGTCATTGAAGCCTGGTTCAGGGGCTACTGAGGGAGTCCTGGATTAGGGGGTCCTTGGACAGCCGGACTATATCCTTTGGCCGGACTATTGGACTGTGAAGATACAAGATTGAAGACTTTGTCCCGTGTCCGAATGGGACTCTCCTTGGCGTGGAAGGCTAGCTTGGCAATACGGATATGTAGATCTCCTCCCTTGTAACCGACTCTGTGTAACCCTAGCCTCCTTCGGTGTCTATATAAACCGGAGGGTTTAGTCCGTAGGACAACAACAATCATACCATAGGCTAGCTTCTAGGGTTTAGCCTCTACGATCTCGTGGTAGATCAACTCTTGTAATACTCATATCATCAAGATCAATCAAGCAGGAAGTAGGGTATTACCTCCATCGAGAGGGTCCGAACCTAGGTAAACATTGTGTCCCCCACCTCCTGTTACCATCCGCCTTAGACGCATAGTTCGGGACCCCCTACCTGAGGTCCACCGGTTTTGACACCTACAGCCGCAGACAACGAACGTTCGTTCGTTAGCCTGTTCATCTCGTTTTATTTTCCAGGGTTTTTCCGCGATTATTTCCAATCGCGATTTCTGCCCTAATCTTCGTTTTAGTATATCTTTTCGCTCATTTATCCAAATCAGGTGAAACAAGAGCCTAGATCTTCGTCTCAAAGTCCTCTTTCTGTTTAACCAACTAGAACAAGATTTTGGTACTGTAAAATTTGACTTTAGTCCAGATTAGTAAACGGATCTTGTTTCTTTCGTAGTTTGAGTTGCGTTGCTCCGTTTGATTTGATTCTTTTTGCAAACCAGAGTTCGTCAGTTGAAATTTCTGGTTAGATCTTCTTATTTGAGTTTTACCCGTGCATCTTTTCTTGAGTGCTTATGTATGCTATTGTTTGTTTGTGATAGAATTCCCGGAGTGCGAAGCATGCTACTACGAGTCACTAGGTTTTGCGGAACGTCAGCAAGGCAAGTAACACTTTGATCATACCCCTTTCATACCCAGTTTTTACGCATTAGTTCAACCCTCACACATTGCATGAGTAGGATCTCTTAACATGTGGGTATTTGGGAAGTAGATGATGAGGTAGAACCTATTGCCCTGTTTATTATCAAACCCCTGGGAGTTACTTCGACGTTATGCTTATGTTGCCATGCTATGCTCGTAGAGGTGGAGTGAATCCATGACAGATGTGAGTTGTTAATTAATGGTTCAACTTAAGGTGGCAACTTTAATACACATCTGGGTGGACTGCTTGTGGGCATCTGGAGAATCCAGTGTTGTCCTAGGATATCCCGGAGTACCCCTATTATCATCCTATGGTCCGCCACCCAGGCTCAAAGGGATCATAAGATTATTCATGCTAGAAACTTCCGTGTGCAGCCACAAGCCATTATGGGCTCTGGCATAGTTGAGTATGTTGTGTGACCTCTTTTAGTGGTAGGCTAGCAGATGTAGAGGGAAAGTAGGTGTAACTGTCTACCCAGAGTAAAGAGTTAATTCTTCTGAAAAACTGTGTCTCTGTCATCCGTTTCTCAAACACCATGTAGTGCGAGAAATCAAACGGAGGAGATCGAGTCTTGTGGGGAAAAGTGCGCAAACCTCTGCAGAGTGTATAAACTAATCATGGTTAGCCATGTCCCCGGTTATGGACATCTTGAGTATTTGGTACTTGAATTATTGATTTGATCTCATCACTCTAAATTAATTTGTTGGGATGATAATGACTACTTTAATTGGGATTGAGTTGGAGGAACCTTCTCAATGATGTTTCAACCACCATGATAGTTAAATAAAATCTATTCCTTTGTTGTAGGAAAAAATTGGCTTTTCGCCTCCGCCAGCCATATATGCATGTAGTGATAGCAATTATCTGTTCATTGCTCTACTGTGTTATATTGCCAGCATATTCCATGTACTGACCCGTTTCGGGCTGCAACATATCATGTTGCAGACTTTTCCAACGACGAGTAAGGTGCCATAGGTCGTTTGTCATGCACTCAGCTATGCCGTTGGAGTTGATGGACTCACTTTATCTTCCAAGCCTTCCGCTGTTATCTTATTTAGATGGCCTTAAGCCATATTTATTGTAATAAGTTCTCTTTTGAGACATTCGATGTAATAGGTGTGTGATCACTACTCTTTTATAAATCCTGCAAGTACTGTGTGTGTCAGCATTACCGATCCAGGGATGACACTGAACACAGAGATTTGACCGTCTGAGGTCGGATCGCTATAGAAATTTAGTAAGAGATCATCTTTAATGCTTCCGCCGAACTAAGCAAAATAAGATGCATAATGGATAAACATCATATGCAATCAATATAAGTGATATGATATGGCCATCATCATCTTGTGCCTTTGATCTCCATCTCCAAAGCACCATCATGATCACCATCGTCACCGGCTTGACACCTTGATCTCCATCAAAGCATCATTGTCGTCTCGCCAACTATTGCTATCATGACTATCGCTACCGCTTAGTGATAAAGTAAAGCAATTACATAGCGATTGCATTGCATACAATAAAGCGACAACCATATGGCTCCTGCCAGTTGCCGACAACTCTGTTACAAAACATGATCATCTCATACAACAATTTATATCATCATGTCTTGACCATATCACATCACAACATGCCCTGCAAAAACAAGTTAGACGTCCTTGTCGGTGTCAAAACCGGTGGATCTCGGGTAGGGGGTCCCGAACTGTGCGTCTAAGGCGGATGGTAACAGGAGGCAAGGGACACAATGTTTACCCAGGTTCGGGCCCTCACGATGGAGGTAATACCCTACTTCCTGCTTGATTGATCTTGATGGTATGAGTAGTACAAGAGTTGATCTACCACGAGATCGTAGAGGCTAAACCCTGGAAGCTAACCTATGGTATGATTGTTGTTGTCCTACGGACTAACCCCTCCGGTTTATATAGACACTGAAGGGGGGCTAGGGTTACACAGAGTCAGTTACAAAGGGAGGAGATCTACATATCCGCATCGCCAAGCTTGCCTTCCACGCCAAGAGAGTCCCATCCGGACACGAGTCGAAGTCTTCAATGTATATTCATAGTCCAACAGTCCGGCCAAAGGATATAGTCCGGCTGTCCGGATACCCCCTAATCCAGGACTCCCTCAGTAGCCCCTGAACCAGGCTTCAATGATGATGAGTCAGGCGCGCAGATTATCTTCGGCATTGCAAGGCGGGTTACTCCTCCGAATACTCCATAAAAGATCTTGAACACAAGAATAGTGACCGGCTCTGCAAAACAAGTTCCACATACCACCGTAGAGAGAATAATATTTCCACCAATCTAATCTGCTGACACACTTGATATCATGACATCATACCACAGCCCGGCCATTACTCGAACGGTTTTTCTCAACCAGCCTTGGCGCATATCACGAGGCAGTTTCTTTGGCACGTCTTCTCGAAGCAGAGATCGTGTCCCCTTATCACGGGATTCTCATAAATACAGGCATGGGTAACCCAAGCATGCCCGTTGATATGACTCCTTGATTATAGGCAAGTCCCAAACGGTCACGAGGAGGACGATTGGTATTCACCCTCTTTATAAAGAGGCCAAGGCCTATCCCTTTTTTATTCCTCGAACTCAATCAAATCCCTCCCCCGCCTCGAGTTCCAACACCCAAGGCTCAGGTCAGGCGCTTCGGACCTTCAGCCATGTCCGGATCCAACCCTCAAGGTCGGTGGATGCCCTCCTCCGTCACGGAGGAAGACATCGAAAAGTTAAGAGAGGCCAGGTTTTTGACCGGCGAGATCGCGCACCGGCTACCTGCTCAAGGGCAGGTCATACCTAGTCCCAAATCCGGCGACAGTGTAGTGTTCATATCTCACTTCCTTCGAGGGATAGGCCTTTCTCTGGATCCCTTCGTGAGGGGGCTCGTGTTCTGTTACGGGCTGGATTTCCATGATTTAGCTCCGGATTCTATTCTCCACATCTCGTCATTTATCGTCGTGTGCAAAGCTTTCCTCCGCATCACCCCTTACTTCGGCCTGTGGCTCAAGACCTTCCAAGTGGAGCCGAAGATGATCGAGGGGAGGCACGCGGGGTGCGGAGGTGTCGTAATAAGCAAAAGCGCCGATGCCCCATGGCCCGAGGGTTCCTTCCAGGAGGTGTCCAGTTTATGGAAACAAGAATGGTTTTATGTCACAGCTCCCAGGGGTACCAAATGGGTGCCTCCCCCTTCCTTTCGCTCGGGTCACCCTCCACGACTAACATCATGGATCAACAAGGGGCTGGACTGGGGGCCAGTAAAGGACGTGCCCATACTGCAGAGCCGCATCCAAGATCTCCTCGAAAGAGATATTGGTCTGGTCACAGTAATGCAAGTAATGTTACTTCGCCGAACCCTGCCCTGCAAACATCGTCCCCTCCGTCTATGGGTATTCAATCCGGAGGGACCGCGAGCTATTCAACACTTCCTCGGCATGACGCCCGAGGAGATGTACAAATTGTACGTCGGACCACAAGCAATGTGTCTGGATTCTACCGAGGACGCGAGTCTGAGCTGCAATCGTCCAGATACCCAAGTAAGTCGCATACAATGGCCGAACACGTTGTATTTTATTCATCACAACATCATTACGAAAAGTCGCTCTTTGACCAAGACCGGATAGCAAAGGCAAAGATGATCGGTGTCGGCCCCCCCTCCCGAGGTCTCACCGGATCCGGTACTAGCCGGATGTTGGAGCTATGCGCCCTACCAAGCGCCCTCGGGGAAGATAAAGGTGGGAAGAAAGAGGTGGCGCCTCCGTGAAAGCGGACAACCGGGAGAAGAAGCCAAAGTTCCCTCTCCCCAAGGAAGGAAAATGACCGCCTCTGAAGGCCGGAGACAATAGTCTCTAAGCGGGGAAGAAATCTTCGCCAGAGGGTCTGGCCCAGGGATACCCGGCCGTCAGTGTCCGCATAAGGGATCAACCCTCCATCGAGCTGTAAGTAAAAAAGGATTAATAGTAAAAAACATCCTACTTTACCTCTGAGGAAAATAACCGAAACATCTGTCTTGTAGTCCGGATCGTAGCCCCTCTCGGCAGAGTTCGTCTTCGGGGGATCTTCTTCCGGAGATGATGGAGAGCGAAACGCCTCCCCACGCCATCCCGCCTTACAAGGCGGGTGACCCCAAGGTGTCGTCTCGGAGGGCTTCTCCCGATCCGGGAAGGCCAGAGGGTGATTCTTTGGCCACCTGAAGTCCTCAGTATCCGGCTCTTGAAGAGAGCAACCGGAAGGGTCCGGCTCCGCCTGTCATGCGGTCGGAGGCACTGAAGGATCTGCTAGAGCAGGAGGCTATCTCAGAAGCGCACGGTGCACTAATGGGCGCGGTGGTTGAGAGGATTTCATCCGCAGAAAGCGGGTTGCATGAAGCCTTTATGAGTCTGCTGAAAGGTTTTGAGGTACGTGAAGTGGTGTGTATTTTTGACAGTACCGCACATGTTTTAAATGTGCCCTGTGCGGATATTAGCCCCTGAGACTCTAGTTTCCGTTGGAAACGGTGGTAAACAGAGGATCATAGTCGCAGGTAACAATCCAGCCGTCTTCATACGCAGGTGGCGGGAGGTCCGGTGGCTAGCCGGACTAGTGAGGTTGCCGAGCTAACACGATGACTTGACGCGGCAGATGCTGATATCGTGCTTGTCAACAAGCGGTTGACGAGGCGCAGGGTATGTAATTTCTCCGGTGATCAACATATGGTAAGAGGAGCGTAATGCCAGTATCTTGAACATGTTGTGAACTGCAGATGGAGCTGCGGCAGTGGAGACCCTTCGGGCGGAACTTGCCCGAGACAAAAAGCAAGCCAGGAATAGTGATGCAGCCGCTCTGAAGGCGGCCGAAGAGCTGAGGGCCGAACAGGCTGCCCATTGCCAAAGTAAGGAGAAGATGGCCAAGATGGCCGTTGAGTTAAGTGATGCCGCCGACCGATACCGGCTTCTTGAGAAGGAAAGCCAAGCGAAGGCTATGGAGCTGGAGAGGGCCATGGTAGCAGCCAAGGAATCCCGCTCTACAACTAGAGCGATGAAGGAGGAGCTGCGTCACGCCGGGGATATCGCGGCTGGGAAGCCCTTTATGCTGCTGATGAAGTTCGTAGATCCTAAGTATGCTCCTCTGGACCGGCTGTGGAGTTCTGTAGACGCCTATCTGGATTTGGCAGCGAGTGCTGCTGATGCGGCTGACTACTTCAAAGATCGAAGAGATCGCGAAGTGGAGAGGCTGTTCTGGTCGCAATTTAATTGTCCAGCGTGTCAGCTTCCTCTAAATGAGCGGATGGCCGAATGGGCCGAGCTCCATAGGTTGTCCAGACTCGCCATGAGGTCTGTTGTGGATCACCTGTGGACGGCAGGGCCAAGGCCGAACAGTTACTTCAGTTTGGTGCAGCAGTTCCTTGGTCTTTGTCTTTGCGATCGATGCTATGAAGAGGTCGGCATGCATCGAGGGTGCACGGATGGCGCTTGCCCGTGTCAAAACACACCGGGCGAAGATGGAAGCCTCCGCAATTGCAGCCCCGAGTTCGACAGTTAGCCGAGTAGCTGCCGACCACCACTTTGATGAGGTCCTTGAAGGCGCTCGTTCAATAGAAGCACATTGCTCGAAGAATATTATGTTCTAATGACATGTATTCCCATTGAAAAACAATGTTTTACTAAATTATATAAAGGCTATTTTTATACTTTTTCCTGAAAGTGTTATGATGCCTCCTGTGCGGCCGTTTATGCATATGTGTATATAACCTGAAAGTTTGCAGTCGTCGGTGTCGGTGTCAAAACCGACGGATCTCGGGTAGGGGGTCCCAAACTATGCGTCTAGGCGGATGGTAACAGGAGACAAGGGACACGATGTTTTACCCAGGTTCGGGCCCTCTTGATGCAGGTAAAACCCTACGTCCTGCTAGATTAATATTGATAATGTGTGTTACAAGAGTGGATCTACCACGAGATCAAGGAGGCTAAACCCTAGAAGCTAGCCTATGGTATGATTGTTGTTTATTGTATATGTCTATCGACTAGCCTGGCCTCGGTTTATATAATGCACCAGAGGCCTAGGATAACAAGAGTCCTAGACGAATACGCCGGTGGGGGAGGAGTCCTTGTCTTGATCGCCAAGTCTTGTGGAATCTTCCTTGTATGCGGCATCTGTCCGGACTGGCCCATGAGTATGCGGCCCGGGCGGTCCTCGGCCCAATCTAACTGATTGGGGGACGTGGTGAGTACCCCTAGTCCAGGACACCGTCGATTAGCCCCTGAACCGGTCTTCAAGTTTAGGGGCGCTCCTCGATTCTTCCGAACTGTTCTTCATCTTGATTTGCGGTCTTGGAAACTGGTTCAACAAATCTTCTCATCTTCGATCTTGAGGATCGCCGAAATGCATTCGGCGAGTTTATACGTCGGGTATCCGAGGAGCCCCTTTAAGTTTACGGCCATAATGAATGCCTTGTTATTTTTATGCCACACCTCGGGTTTGAAGTTATTCCCAGGAGGCAATGTCCTCTTGCGTCCGAGCTCTAACGCCGGACTACATTCGATTATCTTTTGCAGCCGAGCACCAACGCCGGACTGCTTCCCAGCTCTATTGCCGGACTATGTATCCGAGCTCCAACGCCGGACAGTATCCGAGCTCCAACGCCGGACTATGTATCCGAGCTCCAACGCCGGACTGTATCCGAGGTGTCGTAAATCACCTTGGTTCAAAGAAGTTTGAAGGAGTTTAGCCGAGCTTAATGCCGGAAATGCCCTCTAAGGAGCCAGCCACTTGCATCCGAACTATATGCCGAATTGCTTCTGAGGCGGTGCACCACCCCGAACGTGGGCCGATTTTTGTCAATATTTTTGATTGGTGCAATTTATTCTCTGCCGAGATACATAGCCAGTAGCCCTCAAGGTGGGTATCGTTCTAAAACCCGAGATGCACATGAAGGATGACATAAGACCGCTGATCCCCGTAGCCGCTGAGACTCAGGTTGATTTGCCAAATCGGCCTTAGGATCAAATCCTAGCTCGGCAGAATACTTCGGGACGCAAAAAGCGGCGTGCTCAGACTTCGAGACTCAGGTTGGGTGCGGCCGACCAACCTGAGGATCAAAATCTCCTCAGAAACTGTATTGCACTTAAGATTTTCTGCATAGACCAAGCAATGCAGTAGCCCCAGAGACCTGGTCGGGTGGCGACACCAGATCGAGGATCAATGTGCCTTTAATATTTGTAAATAATAAGCCCGAAGCCAGTGGCCCCGAGCCTTAATGCGGGCACGGGTGGCGAATTAAGGATCGATATCCATAGTAAAATCAGAAATTATGTGTAATGACTCAATGTATCCAAGTACTTTATGTCATTAATGCTTGGATCCGCATTGTACAAAACTTTGTTGACCGACCATCGGCTTCAACCTCCTCGGCCAATAGCCGATGAGTGTTTGTCCTACTTTATAAAGCCTTTATGAGGGCAAAGATTTACGACAAACAAGGCAATCTTGCTATACGGTTTTATAAACAAAGGTACGCAGAGAGATATGTTATATTACTGTTTAACAGAAGAGATGTCTTCCAAAGAAAATAGTCCCGCTATCGGTTCCTTTCTTTGGGTTGTCATGCTAAGCATGATCATGAAACCTCAGCTCCAATGTAAGAGCAAAATATTGAGGATTTAGTTTGGGAGGCGGTTACTAGCCCCAAAGGTAGTGTTCGGCGACAGTCGAGGTCAAGCCGGAAACACTTCGGCCAATTTTATGAATGGCCCGTCATTTAATATAGTCATCGGATTGCTGACCAGTTTACACCTATTGTGACAATCAGTTTTCGGCTTTCTCCACTGAGGTGCTTGACCATGCGAGCTGGAAGCACAATCGCGATGGTTCTCCTTTGCACACCTAGCCGAACAAAGTGGAGCGTAGGAGGCAAGCGCGAGCAGGCAACCCAACTATTGACCGAAGACACAATTCAAACTGATGCATATATAGAAATATCCGAGAATGTTTTGCGAATCTATAAAGGTGTCCGGCGTTGCCTCATGAGACTTGTGCCAAAAACACACAAATAGTTTAAAAGTGCCAAAAGCTTGGAAGACCAAAAAATGTCAGTAAAAACATGACGTCCGAACAAGATCAAGTGTTCGGTGCCAATCCGAAAATTGGACTTTAGAAAAAATTGCTTCTGCCGTGCTTTAACATGACACATCATATCTCAAGACTTCAAGCGGGTCAGCCTACGGCTTCAGTCTCCCGTCCCGAAGGCGGAGTACTTCTCATTAGGCCAGTTTAGAAAACTAAACACTAGCGGTTTTGAGAGAAATTAGGCTCCCGGCCGGTGACCGCACACTCGTGTCGAAAAAGGAGTGATAAATAATAAACACCTTGCAGCGACTAAGAAGAAAAACACTTAGTATAAAACGGCTCAAATAAACATAAGAGCCCCCAAGTGACTTGGGTAAAAGTTGACTATATAATGTAAGGTGACATGTAAAATGCCTTCTAGCCGGATTGTAGATCGTTTGTCGAAGCGGACCTTTTCGCTTCAACCTCTGGACCCAATAGTCCGGAGTGTGTCCGAATACCCTCATGTTATAAGAACCGGGGCATGCGTGGAGACCAGGCGTAGGGGTCATTAGTGCTTTATCGGACAAGTGCCCAACAAGTTATGTTATATTACATGGTTAGTAAGAAACATCTTCCAGGAGAATAGTTCCGTTAGGGGTTCCTTTCCACAGGAGGCATGCCCTAAAGTGCATGTCCGGACTGCGAAAAGAGCAGAAAAACATCTAGGGGCAGGTAAATGAATAGGTAAGAAATCATCTGTTAGTTCACCGACCGAGTATTCCCTTAAGAACGCTAGCTTTCGGCTTCACCCAGTGTGAGGTACACATCCGGCTGACCCGGCAGTAACAATCGCAGAGGTGCTCCCTTTACCACCTAGCGAACAATCGGGAACGAGGGGTAAGCACAGAGCCGAGCAACCCAGCTTGGCCAAAACTTAAGTCATATCGGTGCATATAATGGTGAATAAAAGGTACATGCGGAAGTGTGACACATGTGTTGGGCATAAAGCCCGTATTAATAAGCACATTAAAGAAGCCCCAGGTATAATGAGCGCGGGTAGCGCGTCAAGTGTGTGCGAACAAAGTTTGGACAAGGAAACTTTTAACAAGCAACTTTTTTCCAAAAAGGTATAATGCTTGGTCGAACCGAACACAAGTTAGAAATTAAAGCTTTGAGCATGAAAGCTACTTAGCTGGTTAATGTGTTCGGTATTGATGACGCGGTCCGAGCTTGATGCGGGACAAGGTTCCATCCCCCAAGCCGAACCCGAGGTGGCGGAGCAAAAGAGCTCGGCACTCCGAAGTGGTGACATAGCACGGTCAATCCAGGACGGCAGAGTGATGCCGAAGTCCCCTGCATGGGGTAATGAAGTGTTGACGAAGCCCCCCGTTCAGCCGAGGTGATGTCAAAGGATATAGTCCGCCTGGATCATTTTCCTGTGCACAAAAAATAGTGCAGACCGGGGATAATAGTAATAATAAGAATTAAAAAAATGTTGCATAATAAATAATTTATGCAAAGTGAGTAATAAAAGAAATATGGCTTGGCGCCGAAGTCAATGTCAATGCAGGTCGTTGGCGTAATGCAATAAAGGCGTGGCAAAGCCTGGATTCACAGGTTGGTTCGAGTTCCGGATGCGGCGTTCGCCGGACTATGTACGGAAACTGAGCGAACCATCATGCGACCATCGATAATGCGGCCACCATTTGATAGACCTGTGTACATATGATGGACAAACCAGAGTAATAATTCCTTGGGAAAAATTAACCCAAACAAGCAAAAAGAAATACTAGGATTATTAGCACCTGGTTTATTTGTTGTAGCAACTCGAAGGAAGGTGATTCCCAAAATTGGGACTCGATCCGCACACCCATTGCCTGGTCGGCTAGTGACGACGAAGTGTCCGGAGTAGGTTGATGAAGAGATAGCGAAGCCCCCGGTCCAGCCGAGATGTCGAAGTAGGTCGGCGTGATGGACACCAGCTTGAAGAAGCAATAGTGCGGCCCTGCCGATGCAGGTCGTGACGTGGTCGATGCCGGCTTGATGAAGCGACCGTGCGGCGATGCGGTATGCCCGCTCCGTGTAATCCGTGGGGCGGCGATGTTGGTGATGATTTATCGCCAGCGATGCGGACTCTTGTTCGGCTTGCCGAGATGATGATCCGAAGAAGTTCGAGCTCGGCTCAACAAAGTGACGACGTGTGTAGCGCAGGTCGGCAGCCGTGGAGCAATATTGTCGGACTGGTTTGACACCAGCATGATGTTGAAGATCATGTTCAAAAGATCTTAAAGTTAGTGGGATGTGTTCGGAAACAAAACAAAATACCCCGTACAAAACTTCCTTCAAAAAGGATGTCTGAAATCCCGTTCATAAACAAGACGAACTCGGGTCGGATTCGTTTTCGCGCAGAAAACAGATCCGAAAAAGTGATGCACTAATCGGAAGGTTCCCGGAGTTCAGATGGTTGGATCGAGCTGAAATTTTGAGGGGTGGTAGATATAGGAATTCCGCAGCCGATCAACGGTTGGATCTTCCAAAGGAAGTCCGAGCTAGAAGCTGGACACCACGCCCTAAACTCGTCTAGATTCAATGCGGCTCCGGTATATCGGAGATTGCCAGAGATTCCTCCGTCGAAATTCGACGAAATTTTCCAGGGTTATTATAGACTCAATTCCGCACAATTCCACTGAAGCGATCGTTAAAACGACACTTGAGGAGGCGGTGGCGGCGGACACAAGTCCGCTGTCCAGAAAAGCAATCTGACGCTTTGAGGGCAATGTTGAAGTTGAGCCCCCGGGCTCCCTGGATGATTCATTCACGATCTTGATAGAGATCGGAGTGGATGTTGATGAAGGCCCTCATCCGAACATGACGATCGGAGGTAGGGCGCAGTCCTTGGTCGAACCAAGGTGACCAGTCAAGCTGGTGACGAAGATGCCGAAGTCGCAGTTGATCTGCAGGAGAGCCATCGACCTTTTGCCGAACACACAGCGGAGCTCTCAATGAAAGCACCAATGTCGGTGTTAAAACCGGCGGATCTCGGGTAGGGGGTCCTGAACTGTGCGTCTAGGCGGATGGTAACAGGAGACAAGGGACACGATGTTTTACCCAGGTTCGGGCCCTCTGGATGGAGGTAAAAACCTAGGTCCTGCTAGATTAATCTTGAGAATTTGTGTTACAAAAGTGGATCTACCACGAGATCAAGGAGGCTAAACCCTAGAAGCTAGCCTATGGTATGATTGTTGTTTATTGTATATGTCTATCGACTAGCCCGGCCTCGGTTTATATAATGCACGAGGCCTAGGATAACAAGAGTCCTAGACGAATACGCCGGTGGGGGAGGAGTCCTTGTCTTGATCGCCAAGTCTTGTGGAATCTTCCTTGTATGCGGCAACTGTCCGGACTGGCCCATGAGTATGCGGCCCGGGGGGTCCTCGGCCCAATCTAACCGATTGGGGGACGACGTGGTGAGTACTCCCTAGTCCAGGACACCGTCAGTCGGCTTCAGCCCCCACGCATATAATGCGGGGGTGTTCGCAGAAGACGCATGCCCACACTTGATCCAACGTCTTGGTCCATTAAGCAGGTGATAGCGCAGCAAACTAGGCAATCGGACTATATGGCTTTAACACTTTGACTTAGCCATAGGAGTTTGACAGTGGGGCTACTGTATAGCCCCTGGTGGCTCCGCGCTCATCCGAATACGGGGCCCGGTCATGCCTGGCCGGGAAACGGCCCTTCGTTAATGTAGAGGAATCCTGAAGATTCCGATAAGTCATTGAGTGGTTTACCAGTCTCTCGCTTTATCATGACAGTCAGTTTTCGGCTTTCTCTAGTGAGGTGCTCGTCCGGGCTAGCCAGGGCACAATCGCAGTAGTTCTCTTCGTGCCACCTTAGCCGATAGAGCGGAATGTAATGTAGAAAAACACAGGAGCCGGGCAAACCCAACATTTAACCAAAGACATGATTCGGAGCTGATGCATATAAGGCCTAACTTCATGACGCGAACACTCCCTAAGGTGTTCGAGTCTTTGAAATATATCTCGGGCTTAGATGATGCCCTTGGATAATGAACCCCTAGTGTCCGTGTGCACGAGCAATATTACGGCGTGGCCACATGCCAAGGCGCCTTGACATCCTTCTCGGTTGTATTGAGAATCCATAGGATGTGAACAACAAAAGACAGTAAAAAAGGTTTACGCAGGGTCTTAATCTAAAGAGAAACCTTTGCACGGGTCCCTGCTGCACGTCTGCGCCTGCGTCTCCATTGTGCCCTATCCTGGACGGGTGTAGCACGATTGTCATCTGTAAAAGAGAGGTGCTTAGTGAAAAGTTGTTGTGCAAAAATTTGGTTATTATAAATAAACCATGAAAAAGTCAAGATGGGTAAAGTTGAGCCGAATTATCACGGCGAAGCCCCTGGTACCGTCTATACGGGTATAACCATCGAAGCAATCTCTATCCAATGATTAGCCGGACTCGTCTAACCGTGTACGCGGTCCTAATGACCGGTCATCATCTCTGGTGGTGAGGCCGTCTAGTGTTCGGCTGTTAAAGCAGCCGTGCGTTCTTCTGCTCGTAAGGAGCGTTCAATATTTCCATGTACTGTGATGGTGCCGCGCGGACCGGGCATTTTAAGTTGGAGTAAAGCGTAATGCGGTATTGCATTAAAACGGCTGAAAGCCTCTCGTCTGAGTAGTGCTTGATAGCCACTTCGGAATGGAGAAATGTCGAAGGTTAACCTTTCGCTCCGGAAGTTGTCGGGCGAGCTGAACACAACCTCTAGTACTAGAGAGCCCGTGCAGCGGGCCTCTGTGCCTGGCATTACTCCCTTGAAGGTAGTATTACCGTGGCTGATTTTTGTTGGGTTTATCCCCATTTTGTGGACGGTGTCCTGATATATCAGATTTAGACTACTGCCTCTGTCCATAAGGACTCGTGTGAGATGGTATCCGTTTATTATTGGGTCCAGCACCAAGGCAGCTGATCCTTCTTGCCGGATACCTATTAGGTGATCCCCGCGAGCAAAAGTGACCGGGCAGGCCGACCAGGGGTAGAACTCATGGGTGACGGGCTCTATGGCTTGTGTATTTCGGAGTGCGTATTTGACTCTCCTCTTTGTCACGTGGATAACATTTACTGTTTTGACTTTCTGTCCCCAGTGTCTTGCTGGTGAGGCGCATCCTCGTCCTCGCTCGGAGTGTCCTCCCCCTTGAGTTCGGCGTTTAGCTTGCCAGCCTGCTTGAAGGCCCAGCATTCTTTGTGGGTATGATTTGCAGGTTTGTCGGGGGTGCCGTGGACCTGACATAGTTTGTCTAGAATCTTGTGTAGGCCGGTCGGTCCATCTCTGTTGCCTTTAAAGGGCTTTTTCCGCTGACCCGGTCGAGAGCCTCTGAATCCGGCATTTACCGCCATGTTGTCTGGGCTGTCTTCTTTATTCCGGCGCTTGTTTTTACTGCGTCGCGGTTTTCCATTGCCATCCCTGACCTCGGATGTGCTTGGGTCGCTGGTGCTGCTGCGGGCTAACCAGCTGTCCTCGCCCGCGCAAAAGCGGGTCATGAGGCTTGTTAGGGCTGCCATTGTTCTCAGCTTTTCTTGGCCAAGGTGTGCGGCAAGCCATTAAATGCGGAACACTGTGCTTGAAAGCTGCTAGGGCTTCAGCGTCCGGATAGTCGACAATTTGGTTCTTCTTAGTGAGAAACCTGTTCCAAAGCTTTGAGGCTGACTCTCCGGGCTGTTGAATTATATGACTTAAATCATCAACGTCCGGGGGTCGGACATAAGTCCCTTGAAAGTTAGTCCAGAAAGCGTCCTCGAGCTCCTCCCAACTTCCAATGGAATTTTTGGGGAGGCTTTTCAGCCGATGGCCGAGCTGGTCCTTTGAGCTTGAGGGCAAGTATTTGATGGCGTGGAGATGCGTCTCCATGAGCCATGTCAATATGGAGGATGAAGTCCTCGATCCGGACCCAGTGCTGTGGTTCCGTCGTATGCCTCTATGTTAACTAGTTTGAACCCTTCTGGAAATTCATGGTCTAATACCTCGCCGGTGAAACATAGGGGGTGTGCGGCACCCCTGTATTTGGTTGTGCCATGGCTTTCGAACGGTTGTGGTATTTGGTGTTGGCTGAGTGCTGGAGCGCGTTTCCTTGATCCGTAGATGGATCTGGTTGCGCCGGCCCGTTGATGTGGGTCCTCGCATCGGTCATGTACTGACTTATGTGCGGCCTCGTTGGCCGCCCTATCGCGGCCACGAGGTCGTCGATCTGACCGGTCGGCGGTTTTGTTTTTTGGTTGCGGGGGTTCGAAGGCCTCGTCATCGAATTCCGGCAGCAGCTTTGGCTTTGGGTAGCTCTTCGTGTGGCGACTGCCACCGTACTTTTCTGCCGTGTCGAGAACTTTATTCCATCTACTATTGAGTGTGTTTTGTGCGGCCTTGAGCCTTTGTTTCTGCTTCTTCAGACTCCTTGCAACGGCAATATGCCTTTCTTGCTCCAGCTGCCTTTCCAGGATGACGCGCTCGTCGTCGTCCGGACTGTTCTCCTGACCGGAGACGGGTTGGTTGTCTTGACGCTCGGCGTCGCCGTGTTCGTACAGCGGCTCCGCACTTTGTTTGTCGTCCGCTGGCTCACCCTCTTCTATCGCTGGGTCAATTTGGCTTCTTCTTGCGCTGTTATCGCTGTTGTTGCCAAGGCGGGATTTAGAGTGGCGCCTACGGCGCCGTTTTGATTGCTTGTCGTGGGAGCTATCTCTCACTGCATCCTTGTCATTATTTTCTTTGGGTGTATCAACCATGTATATGTCATGTGATGAAGTGGCAGTCCAGCGCCCTGTTGGCGATGGTTCCTGTTCGTCTCTTGCATCGTTGTCCATGCCATCGATGTCTTCAAAGTCGAAGTCGAGCATGTCGGTTAAGTCGTCGACAGTGGCTACTAAGTGGGTGGTGGGTGGGGAGCGAATTTTGTCATCCGCATCCCACTATAGCCGGACATAGTTCGGCCAAGGTTCTCCAGACAGGGAGAGAGATTTTAACGAGTTCAGTATGTCGCCGAAGGGCGAGTGCTGAAAGATATCTGTGGAGGTGAACTCCATGATCGGCGCCCAATCGGATTCGATAGGTATGGGCGCGGGTGGTTCGGAGTCCGTGGCCGGGGACGAGTCCAGCAGTTCGGCGACACGGCTCTCGTGAGGGGTAAGGTCAGTATTCGGCTCTATCGCCACTGAGGGTGCGACCTCAGTGGCAGAGTCTATCCTCCCATCCTCGGATGGCGCGATCTGCTCGGATGAAGGCGGAGTAGTTCTTTGGCGTGATCTCCCGAACACTATCCGACGGCAGAGCTATATCGTGCTCGTCGGGATCTTGCGGCACACCAGGTATGGGCCCGAATCCGTTGAAGGTCAAGTCTTCGCGGATATCGGCAGTGTAATTCAAGTTTCCAAACCTGACCTGATGGCCAGGGGCGTAGCTCTCGATCTGCTCTAGATGGCCAAGCAGGTTGGCCCTTGATGCGAAGCCACCGAACACGAAGATCTGTCCGGGGAGGAAAACCTCACCCTGGACCGCATCGTTGTCGATGATCGAAGGGGCCATCGAACCTTGCAGCGATGTCACAGTGGAACTCTCAATGAAAGCATCGTTGTCGATGATCGAAGGGGCCACCGCATCGTTCCTCCTCTGAATACTCCATAGAAGATTTGGAACACAAGGATAGTGTCCGGCTCTGGAAAACAAATTCCACATACCACCGTAGAGAGAATAATATTTCCACAAATCTAATCTGCTGACGCATTTTGTAGCATGACATCACACCACGGCCCGGTCGTTATCCAAACTGTTTTTCACAACCAGCCACTATACATATCGCGAGGCGGTTTCCCTGGCACGTCTTGTCGAAGCAGAGATCGTGTCCCCTTATCACGGGATTCTCATCAATACGGGTGTGGCTAACCCAACCGCGCCATCAATTACGTCGCTTGGGGAATAAGCGAGTTTACCAAGTAGGTGGGGAGGCACATAGCCTCTTCCGCCCTTATAAAGGGACAAGGATTCACCCTTTTCACCCACGCCTTCTTCCTCCTTGCTCATCCGTTCTTGCACACTCGAGCTCCAGCACCCAAGTTCGTTTTTATTCTCAAACCACTCCAAGCATGTCGGGCGGGGAGGCAAGTGGATGGTGTCGGTGTCAAAACCGGCGGATCTCGGGTAGGGGTCCAGGCTGTGCGTCTAAGGCGGATGGTAACAGGAGGCAAGGGACACAATGTTTACCCAGGTTCGGGCCCTCAAGATGGAGGTAATACCCTACTTCCTGCTTGATTGATCTTGATGGTATGAGTAGTACAAGAGTTGATCTACCACGAGAACATAGAGGCTAAACCCTAGAAGCTAGCCCATGGTATGATTGTTGTTGTCCTATGGACTAACCCCTCAGTTTATATAGACACCGAAGGGGGCTAGGGTTACACAGAGTCGGTTACAAAGGGAGGAGATCTACATATCCGCATCGCCAGGTTTGCCTTCCATGCCAAGAGAGTCCCATCCGGACACGAGACGAAGTCTTCAACGTATCTTCATAGTCCAACAGTCCGGCCAAAGGATATAGTCCGGCTGTCCGGATACCCCCTAATCCAGGACTCCCTTAGTCCTCTACTTTGTTGTTGCAAGTTTTACATGGCTGCTACGAACTTAGCAAGAACCATTGTTACCTACGTATCAAAACCACAACGATTTTTCGTCAAGTGTGCTGTTTTAACCTTCAACAAGGATCGCGCGTAGTCACACTCGATTCAAGTAAAGTTGGAGAAACAGACACCCACTAGCTGAAGGAAATGCCCTAGAGGCAATAATAAAGTTGTTATTTATATTTCCTTATATCATGATAAATGTCTATTATTCATGCTAGAATTGTATTAACCGGAAACTTAGTACATGTGTGAATACATAGACAAACAGAGTGTCACTAGTATGCCTCTACTTGACTAGCTCATTGATCAAAGATGGTTAAGTTTCCTAGGCATTGACATGAGTTGTCATTTGATTAACGGAATCACATCATTAGAGAATGATGTGATTTACTTGACCCATCTGTTAGCTTAGCACTATGATCGTTTAGTTTATTGCTATTGCTTTCTTCATGACTTATACATGTTCCTATGACTATGAGATTATGCAACTCCCGAATACCGGAGGAACACTTAGTGTGCTATCAAACATCACAACGTAACTGGGTGATTATAAAGATGCTCTACAGGTGTCTCCGATGGTGTTTGTTGGGTTGGCATAGATCGAGATTAGGATTTGTCACTCCGTGTTTCGGAGAGGTATCTCTGGGCCCTCTCGGTAATGCACATCACTATAAGCCTTGAAAGCAATGTGACTAATGAGTTAGTTGCAAGATGATGCATTACAGAACGAGTAAAGAGACTTGCCGGTAACGAGATTGAACTAGGTATTGAGATACCAACGATCGAATCTCGGGCAAGTAACATACCGATGACAAAGGGAACAACGTATGTTGTTATCCGGCGAGAAAGATCTTCGTAGAATATGTAGGAACCAATATGAATATCTAGGTTCCGCTATTGCTTATTGACCGGAAGTGAGTCTTGGTCATGTCTACATAGTTCTCGAACCAGTAAGGTCAGCACGCTTAACGTTCGATGACGATCGGTAGTATGATTTTATGTATTTTGATGTACCGAAGGTAGTTCGGAGTCCTGGATGTGACCATGGACATGACGAGGAGTCTCAAAATGGTCGAGACATAAATATTGATATATTGGAAGACTATATTCGGACACCGGAAATGTTCCGGATAAAATCGGAGTGCTGGAGGGTTACCGGAAACCCCCGGGGGAACTAATGGCCACATGGGCCTTAGTGGAGAGAGAGGGGCGGCTAGGGCAGGCCGCGCGCCCCTCCACCTTTGGTCCGGATTGGACTAGGGAAGGGGGGCGGCGTGTTGGGGAACACAGTAATTTCAAAAAAATTCCTATGAACACGCAAGATCTATCTAGGTGATGCATAGCAACGAGAGGGTAGAGTGTTGTCGACGTACTCTTGTAGACCGAAAGCGAAAGCGTTATGTAATGCGGTCGATGTAGTCGAACGTCTTCGCAATCCAACCGATCAAGTACCGAACGCACGATACCTCCGCGATCTGCACATGTTCAGCTCGGTGACGTCCCACGAACTCTAGGTCCAGCTGAGGTCGAGGGAGAGCTTCGTCAGCACGACGACGTGATGAAGGTGATGATGAAGTTAATGACGCAGGGCTTCGCCTAAGCACTACAACGTTATGACCGAGGTGGAAATCTGTGGAGGGGGCACTGCACATGGCTAAACAATCAACTTGTGTGTCTATGGGGTGCCTGACGGAGTCCTGGATTAGGGGGTATCCGGACAGACGGACTATGTACAACGTCAGGACTATTCAAGCGTGAAGATACAAGACTCAAGACTTCGCCCCATGTCCGGATGGGACTTTCCTTGGCGTGGAAGGCAAGCTTGGCGATCCGGATATTATATTTCCTTCCTTGTAACTGACTCCATGTAAACCCTATCCCTCTCCGGTGTCTATATAAACCGGAGAGGTTGGTCCTTAGAAGGCCGATCACAATTACAATCATACCATCATAGGCTAGCTCCTAGGGTTTAGCCTCCACGATCTCGTTGTAGATCTACTCTTGTACTACCCATATGATCAATATTAATCAAGCATGAAGTAGGGTTTTACCTCCATCGAGAGGGCCCGCACCTGGGTAAACACCTGTGTCCCTTACTTCTTGGTACCATCAGCCTTGACTCACATATCGGGACCCCCTACCCGAGATCCGTCGGTTTTGACACCGACATTGGTGCTTTCATTGAGAGTTCCTCTGTGTCGGTGCTGCTGGGCTCGATGGCTCCTTCAACCATCGCCAATAACACGATGCCGGACAACCACGACGAGCACGACGAGCACGACTTAGACCTGCTGTCGGACAAAGCTCGGGGTATCACCCCCGCATTAGCCTCGGACCTAAATTCGGAGCAGGCTGCGTTGCCTGGGGACGGAGGGCTGGACCCCGCCCCATAGGTCGCGCACTCATCGGCGATGGAGCCGAACACGGGCCTTACCTTTACTGCGGCCTATGACTCTAGACCCCCGGATTCGTACCCGGATGTTGAGTCCGGTCCGCGCACTTCTGAGCCAGGTTGGGCTCCGGTAATGGAGTTCACCGCCGCGGACATTTTTCAGCACTCGCCCTTTGGCGACATGCTAAACTCATTGAAGACTCTCTCTTTGACAGAAGTTTCTGGGCCAAACTATGATCGGTTCGAGTGGGAAGCAGGCGACGAAGAAATTTGTTGCCCACCCACCACCCACTTCATAGCCACGATCGATGATTTAACCGACGTGCCTGACTTCGACTCTGAAGACATCGACGGTATGGACGACGATGCAGGAGAAGATCACGGAATCTATGGGCGCGGACTTCCCCCTCGTCACACGACATATACATGGTGGATACGCCCAAAGAGGACAAAGGCGACAATCCGGACGACAAAACCCCCGGACAAAAGCCAAAGCGACGGCGCAGACACCGTTCTAAATCCAGCAACAGTAAAAATAGTGACAAGAGTGCCAGAAGGATCGATACTAATCAACTTCGAAGGCAACAACGACCATATGGATCCAGCGATGGAGCAGGACGAACCAGGTCACCCTGAACACAGCTCGGAGTAGACGCCCGAGGATAATGATCCCAACGGACGAGGTCATCAAGCCGAACCACCACAGGAAAATAGTCCGGACAATGATGCAATCCCGGAAAAACACGTGGAACGAGATAACCTCCACATAAAGCTTATGCCACCGCAATAAGTCTAAAGAAGCAGAAGCAGCGGCTCAAGGCCGCATAGGAAACGCTCTACAGTAGATGGGATAAAGTGCTAGACACTGAAGAAAGATACGGCGATGATCGCCATACAAAGAGCTATCCAAAACGCAAGCTACTGCCAAAATTCGACGACGAAGCTGTACCACTTTATAACCGCAACAAAGCGGCCACCGATTCACAGGAACACCTGAATAAGAAAGCTGGAGCGCCCAGGTCCATTTATGGATCCAAAGGACGCACTCCGACGAAGGACTATGGTCGCAAAAACGATTACGCCAATCGAATACCAGTCCGGAATAATGACCGGACACAACAACAGCCGACGACACGCCCAGATACAGAGGGGCTGCTCACCCCCTGTGCTTTACCGATGAAGTACTGGACCATGAATTTCCCCAGGGCTTTAAACCTGCGAACATAGAGGCATATGACGGAACGACATACCCAACGGTCTGGATCGAGGACTTTATCCTCCACATACATATGGCTCGTGGGGATGACCTTCACGCCATCAAATATCTCCCCCTCAAGCTAAAGGGACCAGCTCGTCACTAGTTGAAAGGCCTCCCCGAAAATTCAATTGGGAGTTGGGAGGAAATCGAGGACACTTCCAGGGACAACTTTCAAGGGACCTATGTCCGGCCTCCGGATGCTGACGACTTAAGTCACATAGTCCAACAGCCCGGAGAATCTGCCCGCAAGTTCTGGAACAGATTCCTCACTAAGAAGAATCAAATTGTTGATTGACTGGATGCCGAAGCCTTAGCGGCATTCAAACACAGCATCCGCGATGACTGGCTAGCCAGACACCTCGGCCAAGAAAAGCCAAGGACAATGGCAGCCCTAACAAGCCTCATGACCCGCTTTTGCGCGGGAGAAGATAGCTGGCTAGCCCGTAAAGGCACCAGCGACCCTAGCACATCCGAAATAAGGGATGGCAACGGGAAGCCACGGTGTCACAAAAACAAACGCCAAAACAAGGAAGAGAGCCCAGATAACACGACGGTTAATGCCGGATTCAGGGGCTCTGGACCCAATTCAGAAAAACAAACCACCTAAAGGCAGCAAAGAGGGACCGTCCGATGCGAATAGAGTCCTAGACAGACTATGCCAAATTCATGGCACCAGCGACAAACACACCAAACCACACGCATACGAGAGAGTCTTTGGGTATTCAAGCAGGCGGCAAATTAAATGCGAACACAAGGAAAGGAAACAAGTGAAGGCGAGGATGAACCTCGCCAGCCGAACACTGAAGGACAGAAAAAATTCCCGCTAGAGGTTAAAACAGTGAACATGATCCACGCGACTCGCACATCCATGAGGAGGCACGAACATGCGCTTAGAGACGCGCTCGATATAGAGCCCATCGTACTCACGCCTAACCACTGGATGCCTTATCCGATCACTTTCGATGACTTGGATGACCGAACTAGTATTCGGCACGGAGGATCAAAGGCCTTGGTGCTTGACCCGATAATCAACTGATACCGTCTCAACCGCGTCCTTATGGACGGCGGCAGCAGTCTCAGTCTAATATATGAGGACACTGTCCGCAGGATGGGGATAGACCCATCCAGAATTAACCAAAGCAACACCACCTTCGAAGGGGTGATACCAGGCGTTGAAGCAAATAGCAGAGGTTCCGTCGCACTGGAGGTAACATTCGGCTCTCCAGGCAACTCGAAAAGCGAAGAACTGCTCTTCATCTTCGCACCCTTCCAAAGCGACTATCACGCAGTTCTCAGAAGAACGGCCTTTGCCCGCTTCAACGCATTGCCGCACTATGGCTACTGTCGGTGTCAAAACCGGCGGATCTCGGGTAGGGGGTCTCGAACTGTGCGTCTAGGCGGATGGTAACAGGAGACAAGGGACACGATGTTTTTACCCAGGTTCGGGCCCTCTCGATGGAGGTAATACCCTACTCCTGCTTGATTAATATTGATGATATGGGTAGTACAAGAGTAGATCTACCACGAGATCAAGGAGGCTAAACCCTAGAAGCTAGCCTATGGTATGATTGTTGTTCGTTCTACAGACTAAAACCCTCCGGTTTATATAGACACCGGATAGGTTAGGGTTACACAGAGTCGGCTACAATGGTAAGAGATATACATATCCGTATCGCCAAGCTTGCCTTCCACGCCAAGGAAAGTCCCATCCGGACACAGGACAAAGTCTTCAATCTTGTATCTTCATAGTCTTGGAGTCCGGCCGTGACGATAGTCCGGCTATCCGGACACCCCCTAGTCCGGGACTCCCTCAGTAGCCCCTGAACCAGGCTTCAATGACGTCGAGTCCAGTAGCGTTGATTGTCTTGACATTGCGAGGCGGGTTCCTCCTCCGAATACTTCATAGAAGGTTTTGAACACAAGGATAGTGTCCGGCTCTGCAAAACAAGTTCCACATACCACCGTAGAGAGAATAACTTTGGCACAGATCTGCTGACGTATTCCGCGGCATGACATCACACCATGGCTAGGCCTTTATATGAATCGTTTTTTATCGTTCCACCTTAGCGCGTTTAGCGAGGCGGTTTCCTAGACACGTCTTATCAAAGCATAGATCGTGCCCCCTTATTCTGGGATTCCCATCAATACGGACGTGGGTAACCCAATCGTGCCCGTTGGCACGCCTCCTCTATCAAAGGCGAGTCCTAATAGACCACGGGGTGGGCTCTTGGTATTCAGCCTCTTTATAATGAGACCAAGGCCCTCTTCTTTTTACACCCTCCATCGAGTTCGCCTCGCGCTTCGAGTTCTAACACCCAAAGTTTCAGATTTAGGCGCTTCGGACCTTCGACAATGTCCGGCTCCGACCAGCACGACCGATGGATGTCTTCCTCCGTCACAGAAGAAGATTTGCTAAAGCTGCGAGACACCAGGTATCTAACCGACGAGATCTCGCATAGGCTGCCTGCTCCAGGGCAGGTCATTCCCACTCCCGAGCCCGGCGAGAACGTGGTGTTCGTGTCTCACTTCCTTCGGGGTTTACACTTCCCGACGGATCCCTTTGTCTTGAGGGCTCATGTTTTATTATGGGCT
This sequence comes from Aegilops bicornis, assembly GCA_021605145.1. Taxonomy (NCBI): domain Eukaryota; kingdom Viridiplantae; phylum Streptophyta; class Magnoliopsida; order Poales; family Poaceae; genus Aegilops; species Aegilops bicornis. The sequence continues at coordinate 580,254,099 of CM038672.1, forward strand.
TGATTTCCATGACTTGAATCCGTAGTCCATCCTCCATATCTCGTCATTCATTGTCATATGTGAGGCCTTCATCCATAATACACCTAACTTTTGATTGTGGCTCAAGACCTTCAAGGTGAGCAAAAGATGATAGAGGGGCAACAAGCAGAGTGCGGAGGGGCGGTCATAAGCAAATGTCTTTGATGCTCCGTGGCCCGAGGGCTCTTTTCAAGAGGAGCTTGGTTTGTGGCAACGGGAGTGGTTTTATATCACCGCTCGGGGGCACCAAATGGGTGGCGCTCCGCCTTCCGCTCAGGTCCACCACAGCCGGCTGGCGTCATGGGTCAACAAGGGGCTCGTGAGGGGCCGTCCAGGGCGTTCCCTTGCTCTGCGGGGCCGTATTCGAGACCTCCGGAAAGAGAGATCAATCTGCTGCAGCGCGCAGTTATGTTGATCTGGCGTCTCGCCTCGCAAACGTCGCCCCCCTCCGCCTGTGGGAATTTAATCCGAGGGACCATGAGCTCTCCAAAATTCTATGGGCACGACGCCTGTGGAGATGTATAAACTGTTCTTGGATCACAAGAGAAGTGTCCAGACTGGCCCGAGGACGCAGGACTAAGCTGCAATCGCCTACGATACTCAAGTAAGTAGTCTGTAACGAGACAAGCTGTTCATTCATTTATCATATATATATATATATATATATATATATATATATATATATATATATATATATATATATATATATACCCTTTAAAGGAGCCGTCTTCTTTTGAGCAGAGTGGATAGCCAAGGCAAAGTTAATAAGGTGCCCGGCTCCCCTCGGAGACCACGCGGATCCCTGCTGGCCAAGATGTTGAAGGCCGCGCCTTTTAAAGAAGGCAAGGGGAGCGGGGAAGCAACTGCCTCCATGAAGGAGGCCTTTGAGGAGGGAGGGATCAAAAATCCGACCCTCCAAGGAGAGAAGAGGACCGCTTCGGAAGATCTTGAGGTCAAGGCCTCGAAGAGGGGAAAGAAATCTTCATCAGAGAGTCCGGCGCTGGGAAGTACCCCAGCCGCACTGTTTCCCCAAGGGGATCAGCCCTCCGACAAGCGATGAAGTAAAAGGAAGGGTTTTTTTAAGTAAGGAACATCCCTGTATTTATTTCTGAAGATAACCGAAATTGTACCTTGTAATTCGTATCTCAGCCCTTCTCAGCAGAGCTTGTCTTCGGGGGATCTTCTTCCGGAGATGATGGAGAGCGAAACGCCTCCACCTGCCGCATCCTCATGCGAGGCGGACGACCCTGAGGTGTCGTCGCGGAGGGTTCCCCCAAGTCTGGCGGGGCTGGAAGGTCCGGCGCCAAGTGGTGTGCGGTCGGAGGAGCTGAATGATCTGCTCGGGCGAGCGGCTACCTCAGAAGATCACCGTGCTCTAATGGGTATGGTGGTTGAAAGAATTGCATCTGCGGAGAGCGGATTGCATGAAGCCGTCAGAAGCTTACTGACGGGGTTCGAGGTATGCAAAAATGATGTACCTTCTGACAGTTATGCATATAGAATGCGCCCTGTATAGATAGTAGCCCCTGAGACTCGGTATGTTGTCAAAATTGACAGCATGCCGAGGGTCAAAATCTCAGTTATAACATATCACCGCTCCTAAACAGGTGGCGGGGCGTCCGGTGGCCAGCCGGACTGATGAATATGCCGAACTAAAGCGGCAACTTGACGAGGCGGATGCGGACATCGCGCTGGTCAATAGATGGTTTGACGAGTCACAAGGTCACGACTTTCACGCGGACACCTGGTAAGGGAGCTTGACGCCCATGTCTTACTATTTGTATGCTTAATGCAGATGGTGCCGCTCTTGTGGAGGAGCTTGGGCGGAACTCGCCCGGCGAAAGAGCAAGCCAGAAATAATGTCACGGCCGCTTTAAGGGTAATTTGAAGAGCTAGAAGCGAACGGGCTGCTCACTACCGAAGCAAAGAGGAAATGGCCGAAATGGCCAGAAAATTGAAGGATACTACCGACCGCTGCGAGGTTCTTGAAAAAGAACGCCAAGCGGAGCAAGAGGGCCTGAAAAAGGCTGCTGCCGAATCCAAGAGTGCCCATTCGGCTTTGAGAGCTGCCAAGGAGGAGCTAAGTCAGGCCGGGGCAATTGCGGCTGGAAAACCGTTTCTGCTGCGGAGGAAATATACGAATCCAAAGTATGCTCAATTGGACAAGTTGTGGAGTTCGGAGGATGCTTATCTGGACTTAGCGGCGAGCGCCGCGGACGCGATTGAGCACTTCCGAGGCCAGAAGGGGCAGAGAAGGGAAGAGCTATATTGGTCACAATTACATAGTCCGGAGCGTCTTCTTCCGTTGACCGATTGGTTGGCCTAATGGGCCGAGCTGAATCGACTATCCGGACTTGCCATGAAGCATGTCATGACTCATTTGTGGCGGGCGGACCCGGCCAAGAAGAGTTATTTTGGTTTAGTGCAGCGGTTCCTTGGTGCGGTACCGGCGTATTAGCCTTGATAAAGCGGTCGGCGGCGTATTGAGGGAGCGCGGATGGCTCGCCCGTGTCAAGACATACCGGGCAGATATGAAGGCCACCGACGTTGCATCCCAAGATTCGGACAGAAAGTACACTGCGAGCACTACTTTGAGGAAGTCTTGCAGGCGCTCGTTTAATAGAGACGCAGTCTTTCGAAGGATATTATGTTTAAATGACATGTATGATTTGTGAAAACAATGTTTCAATATGATATAATAGCTTTTTATACTTGTGCGTGCAAGTAGTAAACTACTCCCTGTGCAGCCGTTTATGTATATGTATATATAACCTGAAAGATGGCAGTCCGTGGCTTAGCCCCCACGCACATAGTGCGGGGTGTTTGCAAAGAAGGCGCTTTTCACACTTAGTCCAACGTCTTGGTCCTGTTAAGGAGGTGGTAGCGTAGCAAACTAGGCAACCGGACTATAATGCTTTATCACTTTCACTTAGCCATAGGAGTTCGAGGGTGGGGCTACTATATAGCCCACAGGGGCACCGCACTCTCCGAGTTCGAGGTGCGTATGTGCCGGACCGAAAACCGGTCCTTCGTTAATGCAGAGGAATCCTAAACATTACGATGAGTCATCGAGTGGTTGACCAGTCTCTCGCTATATCATGACGGTCGGTTTCGGCTTTCTCTCTTGAGGTGCTCACTGGCGAACCGGGCACAATCACGGTAGTTCTCCACGGTGCCGCGTTAGCCGATAGAACGGAACGTAAGGCAGCAAAACGCAGGAGCCGGGCAAACCCAACATTTGACAAAAGACATGATTCAGAGCTGATGCATATAAGGCCTAACTCGAGACGCCGAATACTCCCTAAGGTATTCGGTCTTTATAAAAACGGACAGAATATTGCCTTAAGCCCCTGGTGTCCAGGTACGCGCAAAAATTCTGGTGCGGCCAATGCCAAAACGCATGACCTCCTCCTCGGTTATAGTAAGAAACCGGGGATGTATATCAACAAGAGACAAAAAAAGGTTTATGCAGGGTCTTAATCTGAAAAGAATCCTAGCAACGGGTCCCTCTTGCGTCTGCGCCTGTGTCTCCGTTGTGCCGTATCCTGGATGGGTGTAGCACGTTGTTCATCTGTAAAAGAGAGGAACTTAGTTCAAAAGAAAAAGGATCATGCAAAAGATGTACTTTATATTAAATAAACAGAGTACGATTCGAAGAAGTGAATAAAATTGAGCTTTAGTGTCTCTTGTGATACATGCGTGCAACCCCTTGTATGGGGGTATGCCGCTAGTAGGCGCCGGACTCGTCTAGCCGAGTCCAGAGTTTGAATGACCAATTCAGGTTCTTTGACTAGCGGAGCCGGATAGGTGTGGGGCTGTCAAGGCAGTCTCACGTTCTTCCGTGCTCGAGTAACACTTAATACCTCCTTTTAGTGAGATGATGCCGCATGGACCGGGCATTTAAGTGTTAGAGATGCATAATGCGGTATTGCGTTAAAGCGGGCGAAAGCTTCGCGTCCCAATAGTGCTTGATGGCTACTTTTAAATGGGGCGTCATGGAAGACTAACTTTTCACGACGGAAGTTGTCGGATGAACCGAACACAACTTCTAACGAGGGAGCCCGTACAATGGGCATATGGGCTGACATTACCCCTTTAAAGGAGGTGTTGCTACGGCGAATTTTGGTTGGGTCTATCCCCATCCTGCGGATTGTGTCCTGATATATCAGGTTTATGTCACTGCCGCCATCCATGAGGACTTGTGTAAATTGGAATCCGTTGATTATAGGATCCAATATCAAGGCAGTCCATCCTGCGCTCTGGATACTTTCGGAATAGTCCTGATGGTCGAAGGTGATTGGTTTTGACAACCAGTGTGCGGCGCGCATTTTAGTGGGTGCCGCTCTATTTTTCCCTTTGATCACGTGAAGTGAGTTTACGGTTTTAACCTCTTGCGGGAAATTCTTTTGTTTTACGGGGCTCTGCTTGTGGTTCTCGTCGTCATCTTCACTTGGTGTGTCGAGCCCCTTGTGTTCGGGCGTTGAGTCTGCCGGACTGTTTGAAGACCCAACAATCTCTGTGGGTATGGTTTGCAGGCCTTCCGGGAGTACTGTGGATTTGACATATCTTGTCCAAGATTTTGTTTAAGTTGGATAGCTCATCTCTATTGTCCTTAAGGGACAATTTTTTATTGTTCTGCCGTGAGCTTTTGAATCCGGCGTTGACTGCCGCGCTCTTTGGACCGTTCCTTTTAATCCGGCGTTGGTCCTTGTTGCGCCGTGGTTTCCCGTTTCCATCCCTGACTTCGGATGTACTTGGGTCGCTGGTGTTGCATCTTGCTAGCCAGCTATCCTCTCCCACGCAAAAGCGGGTCATGAGGCTTGTTAATGCGGCCATTGTTCTTGGCTTTTCTTGGCCGAGGTGTCTGGCGAGCCATTCGTCTCGGACGTTCTGTTTGAAGGCTGCTAAGGCTTCGGCGTCCGGACAGTCGACTATTTGGTTCTTTTTAGTAAGGAACCTGTTCCAGAATTTCCGGGCTGACTCTTCGGACTTTTGAGTTATGTGACTTAGATCGTCTGCATCCGGAGGGCGGACATAGGTCCCCTGAAAATTTGCCCGAAACGCATCCTCGAGCTCTTCCCAGCTTCCAATGGTGTTTTCGGGGAGGTTTTTAAGACAATGCCGAGCTGCCCCTTTGAGTTTGAGGGGTAAGTATTTTATGGCGTGGAGATCATCTCCTCTAGCCATGTGTATGTGGAGGATGTAATCCTCGATCCAGACTCCAGGATCTGTTGTTCCTTCGTATGCCTCTATGTTTACGGGTTTGAATCCCGCTGGGAATTCATGATCCAACACCTCATCGGTGAAACATAGGGGATGTGCGGCGCCCCTGTATTTGGGTGTGCCGTGATGTTCGGATATTTGGCATGTTGCATTGCTTTGAAGAGCTTGCTTTCTCGGCCCATAGATGGACCTAACTGGGCCATCCTTTTGATGTGAATCCTTATGCGGCTTGTGTGTGGCGCCATTTTCCGCTCTCTTTTTGCCGTGGGGTTGACCATCCAACCGGGTGGCCTTCTTACTTTTTGATTGTGGGGGCTCTAAGGCCTCCTCATCAAATTCGGGCAGTAGCTTTCTTTTTGGATAGCTCTTTGTTCGCATCGTCGCCCGTATTTGTCTATGATGTTGAATACTTTGCTCCATCGATTCTGAGTGCATCTTCCGCTGTTTTGAGCTTCCGCTTCTGCTTTTTCAGGCTACGCGCAGTGGCGACGAGCCTTTTCTGGAGGTTATTTTGCTCCAACAGTTTGTCCGGCGTGAGATCGTCCGGACTGTTGTCTTCGCCGGGGACGGGTTGTTTATCCAAGTTGTCTTGTTCAGATGATTGCTCGATAGCTTGTTCGTCGTCCACCGGTTCGCCCTGCTCTATGGCAGGGTCTTTGTTGAGGCGGGACTTGGTTCGGCGTTTACGTTGCCATATTGACTGCTTTTCGAGGGATTTATCCTTTGTAGCTGCCTGTTGTTCCTCGTCTTCATTTCCTTTACGTGTATCCACCATGTATACATCATGGGGTGAGGTGGTTTTCCAGCATCCTATAGGCGCTGGTTTATGGTTGTCTCCTACATCGTCGTCCATACCATCGATGTCTTCAGAGTCGAAATCGAGCACGTCGTGTAAGCTTTCGGCGATTAGCTCTGAAGTGGGTGGTGGGTGGGCGTTGAATTTCTTCGCCGTCCGCAACCCAACCTTCCTGACCGTAGTCCGGCCAGGGCTCTCCGAATAAAGAGAGAGACTTTAGTGAATTCAGGATGCCGCCAAAGGGCGAGCGCTGAAAGATGTCCGCGGCAGTGAACTCCATGACCGGCGCCCAATCGATTGGCAGGGGCGCGGAGGGTTCGGAGTCCTGAGAGGAGTCCGACACCCTAGAGTCAACGTCTTTGCAAAGGACAGGGATGGAGTTCGGCTCAATCGCCGCAGAGATTGTAGCCCCCGAGGCGGTGTCCAACCACTTGTCCTCGATTGGGGAATTCGGCTCCGGATTAATGGTCGGAGCGGATGCTGGTGCGGCCTCCAGGGCACTGTTCGACTGCAGAGCTAGATCATGCCCATCGAGACTGTGCGGCACGCTTGGCTGCGTCTCGAATCCGTCGAAGATCAAGTCTCCGCAGATATCGGCCGTATAGTTCAAACTTCCAAATCTGACCTGATAGCCAGGGGCGTAGCTTTCAATCTGCTGCAGATGGCCAAGCGAATTGGCCCGCAGTGCAAAGCCGCCGAATACGAAGATCTATCCGGGGAGAAAAGTCTCACCCTGGACCGCGTCGTTGTTGATGATCGAAGGAGCCATCGGGCCTATCGGTGGCGACACAGAGGAACTCTCAATGAAAGCACCAATGTCGGTGTCAAAACCGGCGGATCTCGGGTAGGGGGTCCCGAACTGTGCGTCTAGGCGGATGGTAACAGGAGACAAGGGACACGGTGTTTTTACCCAGGTTCGGGCCCTCTCGATGGAGGTAATACCCTACTCCAGTTTGATTAATATTGATGATATGGGTAGTACAAGAGTAGATCTACCACGAGATCAAGGAGGCTAAACCCTAGAAGCTAGCCTATGGTATGATTGTTGTTCGTCCTACGGACTAAAACCCTCCGGATTATATAGACATCGGATAGGTTAGGGTTACACAGAGTCGGTTACAATGGTAGGAGATCTACATATCCGTATCGCCAAGCTTGCCTTCCACGCCAAGGAAAGTCCCATCCGGACACGGGACGAAGTCTTCAATCTTGTATCTTCATAGTCTTGGAGTCCGGCCGTGATGATAGTCCGGCTATCCGGACACCCCATAGTCCGGGACTCCCTCAGCTACCTTACACTTAAGATTCCCGGTCCACGTGGCGTCATCACCGTTAGCGGACTAACAGAGCGCTCATCACGCACAGAGGAACATGCGACGGCCCTTGCGGCCGGACTACAAGCGGCCTCTAACATAAGAAAACATGGCTGGTCATTAAAGGCCACAGACTCGGCTAGACGAGTTCGGTCGCCCGGATAAAATTAAACCAGGGCACCGTATATATAATCCCATGGTGGATACCAGGGGCTATAAATATTTAACATAGTCCCACAGTTGGCTCAACCTCATGGACAGGCCAACATCCTACACTCTTATTATGCACCGCGTACTCACGTTGTACTCTTCTACGAGTTTTCCTTTTTTACACAGACAACGTTTGTGCGATACCCTTCCAGGATACGGCACAACGAAGACAAAGGCGCATACGTGCAGCAGGGCCCCGTCCAACATGTTTCTTTTTAGATTAAGCCCCTGTGTAAACCTTTTTATTGCCTCTTGTTGTTTAAGCATCCCATGGGTTCCATACCCATAGAGGATACTGCCGTTTTTGGCATCTCACCGCGACAGATTAACGCACGTACCTGAAAAAACATGGTTTATAATGAATGGGCATTCTTGAGCCCATCGACTATTATAAAGTCTGAATACCCTCGGGAGTGTTCGGCGTCACGAGTTTGGCCCTATATGCAGCAGCTCCGAATCATGTCTTTGCTCAAATATTGGGATTGCCCGGTTCCTGGGTTTGCCGCCTTACACTCCGTTACTATCGGCTAAGGTGGCCAAAGGAGAACTACTGCGATTGTGCCCTGGTTATTCCGGACAAGCACCTCAGTAGAGAAAGCCGAAAACTGACTGTCATGCTATAGCGAGAGACTGTTCAACCATACGAAGACTTATCGGAATCTTTAGTATTCCTCCGCATTAACGAAGGACCATTTCCCGGTCATGTACACACACGCCCGTATTCGGATGCACGCAAAATATACCAGGGGCTACATAGTAGCCCCAACATTAATTCTCGTGGCTAAGCGAAAGTGCTAGAGCTATATAGTCCGGTTTCCTTGTTCGACGTGCCATCACCTCCTTCATGGACCAAGACGTTGGAACAAGCGTAATTATGCATATTTTTTGCGAACACCCCCGTATTGTTTGTATGTAAACGGCCGCATAAGGGACACAACAATACTTTTGGGCAAAAAGTATAAATATAGCCTTATAACCAAAATAACATTGTTCTTACAATAATTCGATTTCTCACTCGAATAATACATTCTTCGAGCATCGCGCCTCTATGAGGCGGGCACCTTCTGTGATCTGCGCCAAGTAGTGCTCAGCCGGATATTGGCCCCCCGCCGGATCTTGGGTCGCTATAATATTGGCCTCCATATCCATCCAATAGGCTTTAATGCGGGCAAGAGCCATCCGCGCACCCTCTATGCATGCCGACCTCCTCATGGCATCGATCCGAGGCACGTCCCCAAGGAATTGCTGCATCAAGCCAAAGTAACTGTCCGGCTTAAGCCCTTCCGACCAAAGATGGTCTATCACAGACCGCATAGCAAGACCGGACAGCCTGTGAAGCTCCGCCACAGCAGCCATCTTTTCATTTAAAGGCAGCGGGCGAGTGGGAGCATTGAATTGCGACCAGAAAAGCTTCTCCACTTCCTTATCAACCCTGACCCTCGAAGAACTTGGCAGCATCAGCCGTACTCTTCGCCAAATCCGCATACGCGTCCGCAGGACTCTAGCGCCCATCCAGGGGAACGTACTTCGGATCGAAAAACTTCGTCCGCAACAAGTAGGAATCTCCAGCTATGAGTTTACCGGCCTGTTGAAGCTCCTCCCGCGCACCCCTGAGCTCGGTCAGTATTTCCTTGGTGGCATTGCGTGCCTTGTCCAGCTCGGCGAAGCTATCCTTATGCTCCCTTTCAAGGAGCTCATACCGATCTGCGGCATTTTTTGACTCAGTAGCCATTTCGGCTATCTTTTCTTCGCTTCGGCGATGAGCTGCTTGTTCGGCTCTCAGTTCCTCGGTCGCCTTTAGGGCAGCCGCGTTGCTAACCCGAGCTTGTTCCTTGGCTTGAACAAGTTCTGCCCTCAGGGCCTCCATGGCAGCAGCACCATCTGCAGTCCGAACATATTACATTAATATCATGCTGCCTCCATATTTTCCTATATAAAGGAAGACAGAGCACATACCTTGTGACTTATCTGGCCGCTCGTTCACCAGCGTGATATCGGCATCAATCGATCGAATCTGCTTGGTCAGTTCGGAAGCTTCCACGGACTGGTCGGCGGCCGGACTCACAGGTACCTGCATAAATTTATAATGCAATCATTGATTTATGATCCCCTGTTTGCCCCCTAGGGCGGGCAACCAGAGTCTCAGGGACTACTATCTATATGGAGCACACCTAACACGTGCCTCACAGCCAAAAACAATGTATTCTTTGTTACATACCTCAAAGCCACTGAGCAGACTTACAAATGCTTCATTCAAACCACTTGTAGCGGACGAGATCTTCTTGAGCACCTCGCTCATTAATGACCGGTGCTCCTCCGAGAGCGCAGCTCGCTCAAGCAGGCCCATCAGTATGTCCGACCGGATATCAAACTGTGCCAGACCCTTCCCATCGTCCCTCGCAGGAGCCAAATGCTCCGGGCTCAGGGGGGCTGACGCATTGGCTTCCGCCTTTGGCAGATCTGGACTCCTCCGTGACGACACCTCAGTGTCGCCCACTTCACGAGTCGGAGAGGTAGGTGGGGTCTCCCTCTCCATCATCTCCGGAGGAAGATCCTCCGAAGATGAACTCTGTTGAGAAGGGCTGCTAGCCGGACTGCGAAAAATGAATCCTGGTTATTAATCTAGGAGGAGCGCAGTACCTTCGAATTAAAAATTAACTTATAGCTCGGTGGAGGGCTGGCCCGTTGGTGGGCACGATGCGGTGAGGGTGCCCGTTGGGGCATAGCCCCCTGGTGTTATCTTTTTCCCAGGTTTGGGCATCTCCGTCCCTGAGTCTTCGGAGGCAGCCCTTTTCTTCCCGCGCGGGGAGGAAGCCTTAGCCTTCCCTTCCCGACTATCCTCCTTAGGGGAGGCAACAATTCCCCCGGTTCGGATGTGTAGCGTGTTGGGTCCGGATTCTTCATCCTTCCCCTTGTCTTTTCCCGGGGGCATCCTATTGAGTACTCGGTCAAGCATCTTGGCCGTGGTGGGGGCGGGCGAGCCTTCGGGAAGTGGCGCTGGACACCTGATTATCTCCGCCTTGCTGAGCCATTCCTCGACGCGGATGATTTTCAGAATAAACACTTACGACAAATACAGAACACAGTGTCCGGTATCAAGTTTACTTACTTGGGTATCTAGGCGATTGCAGCTTAGGCCCGCATCCTCGGTGGTGTCCGGACACTTTACTTTCCATCCGAAGAATAATTTGCACATCTCTTCGAGCTTCAAGCCGAAGAAGTGCCTGACAGTCCGCGGACCCTCCGGATTGAACTCCCACATCCGGAGAGGCCGATGTTGGCACGGTAACATCCGCCGGATTAACATCACTTCATTATGCTGACAAGGTTAATGTCCCTCTCAATAAGCTCCCGAATGCGATTCTGCAGCACTGGTATGTCACCAGCGGGCCCCCAATTCCGTCCTACGTCCGTCCAAGACGCCAACTGCGGCGGAGGGCCCGAGCGAAACTCGGGGGCAGCCACCCACTTTGTGCCTTGGGGAGCCGTGACATAAAACCACCTCCGCTGCCATACATCAAATACTTCAGGGAAAGAACCCTTTGGCCATGGGGCATCAGCGTTCTTGCTTATTACAGCACCTCCGCACTCCACATGTCTCCCCTCAATCATCTTCGTTTCACATTGAAGGCCTTGAGCCATAAGCCAAAGTGTGGGGTGGCGTGGAGGAAGGCCTCGCACACTATAATGAATGATGAGATGTGGAGGATAGCGTCTGGAGCCAGATCATGAAAATCCAACCCATAATAGAACATGAGCCCCCTCACAAAAGGATCGAGGGTGAAGCCCAGGCCGGGGAGGAAGTGCGAAACAAAGACGACGCACTCATTAGTCTCCGGTGTGGGGATGACCTGGCCGGACGCAGGAAGCCTGTGCTGGACATTGGCGGTCAGGTATCCGACCTCCCTAAGCTTCACAATGTCGTCCTCTTGGATCGAGGAGGCCACCCATTGGCCTTGAGGGACGGATCCGGACATATCGGCGGATGTGGGGTGTTGAGGCTTAGGTTTCGGGTGTTAGAACTCGAGGTACAAGAAGGCGCGAGGAAGGTGAAAAAGAGGCATAGGCCTCGACCCCTTTTTATAAAGGGGGTGAATATCAAGAGTCCTCGGAGTGGCCGTTTGAGGCTTATCTAAAAACATACGGGTTATACCAACAGCCATCGCGGGGTCACGCGTGCTCATATTGAGGGAAAATCCCCTAATAAGTGGAACACGATCTCTGCCCCGATGGGATGTGTCAACAAAACTGCCTCGTAATACGAGTCTTCATGGGGTAAGAAACGCCGGTTCGCGTTGGACCGGGCCACGATGCGCGAAGACTACCAGCAGATCAAGTTTATGCCATACGAAGACCATCTTGTGGATCCAAACACAGTTTAAGTGTTCGACTATTACCTTGGAGTATTCGGAGGAGGAACCCGCCCTGCAATGCCGAAGACAAGACTGCGCGCCGGACTCATCGTCATTGAAGCCTGGTTCAGGGGCTACTGAGGGAGTCCTGGATTAGGGGGTATCCGGACAGCTGGACTGTGTACAACGTCCGGACTATTGAAGCGTGAAGATACAAGACTCAAGACTTCGGCCCGTGTCCGGATGGGACTTTCCTTGGCGTGGAAGGCAAGCTTGGCGATCCGGATATTATATTTCCTTCCTTGTAACCGACTCCACGTAAACCCTAGCCCTCTCTAGTGTCTATATAAACCGGAGAGGTTGGTCCTTAGAAGGCCGATCACAATTACAATCATACCATCATAGGCTAGCTCCTAGGGTTTAGCCTCCACGATCTCGTGGTATATCTACTCTTGTACTACACATATCATCAATATTAATCAAGCAGGAAGTAGGGTTTTACTTCCATTGAGAGGGCCCGAACCTGGGTAAACACATGTGTCCCTTACTTCTTGTTACCATCAGCCTTGACGCACAGATCGGGACCCCCTACCCGAGATCCGCCGGTTTTCACACCGACGGTGCCCCCTCCCCCGTATATAAATGAGTGGAGGAGGAGGCCGGCCAGCCTCAAGGGGTGCGACCCAAGGGGGGAATCCTACTCCTACTAGGAGTTTGTTCCCCCCTTTCCTAGTCCAACTAGGAGGGGGAAGGAAGGGAAGAGGGAGAGAAGGAAAGGGGGCCCGGCCCCCTCCCCAATTCGGATTGGGCTTGGGGGGCGCGCCCCTCCTCTTGGCAGCCTCCTCCTCTCTTCCACTAAAGCCCATTAATGCCCATTAAGCCCCCGAGGGGTTCCAATAACCTCCCGTTACTCCAAAAAATGCCCGAACACATCCAAAACCTTTCCTGTGTCCAAACATAGCCTTCCAATATATCCATCTTTATGTCTTCACCATTTCGAGACTTCTCGTTGATACGTCTTCGTCATATCTACTTTGCAAACAGTTTTGCCCTTGTTTTGGACTCTAATTGGCATGATTTGAATGGAACTAACCGGACTGACGTTGTTTTCAGCAGAATTGCCATGATGTTGTTTTACGTGCAGAAAATAAAAGTTCTCGGAATGACCTGAAACTCCATGGAACATCTAGTTAAAAATAATAAAAAATCCTTACCAAAGATGAAGACCAGGGGGCCCACACCCTGTCCACGAGGGTGGGGCGCGCCTCACCTCGTGGGCCCCTGAGCTCCTCCGACGCCAACTCCAACTCTATATATTTGCTTTCGGGGAGAAAAAAATAAAGGGGAAGAAATCATTGCGTTTTACGATATGGAGCCGCCGCCAAGCCCTAAGACCTCTCGAGAGGGCTGATCTGGAGTCCGTTCGGGGCTCCGGAGAGGGGGATTCGTCGCCGTCGTCATCATCAACCATCCCCCATCTCCAATTTCATGATGCTCAACACCATGCGTGAGTAATTCCATCGTAGGCTTGCTGGACGGTGATGGGTTGGATGAGATCTATCATGTAATCGAGTTATTTTTGTTAGAGTTTGATCCCTAGTATACATTATGTTCTGAGATTGATGTTGCTATGACTTTGCTATGCTTAATGCTTGTCACTAGGGCCCAAGTGCCATGATTTCAGATCTGAACCTATTATGTTTTCATGAATATATGTGAGTTCTTGATCCTATCTTGCAAGTCTATAGTCACCTAGTTTGTGTTATGATTCGGCAACCCCGAAGTGACAATAATAGGGACCACTCCCGGTGATGACCATAGTTTGAGGAGTTCATGTATTCACTATGTGCTAATGCTTTGTTCCGGTTCTCTATTAAAAGGAGGCCTTAATATCCCTTAGTTTCCATTAGGACCCCGCTGCCACGGGAGGGTAGGACAAACGATGTCATGCAAGTTCTTTTCCATAAGCACGTATGACTATATTTGGAATACATGCCTACATTACATTGATGAATTGGAGGTAGTTCTGTGTCACCCTATGTTATGACTGTTACATGATGAACCGCATCCGGCATAATTATCCATCACCGATCCAATGCCGACGAGTTTTCCATCTACTAGTTTACGTTTATTTACTTTCCTGTTGCTACTGTTACAATCACTACAAAACACCAAAAATATTACTTTTGCTTTCATTACTCTTTTGTTACCGTTACAACTACTATCATATTACTTTCCTACTAAATACCTTGCTGCAGATATTAAGTTATCTAGGTGTGGCTTAATTGACAACTCATTTGCTAATACTTGAGAATATTCTTTGGCTCCCCTTGTGTCGAATCAATAAATTTGGGTTGAATACTCTACCCTCAAAAGCTGTTGCAATCCCCTACACTTGTGGGTTATCAAGACTAATTTCTGGCGCCATTGCCGGGGAGCATAGCTCTATTCTTTGAGTCACTTGGGATTTATATCTGCTGGACACTATGAAGAACTTGAAAGACGAGAAAACAAAAATTTATCCCTCAACTATGAGGGGAGGTAAGGAACTGCCATCTAGCTCTGCACTTGATTCACCTTCTGTTTTGAGTAAGCTTGCGACACCTAAACCTGCTTCTGCTATTAGATTACGATATGTCGCATGTTATTGATGATGCCACTTCTGCTATGCATGATACTTATGATGAAACTACTTCCATGCTTGATACTAATGTGCCACTTAGTGAATTTCTTGATGAACAAATTGCTCGGGCTATAGAGAAAGAAATTATTGAAACTGATCATGTTGATGGAATTGATGATGAAAACATGCCTGTTATTCCTAAAGGTTATATTTTTGATAAAGAAGCTTCTGTGGCTATTTTAGCTTGCAAAGATAACGATGAGCTTAGAAGGTTATTAGCTAAATGGAATAAGCAATCTCTTAATGATAGAATGAGGCCCGACCCTACTTTTGCTACTTCACCTATTTGTATTGCCGATAAGGATTATGAATTTTCTGTTGATCCTGATATAATTATTTTGGTTGAATCTGATCCTTTTCATGGTTATGAATCTGAAACTGTTGTGGCACATCTTACTAAATTAAATGATATAGCCACCCTGTTCACTAATGATGAGATATCTCGCTACTTTTATATCCTTAAAATATTTCCATTCTCATTAAAGTGTGATGCTAAGTTATGGTTTAATTCTCTTGATCCTGGTTGTGTGGGTAGTCCCCAGGATATGATTTATTACTTCTCTGCTAAATATTTCCCTGCTCATAAGAAACAAGCTGCCTTAAAGGAAATATACAACTTTGTGCAAATTGAAGAAGAGAGTCTCCCACAAGCTTGGGGAGGCTTCTCAAGTTACTTAATGCTTTGCGATCATCCTCTTAAGAAAAATGAAATACTTGATATCTTTTATAATGGACTAACCGATGCTTCCAGAGATTACGGATAGTTGTACTGGTTCTCTTTTCGTGGAAAGAACACGGATGAAGCTGAAATTCTATTGAATAATATGTTGACAAATGAAAATAATTGGGCACCTCCTGAGCCAGCTCCTGAGCCAATTACTGAGCCTATTCCTAAACCAACTCCAAAGAAGAGAGGTGTTCTATTTGTTAGTCCCGAAGATATGCAAGAGGCAAAGAAATCTATGAAAGAAAAAGGTATTAAAGCTGAAGATGTTAAGAATTTACCTCCTATTGAAGAAATACATGGTCTTAATCTACCGCCTTTTGAAGAAACTTATGATATCGATCCATTACTTACTGAAGAACCTCCTGATCCCGATAATCCGACACATGTAGTTAAGGTAAATTCTCTCTACAGATTTGATGAAGGTGATATTCCTCACTATAAGTCTGCTAGACAATGCTTGGATGAGTTTGATAATTTTATTGTCAAACAAGATAATTTAATGCCTATTTTTGTAGACAGTTGAAATATGATTCCAATATGATTAAATGCTTGGGTGATTATATGGCTAATATTAGAGGTGAACTTAAACTTGTTAGCAAACATGCTTCTATGGTTACCACTCAAGTAGAACAAGTACTTAAAGCTCAGAAAGAAGTGCTTGATGAAATGAATAGTAAGAAGAATGATTATCTTTGTTAGAGTGGCTACTAGAACTGGTAGAATGACTCAGGAACCTTTGTATCCTGAAGGCCACCCTAAGAGAATTGAGCAAGATTCTCAGAGAAATAATATTGATGTACCTAGTTCTTCTAAAAGAAAGAAAAAGAAAAATGATAGGACTTTGCAAACTTCGAGTGAACCTATTGCTGAACCACCTAAGAATCCAAATGATATCTCTATGTCTGATGCTGAAAACACAATCTGGTAATGAACATGAACTTAGTGAAAATGTTAATGATGATGTTCATGATGATGCTCAACCTACTAATGATAATGATGTAGAAATTGAACCTACTGTTGATCTTGATAACCCACAATCAAAGAATCACCGTTATGATAAGATACACTTTGTTGCTAGGAAACATGGTAAAGAAAGAGAACCTGGGGTTCAGAAACCCATGCCTTTTCCTCCCAAACCATCCAAGAAAAAGGATGATGAGGATTTTGAGCGCTTTGCTGAAATGATTAGACCTATATTTTTGCGTATGCGATTGACTGATATGCTCAAAATGAATCCCTATGCTAAATATATGAAAGATATTGTTACTAATAAAAGAAAGATACCGGAAGCTGAAATTTCCACCATGCTTGCTAATTACACTTTTAAGGGTGGAATACCAAAGAAACTTGGAGATCCAGGCACTACAAAAAAATACACTTCCGTGATGATACGTGTTTGTCACAGTAGGTCGCGTTTTTTGTCATGCATGTACATCCATGACAAATTTATGACAGAATCAAGATAGTCATACCTGTGCTATCGTAGAAGTGTTCCATGGAGTGTCATCACGGAGTGTCCACTTCCATGACCATAAATCGCGCGTCACAGAAGTGCTTTCCTCAAGGGTGACCGACACGTGGCATCCACCGTAACGGAACATCGTTAAGCTATCGGGTCGGATTTTGGATCCGATAACCCGTTAACAGCCCTGACCAATGGGAAATTTCCACATGTAAAATTCTGATTGGCCGAAGGGAACAGCTGTCAGCTTGTCAGTGGGCCAGATGTCGCCCGTCCATTGGAGGAGACATGACTATGATACGTCGACACGTGGCCGGGCCCAACAGAGGCCCATATAGGTTAAAAAGGCCGGCCCAGTCAAAGGCTCGTAGAACTTAATCAGGTACTAGTGGGCCATCCCAATAATGGCCTGCTTAATAAAGGCCCATTTACGGCCCGAAGCCAGATCTGGCCAGTTAATTGTTCGCCCAATATTTGGGCCCATTTACGGCCCGAAGCCAGATCTGGCCTGTTAATTGTTTGCCCAATATTTGGGCCCATTTGCGGCCCAAAGCCAGATCTTGCCTGTTAATTGTTCGCCGAATATTTGGGCCCAACTACAGCCCAATGACGTTAGGCCTGTTAGAGGCCTGATGTAGACATGGGCCCATTTCAGCCCGGTGTGACTTTCGGCCTGGGAATGGCCCATGCTGCCCATGGGCCATATATGGTCCGACGGGACATCGGACCCACTAACGACCCGTGCTAAAGGTGGCAACATTTAAGCCCAACGTGACTTTGGGCCTGTTAAAGGCCTGTCGCTTAATTCGCCTGTTGATGCGTACTAAGCTTTGGCCTCTTAAAGGCCCATGATATCGATGGGCCAACTAAGGCCGAGATATGTTTCGACACAGTAACGACCCGTGAGCTAATCGGGCCCAAAACGGCCCGGTCTACATTTGGGCCTCTTTGAAGGCCCGTCGACGACTAGTGAAAATTGAGGCCCAACATGCATTTTGGCCTGCTAAAGGCCCATGGTTTCATCTCGGCCGTAACAGGCCAGTACAATATTCAGTCTGTTAATGGCCCAACGCTACCTAGGCCAAACTAAGCGCTGGGTCGACAAAAGGACCAAGTAAGATATAGGTCGGTGTAAGTTTGGGCTTGGCGCAATGTGTGAAGGCCCCAATCATTCGGGCCCTAGAAAGACGCAGGCCGGCCCAATTGTGGCCCGCTAAAAACCTGGCCCGTTAGAGTCGAATGTTTCGGCCCGGTCGACTACATCTGATTTTTTTCAGATAGCGAATGATGGCTGTAACTAGTAGGAATTAAGAACAAACCTACTCTATACAATAAAGAAATTATGGCATAGTAACTAAGAATAAACCTACACTATACAATAAAGGATTTAAGGTATATTACATCCACTGGGCATCGAAGTTCGCCACCAGTGATCATAAAGCGCAACGAAGAAGCAGATTACAAAAACTGGGCACCATTGCAGCGTAACAAAATAATACTGAACCGAGACCACTTCCAAGATAGTTCAAGAAAGGTTAGCCTTGCGGGGGACTGCTGCACAAGCTACTGAGCAAGGCTGTGAGACCGGCCTAGCATGTCCGTCATAGCTTCTGTGTGTAGCTGTTTAGCGATGAGGTTCTCATTGGTGTTCTCCGCAATCTTTCTTAGAGATAGGACTTCAAGTCGAAGTTGAGTTGCAGAATGCCTTTCTGCTAGAACTTGGGACTGAAGAAATCGAACTGATTCAGACAATGAATTCTATGTGCTTGTCTGACTGTTAGTCTCAAGTAACTTGAACACTGCATCAAGACAAGACTTTGGGGTTGTCTCGCTATCTTCAAGATGTTTTGCCTTCTTTGCTGCAATATATGTTGGGTTTGTCTCACAGCCTTCAGCAGACTTGTGCATGCCATCAGGCATATCACCCTGAAACAAAGCAGAGAGATGAAAGGTTTGCACGTGTATAAACAAAGATGATAACTGTTCTGTTAATTCTATCCAATTTCAAAATAGAAAATAAAGAGTAAGTTCAAAATATCAATAGCATAATTTGACATTGTTCATAATGCGGGGAGCTTCACCACACTCTTTGGATTACCATGTCAACATAACAAGCATAGATGAAGGGCAAACAAAATCATTGTATCTATTTTGGATAATGTGCATGGCATGTTGTTCATATCATCACCACATCAAGAAGATAAAACAGGAGATGACAAGGTGCAAACGTGGGTTGCTTCACCACACCTTTGGATTATAGATCCACAAAAACAAGCATACATATAGGGAGTATTAAGTAATGCGATGGTATGAATAAGAATTTGGTTTTACAAGTAAAACTTAGAACTTACGGTTCTTACGAACATGCATTTTTGTAGAAACGACAAACTAAACAGCGAAAGCGATAGGGAGTATGAGCAAATTAAACATCAGTTGAGGATAAAGGCTTTAGAAGGACTGACTTACATTAACAGTTAACACCGGCTTTATAATGCCCTTCTCCATGTCAAGGGAAGGATAACTCAAGAATTTCAGCACAAAATCTTCTTCATAAGCATTGCCTATACTCTACATTTTGTAGAGAGTAATTATAGATATGATAATACTGGATGGGATAGAGGATAATGAAGATAAGATGCAGATTGATGCTACATAATCAACTACCAATCCCTGGAAGTAGCTGTTAATGCAAGTACAGTGATAGACCACGTTCAGTCCTTACAAGAGGACTTCAGAGCTAAACCTCTTCAAAAGCATTGGGTTGATTCTAAATTTATGTAAGAGTCCATACGAATCTTATAATGTCCACCAAATGGACGATTACGAGGCTAACATGTGCAGCGATACTACATAATCAAACAGCTATGAAAGTAAGTATGGTCATACAGGGCAAGAGGTACTCACAAGAGCAATGCAGTGTGTAGTATAGTTGCGAGATTCTGTGGTCCCTTGAGAACGGATGTTCTTCTGCTAACAATTTTCGTACAAGTGAGACATTAAGGCAAATGCAGAAATGTAGTTCAAATTGTGATGTGATATCGTAGACAGTACCTTACGCTGCAGCCGACACTAATGTGTAACATGATTATTCCAGTCACCGTCGGATAAATGTAGCACCGGAGACTTTACAGAAATTTCATTCAGAGGCTTGCCATCGAAGTGCGCTTGCCTCAGGTAGGAACGATACTTCATCAACGAGTGCTTGAAAAGCGGAACCAACCCTTGCTCATCATCACAATCCAGTTTGCTCCTCGCCTATTTAAAAGAATGAAATCTTGTGTCTTCTGTCAGCAGGAACATGTGCAGTAATGACCATGAATAACATTAGTACATTACTTACGCGTAAGTTCCCTGAGGAAGACTAGAAATTGTTCTGTGTCTGCGGTATAGTCTTTCCATGAAGGAAAGATGCGCACAAAGTTCCTGACAACAACATAAGCTTCGTCTTCTAAACTGGGAAGAAATGGAACAGGGGTCCTATTTGCTGCAATTGGGGCTCTCTACGGTTCGAAAAGGGATTTGGCAACTGGATTTGGTGTACTCTTTGCTTTGGAATGGGGTTTTTGCGTCAGAGAGTCGGTGCTATGTTAACTGGCATAATCATACTGTTTGCTGTAGTTGGGGTTTGCTGAGTTGGGGCATCAGAAATGACCAGTGTAATAGGGCTAGAGTCTGCTAGAGTTGGGGTATTTTGTGGGTCAGGTGATATTGCAACTACACCTAATGGGCTATTTGATTTATCAGGTGCAACTACCTTTTCCAAATACTTTGCTTGTGCTCCTCCATGATCAGCAATCGCCCTCTACCTTTTGAACGTCTGATACACAAGAACAACATTTGAATGGATAAATATGGTATGATGACAGATGGAATATGTCGAAAATGGATAGGCGGGCGTATTCACATACACGATGTGTAAACTAAGCTAATGGCAGTTCAACAAAGTAGAAGCAATGCAAAGCATCAGTTGCAAGGTATGTGCGAGCAATGTAACCTTGGAAAGTTAGAGCAAGTACCTTGATGGGTGAATAAGATAGGGCATCTTCCTCTGGCTCCTCCACTAGGGAGCTACATTGACTTAGGTCTTCCTCTAGCTCAGAATCACTGTTAGGATAATGTTCTGAGCATGAATCTATAGGTGGAGAGCGTTTGCATTGCATTGCATCCAGACTTGATTTCAGTCCCTTAATGCCAAGTTTGATAGCCATGGCATTGTTCTGCTTTATTATTTTCATGCGCGCAAGCTCATAATCATTATGATGCTGTTGAGAATCGGAGATTCATGAAAACATAAAAAGTAGTCAGATTATCTATGGGATGCATTGCGGATTCAACTCGGAGAGTGTCTCCCTATAAACCCATGCATGCAAACTTCAACTCCCCAACCGTGCTGACCACACCACACACAGAAATACAAATCCTTATGTCTCTATAACTGGCAGGCACACATTTCAAAACTGAAGTAGGAACATTAGAATCATGTAAAATTCGTTGAACAAATAAACTAAGCAATTATGAGTGGCGTAATGTTTAGCTTCAAGGGTGGAGTGTTGGTAGTGCAACACAAAGCAAGTAGGCAGATTGTATTCCATGTAAAAGAACGAAACCTATGTAAAAGCTGGAAATGACACTTTCTTTCTATACAATGCGATTGTTCGTTACCCACACATGATGGAAGAGATCACATAGAGAAATACTATTCACTCATGTCTACGGTTCCAGTATTTAGAAACAGGGTGGTCCACCCTAAAAGAATATTGACAACAAATATGACAAGGCAAGCATGGATGTAGTGAATCAATCATTTACTTGTGAGCGTATTAGGACAAGTATGCGAATTGTAATCGCGAAGAGACCGGCCCAGAATCTGAATGAAGAAGTTTGTATAGCACTTATTGTTTGCAAGTAATCGACGTGAATAATTGGATATTATATCGAATGAGTAAGAAAGACAAGTCAAATTGTCAACAAACCTGGCTTGCAGTAGTAATCTGGGTCAATGTCACTACGACCAACGATCCAAAATAACTAGATTCTGTTCCGAGGGCCGGAATTTTGAAAACCCTGTGAACTTTAGAGGTACTAAAGATTACCGAAATACATCTGAACCATTAAGTATAGTTAGCACTGAGCACACAACAAACCCTAATGACAGTCCTGCCTAATGAGTAATGAATCAATTAGAAAATGGGTGATGACGAGTGGCTGCTGAGTGTTGAGGACGTATCTCAGGATAAATCGGGTTGGCTTGGTGGGTGCAGCATGCCTGAGCCCTGAACGGACTGGGAAGGTAGGCACGGCGGCGCGCCTGGGCAATGGTGACGCTATTGGGCAAGCGGCTCCTGGCCTCCTGTTAGTCCGGCTTCTCCTCCTAGAGTCATGCCGTCCGGGGACGGCGAGTCGCCGGCGAGGCAGGTGGCTGGGGGCGAGTAGAGATCGAAAGCGCGCAGCAGAACAGAGGGGAATCTGGGCCTGGGACGACCCAAAATCCCAGGGTGGGCCGGCCACCGTGGGCACCTCAGAGATACACACCCTAGCGGTGAACATGCATTTTTGAAACTAATTTAGGAACATTTAGCTGACCAATTAAACAACTCTGTTTTAATAATATCAGATTCATATTTGAACAACTAAGCTTGTTTAGCTTGATGGCTGGAGCAGTGTTATTATGACACGAAGCACGTATTCTAATCGTATAGTGATCATAAAAGGGGGAAACTCTAAGCATATTTTTTTAGCAAAAGTGGGTTTCCCCTCCGATTTCTATTAAAGAAACCACCACAGAACCAACATGATCAATTAAGCCCCAAGCATGATGAATTAAACCGTATTATGGCTGTGCCATGGCAGATTTGAATCTGCAAACCGGAGAAATGATATTTAGCATCCATTGTTTTCTTCGAACTAAGAACTAAATTCTAAGAGCTGAAAAGAAAGTAGAGTAACCAAGTTAAGATCTATTTTCTGGTTGAGATCAAAAATTTGAGGAGATATGAAGTACCACCTCTCTTGCGGCGCCGTGTAGGCATCGGGGGTGCGATGGCTGTCGGTGGCGTTGAAGCAGATCTGCGACGGTAGACGGGTGCATCGGGGGATAAGTCCTGTTGCGGTGGAAGAGAAGGTCATGTGAGCGGCCCCGGCAAAGAGGACGACGGCGCCGATGAAGCGAGAGGACGCGGTGCAAGGCTATTGGTCCGTCGCCGTGGATGAGAAACGACCATCTCTAGCAGTGGACGACGCGGTCTTGGTAGGCGCTCCGGCATGGTGGAGGACGATGGCGATGGATGTGGTGGAGGACGGCGGTGATGGATGGGGTGGCAGACGGAGGCTGGTGTGGTGATGGGGTGTTCTAGCGCGGATGGTGTATGAATGGGAAAATGGAGGGAGAGGTATGGGGAACCATGTTTTTGGGACGCGCCTGTCTGAAATATGGGAAAATTATGAACTTAGCCCCCGTTTAAAATTTGGACATCTCGTCGGTTGGGGATAGGACGGTAATCTCGCATCTCGCTAATATTTGCCCAGAGTGATTTCGGGCGAGGAGAGGGTGGTTGGCGCCCATGGTTGGCGCCCACGGTGTACGAACATGGCTGACAGGTAGGGCGGTTGTGTCACGTCTGAGTGAAGTTACAAACCTGCCCCTATTGAAAATATTTGCCTACATTGATTTCGGCCAAGTCGAGTTTGTTTTGCCGCCCACTGTGTATGAATGGGGAAATGGAGAGAGAAACAGAGGTCTTTCGGACGAGCTTGAATCAAATGTGTTTTGTCGTTCATGTTTGGTGCCCACCGTGTCAGAATGGGCTCAGAGGCGGTCGTGTCACGTCTACTTGAAGTTACTAACCTACCCCTATTGAGAGCAGTGGAAATCGGGCCGATGGATTGTCTTTGTAAGGGGTAGACAGTAATTTCCATTTCCCAAACACTTGGCTTCGGGTAGACGACGTGGGAGTGGACATTTTGCCGCTTCTTTCGAATTTTGGGACAATAAGCATCCACGTTTACCCTGGCAACTAAATTCGAATCCATTTTGTATTCCTATACGAATCTTTATAAATCATTCTATGTGTTTTATATATCTTCAAAAGCACGACAAAGATGTATTCATTGTCATATATGAATATGATTTACAAATGCTGATACACGAATTGAAGCTAGAATCCAGTTTAAGGTGAATTGAATATTTGGAACACTTTATGTCCAACTCAAATGTCACACGCAACATAATGTGTACTCCCATTTAGATATGTACACAAGCGATGTATCAAGATTCAAATACCGAGTCAATCAAACAATAATGTACACAACTAACGAACATATAAACACTTATATAGTATATGGATCAATAATATCAACTAACATACATAAGCCAGGTCATTTGTACTTTTTTGGCTACAACAACATCCTTTTTTAGCCAGACATCTTGGCCCTTTCCGATGTGTGCCACTTATGGTCCATCTGTACTACTACTATTGCTGAATGCACATTCAGCCCGATTGGCATATTTGTAGGTCTGGCACAGCAATCCAAATGAAATGTCTCCGAGTCTTATCAATTAATACAGACTTGTGCTCAAATAAAATTACAAACCAAAAAACAATTATTACATGATCTCTAAAACAAATGGTTTGATTGATTACATGAACAGACAACACAAAGGTTATTCAACTATGGAAAGAACATTTCACCTATGATTTACCAAGTAGGAATTTAATTTCCTTTTTTCCTAAAGGACCTTAACAATCTGGTCAGTCTCAGCTTGCTTCGTTTTGAAATCCACCAAATATTTAATGGTTGTCTTGAGTACTGCTTGTGATTGTGTTGTTTGCTTCCTCAACATGTCAACTTTATCTCTAAGTGCAGAATAAGAATCTCTTTCTACCACTAGTTTAGCCTCTAGAGCATCAGCAGTTGGCAATTCATAATGCACGATTGGGCCGGTGCCACTGCTGTGGGATGATGCAACGTCCATGGGGACCTCGCTCTTTGATCTTGGGCTAACTGTTTTGCCATTAAAGTTCCAATTGGATTCAGAAAAGTTGAAGTTAGCAAAACATCTCAAGCTGGGAGTTATAACGACAAACCAGTTAAACAAACAAGGAATTAAAGAGTTTCAATTGGATGCTAAAAAGTAGTTATTAACATCATTGTAACCCATTGTTGCAAAGACAATGCAGTTAAACAAACAAGTAGATATTTAAGTTAAGGCAAACAGGTAATTCTTAACAGTAAGTATCAAACACATAGATAGACGCAGTCTACAATATGATTATCAGGCTGTGCCATTATGTAATCAGTAGCAAACTAAATTAAGCCACACAACGTAATTGAACAAGTTTGCAATAAGTGGCTAACTAAAATTCTGAGAAGCAGGTAACTGAACTTACGCTAGTTCTTTGTACAGGCACACTGAAACTTCTTTTCCGCTTACAAGGTTGTACGAAGGAGTCCATGGCATCAATTGCTTGGATACGCAGTCCCAATACTTCTTTCTTCCCACACTGCATGGGTAAGTCGAATGGTTAATCTGGTAAGATGGTGAGTCCTTGATATGTTATATGAGGACGTGTAGTCGACTAGTTGTAGCCAAACACATCACTGCGGCTTTTACTTGTATATTTCATGCGATTACTTTTGGCATATCGAGATCTAAGCAATCTATAATAGGATGAAAAGACTGGCATCCTTCGCATTATTGGCGAACTCAGTTCATAGAAACAAGCAATTCAACAATTCCGTGGGTAAAACAAAAGCGCCATTGGAATATTTTTCACTATCCAATCAGACACGCAAAAAGGGGCGATGCCACCATAGGGGCTGGTATGGGCGGCCGCCTCAGGTGGCTGGAAAGTGTGCACCTAGTTTGAGTCGTCCAGGTTGGCCCACGCTAGTTTTGTTCGTCCCAACACACGAGCAGGCAATGTAAAAAATGAAGAAAAATGTTTCAATTTGGATGGGCCAATAACATAAGTGCAAGGCAGGCCCTATAGCAGGCTCAC
This sequence comes from Aegilops bicornis, assembly GCA_021605145.1. Taxonomy (NCBI): domain Eukaryota; kingdom Viridiplantae; phylum Streptophyta; class Magnoliopsida; order Poales; family Poaceae; genus Aegilops; species Aegilops bicornis. The sequence goes on from CM038672.1 coordinate 580,279,882, forward strand.
GGCCCAAACGAGCGCCTCCCATATCGATCGACAGTAGGAAAAATCGCAATTCATTCGCTCCAGCCTCTAGTCTGGTTAGCTCCTAACCTAGTCGCTGCTGGACAGACCGACACAGCACTTCCTCGCACCCTCGTTGGAGCGCGGTAGCCGGGCTTCAAGCGAACGGAAGGACAAGAAGATGAAGATCCAACCCTGGGTGTAGCCTGCGTGGCAGGCAGCGGCGGCAGCACGGGCATGGCATCGAGCTTGCGCAAACGGATAGTCGTAGCTTGCAAGAGTAGCATGTGCAACGAGCAGGTACATCACATCCCTGATTATATCTAATTCAACTCTTCAATTTCTGGCCAATAGTTAAACCTGACGGTGTTGTAAAACTGCTTGTATGAGGGAATCTATGAGAAAATGAAACCAATTTCTACTTATTTTATAACTCCCCCAATCAATACTGAACAGACTGTCCGATGTATCTAATCAAGTTTCCGGTGCAAACATACAAGCTCATGTTGTTCTTGAGCCTGAAGTGTCTAATGAACAGACTGCTAATGAAGGATTTGATGCAAACATTTTACATGCTCCTGGTGATGAACATATAGTGTCTAATGAGGGATCTAATGCAAGCATTTTGCAAGCTCATTGAAGGATTTAGTGTCTAATGATGATCTAATATGTTGAGAGAGATAGATATTTGCAGACATTGATGACAAGCGAATTATAGTGCATTTTCATAGCTTTAGGAAACGTCGAGGCCATCTACCAGAAAGTCCCCGTATCATGACAACATAGCATAAATACTTATCTAATCTGTTGTTTGAAACTATTAGCGTACTTGTGCATGATAGATATATTGATATGCAGTTTGCGCACTAGTTATACGTGCAATTACACTTCAATATTTTCAGCCAGAGAACGAATAATTCAAGCAGGTAGAGACTATGTTTGTAGTCCTTGTACACCATGTTGCATTTTGTGTTTTTTGGTGCTTGCATCATTTAGTGTTTATAATCTGAACTACTTTGGATCATTAGCTGGTTTTCAAAGTGCATGTAGTTTCACATTTCTCAAGTTATGTTGATTTCCGGAGTGCAAGTGCCTTCATATTTTTTTAGTTAAATATTCACCCCTGGTAACTTGAATTCGTGGATCAGCCACTTCACACAAATCATACACGAATGCCAGTATGAATTAAATTAAATGCAGGGACTTACGCTAGCTCGTTGTACAGGCTCATCGCAGCTCGCTATGCTTGGGATGTTCCATGTTCAAGTCCATGTTACCACTTGCTTGTATTTGCATGCCTTGTGCTCCTTGCATCGCCCTCTGCATTTTTGACACGGCTAATGGTTTATCAAATATGAGGAATCGACCTTGATGTTGTACCGGGAGGATGATACTTACAAGGTTATACGGGTGTGCAGGATGTGTACCAGATCCCATAGCGCCGTCATGCTTCTCTAAAAAATGGATTTGCTTGTTTCAGATGATATCTCCAGAAGAAATAAGAGATAAAGTAAGAGTTGCATGGGCGTGTAAGCAAAGAGAGCGGTGAAAGGATATCCAAACATCGTTGGAGCGATTGCGCAAGGGAGTGATGTGTGGATACCTAGTTCGGGCCGGCGTTTGGGCATGCTCGCCTAGCTAGAGTGCGGGTCACTTCAGAGCCGTTGAGGGTGATGCGCTGGCGTTGGCTGGCCGCGCACGGGTGCAGATCTTGAGTGGCAGAGGAGCGCTACGGTGCGGTGGACGAGACCGTTGGTGAAGCCCCAAAGGCCTCGGGGGGCGGAGGTGCGACGATGTGCTCAGTGAAGTAGCCCCGGTGAGCTGGGAGACGGCGTCGGTGAAGCGCACCTGATGCGGTGGAACTCGGTGTCTGTGAGGCACGTTGATTGCGGCGGCCGACGTTGTCGGTGGACCACCCGGTGCGGTGGACGAGGGCGTAGATGAGGTAGCTCCGGTGCGGTGGTGAAGCGCGACCGTCGTCTTCGTCGTCGTCGTCCGGCACAGAGGTGGGGAACGGTGGGGAAAGAGACGAAACAAGGGGCGATTCGAGGGTTGGCAGCGAATTAGGGATTTGAGCAATCTGGGCGCGGAAGGGGACGGTGGAGAAGAGTGATTTTGTAGGGCTGGAATTGGGGCCGCCAGATATTTCAATCCGAAACATGGAAGCGAGAACTTATATTGTCGCTGCCCTTTTTTTGGGGGAGGGGGTGGGTGGCTGGGTGCTCTGCGTCCGTCCGACACACGCGACCACCCCGACAGGACTATGCTTCGGTGCCTTAAGGCACCTGCCTTTGTGTCCATGACATGTGGGCCCAACAGGTTGCTTGCCTACATGTCAGTCACCCAAAGGAAGTTTCCTTTAAGGCACCGAAGCAGCGTCCACCCCGACACGACCCTGGTCTGCCTACATTTGAGAATGCAAACGAATCTTCTTTCATTTGCAAACGAATCTGTATGTATTACCATGGCCGTGTTTTCCTTGCAATAATTAGTCATTCGAAACGAGATACTCCATCCGTTCACTTTTGTAAGTCATTTCAGACAACTTAAAATGAATTGTTTTGCACATTGTCTGAAATGTCTTCAAGGTCTTATAAAGGTGAACATAGGGAGTACTATAAATTAATTAATGAGGAGTTATTTGAAAAAAAATCGAAACGGTACCCACGCTAACGTGGATTAGAGTGTGTGTCACATAATTAGTTATTTGAATTAGAGTATGTGTAACGTAGTTAGATTTTTTAATTAGAGTGTGTGTCACGTAGTTAGATTTTTGAATTAGAGTGTGTGTGACGTAGCGATCTCAAATTCTACCATGGATTTTGCATTTCACTTTATCCATGCTACTTTTTTAATACAAATTCATATGTATATGATGAAAGCCATGGTAGTGAGAAAACTTTTGGATGGATTCAAACATATGACCTACAAAATAGCACAACAAATTGAGTCAATGTCAACTTTTTGAAACTTAGTATGGCACGAATTCGAAATAATTACCCGTATGCACGGTCCTCGGTTCAAATCTTACAATGTACAATCGAATTGAAATATAGTTATTAATTCTGGTTCTATGTACATTAAAATGTTGTTTTTAGCCCCCCCCCCTCGCACAAACGCTACATACTTCTTGTATCGGCCAATCTTCCTCTCCTAACCACCTTAGGAAGCTATCGGTCTCTAAGTTTCGATCTCTAAGTCTCTCAGCTACACAACCCCTTTTTCCACTCTGTTACCAAATGTATTTACCTCACACACCCGCCATTGCACCCCATGCCGAGCTCTCTCTCTCTCCCCCCTCTCCCTCTCACCCTCTCACGCTAAATACATGCATTGCCTATCTAGCCCCCCAACCTCTCGTGCGCACGCAAGCACGTTGTATATCTAGGTCACTCCCTCGAGACTGTCTCACTCTTTCTTCCGCACAGCGGGCCACACTCGCTCAATCTCGCTCTCCTTATCTGAGTCTCGTTTAACCTCGTTTTCTTTCACACACAAATGATATATCTCCCTCTTCAGGCCTCAATTGACACACTCTATACTCTCTCACGCAGATTGTCTATCTAGGTCAGTCCATCCAAGCCGCCGCCACTCTTTCGACCTCATGGTGGGCCACGCTCACTCAATCTCTCTCTCTCTCTCTCTCTCCATATGTCTTGATTGACCTCGCTCTTTCTCGGACAAAAACGATATATCACCATGTTTGAGCCCAATTTGACCTATTCACATTGTATACTCTCTCACGCACATCGTCTATCTTGGTCACTCTCTCCAACCCGTCTCACTCTTTCGATCGCACGGCGACCCTATGTGATCGGTTAATCTTGCTTCCTCCCACGCACAAAATATATCTACACGCGTGTGACTGGATCATCTCTCAAGCTCTATCTTACAGCCCTCACCCTTGCCAAAAGCTCAATCGACAATATCTCTCCAGAGCATATATATTTGTTCAATGAATGTCGGACCACACTCACTTTGTCTCTCTATCTATATCTCTCTCGATTGACCTCGCTTTCTCACATCGTATGTTCCACGCGTTGAAGCTACTACCTCTCCATCCCTCGCAAAGCCGGAGCTATTTACATTGCAAGGGGCACTCCAACCTTGGATTAATTTGTGTAGGCATTTATTCCGGTCGGTTTAGATTATTTTTTCGTAGCATTCGGCCCACAACTACTCCAACCACCGTTGCAACCCACGCAACTCCCCTAGTTGATTTCCCTCTGGCTCGGTCATCGCTCTCTCGCATGTCCTTTCTCGCCTTCAACGTCGCACCATGGTATTATTGAAAAAACTATGTTGTTCTCTTTAATTATTATAAATAACCTACAAAACTACACACCGATAGTCCACTTGGAATGGAACAAATTTCGACCCACAAATTAAAGTGCTACAAACTACACAATCGAGGGGCCCACATGTCATGAAACAAATTTGGACCCATATACAAATTAAAAATAAAGGACGAGGATCGAACATGCTAATCGAGCCTTCAAGTCAAGACGTCAATAGGCAACATACGTAGAATAGCAACGCTTTGTTGTACCCCTTTGTTCACATAATGTTTTTATATTACCACGGCCTAATTAATGGATAACATGTAATATTATTTTTAGTACTATTTGCCTTCACTTACTGGTGGGTTCCATGTGTGTTCTCTCTCTCCTCCCCTTCTGCGTTTAGACGCACGGGCAAACAGGAAGAACTCGCGGGCGATGTTGTCGTTGACCATATCTGGACGCGTTCACAAGTCACGGCACCAGTTTCACGTACTAGTAGCACTAGTCAGTGTGTACGTGCAATTCACGTTAATTTGGAAGTATATGAAGTGCATGCGGATATTAACTAATAGGATATTATTTGCGTGTTGTCATGTGATTAGCACTATTTTGGCATGAAATTAACTGCACGCTAAACGTGTTGAGCGCTCGACATTGAAGCAGTCTAGGTTGTTGGATGACAAGGAATACATGTGGCTTGATGACGTTTTATATTTAATTTGATACGGCTGTAGCAGAACATTCAATCGATCAAACCATACATTTCGTTCAGTCTGACTCCGACTTTAAATTATACGATGATCGATATAAAATAAACGGAAATAATAAACATTCGGATTTTAAGCATAGCAATCCGAACGTTTTTCGTGGCAAATTTAGATTACGCAACGGCGGAGGGGGGGGGGGGTCTCGCAGTAGGAAGGGGCTCCTATGCCATGCTCTGTGTGTCGTCGGGCCACTGATCGACGGCGACGGCGGCGTCTTGCGCCGCTGTTGGTGTACTCCTAGACGTTGGCCTAGCTTCAAGGAAGGCCAAAATGTTCTAGACTTCGGAGCGAGTCAACTGGCGGGAGGAGGCGACTGGCGTTGGTGCAAGGAAGCGGTCGATGACGGCCATACATGCCGCTAAGGGGGGCACTGGCACCCACGCGGGGACATGCGCTGTCAACGGCGCGACAGAGACATTCGTGTGCACGGGCACCGGCATGGGCGCAGACTCAGCAGCATCGCCAAGCGCATGACCGGGCAGGTGCATCGAATCGCACGGCCAGGCGCGTCTTGCATCGCCAGCAGCGCATGCACTGGAAGGTGCACGGGTGTCGGTGTCAAAACCGGCGGATCTCGGGTAGGGGGTCCCAATCTCTGCGTCAAGGCTGATGGTAACAAGAAGTAAGGGACACAGGTGTTTACCCAGGTTTGGTCCTTCTCGATGGAGGTAAAACCCTACTTCCTGCTTGATTAATATTGATGATATGGGTAGTACAAGAGTAGATCTACCACGAGATCGTGGAGACTAATCCCTAGGAGCTAGCCTATGATGGTATGATTGTCATTGTGATCGGCCTTCTAAGGAGCAACCTCTCCGGTTTATATAGACACCGGAGAGGGCTAGGGTTTACATGGAGTCGGTTACAAGGAAGGAAATATAATATCCGGATCGCCAAGCTTGCCTTCTACGCCAAGGAAAGTCCCATCCGGACACGGGTCAAGTCTTGAGTCTTGTATCTTCACGCTTCAATAGTTCGGGCGTTGTACACAGTCCGGCTGTCCGGATACCCCTAATCCAGGACTCCCTCAGTAGCCCCTGAACCAGGCTTCAATGACGATGAGTCCGACGCGCAGTCTTGTCTTCGGCATTGCAGGGCGGGTTCCTCCTATGAATACTCCAAGGTAATAATCGAACACTTAAACTGTGTCTGGATCCACAAGATGGTCTTCGTATGGCATAAACTTGATCAGCTGGCAGTCTTCGCGCATCGTGGCCCGGTCCAACGCGAACCGGCGTTTCTTACCCCATGACGACTCGTATTATGAGGCGGTTTTATTGACACGTCCCATCGGGGCAGAGATCGTGTTCCACTTATTACGGGATTTTCCCTCAATATGAGCACGCGTGACCCCGCGACGACTATTGGTATAACCCATGTGTTTTTAGGTAAGCCTCAAAAGGCCACTCCCAGGACTCTTGATATTCATCCCCTTTATAAAAAGGGGTTGAGGCCTATGTCTCTTTTTCACCTTCCTCGCGCCTTCTTGTACCTCGAGTTCTAACACCCGAAACCTAAGCCTCAACACCCCAGATCCATCGATATGTCCGGATCCGTCCCTCAAGGCCAATGGGTGGCCTCCTTGATCCAAGAGGATGACATTGTGAAGCTTAGGGAGGTCGGATACCTGACCGCCGACGTCCAGCATAGGCTTCCTGCGTCCGGGCAGGTCATCGCCACATCGGAGACTAATGAGTGCATCGTCTTCGTTCCGCACTTCCTCCGCGGCCTGGGCTTCACCCTCGATCCTTTTGTGAGGGGGCTCATGTTCTATTATGGGTTGGATTTTCACGATCTGGCTCCAGAAGCTATCCTCCACATGTCATCATTCATTATAGTGTGCGAGGCCTTCCTCCACGTCAGCCCACACTTCGGCTTATGGCTCAAGACCTTCAATGTGAAGCCGAAGATGATTGAGGTGCGGCATGCGGAGTGCGGAGGTGCTGTAATAAGCAGGAACGCTGATGCCCCATGGCCAGAGGGTTCTTTCCCTGAAGTATCCGATGTATGGCAGCGGAGGTGGTTTTATGTCACGGCTCCCCGAGGCACAAAGTGGGTGGCTGCCCCGAGTTCCGCTCGGGCCCTCTGCCGCAGTTGGCGTCTTGGACAGACGTAGGACGGAATTGGGGGCCCGCTGGTGACATACCAGTGCTGCAGTGTAGCGACCAGACCCGAACGGATCTAGTGCTCTGTGCTCAGTGTCATCCATGGATCAGTAATGCTGACACCACACAGTACTTCGAAGGATTTATAGCAGAGTAGCAATCACAGACTTATTACATCGTTGTCCACAAGGGAACTTAATACAATAATATGGCTTAAGGCCATCTAATAATAACAGCGGAAGGCTTGGAAGACAAGTGAGTCCATCAACTCCATCGGCATCACTTAGTATAGAACCACGACCTAACACCTTACTCGTAAATGCGAAAAGTCTCTGCAACGTGAAAGTAGCAGCCAGAAAACGGGTCAGCACATGGAATATGCTTGCAATGTAACACATAGAGAACAATGAAGCAACAAGACTATACTACATGCATATATGGCTTGGTAAGGCTCTACGGTTACATTTTTGCATAAAGCTGGTTTTTCCCTACATCAAAGGAATAATTTTATTTAACTATCATGGTGGTTGTTAAACATTGAGAATGGTTGACAGCATCCTCAATCCCAATTAAAAGTACTCATTAAAACCCAATAACTTTATTATTAGAAGTAACATGTTGAGATTCACATGATATTCAAGTACTAGATACTCAAGATGTCCATAACCGGGGACACGGCTAATCATGATTAGTTTATACACTCTGCAGAGGTTTCATGACTTTTCCCCACAAGACTCGATCGCCTCCGCTTGGTTCTCGCACTTCATGGTGTTTGAGAGCGGATGACCGAGACCACAGATCTTCGTAAGCGCTTAGCACCTTACTTGTGGGTAGACCGGTACACCTACTTTCCCCTACATCTCGCTAGTCTACCCGTAAGAGTTCGCACAACTTAGTCAACTATGCCAGAGCCCATAATTGGCTTGTGGCTGCACACGGAAGTTTCTAGTCTGAATAATCTTATGATCCCTTTGAGCCTGGGTGGCGGTCCGAGGAAATACAGGCAAGTCCTGATAGAAACCAGGTGCCTCAATCCACCCAGATGTGTGTTTAGGTTGCCACCTTAGATAAACCATTAATTAACAATCTCACATCTGAATGGATATTCACTCACCCAATCCACGTCTACTAGCATAGCATGGCATAATTAAGCAAACGTAGAAGTAACTCCCAAGGTTTCATAAGTAAAAATAGGTAATAGGTACTACCTCAATCTACTTCCCATCCCACAATTTAATTAGATCCTAAACATGCAAGTGTTTGAGGGTTTGATCTAATGCAATAAAACTGGGTAGTAGAAAAGGTATGATCAAGTGTTACTTGCCTTGCTGATCCATGAGACCTAGAGATTCAAGTAACAAGCGGCGCACTCCGGGTGATCTAACGCAGACAAACAACAAGCATACAATAAGTACACATTTAATGCACGGTGAAATATCTAATAAAATATATAACAAGATAGTTCAACTTAAGAACCCTGTTTGAAAATCAATCGAATCAAATAAAGCATCGAAAGTCGGAAATCTAGATAGAACGACTCGGTTTAGCAAATCTGAAACTAAGTCAAAATTTTATAGTAGCAAAACTCTGTGTAAGTAGGTTAGTCGAACGGCGGTTTCAGAACGAAACTCAAGGCGCTTGAATCACGATTCCGATAAACGAGCAAGAAATAAAACAGATTTGAAAATCGGATCGGAAATCGAATCGGAAAAATAACGGATTAAATCCGATTAAAAGAAAACGACGAACGGATTAAATAACGGACGTTCGTTAACAGAACTAATCCAACGAACACGTTCATTGAAACGAATGGGTCGGTGAACGTTCACTAATTAAGAAAACCGAAAAAAAATAAAAACCATCTAGGTTTAAAAAAAAACCGAACATCTTAAAAAAAAACGGATCGGGTCTTTAAAAAAAACCGGATCGGGGGGTTGTGGCGGTGGCTACCTCCGGTGGGTCGCCGGCGGGGCTCCGGCCTCCGGCGGGCGGTGGCGGGGTCGGGCGTGGGGCGGCGAGGGCGGTGTGTGGCGGCGAGGTGGGTGGCTCGGCGGCGGCCTTGGCGGGCGGGCGGCTCGGGTGGAGGGCGGCGCGGCTCGAGGTGAGGAGAGAGGGGGGCGGTATAAATAGAAGGGGGGGCTCGGCCGGCTTGGGGAAGGGGCCGGGCGGCGACGGCGTGTCCGACCAGGACAGGGCGGGCGGCGGCGGGAGACTCTCAAGGCGGGCGTCTTGTGAGGGAGAGGAGGTGGGCAGGTGGGGGAGCGCACTGGCCGGGCTGGGCCTTGGCCTGTGGGGCGCAGTAAGTGATGTTTTTATATTTAAAACAAAACAAAAACGGATTAAAAAAAATACCAAACGAACTCCGATTTTAATAAAAACAATTTTCCCCGACTCCTAAAAATGAGTCGAACAAAATGAACTTTAAAAACGGCAAACATGCATAAATTTTTAAAATGCTCATTTTTGCCTAAGCAAAATAAATCTACCAAATCCAAATTTGATTTATTTATAAAATCTCCATTTTTCCTAAATGTTGGGAAAGTCATATTATTCCCTCTCTTAAAATTTTGTATCGGAAAAACTTTATGAAGATAATTAAATAAATCCAATGATCCTATTTTCAAAATCCGAGAAATCCCAAATATGAAAATAATGAAACTTCCAACTCTCTCTGAGGGTCCTTGAGTTGCGTGAAATTTTCTAGGATCGGAAAATGCGAGAAAAATATGATATGCATGATGACCTAATGTATAACATTCCAAATTGAAAATTTGGGATGTTACAAAACTACCCCCTTAAGATGAATCTCGCCCTCGAGATTCGGGTTGGCTCTCAAATAGCTGAGGGTGGTCCTTGAGCAAAACTTCCACTCATTCCTGTGTGGCTTCATCCTCGGTGTGGTGGCTCCAATCGAACTTTGCAAAACTTGATAACCTTGCTGCGGGTAACTCTGCTGGCATAATCGAGAATCTTAACGGTTTTTCCTCATATGTCAAGTCATCCTTCAAGTGAATTGCTTCAAAGGGTACCGTGTCTCTTAACGGTACCTCCGCTATCTCGGGTGACATTTCTTCAATCGAGAAACATGGAATACATCATGAACTCCTCGACAGTCCTTCCGGTAATTCCAACTTATAAGCAACTTCTCCCATGCGTTGCAAAATCTTATACGGTCCAACGAAACGGGGTGCTAACTTTCCTTTAAGTCCAAAACGCTTAACTCCTCGAAGCGGGGATACTCGCAGATATACTCTGTCTCCAACTTCATACTCAATCGCTTTGCGCTTTGAATCGGCATAGCTCTTTTGTCTGGACTGGGCTACCTTGAGCCTGTCTCGAATCAACTTAACTTTCTGTTCAGACTCCTTAATCAAATCTGGTCCAAACAACTGACGATCTCCAGTTTCGTCCCATAACAACGGTGTCCTGCACCTTCTTCCATACAAAGCCTCGAAAGGTGCCATCTTCAAGCTGGTTTGGTAACTGTTGTTGTAGGAAAATTCTGCATACGGCAAATTATCATCCCAGCTAGATCCGTAATCTAGGGCACAAGCTCTCAGCATGTCCTCCAAAATCTGATTGACTCTCTCGGTCTGTGGGTGGAAAGCTGTACTGAATTCCAATCGGGTTCCCAATGTTTCGTGCAACTGGTTCCAAAATTTCGAGGTAAACTGAGTTCCTCTATCTGATATGATGCTCCTCGGAACTCCGTGTAAGCACACAATTCTGGTCATGTATATCTTTGCCAACTTAGCAATCGCTATAGGTGGTCTTGACCGGAATGAAATGAGCTACCTTTGTTAAACGGTCGACTATAACCCAAATCGAGTCATATCCTCGAACGAGTCTTTGGCAATCCTGTGATAAAATCCATGCCTAGTTTATCCCACTTCCATTCGGTATCGGCAATGGTTGTAACAATCTCGCTGGCTTACGATGTTCTCGCCTTTACTTTCGACATACATCGCAAACTGCTACATACCCCGTAATATCCTTCTTCATTCCGGTCCACCAGAAAGTATTCTTCAAATCCAAGTACATCTTGGTATTTCCTGGGTGAATCGAATAGGGTGAATCATGAGCTTCTTGTAAAATCAACTTCCTGATCTCTGGGTCATTGGGCACATAAACACGGTCTTCAAACCATAGGGTATCATGCTCATCCTCACGAAATCCTTTAGCTTTTCCTTTGCTCATTTTCTCCTTTATAGAGGCAACTTCCTTATCTGTCTTTTGGGCTTCTCTGATTTTGTCCATTAGTGTTGACTGAATTTCCAATGCTGCTACATAGCCTCTCGGAACTATTTCCAAACATAGCTCTCGAAGGTCCTCGGCTAACTCATTGGGTATTCCTCCCATCATTAGAGTATTGACGTGGCTCTTACGGCTCAATGCGTCAGCTACGACATTAGCCTTTCCGGGGTGATAATGCAATCTCATGCCATAATCCTTGATAAGCTCTAACCATCTCCTTTTTCTGAGATTCAATTCATACGTGTGAAAATGTACTTCAAACTCTTGTGATCCGTATATACTTCACAATGATTTCCAATGAGAAAATGTCTCCACGTCTTGAAGGCATGCACAACGGCTGCTAGCTCCAAATCATGAGTGGCATAATTCAACTCATGGGGCTTAAGTTGTCGTGAAGCATACGAAACAACTCTTCCTTCCTGCATAAGCACTGCTCCAAGTCCTCGACGTGAAGCGTCGCAATACACCTCATAATCCTTAGTCTGATCTGGCAATATCAAAACTGGTGAGGTGACCAATCTTTTCTTCAACTCCTGAAAACTTGCCTCACAGTCCTCAGTCCATATAAATTTGTTTTCCTTTTTCAACAATTCTGTCATAGGCTTAGCAATCCTTGAGAAATTCTCAATGAATCTTGGTAGTATCCTGCGAGTCCAAGGAAACTCCGAATCTCTCCAACTGTCGTTGGTGCTTCCCATTTGGTTACGGTCTCAACTTTTGTGGGGTCAACTGCTATTCCTTCTCCGGATATAACATGTCCGAGAAATCCAACTTCCTTTAGCCAAAACTCACATTTGCTGAACTTGGCATACAACTGGTGTTCCCTTAGTTTCTCCAAAACCAATCGCAAATGTTCCTTGTGTTCCTCTTCATTCTTCGAGAAAATCAAAATGTCAACAATGAACACCACGATTTAACTTATCCAAAAACTCCATAAACACTTTGTTCATCGGGTTCATGAAATAGGCTGGTGCGTTAGTCAGTCCAAATGACATAACGGTATACTCATACAGTCCATATCTCGTGGTAAATGCTGTCTTGGGTATGTCCTGCCCCGAATCTTCAATCGATGGTACCACGATCGCAAGTCGATCTTGGAAAACACCTTGGCTCCTTGCAAGCGATCAAACAGATCATTTATCATAGGTAGTGGGTACTTGTTCTTGATTGTTACTTCATTCAATCCACGATAATCAACAACCATTCTTAACGATCCATCCTTCTTCTCCACTAGCAAAACGGGTGATCCCCAAGGTGAAGAACTTGGGCGTATAAAACCTTTATCCAAAAGCTCCTTAATCTGCTTCTTGATTTCCGCCAAATCCTGTGCGGGCATCCTATATGGTCGCTTCGATATTGGGCCTGTTCCTGGCAAAAGTTCTATCGAAAACTCAATGTCTCTATTCGGTGGCATTCCTGACAACTCTTCCGGAAATACATCAGGAAAATCCTTCACCACTGGTACTTCTTCCTGCACCACTCCTGATAGGCAATTAACTTGCGCTCTTCTCGGCTCGTGCCGTGATACATACTTAATCCTTCTTCCTCCCGGGTGGTGAGCAAAATCGTCTTACTTGCGCAATCGATGTTTCCTCCATACATCGACAGCCAATCCATACCGAGAATTACATCAAATCCTTGCGATTTCAGAATGATCAAATCCGTCGAATACATGCCTTCCTATACTTAATGGCACTTGAAAACATCCTTGTTCGGCCATATACTCCGCCTCCCGGTGAGCTTACTAGCAAAGGGGTTTTAAGAATCCGAGTAGGTAGGCTATACTTCTCTACAAATCCCTTGATATGTATGAATGCGATGCACCGTATCAAAAAGAACTAGTGCAGTAAATGACTTAACCAAAACTTACCGACATCGTGCATCAGGCTGATCTTCAACCTCCTCCACTTCAATGTGGTTCACCTGTCCCCTGTTGAAAGGGTTGGGTTTCTTTCCAGAGCTTCCATTGCCATTTCCATTCTGGCCTTCTGGGCAGTCATTGGCATAATGCCCAGTCTTGCGGCACTTAAAGCAAGTAATATGACTCAGGTCTACTTTGGATGGTGTTGACGGGTTGGTGCGATTCTGTCCGTTGCTTCCTCCATTCCCTTTCCCATTCTTGGTGCTGTTATGGTTATGCGAATTACCTCCTCCATGGGTATGTTGAAACTGAATTCCTGATTTAGGGGTATAACTAGGTTTCTGCTGAGCTCCAGAGTTATACTTCCCTTGCCCATACTTCCGCTTGCGGTTCTCAATTTGATGCTGCTTTCCTTCAATCATGAGGGCTCGGTCTACTAACTCCTGGTAGTTATTGAAACTGGCTACCATCAACGGCATGCTGAACTCATCATTCAGTCCTTCTAGAAACTTCTCCTGCTTAGCTGCATCAGTAGCAACGTCATCTGGGGCATAACGTGCTAGTTTACTAAAGTCATCCACGTACTGGCCAACAGTCCTTCCTCCTTGGCGTAAGTTGCGAAACTCACGCTTCTTCATGGCCATAGCTCCTGCTGAAACATGGGCGGCGGAAAGCTTGCTGAAATTGATCCCATGTGATGGTGTCTACAGTGGTAAGTGGCTCAAATTCTCCCACCATGTCTGCGGGTCCTTCTGCTGATGTGCTGCAAACTTCACTCTTTCTCCATCATGCATCCTGCAGTGGTCAGCTCCCTTCCTATCTTGCGGAGCCAATCATCTGCTACAATCGGCTCGGTGCTACTGGAATACACCGGCGGGTTTAGTCTAAGGAAACGAGTCAGATGATCCGCAGGTGGTGGTGGTGGTGGGTTGTTGTTGTTACCCTGGTTCTGCACCAATGTTTGAATCAGGGTATTCTGCTGCTGGATCAGTTGGGTGATCTCTGGCGGGAAAACAAATCCGGGGTCGCGTCTTAGAGGCATCTTGGGTTTAGAAAAGATGAGAATTTAGAATAGAATGAGGTCTAAGGGAATCACTACCCAATTGCACATGAGCAAATGCACACAAAATCACTTCATTCAATCAAACAAGGGCTTACAGCGATCTAACTACCGCAAAAGTGCGTGTACTATAATGTTTACATGGGGGGGGGGGGGGAAATACTACTAATATGTGGGGGACTTCTACTAATTTGAACCGGTGGAAGACTCCATAATGTCTGCACCAGCTTCGTCTTCAAAGTCGGGTTCACTTGGATCCGAATCGGTGTCGTCGATGTTGATGTAGTCGCTTGGGCAATCGACATACTAGTCTTCATTCCTGAGCGCCAACTTCTTCTTGAGTTCTTCAATCTCGTACTCAAGATCGTTATTGTGTCTTGCTAGAGCTACGATCTCGTCCATATAGTCCTTGCGAGTTGTCTTTAGTTCTTCTTCAAGTTCGATGATCCTTCCCTTTGCATTCTGCAACTCCAACATATCATTGCACATCTGGTTCTCCGGCGTCGAATGTGCTGGTTTAACTCTGGATGAACGCTGCAATGGATCTATCCTTCTTGGTGCCGACGACGTCCCATTTGTCATCTCGGCGTCCGCAAATCTGGTAGATAGTGTCCTTGAGGTCTTCTTGATAAACTTCTCCAATGCGTCCCATGGTGATGTGAGCTGCCATGCTCTTTCCTGCACTCCAAGTTGGTGCAATCGAAAAACACTATCTATAGGCTTGGTGATTGGGGCGAATGTCCTTCCTGGAACGTGAGCGTGAATCTTCCAGCGCTCCTCTTCAGGCAGAGTGGCGTTGAAACTTCCGGTGAAGCTTGGTAGTCCAATGTTCAGGTACTTGGTAACTTCCTTCAAGTGAAATCCAAAAGGTGTGCCTTCATCCGATTGGGTGTACTTGATCTTCGCGTCCTTCATCCTAAAGAGAGTAGAAAAGATGAGGAGTTAGAAAATGGGAAGAGAATAGTGATCTATGGCTTTATCTTAGTGGTCGTGTCCTAAAGTCAGCGTGTGCTCTGATACCATTCTCTGTAGCGACCAGACCCGAATGGATCTAGTGCTCTGTGCTCAGTGTCATCCCTCGGATCAAGAATGTCCGACACCACACAAGATTTCAAGGATTTATAGCAGAGTAGCAATCACACACTTATTACATCGTTGTCCACAAGGGAACTTAATACAATAATATGGCTTAAGACCATCTAATAATAACAGCGGAAGGCTTGGAAGACAAGTGAGTCCATCAACTCCATCGGCATCACTGAGTATAGAACCACGACCTAACACCTTACTGTAAATGCGAAAAGTGCAACGTGAAAGTTGCAGCCCGAAACGGGTCACACATGGAATATCTTGGCAATTTAACACATAGAGAACAATGAAGCAACAAGCCTATACTACATGCATATATGGCTGGTGGTAAGGCTCTATGGTTACATTTTTGCATAAAGCTGGTTTTTCCCTACATCAAAGGAATAATTTTATTTAAATATCATGGTGGTTGTTAAACATTGAGAATGGTTGACAGCATCCTCAATCCCAATTAAAAGTACTCATTAAAACCCAATAACTTTATTATTAGAAGTAACATGTTCAGATTCACATGATATTCAAGTACTAGATACTCAAGATGTCCATAACCGGGGACACGGCTAATAATGATTAGTTTATACACTCTGCAGAGGTTTGCGCACTTTTCCCCACAATACTCGATCGCCTCCGTTTGGTTCTCGCACTTCATGGTGTTAGAGACGGATGACCGAGACACGCTTCTTCGTAAGCGCTTAGCACCTTACTTGTGGGTAGACCGGTACACCTACTTTCCCTACATCTGCTAGTCTACCCGTAAGAGTTCGCACAACTTAGTCAACTATGCCAGAGCCCATAATTGGCTTGTGGCTGCACACAGAAGTTTCTAGTTTGAATAATCTTATGATCCCTTTGAGCCTGGGTGGCGGTCCGAAGAAATATAGGCAAGTCCTGATAGAAACTAGGTGCCTCAATCCACCCAGATGTGTGTTTAGGTTGCCACCTTAGATAAACCATTAATTAACAATCTCACATCTGTCATGGATATTCACTCACCCAATCCACGCCTACTAGCATAGCATGGCATAATTAAGCAAACGTAGAAGTAACTCCCAAGGTTTCATAAGTAAAACAGGTAATAGGTACTACCTCAATCTACTTCCCATCCCACAATTTAATTAGATCCTAAACATGCAAGTGTTTGAGGGTTTGATCTAATGCAATAAAACTGGGTAGTAGAAAAGGTATGATCAAGTGTTACTTGCCTTGCTGATGATCCGCGAGACCTAGAGATTCAAGTAACAAGCGGCGACTCCGGGTGATCTAACGCAGACAAACAACAAGCATACAATAAGTACTCATCTAATGCACGGGAAATCTCGAATAAAAGATCTAACCAGATAGTTCAACTTAAGAACCCTGGTTGCAAAAGAATCGAATCAAATAAAGCATCGAAAGTCGGAACTCGAGAGAGAACGACTCGGTTTAGCAAATATGAAACTAAGTCAAAATTTTACAGTAGCAAAACTCTGTGTAAGTAGGTTAGTCGAACGGCGGTTTCAGAACGAAACTCCGTGCGCTTGAATCACCTGATTCGATAAACGAGCAAGAAATAAAACAGATTTGAAAATCGGATCGAAATCGAATCTGAAAAATAACGGATTAAATCCGATTAAAAGAAAATGACGAACGGATTAAATAACGGACGTTCGTTAACAGAACTAATCCAACGAACACGTTCATTGAAACGAACGGGTCGGTGAACGTTCACTAATTAAGAAAACCGAAAAAAAATAAAAACCATCTAGGTTTTAAAAAAAACCGAACATCTTAAAAAAACCGGATCGGGTCTTTAAAAAAAAGCGGATCGGGGGGTTGTGGCGGTGGCTACCTCCGGCGGTTCGCCGGCGGGCGGTGGCGGGGTCGGGCGTGGGGTGGCGAGGGCGGTGGGTGGCGGCGAGGGGCGGCGGGTGGCTCCGGGCGACGGCGGCGGCCTTCGGGCGGGCGGCGGCGGCTCGGGTGGAGGGCGGCGGCGGTGGCTCGGGGTGAGGGAGAGGGGGGTGGGCGCTATAAATAGAAGGGGGGGGCTCGGCTTGGGAAGGGGCTGGGGCGGCGGCGACGGGCGTGTCCGACCCGGACACGGGCGGCGGCGGCGGCGGCGGGCTCACAAGGGCGGCGTCTTGAGGAGAGAGGAGGTGGGCAAGGCTGGGCGGGCGGCTGGCAGGGCCGGCTGGGCCTTGGCCTGAAGAGTTTTTTTTATATTTAAAACAAAACAAAAACGGATTAAAAAAATACCAAACGAACTCCGATTTTAATAAAAATAATTTTCCCGACTCCTAAAAATGAGTCGAACAAAATGAACTTTAAAACGGCAAACATGCATAAATTTTTAAAATGCTCATTTTGCCTAAGCAAAATAAATCTTCCAAATCCAAATTTGATTTATTTATAAAATCTCCATTTTTCCTAAATGTTGGGAAAGTCATATTATTCCCTCTCTTAAAATTTTGTATCGGAAAAACTTTATGAAGATAATTAAATAAATCCAATGATCCTATTTTCAAAATCTGAGAAATCCCAAATATGAAAATAATGAAACTTCCAACTCTCTCTGAGGGTCCTTGAGTTGCGTGAAATTTTCTAGGATCGGAAAATGCGAGAAAAATATGATATGCATGATGACCTAATGTATAACATTCCAAATTGAAAATTTGGGATGTTACATGCAGAATCCTATTCGGGAGCTTATTGAGAGGGACATTAACCTTGTCAGCATAATGCAAGTGATGTTAATCTGGCGGATGTTGCCGTGCCAACGCCGGCCTCTCCGGATGTGGGAGTTCAATCCGGAGGGTCCGCGGACTGTCAGGCACTTCTTCGGTTTGAAGCTCGAAGAGATGTGCAAATTATTCTTCGGACGGAAAGTAAAGTGTCCGGACACCATCGAGGATGCGGGCCTAAGCTACAATCGCCTAGATACCCAAGTAAGTAAACTTGATACCGGACACCGTGTTTTGTATTTGTCGTAAGTGTTTATTCTGAAAATCATCCGCGTCCAGGAATGGATCAGCAAGGCGGAGAGAATCAGTTGTCCAACGCCACTTCCCGAAGGCTCGCCCGTCCCCACCATGGCCAAGATGCTTGACCGAGTACTCAGCAGGATGCCCCCGGGGAAAGACAAGGGGAAGGATGAAGAATCCGAACCCCACACGCTACACATCCGAACCGGGGGAATTGTTGCCTCCCCTAAGGAGGATAATCGGGAAGGGAAGGCTAAGGCTTCCTCCCTGCGCGGGAAGAAGAGGGCTACCTCCGAAGACTCGGAGATGGAGATGCCCAAACCTGGGAAAAAGATAACACCAGGGGCCTCTGCCCCAACAGGCACCCTCACCACATCGTGCCCACCAACGGGCCAGCCCTCCACCAAGCTGTAAGTTAATTTTTAATTCGAAGGTACTGCGCTCCTCCTAGATTAATAACTAGGATTCATCTTTCGCAGTCCGGCTAGCAGCCCTTCTCAAAAGAGTTCGTCTTCGAGGGATCTTCCTCCAGAGATGATGGAGAGCGAGACCCCACCTACCTCTCCGACTCGTGAAGCGGGCGACACCGAGGTGTCGTCACAGAGGAGTCCGGATCTGCCGAAGGCGGAAGCCAATGTGTCAGCCCCCTGAGCCCGGAGCATTTGGCTCCTGCGAGGGGCGATGGGAAGGGTCCGGCACAGTTCGATATCCGGCCGGACATACTTACGGGCCTACTGGAGCGAGCTGCGCTCTCGGAGGAGCACCGTTCATTAATGAGCGAGGTGCTCAAGAAGATCTCGTCCGCTACAAGCGGTTTGAATGAAGCATTTGCAAGTCTGCTCAGAGGCTTTGAGGTATGTAATGAAGAATACACTGTTTTTGGCTGTGAGGCACGTGTTAGGTGTGATCCATATAGATAGTAGCCCCTGAGACTCTGGTTGCCCGCCCTAGGGGCAAACGGGGGATCATAAATCAATGCTTGCGCTATAAATTTGTGCAGGTACCTGTGAATCCGGACGTCGACCAGTCCGTGGAAGCTTCCGAACTAACCAGGCAGATTCGATCGATTGATGCCGATATCACGCTGGTGAATGAGCGGCTAGACAAGTCACAAGTTATGTGCTCCGTCTTCCTTTGTATAGGAAAATATGGAGGCGGCATGATATTAATGTAATATGTTCGGACTGCAGATGGTGCTGCTGCCGTGGAGGCCCTGAGGGCAGAACTTGTTCAAGCCAAGGAACAAGCTCAGGTTAGCAATGCGGCGGCCCTAAAGGCGACCGAGGAACTGAGAGCCGAACAAGCAGCTCATCGCCGAAGCGAAGAAAAGATAGCCGAAATGGCTATTGAGTCAAAAAATGCCGCTGACCGGTATGAGCTCCTTGAAAGGGAGCATAAGGATAGCTTGGCCGAGCTGGACAAGGCACGCAATGCCACCAAGGAAATACAGACCAAGCTCAGGGGTGCGCGGGAGGAGCTTCAATAGGCCAGTAAAATCGTAGCTGGAGATTCCTACTTGCTGCGGACGAAGTTTTTCGATCCGAAGTACGTTCCCCTGGATGGGCGCTGGAGTCCTGCGGACGCGTATGCGTATTTGGCGAAGAGTACGGCTGACGCTGCCAAGTTCTTTGAGGGTCAGGGTGATAAGGAAATGGAGAAGCTTTTCTAGTCGCAATTCAATGCTCCCACTCGCCCGGTGCTTTTAAATGAAAAGATGGCTGCTGTGGCGGAGCTTCACAGGCTGTCCGGTCTTGCAGTGCGGTCTGCGATAGACCATCTTTGGCCGGAAGGGCTTAAGCCGGACAGTTACTTTGGCTTGGTGTAGCAATTCCTTGGGGCCGTGCCTCGTATCGATGCCATGAGGAGGTCGGCGTGCATAGAGGGTGCGCGGATGGCTCTTGCCCGCGTTAAAGCCTATTGGACGGATATGCAGGCCAATATTATAGCGACCCAAGATCCGGCGGGGGGCCAATATCTGGCTGAGCCCTACTTGGCGCAGGTCACAGAAGGTGCCCGCCTCATAGAGGCGCGATGCTCGAAGAATGTATTATTCGAGTGAGAAATCGAATTATTGTAAGAACAATGTTATTTTGGTTATTAGGCTATATTTATACTTTTTGCCCGAAAGTATAGTTGTATCCCTTTATGTCACATATATATATATATATATATATATATATATATATATATATATATATATATATATGCATGTGTAATCCGAAAGATAGCAATGTCGGCTTCAGCCCCCACGCAAACAATGCGGGGGTGTTCGCAAAAAATATGCATAATCACACTTGATCCAACTTCTTGGTCCATGAAGGAGGTGATGGCACGTCGAACTAGGCAACCGGACTATATAGCTGTAGCACTTTCGCTTAGCCACGGGAATTAATGTTGGGGCTACTATGTAGCCCCTGGTACATTTCGCGTGCATCCGAATACGGGCGTGTGTGTACATGACTGGGCAACGGTCCTTCGTTAATGCGGAGGAATCCTAAAGATTCCGATAAGTCTTCGAGTGGTTGAACAGTCTCTCGCTATATCATGACAGTCAATTTTCGGCTTTCTCTACTGAGGTGCTCGTCCGGAATAACCAGGGCACAATCGCAGTAGTTTTCCTTTGGCAACCTTAGCCGATAGTAACGAAACGTAAGGCGGCAAACCCAGGAGCCGGGCAATCCCAACATTTGACCAAAGACATGATACGGAGCTGCTGCATATAAGGCCAAACTCGTGACGCCGAACACTCCCAAGGGTATTCGGACTTCATAATAGTCGATGGGCTCAAGAATGCCCATTCATTATAAACCCTATTTTTCCAGGTACGTGCGTTATTCTGTCGCGGCGAGATGCCAAAAACGGCAGTATCCTCTATGGGTATGGAACCCATGGGATGGTTAAACAACAAGAGGCAATAAAAAGGTTTACACAGGGGCTTAATCTAAAAAGAAACATGTTGAACAGGGCCCTGCTGCACGTCTGCGCCTTTGCCTCCGTTCTGCCGTATCCTGGAAGGGTATCGCGCAAATGTTGTCTGCGTAAAAAAGGAAAACTCGTAGAACAGTACAACGTGAGTACGCGGTGCATAATAAGAGTGTAGGATGTTGGCCTGTCCATAAGGTTGAGCCAACTGTGGGACTATGTTAAATATTTATAGCCCCTGGTATCCACCATGGGATTATATATACGGTGCCCTGGTTTAATTTTATCCGGGCGACCGAACTCGTCTAGCCGAGTCTGTGGCCTTTAATGACCAGTCATGTTTTCTTATGTTAGAGGCCGCTTATAGTCCGGCCACGAGGGCCGCCGCGTGTTCCTCTGCGCGTGATGAGCACTCTGTTAGTCCGCTAACGGTGATTACGCCACGTGGACCGGGCATCTTAAGTGTAAGGTAGCCATAGTGCGGCAATGCGTTGAAGCGGGCAAAGGCCGTTCTTTCGAGCACTGCGTGATAGTCGCTTTGGAAGGCTGCGATGATGAAGAGTAGTTCTTCGCTTCTGGAGTTGCCTGGAGAACCGAATGTTACCAACAGTGTGACAGAACCTCTGCTATTTGCTTCAACGCTTGGTATCACCCCTTCGAAGGTGGTGTTGCTTTGGTTAATTCTTGATGGGTCTATCCCCATCCTGCGGACAGTGTCCTCATATATTAGATTGAGACTACTGCCGCCGTTCATAAGGACACGGGTGAGACGGTATCCGTCGATTATCTGGTCAAACACCAAGGCCTTTGATCCTCCGTGCCGAATACTAGTTCGGTCATCCAAGTCATCGAAAGTGATCGAATAAGGCATCCAGTGGTTAGGCGTGAGTACGATGGGCTCTAGATCGAGCGCGTCTCTATGCGCATGTTTGTGCCTCCTCATGGATGTGCGAGTCGCGTGGATCATGTTCACTGTTTTAACCTCTGGCAGGAATTTTTTCTGTCCTTCAGTGTTCGGCTGGCGAGGTTCATCATCGTCTTCACTTGGTGTTTCCCTATCCTTGTGTTCGGCATTTAATTTGCCGGCCTGCTTGAAGACCCAGCACTCTCTGCTCGTGTGGTTTGCAGGTTTGTCAGTGGAGCCTTGAATTTGGCATAGTCTGTCTAGGACTCTATTCAGACCGGACGGTCCCTCTTTGCTGCCTTTAGATGGCTTGTTTTGCTGATTGGGTCGAGAGCCCCAAAATCCGACATTAACCCGTGTTATCCGGGCTCTCTTCCTTGTTTTGGCGTTTGTTTTTATGACGTCGTGGCTTCCCGTTGCCATCCCTTATTTCGGATGTGCTGGGGTCGCTGGTGCCTTTACGGGCTAGCCAACTATCTTCTTCCGCGCAAAAGCGGGTCATGAGGCTTGTTAGGGCTGCCATTGTCCTTGGCTTTTCTTGGCCGAGGTGTCTGGCTAGCCACTCATCGCGGATGCTGTGTTTGAATGCCGCTAAGGCTTCGGCATCCGGACAATCAACAATTTGATTCTTCTTAGTGAGGAATCTGTTCCAGAACTTGCGGGCGGATTCTCCGGGCTGTTGGACTATGTGACTTAAGTCGTCAGCATCCGGAGGCCGGACATAGGTCCCTTGAAAGTTGGCCCTGAAAGCGTCCTCAAGTTCCTCCCAACTCCCAATTGAATTTTCGGGGAGGCCTTTCAACCAGTGACAAGCTGGTCCCTTTAGCTTGAAGGGGAGATATTTGATGGCGTGAAGGTCATCCCCACGAGCCATATGTATGTGGAGGATAAAGTCCTCGATCCAGACCGCTGGGTCTGTCGTTCCGTCATATGCCTCTATGTTCACAGGTTTAAAGCCCTATGGAAATTCATGGTCCAGTACTTCATCGATAAAGCACAGGGGTGAGCAGCCCCTCTGTATCTGGACGTGGTGTGGCGTGTCGTCGACTGTTGTTGTGTCCGGTCTTTATTCTGGTCTGGTTTTCGATTGGCGTAATCGTTTTTGCGACCGTAGTCCTTCGCCGGAGTGCGTCCTTTGGATCCATAAATGGACCTGGGCGCTCCAGCTTTCTTATTCGGGCGTTCCTGTGAATCGGTGGCCGCTTTGTTGTGGTTATGAAGTGGTACAGCTTCGTCGTCGAATTCTGGCAGTAGCTTGCATTTTGGATTGCTCTTTGTATGGCGATCATCGCCGTATCTTTCCTGAGTGTCTAGCACTTTATCCCATCTACGGTTGAGCGGTTCCTGTGCAGCCTTGAGCCGCTGCTTCTGCTTCTTTAGACTTCTTGCGGTGGCCATAAGCTTTCTGTGGAGGTTATCTCATTCCACGTGTTTTTCCGGGATTGCATCATTGTCCGGACTGTTTTCCTGTGCTGGTTCGGCTTGATGACCTCGTCCGTTGGGATCATTATCCTCGGGGCGTCTGCTCCGAACTGTGTTCGGTGTGACCTGGTTCGTCCTGCTCCATCGCTGGATCCATATGGTCGTTGTTGCCTTCGGAGTTGATTGTAGTATCGATCCTTCTGGCACTCTTGTCACTATTTTTACTGTTGCTGGATTTAGAACGGCGTCTGCACCGTCGCTTTGGCTTTTGTCCGGCGGTTTTGTCGTCCGGATTGTCGCCTTTGTCCTCTTTGGGCGTATCCACCATGTATATGTTGTGTGACGAGGGGGAAGTCCGGCGCCCCATAGATTCCGCATCTTCTCTTGCATCGTCGTCCATACCGTCGATGTCTTCGGAGTCGAAGTCAGGCACGTCGGTTAAATCATCGATCGTGGCTATGAAGTGGGTGGTGGGTGGGCAACGAATTTCTTTGTCGTCTGCTTCCCACTCGAACCGAACATAGTTTGGCCCAGAAACTTCTGTCAAAGAGAGAGTCTTCAATGAGTTTAGCATGTCGCCAAAGGGCGAGTGCTGAAAAATGTCCTCGGCGGTGAACTCCATTACTGGAGCCCAACCTGGCTCGGGAGATCGCGGACCGGACTCAACATCCGGGTATGAATCCGGGGGTCCAGAGTCATAGGCCGCCGTAAAGGTAAGGCCCGTGTTTGGTTCCATTGCCAATGAGTGCGCGACCTGCAGGGCGGGGTCCAGCCCTCCGTCCCCAGGCAACGCAGCATGCTCCGGATTTAGGTCCGAGGCTAATGCGGAGGTGATACCCCGAGCTTTGTCCGGCAGCAGGTCTAAGCCGTGCTCGTCGTGATTGTCCGGCATCGCGTTATTGGCGATGGTTGAAGGAGCCATCGAGCCCAGCAGCGACGACACAGAGGAACTCTCAATGAAAGCACCAATGTCGGTGTCAAAACCGGCAGATCTTGGGTAGGGGGTCCCGATCTGTGCGTCAAGGCTGATGGTAACAAGAAGTAAGGGACACAGGTGTTTACCCAGGTTCGGGCCCTCTCGATGGAGGTAAAACCCTACTTCCTGCTTGATTAATATTGATGATATGGGTAGTACAAGAGTAGATCTACCATGGGATCGTGGAGGCTAAACCCTGGGAGCTAGCCTATGATGGTATGATTGTCATTGTGATCGGCCTTCTAAGGACCAACCTCTCTGGTTTATATAGACACCGGAGAGGGCTAGGGTTTACATGGAGTCGGTTACAAAGAAGGAAATATAATATCCGGATCACCAAGCTTGCCTTCCACGCCAAGGAAAGTCCCATCCGGACACGGGCCGAAGTCTTGAGTCTTGTATCTTCACGCTTCAATAATCCGGACGTTGTACATAGTCCAGCTGTCCGGATACCCCCTAATCCAGGACTCCCGCAACGGGCACGTGAAAGTCGGGAGGGACCTCGTGGAACCCCGTGGCATCAAGCTCGGCGACAATGTGCGGCTCCCAGCCCATCAATGCCACGGGGATGGGCATCGGCGCGCCGGGCGACGGAGCCGAACGAGCGGGACAGGCGCGGCGTCTTCCCGCGAGGCCAGTTCAAGCTCGTCCCAAAGCGCCTTATGTTCTTGAGACTCCGGCTGGGTGTCTTCCTCAGGTAACTGGAACACTAAGGGCAGACTATCGTGATGCGTCATGGCGTACGTTTAGGTCACGCTAGTTGGAGGTAGACGACAGGAGAATCGGAGAGGAAGAGAGAGGATTGTAGCGATACCGGGTAGTGCGGGGTTGATTTTAAACTGCGGCGCTCACGACATTAAAAGTGGGAGCAGTTGGTGAGGCGGCGGAGCCTGGTCAAAGGGCTCGCCTCCCGGTGAGTCTGCACAATGGTCTGCTCGCACGCCTCCCTGACAGCCGGGCAGCGGTCTGCTCGCATGCCTCCCGTTGACTCACACGTTTCCTGGGAGGGCACCTATCGATGAGAAGCGGGGACTCGTGGTGGCACGTAAACGCCCACGGTTTCAATAGTGAAAGCGTTCGCCTTAACGTGACAGGTCTTTGTTCCAAAATACCTTGGCTCTTCATTTGTGCAACTTGTCATAAGCAGCTTGTCTCGAATTGAAGAAAAAACTTACGAAGTAATATTTGTGCCATATCACATGACCATGCTCAGTTTCAAGAATTTATGCTCACTTTCGGATTTTCTGAAATTTAAGATCAAAGATTCGAAACAATATCATAACCTGCATCATGCAATAAATTTTCAATCCGTACATCTGTCGTGTTGTAATTCTTAAGAAAGGATTTGGTCAAACATTTTGCTTAGTTAGACTTCAGACAAGTTATATATGCAGAGTAAAAGGATAATCCCTCCGTACCAGTGCATTGCCTGATATATTAACTCAAGTACTAGGCACGAACAAACGGGCTCAATTCTGTGCTCATCCTAGTGTAGTAGTAGTAGTACTAGGCAATGCAGTTAACGGGTGACCTTGACGAGCGGCGACCGAGGGAATTGAACGTTTCTCGGCACGGTAGGTAACGTTGTCTAGTTACTAAAGCATCCCTCCGTTGTTCATCGGTAGTCATTATGGACCGGGGACATGAGGGGAATTTCCTAGGGCTGGAATTCTGGCCGCCAGATATTTCGACTTGAAATGCTGAGGCTCGACTGGTTGGGGTTGCCTAATGTGCGTACCACGCACGCCACCGAAGGACACGAGCCCGGTTTTTTTAGGATGAACACGAGCCAAGGTCTGGCTAGTACGCCGTTGGGTCCTACCATTCGAGAATACGAAAGGAACCTTTTAAATTGCTGAACCGATCTATGTGTATTACAATACCCGTATTTTCCTTGCAAATACTAATCTCAACATGGTAATTGATTTATGACGAGTTGTTGAATTAGAGTGAGTTTGTGATATAGTGATCTCAATGTGGATTTCACATTTCATGGTATCCCTAGTAAGTTTTCCAATGCAGATTCAAATTTAAAAGATGAACAATACAGAGGTGAGAAAACTTTGTATGTATCAAGCATATGACCACACACACACACACACACACACACACACACACACACACACACGCACGCACGAACACAACAACAATCCAATAAGTATAGTGCATCTATTTTTCCAAACCATGCATGTATGACACAAATTCAAAAATACTCCTTCTATTCCTAAATACTAGTCTTTTAGAGAGTTCAACAAGTGACTACATACGGAAGAAAATGAGTGAATCTAGACTCTAAAATATGTCTATATACATCTGTATGTGCCAGTCCATTTGAAGCCTCTAAAAATACTAATATTTAGGAACGAAGGGAGTAAAATGGAAGACATACATGGTCCTCAGTTCAATATTTAAAATGAACATGAAGCTGAAACATGAATATTAAGTCTAGCACTACAGTACATGCAAATGTTGTGTTTCGGGGGAGCTATGATTGTCGGGGGTCAACCCCTCGACCTTAGATAAAATTGTGGAGCTCTGTTTAGGGTTGTTTAGATTATATTTGACCCCACCCTCCCATCCACCGATTGGTTTGTGCACCCCCACCCCTCCTCCCCGAGAGAATATCATGTGCCCCCATACCTTAGATGCTATATGCCGATATGAGTTGCTTGGAGCTTGTAGATCTAAGATATAGCAGCTCACGTGATGTGTCTTAAAATTTTGCAGGAAACCTTGATGAGTTTGAGAATTGCACACAATTTTTACAAAAACTACTTAGATGCCCTTTGATCCCATATCCAACGACCTCGAAGCTCCTATCACCATAGCATCTAAGATGAAGGAGGACATCATATTCTCCTGTATGTAAGAATATCATGTGCTACCACACCTTAGATTCTTTGGTGATACAAGCTCTTCGGACGCGTTGGATTTGTGACCCAACACCTCCTCGGTGGTTCGAATGGTTTTTTGCAGAAAAGCCCCAAAAGAGTTCGGCCACTGCTTACAAGCACAAAGACTGCTCAGATGCCATTGGATCTTAGATCAAACGACCTCCAAGCTCGTATCACCGTAGCATCGATCCAAGCTGCGATAGCTCCTTATGTTTTCTCGCACAGGAGAGTATGAGGTGCTCCCGCACCGTAGATTCTATGGTGATACGAGTTCACTGAGATCTAACGGCCCACGGTAGGAGGTTTGAACGTTTTTGCAATATACTGCTGATAGAGTTTGGGAAATGCGCAGAAAGTACAAGTACTATGCATGTGCCATCTAATCATCGATCATACGACCTAGATGCTCATATCACCGTAGCGGGTAATTAAGCTACGGGAGCACCTAATATGAGCACCGGGAGCCGTTGGATCGAAGATGCAGCGGCACACACGAGGCCTGAATGTTTTATTTGCAAAAAAACCTTTGGAGAGTTTGGAAATTGCGCATAATTACAAAGACTACTCCCAAGCCATTGGATCTCACTTCCGACGGTGTAAAGACTCGTATCACCATAGTATCTAAGCTGCGGGGTGGATGTGATATTCTATGCTGCTGTCATTTTTGTTTGTAAACTTGCAAAATACATGTAACTCGTGCCGTTACTTGTCTAACCGCGCAAAGCGTTTGTTCAAAAAAACCATCCTACACTAAAATATCGGAACAACACACGGGGGTCCCACTTGTCATTAATCAAATTTGGACCTAAAACTAACAAATCTAAAAGACGAGATTCGAACTGGCAACCTGGACTACAAAGCGTAAGTCGATAGCCTGAAAAAACGAACGGTTGTTGGCTTTGTCCCATAACTTGATTTTATACAGTACTTGTGCTGAGTAGAGTAGAGGGAGTGCCTCGTCAACACGTGCATGACCGTTGTCTCACTTACTGGTGGGTCCCAGGTCTGCGATCTCAATCTCTCTTCTCTGCATCGTCTAACCTTTGCACGGGCACACACAAAGAGCGGCGCTAGCTTGCTGTGGTGTTATTACAACTAAAAAAAGCTTGGAAAATAGAAGAATCGCCTAGAACAAGAGACGTTTTGGCTGGTCGAGACGGAGCTAACCACATCTATCCTCCATGCCACGTTCGCATGATGAAGCTGTGTGGCTAGTGGGGTGTTTTCGACCGACTAGCTGGGTCCCGAGGTTGAACCATAGGTACTACGTCTGATACAGTATATTTTTTGACGCACATTTTTCCTCCGTGCCAAAACGTGGCACACCCTAATGCGCGGTTTCGGGGTCCTCCCGGGTGGTGCACGCATATATTCTTCCTGACGTGGGACGCCCTACCGCACATTTTCTAGGTCCTCATCGGTCGTAGCGCCGAAGCAAGTAAATGAGTCGTCAAATCACGAAAGACCACCTTTCCCGCCGAGTACATCAGTGAAGCACGGTGGCTAGCTAGCTGGGCTAGTTCGACTGATTAGCTAGGCCGCCGCCACATTTGTTTTTTCACCCCTTTTTTTATCTACTTGCCGGCATGTAAATTTAAATATCCACCGCGGCGTTGCTCTGGTGTTTGGGTGCGGCAGGATTTTTAATTTTTTGATTGACGGGAGCAGGCGCGGCAGGATTTTAAATTTTTGATTGACGGGAGCAGGCGCGGCAGCAATTAGTCACGATGACTCCGCCTGTAAAAACCCACTGCTCCCTGATGTGAGAAGTCGTCGACTGGTGTTTAACCGTGGTGAAAACCAAAAGATTCCCCGCTCCCTCCGCCTTACCGTAGATTGCTTTGCCTTTCAGCCGTTTCCCCCCCTTTGCTTCCTCTCCCCATTGCGTCTACCTGGTGCCATGGCGGCGCAGCAGATCACGGAGTCCGAGTTGAGGCGCCTGACATAGGAGCTCCATGCCAAGGATGCGGAGCTCAGGGCCAAGGACGTGGAGCTCCGTGAGCTCAAGGAGGAGAGGAGTGCCATGCTCCTCCGTTATGTGCGGGAGTTCACGGAGCTTCAAAAGCAGCATGTGTCCACCACAAAGATGCTCGAGGCGTCGGTGGCGTTGCTGCAGAAAGCGGGAGATACGGTAGTCCTTCAGGGGAGCCGACCGGAGCGCGAGCGGGCCGATCGTGACGAGGTCCAGGATCGCCTCAGCTACTTGGTGAACCAAGTTGCCACGCAAGTGTTGCGGCTGCGCGATGCCTACCGTGCACCTTGAGAAGCAGAGGGACTTCGGTGGTGTTTAGGTGCCCTCTGCATGGGCATGTCCATGTCTCGGCGCAACATGACCGTTGGATCAAACTCAGACGGTGCAGATCAGTCACTGTAGCACAAAGCGTGTGGTTGTGTTTGGTTGCATTCTCATCTCAATATAGTTGTTTCCTCTTCGTGTATTTTTGTCAACCTACTAGTGTGGACTCCTGCACCCTTCATGCACTCTGCCAAACACCCAAAAGTGGGTCGAGAAGGGAACTTTGCTCCCATCCGTGCACCCTTCATACACCCTGCCTAACACTATTCGTGCTTCATATGGTTCATGTTTCATGGAGTACTGAGCACTGTACTCTCCGTCTTATTTGTGGACCTAGTTCATTAACTTTGATCTCACCGTTCATTGTCGATCGGACAGTCGAAAAAGTGGTACTATGTTACATATAGGAGTAGTTGACATGCGCACAACATCATTTGTTATCGTCATATCTTACTACACTAGCAACAAGATTGTGTAGTACTGACGTATGAACCACTACACATGCCTAATAGTAGGAGCACTGTGTATGTTCAAGTGGCTGCCGTGTTTCGCACTCCTCCGTCGTAAGAGTGGAAACGCTTGGTGTAATCATTTTTTTCCAGAATGAAAAACAGTGGACATGCTCTACCATGCGGATCCTCCTCCAGCCATGCACTAAATTACTCACTTTCGCCGACGTGTGGGACAGCCAGCACCTGGGTCCACCAGCCATGCACTAAATTACTCCGTAGTAGAGTGACAGTAGACTACCGCAATCGAACCACCGCAGTAATGCCAAATGAGCCGTCAAATCACAAAACCCCCTCCTTTCCAGTAGTAAGTTGGACGGACGAAGCAACCATCATTTCACTCTTCGCTCTCAGCTTCCTCTCTTGAAGAAAACCCCCACTCGCTTCGCTTCTCCCTCATCTTGTTCCTCCTTTCACTTTTCTCTCTCAGCTTCCTCTCTTGGATGGATGCCGGAGCACCGGCCGACGTGATGTCTATGGCTCTGGCCAAAACCATCGAGGCTCATGGTACGAAGAAGCGCAAGCACCCCGCCGAGACTACCACAGACAAGCTCAAAGCCACCGCCCTATCCAAGCCCCCCTCTCCAGGATCCCTCATTAAGAAAGTCCAGGTAATGTCTCTTGTTGACGATCTTTTTCTCGATCTTGATCCTGTTTTTACATCTAACACGCAGTACTAGTACTGGTAGTACAACTTTCTGGGTGATCTTGCATGTGATTTTAGTGTGCCAAATGATGGTTCTAAATTCCTCTTCTGACCAAAACATGCGAGAGGTTGACACTGATTTCTTATAGATTACTTTCAACTACTCCGTCTGTCCCAAATTTCTTGTCTTAGATTTGTCTAGGTACAGATGTATCTAATACTAAAATGTGACTTGATACATCTGTATCTACAAAAATCTAAGACAAGAATTTTGGGACGGAGGGAGTACTTTATGAACATCAATGCTACCTTTTAAGAGGGTATATTTGCCTCAGTAACTTGTGTTATGGATATTGCATGTAATCCCTCGCTCTCATGCCTTTGAAGACATGTTCTAGTGTCTTTGTTCACTAATTTCTGCGTATATGTAGTCATATATGGAGTATAATATCGAAAATCATCTTATGTTTCTGAACGGAGGTAGTAATAAAATATGGTTTCGCTTTGAATTAGAACCAGGTCCGCGGTGGAGATGAAGTTCTCAAAGTCATGCCGTGTGAACTGGAAGACACGATGATGAGTTCTACCGCTGAACTATCCAAATTGTGTCATTGTCGCCACGTGTCCTAAACTAGTGTTTTCCTATAGCATTGTTGTCAGCGTGTTCTCGAGGCTGTACTTGACCACAACAATTTCTCGGCTGTGCCTTCGACACTGAAGGGTGTGGTTCTTGTAAAGCTTCCCAACAAATCTGATGCGGCATGTCTTCATCATCATGTTTATGAGTGGAAAGACCACTGTTAGGTTCTCCAAGGTTGACAAGATGGTGATGGTGCATGTAGACATCTCACACTATGTCCATGGCCTAGTCAGTTTTGCGGGTTTAATCCCGTAGGTCGGTGGCAATAAATATTCTGCAGAGTTTAGTTAGTGCAAATTTGCTTGTCTGTAGTAAGTACTATTGTTCAGAACTTGATTTGTGTTTGTGAACCCTGTATTGTTTATTAGTACTGCCGCTTTTGGTGTGTGGTCAGTCCTGAGAACGGTCTATGTTAATGTCTGTCCACTCAATTCAGTCTGTATATTTTGAAGTATCCATATCATATTTTTTGTGAGGACGGTTTATCAATTATTGTTACACTCCAATATCTGTATGCATTACAGGGTTTATCGCACCCACCAGGATTTCCAGTCCCATGGATGTTCGGTCCATACGATTTGTCACGACCTTTGACTGTCTCCGCTTGTGGGAGTAGTCGGGCCTCTGCATGCCACGCGTAGTTGGACGATCAATCTTCCGCTTAGTACTTCAACATAGTGATTTCCTAGTAAGGATTCGTGTCACATCAAGTAAATCTTATTGATTTACTGTCTAAATCTTATTGATTTAATGTCATGTTTTCTTTCTTTTCCTGCAATTTTATGATGCAGGTTTTGCCACGTGACATTCATCACAGAATAAACCGTTTGGTTTGCTCTACGATGGCTATTTTTGCAGGTTTCACTTCTTATGTCGTGTTAGTAACAAAGTCACTGTCCATAACTTATATTAATGGAAAAAATTGGATCAGTCTGTTGTGTGAGTACAAGCTGAATCCCTATGATGAACTGCCGTTTGGTATAACAAAAACGCCACAATTAGTCCTTCTCGCATTTAAAAGAAATGAAGAAAAAAACTGGATCATAGTCATGGATCCTAGTCAAGTTAGAAAGCTGATCATAGCAGACCAGACACGATCGCCGCTGTCTCGCATAGATCGATCACCGGCAGTTGCTCTACCACTAACAGCGGCAGCAGCTCAGTCTGATCCAGCTGAGGATTGGGCACCGACCACGCCGGTGGATCGATCGATCTACCGGAGGATCGGGCATCAACACCGCACCGCTGCCCGACACCGCACCACTCTACAAGGAGCACCATCTCCGGCAAGAAGAAGCGACTTCAAAGACTGCACCAACACTTGCACTTGCATCTGCTCCGCCCGCAGTTGCACCGCAATGACTGGGCTGCAGTTCACACTTCATATACCAAAGTCCTTATAAAAACCAACATGTCCACCTTCTTGGTAAGCATTGGCCGCCCAAGTGCTTCGTTCTTTTTTATTTCCATGTTGTTTCACATGATTCACTGTGTTGATCTAACTGTTTGGGTATGTCCTCTTGTTTGCAAACAGAGAATTCCTAGAGCAACGAGGGAGTCGCTCAACAATCCGGCGCATCATGCCAAGTTTCTCTTACCATGCACAGCCTTGGTGTGAATGAACCTGCTTAATATACCGTAAGTACAAAGGATTGTCGCATGATGATTGATGCTAAAGGATGGTCAAGGTTCAAATCTAAATCATATCTTGCGGTAGGGGATGATGTCAAAATCGAACTTACTTGGCAAGGAGAGCTGGTCCAAATCAACTTTGAAATTCTTCAGTAGCAGCACGCAACTGCCGAACTGATCTATCCTCCGAGAGATTTTGATGTAATAATCTAGCATGGTGAAACAACTGTCCTGTGTGTATAAGTAGTACGACAGTATTATTTATCACATGGTATATTGTTGATAGAATTGCAACTCTGATTGCTGGTTAGGAACTGTCGTTCGATTTCATTCCAACAGCTGTCGTGCTTTATTCAATTTTGTGTATTCGCCTTGCGACAACATCTAAAACCAGTGCCGTACCGATCGCTTGCAATATGAAAAGCGCTGAGGTAGAACACATGGTCCCGCAAACATGCAGGGTCGGCCTGTGGCCCAAAGTCTAGAACCGTGAGCCTATCTGAGTATTATATTCTCAGCTGAACCCCCATAATGCCCGTGCGTTGCAGAGGGAGTATATTTCTCGGCAAGGTGAGCCTGTGATATAAAAGATTTGTATATTTCTTTACAGAGGGGGTATCTCTCTGTCAAAATATATATTTATGTGTAACTAGTTACTCCTGTCTTTCTACTTCCTTTCGCTGATATGTGGGGCAACCGACAACGGGGTCCATGTCGGTGTCAAAACTGGCGGATCTCGGGTAGGGGGTCCCGATCTGTGCGTCTTAGGCTGATGGTAACAGGAAGCAAGGGACACAATGTTTACCCAGGTTTGGGCCCTCTCAATGCAGGTAAAACCCTACTTCCTGCTTGATTAATATTGAAGATATGGGTAGTACAAGAGTAGATCTACCACGAGATCGTAGAGGCTAAACCCTAGAATCTAGCCTGTGATGGTATGATTGTAATTGTGATCGGTCTTCTAAGGACCAACCTCTCCGGTTTATATAGACACTGGAGAGGGCTAGGGTTTACATGGAGTCGGTTACAAGGAAGGAAATACAATATCTGGATCACCAAGCTTGCCTTCCACGCCAAGGAGAGTTCCATCCGGACACGGGACGAAGTCTTGAGTCTTGTATCTTCATGCTTCAATAGTCCGGACGATGCATATAGTCCGGCTGTCCGGATACCCCCTAATCCAGGACTCCCTCAGTAGCCCCTGAACCAGGCTTCAATGACGATGAGTCCCGCACAGATCCTTGTCTTCGGCATTGCAGGCGGGTTCCTTCTCCGAATACTCCAAAGTAATTATCGAACACTTGAACCGTGGTCCGGATCCACAAAATGATCTTCACATGCCACCGTGAGAGAGAATGGTATTTCACAAATGCAATCTGCTGACAACTTTTTAGGCAACGCGACGTGTCATTACGGTCGGGTCATTATTTGAACCATTTTCCCACAACCGGCCACAGCGCATATTGCGAGGCGGTTTCCTTGACACATCTTGTCAAAGCAGAGATCGTGTCCCCTTATCACGGGATTCTCATCAATACGAGTATGGGAAATCCCACCACGGCATCAATAGTGGCGCTTGGGAAGCAAGCGATTCCCAACGAGCAAGTGGGGAGGCACACCGCGTTCGTCGCCTCTATAAAGCGATAAGAGTTCCCCATTTTAACCCACGCCTTCTTCCTCCTTTGCCCACTCTTGCCCCCTCGAGCTCCAGCGCCCAAGCCCAAGTCTTCTCCGCATAGCTAAACATGTCCGGAGCAGGCGGAAAGTGGGTGGCTTCCACCGTGAGGGAGAAGCACATCGCAAATCTTCGGGCGGCCGGATACTTGGCCGCAGACATTGCGCACCGGCTACCGGACGCTGGGCAGGTCATTCCGACCCCGGGACCCCACTAGAGGGTCATGTTCGTCGCCCACTTCGTCCGTGGACTGGGGTTTCCACTTCACCCCTTCGTCCGCGGGCTCATGTTCTACTACGAGCTAGATTTCCATGATCTAGCCCCGAATTTCGTCCTCAACATCTCGGCGTTCATCGTCGTATGTGAGGCCTTCCTCCGTATCAGGCCTCACTTTGGCCTGTGGCTGCAAATCTTCTGCGTGAAGCCGAAGATCGTGAGCGGCCAGCAAGCGTAGTGCGGAGGGGACATGCCTAATGTCACATGGCTTGACGGCTCCTTTGCGGAGACCGTGAAAGGGTGGCTATCGGGGTCGTTCTACATCACCGAGCTGCGTGGCGCCAACTGGGCAGCGGCCTCCGATTTCCGATCTGGAACCCCCATGCGGCTCACCTCCTGGGAAAAGAAGGCTCTGGCCTGGGGTGAACCTAGAGAGTTTACGGGGCTCCAAAACTGCATCAAGAGCATGAAGGACAAGAACATCAAGCTTGTCAACATTATGCAGGTCATGCTCGTTCGCCGGATCCTGCCGTGCCAAAGGCGGGCATTCAATATGTGGGAGTTCGTTCCGCCCGAACACCAGACGCTTCGGAGGCTTTACGACATGACGCATAAAGGTGCATGGAGGGTGTTGTTCAAGGCCTCCGAAGTACCTCCTTCCACATCCGAGGACCGCAGACTTCATACAGCGCGGCCCCCGCGTCCGGTGAGTTTTGGGACTTCCACCAGATTCGGTTTTCCCCATACATTCATGGGGGAGTCTTAAGTATTTGTGTATATTTGATGAGGACTATGTGGAGACAGCGGAGCAGATTGACTATCCGGCTCCGCTGCCAGAAGATCCAGCTGATGCTCTCCTGACGAAGATGCTGATCCCGGCGCCCTACAAGGCACCAGAGAAGAAGGCCGAAAAGAAGGCCCCGGGGACAAGGAAGGGTCTCCTCCGTAAGGTTGTGCCGGAAGCCTCATCCGAAGACGACGAGGAACACTCCTCCCCCGAAGAGGAGGAGGAAGAAGAAGAAGCCGCCCCATCGGAAAGGATGAGGGGCCTGAGGAGACGGGCCATGGGGCCGGGAGAGGCCCTCGACGCAAGGCCGTCATACCCACGTCGTCCGATGATGACGAAACAGATTCCTCCCGTGGAGGCGGGGGGAAGCAAGAAGAAACTCTACCACCCCGCACTGGGGAGGAGAAAACGAGGAAAGCCGCCCCGGGGGGGAGGCTGGGACGCCCAAGAAGGGAAAGACGTCCCTTCCGGACTACTCCACCACGGCCGCTCATAGCGAGGAAGAGTGGCTGCCCAGGGGGAAGCCCCTAGCGCGATCGTAAGTGTCCGCACTCTATCGTGATTTTACTTCATAGTTGTTTAATGACGCCGAACATATATGCAGTCCGGCCAGGGCTCATCCGGAGGTGTCGTCTTCGGATGGGTCTCTGAGCGCTTCAGAGATGAACTCCCTCCCGACGGCCACCACTCCTTAGCCTGCGGATGACACGGAGGTGTTGTCCCGAAGGTTCCCCGAGCGGGGGGAGGTGACCCTAGAGACGCCCCAAGGCGAAGTTCCAGATGTCGGACAGGC
The DNA here is from genome assembly GCA_021605145.1 of Aegilops bicornis. NCBI lineage: Eukaryota > Viridiplantae > Streptophyta > Magnoliopsida > Poales > Poaceae > Aegilops > Aegilops bicornis. The sequence goes on from CM038672.1 coordinate 580,316,567, forward strand.
GGGATTCAAGATCCCCGCGGATCGCGTCGATGAGAGCCGCAGCAAGGCGGATTCTCGACCAAACACCGTTCCGGAACCCTTGACGGTTCCAGATTTATGCGGGCATCCCCTCGTTAGGGAGGGCGAGCCGTCCGTGCCGAGGACTTCTGTCGCGCCAGCGGTGCCGGATAGTCTGGTGGAAGTGCTTCGAGGCGCTTCCATGGATGACGAGCACCGTACTCTTATGAGTGCGGTGATTCAAAAGGTTCTGTCCACCAAAAGCGGACTAACCGAAGCCTGCACAAGCCTCCTGACGGGCTTCGAGGTAAGTAATAAAAATGTGTGAAATTACCACCCGATAGGTAGTAGCCCCTGATACTCTGTTTGGTGTTCAGAAAGAAAAGCCAAATGGAGGGTCAATTATAATCGCAGGAGGCTAATAAGAGTTTATGTGAATAAGCAGGCCGTGCTGCTTGCCGCTGCTGCCCGCACAGCCGAGGTTGCCGAACTAAAGCGGGACCTGGAGCAGGCGCAGGGAGAGCTCGACCTCACGAAGAGGCGACTCGAAGAGAGCGAAGGTGAGTGATTCTCTGCTCTTATGTATGTAAAGATAGATGAAATTGTTTAGTCTGACGACGAAGCGTCAGGATCGTGTAACAGTGGTCCACCGCCAAGTTAAGGCCCCTCAAGAAGGCGCTATCTGAGGCCGAAGACAAGGCGGCCTTGGAATGCAAGGAGCGCGAGAAGCAAAGTGCTAGAGTGGGCGAGGTACAACAAGAGCTCCAGGACCCCGGCAAGAAGTTCGAGTCCGTGGAGCATGATCTGAAGGTGCAAGAAGCTAAGCTTGCGAAGGCCCTTGTGAGTATGAGAGACGCCAAGGTCGAAGCTGAGAAGGCACAACAGGAAATCCAAGAGGCCAAAAAGATAACGGCGGGTAAGAAATTCTTTATGCGAAGCAAACATGTGGAGGAGGCGTTTCTTTTACTTACCCGAATTCGGAGCTCTCCAGGGGCATTCTTAGATCTGCCATGCAGCGTCTCAGACACCGCGGAGTTCTACCGTGCCGAGGAGGGGAGCTCAACGGAGAAGCTGTTCTGGTCCCAGTATGCTGAGGCCGAACATCCGATGCCTCTGAGTGACCAACTAAAGCAGTTGGTCGATCTCCACAGGGCGGCCGAAGTGGCTATGAAATATTTCATAGTCCGGAAGTGGCCTGGTGAGCCCCTGCCCACTAGCTACTTCGGCCTGATCAAGCGAATGGTGAATGCCTGTCCGCAGCTTGAAGTAATCAAGCGATCCGTTTGCATTGAGGGTGCCCGCCGGGCCTTTGCCCGTGCGAAGGTGCATTGGGGCAAGCTGGATGCGGAGAAGCTGGTGAAGGACGGGCCTCCGGAGGGCAAGACGCATCGCCATCCCGAGAAGTACTATGATGGCGTTATGAAGGGCGCTCGTCTCGTGGTCAACGAATGTACTAAAGACAAGATCTTTGACTAAATGTACCTCTGCCGCTGTTGTAATTTAAGGACGGAGTTGCCTGTGCTATGTAGCACTGTTTTTATTTAAAATATTACCATCTGTGCGGTGGTTTATCAAATTCTGAAAGTAGGCCAGTCGCCGGCTTCCGCCCCCACGTACCTAGTACCGGGGTGTTCCTGGAAAAACCCGGATACTCTTTAACCAAATGTTTGGTCCCTTAAGGACGTATCCGACGCAGCGAACAAGGCAATCGGACTATGTGGCTTTATAACTTTCACTTAGCCATAGAAGTCTATAATTTGAAATTTCGGCGAAGCCCCTAGAATTCGGAGGGCCGAATTGGGGCGCTATATACGGCTAAATCGGACAAGGCCGACACATCGCCTAAAGCGGAAAAAATCTTTAAGGATTTTAAGACCTCTCGAACAGCGACTAGCTCTTGCCTCATCATGCCTATCAGTTTTCGGCTTTCTCTACTGAGGTGCTTGTCCGGAAGAACCGGGACACAATCGCAGTAGTTCTCCCTGCACTACCTTAGCCGATATAACGGAACGTAAGGCACCAAAACAAGGGAGTCGGGCTAACCCAACTGTAGACCCAAGACATGATTCGGAGCTGATGCATATAGTGCTATAAGTTCGGGGTGCCGCACTGTTTAAAGTGTTCAGACTTTATTTGCCATAGAACAGGGCACCATAGGGAGCCCCTGGCAAACGAACCGTACCAAAGTGTACGGATGCAATATCAAAGAAACATTTGTAAGAAAAATGTTCAAATAAGAATAATGAGCTGACGCTATATATAATCTCCCATTGATGAAAATACGTTTAAGCGTATGTTTACAACGAATGAATTAAGCATTGATAAATAGGACTATTTAGCATGGATATATAAAAAAGGTATAACGATCATAAATAGATTCCACCTGGGTGTTTCCTTCTGTGCGCGAAGCCTGTTGCCTCCTTGGTTTTCTCTCCTATGTAAGTCCGACAATCCGGCTCTTCTGAAGAGGCTGCTCTAGAGCAATGTCCTGAAAAAGAAGAAGGACATGTTATGAAGGTATGTGGCGGTTATCCCGCACTTTTGACTGAGTTGTTGTTGCGCCTGCGCCTACGCCCATGGTATCTTGAGTGTGTAACTGTGTACGCGTGGCACGAATGCTGCTTTGATGGGGCTTAAGCGGAGGCCGGACTGATAGTCGCGCTCTTGGCGTGCCTGATGATCCTGTTGCGGGGTGCTCCGGACTCTCTTGACGGTGCTTGAAGTTGTTGTCGCTGGATTGGTTTGTCGGAGGAGGCCACATTGTACTTCCACCGTGAGGGCTGCAATATGCTCTTCTGTTCAGAGAGAGCGGTCCATATTTCCGTTCACTGTTATGACCCCGCGTGGTCCTGGCATCTTGAGCTTGAGGTATGCGTAGTGTGGTACCGCATTGAATCTAGCGAATGCGGTTCGTCCGAGCAGTGCGTGGTAACCACTGCGGAAAGGGACGATATCGAAGATTAACTCTTCACTTCGGAAGTTATCTGGAGATCCGAAGACCACTCCCAATGTTATAGAGCCCGTGCAACGGGCCTCTACTCCAGGAATCACACCTTTAAAGGTGGTTTTGGTGGCCTTGATCCTTGAAGGGTCAATGCCCATTTTGCGCATTGTGTCCTGATAAAGCAGGTTCAGTTGCCACCGGCCCATACGGACTCGCGTGAGGTGGAATCCGTCGATGATTGGGTCTAGGACCAATGCGGCTGAGCCGCCGTGACAGATGCTAGTAGGGTGATCCCTACGGTCAAAGGTGATCGGGCAAGCTGACCATGGGTTAAATTTGGGGGCGACTGGCTCCATCGCATAGACATCCCGCAGTGCTCGCTTCCATTCTTGCTTGGCAATGTGCGTGGCGTAAATCATGTTGACCGTTTTCACCTGGGGGGAAATTTCTTCTCTCCCCCCGTGTTCGGACTACGGGGATCTTCGTCATCGTCGTTGTGTAGCCCCTTGCCCTTGTTTTCGGCATTTATTTTGCTGGCCTGTTTGAACACCCAGAAGTCTCTATTGATGTGGTTGGCTGGCTTGTCCAGGGTGCCATGAATTTCGCACGAGCGCTCCAGTATACGGTCTAGACTGGATGGTCCCTGATTATTTCTTTTGAATGGCTTCTTTCGCTGAACAGACATGGATCCGCTAAATCCGGCGTTGACTACCGTGTCTTCAGTGCTATCGCCGTTGTTCCGTCACTTATGTTTATTATGCCGTGGCTTGTCGTTATTGCCGCGGCCATCCGGAGTGCCAGAATGTGGCGTAGTGCTGCTGTGAGCCAACCAGCTGTCCTCGCACACGCAAAAGCGGGTCATTAGTGTTGTGAGAGCTGCCATTGACTTGGGTTTTTCCTGGCCAAGGTGTCGGGCGAGCCACTCGTCATGGATATTGTGCTTAAAAGCCGCCAGGGCTTCGGCGTCCGGACAGTCGACTATTTGGTTCTTTTTAGTTAGGAACCGAGTCCAGAATTTCCTGGCTGACTCTCCGGGTTGTTGAGTAATGTGGCTCAGGTCATCGGCGTCCGGTGGTCGCACATATGTGCCCTGGAAGTTGTCGAGGAATGCGTCTTCCAGGTTTTCCCAGCTGCCAATGGAATTTGCTGGCAGACTGTTTAGCCAGTGTCGGGCTGGTCCTTTGAGCTTAAGGGGGTGATACTTGATGGTGTGTAGATCTTCTCCGCGGGCCATGTGAATGTGGAGAAGGAAATCTTCGATCCATACCGCGAGGTCTGTTGTGCCATCGTATGATTCAATGTTTACGAGTTTGAACCCTTCTGGGAATTCATGATCCATCACTTCGTCGGTGAAGCAGAGGGGGTGCGCGGCGCCTCTGTGCCGGGCTATGTGGCTACGCAGTTTGAATTGCTCTGGGTGGCTATGTTCGGCCCGGCCGGACTTGTTGAAGGTGTATCCGGCGTGACGGTCGTCTTCGCGTGCTGAGGCGCGCCCCCGCGATCCATAGATCGATCTTCGCTGTCCTGCTCTGTGTTCCAGTATATCTTGCAGGTCCTGCCTATTGCCCCGGGCCGTAGTATGTTGGCGTGGGGGTGCTGGTTGGTATGCGGGCTGATATGCCGTTTTATCCGTGCCACGAGGTGGTCGGTCAGCCGTATGGCGCTCGAGTCCGTTTTCCTCGGCTTCCAGGACTTCAGTCCATCTGTCTGTGAGCAGGTCTTGATCAGCTTGGAGTTGCTGCTGCTTCTTTTTCAGGCTCCTCGCAGTGGCTATAAGCCGACGCTAGAAGCGCTCCTGCTCTACGGGATCCTCAGGCATGCCGAACTCGTCGTCGCCGAGGCTAATCTCGTGTTCCAAGGGGGGCATGTAGCTGTCCTCCTCAGAGTATTCATTCGTCGCCTGTTCTTCTGGGCTGACCTGCTCATCCTCGTGTTCGGCCTTCTCGAAGGAGGGCTGATCAGGGTTGTATTCTTCTTCGGCACCATTCAGATTGTTTTCGTCTCCTGGGCCGGTATTGCTGTGGCGGGGCTTGGAGTGGCGCCGACAACGCCCATTCTTTGCTTTTTCCCTGAGGTTTTATCCTCCGTTGCCTCATCGCCATTTGTTTCCTTCGGAGTGTCCACCATATATATATATCATAGGAAGAGGTGGCTATCCACCGCCCAGTGAGCGGTGGTTCATGTTCTTCTCCTGCATCGTCGTCCATACCGTCGATGTCCTCGGAGTCAAAGTCCAGTACCTCGGTTAAATCATCAACCGTGGCAATGAAGTGGGTGGTGGGTGGGCAACGGATTCCTTCAACGCCTGCCTCCCACTCCAGCCGGACATAGTTCGGCCAAGAGCCTCCAGACAAAGAGAGACTTGAATGAGTCCAGCATGTCGTCAAAGGGCGAGTGCTGGAAGATATCCACAGCGGTGAACTCCATTACCGGAGCCCAACCTGGCTCGACCGCTCGGAGTGCGGATCGAACCAACGTCCGGATAAGAATCCGAGGGTCCGGAATCACAGGCCACCACAGAGGTAAGAACCGTGTTCGGCTCCACCGCCGATGAGTGTGCGACCTGCGGGGCGGGGTCCATCCCTCCGTTCTTAGGCAGCGCAGCCTGCTCCGGGTTAGGTCCGGCTATGCGGGGTGATACCCCGAAGCTTCGGTCAACAGGTCTAAGCCGTGCTCGCCGTGGACTGCCTGGGTGCTCTCGCATAGGCCCGAATCCATCGAAGATCAAGTCTCCGCGAATGTTCCGCCGTGTAGTTCAAGTGTCCGAACTCGATCTGGTGGCTGGGCGAGCTGCCGATTCGCTTCCAGATGGCCGAGCGAGTTGGCCCGCAGAGCGAAGCCGCCGAACACGAAGATCTGTCCGGGGAGAAAGGTCTCACCCGGGATCGTGTTGTTGACGATGACCGGAGGAGCCATTGAGCCCTGTAGCGACGGCTACGTAGGAACTCTCAATGAAAGCACCAATGTCGGTGTCAAAACCGGCGGATCTCGGGTAGGGGGTCCCGATCTGTGCGTCTTACGCTGATGGTAACAGGAAGCAAGGGACACAATGTTTACCCAGGTTCGGGACCTCTCTATGGAGGTAAAACCCTAGTTCCTGCTTGATTAATATTGAAGATATGGGTAGTACAAGAGTAGATCTACCACGAGATCATAGAGGCTAAACCCTAGAAGCTAGCCTATGATGGTATGATTCTAATTGTGATCGGTCTTCTAAGGACCAACCTCTCTGGTTTATATAGACACCGGAGAGGGCTAGGGTTTACATGGACTCGGTTACAAGGAAGGAAATAAAATATCCGGATCGCCAAGCTTGCCTTCCACGCCAAGGAGAGTTCCATCCGGACACGGGACGAAGTCTTGAGTCTTGTATCTTCACGCTTCAATAGTCCGGACGATGCATATAGTCCGGCTGTCCGGATACCCCCTAATCTAGGACTCCCTCAGTCCACATGCCATATGCACAAATTAGAGTGCACAACTTCACAGTAGACACACCCCGGTCGTAGCGCCACGGTAATGCCCAATGAGTCGTCAAATCACAACCCCCCTTCCAGCTTAAGCAAAGAAGTCGGACGGATGAAGCGCAATATTTCACCGGGCTGAATCCCTTCTCCCTCGTCTGCTTGTTCAGAGAAAACCCCCTCTCGGCGATTGCATTGGGTTTTCTCATGGAGAACTAGGTACGAATTCTTCAACTATCCTCGATAAATCCAAGTCCCTTGGACACAGGTAATCCTAGGATGGCAGCCGCTGCCGTTGATGCATTTTTCTTCCTACTGAATCTAGTGTGTTTCATTTGCAGTGCCCAAAGTGCGAGTACCCTATAGGTTTCTGCGCCCTCGGCGAGATGCCACACTTGTTCCTTCTCATCCTAACACAACATTTTGGAACGCACACAGTATGTTCCTAGAATCCTCTTCTCTATCCGAGAGGATGGTTTTTTTTTTGAACATGCTGTGTTCTCATATTATTTTTCCTGCAGTGTATTATTTGCTCTGCCAGAACACATGTACTCAAGATGCTCGGCCTTGCCATAACTGAATACACTAGTTTAATGGTCACAATGAAGACAAACCATGGATATAAGTTCCGAGTTGGGTTCATGAACCAAGAAGATTGCTGCTTTTTTTATGGAGGAACTTGGATAAACTTTCTCAAGTGTTACGAACTGAAAGTTGGCGCACGAATGTTGATGGAAATAGCAGAACCTGGTCTCATCTTCACTGTGGTCTTCCACCCCGACGTCGTTCCAATTGTTCATCCATGTTAGTTTTGTATCTGGTTCTTGATTGTTGCCTCGATTACTTCTTAATCCACCTATTTGGTCTAACTAATCACAATTTAACTTTAGAATTAGCAACGAATCTCTCACGAAGATGCTACTTCTAACTAATATTTTCTTATAATTGGTGGCACGTGTAGGTTTTTTCAAAGTTAAGCGATCTGCTCGTTTGTTACTCGTAATAACTCGGTTGTTACTAATGGCAATCAAGTTGACTAGATCGACATCCACAAGTTCCTACACTTTATTGATCGTCTTGAGGTCCTTGTGGGGCGTTTAAATGGTGGAAGGCCACGTGGGATATGAGTGCCACTGCTGCACTCGTTGAACAGGTCCAACTGTGTCGAGAAACTTATGGTATGAGCAGTTTTCTGTTATATACGTTATTCATAAACTATTGCTTATACACAGTTTTACAGCTGTGATCTTCTTGAAACAGGAACTGCCGAGTTCTATTGTTCCTATACGTATGCTCGACCATGGTCGGGTCAGACTTCGCTTGGTCACAACATGATGTTTATGTCGACCTACTCAATTCCCTTGGAGGTGAAAGGATACTTATTCATGGGTGGTCTCAAATAATGAAGGCCCGTCCATCTTGGAAAATAGGGCAGAAGATTATGTTCATGCTTTTCCATGGCTCTAAAGCGAATATCCTGTTTATTGACCACGTTGCGAGATGAAGCCGCTTTCAGAAGGTTGTGGATGCGTGGGGTGGTGCCTGGGCCTTGTCCTGGGGCTTGGCAGCCTCACCCTTGGTTAACTGTAGGCAAAGTAGCACTGTTCGAGGCTTGCTTTGTACGGTTGAACCTATATAAGTACTCATACTGCTTTCAGCTTTGGTTGTTAAGTGCCCTTGCTGGTTTCAGTAAAGGTTGTTAAGTACTCCTGCTGCTTTTACAGTCTGTCGTGTTTCTTCAGTCCTTTTCTTCCTCCAGCCGCCAAAACCAAACCAGCGGCCAAGGGCCGCCGCTTCCGCCTCCCACGGTTGGCTGCGCCAAGGCACGACGCCGCCCCACCGTCTCCTAAATCATTAACGCCAACGTCCTCCGCGCGCTTTGGTGCGCTCTCCGCGGCGCCGCCCTCTCGCGTTGTCAACATGGTCAACAAACAACAAGAATCGGCAGAAGTACATGGAGATGATGACAGTAGGGGCCCACCACGTCAGCCTATGGAAAAATAAAATGCTTCCTCCTAGTGTTTTCCTGACATCTGGGACCCACGACATTGTGAGCGTATATAGTCAATAGACAAGAGAACAGCACAAGATTGGATGACACCTGGGACGTAGCTACTCGGCAGTATTTTTTTGTTTGGTATTGTTGAGACGGAGCAGGGGTTTGAACTGGAATTTGTGGCCTGCCTAGCCCAGGCTTATATTTTATGTTCACCATGTGACCTGCCTAGCTATTTTTTCTTTGTGAAAATGAGCCCAGTTTTTTTTTCTGAAGAATACCCAATCCAGGCCTACTTATTTTTCTACGCCCTGATGGGCTGCAACTCTTTCAAGACGCGTGCAAATCTTGAAAGTAATATGAAATGGGTTGTAAATATAAAAACGGATGACAAATTGGCAATTACTTTATAATCTCTGATTTTTTTCACATTTTCACATTCCTATTTCACTGGGCATTAACCTAATTTAAATATATCTTCAAAGTACTTTAAATCTGGCTCAACATTTCGGTATTAAAAATAGTTTGGAACCCACAGAATATGCGAAATTGGCCCCGCCAACTAAAAACGATCGCAATAAAGTGCATCAGAAGTTGACAGGAGCTATATATAAATTATTTAAAAAAACAGGGAGTGGTCTGACTTGTAGGCCTGTTTAGTTGACGTGTATGCAACATTTTTTTTGTTATTATATACGTCAACAAACGATTCTAGCAGACGTAACCATTGGATGTCAATCCAACGGCCGTCGTGTTTCTTCAATCTCTGGTCTTCTTGCTCCAGCCGCCAAAGCAGCCAAGGGACCGCCGCTTCCCGCCTCCCGTGGTCGGTCTTTGCCGCAAGCAGCCTCGTGAGCCCCTACTACTCCCACCGCTGGCCAGTGCATCCCTCTACTCACCCACACCCCCTGTTATTCTGCGGCGAAGGCAGCCTCACACCGCAGCCGAACCGGTGAACCCTCGTACTCCTCTCTGCGCGGGCTTCCACTGCCGCGTCTTCCTAGGCCTCGCCGTCGTCCACCGCCATGGTGCTCTCGGCGCAGCGTGGTCAATGTGGTAAACGACCGACTTCCATCGGAAGAGTATCAGACGTGCGGAGAGGCCGATACCGGGTCCACGGCAGCCGCAAGGAAGTGCCTCCTTATCATGCGGAAAATAATTATTCCTCCACCTGACAGCAGGGACCCACCGGACGGGCCACCAGTATTTCTTGAAAAAAATGTTTGCCCCTGACTGCTGGGACCCATAGGACGGGCCACCATATTTCGCGAAAAAAACGTTCCCCCCGCTGTCAGCTCGGACCTACCGGAAGTGCCTCCTTATTACACACAAAAAAATGAATACCCCCCTGCTAGCTGGGACCCACCTTGGTGGGAGGCTGACTTGTGGGGCTACTAAGTTGACTGGGACGGATGCCTTTGTTAACTTTAGTCAATATGTGAACGATTCTAGCTCCAGTGACCATACGATGTCCATCCAACGGCCGTAGTGCTTCTTCAACCTCTGGTCTTCTTGCTCCAACCGCCAAAGCAGTGCCGGTCGTGTCACCGCTTCCTCGCCAGACGCGGGTCGGTTGTGATGCCGTGGAGGCCTCACCGCCCCTACTACTCTCACCGCTGGCTAGGCCATCCTCTACGCACCCACACCCCTGTTATTCTGCTGGCGACGACAGCCTCACACCGCATTAACGAAAGTGAACCCTCATACTCCTCTACGCGTGGGCATCCACTGATGCGTCTTCCCCGGCTCCGTGTCGTCCCCTTCCTAGGCCTCGCCGTCGTCCACCGGCCTGGTGCTCTCGGTGCGGCGTGGTCAACGTGGTCAAGGAATGGCTTCCATTGGACTTCGACTGTACATGGAGAGGCTGACAGCTGGGTCCACGGCCGCAGCAAGGAAGTGCCTCCTTATTACGCGGAAAATAATGATTCCTCCACCTGACAACTGGGACCCACTGGACAGGCCACTATATTTCATGGAAAAAACATTTCTCCCTGACTGCTGGGACCCACCGGCTTCATCTTCGCATGCAAGGAAGTGCGTCCGAAAAAAAAAAACGATTCACCCCCTGACTGCTCGGACCCACCAGCTACACATTCGCACGAAAGGAAGTGCGTCCGGGCAAAAAAAACAAAACAATTCGTCCCCCCCCCCGACTGCTGGGACCCACCAGCTACATCTTGCACGCAAGAAAGTGCGTCCGGGCAAAAAAAATGATTCGCCCCCCTGACTGTTGGGACCCACCGGCTACATCTTCGCACACAAGGAAGTGCATCCAAGAAAAAAAAAACGATTCGCCCCCCTGACTGCTGGGACCCACCAGCTACATCTTCGCACGCAAGGAAGTGCCTGATAGTCGGGACCCACCTGGTCGAAGCGTACGTAGCGTTGTCATTCTGGTCGCGAACGTGTACGTACATACTGGTCGTTGTAGAGGCGCGCACGTGTCGTAGTAAAGGCGCGCACGTAGCATGTACACGTAAGTACAACAGCTAGGGTGCAAGAAAGAAAATACGACCACTGTTGGGGATATAACTATTTGTGTAAGCCGCCCAGGAGGGGCCGGGTTACGCAAAGAAGACTCATCAGAAAGAAGCCCAAGGCCAAGCATGAAGATGGCAGTTCAATAAAGGTTCTAAGGCCCGCAGGCGGCTTAAGGCCCATAGTGGTAAACCGCGATGATGACATGACTTGTATCATAAGGTAGAATTAACTAGTCACCGAGCCGGACACTGTTTATGAGCCGCCGGACTCAGAGGTCAGAGGGCGGCCCACCCGTATATAAGGGGACGACCCGCTGGCGGCTTAGGGCAAGGAACAACTCATCGAGAGTCGGGCATAGTGTATCTCGCTCCCTGGTTACCGAAACCTCAAGCAATACCAACCCAACTAGACGTAGGCCTTACCTTTCGTAAGGGGCTGAACTAGTATAACTCTCTCGTGTCCTTTGTCCCGTTTAACCCCTTTAAGCTTCCTAGTTGCGATGGCTCCACGACTAAGTCCTTGCAAAAGGACATCTGCCGTGACAATTCCACGACAGTTGGCGCCCACCTTGGGGCCAGTGCACGGTGGATTTGAGTTCTTGAAGGGCAGCTTTGAAGGGCTCAAGGCATACGTAGTTGGCAGGATGACCAAGAGTCGCCGCGGCAAGATCTACATCGATGACAAAGGCTGGGGCCCCGACGCCGGCTCAATTGAGTATGGGTACCGGGTCCCCTTCGGCGGAATCCACATCTTCATCGGCCGGATTGGTGAGCCGGGCCCTGAGCCGGACAACTGCACCAACCTCGTCGAGACGACTCAGCGTGCGAGACCCGCCCGAGTTCAACCCGTCATGAAGCGTGCCTTCGTGGGCTGCATTCACGGAGAGGAACTTTCTGAAGGATCTGAAGATGGCGGTGAGCCGGCCGTCCTCTCTGACTGTGATTCGTCCACCGGTTCAACAGATTTGTTGTATCAAGTGCAAGATGGCGCGCTTGGGGGCTGTTCCAATGGCTCCAGTATTCCGGACCCCTATGAGCCGCCAAGCTGGGACGGAGTCTTCATGGCTGGGACTCAACCCGGCCAAAACTCTACAACTGCTGTAGCAATAACGTCCGGTCGAGCGGCCGACAGAGGCCCGTGGCGCCGCCGCTCAGATACTGATGGATCTCATGGATAAGCTTACGGCCCTGTTAATCGCCACGGTTATTCCTGCAAATAAAGATGAGCATAACGCAGAGGTGGCATAGGTGCGAGAGGAGATAGCTCGGGCCAAGGAGGCCTTGGCAGCTGAGGACAACAGGTTAGCTAAAGAACGGGCGGCTTTGGATGCACGGGCGCAGCAGCTCCAGTGCGAGGCTTTCCAGCTTAATATGAGCCTGAACGCATCTAATGAGGTGATGAGAAGGAGGCACCAGAAAAGTCAATCCCGTTTGCCTCCGGTTTACGACCCTCGGAACCTTTTCGCTACACCCGGTGCCGGTCCTAGCAACCCGCCCAAATCAAATCAGTTCATGACAGCCGGAGCGGGAGGACCGGCTCAGCCTCGAGAGATGGCACCTCCTCATGGGAGTATGGCCCCGCCCCGCTATGTACCAACACCACCGGGTCACTTGTCCAACCCCATGGAGAACTTAATTGCAGCATCGGCGTGTTTGGCGGCTCTCCCAGTGGACGGTGATGATCCGACAGCAGTGGAGACCCGGAGGATCAGAGAACTTGTCCAGACGGCCCTGGCTCAGCAAGAGACTTATTCTTATAGCCGGGACAAGATTCATTTGACTTCTCCGCCTTGGTTAGCACCGCCTCGTCAAAACCAAGTCCTGCCATAGCAGGCACATGGAGTCAGAAGCTTTGTCAAGCAACGCCCAGCGCCGTAACCAGCCCGGTGGCTATAACCCGGTACAAGACCGAATACGTCTGGAGGACGAGCGGGCGGTTCAGCTAGCGGCTCAGCTAGCGGCTCAATAGCCGGCTCATCAAGATTTCCCATGGCATCCAACGACTTCCGTTGAGGCGGGAGTGGCTACTAGAGCCGGTGGTGTTCCTTGTTTAGTGCCGGTGCTGCGTGATGTACGTCTACCCAAGGACTTCAAGGGACCTTGAAAGGTGCCGAATTACACGGCCGACTTACAGCCCGGAGCATGGATCTAAAGGTATGAGATGGCCATGGAGCTATTGGAGGTCAGCGACGCAGCAATGGCTAAGTACTTCACCATGTTGTTGGATGGAATGGCCCGGTCTTGGTTAAAGGGTTTGCCGCCCAATTCCATTAGCTCATGGGCAGAGCTAAAGGCCCGATTTATCCAGAACTTCAAAGATACTTGCAAGCAATCTATGTCGATTGTGGACCTGACAAATTGTAAGCAGGAGGAGGGTAAATCCACAACTCATTGGGTACACCGGGTCAAGGAGATAATACATTCGTCTGATAAGATGGATGCCGGCTCTGCAGTCCTCATGTTGGAGAAGAATTGCCGCTTTGAGCCGCTAACACAGAAACTGGGGCGCCTTAAGCGTGATTGCAATGATATGGGTGCGCTGATGGCAACTTTTGTCAAGTACGCCGACTCTGATAGTACCATGGATCCCGCGTCTGATGAGGAAAAGACAGGGAAGGGAAAGAAGAATGACAATGGAAAGGGTCAGCAGCATAACCCGATGAATCAAGGACGCAACAAGCGTAAGGCTGAGGGTAAACCGGAGTTTGTGGCTAATGCCAATGCGCAGGGTAACAATCAGAGACGTAAGGGGAACCCGGCCCCTCGATCTGGCGGGTGAGGCCCATCTCTTGAGTAGCTACTCAATGAGCCTTGCCCGAGACACGGCACCCGGGAACGACCCACGACCCACTTATGGAAAGATTGCGCTATCATGAAAGCTTTCAAGAATTCCTACAAGTTTGATGGCAATCATGGATTGGGTAGCGGCTCAAGAGCCGGCGGTTTTCATGGCCCAGGCGGCGGTTCAAGTTCCGGCTTTCAGGGGAATTAAGGCGGTTATAATCAATAGCAGCCTGGTCAAGGGGGACAACAACAAGAGCAGTCAGGTTATCAAAGTCATCCGAAGCAGCTGAATAGTGGGCAGTATCATGTGTTCACCACTAGCTTATGCAAGCGTGACCAGAAGATTCATAAGAGGGCCGTGAACTCTGTTGAGCCGGTAGTTCCCCGTTACTTAAGGTGGTCAGAGCAGCCTATTGTATGGAGCAGGAAGATCACCCGCCCGGGTTGACAATCCGGCCGCTTAGCCTTGGTGGTGGCGCCGTGTCGGTGGATATAAATTTACCAAGGTACTCATGGACGGAGGTAGCAGATTAACATCCTCTATTACGAGGCCTTTCGACGCATGGGTTTGACCGACAAAATTTAAAGACATCCAACACCGCTTTTCCATGGGGTGGTGCCTGGTAAGTCGGCATACCCGGTCGGTAAGATTGAATTTGAGGTGGCCTTTGGAGATGAATATGATTCCAGGGCTGAGAAATTGACGTTTGAGGTGGTCAAAATCAAGAGTCCATATCATGCCCTGTTTGGGCGGCCGGCTTATGCCAAGTTTACGGCACGGCCGTGTTATGTTTATCTGCAGCTCATGATGTCGGGTCACAAGGGCACCATCACTATGCATGGGAGTCTAAAGGTAGCCTTGGAGTGTGAAGAAGGCGATGCGGCTTATGCTGAGTCTATTTGTGCAGCGAAAGAGCTAAAGTTTTATCAAGATAATGCTGACCCGGCGAATATGACCTCTCTGAAGAAGCCCACTACAGAGCATGACCCGGCATTGAAGTTTAAATCGGCCGCTGAAACGAAGCTTGTTGACTTTACTCCGGGCAACTCTTCTAAGCAGTTCAGCATTAGTGCCAACATGGATCCTAAATAGGAAAGCGCGCTCATCGAGTTCATCCGTGATAACCGGGACATCTTTGCATGGAAACCTTCTGACATGCCGGGCGTCCCGAGAGAACTCGCTGAGCACATTCTTAATATTGATCCAAGTATAAGCCCGGTCGAGCAATTTCTTCGTCGGTTCAATGAGGAAAGACGGAAAGCTATTGGAGAAGAGGTCGCCCGGCTCTTAGCGGCCGGGTTCATTGTTGAAGTTTTCACCCGAGTGGTTAGCTAACCCGGTGCTCGTGCTCAAGAAGAACGGCACCTGGCAGATGTGTGTGGATTACACGGACTTAAATAAGGCTTGTCCGGCTGATCCCTTTGCCCTCCCCCGTATTGATCAAATCATTGATGCTACGGCGGTTTGTGAGCGATTGAGCTTTTTGGATGCTTACTCTGGATATCATCAGATCAAAATGGCAGTTAAGGACCAGGAGAAGACGGCTTTCATCACTCCGTTTGGAGCCTTCTGTTATGTATCTGTGCCATTTGGGCTCAAGAGTGCCCAGGCGACTTATCAGCTATGTGTATAGAACTGTTTCCACGATTAAATTGGGTGCAATGTTCATGCTTATGTGGATGACATCATGGTGAAATCTAGGGAGAAGGAAACCTTGATATCTGATTTAAAGGAGACCTTTGATAATGATGATGCTTAACCCGGCCAAGTGTGTGTTTGGTGTGCCTGCAGGCAAGCTTCTGGGTTTTTTGGTCTCGAACAGAGGCATTGAAGCTAACCCGGAGAAGATCAAGGCAATCACCTGTTTGGCTAAACCGGCGTGCATCAATGATGTTCAGCGACTGGCGGGTCGTGTTGCTGCTTTAAGCCGGTTCATAAGCCGGTTAGGCGAGAAGGCCCTGCCGCTGTATCAGATGATGAAGAAAACAAACACTTGTGTCTGGAGTGATGCTGCTAATACTGCCTTTGAAGATTTAAAGAGACAGTTGTCTGAGCCGCCGGTCCTTGTGGCTCCCATTGATAGGGAGCCATTACTGTTGTATGTGGCTGCTAACGCACGAGCCGTCAGTGTTGCCATCGTGTTGGAGCGCAAGGAGGCTGGCAAGGAGCATCCGGTTCAACGGCCAGTTTACTACATCAGTGAGGTGCTCATTGAGTCTAAACAAAGGTATCCACATTGGCAGAAACTTGTTTACGCAGTGTTCATTGCAACCGGAAGCTGAAGCAGTATTTCCAAGATCATCCTATCACTGTGGTAAGCTCTGCCCCTTTAGGAGACATCATACAGAATAGAGAGGCCACAGGACGAGTCGCCAAGTGGGCCATTGAGCTTGGGCCTCATGGTTTGAAATATATGCCTCAGCATCGCTATCAAATCTCAAGCCTGTGGATTTTATCAATGATTGGACAGAGTTGCTACCGAGGAGAAGCCAGATAAGACATATTGGACTATTCACTTTGATGGGTCCAGGCAGTTAGAAGGCTCGGGGGCTGGAGTTGTTTTAACTTCCCCTCGAGGTGAAAAATTTTGTTATGTGCTCCGGCTTATGTTTCCTTGTACTAACAATGCAGCTGAGTACGAGGCCTTACTCCATGGTCTCCGGATGGCCAAAGAGATGAATTTGAGCCGGGTAAGGTGCTTGGGTGACTCAGATCTCGTGGCTCAACAGGTGTCAGGCAAGTGGGATTCCAAGGATCCCCTTTTGGCGGCTTACCGTCGTGAAGTTGATGTTGTGGCTGGGCAGTTCAAAGGTTATCAAGTGGAGCAAATTGATCAAAGGAAGAATGAGGCGGCTGATGCTTTAAGCCGGCTGGGATCTCAGCGTAAGCCGGTGCCGCCTAACACCTTTCTTGAATTTTTGCATAATCCTTCTGTCAAGATACCTAAAGAGGAAGAACTAGCGTGCTGCATCGGAGGCACAAATGGTGGCAGCTCTTCACGTCATCCCGGATTGGACAAAGGCCATATTTGGCCTATATGACCCGGGGAGAGTTGCTTGAAGATGAGACCTTGGCGAGACAAATCATCAGGCGGTCCAAATCTATGACGATTGTTCATGGCGAGTTACATCACCGCAGTGTCACTGGGGCGTTTCAACGTTGTGTGTCGCTCATGAGGGTCAGCAGATACTTCATGAGATCCATGAAGGAGATTGTGGTCATCATGCCGGCTCAAAATCTCTTGTTGCCAAGGCTTTCCATCATGGTTTCTATTGGCTGACGGCTCATGCTGATGCGGAGGATCTAGTCAGCAAATGTGACGGATGTAAAAAATTCTCACGACGTGCTCATGTGCCGGCTCAAGAGTTGACGATGATTCAAATTACTTGGCCGTTCGCAGTCTGGGGGCTTGACATGGTTGGACCTTTCAAGAGGTCTAAAGATAAAAAGACACACCTCCCGGTGGCAAGTGGATAAGTTTACAAAGTGGGTTGAGGCAGAGCCGGTCAGTAAGTGTGATGCAGCCACGACGGTTCAGTTCATGAAAAAGGTGATCTTTCGTTTTGATTTTCCACACAGCATCATAACTGATAATGGCACTAATCTCTCCAAGGGTGCCATGGAATAGTTCTGTCAAAGAGAACATATTCGGCTTGATGTTTTGGCTGTTGCTCATCCTCAATCCAATGGTCAAGCAGAAAGAGCTAATCAGGAGATCCTGAAGGGCATCAAACCCCGGCTCTTGGTCCCCCTACAACGGACTCCGGGTTATTTGGTGGAGGAGCTACCCTCTGTACTGTGGAGCATCAACACTACGCATAACAGATCTACAGGTTACACACCTTTCTTCATGGTGTACAGAGCAGAGGCAGTTCTGCCAAGTGACATCCAGCACGACTCACCCCGCGTGGCGGCTTACGTTGAGACTGATAACGAAAAAGCTCGTCAGGATGCACTTGACTTGTTGGATGAGGAGCGAGACTTGGCAATAACCCGCTCGATGATTTACCAGCAAGACCTGCGTCGTTATCACAACCGCCGGGTTAGAAGCAGAACCTTTCAGGAAGGCGACTTAGTGCTCCGGCTCATCCATGATCAGTCTGATATGCACAAGCTATCCCCTGCTTGGGAAGGACCCTTTGTGGTCAGCAAGAATCTGAACAACGAGTCATACTACCTTATCGATGTTCGAGAGCACAAAGACTCGCGTAAGTCGGAGGAGGAGACCCGCCGGCCGTGGAATATCGCCCATCTTCGGCCTTACTATACTTGAGCCACCGGATCTCAAGATGTATATATTTTTGACGATGTATATATTATATGAAGCAATAAAGCAGGACCTCTGTTCTTTCTTTTCACCCTCAACGGTTTACATGTATTCTTTATCGGTGGTGGAAACAACCAACAGGAGCGGATCATATCTCGAATCCGGCTTTCCCTTTGGTCCGCTTATGATCATATCTGAATCTATCCATGATCACTTGGGGGCTTCTGCTCAAACATAGGTCGTATTCGAACCAAAGAGAACATAGCTATCGATACCCACTTGATCGGCATACTGCCAAACCCACTTGGGGGCTTCTTGATCATACTTGAATCATAGCTTAACCCCTTTGGGTCTGACGTGGATCGTATTCGAATCAGCGTCATTAAATAACTCTTATGGTCACTTGGGGGATTCCTGGTCCAACATAGGTCGTATTCGAACCAAAGAGAACATAGCTGTCGATACCCACTTGATCGGCATCGCCAAAGCCACTGGGGGCTACATGATCGTATCCGAATTTTAGCTTAACCCCTTTGGAATGGTTCACTGATCGTATTCGAATCAGAGGCCTTTAAATTTTATTATTTATCATACTTTGTAAGTATAAATGTTTGATTATCGTGAGGCCTGCTCGAAAGTACTATGGGATATTAAATCCACCGGTTTAATATTGGTCACTTCAGTTGTTAAGGGCTAGGTGAACATCATATGTGCCAACTTTCAGGAGTTAAACTTACCCTCATATTTTAGGTCACATAAACCGGTGAGATTACCAAAAGGATCGCAGGTATGCTATTGTGATTATGTTTTGGTTCACACTCCGGGTTATCAATACCTTATGTGACCCCCGATGCGATAAGTCGCCAAGGGAATTCTGCTTGTTTTATATGTAGGATAAGGCAAGCAAATTTTTAGCATCCAGGAAATAAAAGATCAACATAAGCTGAAAGTATATAGCAATGGTGGCTTACGAAAGCATTAAGCGCCATAAACATGCACTAAGGCATGACAAAATCGAGAGGTTTTTCTACCCTATTACAAGACACCCCGAGTCTGAATAATGAAGCATTGTTTTGGCAAAGTCATAAACGCCTGGCGGTTCACTCCTTTGGTTGGCTTGAAGGTTCCGGGTTATCCTTCTCCGCTTCTCCGTCGGCTGCCCTGTCCTGGAAGGTTAACGAGGCCCAATCAATGCCACTCAAGGCTTCAAACTCAGCTTCATCATCTATTAAACCGGCTGGGTCGACTTCAGGGGCAAAGGTATGCTTCCGAGTTGGAGGGATCAGGTTGACGTCATCATAGTGAGGTGTTGGAATTCTCCGGTTCTCACTGTCATAGCCCGGCTGATACTTGGTAAGGTTAGTATCATTCCCAATGAGATTAGCCACAGGACGTATGTCTTTCACGCAGGCGGTGAAGTCTGTGTCGTTGAATAAAGAGCCGTCTTCCTTCAACCTGGGATACCCAAGAGCAATGTCTGCCGGGTCTAACTCTGGAAGCCACGCCTTGGCCCGGCTCAATGTGGCTACAACCCCGGCTCTGGCAGATGCCCGTCTTAGCTCTTGGATCCGCTGGGGTAGCAAGGCAAGCCACTTTAGCACATCTTGCAGGAGATGGGGAACGTCATTTGATAAAGCCACAATGGCCAAAGCACGTTGTGACCCGGTGTATAGTTGCTCCACTAGAGTGTAAACCACTTTCAGTTTGATCAACATGTTCCGCTTGAGGTTTGTGCTCCTGGGGCCTGCGCTCATAAATATAAGGTGAGCCGGAGATAAAAATTAAAATAGTCATCAAAGGAAGGATTGCAATATTTGAGGTTATATATAGTAATTTACCGAAGATTGCTGAGACCATTTGAGATATCTGGCGCTTTAAGCGGGACAGCTCGGCGGTTGCTTCTGCAAGTGATCTCTGCTGTCTCCACCTGGGTCATTAGTGAGGCCTTCTCATCAGCCCAGATTTTCTTCTCCGCTACAAAATTCTTCTTCAACTTCTCTTCTTCAGAGACGCTGAATTCAAATTTGGAGTTGGCCTTTTGAATTTCAAGTTCTTGAGCTTCCAGGTGGCTCTTCAAGTCAGCAATCTCCGACTCAAATTGACTTATGGTGGCCTGCATTGGTGCCGGGTTATAGTCAGAATCATGGTAAGATAACATTAAGTCCCAAGTACTTTGCAAGCAAAGGTACTTGACACTTGTGGGCTAATGTATGTTGAAGAATTTTAAACTTACAATGCCGGTTCATGGTAAATAAGTCCCAAGTACTTTGCAAGCAAAGGTACTTGACACTTGGGGGCTAATGTGTATCGCAAGTTCAAGGTATCATGTTACAACCGGGTTAAATATCTTCTTTCTAAACCGAACAAAGCAGTGCTAAGCAGTTTTCTAAGTCTACAGCATATTTATTCATAAGCAATAGACTTGGGGGCTGATACAGTAAGTATGATTAAGAAAAGTAGAATAAGTTATACATAAATTTTTTGCTGTATTTGCTTCACCATGTTAACTTCCAGGTCATGGCTGCTATGTACTTGATTGATATAGCCAGAGACTATCTCTCCAATGCTCAAATGAGTATAGTCAGCAATATCTAGCTTGGCCTTTCGGCGTTCTAGAAGCTCCTCCTTGGCAGAGCACTTGGCAAGGACAGTGGGCTACCCCGGCTCAACAAATTGAGTCTTCAGAATCTCAAGTTTCGGATCAATTGTCTTGGTCGGGCAAGGAGCTTTCGGCTTATCAGTGCTGTTGAGAGTATCTTCGGCGGGTGGATCAGAGGTTGGTGCTAGAATGTCATAGGCTGGTTCAGGCGGTGGCTGATGGGTAAAACTGTCAGGAGCAACTGTGCCAAGCTCCGATTCAGTCGCGACCGGGTCTTGGTGTCGGCGTTCTGGGAACGGGGGTCCCCAGGCTTGCCTGCCTACGGCCTGCGGCGTGGCTCAAGGGGTGGCCCAGCACGGCCCATCTTCATCAGCACAAGCTCAAGACCCTCGCGAGGGGCCAAGCCTCACGGGGCGGATTTACTGTGGAGCTTCCTCGTGCACGGCCTCGTCAGGCTGGCTCGCGAGGAGGCGGAGAGATCAAGGCGGGTACCTCAAGAGGTGCCCATGACGCAAGCCATGACGACCAAGGGCGCCAGGCGGGCGCCAGCCCGCGCAGTGCCCTCCTTTCCTCTTTGGTGAAAAGGGAGCAAGCGCAGGCAAGAGTGTCCTCCCGCACTCATTGAAGATAGTGGCAAGAGCAGAGCTGACCTTGCCCAAGCCTTCTCGGTTGAGTATGATCGACCGGTCGACGGCACGAGCCGCCGATGACGGCGAGCGAGGTGGAGGCACGAGTTTCTTCCCTTTCCCCTTCTTTGTCGGAGCCATGGCGACGGAAGGGGGGAGGATTCGAGATTGGATTGGAAGCGGAGACTGGAGCTCGAGAGGAGGAAGAGCAGGGGACGGTCGAGCAACGTAAAGGGGGACGACTATGTGCAACCGCGGGTCCGCCTAGCTAGGCGCAAAATAAGGAGGCATGGGGGAACAGTGCTGCCCACGTCCAATCAACCGCCATGCGGCGCCCAAGGCCAGAGGCTATTAGGGCCCGCGGCGCTTCGCACTTGCCCCTTCGCTTCACTGCTCAGGCAAGTCCGCGCGCGCCTTCGGCCCGGGGGCTACTGTCGGCGTTCTGGGAATGGGGGTCCCCAGACTTGCTTGCCTGCGGCCTGCAGCGTGGCTCAAGGGGTGGCCCAGCACGGCCCATCTTCTTCAGCAAAAGCTCAAGACTCTCGCGAGGGGCCAAGCCTCGCGGGGTGGACGACAGGGAGCTTCCTCAGGCAGGGCCTCGTTAGGCTGGCTCGCAAGGAGGCGGAGAGATCAAGGCGTGTACCTCACGAGGTGCCCATGACGCAAGCCATGACGACCAAGGGCGCCAGGCGGGCACCAGCCTGCACAGTGTCCTCCATTCCACTTTGGTGCAAAGGGAGCAAGCGCAGGCAAGAGTATCAAGCAAAGGCATCCATTTCGGTGCAACAAGACCAAGACCGACGCAACGGCAGGAAGGAAGTCATTGTGGAGCCCAAGCCGGCGTCACCACCAGAGCCTTTGACAAGCGAGGACCAACTTTAGTCAGGATAAGTGTACTAGATGTTCCCCTTCAAAATGGCCAATTGTTGGCGCCCTTCCCGCTCAATATTTGGGAAGAGGCCCAGGGCCTTTGCCTATAAATAGGACTAGCCACCCACAGGTAGAGGCCTCGAGAAATCAAGAGAGAGGATCCAGCATCTGGGATCAGCAGAGAGAGAGCGACGGAACTCCCCCTAGCAGTTCATCGCACCAGCCAAGAACAGACCCTCGTGAGGTTGTTCTTCCTTGTATTGTTCATCATCAGCCCAAGAGGCAATCCACCACACCACAAACTAGAGTAGGGTATTACACCACAATGGTGGCCCGAACTAGTATAAACCCTGCGTCTCTTGTGTTGTTCCTTTCATAGCTTAGATCTTAGCGAGGCGGCGAGGTGCAGGTAGGTAGAGGGTGAAATCTCCGCGCGCACCCCAGTGTTCGAACCTAGAGGGTCTGCCGGAACCTGAAATCCGACATTTGGCGCGCCAGGTATTGGTGCGCCGGAATCCACCTTCTGCCGCTTTGTGTCCCGTCGCATCGTCATCATCATGTCCGGCGACCAGGCGGGCAACCCTGATCCCTGGGCGGCCTGGCCCGCCCACGCAGAGCCGCTCGCCCCGGGCGACCTGCGTTCCCTGTGCAGCTCGCGATCCATTGTGGCGCCGCAGGCGGGCGACGCGGACAGTCAACGTCAGCTCTCACGCCACGACAGGCGCGGTCGGCGGCGAGGGCCTCCAACCACGCCGTGGCCACGACGTCGTACACCCGTCGAGAGCAGGAGAACTCAAGGGCCGCGCTCACGGTGGCCTGAGAGCTACTGCAATGCAGGCTGCTGGAAGGCGGTCGCGACATGCTGCTAGAGCGGGTGGCAGAGCTCCTCGGCTTCGCCACCTCGGGGGCTCACCCCTTCTGCACCCAACTCCCACCTCAGGTCCAGGGCGGCCCACGCGGAGGCTCCACGCACGCCCGCACAGCTCCAAGCGGACTCCAAGGCCACCCCAACGCTAGCCAGGCCGTCAGTATCGGGCCAGCAGCGGTGCTACCTCCCCCAGCGGCCAGCGAAGAAGGACTCGTCACGACCCACGGCCCCAGCGGGCCGCCGTGCTACCACCCCCAGGTGGGCGCCTCAAGCAGAACAGCGTGGCACACGAAGCACTACGGTGCAGCCTTCGGGATGGCGGCCTCAGAAGAGTATGTGCCCCACATGATGGACCAAGGGCACGCACATGAGGACGAACAAGGCTCGCTCCTCGGCCCAAGCCGGGGACGGGCACCGTAAGCTGAGCTCCTCCAGGAGTCCCGGGAAGGGGCCGTCGGCCACGCTGGAAGCGACGATTATCGGGTACCGCTAATTCCTCAGGAGCAGGCATACGCTAACCATGGATCGCAGGAGGTGCAGGTCGCCGCAGCAGGCGGCTGCCCCACTCCTACAGTTTCCTAGCCCTCAGGAGGAGGGCGCCGGGGGCTGCAGGAGAGGGGCCGAGATCCGGCATCACCAACGCGGCATTCGGAGCAAGGCGTCCTCAGGAGGGAGGCCCTCTGCAAGGGAGGTGCCTCAGGGCCTGCCTCAAGGAGGACCCGTGGTCATCGGGGAACTGGTGACCGCTCTACCCCATCACGGCCCCGGTTTCCGCTCGCTGCCGGTGGCACTAGAGTGTGGCGCAAGGTGGGGCCTCGTCTGGGCGATATGAAGCAAGGCCGGTACATGTGAAGAAGGCCCAAGTGCTCGTGAAGCTCGGCCGCCTGTGACACTCTCACATAATAATGAGTGGGGATGTACACGCTCAAGTCTCAGGGTGCCGGCCAGTGCCTTGGGGCTCCCTCCCACGCCCAAAGGGCGTAACTTAGCTCCGTCTTTGGTGAGAAGACGTCCAAGACTAGACTAGGTGCCGGACGCAGCCTTTTTCTGCTTTCATTGCTTTTTCCCTTGGCTGTCATTTTCCCCCGTTGGATTTAAGTTGGATTTGAGCTTGAGATTTGCGTGTGTTCGGGGACGGGGTGTTTAGTCTCGTTTGAGCAATCTCTCGTGTTCTGGTTACCACATTGCCTCAGCTGCCTCCCCTCGTGAGCCCCTCGCGAGCCGGGTCAGGCCTAGCTTACGTGCAGCTCAGACTGCCGTCGCCGCGCCCTCTCAGGAGGTTTTTATTACAGGATCAGTGGGCTCGATCAGGAGACACTTGAGACACCGCAGCCCCCCGCAGGCTATCTCAGGGCCCACACGGGTCGAAGGTAAAACTTGCCAACCAGCTCGTCGCAAAGCCATCCACTTGGCGCAGGCGTACGAGAAATATCGCATCTGCTAATACGCTGAATGCAAGTTTTTACATGAGGGGCTCCCCCTCCCAAAATGCTCTTACAACCTTCAGGGCAAAGCCCGAACTCTATCTGCGCAGGGTAAGAAAGCAGGGACAACACACGGTCAGTCGGATAAATCCCTCAATGCATCCTTAGGGGCACCTCCTGAATCGTCGTTGGCGTCGCTGGCCTCGCCATCGCTCTCCGCGTTGCCGCCAGCGGCATCAAGGCCGTTCACCACGCCGCCTTCATCAGCAGCCACGACCATGCCGTTGTTATCAGAGGCGAAGGCCCTGACGAGGGCATCCACGCTGTCTTCCACCCAGTGCGCCACGTCGTCCCGGACGGCCTGGGGTAATGGGGCGATGGCGGCGTCGACGCCGGGTTGGGGCCCATGTTTCAAGATGGTCAAGACACGAGAAAAGGCGCCCGAGCAAGGCGCGGCTCCTCTCCTCCACCAACCTGTTGGCTCGACGATCAAGGCGCCTCCAGCTGCGCCACCACGCCGGTGAAGAACTGAAGGTTGCCAAAGATAGTTGATCACAGAGGGCTCGCCAACGGCCGCCTCGCAGATGTTACCCAAGGCCGTGTTGGCTCTCACCCGGAGCGTGGTGAGCATGGGGCCATGCTCGTGCTCTAGGATCCGCCGCTGGCATATCTTGTCCTCGTTACGCCACAAGAACGACCTCAACCTCGGCCCACCTGCTGACGGAGAAGAAGCGCCAACAGTAGGAGGCAGTCTCTCCTCCGCCACACCAAGGGCGGCTGGAAGCATCGGCCCGCCGCGTCACTTCATCCAGCTTGACCCTCAGGGCGGCGGTCCTACCTTCAGCCTTGACCCGGATCAACCCCAGCCTCTCCTCGAACTCGCGCTCAAGATTCAAGGGGGCCGTCGCCACCCGACGCCCGACCTCTTCAAGGACGCGGGCTTCCCGCGCAGCGACATCATCCTCCGCCTCAAGGCCACTAAGCGCTCGCCCTCGTGACGCTCAAGATCACGCGGCGCTGCTCGACGGCTTCCGTCGGTGCCTCCTCGCACCTCCGGAGCCCTGCCTGGTCGACCGAGGCCACCTTCATCGACGCAAGGGCCATCTCACGCAGCTCCACCTGCTGCACCAGGGAATGGCACCGGGCCTGGAGTTCCCGCGCCCGCTCCTCCGCGGCCTCGCGCCGTCGGTCACCCTCTCGGGCCTCCTCGACGACCCCGGAACGGGCCTCCCGAGAGGCCGCCAGCGACGCCTCGGCTTCCTCATTGTCGAGGTCACGCTGGTGGCGCGCAAGGGTGACAGCCGCCTCCAGCTTGCGCCTCTCTTCAGCCAGGCGCATGCCCTCAAATTTCAAGGCGCTGGCTCATATCGAAGCTCTTCACCAAGCAGGCTCACCGCGTCGGCCGCCCTTCAAGAAACCCTTGGCGAGCGCAAGGCGCCGAAGGCCTTCGAGCACGTCTTCTGCGTCGTCATCCGCCCCAAGTAAGCGCGGAGGGCCACAAGCCAGCGCTCCCCCTCTGGGCAGGGGGCTGGGGGCTGGCGCCCTCGCGATGGCCGGGCACGCCTCGCCAGAAGCACGGCCTGGAGCCAGCCCTCCCCAAATGAAGAGCGCAGGGCTAACCTCAGCCAATCGCCATCCCCGACCAGTCGAGAAGCCCAGGGCAGGCTGGCTATGCCCTGAGAAGGCTCGCGAAGGAGGGTCGCGAGGCGCGCAGAGCCGCGATGCGCCACATGACGGCTCACCTCTCCGACCGGCCTCACCACAAGGGCTCTGCTTGAGCTCGGAGCACTCGAAGGCGGTGGAGAGGGCGAGGCCTGGGGGGATGGCTCCTCAGCCATCTCCGTGAGCTCGGCAGGAAGGGCCCTGCAAAGCAAGGATCAGCCAGAGCAACAGGAGGACCAGGAGCTAGGAAAGGGGAAGGCTTACTCATCAATGGAGAAATACTTCAAGGCTCAAAGCGGCAAGGGTAATCGTCACCCAAGGCCTCCCTTCTCTTTCGGAGAGCCTCGAAGTCCATGCGGAAGTGGCCCAGGAGTTGAGCGCAGGGGTCAGCCTGCAACGAGGAAGAAGCATCGAGGTGACCAGCGTCAGGGGCGTCGCCTAGATGCATGCCGTCGGTCGCCTCACCAAGAAGGGTAGCTGGGGCCTCAGGGGCCTCAACCGCGGGCGCCGCGAGCAGCGGCTCAACGCCTTCAGCCGCAACAGTACGGGCCTCAGGAGCTGCCCCCTCAGGAGTGCTGCATGGCGTCATCATCCCGGCAGGGGCCCCCTCAGCCTCCAGCGGCTCATGCCTCCCTGCTCCGCCGCTTGAGGAAGGACCGCCGTGGGCAACTGGAAGGGCGGTCACCACCACTGGGTTCTCGTGAGGCCCCGTGAGGCCTGCGGGGCGCGGCCCCTATTCGTCGAAGCTGGGCATCTGATTCACAAAGTCGCCCCTATTCGAGGAAAAGTACAACAAAGCTCCCCCATGCCGGATGCTGCCGGGGGTGGGGTTCCCAGTCAAGACCAAGAGCACCTTCCTCAGTGCTTCAGGCGTCATGTCCTCCTCCTGGAGCCTCATGCGATCCTCACCTCACCAAGGCCCACATCCGGCGGGGAGTGGCGCTGGAGAGGGCAATGCGGCATAGCAGGAACTCCTTCACCACCTTGGGCGCCACACGCCGGCGCCCTCAGGAACGCCAAGTGACGCCAGACGAAGACGAGCAGGGGGCTCATGAGCGTCTCCTGGCCCCAGCCTGAATTGGGGACAGCGGGAGATGTTGGCTCCGAAAGCAGGGGGCTGGGCAACGCGACATCCACCGTTCGCGGAACCCAGGCGCGGACTGAGGAGGACTGAAATCAATCCCCGAAGCCGCTGTTTCTGGTGCGGCAATGAAGCTCACGCACCCCGAGCATTGGGTGGGGTCGATGAGGCACAGAGAGAAGAAGTGACGCATCAACGCAACTGAAGGAGGGATGCCCATCATCGCCTCACAGACAAAGGCGAAGACGGCAAGAATAGTAATGGATTCAGGACTCAGATGCATCATATGGATCTGGTAATGGGAAAACACAGCGTTGAAGAAATTGGAAAAAGGGGGGACCACCCCACCCATTGGCGTCAAGAAAGTACCAGACCTCGGTGGCTATCCTGTCGATGGAGAAGTGAGACGCGGGCCAGGCCATCGTCCTCCCGCACTCATTGAAGATAGTGGCAAGAGCAGAGCTGACCTTGCCCAAGCCTTCTCGGTTGAGTATGATCGACCGGTCGACGGCAGGAGCCGCCGATGACGGCGAGCGAGGTGGAGGCACG
This sequence comes from Aegilops bicornis, assembly GCA_021605145.1. Lineage (NCBI taxonomy): Eukaryota > Viridiplantae > Streptophyta > Magnoliopsida > Poales > Poaceae > Aegilops > Aegilops bicornis. The sequence goes on from CM038672.1 coordinate 580,344,179, forward strand.
AGTTTCTTCCCTTTCCCCTTCTTCGTCGGAGCCATGGCAACGGAAGGGGGGAGGATTCGAGATTGGATTGGAAGCGGAGACTGGAGATTGAGAGGAGGAAGAGCAGGGGACGGTCGAGCAACGAAAAGGGGAACGACTGTGTGCAACCGCGGGTCCGCCTAGCTAGGCGCAAAATAAGGAGGCGTGGGGGAACAGTGCTGCCCACGTCCAATCAACCGCCATGCGGCGCCCAAGGCCAGAGGCTATTAGGGGCTCATGGCAGACTTGCCCCTTCGCTTCACCGCCAGTCCGCGCCTTCGCCCGGGGCTACTGTCGGCGTTCGGGAATGGGGTCCCAGACTTGCTTGCTGCGGCCTGCAGCGTGGCTCAAGGGGTGGCCCAGCACGGCCCATCTTCATCAGCACAAGCTCAAGACTCTCGCGAGGGGCCAAGCCTCGCGGGGTGGACGACAGGGAGCTTCCTCAGGCAGGGCCTCGTCAGGCTGGCTCGCGAGGAGGCGGAGAGATCAAGGCGTGTACCTCATGAGGTGCCCATGACGCAAGCCATGACGACCAAGGGCGCCAAAGGGGCGCCACTGACAATGTCCTCCTTTCCTCTTTGGTGCAAAGGGAGCAAGCGCAGCAAGAGTATCAAGCAAAAGGCATCCATTTCGGTGCAACAAGACCAAGACCGTGAACGGCAGGAAGGAAGTCATTGTGGAGCCCAAGCCGGCGTCACCACGAGCCTTTGACAAAGCGAGGACCAACTTTAGTCAGGATAAGTGTACTAGATGTTGCCCTTCAAAATGGCCAATTGTTGGCGTCCTTCCCGCTCAATATTTGGGAAGAGGCCCAGGGCCTTTGCCTATAAATAGGACTACCCACCCACAGGTAGAGGCATCGATAAATCGAGAGAGAGGATCCAGCATCTGGGATCAGCATAGAGAGAGTGTGACGGAACTCCCACTAGCAGTTCAACGCACCAGCCAAGAACAGACCATCGTGAGGTTGTTCTTCCTTGTATTGTTCATCATCAGCCCAAGAGGCAATCCACCACACCACAAACTAGAGTAGGGTATTACACCACAATGGTGGCCCGAACTAGTATAAACCCTGTGTCTTTTGTGTTGTTCCTTTCATAGCTTAGATCTTAGCGAGGCGGCGAGGTGCAGGTAGGTAGAGGGTGAAATCTCCGCGCGCATCCCAGTGTTCGAACCTAGAGGGTCTGCCGGAACCCGAAATCTGACACTTGGGACGGCTTACTCTTTTTTGCCCGCGTACTGGGTTTCACTTGCACGCTGTGGACAAAGGCAGAAGGATGAGTACAAAGCATGAGTAAGGTAAAGCATACGATAAAATAAATTACATTACCCAGGGGCAGTTTTGAAAGCCGGCATGTTAGATTGCATAGACTCGCCGGAGGAAGGAGAGGTATCCTGATAATTGGAGTCAGATGAATTGAGAGGTTGACGAATTAAGCCCGCCAAAGGCCAAACAGAACATAAATCGGAGATAACCTCAGTCCGATGTTTCCTGGTTACGTCAGGTAAGCCGAAGGAGAGCTCTACATCCTTGCTAGTCCGGGTCTGTCTCCGGCTTTCAAATTGTTGTTGCTTCAAAAGAAATTGAGGATCTTGGTAAGCCAAAGGATGTGAAAATCTTACTTTCCGGGTTACTCTTCAAATTTTCTGACGCGGCAGGGGCTCGGAGTCGGAGGAGATTATAGTTACCTCTTCCTCGACGGCTTGGCTGTTTCCCATATCTTCCTGAAAAGATTTAATGTCAGCAAGGTGATGATAAAGAGTCAAGGGAGTTAAAAGTTACCTCTTCTTCATCATCATCAGTTTCATCAAGTTTAAACATATCTGAAGCGCTTGGCTTCCTCTTATTCGAAGGTCCAGTCTTGGCGGCTTTCCTTTCGGCTCTTTTTGCCGCTCTGGCTTGTTTGGCCGCCTCATGGTCATACTTGACCTTCCAGAACTTGTCATCGGCCTGTGAAAAATGATAATGGGTTATGAGTAAAATCAAGGTGTAATATAGTAATGAGTATTCATTGAAGTTGATGACTCACTGCGGGGGGCGGGTTCTTCTTGTAGAAGGGGAGTAAGCCAAAGGCATTACTAGTCACTGTGCCTTCTTTCAACAAAGTCTGGGTCGTAACTTCAACCATATCATCTGGTAAGTCGTCAGAACTGTGGCGCAGTAGGTCATCCTTCTCGCCAGTATAAGAGCACATTAAGCCGGGGCGGTGGCTTAACGAGATCCAGACATGCACCAAATCAATGCCGCTCAAGCCATTGCCTAAAAGGGCTTTGATCTTCTTGATGGTAGGGGCAAGTGATAGACGTTCAACAACAGTTAACTTATCCGGCAGCGAGTGATTTGATTCAAGGCGCAGAGCGCGGAAGCCGGGCAGAGGGTTCTCGTCAGCCAGAGAAGTGTCCTGACAATAAAACCACGCCTGGTTCCAGTCCTTTCGGTGGCTGGGTAGTTCGGCATAAGGAAAGAGGCAGTCTCTCCGCCGCTGAATTGAGATCTTGCCGAAGTTCAAGACTGGCGGGCCCGTTAGCTGCGTTCATTCTGCTGGTTTAAATAGAATAGCTCTCTGAACAAAAGTAGATTGGGCTCTTCTTCCAGGTACACTTCGCAGAAAACTTGGAAGTTGCAGATATTTGACACGGAGTTGGGTCCAATGTCTTGAGGTCGGAGATCGAAGAAGTGCAAAACATCCCTGAAGAATTTTGAACGGAGTGGAGCAAAACCCTGGCTCATATGATCAGTAAACACGATCACCTCCCCCTCCTTTGGTTGACGTTTCTCCTCTGACGGATTAGGAGCATAATAAGACATGACCTCCTTCTTAGGCATATGGCCGGACTTCACGAAATCAGATAAAGTGCTCTCCGTAACAGTGGATTTGACCCAGTTGCAGGTCACGGGAGCTTCGGGAGCCTTGGGTGCCATTGTATAAATTGAAGCCTATGACAAAATAAGAGTTTCCGGTTCAAATATAACCCGGAGGAAAACATTTTAAGTCTATTCAAGATGGCGGCTTAAGAAGGGGCCTAATGACGTATGGGTAACTATGCAATGATATTTAAGCCGCTACAGGTATCAAAGGCAGTTAAATTTTCTTAAGTCGCGAGAAGCAAGCAAGGTTGACACATAAGTGTCATTTACTTAAACCAGCCACGTGGACGGTCGTGGTTAAACAAATTTGACAGAGGCAGTTTTTTGCTTAAGGGTGGAACAAATAGGTTTCACAAGTTGGGGTTTTTATTTTGGATCAAACGGCCGTTCTGAAAAGAGAAATTTCTAGACCTAGGAATGGCACAGATGAAGTTCATAGGCTCGAACGGGGCCTCTGTGCAATGGAAAGGGATCTATTTGCATTTGGAAACGGGTGCAAAACAACCACCGCAATAGTTCTACACTGTCTGAAGATCAAAAGGGGGCATTGGAGCTAAAAACTGTCAAGTGTTTGGCTCCGGCGGTGACGAACAACGACGAACTCGAAGAAGCCTTAATTCAGATCTAAAACAGGGGAAGAAGGGAACTCACAGATGCAGACTGGCTGTGGAGGCCCGCCGTTGTTTTTTCTGGTCGGGCTCAGGTTGATGCAGCGGCCGGAGTCGGTGAAGACGAGGAGCTTCGCGGCGGTGGCGGCGGAGCTCGAGTAGCAGAGAGATAGCAAGAGGAAGAGGATGACCGAAACGGGGGATAATGGAAGACCTAGGTCGTGCCTATTTATAAGGGGAAACCGACTGAGACGACACGAGAAACGAGGAGACTAAACATCATTATCCAGCGGCCCTGACGCCTCGGTTTTCGGTATGGTCAGTAAAAGCAAAGATCCATTGGAGGATATGGCGGAATAAAATATGAATTTTAGTAAACATGACGTCACGGCGGGTTAACGCGGATCCAGAAGAAGACGTCATGGCGGGTTAAAAACCTTTGCACAGGCAGAAGGCCGAAGGTTTATTTCTTAAGGTATTTTAAGATTGACATGAACCGGTTCAAATCAACCTGGGGCCTAATGTTGGGGATATAACTATTTGTGTAAGCCACCCAGGAGGGCCGGGTTACGCAAAGAAGACTCATCAGAAAGAAGCCCAATGCCAAGCATGAAGATGGCGGTTCAATAAAGGGTCTAAGGCCCGCAGGCGGCTTAAGGCCCATAGTGGTAAACCGCCATGATGACATGACTTGTATCATAAGGTAGAATTAACTAGTCACCGAGCCGGACACTGTTTATGAGCCGGCCGGGACTCTGTAGGCCGCAGGGCGTCCACCCGTGTATATAAGGGGACGACTCGCGGGCGGCTTAGGGCAAGAAGCAACACATCGAGAGCCGGGCATAGCGTATCTTGCTCCCTGGTTATCGAAACCTCAAGCAATACCAACCCAACTAGACGTATGCCTTACCTTCCGTAAGGGGCCGAACTAGTATAACTCTCTCATGTCCTTTGTCCCGTTTAACCCCTTTAAGCTTCCTAGTTGTGATGGCTCCACAACTAAGTCCTTGCAAGAGGACATCTGCCGTGACAATTCCACCACAGCCACGTATGTGTACATACGGGCGGGGTCTCGAACGCCTACTCGCGCATACGTACAGCCTGGGCTCGTGTACATAGCTGGTCCGGAACGGAGAAACAACGTCGTCGTCGTGTTCATGGGGAGGCAACGGAGTGCGTCGTGTTCATGGGGAGGCAACGGAATGCAACGTGTTCAACGGGAGGCAACGGAACGCGTGGGAGCCAACTGGCTGGGTCGGCACGGAATGTGTGGTCATGTTCATCAGGAGGGCTTGGACGGAATAGGCGATGGAAACGAGGCCTGGCGTACTACACAACGGAGGAAACGGAGCTCCTACGTTCGGAATGTGGTCCTGTTGATCGGGAGGGGTGTGGCGTACCGCAAAACGGAGGAAACGGATATCCTACGGTCGAAATGGGGGTCCTATTGATCGGGAGGGGTGTGGCGTACCGCAAAACGGACGAAACGACCTCCTACGTTCGAAACGGGGGTCCTGTTGATCGGGAGGGGTGTGGCGTACCGCAAAACGAACGAAATGGACTTGTGTTGGAGCGCTACGGTCGAAAAGGGGGTCCTGTTCATCGGGAGGGTGTGGCGTACCGCAAAACGAGACTCCACATGATACTGTTCATCTCCACCGTCGACCTCCTCCAGCCTCCACGGGCTCCTGTTCATCCAGCCTCAACCGCGCGCTACTCCACCGGCTCCTGTTCAACCACCCCTCCACGGGCACCCCTCCACCGTCTACTGTTCATCCAGCCCTCCACACCACGGGGTCCTGTTCAACCACCCCTCCACAGGCACCCCTCCACCGTCTACTATTCATCCAGCCCTCCACCACACCACGAGGTCCTGTTCATCCAGAGGCAACACCAGCGCTCACTGTTCATCCAAGCCCCACCCCCCACACACACAACGCTCACTATTCATCCGAGAGGCAGCATCGATCGACTTCAGTTAGCAGCAGTAGCGAAGGAATCGCTCGATCGGGTTTAGTTAACAGCCATCGATCGATTGCTCGGGTTTAGTAACGCGTAGCCTGCAGTGCAATCGCTCGGGTTCAGTTAGAGCCCAACGCCTCGCTCGGCTTCAGTTAGAGCCAATGCCTCACACACACACGCGTACGTGTACGAGAGAAACGCGCATCGCTCGGCCCCCGACCTCCCACCGTAACCGGCAAATCCCCTAAATTTTCCTCCCCCTCACTTCTACCACGGTTTTTTCTGTCATGGACGGCCCAAAGAATGTCATGCAGCTGCGTCTCTGGCCCGCCCAGGACGAAAAGCCCATTTTCTGTCATGATCTTTTGTCATAGAAGTAGGAGCCCACCACATCTATGATGATACCGGGTTTTGTCACAATTATCGTCATAGAAGTGTCATATGTATGACAGAAAGTTTTTTTGTTCGGCCCAAAATGTCACAGATGTGTCTTTTTTTTGTAGTGAGGAGTACCTACTATACCATACTCCATTAAAAGAAACTATGTTAAAACCGCTTTATGTGATCTTGGAGCCGGTGTTAGTGTTATGCCTCTCTCTTTATACCGTAGACTTGATTTGAATAAGTTGACACCTACTGAAATATCTTTGCAAATGGCTGATAAATCAACTGCTATACACTGCCGGTATTTGTGAGGATGTGCCTGTTGTGGTTGCAAACGCGTTACTAGTTTAACGGACTTTGTTATTCTTGATATTCGAGGGCGATACTATGTCTATTATTCTTGGAAGACCTTTTTGAATACTGCAGGGGCTGTTATTGATTGCAACAAAGGCAATGTCACTTTTCATGTTAATGGTAATGAGCATACGGTACACTTTCCGAGGAAACAACCTCAAGTTCATAGTATCAATTCTATTGGAAAAACTCCATCGATTATATTTGGAGGCTTTTAATTTCGTCTTCCTACTGTCAAGAAGAAATATGATATTCTTATTATACGGGATGTGCATATCCCAGTTGAGGTAACATAGTGTTATTCGAAATTTCTCCGGTTCCATGTTAATCGGAATGAGTTTGTTAACAAGACCTGATCAACCTTGTTAGTGGATTCCTTTTGATGAGCATGAGATGGATGGAACTAGAAGCACAAACTTCTGTACCCTCTTTATACTTTCTGTTATTTAGTTGAAATAAAGTAAAAATAGTATTTTTCTGTCTGTTTTCTGATTTATCCATGCAATATAAAAATACCCCGAAAATAAAAGTGCTCCAAATGCCATGCCAAATTAAATGATTTTTTCGGGAATATTTGAGGATTTATGGTACTAAAAACACCCCAGGGTGCGCCCCCTGCCTCGTGGGCCCACGGTGGACCTCCTCCACTTATTCATGAACCCATCCTCTCCTTCATCCTCCCACAAACACCAATATCCAGCTCAAGCACGAGTTCTAGCTCATTTTGCTGCGACTTTCAATCTCCTTGCTCAAAGCACCTCTTGCAAAACTGATTTGGGAGATTGTTCCTTGGTATGTGATTCCTCCATTGGTCCAATTAGTTTTTGCTCTAGTGATTTATTCATTGCAAATTTATGCTGCATAGGTGACCATGTTCTTGAGCTTGCATGTCAAATTTATATGGTTCCAAGTAGTTCTAATAAATGATATAGACTCTAGGCACTTGTAGGAGTAGTTGCTATCAATTTTCTTGAAGTTGGTTCACTTTTGTTTGAAGTTACTAAAAATTTCAGAAATTTTTCAGAGAAACAATATGCTTATGAAGATGTTCCAAGGTGGTTCTTCAAGGAAGCCAGGCCCCAGGCTTGCAATGCGTGATGCTGATGAGGAGCCCCCAAGGGACGCTCCAGTGCTGCCTTGTGAATGGCCTTCAGAAAATTTTATGGATCGGGCGGGAATCTAAGAGGAATTTAACGCATATTTGCGTAATGCCGATCTTGTGGATTTCGAGGCAGACAAATGCCGACAGTACCATGATCTCACTAGTTCATTTGTGAGGAGGTTTGAATTTTCATCTTCACGTAATTCTCCAACAGTCATGTTTGATCTTTATGACAAATCTTATACCATGGACTTAGAGGATTTTACTTTTGCTTGCAAACTTCCACAATGGGGTAGTGCTAGTGATCCCCGTAACTCCGAATTTAGAGACTTTCTTGCTGGTATAACCGTAGGGGAGTCTAGAGATATAACACAAGCTACCATAGGGAGCATTCACTTTCCTGCTATACATTATTTTGCTCTCTTCATAGGTAGGTGCATAAATGCTAAGGATGAAGCATGTCACATGTGTGTCCCTGACCTTAGCATTCTCAGGAGTGCTGTGTTAGGAGACCAATCTTTTCATATGGGAGCCATTGTAGCACGTAGGTTGCATCATAATAGATATAATGGAGATCTCTTTGGAGGAATTTATGCAACCCGCTTAGCTAATTTTCTTGAGGTAGACGTTCGTGAGGGTGATATGGAGTTGCTTCCTGCTTATTTTGATTTTAATTCTATGGCCTCCCACCAGTTTGTCGAGAGGAATGAATCACCTCTCTTATATCGACTAATCTTTGACAAACGACGTGTTTTCCTTATTACTCTCCCTGCTCCTAGCTTCTTTGATACTCAAACAAAAGGAAGATATGTTATTACCAGAGAGGAGGCAGATGAGTACGAGAGGAGAGCAGAGGCAGCCCGACGCCATGCTGCAGCTCCGGCAGTGATAAATGTTGCATCGTAGTACGAGCCCAGCTACACCTATGGGTATCCGCCAGGCCACCCCTGGCAATGAACCAACTTAGGCCAAAAGCTCAAGCTTGTGGTAGTACGTATTTCCCACTGACATTACATTTATGTACACACACTCATTGCTAGATGTCGGTGCTCATACTTTTTCACTGTAATATCCATGCTAGTTTATTTTCTTTTTCCTGCTTTCTTCTTGTGTGTTTGTTAAACCTTAAGAAAAAAACCAAAAAAATTAGTAGTAGTTTACTTTTCTTCCTGTAGTAGTAATAATTAAAAAGGAAAATCCAAAAAGATTTCCCTTTCTTCTTTTGCTTGTTGGGAGCTTTCCCGTGTAAATAGTTTTATTTCTTTTATTTTCATTGGGGATCGATAGGAGAAGACCATAATTAAATTGTTGAATTGGCTCTTATATGCATTATTGTTGATTTAACCAACAACCCATATTGCCCTGTCTTCTCCTGTTTATTGAATGCTCGCAGATTCTAGCTTAGTCCAATGCACATGCACTCTTACTATTATTCACATCGTTCGGTCGTGCAAGTGAAAGGCAATTATGATGATATATGATGGACTGGCTAAGATGAGAAAATCTGGTATGAACTCGACCGCTCTTGTTTTTGTAAATATGATGAGTTCATCGTTTTTGATTTAGCTTATTATGAATAAACATGTTTGCAATGACAATTAGAGATCATAGTTGCTCGTACCATGCTTGATTAGCTATGAGTTATAATGATTTACCTTGCATGCCAACATGCTATTAAAATTGTTGTGATGTGGTATGATGGGGTGGTATCCTCCTTTGAATGATTTAAGTGACTTGACTTGGCACATGTTCATGCATGTATTTGAAACAAAATCAACATAGCCTTCACGATATTTATGTTCATGGTGGATTATATCCTACTCATGCTTGCATCCAATGCACAATGGAAGTATGTCGCTCAAAATATTATTTATCTCTATTTCAAAACCGAGCTCCGGCACCTCTACAAATCCCTGCTTCCCTCTGCGAAGGGCCTATCTATTTACTTTTATGATGAGTCATCACCCTCTTATTAAAAGGCACTAGCTGGAGAGCACAACTGTCATTTGCATTCATTACTTTTAATTTATATTGGGTATGACTATGACTGGATCTCTTTTACCATGAATTACAATGTATAGTCAGTCCTTGATCTTTAAAGGTGCTTTGCATTTATGTTTTGCGGTCTCAGAAAGGGCTAGCGAGATACCATCTTGTCATATTATATCATGATTGTTTTGAGAAAGTGTTGTCATCCGAGATTTATTATTATCGCTCGCTAGTTGATTATGCTATTGATATGACTAAACATGAGACCTGAGAATTATTGCAAATGTAGTTAGTTATAATCTTTGCTGAAAACTTGAATCTTGGCTTTACATATTTACAACAACAAGAGCAAACGGAGTTTGTAAAAGTTTTTCTTTATCACTTTCAGTTTGTCAACTGAATTGCTTGTGGACAAGCAAATGTTTAAGCTTGGGGGAGTTGATACGTCTCCATCGTATATACTTTTCCAAACACTTTTGCCCTTGTTTTGGACTCTAATTTGCATGATTTGAATGGAACTAACCTGGACTGACGCTGTTTTCAGCAGAATTGCCATGATGTTGCTTTCAGCTGAAACTCCACAGAACATCTAGTTAAAAATAATAAAAAATCCTTGCCAAAGATGAAGACTAGGGGGCCCACACCCTGTCCACGAGGGTGGGGGCGCGCCCCCCCTAGGGCGCGCCCCTACCTCGTGGGCCCCCTGGAGATCCTCCGACGCCAACTCCAACCCTACATATTTGCTTTCAGGGAGAAAAATAAAGGAGAAGAAATCATCGCGTTTTACGATACGGAGGCGCCGCCAAGCCCTAAAACCTCTTGGGAGGGCTGATCTGGAGTCCGTTCAGGGCTCCGGAGAGGGGGATTCATCGCCGTCATCATCATCAACCATCCTCCATCACCAATTTCATGATGCTCACCGCCGTGCGTGAGTAATTCCATCGTAGGGCCCGAGTGCTATGATTTCAGATCTGAACCTATTATGTTTTCATGAATATATGTGAGTTCTTGATCCTATCTTGCAAGTCTATAGTCACCTACTTTGTGTTATGATCCGGCAACCCCGAAGTGACAATAATCGGGACCACTCCCGGTGATGACCATAGTTTGAGAGTTCATGTATTCACTATGTGCTAATGCTTTGTTCCGGTTCTCTTTTTAAAGGAGGCCTTAATATCCCTTAGTTTCCATTAGGGCCCCGCTGCCACAGGAGGGTAGGACAAAATATGTCATGCAAGTTCTTTTCCATAAGCACGTATGACTATATTCGGAATACATGCCTACATTACGTTGATGAATTGGAGCTAGTTCTGTGTCACCCTATGTTATGACCTTTACATGATGAACCGCATCCGGCATAATTATCCATCACCGATCCAATGCCTACGAGTTTTCCATCTACTGGTTTACGCTTATTTACTTTCCCGTTACTCATATACAATCACTACAAAACACCAAAAATATTACTTTTGCTTTCATTACTCTTTTGTTAGTGTTACCACTACTATCATATTACTTTGCTACTAAATACCTTGTTGCAGATATTAAGTTATCCAGGTGTGGCTAAATTGACAACTCAATTGCTAATACTTGAGAATATTTTTTTGGCTCCTCTTGTGTCGAATCAATAAATTTGGGTTGAATACTCTACCCTCGAAAGCTGTTGCGATCCCCTACACTTGTGGGTTATCACTCGTCATGTCCGTGATCACATCCGGGACTCCGAACAACCTTGGATACATCAAAACACATAAACTCATAATACCGATTGTTGGGGATATAACTATTTGAGTAAGCCGCCCAGGAGGGGCCGGGTTATGCAAAGAAGACTCATCAGAAAGAAGCCCAAGGCCAAGCATGAAGATGGCGGTTCAATAAAGGGGCTGAGGCCCACAGGCGGCTTAAGGCCCATGGTGATAAACCACCATGAAGACATGACTTGTATCATAAGGTAGAATTAACTAGTCACCGAGCCGGACACTGTTTATGAGCCGGCCGGGACTCTGTAGACCGCAGGGCGTCCACCCGTGTATATAAGGGGACGACCCGCTGGCGGCTTAGGGCAAGAAACAACTCCTCGAGAGCCGGGCATAGCGTATCTCGCTCCCTGGTTATCGAAACCTCAAGCAATACCAACCCAACTAGACGTTTGCCTTACCTTCACCGTAAGGGGCCGAACTAGTATAACTCTATTGTCCTTTGTCCCGATTAACCCCTTTTAGCTTCCTAGTTGCGATGGCTCCACGACTAAGTCCTTGCAAGAGGACATCTGTCGTGACAATTCCACGACAGTTGGCGCCCACCATGCGTCCAGCGCACGGTGGATTTGAGTTCTTGAAGGGCAGCTTCGAAGGGCTCAAGGGATACGTAGTTGGCCGGATGACCAAGAGTCGCCGCGGGAAGATCTACATCGACGACGAAAGCTAGGGCCCCGACGCCAGCTCAATTGAGTATGGGTACCAGGTCCCCTTCGGCGGAATCCACGTCTTCATCGGCCGGATTGGTGAACCGGGCCCTGAGCCGGACAACTGCACCGACCTCGTCGAGATGGCTCAGCGTGCGAGACCCGCTCGAGTTCAACCCGTCATGAAGCGTGCCTTCGTGGGCTGCATCCACGGAGAGGAACTTTTTGAAGGATCTGAAGATGGCGGTGAGGCGGCCGTCCTCTCTGATGGTGATTCGTCCGCCGGTTCAACATATTCGTTGTATCAAGTGCAAGATGGCGCGCTTGGGGGCTGCTCTGATGGCTCCAGTATTCCGGACCCCTATGAGCCGCCAAGCTGGGCAGGAGTCTTCATGGCAGGGACTCATCCCGGCCAAAACTCTACGGCCGCTGCAGCAATAACGTCCGGTCAGGACCGGCCGGGGCAGGAGGCCCAGTGCGCCCGCCGGCTCAGATACTGATGGATCTCTTGGATAATCTTACGGCCCTGTTAACCACCACGGTTATTCCTGCAAATCAAGATGAGCATGACGCGGAGGTGGCACAAGTGCGTGAGGAGATAGCTCGGGCCAAGGAGGCCTTGGCAGCTGAGGACACCAGGTTAGCTACAGAACGGGCGGCTTTGGATGCACGGGCACAACAACTCCAGTTAGAGGTTTTCCAGCTTAATATGAGCCTGAACGCATCTAATGAGGTGATGACAAGGAGCCACCAGAAAAGTCAATCCCGTTTACCTCCGGTTTACGACCCTCGGAACCTTTTCGCTACACCCGGTGCCGGCCCTAGCAACCCGCCCGAAGCAAATCAATTCACGACAGCTGGAGCGGGAGGACCGGCTCAGCTTCGAGAGGTGGCACCTCCTCATGGGAGTATGGCCCCGCCTCGCTAGGTACCAATACCACCGGGTCACTTTTCTAACCCCATGGAGAACTTAATCGCAATATCGGCGTGTTTGGCGGCTCTCCCAGTGGACGGTGATGATCCGACAACAGTGGAGACCCGGAGGATCAGAGAACTTTTCCAGACGGCCCTGGCTCAGCAAGAGACTTATTCTTATAGCCGGGACATGATTCATTCGACCCCTCCGCCTTTGTTAGCACCGCCTCATCAAAACCGGAGTCCAAGTTATAGCAGGCACATGGAGTCAGAAGCTTTGTCAAGCAACACCCAGCGCCGTGACCAGCCCGGTGGCTGTAACCCGGTACAAGACCGAATACGTCAGGAGGAAGAGTGGGCGGCTCAGCTAGCAGCTCAACAGGCGGCTCATCAAGATCTCCCAGAGTATCCGACGACTTCCGTTGGAGTAGGAGTGGCTACTAGAACCGGCGGTGTTCCTTGTTTGGTGCCAGCTCTACGTGATGTACGTCTACCCAAGGACTTCAAGGGACCTCAAAAGGTGTCGAATTACACGGCCGACTTACAGCCCAGAGCATGGATTGAAAGTTATGAGATGGCCATGGAGCTATTGGAGGTCAGCGACACAGCAATGGCTAAGTACTTCACCATGATGTTGGATGGAACGGCCCGGTCTTGGTTAAAGGGTTTGCCGCCCAATTCCATTAGCTCATGGGCAGAGCTAAAAGCCCGATTCATCCAGAACTTCAAAGACACTTGCAAGCAATCTATGTCAATTGTGGACTTGACCAATTGTAAGCAGGAGGAAGGTGAATCCACAACTCATTGGGTGCGCCGGGTCAAGGAGATAATACATTTGTCTGATAAGATGGATGCCGGCTCTGCAGTCCTCATGTTGGAGAAGAATTGCCGCTTTGAGCCGCTAAGGCAGAAACTGGGGCGCCTTAAGCGTGATTGCAATGATATGGGTAAGCTGATGGCAGCTTTAGTCAAATACGCCGTCTCTGATAGTACCAAGGATCCCGCATCTGATGAGGAAAAGACATGGAAGGGAAAGAAGAACGGCAATGGAAAGGGTCAGCAACATAACCCGATGAATCAAGGAGGCAACAAGCGTAAGGCTGAGGGTAACCCGGAGTTTGTGGCCAATGTCAATGCGCAGGGTAACAATCAGAGACGTAAGGGAAAACCGCCCCCTCGTTCTGGCGGGTCAGGCCCATCTCTTGAGCAGCTACTCAATGAGCCTTGCCCGAGACACGGCACCCGGGAATGACCCGCCACCCACTTATGGAAAGATTGCGCGATCATGAAGGCTTTCAAGAATTCCAACATGTTTGATGGCAATCATGGATCGGGCGGCGGCTCTGGAGCCGGCGGCTTTCATGGCCCGGGTGGTGGTTCAAGTTCCGGCTTTCAGGGAAATCAAAGCAGCTATAATCGACAGCAGCCTGGTCAAGGGGGACAACAGCAGCAGCCGTCGGGTTATCAAAGCCATCCGAAATAGCTGAATAGTGGGCAGTATCATGTGTGCACCACTAGCTTGTGCAAACGTGACCAGAAGGTTCATAAGAGGGACGTGAATTCTGTTGAGCCGGCAGTTCCCCGTTACTTGAGGTGGTCAGAGCAGCCTATTGTATGGAGCAGGGAAGATCACCCGCCCCGGGTTGATAATCCGGGTCAGTTAGCCTTGGTGGTTGTGCCTCGGGTTGGTGGATATAAATTTACCAAGGTACTCATGGATGGAGGTAGCAGTATCAACATCCTCTATTACGAGACCTTTCGACGCATGGGTTTGACTGACAAAGATTTAAGGACATCCAACACTGTTTTCCATGGGGTGGTGCCTGGTAAGTCAGCATACCCGGTCGGTAAGATTGAATTGGAGGTGGCCTTTGGAGACGAATATGATTCCAGGGCTGAAAAATTGATGTTTGAGGTGGTCAAAATCAAGAGTACATATCATGCTCTGTTTGGGCGGCCGGCTTATGCCAAGTTCATGGCGCGGCCGTGTTATGTTTATCTGCAACTCAAGATGCCGGGTCACAAGGGCACCATCACTGTGCATGGGAGTCGAAAGGTAGCCTTGGAGTGTGAAGAAGGCGACGCGGCTTATCTTTGAGTCATTTGTGCAGCAGAAGAGCTAAAGTTTTATCAAGATAATGTTGACCCGGCAGATATGACCTCTCTAAAGAAGCCAACTACAGAGCATGACCCGGCGTTGATGTTTAAATCGGCCGCTAAAAGAAAGCTTGTTGACTTTACTCCAGGCGACTCCTCTAAGCAGTTCAGCATCAGCGCCAACTTGGATCCTAAATAGGAAAGTGCGCTGATCGAGTTCATCCGTGAAAATCGGGACATCTTTGCATGTAAACCTTCTGACATGCCGGGTGTCCCGAGAGAACTCGCTGAGCACACTCTTAATATTGATCCGAAGTATAAGCCGGTCAGGCAATTTCTTCGACGGTTCAATGAGGAAAGACGGAAAGCTATTGGAGAGGAGGTCGCCCGGCTCTTAGCGGCTGGGTTCATTGTTGAAGTTTTTCACCCGGAGTGGTTAGCTAACCCGGTGCTCGTGCTCAAGAAGAACAGCACCTGGCAGATATGTGTGGATTACACGGACTTAAATAAGGCTTGTCCGGCTAATCCCTTTGCCCTCCCCCGTATTGATCAAATCATTGATGCTACGGCGGGTTGCGAGCGATTGAGCTTTTTGGATGCTTACTCTGGCTATCATCAGATCAAAATGGCGATTAAGGACCAGGAGAAGGCGTCTTTCATCACTCCGTTTGGATCCTTCGCTATGTATCTATGCCATTTGGGCTCAAGAGTGCCCAGGCGACTTATCGAAGATGTGTATGTAAGCTGTCTCCACGATCAAATTGGGCGCAATGTTCATGCTTATGTGGATGACATCGTGGTGAAGTCCAGGGAGAAGGAAACCTTGATATCTGATAAGATGATGCTTAACCCGGCCAAATGTGTATTTGGTGTGCCTGCAGGCAAGCTTCTGGGTTTTCTGGGCTCAAACAGAGGCATTGAAGCTAACCCGGAGAATATCAAGGCAATCACCTCTTTGGCTAAACTGACGTGCATCAATGATGTTCAGCGACTGGCGGGTCGTGTTGCTGCTTTAAGTCGGTTCATAAGCCGGTTAGTTGAGAAGGCCCTACTACTGTATCAGATGATGAAGAAAACGGACACTTTTGTCTGGAGTGATGCAGCTAATACTGCCTTTGAAGATTTAAAGAGACAGTTGTCTGAGCCTCCGGTCCTTGCGGCTCCCATTGATAGGGAGCCATTACTGTTATATGTGGCTGCTAACGCCCGAGCCGTCAGTGTTGCCATCGTGGTGGAGCGCAAGGAGGCTGGCAAGGAGCATCCGGTTCAACGGCCGGTTTACTACATCAGTGAGGTGCTCACTGAATCTAAACAAAGGTATCCACATTGGCAGAAACTGTTTACGGAGTGTTCATGGCAAGCCGGAAGTTGAAGCAGTACTTCCAAGGTCATCCTATCACTGTGGTAAGTCCTGCCCCCTTTGGAGACATCATACAGAATAGAGAGGCCACAGGACGAGTCGCCAAGTGGGCAATTGAGCTTGGGCCTCATGGTTTGAAATACATTCCTCGGACTACTATCAAGTCTCAAGCCCTGGTGGATTTTATCAATGATTGGACAGAGTTGCAGGCACCTGAGGAGAAGCCAGATAACACATATTGGACTATTCACTTTGATGGTCCAGGCAGTTAGAAGTGTCGGGGGTTGGGTGCGACATATGCCAAAGGATGGCTTATCATGGAGGGGGCGAGTAGAACGTCGCCGGTGCCTGGAAACGGGATGAGGCGAAGACATGCACGCCGGCGAATCTTACCCAGCTTCAGGGCTCTCCGAGGAGATAACACCCCTACTGCTGCTCTGCGGGGTCTCCGCATGATCACTATCACCAATGGGTACAAGAGGCTCCTTGAGCTGTTCGGAGTGAGGAAGGAGAAGGGCTCGTCTTGCTCTTCTCTCCCTCTATGTGTGTGTCTAAAGCTACTAGCTTCCAACCCTTTGCATGGGTGCCCCGGGGGGTTTATATAGGCCTACCCCCCGGGGGTACAATGGTAATCCGGCTTGGGGTGGGCCCAAGCCTTCAGTCTCTAAGTCGCCGTCTTCTACGCCGACTCCTGGGGCCCACCGACTAGCGGGCTCCGCCGACGGTCTGGCATGGGGCCGACAGCCCTTGTCCGGCCATGGTAGTCTTGCCGGCTGCAGATCACTGTAGCCGTGCTTCTAATGACGCGAGCTTGGTCGCGAGGTTATGGCAACAGTGCCGCCGCCTGGCGGGCGATCACTGTTTCCATTCCCTGTCTTGTCTGGTTAATGGCGCGTGGATCCCGGGGGAGGAGCCGGCCGGCTTCCGGAGGCTGGTTCCATCGGGTCCGTCTTTGGGGTGCTCTCGCCGTCTTCGGTACCCCCGCCGACAGGCGGGTCCCGCCGTCTTCGGGTCGTACAGACAGGCCGACGTGGGTACAGGAATCTGCCCACGGTGATGATATCAGGGCCGGTATGGCAACAGTGCTGCGCCGCTTGGAGATCTCCGTTGGTATGGCGCCCTGTAGCCATACCCGCCCTTTATGGACTGGGCGGGGATGGGCCGCGAGGCGGCTTTACCCCATAGTCGCCCAGGCACAAGGCGGTGGTGGTCACGGGCCGACTCCCTGCAGACGGCCTCGCTGGAGGTCGCCGGCTCGGAGTCGGCTGTCCTGAAGGCGGCCTCTGGGACTCGGCCCAGAGGGATAGTCGGCCGTTGCTGTTGCCGATTATCTGAGGGCGGCTCTTCGTCTTGGGGTCTTTCAGGGGCGCGGCCTGCCCTGATGTTTTGAAAGGTTCGGGGGCTCGGGTCTGCCTACCCGTAGTCCATTACTCCGACAGTAGTCCCCGAAGCTGGGGAGGCGCCGAGGGCAGCCCGTCGAGGAGCCTCGACAGCTTCATCCTTCCGATGGATCAATCTGGACTCGGCCCGCCGTCTCCATCTGGAGTCGGCTTTGCAGGGGGCCGTCTCGCTCTTCAACGGTTTCGAAGGTCGCAGCGGACCTAGGCGGCATGCCTGATAAGCTTCCTGGCGGTCGCCCGTCGCGGGCCCGCCACGTGACGCCACGCGGCGGGGCTGGTCTGCCAGCCCACGCGCGTGACAAGACAGTCCCGTCAGGCGGGGCCCGCCACTTCCATGCCCCGACGCGCAGCGGATCCGCTGCGGTCGTGCGGGCGGTTGGGCTCCCCACGCCGTTATCGCGCGATAACGTCGTGGGTTAAATCGTGAAGCGCAAGGGCGGGCGCGATTAATCCCACGCCCGCCCCTCGGCCGCAGCCAGCGCCTATAAGTAGGCGGGGAGGGAGGGTGCGGCGACGCACGCGCACTCTCTCGTCCCCGCTCCCTGCCCCGTCTTCTTCCTCGCTCCTCCGCGCCGAGGCTCGTTCCTGCCTCGCCGCGGAGGTGAGCTCTTCATCAGCCGGCGCGCCTCCCACCGCGCGCTCCGGCGTGTGGGACGGCTCTGTCATCGACGACAATATGGTGGAGTTCCTTCGGCAGACGCGCATCCCCAAAGCAACCTCGCGGCGAAGCGAAGGCCACGGGAGGGCGAAATCACGCCGGCGCCGGAGGAGGGCGAGCGGGTGGTCTTCCGCTCGCACCTCATGCGCGGGTTGGGGCTGCCGGCGAGCGGCTTCTTCCGCGCATTCTTGGAGTTCTACGGGCTCCAGCCGCACCACCTCACCCCCAACACGGTGGTGCTGCTGGCCGCCTTCGCATCCTTATGCGAAGGTTTCCTCGGAGTTCTCCCCACCATCGAGCTATGGGGGGAGTTCTTTCAAGCGAAGCTCGGGACGCACATCGCTCGCGTGCCGGCTCTGTGCGGCGCGTTCATCGCCAAGAGGAGGCCGGTGGCCGATAATCCTTTCCCTTCCATCCCCCTCATCAAATCGGTGAAGATGTGGCAGCGCTCGTATTTCTACGTCAAGAACGTCGCCCCCGACGGCGACTGGATCAACTTGCCGCCCTACATGGGCGGCGAACTGGCGGGCCGACCCACCAGCTAGTCCTACAGGGCCCGGATGTCGACTTCGCATAACGCGCTGCCGTCGCGGCTTCAGCGTGATGATCTGATCGGAGGGCCTGGCCGGGGCTGACTTCTTTGGCTGCCTTCGTGGCCGAGTCCTCCCTCTCGTGGCCGCCCTCATCGATCGCGCTAGATGAGCGGCCGCTGGGACCCCAGCCGGATGTGCTCCAAGGACATGCCCCACGCGGAGGTGGTGGACACGGTGAATTTCTTGGCGAACTGCGACCTCAAGGAGGAGTGGCGCTTCGGCAAGGAGCCATACTCGCGCGCCAATCCCCCACCGATGGTAAGTCGCCTCTCGCTTCCTTGTTTCCTTTCTTAGCCGGATCGGGCTCTTACATTTCTTGGTTCTTTCCAACTCAGAATCCTCTCATGCCGCCCTCGACCGGCGCCACGGGGCCGGCTCGCGAGTTCGTCCCCGTCCGGGCGGAGAGCGACGCCGACGACCCCGACTTGGGCATGGCGGAAGTGGAGACCGACGCCGAAGGAGGGGGAGAGGCCGACGACTCCAGGCCTTCGGCCACTTTTGCAGACTGGCATGATGACGAAGTCGCCCCCCGGCGCCATCAGAGAGCCGACCAACCAGGCACGAGCTCCTCCGCCGCCTTGGGGGGCCGAGGCGGCTCGAAGAAGCGCCGGGCCGGGCCGAGTCAGCCAGGCGACCAGGCCAAGAGGATCAGGGGAGCAGCCGCCGCGACCCAGCGTGAAGAAGCGGTTGCGAAGGCCAACCGCTTCCGCAAGGAGGTGAAGAAGCCACCGCTGGTCTCCGCGTAAGTACCTTCTTATTCCGTCTTGTTTTCATCCCGTCCGTCTTGGCCAAGTCTTCTTATGTCTTTTTCTCTCATCAGGGCTCCCCTCACTCTGGAGAGGGTCGCTGCCGCCTCCGTCATGGGGTCGGCAGAGACGTCCGCCAGCAGTCGGCGGGTTGACCCTGCGGCCGCCCTCAGGGAGGCAACAGAGCAGAACGCGCAGGAGAAGCGCGAAGAGGAGGCGGCCGCCCGTCGAGAGAAGGCGGCGGCCGAGAGGGCGGTCGAAGCCGCCGCCGCAGCCCAAAGGCAAGCCGAGGAGGCCGCGCGCCTCCAGTCGGCGCTGCTCGTCATTCCTCTGAACTCAGCGCCACCGCCGCCGGACTTCACGGGGCAATCGAAGGGAGATGGCGGTGAGACTCCCGTCGCAGGGAGGGGCCACGCCACCTCTGCCGCCTCCGCCGCAGTCTGAATTCGCGCGGGGCAAACAGCCGGCGGACCCACCTGCGCCGCCGACCGATGATGAAGCCGTGGCGCGGCTGCTTCTTCAAGTCGCCTCGCCAGCACGACGCCGCCTTGAGAAGGCGGACTCGGCGCCGCGCCCCTTGGAGACCGGCGCCGCCAGCTCGATGATCCCCGACGCAGAAGCGTCGAGCGCCGCACCCGCTGGGTGGGTGCGAGGAGGCGGCACGGGCCTGCTGAACACGGCGCTCCTGGACGTCCAAGCAAAGCTGCGGGCCGAAGGCGCCGCCCTCCAGAACCTCTCCAAGGCGCACCTGGCGTCGCGCTCTGCCGTGCGGGTAAGTTTTATTTCCAAGTTTCTCTTGATCTTCTCTGTGGGGGCGCGCCAGCGCACCCAGGTGTGTAGTCTCGAGTTTCGGGTCGGTGCCGAAAGCAAAGCGGCCCGGAACTTTATTTGCTTACTTCCAAGTCTTTATCTGTGTCTGGGATCCTTGTTACAGGAGTATCACAACCTCCGTGCTACCGCCTTCAACCGCAATGTTGAAGAGCTGAACAAACGGGCTGCCGACCTGGCGAGGAGCCGAGGTGAGTTTTCTTCTTGGGCGCGGCGCTTGCGCTGGCTGTAGTCCTCGATAATCCCGATCGGGCCGTGCAGCCTTGATCGGGCCGGATCTTCCTGGCGACCTTCTTAGCTGACGACTTCGCTTCCTTCTTCTTTTGTTCTTCAGAGGCCAACGCCGCTCTGCGAGATCAACTGGGCACGGCCGAGACCGCCCTGCGCGCCAAGCTCGCCGCAGAGCGCGACCTGCTGGGCACGCAGCTGGCGGAGCAGAGGGAGTTGCTCAAGGCGGCGCGGGCCGAGGCGGAGAAGAAAGAGTCCGCCCTCCTGGCCGAGTTTGAGAGCGAGCGCTCCGCCTGGACCGACCGAGAGGCGCATCTGACCTCCGGCTTCCATGAGATCGAAGATATCGTTGATCGTAAGTTTGCTTTTACTTTCTCTTTTGGGTTGCCGACTATGGGTTAAGCCGGCTCTTGTCTTTTCTAACTTGCTCTTTTTCTTCCTGGCAGACTTCTTCCCTGGTCATACGCAGGCGGCCAATCAGGCCATTGAGGCCGAGCCTTGGCCTTGAAGGCGGATGGCGCCAAGATCGCAGCCAACACCCCGGACCCTTGACGAGCAGCTCCACGAGCATTGAAGCTCGTCTGCGGCCGGCTCTCATCGAATCTGCGCCGTCTTGATGTCGAGGGCCCAGGCGATTGCTGCCTGTGGCGACATGCCGGTTCTGCGACTCCACCGGCGGACCGTCGGCTGGAGGTCGCGGCTGGGCGTCTTGAGGCTTGGAAGGGCTCCGCGGCCCGAGCTGGAGCTCGCCGAGCCCTGGAGTTCGTCAAGGCATGGTATCCAGGGCTTGACCTGGACCGGCTGGCCGCGTTCCGGTCAGAAGCCCAGGCGGAGCTGCAGGCCGCGGAGGCCGCCCTCGTCGAGCGTGCGGCGGCGATCGCCGACTACACGGACACCAGCATCTTCGTCCCGAAACGGGCTGAATACGGTGGGGAGGCGCCGCCGGAGTGGTTCGCGATGAACCCGGACTACGGCGAGGACTCGGCGGAGGTGATCGACTCCAGCACCGAGGATGAGGACGAGGCGGAGGACGGAGACGGCATGGAGGCGTCGGAAGACGGAGCGGGCGGCCAGCCTCAGCTCGACCGCGCCTCCAGCAACGAGTCGCGCCCCTCTGAGCCAGCTGCTGCCAGAGATGATCAAACTGAGACTGCCCAGCCAGCCGCCCCGGCGCCCGACGCCGCCACCGCCTCCGGCCTTCCAGCCCCATCCGCTGCTTCTTAAGCCGCTGCGTTGGCTTTATTTTATCTGCTTGTTAGTCTTTTGAAAGAACTTTGTTAATTCGCACAATTCCACCTGCGGGGTGTACTCTGAACCTTTGTTCGAAGATCCGGCCAAGGGCCTAAGTTTATGTAAATATTGTTCTAATTTCATGTTTCCTTGCTCAGTGCTCTTATGGCTTTCCGCTTGCCGCCTTCCCTTAGATGCCGCCTTGCCTGTTAGGCAGCCGCTCTGTGGACTGCCGTCTAGGTCAAGTGCTCGGCTACTTTTGAGAAGGCAAGTACTTTGCCATTTTAGAGTCGTTTAAGCAAGTGGGGTAGAAAACGGCAAGCCGGCCTCTTTAAAGGTCGGTTTCATAAAACGGGCTGGGAGCCGGTTTCAACTATGTGTATGCTTTGGGTCCTTAGCCCTTTTTTCGTGTGGGCGCCCGTTCTACCTCACTCCTGCCCGCCAAATAGTCGCTCTGCGAGCTGCGGCTTCTGACAGGAGACGGCTTGGGCACTACACCCTACTTGTCGGACTTCAGGAAGCACTTCATAGCTCAAAAGCGGCGAGTCCCCGGGCCGACTAGTCGAGCCCGGTGCCAAACAGCATAATAAAAAGGGTAACATACCCAAAGTCATAATTCTTATCATACAGATAACAAAAGAGGGCAGTCCCTGAGCTCGTCTCGGGGGGCCCGGAGTCTTGGTATTTCAAACACAAAAGGGTGGCGTGGTACGTACTGCATCAACTGTAAAATCTCCGTAGGAAATTTACATTCCATGGTCGCTCTGTCTCTTTGCCGGAATCGTCCCTCTTCCGTGCTCGGGGCTTCTGAGCGTCGATCAGGTAGTAGGAGTCGTTGCCCAGCACCTTGCTGATGATGAACGGTCCTTCCCAAGGCGCCGACAACTTGTGCTGGCCGGCTGTTCGCTCAATCAGCCGGAGCACAAGGTCGCCCTCTAAGAATGATCTTGGCTTGACTTTCTTGTTGTAGTAGCGGTGCAGGCTCTGCTGGTAGATGCTGGACTGGCTGAGTGCCAGCAGCCGGCCCTCTTCCAGCAGATCGACGCCGTCTTGACGTGCTTCTTCTGCTTCCTCTTGATTGTACATCTTGACTCGCGGGAGTCGAACTCTATATCCGTTGGGATGACGGCTTCGGCACCGTAGACGAGGAAGAAGGGTGTGAAGCCGGTTGACTTGTTTGGAGTCGTACGCAGACTCCAGAGGACAGCTGGCAACTCCTCAAGCCAGCAGCCGGCCGAACGCTCCAGTGGTTCGACCAGGCGAGGCTTGATGCCAGACAAGATGAGGCCGTTTGGTCGCTCCACCTGGGCGTTTGACTGTGGATGGGCAACGGACGCTAAGTCCAGTCGGATGCCCTGTGTCGCGCAGAAACGGGCCAGGGCGCCCTTGGCAAAATTTGTGCCGTTGTCGGTGATGATCTTTGTGCGATGCGTCGTGCGAGTCGTGATGTCGGCGATGAAAGTTACTGTCGTAGGACCATTCAACTTCTTGATGGGTTTGGCCTCTATCCACTTGGTGAACTTGTCCACCGCGACAAGTAGGTGGGTTAGGCCACCTCGTGCCGTCTTGAATGGTCCCACCATGTCCAGGCCCCAGACAGCAAAGGGCCAGGCGATGGGGATTGTCTTGAGTGTTGAAGCCGGCTGAAGCGGCTTGGAGCGGAACACCTGGCACCCCTTGCATTTTTGAACTAATTCCTTGGCTTCTTCGAGGGCAGTCGGCCAGAAGAAACCGTGTCGGAAGGCTTTGGCGACGAGTGCTCTGGAGGCTGCATGATGGCCTTTTCATACGATGTATATCTTCGAGGATTGCTTGGCTTTGCTCGATTCGGCCTTGTATTTGGTAGACGCCGGTGACGCTGCGCCTGACCAGCTCTCTATTGATTATAGTATAGGCTGCCGCTCGGCGCTGCACCTGCCGAGCTGAGGTTTCATCAGTTGGTAGCTCTCCGCTCACCAAAAACTTCAAGATGGGCTGGGCCCATGATGGTGCTGCTATTTCTTCGACCGCCAGTACTGCTACTTGGACGAGGGCGGCTGGGAGGCGGGTTGGAGTCTGCGGACAGCTTGCTGCGTTAGGGGAAGTCCCGGGCCGGCAGCAGATCCACAGGCTGAAATCTTTGGGGGCTTTGCAAAGGTCGCGATCCTCGGGCAACCGGCTGCTGCGTTCTTGGGGGCGTCTTCAAGGATTCTTGTGCCGTCTGCTGAGGCTCTAGAGTCGGATCTGCTTTCTTCGGGGGGAGCCGGCACAAAAATGGAGTCTGATTCTGGTGAAGGTTTGACGGATGGCTTGAGAAGGCGCTGAAGGGCGATGCCGGATGGTATTGCCTGTCGGGTGGAACCGATTCTTGCCAGGGCATCTGCTTGGTTATTGTCGTTCCTTGGTACATGGAGGAATTCGCATCCCTCAAAGTACCCACTCAGTTGTTGTACCAGAAAGCGGTAGCTCGCCATGTTTGCATCTTTTGCGTCCCAGTCGCCGGATGACTGTTGGACCACCAAGTCGGAGTCGCCATAGCACAGGATCCGGCGAATGCCGAGTTCCTTGGCAAGCCGGAACCCGTGGATGAGCGCCGTATTCGGGCGACGTTGTTGGAGGCGTGAAATGGATCTGCAGCGTGCTTTGAGCTTGTCGCCTTTAGGGGAAGTGAGGACCACGTCGGCTCCCAAGCCGGTGCGCATCTTGGAGCCATCAAAGTGCATCCGCCAATGAGTGGAGTCGGGCGCTGGCGGCAGATACTGGGTCTCGGTCCAATCGACGAGGAAGTCGGCCAGTGCTTGTGACTTGATGGCGGTGCGGGGCTGGTAAAAAATGGTGTAGGGGGCCAACTCTATGGCCCACTTGGCCACTCGGCCTGAAGCATCTCGGCTTCCGATGATCTCTGCTAGTGGGGCCGTGCAAACCACGATGATGGAGTGCTCTTGAAAGTAAGGCTTCAACTTCTTGGCGGCAATGTGCACGCCGTAACACATCTTCTGGTAGTGGGGGTAGTTCTGCTTTGAGGTTGACAGTACCTCGCTCGGGTAATATCTTGGTCTCTGGACCGGTGGCGCCTTGCCCTCCTCCTTGTGTTCAACCACAACAACTTCTGTTGACTACCCATTGGTGGCGGCAATATACAGGAGCATGGGCTCCTTTGGAGTCGGAGCCGCCAGCACTGGGGGAGTAGCCAGCATCCTTTTCAACTGGAGAAAAGCTTCGTCCGCCTTGGGATTCCATTCAAAGAAGGTGGTTTTCTTCATAAGTTGGTAAAGAGGAAGGGCTTTCTCACCCAGCCGACTGATGAACCGACTGATAGACGCCAAGCAGCCGGTGAACTTCTGCACGTCCAGCAGTCGGCGGGGTACTTCCATTCTCTCAATTGCCTTGATATTCACGGGGTTGCACTCTATGCCGCGTTCGGATACCAGGAAGCCGAGGAGCTGGCGGTGGTACTCGAAGGCGCATTTCCACAGGTTGAGCTTGATCCGATTATCGGCGCAGATTTTCAAAGGTCTCCTTGAGGTCTTCCAACAGCGTTCCCGCCTCTCCGTCTTCACCACCACGTCGTCCACGTGGCGTGGGCGTTTACGCCTAGCGGCTGAGGAGGCACTTCTGCATGCAACGCTGAAAGGTGGCGCCGGCGTTCCTCAAGCCGAACGTCATGGTCAGGTAGCAGAAGGCCCCAAATGGCGTGATGAAGGCGGTCTTCAATCTGTCTGCCGGGTTCAACTTGATCTGGTGATATCCACGAATATGCATCTAAGAAGCTCAACAGCTCGCATCCGGCTGTGGAGTCTATCACTGATCAATTCTAGGTAGAGCGAACGGGTCCTTAGGGCAGGCTTTGTTGAGGCTTGTGTAGTCAATACACATCCGCCTCGCTTGTTCTTCTTTAGTACCAGGACCGGGTTCGCCAACCACTGGAAAGAAAACTTCCATGATGAAACCGGCTGCAAGGAGCGGGCTATCTCTTCTCCAACAACTCTTCTCTTCTCTCTGACAGCGGCGCAAGGGCTGCCTGACGGGCTTCACATCAAGTCGGACATGTAACTTGTGCTCGGCGAATTCCGTCGGTACACCTGGCATGTCTTTGGGGGACCATGCGAAAATCTCCCGATTCTCACGGAGGAAATCGACGAGCTCGCCTTCCTATTTGCTGTCGAGGTTCGCACCTCTGACAACATACTTTTCTGGGTGCTCCGGGTCCAAGGGTATCTTCTTGGTCTCTTTGGCCGGCTTGAACGAGCCCTCAGCTTCTGACTCCTTGGGGTCGGACGACATTGTAACGCCCCGGATTCAATGCGCCAGGTGTCCGCCAGTTATTCGCCGTCGTTGCCATGTCTTGTGCTTGCGTGTTGCACTTTGCCATGTCATCATATGCATTTCATATCATGTTGTAATGTGCATTTCATTTTGCATACGTGTTCGTCTCATGCATCCAAGCATTTTCCCCGTTGTCCCTTTTGCAATCTGGCACTCCTATGTTCCCCGGCGCTCCCTTTTACCTCTTTTCTTGTGCGGGTATTAAACTTTCTCTGAATGGCTCGAGGTTTGCCAAGCAGCCTTGGTATACCACCGGTAGACCGCCTGTCAAGTTTCGTGCCATTTGGAGGTCGTTTGGTACTCCAACGGTTAACCGGGTAACCGCAAAAGCCTCCTTCTCTTTGCAGCCCAACACCCCTTCAAAGTGGCCCAAAACCCAGCAAGCTCCCCTCCATGCTCTCGGTCGTTCGATCAGGATCGCGTGGCCGAAAACCGTGCTCCATTTGGACTCTCCTAGCTCCCTCTATCTATAAATTAACTCCTCCCCCCGAAACCCTAGCCTCCTTCTTCCTCTGCGCCGCCCGGCCAACCGGAGGCTGCCACGTGGGCGCCGCGCCCTCAGCGCCGCTTGACCACTTGAGGCCGAGGCCCCTTGGCCCATCTCTCCCGTCCGCCGCCCGGCATGGTCCAGCGCCCGCCGCGCCGCCGCTGGGTCCCGCGCCCTCCGCCGCCCTCGACCGTCGGCGCGCCTTGCCAGCGCCGCCAGAGATGCTCGGCGCGCCCAGCGCCGCCAGCCCGGCCGACCAGCGCCTCCCTTGCCGGAGTCCGCAGCCTTTGGATCCGGGGAAGGTGGATGAGATCCACCAACCCCGGGAACCAAACGGGCGCCCGCGCCCCGGATCCCTCCGTCCCGGATATCCTCGTCCCGTTGACTTTCAAAGGGTATAAATTTTCGCAGTCCCTCAGTTTTGCATATTTTGGTGCCTCATTTATCATGCCATAACTTGCTGCATACTGCTCCGTTTCGTGTGTGTAATATGTCAAATTGTTCGCCTCGACGAGTTATTCATTTATTCCCATTGCATCATGTTCATTTGAGTTCATCTTAATGCCTGAATCAGCGTTGCAAGAGTGCTATATGATGTTAACCTGCTGGAACTGTTATAACTTGATGATTTGTCATTTTTGTTGCATTTGATGTGTGCATCCTATGAGTTTGATGTCTACATGAGTTTTGATCTATGCCATGCCATCTTTACAGTGGTGCCATTCTTGTATTTTTGTGATTCCTGTAGTGAGTGCATCAAGTTAAGTAGGGTACTTGATGTTGCTGTTTTGCATGTCTGAATCTGCTATATCATGATGCTATGTTAACCTGCTTCTACAAGTCATTCTGTGCATAATCTGGAGATATTCACTAAGGATGTTTTGTTCTACGTATCATGCTAAATCCATCCATGCCCTTGTTTGCAATTATGGAGGGCCATAGCTTGAGTCAGTCAAGCTCTACTTTTGCTACAAAATGTTTCCTGGCAGGTTGTTTACATATTATTCAATTTTGCCAAGGTTGTTGTAGCTGATCCGTGTATGTTATGATGTTGGTTTTGCCATGTATTGCCTCTATGCCATGTCTTCTTACTGTGAGTTGCCTTGCCATGCCATGTGTTGCTCTGTAGTGAGCGGTTCAAGCTCACCAACATGTCTACTTATTGTTGTTCCTGCCATGTATGAATCTGTAATATTACTTGCCATGTTTACATGGGTGCCATCATATCTTTTTCTCCTTTTTGGCTCATGGTCACTAAAGGACTTTTGTTCTATGCAATTAGTAGATTCATGCCATGCCTTTCTTTGCCATGATAAGTTCCCGTAGCATGTTGTTTGATAGCTCTAAATATTGCAACCTGATGTTATTTCCTGATAAGTCTGAAACTATTATTATTTGCAATCTTGCCATGTGTTTTTGAGCATGTTCTAGTGATTTCTGGAGATAGCTCAGTGTTCATGTTTTGTCATTCTTTACCTGTACATCATGCCCATGCCTTTTGTTATCATGTTGAGATTCTGTAGCATGTTGTTTTGATGCTTGCAATATGCCTACTTGATGTCTTGGACAGATTGTTGCTATAACTTGTATTGTGTGTGCGTTGAACCGTTGCTCCGTTTTGAGTGTGCTCTATCTGAAACTTGGTTGATTTTTCATGTAGCTTCATATTATCATGTTGCATCCATGTTTTGAGGTGTTTTCTTGATGTTGGTATGCATTTTGCATCAATGCCATGTTTAACTTGTTTTGATTATATCTTCTAGGCCGTAGCTCCGAATTAAATGAACTTTATATGTAACTTCACTAGAATTTCGTGTAGATCATCTTGGTGCATTTTAAATTTCTGTTTAACAGCTTGAACATAGAGTTATTCAGATCTGGACCAATTTTGAAATTTGCATATGAGGACTTACTGGAATTGTTATATGTTGCTTCCGGCCTCATTTAAACTTGCTTTGATGTGTTGCTCTTGTTTGCATCATCTCTTGCCATGAGTAGCTTCATCTAGATTTGTCATGCATCATGTTTGTTGTGCATCTTGTCATGTTCATGTGTGGTGTGTTTACCTATGTTGTGTGCTTCTTCTTGTTAGTTCCTGCTTTCGTTGCGATCGTGAGGATTCGTTCGTCTACGCTTGGTTCGGCTTCATCCGTTCATCTTCTTCATGGACTCGTTCTTCTTCCTAGCGGGATTTCAGGCAAGATGACCGCTACCCTGGATCTCACTACTATCATTGCTATGACAGTTGCTTCGTTCTTTCGCTATGCTGCGCTACCTATCACTTGCTGCTCAAGCGTCCCAAATTGCCATGAACCTCTAACCTTTGTCACCCTTCCTAGCAAACCGTTGTTTGGCTATGTTACCGCTTTGCTCAGCCCCTCTTATAGCGTTGTTAGTTGCGGTGAAGATGAAGTTTGTTCCTTGTTGGAACATGGAGATGTTGTTCCTTGTTGGAACATGTTTACTTGTTGGGATATCACAATATATCTTATTTAATTAATGCATCTATATACTTGGTAAAGGGTGGAAGGCTCGGCCTTATGCCTGGTGTTTTGTTCCACTCTTGCCGCCCTAGTTTCCGTCATATCGGTATTATGTTCCCGGATTTTGCGTCCCTAACGCGGTCGGGTGATTTGTGGGACCCCCTTGACAGTTCGCTTTGAATAAGACTTTTCCAGGAAGCCCAACATTGGTTTTACCATTTGCCTCACCTATTACCTTTTTCCCTTGGGAGTCGCGCATCCCGAGGGTCATCTTTATTTCAGCCCCCCCGGGCCAATGCTTGTCTAAGTGTTGGTCCAAACTAGAGCCACTTGCAGCGCCACCTCGGGGAAACATGAGGGCTGGTTCTAGTTGTACGTAGTGATCATCCGGTCGTGGCACGAGACGAGATCTGGCGGCTACTATCGGGATGTCAGACGCCGGAGGTCTTGCTGGTCTTGTTTTATTGTTGTCGAAATGTCTTGTAGCCGGGATTCCGAGACTGATCGGGTCTTCCCGGGGAGAAGGAATATCCTTCGTTGATCGCGAGAGCTTATCATGGGCTAAGTTGGGACACCCCTGCAGGGTATAAACTTTCGAGAGCCGTGCTCGCGGTTATGTGGCAGATGGGAATTTGTTAATATCCGGTTGTAGTAAACTTGAAGCAAACTCTTCTAAAATACACCAACCGTAATGCGTAATCGTGAGTGTCTCTTTTCGGGTTGATCGAGAGGAGAACACGGTTTCGGGTTATGTTTGACGTAAGTAGGAGTTCAGGGATCACTTCTTGATCATTGCTAGCTTCACGACCCGTTCCTTTTGTTTCTCTTCTCGCTCTTATTTTCGTATGTTAGCCACCATACATGCTTAGTCGCTGCTGCAACCTCGCCACTTTACCCCTTCCTTTCCCATTAAGCTTTGCTAGTCTTGATACCCATGCTAATGGGATTGCTGAGTCCTCGTGGCTCACAGATTACTACAACAACGATTCTTGGTACAGGTTATGCGATGATCATGATGCGAAAAGTCGATGTTTGCTTACTTTGGAGTTCTTCTTACGCTTCTTCTTCGATCGGGGATAGGTTCGGTCGGCAGACTGGGCTAGCAGTGGTGGATGTCGTTTGAGTTTTGTTTATGTTTCATCCGTAGTCGGATGTTGATCTTGTATATGATGTTGATGTATTCTTGTGGCATTTTGTGCCTTATGTATGTATCCCTATCTATTATGTAATGTTGATGTAATGATATCCACCTTGCAAAAGCGTTTCAATATGCGGGTCTATCCTTGGTGGGACCGTCGAGTTCCTTTTGGATAGGGTCTCATATTGGGCGTGACAAGTTGGTATCAGAGCCTCGACCGACCCTAGGCGCCCCCCTGATTGATCGTATAGTTTGGCCGTTGTTGAGTCTAGAATAAACTGTTTTCGGAGTCTAGTTATATCGGAGAGTATGAATTCTTTTACTCCTCAGCCCCTTCGTCGCTCTGGTAAGGAATCTTGACGTAGGTGTTTTGAATTAGTCCTCTTCCCCTTCAAATTTTTCTTTAGGATCACGCAGTTGGTTTTTTCCGATCATTGTTCCTCAGCTCTTTTCATCCGGTGCATTTTTCGTCAAGTTGACTCGAGCCTCTTCATCTTTGAGTCCAATCCTCAGTTGTTTTCTTTTCCCGCCCGCCCTCCCTTCTTCTTTTCCGAACCAGAGTCTGTATTCGAGTATCCATCCTACTCGTGCGGAGGCTTTGCCTTTCTTTCCTCAATGATTTCAACCGGTGTTGTCTCTTCAAGATATTCGTCGTTTCCCCTCCCGAGTTGCCTTTGTTTTTCCCGCCCACCCACCCTTTTCTTCCCGGAGTCTGACTCTCTCTCGACCAGCTATTTCATTCGTATGGAGCCTCTTCAGTCTTTCGTCAATTGTTTCAACCGGTGAATTCTCGTTTTGTTCAACATTCTTCATCTCTTTTTCTTCTCCGGTGGACTCAATTCAAGTTTTTCGGGTTAATCATATTCTTTTCCTTCGAAGTGTTCTCTTTGCTCGTTCGCCTCTCGCCAGTTTATCATTACGGAGTTCGGAAGACATATTAGGAGATTCGTCTGTGTTCTAATTAATTCGAGGTTGTCACCTCATTCAAATATTTCAATTGTTCCGGTGCATCATCTATCTGTTCTTCAATCCTTTCCAACGGTGCTTTCCTTTAGTGGGCCCTAACCCACAGGTCTTTTCCCAGGATCTAACCTGACTCTTCTAATTCTCCCGGGTTTATCCTCAAATTCTTTTCAAGTGTGATGTAAGAATGAATTTCATCAGTCACATGCCTTCTCCAAGATCGCTTTCAAATTCTTTTCATTGTTGGCTCAACCTTTTCGGTTTTCATTCTCCCAGAGTTTCTCAGTAATTTTTGGTGGTGTTTCTCGTCGTCATTTGAAGACCGAAGAAGAGTTCCTTCTAAATCTTGTCCACTCTCCCGGAGATTCATGGTGATAGCTCGATGTTATCCTATCTAATTGTTTCCAGTCGTGCAATTCTTTTCATCCATCCGGAGTATGTCAGGAGTTGTTTTTCCATTTCTTTTCACCGGAGGCCATCATTCCAGTTATAGTTCTGTATTTATTCCGGTGCCTCGTTCAAGTGTTCTTTAATCAGCTCGTGATCTCTTTGTTCTTTTGCATCTAAATCCCCTCTAGCTTATTGGTTCTTCTAATACTTCCCGGTGATTCATTTTCTTTCATCAGTCATTTCCAAATTCTTCATGGTGGTTCTTCATGATTTAATTCTTTCTTCAAGAGTTCATCAAGATTTTGTTGGCGGAGTTCAAGTATCTTTTCTTCTCGAGTCTCGAAGTGCAAGTAATTCTTCGTATTCTTTTGAAGTGGAGTTTTGCATTTCTTCGTTCTTCTCAGCTATTCAATCTTTTCCGCTTGTGGTCGGTTATCACCTTATAATTTTGAGATGTTTTCCATAAGTCCACAACAAGCTTATTCTTTCGTGGTTGATTTTCTCAACAACCCCGTTCAATCCTTATTCTAAGGTTGCTTTCATTTCCATTCGTGGCACAAGTTGTCATTTTCTTCTCCGTTCTTTCCATTCAACTCTTTCAATTCTTTCCGGAGGGTTTTGTGTCATGTCTTCATCAAGTGTCGTTCCATCTTCTCAAGTTCTTGTTCTATTTCTTTCCATGTTTAGCCGGAGTGCTGCCTAAATCCTATCAGTCTTATCTGTTTCTTTTCTCATTCTAACCACTCCGGTTAGAACGAGTGGTTTCATAGTCTATCTGATTCCGTGAGCTTTCGATTCTCGGCATTCTCGTCGTGCCTCTCTTCTTCTCGAGTGCTCTCGATTCTTTGCTTGTTCTCTTGAGTTCTTGTTTTCTCTTCATCCTTTTTCCCTTCCGTCTCGGTCCTAAGATCTCGGGACGAGATCTCTTGTTAGTGGAGGAGTGTTGTAACGCCCCGGATTCGATGCGCCAGGTGTCCGCCAGTTATTCGCCGTCGTTGCCATGTCTTGTGCTTGCGTGTTGCACTTTTCCACGTCATCATCTGCATTTCATATCATGTTGTCATGTGCATTTCATTTTGCATACGTGTTCGTCTCATGCATCTGAGCATTTTCCCCGTTGTCTGTTTTGCAATCCGGCACTCCTATGTTCCCCGGCGCTCCCTTTTACCTCTTTTCTTGTGCGGGTATTAAACTTTTCTTGTGCTCTGTAGTGAGTGGTTCAAGCTCACCAACATGTCTACTTATTGTTGTTCCTGCCATGTATGAATCTGTAATATAACTTGCCATGTTTACATGGGTGTCATCATATATTCTGCTCCTTTTTGGCTCATGGTCACTAAAGGACTTTTGTTCTATGCAATTAGTCGATTCATGCCATGCCCTTGTTTGCCATGATAAGTTCCTGTAGCATGTTGTTTGATAGCTCTAAACATTGCAACCTGATGTTATTTCCTGATAAGTCTGAAACTGTTATTATTTGCAATCTTGCCATGTGTTTTTGAGCATGTTCTAGTGATTTCTGGAGATAGATCAGTGTTCATGTTTTGTCATGCTTTACCTGTATATCATGCCCATGCCTTTTGTTATCATGTTGAGATTCTGTAGCATGTTGTTTTGATGCTTGCTTATGCCTACTTGCTGTCTTGGACAGATTGTTGCTATAACTTGTATTGTGTGTGCGTTGAACCGTTGCTCCGTTTTGAGTGTGCTCTATATGAAACTTGCTTGATTTTGCATGTAGCTTCATATTATCATGTTGCATCCATGTTTTGAGGTGTTTGCTTGATGTTGGTATGCATTTTGCATCAATGCCATGTTTAACTTGTTTTGATCATATCTTCTAGGCCGTAGCTCTGAATTAAATGAACTTCATATGTAACTTGACTAGAATTTCATGTAGATCATCTTGGTGCATTTTAAATTGCTGTTTAACAACTTGAACATAAAGTTATTCAGATCTGGACCAATTTTGAAATTTGCATATGAGGACTTACCGGAATTGTTATATGTTGCTTCCGGCCTCATTTAAACTTGATTTGATGTGTTGCTCTTGTTTGCATCATCTCTTGCCATGAGTAGCTTCATCTAGATTTGTCATGCATCATGTTTGTTGTGCATCTTGTCATGTTCATGTGTGGTGTGTTTACCTATGTTGTGTGCTTCTTCTTGTTAGTTCCTGTTTGCTATGCGATCGTGAGGATTCGTTCGCTCACGCTTGGTTCGGCTTCATCCATTCATCTTCTTCATGGACTCGTTCTTCTTCCTAGCAGGATTTCAGGCAAGATGACCGCTACCCTGGATCTCACTACTATCATTGCTATGCTAGTTGCTTCGTTCTTTCGCTATGCTGCGCTACCTATCACTTGCTGCTCAAGCCTCCCAAATTGCCATGAACCTCTAACCTTTGTCACCCTTCCTAGCAAACCGTTGTTTGGCTATGTTACCGCTTTGCTTAGCCCCTCTTATAGCGTTGTTAGTTGCAGGTGAAGATGAAGTTTGTTCCTTGTTGGAACATGGAGATGTTGTTCCTTGTTGGAACATGTTTACTTGTTGGGATATCACAATATATCTTATTTAATTAATGCATCTATATACTTGGTAAAGGGTGGAAGGCTCGGCCTTATGCCTGGTGTTTTGTTCCACTTGCCGCCTCTAGTTTCCATCATATCGGTATTATGTTCCCGGATTTTGCGTCCCTAACGCGGTCGGGTGATTTATGGGACCCCCTTGACAGTTCGCTTTGAATAAGACTTTTCCAGCAAGCCCCAACATTGGTTTTACCATTTGCCTCACCTATTACCTTTTTCCCTTGGGAGTCGCGCATCCCAAGGGTCATTTTTATTTTAGCCCCCCCCCCCCCCCGGCCAATGCTTGTCTAAGTGTTGGTCCAAACTAGAGCCACTTGCAGCGCCACCTCGGGGAAACTTGAGGGATGGTTCTAGTTGTACGTAGTGCTCATCCGGTCGTGGCCTGAGACGAGATACGCGCGGCTACTATCAGGATGTCGGCACGCCGGTAGGTCTTGCTGGTCTTGTTTTATTACTGTCGAAATGTCTTGTAGCCGGGATTCCGAGACTGATCGGGTCTTCCCGGGGAGAAGGAATATCCTTCATTGATCGCGAGAGCTTATCATGGGCTAAGTTGGGACACCCCTGCAGGTATAAACTTTCGAGAGCCGTGCACGGTTATGTGGCAGATGGGAATTTGTTAATATCCGGTTGTAGTAAACTTGAAGCAAACTCTTCTAAAATACACCAACCGCAGTGTGCGTAACCGTGAGTGTCTCTTTTCGGGGTTGATCGAGAGGAGAACACGGTTTCTGGGTTATGTTTGACGTAAGTAGGAGTTCAGGATCACTTCTTGATCATTGCTAGCTTCACGACCGTTCCTTTGTTTCTCTTCTCGCTCTCATTTGCGTATGTTGGCCACCATATATGCTTAGCCGCTGCTGCAACCTCACCACTTTACCCCTTCCTTTCCCATTAAGCTTTGCTAGTCTTGATACCCATGGTAATGGGATTCTTTGAGTCCTCGTGGCTCATGATTACTACAACAACAGTTGCAGGTACAGGTTATGCGATGATCATGATGCGAGAGCGATGTTTGCTTACTTTGGAGTTCTTCTTCCGCTTCTTCTTCGATCAGGTATAGGTTAGGTCGGCAGCCTGGGCTAAAGGTGGTGGATGTCGTTTGAGTTTACATTTATGTTTCATCCGTAGTCGGATGTTGATCTTGTATATGATGTTGATGTATTCTTGTGGCATTTTGTGCCTTATGTATGTATCCCTATCTATTATGTAATGTTGATGTAATGATATCCACCTTGCAAAAGCGTTTCAATATGCGGGTCTATCCTTGGTGGGACCGTCGAGTTCCTTTTGGATAGGGTCGCATATTGGGCGTGACAGACATCTCCGGCTGCTTGCCGGCCATCATCACGACCCGATCCAGGAGCCGCTTCTCAGCTGCGATCACAAGGGACTCGGCTAGCCGGCTGCTTTCAGCGGCGCAGGCGGACGACTTTCTGTAGTCGCCGGCTACGGTCAGGATCCCCTTGGAACTCGGCATCTTCATCTTGAGGTAGGCGTAGTGGGGGACCGCCATGAACTTGGCCAAAGCAGGTCGGCCAAGCAAGGCGTGGTAGGGGCTCTCGAGGTCCACCACTTCAAACCAGACTAGCTCTCGGTGAAAGTGATCCTTGTCCCCAAAGAGGACTTCTATCAGAAT
The DNA here is from genome assembly GCA_021605145.1 of Aegilops bicornis. Taxonomy (NCBI): domain Eukaryota; kingdom Viridiplantae; phylum Streptophyta; class Magnoliopsida; order Poales; family Poaceae; genus Aegilops; species Aegilops bicornis. The sequence goes on from CM038672.1 coordinate 580,379,917, forward strand.
CTTGCCAATTGGGGAGCAGGAAAGGCCAGGTACATGTCCGTGGAACACAGTCCGACTATGCTGAAGCTGCCTCTGCTTGATTCCTAACTGCTCCATCGTATCCTTGTACAGGATGTTGATGCTGCTGCCTCCATCTATCAGTACTCGGGAGAAGCGAGCGGCCCGCCTATCCGTGGCAAGTGTGGCTCCCAAGACCAGAGCGTAGGGAGCTCGGATTCGCATCACCTGGGTGATCCGCACGACTCCGGTGATGGGCTTCTCGGACCAAAGGTGCATGAACTACTGGGCGTCGATGCTACGGCATTCACCTCTTCTTGCTTTGCCGCTTTCTTCGCGGCGATCATCTGCCACGCTGGTAAACACGACATAAGCGTCGTGCTCTTCGGGGTAATCGTCTTGTACTGCACCGACTGGCCGGACAGCCGGCTGCTGGGGCGGTGGTGGAGGCGGCGGCCCAGCAGCCGGAGGAAGGGCAAGGCCGTCTCCCTTAGCGATCCTGGTGAGCCAATGGCACTTTCGGGTTTTGTGGTTTGACGGCCAAGGCGCGCTGTGGAACTTGCGGTGGTCCGGCCCAGTGCGCTTTCAGAGGAGAAGGCCGGCAACCAGTTGGACTTGCCGCCTTTTCCGCTTGGCAAGAGGCTGCCCTCCGCTGCTGGCTCGATCAGCCGCCACCTGCCGATTGTTGGAAGTCGGCTGCGGGGCCTTGCGCTTGTGATCATTATGCTGCTGCCGTCGTCGGCTGGGATCGCCAGCTGGAGTTCTGGGAGCATGAGGAGCTACTTTGCCCGTCGCACTGACTTCAATCTCTGCCTTCATGGAGGAGTCGGCAGTGGCGTATTTGTCCGCTATGACTAGCAGCTCGTCGAGGGTCTCCGGCTCGTCTCAAAGGAGCTTGTGCTTGAGGAGGGTGCCTTCTCTGCACCCGGCGGTGAAGTACTCGATTGCCTGCACCTCGTGCACTCCTTCACAGGAGTTCCGGAGCTCGCCCCAGCGCGTGAGGTAGTCGCGAGTGGACTCGTTGGGGCCTTGTATGCATAAGGACAGCTGACGAGGCTTGGGAGGTCGCTTGTATGTGCTCGTGAAGTTCCGGACGAAGGCCTCGGTGAAGTCGACCCAGCCGTTGATGCTGCGGGGCTTCAAGTTGTTCAACCATGTCCGGGCCGTGCCTGGAGCATGAGGGAACATATTTTACTGACAACACGCTTGTTGCCGTTAAGCTATGCCGACGGCCGTGGAGTAGTCAACCAGCCAGTCCTCCGGCTTCACGGAGCCGGTGTATTTGGGCGTGTCTCGGGGGAGTGTGAATCCTCGGGGGAAGGGCTCGTCGCGGATGCGAGGTCCGAAACAAGGTGGGCCCATCTCATCTTCTTCTTTTAGCGCCAGGGATCGGTGAAGTCGCTCGATCCGGTGGCGGGCGTCGTTCTCGCCGACTCCCTCTCTGCGGCCAAGGCGGTCGCCGAGAGTCGGATGCTCGATGGGTGGCGGGGAGACTCGCCTTTCTCTGCGGGGATGCGGAGGCTGATAGTCGTCCCGCCGTTCTACCGCCCTGGGGCGTCCTTCTTCGTCGCGTTCGATAGAGATGTGAGTCCGGCTATGGCTGACAGCCGGATCCTGGTTCTTTCTTCCGCGGACGCCGCCAGTCGGCGTCCGAGATGTCGCGCCTTGGTCTCGGCGGGGAGGCAAGTCGTCGTGTCGTCGTTGCGGCGCCTCCGTGCGGCAGCCGACTTCGTCTTGCACGGCGGCCGCGTCGAGGAGCTGCTGGACTCGCTCCGTCCTCAGGCGGCGCTCCTCGCCCTCGAAGTTATCCAGCTCGTCCGCCGCTGCCTGGGCAGCGTGAATGTTCTCCGCTGGCGTGGCGTATATGGGGCGGCCAGCCCCAAACAGACTAGCGAGGGCTGCTCCACGCTGTCGGACCGCGCCTAGGCGGCTAGGCCCAGTCGGAGCCGGCGAGCCGCCCACGGCGCGATCCATCTCGCGCTGATAGGATTCTGACAAGCGTCGCATGCTTGCCAGCTTCTGTGCACCCTCGAGGAGCTGAAGGCGGCGCGCCTCCAGCGTTTCGGCATCGGCGTCCTCCAGAATGGAGGCGGTCAGGTCTTGCAGAACAATGTCGAGAGGGTCACGAGCCCCCGCGCCGGAGGGCTCGCCGTGGCTGATGACGAGTACTTCTGTGACGGTGCTCCCGCCGCTCTCCGCACGAGGGAGAGGCTCGTCGTAGACCACCACATTGGTGGAGAACGCGTCGAGCGACGCGGTGTCGGAGTCGACCAGCATCGGGTCGGTGGAGCCTACGGACTCCAGGTCGTCGACGTGAAGCTGCTCGAGGAGGCCCGCGAGGAGGCTTTCGGGGCCGCCCGTGCCTGCGTCGGATGCAGGCTCGTCGGAGAGGCGAACCTCGCCGACAAGTTCGGCGAGGCAACTTGCCGCGCAGGCGATCTCAGCGCCATGCAGCAAGGCCGGGCGCTTAACTCCATCTGGCGTCAGCCGCTGGCTGCGCCGCCCGGGGAGGAAGAGGGTTCCGCCGAGCAGGTCTCGACGACGGTGCACCAGGCCCCACGATGGGCGCCAAATGCTCGGGGTTGGTTGCGACATATGCCAAAGGAATGCTTAACATGGAGGGGGCGAGTAGAACGGCCCTGGTGACTGGAAAAGGGATGAGGCGAAGACATGAAAGCCGGAGAATCTTACCCAGCTTCAGGGATCTCCGAGGAGATAACACCCCTCATCGCTGCTCTCAAGGGGTCTCCGCATGATCACTATCACAAATGGGTACAAGAGGTTCCTTGAGCTGTTCGGGGTGAGGAAGGAGAAAGGCTCGGCTTGCTCTTCTCTCCCTCTATGTGTGTGTCTAAAGCTACTAGCTTCCAACCCTTTACATGGGTGCCCCGGGGGGTTTATATAGGCCTACCCCCCGGGGGTACAATGGTAATCCGGCTTGGGGTGGGCCCAAGCCGTCAGTCTCTAATTCGCCGTCTTCTCCGCCGACTCCTGGGGCCCGCCGACTAGCGGGCCCCGCCGACGGTCTGGCATGGGGCTGACAGCCCTTGTCCGCCACGGGCGGGTCTTGCCGGCTGCAGATCATTGTAGCCGTGCTTCTAATGACGCGAGCTTGGTCGCGAGGTTATGGCTGTGATGCCACCGCTTTGGCGGCGATCACTGTTGCCATTCCCTGTCTTGTCTGGTTAATGGCGCGTGGATCCCAGGGGAGGAGTCGGCCGGCTTCCGGAGGCCGATTCCATCGGGTCCGTCTTTGGGGTGCTCTCGCCGTCTTCGGTACCCCCGCCGACAGGCGGGTCCTGCCATCTTCGGGTCGTACAGACAGGCCGACGTGGGTACAGGAATCTGCCCACGATGATGATATCAGGGCCGGTATGGCAACAAAGGTCTTTGCGCCGCTTGGAGATCTCCGTTGGTACGACGCCTTGTAGCCATACCCGCCCTTTATGGACTGGGCGGGGATGGGCCGCGAGGCGGCTTTACCCCATAGTCGCCCAGGCACAAGGCGGTGGTGGTCACGGGCCGACTCCCTGCAGCCGGCCTCGCTGGAGGTCGCCGGCTCGGAGTCGGCTTGTCTTGAAGGCGGCCTCTGGGACTCGGCCCAGAGGGCTAGTCGGTCGTCGCTGTTGCCGATTATCTGAAGGCGGCTCTTCGTCTTGGGGTCTTTGAGGGGCGCAGCCTGCCCCGATGTTTTGAAAGGTTCGGGAGCTCGGGTCTGCCTACCCGTAGTCCATTACTACGACAATAAGGCTCGGGGGCTGGAGTTGTTTTAACTTCCCCTCGAGGTGACAAATTTTGTTATGTGCTCCGGCTTATGTTTCCTTGTACTAACAATGCAGCTGAGTACGAGCCCTTTCTCCATGGTCTCCGGATGGCCAAAGAGATGAATTTGAGCCGGGTAAGGTGCTTGGGCGACTCAGATCTTGTGGCTCAACAGTGTCGTGCAAGTGGGATTCCAAGGATCCCCTTATGGCGGCTTACCGTCGTGAAGTTGATGCTGTGGCTGGGCACTTCAAAGGTTATCAAGTGGAACACATTGATCGAAGGAAGAATGAGGCGGCTGATGCTTTAAGCCGGCTGGGATCTCAGCGTAAACCGGTGCCGCCTAACACCTTTCTCCACGTTATGCATAATCCTTCTGTCAAGGTACCTACAGAGGAAGAACTAGCAGTGCCAGACCCGGAGGCACAGCTGGTGGCAGCTCTGCACGTCATCCCGGATTGGACAGTGCCATATTTAGCCTATATGACCCGGGGAGAGTTGCCTGAGGATGAGACTTTGGCGAGACAAATCATCAGGCGGTCCAAGTCTATGACGATTGTTGATGGCGAGTTACATCATCGCAGTGTCACTGGGGCGTTTCAACGATGTGTGTCGCCTACGGAGGGTCAGGAGATACTTCGTGAGATCCATGAAGGAGATTGTGGTCATCATGCCGGCTCAAAATCTCTTGTTGCCAAAGCTTTCTGTCATGGTTTCTATTGGCTGACGGCTCATGCTGATGCGGAGGATCTGGTTAGCAAATGTGACGGATGTCAAAAATTCTCACGATGAGCTCATGTGCCGGCTCAAGAGTTGAGGATGATTCCAATTACTTGGTCGTTCGCAGTCTGGGGGCTTGACATGGTTGGACCTTTCAAGAGGTCTAAGGATAAAAAGTCACACCTCCTGGTGGCAGTGGATAAGTTTACAAAGTGGGCTGAGGTAGAGCCGGTCAGTAAGTGTGATGCAGCCACGGCGGTTCTGTTCATGAAAAAGGTGATATTTCATTTAGTTTTCCACACAGCATCATAACTGATAATGGCACTAATCTCTCCAAAGGTGCCATGGAAGAATTCTGTAAACGAGAACATATCCGGCTTGATGTTTTGGCTGTTGCTCATCCGCAATCCAATGGTCAAGCAGAGAGAGCTAATCAGGAGATCTACAGCGGACTCCGGGTTGTTGGGTGGAGGAGCTACCCTCTGTACTGTGGAGCATCAAGACTACGCATAACAGATCTACAGGTTATACACCTTTCTTCATGGTGTACGGAGCAGAGGCAGTCCTGCCAAGTGACATCCGGCATGACTCGCCCCGCGTGGCAGCTTACATTGAGGCTGATAACGAAAAAGCTCGTCAGGACGCACTTGACTTGTTGGATGAGGAGCGAGACTTGGCAATCGCCAGCTCAACGATTTACCAGCAAGACCTGCACCGCTACCACAGCCGCCGGGTTAGAAGCAGAACCTTTCAGGAAGGCGACTTAGTGCTCCGGCTTATCCAGGATCAATCTGATATGCACAAGTTATCCCCTCCTTGGGAAGGACCCTTCATGGTTAGCAAGAATCTGAACAACGGGTCATACTACCTTATTGATGTTCGAGAACACAAAGACTCACGTAAGTTGGAGGAGGAGACCCACCGGCCGTGGAATATCGCCCATCTTTGGCCTTACTATACTTAAGCCACCGGCTCTCAAGATGTATATATTTTTTAACGATGTATATATTATATGAAGCAATAAAGCAGGACCTCTGTTCCTTTCACCCTCAAAGGTTGACATGTCTTCTTTATCAGGTGGTGGAAACAACCAACAGGGAGCGGATCATATCTGAATCCGACTTTCCCTGTGGTCTGGCTTATGATCATATCTGAATGTAGCCATGATCACTTGGGGGCTTCTTGTTCAAACATAGGTCGTATTCGAACCAAAGAGAACATAGTTGTCGATACCCACTTGATCGGTATACTGCCAAACCCACTTGGGGGCTTCTTGATCATATTTGAATCATAGCTTAACCTCTTTGGGTCTGACGTGGATCATATTCGAATCAGCGTCATTAAACAATTCTTATGGTCACTTGGGGGCTTCCTGTTCAAACATAGGTCGTATTCGAACCAAAGAAAACATAGCTGTCGATACCCACTTGATCGGCATCGCCAAAGCCACTAGGGGCTATATGATCGTATCTGAATCTTAGCTTAACCCCTTTGGAGCGGTTCACTGATCATATTCGAATCAGAGGCCTTTAAATTTTGTTTATTATTCATCATACTTTAAAAGTATAAATGTTTGACTATCGTGAGGCCTTCTCGAAAGTACTATGGGGTTCTTGTTCCACCGGTTTAATATTGGTCGCTTCAGTGGTTAAAGACCAGGTGAACAGTATATGTTCCAACTTTCAGGAGTCAAACTTACCCTCATGAGTTAGGTCACATAAACCGGCGAGATTACCAAAAGGATCACAGGTATGCTATTGTGTTTATGTTTAACAAGTATAATCATAAACCGACCTTTATATGATATTTTGGTTGCATTCCGGGTTATCAATACCTTATGTGACCCCTGATGCGGTAAGTCGCGAAGGGAATTCTGCTTGTTTTATATGCAGGATAAGGCAAGCAAATTTTTTAAAACATCAAGATCAACATAAGTTGGAAGTATATAGCGATGGCGGTTTATGAAAGTATTAAACGCCATAAACATGCGCGAAGGCATGACAGAAATCAAGAGGTTTTTCTACCCTATTACAAGACTCCCCGAGTCTGAATAATGAAGCATTGTTTTCACAAAGTCATAAACGCCCGGCGGTTCACTCCTTTGGTTGGCTTGATGATTCTGGGTTATCCTTCTCCACCTCTCCGTCTGCTGCCCTGTCCTGGAAGGTTGACGAGGCCCAGTCAATGCCGCTCAAGGCTTCAAACTCAGATTCATCATCACTTAAACCGGCTGGGTCGACTTCAGGGGCAAAGGTATGCTTACGAGTTGGAGGGATCAGGCTGACGTCATCATAGTGAGGTGTTAGAATCCTCCGGTTCTTGCTGTCATAGCCCGGCTGATACTTGGTAAGGTCAGTATCGTTCCCAATGAGAGTAGCCACAGGGCGTACGACTTTCACACAGGCGGTGAAATCTATCTCGTCGAATAAATAGCCGTCTTCCTTCAAGCTGGGATACCCAAGAGCAATGTCTGCCGGGTCTAACTCTGGAAGCCCCGCCTTGGCCGGCTCAATGCGGCTATAGCCCCGGCTCTTGCGGACGCCCGCCTTAGTTCTTGGATCCGCTGAGGTAGCACAACAAGCCGCTTCAGCACGTCTTGCAGGAGGTGAGGATCGTCATTTGATAAAGCTACAACGGCCAAAGCATGTTGTGACCTGGTGTAGAGCTGTTCCACCAGAGTATAAACCGCCTTCAGCTTGATCAACATGTTCTGCTTGAGGTTTGTGCTCCTGGGGCCTGCGTTAAAATAATCATCAAAGGCAGGATTGCAATATTTGAGGTTATCTATAGTAACTTACCGAAGATTGCTGAGACCATTTGAGATATCTGGCGCTTTAAGCCGGACAGCTAAGCTGTTGCTTCTGCAAGTGATGTTTCTGCTGTCTCGACCCGGGTCACTAGTGAGGCCTTCTCATCAGCCCAGATTTTCTTCTCCACATCAAAATTCTTCTTCAACTTCTCTTGTTCACAGACGCCGAATTCAAAATTGTAGTTGGCCTTTTGAATTTCAAGTTCTTGAGCTGCCAGGCGGCTCTTCAGGTCATTAATCTCCGATTCAAATTGACTTGTGGTGGCCTGCATTGATGCCGGGTTATATTCAGAATCATTGTAAGATAACATTAAGTCCCAAGTACTTTGTAAGCAAAGGTACTTGACACTTGGGGGCTAATTTATGCTGAAGAATTTTAAACTTACAATGCCGGTTCAGGGTAATTAAGTCCCAAGTACTTTCCAAGCAAAGGTACTTGACACTTGGGGGCTAATGTGTATCGCAAGTTCAACGTATCATGTTACAACCGGGTTAAATATCTTCTTTCTAAACCGGACAAAGCAGTGCTAAGCAGTTTTCTAAGTCTACAGCATATTTATTCATAAGCAATAGACTTGGGGGCTGATACAGTAAGTATGATTAAAAAAGTAGCATAAGTTAAAGATCAAATTTTTGCTGTATTTGCTTAACCATGTTAACTTCCAGGTCACGGCTGCTATGTACTTGATTGATATAGCCAGAGACTATTTCTCCAATGCTGAAATGAGTATATTCTGCAATGTGTAACTTGGCCTTTCGGCGCTCCAAAAGCTCCTCCTTGGCAGAGCACTTGGCAACGACAGTGGGCTGACCCGGCTCAACAAACTGAGTCTTCAGAATCTCTACTTCCGGATCAATTGTCTTGGCCGGGCTAGGAGCTTCCAGGTTATCAGAGCTGTTGAGAGTATCTTTGGCGGGTGGATCAGAGGATGGTACTGGAATGTCAGAGGCTGGTTCAAAGTGTGGTCGATGGGTAGAAGCTGTCGGGAGGCCAGTTTTGTGCCAAGCTTTGATTCAGTCACTACCGGGTCTTGGGAGGGCTTACTCTTTTTTGTCCTCTTACTGGGTTTCACTTGTACGCTGTGGACAAAGGCAGAAGGATGAGTACAAAAGCATGAGTAAGGTAAAGCATAAGGTAAACAAAATTATATTACCCAGGGGCAGTTTTGAAAGCTGGCATGTTAGATTGCATAGATTCGCCGGAGGAAGGAGAGGTATCCTGATAATTGGAGTCAGATGGATTGAGAGGTTGACGAATTAAACCCGCCAAAGGGTAAACATAATGTAAATCGGAGATAACCTCAGCCCGACGCTTCCTGGTTACATCAGGTAAGCCGGAGGAGAGCTCTACATCCTTGCTGGTCCGGGTCTGCCTCCGTCTTTCAAATTGCTGTTGCTTCAAAATAAATTGAGGATCTTGGTAAGCCAAAGGATGTGAAAATCTTACTTTCCGGGTTACTCTTCGAATTTAATAACGCGGCAGGGGCTCGGAGTCGAAGGAGATTATAGTTACCTCTTCCTCGACGGCTTGGCTGTTCCCCGTGTCTTCCTGAAAAGATTTAAATGTCAGTAAGGTGATGATAAAGAGTCAAGGGAGTTAAAGTTTACCTCTTCTTCATCATCATCAGTATCGTCAAGTTTAAACATATCTGAAGCGCTCGGCTTCCTCTTCTTCGAAGTTTCAGTCTTGGCGGTTTTGCTTTTGGCTCTTTTTGCCGCTCTGGCTTGTTTGGCCACCTCATGGTCATACTTGACCTTCCAGAAGTTGTCATCGGCCTGTGAAAAATGATGAGGGGTTATGAGTAAAAGCAAGGTGGAATATAGTGAAGAGTATTCATTGAGGTTGATGACTCACTGAGGGGGCCGGTTCTTCTTGCAGAAGGGAAGTAAGCCAAAGGCATTACTAGTTACCGTGCCCTCTTTCAACAACGTCTGGGTCGTAGCCTCCACCACATCATCTAGTAAGTCGTCGGGACTATGACGCAGTGGGTCATTCTTCTTGCTTGAGTAGGTGCACATTAAGCCGGGGCGGCGGCTTAACGGAATCACTCGCCAAGCGACCCAGACCCGGAACAGGTCAATGCCATCTAAGCCATTTCCCAAAAGAGCTTTGATTTTACTAATGGTGGGAGCAAGTGGCAGACGCTCAACAACAGCTAGTTTATCCGGCAGCGGGTGGTTGGATTCAAGGCGCAAGGCGTGGAAGCCGGACAGAGGATTTTCCTCAGCCGGAGAAGTGTCCTGGCAGTAAAACCACGTCTGATTCAAATCCTTTGGATGGCTTGGCAGTTCAGCATAAGGAAAAAGGCAGTCTCTCCGCCGCTGAATCGAGATGCCACCAAGTTCCAGACTGGGCCCGTTGGCACGTTCGTTCTGCCGGTTTAAGTAAAACAATTCTCTGAATAAAAGTATGTTGGGTTCTTCTCCAAGGTACACCTCGCAGAAAACTTGGAAGTTGCAAATATTTGATACGGAATTGGGCCCGATGTCTTGAGGTCTGAGATCGAAGAAATGAAAAACATCCCTGAAGAATTTTGAACCGGGTGGAGCGAAGCCCTGGTTCATGTGATCAGTAAACATGATCACCTCCCCCTCCTTGGGTTGAGGCTTCTCCTCTGACGGGTTAGGAGCACCTCCCTCTTAGGTAGATCGCCGGACTTTATGAATTTAGACAAAGTGCTCTCCGTAATAGTGGATTTGACCCAGTTGCAGGTCACGGGAGCTTTGGGAACCTTGGGTGCCATTGTATAAATTGAAGCCTATGACAAAATAAGATTTTCTGGTTCGAACTTAACCCGGAGGAAAACATTTTAAGTCTACTCAAGATGGCGGCCTAATGACATATGGGTAACTATGCAGTGATATTTAAGCCGCTACAGGTATCAAAGGTAGTTAAATTTTCTTAAGTTGCAGGAAGCAAGCAAGGCTGACAATCAGTGTTTTCTTCTTAAACCGGCCACATGAGCTACCGTGTGAAGCAGATTTAACAGATACAGTTTTTTGGCTAAGTATGGAACAAACAGGTTTCACAAGTTGCAGCTATTATTTTGGATCAAATGGTTGTTTGGAAAAGAAAATTTTCTAGACCTAAAACTAGTGCAGAGAAGTTCATACGCTCGAAGGAAGCCTCTGAACAATCGAAAAGGGATGTATTCACATTCGAAATGAGTACGAAGCAGCTACCGCAACAGTTTTATACTATCCTAAGATTAGAAAGAGGCGTTGGAGGTGGAATCTGTCAAGGGTTCGTGACAGACGGCGACGAACACCGACGAACTCGAAAATCCTAATGAAGATCTGAGGAACAGGGAGGAAGAAACTTACAGATGCAGAGTTGCTGCGGAGGTCCGTCGCGTTTTTCTGGTCAAGTCAGGTTGATGCAGCGGCCTGAGTTGGTGAAGACGAGGAGATCTGCGGCGGCGGCGGCGGCGAAGCTCGAGCAGCAGAGAGACAGCGAGAGGAAGAAGACGAACGAAGGGGGAGAATGGAAAAAAATACCGAGGTCATGCCTATTTATAAGGAAGGGCTGACTGAGATGGTGCGAGAAACGAGGAGACTAAACATCATTATCCAGCGGCCCCGACGCCTCGGTTTTTTGAATGGTCAGTAAAACCAAAAATCCGTTGGAGGATATGGCGGAGTAAAATATGAATTTAAGTAAAGATGACGTCACGGTGGGTTAACGCGGATCCAGAAGATGACGTCATGGCAGGCTAAAAACCTTTGCACAGGCAGAAGGCTGAAAGTTTATTTCTTAAGGTATTTCGAGATTGACATGAACCGGCTCAAATCAATCTGGGGCCTAATGTTGGGGATATAACTATTTGAGTAAACCGGCCAGGAGGGGCCAGATTACGCAAAGAAGACTCATCAGAAAGAAGCCCAAGGCAAGCATGAAGATGGCGGTTCAATAAAGGGGTTGAGGCCCACAGGCGGCTTAAGGCCCATGGTGATAAACCGCCATGATGACATGACTTGTATCATAAGGTAGAATTAACTAGTCATCGAGCCGGACACTGTTTATGAGCCGGCCGGGACTCTGTAGACCGCAGGGCGTCCACCAGTGTATATAAGGGGACGACCCGCTGGTGGCTTAAGGCAAGAAACAATTTCTCGAGAGCCGGGCATAGCGTATCTCGCTCCCTGGTTAACAAAACTCAAGCAATACCAACCCAACTAGATGTAGGCCTTACCTTCACCGTAAGGGGCCGAACTAGTATAACTCTCGTGTCCTTTGTCCCGATTAACCTCTTTTAGCTTCCTAGTTGCAATGGCTCCACGACTAAGTCCTTGCAAGAGGACATCTGTCGTGACAATTCCACGACACCGATCGTCATCGAATGTTAAGCGTGCGGACCCTGCAGGTTCGAGAACTATGTAGACATGACTGAGACTCATCTCTGGTCACTAACCAATAGTGGAGCCTTGATGCTCATATTGGTTCCCACATATTCTATGAAGATCTTTATCGGTCAAACCGCATAACAACATACATTGTTCCTTTTGTCATCGGTATGTTACTTGCCCGTGATTCGATCGTCGGTATCTCAATACCTAGTTCAACCTCGTTACCGGCAAGTCTCTTTACTCATTCTGTAATACTTCATGCCGTAACTAACTCATTAGTCACATTGCTTGCAAGGCTTATAGTGATGAGCATTACCGAGTGGCCCAGAGATACTTCTCCGATACACGGAGTGACAAATCCTAATCTCGATCTATGCCAACCCAACAAACACCATCGGAGACACCTGTAGAGCATCGTTATGATCACCCATTTACTTTGTGACGTTTGATAGCACACAAAGTGTTCCTCCGGTATCGGGAGTTGCATAATCTCATAGTCTGAGGAATATGTATAAGTCATGAAGAAAGCAGTAGCATTGACACTGTAACGATCATAATGCTAAGCTAACGAGTGGGTCTTGTCCATCACATCATTCTCCTAATGATGTGATCACGTTCATCAAATGACAACACATGTCTATGTCTGGGAAACTTAACCATCTTTGATTAACGAGCTAGTCAAGTAGAGGCATACTAGGGACACTTTGTTTTGTCTATGTATTCACACATGTATCAAGTTTCCGGTTAATACAATTCTAGCATATTTCCTTCAGTCCCCCACTTGCATTACAGTCAATAATCTAGTTCTCATCGCCATGTGATTTAACAACAATAGTTCACATCTTTATGTGATTAACACCCATAGTCCACATAGCTGTCGGATTTCGGGTTCCGGAGACCCTTGAGGTTCGAACACTGGGGTGCGCGCGGAGATCCAACCCTCCACCGTCTCGCACCTCGCCGAATCGCTGGGACCTAAACTACTAACGGAACAGCACAAGAGACACGAGATTTATACTGGTTCAGGCCACCATTGTGGTGTAATACCCTACTCCAGTGTGTGGTGTGGTGGATTGCCTCTTGGGCTGATGAGGAACAGTACAAGGAAGAACAACGGGTACACTTATCCTGACTAAAGTTGGTCCTTGCCTGCCAAAGGCTCTGGTGATGACGCCTGCTTGGGCTCCACGATGACTCCCTTCCAGCCGTTGGGGCTGGTCTTGGTCTTGTTGCACCGAAATGGATGCCATTGCTTGATGCTCTCGCCTGCGCTTGCTCCCTTTGCACCAAAGAGGAAAGGAGGACGCCAGACGGGCCGGGCGCCCGATCGGGCGCCCTTGGTCGCGTCATGGCTTGCGTCATGGGCACCTCGCCAGTACCCTGCCTTGAACTCTCTGCCTCCTCATGAGCCAGCCTGACGAGGCCGTGCTCGAGGAAGCTCCTTGTCGCCCCGCCCATGAGGCTTGGCCCTCCCGAGGGTCTTAAGCTTGCGTTGATGAAGTTGGGTTGTCCTGGGCCTCCTTGAGCCACGCCGCAGCCGCAGTGTGCAAGTCTGGGGACACCCATTCCCGTAACGCCGACAAGAGCCCCTGTGCCCACGGCGCGCCCGAACTTGGCCGAGCAGAGAGGCGAAGGGCAAGGCGAAGCGTCATGGGCCCTAACAGCCTTGACCTTAGGCGACGCAGCGTGGCGGTTGATTGACGCGGCGTCGCTGCTTCCCCACGATGCCTCGGTAACCACTCGGATTCGACAAGTCCCTGCATGCAGAGTTGGTCATGATTACCGGTGATCGTGGAGGTCGACGGTTGGCCTTCGCCGGCTATAAGTACGGAACGGCGCGCGCCCTTCCAGTCTAACCTTCTGCTTCTCCTCCTCCTCATTTCGTCTGGTTGCCATGGCTCCGATCCGCCGGTTCTCCACGGAAGAGAAGGGAAAGTATCCTCAAGAGGACCCTGACCTGCTCCCCCCAAAGAAGCGACTTGCCCTCTGGTGTCAGGGCAAGAGCGCGTGCCAGGAGGCGCCCATGCCACGCGTGCGGCGGCCGCCACCAGGTTTCCTCTCCCTTATGCAGCGCCACGTTGGCGGCTCTGAAGGAGGCGACGCCGGGCGCCACGAGCGGCGCCGCCGACGATGCCAGCGGGTCCCGAAGGTGTGCGTCTTCCCCCCTAGAGTCCACGCCGAGGGCTCGTGCCGGGAGTTCGTGCTTCGCGTCGCCACAACTCCTAAGTCTTGGATTCGTCTTCCTTCTTTCTTCGCGTCCGTCGTCCGGCAGGGGGAACCCCTGGGACTCTAGCTGCAGCACGGCGGCTGCGGCACCCTCGCGACCGGGGCAGAGGTCGCGGTAGTTACCTCGGGCGAGGTCTTCATGACTCGAGGCTGGGGCGAGGTCGCCCGGGTCTGCAGGACGAGGGGCTCCCTCACGATCCACCTGGAGTACGATGGTGCTTCGGTGGTGTCCTTCAAGGTCTTCGACGCGGAGGGTCGTCGGCTGGAGTGCTGCCCTGGGAGAGGTGGTCGGGGTCCTGCTGCGGTGAGACAGAGGCCGACCGACCACTCCCTTGGCAGCTCCTCAGGCGACGAAGGCGCCGGAGGATCCAGCGACTCCGCCGAGCTCTTCGCGACGCCGGAGACGATCGACGACAGCTACAAGCCCCCGAGCCTGCGCCGCTCCCGGAGCAGGGCGAGCTCGTCAGGCCGTCGCCGCCCCTGATCTGGATGGGGTTGGCGGCGGACCGGGTGGCCCACTATTGATGATGGCGTCTGCCGCGGTGGTCCCTGTAGGTAGGACTCCTTAGGATTCGCGTCTTTTGTTCCTGCGAGGTGCCAAGAATGTACCCGCGGGGGCTTGTAAGATGTTTGTAGCTTCGTTTGTTAATATAACACTTTTTATGAGGCAGTGCGAGATGCTCATTCCGTTCTAGCTCAGTTTCTTCCTTTCGGACCTCGTGAGGGCTCGATGCTCTTTGCCGACAGGTCCCAGTCCCAAGGCGGCTTCAGCCGTCGGTGGTATGCCAGGTCTCGATGCCGTGGTCAAGGCCAGGAGGTGAGCGGCCCGAGGTCCGGTAAGAGCCTCTGAGTCGCGATGCTCAGGGGGTCCCCCTTGGCGCTCAAGCAGCCATCATTCGGCGAGAAGGAGAGCGACGTTGCTAACACGGGGTTGCATTGAGTGTGGGGATGGTGTTGCGATAACTAGTGTGTCCGGAGGGTGACTTATCTCGAGGGTCAGGACAATGCTCCCTGGTGCGGCGCTAGGTCCGTGCCTAGGCCGGCGAGAGATTGCGTGGCGAGGTCGTTCTGTGCTCCTTGGAGGGACCCTGCAGGTTCACCACAAAAGGAACAAGAGCTCGCCGTGGCGATCGTTAGTCCTGCCATTAGTTGCTTTGGAGAGGCGCGAGAGGCCTCGCGAGGTGTGTTGGGGCACCCGTGAGCCAGCGCGGGACTCACGGGGCCCTACCTCAAGGCGGGTTGCGCCTGGCTCTGGGCCTTATCTTCGAGTGTGTTCCTGCAAATTTGGCCAGATGCCGGTGCTCTACGTCTTCGGGTCCCGGCTCTCGGGCTGGTCTCAACCGTCGCTGGCAAGCCAGGTCGCGATGCCATGGACAAGACCAGAGGGTGAGGGCCGGAGAGCCGGTAGGAGCCTTGAGTCATGATGCTCAGGCACCCCCCTTTAGCTTAGCGCATAAGCTGGGCCGAGATGCAACTCTCGTCCCTCGGGTCCCGGCTCTCGGGCTGGTCTCAGCCGTCGTTGGCAAGCCCGGTCGCGATGCCATGGACAAGACCAGAGGGTGAGGGCCGGAGAGCCGATAGGAGCCCTGAGTCGCGATGCTCAGGCACCCCCCCTTTAACGCGCAAGCTGGGTTAGATGACGAAACTCTACGTCCTCGGGTCCTGGCTCTCGGGCTGGTCTCAGCCGTCGGCCGGCAAGCTGTGTCGCGATGCCATGGACAAGACCAGAGGGTGAGGGCCGGAGAGCCGGTAGGAGCCACGAGTCGTGATGCTCGTGCACCCCCTTTAACGTGCAAGATTCCGCCACCGGAAAAGGCACCAAATAACAAGCATGGTGGAGCAAGAGCATAATCCTAAGGAAAACGTAGGAAGGATACATGCCGCTGGGACAGGCCCGAGCGGCTTGGGGATGATGCAGCCCGAGGGGCGCCCCCAACAGGATATGAAATAAAAGGGATACATGCCGCAGGGACGGACCCACGCGGCCTGGGAATAATGCAGCCCTGAAGGCGCTCCCAGCCGGAAATAAAACTTAAAGATGTCACCTGGTGATGTTGGGGATGAAGGGGTGTTGGTGTAGCAGACTCGGTGGGCTGCGGGAGCCGATCCTCACGAGCCCCCAGGCCCAGGGGCCTCGGGAGGCTCCAGAGGCGCAGGTGGCTCCTCATAGACCATCTCCATCTCCGCCAGGGCTGCGGAACGCCTGGCCTCTTGAGCCTCCAGGATGTCCCTCATGAGACGCTGGTGCGCAGCTGCCGCGTTTGGCAGGCCATAAGGCATGCGCACATAGCTGTGGGGCGGACCCTCGCAACGTCCCACTCGCGAGGGCCAGAGGCGCTCTTGAGACGTGGCTCGGTTGAGCCCTGGTATGTCGATGCAGACACGCAGCCCACCATCCTCGCCTGGATGGGGGGCCACAATGGTAGGCGGCGGCTGCCCCTCATGACCCTTGACTCATGTAGCTCCTGAATGGCCTTGCTGACGAACTCCTGAGGGTTCGGCCCTCCTTGCATTGCTCCTGCTTGCGGGAAACGTGCTTCAAAACACGCCTCCACGTGGTGCCCAAGCGCCTCCCTCGTGACCCTGGCGAGGTCGGCGGCCCCCGAGCCCTTCCTGAGGAGGGCGCCGGGCGCGCTTTCCTATGCGATGGAAGGAGGCTCCCCCTGGCCTGGCGCGGGCCCTGAGGGGCCTGTCTCTTGAGGAGCCGGGTCGGTCGATGTCTTCTTCTTCTTGGGTGCAGCCTCGGGAGGCCTCCTGCTGCTGTGGTCTGGGTCTTCTAGCAATGCGGCCTGAAAGGCTCGCTCCAGTGAGCACACTGCGTCTCTCTCTTCACATGGCACCGTGATGACCCCGCCGCTTCCTGGCATCTTGAGGATGTTGTAGCCGTGGTGGGTTACGGCCATGAATTTGGCCAACGCCGGGTACCCGAGGATGGCGTTGTACGGCAGGCGAATGTGGGCGACGTCGAAGTCGATGAGCTCGGTGTGGTAGTTGTCGCGATCCCCGAAGGTGACAGGAAGGCGGACCTGCCCGATCGGGACCGTGGAGCCGTCGGTGACTCCGGAGAAAGGCTTGGTTGGCTGAAGCTGACTGTAAGGCACTTGAAGGTTGTTGAATGTCTCCATGGACAGGACGTTGAGCCCTGCTCCGCCGTCGATGAGGGTCTTGGTGACTAGCACATTGCTGATGATTGGGGAACAAAGCATCGGGAGGACTCCGGCTGTGGCCGCACACTGGAGCTGGTCTGCTGAGCTGAACGTGATGGCGCACGCCGACTACCTGAGAGGGCGCGTGGCCTCGAGCTTGGGGAGGACTGCATTCGCTTCGCGGGAAAACTGCTTGAAGATGCTGAGAGGCTGGGGCTTGAGCTCCGCCCAGCATGCAGGCGATCGCACGCGCTTCCTGAAAGCCCCCAGCCCCCTCGTCCTGATGACGGTCTTCCATTCTCCTTGGCGGCGACGGCAGCGGAGGGAGGCCTGTGTTCCCCTGCCGGCGATCCTCGAGGCTGATCCCTCTAGCCTCCCTCGCGAGGTGGGTCTTGCCAGCGGTCCTCGCCTGGTTGGTCGCGCCACCCTTGGCGCGGGCCGCGGTCTTCCCGGCGTCCTGCATTCCTTCCTCCTCCTCGGCCGTAGCCCCGGTCGCTGCGCTCGGGGCGTCTGCCGACCCTTCCTCAAGACGGCCGGAGCTCTTGGCATTCATTGGTGTTGTGGGTGTGGAGGTCGTGGTACACATAGTACCGGCTACCCTTGGAGGACTCGGGCTGATCTCTGCCTCGCTTGGTGTCTGGCTCAGCCGCGAGTACGGCAGCCCCCTTGCACTTCACGTCCTTGGCCTTGGACTTCTTCTCTTCGGGATCCGCGGCAGGCAGCTCGAGGAGGGAGAGGCGCCTCCTCAGCCTGGCGCACTTGGTCGCCAAGTTGAACAGCTCCAAGGAGGTGCACAGATCTTCATGCATCGCCAGACTCCTCCTTCATCTTGACGTCACAAGACACCGTCGGAGAAGGCAGAGATGATGGCCTCCTCCGTTACACTGGGGATAGTGAGGCGCGCGATGTTGAAGCGCTGGATGTACTTTTGCAGTGTTTCCCGGCTGCTTGATTCGGCGCATGTCGCTCACGGCGGGTGGCCGGTCGCGAGTACCCTGGAAGTTGGCGATGAAGCGGGTGCGCATCTCGGCCCAGGAAGAGATCGTTCCTGGGGCCAGATTCAGGAGCCAGGTGCGGGCTCCGTCCTTGAGCGCCATGGGAAACCAGTTGGCAGCCTCAAAGCCCAGCTTGTAGAGCTGGAGGAACTCCGTAGGGTCAACTGTGCCGTCATAGCGAGGAGGCAGGTGTGGCTTGAACTTGGCGGGCCACGCGACGCTGCGCAGCTCGGAGGTGAAGGCGCGGCAGCCCGCCGTGGCCGCGGGGGGCCTCGGACGACAGAGAGCTTGGTCTTGTGGGCCTCCCTGCGCCATGGCTGAGGGCAGCGCAGGGTCTTGACGTGCCGGAGCGGGGAGCGCTCAGGCAGCTTCTTGTGGGCGAGGAACTTCTTGACAGCTCTGCTCTTGCCGCGCCGGCGCCTGGCGGAACGTTCCGCCCAGGGGGCCACGCGCCTTGGGGCCAGGGCGCCTTCTTGGGGAGGAGGCGGCTGAGGCGCCCCGGGAGCTTCATCGCCCGCGCGGGCCGGGCGGTCTGTGAAAGCAGACGGCGGGGGCACCTCTGCAGTGTGACGAAGCTTCAGCGACTCGGTCGAGCCATTCTTCGTAGAAGTTGTCGACGGGGCGGTAGCGCAGGAGCTCGTTTGCCGCGATGAGTGCAGCTCGGGCCTCCATGGCCGCGCGGGGTGCGCGTGACGAAGAGCCAGCGGGGGTGAGCAAAGGCGTGGCGGTCCGGCCGTCCCGCCTCATGGACGTGTGCTGGGATGATGCTTGCTGCTTGTTCCCCGCCCGGCCGGTGGCGGCCTTGACGGCAGGTGACAGGGAACGATGAAGGCGCCCGCCGACGGGAGCTGTCTTGGCGACATGGGAGGCGAGGGCGGCTCGGCGCTCGGCGCGGGCCTGACGGGCGTCAGACATGGTTGCGGTGGTCGGGGCAGAACGAGGCGACGAAAGGCAGATTCCGGCGCACCCCTACCTGGCGCGCCAAATGTCGGATTTCGGGTTCCGACAGACCCTTGAGGATTGAACACTGGGGTGCGCGCGGAGATCCAACCCTCCACCGTCTCGCACCTCACCGAATCGCCGGGACCTAAACTACTAACGGAACAGCACAAGAGACACGAGATTTATACTGGTTCAGGCCACCATTGTGGTGTAATACCCTACTCCAGTGTGTGGTGTGGTGGATTGCCTCTTGGGCTGATGAGGAACAGTACAAGGAAGAACAGCCTCGCGAGGGTCTGTTCTTGGTGGGTGTGATGAACTTCTAGGTGGTGTTCCGTTGCTCTAGCTTGAGGATCGAGTCTCTGTCTTTCTCTGGATTCCAGATCCCTCTACCCTGTGGGTGGCTACTCCTATTTATAGGTGAAGGCCCTGGGCCTCTTCCCAAATATTGAGCGGGAAGGGCGCCAACAATTGGCCATTTTGAAGGGGAACAGCGGGTACACTTATCCTGACTAAAGTTGGTCCTCGCCGCCAAAGGCTCGTGATGATGCCTGCTTGGGCTCCATGATGACTCCCTTCCAGCCATTGGGGCTGGTCTTGGTCTTGTTGCACCGAAATGGATGCCTTTGCTTGATGCTCTCGCCTGCGCTTGCTCCCTTTGCACCAAAGAGGAAAGGAGGACGCTGCGCGGGCTGGCGCCCGACTAGCGCCCTTGGTCGTCATGGCTTGCGTCATGGGCACCTCGCGAGGTACCCTGCCTTGAACTCTCCGCCTCCTCATGAGCCAGCCTGACGAGGCCGTGCCTGAGGAAGCTCCTTGTCGTCCGCCCCGCGGGGCTTGGCCCCTCGCGAGGGTCTTGAGCTTGCGTTGATGAAGTTGGGCTGTCCTGGGCCTCCTTCGAGCCACGCCGCAGGCCACAGGCAGGCAAGACTGGGGACCCCCATTCCCAGAACGCCGACAATCGCCATGTGACCAACACTCAAAGGGTTTACTAGAGTAAATAATCTAGTTCACATCGCTATGTGACTAACACCCAATAGTAATAAGGTGTGATCATGTTTTGCTTGTGAGAGAAGTTTAGTCAACGGGTCTGTCACATTCAGATCTGTACGTATTTTGCAATTCTCTATGTCTACAATGCTCTGCACGGAGCTACTCTAGCTAAATGCTCCCACTTTCAATATGTATCCAGATCAAGACTCAGAGTCATCCAAATCGGTGTCAAAGCTTGCATCGACGTAACTCTTTATGACGAACTCTTTATTACCTCCTGAAAGTGCGTTATGTCAACTAGAGGGGGGAGAATAGGCGATTTTTATGAATTCTTCACTGAAGAATTTGTGGGTGAGGAAATTCCTTAGCGAAGAACTACTTGCAGCGGAATAAGTACTCAGAAGTAAGCATAGCAAAACACAAACATGGTCATCATGATGAAATGAAGACAAGCACAGAGTACAGGAAGCGTAAACACAAGATAACACAGGATGAAGACAAACAGACTGAAGAAATTGAACTGAGGAAATTGAGGAAGTCTTTAGTCAAAGTCTTCAAACACAGATATGAACAAGTGCACAAAATAGCTATGAGGAAATGGAAGAGTTGAGGAAATAGAACCAGTAAGCTTGGTGAAGACAATGATTTGGTAGACCAGTTCCAACTGTTGTCTCAGTTGTACGCCTAGTTGGAGCGGCTAGGTATTTAAACCTGAGGACACATAGTCCCGGACACACAGTCCTCACCGTATTCTCCTTGAGCTAAGGTCACAAATACCTCGCCCAATCACTCGTGGTAAGTCTTCAGGTGACTTCTGAACCTTCACAAACTCGGTCACTCGGCGATCCACAATTCCTCTCGGATGCTCTAGACCATGACGCCTAACCGTCTGGAAGAAGCATAGTCTTCAAAGGTACCAAGCGTCGGATCCATGCAGGATCAATCTCTTCAGTGATGCTCAATCACTTTGGGTTTGTGTGTGTTTGGGTTTGGGTTTTCGTCACTCGATGATTTTCACTCAAAGTCCTCGGAGGATGGGATGCCCTCAAATGACAAGTGTCAGTTTCTCTCAAAGCAGCCAACCAGCTAGTGGTTGTAGGGGGCGGCTATTTATAGCCTAGGGAGCATCCCGACATGATAAGACATAAATGCCCTTCAATAATATGACCGTTAGGTGGGTAGATATTTTGGAACAGCTGGCACGTAGCACAGCAACGGTCGGAAATTTGAGTATCAAATTCCTCAGGGCTATCATGTTCCTCACTGTGTAGGCAATCCGCACTGGCGAATTCCTAACTCCACAGTCAGAACAAATTCCTCAGCGACCAGAAGAACCTCGTCTCTGTCACCGAAGAAATTGACTGAACTGTATGAGATTTCCAATGGCTTCACTCGAAGGGATTGGTATGTGTAGGATTTTGAGTTGAGCATCACATGGGAAATTTTCCATAGTATTTCCTCGACCACCTTTAACAGTACGGTGTTACCTATGACTCAAGAAAGAGAAAATGAAACTACGAAAACAAAAATCTTCACGCTTCATGTTCCTCGAATGAATACCAAGTCTTCAAGGTCACACCAATTTCTTCACTTTCGAAGTCTTCGGAAATTTAAAGTCTTTAGTCGAAGAACTTCATTTTTAGGGGTCGACTTTCTCTGTAAATATCAAACTCCTCATAGACTTATAGACCTGTGTACACTCATAAACACATTAGTCCCTTAACCTATAAGTCTTCAATACACCAAAATCACTAAGGGGCACTAGATGCACTTACAATCTCCCCCTTTTTGGTGATTGATGACAATATAGGTTAAGTTTTCAATGAGAATAATCATATGAAGTGTAAATACTGGTATTGAGGAATTTGATTGCAAGATATAGAAGAACTCCCCCTGAAGATGTGCATAGTGAGGAATTTGCTTTTGAAGCAATGCACACTTGAAGAGTAGAATCATTGAGATATCCCCCTATATCTTGTAATTCATACACGCATTTGACATATAATATGAAGAATTTGAAATGCATAATGAAATATGGTGACTGATGTAATTCAGCATGCGTGCATTAACATTAACATGGAATAAGCATGCAGAAGAACACATCAAAAGTATCAGACCACCATAGAGTTTAAGTATATAACTCGATCCAGCAAAGTCATCAGAAGAACGAGAGTTGTAACTTTGCAAACAAAACGCCCATATAAGATAGACCCGCTTGAAGACTAACTCAAATTTCTCCCCCTTTGTCATCGAATGACCAAAAGGATCGAAAATGAGGACTAACGCCCCTGAAGAAAATCATGTTGATGGAGGAGCGCCAGCGTTGTTGGGGTCATTTGTTGTTGTAGGTCCTGCCACAGTGTCGTCCAAGTCTTCATGATCGTCGATTTCGCGCGATGAAGAATATGAACTGGCCACCAAGGAAGGAACCTTGACCTCCTTGTATTTCTTCGGTGGGGGTGCAGACCAGTCAAAGTCCTCCTTGAGACCCATTTGCTTCAGATCTTCTTCACCATATACATGTGACAGAATAGCCCAAAGTGCGATCAAGACTTCATGGAGGTTGTAATGGTTTTTCTTCACTGCATTATGTGTAGCAGTCATGTTGTGAAGAATAGAACCAAACTGGCGCTTAACCCATTTGTGGTTTCGATCCACCTTCTGGTGAAGACTAAGCAGAAGCTCACGGTCAGTCATCTCTCTTGGAGCTGTGGCTTGAGGATTTGGCTTGGATGCATTAGCAGCAGAATCATGAGTGGCAGAGTCATCATTGGTGGAATAAGATGGAGCTTTGCGAAACTGACCATCCAATGGACGAATGCCTTCATCAATAACAGTAGGTGCCTTGTCCTTTTCATCAGCTGAGGAATGGGTCCGCTTGAGGACTTCGATTGGGGGCAAGTAGCTGAGGTGATTCTGAAAATCAGCCTTGTAGTTGAGTGAACACCTTGTTCTGAGGAATCTCATGATCCAAGGAGCATAAGGCTTCAGCTCAAACGGAGAGAGAGCGACATTGGCCAGAGTCCTCATGAAGAAATCATGATAGTTGACAGGGATGCCATGCATGATGTTGAATAGCAGATTCTTCATGATGCCAACGACCTCCTCATCATTCGAGTCGTGGCCTTTGATTGGACTCATAGTCTTCGTCAGAATGCGATAGACCGTTCTGGGCAAATAGAGCAATTCCCTCACGAGGAATTTGGTCCTTGGGGCTTGACCAGGTTTTAGAGGCTTCATAAGAACTTGCATATAATGGGCAGTCAGTTCAGGCTCTTGGTACAGGCAACAAGCTCCTTCAGGTAGAGGACTGATGGGCAAGGCGTGAAGTAATTCAGAGGTCGGTGCCTTATAGTGAGTGTTTTCGGTCATCCAGTCAAAAACCCAAGAGTTCACATCGTCAGCATCTCCTGTGATGTGCAGTGTAGCGTAGAATTGAAGAATGAGCTCTTCATTCCAGTCAACTATGTCTGTGCAAAAGTTGAGGAGGCCTGCGTCATGAAGCACACTGAGGATAGGTGAGAAGCATGGTAGTGATTCCATGTCCACATGAGGAATATGCTCGTGGTCGAAGACTTTGTCCTTGTTGAAGAGCAGTGAAGAAAAGAAGTTGGCCTGGCTGGCGGTCCAGAAGCGCTTCCTTCTAAGAGGAGCATAATCATAGGGATTATAGTCAGTGAAGAACGCGTGCTCGCCGAAGAAGTCATCAGCCTTGAATTTCTGCTTCTTTTAGAATGGATTTGGCTTGGGCTGAGGAGTGTCAGTCAATTGCATTATCACCTCAGGAATCGCAATCTCAGGTTCCACAGGCTGAGGAATTTCAGCTTCTTCTTCAGTGACAGCCTGGGTCTTCAATTCTTCATTTACATTTTCATCAGCACTAGTGGCTGGAATTTCTTCATGGACAGATGGAGTCTTACGAGGTTCTTCAGATCCCATTTGTACTTCAGTAGCAACAGGGAACTGAGGAAGTTGTTGGAGTGGTGTGAACAGAGGAGAGTTTGGGTGCTGACTTTCCCAAAAGTCATCATTCATCATTAGAGTAGTGCTTCCAATGTCCACATCTTCTTCTTCCATTTCTTCAATGTCGGCCTCTTCAGCAGTGAACTGGGGCATAGGCGAGGAGACACTTGGTGTTGAAGGGATTGCATCTACTTCAATTTCTTCATCCAACTGCTCTGACGAAGCAGCAGAAGGACTCTCTTCATCGAATTCACTTGGAATCACATAATCTTCATCAAAAGGAACAAGGTCCTTTGATGGCATGGTTGAAATAGGAACAACATCAATTGGGTTGTCAAATGAGCTAGTCAATGGCTTCATCTTCTTCGGGGATGAAGAATGTGATGAAGTTGATGACTTCCTTTTCTTCACTGCTGCACGCTCTGCAGCCTTGGTCTTATTCACATCTGATGTAGATGGAAGGATCGTAGTTGGGGTAGGCGCAGGAGGAGCAGAGGAATTTGGTTGAATTTCTTCAGGCACAACTGATGCAGTTGCCCTGACTTCTTCATTTCTTCAGGCGCACCACTAGTGGATGCCCTGGCAATTTCTTCAGCGGCTGGAATGCAGTCATCAGCCCTGGTGCTTTGAGTTTCTTCAGCAGCCTGATTGTCATCAGCGGTGCTAGCATTTTCTGTAGTTGGCTGAGCAGATGCTTCAGCCTAAGGATTTTCTTGTTGCGTTGGGGCTGCAACATTGGACGTGAACTGCTCAGTCAACTTCACAAACCCGACTTTGGCTCAAAGCCAGTCAGCGTAGTAATGATCAAATTCATCACTCGGTTGCTTGATCTCATCTTGCAAGGCAATGAGTTCTTCGGGGGAAAGATTCAGAACATTTTGCTTCAGAAAACGCTGTTTCTTGTATTGCACTTTCTTCACTCTTCTTCCTCGTTCGAATTTCCATTTCTCTTCTTTGATGAAGGCAGTCAAAACATGACTTTGACCAGGAGTGAGGTTCATCTCCGGCAAAGGCGTGTTGGGATCCTTGTGCCATGGATCAATGAATTCTAGGATCAGCTTCGGATCCAGAAGAAGAGGCACATTGCCGCCTTTGGCTCTAGCGGCCTTGACCTGCCTATCTCTGATGGTTTCTGCAAGTTCATCATCATCAACTTCGTCTTCATCAGACGGCACTTGGAAGGAGACCTTCTTCTTGTGAGGACTTGGGCGAGAACCTCGACTAGCAATGGCCTTTGTCTTCAGCAGAGAGGGGCCAGTTGAGGAAGAGGAACTAGCAGAAGCTCCTGAGGCAATAGAGATGCATGTCGTCCTTTGGCACGTGGCAAGGTGCACAGGTGCGGAGGATTTGGTCGGAGCAGCTGAGGACTTTGGAGCGTGAGCAGCATGAGGAGTTGGCCGTGAGGGCTTTGAAGATTCTGGCTGTGAGGGCATTGAGGGTGAAGCACTTGGCTTATGAGCAGGCTTCTTTGCCATGGCCTTCATCGGCTTGCTAGCAGAGGACTCAACAGTGGCAGCAGCAGTAGCAGAGTCTTTGTTGAATTTCCTCACTGCCTCTCTTGCTTGTCTGGCCAACTTGGCCTGGCACTTGGCCCATTCATCAGGATAATCCTCACCGCGCTTGAGGCTGGTGGGATCTGCTTCTTGGCCAGGTGCCAATGGAGGACTTGGGCATGGAGGATTTAGAGCGAATTTCTTCATATACTTGGGAGTAACATACCTGTACTCCCTCCACTCCCGTGCCCATCTCCTCTCTATCCTTTGAATGCGCACCTTGCGCTGATTTTTGTCCTCCTTGCCAAACTTGGCCTCATCTAGAGTGCAATAATCTTAGTATATGTCATCAGGGATTTCGAAAGCAGTGTTGACCTCAGGCCTCTTTCCTCCCTTCTGTGGCTTCTTTCCATCAGCCATTTTCTTCAACTGAGGAATTTGGACAATCGAATTCTCTGAAGATGTATGCAACTTTTCTTCGAGGAACGCTGCAAATGAGTTAAGTTGATGAGAACCTAGTGATTCAGCAGCTGACATGAGTACCTGTGAACAGAGTATAGTTGCGAGGAATTTGGAGAGGTCATATGCGTTCTTAGAGGTTTTTGAAAAAGAACAAGTTTGAGGAATTTGACCATATGAGTCTTGAAGAATTTAACTAAGCGTTCTTTGCCTTAGGTTCCAGAGTTGTACAGATCAGAAATCCACACAATTGAGGAATCTTGAAGAAAAATATAGCTTAGAGAAATGAATCAAGAACAGATGACATGTGAGGTGTTTAGTGTGTGAAGAATTTGAAGAATAAACACCTTTGAAGATTTTGTAGAAATTTGCCGAATCAAAGAGGGTAGTAAAAGTAACTTTTAATTACCCTGGATGAAGAACACGACAAACTAAGAGGTATAGATGTGAAGTTCGTCAGTTCAGATCTTCCACGCCCTAGCTCGGCTGAGGAAGACAGCTACGGCAGCGGTAGAGTGAAGAAATCCGCAGCCGGCGTGAGTACGCCGGCAACGAGGTCGAGGCAGTGAAGCCCTTCCTCATCAGCGATGATGAAGTAGCGGCAGCGCTAGGGTTTAAGAAGCTCGAGCTGGCGTGAGGTCGAGCGGAGTAAAAGAGAAGTGAGGAAGGGGAGGGGTATTTATAGCCACGGTGAAAAAGTGTTTGCCCAAAGAAATTGGACGAACGTGCCCCTGACCCTTCTCATTCGCTTGACATGTGTCACCCACGTACTGAGAAGTGGAGATCGTGTGAGATCATGGGTGAATAGATAAGTGTTTCGTGGAATGCGGAACGGTTTGAGCAGTAAAGCCGAAAATTTAGATAAGATAAGTTAAAAGTTCCGTTCGCAAATTCTTCAGCTGACAAGGACACAGTGAAGATTTTGAACGAGTTTCGAATAGAATGCACATGAAGAATTTTTGAATAGATTGGGTTGAGTTTAGCATAGAGGGGGAAGGGTCCGATCACATTCACTTAGCAGAAAAAACAACTTGAAGAAAGAGCAATAAGTGAATGTTGTACAGGACATAAACTCATATATATATATATATATATATATATATATATATATATATATATATATATATATATATATAACCAATGAAGAAGAAACGACGGAAACAGTGAAGACAATGCAAAGTTGAAGAACATGAACAACTGAGGAATTTCAAAACTGAAGAAAAACTCAAATTGAAGATTTTCAACTTTTGGTGGTGGCATGACCCACCGTATAAGATGGATGATTTCAGACACCGTGTACAATTGTCGTAGGGCTCTGAGATTCAAATTCTTCGTTAATTTCTTTACACTTAGATTGTTAGTCTTCATTTTTTTTTAAATTCTTCATGTGTTGCACATCTAAGTTATCAATTTTGCATAAGTGTTAGGATGAGTGTCCTTTTCAAAGAACATTCTAGGATTCTAAGATATTTAGCTCACACTGCAACTTGCTAAATATCTTCTCATCCAAGGGCTTTGTGAAGATATCGGCTAGCTGTTCTTCAGTCTTCACATGCTCAATAGAAATGTCGCCCTTCAACACATGATCATGAAGAAAATGATTACGAATCTGAATGTGCTTGGTCTTCGAGTGCTGAACTGGGTTATGAGCAATCTTGATGCCACTCTCATTGTCACAGTAGAGAGGCACATTCTTCATGTGCCGTAGTCCTTGAGAGTTTGCTTCATCCACAACAATTGAGCACAGCAAGAACTAGCAGCAATGTACTCAGCTTCAGCAGTAGACGTGATACGCAGTTCTGTTTCTTCGAGGACCAACAGACCAAATATCTTCCGAGGAAATGACATGTGCCAGATGTTGACTTGTGGTCCACACGATCACCAGCATAGTCAGAGTCTGAATATCCAATGAGATCAAAAGCCGAGCCCTTGGGGTACCATAGTTCAAGTGTTGGTGTGTGAGCTAGATATTGAAGAATATGCTTCACAGCCTTATGGTGTGATTCCTTCGGTGTAGCTTGAAATCGGGCACACATGCAAACACTAAGCATAATATCTGGCCTAGATGCACATAAATACAACAGAGAACCAATCATGGAGCAGTATACCTTTTGGTCAAAGTCAATACCATTTTCATCAGTGCATAGATGGCCATTTGTGGGCATTGGAATTTTGACCCCTTTGCAATCTTGCATGCCGAATTTCCTCAGTACATCCTTGAGGTACTTCTCCTGAGATATGAATATGCCATTGCGCTGTTGACGAATTTGAAGACCTAAGAAGAATTTCAACTCTCCCATCATAGACATTTGATATTCTTCACTCATCATATAGGCAAATTCATCACTGTAACGTTGGTCAGTACAGCCAAAGATAATATCATCAACATATATTTGGCACACAAACAATTCACCATCATAAGATTTAGTGAAAATAGTAGGGTCAAGTGAACCGGGTTTGAAGCCTTTCTTCATGATGAATTCCTTCAAAGTATCATACCACGCCTGAGGGGCCTGCTTGAGGCCATAGAGGGCCTTACTGAGTCTGAAGACTTTGTCAGGATGCTTTGGATCTTCAAAACCTGGGGGTTGAGCAACATATACTTCTTCCTCAAGCTTACCATTGAGGAATGCACTTTTCACATCCATTTGATATAAGGTGATATCATGATGGTTAGCATAAGCAAGTAATATGCGAATGGCCTCAAGTCTAGCAACAGGTGCAAAAGTTTCATCGAAATCAATTCCTTCAACCCGTGTGTAGCCTTGAGCTACAAGCCGTGCCTTATTCCTCACCACAAGGCCATTTTCATCTTGCTTGTTGCGGTAGATCCACTTTGTGCTAATGATATTTTGCTTGCGAGGATCTAGACGTTTGACCAGTTCCCAGACGTGGTTGAGCTCGAATTGATGTAATTCTTCTTGCATAGCTTGAATCCACTCAGGCTCCAGAAATGCTTCATCAACCTTAGTGGGCTCTGTGATAGAGAGAAAAGCAAAGTGCCCACAAAAGTTAGACAAATGGGAAGCTTTTGACCGTGTGAGAGGACCTGGTGCTTCAATGTCATTGATGATATCTCAATCTGCACTTCGTTTGCAACGCGAGGATGAGCGGGTTGTCATTGAGGAATTTGATCAGCATTTTCTTCAGGACCATTTTCCTCAGCACCATTTTCTTCAGGGGCATCAGCTCGATGTTCTTGACGGTCTGGAATGAATTCTTCAGCAGATTCTTCGGTAGGGATGACATCCTCGGTAGCCTTGAACTTGATAGATTCCTCAGGTGCTGGTTCATCTATCACAGAAGGTAGGTGCACTCTTTGCGAGCCATTAGTTTCATCAAACCGCACATCTACAGTTTCAACAACCTTGTGAAGAACGTTGTTGAAGACTCTGTAGGTGTGCGAGTCCTTTCCATAACCAAGCTTTCGGTGCAAATTTAGAGTTGTGATGAGGATCTCTAATCCAACATTTAGCATCGAAGACTTTGAAATAACTCACATTGGGTTTCTTTTCAGTGAGGAGTTCATATGCAGTCTTCTTGAAGAATTTGTGAAGATATACTCTGTTGATGATGTGGCACGCGGTATCAATTGCCTCAATCCAGAAACGAAGAGGCGTCTTGTATTCATCAAGCATAGTGTGAGCCATCTCAGCAAGAGTCCTCTTCTTGCGCTCCACGACGCCATTCTGCTGAGGAGTATAAGGAGCAGATAACTCATGAGTAATACCAAGTTCATCAAGATAGTCATCAAGACCAGAGTTCTTGAACTCAGTTCCATTGTCACTTCTGATGTGCTTGATCTTCACACCAAAGTTGGTTGAAGCCCTCGAAGAAAATCGTTTTAAGACTTCCTGCACTTCATGTTTGTAAGTAACAATGTGTACCCATGTGTAACGAGAGTAATCATCAACAATAACAAAGCCATATTGAGATGCATCATTTGAAACAGCAGAATAATGATTAGGACCAAACAGATCCATATGAAGCAATTCAAATGGTCGAGTGGTAGTCATGATTGTCTTTGCTGGATGCTTAGCCTTGGTCATCTTTCCAAATTTCATTGTGCTCAAAGACAAGTGATCCTTGAGGAATTTGACATTCTCAATGCCAATGACATGCTTCTTCTTTGCAAGCGTGTAAATTCCTCATGCTGCATGACCAAGTCGCCGATGCCAAAGCCAGCCTTACGAAGCTTTTTTGCAAGTAGGCACACGGCTAGTTGTGGTCCTCAGACAAATCAACAATATACAAGTCTCCTCTCCTAAAGCCTTCGAAGACTTTGGAATTGTCAGCTTCCATGATCACAACACAACGATACTTGCCAAAGACAACAACCATATCAAGATCACAAAGCATTGAGACAGACATGAGGTTGTATCCTAAGGACTCGAAAAGCATGACATTGCCCTTGTATCGATCCTTTGAGATTGCAACCTTACCTAGACCCAATACCTGACTTTTACCTTTGTCAGCAAAGATGATATGCTTTAGATGCGATGGAGATAAGGGAGCATCCATCAATAGATTCTTGTCACCAGTCATGTGATTTTTACATCCACTATCGAGGACCCACTCAGTGGCTTTGGGTTGATCATCTTGTAGATGAATTAGTGCAGCTTACGAACTCATATACTTCATTAGTGAAGAATATGACATCACAATACATCAGACCAATTTCATCACGCAATAAAACAGATAAAACAGTATGAGGACGTAAAAAGTGAAAGTTCATTTATTCATGATTAGCCTGCGTCCTTTCAGGCACTCTCAGGTCTCCAGCAAATTCTTCAGACGTTTACGCACGTCTGGAGACCTGACCCTGCATAAGAGATTATTTCTTTTTCTTCACCACCCACATCTGAAGGGGTGGCAAAGAGTTCATCACTCTGCAAGCTCCATACGAGAAAGGCGGCATAGAAGCCAGTCCATTTCGTTTCACATAAGAGGAGCTAGGATAAGCATATGAATAAGTAGAGAAATTCTTCGAGGACTTATGAACATAATGGTTAGAAGAATAATGCTCATATTCATAGCCCTTAGCTCTTCCCTGCGAAACAGAGGGGTTAGCACAATGATGATCATATGAGGACTTTGATCCTTTTGAGGAATTTGATCCATGTGAGGAATTTGGTCCATATGAGGACTTGGATCCATATGAAGAATTTAGTCCATATGAATAGTTTGATCTGGGGTTCCTATTCTTCACAGGTGGTGTCATGAGGACATTCACCCGAAGACTTTCAAGGCATCTTTTGGGAACCCATATTTTCTTCATAGGGGAACCGTTCCTGCAGTTAGTGCCAACATATCTAGCAAGTACTTCACCATTCTGATTTTTGAATAGTTTATAGTTGGAGTCAAATGACTCATCAGAAGAATGAGGACATTCACATGTAAAGCCAGATAGATTAGATGGATCTACTGGAGGTCCCTTTGCAAAGAACCCATGAGGTTTTGGGGTACTGCTCGGGCTTCCAATAAGTACCAACACATTGAGTTTCCTCTCAAAGGCAATACCCTCGTTCCTAGGGTTCTGTTGAGGATCTGCTTTTAAGCACACCACAAAGAGTCTCGATGCCCTTTGAGGCTTTTGTACATGCCTGTCATGTACAATTCCTTCAGCCCTGCATCATCAGTGATACTAGCAATGTCCTCAGATGAGGAATTAGTGATAGCAGAGACAGTTGAAGAATTTGTAGCATTAGAAGCATTTGAACATTCAGGTGAAGAATTAGCATATTCACGTTCAATGCATTTGAAACATGGAGGAACAAATTCTTCCTGAGAAGCGCTGATTTGTTGAGCAAGTAATGAATTGCGCTCCTTCTGAAGATCTTCATAACTCACTCTTAGCTTTTCAAGATCTTGCTTTCTCTGAAAAATTCATAAGAAAGCTTCTCATGATCATATAAGAGAGTGTTATGATGACCTTGAAGGTTGTCAAACCTAGACTGAAGCCTCTGATGATTTTCAGTTAAGGTTTTAGTGCGATCCATTTCTTCACCCAACATATCATCACTTTTGTCTAGCATATTTTGAACCTTTTTAAAAGCCTTTTGTTGTTTCACAACAATCTTAGCAAGTTTAGAGTAGCTGGGCTTGAGGTTTTCATCAGATTCATTCTCACTTGATTTAGAGGAGGTATATTTGAGTACCTTGGCACCCTTTGCCATGAAGAAACAGGTGGGAGAGCATTCATCATTGCCTTCATCAGCCTTGTTGGTGAGGTCATTTTCTTAAGAGTTGAAGATAGGCTTGCTGACGAATACAGTAGCAAGGGCTAGACTCGCCACACCGGACTCGGACTCCACAGATGCATCCTCTTCCTCATGTTCCTCAGATTCTGCATCAGAGTCCATTTCCTTGCCAATGAATGTCTGAGCCTTCTTGGAGTTGCTCTTCTTGTGAGATGAAGACTTTGAGGATTTTGATGATGAAGACCTTGAGGATTTGTTCATCTTCTTTGCATCATCAGAACTGTAATCCTTGTATTTCTTATTCTTTGATTCCTTTTCCCATTGAGGACAATCTTGAATGTGGTGACCAGGTTTCATGCATTTGTGGCAAAGCCTCTTCTTGTAGTCACTGGATAAGGAAACATTACTCCTTGAGGGTTTTCCAAAAGCGACCACGTCTTGAGAACTTTTGAAATTTCTTCACGAGCAGTGATAGTTCATGGCTCAGTTCTTCAGGATCACCAAGGCTGCTTCCAGAATCTTCATCTTCAGATTCAGACACTGCCTTGGCCTTCAGGGCACGTGATCTGCCATAGCTCAAACCATAGAGATCTCTCTTTTCAGCAAGCTGGAACTCAAGAGTATTTAGCCTCTCAAGGATATCAGCAGGATCAAGTGACTTGTAGTCAGCATGCTCTTGTATCATCAGTGCCAGAGTATCAAATGAGGAATCAAGCAATCTCAGCAATTTCTTCACCACCTCATGGTCGGTGATGTCAGTGGCACCAAGTGCTTGAAGCTCATTTGAGATGTCAGTGAGGCGATCGAATGTTTGTTGAACATTTTCATTTTCGAGTCTTTTGAAGCGGTTGAAGAGATTGTGAAAAACGTCAACTCGACATTCACGCTGTGTTGAGACTCCTTCATTCACTTTGAACAGCCTATCCCAGATAAGCTTGGCAGTTTCCAAAGCACTCACTCTTCCATACTGCCCTTTGCACAGATAACCACATATAATGTTCTTCGCTTGAGAGTCGAGTTGCTTGAATCTCTTCACATCAGTAGCGTTCAGAGAAGGTGTGACTGAGGGAACACCATTTTCCACAACATACCAGAGATCGTTATCAATTGCCTCAAGATGCATACGCATCTTATTCTTCTAGTAGGGGTAGTCCGCCCCATCGAAGGTAGGACACCTAGCTGAGACCTTGATCATACCTGTAGTCGACATAACTAAAACTCCAGGTGGTTAAACCAAAATCACACAGAACAAGGGAGTACCTTGCTCTGATACCAATTGAAAGTGCGTTATATCGACTAGAGGGGGGGTGAATAGGCGATTTTTATGTATTCTTCACTAAGGAATTTGCGGGTGAGGAAATTCCTTATCGAAGAACTACTTGCAGCGGAATAAGTACTCAGAAGTAAGCATAACAGAACACAAACATGGTCATCATGATGAAATGAAGACATGCACAGAGTACAGGAAGCGTAAACACAGGATAACACAGGATGAAGACAAACAGACTGAAGAAATTGAACTGAGGAAATTGAGAAAGTCTTCAGTTAAAGTCTTCAAACACATATATGAACAAGTGCACAACACAGTTATGAGGAAATGAAAGAGTTGAGGAAATAGAACCAGTAAGCTTGGTGAAGACAATGATTTGGTAGACCAGTTCCAACTGCTATCTCAGTTGTACGTCTGGTTGGAGCGGCTAGGTATTTAAAGCTGAGGACACACAGTCCCGGACACACAGTCCTCACCGTATTCTCCATGAGCTAAGGTCACACAGACCTCTCCCAATCACTCGTGGTAAGTCGTCAGGTGACTTCTGAACCTTCACAAACTCGGTCACTCGGCGATCCACAATTCCTCTTGGATGCTCTAGACCATGACGCCTAACCGTCTGGAAGAAGCATAGTCTTCAAAGGTAACAAGCGTCAGATGCACGCAGGATCAATCTCTTCAGTGATGCTCAATCACTTTGGGTTTGTAGGTGTTTTGTTTTGAGTTTTCGTCACTCGATGATTTTCGCTCAAAGTCCTCGGAGGATGGGATGCTCTCAAATGACAAGTGTCAGTTTCTCTCGGAGCAGCCAACCAGCTAGTGGTTGTAGGGGGGCGGCTATTTATAGCCTAGGGAGCAACCCGACATGATAAGACATAAATGCCCTTTAATAATATGACCATTAGGTGGGTAGATATTTTGGAATAACTGGCACGTAGCACAGCAACGGTCGGAAATTTGAGTATGAAATTCCTCAGGGCTATAATGTTCCTCACTGTGTAGGCAATCTGCACTGGCGAATTCCTAACTCCTTAGTCAGAACAAATTCCTCAGCGAGCAGAAGAACTTTGTCTCTGTCTCTGAAGAAATTGACTGAACTGTATGAGATTTCCAATGGCTTCACTCGAAGGGATTGGTAGGTGTAGGATTTTGAGTTGAGCAACACATGGAAATTTTTCCTTAGTATTTCCTCGACCCCCTTTTATAGTACGGTGTTTCCTATGACTCAAGAAAGTGAAAATGAAACTACGAAAACAAAAATCTTCACGCTTCATGTTCCTCGAATGAATACCAAGTCTTCAAGGTCACACCAATTTCTTCACTTTCAAAGTCTTCCGAAAGTCTTCAGAAATTTAAAGTCTTCAGTCGAAGAACTTCATTTTTAGGGGTCGACTTTCTCTGTAAATATCAAACTCCTCATAGACTTATAGACCTGTGTACACTCATAAACACATTAGTCCCTTAACCTATAAGTCTTCAATACACCAAAATCACTAAGGGGCACTAGATGCACTTACACCTCCATAACCGAGAAATATTTCCTTAGTCTTCTAACGATAATTTTGACCAATGTCCAGTGATCTACTCCTAGATCACTATTGTACTCCCTTGCCAAATTTAGGGCAGGGTATACAATAGGTCTGGCACATAGCATGGCATACTTTATAGAACCTATGGCTGAGGCATCGGGAGTGACTTTCATTCTCTCTCTATCTTCTGCCGTGGTCGGGCTTTGAGTCTTACTCAACTTCACACCTTGCAACACAGGCAATAACTCCTTCTTTGACTGTTCCATCTTGAACTACTTCAAAAACTTGTCAAAGTATGTACTCATTGAAAAAACTTATCAAGCGTCTTGATCTATCTCTATAGATCTTGGTGTTCAATATTTAAGCAGCTTCACCGAGGTCTTTCTTTGAAAAACTCCTTTCAAACACTCATTTATGCTTTCCAGAAAAATTCTACATCATTTCTGATCAACTATATGTCATACACATATGCTTATCAGAAAAGTTGTAGAGCTCCCACTCACTTTCTTGTAAATACAGGCTTCACCGCAAGTCTGTATAAAACTATATGCTTTGATCAACTCACCAAAGCGTATATTCCAACTCCGGGATGCTCGCACCAGTGCATAGATCGATCGCTGAGCTTGCACATTTTGTTAGCACCTTTAGTATTGACAAAACCTTTTTGGTTGCATCATATACAACTCTTCTTTAAGAAATCCATTAAGGAATGTAGTTTTGACATCCATTTGCCAGATTTTATAAAATGTGGCAATTGCTAACATGATTCAGACAGACTTAAGCATCGCTACGAGTGAGAAAATCTCATCGTAGTCAACACCTTGAACTTGTCAAAAACATTTTTGCGACAATTCGAGCTTTGTAGATAGTAACACTACTATCAGTGTCCGTCTTCCTCTTGAAAATCCATGTTATTCTCTATGGCTTGCCGATCATCGGGCAAGTCAACCAAAGTCCATACTTTGTTCTCATATATGGATCCCATCTGAGATTTCATGGCCTCAAGACATTTTGCGGAATCTGGGCTCATCATCGCTTCATCATAGTTCGTAGGTTTGTCATGGTCAAGTAACATGACCTCCAGAACAGGATTACCATACCACTCTGGTGCAGATCTTACTCTGGTTGACCTACGAGGTTCAGTAGTAACTTGATCTGAAGTTTCGTGGTCATTATCATTAGCTTCCTCACTAATTGGTATAGGAATCACTGGAACTGGTTTTTGTGATGAACTACTTTCCAATAAAGAAGCAGGTACAATTACCTCATCAAGTTCTACTTTCCTCCCACTCACTTCTTTCGAGAGAAACTCCTTCTCTAGAAAGGATCCATTCTTAGCAACGAATATCTTTCCTTCGGATTTGTGATAGAAGGTGTACCAACAGTCTCTTCTGGGTATCCTATGAAGACACATTTCTCCAATTTGGGTTAGAGCTTATCATGTTGAACCTTTCTCACATAAGCATCACAGCCCCAAACTTTAAGAAACGATAGATTAGGTTTCTTACCAAACCATAGTTAATATGGTGTCGTCTCAACAGATGTAGATGATGCCCTATTTAACCTGAATGCAGCTGTCTCTAATGCATAACCCCAGAACGATAGTGGTAAATCGGTAAGAGACATCATAGATTGCACAATATCTAATAAAGTATGGTTATGACGTTCGGACACACCATTACGATGTGGTGTTCCAGGTGGCATGAGTTTGTGAAACTATTCCACATTTTTTAATTGAAGACCAAACTCGTAACTCAAATATTCGTCTCCGCGTGCCAATCGTAGAAACTCTATTTTCTTGTTACGATTATTTTCTACTTCACTCTGAAATTTCTCTAAACTTTTCAAATGTTTTAGACTTATGTTTCATCAAGTAGATATACCCATATCTGCTCAAATTATCTGTGAAGGTCAGAAAGTAATGATACCCGCCGCGAGCCTCACACTCATCGGACCGCATACATCAGTATGTATTATTTCCAATAATTCAGTCGCTCGCTCCATTGTTCCAGAGAACAGAGTCTTAGTCATCTTGCCCATGAGGCATGGTTCGCAAGCATCAAGTGATTCATAATCAAGTGATTCCAAAAGTCCATCAGTATGTAGTTTCTTCATGTGCTTTACACCAATATGACCTAAACGGCAGTGCCACAAATAAGTTGCACTATCATTATTAACTTTGCATCTTTTGTCTTCAATATGTGTATCACTACGATCGAGATTCAATAAACCATTTATATTGAATGTATGACCATAGAAGGTTTTATTCATGTAAATAGAACAACAATTATTCTTTGACTTAAATGAATAACCGTATTGCAATAAACATGATCCAATCACATTCATGCTCAACGCAAACACCGAATAACATTTATTTTAGGTTGAACACCAATCCCGAATGTAAAGGTAGTGAACGATGGTGATCTTATCAACCTTGGAATCACTTCCAACACACATCATCACCTCGCCCTTAACTAGTCTCTGTTTATTTTGCAACTCAGTTTTCGAGTTACTACTCTTAGCAACTGAACTAGTATCAATACTGAGGGGTTGCTATAAACACTAGTATAGTACACATCAATAACATGTATATCAAATATACCTTTGTTCACTTTGCCATCCTTCTTATGCGCCAAATACTTGGGGTAGTTCCGCTTCCAGTGACCCGTCCCTTTGCAGTCGAAGCACTTAGTCTCAGGCTTAGGTCCAGACTTGGGCTTCTTCACTTGAGCAGCAACTTGCTTGCCGTTCTTCTTGAAGTTCCCCTTCTTCCCTTTGCCCTTTTTTCTTGAAACTAGTGGTCTTATCAACCATCAACACTTGATGCTTTTCTTGATTTCTACCTTCGCCAATTTTAGCATCGCGAAGAGCTTGGGAATTGTTTTCGTCATCCCTTGCATATTATAGTTCATCATGAAGTTTAGTAACTTGGTGATAGTTGTCGGTGTAATAACCGATGGATCTCGGGTAGCGGGTCCCGAACTGTGCGTCTAAGGCGGATGGTAACAGGAGGCGGGGGACACAATGTTTACCCAGGTTCGGGCCCTCTCGATGGAGGTAATACCCTACTTCCTCGCTTGATTGATCTTGATGATATGAGTATTACAAGAGTTGATCTACCACGAGATCATAGAGGCTAAACCCTAGAAGCTAGCCTATGATTATGATTGTTGTTGTCCTACGGACTAAACCCTCCGGTTTATATAGGCACCGGAGGGGGCTAGGGTTACACAGAGTCGGTTAGAAGGGAGGAGATCTACATATCCGAATTGCCAAGCTTGCCTTCCATGCCAAGGAGAGTCCCATCCGGACACGGGACGAAGTCTTCAATCTTGTATCATCATAGTCCAACAGTCCGGCCAAAGCATATAGTCCGGCTGTCCGAGGACCCCCTAATCCAGGACTCCCTCAGTAGCCCCTGAACCAGACTTCAATGACGATGAGTCCGGCGCGCAGATTATCTTCGGCATTGCAAGGCGGGTTCTTCCTCCGAATACTCCATAGAAGATTTTGAACATAAGGATCGTGTCCGGCTCTGCAAAACAAATTCCACATACCACCGTAGAGAGTATAATATTTCCACAAATCTAATATGCTGACCACTTTTTATAACGTGACATCACGCTATGGCCCGACCATTATTCGAACCGTTTTTCTCAACCAGCTACTGCGCATATTGCGATGCGGTTTTCTTGGCACGTCTTGTCGAAGCAGAGCGTGTCCGCTTATCACGGGAAACTCATCAATACGGGTGTGGGTAACCCAACCGCGCCATCAATCACGGCACTTGGGGAATAAGCGAGTTTATCGGGCCGGTGGGGAGGCGCAGGATCCCTGCTGCCTTTATAAGGGGATAAGGACTCCCTTTCGCACCCACGCTCTCTTCCTCCCGATTCATTCCCTCCGCTCGAGCTCCAGCGCCCGGGAGAAGGAGGCAAGTGGATGGCCTCTACCGTCCGGGAGAAGAATATCAAAAAGCTTCGGGAGGCCGGGTACCTGGCCAAGAAAATCAGCCACCGTCTCCCGACGGCGGGACAGATCGTCCCTACTCCGGAACCCCATGAGAGGGTTGCATTCCTCCCTCATTTTGTCTGCGGGCTAGGGTTTCCCCTCCACCCGTTCGTTCGCGGCATCATGTATAATTATGGGATCAATTTTCATGATCTATCCCCCAATTCCTTCCTCAACATCTCGGCATTCATCATCGTGTGTGAGGCTTTTCTCCGCATCTTGCCACACTTCGGCTTATGGCTGAAGATCTTTTATGTAAAGCCCAAGGTAGTGGGCGGCGAGCACGCCGAGTGCGGGGTGCTATGGTGAGCAAGATGCCCAACATTACATGGCCAATAGGTACTTTTAATGATTCCGTCAAGGAGTGGAAACAACAGTGGTTTTACATCACTGAGCCATGCGGTATGGAATGGGCCGCTGCTCCCGAGTTCCGATCGGGAGCCCCTCTGTGGCTTACGTCCTGGCCTAAGAAGGGCCTGAACTGGTCTTCGTCCGACGAACTGCCGGTGCTCCAAACGCGCGTTAAGGATACGGAAGACAAGAACATCGAACTCGTCAATGTAGTCCAGGTGATGTTAGTTCGCCGAATCCTGCCTTGTCAACACCGGACTTGCAATCTATGGGAATTCGATCCAGCCAAGCACCAGACCCTGCGAGGGCTCTTTAGCTCCTCGCACAAAGACATCTGGAAGGTGCTTTTCAAGTCCGGCAAATCATGGCCGGACTCGGCCAAGGACCGCGGGTACCAACTATGCCGCCCTGCAAGCTCGGTAAGTTATTTTATGTTTTATCCGCATAACCCAAAGGAAATGCTTAGTGTGTTTTCCTCAATTCCCCTAGGGCTGGACGAAGAAGGCGGAGCGGATCCACTGTCCAGCTCCGCTGCCCGAAGGACCGGCCAACCCACTTCTGATGAAGATGCTGGTCCCGGCGCCGTATAAGGCGCCGAAGAAGAAGGCCGAGAAGGAGGCCAAAAAGACCCAGGGTGGCCTTCGTCGCCGTGGCACTTCAGACACAATATCCGAAGGTTCCAATGCCTGTTCTGCCTCTGAAGAGGACGAGGAGGAGGAGGAGGAATACGAATCCCCAGCGGTGGGAAGAAATAAGAGGGCGGCCTCCATACACTTGGAGGCCGAGTAGCCTAAAAGGGGAAAGCTCTTCTTCCGAAAGAGTCCACTGCCGCTGCCGACAACAGCCCGGCGTGGGATCCCAGGGCCCAGCCCCTGGTGAATTCGTGAGTATAAATCTGAACACATTTATGCGTCCGGTCTCATCATGGCATAATATTTTGACCTGAGCCATATTTTTTGTAGTCCGGCGAGGTCCCGCACCGACCAATCCTCATCAGAGGATTTGCTGAGCTCGGATGCTATGGAGAGCGGGACGCCCCCGAAGGCCCCTTCCCAGAAACATGTGGATAACACCGAGGCTTCATCCCAGAAGCACCCTGGCCAAGGAGGGGAGGAAGAGATCGTGAAAGCGGTGCCTGGAGGTCAAACTTCGAGGACCGAAGACATGGGGGAAAAGATTCCCATGGGAGACGTCGGCGGGGGCCATCTTGAATTCGGCTCCCAGCCGGACGCAAATCCGGAGACCATTACGGCTCCAGAATCAATCAGGCGGCCTCCCTCGGATGGAGTGGGCGTGCCTGTTCCACCAGCAATCTTTGTCCAACCAGAGGTGCCAGATGCTTTGTTGGCGGCGCTGAAGAGCGCTTCCATCATTGACGAACACCGTGCCCTTATGGGTGCGGTGATTGAGAAGATTCAGTCTGCTGAGAGTGGACTGAATGAAGCCTGCATCAGCCTTATAAGAGGCTTTGAGGTATGTTTTATGAGGTTTCGAAGAATGCCATAGTATGGATAGGAGCCCCTGATACACTGTTCGGTGGAAGAAAGAACCGGACAGAGGATCAAATTCGCAGGAAGACTCATTTGGTGACATCTATTTCTCTTTTATAAGCAGGCGTCTGCGGCAGCTGCTGCCTCTCATATTGCGGAGGTTTCCGGACTGAATCGAAGTCTAGAGCGGGCCAAAGAAGAACTTGGCCAGTTGGAAGAGAAGCAAGGTATGCGCAAGCCTTGTTCGTGTTTTGCACGAATGAATTTCCAGTATGATAAAATATGTTCCATAATTTTCTCTAGGGACGATGACCGAAGTCGAGGCTCTTAAGAAGGCTGTGGCCGAGGCCGAGGAAAAGGTAGCCGCAGAGCAGGCTCTTCGTGAGAACCATGAGGCCAGGGTTATAGAAGCCGAGCAAAAGCTTCAAGAGGTCGTTCAGAAATGCGAGACCTTGGAGCAGAGTTTAACGGAGAAAGAATCTGAAATCACCAGGGCTCATCAGGCCGCACGCGATGCCCAGGGGGAAACCCAAGGCGCCCTGCAGGAGATCCAAGAGGCGAGGAAGATCGCCGCGGGTAAGGCTCTTTTCCATGTAAATCAAGTATTTGAGGAGAAAATCATGTTTCTAATTTTGAGTTCGGATTTCTCCAGGGGTGTTTATGGATCTGCCCCGCAGCATATCGGATGTCGCCCAATTCTACCGAGCCGGAGAAAGGAACACTACGGATAAGCTCTTCTGGTTGCAATATCTTGCACTGAATTATCCGGTGCCTATCGTCGACCAACTGAAAAAGCTGATCGAATTGCATAGGGCGGCCGAGCTAGCAATGAAGGATTTGATTATCCGGCTATGGCCTGCCGAGCCGATTCCAAGAAGCTACTTAGGGCTCGTGAAGCGGCTTGTGGGTGCCTGCCCTCAACTTAACGTCATCAGGCGGTCGGTCTGTATAGAGGGTGCGCGAATGGCCTTCGCCTGTGCAAAGATGCACTGGGGGAAGATGGATGCTGAAAAGCTGATGACTAAGGGACTGCCAGAGGGGAAGGAGCACTGCAAGCCTGAATTATATTATGAAAATGTCCTGAAGGGATCCTACCTTGCGGCGGAGCTATGCACCAAAGACGTTATATTTCCATGAATGCAAATCATGTTGTAATGTTCAAACAAGGTCATTATTTATTGTTTGTTGTATAAAAGTTTATCCTCCTGCGGGGCCGTTTTATGTTTTAATCCAGAGAGTTGGCCAATCGTCGGCTTCTGCCCCCACGTAGGAAGTACGGGGGTGTTCGGGATAAACCTGATCACTCTTTAACCCAGTTTTGGGTCCTTCGAAGGAGGTGTTCAGCACAACGAACCAGGCAATCGGACTATAGGGCTTTATCACTCT
This sequence comes from Aegilops bicornis, assembly GCA_021605145.1. Classification (NCBI taxonomy): domain Eukaryota; kingdom Viridiplantae; phylum Streptophyta; class Magnoliopsida; order Poales; family Poaceae; genus Aegilops; species Aegilops bicornis. The sequence goes on from CM038672.1 coordinate 580,422,006, forward strand.
CACTTAGCCATAGGAGCTTTAGGAAGGTAGGCGCAGCCCCTGGTGTTCGGAAGACCGCACAAGGGGATCTATAAGCACCTGATCAGAAGAAAAACCGATCCATCGCATGCTGCATTGGTCATGGCATTATGCGGGAGAAATCCTTAAAGATTTTAGAACCTATCGAATAGCTGATCGGCTCTTGCCGTATCATGACAGTCAGTTTTCGGCTTTCTCTACTGAGGTGCTCGTCCGGAAGAACCGGGACACAATCGCAGTAGTTCTCCCTGTGCCACCTTAGCCGATATAGCGGAACGTAAGGCAGCAAAACATGGGAGCCGGGCAAACCCAACATTTGACCCAAGACATGATTCGGAGCTGATGCATATAATGCTATAAGTTCGGGGTGTCGAACTTCACCGAAGGTGTTTGGACTTTATTGCCGTATTATGGGTAACACGAAGCCCCTGGCATACTTAAGGCATATCGCGGTGTGCGAATGCCACTTTACAAAAGAATTTTAATAAGAAATAACAGCAGATAAGCGTTACATAAATCCACATGTTGTATTTTGACTAGTATGTCGATGCATATGAAAATATGTAATGTGATAAAAAAATATGACTGTGGAACCTGCCAAGACCAGGGGGAAGAAGCTGTGTGCGGATCCGGAGTATGGTCGGATGGTCATCACGGGGAATATCTAAGGATTCCCTTGCACGCTCGAGCTGCTTCATTTTGCTGAACACCTCCTGGTCTGTGCAAAGTTGAACCTACAAACAAAATGTAAGAAATGCTTGTGTGCCGCAGGTTGAGTCGCGGTATGTGGCCTGTCCTGTCCTCCGCCGGAGTGTTTAATTGAGCTCTCGACGAGCCGGGCTATCCTACCGCGAAGTGGTTCGGAGTCCTTTGGTGGTGTCCAGGAGCCTGGCCGTCGACTCGAGGTTCGATTGAAAGGTGCCACTTGTTGCTTCTGCTGTTGAAGCAGCGGTATTCTCTTTGGTACCGAGGGAAAGTTCGGCCTTGCCATTAACCGTGATGACGCCGCGCAGACCGGGCATCTTGAGCTTACGCTGGGCATAATGTGGTACCGCGTTGAATCGAGCAAACGCGGTTCGTCGAGCAAAGGCTCGATAATCATCGCGAAGGGGACGATGTCGAAGATTAACTCTTCGGCACGGTAATTGTCTGGTGATCCGAATACCACCTCAAGGTAGATGGAGCCTGTACAGCTGGCATCCACACCTGGTATGATACCTCTGAAGGTGGTTTTAGTGGGCTTGATCACCGAATGATCGATGCCCATCTTGCGCACTGTGTCCTGGTAAAGCAGGTTTAGACTGCTGCCTCCGTCCATAAGGACTCATGTGAGGTGGAACCCGTTAATTATTGGGTTGAGGATTAGTGCGGCTGGATTGCCCATATTGATGTTACCCGGACGATCCAAGAAGTTGAAGGTGATCGGCCCTATTTTATATTGCGGGACGATTGGTCCCGTTAAGTCGACATCCCTAAGGGTGCGCATCTGGTCCGGGTTGTAGGTGTCATTTACCACGTTCACAATTTGGATTTGCGGGGGATTTCTTTCGCCCTCCTGTACTTGATGATCTGGGCTCCTCGTCACCGTCGTTGCTTTGAGACCCTTTATCTTTGCTTTTCGCGCCTGACCTGCCGGCTTGTTTGAAGACCCATCATTCTCTGTTGGTATGATTGGCTGGTGTTCCCGGGGTGCCATGAATTTGGCATGGGCGGTCGAGTATGCGATCCAGACTGGACGAACCCGGATTGTCATTTTTTAGTGGCCCATTCCGCTGACCGGACTTAGGGCCACTAAATCCGGCATTGACTGCCCGTATCTTCGGCATTTTCACCATTTTTGTGGCGCTTGTGTTTGTTGCGTCGGGGTTTGCCGTTGCTATCTCTGGCATCGGATGTGCCAGGGTTGCTTGCTGTGTTGCTGCTACGGGCCAACCAGCTATCTTCGCCCATGCAAAAGCGGGTCATGAGTGTCGTGAGGGCTGCCATGGATTTTGGCTTCTCTTGGCCGAGATGTCGGGCAAGCCACTCATCACGGATGTTATGTTTAAAGGCCCCTAGGGCTTCGGCATCCGGACAGTCGACAATTTGGTTCTTTTTGGTTAGGAACCGCGGCCATAATTTCCTGGCTGACTCTCCGGGCTGTTGTGTTATGTGACTTAAATCGTCAGTATCCGGTGGCCGCACATAAGTGCCTTGGAAGCTGTCCAGGAATGCGTCTGCCAGGTTCTCCCAACTTCCGATGGAGTTTGCCAGCAAGCTATTCAGCCAATGCCGAGCCGGTCCTTTGAGTTTTAGCGGGAGATACTTGATGGCGTGTAGATCATCCCCGCGGACCATGTGAATGTGGAGGAAGAAATCCTCTATCCATACCGCGGGGTCTGTAGTGCCATCATATGATTCAATGTTTACGGGTTTAAACCCTTCTGGGAATTCATGATCCATTACTTCATCAGTGAAGCATAGGGGGTGTGCGGCGCCTCTGTGCCGGGCTATATCACGACGCAGTTCATACGAGTCTTGTCTGCTGTGTTCGGCCCGGCCGGATTTGCTTTTAGTGTATCCGGCGTGACGGTTATCGTCACGCGTTGAGGCGCGCCCCCATGATCCGTAGATTGATCTTGCATGTCCTGCTTTGTTTTCCAATACGTCTTGTTGGTCCTTCGTATTACCCCAGGCCTTAGTATTTTTGTTTGACTGGCGGCGGGGTGCGTGCTTGACTTCGGCCTGATACGCCACTTTGTCTCGGCCACGAGGTGGCCGATCAGCCGCATCATATGCTGGAAGCGTAGGCTTTAATGCTTCCTCCTCGAGTTGGGGTAGCAACCTGCGCTTTGGGTAACTTTTGGTTGGGTGTCCGAGTTCGTATTCCTCGGCCGCTAGGACCTCAGTCCGTCTATCCGCTAGCAGATCTTGGTCAGCTTGAAGCTGATGTTGCTTTTTCTTCAGGCTATTTGCTGTGGCTATAAGCCGGCGCTTGAAGCGCTCCTGCCCGACGGGATCCTTAGGCACGATAAATTCTTCATCGTCGAGGCTCGCCTCGTCTTCGCAGAGGGACATGTAAGTGTCATCTTCTGATTCTACGCCTGTCGCCTATTTCTTAGGGCTAGCTTGCCCATCCTCCTGCTCGAAGCTTGGCTGGAGGGGATTATCGTTTTCTTTGGCACTATCCGCAGCGTTATTGTCTTTTGTGCCGGTATCACCGCTTTTGCTATGGCGGGGCTTAGAGCGGCGCCGTTGACACTGGTGCTTAGATTGCTTCTTGAGGGTATTATCCTCTGTTGCATTATTGCCATCACTCACTTTGAGGGTGTCCACCATTTATATATCATATGATGAGGTGGCAGTCCACCGTCCTGTGGACCGTGGTTCCTGTTCGTCTCCTATATCGTCATCCATACCGTCGATGTCTTCGGAGCCGAAATCGAGCATGTCGGTTAAGTCATCGACGGTGGCTATCAAGTGGGTGGTGGGTGGGGAACGAATTTCTTCGTCGTCCGCTTCCCACTCAAGTCGGACATAGTTAGGCCAAGGGTCTCCTGACAAGGAGAGAGAACTTAATGAATTTAGCACGTCGCCCAAAGGCAAGTGCTGAAAGTTATCCACGGAGGAAAACTCCATGATCGGTGCCCAATTGGATTTGATAGGTATGGACGGAGGCGGTTCGGAGCCCGTGGCCGGGGACGAATCCAAGTGTCCGGCAACACAGGTCTCATAGGAGGTGAAATCAGTATTCTGCTCTATCGCCACTGAGCGTGCGGCCTCCGTGGCGGGGTCCATCCACCCGTCCTCGGACGGCGCACTCTGCTCCGGATTTAGGGCCGGAGTAGCCACAGGTGTGATCTCCTGAACACCGTCCGACGGCAGAGTTAGGTCATGCTCGTCGTGACTGTGCGGCGCACCTGACATAGGCTCGAATCCGTCAAAGATTAAGTCTCCGCGGATGTCTGCAGTATAGTTTAAATTTCCAAACCTGACCTGACGGCCAGGGGCATAACTCTCGATCTGCTCATATGGCCAAGCGATTTGGCCTGCAGTGCGAAGCCGCCGAATACAAAGATCCATCTGGGGAGAAAAACCTCACCCTGGATTGCATTGTTGCCGATGATCGAAGGAGCCATCAAGCCTTACGGTGGCGGCAAAGTGGAACTCTCAATAAAAGCACCAATGTCGGCGTCAAAACCGGCGGATCTCGGGTAGGGGGTCCCGAACTATGCGTCTAAGGCGGATGGTAATAGGAGGCGGGGGACACAGTGTTTACCCAAGTTCGGGCCCTCTCGATGGAGGTAATACCCTACTTCCTGCTTGATTGATCTTGATGATATGAGTATTACAAGAGTTGATCTACCACGAGATCATAGAGGCTAAACCCTAGAAGCTAACCTATGATTATGATTGTCGTTGTCCAATAGACTAAACCCTCCGGTTTATATAGACACCGGAGGGGGCTAGGGTTACACAGAGTCGGTTACAAGGGAGGAGATCTACATATCTGAATTGCCAAGCTTGCCTTCCACGCCAAGGAGAGTCCCATCCGGACACGGGACAAAGTCTTCAATCTTGTATCTTCATAGTCCAACAGTCCGGCCAAATCATATAGTCTGACTGTGTCGGATTTCGGGCTCCGGCAGACCCTTGAGGTTCGAACACTGGGGTGCGCGCGGAGATCCAACCCTCCACCGTCTCGCACCTCGCCGAGTCGCAGGAACCTAAACTACTAAACGGAACAGCACAAGAGACACGAGATTTGTACTAGTTCGGGCCACCGTTGTGGTGTAATACCCTACTCTAGTTTGTGGTGTGGTGGATTGCCTCTTGGGCTAATGAGGAACAGTACAGGGAAGAATAGCCTCATGAGGGTCATTCTTGGTGGGTGTGATGAACTGCTAGGTGGTGTTCAGTTGCTCTAGCTACCGGGTTCCTTTGTGAGGATTCCGATCTCATCCCGGGGTCGATCCTCTACCATGGAGATGGCTACTCCTATTTATAGGCGAAGGCCCCGGCCTCTTCCCAAATATAGAGCGGGAAGGGCGCCAACAATTGGCCATTTTGAAGGGGAACAATGGTACACTTATCCTGACTAAAGTTGGTCCTCGCCTGCCAAAGGCTCTGGTGATGACGCCTGCTTGGGCTCCACGATGACTCCCTTCCAGCCGTTGGGCTGGTCTTAGTCTTGTTGCACCGAAACGGATGCCTTTGCTTGATGCTCTCGCCTGCGCTTGCTCCCTTTGCACCAAAGGGGAAAGGAGGACGCTGCGCGGGCTGGCGCCCGACTGGCGCCCGACTTGCGCCCTCGGTCGTCATGGCTTGCGTCATGGGCACCTCGCGAGGTACCCTTCCTTGAACTCTCCGTCTCCTCATGAGCCAGCCTGAGGAGGCCGTGCCTGAGGAAGCTCCTTGTCATCCGCCCGCGAGGCTTGGCCCCTCGCTCGGGTCTTGAGCTTGCGTAGATGAAGATGGGCCGTCCTGGGCCTCCTATGAGCCACGCCGCAGGCCGCAGGCAGGCAAGTCTGGGGACCCCCGTTCCCAGAACGCCGACAGTAGCCCCCGGGCCCACGGCGCGCCCGAACTTGGCTGGGCAGAGAGGCGAAAGGGCAAGTGCAAAGCGTCGCGGGCCCTAACAGCCTGCGGCCTTGGGCGACGCGTGGCGGTTGATTGGACGTGGGCGGCACCGTTCCCCCACGCCTCCTTATTTCGTGCCTTGCTAGGCGGACATGCTGCTGCACACATCTGTTACCCTCTCTGCTGCTTGTACTGATCCTTGCCCTGCAGGCCCCTTCCTGCCGAGCTCATGGAGACGGGTGAGGAGCCGTCCTCCCGGCCGCCTCCCCGTCCTTGAGTGCTCCAAGCGGTGGAGCCCTTGTGGTGAGGCGGCCAGGGAGGTGAACTGGCCCCGAGGCGCGTCGTGGCCCTGCGTGCCCCGCGACCCTTCCTCGCGAGCCTTCCCATGGCATAGCTAGCCTTCCGTGGGCTTCTCGCCTGGTCGTGGACGGCGATTGGCTGAGGCGCTTCCTGCGGCCCTCGTCTGGGGATGGGCTGGCTCTGTGCCGGGCTTCTGGCGCGGCGTGCCCGGCCGTCGCGAGGGTGCCAGCCCCCAGCCCCCTGCCCGGAGGGGGAGTGCTGATTTGCGGCTCCCGGCGCCCGCCTGGGGCGGTCGATGGTGTGGAGGACGTGCACGAGCGCGCCCGGGAGCGCCGCGCCCTTCGCCAAGGATTTCTTCGAAGGGCGGCTGACGCGGTGAGCCTTCTTGATGAAGAGCTCGCTGACGAGGACACGCGCCTCGAGGCCGAGGGCCTGCGCCTGGCCGCAGAGAGGCGTGAGCTGGAGGGCGCTGCCGCCCTTGCGCGCCACCAGCGCGATCTTGATGATGAAGAGGCCAAGGTGTCGCTGGCAGCCTCTTGGGAGGCATGTTCTCGGGCCGTCGAGGAGGCCCGGGCAGCTAACAGGCGGCGAGAGGCGGCGGAGGAGCGGGCATGGGAACTCCTGGCCCGGTGTCACTCATTGGAGGAGCAAGTGGAGCTGCGCGAGGCAGCCCTCGCGTCGATGAATGTGGCCTCCGCGACCAGCGGAGCTCGAAGCGTTTGAAGCCGCCCGAGCAGCGTGTGAATCTGGCGCTTGGAGACGAGGGAGCGCCTGGTGACGCGGGCAAAGGATGAGGTCGCTGCGCGGGAAGCCCGCGTCCTGGAGGAGGTCGGACGCAGAGTGGCGGCGGCGCGCTCGAACCTCGAGCGCGAGTTTGAGGAGAGGCTGGGGTTGATCAAGGCCGATGCTGAGGGCAGGACTGCTGCCTTGAGGGCCAAGCTGGAGGAGGCGACGCGGCGGGCCGATGCTCTTTGGGCCGCCCTCAAGGTGGCGGAGAGGGAGTCCACCACCTCTCAGTCCGAGGCGCTCCTTCTTCGTCAACGGGTGGAGGAGGCCGAGGCCGTCGCGCGCCAGAATGCGGACGAGATGCGTCAACGGCGAATCCTGGAGCATGAGCACGGCCCCATGCTCGCCACGCTCCGAGAAAGAGCCAACGCAGCCTTGGGTAATATCTGCGAGGCGGCATTTGGCGAGCTGCACGCGGTTAACTACGCCGGCAACCTTCAGTTCTTCACCGACGTGGTGGCGCGGCCGAGGCGCTTGATCGGTCGTGGCCAATAGGTTGGTGGAGGAGAGGAGCCGCGCGCTGCTTGGGCTGGCCTTTTCTCGTGTCTTCAACCATCTCCAGGACATGGACCCCCACTTCGACTTTGACGCAGCTATCGCCCCAGTTCCCCAGGCCGTCCGAGGCGACCTGACGCACTGGGTGGAAGACAATGTGGATGCTCTCGTCCGGGCCTTCGCTTCGGACAACGACGGCGTGGTCGTGGCCGCCGATGAGGGCGGCGTGGTGAACGGCCCAGACGCCGCCGACGACCACGCAGACAGTGACGGCGAGGCCAGCGACGCCAGCAACGGCTCGGGAGGTGCTCCTGAGGACGCATTGGGGGATTTATCCGACTGATTATGTATTGTCCCTGTTCCGTTACCCTGCATGAATAGAACTCAGGTTTTGGCCTCGATGGCCATGAGAGCATTTTGGGAGGGGAGCCCTCATGTAAAACTTGTGTTCATCGTATTAGCAGGTGTTACATCGCCCATACGCCCGCGCCAAGTGGGTGGCTAAGCGACGTGCTGGTTGGCCGGTTTACCTTTGTTTCATACGAGCCCCGAGATAGCCTGTGGGAGGCTGCGGCGACCTGAGTGTCTCTTGATCGAATTCGTAGGATCTGCGGTAAAAACTCTCCGGAGAGGACGTGGCGGCGGCAGGCTGGGCTGCGCGCAAGCTAGGCCTGGCCCGGCTCGCGAGGGGCTCGCGAGGGGAGGCAGCTGAGGCGGAGTGGTAACTGAAACGCGAGAGATTTTCTCGAACGAGACTAAGCACCTTCCCGAACACACGCAAATCTCGAATTCAATCCAATGTAAATCCAATGGGGAAAGCGACAACCAAATGGAAAGGCGAAGAAAGCGGAAGAAAAGCCGTCCGCACCTAGTCTAGTCTTGGGCGTCTTCTTACAGTAGGAGCTAAGTGCTGCCACTGGGCATGGGAGGGAGCCCCAGGGCCTGAGGCCGGCACCCCAGAGACTCCGAGGCGTGTACAGCCCCACTCATTATTACGTGAGAGTGTCACGGGGCGGCGAGCTTCACAGGCATTGGGCCTTCTTCACAGGTACCGGCCTTGCTTCATATCGCTAGACGAGGGCCCCGCCTTGCGCCACACTCTAGTGCCATCAACGACGACCGGAAACCAGGACGCCGCTGATGGGGTAGAGCGGTCGCCAGCGGTTCCCCCGACGACCACGGGTCCTCCGCCAGGGGCAGGCCCTGAGGCGCCTCCCCAGCAGAGGGCCTACCTCCTGAGAACGCCTTGCTTCGAATGCCGCGGTGGTGATGTCGGATCTCTGCCCCTCTCTGGCAGCCCCCTGCACCCCCCTCCCGAGGGGTAGGAGACTGCGGGAGCGGGGCAGCCACTCGTCGTGGCGGCCTGTACCTCCTGCGACCTATGGTTAGCGTATGTTTGCTCTTGAGGAAGTAGCGGTACCCGATAATCGTCACCCCCGACGTGACCTGTGGGACCGTCTCGAGGCTCCTAGAAGAGCTCGTCTTCTGGCGCCTCATCCCCCCAGCTCGGGCTGAGGAGCGAGCCTTGTTCTCCCTCATGCTGGTGCCCTTGGTCCATCATGTGGGGCACGTATTCTTCTGGCGCCGTCATCCCGAAGGCCACGCCATAGTGCTGAGCGTGCCATGCCGCTCTGCCTGATGCCCCCACCGTGGGGTGGTGGCGCGGCGGTCCACCAGGGCCGTGAGTTACGTCGAGTCCTTCTCCGCGGGCCGGGGGCGGGGGCAACCCCGCCGCCCGGCCGACAACCACGGTGCTGGAGTAGCTTTGGAGCACGTGGGCATGCGCGGAGCCCCCGTGCAAGCCGCCCTGGGCCTGAGATGAAAGTTGGGTGCAGAAGGGGTGAGCCCCCAAGGCGGCGAAGCCCAGGAGCTCCGCCACTCGCTCCAAAGAAGACGTCAGGCCGCTCTCCAAAGAGCCTGCACTGCAGCAGCTCTCGGCCACCGTGAGCGGCCCTCGAGTTCGCCTGCCCCGGCGGGTGTACGGTGATGTGGTCGTGGCGTGATTGGAGGCCCTTGCTGCCGATCAGCGCCGCGGCGTGAGTGCCGCCGAAGCTTGTCTGCGTCCCATGCCCGCAGCGCCAAGGCGGACCGCGAGCTGCCTGGGGCACGGGGTCGCCCGAGGCGAGCGGCTCTGCGTGGGCGGGCCACGCCGCCCAAGGACCTGGGTTGCCCGCTTGGTCGCCGGCCATGGTGATGATGATCCGACGGGACACGAGGTGGCAGAAGGCGGATTCCAGCGCACCCCTACCTGGCGCGCCAAATGTCGGATTTCGGGTTCCGGCAGACGCTTGAGGTTCGAACACTGGGGTGCGCGCGGAGATCCAACCCTCCACCGTCTCGCACCTCGCCGAGTCGCAGGAACCTAAACTACTAAACGGAACAGCACAAGAGACACGAGATTTATACTAGTTCGGGCCACCGTTGTGGTGTAATACCCTACTCTAGTTTGTGGTGTGGTGGATTGCCTCTTGGGCTGATGAGGAATAAGACTGAGGAAGAACAGGCTCGCGAGGGTCTGTTCTTGGTGGGTGTGATGAACTGCTAGGTGGTGTTCAGTTGCTCTAGCTACTGGTTCCTTGGTGAGGATTCCGATCTCATCCCGGGGGGCCGATCCCTCTACCATGGAGATGGCTACTCCTATTTATAGGCGAAGGCCCTGGGCATCTTCCCAAATATTGAGCGGGAAGGGTGCCAACAATTGGCCATTTTGAAGGGGAACAGCGGGTACACTTATCCTGACTAAAGTTGGTCCTCGCCTGCCAAAGGCTCTGGTGATGACGCCTTTGCTTGGGCTCCACGATGACTCCCTTCCGGCCGTTGGGCTGGTCTTGGTCTTGTTGCAATCAAACGGATGCCTTTGCTTGATGCTCGCTTCCGCTTGCTCCCTTTGCACCAAAGGGGAAAGGAGGATGCTTGTGAGCTGGCGCCTCATTGGGCGCCCGGTCGTCATGGCTTGCGTCATGGGCACCTCGCGAGGTACCCTGCCTTGAACTCTCCGCCTCCTCATGAGCCAGCCTGACGAGGCCGTGCCTAAGGAAGCTCCTTGTCATCCGCCCCGCGAGGCTTGGCCCCTCGCGAGGGTCTTTAGCTTGCGTAGATGAAGATGGACCGTCCTGGGCCTCCTTTGAGCCACACCGCAGGCCGCAGGCAGGCAAGTCTGGGGACCCCCGTTCCCAGAACGCCGACAGACTGTCCAAGGACCCCCTAATCCAGGACTCCCTCAATAGTGACTAGAGAAATTTGTCAATTACTATCTTATCTGGAAGATTAACTCCCACTTGATTCAAGCAATTGTAGTACCCAGACAATCTGAGCACATGCTCAGTGGTTGAGCTATTCTCCTCCATGTTGTAGGCAAAGTACTGCAGAGGTCTCATACCTCTTGACACAGGCATGAGTACCAATTTCAATTCTTGGAACATCTTATATGCTCCGTGGCGTTCAAAACATTTTTGAAGTCCCGGTTCTAAGCCATAAAGCATGGTGCACTAAACGATCAAGTAGTCATCACACCGAGCTTGTCAAAACATTCATAACGTCTGCACCTGCTCCTGCAATAGTTCTGTCACCTAGCGGTGCATCAAGGGCATAATTTTTCTGTGCAGCAGTGAGGAAAATCCTCAGATCACGGACAAAGTCCGCACAATTGCTACTATCACCTTTCAACTTATATTTCTCTAGGAACATACAAACAATAAATAGGGAGCTACATCGCGAGCTATTGATCTACAACATAGATATGCTAATACTACCAGGACTAAGTTCATGATAAATTAACATTCAATTAATCATATTACTGAAGAACTCCCACTTAGATAGACATCCCTCTAATCATCTAAGTGATCACGTGATCCAAATCAACTAAACCATGTCTGATCATCACGTGAGATTGAGTAGTTTTCAATGGTGAACATCACTATGTTGATCATATCTACTATATGATTCACGCTCGACCGTTCGGTCTCAGTGTTCTGAGGCCATATCTGAATATGCTAGGCTCGTCAAGTTTAACCCGAGTATTCTGCATGTGCAAAACTGGCTTGCACCCGTTCTATGTGAACGTAGAGCTTATCACACCCGATCATCATGTGGTGTCTCGGCACGACAAACTGTCGCAACGGTGCATACTCAGGGAGAACACTTATACCTTGAAATTTTGTCAGAGATCATCTTATAATGCTACCGCCGTACTAAGAAAAATAAGATGCATAAAGGATAAACATCACATGCAATCAATATAAGTGATATGATATGATATGGCCATCATCATCTTGTGCCTTTGATCTCCATCCCCTAAGCACCGTCATGATCACCATCTTCACCGGCTTGACACCTTGATCTCCATCGTCGCCTTGCCAACTATTGCTATCACGACTATTGCTACCGTTAGTGATAAAGTAAAGCAATTACATGGCGATTCCATTTCATACAATAAAGCAACAACCATAAAGCTCCTGCCAGTTTTCGATAACTTTTACAAAACATAATCATCTCATACAACAATTTATATGTCATCATGTCTTGACCATATCTTATCACAACATGCCCTGCAAAAACAAGTTAGACGTCCTCTACTTTGTTGTTGCAAGTTTTATGTGGCTGCTTCGGGCTTAGCAAGAACCGTTGTTACCTACGCATCAAAAACCACAATGATTTTTCATCAAGTGTGATGTTTTAACCTTCAACAAGGACCGGGCATAGCCACACTCGATTCAACTAAAGCTAGAGAAACAGACACCCACTAGCCATCTGTGTGCGAAGCATGTCAGTAGAACCAGTCTCGTGTAAGCGTACGCGTGATGCCGGTATGGGCTGCTTCATCCAACAATCGCCGAATCAAAGTATGACATGCTGGTAAGCAGTATGACTATTATCGCCCACAACTCTTTGTGTTCTACTCGTGCATATAACATCTACGCATAGACCTGGCTCGGATGCCACTATTGGGGAACGCAGTAATTTCAAAAAAATCCTACGAACACGCAAGATCTATCTAGGTGATGCATAGCAACGGGAGGGGAGAGTGTTGTCTATGTACCCTTGTAGACCGAAAGAGGAAGCGTTATGTAACGCAGTTGATGTAGTCAAACGTGTTCGCGATCCGACCGATCAAGTACCGAACGCACGGCACCTCCGCGATCTGCACACGTTCAGCTCGGTGACGTCCCACGAAGTCTAGATCCAGCTGAGGTCGAGGGAGAGTTTCGTCAGCACGACGGTGTGATGACGGTGATGATGAAGTTACCAACGCAGGGCTTCGCCTAAGCACTACAACGATATGACCAAGGTGGAAATCTGTGGAGGGGGGCATCGCACAGGGCTAAACAATCAACTTGTGTGTCTATGGGGTGCCCCCTCCCCATATATAAAGGAGTGGAGGAGGGGGCCGGCCGACCTCAAGGGGTGCACCCTAAGGGGGGAATCCTATTCCTACTAGGAGTAGGTTCCCCCCTTTCCTAGTCCAACTAGGAGGGGGAAGGAAGGGAAGAGGGAGAGAAGGAAAGGGGGCTGGCCCCCCTCCCCAAGTACGGTTGGGCTTGGGGGCGCCCCTCCTCTTGGCAGCCTCTTCCTCTCTTCCACTAAAGCCCATTAAGCCCCCGGGGGGTTCCGATAACCTCCCCGTACTCCGGAAATTGCCTGAACCACTACAAAAAAAGACACATCCGTGACATTTTGGGTCGAACGAATTTTTTTCCTGTCATACATATGACACTTGTATGACGTTAATTGTGACACCGGTATCATCATAGATGTGGTGGGCTCCTACTTCTATGACAAAAAATTATGACAGAAAATGGGCTTTTTGTCCTGGGCGAGCCGGAGACGCAGCTGCATGACATTCTTTGGGCCGTCCATGACAGAAAAAACTGTGGTAGAAGCGAGGGCAAGGAAAATTTCGGGGAGTTCCCGGTTACGGTGGGAGGTCGGGGGCCGAGCGATGCGCGTTTCTCTCGTACACGTACGCTGCAGCGTGTATGCGGCGTTAGCTCTAATCGAACCCGAAGCGAGGCATTGGGCTCTAATCGAACCCGAGCGACAGACCGCAGTTACGCGTTATCGAACCCGAGCGATCGATCGATGGCTGTTAATCGAACCCGATCGAGCGATTCTTCGCCATCGCCGCTAACTGAAGCCGATCAATGCTGCCTCGATGAACAAAGGAGCGTTGCGGGGGTGGATGAACAGGGAGGGGTGGCGTTGCCTCTGGATGAACAGGACCCCGTGGTGTGGAGGGCTGGATGAACAGTAGACGGTGGAGGGGTGGTTGAACAGGACCCCGTGGTGTCGAGGGCTGGATGAACAGTAGATGGTGGAGGGGTGCCCATGGAGGGGTGGTTGAACAGTAGCCGGTGGAGTAGCGCGCGGTGGAGGCTGTATGAGCAGGAGCCCGTGGAGGCTGGAGGAGGTCGACGGTAGCCCGTGGAGGCTGGAGGAGGTCGACGGTTGTTGGGGATATAACTACTATGGGTAAACCGCCCGGGAGGAGCCGGATCACCCTCAACTAAATTGAAGCCTGTAAAGACCCAGAAGATGGCGCTTTACTGATGAAGCTTAGAGGCCCAGAGCCCAAAGGCGGATTAGGGCCCATGGTAGTAAACCGCTATGATTGTATAACTTGTGTTGTAAGATAGGAAAGGGAGACCGAGGCGGACACTTGTATGAGCCGCCTCGGGACTCTGTAGACCGGCCGGGCGTCAACCTATGTATACAAAGGGACGACCCGGCGGCGGTTCAAGGACAGGAAACAACAACTCGAGACCCAGGCAAAGCGTATTTGCTCCCTGGTCATCGAAACCCAATCAATTCCATCACAACTAGACGTAGGCTTTTACGTTCATCGAAGGGGCCGAACTAGTATAAAAACTCCCGTGTCCCTTGTCTGGTTTAACCCCTTCAAGCTAACCCATAGCGATGGCTCCACGACTAAGTCCTTTCATGAGGACATCTGCCGTGACAAAACCATGACAGTTGGCGCCCACCGTGGGGCTATCGCACGATGGTTTCGAGTTCTTGAAGGGCAGCTTTAAAGGACTCAAAGGGTACACGGTTGGCTGGATGACCAAGAGTCGTCGCGGCAAGCTCTACATCAATGACGAAGGATGGGGCCCCGAGGCCGGCTCAATCGAGTACGGGTACCGGGTCCCCTTTGGCGGAATTCATGTCTTCATCAGCAAGATCGGCGAACCGGGCCCTGAGCCGGACATCTGCACTGACCTCGTCGAGACGGCTCAGCGTGTGAGTCCTGCCTGGGTTAAGCCCGCCATGAAGTGTGCGTTTGTAGGATGTGTCCATGGGATCGGATCTGAACCAGTGTCTGAAGGCGAGACGGCTGTTTATTTCGACGGCGAGTCATCCACCGGTGAAACCGAGTCTCTATACCAAATTCATGACGGAGTGTTCGAAGGATATTCCGATGGCAACAGTATTCCGGACCTCCTTGAACCGCCAAGTCGGGTTGCTGTTTTCATGGCCGGAACACAGCCCACTTTACAGTCTTCATCTACAGCAGCAATGAATTCCGAATCAGCGGCCATGGCAGGAGGCCCGGTGCGCCGACCGGCTCAAGTTCTCTCCGGTTTAATGGATGCCTGGGCGGCCTTGTTAACCACGGCAGTTACCCCGGAGACGCAGGATCAGCACAACACGGATGTTGTGAAGCTGAAGGACCAGATAACACAGGCTAAGGAGGACCTGTCAATTGAGGATGCTAGGATGGCTGAAGAATGGGCCGCTTTGGATGCCCAGTCACAGCAGATACAGGCACAGAATTACCGGCTCATGTTGGATCAGAATGCATCAAATGACGTAATGAGAAGGAAGTACTGATCGCGTATGTAGCCGGTCTTTGAAGTATAGAATCTCTTTAACACGCCGGGGGCTGGGCCGAGTAACCCGGCAGCTGCAAACCGGACCGACGCGTCTAGGGCAGCGCCGGATCAACCACGGATAACGGAACCGCCTCGAAGAACGGATAACCCGCCGCAATATGTGTCAACACCACCGGGTCACTTTTTGAGCCCTTTGGATAACATGATTGCTGCAGCATCTCGCCTGGTAGCTATTCCGATGGAGGGCGATTCACTGGCGGCGATTGAGACGCGGCGGGCCAGGGATCTTCTTCAAACCGCCGTGGTGAAGCACCAGGCTTATTCCGATAGCCGAGATAGAATTCATTCGACCCCCCGTCCGACCAAAAGTTATAGCAGGCACATGGACGAACTGGAAGTGTCTAGCAGTGCGCGGCGCCGTAATGTCCCTCAGGGACCCAATCCGGCGCGCAGTGAGGTAAATGCTCAAGACGTGGTAGATAATGGCAGAGCACGAAGGGAGGCTGCTTTGGCAGCACAACATGCGGGTCGTCATCAACCCGCCCCGATTAAGCCAGCGGCGTCAGTAGACCGAGGCAGCGGGCTTGCTTTCAGTTCCTAGGGAGTGTCGTGTCTCATTCCGGCTCTTTGTAATGTGCGACTGCCCAAGGATTTCAAGGGTCCTCGTAAGGTGCCTAATTACACCGCTGATCAGCCACCTGAGGCATGGGTCGAGAGTTATGAGATGGCAATGGAGATGCTGGATGTGGATGAAGCGGCATGTGCAAAGTATTTCACGATGATGTTGGAAGGAACAGCCCGTACTTGGTTGAAAAACCTACCAGCTAACTCCATCGAGTCATGGGATCAGTTGAAGGCCCGGTTTATAGCCAATTTCAAAGACACATGCAAACATCCTATGTCCATTGTGGATCTGGATGCCTGTGTTCAAGGGGAGAACGAGTCAACAACTCATTGGGTGCACCGGGTTTCAGAAGTTTTGCATTCGTCAAACCGGATTAATGCTCGCCAAGCAATCATAACGCTGGAGCGTAATTGCCGGTTTAAGTCACTAAAGATGAAGTTGGGACGGCTCAAGCGCCACTGCAATGACATGGGAACACTTATGGCAGCCTTGGTCAAATATGCCGATTCTGATAATACCAAGGATCCCAATTCTGATGAGGAGAAACCGGAGAAGGGAAAGAAGAACGGCGGTGCAAAAGGACGGCATCACAACCAAGGAGGCCATGGGAATAATGGTAAGCGCAAGGCAGATAGTTCAGATCTTATGGCTAACACCAATATGCAGCGTCGTAAAGGTAAACCGCCCCAGGGCGGTGGAGGGATGAATCTGGAGCGTCTGTTAAACCAGCCCTGCCCAAAGCATGGGACTAAGGAGGCCCCTGCCACACATCTTTGGAAAGATTGTTATATTATGAAGGAGTTCAGAAACTCTGATCTATACCGGTATGATCAGGGTCCGTCGGGCGGTTCAGCTCCAGGTTTTCATGGTGGTGGCGGTTCAAACTCTGGATTTCAGAATAATCAGGGCAACCAGAACAACCAAGGTGGTGATAGCCAACAGAATAATCAAGGGAATCCGCAGCAATCAGCTTATCAAAGTCACCCCAAGCAGTTGAATGGTGGGCAGTATCATGTGTTCACTACTAGCTTGTGCAAGCGCGATCAGAAGCTTCACAAGAGGGCAGTTAATGCTATTGAACCGGCAGTGCCACGTTATTTGTGGTGGTCCGAGCAGCCCATTGTGTGGAGTAGAGAGGATCATCCGCCCCGGGTTGAGAATCCGGGTCATCTAGCTTTGGTGGTAGCACCTCAGGTGGGAGGTTATAAGTTTACCAAAGTTTTGATGGATGGAGGGAGCAGTATCAACATCCTGTACTATGAGACTTTTAAATGCATGGGGTTGATGACAAGAGTCTTAAACCGTCAAACACTGTTTTTCATGGTGTAGTACCAGGTAAATCGGCATATCCTGTTGGCAAGATCGCTTTGGAGGTTGTGTTTGGAGACGAGCATGATTCCAGGTCTGAAACATTGACCTTTGAAGTGGTGAAAATCCAGAGCCCATAACACGCACTGTTTGGACGGCTGGCTTACGCAAAATTCATGGCGAGGCCCTGTTATATCTATTTACAGCTCAAAATGCCGGGTCATAAGGGGACTATCACAGTACACGGAAGTCGAAAGATCGCAATGGATTGTGAGGAAGGTGATGCGGCCTATGCTGAGTCGGTTTGTGCTACAGAGGAGCTGAAGTTTTATAAAGACAATGTTGATCAGGTATACATGACCAATTTGAAGAAGCCCACCACTGAGCATGACCCAACCCTGACGTTCAAACCGGCTGATGAGACTAAACTTGTTGACTTTGTTCCTGGCGATTCATCCAAACAGTTTAGCATCAGCACCAATCTGGATCCGAAATAGGAAAGCGCGCCATCGAAGTTCATCCGTGAGAACCGGGACATTTTGCATGGAAGCCTTATGACATGCCAGGTGTACCGAGGGAACTCGCTGAGCACGCTCTCAATATTGATCCCAAGTTTAAACCGGTCAAGCAATTTCTTCGCCGCTTTAACGAGGAAAGACGCAAGGCCATTGGTGAAGAGGTAGCCCAGCTGTTGGCTGCTGGGTTTATCGTCGAAGTATTTCATCCTAAGTGGTTGGCTAATCCGGTGCTCGTTCTTAAGAAAAACGGCACTTGGCGTATGTGTGTGGACTACACAGATTTGAACAAGGCTTGTCCGGCAGACCCTTTTGCTCTCCCGCGTATTGATCAGATTATTGATGCGACGGCGGGTTGTGAGCGCCTGAGTTTCTTGGATGCTTATTCAGGTTATCATCAGATTAAAATGGCAATTAAGGACCAGGAGAAGACAGCCTTCATAACTCCCTTTGGAGCCTTCTGCTATGTTTCTATGCCCTTTGGGCTCAAAAGTGCCCAGGCAACCTATCAGCGTTGTGTGCAAAATTGTCTTCACACGCGGATTGGGCGTAATGTTCATGCCTATGTGGATGACATTGTGGTAAAATCCAGGAAGAAGGAAACCTTGATAGATGACCTCAAGGAGACGTTTGACAATCTTCGGGTTTACAAAATGATGCTCAATCCGGACAAATGCTTTTTTGGTGTTCCGGCAGGCAAGCTCTTGGTTTTCTTGTGTCCAACAGAGATATTGAGGCCAATCCGGAAAAGATCAAAGCGATCACGTCCTTGGCTAAACCGAAATGCATCAATGATGTTCAGCGTCTGACGGGTCGACTTACAGCCCTCAGCCGATTTATCAACCGTTTGGGAGAGAAGGCGATTCCTTTATATCAGATGTTGAAGAAGACAGATGATATTATTTGGAGTGACGCAACTAATGCGGCATTTGAGGATTTGAAGCGGCAGCTGGCTGAACCGCCGGTCCTTGCTCCTCCGGTTGATAAAGTGCCCTTGTTATTGTACGTGGCTTCCAGTGCCCGTGCGATCAGTGTGGCAATTGTGGTTGAGCGTAAGGAGGCTGGGAAGGAATATCCGGTTCAACGACTAGTTTACTATATCAGCGAAGTGCTGATCGAGTCAAAACAACGATATCCGCATTGGCAGAAGCTGGTGTATGGAGTTTTTATGGCAAGTCGGAAGCTCAAGCAATACTTTCAAGGCCATCCCATCACAGTGGTTAGTTCTGCTCCTTTGGGTGACATAATTCAGAACAGGGAAGCAACTGGCCGGGTTGCGAAGTGGGCAATTGAGCTTGGTCCACATGGATTGAAGTATATGCCTCGAACGGCCATCAAATCTCAGGCGCTTGTTGACTTCATCAATGATTGGACCGAGTTACAGGAACCAGAGGACAAACCAGACAATACATACTGGACCATTCACTTTGATGGGTCCAGGCAATTGGAAGGCTCGGGGGCTGGAGTTGTCCTTACTTCCCCTCGAGGTGATAAAATTTGTTATGTTCTCCGCTTAATGTTTCCTTGTACTAACAATGCAGCTGAGTATGAAGCCTTACTCCATGGTCTCCGCGTGGCTAAGGAAATGAACTTAAGCCGGGTTCGCGGTTTTGGAGATTCTGATCTGGTGGCTCAGCAAGTTTCTGGTACTTGGGATTCTAAGGATCCACTCATGGCGGCTTATAGACGGGAGGTGGATATTGTGGCAGGCCACTTTAAGGGTTATCAGATTGAGCACATTGACCGGTGCAAAAACGAAGCAGCAGATGCTTTAAGCCGGCTGGGATCTCAGCGTAAACCGGTACCACCCAATACCTTCTTAGATATCTTGCATAACCCGTCTGTTAAGTTGCCTACAGAGGAGGATCTAGCTGTTCCTGATCCAGAGGCCCAATTGGTTGCCGCTTTACATATCACTCCGGATTGGACGGTTCCATATTTGGCGTATATGAACCGGGGCGAGTTACCAGATGATGAGGTCTTCGCGGACAGATAATCCGCGGTCCAAGTCCATGGTTATTCACAATGGCGAGTTACATCATTGCAGTGTTTCAGGCGTATTCCAACGTTGTGTTTCTCCTGAAGAAGCACAAGAGATTCTACGTGAAATCCATGAAGGGGATTGTGGTCACCATGCCGGTTCAAAATCCTTGGTGGCTAAAGCTTTTCGTCATGGGTTCTATTGGTTGACAACTCATGCTGATGCGGAGGATCTAGTAAAGCGGTGTGACGCTTGTCAAAAGTTTTCACGTCGATCTCATGTTCCGGCTCAAGAGCTAAGGATGATTCCTATCACTTGGTCGTTTGCCACTTGGGGGCTTGATATGGTGGGGCCTTTTAAGCGCTCCAAGGATAAGAAGACCCACCTGTTGGTGGCGGTTGACAAGTTCACTAAATGGGTTGAAGCGGAGCCCGTCAGCAAGTGTGATGCAGCCACGGCGGTTCAATTTCTCAAAAAGATCATTTTCCTTTTTGGCTTTCACACAGCATCATCACAGATAATGGCACGAACCTTTCTAAAAGCAAGATGGAGGAGTTTTGTCAACGAGAGCACATCCGGCTTGATGTAGCGTCCGTGGCTCATCCCAGTCCAATGGTCAAGCTGAGAGGGTGAATCAAGAGATCCTGAAGGGTATCAAGCCCCGGCTTATGGTTCCTTTGAAGCGGACGCCGGGTTGTTGGGTGGAAGAATTACCATTTGTGTTATGGAGTATAAACACCACCCCGAACCAATCTACGAGTTATACACCTTTCTTCATGGTTTACGGGGATGAGGCCGTCCTCCCAAGTGATATTCGTCATGACTCGCCCCGGGTTGCCAATTATGTTGAAGCGGACAATGAGCAAGCACGCCAAGAGGCGCTGGACCTGTTAGATGAGAAACGGGACATGGCTTTGGCTCGATCGGCGGTTTATCAACAAGACCTACGGCGTTATCACAGCCGCCAGGTTAAGACAAGAACCTTTCAAGAAGGCGACTTAGTGCTCCGACTCATCCAGGATCAGACCGATATGCACAAGTTATCCCCACCTTGGGAAGGACTCTTTGTGGTCAGCAAAAATCTGCATAACGGATCATACTACCTCATTGACGTTCGAGAAGACT
This sequence comes from Aegilops bicornis, assembly GCA_021605145.1. NCBI lineage: Eukaryota > Viridiplantae > Streptophyta > Magnoliopsida > Poales > Poaceae > Aegilops > Aegilops bicornis. The sequence continues at coordinate 580,442,547 of CM038672.1, forward strand.
CACGCAGTTCTGAGGAGGAGACCCGGCAGCCATGGAACATAGCTCTCCTTCGGCCTTACTACACTTGAGCCATAGGATTTTCTTATGTACATATTTCAACAATGTATATATTATGATCAATATAATAAACCGGCATCCTTGCTATAAGCAGGGTCTGTCGTTTTCTTCAAATCTCTTTGTTTACATGGGGGCTTCAGCTGACAAAGCGAAGTACTACCTGTTAAACTAGCTATCATGCCACAAAACAGCTTGGGAGCTTCAAACCCAAAGGGGCCAAAGAGAGACTGGATGCTGTGCACAGCTCAAACATAGGCACCCATTGAACACAGCTCACAAAATTACTTGGGGGCTCTTTGTGCAATGCAACAAAGAGTTTGAAAGGACCCTTGTAATCGGGTATCGACCCACGGCTTGGAAGCCTAGTGTATTCACCTAAAACCCCTGGTTAACCTGCCTTCATCAAGTAAGCCACTCCTATCCAGGTAATCCTGGCATGACCCGCCAAACGTTTGACAAGTCAATCTTTTACAGACCCTGAACTTGTCAAAGTTAAAACAACGGTTAGTTGGAGGCCCATCTTAAAAGGCTTTGCAAAAATGGTTTAACTCAGCGGCCTGGCAGCCCATGAAAAGCCTCGAATTTGGGCCTGGCAGCCCTTGAAAAGCCTCGACTACATGGTTTTTGTTTGCTTTTTGCCAAGTTTTTGTTCTTTGGTAATATCATATTAGCCCGGTGTTTGTTAACCCGGCTTGGCTTTCAACTACAAGTTGTCAGATCATATACATGTTAACCCGGTGTTTGTTAACCCGGCTTGGCTTTCAACTATAAGTTGTCAGACCATATTTCCTATCAAACCGGTGTTTCACAACCCGGACTGGGTTTGGTTACATATTACCAGCATAATCAAATGGTGTTATTCACAACACGGTATGGTTTAAAAAGTTTACACCAACACTGCATGGTGGGAGTTATCAATGCTTCAGATTTGGGTTTTTCACCCTTACTACAAATACAAGTTGGTAAACCAACTAAGTGATTTAATATCACAGGTATGATTTATTTCATATTTTTTGATTCAGCTTTTGTCATTAACCAGGCTTTGTATGGGGCATTGTGACCCGTCCGGCGGTAAACCGCTCGGACAATTCTTTTTATGCAGACAGCGGGATTGCATGAACAGATATAATCAAGCATAGCACATATCATGGCAGATCAAACAAAGTTATGTATCAGTGCCGCAGATCAAACTACTTGCACTAGCCTATTACAAGGCACTTTGAGGCCCAAAATGCTGATTGTTCTTACACAAAATAAAGTCTAACAAAGTAACTCGATTGCCGGATTAAGACTCATTGCCAGGATAACGTGAAGTTGATGGATCTTCATGCGCCGGTTCAACCTCCTCCTCTCCACCCAGTGGCTGGAAGTCAATGGTGGTCTAGTCAATCCGGGTTAGAGCCTGAAATACAGCTTCTTCACTTATCAGATTGGACGGTTCAACATCAGGGGCGTAAGTGTGCTTACGGATTGGCGGGATAAGGTTTTGTGCTTCTGTCAGAGTCGCATTAACCCGCTGGTTCCTTTCATCATAAAAGGACCGATGAACAGTCAAGTTAGCCTCTTCAGCCAGTTGACTCGACAGCGAACGCATCTCCCTTGTCAGGGCTTTGAGGGCTTCGTCGTCAAATGCTGACCCGTCTGCTTGTTCATCCGGAAATCCCTTGGTGGTATCAACTGGATCCAAGTCAGATATCCATGCTTTGGCCCGAGTAAGTGCCAGTAAAGCGCCAGCCCTGGCAGCAGATCGCTTCACCTCTTCTATCTGCGCCGGCGTCATGGATAATCTTATTAATGTGTCCTTGATCAATGTTGGTGCCGGTTTGTTGTATGAGACTGCACAGATAACCCGTTGGGCACCAGTGTATAATTGCTCAATCAAAGGGTACGCTGCCTTCAGTTTCATCCGCATATCTATGCCCAGCTGAGCAATGCGATTACCTGCAACAGTTTACGAATTCAATGTTAAATCGACAGAGTTCAAGATATTTTCGAACCGGCTATGACAAAGTACTTACCAAAGATTGCAGAAGTCATAGCATCCACTTGATGTTTTAGCCTGTCGGCTCTTCCGCCACCCGGCTTAAGAGCTTCTTGACATCTTCAGCCCGCTTCAACAAAGCAGCCTTCTCAGTTTCCCAGTTGGTGCGTTCATTTTTGAAACCATCCTTCAATTGCTCCATGGTTGTCAAAACACCCTTTAGCTCCTCTTTGGCTTTAGAGGTCTCTTCTTGCTGGGACTTGATGTTTTCTTGAAGATCGGCGATTTCAGATTCTTTGATATTTTCATCGGTCTGCAAAGGTCAGAAGATGAAGTTGTTCAAGTCCCAAGCACATAACAAGTTATGCACTCGGCACTTGGGGGCTAATGTGGATTGCTTTTTAAAGCGAGTATTTTCAAGTCCCAAGGCTTAATCCAGGTATTAAGCTTGGCACTTGGGGGCTAATGCACAATTAATCAGTTATAAGTAAAGGCAATTAACAAGGGCAGACAATCCCGGTTTGTCTTCAAACGACAAACCGTCCCTTGGAGGCTACTCAGTTGAAGTGTTCTTTATATCGAGGTCCCGGTTTATCTTCAAGAGATAACCCGGCCCTTGGGGGCTACAATGGAAGAGATATATGGAAAAAAGTAAATTTCAAAGCCTTCTCAAAGATTACCTCATAACGTTCCTTCATCAGGTTCACCAAACCTGCTTCAAAGTCACGGCTGGTGTAAAGGCGGTTTAACAAAAGTTTACAGGAGAAGACATCGCGGCGGTTTACGAGGAATGTAAGAAGATGTTCACAAGATTTTTCTAAATATTGGAGATTGACATGAACTGGTTCAAAACAACCTGGGGCCTAATGTTGGGGATATAACTACTAAGGGTAAACCGCCCAGCAGGTGCCGGTTCACCCTCAACTACATTGAAGCCCGTAAAGACCCAGAAGATGGCGCTTTACTGATGAAGCTTAGAGGCCCGGAGCCCGAAGGCGGATTAGGGCCCATGGTAGTAAACCGCTATGATTGTATAACTTGTGTTGTAAGATAGGAAAGGGGAGACCGAGGCGGACACTTGTATGAGCCGCCTCGGGACTCTGTAGACCGGCCGGGCGTCAACCTATGTATATAAAGGGACGACCCGGCGGCGGTTCAAGGACAGGAAACAACAACTCGAGACCCAGGCAAAGCCTATTTGCTCCCTGTTCATCGAAACCCAATCAATTCCATCACAACTAGACGTCGGCTTTTACCTTCATCGAAGGGGACGAACTAGTATAAAAACTCCCGTGTCCCTTGTCCGGTTTAACCCCTTCAAGCTAACCCATAGCGATGGCTCCATGACTAAGTCCTTTCATGAGGACATCTGCCATGACAAAACTACGACAATGGTGGAGATGAACAGTATCCCGTGGAGTCCCATTTTGCGATACGCCGCACCCCTCCCGATGAACAAGACCCCCGTTTCGACCGTAGGAGGTCCGTTTCGTCCGTTTTGCGGTACGCCACACCCCTCCCGATCAACAGGACCCCCGTTTCGACTGTAGAAGGTCCGTTTCGTCCGTTTTGTGATACGCCACACACCTCCCGATCAACAGGACCCCCGTTTTGACCATAGGAGGTCCGTTTCGTCCGTTTTGTGGTACGCCAGACCCCTCCTGATGAACAGGATCCCGTTTCGAACGTGGCTGCTCAAACACAAGGCCGTTTCCTCCGTTCTGCGGTACGCCAGGCCTCGTTTCCATCGCCTGTTCCGTCCAAGCCCTCCCGATGAACACGACCACGCATTCCGTTCCGACCCAGCCGGTTGGCTCCCACGCCTTCCGTTGCCTCCCGATGAACACGACACACTCTGTTGCCTCCCCATTGACACGATGCATTCCGTTGCCTCCCCATGAAAACGACTACGATGCTATTTCTTTGTTCCGACCCAGCCATGTCAACGAGCCCTCGCCGTACGTATGCGCGAGTAGGCGTTTGAGACCCTGCCCATATGTACGCATACGTGGCCGTATTTTCTTTCTTGCACCACGCCGCTGTATGCGTGCGTGTACATGCTACGTGCACGCCTCTACTACGACACGTGCGCGCCTCTACATCCACCAGTATATATGTACGTACACGCTCGCGACCAGAATGACAACGCTATATACGCTTCGACCAGGTGGGTCCCGACTGTCAGGCACTTCCTTGTGTGTGAAGATGTAGCTGGTGGGTCCCAACAGTCAGGGGGGCGAATCGTTTTGTTTTTTTTTTGCCCGGACGCACTTCCTTGCGTGCGAAGGTGTAGCTGGTGGGTCCCAGCAGCCAGGGGGGAAACATTTTTTTCACGAGATGCGGTGGCCCGTCCGGTGGGTCCCCGCTGTCAGGTGGAGGAATAATTATTTTGCACGTAATAAGGAGGCACTTCCTTGCTGCGGCCGTGGACCCAGCTGTCAGCGTCTCCATGCACAGTACTCTTCCGATGGAAGTCAGTCATTGACCACATTGACCACGCCTCGCCGAGAGCACCACGGCGGTTGACGATGGCGAGGCCTAGGAAGGGGACGGCACGGAGGCAGGGAAGACTCAGTAGTTGTTTCCCACGCAGAGGTGAGTACGACTGTACAAGGGTTTACTGGTTCGTCTGCCATCACCGGAGAATAACAGCAGGTGTGGGTGAGTAGAGGGATGGCTAGGCCAGCGATGGGAGTACGGTGGGGCGGTGAGGCCGGCGCGGCAGCACAGCCGGCCGCAGGGAGGAGGGAGCAGGCAGTCCCACCGGTTCTTGTTTGAGCGGCTGCAGTAGGAAGAGCAGAGATTGAAAGAGCACGACGGCCGTTGGATGGACATCCAACACTTAGTGCTTGTGCGTCAACCTTTTTTTTAGGAAAGCCTCAAATCTGTGGAAAATAGCATACAACCCATCTGCCATTATTTCTAATAATTTACAGCCCATTTGCTAATTCTTAAGGTTTTTTTTAGCCCATATTTTTTTGTTAGCATTACAGCCCATGTTGTGGCCACGGTTAAAAAATTATACGAAATTTTGCATATTTCAAAAGCGGTCCGAACTGTTTTTAATCCCGAAATTTCGACTCACATTCAAACTGATTTTAAAAATAAATGTATATCAATATAAAATCCAAGAAATTCCCCACGCATAAAAATTAATGTAATTTAAAATCTTGAAATGGAAAAAAAGATATTTGAAACTAATTGCCGGTTTGATGTGTTTTAAAAATGTACATCCCATTTCTCATTACTGATGGGCCATTTTTTCTCGGCCAGCCGAATGAAAGCTCTCCTTGTCTTGAAAGATTTGCAGCCCAACAGGCCTGACAAAATGACTTACTTGGCAAATCACAAAAAAACTGGGATGTGGCCATGGACCCAGCTGTCAGCCTCTCCACGTACAGTACTCTTCCGATGGAAGTCGTTTCTTGAACACGTTGACCACGCTGCGCAGAGATCACCACGGCGGTGGACGACGGCGAGGCCTAGGAAGGGGACGATGCAGAGCCGGGGAAGACGCGGCAGTGGTAGCCCGCGCGGAGAGGAGTACGAGGGTTCACTGGTTCGGCTGTGGTGTGAGGCTGCCGTCGCCGTAGGGCCTGGCCAGTGGTGTGAATAGTAGGGGGCGGTGAGGCCTCTGCGGCAGCACAGCCGGCCACGAGAGGCAGGAGCATGCGGCACGACCTGCGCTGCTTTGGGCGGCTGGAGCAAGAAGACCAGAGGTTGAAGAAGCACTACGGCCGTTGGATGGACATCGTACGGTCACTGGAGCTAGAATCGTTCATATTGACTAAGTTGACAAAGCCCTTCGTCCCGTCACAACTTAGTAGGCCCACAAGTCAGCCTCCCACCAAGGTGGGTCCCAGCTAGCCAGGGGAGAATTCATTTTTTTGTGCGTAATAAGGAGGCACTTCCGGTGGGTCCGAGCTGACAGCGAGGGGAATGTTTTTTTCATGAAATACGGTGGCCCGTCCGATGGGTCCCAGCAGTCAGGGGGAAACGATTTTTTTCACAGGCCCGTCCGGTGGTTCCCCGCTGTCAGGTGGAGGAATAATTATTTTCCGCGTAATAAGGAGGCACTTCCTTGCGGCTGCCGTGGACCCAGCTATCAGCCTCTCCACGTACAGTACTCTTCCGATGGAAGTCGGTTGTTGACCACATTGACCACGCGGCGCCGAGAGCACCACGGCGGTGGACGATAGCGAGGCCTAGGAAGGGGACGACGCGGAGCTGGGAAAGACGCGGCAGTGGATGCCCACGCGGAGAGGAGTACGAGCGTTCATCGGTTCGGCTGCAGTGTGAGGCTACTGTCGCCACAGAATAACAGGGGGTGTGGGTGAGTGGAGGGATGGCATGGCTAGTGGTGGGAGTAGTATGGGGGCGGTGAGGCCTCCACGGTAGCGCAAACGGCCACGGGAGGCAGGAGCAGGCGGCACGACCGGCGCTGCTTTGGACTGCTGGAACAAGAAGACCAGAGGTTGAAGAAGCACTATGGCCGTTGGATGGACGTCATACGTGTCACGACCGGTTCTTCAATAAAAATATTTATTGAACAACCGACCTATGAAGTCCAATATGAGGAAAATCCTCCATACCGGTAGACAAAACTTTGATACAATAAGCCAAGAGCATTATAATATTACAGGGCTTGAAGATGCCCAACCAATTATTACAAACATGCCAATAATTATACATGATGGCAGATATAACACAATGGTGTGGGGTGGAAATACTACTGACTCGAGGTAAGAGTGGTTGGTGGAATAACACAGTGGGGGTGGTTAATATGTCTACTGCACTGGTGGCTCATCGAGCGTCGAGGTGAGGCTCGATGAATTTATTTGGGTAGCGGAAGCGGATATATCACAATGACTAATCCAGGGGTCGCACGAGACTGACTGGGATTCCTCTAGGCGTCGGACTCGCTATCGAACTCTTCATCCATGAGATCGCCTTTCACAAGATTCCGCCAAATCAACAAGCCAGGTGAGTACTTGGAAAGTACTCGCAAGACAGTTCGGACAAAAGATATAACAAATGAATGCATGAATGCGACATGATTAATTTAGAACAATGTGCTATCAAATCAGTAACACAAGTAAGTAAAAAGGGGATCGGCGGTAGTCCGCTCGAAAACCCAAAGAAGATAAACTCAAAACCGATCGGGCGTCCGGGCGGCGCCTCAAGGGTGAACAAATAAGTAAAGCATGCCACAGTCGGGCGTCTAAGCGACACCTCATAAAGGGCTTATTTTGAAAGAAAATACATGTGTGCCGCAGTCGGACGTCGGAGCGACATCACAGAAAGGGCTTATAATAAAAGTAAATAACAACAATGCCGCAGTCGGACGTCTGAGCGACATCACAGAAAGGGCTTATAATAAAAGTAAATAACAACAATGCCGCAGTCGGACGTCTGAGCGACATCACGAAAAGGGCTTATAATTCATTATTCATAACTGACAAGATATAGTGCTCACGGAAAATATTCCTCACAAGGCAATAAGCAGGTTAGTCCATTTACGGGAAAATAAACACTTAACACTCACATGGTTATCAGGAGTTTCTGTCACCGAGACTGACATCTGATAAGATAAGGTGAACACGGTACTCGGACATGAATAAGATGAATTCAAGAATTTTGACTGTGCAGAGTTTGTACCAAAAATTGTCCACAACCAACGGATTTCCGTAGTCACGAAGGACTAGTTCCGTTTACGGTATTTCGGAGGAAAACACAACTAAATAGTACACACCCATCATACCTCACATTGCCAGGAATCACCCTAGACAGCGTTTAAGAAAAACTTTGAGACGGGGAGATCACAATCTCGAATAGCATGGGATCAAATTTATTTACGCGCGCTCTAAGGGGTGCCCCCTCTCGGTCCCAACCGAAACACCCATGCCCCTGACCGGATGAAAGGCTTTAATCCAGGGCCATGGAACCTTCATCCCGCCTCTCGATTTGGCGTGTACCAGGAAGTGGTTTGCAACTTATTAAGTCGTATTCCCTTGCGGGAAACAGTGGTGGTAGTCTGAAGGAGGCGGACCGGAATCTGATTGATTTGTGTTGACACGGAGTCAATGATCTGGCATAAGCCTGGCATGCTACAACACTGCCATCTTACCCCAACTCATGCCAACTCATGGCCATGCAACAAGTTTCCAACTACTCATGGATTTATCGAGCTCATTTTCCTCAACTCTTACGAGATAAACTATCATCGAAATGCTCATGAACGTGCCATGATACAAAAATAATGCAAACATGCCCAAACACTCATCATATCAAAATTTCAAACATTGCTTGCCTGGTTCGGAGTAGTCGGGTTCTAGCTCGGTGAAGTTCGCGGTTCCATCACCTCCTTCGGTCTCTACGGTACAGAAAATACACGCGCTGACGTAAATATCGTGGGGTACAGAAAATTAATCCAAATATTTTTCAAATAAATATGATAAAAAACTAGACAAAAATTTGAAGAGGACAGAAAAAGTATCAAAAAAATACTTTTCTGTTTAAAAGATATAAGGGTTTTGGTCCATGGACCTCTCTGTAATGAAACAGAAAACTTCCAAGGTGCTTCGCAGAAAAGTCCAGAAAACGGTTCGTTTAAAAGAAACGGCTGAGAGGCTGACAGGCGGTCTCCACCTGTCGAGTTTGAAAATTTAAAAGAGGGAAACAGGGCGCGACGGGCGCCTCGATAGGTCTTGGTCGCCGGCGGCGATCCACGGCGAGGCAGAGTGATCGGACGGTACCTTCGTGATCAGCACGTCCTTCCGCGTCTGTGGGAGGTGGAAGTGGTCGCCGACGAGCACTGTGTCGACGGTGGCCCTTGCTCCGGCGGACGGCGGTTCAGGAAGTCGTGGACCTCGTCGGAGAGAGCTGTGAAGATTAAATTGGAGTGGGGGTTAGACTCTTAGTTGCCCGAGAGGGTTGCTGATGAGGTTAGGGCGCCGGAGACGGCCTCACCAGAGTGAATCGAGGTGGAGGCCGAGGAGGAACGAGGTGGCCGGAGTCGGCGAAGAGGAGCCCCTCGAGGCCCTTCCAGGGGCTTGGCGAGTACTAGTGAGGTGGTGGAGGTGTGCGGGGGCGAGAGCGCGCTCGGGGGTGCTATATATAGCCGGCCCGAGGCGGTTGCCGAGAAAGGGGTTCTCCCTGGCGAAGTGATTACGGCGGTGCTATGGCTGCACAGTCGGCTTAGGAGTTTGAGCATCGACTAGACGGCAATCGGTGCCATCCCAAAGTGTCCAACTCAGCAAGGTGGGCGAGGTTACTACGGCGTCCTCGACGAACGGCAAGACGCCTGCCGGGCGGCAGAGAACGTGCTCTGCGCGTGTGCCACGGGCGACGGTGCTGCATGCATGTGCTTGGCAAGGAAATGGCTACGCTGAGCTACCAGGAGGTTTGGCGGCGCCAACGGCGTTATGCCGCAGTTTTGCTCCTTGTCGGCCGCCACGGTGGTTCTCGCCAAGAAGACACGCCGCGCAGCGGGCTGTGGTGCCACCGACGCCAGAACACGCCAAGCACGCGCGTGTGAAGCTCGGACAAGCAGGCTAGGCTGTGAGCAACGTGCCAAGTGCACTGTGGGCATGTGACTGAAACTCTGACGGAGAACGACACTGCAATCTGAATTTAACTGAGGATGAACAGTAATAGTGCATGCAAGGTGTTCGACAGAATGATTTAGGCATGTAGGGATTTTTCCTTGAGCTGGTTTTTGGTGGAGGGGCCTCTCGTCGCATCTTGAGGCTGCCTGAATTTTTGTGAAATTTTTGGAGCAGAGAAGATATGAATTTCACCAAATTTGATAAATCTGGTCCAAACTTGTAGAGACTAGAATTTGAAATCTTTGAACAGAAGAGGAGTGGATCTTGATTGTTCTAGGTTGTGGGTACCAAAGACTATCCAGGGGAGTTGGTTTGAGGTCAAAACTCAAATGCATTTAGGTACTTGCTTTGCAAATCACCTAGGCTCAAAATAATGGACAAAAAAGATTTGGGAGGAGAAATAAATGAAATAAAATTCAGAAAATGGTTGAGCTTGTTGAGACAGAATGCTTGGATTGCCCAAAGTGCAAGGAGAGATTTTTGGGAAGATTTTACCATGTGGTGCATGGTAAAATCATGAGTGAATTTCAATATTGGAGAAGATGCAAAACTCCTAGAGTTTCTTTTTGAAAGAAAAAATAAACTTCAAAGATTTTTCTTGAAATTTTGAGAAGAGGGCAATCAGAAGGAAAATTTAAAAACCAAACACCAGAGTTGAAGGAGATGCAAAAATAAAATATTTGCTAAAGGGAAAAGGCTTTTGAGAGAGATTTTTGGAAGGGTTTAGAAGACCTTCTTCAAATCCAACGAAATTTTTGAAGAAAATCAAAAGAATATGTTTGGGGTGTCACAACACCTACCCCCTTAGGAAAAATCTCGTCCCCGAGATTCCAGCTGATCCTCAAATAATTGTGGGTGTTCTGTCCGAAGAAAATCCTCTCTTTCCCATGTGGCTTCACTTTCGGTGTGGTTGCTCCACTGAACTTTGAAGAACTTGATGGTTTTCTGTCGGGTTCTCCTTTCAGAATCTTCCAAGATTTTTATCGGATGCTCCCGATATGTAAGGTCTAGCTGCACGTCGATGTTTTTATGGGGTACTCGTTTCTCTGGGTTGCTTATGCACTTCCTCAATTGGGAGACATGGAATACGTCATGGATGTTGGATAATTCTTCGGGTAAGTCGAGCTGGTAGGCCACCGTGCCTCTTCGTGCCACTATGCAGAATGGTCCGATGAACCTTGGTGCTAGCTTCCCTTTATTCTTGAATCGATGCAGGCCTCTCATAGGGGATACTCGTAGGTACACAAATTCACCGGGTTCAAAATTGACTCCTCGATGCTTCTGATCGTAATAACTCTTTTGTCGGCTCTGGGCTGTATTGAGTCGGTCCTTAATCACCTTGACCTTATCTTCAGCCTCTTTGAGCAGGTCTGGGCCGAAGATATGACTGTCTCCGGTTTCCGACCAATTTAGCGGGGTTCGACATCTTCGCCCGTCTGAGCTTCAAATGGTGCCATTTGTAGGCTGGATCGATAGCTGTTGTTATATGCGAATTCTGCATATGGTAAGCTCTCTTCCCAACTGGTCCCATAGGTGAGGACACATGCTCTCAAAGATATCTTCTAGAATCTGGTTTACTTGCTCGGCCCATCCATCCGTCTGGGATGGTATGCGGTCTTGAACGCCAGCTGAGTTCCCGTGAGCTTGTTGTAAGTGATCCCAACATCGGGAGACGAATTGAGTGCCTCTGTCCCGAGATTATTTTCTTTGGGACTCCATGTAAGCAAACGACACGGGAAAGGTAGAGCCTAGCAAGCTTACGAGTGGTGTGGGTTGTCTTCACGGGATGAAGTGTGCTACCTTAGTTAGTCTATCGGTGATGACCCATATGGCATCATGTCCGTGTCGTGACCGAGGTAGTCCAACAATAAAATCCATTCCAATCTCGTCCCATTTCCACTCGGGTATCTTATTTGGTTGCAATAGCCCGGCCGGTTTCTGGTGCTCGGCCTTGATGCGTTGACAAGAGTCACAACATGCAATAAACGTGGCTATGTCTCTTTTTATACCATGCCACGAAAATGTTTCCTGAAGATCTTTGTACATATTTGTTCCGCCAGGATGGATTGAATACGGAGCCGTGTGGCCTTCAGCCAGGATTTGCTGTTTAAGGTCATGGATATTTGGTACGCAAAGTCTATTCCCGTACCACAATATTCCTTGCTCATCGATAACGAATTCTGAGGCCTTGCCCAAATTCATCTTCCGTTTTATGCCTTCAATGCTGGGGTGTCCAATTGAGCCTCTTTAACCTTCTCTATCAGGGTAGGCTGTAACTCTAAGTTCGACATTAACGCCTTCGGTGACCACCATCGATTGAGCTTTACGAATTCCTCGCTGGAATTCAGGTCTCAAGTTTGGCATCTTGTCGTTGTTCGGACTGGTTACGACTCAAAGCATCTGCTACAACATTTGCTTTGCTCGGGTGGTAGTGGATTCCAACATCATAATCCTTTACTAATTCCAACCAGCGCCACCGCCAGTAAATTGAGCTCTGGTTGTGTGAAAATATACTTGAGGCTTTTGTGGTCCGTGTATATTTCACAGCGATTACCAAGTAAGAAGTGTCTACATTCCTTGAGTGCATGAATAACTGCTGCTAATTCCAGGTCATGAGTAGGATAATTCTCCTCATGCTTGCGAAGTTGTCTGGAAACATATGCGACAACCTTGCCTTCTTGCATTAATACGCACCCGAGGCCCTTTCGAGATGCGTCACAGAATACCTCAAAATTTTTGTGTATATCATGCACAATTAGTACTGGTGTTGTCGTCAGTTTCCTCTTCAGTTCTAGGAAACTTTTCTCGCAAGCTTCCGTCCATTCAAACTTCCTGTCTTTCTTGAGTAGTTGCGTCATTGGCTTTGCTATGGTGGAGAATCCTTCAATAAATCTCCGGTAGTATCCTGCCATACACAAGAAACTTCAGACGTCCGTCATTACCGGGCTGGTGGCTTCCAGCCAAGTACGGCCTTGAATTTTTCCGGGTCTACGGTGATACCTTCTTGGGTCAGTACGTGGCCCAGGAAACCTACTTGCTTTAGCCAAAATTCACACTTGCTGAATTTAGCGTACAATTGATGTTTCCTGAGTTCTCCTAGTACAATTCGGAGATGTTCAGCGTGCTCTTCTGGTGTTTTGGAGTATACCAGAATATCATCGATAAATACCACAACAAACTTATCCATAAACTTCATGAATACTTTGTTCATGAGGTGAACAAAATATGCGGGGGCGTTTGTTAGTCCGAATGGCATTACGGTGAACTCATACAATCCGTATCTGGAGGTGAAAGCTGTCTTGGGAATATCCTCGGTTCGCACTTTCAGTTGATGGTATCCCGACCTTAAGTCAATCTATGAGAACACCTTAGCCTGAGCAAGTTGATCGAATAAATCATGTATTCGTGGCATTGGATATTTGTTCTTGATTGTGACCATGTTTAGCGCTCGATAGTCTATGCACAATCTCAGTGTTCCATCCTTCTTTTTGGCAAACAAAATTGGTGAACACCAAGGTGAGGAACTGGCTCGTATATACCCTTTTTCCAACAATTCCTTTATTTTCTTCTTCAGTTCTACCAATTCAGATGGTGCCATTCTGTATGGTTTCTTGTATATGGGAGCGGTTCCGGGTGCTAGCTCAATGTTGAATTATATCTCTCGATCTGGTGGCATGCCTGGTAGCTCTTCGGGAAATACATCTGGAAATTCACACACCATCGAACCTTGCTCGATTCGAAATATCCACCTTGTTCAATCTCGGTTGCCGGGATATTTTTCTTTCCTTGGCTGAAACTTTTATGGTATTCCCGTGGTGATGGGTGAGAATTACGGTCCTGTTGAAGCAGTCAATAAAACCCTTGTTGGTGGTTAACCAATCCATCCCTAAGATGACATCCAGTCCTTTATTTTCCAACACGATAAGATTTGCGTGAAACTTCAACCCTTCAAACTAGATAACCACACCACGGCAATAATGCGGGTAACTTGCTTAATTCCAGTGGGACTTGACGACCATAGATTTTTCCAAGGAAGCATCGAAAAATTATTTTGCAAAGCAAAAAATTTCAAACGAATGAGTGAGAAGCTCCGTAATCAAACAAAACCATGGCAGGTATTGTGTTGATGTGAAACGCATCGAGTCACGATATCCGGGGCATTTTGTGCTTCCTCTTTGGTCACGTGGGTTCAGATGACCCTTCCTGTGGTTGTTATTTGGGTTGAAATTGTTGCGCTTTGGCATCAATTATTGCCTCCGTTGTTCGGCTTTGGGGTCGAAGTTCCTTGGCTTCGGCACCGCTTGGCATAGTGCCCTTCTTCTCCACAAGCGTAATGTAACGCCTGGGCGGTATGTGAACTCCTTGTCCCTTGCATGGAAATTCTTGATTGGGCGTGAGACGCTTGTCGGGCTTGGGTGTCCAGTTTTTACGAACATCTGTCTTGCTGCGGTGGTTGCGGGCGTGATTAGTCTGGTCCCTCTTCCGCTATGGAGAAATCTTCTAAGCTGCGTCTCTCATTTTCCAAGGTAATGGCCTTATCCACCAGCGTCTTAAAATCTGGAAAGGTGTGTACGACCAATTGGCATTTAAGCCGGGTGTCGGACCGCCTAGGAATTTCTCCATCTTTTGTTTTCCGACATACGCTCCTCGTTGGCGTAGTGAGACAGCAGAGTAAACTGACTGTTGTATTCTGACACCGTCATTGTCCTTTGCTTGAGGTCATCAAATTCTCTCTTTTTGATCTTCATAAGACTCTTAGGAATATGTGCCCCATGAAAACCTTCTTTAAATTCCTCCCATGTTATATTATTTTCGTTGGGGTGCATGTGTAGGAAATTTTCCCACCATGATGCGGCTGCCCCGGTGAGATAGTGCGGAGCATAAAGCACTTTCTCAAGATCTGAACACTGGGCAATGATTAATTTTCTTTCCATGTCTCAAGCCAGCCCTCGGCTTCAAGAGGTTTGTCACAGTGTGAGAAAATGTTTGGGGACGTGTCTTACGTAGCTCGATAACTTTGATTGCTGCTGATATTGTCCACGGTGATTCCCCATATTGATGACTTGGTTCATTATTTCCTGATGTTGCTGCTGACTTTGTTCATAAAGACGGCACATTTGGGAAAGTGTCGTTTCACCGTCCTGTTGACTAGTCTGCCTCGTGTGAAATTGTTGCCTGGGGGTGTGCCATAATTTTCCTCTGTCGGAGTCGGCATGGAGCGCGTCCAAGGACGAGACATAGTTCACTCTGGGGATATATTTTGAAACACTCATAAGAAAAGAAATTGAGCCACAAAAATCAATAAATTTAAGAAGATGGAAAAAGGTCGCAAATGCTCCAAGATTTTTCAATAGAATAAACGCTTATGCACGGAGAAGGACTGTTCATTACATATCTTACACGCAAGCAGTAATTATACAATACATCACTCAGGATATGCGTACATAATCCTGACCTGTTATTTAGTCTAGTGCACTCCTCCGGATCCTACATGATGCGCAAACAAGCTACTTCTCACAGCCTATGTACATATAAACATATCGTACAAATCGGTACATCGCATGGCGGCTAAGCGCATTTCTTAGTCCTGGAGATGGTAAGGATTTCCCTTGGCCCGCCAAGGGTGAGGCGAGTGAGGTCGGGGACTCAACCTCCTCTTCGGAGATAGGCTCCAGACGTGAGGTGCTGCGCTGAGTTGGTGGAGCAGGTGCCTGTCTTGGGACAACTCGAACATGAGCGGCACGAGGGGTGGTGCAGAACAAACCGGAGTAGGCGCAATGACATGGTTGAACTCGTCCCGTGGTAGGCAAAGCGACGAGTAGCGGTGAGAGCAGTAGGAGCAAACGATGCCGATGACGAGGCGAAGTCGGTGGCGCGGCGCGCAGGAGCTCCCTCTGTTGGCGGCACAGCCATGGATCGAGTCCATGCGGGCAGCTACAAAGTCGTCCACCAGGTTGTCGAAGGCTGCCTCCAAAGCCCGTAAATACTCGATGAGCATCTCAAAAGCTTCGCCCCGTTCTCCTCTGGGGCAAGAGAACGCCAGAGTGGCAGGTATATGGCACATGACATGGCAGGTAGCGGTAACGACGAGTCTTCATCAAAGGAAGGATATCCCTGAGACGAGCTATCGCCTCACGGGCTACCATCTGCAGTCCATGCTTCTCTGTGGGCATGGCTCTCCCCAAGAACCGGTAACGCTCAACTCGCCCTCCCATGAATTGCACCGCGGCTTGGTGCATGGTTAGACGGTCATTGATCTTGTGCTGAGAGAGTGAGAAGACTGGGTGCACAGCTGGCCCTATCGCGACTTGGACGATGAAGGAGAGCAGCAGCGAACCCATCGGGCATGTTGGCGAACATCTGCGACTTCATGATCGTTGCCAGCCATCTACAAAAGTAGGCAAAAATCCTGAGTAGTCAAATCATAAATTTATGCTGACTGTCAGAAATTGACTGCATTTGTAAAAAAAATAAACAGCTCTATCTTGCTAATAACTGATTAGCGATCGCACGTAGTGGCTTCCTACAGTCAGCCTGGCTCTGGTACCAAGCTTGTCACGACCAGTTCTTCAATAAAAATATTTATTGAACAACCGACCTATGAAGTCCAATATGAGGAAAATCCTCCATACCGGTAGACAAAACTTTGATACAATAAGCCAGTAGCATTATAATATTACAGGGCCGGGCTGAAGATGCCCAACCAATTATTACAAACATGCCAATAATTATACATGATGGCAGATATAACACAATGGTGTGGGGTGGAAATACTACTGACTCGAGGTAAGAGTGGTTGGTGGAATAACACGATTGAAATTGGTTAATATGTCTCTGATCATGGCGGCTCATCGGCGCCGAGGTGAGGCTCGATGAATTTATTTGGGTAGCGGAAGCGGATATATCACAATGACTAATCCAGGGGTCGCATGAGACTGACTGGGATTCCTCTAGGCGTCGGACACGCTATCGAACTCTTCATCCATGAGATCGCCTTCTTCAGCATCTGGCCAAATCAACAAGCCAGGTGAGTACTTGGAAAGTACTCGCAAGACAGTTCGGACAAAAGATATAACAAATGAATGCATGAATGCTACATGATTAATTTAGAACAATGTGCTATCAAATCAGTAACACAAGTAAGTAAAAAGGGGATCGGCGGTAGTCCGCTCGAAAACCCAAAGAAGATAAACTCAAAACCGATCGGGTATCTGAAGCGAAGCCTCGAAGGGTGAACAAATAAGTAAAGCATGCCACAGTCAGGCGTCTAAGCGACACCTCATAAATGCTTATATTGAAAGAAAATACGTGCGTGCCACAGTCGAACGTCGAAGCGACATCACAGAAAGGGCTTATAATAAAAGTAAATAATAGCAATGCCGCAGTCGGAGGTCTGAGCGACATCACGGAAAGGGCTTATAATAAAAGTAAATAAGAACAATGCCGCAGTCGGACGACTGAGCGACATCACGGAAAAGGCTTATAATAAAAGTAAATAACAACAATGCCGCAGTCTGACGTCTGAGCGACATCACGGAAAGGGCTTATAATAAAAGTAAATAACAACAATGCCGTAGTCGGACGTCTGAGCGACATCACAGAAAGGGCTTATAATTCATTATTCATAACTGACAAGATATAGTGCTCACGGAAAATATTCCTCACAAGGCAATAAGCAGGTTAGTCCATTCACGGGAAAATAAACACTTAACACTCACATGGTTATCAGGAGTTTCTGTCACCGAGACTGACATCTGATAAGATAAGGTGAACACGGTACTCGGACATGAATAAGATGAATTCAAGAATTTTGACTCTGCAGAGTTTGTACCAAAAATTTTCCACAGCCAACGGATTTCCGTAGTCACGAAGGACTAGTTCCGTTTACGGTATTTCGGAGGAAAACACAACTAACTAGTACACACCCATCATACCTCACGTTGCCAGGAATCACCCTAGACAGCGTTTAAGAAAAACTTTAAGACGGGGAGATCACAATCTCGAATAGCATGGGATCAAATTTATTTACGCGCGCTCTAAGGGGTGCCCCTCTCGGTCCCAACCGAAACACCCATGCCCCCGACCGGATGAAAGGCTTTAATCCAGGCCATGGAACCTTCATCCCGCCTCTCGATTTGGTGTGTACCAGAAGTGGTTTGCAACTTACTAAGCCGTATCCCTTGGGAAACAGTGGTAGTACGAAAGGGAGGCGGACCGAATCGACTTATTTGTGTTGACACGGGGTCAACGATCTGGCATAAGCCTGGCATGCTACAACACGGCCATCTTACCCATACTCATGCCAACTCATGGCCATGCAACAAGTTTCCAACAACTCATGGATTTACCGAGCTCATTTGCCTCAACTCTTACGAGATAAACTATCATCGAAATGCTCATGAACGTGCCATGATACAAAAATAATGCAAACATGCCCAAACACTCATCATATCAAAAGTTCAAACATTGCTTGCCTGGTTCGGAGTAGTCGGGTCTAGCTCGGCGAAGTTCATGATTCCGTCACCTCCTTCGCTATCTACGGTACAGACACAAAATACACGCGCTAACGTAAATACCGTGGGGTACAGAAAGTTAATCCAAATATTTTTCAAATAAATAAGATAAAGAACTAGACAAAAATTTGAAGAGGACAGAAAAATAATCAAACAAAAATACTTTTCTGTTTAAAAGATATAAGGGTTTTGGTCCAGGGACCTCTTTGTAATGAAAAAGAAAACTTCCAGCGGGCTTTGCAGAAAAGTCCAGAAAACGGTTCGTTTAAAAGAAACGACTGAGAGGCTGACAGGCGGGCTCCACCTGTCGGTTTTGAAAATTTAAAAGAGGGAAACAGGGCGCGACGGCGCCCGAGAGGTGCGGTGGTCGCCGGCAGCGATCCACGACGAGGCAGAGTGATCGGACGGTACCTTCGTGATCAGCACGTCCTTCCGTGTCTATGGGAGGTGGAAGTGGTCGCCGGCGAGCACTGTGTCGATGGCGGCCCTTGCTCCGGCGGACGGCGGTTCGGGCAGTCGTGGACCTCGTCGGAGAGAGCTGTGAAGATTAAATTGGAGTGGGGGTTAGACTCTTAGTTGCCCGAGAGGGTTGCTGACGAGGTTAGGGCGCCGGAGACGGCCTCACCGGAGTGAATCGAGATGGAGGCCGAGGCGGAACGAGGTGGCCGGAGTCGGGGAAGAGGAGATCCTCGAGGCCCTTCCAGGGGCTTGTGGAGTACTAGTGAGGTGGTGGAGGTGTGCGGGGGCGAGAGCGCGCTCGGGGGTGCTATATATAGCCGGCCCGAGGCGGTTGCCGAGAACGGGGTTATCCGGCGAAGTGATTACGGCGGCGTTGTGGCTGCACGGTCGGCTTAGGAGTTTGAGCATCGACTAGACGAAGTACTGGTGCCATCCCAGTGTCCAACTCAGCAAGGTGGGCGAGGTTACGGCCTGTCCTCGACGGAACGGTCGCATGGCCCGTCGGCGGCAGAGAACACGCTCTGCGCGTGCCAGGCCACGGCGACGGTGCTGCATGCGTGTGCTGGCAAGGAAATGGCTACGCGGAGCTACCAGGAGGTTTGGGCGGCGCCGAACGGCGTTATGCCGCAGTTTTGCTCCCTGTCGGCCGCTACGGTGGTTCTGCCGCCGCAAGACACGCCGGCGCAGGCGGGCCAGGGTGCCACCGACGCCAGGAACGCGCCAAGCACGCGTGTGAAGCTCCGGACAAGCAGGCTAGGCTGTGAGCAACGTGCCAAGTGCACTGTGGGCATGTGACTGAAACTCTGACGGAGAACGACACTGCAATCTGAATTTAACTGAAGATGAACAGTAATAGTGCATGCAAGGTGTTCGGTGGAAAGATTTAGGCATCTAGGGATTTTTCCTTGAGCTGGTTTTTGGTGGAGGGGCCTCTCATTGCATCTAGAGGCTGCCTGAATTTTTGTGAAATTTTTGGAGCAGAGAAGATATGAATTTCACCAAATTTGACAAATCTGGTCCAAACTTGCAGAGACTAGAATTTGAAATCTTTGAACAGAAGAGGAGTGGATCTTGATTGTTCTAGGTTTTGGGTACCAAAGACTATCCGGGGGAGTTGGTTTGAGGTCAAAACTCAAATGCATTTAGGTACTTGCTTTGCAAATCACCTAGGCTCAAAATAATGGATAGAAAAGATTTGGGAGGAGAAATAAATGAAATAAAATTCAGAAAATGGTTGAGCTTGTAGAGACAGAAAGCTTGGATTGCCCAAAGTGGAAGGAGAGATTTTTGGGAAGATTTTACCATGTGGTGCATGGTAAAATCATGAGTGAATTTCAATATTGGAGAAGATCCAAAACTCCTAGAGTTTCTTTTTGAAAGAAAAAATAAACTCCAAAGATTTTTCTTGAAATTTTGAGAAGAGGGCAATCAGAAGGAAAATTTAAAAACCAAACACCAGAGTTGAAGGAGATGTAAAAATAAAATATTTGCTAAAGGGAAAAGGCTTTTGAGAGAGATTTTTGGAAGGGTTTAGAAGACCTTCTTCAAATCCAACGAAATTTTTGAAGAAAATCAAAAGAATATTTTTGGGGTGTCACAATACGGTCACCGGAGTATTGACTAAGCTTACAAAGCCCTCCGTCCCCGTCAACTTAGTAGGCCCACAAGTCAGACCAACAATATGGTGGGTCCCAGCTAGCAGGGGGTATTCATTTTTTTGGGCGTAATAAGGAGGCACTTCCTTGCGTGCGAAGATATAGCTGGTGGGTCCGACCTGTTAGCGGGGGTAATGTTTTTTTCATGAAATACAGAGGCCTTCCTGCGGGTCCTCGCTGTCAGGTGGAGGAATTATTATTTTGCGCGTAATAAGGAGGCATTTCCTTGCGTGCGGCCGTGGACCCAGCTGTCAGCCTCTCCACGTACAGTCCACTTCTGATGGATGTCGTTCATTGACCACGTTGACCAGGCCGCGGCGGCAGCACTAGGGCGGTGGACGACGGTGAGGCCTAGGAAGGGAATGACACGGAGCCAGGGAATACTCAACAGTTGTTTCCCACGCGGAGGAGCACGAGGGTTTACTGGTTCGTCTGCGGTCACCGGAGAATAACAGCAGGTGTGGGTGAGTAGAGGGATGGCTAGGCCAGCGATGGGAGTACGGTGGGGCGGTGAGGCCTGCGCGGCAGCATAGCCGGCCGCAGGGAGGAGGGAGCAGGCAGTCCCGCCGGTGCTTGTTTGAGCAGCTGCAGCAGGAAGAGCAGAGATTGAAAGAGCACGACGGCCGTTGGATGGATATCCAACAGTCAGTGCTTGTGCGTCAACCTTTTTTTAGGGAAGCCTCAAATCTGTGGAAAATAACATACAGCCCATCTGCCATTATTTCTAATAATTTACAGCCCATTTGCTAATTCTTAAGGTATTTTTTGAGCCCATATTTTTTTGTTAGCATTACAGCCCATATTGTGTCCATGTTAAAAAATTATACGAAATTTTGCATATTTCAAAAGCGGTCCGAACTGTTTTTAATCCCAAAATTTCGACTCACATTCAAACTGATTTTAAAAATAAATGTATATCAATATAAAATCCAACAAATTCTCCATGCATAAAAATTAATGTAATTTAAAATCTTGAAATGGAAAAAAAGGTATTTGAAACTAATTGCGGTTTGATGTGTTTTAAAATGTACAGCCCATTTCTCATTCTTGATGGGCCATTTTCTCGCCAAATTAATGAAAGCTTTCCTTGTCTTGAAAGATTTGCAGCCTAACAGGCCCGACAAAATGACTTACTTGGCAAATCACAAAAATCGGGCTGTGGCCGTGGACCCACTGTCACCTCTCCATGTACAAGATTTCTTCCGATGGAAGTCGTTCCTTGACCACGTTGACCACGCTGCGCGGAGAGCACCACGGCGGTGGACGACGGCGAGGCCTAGGAAGGGCACGACGCAGAGCTGAGGAAGACGCGACAGTGGAAGCCTGCACGGAGAGGAGTACGAGGGTTCACTGGTTCGGCTGCGGCGTGAGGCTGCCTCGCCGCAGGGCCTGGCCAGCGGTGTGAATAGTAGGGGGCGGTGAGGCCTCCATGGCAAGACAACCAGTCACGGGAGGCAGGAGCATGCGGCACGACCGTGGCTGCTTTGGGCGGCCGGAGCAACAAGACCAGAGGTTGAAGAAGCAGTACGGCCGTTGGATGGACATCGTACGGTCACTAGAGCTAGAATCGTTCATATTGACTAAGTTGACAAAGCCCTTCATCCCCGTCAACTTAGTAGGCCCACAAGTCAGCCTCCCACCAATGTGGGTCCCAGCTAGCCGGGGGAGTATTCATTTTTTTGTGCGTAATAAGGAGGCACTTCCGGTGGGTCCGAGCTAACAGCGAGGGTAACACTTTTTTCACGAAATACGGTGGCCCGTCCGATGCGTCCCAGCAGTCAGGGAGAAACGATTTTTTTCACAGGCCCGTCCGGTGGGTCCCCGCTGTCAGGTGGAGGAATAATTATTTTCCGCGTAATAAGGAGGCACTTCCTTGCGGCTGCCGTGGACCCAGCTATCAGCCTCTCCACGTACAGTACTCTTCCGATGGAAGTCGGTCGTTGACCACATTGACCACGCAGCGCCGAGAGCACCACGGCGGTGGACGACAGCGAGGCCTAGGATGGGGACGACGTGGAGCTGGGCAAGATGCGGCAGTGGATGCCCACGCGGAGAGGAGTACGAGTGTTCACTGGTTCGGCTGCGGTGTGAGGCTGCTGTCGCCGCAGAATAACAGGGGGTGTGGGTGAGTGGAGGGATGGCCTGGCTAGTGGTGGGAGTAGTATGGTAGCGGTGAGGCCTCCACGGTAGCACAACCGGCCACGGGAGGCAGGAGCAGGCGGCACGACCGGCGCTGCTTTGGGCGGCTGGAGCAAGAAGACCAGAGGTTGAAGAAGCACTATGGCCGTTGGATGGACATCATACGGTCACTGGAGTATTGACTAAGCTTACAAAGCCCTCCGTCCCCGTCAACTTAGTAGGCCCACAAGTCAGACCAACAATATGGTGGGTCCCAGCTAGCAGGGGGGTATTCATTTTTTTGGGCGTAATAAGGAGGCACTTCCTTGCGTGTGAAGATATAGCTGGTGGGTCCGACCTGTCAGCGGGGGTAATGTTTTTTTTCATGAAATACAGAGGACCTTCCTATGGGTCCTAGCTGTCAGGTGGAGGAATCATTATTTTGCGTGTAATAAGGAGGCATTTCCTTGCGTTCGGCCGTGGACCCAGCTGTCAGCCTCTCCACGTACAGTCCACTTTTGATGGATGTCGTTCATTGACCACGTTAACCAGGCCGCGGCGGCAGCACTATGGCGGTGGACGACGGCGAGGCCTAGGAAGGGAATGACACGGAGCCAGGGAATACTCGACAGTTGTTTACCACGCGGAGGAGTACGAGGGTATACTGGTTCGTCTGCTGTCGTCGGACAATAACAGCATGTGTGGGTGAGTAGAGGGATGGCTAGGCCAGCGATGGGAGTACGGTGGGGCCGTGAGGCCTGCGCGGCAGCATAGCCGGCCACGCGAGGAGGGAGCAAGCAGTCCCGCCGGCGCTTTTATGAGTGGCTGGAGCATGAAGAGCAGAGATTGAAGAAGCACGACAGCCGTTGGATGGACATCCAACAGTCCCTTCTCTCGTGTGTTGACTAAGTTGACAGGCGTTGCTATGCAAAGGCCAACCTTTTTTTTATGGAAGCATACGCATCAACCTGCAGTAGGCGCACAAGTCAGCCTCAAATCTGTGGAAAACAGCATACAGCCCATCTGCCATTATTTCTAATAATGTACATCCCATTTTCTAATTCTTAAGAATTTTTTTGGTGCCCAGCTTCTTTTTGTTAGCATTACACCCCATACTGTGGCCACGGTTAAAAAGTCTATGAAATTTTGCATATTTTGGTGTGGTCAACTGTTTTTAATCCAGAAATATCGAATCACATTCAAACTATTTTGAAAAATAATTTATATAAATATAAAATCCAAATAATTTGCCACGCATAAAAAACAATGGAATTTAAGATCTTGTAATGAAAAAATTGAAATTAATTCCCGGTTTGACGTGTTTTAAAAATGTACAGCCCATTTCTGGGCAAACCGAATGGAACTCTCCTCGTCTTGAAAGATTTGCAGCCCAGCAGGGCCGATAAAGCAAGTAGGCCTTGTTTGGGTATTTCTTTAAAAAAAAATAGAACTGGGCTAGCCATTTTCAGCAAGAAAAAAACACAACTGGGCTCATGATGTGGTAAACATAAATAAAACCCTGGCTAGACGGGCCACAGCCCCCGCACAGCCCCGTTGTTACCCTGATCCGTCGCTAAAACTAGTATAAATAATAAATGCTTGTTCCTCAAAAAAACTGCGCGACTTGTTGGGTCCCTGGTGTCAGCCGCTCGTAGTGTCATTCTCTCATTTATTGACTACGTTGACAATGGCGTGAGCCCCAGATGTCCAACCATTAGGAGGAACCATATTTTTGGGTTGTACTCTAGAGGCACTTGCTTGCGTACTGCCATGACGCTGGTGGGTCCCTATTGTCATCCTCTCCACATACATTCATCTCCTTGTTCCTCTCGGTTGTTGACGAAGTTGACAACGCAAGAGGGCGGCGCACCGCGCACGGCGAGCGAACCAAGGCAGCAAGGCGGAGGACGACGGCAAGGCCTCGGTCGAAACGAACAAGAGCCGTTGAAGATGCGCCGGTCCAGTCGCAGGCGGAGGGGAGTACGAGGGTTGACTGGTTTGGGCACAGGTGTGTGTTGGGGCTGACGTCGCCGGAGAATAACAGGACGTGTGGGGGAATATAGGGAGGGACTGGCCAACGTTGGAGGGTACGTACGGTAGGGCAGCGGAGGCGCAGCCAGCCATGGGAGGCGGGAGCAGGCGGAGCCGACGGGGTGGTTTGGTTTGGGCGGCTGGAGGAAGAAGAAGAGATAGAAGATACACGACAGATGTTGGATGTCAATCCAACGGCTGGTAGGCGTAATCGTTTGTTGATCGGCTAGTAAGTCGACACCACCTTGGATAGGCTATTTCCTCGCGGGTCCCAAATGTCAAAATCCAAATCTGTCACGGTCATCCAGCCTTTCCTATGAAAATTTACAGCCCATTTGATGTGCTAGTTCGAAATAAGTTTGTGGGTGCTCGTGGGCACTAATCACTTGGCTTCTGTAATGCACCGTGAGCTCAAGCAGCCGGCAAGAGTGATGTTATTTCCCTTGGTTGGGATTTGTTACAATATTTCACTCTAAATTAAACGAATGGCATGCCATTTGCCTTGTTTCAAAGAAAATATGGCAGTCACAGCCGAGTTGAAAAGGGAAGGAACATCTAACTCCAGCTTACAAACTGTACAAAAGCACGAGGGTTAATTATTCATCAGGTTTACAGAAAAAAACCAGATTGAAAAGGGCAACAACATCTAACTCCAGCACCGTTTTCGGCAGTCACAGTCAAATGGATCGGTCAGGTCCACAGAATGAACATCCTGGGTCGTAAAATTTACTGGATTATGACCACAATAT
Source organism: Aegilops bicornis (assembly GCA_021605145.1). Taxonomy (NCBI): domain Eukaryota; kingdom Viridiplantae; phylum Streptophyta; class Magnoliopsida; order Poales; family Poaceae; genus Aegilops; species Aegilops bicornis. The sequence goes on from CM038672.1 coordinate 580,467,717, forward strand.
GTTGTAAATAGAAGCCCGGCATGTTTAGAAGCTCTTTTGTCCACCTGAAACTCCTTTGTTTGCTCTTCGACATACCCATCTGTCAAAACCATGCTGCTGATAAACTTAAGCCTGATTGACAATAGTAACCTCGCATTCAGCAGGAAGAATGTGACAAATCTTGTGTTTGCACGGTTGGCTACATATCGTTCTAGCGTTATGATCTTCAATTGAATCTCATGAGAAGTGAGAAAATCCCGATGCTTACGAATCCACCGATTGGTTATAACTTTCTTACCCCGTCCTGTTGCCTAAATAGACATGAAGATTGAAAATAGTTAAGGTCTAAAAGAAGAGTGTCGAAAGAGCAACAGCTGAACGGTTAATTCTAGTACACTATATGCGGGCTTCCAATGTGCGTGAAATTATCACCTTAATATACAACTTCTCCAGACATGGAAAGCATTGCAGCAAGCCAATAATCTTGTTCAGATCAAAACTATTCATTTGGATATATAAGATCTTGACAGAATCCATCACCATTGATAGGCCATCCATGGAGAAACTCTTCATTGAGTATAGAACATAATATTAGTACAAAATGTGTACTGCAAGATGATATATAAATTATGCGCAAAAATTTAAAATGCAGCTTATGGGTAAAAGTGTAGATGATAATATAAAGTACCTAAAGAACTGTGGAGCCAAACACCATAATGGAATGAGCACAGAGATCATGTATTGCACCCAAGGTCTCCAGTTTAGGCGCAGAGAGGACAGTTATTTGCAACGGTGAATAACTAGAATCAAGGATCAACCTTTGAAGTGAAGGGGCATCTTGGATGATGAGCTGCCTTCCGTCAAAAGAAATTCCAATTCTTACAAGGTTAGGCAACTTTATTTGGAGACAACCGATTCTAACTGTGGAAAACAAGCACCAAGCACTCCAAAATACAGGCAACTGGAGTGGATGATGTCTGTGCAATGAGGCCTCCGATATACGAACCCGCACAAGTAAAAGTTTCTAGAGAAATGGGAGTCGAAGGTTTAGTACCAGATTATGCGGTAGGTAGCACAGCAAAGGTGGCGGTGTGGAGAGAGGACGAAACCGCGAGATGGACATCGGTGCCGAGGCACAAGTTCATGGCGTTTGGTATGTGGTATGTGATTTCTGTGGGAATAGTAGAACTCAAGCAGCTATAGTTCTGTGAATTGTGGGATTTCAATAGCGTCCACTGCAGGGCATGGTATGCTTGCTCAGGTAGCATGACAGGATGCAGAGGCTTTGAACGGAACCCTAGTGGGAGGAGATGATGGCTCTGGGGATTTCAAAATCATTGAAGAGAGATAGCTGACGACAGTCGAGATTAAGGGGCATGGCGCGCCATAGAGGGTGCCACCGAATTGAGAGGACTTGGGTGCGGTAGCAATCCTTGGTGGGGAGAAGCGAGATGATCTCCCCAAGGACGGCGTCCGGGAGATCGCTGATGCGGTCCACCCGAGATTCTACGGGTTCCTGGGATCCGGTGGGGGCGGGGTCGCCGCTCTCCCCCCGCTGCCGGGTGCGGGATCTACAACAGGCGTCGCCGCTGGCGGGAGCCTCATCTTCTTAGCGCTGGGGTCAGCCGACTCCATTTTCCTCGAGGGCGTCGCGTCGTGCTCACGGATTTGAGCAGAGTAACGAATGACGAGCCTAGTTGTAGTGTGAGCGAAGAAGAAGGGTAGCTGGGGGTTTTTTGTAGGAGTGAGGAAGAAGGGGGGCTGGGGTTTTCTGTAGGAGTGAGGTGAGGAATTTGGGGGTACGAGTGGAGCGAGCTGACGTGAGGTGGGTGGGAGCGAGGAGGAAGAAGAGAACCCAGGTTTGTGGGGGCGGTGTGCTGGGTGTGGGTTGCGCCTCTCATTCCGTAAATATATGGGCTTTTGAATTGATTTTACTATTTACTAGTGTGGATGGGCTGTTTTTTCTTGGGCCCAGAGAAACAATTACTACTAGTACAATGGAGACACTCTACAGCTACCCAGAAATACAATTACTACTAGTACAGTGGAGACACTCTACCGCTACTGGCTCCTCCTAGGTCATTGAAACGTCTCCCTCTACAGAATGATGTTATACTTTTGTTCACCGACATGCAGGCCATGCAGCGCGCGGGCCCAAATGCCATCCACCAAATTAGAAGGCAGTATGCAGGCGGAGAGTCACCCCGGTCGTAGCGCGGCAGTAATGAGCCGTCATTTCACAAAACCACACCTCCCCGCAGTCTAAGTTTGACGGACGAAGCAACCATCATTTCATCTTTGTTGAATCCCCTTCTCCCTCACCGTCTTCAAGAAAGGCAACACTGATTCGCCATCGTTCTTCTCTCCGAACGAAGGGAAGGTAAGCGGATCCGTGATGTTGGTATATTTTCGTTCAGAGAAAAAAAGAACTTTCGCAAAGCAGTAACCTATCCTCACTCTCTTTTTTGTTTCATTGTCATTGCGATTGTGTTTTCCTTTCAGTGGTCTCCTAGTATTCGTCAGTTTCATGATGGACCAAGGAGAACAAGGCAAGGATCTGCCTATATTGGAGCAGACGCGGGAGGCTGATCCCCATGAGACAGAGAGCTCCAAGAAGATGGAGGCAACCACCGAGCCGACCCCAGATACGCTCATGGCCACTACTGAGATGGTCAACGCCCCGTTTGAGGTTACAGCCCCCGTGGCAATGCAGGAGCAGTCTTCCCCCTTCGAGGATGTGTCCCCCCCCCCCCTGCTGAGCTGTCCAAGGTGATTTCCTTCTTTGCCGATCTCGATTGTGGTTTTTCATCTAAGTATGTGGTGATTTTTTTTAGAAAAGGAAGTGTGTGGTGATTAATAATGCAAAATTTTATTAGCTTTGATGCTATGCTATACATAGTGGTTTAAATAACTTGTGTTTCTTATACTAAAAAGTAATTCAGAATTGCTTACATTTCAATTAGAGCCACGATGCGAGACAAGGATTGTGTGGTTGTACATGTCACTCGCTATGAGGCGGACGACCTGAATATACGCACTAGGAAAATAGAGTTCTTAGGCTGTTGGATCCTGGAAGCCATTTGCGTTATACCAATGAAGAGTTGTATTCCAGCCTCACCGCTTGTCGTGCCATTGTCCGGTGGTGTCTTCAAGCACAAGAAGTTCAAAGCTACTCCTTCGTTTGTGAGGCATACTGTTCTTGTCAAGCTTATGCAGGAAGATGACGTGGCATGCCTCCACAAACAAGTTTATCAGTGGCAAGGCCACAAGGTTGTCTTCATGAAGGTTCATAGGATTGAGCTGCTGCGGGACGTCCTCGATGATGTTCATGGCAAGTCCATCTTGTGTCCAGCCCAAATTAGATTGAGGCATGAAATAGTTGCCCCAGCTAGTGTTTAATAGTAGTTTGGATTGTGTCTAATTATACGAACCTTGCCTGTTATCGACCCCTCTGGGGCTAGTACTCTGTTTGATTCCGTCTATGGGAACTGCTGCTACTTTTGTGTGCCCATGAATCATGTGAGAACCATCGTAATTGTTGCCAAAACAGATGCGTCCTTACTAGTTTTTCATGAATATGGCATGGTAAGACATAAGTTGTCACGGTTTATCATACGAGCAGTGTGTGTTTTGATGAAATAGAGCACTCGTTCGAGAACTGTGCACCGACGTATACATAAGTACTTGTAAACACTTTGTTGGTGCTACCCCACTTGTAAGCAGCCAGCAAAACATGGCACATTGGCTCAGCTCGCTTCAACACTAGCCTATCGACCAGCTAACAGTCAACAATCTGATGTCTGACATATAAGCAACTATGTATCTTGTTACAGTGGTTCATGCAGTTAATTGAGGCCACAATGTAATAAATTCCAAACGTTCACACGCTCATGTGGAACACTCACATTAAACTCGTCTTCATAAAAAACTTGAAAAGCATAAGTTAAGCAATTTTATACATCTCAATGACTCATAGAACATAAAAAACATATACTAGTTCACAGCAAAAGACAAAGTTGTGAGAAGGTTTACAAATCAGGAAAAAACAAGCAAAACTTCTCTCGAGCAAAATTCTCCCGCAGGCTTAAATTTCACGGAGTTCACTCTGGTTTTTCTTGTTGACACCATCCAGGGTTAGGTTCTCTCATTCGAATAACAAATTATAATTGTGGTCTCAATTTGGAATGCTGAATCGAACCATGCAAAGGTAATCTTGACCAGCTAAAATGCTTGTGCATTCCACTAAATTTAAGCACCGCTATTTGCAGAAATAAGCAGAACACAATGCCTCTTGTTCGCACACCTGTCCAAAAAACCGTCATGCAGCCATGCCAGCTAGTCCTCGTTCCATGGATGAATTGGTAGAAAGTGCATTCCGGACTAGGACGCAGTTGTTTTCGCTCGTCCCTGCACTGCAATCAGGAAGTAAAATGTATGAATCAGCTTCTTTTAGATTGCGTTGGTCATTCTACCTTAGTTACTACCAATGTAGGGATACCTTGAAGACGGGAGGTTAGACGATGGCAACGAGGGATAGCCATCTCATTTCTTGATTGTACTAAAACCGACGTGTGTGCTTTTGATTGCGCGGATAGAAACGATACGAAGACAGACATCCCGAAACGATATGGAGATGACATCCCTATTTGCGCAAATACGAAATACGGTTATTTAAACAAAGGATGATATTACTACTTTCCCCTGTTTCCTCTTAGAACCAAGTCCTAGATTCATGCTACAGCTTTCCCACTTTCTTCCCTTTGAACCAACGCTTTGAGTCAACTGTATGAACTAGCTTTACTTCTAATAATAGTAGAAGTCTAGGTGGCTTTCGAACAGCGGACGGAAGTAGAAAAGGATCCACACGAAGGGAGCTGGGGTAGTAGAGCAAGGCAGGTTTCGAAGGAATATATACCTGAGGGTCGTCGGCATGTGGCAAAGATGGCGTCGGGAGGCCGCATCTTGGCCACAATACCGCAGGGAGGAAGAAGGGGTCAGAGGCCCTCCCGAGCCGGTGATCTCTCGAAGAGAACGGCACGGCCACCGATCGGGACGCGCGGGTAGCCGTTGGTCTCCTCCCTCGCCGGCGACAACAACGTGAACGATGCACCTACACCCCTGCCCCGGTCGAGGTTGTCCGGCCGGATTTGTGACCAGCCGTGAGCTGAGAGAGAGTGTGTCCACCTATGTGTTGCTTAGATCTAGAGAGCATGAGAGAGTGAACGAGAGGAACCCTCGTAAAGCAAGCACTAAGGCTCCTGCTTTTATATATGGTGGAGTGATTTTGTTGTACCAGCTTCAAAAAAATGCGCTCCTACGTGTACCCGCGAGTGGGTGTGAGAGAACTAGTGCGTGCGTGCACCGCTTCTCTTCGTGAGAGTACAATATAATATGCCCAAAGAAAGTTCGCCGCAAGAGTAATAGTGTAAGTGTGTGACGTGTGAGCTAAAATAAAATGTGTGTGCCGTCTTTTGTTTTTTAGAGGTTCTGGGGGTAGGGTGTGAAGAGCACATATGTGCGTAACATCTACCTGCAGATAGACGGTGGGTGCGACGTGCGAGTCTACGAGAGGACTCGGGAGAGTCGTGACTCGTGAGGGTGCATGTGCGTGAGAGAGAGTGGGGCACGTATCAATGCAATGCATGTTTCCGTCAATCATTATTTGACAAACGTTCGCCACAAGCCTTTTCCTGACGAACGCCGTAAGAACCGTTAGATCGGCATCCGACAGTGTCAGTTTTACCATGTCATTTAATAGAACAGCCACTCCTCCTACACACAAATCTTCCACGTGAGTGTTAGCAACTGCCATATGATCCCTCCGTTCCGAAATGCAGTGCATATAGCTTTATTGAAAATTCGAACCTCGCAAACTTTTACCGAGTTTTCGTGTACGAAATTGCACATGTAGAATACCATGTATATATCATTTCATTCATCTTCGAGAGGTAACTATAAAGATGGGTGAGGAGTCTACAAAGAAAGACCATCGTATCACCCGCAGCAATTTCAAGCATCCTTTAGTGTCGAGGAATATCATAGGAACTCTATATGATATGATTTTTATAGGATTTTTTCCTTTAGAGCCAATTGGTTCATAGGAATAGATTCATATACTCCACATTTCAAAGGAAATGAACATGATATCATTTCTATAGCTTTAGAGCCACTTGGTTCATATGAATGGATTCCTATACTCCCTTAATTTCAAAGGAAAATAAACATTAGCGTAAATTCAATAGAAAAGTTCCTACGATATGAACCAAATTACATCTCTTTTCTAATCCTCCTCATAGGAATTGAGATACATGTCATCTCTAGATTCAATAGAAAAGTTCCTATGATGTGAACCAAATGACATCTCTTTTCCAATCCCTACTCATAGGAATTGAGATGCTCCATGTCATTTCTTTCCCTAGAACTTCCATGTATACATCTTCTATTCCTAAATAGATAGTACAACCCACTAGTAGCTTTTTTTCCAAAACATGCAACTATGGCACAAGAACTATATAGTGTGCCAATAACTTTGAAAGATGGTCGCTGGATGAAGCTAACCCGACAAAGGCAGAGATAGGCAAATCCGAGCACTACCGGGTCGTTGGATATCATCAACATTCCACCAGATCTGCCACATGTACAATTTAGAAGACTCCATGGTTGAACTTAAGTATAATGCACAAACCTCAAAACACAAGCACTTCTCCTTTGTTCTAGAATCTTCCGTATCATAATTGATTTTTTTTCTAAATGAATTTCCATTATTTGTTTTTTACTTTATGCTTTACAATGCACAACCCCATGAATCTTAACATTTTTATAAACCTAATTGATTTTGAATGAGATGAACTATAAGAACTAAACGAACATCTACATCATGCATATATGACTCAAAGCTTTACATGCTATAGTGTGTATTTATTCATAATTTGGTTTCGAAACCTCATGCATTCAATACATGTGTACCTTACTAGTTTTGAGTAGAGTAGCAAATTTCACGCGGCCCCGAGTATATCAAAATGCAGGGCCCATGCATCATTGCCTTTCGGTCGAACCTACATCCACAATTTTTTGTACGTACTATATCTCCGCTGGTCCCCGAACCCAAAATGATGCCTCGTTCCCGTAAAACCAAGCATCCCACACATATTTAAGGCGTCAACTCGAACCCGTTTACTACGACGTGGCCCCGCATGCCGTAGTACTCCTACAAACCCTACCGCCGCATTCATCATCGGTTTTCTTCAAGAGGACGAGGGAGAAGCCGATTTGTAGTGGAGGCGCTTTCAAAAAAGGATCTCAGAGTGGAGACCCTACCCTAGGGTGCCCTAGGTAGCTGCCGCGACGCATCATTATTTTCTCTTTTCTTTATGCTCTTGCGCCTAGAGTGAAATGATGGTTGCTTCGTCTGGCCCGACTTAATGCGGAAAGGTGGGGCTTTGTGATTTGACCCCTCATCGCTCATTTTCTACTACTGTGGCGCTACAACCGGGGTGCCTCCAATTCCAACCGCTGCTCCGAACTGTAATTTGGTGCATCGCACGTGGAACAAGACGGTGGATGAGCCACCTGTCGGCCAAAGGGGTCCTGTTAAGTGTGTCGCCATTTCATGTGTGGACTGGCCCTGCTTGAGTTGCTATGCCAACACGACAGGAGCAGCCTACCACTTGGTTTTGCTCCTTGGTGAATCCCGACTATATTGATCTAAAAAGATACATGCTGAACTACCCTCTCCGTCTCGGTTTTTTTTATTTTTAGGCGTCTCGGTTTATAGGGCCTGCACGTAGTTCTAGGTCATCCATTTGACTAACTAAATATGAGTTACTATGTCACAAAAAGTATATCATTGGATTCTTAAGCGGATGTAGTTGTATTTAAAAAGTCGAGGGCGGGCTTTTCTCGCGATGGCGGGGCAGTTCCGCCTAGTCGGTTCGACAGAGACGCGAGAAGACGAGGGAGTAGGCTGCTGCAAACGTAGGGGATGTGTGATTTGATAGCGAGTTCTTGCTAGACAGGTGGGGCCCGTGATTTGACTTGCCATTATCATTTTAGCTGGGCGCCACGTTGGCGTGAGTCTCAGATTCTGACCACCTCCATACTGGTGCCTCTCCCAATGCTCCACCATGTAGTAGAGGCTGGCTCTTGCATGAGAGCCCACTTCTCCAGTTTTTCCTTGCCTCTCTTTCCTCCACATATGCAAAAATGCCATGTAAAGCGCACTATTGAACTTACTTTTACTTGCTCTTACAGGTGCTTAAGCTTGCCACATAGGCATAAAGTCTGATGTGGCAAGTTAATCAAGAAGAGAGAGACTAGTTTGGTGACCCAAGGAAGAAACGGTGCTAAGCGCGTGTACCTAGGTGAAAAGACAATTTTGAGTCTATAGCTAATTAAATGAAGCAAACTTAGCAACACCATTTCATTGGAAGAGGTCACTCCTTGGAAAATGCATTAAATACTAGTACTCCATGTGTCCCATAATATAAGAACGTTTTTGGCACTACACTAGTGTCGAAAACGTTCTTATATTATGGGATGGAGGGAGTACGAAGAAAGAGATAGAGAGGAGTAAAAAATACACTTATAGCCAACCTTATAGCCAACCTTGTTGTAGTATGAGTGACTAAGTGATGACTATGTATGACATGCCAACATCAGATAGCCTAACGCACCGTGTTAAATCTCCAAGGGCGCAACCGCGCGAGCGACGCGACGGTCGTGGTAGGCGCGACCATGATACGGGCTGCTGGCAGCCCTTGGATCTGAGATCAAATGGTCGCATGCTAAGTTGTTGAAAATTTGCAGAATAACCCTCCAGGATAGGATATTCACCCATAGGTCTAGAATCACGCCATGCAACCGTTCGATCTCAGATCCAAGGGCTCTCGGAAGCCCGTGTCATGGGAGAATGGAAAGCCACTACCCTGCCGTTCGCACGCTGGCAGTTCGCTCCTACTAGTCCCCGCACGTCCTTCAATACTACGGCAGTTCGCTCCTAGTCGTCCCGTCTATTCACATTACGGCATTTCCATTAATCCTAACCCTCCTCCCAAATCCATGGCGTCCCAAATCTCCACGATCGGCAGTGAGTACAAGGTTAGAACCATCACCGGCGATGAGTTCGACGTCATCTACACCCGTTCTTCCGCGACGGTGTAAGGATGCCTTTCTCGCTTCAGACGCATGTTCGAAAAGTCAGATGATGAGTGGGTCGCTGGGCTAGACGTTGAGTACACCACAGTCCTAGGACGAGAGAAGGATCTAAAGGATGAAGAGAGGAAGAAGCCCGCCGTGATCCAGGTTTCCGTACATAACGTTTGCTTGGTCTACCACATATGCCATGCCGACGTTGAGTGCCAGGATTTTAAGAACTTCCTCAAGGACAAAACAGTGAAATTCACATCAGTAGACTTTAAGAACGACAAAGAAGTCCTGGGTCGAGATAGGCCTCGTTGTAGGCAACCCTTCGACCTCGGAAGAATCGGCCGGTGCCCTCTCGTCAGCCTTCACGCCGACCTGGCAGGAGCCATGGTTCATCCTTCGCATCAGAACTGGAGAAACCTCATTACACGTTTCATCATCATGCATGGCAGTGGAATGTACTAGATATAGACCACATCCACTACGCTGCAATGGATGGCTACCTTTGTTTCAATATCTACAAGGGTTGGATGAAGAGCAACAGCCAAGTGTGCGGTTCAAGCAAAGAAGTATCGGCCAAGAGGAACAGGGACAAGGACAAAGTCGAGGACGTGGACCAGGACTCCGAGGAAGGTGGCAGTGTCGTTGCTCATGGTGGTTCTAAACTTCTAATGCAGTGTCTACCGGATTAATTGCATAGTTTAATTCCAGGTGTGCTTAGTTTAATCTGAGGGGTGTTGTCTTTGGCGCCAATGAGAACTATGTTATGTTTCTTCTCGTTACTTTAACTCCTCAGTATGTACATACTACTAGTATTTCTTTAATAGAATTTAGCACCCCAATTAAGCACGTACTAGCTTTTCTAATAGTACTATATGCATAATTTGGCGACGTGCGCTCTCTATATGTACCACCTTCTTTTAATTTCAATTTTTGCTCCATGGAGCAATCCATCGATAGTACTACTGTACAAAAGTATACATTTTTTAAAAGGGCAGAGTAATGTTCATCACATATATAGCCAGTTAAATTCTCAACCTAGAACAACGTGCATGCCATGTAGTAAACCGATACGGAGGAAGTATAGTAAAAATAAGGTGATTTTACCGAGCGATCGGCGGGGGAGCATGGCCTTTCATGCGCTCCCACGTGTCATGATGTACCAAGGCGATGCGCGTGTCCCTCTTGAGGCAGAAGCAATACTACGTGGTTTGAGATGATGGCGAACCGAAGTGTGAAATAATGGTTGCTTCATTCGTCTGGGAAGGTGCGGCATTGTGATTTGACGTCTCATTGCTCATTACTACTATTGGGTCGGTACGAGTGGGGTGCGTCCCCCCTGCTGTTCTGCACTATTATTTGGTGCTTGACACGTTGACCCGGTTGCTATATGTCCCACCTGTCGGCGATAGGAAGTACAGAATTCATGAAAGGGAGCGTCGACGGAGGAGTATACTACAGAATTCATGAAAGGGAGCGACTTAGTTTTCGAAAAATTTGTTTTTACGGAGTACGTACCCACTAGGGTTTATTGGGCTCATTTAAAAAACATTCGTTTTTCCGTTTGATAAGTCTCAATTCTACTATACTAGTAGTAGTACCATTACATGTCGGATTTCGAGGTGCGTTAGATCACCCGATGCAAGCAGTGTCAAGAGGAAACTAACCAATGCATGTACAAGTTCATGGAAATTTAGTGGTCATTCATGCTTTCATTCTAATTAATGCCTCGGTAAACATAACTTCTTGAGAAAAACGAGCGTACTAATTACTTGTGCAAACTATGAAATTAATTCGACCACTCACCGTCTACCTTGGTTGGAGAGATTTTGAAATTGAGCCATAAACTGGAAAGGAGGGAGTAGTAACTTTTGTCTCTGTTGGTGTCAAAACCGGCGGATCTCGGGTAGGGGGTCCCGAACTGTGCGTCTAAGGTGGATGGTAACAGGAGGCAAGGGACACGATGTTTACCCAGGTTCGGGCCCTCTCTATGGAGGTAATACCCTACTTCCTGCTTGATTGATCTTGATGAATATGCGTATTACAAGAGTAGATCTACCACGAGATCGTAGAGGCTAAACCCTAGAAGCTAGCCTATGGTATGATTGTTGTCCTACGAACTAAACCCTCCGGTTTATATAGACACCGGAGGGGGCTAGGGTTACACAGAGTCGGTTACAATCGAAGGAGATCTACATATCTGTATCGCCAAGCTTGCCTTCCACGCCAAGAGAGTCCCGTCCGGACACGAGATGAAGTCTTCAATCTTGTATCTTCATAGTCCAACAATCCAGCTAAAGGATATAGTCCGGCTGTTCGGATACCCCCTAATCCAAGACTTGACCGTTAAGGACTTGACCGTTAGTTTGTGTATTCCATGCGCAAATGGTAGCTGCGTTCCATGGGCATCAAGCTCGATTCCTTTAAGGACTTGACCGTTAGTTTGTGGATGATAGACAAAAACGTAATCGAGCTTGATGCCCCTGTTGCTGCACCATAGTTTCACCTCGTCGGCAGTGAAGTTCGGTGCCGTTGTCAGTGATGATGTAGTGGGGGACACCATAACGGTGTACAACCCCGGATATAAAGTCTATCACTGGTCCGGATTCGGCCGTTCTAACAGGTTTGGCTTTTATCCATATGGTGAATTTATCCACCATTACCAGTAAGTATTTTTTCTTATGGGTTCCCCCTTTAAGGGGTCCAACCATGTCAAGCCCCCAGACTGCAAAAGGCTAGGTAATGCGGATTGTTTGTAGGGCGACGGGTGGCATATGGCTTTGGTTTGCAAAAAGCTGGCAACCGACGCAACATTGGACCAAGTCATGTGCGTCTGCTCGGGCCGTCGGCCAATAAAATCCTGTACGGAAGGCCTTACTTACGAGGGGCCGGGCTGCGGCATGGTGGCCACCGAGTCCGGCGTGAATTTCTGCCAGAAGCTTCCGCCCTTCCACTTCGGAGATGCACCTTTGAAGGACTCCGGTGGTGCTTTTCCTATAGAGCTCTCCCTCGTGGACCTTGTAGGCTTTAGATTGTCGCACGATGCAGCGTGCCTCATTTTGGTCCTCGGGAAGTTCCTGCCTAGTTAGGTAGGCCAGGAATGGTTCAGTCCATGGGGCGATGACGACCATTATTATGTGGGTTGAAGGTGTTATTTCGGTGGCGGAGCCGCCGATTATGTCAGAGTGTTCGGTATCTGGCGTTGTAGCCGGGTCCGAACTGTTGTTGCTTGTTTCCCCTTCCCATGCCATGGATGGCTTAAACAGCCTTTCCAAGAATATGTTGGGCGGGACCGGATCGAGCTTAGCGCCGATACGGGCAAGGACGTCCGCCGCCTGATTGATTTCCCGAGCTACATGGTGGAATTCGAGCCCCTCGAACCGAGCTGACATCTTGAGTACTACGGCATTGCGACAAGCCGCCATTTTCGGATCTTTAGCATCGAAGTCTCCATTTATTTGGGATATTGCGAGGTTCGAGTCCCAGCGCACCTCCAGGCGTTGAATGCCCATGGAGACTGCCATCCGGAGACCATGTAACAGGGCCTCGTATTCGGCGGCATTGTTGGAGTCTGTATACAGTATTTGGAGTACATATTGGACAGTATCTCCGGTAGGGGACATCAAGATTACGCCAGCCCCCGGACTGGCCAACATTTTAGAGCCGTCGAAGTGCATAATCCAATTGGAGTATGTGCCGTATTCCTTAGGGAGTTCGGCTTCTGTCCATTCGGTGACAAAATCGGCCAATACCTGCGACTTAATAGCTCGCTGGGGTTTATATGTTATGTCGAACGGGAGGAGCTCTATGGCCCATTTGGCAATCCGGCCTGTGGCGTCGCGGTTGTTTATTATGTCGTTCAGTGGCACTTCAGAGGCCACTGTAATTGAACACTCCTGAAAGTAGTGCCGTAGTTTCCGGGATGCCATAAATACCGCATACACTATCTTTTGATAATGCGGGTACCGTGATTTGCATGGGGTGAGGATAGTGGATACACAATATACCGGCCTTTGAAGGGGAGATTTATGTCCGTCTGTTTCCCGTTCGACGACAAGCGTTGTGCTTACGACTTGATGAGTCGCCGCTATATATAGCAGCATCGGTTCGCCGATGTTTGGCGCGGCCAGGATTGGGTTGGTGGCCAGTATGGCTTTTATTTCTTCCAGGCCGGCCGTGGCAGCATCCGTCCACTCGAAGTGTTCGGTCTTGGCGAAAGAAGGCGATAAAGGGGTAGTGCCTTTTCTCCTAATCAGGAGATAAAGCGACTTAAGGCCGCAACGCATCCAGTTAATTTCTGGATTTGCTTGAGGTCTGTTGGGATGGCCAATTGTGACATGGCTCGAATTTTATCCGGATTTTCTTCAATCCCTCTACTGGACACGATGAAACCCAGGAGCATTCCGGCGGGCACGCCGAAAACGCATTTTTCCGGATTGAGCTTGATGTCGTATGTTTGAAGGTTGTTGAACGTAAGCCTCAAGTCGTCTATTAAAGAGTCGACGTGTCTGGTTTTGATGACCGCATCGTCTATGTATGCTTCCATTGTTTTGCCGATTTGCTTTTCCAGGCATGTCTGAATCATGCGTCGATACGTTGCACCGGCGTTCTTAAGCCCAAAAGGCATTGTGTTGAAACAGAAGGGGCCGTATGGCGTAATAAACGCCATTGCGGCTTGGTCGGACTCGGCCATCTTGATTTGGTGGTAGCCGGAGTATGCATCAAGGAAGCACAATGAGTCGTGTCCTGCAGTGGCGTCGATAATTTGATCGATGCGGGGGAGGGGGAAGGGATCCTTTGGGCAAGCTTTATTGAGGTCTTTGAAGTCGACACATAAGCGCCAGCATTTTTCCTTCTTTGGTACCATCACCAGGTTTGCTAGCCAGTCCGGGTGTTTTATTTCTCTGATGAATCCGGCCTCTAATAACTTGGCTAGCTCCTTGCCCATAGCTTGTCGCTTAGGTTCGGAGAAGCGCCGAAGAGTCTGCTTGACCGGCTTGAACCCTTTTAGAATGTTAAGGCTATGCTCGGCCAACGTGCGTGGGATTCCTGGCATATCTGATGGGTGCCAGGCAAATATATCCCAGTTCTCGCGCAGGAACTCCCGTAGTGTGGCGTCCACATCGGTGTTTAACTATGCCCCAATTAGGCTGTTTTGGTAGGGTTCGTTGGGTGGACTTGGAATTTGACTATTTCGTCCGCTGGTTTGAAAGAGGTGGACTTGGATCTCTTATTGAGTATCATGTCGTCCCTGTCCATGGTCGAGCGTAGCGTAGTTAACTCCTCTGCCGCTAGGGCTTCGGATAGTGCCTCGAGGGCTAGTGCGGCTGTTTTGTTTTCGGCGCGGAGTGTTATGTCCGGATCACTAGCTAGAGTGATAATTCCATTGGGCCCATGCATTTTGAGCTTCATGTACCCGTAATGGGGTATAGCTTGGAAGATCGTGAATGCCTCCCGCCCTAGAAGGGCGTGGTATCCGCCATCTTGAGCAGGGCCACTTGGAATGTTATTTCTTGGACCTGTAATTTTCTAGTGTGCGAATACCACATCTAGTGTGATTTTCCCAGTAACGCGTGCCTCCCGACCGGGATGATTCCTCTAAAGGTTGTGCTGCTTTGCTCAATGTGGTTCCAGTCTATTTCCATTTTGTGAAGATTTTCCTCGTAAATGAGGTTTAATCCGCTGCCGCCGTCCATGAGCACTTTAGTGAGCCAAAAGCCGTCCACAATCGGACTAAGGACTAATGCGGCTGGTGCTCGGGCTGTTCGGCATTTAGGTTCGTCACTGGAACTGATGGTGATAGCCGTGTGGCTCCATGGATTTATTGCTGCCACCTGGCAGATCTCGGCAAGGCTGCGGAGTGCTCGCTTGCGCCTATTATTTGAGACGAATGTCTCGAAGACTGTTAAGACCGTGTTGTAATTCACGGGATGTTGCTCTGTGCTGTTTTGAATGAGGAGATCCTCGCCGCTCTTAGCAACCTGCCGGAGTACCCAACATGCTCTAAGGCTGTGTGTTGGCGTGGTATCCACCGTACTGTGAATTTTGCAGGGTTCGTTAAGCCATACCTCCAATACGATTCCATGCCCTGTAGTGGGCTTTTGCTTTTTTGTGATTGAATCGGGTGACTTATGGGGGTGCACCCTTTTGATTCGGACTGGGTATTTAGCCAAAGCCGGATTATCCCAAAATTCTGTTTCGGTTTTCCAGGCGCTCTCCATCGCACAGTACTTCTGTACTATGGCCGCCAAGTCAGCAAAGTGTGCTATGTTGCGGCGGCTTATGGCGTTAAGGATTCCCTTGTCCGTGCAATTATTGTAAAAGAATGAAATTGCGTCTTCCTCTCGACAGTCCTTGACCTTGTTCATTACAAGGAGGAATCTGGCCCAATAGTGATGTACTGTTTCCTGGGGCTCTTGTCTAATGTGGGAGAGATCGCTTGTATCTGGGTGGGTGGGCGGATTTAAGTCCGAACCCTGACCCGATCTGAGACCCGGGGGCATGGGAGTTTCCGATCTTGGAGGTTCGGGCTCCGGGATGTCGCCCGATAGGTCTGGCCCACTGCCTGATTCTACGTTCAAGGCTTGGGGGATGTCCTTCCGTATACAGGTATCCGGCTCGGAGAGCTCTGGAATCCGGACATAGTTTGTCCTCAAGATTGAGGAAGAATTACCGCATTGTTCCTCCACCACCGCTATCTGATGGGTGACCGGCGGAGAGTTAATCTCCCCTTGGTTGGGTTTAAGCCCGATCCGATCATAGTCCGTAGCGACTCCCAAAGCGGTGATGCGATCCAAGAGCTCGTTTAGGGAAGAGAGCTCCATCGGATCCATCTGCTCGGCGAGTTCCGAGGCAACGTGGAGGCTGTTTTCGATGACCCGAGAAGTCATTATCTTCGCAGCAGACGAACGGGCGGTCATGATGAACTCGCCTAGCCGGAGAGTCTGTCCGACAGCCAGGGCTCCCCCAGAGGTGCCTCTATCCTTGACAACGAGACGAGACATCCTTCCTTATGGTGATGGCACAGTGGAACTCTCAATGAAAGCACCAATGTCGGTGTCAAAACCGGCGGATCTCGGGTAGGGGGTCCCGAACTGTGCGTCTAAGGTGGATGGTAACAGGAGGAAAGGGACACGATGTTTACCCAGGTTTGGGCCCTCTCTATGGAGGTAATACCCTACTTCCTGCTTGATTGATCTTGATGAATATGAGTATTAAAAGAGTAGATCTACCATGAGATCGTAGAGGCTAAACCCTAGAAGCTAGCCTATGGTATGATTGTTGTCCTATGGACTAAACCCTCCAGTTTATATAGACACCGGAGAGGGCTAGGGTTACACAGAGTCGGTTACAACAGAAGGAGATCTACATATCCGTATCGCCAAGCTTGCCTTCCACGCCAAGAGAGTCCCATTCGGACACGAGACGAAGTCTTCAATCTTGTATCTTCATAGTCCAACAGTCCGGCTAAAGGATATAGTCCGGCTGTCCGGATACCCCCTAATCCAGGACTCCCTTAGTCTCGATTACTATTTGTGGCCTTGTATAGATGCAAAATTTATTTTTTTATAGTGGCCTTGTATAAGTAAATGGAGGGAGTACTAACCAAAGTACGTAGTAGGGACGAGGAGTAAACGGAGGGAGTAGTAAAATTTTCTCCTCGTGTTGCGAGCCACCGCGCGCGTGGGCGAGGGAGCGGGCGTAAAGGGGTACAATAGTAGTAGTACTACTACTACTACTCGTAAGCTAGCTTCACCTCATCATGCGAGCCACCGCACCCATGGGCTGGGGAGACGGTGTAGGATCTTGAGAAGAGGTGTATAGAGGGGGGGTGATTAGACACTAAGTACCAAAGTTGCAGTTTTTAACTTCTTTTTGTTTAAGTGGAGTTTAGGCACAAGTTTAACATTCACAATACATAACAAGCAAGCATGCAAAGAGTATATAGGCAGCAGAAATTAAAGCATGCAACTTGCAAGAATGTAAAGGGAAGGGTTTGGAGGATTCAAACGCAATTGGAGACACAGATGTTTTTGTCGTGGTTCCGATAGGTGGTGCTATCGTACATCCACGTTGATGGAGACTTCAACCCACGAAGGGTAACGGTTGCGTGAGTCCACGGAGGGCTCCACCCACGAAGGGTCAACGAAGAAGCAACCTTGTCTATACCACCATGGTCGTCGCCCACGAAGGACTTGCCTCACTAGCGGTAGATCTTCACGAAGTAGGCGATCTCCTTGCCCTTACAAACTCCTTGGTTCAACTCCACAATCTTGTCGGAGGCTCCCAAGTGACACCTAGCCAATCTAGGAGACACCACTCTCAAGAAGTAACAAATGGTGTGTTGATGATGAACTCCTTGCTCTTGTGCTTCAAATGATAGTCTCTCCAACACTCAACTCTCTCTCACAGGATTTGGATTTGGTGGAAAGAAGATTTGAGTGGAAAGCAACTTGGGGAAGGCTAGAGATCAAGATTCATTTGGTTGGAATGGAATATCTTGGCCTCAACACATGAGCAGGTAGTTCTCTCTCAGAAATAGGATGCTGGAAGTGTAGGCTTGTTCTGATGGCTCTCTCCACGAATGAAGAGGAGGTGGAGGGGTATATATATAGCCTCCACACAATATCTAACCGTTACACACAATTTACCAAACTCGGTGGGACCGAATCATCAAACTCAGTCGGACCGATTTAGTAAACCTAGTGACCGCTAGGGCTTCCGGTGGGACCGATATGCAACTCGGTAGGACCGATATGGTTAGGGTTAGGGCATAACGTAATTTCGGTGAGACCGATTACACAAACTCGGTGAGACCGATTTTGGTAATTAGCTAACCAGAGAGTTGGTCAGGCAAACTCGGTGGGACCTATTACTCAAACTCTGTGGGACCGATTTTGGTAATAAGTTAACCAGAGAGTTTGCATTGTAATCTCGGTAGTACCGATTACAGACTTCGGTGAGACCGATTACGGTAATGGACATACACAGAGAGATTACAATCACACCTCGGTGAGACCGAGATCCCTATCAGTGAAACCGATTTGCCTAGGGTTTGTGGCGGTGGCTATGACATCCGAACTCGGTGGTATTTGGATAGAAAGAATCGGTAGGGCCGAGTTTGACTTTAGGTTTAGGTCATATGAGTGGAAGTGGGAAAGTAGTCGAGGGTTTTGGAGCATATCACTAAGCACATGAAGCAAGAGGATCATTAAGCAACACCTCATCCCTCCTTGATAGTATTGGCTTTTCCTATAGACTCAATGTGATCTTGGATCACTAAAATGTAAAATGAAGAGTCTTGAGCTTGAAGCTTGAGCCAATCCTTTGTCCTTAGCATCTTGAAGGAGTTCCCACATCCTTTAGTCCATGCCACTCCATTGTTGAACTTGTGCGAAACATACTAGATAAAAGTGTTAGTCCAACAAGAGATATGTTGACATTAATTACCAAAACCACCTAGGGAGAACTTGTGCTTTCAATCTCCCCCTTTTTGGTAATTGATGACAACAGACATCAAAGCTTTAGATAAAGATATAAAGAGTAGCAAGTAAAGCTTTAGAAAGACATGTAACAAGCATAGGATCCCCCTATATGTATGCAATCATGTGAATATGGAATATAGAAACATGTGAGAGCATAACCATGATAGAGTAGGCAATGTGTTACATGTATCTTGGCCATAGGCATCAGAGCAAAGAATATTAAAGAAAGTACCTTCATGGTCATGAGTCCTTCTTGCAAACAGTATGTACATCAGCAAGAATTCCTCATACACATGATTGTGATGCATATACTTACCTTGTAGTCTTGAGTTGGCTTAGGATGGAATGAACCTGCGCAAACAAGGTTAGATAACACATGTAGATCTACTAGCCAGAGCAAACAGAAGAAACCACAAGAATACCAAGACTGGGATGACATGTAGAGAGTGAGTACTAGGTACCACATTGGATTAGACATGTCCCCAAGAGTAAAGATATGCAATGAATTTAAATGATTTCTTTCCTTAGATGTCTTGCTCCCCCTGAATCTAGCATGGGATCTTTGGGAGAAGATAGGCAACAGAAAATCAGGGCTGAAAGATATAAATGAACAGAGCTTAATGCAAATAAGCACATATGAACATGTCTTTCCCCCAAAAAGACATGTGGCATCTCTCCTCTTGAACGTCAAGCATCTGGGGTCCTTGAGTATTCTCTCCCCCTGGAGATTTCTCTCTCTCCCTTTGGAAGTGATAAGCTTTGATGTGATCTCTCTCTCCCCCTTTGACATCAATTTCCAAGAAGGGTCTTCTGGAATTTGTTGTGAATGGGTTTGGTCCTTGAGTCACAACACAATGCACTGGATAAAAAATGTGATGCTTGTAAAGGACAAAGATTCATTGAGTGGAGCTGGATCAGAAGAAACACAGAATAAGTGGCAAACTATTTTTCCTGTTGTGAAATCGGTGGCATCGAGTGGTATGCTTCGGTTGTACCGAAATGATTCGGTTGGACCGAAAACAACAAATCGGTGAAACCGAGTTCATCACAGAGAAAACACTTGTCACCTTAGCTCACTAGACTAGTAAGATCTCACAAAGATTTGCAAGGAATTTACTGAATGATATGCAATGAATTGGATGCTGGAAATGCAGAGCAACTGAAAAGAAGAGAAAGAAATCTAGATGAAGTTTTTTTTGAAAGGGGAAACAAATATGCATGAGACAGATGCAAAAACACAGAAAAGAACACGAGCGAACTTCATCTAGAAATGGTCGGCGACAAAGTCACCTATGTTAGAGTATATTGACTTACGAGTCAAGTGAGATCACTTGATCATAGGTCATACTCATCATTTAAGCTCAAAATGGGGTTACCATTTTTCGTTTAAGCATCTTGATGTATTCACATCTTGTCGAGTTGCTTTAGCTCATGACTCGGAGTAAAGCTTCTCTAAGATGGAATAACATACCTTGGTTGGTGGTGTTGATCATGTAGTTGAACTTGTGTGGGTTTCTCAAGGTTGATGTAGCTCATCAAGAGTTGGGAGCACCACTTGGAATTTGAGTCCATCTACCTACATGGGTTAGTTCTTGCAAGGAGTAGCACTTGTATATCCCAAAAAAAGTTAATCATGAAGCTCAATCATAGAGTTTGTCAAAGGATATGTTTGAATGATTCCGTGATTCCTTGTCTTCAACCACCATAGTGTAGAGACTTGGTGATGTAGAGATTGCTCAAGATGTGAGTAGGTTACAATCTCATGGAGTTTGATTCAACCAAGTACCTACATGGGTTAGATAACATGCAAGATGCAAATATATCCAAGATATAATATTTTCATCATAAGAGAGATATCATGGATTAGTCATAAGCTCATGTCTTGCATGTATCCAATGGAGTTTCTACTCCAAGTTTGAAGCATCAATGATGTTCAATTCTCCTCTCAACCTGCAAAACACTTTCTCATCAAGGGGTTTAGTAAATATATCCGCTAATTGCTTTTCGGTGCGAACATGCTTAAGTTTAATGTCACCCTTAGCAACATGATCTCGAATGAAATGATGACGAACTTCAATATGCTTAGTTCGAGAATGTTGTACGAGATTATGACCAATTTTGATAGCACTTTCATTGTCACAAAGCAATGGAACATGTTTCACATATATCCCATAATCTTTAAGAGTTTGGGTCATCCAAAGTAATTGAGCACAACATGAACCGGTGACAATGTACTCCGCTTAATTTGTAGATAAGGATACCGAGTTTTGTTTCTTGGAGGACCAAGACACAAGAGATCTACCAAGAAATTGACAAGTACCCGAAGTGGACTTTCTATCAACCTTGTCTCCGGCATAGTCCGAGTCGGAGTAGCCAACAAGATCGAAAGAGGCCCTCTTAGGATACCAAATGCCAAAATTTGGTGTATGAATTAAGTATCTCACTATCCTTTTTACGGCCTTAAGATGACATTAGGAGCAGCTTGATATATTGCACACATGCACACACTTAGCATAATATCGGGACGTGAAGCACATAGGTATAACAATGAACCAATCATAGAGCAATAAACCTTTTGATCAACGGGTTTACCATCTTTGGTCAAATCAAGATGTCCACTAGTAGGCATGCGTGTAGACATACCTTTGCACTCTTGCATATTGAACTTCTTGAATAAGTCCTTAGTGTACTTCGTTTGAGAAACAAAAGTACCTTCCTTAGTTTGCTTGATTTGCAACCCAAGAAAGAATTTGAGTTCACTCATCATTGACATCTCAAACTTCTCCGACATTAGCTTTCCAAACTTCTTGCTAAAATGAGGGTTAGTTGATCCAAATATGATATCATAACATAAATTTGGCATACAAATAATTCTCCATTAACCCTTTTAGTAAAAAGTGTGGAATCAATTTTCCCAATTTCAAATCCCTTTTCAAGAAGGAACTTGGTCAAGCATTTATACCAAGCTCTAGGAGCTTGTTTAAGACCATAAAGGGCTTTGTGAAGTTTGTAAACATGATTTGGTTTCTTAGGATTGACAAAGCGGGGAGGTTGTTTAACATAAACTTCCTCCTCTATTTCACCATTTAGAAAAGCACTTTTAATGTCCATTTGGTACAAGGTGATATCATGGTGATTAGCATAGGCAAGTAAGATGCGAATGGACTCAAGTCTAGCAACGGGAGCATAAGTCTCACCATAGTCCATACCTTCGACTTGTGTGTAGCCTTGGGCGACGAGGCGTGCTTTGTTGCAAACTACTTGTCCATCTTCATCTTGCTTGTTGCGAAACACCCATTTGGTACCGATGATGTTGTGGTTGTTGTCGGGCTTCTCAACCAACGTACAAACTTGGTTTCTCTCAAAGTTGTGTAGCTCTTCATGCATAGCATTTATCCAATCCAGATCTTCCAATGCTTCTTCGACCTTCATTGGTTCAATGCTAGTGATGAAAGAATAGTTTTCACAAAAGTTAGCTAAACGAGTTTTAGAGCGAGTGATTCTCCCAGTTTGAATATCATTGTAGATTTCCTCCACGGGATGGTCTTTATCAATTCTTGCTCGAACTCGTGAAAGCTTTTGCTTGGGTTTTGGTTGAACATCTTCTTCATCTTGCTCTTCTTCTTCTTCTTGATCTTCTTCATTGTTGGTGTTGTCGTTTTCTTGTCGTGGTGGAGAAGGAGGTTGTTGACGTTCGTGATGTTCTTCCTTGTTTTCTTCATCTTGGTGTGTTCCACTTGTGGATGCTTCCGTATCAACTCTTGGTTCACCTTGTCGTGAAGTAGAAGCTTCCACTTGTACAGACGAGGTACTCTCCTTCACCTCCGTTGGACGGACCTTGCCATTAGACAAGTCTTGGATTGCTTCCGAAGGATCTTTGTCTCCTACATCAATTGGCGATTGCTCTACTTGCAAGCTGTTAGATTCATCAAACTTCACATCTACCGTCTCTTCAAGCTTTCGGGTGAAATTTTTGTAGACACGGTATGTGTGAGAGTTTGAGCCATAACCGAGTAGGAAACCTTCATGTGATTTAGGAGCAAATTTTGAACGACGATGCTTACCAAGAATGTAGCACTTTGAGCCGAATACTCAAAAGTATCCAACTTGGGGTTTGTTACCGATGAGGAGCTCATATGCCGTCTTGCCGAGTAGCTTGTGAAGATACAAGCAATTTGTTGCATGACAAGTTGTCTCAACCGCTTCTGCCCAAAAGTGCTTCGGCGTCTTGTACTCATCAAGCATCGTTCTCGCCATTTCGATGAGCGTCCGGTTCTTCCTCTCAACAACTCCATTTTGTTGAGGTGTGTACGTAGCCAAGAACTCGTGTGAAATCCCTTCTTCGTCAAGAAAGGTGTCCACGTTTGCATTCTTGAACTCCGTTCCGTTGTCGCTGCGAACCTTCTTTATCTTCACTTCAAACTGATTTTAAGCCTTCCTGGCGAAGTTTTTGAAGATCTTTTGGACCTGCGATTTATCATCGAGAAAGAACACCCACGTAAATCTTGAAAAGTCATCAACTATAACTAGACCAAAAGAATTTCCACCGAGACTTTTGTAAGCGTTGGGACCAAAGAGATCCATATGAAGTAGCTCGAGTGGCCTCCTTGTGGTCATGATGTTCTTCACGGGATGCCTTCCTCCAACCTGTTTACCTACTTGACAAGCACTGCAGAGTCTATCCTTATCAAATATGACATCGTTAAAACCAAGGATATGATTCCCTTTAATAAGCTTGTCAAGGTTTCTCATGCCAACGTGACCTAGTCGTCTATGCCATAACCAACCTTTTGAGGATTTAGCAATTAAGCAAGTTTTAGGTTGTGCCTTTTTAGAGAAGTCAACAATGTAAAGATCACCTCTACGTATACCGGTAAAGACCATTTTATGATTGTCTCGACGAAACACTTGGCAATCTACTTCAGTAAATAGGACATTGAAACTGAAATCAGCAAGTCTAGATACTGAAAGTAAGTTGTAGCCAAGAGATTCAACGAGCATAACATTCTGAATGGAGCTATCATGTGAGATGGCCACCTTACCGAGGCCAACCACCTTACCCTTTGAGTTGTCACCGAAAGTGACATACTTTTTTGGACTATCATTTTCAGCAAGCTCACAAAACATGTCTTTATCTCCGGTCATGTGATCGGTACATCCAATGTCAAGAACCCATTCCTTTCCTCCTGAGACATATCCCCGAAGATTTGCCATAAGACCAAAATGTCTCATTGCATCATCAAGATCGAAGTCACTATCATCATCCTCATCATAGTATCCATGTTCAACATCGTCATGTGGTGGATTAAGTCCTAGAGAGGGTAATTCGTTAGAGTGAGTTTGACAATGATCTTGCTTATGAATTCTTATAGCCCGGAAATAATATCACCAGTAATTCCAACATCTCCTTTGGCACGCATAAGGTCGGTAAGTTCAAATAGACGATCACCAAACATAGGATCGCTAGTATTCATCTTACTCAAGGCAATAGACTTATGGAGAATTTCATCTAGATTTTTTAAGGAATAATTTGGAAAGCGTTCCTCAAGAAGTTTCCATATAGTGTAGGCACACTCAAGAGTAGGCAGGATTCTAATTAAGTTTCTAGGCAAGCCTCTAGTGATGAGATTAACAGTTCTAAGATTTCTAGTCATGTCAATTGATTCATCAAGGGTAGGATGCATAGGATCAACATGAGGTGCACAAGGACTAGCAATGTACTTGTTCAAATGATATTGATTGAAAATTACAAGCATCTCATTTTTCCATTCATGAAAATACTCTCCATCAAGAATAGGCACTCTATGTCTAAGACTCCCCAAAGTTTACTCATCCATCTTCCTCCAATGGTGATTAAACCAAGGCAATGGAGACCAAATCTCTGATACCACTTGTAGGATCTTGAGAAGAGGTGTCTAGAGGGGGGTGATTAGACACTAAATACCAAAGTTGTAGTTTTTAACTTCTTTTGGTTTAAGTGGAGTTTAGGCACAAGTTTAACATTCACAATACATAACAAGCAAGCATGCAATGAGAATATAGGTAGCGGAAATTAAAGCATGCAACTTGCAAGAATGTAAAGGGAAGGGTTTGGAGGATTCAAACGCAATTGGAGACACGGATGTTTTTGTCGTGATTCCGATAGGTGGTGCTATCGTACATCCACGTTGATGGAGACTTCAACCCACGAAGGGTAGCAGTTGTGCTGAGTCCACGGAGGGCTCCACCCACGAAGGGTCCACGAAGAAGCAACCTTGTCTATCCCACCATGGTCGTCGCCCACGAAGGACTTGCCTCACTAGTGGTAGATCTTCACGAAGTAGGCAATTTCCTTGCCCTTACAAACTCCTTGGTTCAACTCCACAATCTTGTCGGAGGCTCCCAAGTGACACCTAGCCAATCTAGGAGACACCACTCTCCAAGAAGTAATAAATGGTGTGTTGATGATGAACTCCTTGCTCTTGTGCTTCAAATGATAGTCTCCCCAACACTCAACTCTCTCTCACAGGATTTGGCTTTGGTGGAAAGAATATTTGAGTGGAAAGCAACTTGGGGAAGGCTAGAGATCAAGATTCTTATGGTTGGAATGGAATATCTTGGCCTCAACACATGAGTAGGTATTTCTCTCTCAGAAATAGGATGCTGGAAGTGTAGGCTTGTTCTGATGGCTCTCTCCACGAATGAAGAGGAGGTGGAGGGGTATATATAGCCTCCACACAAAATCTAACCTCACACACAATTTACCAAACTCGGTGGGACCGAATCATCAGACTCGGTCGGACTGATTTAGTAAACCTAGTGACCGTTAGGGTTTCCGGTGGGACCGATATGCAACTCGGTAGGACCGATATGGTTAGGGTTAGGGCATATCATAATCTCGGTGAGACCGATTACACAAACTCGGTGAGACCGATTTTGGTAATTAGCTAACGGAGAGTTGGTCAGCAAACTCGGTGGGACCGATTACTCAAACTCGGTGGGACCGATTTTGGTAATAAGTTAACCAGAGAGTTTGCATTGTAATCTCGGTAGTTCCGATTACACAGACTCGGTGAGACCGATTCTGGTAATGGACATACACAGAGAGATTACAATCCCATCTAGGAGAGACCGAGATCCCTATCGGTGAAACCGATTTGCCTAGGGTTTGTGGCAGTGGCTATGACATCTGAACTCGGTGGCGCCGGATAGAAAGAACCGGTAGGGCCGAGTTTGACTTTTGGTTTAGGTCATATGAGTGGAAGTGGGAAAGTAGTCGAGGGTTTTGGAGCATATCACTAAGCACATGAAGCAAGAGGCTCATTAAGCAACACATCATCCCTCCTTGATAGTATTGGCTTTTCCTATAGACTCAATGTGATCTTGGATCACTGAAATGTAAAATGAAGAGTCTTGAGCTTGAAGCTTGAGCCAATCCTTTGTCCTTAGCATCTTGAAGGAGTTCCCACATCCTTTAGTCCATGCCACTCCATTGTTGAACTTATCTGAAACATACTAGATAAAAGTGTTAGTCCAACAAGAGATATGTTGACATTAATTACCAAAACCACCTAGGGAGCACTTGTGCTTTCAGACGGCATACTAAGCAAGCTTCTCCTCGTTCTGCAAGTTGACGGGACACATCAAAAGTACTCCAGTGTATAGAGCCTTGCCTCTAAGGTAGGCCCCACATGGTTTGCCTCTTTTTTTAATTTATCATAACGCGTCAAGTCGCAATTTGTTTGTTCACCCGTGGTAGATGATCCTCCCTCCACCAAGTGGACAACCAAGACGTGCCAAATTACCACGTGGTCTGCCTTTTTCGTACAGAAATGAGCTCCACCGTGTACCCCGCGCGGGTGTGGTTGGGAAAGAGACAGGAGTACGTGCGCCGTGCATGCACCTCTTCTCTTCGTGCACGTCCCCCACCTACGTGGGTGTGTGTGAGAGAGATACAAACCTAGACATAATGTGTCGTCCATCCCCATGCCTCCGCCCAGTCCGACCACCAGTCACCACCACGCCCCACTCCTCCTCACCTTATCTCTCATCTTTCTCCCTCCATTTTTATATACAAGGGGCCACTATCAAAATTACAATTTGCAGATATACAAGGCCACTAACATTAATCGATGCAATATTAATGGTGTTTGCCTCCTGGTACTAGCAAAGGAGGACATTAATTATCCCTTGCATGCATGTGGGAGTTTGTAAAAAATGCATCTTGATGTTCCGTGCAATGCACGGGCATCTTGCTAGTCCATGAAAACAACACATGGCAAAATTCCACGGCGAACGAGGGATTTGAATCTGTTGGGAGGGTTGTTTGGATCTTGCCGGGGGTAGCCAAAATATTGGCGACCCTTTTGTCCACCGGTGCCTTTGCCACTGATGAACGAGGAATGGCTCGGGTGCTCATGCTATCATGCATCCTTCAGCGCGCATGTTGGAGATGAGCTCGCACGAGCTGTGTTTTTTTGTCCCACAACGCCGCCCGAGCCGCCCGCAGACCGACCGGCGACCCGCAAATTACGCCATCCAACCATAGCCGTACATTATGACAACAACTCAACCAACTGGACGAAATTCATGCAAACACGTAGACAAACTGATATTTCAGATAAACAACGACGCAAATCATATAAAATACTGGATTTTCATACAAACATGACGGATTTCATTACATTCAAATGAACTACGCGGTGCTAGTTCTGGATAGCACAGGTATATAATACCTGGCCTAAATGGTCGCCTGCCGATCGATTTGTGTTCCTCATGTCCGCAAAGACGATCACCGGACTGCCGGGAGCCCCGGAGGTATATGCTTCAGCGCAAAGGACGGCTCACTTCCCCACTGCCCAACTGATATCATTGGCTGGTGCCGAAGATGATGGTGGTCGGCACCGGTTCGAGTTCATCACCGGCCACTACTTCACCATGGCCGGCACCGGCTCGAGTTCATCCTAACATTCCCCTCTTTCGTGGAGCCCATGCGGGGTCGATGAAGGTCCTCGCAACGAAAGGACCCGGCAAGACACCTGCTGTGTACGCCGGCGTCGCCTCCGCGGTGGCCTTCATGGGACCCAAGCGGCGGCGGCCTCCCGTGTTCTACTTATCCTCGATGATGGCGGCGGACGCGGAGGCGCAGGCCACCGACTCGTCGCTCTCCGCGCACCCGGCTTCTGTCGCTGCTTGCATGGTGCGGCCGCCGGCATGGGAGTCTCGGCCATAGAAACGGGAGACGCGGTACGAGGCGGCGGCGTGGACGGCAGCAACGACGCCCGTGCGCCGCTCCTCGTCGAGCTGGCCTGGAGCGGCGAGTTGCTGAACCGCTGACGGCTTGGGGCGGCAAGCCCGCTCCGTCGAGGGGAGGGAGGTGGATTAGCAAGCTGCATAGCTCGTATCCGGCGGGCTACCCAGCCGGCTTGGATGCGGAATAATTACTCTTCGTAAGCCATTGTAAGAGTGGACAAAATGGTGGAGGAGATAGGGGAGCGGCAGAGGTGTGCGATTCTTGGCCGGCGTTTGGCCTCGTTTAAATAGGAGATTAAATAGAAGGCGAACGGGAGGAGCTCGGTCGGTGTTGCATTTAACGCCGGCCCGGTCATGAACGGACGTGTTTCTAGAGTGGGTTTCTCGGCTTCCACACGGGCGGGTTTCATGGAGGCGTTTGAATGCGGCACGGACGCGTGTTCAGCCGAGCGTGCCGCGAGTGGCACCCTCGACTCTGACCTAGCACACCGCGCCGTTCTTCCACTGACGTGTGGGCTCTTTGGGTGCATGGTCTGCATGTTAGTGACCCAACGCAGGCAGCGCACAGCAGAGGAACCTTTGGTGGGCCAGGGTGGTCAGAAGTGGGCATATCATAAACCAATGATTGTTCATTGAGTGTGACATCATCTTTTTCATGTAGATAAGCCTACTATGTTGATAGCCCGTTCGATGCGTTGTGACTCATAAATATTGCTGCAAACATCAATGTTCTTCTTATCACAGATAAGATTGATTAATACCCGTAACAATCCATGTCCTTAACAAAGGGTGCATGCACGTATAGGTTGAGCGTGTGTCTTGCGTGCGTGTCTTTGTGTGCATGGTGGCGTCGCAGTGTTGTGTGCATGCAAAGTGCGTTTGATGTTGCATGCATGGGTGCGTACGTGCGTGTGTTCGTGAGTGCATGTGTACGTGTCAGTGTTGCACGCCAGCATGCGTGCGTGTGTACGTGTCAGTGTTGCACGCCTACATGCGTGCGTGTCTTGTGTGCGTGCATGTGTACGTGCGGGGTGAGGCTACACGTCAGTCGACTGACTTTTTCATCTCTGGTCATTAGATTTTCCAGCCGTTGGATACGAAATCAAGGGCCTCCAGTTTATCATCAAACTCCACCCCCCGTGAGCCGCCAGCCACCACCGGCCGAACCGCCATCCCCCGCCGCCCGCGGCCGGCCCGCCCTCCCTGAAACCACTCCCCACCACCGGTCCGCCGCGACCGCCATCCCTCTAGCCCCCGCCGAGCTTTTCTCGAGGATCCCCACCCACCCGCCCAATGAACGCCCCAACCGTCGGTGATCGCCAACCAGAGGTCTCACGACTTCGAATACCCACCGACCACTAATTTATTACCATTTACATCCTTCATATCTGTGACGTGGGTGGGCCCTATGGTAATGTGCGCTGCTGAATGTGGACCGTTTGACTGGTCAATTGATCGTGTTATCAACAAATTACGGAGCTATATGGTGAGCCAGTGACCGTATGATCACCCTAAAATGTACTCCTATTTTATTAACATAGTACAGACTCAAACTACCATTTCTTTCTTTAATATACGGGCTGAAAGGTGGGCCCCATGGTTACGCGCCCCAATGGTGCAATACTAGTTGCGCCGCGTGGAACGTTTGACTGGTCAATTGATTGTGTCATCAACAAAATACGGAGTTGTACGGGTGATCTACTGACCGTATAATCATGATATGTATTTGTTTAACACAGTACAGATGCAAGGGCTCATATATACGCACAAGCACTCACCGCTATAAGCGCACACACACGAACCCTACCCAGGGTGCACCTTCGAGAGAGTGGGGCAGCATATATGATCTTGAGATTTTACGAAGTCACCATAGGTGCCTCGTAGTCGAGTGGAACGTCTTCTCCCACTGAACATACATCGCCGGAAAATACTGAAATTAACACAAGATAAATGCAAGCACTGGGACTTTAACCTTGGTGGGCTCGAGAAACCACTGTCCTCTAACCATCCAACCACATGTTGGTTAGCACGACAAAATGTATGTGGTGACCGTGATGAGCTTATTTTGAAGTCCAGTGACCATATCGTGCTTTCGCTTCAAATACAATGACCATAAGTGTCGCCAACAAAATCTGAGCACGCATCAAATGCAAAGTCCATCGGTGTCATCAACAAAATATGGAGACGACGTGAGCTAGATATTGTTGTACCATTGTATATGCTTATTTTCTTAGTGGCCGATTGCGTGTGTGGTGTGGTGGGCACATCATTTCTAGTTGTGGTGGGTCAACATGAAGACTCATGGGTCGGTTCCATCCTGCACCACATATAGGTTGGACCGAGACGTGTTATACAAAGACCCATGTGGAGGACTCGGCGTACAACACGAAGCTAACAGAGTTGCGGAGGACTCTATCCCCACTGTTGATAAGCCGACTATATATGATTTGCAACCCTAGGCCCTTAGTATGTTATACAAGCTTGGGGGCTAGTTCGTCGATAGTATACACACACGCACAATGCTTGGTATTCACGTGTACTTTGTACACACCCCTATCACTAATATACTTGTACTGTGAGTAGGCTCTTTCTTCAACCGCAAGGGTCTGATCCGAACTAGGGTAAAACTTTGCCTCAGATTACCATCCAGCCTAACAGCCAGGATATCCTACCGAATGATATGATGAAATCATATCCGCCAACTACTAAGAGAGAGGTGTGCTGGGGGCAATGTGTAGAGAGGCCTAAAGACAATGTGCGTGCGGGAGACACGTAGGCACATATATGTGCGTATAGAGGGCTAGTAGAGACCGTGCATGTGTATATATGCATGTGAGAGAAATAGTGTTTTCCAACTGAGTTTAGTGAAAAGAGTGGTACATAGTAGTCAGAAAGAGAGAGAGAAACAGAGAGAGCATGTGCATGAGACACCCCGACACCACGAGAGAGATTGTGAGCATATGTGAAAGAGAAATGCCGATGCATATAAAGTGTGTGCACTTATGCGTTAGATAGAGAGATATATACCGCGTTTGTGAGAACGGGGCGAGGCATAGTGCATCTACGTGTAAAAGGCGGTTCTACGCATTAAATTAAAATATAAATGGCATTATTATTTTTGGACGAGATCATGAATTTTGCAAATTGCGTATGGACGAAAATCGGTCTATCAGACACCCATACTCTATTGAATTCTAGCATGTGCATGTGTTTATTTCATATTATCGATCCATAGAGTGAGAGCGGTTTGAAATACAGGCAATGGATGCTTTTGCAATTCATATATAAACATTAATTAGTGCACTCCATGTTGTTAGTGTGAAGCACTTTATACATTTGCCACTTGCATGGATACATTCCAAATTGCTAGCTACGAAATAGAATACATGTCGAATTCAACATAAAGGGGGCTTCGAAGATTCAAATTCATAGGAAGTGCATTCATCTATTTGAAGCCGAGATAATGGCATTTGTAAATCAGATGTAAAAGGGGGCATCAATCTTTGTTGTGAGTTTGAACATGCTATATATATTCATACGCATATCTAACTTTTTTGCAACCAAGGAGATTATATCTGGAACCATGCATGAACTGAGGTAAGTTGCATATTTTTTAATATATACTCGTGTAGAATGTATATTCAAATGTACCCCCTCCATTCCAAAATAATCGTAGCTTTAGGATTTTCAAGAGTAAAGATTTTTGAAGTTTGACAAATCCTAAAAGTTCAATTCAAGAGAACCAAAAACGTTAATGCTTCTGCTCCCAAATATTGAACGGAGCGCCAAATAGGCCTCTGGTCACCAAACCGTCTTGAGACTAATGTTTTGGTGGTAGGAAATTACTGTCCTGACTCTGGCCCGTGTAGCCTATCGGCCCAATGTCCAAAGGTCTAAACCGGGGTAGGTTTGTAGCTTCACGAAGACGCCAGTCTCAACCGCCTCCGAGAAGCATTCGTACGCCGTGGGCGCCTACCCATGCGCTCGGCCGAAATCTATCCCGCCCACAATTGGGACACCTGACATGACTATCCTACCCCCAACCCGCAATATGTCCGAAATTTTAGATGGGGGAAAAGTTTGTAACTTTCACCAAATTTCAAACAAGCACGTCTCAAACCGAAACATTGTTCCCCCTTAGTTCCTTGCCTCCCTCCGTTTCCCCATTCATACTCCGTGGGCGCGAAAACGCCCTCTCCACCAGCTGCGAAACCCCAGTCTCCTCCGTCCTCCACCCCATAGCGGCCAATCCACTGCCGCCCTTCTCCATCATGCCGGAGCCGGTACCCCGACGTCGTCGTCCAATGCAACCGCAACCGCAACGCCATCAAGGACTTAGCAGCAGAAGCCGAGGCAGAGCTGCATCCACGACGCCGATGCAGACATGCGCCGTACCAGAACCACTCCGACCATGACGTCCTGCGCCTCACTGCTGCGGCTCCACTGTCGCAACCGTCCACCGCACCGAAGTTGTTCCCGCTACGTAGTCGTTTGCCGACTCGGATCTGCTTCCCCACCGCCGACAGACGGCCTGTTGGGGAACGTAGTAATTTCAAAATTTTCCTACGATCACGCAAGACCATGGCGATGGCATAGCAACGAGAGGGGAGAGTGTTCGTCCACGTACCCTCGTAGACCGAAAGCGGAAGCGTTATAACAACGCGGTTGATGTAGTCGTACGTCTTCACGATCCGACCGATCCAAGCACCGAACGTACGGCCCCTCCGAGTTCTGCACACGTTCAGCTCGATGACGATCCCCGGACTCCGATCCAGCAAAGTGTCGGGGATGAGTTCCGTCAGCACGACGGCGTGGTGACGATGTTGATGTTCCACCGACGCAGGGCTTCGCCTAAGCTCCGCGACGATATGACTTCTCCGGCGCAGGGCTTCGCCTAAGCTCTACGACGATATGATCGAAGTGGAATATGGTGGAAGGGGGCACCGCACACGGCTAAGGAAAGATCCGTAGATCAACTTGTGTGTCTTGGGGTGCCCCCTGCCCCCGTATATAAAGGAGCCAAGGGGGGGTGGCCGGCCCTAGAGGAGTCCTACTCCCACCGGGAGTAGGACTCCCCCCCCCCCCTTCTCCTAGTTGGATTAGGATTGGGGAGGGGGAAAGGAGGAAGGGGCGCCGCCCCCCCTCTCCTTGTCCTATTCGGACTGGAAGGGGGAGGGGGGCGCGCAGCCCACCTGGCCGGCCCTTCTCCTTCTCCCTCAAGGCCCATGAGGGCCCATATACCCCCCGGGGAGTTTCGGTAACCCCCCGGTATTCCGGTAACTTCCTGTTTTCACTCGGAACCCTTCCGAAGTCCAAACATAGGCTTCCAATATATCAATCTTTATGTCTCGACCATTTCGAGACTCCTCGTCATGTCCGTGATCACATCCGGGACTCCGAACAAACTTCGATTGCATCAATACTTATAAACTCATAATGAACTGTCATCGAAGCGTTAAGCGTGCGGACCCTACGGGTTCGAGAACTATGTAGACATGACCTAGAACCATTCTCGGTCAATAACCAACAGCGGAACCTGGATGCCCATATTGGTTCCTACATATTCTACGAAGATCTTTATCGGTCAAACCGCATAACGACATACGTTGTTCCCTTTGTCATCGGTATGTTACTTACCCGAGATTCGATCGTCGGTATCCAATACCTAGTTCAATCTCGTTACCGGTAAGTCTCTTTACTCGCTCTGTAATACATCATCTCACAACTAACTCATTAGTTGTAATGCTTGCAAGGCTTAAGTGATGTGCATTACCGAGAAGGCACGAGATACCTCTCCGACAATCGGAGTGACAAAACCTAATCTCGAAATCGCCAACCCAACAAGTACCTTTGGAGACACCTGTAGTACTCCTTTATAATCACCCGATTACGTTGTGACGTTTGGTAGCACCAAAGTGTTCCTCCGGTAAACGGAGTTGCATAATCTCATAGTTATAGGAACATGTATGGGTCATGAAGAAAGCATTAACATACTAAGCGATCAAGTGTTAAGCTAACGGAATGGGTCATGTCAATCAGATCATTCTACTAATGATGTGACCTTGTTAATCAAATAACAACTCCTTGTTCATGGTTAGGAAACATAACCATCTTTGATTAACAAGCTAGTCAAGTAGAGGCATACTAGTGACATACTGTTTGTCTATATATTCACACATGTATTATGTTTCCGGTTAATACAATTCTAGCATGAATAATAAACATTTATCATGATATAAGGAAATAAATAATAACTTTATTATTGCCTCTAGGGCATATTTCCTTCAGTCTCCCACTTGCACTAGAGTCAATAATCTAGATTACAAAGTAATGATCCTTACACCCATGGAGTCTTGGTGCTGATCATGTTTTGCTCGTGGAAGAGGCTTAGTCAACGGGTCCGCAACATTCAGATCCGTATGTATTTTGCAAATCTCTATGTCTCCCACTTGGACTTGGTCCCGAATGGAATTGAAGCGTCTCTTGATGTGCTTGGTCCTCTTGTGAAATCTGGATTCCTTTGCCAAGGCAATTGCACCAAAGATTGTCACGAGAAGATTTTCATCGGTCCCGATGCACTAGGTATAACACCTAGATCGGAAATGAACTCTTTCATCCAGACTCCTTCATTTGCTGCTTCCAAGCAGCTATGTACTCCGCTTCACATGTAGATCCCGCCACGACGCTTTGTTTAGAACTGCACCAACCGACGGCTCCACCGTTTAATAAAAACACGTATCCGGTTTGCGATTTAGAATCGTGGGATCGGTGTCAAAGCTTGCATCGACGTAACCATTTACGACTAGCTCTTTGTCACCTCCATATCGAGAAACATATCCTTAGTCCTTTTCGGTATTTCGGGATGTTCTTGACCGCTGTCGAGTGATCCATTCTGGATTACTTTGGTACCTTCCTGCCAAGCTTATAGCTAAGCATACGTCAGTGCGGTACACAGCATTGCATACATGATAGAGCCTATGGCTGAAGCATAGGGAACATCTTTCATTTTCTCTCTATCTTCTGCTTGTGGTCGGGCATTGAGTCTTACTCAATCTTACACCTTGCAACACAGGCAAAAACCTTTCTTTGCGGATCCATTTTGAACTTTTTCAAAATTTTATCAAGGTATGTGCTTTGTGAAAGTCCAATTAAGCGTCTTGATCTATCTCTATAGATCTTGATGCCCAATATGTAAGCAGCTTCACCGAGGTCTTTCATTGAAAAACTTTTATTCAAGTATCCTTTTATGCCATCCAGAAATTCTATATCATTTCCAATTAATAATATGTCGTCCACATATAATATCGTAAATGCTTCTGAGCTCCCACTCACTTTCTTGTAAATACAGGCTTCTCCAAAAGTCTGTATAAACCCATATGCTTTGATCACACTATCAAAGCGTTTATTCCAACTCCGAGAGGCTTGCACGGACCATAAATTGATCGTTGGAGCTTGCACACTTTGTTAGCACCTTTTGGATCGACAAAACCTTCTGGTTGCATCATATACAACTCTTCTTCTAGAAATCCATTCAAGAATGCAGTTTTTACATCCATTTGCCAAATTTCATAATCATAAAATGCGGCAATTGCTAACATGATTCGGACAGACTTAAGCATCGCTTCTGGTGAGAAAGTCTCATCGTAGTCAACCCCTTGAACTTGTCGAAAACCTTTCGCAACAAGTCGAGCTTTGTAGACAGTTACATTACCATCGGCGTCTGTCTTCTTCTTAAAGATCCATTTATTTTCAATGGCTTGCCGATCATCGGGCAAGTCAACCAAAGTCCATACTTTGTTCTCATACATGGATCCCATCTCAGATTTCATGGCTTCCAGCCATTTTGCGGAATCTGGGCTCACCATCGCTTCTTCATAGTTTGTAGGTTCGCCATGGTCAAGTAACATGACTTCGAATAGGATTACCGTACCACTGCAGTGCGTATTTTATTCTGGTCGACTCCACGAGGTTCAAGAGTAACTTGATCTGAAGTTTCATGATCATCATCATTAGTTTCTCCACTAATTGGTGTAGTTGTCACAGGAACCATTTCTTGTGATGAACTACTTTCCAATAAGGAGCAGAATCTGATTATCTCATCAAGTTCTACTTTCCTCCCACTCACTTCTTTCGAGAGAAACTCTTTCTCTAGAAAGGATCCGAATTTAGCAACGAAAATCTTGCCTTCAGATCTGTGATAGAAGGTGTACCCATGATCTCCTTTGGGTATCCTATGAAGACACATTTTTCCGATTTGGGTTCGAGCTTATCTGGTTGAAGTTTCTTTACATAAGCATCGCAGCCCCAAACTTTAAGAAACGACAACTTTGGTTTCTTGCCAAACCACAGTTCATAAGGCGTCGTCTCAACGGATTTTGACGGTGTCCTATTTAACGTGAATGCGGCCGTCTCTAAAGCATAACCCCAAAGCGATAGCGGTAAATCGGAAATAGACATCATAGATCGCACCATATCTAGTAAAGTACGATTCTGACGTTCGGACACACCATTTCTCCGTGGTGTTCCGGTGGCGTGAGTTGCTAAACTATTCCACATTGTTTCAAATGTAAACCAAACTCGTAACTCAAATATTCTCCTCCACGATCAGATCGTAGGAATTTTATTTTCTTGTTACGATGATTTTCCACTTCACTCTGAAATTCTTTGAACTTTTCAAATGTTTCAGATTTGTGTTTCATTAAGTAGATATACCCATATCTGCTCAAATCATCTGTGAAGGTGAGAAAATAACGATACCCTTGGCGTGCCTCAACATTCATTGGACCACAAACATCGGTATGTATGATTTCCAATAAATCTGTTGCTCGCTCCATAGTTCCGAGAACGGCGTTTTGTCATCTTGCCCATGAGGCACGGTTCGCAAGTACCAAGTAATTCATAATCAAGTGATTCGAAGCCCATCAAGATGGAGTTTCTTCATGCGTTTTACACCGATATGACCTAAACGGCAAAGGCCACAAATAAGTTGCACTATCATTATCAACTCTGCATCTTTTGGCTTCAACATTATGAATATGTGTATCACTACTGCCGAGATTCAACAAGAATAGACCATTCTTCAAGGGTGCATGACCATAAAAGATATTACTCATATAAATAGAACAACCATTATTCTCTCGATTTAAATGAATAACCGTCTCGCATTAAACAAGATCCAGATATAATGTTCATGCTCAACGCTGGCACCAAATAACAATTATTTAGGTCTAAAACTAATCCCGAAGGTAGATGTAGAGGTAGCGTGTCGATCGCGATCACATCGACTTTGGAACCATTTCCAACGCGCATCGTCACCTCGTCCTTAGCCAATCTTCGCTTAATCCGTAGTTCCTGCTTCGAGTTGCAAATATTGGCAATGTAACCAAAGATCAAATACCTGTGTACTCTGCGAGTATTAGTAAGGTACACATCAATAACATGTATATCACATATACCTTTGTTCACCTTGCCATCCTTTTTATCCGCCAAATACTTGGGGCAGTTCCGCTTCCAAAGGTGTCGATGCGCTTGCAATAAAACACTCAGTTTCAGGCTTAGGTCCAGACTTGGGTTTCTTCTCTTGATCAACAACTTTCTTGCTGTTCTTTTGAAGTTTCCTTCTTCTTCCCTTTGCCCTTGTTCTTGAAACTAGTGGTCTTGTTGATCATCAACACTTGATGCTCTTTCTTGATTTCTACCTCCGCAGCTTTTTAGCATCGCCAAGAGCTCAGGAATTGTCTTAGTCATCCCTTGCATATTATAGTTCATCACGAAGCTCTTGTAGCTTGGTGGCGATGATTGGAGAATTACATCAATGACACTATCATCCGGAAGATTAACTCCCAGCTGAATTAAGTGATTGTTATACCGGACATTACGAGTATGTGCTCACCGACAGTAACTATTCTCCTCCATCTTGCAGCTATAGAACTTGTTGGAGACTTCATATCTCTCAATCCGGGCATTTGCTTGAAATATTAACTTCAACTCCTGGAACATCTCATATGCTCCATGACGTTCAAAACGTCGTTGAAGACCCGGTTCTAAGCCGTAAAGCATGGCACCTTGAACTATAGAGTAGTCATCGGCTCGCTTTGCAGACGTTCATAACTTCGGCTCAAGATCTGCAGCAGGCCTGTCACCCAGCCGGTGCTTCCAGGGCGTAATTTTTACAGGCAGCAATGAGGATAATCCTCAAGTTACGGACCCAGTCCGTGTAATTGCTACCATCATCTTTCAACTTTGCTTTCTCAAGGAACGCATTAAAATTCAACGGAACAACAAAGACGAGCCATCTATCTACACCAAACATAGACAAGCAAAATACTATCGTGTACTAAGTTCATGATAAATTTAAGTTTGATTAATCATATTAAAAACCTCCCACTTAGACAGACATCTCTCTAGTCATCTAAGTGATCACGTGATCCAAATCAACTAAACCATGTCCGATCATCACGTGAGATGGAGTAGTTTCAATAGTGAACATCACTATGTTGATCATATCTACTATATGATTCACGCTCGACCTTTCGGTCTCTGTGTTCCGAGGCCATATACATTATATGCTAGGCTCGTCAAGTTTAACTTGAGTATTCTGCGTGCAACTGTTTTGCACCCGTTGTATTTGAACGTAGAGCCTATCACACCCGATCATCACGTGGTGTCTCAAAGCACGAAGAACTTTCGCAATGGTGCATACTCGGGAGAACACTTCTTGATAATTTTTAGTGAGAGATCATCTTATAATGCTACCGTCAATCAAAGCAAGATAAGATGCATAAAGGATAAACATCACATGCAATCAATATAAGTGATATGATATGGTCATCATCGTCTTGTGCTTGTGATCTCCATCGCCGAAGCACCGTCATGATCACCATCGTCACCGGCGCGACACCTTGATCTCCATCTTAGCATCGTTGTCGTCTCGCCAATCTTATGCTTCCACGACTATCACTACCGCTTAGTAATAAAGTAAAGCATTACATCGCGATTGCATTTCATACAATAAAGCGACAACCATATGGCTCCTGCCAGTTGCCGATAACTCGGTTACAAAACATGATCATCTCATACAATAAAATATAGCATCACGTCTTGACCATATCACATCACAACATGCCCTGCAAAAACAAGTTAGACGTCCTCTACTTTGTTGTTGCAAGTTTTACGTGGCTGCTACGGGCTGAGCAAGAACCGTTCTTACCTACGCATCAAAACCACAATGATAGTTTGTCAAATAGACTGCTTTTAACCTTCTCAAGGACCGGGCGTAGCCACACTCGGTTCAACTAAAGTTGGAGAGACAGTCTTCCGCAAGCCATCTATGTGCAAAGCACGCCGAGGGAACCGGTCTCGCGTAAGCGTCTGCGTAAGGTTGGTCCGGATCGTCTCGGCCCAACAATACCGCTGAACCAAAGTATGACATCTGGTAGGCAGTATGACTTGTATCGTCCACAACTCACTTGTGTTCTACTCGTGCATATGACATCTACGCATAAAACCAGGCTCGGATGCCACTGTTGGGGAACGCAGTAATTTCAAAAATTTTCCTACGATCACGCAAGACCATGGTGATGGCATAGCAACGAGAGGGAAGAGTGTTCGTCCACGTACCCTCGTAGACCGAAAGCGGAAGCGTTATAACAACGCGGTTGATGTAGTCGCACGCGTCTTCACGATCCGACCGATCCAAGCACCGAACGTCACGGCACCTCCGGAGTTACGCACACGTTCAGCTCGATGACGATCCCGGACTCCGATCCAGCAAAGTGTCGGGATGAGTTCCACAAAGACGACGGCGTGGTGACGATGTTGATGCTCCACCGACGCAGGGCTTCGCCTTAAGCTCCGCTGACGATATGACTTCTCCGGCAGGCTTCGCCTAAGCTCTACGACGATATGACCAAGTGGAATATGGTGGAAGGGGCACCGCACACGGCTAAGGAAAGATTCAGTAGATCAACTTGTGTGTCTTGGGGTGCCCCTGCCCCGTATATAAAGGAGCCAAGGGGGTGGCGGCCCTAGAGGAGGCGCACTAAGGAGGAGTCCTACTCCCACCGGAGTAGGACTCCCCCTTCTCCTAGTTGGATTAGGATTGGGGAGGGGAAAGGAGGAAGGGCGCCGCCTCTCCTTGTCCTATTCGGACTGGAAGGGGAGGGGCGCGCAGCCCACCTGGCCGGCCCTTCTCCTTCTCCCTCAAGGCCCATGAGGGCCCATATACCCCGGGGTTCCGGTAACCCGGTGTTCCTAACTTCTGTTTTCACTCGGAACCCTTCCAAGTCCAAACATAGGCTTCCAATATAT
This sequence comes from Aegilops bicornis, assembly GCA_021605145.1. Lineage (NCBI taxonomy): Eukaryota > Viridiplantae > Streptophyta > Magnoliopsida > Poales > Poaceae > Aegilops > Aegilops bicornis. The sequence continues at coordinate 580,507,862 of CM038672.1, forward strand.
CAATCTTTATGTCTCGACCATTTCGAGACTCCTCGTCATGTCCGTGATCACATCCGGGACTCAACAAACTTCGTGCATCAATACTTATAAACTCATAATGAACTGTCATCAAACGTTAAGCGTGCGGACCCTACGGGTTCGAGAACTATGTAGACATGACCTAGAACCATTCTCGGTCAATAACCAACAGCGGAACCTGGATGCCCATATTGGTTCCTACATATTCTCTGAAGATCTTTATCGGTCAAACCGCATAACGACATCGTTGTTCCCTTTGTCATCGGTATGTTACTTACCCGAGATTCGATCGTCGGTATCCAATACCTAGTTCAATCTCGTTATCGTAAGTCTCTTTACTCGCTCTGTAATACATCATCTCACAACTAATTCATTAGTTGTAATGCTTGCAAGGCTTAAGTGATGTGCATTACCGAGAAGGCACGAGATACCTCTCCGAGCAATCGGAGTGACAAAACCTAATCTCGAAATACGCCAACCCAACAAGTACCTTTGGAGACACCTGTAGTACTCCTTTATAATCACCCATTCACGTTGTAGACGTTTGGTAGCACCAAAGTGTTCCTCCGTAAACGGAGTTGCATAATCTCATAGTTATAGGAACATGTATGGGTCATGAAGAAAGCATTAACATACTAAGCGATCAAGTGTTAAGCTAACGGAATGGGTCATGTCAATCAGATCATTCTACTAATGATGTGACCTTGTTAATCAAATAACAACTCCTTGTTCATGGTTAGGAAACATAACCATCTTTGATTAACAAGCTAGTCAACTAGAGGCATACTAGTGACATACTGTTTGTCTATATATTCACACATGTATTATGTTTCCGGTTAATACAATTCTAGCATGAATAATAAACATTTATCATGATATAAGGAAATAAATAATAACTTTATTATTGCCTCTAGGGCATATTTCCTTCACGGCCACCGCACCACACTCAACAACTTGGCCATGGGTTCGTCCAAGGCTGCACCGTCCTCCACAACTTCTGGTTTCCGGCGAACAACAAGAAGATCGTCGGAAAAACAGAAGGAGGACACAACACTTCCAATGAAAAGATGTACTCCTCTTCCCTTATTAGGTACCAAATCTTACGTCTCCGCTCACACCGTATTCATCCCACGAAAGAAACTAGTTGAGCGCTTCTTACTGCATCTTCTTCGTGATACTAAATGCACAAAGTTTCCTCCCTTTTACTATTTCACCTTTGCTAGAGGTCAGTAGCCCGCCTGGATTTCAATTCAGGGTCAGTCGAACCGCAATTAAAGGAAGCAGCACTTGCTTAGGCACGCGGAGCACCTAGTCCGCCTGTTCCCCGGGGAAGCGGCGCATCGGTGTCTATCATAGGGGTGTGGGGCGCAGGAGCTGCTTGCGCCCGATCTGGAGGTCGGCAGGGCTTGAATGGATGGCCGGGGGGGCGGTGCCAAGCACGGCGGTGCGGTGAGGTCGAGGGGAGGGCGCAGGCAGGGGAGGAATACTGGGCCGGTGGTCGCTGGCGTTTCGAGGAAGATCGTCAACACTTATCGGGCCGGAGGTAGATGAAGGCGATCTGCCCGTTCTTTGTACATCGAACGGTGCGTAAAAATGGACTGGCCTATTTGCTTTCAGTCGACTGTTATTTTCATAGAATCATGTAGTAATTTAGTGTGCCATGCATGTTGTAGAGCTATCATATGTCTCCCGTCATTTATTTCTCACCGACCTGCTATCTGTTACCTTTACAATGTACTAATTGTGCACACACTTCACCCATACTCACACTATTGTTTTTTATGCATGGGTATTTCAGACTCGACGAGTGTTGATGAATGCAAAAAGAAAAGATGAAGTCGCTCGGTGCAATTGAAGATAAGCACTAGGCGTTTGATGCTCTAATGTGTGCGATGTCGCAGTTGGAGACAAGAAACGTAGCTCTGCGATTGATGATCTCAATTGCCACACACAACCATCCTGTGTGCTTGCTTTAACTTCGCGCTGTCAAATGTGGTTGCATGTTGCATATGGTGTCTAGCTTGTATTGCTTCCAATTTGGTTAAATTGCATCTGCTTACTTCACACATTATACCTTTGATAATGACATGCCTTCCTGTTTTTGATACATACTACATATGTCTATTAACCATGTTCGTACATCAAACTAATGCTCTTTTGTATCCCTCGTCAATCACTTATGATGAGACAGCCACCCGAGTGGGTTACTGTGAGACGCCCTACTCGTTTAAAGAGTGCAGTGTCATCCTCCCCACATGATTCTCAAGAAACAGCAAGGCTAAATGAAGATAGTCAACGTAGCTCTCTAGTTGATCACCACAATTCCCCGACACCACCATCGCAGGTGCTTGCTCTTACTTGGCAGTGTGATATGTGGTTGCATGTTGCATATGGTGTCTACCTTGTAATGCTTATAATTAGGGTAAATTGCATCTGCTTAGTTAACACATTATACCTGTTAATATGACATGCCTTCCTGTTTTTGGTACATACTACGTCTTTCTATTAACCATGTTCTTACATTAAACTATTTTTCTTGTGTATCCCTCATCAATGCTCCTAATTTGTTAAATTGCATCTCCTTAGCTTACACATTATACATGTGAATATGACACGCCTTCCTGTTTTCGGTACATACTACATCTGCCTATCACACCATGTTCTTACATCAAACCATCGTTCTTGTGTATCCTGCGTCTATCGCTTATGATGAGACAAATACGCGTGGGTTAATATGAGACGCAATACTCTTATAAAGAATGCAATTTCATCCTCTCCACATGATTCTCAAGAAACAGCAAGCCTAAATGAAGATATTGAACGTAGCTCGGTACCTGAATACCGCACTTCCCCTACACCACCATCACAGGTGCTTGCTCTAACTTCGCAGTGTGATTTGTGGTTGCATGTTCCATACGGTGTCTAGCTTGTAATGCTTCTAATTAAGGTAAATTGCATCTGCTTAGTTTACACACTATACCTGTGAATATGACATGCCTTCCTATTTTTGGTACACACTACATCTATGTGTTAACCTTGTTCTTACATAAAACTACCTCCCTTCTGTATCCTGCATCAATCACTTACGATGAGTCACCTTTATTCATTGCATATTGCATATTATTTCTAGCCTGTTGCCATGTATTGCTTCTAATTTGGTCAAATACATTTGTTAGGGCAGCCTTTTAATTTGGCAGAGTGATATTGGTTTCATCTTTCATATGGTTTCTAGCTTGCATCGATTCTAACAAGTTCAAGCACCTTGTGCTTAGTTTACACTTTATACATCATACATGTCAATATGTCACACCGTCCTATTTTTCATACATATTCCATCCTCCTATCATGCGGCTGCCTTACATGAAAGTAGTGTTCACAAGATCATGCATCAATGAGTTCTGAAGAGCAAATTGTATTCCTTTTTCTTGTGGGTTTGACTTGACAAGGCAAAATCAAGAAAGAGGAAGGAAAAGAGTAAGGAAGGCGATGATGGTGATCCTCTGCAGCAATGTAAACGGAGCATCTGTACCGATTCTCCTTGTACTGATAGTGCATTACAAGGTCCAAGTCTCCGCTCCCCTACTCCACCATCCAAGGTGCTTGCTCTAACTTGGCAATGTGATATCTGGTTGCATGTTGCATATGGTGCCTAGCTTGTGTTGCTCCTAATTAGTGTAAACTGCATCTGCTTAGCTTACACATGATACATGTGAATATGACACGCTTTCCTGTTTTTGGTACATACTATATCTATCTATCACACCATGTTTTTACATGAAACTAATCTTCTTGTGTATCCTGCATGAGTCACTTATGATGGGACACCTTTAAGTTGGCAGTGTGATATTGGTTTGCGTCTTGAATATGATTTCTAGCATGTATTGCTTCTAGTTTGATGAACGCCACCTATGACGAGACAGTTTTAACTTGGCAGAGTGATATTGATTGCACCTTCCATATGTTGTCTTGCAGTGTTTCTAATTTGTTGAAGTGCCTTCTGCTTAGTTACCATATCATAGGTGTAAATATGTCAAGCCGTCCATTTTTTCGTACATATTCCATCCTCGTATCATGACTTTGCCTTTCATCAGAGTAGTGTTCACAAGATCATGCATGAATGAGTTACGAAGAGCAAATGATATTCCTTTTTCTTGTCGGTATGACCTCACAATGCAAAATCAATAAAGCTGAAGGAAATTGGCAAGGCATTGGATGATGGTGGTCCTTCCGAGCAAGCTGAAGCGGAGGTTCTCTCTGATTCTACTCCGCCATCCTCCCAACAAGATTCGCAAGACAACGCAAGGCTAGGCAGTCAATGTAGCTGTGTAGATGATGAGCACATCTCCCCTACTCCACCATCACAGGTGCCTGCTCTAACTTGGCACTATTGTATGTGGTTGCATGTTGCATTATGATGTCTAGATTGTATTGCTTCTAACTTTGTTGAATTGCATCCGCTTACTTTACACATAATGCACTGTGAATATGACATGTGTTCCTGTTTCTACATCGATCGCTATTCTTGCATATCCCGCATCAGTCACTTATGATAAGGCACCTTTAAGTCGCCACTGTGATATTGGTTGTGTCTTGCATATGATTTCTAGCATGTCTTGCTTCTAATTTGTTGAAACGCCATACAGCTTTGAACTTGGTAGAGTGATATTGGTTGCATCTTTCATATGGTGTGTAGCTTGCGTGCTTCTAATTTGTTGAAATGCCTTACCTTAGTTACCACATCATAGGTGTGAATATGTCACACCATCCTGTTTTGCATACATATTCCATCCTTGCATCATGTGTTTGCCTTTCATCCGAGTAGTGTTCGTCAGTATCATGCATGAATGAGTTCTGAAGAGCGAATTTTATTCCTTTTTCTTATCAGTTTGACTTCACGATGCAAAATCATTACAATTTGAAGGAAATTAGTCCAGCGATGGATGATGGTGGTCCTCGAGCAACTCAAATAGGGGGTCTCTACTGATTCTACTCCGCCATCCTCCCAACAAGATTCGCAAGACAACACAAGGCTGGACCAGTCAACATAGTTGTGTAGATGATGAGCACATCTCCCTACTCCACCATCATAGGTGCTTGCTCTAACTTGACACTATTATATGTGGTTGCATGTTGCGTATGATGTCTAGCTTGTATTGCTTCTAACTTGAATTGCATCTGCTTACTTTACACATAATGCATGTGAATATGACATGTGTTCCTTTTTCTAGAACATACGTGTACATGATGAGCACATCTCCCCTACTCCACCATCACAGGTGCTTGCTCTTACTTGGAACTGTTATACGTGGTTGCGTTTTCCATATTATGTCTAGTTTGTATTGCTTCTGATTATGTTGAATTGCATATGCGTAGCTTACAACTTACACCTGCAATGATCACTTACCCATAAGACACATTTAACTTGGGACTGTGATGTAGGTTGCATCTTGCATTGTCTTCTAGCTTGTCTTGCTTCTAATTTCTTGAAATGTCACTTCTGACGAGACACTTCTTACCGATAGAGTGATATTGGTTGCATGTTCATATGGTGCCTAGCTTTCATTTCTTCTAATTTTGTTGAAATGCCTTCCGCTTCTTGTTTTCATACATACTCCATCCTCCTATAAATGACGTGTGAATATGAAACGCTGTCTTTTTGTATGTATTCCATCCTCCTATCATGCGCTTGCCTTACATCAAAGTAGTGTTAAATACGTATCATGCATCAACCAGTTATGCAGAGCTAATTTATTCATCTTCTTGTGGTTTGACTTCATAAGGCAATATCAGAAAATAGGAAGGAAAATAGTAAGTTAGGGGATGTTGGTGGTCCTCCGCACCGACACAAACAGAGACTCTCTAGATTTGCCACTGCCATCGCTAATGAAGTTGAAGTCCCAAGTCTACATGATGAGTTCATCTCCCGTACTCCACCATCGCAGGTGCTTGCTCTAAGTTGAGAGTGTGATAATTGGTTTCATGTTGCATAAGTTGTCTAGCCTGTATTTGTTCTATTTTGATTAAATTGCACCTGCTGAGTTTATACGTTATACATGTGCATATGACATGGCTTTCTGTGTCTAGAATACACTACATCTATCTATCATACCACGTTCTTACATCAAAGTACTGCTGTTGTGTATCCAGCATTAGGCACTCATGATTGGACGCTTTTAACATGGCAGTTTGATAGTGGTTGCATCTTGCATTCATTTCTACGTTCTACTGCTTCTAATTTTTCGAATTGCCACTTATGACAAGACACTTTTAACTTGGCAGAGTAATATTGGTTGCATCTTTCATATGGTGTCTAGCTTGCATTAGTTCTATTTTCTTGAAAATCCTTCTGCTTAGTTTGCACATCGTTCTTTGTGAATATGTCATGTCGTCTGTTTTCTTACATATTCCATCCTCATACGGTTGTCTTACATCAAAGTATTTCTAGTATGTATCATGCATCAATGAGTTACGAAGAGTGATTTTATTCTTTTGTGTTGTGGGTACAACTTGACATGGCAAAGTCAAAAATAGCAAGGAAAATAATATAGTAGGGAGTGTTGTTACTTGTCGGGTGAAGCGGAAAAGGTTCTGCCGTCGAGATCTTTGCCGATACTTATAGTGCGATAGAAGGTCCAAGTCCACCGGCTAAATCTACAAACACAGTATCACCTACTCCACCAGTGCACATCCGCTTCAACTGTACCGACATCTCAACTAGTTACTCGTTCGTTTGCTCGGGCGGCGGTTCCCAAGCTGCCTTCACACCTAACACTACTTCCGAAGAACTGCTGACACAACAGGACTTGGCAAGATTAGATGAACCTCATGAGCATCAACACCAAGACGGTACCTGACCGAGTCAAGTTGTAGTTGCATGCTCCTTTATATGTACTCTAACAGTTTGATGTACACTAACACTTTCCATATTCGTTGTTGAACTAGCACCATGGCACAAGCGGAAACAGACATCAGTGATAATGCTTGACAGATTAACAAAATCTAAAGGAGGAAGAATGGAGATCCATTTTGAGGCAGGTTTAAAAATGCCACGTGATGCTACAGAGTTAGCCAAGTTAGTATCAGAGGCAGCCGTTGCCGTTAGGTGTCATGCACGTATCCTCCCAACGTGGATCGATGACAGGAATGAGACCGACAATATCCAGTTTAACACCTTCCTTGACCATTTATCCGTAAGTAATGTTATTCATCGCAATTAGTAATATTGTCTTGCTATGTCCCATACTTTCTAGCTTTCTCCTAATAAGACTCACATTCTTTTTTCAACAAATGAGGTTCAAGTTGGATCCGAAAGATGATGCAACTAAACAAGCATGCACTCATGTTTTTTAGTCCGCTTTCATGACAAAGATCGGTACCACCTTAGAAAATCTCACTTTGAAGGCAAGGCTAATAATGAAATCGCCCAAACATCTCCAGTGGAATATATTACAGATGAAGACTGGACAGCCCTCGTTAAACACTGGTCTGATCCAAAGTATCAGGTAGGCTATATGTATGTGCCTTACAAGTGTATCTTCTTCTAGGCTAACTATTTGAAGAACAAAACCAACCATTCTAAAGTGAAATTCCAATACACAATAGGATCTCATAGCTATATTGCACACTGCGAGGCTCTTGTAAATAGCTGCTACTTCCTTCTTTTTTTGTGCCATATTATCGTATCTATATTGAATTGTTCCAAATATAGAGGAAAGCCCGTGCGGACCAAAAAGAACATGAACCGAATGTAGTGCAAATCTTCAAGGATTGCCACACCAGCAAGATGAAGGGCATGAGCACACCAGTTCAAGCCCCTGTTGTAAGTCCTTACTCCTCCTGCCTTGAACTGATTGGTATTGTGATGTGTTCATTTAACTACTTGGTTTGCAGCCAATGTCAGTTACTCTGTTCACTTTTATACACAGGTGTCTTAACGTATCATTTCACCTTACATGGTTTAAAACAGATGAAGGATATTCTTTTGGTCTTGATCTGTAATCTAGTTGTTATGTTCACGCATGCACACAATGATAAAATAGCCTGCTTTGTTTTATATCTGTTTACCCATGATATGAATGATGTCATACTATGGTCATCCTACTTTAAACCATGTCTCTTTATCCTTAGATGTCAGCGAATGTGAGGAAATAGACAATACAGTAGGCATGCTACATGGACATATGTTACGAAAGTGATTTTATTATGTAGTTGGCACTACAATACATGCTAATATATTACAAAGAGTTCACCAAAATAAGTTATGTATAAACGTTTAACATACTATGTTTTTTTTGTCTCATTAGTAACTTATCTGGTACACTAATCTACAAGTTCAAACTTTCAGGAAGCTATGGAACAAATGATTGAACAGCCACAACCACCTAAAGGTGACGAGGCTACTACAAGCACAATGTCACCTCTTGCTGCAGCAAGGCGTCAAGATCTCTCCACTAACAAAGGTGCAAAAAGCACCTTCTGCGTAATTACGGGTTGGTTGTCAAGGTAACCTCGTCCAAATCGCCCTCTTGAACAAAAATCTTCCTGCTAGACAGAGTGATATATTTGTGCTCCAGACACAAGTCCAATCCCTAATGGACGTTGTTTTGGAAACAAGAATAGTGGTTGAGAAATGTCGTCAAGATATGAATGGTTTTGAAACCAGACTATCAGACATTAAACCCGTTATTCAAGAGCAATGGCGGAAAAAAGGTGGAGATCGTCTTTGCTCCATCGATTCTACTGAAACATTAGCACTCAGGTCAAATGATCTGTGCTTCTATACATCTGATGGTGCTTTTATCTGGAAGGACTGTAAACTTTATGTTTAGGACTGGAATTTATTTTGTTGTGATACAACATTTATGATGCTGTCACAGGCTGCAGTAATTACGACGCTATTTTTGTATAGTGTAGGTTTATCTTAGTAATGTATTCGGCCGAAAGCTTCATAGGAGCCCAACATGCCAACATTCGTCGGGCCCATTCCGATTGGGCTAAAAACGATTACGGGCCGAAATTGGCATGTAGCCCACTAAAAATATCTGGGCCTAAATCAGCATAAGCTTTCATATTTTTCTGGTAGGCATGTGTCCATAATGGGCCTTTGACAGGCCTAAACATAATTTGGGCCCTCAGTAAAAATAGGCCGTTTACCGGTGTAAATATCTCGAGCCCATAAAAAACATGGGCCTTTAATAGACCGAAAGTGAGATTGGGCCCTGATAGTGCCAAATAACCCACTGGACTTAGCAGGCCGGAATGGTGGCCCATTTACGATGTGGGTCTTTGACAGGCCGAAATTCGGACGGGCCGTAAATGCGCCGACCTAATACACGGGCCTTTAACAGGCCGAAACTTCGGTCGGGCTAGATTATCGTCATTTTTATATGCGCCGTTAATGGGCCCGATATGACGTTGGGCCACAAATGGCCCATGGTTTACGCCCAGCGTTATCAGCCGAAAATGACAACAGGCCGAAAGTGGCCCAAAGCTATAGTGGGCCTCTAACAGGCCGAATGTCAGACATGGCCGAATATGACCCAAATCCTTCAAGGTCGTTTATGGGACGAAAGTTTTTGATGGCCTGTAAATGGGCCCAAATGAAGCCGGACCTTTAACAGGCCGGAAATACACCGGGCCGTAATTCGGCCCAATTACTTAGCAGACTGTTAACGGGCCAGAAGTGACCATGGGCCGCGTTGATGACAAGTTTAGGACAGGCCGTTGACGGGCCGATTTGACAGAGAATGTTGGGCCTTTAGCTGGGCCGGCCCATTATGGTCTGCAGAATCTTGTGGGCCTTTAGCTGGGCCGGCCCATTATGGTCCGCTAAATCTTATGGGCCTTCGTTTGGGCTGGCCCATTTAAACTTTGTGGGCCACTTTTGGGCCGGTCCACGTGTCAACATATCATAGGCCCATCTCGGCCATTGGATGAGTGACACCTGTGCCAACGCGGAGCTAACGCGTGGATCCGTCAGCCAATGAGAATTTTACACGTGGAAAATCGGCATTGGTCGTGGTTGTTAACGGGTTATCGGATCCAAAATCCGACCCAATAGCTTAACGGTGTTCCGTTACGATGGATGCACTTCTGTGACGCGCGATTTATCGTCATGGAAGTGGACACTTCCGTGATGATAATTTTGGTAATGTCATGGAACACTTCTACGACAGCACAGGTATGACTATCTTCATTCTGTCATAAATTTGTCATGGATATACATGCATGACAAAAAACGCGACCTACTATGACAGACACATATGATCATGGAAGTGTATTGTTTTTGTAGTGAACTCATCTGAAACCTTTCCGGTGTCCAAACATAGCCTTCCAATATATCGATCTTTACGTCTCAACCAATTCTAGACTCCTCGTCATGTCTGTGATCACATCCGGGACCCTGAACAACCTTCGGTACATCAAAACACATAAACTCATAATATCGATCATCATCAAACGTTAAGCGTGCGGTCCCTACGGGTTCGATAACTATGTAGACATGACCGAGACTCATCTCCGGTCAATAACCAATAGCAGAACCTGGATGCTCATATTGGTTCCTACATATTCTACGGAGATCTTTATCGGTCAAACCGCATAACAACATATGTTGTTCCCTCTGTCATCGGTATGTTTCCGAGATTCGATCGTAGGTATCTCAATACCTAGTTCAATATCGTTATCGGCAAGTCTCTTTACTCATTCTGTAATACTTCACCCCATAACTAACTCATTAGTCACATTGCTTGCAAGGCTTATAGTGATGAGCATTACCGAGTGGGCCCAGAGATACCTCTTCGATACACTGAGTGACAAATCCTAATCTCGATCTATGCCAACCCAACAAACACCATCGGAGACACCTGTAAAGCATTTTTATAATCACCCATTTACGTTGTGACGTTTGATAACACACAAAGTGTTCCTCCGGTATTCGGGAGTTGCATAATCTCATAGTCCGAGGAACATGTATAAGTCATGAAAAAAGCAGTAGCAATGAAACTGTAACGATCATAATGCTAAGCTAATGAATGGGTCTTATCCATCACATCATTCTCCTAATGATGTGATCCCGTTCATCAAATGACAACACATGTCTATGGCTGGGGAAACTTAACCATCTTTGGTTAACGAGCTAGTCAAGTAGAGGCATACTAGGGACACTTTGTTTTGTCTATGTATTCACACATGTATCAAGTTTCCGGCTAATACAATTCTAGCATGAACAATAAAAAATTATCATGATATAAGGAAATATAAAATAAAAAATTTATTATTGCCTCTAGGGCATATTTCCTTCACGGCGCCCCCCTTTCCTTCTCCCTCTCTCCCTCTCCTTCCTTACCCCTCTCTTCCCTTGTTGGAAACCTACTATGAATAGGATTCCTAGTAGGAATCCTATTTGGGGTGCGCCCCAGGAGGGTCGGCCGGCCTCCCCCTTGCTCCTTCATATACGGGGGCAGGGGGCACCGTAGGAAACACAAGTTGACAGTTGTCTTAGCCGTGTGTGTTGCCCCCTCCACAGATTTCCACCTCGGTCATAATGTTGCAGTGCTTAGGCGAAGCCTTGCGCCGGCAACTTCATCATCACCATCACCATGTCGTCGTGCTGATGAAACTCTCCCTCGACCTCAGGTGGATCTAGAGTTCGTGGGACGTCACTGAGCTGAACGTGTGCGGATCGCGGAGGTGTCGTACCTTTGGTGCTAGGATTGGTCGGATCGTGAAGACGTATGACTACATCAACCGCGTTGTCATAATGCTTCCGCTTTCTGTCTAGAAGGGTACGTAGATAACACTCTCCCCTCTCGTTGCTATGCATCACCTAGATAGATCTTGCATGATCGTAGGAACTTTTTTGAAATTACTGCGTTCCCCAACAGTGGCATCCGAGCCAGGTCTATGCGTAGATGTTACATGCACGAGTAGAACACAAAGAGTTGTGGGAGATAATAGTGATACTGCTTACCAGCATGTCATACTTTGGTTCGGCAGTAATGTTGGATGAAGCGGCCCGGACCGACATTACGCGTATGCTTACGCGGGACTGGTTCTACCGACGTGCTTTGCATACAGGTGGCTAGCGGGTGGCATATTCTCCAACTTTAGTTGAATCGAGTGTGACTACGCCCGGTCCTTATTAAAGGTTAAAACAGCACACTTGACGAAAAATCGTTGTGGTTTTTGATGCGTAGGTAGGAACGGTTCTTGCTAAACCCATAGCGGCCACGTAAAATTTGCAACAACAAGTAGAGGACGTCTAACTTGTTTTTCCAGGGTATGCTCTGATGTGATATGGTCAAGACGTGATGATATATAAATTGTTGTATGAGATGATCATGTTTTGTAACAGTTATCGGCAACTGGCACGAGCCTTATGGTTGTCGCTTTATTGTATGCAATACAATCTCCATGTAATTGCTTTACTTTATCACTCAGCGGTAGCGATAGTCGTGATAGCAATAGTTGGCGAGACGACAACGATGCTTCGATGGAGATCAAGGTGTCAAGCCGGTGATGATGGTGATCATGAAGGTGCTTTAGAGATGGAGATCAAAGGCACAAGATGATGATGGCCATATCATATCACTTATATTGATTGCATGTGATGTTTATCCTTTATGCTTCTTATTTTTCTTAGTTTGGCGGTAGCATTATAAGATGATCTCTCACTAAATTTCAAGGTACAAGTGTTCTCCCTGAGTATGCACCATTGCGAAAGTTCGTCGTGCCAAGACACCACGTGATGATCGGGTGTGATAAGCTCTACGTTCACATACAACGGGTGCAAGCTGGTTTTGCAGAAGCAGAATACTCGAGTTAAACTTGACGAGCCTAGCATATGCAGATATGGCCTCGGAACACTGAGAACGAAAGGTCGAGCGTGAATCCTATAGTAGACATGATCAACATAGTGATGTTCACCATTGAAAACTACTCCATCTCACGTGATGATCGGACATGGTTTAGTTGATTTGGATCACTTGATCACTTAGATGATTAGAGGGATGTCTATCTAAGTGGGAGTTCTTAAGTAATATGATTAATTGAACTTTAATTTATCATGAGCTTAGTACCTGATAGTATTTTGCATGTCTACGTTGTTGTAGATAAATGGCCCGTGCTACTGTTCCGTTGAATTTTAATGCGTTCCTAGAGAAAGCTAACTTGAAAGATGATGGTAGCAACTACACGGTCTGGGTCCGTAACTTGAGAATTATCCTCATTGCTGCATAGAAGAATTACATCCTGAAAGCACCGCTAGGTGCTAGGCCTGCTGCAGATGCTACTGATGACATTAAGAACGTCTGGCAGAGCAAAGCTGATGACTACTCGATAGTTCAGTGTGCCATGCTTTACGGTTTAGAATCGGGACTTCGACGACATTTTGAACATCATGGAGCATATGATATGTTCCAGGAGTTCAAGTTAATATTTCAAGCAAATGCCCGGATTGAGAGATATGAAGTCTCCAATAAGTTCTATAGCTGCAAGATGGAGGAGAATAGCTCTGTCAGTGAACATATACGCAGAATGTCTAGGTACCACAACCACTTGACTCAATGCTACCTCTTGAGCAAGCGTTGGTTTTCCCTTGAACAGGAAAGGGTGATGCAGCAAAGTAGCGTAAGTATTTCCCTCGGTTTTTGAGAACCAAGGTATCAATCCAGTAGGAGACTGCACGCAAATCCCTAGTACATGCACAAACAATTAAGAACCTTGCAACCAATGCGATAAAGGGGTTGTCAATCCCTTCACGGCCACTTGCAAAAGTGAGATATGATAGAGATAATAAGATAAATACTTTTGGTATTTTTGTTGTATAGATTGAAAAGTAAAGATTGCAAAATAAACGACGAAAGAAATAACTAGTTGACGGGAGATTAATATGATAGAAGATAGACCCGGGGGCCATAGGTTTCACTAGTGGCTTCTCTCAAGATAGCAGATTCTACGGTGGGTGAAAAATTTACTTTTGAGCAATTGATAGAAAAGCGCATAATTATGAGAATATCTAAGCATGATCATGAACATAGGCATCACGTCCGTGACACGTAGACCGAAACGATTCTGCATCTACTACTGTTACTCCACACATCGACCGCTATCCAGCATGCATCTAGAGTATTAAGTTTATAAGAACAAAGTAACGCATTAGGCAAGATGACATGATGTAGAGGGATAAACTCAAGCAATATGATATAAACCCCATCTTTTTATCCTCGATGGCAACAATACAATACGTGCCTTGCTGCCCCTGCTGTCACTAGGAAAGGACACCGCAAGATCGAACCCAAAGCTAAGCACTTCTCCCATTGCAAGAAAGATCAATCTAGTAGGCCAAACCAAACTGATAATTCGAAGAGACTTGCAAAGTTATTAAATCATGCATATAAGAATTCAGAGAAGAATAAAATATTGTTCATAGATAATCTTGATCATAAACCTTGCAAAGATATTAAATCATGCATATAAGAATTCGGAGAAGAATCAAATATTGTTCATAGATAATCTTGATCATAAACCCACAATTCATCGGATCTCGACAAACACACCGCAAAAAGAATTACATCGAATAGATCTCCAAGAAGATCGAGGAGAACTTTGTATTGAGATCCAAAGAGAGAAAAGAAGCCATCTAGCTAATAACTATGGACCCGAAGGTCTGTGGTAAACTACTCACACATCATCGGAGAGGCTATGGTGTTGATGTAGAAGCCCTCTGTGATCGATTCCCCCTCCGGCAGAGCGCCGGAAAAGGCCCCAAGATGGGATCTCATGGGTTCAGAAGGTTGCGGCGGTGGAAGTAGGGTTTCGTGGTTCTCCTGGATGTTTTCAGCGTATATGAGTATATATAGGCGAAAGAAGTAGGTTGGTGGAGCTACGAGGGGCCCACGAGGGTGGGGGTGCTCCTACCCCCTGGCCGCGCCCTCCTACCTTGTGGCCACCTTGTGGCTTCCTTGACATCCACTCCAAGTCTCTTGGATTGCGTTTGTTCCAAAAACGATCCTCGCGAAGTTTTCATTCCCTTTGGATTCCGTTTGATATTCCTTTTCTACGAAACACTGAAATAGGCGAAAAAAACAGCAATTTGCACTGGGCCTTCGGTTAGTAGGTTAGTCCCAATAATAACTTATAAATGCATAATAAAGCCCATTAAACATCCAAAACAGATAACATAAATAGCATGGAACAATCAAAAATTATAGATACGTTGGAGACGTATCACTCAATTGGGAGTTAATCTTCCTGATGATAGTATCATTGACAGAGTTCTTCAATCACTGCCACCATGCTACAAAAGCTTCATGATGAACTATCACATGCAAGGGATGGATAAGAGAATTCCCGAGCTCTTCGCGATGCTAAAAGCTGTGGAGGTAGAAATCAAGAAGGAGCATCAAGTGTTGATGGTCAACAAGACCACCAGTTTCAAGAAGAAGGGCAAAGGGAAGAAGGGAAACTTCAAGAAGAACGGCAAGCAAGTTGCTGCTCAAGTGAAGAATCCCAAGTCTGGACCTAAGCACGAGATTGAGTGCTTCACCGCAAAGGGACCGGTCATTGAATCGGAACTGCCCCAAGTATTTGGCGATAAGAAGGATGGCAAAGTGAAAGGTATATTTGATATACATGTTATTGATGTGTACTTAACTAATGCTCGCATGATGGCGCCTGGTATTTGATACGGTTACATTGCTCATATTTGCAACTCGGAACAGGGGCTACGAATTAAGCGAGGATTGGCTAAGGACGAGGTGACGATGCGTGTGGGAAATTGTTCCAAAGTCGATGTGATCACGGTTGGCACACTACCCATACATCTACCTTCGGGATTAGTTTTAGACCTGAATAATTGTTATTTGGTACCAGCGTTGAGCACAAACCTTATATCTGGATCTTGTTTGATGCGAGAGGGTTATTCATTTAAATCAGAGAATAATGGTTGTTCTATTTATATGAGTAATATCTTTTTATGCCATGCACCCTTGATGAGTGGTCTATTTTTGTTGAATCTCGATAGTAGTGATACACATATTCATAGTATTGAAGCCAAAAGATATAAGTTTAATAATGATAGTGCAACTTATTTGTGGCACTGCCGTTTAGTTCATATTGGTGAAAAGCGCATGAAGAAACTCCATGCTGATGGGCTTTTGGAATCACTTGATTATGAATCACTTGATACATGTTAACCATGCCTCATGGGCAAGATGACTAAAACTCCGTTCTCCGGAACAACGGAGCGAGCAACAGACTTGCTGGAAATAATACATACTAATGTATGCGGTCCGATGAGTGTTGATGCTCGCGGCGGATATCATTATTTTCTGACCTTCGCAGATGATTTGAGCAGATATGGGTATATCTACTTGATGAAACATATGTCTGAAACATTTGAAAAGTTCAAAGAATTTCATAGTGAAGTAGAAAATCATCGTAACAAGAAAATAAAGTTTCTACGATCTGATCGTGGAGGAGAATATTTGAGTTATGAGTTTGGTCTTCATTTGAAACAATGCGGAATAGTTTCGCAACTCACGCCACCCAGAACACCACAGTGTAGTGGTGTGTCTGAACGTCGTAACCGCACTTTATTAGATATGGTGCGATCTATGATGTCTCTTACTGATTTACCACTATCATTTTGGGGTTATGCTTTAGAGACGGCTGCATTCACGATTAATAGGGCACCATCTAAATCCGTTGAGACGACACCATATGAACTGTGGTTTGGCAAGAAACCCAAGTTGTCGTTTCTTAAAGTTTGGGGCTGCGATGCTTGTGTGAAAAAGCTTCAACTAGATAAGCTCGAAGCCAAATCGGAGAAATGTGTCCTCATAGGATACCCAAAGGAGACTTTTGGGTACACCTTCTATCATAGATCTGAAGGCAAGATATTCGTTGCTAAGAATGGATTCTTTCTAGAGAAGGAGTTTCTCTCGAAAGAAGTGAGTGGGAGAAAGTAGAACTTGATGAAGTGGATGTACCTTCTCCCGAATTGGAAAGTAGTTCATCAGAGAAATCAGTTACAGTGATTCCTACACCAATTAGTGAGGAAGCTAATGATAGTGATCATGAAACTTCAGATCAAGTTACTACTGAACCTCGTAGGTCAACTAGAGTAAGATCCGCACTGAGTGGTTCGGTAATCCTGTTACGACGTCATGTTACTAGACCATAACGAACCTACGAACTATGAGGAAGCGATGATGAGCCCAGATTCCGCAAAATGGCTTGAGGCCATGAAATCTGAGATGGGATCCGTGTATGAGAACAAAGTGTGGACTTTGGTTAAATTGCCCGATGATCGGCAAGCCATCGAGAATAAATGGATCTTCAAGAAGAAGACTGACGCTGACGGTAATGTTACTGTCTACAAGGCTCGACTTGTTGCGAAAGGTTTTCGACAAGTTCAAGGAGTTGACTACGATGAGACTTTCTCACCCGTAGCGATGCTTAAGTATGTCCGAATCATGTTTGCAATTGCCGCATTTTATGATTATGAAATTTGGCGAATGGATGTCAAAACTGCATTCCTGAATGGATTTCTAGAAGAAGAGTTGTATATGATGCAACCAGAAGGTTTTGCCGATCCAAAGGATGCTAACAAAGTGTGCAAGCTCCAGTGATCCATTTATGGACTGGTGCAAGCCTCTCGGAGTTGGAATAAACGTTTTGATAGTGTGATCAAAGCATATGGTTTTATACAGACTTTTGGAGAAGCCTGTATTTACAAGAAAGTGAGTGGGAGCTCCGTAGCATTTCTAATATTATATGTGGATGACATATTGCTGATTGGAAATGATACAGTATTTCGGGATAGCATTAAAGGATACTTGAATAAGAATTTTTCAATGAAAGACCTCGGTGAAGCTGCTTATATATTGGGCATCAAGATCTATAGAGATAGATCAAGACGCTTAATTGGACTTTCATAAAGCACATACCTTGATAAAGTTTTGAAGAAGTTCAAAATGGATCAGTCAAAGAAAGGGTTCTTGCATGTGTTACAAGGTGTGAAGTTGAGTCAGACTCAATGCCCGACCACTGCAGAAGATAGAGAGAAAATCAAAGTCATTCCATATGCTTCAGCCATAGGTTCTATCATGTATGCAATGCCGTATACCAGACCTGATGTGTACCTTGCTATAAGTATAGTAGGGAGGTACCAAAGTAATCCAGGAGTGGATCACTAGACAGCGGTCAAGAACATCCTGAAATACCTGAAAAGGACTAAGGATATGTTTCTCGTTTATGGAGGTGATAAAGAGCTCGTCGTAAAAGGTTACGTCGATGCAAGCTTTGACACTAATCCGGATGACTCTAAGTCGCAAACCGGATACGTGTTTATAGTGAACGGTGGAGCTGTTAGTTGGTGCAGTTCTAAGCAGAGCGTCGTGGCGGGATCTACGTGTGAAGCGGAATACATAGCTGCTTCGGAAGTGGCAAATGAAGGAGTCTGGATGAAGGAGTTCATATCCGATCTAGGTGTCATACCTAGAGCATCGGGTCCAATGAAAATCTTTTGTGACAATACTGGAGCAATTGCCTTGGCGAAGGAATCCAGATTTCACAAGAGAACCAAGCACATCAAGAGATGCTTCAATTCCATCCGTCATCAAGTGTCGTAAGGGGACATAGAAATTTGCAAGATACATACGGATCTTAATATTGCAGAACCGTTGACTAAGCCTCTCTCACGAGCAAACCATGATCAGCACCAAGGCTCCATGGGTGTTAGAATCATTACAATGTAATCTAGATTATTGACTCTAGTGCAAGTGGGAGACTGAAGGAAATATGCCCTAGAGGCAATAATAAAGTTGTTATTTATATTTCCTTATATCATGATAAATGTTTATTATTCATGCTAGAATTGTATTAACCGGAAACTTAGTACATGTGTGAATACATAGACAAATAGAGTGTCACTAGTATGCCTATACTTGACTAGCTCGTTGATCAAAGATGGTTAAGTTTCCTACCAATTGACATGAGTTGTCATTTGATTAAAGGGATCACATCATTAGAGAATTATGTGATTGACTTGACCCATCCGTTAGCTTAGCACTATGATAGTTTAGTTTATTGCTATTGCTTTCTTCATGACTTATATATACATGTTCCTATGACTGTGAGATTATGCAACTCCTGAATACCGGAGGAACACTTAGTGTGCTATAAAACGTCACAACGTAACTGGGTGATTATAAAGATGCTCTACAGGTGTCTCCGATGGTGTTTGTTGGGGTTGGCATAGATCGAGATTAGGATTTGTCACTCCGTGTTTCGGAGAGGTATCTCGGGCACCTGTCGGTAATGCACATCACTATAAGCCTTGCAAACAATGTGACTAATGAGTTGGTTGCGAGATAATGCATTATGGAACGAGTAAAGAGACTTGCAGGTAACGAGATTGAACTAGGTATTGAGATACCGGCGATCGAATCTCGGGCAAGTAATATACCGATGACAAAGGGAACAACGTATGTTGTTATGCGGTTTGGCCGATAAAGATCTTCGTAGAATATGTAGGAACCAATATGAGCATCCAGGTTCCGCTATTGGTTATTGACCGGAAGTGATTCTCGGTCATGTCTACATAGTTCTCGAACCAGTAGGGTCCGCACACTTAACGTTTGGTGACGATTGGTATTATGAGTTTATGTGTTTTGATGTACCGAAGGTTGTTCGGAGTCGTGGATGTGATCACCGACATGAAGAGGAGTCTCGAAATGGTCGAGACATAAAGATTGATATATTGGACGACTATATTCAGACACCAGAAATGTTCCGGAAAAATTTCGGATAAAACCGGAGTGCCGGAGGGTTACTGACCCCCCCCCCCCCCCCGGGGGGAACTAATCTGCCACATGGGCCTTAGTGGAGAAAGAGAGGGGCGGCTAGGGCAGGCCGCGCGCCCCTCCCCCTTGGGTCCGAATTGGACTAGTGAAGGGGGGGCGGCGCCCCCCTTTCCTTCTCCCTCTCTCCCTCTCCTTCCTTCCCCCTATTCCCTTGTTGGAAACCTACTACGAATAGGATTCCTAATAGGAATCCTATTTGGGGTGCGCCCTAGGAGGGCCGGCCGGCCTCCCCCTTGCTCCTTTATATACGGGGGCAGGGGGGCACCCTAGGACACACAAGTTGACAGTTGTCTTAGCCGTGTGCGGTGCCCCCCTCCACAGATTTCTTCCTCGGTCATATCGTTGTAGTGCTTACTCGACGCCCTGTGCTAGTAACTTCATCATCACTGTCACCACGCCGTTGTGCTGACAAAACTTTCCCTCGACCTCAGCTGGATCTAGAGTCCGTGGGACGCCACCGAGCTGAACGTGTGTGGATCGCGGAGGTGTCGTACCTTTGGTGCTAGGATCGGTCGGATCGTGAAGACGTACGACTACATCAACCGCGTTGTCATAACGCTTCCGCTTTCGGTCTATGAGGGTACATAGATAACACTCTCCCCTCTCGTTGCTATGCATCACCTAGATAGATCTTGCGTGATCGTACGATTTTTTTTGAAATTACTATGTTCCCCAACACTAGCCACCTGGGTGCGAAGCACGTCGGTAGAACCAGTCTCGCGTAAGCGTACGCATAATGTCGGTCTAAGCCGCTTCATCCAACAATACCGCCAAATCAAAGTATGACATGCTGGTAAGCAGTATGACTATTATCGCCCACAACTCTTTGTGTTCTACTCGTGCATATAACATCTAAGCATAGACCTGGCTCGGATGCCACTGTTGGGGAACGCAGTATTTCAAAAAAATTCCTACGATCACGCAAGATCTATCTAGGAGATGCATAGCAACGAGACGGGAGAGTGTGTCCACGTACCCTCATAGACCGAAAGAGGAAGCGTTTAGTAACACGGTTGATGTAGTCGAACGTCTTCACGATCCAACCGATCAAGTACGAGCATACGGCACCTCCGCGATCTGCACACGTTCAGCTCGGTGACGTCCCTCGAACTCTTGATCCAGCTGAGGCCGAGAGAGAGTTCCGTCAGCACGACGGCGTGGTGACGGTGTTGATGACGGTACCGATGCAGGGCTTCGCCTAAGCACTACAACGATATGGCCGAGGTGGAAATCTATGGAGGGGGGGCGCACACGGCAAAGATCAACTTTGATGTGTTCTAGGGTGCCCCCCTCCCCACGTATATAAAGGAGGGAGGGGGAGGCCGTCCGGCCCTCATAGGCGCGCCAAGGGGGGGGGGGAATCCTCCTCCTAGTAGGAGTAGGACTCCCCCTTTCCTAGTCCTACTAGGAGAAGAAGGAAGGACGGGAAAAGAGAACGAAGGAGGGGGCGCCGCCCCTGCCCCTAGTCCAATTCGGACTAGGCCCATGGGGGGCGCGCGGCCAGCCCTTGGCCGCCCCTCTCTCTCTCCCCTAGGCACAATAAGGCCCATTACTTCTCCAGTGGTACCGATAACCCTTCCGGCACTCCGATATTTATCCGGTGACCCCCGAAACTCATCCGATATCCGAATAACATCGTCCAATATATCATTCTATATGTCTCAACCATTTCGAGACTCCTCGTCATGTCCGTCATCATATCCAGGACTCCAAACTACCTTCGGTACATCAAAACACATAAACTCATAATACCGATCGTCATCGAACATTAAGCGTGCGGACCCTACGGGTTTGAGAACTATGTAGACATGACCGAGACTCATCTCTGGGCAATAACCAATAGCGGAACCTGGATGCTCATATTGGCTCCCACATATTCTACGAAGACCTTTATCGGTCAAACCGCATAACAACATACGTTGTTCCCTTTTTCATCGGTATGTTACTTGCCCGAGATTTGATCGTCGCTATCTCAATACCTGGTTCAATCTCGTTACCGGCAAGTCTCTTTACTCGTTCTGTAATGCATCATCCCGTAACTAACTCATTAGTCACATTGCTTGCAAGGCTTATAGTGATGTGCATTACCGAGAAGGCCCAGAGATACCTCTCCGACAATCGGAGTGACGAATCCTAATTTCGATCTATGCCAACTCAACAAACAACATCGGAGACACCTGTAGAGCATCTTTATAATCACTCAGTTACGTTGTGACGTTTGATAGCACACTAAGTGTTCCTCCGGTATTCGGGAGTTGCATAATCTCATAGTCATAGGAACATGTATAAGTCATGAAGAAAGCAATAGCAACAAACTAAACGATCATCGTGCTAAGCTAACGGATGGGTCTTGTCAATCACATCATTCTCTAATGATGTGATCCCGTTCATCAAATGACAACTCATGTCTATGGTTAGGAAACTTAACCATCTTTGATTAACGAGCTAGTCAAGTAGAGGCATACTGGTGACACTCTCTTTATCTATGTATTCACATATGTACTAAGTTTCTGGTTAATACAATTCTAGCATGAATAATGAACATTTTTCATGATATAATGAAATATAAATAACAACTTTATTATTGCCTCTAGGGCATATTTCCTTCAGTAGATAGGGTTTTAGTCCACGCAGGGACAGCGTTTGGACGGATGACGACATTTCTTCTTCGAGTCAATCTTCTGGACTCTGATCCTCCTCAAATTCGTCCGTTGGGACGGATTAGACGAAGCTCCAGCGTAGATTTCTGCCAGCTCCTTGGGGTGACGAGGTTAGGATTTCTCATTGTGCGTACGCAACGACGATATTTGGTGTTAGGTTTTTCGGACCGATTCAAGGATTCAACGACGACGACTGTGGCTCCAAGGTGCTAGTCCTTAGGGACACATGCACGAAGACTTCTCAGCTGTCGTCGACAAGGTCAGGCCGACTCTGGTATAGTAGCGGCGATAGCGGCGCGTAGGCGGCTCGTTCTGGCGGCGGCAATGATCGTTCGGTGGTCCATGGACCTCAATGTATTTTTTATTATGTTTGTGGTGTTTTGTTCTTTCGGTGATTCTTTATAATAGATTTGTTCATTTTCGCAAAAAGAAAGGCCATAGCAATCTTGTAGGTCTAGATTTTTTTTCTGATAGAGGTGGCAAATAACTTGCATTGATTAAGAAAGAATTGTTACAAGAGTGGCTAGTGCTCGAACGATATAAAGTTGTTACTCTCCCAGCATCAAGTTGCCCAAACGTTTGCCCCGGTGAGGACCCAAAGTTTTGTCTCATTCTTCAGTACGTTCTTTTTTTGCGGGGGCACTCTTCAATATTGAAAGTTATTTGTGGAGGAGTAGGTTTCTTCTGAAAAATCCTCACATTTCTCTCGTTTCAAATTGACCAATTGGTGACCATCAAGAGTTCCAGAACCTACCCAAATCTTTGATGGGTTGCGCTATTCATACCAAAGCCATCTCAACTGAAGAGGTCTACCAAACTTATCAAAGATGCCGAAAATCAAAGCCCCTAAGATGGTTTGGTCGACAAACGGAACTTATTCGCCCCGGCATTAACTTAAGTAGGAGTGAAATAGCATAAAACTACCACGCAAATGTGTGCCACCCAAAGCAAGTTTATAAGTACCAATTATCTTAGCACGCGCATGATCGCATACCAGATAGGTTTGCACTCCATTGGTGACCAGCCTGCCGTCCGCAGACAAGCAATTGGATCCGAATCAGCCACGCATTGACATTTCTTCCGTTGAGGGAGGAGTGCAGGCTACAAAGTGCTATCGTGTGGGGGAGGGACAGCACGTCGCAAACTGACGACACATTCTCCTTCCTCGTGCCAAAATAAAATAAAACAGGAGTACTATAAAATAACAAGCCAGTTCTTATGTACTGGAAAAGATTAATTAGCAATTGTTCGACAAAAGGATCGTGTAAATTTCTCGCCGTAACTCTTTGGTTGTGCTGCCAAGGAAAATGACAGTGATCACGCTTTTTAGCTTACACGTGCTTTATTAACTCGGTTTTACTCTGTTTTTCTGCTCGGTATCTTGCACACAGCACACACACATGTCAGCATATATGTTGCACAGGCCAAAAAAAAACCGAGTAAAACCGAGCAGAATGATATCTACGCGTGTATCTGCACGCATGTCAGCAGATATGTAGCACAAGCCACGAACAGACTAGGCAACCAGACATCGATCCATGTCGGTTTTTTTGCTGGTTTTCTCTTTCTCTCCTTTCCGTTTCAGACCCTGCGCTTGGGTTTGGCGCTGACCCGCCTCTTGGGTCTCCCCTGTATTTTGTTTTCCCCTTCTGATCAATGAATTTGGCAGAGCAACAGCTAACATTCAAAAAAAAAAACGTTTTGCTCTGACGGGTCTTCAGAAATCACGAGGACCAAAAGACGCACTAGTAATCCATAACCTACCGTGCGTGCATTTCCTTTTTACCAGAGACCACAAAGATCAAGCTTAAACAAGAGTGGTTTGGCAAGTGGGAACAGTACTGCTGGCGGTGACAACACAGCGCGGCGCAAGTAGGAAAGCGGGCACAGCAGGTCTTTGCGGAGAAACGGACGTTTTCTTGGAGAAGACAGGACGTGTGGCCCCGTCCCATGCACATGACGGTAACACGATCGTTGATTTTTAGGGGTTTCGTTGACGGCTAGTGGTTTTAGGTTCACTACAGGCCATGATGTCAAAAAAAAAGGCTCACTACAGGCCAGATCAGGTCATAGAAAGCACATTTCCCATGCAACTGAACGTAAATACTAGACATGATCGTCAAGCGCATGCACATTTCCCATTTTCTCTCCGTTACAAGCATGAATTCCATGAGACCATTCAGATTTCAATCTCCCATGACCATGGTACGTGAATGCCTTTCCATGCAACTTCGCATTTTTCGGTAAAGGGTGTCAGCAGCCCTCTTCGAAAACTAAGTCTCGAGCTTGGGGGTGAAAATACTAAGTTCGGCTCTGATGGTTGCACCTGACAATAGCGTTATTTTACGTGTCATGCGTTGGAGTTGGCCTTAGATGTTGCGTTTTCACCTCGGAGAGCGCGACCTCAAATGATCCGGCCGCGTCCGTTTGGGGGTAAACGGACATAAATCATGGCACAACGTGCGCTTTTGTCCTCCCCTGGCCCGCCCGTCGGGGACGCACGCGCCCAGTTTCCCTGCCTTTCCCCAAAATCCTCCCGTGCTCCCCCTCCCCTCCCTCCTCCATGGTCGGCGACTCGAAGAAACCCGGCGACCTGGCCGCCACTGCGCGCCCCGCAGCGAAGTAGAAGGGCACAAAGAAGCTGCGGTCGGAGCTCACGCCAGTGGAGCTCGCCAAGTTCGCCCATGAATCGGCTAAGGAGGGCCCAACGGACTGTCGCGGTAGAGAAGAAAGCCGCTGCCGACTTCGTCGTCGAGGCGGCCACACTGCAGGCAGTGCAACACAAGGCCGTTGTCGAGGACAAGGAGGCCATCGTCACCAAGGTGCACGCTCTCCTAATGCTAAGGTTGTGCCGACCACCCTCACCAGCCATTCTCTCGGTCACTGCCATGTCCACGGCTAGCACATGCTCGTCGGCCGTTCGCCCTCCGCAGTGCCCGTCGCCCCGCTCCTTCATAACACCGGACACGACGGCGGTTTTCACCCACCTAGGTACCATGCTAAGACCCGGTTCTCCACGTCGCCGGACGACAGCGTGATCCGCCGGCCACCCCCGATGTCGCGCATGTCATCGACCTCAACGTCACGCCAGGGTACCGCAGCGTCGGCCAGTCGTCCGCCGGGATGCAAAGGAAGCAGCCCCGGTCAATTCCTACGGCCAACCTTCCCGAGGGCTCCAACATGCTCGACGAAATGCCAATCCCTACGCTGATCGCCGACGACCCCGACTACAACACGTTCATGGAGAACGTCATCTTCGAGGGCAGTGGCCAGGCCTTCCACACCGAGGGCCAAGACCAAGGCTACGATCCCGACGCAACCCAAAGCCAAGACGGCTGCAACCAAGATGGTGTCGATGAAGAAGAAGAGGCCGATGACCATAGCAACTCATGGCATAAAGATGAGAACATCTATTGCAAAGATGAGGATGAAGAGGGCGTCAACATTGCGTAGGAGCCATTGTTTATCGATGAGCTCATCAAAAAAGCCGAAGCACAATGGAGGAGGCAAAGCATTCACACAGGATCATAAACCAAAGATGATGACACTTTGATTTGTGGGAGTTGGATGGAGATAGGACAAGATCCCAAGACCGTTGTCGAGCAAAAAGGATCTATTTTTTGGATGAGAGTTCATAAAACCTTTCATGAACGGAGGAAGTTTGCGCCCTACAAGTTTGTGAGCGACCGTAGAATCAACTTAATCCAAAAGAGACAGGGGTTAATTCAACAAGAATGCAACAAGTATTGTGCCGCGCTTGAGAGCGTTGAAGCACGTCCCATGAGTGGCCTAGGTGTGAGCGACTTGGTATGACCTCTCCTCTTTCAATGCTATGGCATGTCTATGTTTGTTATATCTTGTGTCTTTGCTATTACATTTGTGGCCTTCTCTTTGATTGTGTAGGCATTTCAATCTGTGGAAGCCTTCAAAGCCCGGCATAAGAGCAAGCCGTTCACTCTCACACATTGTTGGTCGCTCATCAAAGATTGCCGCAAGTTCAAAGATCAATATGCCGCTCTAAAGAAGAAAGGAGGGAAGGCGGCCGTGGTTGGGGATGGAGATTTGTTGAAGAGGCCGTGGGGCAAAACCAACTCTAAGACTGACGAGAAGCGTGATGCGGCATCTTTCGCCTTGCAAGAAACTTTGCACGACATGATGACTCAAAAGGAAGTGAGGGACGAGAGGAAGCTCCAAGGAAAGGAGGAGCAAATGAAGATATACTTGGAGATCCAAACAAAGAAGCTTGACATGGAAGAGGCACCAAGAAGAGGAAGCTCGACATTGAGGAGGCCGCCCAAACAAAGAAGCTCGCGATAGAGGCCACCAATGCCGACACCAAAGCAAAGAGGTCGCGCTAGCAATCATGAGCATGAACTTGACGAACATGTCCGCGAAGAGAAGAAGTTGGTTCGGGAGCCGGTAAAAGGAGATGTTCGACCAAGAGGGCATGAACTGGGGAGGGCTCGGCCGTGGACTATGGCCGTTCTTTTTGAAAGCTGGCAAGTGTGCCGGCCGCTGGCTGTGTTGCTGGC
Organism: Aegilops bicornis; assembly: GCA_021605145.1. Taxonomy (NCBI): domain Eukaryota; kingdom Viridiplantae; phylum Streptophyta; class Magnoliopsida; order Poales; family Poaceae; genus Aegilops; species Aegilops bicornis. The sequence continues at coordinate 580,534,940 of CM038672.1, forward strand.
GACAAAACTTGGGGGTTCATTTTAAAGGCCGGCAAGGGTGCCGGCCACTCGCTGCGTTGCCGGCGAGAGATTTGAGTGGTTGATCATTCTGTAGGCTAGCTTTGTTGCCGGTTTGAACTACGGCCGCTCGCTTTGTTGCCAGCATGAACTAGGGCCGTGGTGAAGAAATTTCCATTTGCAAACAATTCTAGGCGGTCAGACGAAATGCGTCAGCGCGTTGGACGCATGGTCAGCTCATCCAGAAAACCGGCCGGACGCCGCCCTATTGCCCTACGGACAAAACGGACGTCCGTTTGGGGTTGGCCTAATATCTAACCTCAAGTGGTTGGATTCCACGGCGGCGACGTTTGAGTAACGTTACCTTCTTAGAGGTGTTGTTTTCGAAGAACCTTTCTTATAGCTCGTTTATTATCAAGGACCATAGATGTCATTGTTGCTGATATGTTGAAAGTCGGTGGCTATGTCAGAGGGTAGCTCAGATGGTTAGGTCCGTTGTGGTGGAACCAACCCACCAGGGTTCAAGTTTTAGATTTGATATTGATGGTCACATTTTTCTGGATTTATTTCAGGCCTTTTGGCAATGTTCCTTCAGTGGGGCGGGACCATCAACTACGAAAACATATGTGCCGACTTCGTGAATCTTAAGACGATGTGTCAGCTCAGTGTCTCGAAGTCGCTGATAGGGGTAGGATGTCATAGTAACGAGTGTAAGTGCATTATGTATGAGGGTCTGCGTCTGTAGTGTGTTTTAAAAAATTAAACATACAAGACCGGCCTACTACATGCTAAATTCACACTCCTCGCCGGCCCAAATGAGCATGACCCACCGGATCCTGCGTGCTAGAGTGTGGACCCATAGGACGCGCGTGCGCCCGATTTCACGTCGCCACGCACGCTAACAAAACCCAATCGATCCGTGCGAGCCAAACACGTACTCCCTCCATTCCAAAATAGATGACCCAAGTTCTAACTTTAGTACAAAATTAGTATAAAGTTGGGTTATCTATTTTAGAATGGAAGGAGTAGTAAGTTTGTGTTGAGTGATGGCGCGGCGACCTCAGGCACCAAAGATCTCCATCATTCATGCCCAGGCAGCTCGAGGAGGCTCCTTTCCATGGGTGTGCTCGTTTCGGCTGCAATCACGCTCGCTTAACGGTTTTCCTTGCTTGCCTTGCCACCCTTTTGCCCTCGAAATCATGGGGGCCACGGAGCAGCCAGCCAGGTTGCTTCGTATCGCTTCCATCTCACATCGCGTCCCCGAGACCCCGACCACCGTCGCCACACCACCGCCTCTGCCCCCGCCCCGTATTTTCGGTTCTTCCACGGAAGGGTTTAGCACGCACGCGTGAGATGCGTCGCGTTTTGATTTTGCTCGCCGACGTGCGTGCATGCATGCTCCTGTCTTGTGCCGGGCTGGCCGCTGGACGCACCGATCGTGCATAAACAAGCGATATCTTCTTCAGACAAGGGATATCGCTGTCGTTGAACGCTGATTTCATCTGTATGGTGTTGTTTCAACGCCAGGTTGCGATGCGTTTGCTTCTCTCGTGTCCGCGCGGGCACGGAGCCCACTCATGTTGACGAGAGACATTTTTGTAGAGGAACGAGAGACATTCTAAAGCAGCTCGATAGTAGTATTATTACCAGTATAGAGTATATAGATAACTAAACCGTGTGGTTGCGTTCATAACATAGCAGATTAGACTTGGGGATTACTGACGAGCCTGCCTGCCGTTGGCTGACAAGCAACTGCATCCAAAGTAATCACGCATTAACATGCATGGTGCCCCCATCGACATATGCTGCTTTGCATGCTTGCATTGCAAACCACCCCTCTTATCTCTTTCTCTGACGGGGTCCGGCCTGGAAGGAACGGGACACGCATGCGATTCATTTCCCTCATGCCAAAACTTGAATGGATCAGCACAATCCGAATAGATAGATATTTATGCTATCGCATGGTGAGTGCCTGAGAGGTTTCTTCCTGGAGCTCCTGGGGTTTCTGACAAGGACAAAATATCCATTTCCTTGGCCCTCAAAAAAGTGCACCATGCGTTGTGTGCGTGCTTTCTTAACTTGGTCTTTTTCGTCTGAAAGGGTGCAGTATTCTCTAGGTACAGTTGCTTTCAGAAGAGAAAAAGGAAAGATGTGTAGAAGAACTACACACACAAGCAAAAATTCTAGTGGTATTGGATAGTGGACGAAGCAACTAACTCCGTCCTGTCAGCACTTTCGCTTTCATCTAATTTTTAACTTAAGATTTTTTCTCTTTACTTGTCAATACTTGAGCTGTGAGGTAAATGGACAAGGCAAACCCTTGCAAAGCATTCTCGTTTGGCTACTAGCTCGTTTGGCAATATATTGACACACAAGTACTAGAAACGATCCTTATATGTGGAAATATGGCTTATGAATCACTAGAAGAAACAGATGATTTGCAACCGCATGAACACTGAGCTTTTGAACCATTTCTGTTTCCAAGCGCTCTCATGTCAAGAAGACCGCAGCTGGTTGCTGAATTCGCTCAAGAGGAGTTGGTGGCACTGGAAATTCGTCATAAGTTGGAACTAGACCCTGCCTGCCCGAAAAGATTTCTCTCTGGTTGGAGAGGGTCGCACTCTTCAAAAGTTCTGTACAAACATGTGCTGCTGACCGCCATTGAAAATGCACGGTCTTGTATTGTATCAAGGCGCATCAAAAACCTGCTGCCATCCTTATGAGTGATTTTGGATTAGATCACTCTGTCTTCACTTGATCAGCTGAATTCTGAGGAATGTCGTGTAGGAGCAACCCAAGCCCCAGAAAAAGATGTGCTTCAACTTGTTCCTTCAGGAATGTGTGGCAGAAGAAGCGGCGAGACCTATATCAGAGAACCAAATCCAGGTTGGTAAAGATCATGATTGAAAGGGGGACTGCAGTGTTCTACGGTTGGTGCCTAAGAAAGGGGGGTACTGCGGCGGAAGCAGAAATTAGAAAGTTGGAAATGCATAGGATTGACCAAATAGAAGAACCATGTCTAAATTTGTATATTTGAACACACTAATGCATCCTCCAGATGCAAAGGTGGGGGGTCGTCCTCCTTTTCAAAAACAAACTACGAAATGGTTTGCATGTCAAACTTTGCATTTTCAAACAGTCATGCCTTGTCATTTTTAACTAAACTCCTAAACCCTGTGCCTCATGGTCGTATGTGTAGAAGTGCATGCTCTAGCCAATGCAACCAAAAGATCGATCTGATGGAAGAGACTAGGCAATACATTTATACGTCAACACTCCCCCTCACGTGTGGCTCCCTCAGGCCTAAACATGGACCAAAAGTGGGTTGTAATTTAATTGCGTCGGCCCGATCTTGAACTCAAGATCTCTTGGTTCTGATACCATGTAGAAGTGCATGCTCTAGCCAATGCAACCAAAAAACCGATCTGATGTAAGAGACTAGGCAATACATTTATATGTTAACAGTACATATGAACTATCGTAGTGCTTCTTTAACTACTCAGAGGGATTGTTTTTCGTTACTGACCCTGCTAATTTTGCTGTTAGTGAAGCAACCAGTGTTGCAGACATCTTTGCCAAATTTTGCAATTCATAATGTTGAAGGGCCCTTGTTTAAACTCTGCGCAGAATGTTTTGTTGCTTCTCTATTCTGGTGACATAGGTTATCTTTCTTAGCTGGTTGTATGAGGTGGGGGTGTGTTTTGGCTGCAAAAATACTAGTGTTTCCTTACGATGAAACCGGAGGAGGGTTCCCTTTTAATAGAACAAAACAGGAGTTCTAGCTTTATCTAAGTGAGAACTTTTAATATGACCAAATCTTTCGAAAATATGGTAACATCTACAACACTAAATACATGTAGTACACAAATATTTTGTTTGATGAATCTACAATAAAACTGATTTGGCTTTGTAGGTGTTGAAATATTGTTGAACAATATGGTTAAACTTTAAAAAGTTTGACTTGGGACAAATATATTACTGTAGTGAATTTTAAATGGATAAATATAATATCACAATAAATGGAAATGAAAAGAAATGAAGAAGTTTACTGTGGCAGATGCACGAAGGCAAACCGTGGTAGCGTGTTCTTTCTTCTTTTGAGATAAAAAAAGACCCGGTCCAAGACACTCTCAGTGATGGTAGAAGCAAGGGGCTGATGTTAGTATCTAAGGAGGTTAGGATCTACTACCAGACTAAGAGTGATTATTTCTTGTTGTAGCATTGTTAGAGGAAAACGTTGAAGTATGACGCTTGACTGCCATTTGTTTGAGAAACTGCATGGGATCACAAAGAGCATACCTAGAACATGCTGGGAGATCTTCATCAAGCTAAGCTACCATGGGCAGTCATTCGTGACTTTAATGAGATTTTTTTAAAGCACTTTAATGAGATTTTGCTCTCAACAGAAGGGGATGAAGGGGCTCCCGACCTATTGCTTGATTGCATTTTTTAGGGAATCTTGCTCAATTGCAAGCATCCCAAGATGAGTTGATATCTTGTTCATTCAGGGCCAACCCTAGGCCATGGCAAAAGTGTGGTGGCCTAGGGCCCATCTTAAATAATGGCCCACTCTATTGGCATACCTAAATACTCCCTCTGTTCCTTTTTCTGCGTGTAAATCCAATCCCGGATGCCAAGGAGTAGTAGTTTAACCACACCGGACTATTTTCCCCTATGCACGGGAGTAGCAATTGTCTGGAGAGATCTACGCTTTAAATTTACATGCATGCTCATTGGCTCTTCGACCTCGCGCACTATTTCGTCTTGTTCCTGCTGCATGCGACGCTCTCTCCATGCGCTGCAACATGTGTTGGAAACCCAGTAGGCGCCGGGCCAATTAAGGTGCAATATCAAAAGAAAGAGGGAGGAGCTAACGCATAGACTATAATGGAAAAAATGAGAAAAACTTAGATGCGGAGTATAAAGGATCGGAGGGAGTAAAGTATAAAAAACAATTTACAGAACATAGCATCAGTACTATTATGGGGTGGACGGGGACACTTACCCCCTCCCGCACTTCACCATGTTGTATTATTCAATGGTTTTTTGTGGTTGAGTAGATGCATCTTATTTTTCACTGAGAGCTTTCCATATTGAGATGCTGAGGCAGGTATCAGAATAGATGATCCACTGTATCCCCATTGTCAAACTTCACCTTTGGACGAAGTTTCAAAACCTATAGAATTATAACATAGAACACACATGTGATGAATTCAACCAACAACATTTATAATTCATGACTTGCCAATAGCAAGGGTGCAAGAACAATGAAATTACCCTCTTGGCAACTGTTCAGTATTGCACCGAAACATAAAATTTGTTGTTTTCAACCGAAGCATTCTCAATCCATTGTACGGCCTCCTCTGGACGCTCTGTAGCCTATTGTACAGATAGTCCATCAACATCTTCTCATGCTATATAATTATATCGATATATGCAACAAGCTAATCGTAACAATTAAACAGATGCTACACCTGAGTTACAACAGGTTCAAACTCAGGAAGTGGCTGAAAGTGTTCCAGTTGGTTTGTCTACAAAAATGTGGATATTTAAGAAAATTAAGAACATGGTACATTTCACAATTTATCAAGAAAAAAATATGTAAAAACTGAAGAAGCCTTGAAAAGTCCACCATGTCAACTGTAAAAAGGGCCTTGAAAGCTTGGAATGTACCCAGGGATTTGACAATTGATACGACTACATGTAAGTCAACAATCCACGTACCAGAACCTTAATTTACTTTACTTTACTTCAATTTGTTTAAATTTACCTCCTCTCTTCTCTTTTGGGTTCTCACAAGATTTTGTTGGGTTTCATCTCTAGCCTACACCAATTGGGAAAATCGTTAGCACGTAATGACTCATTGGGAAAATAGAAACATGACTAGCCCTAGGCCATGGCAAAAGGTGTTGCGTCCTAGGGCCCATGTTAAGTAAAGGCCCGCTACATTTTCATACCTAAATAAATTACAAAAATGTGATTTGATGAACATAATGTCAATACTATGGGGTAGACAGGGCAGTTGCCCCCCTCTCCGCACTTCATCATGTTGTATTTATTCAATAGTTGTTTATGGTAGAGTTAATGTATCTTATTACATCATTTGCATCATGTAATCAAATATACATGGTGCATTAAGATTTTATTTGCTAGTTAATTTTTTCCAATGTTTATACCTTTATAATGATTTTTCATGGTATGCAATATATACCGATGAAAGTATTTATGTTACTATCTTATAGTTGTTAGGTCCATTGTACATCATCCGCCGCACTAGGGCCTCAATAATGCTAGGACCGACTCCATCTTCATTGGAAGATATGGGATGTGAAGGTGATAGCTTCACTTGGTTCAGAGGTGACATTTTTTTCAGAAAGAAGGATGAGCAATGTTACACTTACGTAGCAATCAAACGTGAAGTAACGTAATGGCTTAGGTGGCATTTTTCAGTTGGAGGAAATTAGAAGAGGGACCCCACCCAGTTGGAATCAGGGGGGCGGAGGGATTAGCAGTTAGTCTAATTACGTAACAGTACGTAGGCATTTTACGTAGGTGTAGCATTTTTGAAGAAGGATTACCCCTCGGATCTGCATCAAGTGAATGCACATAACCATTTATTAAAAAGAAACGAGTATCGGAGTATGAATAACATCTCAAGTAGCTACATCAGAACGAAAAATCAAACAAATAGCTACAACCGGCAAAAATAGGAAATTGTGCCTAAGCACCTATCCTATTATTGGACCATCACCGAAACCGGTTGTATGTAGCCCGTGCTACCGTCTCCTATCGGTTGCATCCAAAGTCCATAAGCCCCCCTCTCTTTCCGCATGGTGCAATAATGAACACGTATGGATCCAGCCAGACACCTGGTAGATGACCTGCAAAATGTTTGTGATATTTGTCTTATTAAAAACACAATTGTTCTGATAATTTCAAATCGCCAAAAGTAATGCACAAACACCCACATGAATTCATGTTGTTCTATTGGTCTCAACCACCCTATCCAGTTACCATTGAAAATAGATGAGGTACATTAAATGACACGTGTATTGTTCACCATCAATAATTTGGTTGGTAGGCAAGTGAGAAATAAATGTTGGCTCATTTCATTATGGTCACAAAACAAAACGATTTACTCCTCTCCCACCAGTATTTTGAGAAACCAGCCTTTGTTAAACTTACTCCCTTATGCACGAACCACATAAATATCTTGTTTTTTAAAAGGCACCTTTGTTTTCAGATATAGTTGATTCCTTCTGTTAAGTTGTTAGTATCCTTATCACCGCCTTGAAAAGATCACACCGCGATGCTCGAAGAACAGAAATGGTGGTACATTGTCTGAAACATTTTGTGTGTCCCCATTAAGGTAGAGCCCAGGATGAAGGGTAGGTCCAGTATAGTACCAGGAGGTACTAGCACTAAGATAGGAAGGCGGTTGCCACTCTTGTCCCTTGCCGCTGGGCTGCCACGATAGCGTCGATCACTACTTCACTTAGAACACGAGTTAGTGTATTTTGTGATAAGAGTGAGGGTTGAGAGTGAGCGGGATGGGGGTTGTTCTTGTCTGTTCAGTTATGGCTGTCTGGAACAGAATATTTTTTCTACTTTAGAAAATATGAAAAAATTGCATTTCATTAGAGATGGTTTTACAACAGATTGCACAAGCAAGTGGTTCATATATTTTTGTCATAAAGTCGTCCAATCTTTTTTAGGATAGAAGAGTAAATGCATTGGTTGGTTGCTTTAAGAGTTAAATAATAGTCATTGCGGCGTATCAGTTGCATGCCCAATAACTAGGGGTGGGCATAAAAATTGAGCATCGAAAACCGTATTAAACTTGATTTCACCGAAACCGAATATTCCAATCAGGAGTTCGGTTGGCAATACTGCCAACTGGAGAACAGAACATAGTTCAGCTTTGGGTGTACGTGGAGAGAACCCGAAGTCCCGAATACACGAAATCATCAATTGAGGAGTATTCATTCCAAACACCACCTCTGCCTCCTCGGGTTGTGGTAAGTGGCGCGCTGCATGTGCGCCACTTGTCACAACCTGAGAGTTTTTTTTTTCGTAGATCCATTTATTCAAAACGATTTTATCTCTTAAACCGAGCATCCAAATCCTGAACCGTTTTCACCGTTGGATTTTTAGCATCTAGATCTTCAAAAACAGACCTCATGTTAATAGGTTTGACGAACATTTGTTTTCACAAAAAAACTGGACGAAAAAAACCCGAACCGGGAGCACATATTTTTTCCTTTCCGAAAGCCGTTTCCGAGAGGCACGGCCGTGCCTCTCGTGGAAGCAAAACCGTGCCTCTCACAGAAGCAAAATCATGCCTCTCGCAGAAGAAAAAAAGAAGAGAAAACACGTTTCTTTGTTTCTGAGAGGCATGGCCGTGCGTCTCGCGGAAGCAAAACCGCGCCTCTCACGGAAGGAAGAAAATATTATTTTTATTTCCAAGAGGCACAGCCGTGCCTCTCGTCAAAGGAAAAAGAAGAGAAAACATGTTTTCCTCCCGTTCATCGTGCCTCTCGCGGAAGCAAAACAGTGCCTCTCAAGAAAAGAAAAAAAAAAGAAAAAACGCGTTTTTATTTCCTTTTTTGTGATGGGCACGGCCAAGCCTCTCTCGGAAGGAAAAAGAAAATACGTTTTTTCGTGCAATTTTTTTTTTACATTTTTTTGTCCAAAAGCTAAGGAAGAGCAGCGAAAAATCGTAAAGCCGAAAAACCCAGGGAAAAACATACCAAAATCTTTGATGGGTCACGCCACTCATACCAAGGCCATCTCAACCGGAGATTTGTACCAAAGCGCCCCCCGCCCAATAAAAAAGGGTTTCCCCCGCTTTATATTATAAAACAAACGCGCCAACATCCGACAACATAAACAGTTCAAGGTTGAAAGGAAAGTAAGGAGTGCAACAAGGTAAAAAATAGGTTCAGCTGGGGGCATAACACAACAAACCCCTGCGAATAAAAGAGCCTACTAGCTAATCCGGCTCGGGCAGTGGCGGAGGAGTCGGTGGAGTAAGAGATACGGCGGTGGAGCGAAGTCCCTCGATGATCACGTCGATGTTGTCCTGATCGCGCCGCTTGCTAAGCGGTCTTCAGAGCTGTAAGAAGCCACACATTTTCTAGATCGCATCAGTCGCACGCCCCCTGCACAAAGGAAGACGCGGTCAATCTAGATGTGTTTATGAATATATGAGTAAGGACCAACTAAACACATAGTCACACACAATATATTTTCTCCTGGTGGCCAACTCTAGATTTCGCTATTCTTCTTATGAATAACGAAACAAGCACAACATAGATGAAACGACGAAACATCAACAACAAAATGCCAAAACTTTTTTTTAAATGAGACAAAAGACTTGTTATTTTCATTGATTAAGAAGAAGAAAATTTATTGGCCTCGGCATCAACTTAAGCTGGAGTAAAAGCATAAAACTAATTTTTTTTCAAAACAGAGGCAAAATATTTGCCTCATCGATTAATTAAGAAGAAGAGAGTTGCTCAGTTAATTAACGGAAAACCGGGCAAAAACCGGTACAAATCAATCACATGCGGTCAACTGACTGAGCATGCAACCCATAAGCACATGATCAGCCCGACAACCATACCCAACACGCAACACAACCGTACCCAACACGCAACGATCACCAACCCACACCCTCCTACTCGCATAGAAATCCCCCAACGAGAGAACCTCGGCCGAAGTCCACGAACACCACCAAATCCACATAGACAAGCCGGGCCTTAAGGACAATCCAAGAGACTAATGGCCCTCCATCAAGCAGCTGCAGATGCCTTCTTTGCGGCATCACTCTTCTTTCTTTTGTTTCTGAGAGCCTCCTCCACAATCGTCTTGCCAGATCCAGGGCTAGCCGCCTCCAAACGTTTGAGCAAGCTATGAATCTCAATCTAGAAGAGAATCTCATCGACTTTGTCACATACAGACACCACCTGGCCAACGGCATTGTGCGAGTGGGCGACCGCAATGTCGGAAACTCCACGGTCCACAAAGGTGAGCGGCTGGCTGGGTTCCAAAGGATCAGGTGCCAACATATCGACCGCCCCAACATCATTGCCCATAGGTACCACCGGCACGATGGACTCAAGCACCTCCAGTTGCTCACATGACAAAGGTGAATCATGTCCCTCACACAAGGTCGCCGGCGAGACGACCTCCAAATGCTCCACTGACAACACTCTAGCCACAACGCTATCATCAACCATAGTAAACTCCTTTGGTTCCACCATTGACACAGGCGAAACATGCCCCACACACAAGTCCTGCATGTCAGGCATGATCTGCAAAACCGGGGCAATGACCCCGTCTATGGCCTCACCCTTAAAGGCATGACACAGAGGACAAGGCAGGCAACAACAGCGAACTGGACCCAACACGAGGGGAAAGAGGTCCATATAGCTCTGCATCATGTTCGTCCGCAAGGCCAACATCGAGCTCAACAAGGGGAGGCGACGCATGCGGGGTCTGCGACACGGCCTCCGCACGCTCCAAACAAGCAGCCGCACGCGCCATCCAAAGCTTGATTGATGCTACCTCATCACACAAAGGGCGGGCCACCTCCTCAACACGGCCATTGACCAACTGAAGTAGCTCAACGCGAAACGATGCGAGGAGAGATTGCAAGTCTGAGCCTGGGATGCCTCTATCGTGGGGAGCAAGATGAGGTGGCGCAGGGTGATGTTGTTGGAGAGGAGCCTGATTGACTTGGGTAGCCATTGTTGAGGAACAACGAAATTTGTGGCAGTCACGGGCACGATGGCCAGAGCAGAAGCAATTGTTGCACTTAATGGGATCACGGCAGTCCACAACCCGGTGCCCTTTGGCGAGGCAGCGAAAGCATCGTCCTCTAAGCCAGGCAGGAGGTGTTCGGCGTTGGTTGAATGTCGGAGTTGGATACAACAGATGATGCGGACAACGCCGTGACTGCACCCTTTCCGAGCCTTCATCCTCGTGCGCCGCATCAGAAGAAGGTTTCTGGAGTGAAGACGTAGACGGGTCGGCGAAGCAACTTCTCCGGTCACCACATCCAGGGGCAACAGGGCCTTGAACCTGAATGCTTGGGCAAGCAGAATCAGCAGCAGCGCCCGAATCCTTGCCACCAGTAGCGGCAGACACCATCCTGGCATCATCATTCCCATCCGAGCTCACCAGCACCTCCTCCATCGCATCGCCGGGCGCGACGAGGGGACCCGTCAGAAGCAACAAAGGCCGAGGGGAGCCGGCAGGAGTCGGTGACAGCGCGGCCTCAGCGGGGGGCGTGGACGATGACGAGGTTCCCGTAGAGGCCGGGGACGACGGCGGCGCTACGACGGCAGGAGTCAGGGATGGTGCGCCGTCAGCAGAAGACCGGGACGACACGGTGGTCGGAGCAGACTTCCGGGGAGACAACGAGCTAGCCACCACACCCCCGTTCTCCTTCCTAAGGCTCCAAGCTGGGGGGGCTGGGGGCGAGCGAGAGGAAGGGCGAGGAGCCGGGGTGGCCGCCGCCGGTTGGGGCTGCAGCGAGGTGAGGTCGCTGGAGCACATGTCCGAGCAGCCGGTGAGCGGTGGCAGGGGAGCCCAGCAAACGGGGAGGAGGCTGAGAAGGCGCGGTGGGGATTCCGGATCTGACCCTGGCTGAGGCAGAGGAGGTTGGAGGAGGGAGATCCAGCCGGCGGCGGCGCCGCTCACCCATCGCGGCCGCGGTCGCGGGAGCGCATTCCCTTTTCCTGGTATTTTCTACACCCAAGCATAAAACTATCATGCAAATGCATGCCATCCAAAGCAAGTTTATAAATAGGAAAATACTAACGCCCTAACGTGTGGTGTGTAGCATCCCGCTCACACGCGTCATCTGTCGTTGGATGTTTCGCATGAATATTGAAGCACAATAAATCGCCACGTCAGCCAATGAGCTCGTGCGGGTCAAGACCAACCGGCCCGGACGATGCCCACTCCTCCTGTCCTGAACGACGCCCACTCTGTCTCACCTTCTCTTCTCTTCCCCACTCATCTACACTTTCCCTTCCCCTATCCTCGCGACCGCCTCTAATCCGGCAAGCCTCGTGGATCCCGGTGACTACCGGCGAGGTCCGCGCTAGATGCGCGTTGGGGGTCACGGGATGGAGGTAGTTGGCTGTGGAGGCGGGCGGTGGCGGGCGGAGGCCACGGCGGCGGTGACCAAAAGTTGGATCTGGTTGAATCTTCCCATTATCCTCCCCCGAATGCTTCTGCTCCGACGAGGCCCGCGCTAGATGCACATTTGGGGGACACGGGATGGAGGTAGATGGCTGGTGAGGTCAGGTGGGGCGGAGGCCGCGGCAGCAGTGAACAACAGTTGAATCCAACCGACGATGAGGGAAGGCGTCGCTGCTGCTGGGCTTCGAGCTCCGCCGCACCCATTTCATGCTACCCTGGGAACGGAGGGGGAGCGCGCAGCTGGGGTCCCTGGCGCGGCTCGACCTCCGCGATGGGCGCCAACGCAAGATGGAGCTGTTCGACCCCGAGCGCAAGCACCACGTCGCGCGGCGACTACTCGCGACAACCGGGTGAGCCAGGTCGGCAGCGCGACGGCGACCCCCTTTTTTGTCGTTGTGTGGAGGGATGAGAAGCAGGCGGCGGTCCTGGCGGGGCGGCAATGGCGCGTGGCCGCTGCTCGGGACGGCCGGCGACAACGCTGCTTCCCTCCTGCACCTCCATCCCTGCTCGTCACACGCGGAGCTCTGTGTGCAAATCCTCCACCCCGCTCATGCAAAGTTTGTTCAGGCAAGTTTTCTGAACGTAGATGCAGCCAGTGTTCCCCTAGGAGTAGGCAATTCAATTCACAGATGTTTGCCCTTACGCGGCTCCTTTTTGTCCCTCATTAGCATTTAAGTCCACAGATGCAACTGCAGGGGCAAGTTCGAACAGATGCGAGTGTAGGAGAACATTTTTTTTTGGAAGAGAGATCATTAGGAAATTCTGCATTAAAAACGCAGCAATTCTGCATATAGTGTATAATCTGTAGCATGTAGTTCCCTATTTCTGTATGAAATGAGTGTCTCTAGTATGCTTCTCTGTTTCTGCACATTTTCTGTCAGTCTATTATCTCTGCTGGTTAGCGAGGATCCTCAAATCTCTTGCTTCCAGTCTCACCCAATTGCTGTTGTGCACAGAAAAATTGCAAGCCGGCGATGGAGCAATCTAGAGTAGTTGCCATGGCAAATTTCTCGTAATAGTTGTCGTGGACAGAATTTCTATGAGTAGTTGCCACGGCAAAAAATTTCTATAGTAGTTGCCGTGGGCAGATTTTCCAGAGTAGTTGCCATGTCAATCTTTTCGTAATAGTTGCCATGGGCAAAATTCCTACAAGCAGTTGGCATGGCAAAAAAAATTGGTGTAGTTGCCATGGCACAATTCTAGAGTAGGAGTAGTTGCCATGTCATAATTGTTACGAGTAGTTGCCATGGCAAGTTTTTGCGGTAGTTGCCATGGCATAATTCAACAGCTACATCAGACACATGTCAAGTTTACTTTTGTAGCATGATCTAACTCCAATATGGTAGTTTTAGTTAAATTTCGTGGAAATTCTAATATGAATTTTCCATGGCAATTTCATGTTCATTTTTTCATGTTCTTTTACATACATGGCAAATCTCTCAAATAAAACATGTAGATGTTCAAAAGTATGGCAACTTAAGATGTTGAAAAATATGGCAAAGCTATAGATGTTCAAAACATGTCAAAGTTATAGATGTTCAAAAACATGGCAAACTTGCCATGTCAACTTAATATGTGTACATAGCATGCAAATTTTTCTGCATTTGATCACATAGCAAGTTCAGAAAATGTTCCTATGACCTATTTTTCAAAGTGCCATGGCAAAATGTCATGTTTATTTGCCAAGGCAAATTTAGGTTTTTTTAACACGCCCACCACAATCTTTATGCTTTTGTTTCTTACTTAACTACGGCAAATTTAGTTTGTTGATAATGGCAAATTTAGTTTATTGACCATGGCAAATTAATTTATTGACCATGGCAAACTGATTTTGTTTGATCATGTCAAATTTAGTTTATTTGGTTCATGGCAAATTTAGTTTTCAAATCATGGCAAGTTTTAGTTTACGTGAATTTCGCCATGGCAAGTTTTGATATGAATCTGCCATGTCATTTTTCTTGTTCATACTTGACTTTCATCTTTTTGTGTTTTTTCACACACGGCAAATTCATCATAAAAACACATGGCAATTCTTGATACGAATTTACCATGGCAATTTCTTCCTTCATATTTTTTGTTTTTCAACTTTTTGTGTTTTACACACACGGCAAATTCATCATACCAAAACACGGCAATTCTTGATACACATCTGCCATGCCAAGTTTTGATACAAATTTGGTCTATTGATCATGGCAAATTTTAGTTTACTAGTTCATGGCAAATTTAGTTTACAAATCATGGCAAATTTAGTTTATTGATCATGACAAATTTAGTTTTCAAATCATGGCAATTTTGTTTACATGATTTTTCCTGCCATGGCAAGTTTCAATATGAATCTGCCACGACAATTTTCTTGTTCATGGCAAATGTAGTTTACGTGAATTTCGCCGTGGCAAGTTTTGATACGAATCTGCATGGCATTTTTTCTTGTTCATAATTGATTTCCAACTTATTGTGTTTTTTCACACACGGCAAATTCATCATTCAAACACGCGGCAATTCTTGGTATGAATTTTCCATGGCAAATCTCTTTGTTCATACTTGATTTTCATATATTTTTTCTCACACACGGCAAAATCCTCCTTCAAAACACAGCAATTCTAATTAAATTTTCATGGCAATTTTAATTAAAAATGCCATTTCATGTTTGCCTTTTATTGTCCTGTCAAATTTTTGTGTTTTTTTCACATGAATTTTTCAATTATTTGTGTTTTGTTCACATGGCAATATTGATTATTTTGTCATGGCAGATTTGCATATTTCATTGGGGGGATTAAATATGTGTGTTATAAACCTTTGCCATTGTTAAAAGACAGTATAATGTCAAATAGTTTGGTCAAACTCGAATGACAATTTTTCTGCTATTTCCAAAGTTAATGGCATTTTTTAGTAGCTGAGCATAACCTGGGCTTTTATTTGTCACAAGAAAAATCTGGGCCTTTTCATTTAATTCGTTGTTAGTGGGCTTTTTGTTCTTTTGTTCACAGGGAAAAAGGGCCTGATGTGATGAAGGCGTGCGGGCTGTCGGTTCTCCTGCCGAACGAATTCGTGCAGGGGATCGATCCCCTCCTACCGAACAAGGGTGTGGTAGGATGCTTCTCCTGCCACACATGTGGAGAGTTCTAATATTCGCCCACACACAATCGTATGGGCTGCCTGTTGGGTATGCCACACAGGTCGTGTGGGCGGATGTCCATTGTGCCACACATGTGGCAGTTATCGGCGTCCTATAAATATCGATTGTGTTAGCACGCGCGTGATCGCATACCAGATGGACTTGGACTCAACCGATGACGAGCCTGCCGTTTGCTGAGAAGCAATTGGATCCGAATCAGCCACACATTGACATTTCTTCCTTCTTTTGTTGAGGGAGGAGTGCAGACTGCAGAGTGCGATGGTGGGGGAGAGGGACAGCACGTCCGCAAACTGATGACACATTCTCCCTCCTCGTGCCAAAATAAAATAAAATAATAGTACTATAAAATAACAAGCCAATTCTTAGGAACTGGAAAGGATTAATTAGCACTGTTCGACGAAGATACGCTTAGCTCTGTATCATTGAGATTTCTCGCTGTAAACTCTTTTGGTTTTGCTGGCAAGGAAAATGACAGCGATATCGCCTTTTGTGCACGTGCTTAATTAACTCGGTCTTTTCCGGCTGGAACAGTTTTAGTGCTGTGATGCTACAGTACCCCTGAATGTAGACGCGTAAGGACTAATTAAGCACACAGAAGGCGCAGACGAGGGATGAAGCAACTAGCGGCATCCTGTCAACATTAAACATTTCTCTATTTGTCTGTACTATGAGATTTCGATACAAGCTCATGGAGCCTTGGAGTACAAGTTTAAACTAGACCCTGACAGACAATGCCGTGGTTTAGACAGCAGCAGAGCGAACTGAACAAGACCTGTTTCAAAAAAAAAAACCCGACCGAGCAGAATGATATCTAACGTGTATTTGCACCCATGTAGCACAGGCCACAAAATGATTAGCAGCTAGACATCGATCCATGTTTTGCTCTGACGACGACGTCTTTGAGAAGTCTTTTTTTTTTCTTTTTTGCCGCGAGGAGTCTTTGAGAAGTCAGAGCGTCTATTGCCAAACTTTATAAATCCGGCCCCTCAAACGCCCGCGGAGGGCACTGACCAAGCACGCCTCAAATTAGTCACTTTGCATCCGCCTCTTTCATATTTCATTCCCTAAATCCATACAAAGCATGTAAAAGGAATCCTACGTACTATATCTATGTACTACCCTACCTACTCTTCGTCGTCGGAGATGTCCACGACGAGGGCGCCGGGCACCGGATAGACAAGTGGGTAGGAGGGCTCCGGCTCATCCTCCTCCCGCTTGACCTCATCCATGTAGGCGAACATCTTCGCCTCCTCTGTGACCTCTTGCACCTCCATCTCCTGCTGGCGACGGCTTCTTGCCTCCGGAGCCGACTTCGACCGGAGGGAATCGAGGATGGCCTGCTGCTTCGCTTGCAGATCCGTGTCGCCAGCGTCCCCCACATCCTCCTCCTCCGGCTCATCCTCCTCCTCCACCACCACCTCCTCCTCTGCCACCTCCTCCTCCTCCTCCTCCTTCAATCCCTCCTCCGGATCAACTGCATCCGAGGTAGCCCCGCGACGATCCGGACTTCGTGCCTAGCCCGGATCTGCTCAAGGAGCTCGAGTTGGCGCTCCAGCGTCAGAAAGGGCTCGCTCCTCACCCGGCGATGTGGGGGCATGGCTACTAGGCGGACGGGTGGAATGGAAAGTGGCGGCGGTGGCGGACAGAAGGAGGAAAATGTGGATGGATGATAGGGTTTCGGTGCCGCCGGTCGACTTAAGTAGCCGGGCGATGCACTACATGACCTGCCGGAGCTGCGCCACGCGGAGCCACCGGTCCGACGGTGGAGACGAGCTTCGGACCGCCAGGTTTGAGGGCGTTTCCGGCTGGGACCCTTTCGTCAATCCGACATGGCGGGCGTGCCCGGGCGCCCCATATCTACCTCATATTTGGGCTTGATATGAGGGTGTCGGTCAGGCCGGGCGTTTGAGAGCCGTTTGAGGTACCCGTCTGAGTCAAAAAATTATGACCGGGTAGTGACCGGGCCGTATAAGACGGGTCTAAGCGGTCCGGTTGTACTCACAAGGACCAAAAGGCGCACTAGTAATCCATAGCCTAGCGTGCACTTCCTTTTTACCCGAGACCAAGTGTCAAGCTTAAACAAGAGTGGTTTGGCGAGTGGGAACTGTACCGAGGGCGGTGACAACACAACGCGGCGCAAACAGGAAAGCGGGCACCCGGCCGGACGGAACAAACGGGTGGTCTGGTCTTTGCGGAGAAACGGACGTTTCCTTGGAGAGAAGACAGGACGTGTGGCCCCGTCCCATGCACATGACGGTCACATGGTCGTTGATTTTTAGGGTTTCGTTGACAGCTAATTGACCTAGGTTCAGTTTAGGCCAGATCTGGCCAAAGAAAGCACATTTTCCATGCAACTGACCGTAGATGGTCCTGATCGTCACGCGCATGCATGTTCAGCCTGCGCAAGGTCAGGTTTATTCGTGATCAACGGACAGGGAATACCGGGGTAACGGAGATAGTACAGCAGCATTGAATGATTGATTCCATGTAACCCAGCGCTCGCACGTTGATACAAGAGCAACTCCAACGGACCAACTCAAACGGACGTCGCATTTGTCTATTTTTTGTCTGTTTGGGTCGGCCGCCGGTCCGGCGTCCGTCCAGTTTGCATTTGAGTCGGCAGTGTGCCCAACATGCCGACCCATTTAATGTCTGCATCAACTTTTTTTTTAAAAAAGACCCACGGCCGATCATGCCAACGGTCATGTCTCATCATGCCGGCACCATGCCAGCGCCAGTATACAATGTCGGCTTCAGAATCAACACAATTTATACTGGCGCACTCGCCAGCCGGCCGGCACACATATGTAACATCTCAAATTTTTAATTTGGAATGTTATACATTAAGTCATCATGCATATCATATTTTCTTGCATTTTCCGATCCTAGAAAATTTCACGCAACTCAAGGACCCTCGGAGAGAGTTGGAGATTTCATTATTTTCATATTTGGGTTTTTCTCAAATTTTGAAAATAGGACCAGTCGGATTTATTTGTATTTATCTTCAAATATTTTTCCGATAAAAAAATAAGAGAGGGAATAATATGACTTTCCCAAAAATTTAGGAAAAATGAAGATTTAATAAATAAATCGAATTTTGGATTTTTGGGAGTTTATTTGCTTTAGGGAAAAAATGCGTATTTTAAAAATTTGCATTTAGCCCGTATTAAAGTTCATTTTGTTCGACTCATTTTTAGGAGTCGGGAAAATTTATTTTATTAAATTTGGAGTTCGTTTAGATTTATTTTAATTAGTTTCGGTTTAAAAAAAAGCACGGCGCCCACTTTGAGCCAAGGGCCCAGCTAACCGCCGTCGGCCCAGCCCTCCTCTCGCGCTCCCTTGGGGAGGAGTCCCGCCGCCGACACCGAGTCTTCCTCGGCCACGCCTCGTCGCCGCCACTCCCCAAGGCAACCCTCCCTCCTTATAAGCCGCCACCCTCCCTCGACCCTTCCACTTTGCCGCCGCCCGCCGCCTTGAGCCCCACCGCCCGCCGTCGCCCGGCGCCGTCGACCCGCCGCCGACGCCATGAGCCGACCTCCCACACCGTCGCCCATGACCCACCCAAACCCAGCCGGACCCGGAGCCCGGCGACCTCATGGGAGGTAGCCACCGCGCCCCCCCGGTCCGATTTTGTTTTAAAAACCGTCAGGTTTTCTTTCGTTGTTTGGTTTTTTTTTAAAAACCCTAGATCGGTTTATTTTTTTTCTCTCGGTTTAGTTAATTAGTGAACGTTCACCGATCCGTTCGTTTTAACGAACGCGTTCACCGGTTAATTTCTGTTAACGGACGTCCGTTCGTCGTTTTCTTTTAAATCGGATTTAATCCGTTATTTTCCGATTTCGATTTCCGATCCAATCTTCGAATCAGTTTATCTTCTCGCTCGTTTATCGGAATCAGGTGATTCAAGCGCGTGGAGTTTCGTTTCGAAACCGCCGTTCCGACTAATCAACTTAAACAAGGTTTTGCTACTGTAAAATTTGACCTAGTTTCAAATTGCTAGAACCGAGTTGTTTTCTTTTCGACGTTTGACTTTCGTTGTTTTATTTGATTCGATTCATTTGCAACTGTGGTTCTTAAGTTGAACTTTCTGGTTAGATCCTCTATTCGAGATTTACCTGCATTAGATGAGTACTTATTGTATGGTTGTTGTTTGTGCGATAGATCACCCGAGTGCCGCTTGTTACTTCGAGTCTCTAGGTTTCATGGATCGTCAACAAGGCAAGTAACACTTGATCATACTTTTTCTACTACCCAGCTTTTATGCATTAGATCTATTCCTCAAACACTTGCATGATTAGGATCTAATTAAATTGTGGGATGGGAAGTAGATTGAGGTAGTACCTATTACTGCTTTTACTTATGAAACCTTGGGAGTTACTTCTACGTTGCTTATTATGACATGCTATGCTAGTAGACGTGGATTGGGTGAGTGATATCCATGATGATGTGAGATTGTTAATTAATGGTTTATTTAAGGTGGCAACTTAAATACACATCTGGTGGATTGAGGCACCAGGGGAACCCAGTGTTGTCTGTTTTTTTGGAAATCCGGGGTACCCGTGAGATCTTCCTATGGACCGCCACCTGTGCTCAAAGGGATCATAAGATTATTCAAACTAGAAACTTCCGTGCAGCCACAAGCCATTATGGCCTCTGGCATAGTTGAGTAAGTCGTGCGAACTCCTATAGTGGTGGACTAGCAGATGTATGGGATGTAGGTGTACCGGTCCACCCATCGTAAGGTGCTAGCGCTTCTGAAAGACTGTGTCTCGGTCATCCGTCTCTCAAACACCATGTAGTGCGAGAAACCAAGCGGAGGCGATCGAGTCTTGTGGGGAAAAGTGCGCAAACCTCTGCAGAGTGTATAAACTAATCATGATTAGCCGTGTCCCCGGTTATGGACATCTTGAGTATCTAGTACTTGAATATCATGTGAATCTCAACATGTTACTCTAATTAATGTTATTGGGTTTTTAAAGAGTACTTTTAATTGGGATTGAGGATGCTGTCAACCATTCTCAATGTTTAACAACCACCATGATAGTTAAACAAATTTATTCCTTTGCGATGAGGGAAAAACTAGCTTTATGCAAAATCAGAATCAGAGAGCTTTACCACCAGCCATATATGCATGTAGTATAGGCTTATTCCTTCATTACTCTCTACATGTTACATTGCCAAAGCATATTCCATGTCTTGACCCGTTTTCGGGCTGCAACTTTCATGTTGCGAGACTTTTCGCATTTACAGTAAGGTGTTTTAGGTCGTGGTTCTATACTCGGTGATGCCGATGGTGTTGATGGACTCACTTATCTTCCAAGTCTTCCGCTGTTATCGTTATTAGATGGCCTTAAGCCATATTTATTGTAATAAGTCCTCTTTTGGGACAACGCTGTAATAAGTGTGTGATTGCTACTCTGTTATAAATCCTTGAAATCTTGTGTGGTGTCGACACGATCCAGGGATGACGCTTTGAGCACGAGACTTGATCCATTCGGGTCGGGTCGCTGAGATGGTATCGAGCACACCACTGTGAGGACACGACCACTAAATTAAAGCCATAGATCACTACTCTCTTCTCATTTTCTAACTCCTCATCTTTTCTACTCTTTTAGGATGAAGGACGCGAAGATCAAGTACACCCAACCGGACGAAGGCACACCTTTTGGATTTCACTTGAAGGAAGTCACCAAGTACCTGAACATTGGACTACCAAGTTTCACCGGGACTTTCAACGCCACTCTGCCTGAAGAGGAGCGCTGGATTCAAGCTCACGTTCCGGGAAGGACATTCGCCTCAATCACCAAGCCTATAGATAGTGTTTTCAGTGCACCAACCTGGAGTCTCGGAAAGAGCATGGCAGCTCATATCACCATGGGACGCATTGGAGAAGTTTATCAAGAAGACCTCAAGGACACCATCTATCGATTTGCGGACGCCGAGATGAACAATGGGAGATAGTCGGCACCAAGAAGGATAGATCCATTGCAGCTTTTATCCAGAGTTAAACCAGCACATTCGACGCCA
The DNA here is from genome assembly GCA_021605145.1 of Aegilops bicornis. Lineage (NCBI taxonomy): Eukaryota > Viridiplantae > Streptophyta > Magnoliopsida > Poales > Poaceae > Aegilops > Aegilops bicornis. Next base: position 580,556,313 of record CM038672.1, read on the forward strand.
GAGAACCGGATGTGCAATGATATGCTCGAGTTGAAGAATGCGAAGGGAAGGATCATCGAACTTGAAGAGGAACTAAAGTCTACACGCAAGGACTATATGGACGAGATCGTAGCATTAGCAAGACACAATAACGATCTTAAGTATGAGATTGAAGAACTCAAGAAGAAATTGGCACTCAAGAATGAAGACCAGTACGTCGGCTGTCCAAGCGACTACATCAACATCGACGACACCGACTCGAGATCCAAGTGAACCCGACTTTGAAGATGAAGCAGGAGCGGACATCATGGAGTCTTCCACGGTTCAAATTAGTAGATGACCCCACATATTAGTAGTATTTCCTCCATGTAACATTTTAGTACACGCACTTTTGCGATAGTTAGATCGTTGTAAGCCCTTTGTTGAATTGAATGAAGTGATTTTGTGTGAATTTGCTCATATACATTGGGTAGTGTTTCTCCTTAGACCCCCACTCTATTCTTAATTTCTCGTCTTTTCTAAACCCATCAGATGCCTCCGAGACGCGACCCCGGATTTGTTTTCCCGCCAGAGATCACCCAGTTGATCCAGCAGCAGAACACTTTGATCCAAACATTGGTGCAGAATCAAGGCAACAACAACAACAACCCACCGCCACCACCACCACCTGCGGATCACCTGACACGTTTCTTAAGACTGAATCCGCCAGTATTTTCCAGTAGCACCGAGCCGATAGTAGCAGATGATTGGCTCCGTAAGGTAGGAAGGGAGTTGATCACCGCAGGATGTACAGATAGAGAGAAGGTGAAGTTTGCTGCACACCAACTTGAAGGACCAGCAGCAGCATGGTGGGAAAATTTTACAGCCACTTACCTCAGAGACACCGTCACATGGGATCAGTTTCAACAAGCTTTCAGACCGCCCATGTCTCGGCAGGAGCTATGGCCATGAAGAAGCGTGAGTTTCGCAACTTACGCCAAGGAGGAAGAACTGTTGGCGGTATGTGGATGATTTTAGTAAGTTAGCACGCTTATGCCCCAGATGAGCGTTGCCACGGATGCAGCTAAGCGGGAGAAGTTTCGGAAGGACTGAATGATGAGTTAAGCATGCGATTGATGGTAGCAAGTTTCAATAACTACCAGGAGTTGGTAGACCGAGCCCTCATGATTGAAGGAAAGCAGCGACAAATTGAGAACCGCAAGAGGAAGTATGGACAGGGGAAGTATAACTCGAGCCCAATGAGAAGCCGTTATACCCCTAAACAGGGAGTTCGGCCAAAGATACTCATGGAGGAAGTAATTCGCACAACCATAATGGTACCAAGAATGGGAACGGGAATGGAGGAAGCAATGGGCGAGAACCGCACCACACCATCAACCCCAACCAAGAAAGACTTAAGCCATGTCACTGTTTCAAGTGTTCCAAGCCGGGCATTATGCAAATGACTGTCCAGAAGGCCAAGGTGGCAATGGAAGCTCTGGAAAGAAGCCAAACCCTTTCAATAGGGGACAAGTGAACCACATTGATGTGGAGGAGGTTGAAGATCAGCCCGATGCAGTGATCGGTAAGTTTTTGGTTAAGTCATTTACCGCACTAGTTCTTTTCGACACCGGTGCATCGCGTTCATACATATCAAGGGGATTTGTAGAGAAGTATAGTCTACCTACTCGGATTCTTAAAACCCCTTTGCTAGTAAGCTCACCAGAGGCGGAGTATATGGCGGAACAAGGATGTTTTCAAGTGCCATTAAGTATAGGAAGGCATGTGTTCCCGACGGATTTGATCATTTTGGAATCTCAAGGATTTGATGTAATTCTCGATATGGATTGGCTGTCGATGTATGGAGGAAACATCGATTGCAAGTAAGACGATTTTTCTCACAACACGGAAGGAAGAAGGATTAAGTATGTATCACGGCATGAGCCGAGGAGAGCTCATGTAAATTGCTTATCAGGAGTTGTGCATGAAGAGGTGCCAGTAGTAAAGGATTACCCTGATGTATTTCCTGAGGAATTGCCAGGAATGCCACCAGATAGAGACATTGAGTTTTTGATTGAACTTTTGCCAGGAACAGGCCCAATATCGAAGCGACCATACGTGATGCCCGCATGTGATTTGGCGGAAATCAAGAAGCGAGATAAAGGAGCTATTGGATAAAGGTTTTATCGCCCAAGTTCTTCGCCTTTGGGGATCACCAAAGATCTTGTTAGTGGAGAAGAAGGACGGATCGTTAAGGATGGTTGTAGATTATCGTGGATTGAATGAAGTAACAATCAAGAATAAGTACCCACTACCAATGATAAATGATCTGTTTGATCATTTGCAAGGAGCTAGAGTGTTTTCCAAGATCGATTTGCGATCAGGGTACCATCAGTTGAAGATTCGAGAGCAGGACATACCTAAGACAGCATTTACCACGAGATATGGACTGTATGAGTACACCGTTATGTCATTTGGATGACTAACGCTACCGCCTATTTCATGAACACGATGAACAAAGTATTTATGGAGTTTTTGGATAAGTTCGAGTGGTGTTCATAGATGATATTTTGATTTTCTCGAAGAATGAAGAGGAACATAAGGAACATTTGCGATTGGTTTTGGAGAAACTAAGGGAACATCAGTTAGATGCCAAGTTCAGCAAATGTGAGTTTTGGCTAAAGGAAGTTGGATTTCTTGGACATGTTATATCCGGAGAAGGTATAGCAGTTGGCCCCATAAAGGTTGAGACTGTAACAAAATGGGAAGCACCAACGACAGTTGGAGAGATCCGGAGTTTCCTTGGACTCGCACGATACTACCGAAGATTCATTGAGAATTTCTCAAGGATTGCCAAGCCTATGACGGAATTGTTGAAGAAGGATACCAAGTTCATATGGGTGAGGATTGTGAGGCAAGTTTTCGTGAGTGAAGAAAAGATTGGTTACCTCACCGGTGTTAATTTTGCGGATCGGACCAAGGATTATGAGGGTGTATTATGACGCTTCACGCCGAGGACTTGGAGCAGTGCTTATGCAGGAAGGAAGAGTTGTTTCGTATGCTTCACGACAGCTTAAGCCTCATGAATTGAATTATGCCACACATGATTTGGAGTTAGCAGCCGTTGTACGCATTGAAGACACGGAGACATTTTCTCATTGGAAATCATTGTGAGGTGTACACGGATCACAAGAGTTTGAAGTACATCTTCACGCGAAGGAATTAAACCTCGAGCGGTAGCAGGATGGCTGGAGCTTATTAAGGATTATGATATGAGATTGCATTATCACCCAGGAAAGGCTAACGTTGTAGCAGATGCATTGAGCCGTAAGAGCCACGTCAATACCCTAATGATGGGAGGAATACCCAAGGAGTTAGCCGAGGATCTTCGAGAGCTATGTTTAGAAATAGTTTCGAGAAGCTTTGTGGCAGCATTGGAGATTCAGTCTACGTTGATGGACAAACTCAGAGAAGCTCAAAAGGCAGACAAGGAAGTTGCCTCTATAAAGGAGAAAATGAGCGAAGGAAAAGCTAAGGGATTTCGTGAGGATGAGCACGATACCCTATGGTTTGAGGACCGTGTGTATGTGCCAAATGACCCGGAGATCAGGAAGTTGATTACGCAAGAAGCACATGATTCCCCATACTCGATTCACCACGAAATACCAAGATGTATTTGGATTTGAAGAATACTTTACGGTGGACCGGAATGAAGAAAGATATTGCAAAGTATGTAGCAGTTTGCGATGTATGTCGAGAGTGAAGGCGAGAACATCGAGAAGCGGCAGGATTGTTGCAACCATTGCCGATACCGAATGGAAGTGGGATAACCTAGGCATGGATTTTATCACAGGTTTGCCAAAGACTCGTTCGGGCTATGACTCGATTTGGGTTATAGTCGACCGTTTGACGAAGGTAGCTCATTTCATTCCAGTCAAGACTACCTATAGCAGCGCTAAGTTGGCAAATATATACATGACCAGAATTGTGTGTTTACACGGAGTTCCGAGGAGTATCGTATCCGATAGAGGAACCCAATTTACCTCAAAGTTTTGGAATCGATTTACCTGAAACATTGGGAACCGGGCTAGAATTTAGTACAGCTTTCCACCCATGCCGATGGATGACCGAGAGAGTCAATCAGATTTTGGAGGATATCTTTGAGAGCTTGTGCACTAGATTATGGATCTAGTTGGGATGATAATTTGCCGTATGCAGAGTTTTCTTATAACAACAGTTACCAAACCAGCTTGAAGATGGCACCTTCGAGGCTTTATGCGGAAGGAGGTGCAGGACACCGTTATCATGGGACGAAGCCGAGACCGTCGATTGTTTGGACCAGATTTGATTATGAGTGCGAGCGAAGGTTAAGTTGATTCGCGATAGGCTCAAGGTAGCCCGATCCTGCATGGAAGAGCTATGCGGATTCAAAACGCAAGGCGATGGAATATGAAGTTGGAGCGAGTTTATCTTAGAGTATCCCCGCTTCGAGGAGTTAAGCGTTTTGGAGTTAAAGGAAAGTTAGCCCCACGTTTCGTTGGACCGTATAAGATTTTGCAACGCATGGGAGAAGTTGCTTATAAACTGGAATTGCCAGAGGGACTGTCAGGAGTTCATGATGTATTCCATGTTTCTCAGTTGAAGAAATGTCACGCCGAGATGGCGGAAGTACCGTTAAGGGATACAGTGCCGCTTGAAGCAATTCAGTTGCAGGATGATTTGACATATGAGGAAAGACCAGTCAAGATTCTCGAGTATGCCAGCATAGTTACTCGCAGCAAGGTTATCAAGTTTTGCAAGTTTCGGTGGAGCCACCACACCGAGGATGAAGCCACACGGGAAAGAGAAGAAGATTTGCTCAAGGATCACCTCACCTATTTTCTAGCCAACCCGAATCTCGAGGGCGAGATTCATCTTAAGGGGGGTAGGTTTGTAACATCCGAAATTTTCAATTTGGAATGTTATACATTAAGTCATCATGCATATCATATTTTCTTGCATTTTCCGATCCTAGAAAATTTCACGCAACTCAAGGAACCTCAGAGAGAGTTGGAGATTTCATTATTTTCATATTTGGGTTTTTCTCAAATTTAGAAAATAGGATCAGTCGGATTTATTTGTATTTATCTTCAAATATTTTTCCGATAAAAAAATAAGAGAGGGAATAATATGACTTTCCCAAAAATTTAGGAAAATGAAGATTTAATAAATAAATCAATTTTTGGATTTTTCTGAGTTTATTTGCTTTAGGGTAAAAAATGCGTATTTCAAAAATTTGCATTTCGCCCCGTATTAAAGTTCATTTTGTTCGACTCATTTTAGGAGTCGGGGAAAAATTTATTTTATTAAATTTGGAGTTCGTTTAGATTTATTTTAATTGCTTTCGGTTTAAAAATCATGCTACCGCTTTGGGCCAAGGGCCCAACTGGCCCAACCGGCCGCCCCCTCCTCAAGGCTTCCTTGGGAGGAGTCCCCGCCGCCGCCACCCCGAGTCTCCTCGGCCACGCCTCGCCGCCTCCCCAAGGCAACCCTCCTCCTTATAAGCCGCCGCCACCTCGACCCACCCCACCGCCCGCAGCAGCACTTGGCCGCCGCCGCGCCCGCCCATTGCCGCCTGACGCCGTGCGACCCGTCGCCGCCCAGCCGACCCCACGTCGCCTCAAGCCCACCTCGACTTCGTGAGCCGAGCCCCGCCAACGACCTCGCCGGAGGTAGCCACCGCGCCCCCCTGGTCCGATTTTGTTTTAAAAACCATCCGGTTTTCTTTCGTTGTTTGTTTTTTTTAAAAACCCTAGATCGGTTTATTTTTTTCTCTCGGTTTAGTTAATTAGTGAACGTTCACCGATCCGTTCGTTTTAACGAACGCGTTCACCGGTTAATTTCTGTTAACGAACGTCCGTTCGTTTAACCGTTCGTCATTTTCTTTTAAATCGGATTTAATCCGTTATTTTCCGATTTTGATTTCCGATCCAATCTTCGAATCAGTTTATCTTCTCGCTCGTTTATCGGAATCAGGTGATTCAAGCGCCTGGAGTTTCGTTTCGAAACCGCCGTTCCGACCAATCAACTTAAACAAGGTTTTGCTACTGTAAAATTTGACCTAGTTTCAAATTGCTAGAACCGAGTTGTTTTCTTTCGACGTTTGACTTTCGTTGTTTTATTTGATTCGATTCATTTGCAACCAGGGTTCTTAAGTTGAACTTTCTGGTTAGATCCTCTATTCGAGATTTACCTGTGCATTAGATGAGTACTTATTGTATGGTTGTTGTTTGTCTGCGATAGATCACCCGGAGTGCGCTGCTTGTTACTTCGAGTCTCTAGGTTTCGCGGATCGTCGCAAGGCAAGTAACACTTGATCATACTTTTCTACTACCCAGTTTTATGCATTAGATCTATTCCTCAAACACTTGCATGATTAGGATCTAATTAAATTGTGGGATGGGAAGTAGATTGAGGTAGTACCTATTACTGTTTTACTTATGAAACCTTGGGAGTTACTTCTCGTTGCTTATTATGACATGCTATGCTAGTAGGCGTGGATTGGGTGAGTGATATCCATGACAGATGTGAGATTGTTAATTAATGGTTTATTTAAGGTGGCAACTTAAATACACATGCAGGTGGATTGAGGCACTGGGGAACCCAAAGTGTTGTCTGCTTTTTTTGGAAATCCTGGGGTACCCGTGAGATCTTCCTATGGACCGCCACCTGTGCTCAAAGGGATCATAAGATTATTCAAACTAGAAACTTCCGTGTGCAGCCACAAGCCATTATGGGCTCTGGCATAGTTGAGTAAGTCGTCACGAACTCTTATAGTGGTGGACTAGCAGATGTAGGGGATGTAGGTGTAGGGTCCACCCATCGTAAGGTGCTAGCGCTTCTGAAAGACTGTGTCTCGGTCATCCGTCTCTCAAACACCATGTAGTGCGAGAAACCAAACGGAGGCGATCGAGTCTTGTGGGGAAAAGTGCGCAAACCTCTGCAGAGTGTATAAACTAATCATGATTAGCCGTGTCCCAGGTTATGGACATCTTGAGTATCTAGTACTTGAATATCATGTGAATCTCAACATGTTACTCTAATTAATGTTATTGGGTTTTTAAAGAGTACTTTTAATTGGGATTGAGGATGTCATCAACCATTCTCAATGTTTAACAACCACCATGATAGTTAAACAAATTTATTCCTTTGCAAGAGGGAAAAACTAGCTTTATGCAAAATCAGAATCAGTAGAGCTTTACCACCAGCCATATATGCATGTAGTATAGGCTTATTCCTTCATTACTCTCTACATGTTACATTGCCAAAGATATTCCATGTCTTGACCCGTTTGGGCTGCAACTTTCATGTTGCAGACTTTTCGCATTGACAGTAATGTGTTTTAGGTCGTGGTTCTATACTCGGTGATGCCGATGGAGTTGATGGACTCACTTATCTTCCAAGTCTTCATTGTTATCGTTATTAGATGGCCTTAAGCCATATTTATTGTAATAAGTCCTCTTTTGGGACAACGCTGTAATAAGTGTGTGATTGCTACTCGTTATAAATCCTTGAAGTAATCGTGGTGTCGACATTCGATCCAGGGATGACGCCTGAGCACAGAGACTTGATCCATTCGGGTCGGGTCGCTACAACATGCCAGCACACAAAAAAGGGTGGGACTTGAATTCGAGCACACCATCGCGGCCCCCATGATCATGCCAGCACACGTGCCAGCATACAAAAGGACGGCGCTCGCCGCCATAGATCACTCGTCGTCGAACTTGAGCATGTCGCCCTGCATCTTCTCGAACCACGGCCTCTTCCTTGGCGACACGGTGTTAAGATCCACCTTCATGATCTCCATCCCGGGTCATCATGCTCGCACTTGTCCTCTTCCTCTAGCCCGTAGTCGTCCAGGAACTCGTGGTCGAGTGGGAAGCTGTCCAGGTCGATGCTGACCTGATCATGCATGAAGGCCGCCTGATCGGGATCATAGCCAGCGGCCGGCGTGAACGGCCCGCGACCGTCCTGGCTTTGTGTCTCGTCGGGATCGTAGCTGTTGGGGAACGTAGTAATTTCAAAATTTTCCTACGATCACGCAAGACCATGGTGATGGCATAGCAACGAGAGGGAAGAGTGTCCGTCCACGTACCCTCGTAGACCGAAAGCGGAAGCGTTATAACAACGCGGTTGATGTAGTCGCACGTCTTCACGATCCGACCGATCCAAGCACCGAACGACGGCACCTCCGAGTTACGCACACGCTCAGCTCGATGACGATCCCCGGACTCGATCCAGCAAAGTGTCGGGGATGAGTTCCGTCAAAGACGATGGCGTGGTGACGATGTTGATGCTCCACCGACGCAGGCTTCGCCTTAAGCTCCGCTGACGATATGACTTCTCCGGCGCAGGCTTCGCCTAAGCTCTCTGACGATATGACCGAAGTGGAATATGGTGGAAGGGGCACCGCACACGGCTAAGGAAAGATCCGTAGATCAACTTGTGTGTCATGGGGTGCCCCTGCCTCAGATATAAAGGAGCCAAGGGGTGCGGCCAGCCTTGGGAGGCGCCGAGGAGTCCTACTCCCACCGGGAGTAGGACTCCCCTTGTCCTAGTTGGAATAGGATTGGGGAGGGGAAAGAGGAAGGCGCCGCCTCTCTCCTTGTCCTATTCGGACTAGAGGGGAGGGGGCGCAGCCCACCTGGCCGGCCCTTCCTCTTCTCCCTTGTGGCCCATGAAGGCCCATATACCCGGGGTTTCAGTAACCCCGGTGTTCCGGTAACTTCCTGTTTTCACTCGGAACCCTTCCGAAGTCCAAACATAGGCTTCCAATAAATAAATCATAAAGTCACCACCATTTCGAGACTCCTCTTCATCTCCGTGATCAAATCCCGTACACCGAACAAACAACGGTGCATCAATAAATAAAAACTCATAATCAACTTTCAACGAAAAGTTAAGCGTGCGGACCCTACGGGTTCGAGAACTATGTAGACATGACCTAGAACCATTCTCGGTCAATAACCAATAGCGGAACCTGGATGCCCATATTGGTTCCTACATATTCTACGAAGATCTTTATCGGTCAAACCGCATAACGACATACGTTGTTCCCTTTGTCATCGGTATGTTACTTACCCGAGATTCGATCGTCGGTATCCAATACCTAGTTCAATCTGCAGTAGAAGTCTCTTTACTCGTTCCGTAATACATCATCTCACAACTAACTCATTAGTTGTAATGCTTGCAAGGCTTAAGTGATGTGTATCACCGAGAAGGCCTAGAGATACCTCTCCCATAATCGGAGTGACAAAGCCTAATCTCGAAATACGCCAACCCAACAAGTACCTTTGGAGACACCTGTAGTACTCCTTTATAATCACCCGATTCACGTTGCCAGACGCTTTGGTAGTACCCAAAGTGTTCCTCCGGTAAACGGAGTTGCATTATCTCATAGTTATAGGAACATGTATGGGTCATGAAGAAAGCATTAACATACTAAACGATCAAGTGTTAAGCTAACGGAATGGGTCATGTCAATCAGATCATTCTACTAATGATGTGACCTTGTTAATCAAATAACAACTCCTTGTTCATGGTTAGGAAACATAACCATCTTTGATTAACAAGCTAGTCAAGTAGAGGCATACTAGTGACATCTTGTTTGTCTATATATTCACACATGTATTATGTTTAGGTTAATACAATTCTAGCATGAATAATAAACATTTATCATGATATAAGGAAATAAATAATAACTTTATTATTGCCTCTAGGGCATATTTCCTTCAGTCTCCCACTTGCACTAGAGTCAATAATCTAGATTACAAAGTAATGATCCTTACACCCATGGAGTCTTGGTGCCGATCATGTTTTGCTCGTGGAAGAGGCTTAGTCAACGGGTCTCGCAACATTCAGATCCGTATGTATTTTGCAAATCTCTATGTCTCCCACTTGGACTTGGTCCCGAATGGAATTGAAGCGTCTCTTGATGTGCTTGGTCCTCTTGTGAAATCTGGATTCCTTTGCCAAGGCAATTGCACCAAAGATTGTCACAGAAGATTTTCATCGGTCCCGATGCACTAGGTATAACACCTAGATCGGAAATGAACTCTTTCATCCAGACTCCTTCATTTGTCGCTTCGAAGCAGCTATGTACTCCGCTTCACATGTAGATCCCGCCACGACGCTTTGTTTAGAACTGCACCAACCGACAGCTCCACCGTTTAATAAAAACACGTATCCAGTTATGCGATTTAGAATCGTCCGGATCGGTGTCAAAGCTTGCATCGACGTAACCATTTACGACTAGCTCTTTGTCACCTCCATATACGAGAAACATATCCTTAGTCCTTTTCGGGTATTTCAGGATGTTCTTGACCGCTGTCCGATGATCCATTCCTGGATTACTTTGGTACCTTCCCGCCAAGCTTATAGCTAAGCATACGTCAGTCCGGTACACAGCATTGCATACATGATAGAGCCTATGGCTGAAGCATAGGGAACATCTTTCATTTTCTCTCTATCTTCTGCCGTGGTCGGGCATTGAGTCTTACTCAATCTTACACCTTGCAACACGGGCAAGAAACCTTTCTTTGCCTGATCCATTTTGAACTTTTTCAAAATTTTATCAAGGTATGTGCTTTGTGAAAGTCCAATTAAGCGTCTTGATCTATCTCTATAGATCTTGATGCCCAATATGTAAGCAGCTTCACCGAGGTCTTTCATTGAAAAACTTTTATTCAAGTATCCTTTATGCCATCCAGAAATTCTATATCATTTCCAATTAATAATATGTCGTCCACATATAATATCGAAATGCTACAGAGCTCCCACTCACTTTCTTGTAAATACAAAGCTTCTCCAAAAGTCTCAGATAAACCCATATGCTTTGATCACACTATCAAAGCGTTTATTCCAACTCCGAGAGGCTTGCACTGCACCATAAATTGATCGTTGGAGCTTGCACACTTTGTTAGCACCTTTTGGATCGACAAAACCTTCTGGTTGCATCATATACAACTCTTCTTCTAGAAATCCATTCAAGAATGCAGTTTTTACATCCATTTGCCAAATTTCATAATCATAAAATGCGGCAATTGCTAACATGATTCGGACAGACTTAAGCATCGCCACGGGTGAGAAAGTCTCATCGTAGTCAACCCCTTGAACTTGTCGAAAACCTTTCGCAACAAGTCGAGCTTTGTAGACAGTTACATTACCATCGGCGTCTGCCTTCTTCTTAAAGATCCATTTATTTTCAATGGCTTGCCGATCATCGGCAAGTCAACCAAAGTCCATACTTTGTTCTCATACATGGATCCCATCTCAGATTTCATGGCTTCCAGCCATTTTATGGAATCTGGGCTCACCATCGCTTCTTCATAGTTTGTAGGTTCGCCATGGTCAAGTAACATGACTTCCGAATAGGATTACCGTACCACTCAGTGCGTATTTTATTACGGGTCGACCCACTGAGGTTCAAGAGTAACTTGATCTCAAGTTTCATGATCATCATCATTAGTTTCTCCACTAATTGGTGTAGTTGTCACAGGAACCATTTCTTGTGATGAACTACTTTCCAATAAGGGAGCAGAATCTGATTATCTCATCAAGTTCTACTTTCCTCCCACTCACTTCTTTCGAGAGAAACTCTTTCTCTAGAAAGGATCCGAATTTAGCAACGAAAATCTTGCCTTCAGATCTGTGATAGAAGGTGTACCCAACAGTCTCCTTTGGGTATCCTATGAAGACACATTTTTCCGATTTGGGTTCGAGCTTATCTGGTTGAAGTTTCTTTACATAAGCATCGCAGCCCCAAACTTTAAGAAACGACAACTTTGGTTTCTTGCCAAACCACAGTTCATAAGGCGCCGTCTCAACGGATTTTGACGGTGTCCTATTTAACATGAATGCGGCCGTCTCTAAAGCATAACCCCAAAGCGATAGCGGTAAATCGGAAATAGACATCATAGATCGCACCATATCTAGTAAAGTACGATTCTGACGTTCGGACACACCATTTCTCTGTGGTGTTCCGGTGGCGTGAGTTGCGAAAACTATTCCACATTGTTTCAAATGTAAACCAAACTCGTAACTCAAATATTCTCCTCCACGATCAGATCGTAGGAATTTTATTTTCTTGTTACGATGATTTTCCACTTCACTCTGAAATTCTTTGAACTTTTCAAATGTTTCAGATTTGTGTTTCATTAAGTAGATATACCCATATCCGCTCAAATCATCTGTGAAGGTGAGAAAATAACGATACCATGGCGTGCCTCAACATTCATTGGACCACAAACATCGGTATGTATGATTTCCAATAAATCTGTTGCTCGCTCCATAGTTCCGGAGAACGGCGTTTTTGTCATCTTGCCCATGAGGCACGGTTCATAAGTACCAAGTGATTCATAATCAAGTGATTCGAAGCCCATCAAGATGGAGTTTCTTCATGCGTTTTACAATCGATATGACCTAAACGGCGGTGCCACAAATAAGTTGCACTATCATTATCAACTCTGCATCTTTTGGCTTCAACATTATGAATATGTGTATCACTCTTGTCGAGATTCAACAAGAATAGACCATTCTTCAAGGGTGCATGACCATAAAAGATATTACTCATATAAATAGAACAACCATTATTCTCTCGATTTAAATGAATAACCGTCTCGCATTAAACAAGATCCAGATATAATGTTCATGCTCAACGCCGGCACCAAATAACAATTATTTAGGTCTAAAACTAATCCCGAAGGTAGATGTAGAGGTAGCGTGCCGATCGCGATCACATCGACTTTGGAACCATTTCCAACGCGCATCGTCACCTCGCCCTTAGCCAATCTTCGCTTAATCCGTAGTTCCCTGTTTGAGTTGCAAATATTGGCAATGTAACCGATATCAAATACCTGGTACTATCATGAGTATTAGTAAGGTACACATCAATAACATGTATATCACATATACCTTTGTTCACCTTGCCATCCTTTTATCCGCCAAATACTTGGGGCAGTTCCGCTTCGATGTCGGTCTGCTTGCAATAAAACACTCGGTTTCAGGCTTAGGTCCAGACTTGGGTTTCTTCTCTTGATCAGCAACTTTCTTGCTGTTCTTTTGAAGTTTCCTTCTTCTTCCCTTTGCCCTTCTTCTTGAAACTAGTGGTCTTGTTGATCATCAACACTTGATGCTCTTTCTTGATTTCTACCTCCGCAGCTTTTAGCATCGCGAAGAGCTCAGAATTGTCTTAGTCATCCCTTGCATATTATAGTTCATCACGAAGCTCTTGTAGCTTGGTGGCGATGATTGGAGAATTTCATCAATGACACTATCATCCGGAAGATTAACTCCCAGCTGAATTAAGTGATTGTTATACCCGGACATTACGAGTATGTGCTCACCGACGTAACTATTCTCCTCCATCTTGCAGCTATAGAACTTGTTGGAGACTTCATATCTCTCAATCCGGGCATTTGCTTGAAATATTAACTTCAACTCTGGAACATCTCATATGCTCCATGACGCTCAAAACGTCGTTGAAGACCCGGTTCTAAGCCGTAAAGCATGGCACATCGAACTATAGAGTAGTCATCGGCTCTGCTTTGCAGACGTTCATAACTTCTCGCTCAAAGATCTCGCAGCAGTTCGCTACCCAGCGGTGCTTCCAGGACGTAATTTTTCTCATGCAGCAATGAGGATAATCCTCAAATTACGGACCCAGTCCGTGTAATTGCTACCATCATCTTTCAACTTTGCTTTCTCAAGGAACGCATTAAAATTCAACGGAACAACAAAGACGAGCCATCTATCTACACCAAACATAGACAAGCAAAATACTATCGGTACTAAGTTCATGATAAATTTAAGTTTGATTAATCATATTAAAAACCTCCCACTTAGACAGACATCTCTCTAGTCATCTAAGTGATCACGTGATCCAAATCAACTAAACCATGTCCGATCATCACGTGAGATGGAGTAGTTTCAATAGTGAACATCACTATGTTGATCATATCTACTATATGATTCACGCCGACCTTTCGGTCTACGTGTTCCGAGGCCATATCTGTTATATGCTAGGCTCGCCAAGTTTAACTTGAGTATTCTGCGTGTGCAACTGTTTTGCACCCGTTGTATTTGAACGTAGAGCCTATCACACCCGATCATCACGTGGTGTCTCAAAGACGAAGAACTTTCGCAATGGTGCATACTCGGAGAACACTTCTTGATAATTTTTAGTGAGAGATCATCTTATAATGCTACCGTCAATCAAAGCAAGATAAGATGCATAAAGGATAAACATCACATGCAATCAATATAAGTGATATGATATGGTCATCATCGTCTTGTGCTTGTGATCTCCATCGCCAAGCACCGCCATGATCACCATCGTCACCGGGCGCGACACCTTGATCTCCATCTTAGCATCGTTGTCGCCTCGCCAATCTTATGCTTCCACGACTATCACTACCGCTTAGTAATAAAGTAAAGCATTACATCGCGATTGCATTTCATACAATAAAGCGACAACCATATGGCTTCGCCGATTGCCGATAACTCGGTTACAAAACATGATCATCTCATACAATAAAATATAGCATCACGTCTTGACCATATCACATCACAACATGCCTGCAAAAACAAGTTAGACGTCCTCTACTTTGTTGTTGCAAGTTTTACGTGGCTGCTACGGGCTGAGCAAGAACCGTTCTTACCTCACGCATCAAAACCACAACGATAGTTTGTCAAATAGACTGCTTTTAACCTTCTCAAGGACCGGGCGTAGCCACACTCGGTTCAACTAAAGTTGGAGAGACAGGTCTTCCGCAGAAGCCATCTATGTGCAAAGCACGCCGAGGGAACCGGTCTCGCGTAAAGCGTCTGGCGTAAGGTTGGTCCGGATCGTCTCGGCCCAACAATACCGCTGAACCAAAGTATGACATGCTTTGGTAGGCGGTATGACTTGTATCGTCCACAACTCACTTGTGTTCTACTCGTGCATATGACATCTACGCATAAAACCGGGCTCGGATGCCTTTGTTGGGGAACGTAGTAATTTCAAAATTTTCCTACGATCACGCAAGACCATGGTGATGGCATAGCAACGAGAGGGAAGAGTGTCCGTCCACGCCCTCGTGAGACCGAAAGCGAAGCGTTATAACAACGCGGTTGATGTAGTCGACGTCTTCACGATCCGACCGATCCAAGCACCGAACGCACGGCACCTCCGAGTTACGCACCGCTCAGCTCGATGACGATCCCGGACTCCGATCCAGCAAAGTGTCGGGATGAGTTCCACAAGACGACGGCGTGGTGACGATGTTGATGCTCCACCGACGCAGGGCTTCGCCTAAGCTCATGACGATATGACTTCTCCGGCGAGGCTTCGCCTAAGCTCTACGACGATATGACCAAGTGGAATATGGTGGAAGGGGGCACCAGACACGGCTAAGGAAAGATCCGTAGATCAACTTGTGTGTCATGGGGTGCCCCTGCCTCAGATATAAAGGAGCCAAGGGGTGCGGCCAGCCTTGGGAGGCGCTGGAGGAGTCCTACTCCCACCGGAGTAGGACTCCCCTGTCCTAGTTGGAATAGGATTGGGAGGGGAAAGAGGGAAGGGGGCGCCGCCCCCCCTCTCCTTGTCCTATTCGGACTAGAGGGGGGAGGGGGGCGCGCAGCCCACCTGGCCGGCCCTTCCTCTTCTCCCTTGTGGCCCATGAAGGCCCATATACCCCCCGGGGGGTTTCGGTAACCCCCCGGTGTTCCAGAACTTCTGCTTTCACTCGAACCCTTCCAAGTCCAAACATAGGCTTCCAATATATCAATCTTTATGTCTCGACCATTTCGAGACTCCTCGTCATGTCCGTGATCACATCCGGGACTCGAACAAACTTCGTGCATCAATACTTATAAACTCATAATGAAGCATCATCGAAGCGTTAAGCGTGCAAGGACCCTACGGGTTCGAGAACTATGTAGACATGACCTAGAACCATTCTCGGTCAATAACCAATAGCGGAACCTGGATGCCCATATTGTTCCTACATATTCTACGAAGATCTTTATCGGTCAAACCGCATAACGACATACGTTGTTCCCTTTGTCATCGTTATGTTACTTACCCGAGATTCGATCGTCGGTATCCAATACCTAGTTCAATCTCGCTACGGTAAGTCTCTTTACTCGTTCCGTAATACATCATCTCACAACTAACTCATTAGTTGTAATGCTTGCAAGGCTTAAGTGATGTGTATCACCGAGAAGGCCTAGAGATACCTCTCCGACAATCGGAGTGACAAAGCCTAATCTCGAAATACGCCAACCCAACAAGTACCTTTGGAGACACCTGTAGTACTCCTTTATAATCACCCGATTACGTTGTGACGTTTGGTAGTACCCAAAGTGTTCCTCCGGTAAACGGAGTTGCATAATCTCATAGTTATAGGAACATGTATGGGTCATGAAGAAAGCATTAACATACTAAACGATCAAGTGTTAAGCTAACGGAATGGGTCATGTCAATCAGATCATTCTACTAATGATGTGACCTTGTTAATCAAATAACAACTCCTTGTTCATGGTTAGGAAACATAACCATCTTTGATTAACAAGCTAGTCAAGTAGAGGCATACTAGTGACATACTTGTTTGTCTATATATTCACACATGTATTATGTTTCCGGTTAATACAATTCTAGCATGAATAATAAACATTTATCATGATATAAGGAAATAAATAATAACTTTATTATTGCCTCTAGGGCATATTTCCTTCAGTAGCTAACGGCCGGCGCACCGCCCTCTAAGATGAGGTTCTGCATGTAGTCCTCGTCACGGCGGACGGCATTCCATCGAACAGGTTGCGGGCCTCCGGGAGCACGCCGGCCGGCATCTGCCGCGGGCGTTTCCTCGCGCCACCGGATGACGATCCACCGGCCACCGGTGTGGCGTTGAGGTCGATGGGCGCGGGCGCGGGCGTGGAAGGCGCGGCCACGCTCACGTCGGGCAAGCACTCCCTGGAGAGGCGGGAGGCCTGCGGGTACACGTGGAAGCCAGGCACCGGGTTGCATGCCGATGCGCGGGGGGAGTCGGGCAGTACCATCTGAGAAAACGCCAATGAGCCGGTGCTGGCCGCGGTGACAGCGGCGTTGAGGAGGCTGTGCTGGCCAGGGTTTAACCCTAGCATGTAGAGCGTCTTCCTCATTGCCGCCGCGACGCGGGCGTTGGTGACCTCGTGCTGCGCGGTCGCGGCCACGGCCACGACGGCCTCATCCCTCGCGTCCGCGAAGTGCCTCCTGTCCTTCCTCTTGGCCGACTCCTTGCTTTCATGCGGCGTCGGTAACTTCTTTGGCTTCGCCGCGGCAGCGGTCTTGCGCGGGGCACGAGGCTTGCCTTTCTCAGAGGGGTGTGGGCGCCGGACGAGGTGAGGGAGGCGAGGCCGGCGGCGGCATCGAGGTTTATAGCGTCCTCCACGGCGGGGTGTGGGGCGGGAGCGCGCGTGCGGAAGGGTTTTTGGAGGAAAATGGGGGAAATGGTGATGGCTGCCACTGACCGGTGGGCCCGGAAAGAGGAGTAGGCGCGCGTGCGTCTGTCTCTTGTCCGCGCCGACGCAAATCCGGTTAAAAAATGGGTCGGAAATGGGTCGGCAGGCGAACGCCAAGCGGACGCGCGTTCGTTTGTGTCTTTGTTTGTGTCGACGCTTTAGGCCTACTTTTGTGTCCACGCCGACCCAAATTGACACCAGCAGACGAAATGGGTCGCCTCTTTAAAATTGCTCTAAATAGTTTTCTTTACAAATTTGATCAAAGTTTGTAAAGTCTGATTGTTCAAAAAATTTATACGCTTTGAAACAGGGTATCATGTAACCACTTAAACGACATGATAAAGTCGATCTAGCGTCGTTAGCTCAACATAGGAGACCGGCCTACGGCGTGCTTTTTTATTTTTGACTAGCCAGCCTACTAGTATAATGCTAAATTCAGGGTGGCCGCCGGCCCGAACGCGCGAGACTTATTATTTTTTCTTTCATGGTAATACATGTCTCATTCATATCATGAAAACAAAATAAATAACACGTAAAGACCGGTATGATAAAACTAAAAAAAACAGCAGAACATCGCTGAACTTAATACAAACCCCGTCACTGTCTCCGGCACTGCCACAACAACCATCAAAGAAAAACATGACAGATCACCTTCTTACCCGAGCTCAACGCGACTCCATTACTGATAAGCAGCTTTGCGGACCTTCAAGGTGGTTCATCAAAAATAAAGTTATTGCCGTTGAACGAATCAGACCGGGGCAACACCCGGACACGGCTCGAACTTCAGATCTGACACCCCACCACGACTAAAACGCCGAAAGAGGAAAGCATACCTACCATCCATCAACCACGAATCCAGCACACGATCCGTCTTCCAGATGTCGTCGATGTAGACCATAATCTGCATCCACTCCTGGATTACCTCCCAAGCTCTACACCGGCGTTGGAGCAAACGCCGTCGCAACGACGGAGCCCGAGGACACATGTCCACCACGAGGATGATGTTACCGCCACACCATTCTTACTTGAACAGACTGATTTTCAAATCCAACCTCAACAATAGGACCGATTGCCTCATTGGGGATAGATCTAAATCTTCTTTATTCAGCGCCGTCATCGCCGTCTCCAAAATGAAGACGATGAGCGACCGAAAAACCAAAGCTACAAGGGCCTAACCTAAAGCTACACGATCCACACGCGTAGATCCGGCGACCCCCCTCACCATCGACGACCGAGGTCACCGGCGGAGGGGAGCCGCCGAAGAAACGAGGCGGAGGGACTCTCCTTGCGACGGCTAGGGATTCTGGTTGCCAGCCCGAGGGGAAAAGAACGACTTCCGCGCGAGACTCATCGGCACGGCCGGATTTTGCTTTCTGTGTGATAGCGTGTGGACCCCGACAGAAGACGTACAACGACGCGCGCGCGATCTCACGTCGCCACGCACGCTAACAAAACCCCAATCAATCTGTGCTAATACGTAGTACGTCCGTGTTGAGTGATGGCACGGCGACCCCTGCCGGACCCCGGTCCCCGGTCCCCTTCTACAGATCTCATTCATTCATGTCTAGGCAGCTGGAGTCATGGCCATGGGTGCGCAGTGCGCTCGTCTTCGGCAAACACGCTCGCTTAATGGTTTTCCTTGCTTGCCTTGCCACCCTTTCTCCCCCTTGAAATCATGGGGGCCACGGAGCAGCCAGGCATGTTGCTTCGTTTCGCTTCCATCGCATCGCGCGTCGCGTCCCCGACCACCGCCGCTGCCCCGCTCCACGGAAGCGTTTAGCACCAGAAATTAACTACGCACGCGTGAGATGCGTAGCATTTTGGTTCTGTTCGCCGACGTGCGTGCATGCTTCCTGTCCTGTGCCGGACTGGCCGCTGGACGCATGGTGGTACCTGCTACCCTGCAACGATTGTGCATAAACAAGTAATATCTTCAGACAAGGGATGTGGGTGTCGCTGAATGCTGATTTCAATGCCCGTATGGTATTGTTTCAACGCCAGGTTGCGATGGGTTTTTGCCTCATCGATACCGTATCCGTATATGGTACAGAGTCAACGAGCGTTACCTTGTGTCATGTCCGCGCGGGCACGGAGCCGACGCTTGGACGTTGACGAGAGACGTTCAAAAACAGGGTGATAGTATTATTAACAGTAGAGTATAGTACTTCCTCCGTCCCATAATGTAAGACGTTTTTTAACATTATTAAGCCGTGTGGTTGCGTTATGCGTTCATAGCAAAGCAGATTAGACCTGGGGGTTACCGACGAGCCTGCCTGCCGTTTGCTGACAAGCAACTGCATCCAAATTAATCACACATTGACATGCATGCTGCGCCATCGACAAATATATGCTGTGTTGCATCCTTGCAGTGCAAACCACCTTTCTTATCTCATTCTCTGACGGGGTCCGGCCTGGAACTGGAAGGAACGCGACACGCCGGTGATTCATTTCCCTCGTGCCAAAAACTTGATCGGATCAGCACAATCCGAATAGATAGATATTTATGCTATCGTTTATGGCGAGAGGAGAGGTTTCTTGCTGGAACTCCTGGGGTTTCCCGCCGAGGAGAAAATGCCCATTTCCTTGGCCCTCAAAAAATGCATCATGCGTTGTGTGCGTGCTTGCTTTGTGCTGGAATTTTATCTATTTTGGGCCAAGTCCAATAGCAGTTTCAAAAATTTCTAATAAATCTTATAAGCCCACGCAGCCCATTTGTGCAAGGCAAGAGGTGGAATAAAGTTTACTCACACGTTGCTAGTTTAGAGGGAGTTGGACCTTTTTATAAGGAAGGTTCTTTACCCACATGTATTAGGATGAGAACAAGAGGGACATCTACGCACGCTCCTCCTCCGCGCCTCGCCTCGGCTGGGCTGGGCTTCATATATGCAGATGTTATTTACCTTCGCTGCTTCCATGAGACCTCCGATGTTTGAGGGTATCCACTATAAGAGGTGGCGCGTGAGAGCAGCCTTATGGTTTCAAACCATGAGTTGCTATGACGCCATTCTTGGCAAACCTGAAGGAGAGTATGATGCTCAACATGCACAGGCTTTTCAGAAAATGGATACTCTGTTTAAGGCTGCTCTCTTGAGTGTTCTTGGTGAGAACATAGTTGATGACTGAAGAGCGCTCCGTGGTTGAGCAAGCTCATAAAATACAGTCATTTGCTAGAGAACTTGAGAACTTCAATTATATTCTACCGGACAAGTTTGTTGCCGGAGGTATCATCACTAAGCTATGTGGGACGCACTCGAGGCCAAGTTTGGGGTCTTGGATGCTGGCACTGAGCTGTACATCATGGATCAATTCTATGATTACAGGATGACTGAAGAGCGCTCCGTGGTTGAGCAAGCTCATGAAATACGTCATTTGCTAGAGAACTTGAGCACTTCAATTGTATTCTACCGGACAAGTTTGTTGCCGAAGGTATCATCACTAAGCTTCCTCCTTCGTGGAGGAACTTTGCTACCTTACTGAAGCATACGAGGCAGGAGTTTTCCGTTCCGGATCTCATTGGTACTCTTGATGTGGAAGAAAAGGCGAGAGCAAAGGACACACGTGCTCGAGGTATTGAGGGATGATCTAGTGCCAACCTGGTACAGAAGAAAAACTTCCAGCCTCACAAATTCAAGAACAAGGGCAAGTTTGAGGGCAAAGCAAAGTTTGATGGGAAGAACAAGGCTGTACAACACACGAACTTCAAGAATAAGAATGACAAGAAGAAAGGTGTTTGTCATGTGTGTGGAGATCCTGATCATTGGGCTCCTAGTTGCCCTAATCGCTATGACAAGCGTCATCTTGGGAAAGGCGGCAAGACCGCTAATGTTGTCATTGGAGACACTGACATGAAGGATGTTGGGTATGGTATATTTCCCACTATTTTTTCAGTATGTCATTCTCCTGATTGGTTAATTGACACGGGTGCTAATGTGCATGCATGCGGTGATATTTCCACGTTTTCATCTTATCAGACCGCAAGGACTTCCACCGTGATGATGGGAAACGGTTCAAGTGCTTCCGTTCGTGGTGTTGGCACGGTCGATCTGAAGTTTACTTCGGGGAAGATCGTGCGGCTGAAGAACGTGCATTATGTCCCCTCCGTCAATAGAAATCTTGTTAGCGGATCTGTTCTGTGTAGAGATGGCTACAAGCTTGTCTTTGAGTCGAATAAATTTGTAATATCCAAGTATGGAACCTTTGTTGGTAAAGGCTATGAGTTAGGAGGCATGTTTCGTTTATCTTTGTCAGACGTTTGCAATAAAGTTGTTAATCATGTTTGCAATAATAGTGAATCAAATATGTGGCATTCACGTCTTTGTCATGTTAACTTTGGTTGCATGTCACGATTAGCAAAGTTGAACTTAATCCCTAGTTTCACCACTGTCAAGGGATCTAAGTGTCAAGTGTGTGTGCAAGCTAAGCAACCTCGTAAGTCTCATACAACTGCGGAAACGAGAAATCTTGCACCACTAGAACTCATACATTCAGATCTTTGTGGAATGAATGGTGTGTTGACAGAAGGTGGAAAGAAATATTTTATGACGTTAATTGATGATTCCACTAGATACTGCCATGTCTATCTTCTGAAATCTAAGGATGAGGCTTTGAACTATATCAAGATCTATAAAGCTGAAGCGGAAAACCAACTTGATCAAAAGATCAAGAGGCTTAGGTCCGATCGTGGTGGAGAGTATTTCCAAAATGGATCTGATTCCTTTTGTGTGGAACATGGTATAATCCATGAGAGGATGCCTCACTATTCACCTCAGTCAAATGGGGTGGCCGAAAGAAAGAATTGTACTCTAACTGATTTGGTTAACGCCATGTTAGACACATCGGGTCTCTCCAACGCATGGTGGGGGATGCGATATTGACAGCATGTCATGTCCTAAACCAAGTTCCCACAAAGAACAAAGAGATAACTCCATTCGAGGAATGGGAGAAGAAAAGGTTAAAGCTCTCTTGGGGTTGTTTGGCGAAAGTCAATGTGCCAATTCCAAAGAAGCGCAAGTTTGGACCAAAAACTGTGGATTGTGTTTTCTTGGGATATGCTTTTCATAGCATTGGTTATAGATTCTTGGTTGTAAAATCTGAGGTACCTGACATGCAATGTTGATACGATTATGGAGTCGAATGATGCAATTTTCTTTGAAGATATCTTTCCCATGAAGGATATGGCTACCTCATCTAATCAAGAGATGCCGAGTTCATTGAATCAGGAACCAGTTACAATTACTGAACCTATCATTTCGATGGAACACTTTGAAAATCCTGTGGATAAGAACAATGAAGTTCCTACTAGGAGCAAGAGACAGAGGACTGCAAAGTCCTTTGGTGATGATTTTCTTGTATATCTCATATATGACACTCCCAGTTCTATTTCAGAGGCCTATGTATCTGAAGATGCTGACTGCTGGAAGGAAGCGGTCCGTAGTGAGATGAATTCCATCTTGGCAAATGAAACTTGGGAGATCACAGATCGTCCTTATGGGTGCAAACCTGTGACGCCCTCGATTCAATCGTACACTAATCATACACGCAAATGTGTACGATCAAGATCAAGGACTCACGGGAAGATATCACAACACAACTCTAGACACAAATTAAAATAATACAAGCTTTATATTACAAGTCGTGGGCCCTGGGGCTCGAATACACAAGAGTCGTGAAGCAACAATATCTGAGTACGTACATAAGTTAAACAAGTTTGCCTTAAGAAGGCCAAGACAAAAGCATCTACGATCGAAAAGGCAAGGCCTCCCTTTGAGCCTCCTAACTACTCCTGGTCGCCGGCGGTCTCCACGTAGTAGTAGGCATCGGCGGTGGCATCCGGGTCCGGGCTCGACATCTGGTTGCAAAAACTGGAAAGAAGAAGAAAGGGGGAACAGGGGAGCAAAGCAACCGTGAGTACTCATCCAAAGTACTCGCAAGCAAGGATCTACACTAAATATGCATCGGTATCAATGAATTGAATCAGACCGTGGAATTTGGACTGCAGAATGCCGTAAGAGAAGGGAAAGCCTAGCCTATCAAAGACTAGCATCTTCAAGCAGCTCCAAGCATCTTGCAGCATTACAAGAGATAAGAGTAGCATAAATTAAAGTAGTAGTAGTGTTATCAACCTCGGCCAGAGATCCTTTCTCGACTCCCTGTGAGAAAGCAATCCCAGAGCCATACTATCCAGTTATCACCTCAAGTATCCAGTTCTAGTTGTATTGATCGGGATACAACTCCAAGTGTCCGCTATCAGAGGACAGGCTATCGATAGATGTTTTATTCCCTGCAGGGGTGCACCAACTTACCCACCATGCTCGATTAACTCCGACCGGACACACTTTCCTGGGTCATGCCCGGCCTCGGCCAAACAATAAGCTGCAACCCGGCCTCGGCCAAACAATACGCCGCAACCCGACCTAGGCTTAATAGAGAGGTCAACACGCCGGACTAAACCTATGCCCCCAGGGGTCTTGGGCCATCGCCCCGAGAACTCCTGCACGTTGCAAGGGCGGCCAATGAGCAAACCTAGCGACCTCCTCAAAAAAGGCAGGTGCTTAGCAGTCCAACCCGGTGCGTGCCGCTTAGCCGCTGGCATCTATTAAGCTTCGGCTGATGCATACGACGCAGAACGCCCATACTATGCCCACGTGATGGTTAGTGCTATCAGGCCAGAGGCCCCTCGGATCAAATATCCAAATCGTAGTGGATTAGGAACGCGCGGTAACAAGCAGAGACTCACGAAATATGTGACCCCATCGCCCCGTCTCGAGGACTTGCGTCAAGGGCTAAGAATGCCCGGCCACGCCTCGTAATTATCTCGCGGGCACCCTCCAGGTCAAACCGTCTCCTCATCACTCGCAAATATGCTCACGCGGGTACCCCTCAGGGCCGACCCGTCTTTAGTAACAGGGTTCAATGTAAAGTCATAGTAACCATAGTAACCATGTGTCTAATACCAAGGGGAAAACCTGAGGAATCACCCTTGACGGATTCCACTCGATGTAATCATCAAGGTGAATGCAAGAGGATCCACCCTCGAGGTTCACACTTGAGGGGTTGCACGACAGAGTCATATCGGAAGTGGTTAATGCAGAATCACCCTCGATGACCATGACCGAATAGCTACACTACAGGGTTAACATCAGAAGTGTTGATGAGGTCTCACCCTGGGCACTCGATAGTAACCCAGTAGTGTTGAGCAACTAAGGGGAAAGTGATGTGCGGTGCCGGGGCCTGGTCTTCGGTCCCGTTGATCGGGTCTTCGGTGATGAAGCAGGGGCAACAAAGACAAGGTGGGGGTCACTGATGGATCACTAACCAACCTATACTAAGCAGTTTAGGATAAGCAGGTAAGGTACAACAACAGATACAAAAGCAGGCTATGCATCAGAATAGGAGCAAACAATTACAGTAGCCAAATCTAATGCAAGCATGAGAAAATGGAATGGGCGATATCGGGATGATCAAAGGGGGGCTTGCCTGGAAGCTCTGCTGAAAGGGAAGAGGGGTCGTCGTCGACGTAGTCGATCCTAACGGCATCAACAGCGGTCTCAAGGTCTACCGAAGAAGAAGAGGGGGAAGAAACAGTAAATACAAAGCACACAGAGCATCACAAGGCATAACATGGCAATACGCAGCACTAGGAGTGTTCTAACGCGACACTACACGATACCGGTGAAGTGGGAGAACATCTGGGAAAGTATTCCCGGTTCCGGTCCTATGTCAGACAAATGACCGGAGGACGAATGTTCCATGTTCAGAGAGTTAGAGCCATCTGATAGGTAAACAGATCGTGTATTCGGATTCGTCTCGTCGTTCTGAGCAACTTTCATATAAAGTTTTTCGATCTGAGCTACGGTTTATTTTCTATTAATTTTCAAAGATTAAACATTTTTCTGGAATTTAATCTAATTCAAAAAAAGTGAAAAGGCCAGGTGCACCCGGTGCGCTGCAACCGGAGTGCACTAGAGGGGCCGACTAGTGGGGCTAGTCAACTGCTGATGCAGTAGTTGGCTGGTCAACGTTGGACTGGTCAGCGGGTGCAGTAGGACCCGCATGTTAGTGACCCTGGACCTAAAACAATTTCTTTTTATAAAAACTAACAGGTTAATTAGTGGCCTAGGGCCCGGTTGTTAGTGGGTTTAGCTGGGGGTTATTTAGCGCTAAAGACGTGCCACGTCAGTGACGTAACCGGCGACGAGGACGAGCGTCTGCAACAGCGGGACAGGCTGGGGCACACGCGGTAGCCGGCTCGGGCGCAAAGGGGCAGCGAGCGGTGTGGGACGCAGGCGAGGGCTGCCGTGGCTGAAGGGGTGAGGCGCGCCCGGGTTTGCGGGAAGCAGCACGACGGCGAGTGGAAGAGCAGCAGTGAGCAGAAGAAATTAGAGGCGGGCAGCGAGAGTGAGCGAACAGCGGCGCAGCCGGCGGAGCCGCAACGGCAAAGTAGCAGCAGCAGGAGGCAGCACACTCGTGGGGCGCTAGCAGGGCGACTGCAAAAGCGCGTGGGTGCGGCCAGGCCGCGGCGGCCCACGCGCGGGACGTGGCGACTAGGCAGCGGTGACAAGTGGCCGTGAGCGGCGTAGGGCAGCGGTGGTGTGGGCCGCATGGAGAAGTGGCCGGGCACGGTCGGTAGCGGCGCTGAGCAACAAAAGTAGGAGGAGGCAGCGACAGCGACAGAAGCAGTGAGCGGTGGCGGGCTTCTGCAGGCGGGCACGCGGAGCAGTAACAACATGGCGCATGAGCAGCAGCAGTAGGCGGCGGCAGAAGCAAGAGCAGCGGCACAGGATCAGCACAGCATGGTACAACCGTACGCACATACATACGCGTACCCGGGAGCTCGGATGGGCTCGGTGATGGCAGCTACGGTGACGAGTCGACAACAGGGAGAGGGGGTTTGGGAAGAGTGGCTCACAACGGTGTCGGGGACGAGGTCAGGGAGGCCGGGGTGAACCAGGGGCATCAGGAGCTACGAGGGAGATGGTGAAGCAGAGGAGCATGCGCGGAGAAAGACGATGGTGATGACGAGCTGTGGGGCGGTCCGGCCCATCCTGGTGCTTGGGAAGGACGAGGACGATGGCGGCGGTCCTCCTGCATGCCATGACGCAGCTCGGGGAGGAGGGTGGCCGCGGCTATGCCAGAGCCACGGCGACTGCGGCGCTCGGCTCTGATCCAGATCGAAAGAGAGGCGAGCGAGGGGAAAGTGGGAGTGCTAGGGTTCGGGGGAGAGGAAGAGGGGGCTGGGGTTGCTCTTATCCGCCGGGGAAAACGACGGGGAGGCGTGGGATGGCTGCCACACGGCGTCATCGGTGGCCATGGCGGCGGTGGATCGTTGCCACGATCCCCCTGTGTGAACAGGGAATGGAGACGAGGGTGAGTTGGGTTGGGCTGGACCTGTTTTAGCTAAATGGGCCAAGGTGCCCAATAGGTTTAGGTCTCCCTTTTCTTAATATTATTTCCCTTTTCTGCTTTTCCTCTTCTGTTTTGCAAATAGTTGGATCACAAAATGAATGTTGTTAAGAATGAAACTTGGCACATAATTCATGCACCAAATTGTGGTGTTGCACAAAAAGTTTTAGAGCCAACGAAATTGTTCAAGCATTTTTTTTGGAAATTGAAAAGGCCAATTAATATGATGTTGGACCACTAAATAATTTCCAGGGGCACTTTGGGAATCCAAAAGAGGTTGGTTCCAACAAGACAAATACCCAGGGATTATTTTCCACACTTTGAACATTTTAGTTTTCATGTTTGGAAAATTTGAATTTGATTTTAAATTTGGATTTGAATTTGAAGTGTGTTTGACTGCAATCGAGGATTAGCAACAGTAAGAGTGATGACATGGCACCATCAGCAGGGGATTACTATAGCAAGATTCTTGGAGCGTTACAAATCTCCTCCACTACAAGAAATCTCGTCCCGAGATTTAAGAGGTTGAGTAAGGGGGAAAGTTTGGTTACGAAATTCTAACAGTTCTTCTCGTTCCGGGCTGCCCTTCTCGAAGAAGTTGATCCCTTTCGTTGATGCCTTCATTTCGCTGCATCATGGCATCGTGATGAAGTCATTGTCCTCCCTTCAGGATCTTCACCATACTTACGAAAGCATGAGAGGGGAAACTCTGTAAGGACGGGTCTTAACAAGATTGAGCATCAGACGATTAACTCAGGGGAAGAAGCATAAAGTGTCTCTCGAGTTGATTACATAAAACACCTCGAGAGCATTATAGGGGGTACGGAAGTTTCAAACGGGTAAGCAATCGTTCGATACCTGAAGTAGAGTGTGAAGGGGGTTTAGAGCAACGAAATAAGTATCGCGTCTGATACCAGAATTAAAGATCTCTCGAAAGGTAGCTCGTGAATTACATATGAAGCCACACGTGAGGAATAACTATGGAAACAGGGGTGCATAGGAGAGTCAGGTTTCGATCCTGTGGAACTGTGGTTTATGGGCCCACCATGTGGGTTAAAGGTAGAAAGGGGGCAGACATTTTGCACGATCATGTAAGCAAGGCATATCAGAGAATAGCCTGTCAGTTATGTCGGTGGCAACATCGGTACCAAGGGCGAGGGATGAAGAGAACCATATTCCTGCTCGTTGAACGAGGCGGACCAATCGACAAGGTTCGCGTCCATCGGTGGTTACCGAAATGTCATCAACAATAGTAACAGGGTCTCACTGACAAGGTTATACATTGGGGTGTTTTTATAAGCAGGGAATTATTTATGCTTATATCATAGATCACAGGAAGGTAAAATAACCCAATGGAAAGGAAAATGAAATTATCGGATTAATCAGACCAATGGAAAGGAAAATGTGTTTACACACAAGAATTGGGAGTATATCCTTCCCAAGGGGAAGCGGGGTAGGATATACATGATTTGACAACAATTTCAATAGCATTTAGATAAAGGGGGCGAGGGAAGAATCATGATATTACCCATACAACGGTGTTTGGATAATAGACCAAGAAACATTCGACAATGTGCTTCCAATGTTCTTGTTGATATTCGGAATACATCAGTCATGCTTCGAGGTAGCATTAACATGGTGTTCCAAGTAGGGGTTGGAGTTGAAGATCACAAGAAATACTCAAGGAACAATTGCAGGAATAGTAAGGAGCCCAAGGTATAACCAAGACATAATCAAACGTGTGTTGGAAAGAAGACAAGGGGGTTGTCGATGATAACTCAAATCATCGAAGGTCAAGGATGGTATTTCTCACCATGAATTCAATTGTCATCTCAACAGAAGTCAAAATGTTGATGCTGGTCATGACACAATTGTCGAGAGGCTCTATGATACATCGCCGTTGTATCTACTTTTCCAAACACTTTTGCCCTTGTTTTGGACTCTAACTTGCATGATTTGAATGGAACTAACACGGACTGACGCTGTTTTCAGCAGACTTTCCATGGTGTTATTTATGTGCAGAAACAAAAGTTCTCAGAATGACCTGAAACTCCACGGAACATCTTTTTGGAAAATATTAAAAATACTGGAAGAAAAATCCATGTCAGGGGGCCCACACCCTGTCCACGAGGGTGGGGGCGCGCCCCCTACCTCGTGGGCCCCCTGACGCTCCACCGACCTCAACTCCAACTCCATATATTCACTTTCGGGGAGAAAAAAATCAAAGAGAAGGATTCATCGCGTTTTACGATACGGAGCCGCCGCCAAGCCCTAAAACCTCTCGGGAGGGCTGACCTGGAGCCCGTTCGGGGCTCCAGAGAGGGTAATATGTCGCCGTCGTCATCATCAACCATCCTCCATCACCAATTTCATGATGCTCACCGCCGTGCGTGAGTAATTCCATCATAGGCTTGCTGGACGGTGATGGGTTGGATGAGATCTATCATGTAATCGAGTTAGTTTTGTTAGGGTTTGATCCCTAGTATCCACTATGTTACGAGATTGATGTTGCTATGACTTTGCTATGCTTAATGCTTGTCACTAGGGCCCGAGTGCCATGATTTCAGATCTGAACCTATTATGTTTTCATGAATATATGTGAGTACTTGATCCTATCTTGCAAGTCTATAGTCACCTACTATGTGTTGTGATTCGGCAACCCCGAAGTGACAATAATCGGGCCCACTCCCGGTGATGACCTTAGTTTGTGGAGTTCATGTATTCACTATGTGTTAATGCTTTGGTCCGGTACTCTATTAAAAGGAGGCCTTAATATCCCTTAGTTTCCATTAGGACCCCGCTGCCACGGGAGGGTAGGACAGAAGATGTCATGCAAGTTCTTTTCCATAAGCACGTATGACTATATTCGGAATACATGCCTACATTACATTGATGAATTGGAGCTAGTTCTGTGTCACCCTATGTTATGATTGTTACATGATGAACCGCATCCGGCATAATTCTCCATCACCGATCCAATGCCTACGAGCTTTTCACATATTGTTTTCCGCTTATTTACTTTTCCGTTGCTATTGTTACAATCACTATAAAACCCAAAAATATTACTTTTTGCTATCGTTACCGTTACTTCCATACTACCTTGCTACTAAATACTTTCCTGCAGATACTAAGTTATCCAGGTGTGGCTGAATTGACAACTCAGTTGCTAATACTTGAGAATATTCTTTGGCTCCCCTTGTGTCGAATCAATAAATTTGGGTTGAATACTCTACCCTCGAAAACTGCTATGCGATCCCCTATACTTGTGTGTTATCAAGACTATTTTAAGGCCATGTTGGGGAGCATAGCTCTATTCTTTGGGTCACTTGGGATTTATATCTGCTGGTCAGTATGAGGAACTTGAAAGACGAGAAAACAAAAATTTATCCCTCAACTACGAGGGGAGGTAAGGAAGCGCCATCTAGCTCGCACTAGATTCACCTTCTGCTTTTGAGTAAGCTCGCGACACCTAAACCTGCTTACGCTATTCGCTCGATATGTCGCATGTTATTGATGATGCCACTTCTGCTATGCATGATACTTATGATGAAACTACTTCTATGCTTGATACTACTGTGCAACTTGGTGAATTTCTTGATGAACAACTTGCTAGGGTTAGAGAGAATAGAATTATTGAAACTGATAACATTGATGAAAGTGATGATGAATACTATCCCCCTAATAAATATGAATCGCCTGTTGTTCCTGAGGGTTATGTTTTTGAAAAAGAAGCTGTTATAGCTATTTTAGCTTGCAAAGATAGATATGAGCTCCAGAGGTTATTAGCTAAATGGAAGCAGCAATCTCTTAATGCTAGAATGAAACCTGACCCTGCTTTTGCTACTTCACCTATCTATGTTACTGATAAGGATTATGAGTTCTCTGTTGATCCTGATGTAATTACTTTGGTTGAATCTGATCCTTTTCATGGCTATGAATCCGAAACTGTAGTGGCACATCTTACTAAATTAAATGATATAGCCACCCTATTCACTAATGATGAGAAATCTCGCTACCTATATATCCTTAAAATATTTATGATATGAACACAGATGTTGTTGTTGTGCCATTACAAAGTTGTACTAGTTCTGTAGTTACTACTTTTTTGCAGGCACATAATTTTCTAAGTGAGAAGAAGAAAACACTAAAGGAGAGGAAAAGTGCAGGTATACTGGGTGTTATTCCATGTGCTTTCACGAAGGAAGAAAAGCAGGCATCTTCTTCTAGTTACAGTTTGGCAAACCTAAGAGAGGAAGCGCCAAGTATTTTCATTGGAGAAGTTTCAGTTAAACTTGTCGTTACACAAGAAGTCAAGCCAAACTTCAGGACCCCACCATGGTAATCAACCGTGGCCAGAGTAGATAAATAGTATGGGTTATTAAAACCCGTAGTGTTTTATTGGTTATTTTCTATTACCAGTTCACGTCGTGAGTCGTAGTCCAGGTTTGTTTGGATTCTAGTGATCAAAGGTGCCGGGTACTTAATTAGTTAAATTCTTATTAGTTTAAATATGAAAGAGATAGAGTCCGCTTCTAGCTTGGTTTGTTAGGATCGATTGGGTCAGCGTGTGCGTCACCTATATAAAGGGCAGGCTTAGGCCTTTGTATGGGAGTTTTGGGAAGTGGAATAAAATACAGAAAAAGGCAACACTTATGGTTGCGCCAAATACCTTCGTTTGCTGATCCTCGAGGGATCTGAGAGTTGCTTAGTGTGAGATTGATTTGTGATCGATTATACGCTGGTCCTTTTTTTTGCCCTTTGGTCTTCTGGCGCCTTGCTTGATCCGAAGAGCTGGTCTTTTATTTCTTCGCCTATTTTCTGCTATTACGAGAATCGTCGTGGTTTATCGTTGTTTTTTTTTGTGTACCGTGAAAGATTGGGCCAACAAACGACTCGCTGTATAGTCGGGTCTTATCAAGTGGTATTCAGAGCAAGGTTGATCACGGTACAAAAATTTTCTCTCTCTCTTGAGTTGCTACAATGGTGAATTCACAGAAATCAAATTCAAGTGTGCATGGTGCACATGAAGGAGATGTGAAAGATGAGCTACCCTTGCCCACCTATGATCCGAGTGTTGCGCCGGCTATAGTGCTAGGATTGGAGGCAACTCGTGACTATGTGCTGAATCTAGTGGGGAGGCGCATCGACAAGGTTGAGGAAAGTCTAGGAAAAAAGATTGCTGATTTGACTGAGGCCGTTCATCGATTGAGACCACGTTCACCCCCTAGTGATGGGTCTGCTGCACCGCGTCGTCATCGGCAATTATCTGGACAGCGGGTAGGCGAACAAGTTCGCAACAATGGTGAGCATCAAGACCATCAGTCTGAGGGGGCTGGTAGCTATTATGAGCCTGTACGGCGTGCTTATAACCATCATGGAGGTGGCGTACACCATGGGGGAGGACATGAACGTCCGCGGCGTGCCTACGAAGATGATGGTATGGGACGAATTAAAATTTCCATACCGTCGTTTAGCGGCAATGACATTCCGGATGATTATTTGGAGTGGGAGATGCGCGTGGATCAGATTTTTGATGGACAACGCTACACCGAGGAGAAAAAGGTTCGTGCTGCATCTATTGAGTTCACGGGCTATGCTTTAATATGGTGGAACCAACTATGTTGCGCGGGTGGACGTCCGGAGTCTTGGAATCAGATGAAGAGTATCATGAAGAGACCTTTGTTCCAGAGCACTTCACTAGGACCTTGTACACACGCTTGCAGCAGCTTCGGCAAGGTAACTCTAGTGTTGAGGAATATTATAAAGAGATGGAAATATTGTTGATTCGCAGGGGGTAGAGGAGCAAGAAGAGGCTACAATGGCACGGTTCGTTCATGGTCTGAAATCAGATACGAGACCGTGTCGATATGGTTGAATATACGGGGTTACAGGGATTATTGCACCATGCCATTCGAGCGGAGCAGCAAGTAAAGCGTCGTGGTGGTCATGATAATTCATCAAACTCTGTGCGGCGTAATTTTCAGCGAGAAGATGGTGGTAATAGTGGTTCCAAAACAGATTCTAAGCCAGCTACAAAGGAAGTATCTCAATCCAAGGTTGAATTGTCTCGTGCTTCTAACTCTCGTAGTAGTGATATTGTGTGTTTTAAGTGTGGTGGCAGGGGGCATAAGAAGTTTGAGTGTCCTAATGAGAGGAGAGTACTCCTCACGGAAGAAGGATACATGTCCGCGAGTGATGGAGAAAAAAATACTAACACATCTAGTGAGAAATCTGAAGATGATGAAAACGTGACTGCGAGTTTTGAAGCTGCCGAAGCATACCCATCATTAATGGTGCAACGAGTGAAAGAAGACCGTATGGAGGATAAGGGGCAGCGATGGAATATTTTTCAGTCCGAGTGTAAGATCAACAACACCAATTGCAAGCTAATAATAGATGGTGGAAGCTACACCAATGCAGTCAGTAAAGGGTTAGTTAATGCTTTGGGGTTGCCTGCATGGAAGCACCCGCAGCCCCACCGTGTTGAATGGATGTACCATACCAGAAAGCTCAAGGTCACTCATAAGGTGCGCGTCAAATTCTCTGTCGGTGATTATACTGATATGGTAATATGCGATGTCATAACGATGGATGCATGTCACTTGTTATTGGGAAGACCATGGCAGTATGATCATAGTGCTACACATGAAGGTCGGACAAACACTTATTCATTTTGGGCTGCTGGAAAGCGATGTGTGCTACGATCAATGTTTGACAACACAATCAAGGTGGATGGACATGTTGCATTGAAGAGGAAGGTTGGAAAGATTGCCCTGAAACCGAGGATGGTTTCCATTGAAGGGGGAGGGGATGATATGAACACAGATGCTGTTGTTGTGCCATTACAAAGTTGTACTAGTTCTACAGTTACTACTTTTTTGCAGGCACATAATTTTCTAAGTGAGAAGAAGAAAACACTAAAGGAGAGGAAAAGTGCAGGTATACTGGGTGTTATTCCATGTGCTTTCACGAAGGAAGAAAAGCAGGCATCTTCTTCTAGTTACAGTTTGGCAAACCTAAGAGAGGAAGCGCCAAGTATTTTCATTGGAGAAGTTTCAGTTAAACTTGTCGGTACACAAGAAGTCAAGCCAAACTTCAGGACCCCACCATGGTAATCAACCGTGGCCAGAGTAGATAAATAGTATGGGTTATTAAAACCCGTAGTGTTTTATTGGTTATTTTCTATTACCAGTTCACATCGTGAGTCGTAGTCCAGGTTTGTTTGGATTCTAGTGATCAAAGGTGCCGGGTACTTAATTAGTTAAATTCTTATTAGTTTAAATATGAAAGAGATAGAGTCTGCTTCTAGCTTGGTTTGTTAGGATCGATTGGGTCAGCGTGTGCGTCACCTATATAAAGGGAAGGCTTAGGCCTTTGTACGGGAGTTTTGGGAAGTGGAATAAAATACAGAAAAAGGCAACACTTATGGTTGCGCCAAATACCTTTGTTTGCTGATCCTCGAGGGATCTGAGAGTTGCTTGGCGTGAGATTGATCTGTGATCGATTATACGCTGGTCCTTTTTTTTGCCCTTTGGTCTTCTGGCGCCTTGCTTGATCCGAAGAGCTGGTCTTTTATTTCTTCGCCTATTTTCTGCTATTACGAGAATCGTCGTGGTTCATCGTTGTTTTTTTTGTGTACCGTGAAAGATTGGGCCAACAAACGACTCGCTGTATAGTCGGGTCTTATCAATTTCCGTTCTCATTAAAGGGTGATGCTAAGATATGGTTTAATTCTCTTGATCCTGGTTGTGTGTGTAGTCCCCAGGATATGATTTATTACTTCTCTGCTAAATATTTCCCTACTCATAAGAAACAAGCTGCTTTAAAGGGATATATATATTTTTGTGCAAATTAAAGAAGAGAGTCTCCCACAAGCTTGGGGGAGGCTTCTCCAATTACTTAATGCTTTGCCTGATCATCCTCTTAAGAAAAATGAAATACTTGATATCTTTTACAATGGACTAACCGATGCTTCCAGAGATTTCCTGGATAGTTGTGCTTGTTACATTTTCAGGGAAAAGAACACCGGATGAAGCTGAAATTCTATTGAATAATATGTTGACAAATGAAAATAATTGGACACTTCACAGCCAGCTCTGAGCCAATTCCTAAACCAACCTCAAGAAGAGAGGTGTTCTATTTCTCAGTCATGAAGATATGCAAGAGGCAAAGAAATCTATGAAAGAAAAAGGTATTAAAGCTGAAGATGTTAAGAATTTACCTCCTATTGAAGAAATACATGGTCTTAATTTCATCACTTTGTTGAAGAAACATATGATCTTAATCCCTTACCTATTGAAGAAACTCATGGTCTTGATAACCCGACACAGGTACTAAAGGTAAATTCTCTCTATAGATTTGATGAAGGTGATATTCCTCACTATAAGTCTGCTAGACAATGCTTAGAAGAGTTTGATAATTTTATTGTCAAACAAGAAAACTTCAATGCTTATTTTGGTAGACAATTGAAATACAATTCCGATACGCTTGAACACTTGGGTGATTATATGTCTAGAGTTAAAGGTTAACTTAAACTCATTACTAAACATGCTTCTATGGTTACCACTCAAGTAGAACAAGTACTTAAGCTCAAAATTATTTGCTCAATGAATTAAATAGTAAGAATAATAACTATGCTGTTAGAGTGGCTACTAGAACAGGTAAAATGACTCAGGAACCGTTGTATCCTGAAGGCCACCCTAAAAGAATTGAACAAGATTCTCGGAGAAATAATATTGACACACCTAGTTCTTCTAAAAAGAAGAAAAAGAAAAATGATAGGACTTTGCATGCTTCTAGTGAACCTATTGCTGAAACACCTGAGAATCCAAACGATGTTTCTATTTCTGATGCTGAAACACAATCTGGTAATGAACATGAACCTAGTGAAAATGTTAATGATGATGTTCATGATGATGCTCTACCTAGTAATGATAATGATGTAGAAATTGAACCTGCTGTTAATCTTGATAACCCACAACCAAAGAATCAACGTTATGATAAGAGAGACTTTGTTGCTAGGAAGCACGGTAAAGAAAGAGAACCATGGGTTCAGAAACCCATGCCTTTTTCTCCCAAACCATCCAAGAAAAAGGATGATGAGGATTTTGAGCGCTTTGCTGAAATGATTAGACCTATCTTTTATGCGTATGCGATTAATCGATATGCTCAAAATGAATCCTTATGCTAAGTATATGAAATAAATTGTCACTAATAAAAGAAAGATACCGAAGCTGAAATTTCCACCATGCTTGCTAATTATACTTTTAAGGGTGGAATACCTAAGAAACTAGGAGATCCAGAGTACTAACTATACCATGCTCCATTAAAAGGAACTACGTTAAAACTGCATTATGTGATCCTGGAGCCGGTGTTAGTGTTATGCCTCTCTTTATATCGTAGACTTGACTTGAATAAGTTGACACCTACTGAAATATCTTTGCAAATGGCTGATAAATCAACTGCTATACATGTCGGTATTTGTGAGGATGTGCCTGTTGTGGTTGCAAACGTTACTATTTTAACGGACTTTGTTATTCTTGATATTCCCGAGGACGATAGTACACTTTCCGAGGAAACAACCTCAAGTCCATAGTATCAATTCTATTGGAAAAATTCCATCGATTATTTTTGGAGGTTTTGAATTTCCTCTTCCTACTGTCAAGAAGAAATATGATATTCTTATTATTGGGGATGTGCATATCCCCATTGAGGTAACATAGTGTAATTCGGAGTTTCTCCGGTTCCATGTTATTCGAAATGAGTTGGTTAACAAGACTTGATCAACCTTGTTAATGGATTCATTTTGATGAGCATGAGATGGATGAAACTAGAAGGCACAACCTTCTGTACCCTCTTTCTACTTTCTGTTATTTAGTTGAAATAAAGTAAAAATAGTATTTTTTTTGTCTGTTTTCTGAATTATCCGTGCAATATAAAAATACCCCGAAAATAAAAGTTCTCCAAATGCCCTGAAAATGGAATATGATTTTTCTGGAATATTTGAGAATATCTGGCACTGAGAACACAACAGGGGAGAAAGCACACAGCCACGAGGGTCCAGGCGCCCACCCCTACAGGCGCGCCTGCCTCGTGGGCCCATGGTGGCTCCCCTCCACTTATTCCTGCACCCACACACTTCTTCTTCCTCCCAAAAAAATCACTATCAGCTCAAGCACGAGTTCTAGCTCATTTTGCTGTGATTTTTGATCTCCTTGCTCAAAGCACCTCTCACAAAACTGCTTGGGGGGATTGTTCCTTGGTATGCGACTCCTCTATTGGTCCAATTAGTTTTTGTTCTAGTGCTTTATTCATTGCAAATTTGTGCTGCCTAGGTGACCATGTTCTTGAGCTTGCATGTCAAATTTATATGGTTCCAAGTAGTTCTAATGCATGATATAGTCCGTAGGCACTTGTAGGAGTAGTTTCTACCAATTTTGTTGAGCTTGGTTCACTTTTATTTGAAGTTACTAAAAATTTCAGAATTTTTCAGAAAATAATTAAGAGATTTTTGAGGGGCTCATCGAGCCGAAGCTCGAAGGAAAAGCAAAATGAAGAAGCACATAGGCCCAAATATAATATGCCCCGCACCACGGAGGTTCAGCCGTGTGAATGGCCTTCTGATGATTTCTTGAGAGAAGCCAGGATTTACAATGATTTTTATGAATTGACTGAGAATGCAGGCCTCACCGACTTCCTCCGCGATCAACGCAAACAGTATCTCTTACTCACCAATACTTTTGTGCAAAACTTCTACTATTATCCTAAGGAAACACCTCCTTCAGTATAGTTTCATTTATATGATGTTGTTAAGAAGATGCCACTAGATGAATTTTGCAACGTTTGCAAAATACCTTTTGAGGGTAGTTTAGAGGAACCACATCGTAAAGATGTGGACGGGTTTATTGACACTATTACTGTGGGGGAAACTAGGAAGGTTTCCGATGCAAGAATCACTAGCATACATTTTCCTGTTTTACGCTACTTCGCCATATTTGCTAGTCATTGCTTAATTGGTCGCGGAAACTGTGGAAACCTTAGTGTTCCTGATATTATCATTTTGTTCCATGGTTTATTCTGCGATAACACTGTTAGTATGGGCGGTATTATTGCTAAACGGTTAAGTTTGAACCGTACAAAGGGCCCTATCTTTGGAGGTATTTATGCTTCACGCCTCACTGCACACTATAACATACCTATTAGGCACTATGAAAAAGAAGAAAAATTGCTACCCAATGCTTATTTAGATTATAAGAGTATGGTAGCACATGACTTCATTGTTAAGAATAGGGAAGGGGATCTTAAATACAAATTTTTCTTTGATAAACATCACCCTGAGACTATTACCTTGCATGCTCCCTCCTTGTTTAATTTATCTACAGGACCATATCTCGTTCCATTGGCGGCCATCTACGCCTACCGGAACCCTACACCAGCCACGGAGCCGGAACCACAATTTGAGCCTCCACGACAGTCTAACTACCAGTGGGATCCGGAGATGATTTCCAACCAGTGGCAGTCAGAGTCCTCTTCATCTCAGTACGACCCCAGCTACAATTATGGATATCCGCTAGGCCATCCGTGGCAATAAACCAACTTAGGCCAAAAGCCTAAGCTTGGGGGAGTACGTATTTCCCACCGACATTACATTTATGTTTACACACTCATTGCTAGATGTCGGTGCTCATACTCTTTCACTGTAATATCCATGCTAGTTTATTTTCTTTTTCTTGCTTTCTTCTTGTGTGTTTGAAAAAACTTTAAGAAAAACCAAAAAAATTAGTGTAGCTTTTATCTAGTTTATTTTTCTTGTTGTAGTAGTAATAATTAAAAAGAAAACCCAAAAAGATTTTCCATTCTTCTTTTGCTTGTTGGGAGCTTTCCCGTGTAAATATTTTTATTTCTTTTCTTTTCTTGGGGGTCGATAGGAGAAGACCATGATTAAATTGTTGAAGTGGCTCTTATATGCATTATTGTTGATTTAACCAAGAGCCCATATTGCCTTGTCTTTTCCTGTTTATTGAATGCTCGTAGATTCCAGCTTAGTCCAATGCACGTGCACTCTTATTATTATTCACTTTGTTTGGTCGTGCAATTGAAAGGCAATTATGACGATATATGATGGACCGACTGAGATGAGAAAATCTGGAATGAACTCGACCTCTCTTGTTTTTGTAAATATGATTAGTTCATCGTTCCTGATTCAGTCTATTATGAATAAACATGTTTGCAATGACAATTAGAGATCATAGTTGCTTGTGCCATGCTTGATCAGCTATGAGTTATAATGGTTTACCTTGCGTGCCAACATGCTATTAAAATGGTTGTGATGTGGTATAGTGGGTGGCGTCCTCTTTTGAATGATTTAAGTGACTCGACTTGGCACATGTTCACACATGTAGTTGAAACACATCAACATAGCCTTCACGATATTTATGTTCAT
This sequence comes from Aegilops bicornis, assembly GCA_021605145.1. Lineage (NCBI taxonomy): Eukaryota > Viridiplantae > Streptophyta > Magnoliopsida > Poales > Poaceae > Aegilops > Aegilops bicornis. The sequence continues at coordinate 580,595,638 of CM038672.1, forward strand.
GGCGGATTATATCCTACTCATGCTCATACTCAATGTCTATTAATTTTAATGCATGTTCATGACTGTTGTCGCTCTCTAGTTGGTCGCTTCTCAGTCTTTTGCTACCCTTCACTTGTACTAAGCGAGAATAATGCTTATGCATCCAATCCCTTAAACCCCAAAGTTATTCCATACGAGTCCATCATACCTTCCTATATGCGGTATCTACCTACCATTCCAAGTAAATTTGTATGTGCCAAACTCTAAACCTTCAAATGAAATTCAGTTTTGTATGCTCGAATAGCTCATGTATCAACTAGGGCTATTCGTATCTTCCATGCTAGGCAGGTTATTCTCAAGAGGAATGGACTCCGCTCCTCACTCATGAGAAAATGGCTGGTCACTGGGATGCCCAGTTGAGGGAGTCCTGGATTAGGGGGTGTCCGGATGGCCGGACTATAACCTTTGGTTGGACTCCTGGACTATGAAGATACAAGATTGAAGACTTCGTCCCGTGTCCGGATGGGACTTTCCTTGGCGTGGAAGGCAAGCTTGGCGATACGGATATGTAGATCTCCTCCCATTGTAACCGACTCTGTGTAACCCTAGCCCTCTCCGGTGTCTATATAAACCGGAGGGTTTTAGTCCGTAGGACGAACAACAATCATACTGTAGGCTAGCTTCTATGGTTTAGCCTCTCTGATCTCGTGGTAGATCTACTCTTGTACTACCCATATCATCAATATTAATCAAGCAGGAGTAGGGTTTTACCTCCATCGAGAGGGCACGAACCTGGGTAAAAACATCGTGTCCCTTGTCTCCTGTTACCATCCGCCTAGACGCACAGTTCGGGACCCCCTACCCGAGATCTGCCGGTTTTGACACCGACATTGGTGCTTTCATTGAGAGTTCCTCTGTGTCGTCACCTTTAGGCCTGATGGCTCCTCCGATCATCAGCAATGATGCGGTCCAGGGTGAGACTTTTCTCCCCGGACAGATCTTTGTATTCGGCGGCTTTGCAATTGGGCCAATTCGCAGCCATCTGGAGCAGATCGAAAGCTACGCCCCTGGCCATCAGGTCAGATTTGGAAGTTTGAACTACACGGCTGACGTCCGCGGAGACTTGATTTTTGACGGGTTCAAGACACAGCCAAGCGCGCCCCACTGTCACGATGGGCATGATCTAGCTCTGCCACGAGTCAGTGCCTCGAGGTTACAGCGTCTGCTCCGACCCTTAGCTCGGAGCCGACTGCGTCAATCGAGGACGGGTGGCTGGACGCCACCTCGGGGCTGCAATCTCTACGGCGATCGAGCCGAATACCAGCCTTGTCCTTTGCGAAGCTCACGACTCCAAGGTGACGGACTCCTCTCCGGACTCCAAACCTTCCGCGCCCCTGCCAATCGAATCCGATTGGGCTACGATCATGGAGTTTGCCGCCGCGGACATCTTTCAGCACTCGCCCTCCGGCGACATCCTGAATTCGCTAAAGTCTCTCTCTTTATCAGGAGAGCCCTGGCCGGACTATGGTCAGCAAGGTTGGGATGCGGACGGCGAAGAAATTCAAAGCCCACCCACCACCCACTTCGTAGCCACTGTCGATGATTTAACCGACATGCTCGACTTCGACTACGAAGACATCGATGGCATGGACGCCGATGCAGGAGACGACCAAGAACCAGCGCCTACAGGGCACTGGAAGGCCACCTCGTCGTATGACATATACATGGTGGACACCCCAAAAGAAGGGAACAACGATGGAACAACGGAGGATGACCCCTCCAAGAAGCAGCCTAAGCGACGGCGTCAGCGGCGCCGCTCTAAATCCCGCCAAAGCAAAAACGGTGATTCCGACACGGGAGACAATAACACCCCGGACAAGGTCAAGACAACCCCTCCAACAGGATTCGGCGCAGAGGATGGAGAAACCAGCACTCATGAGAGAGCGGCGGCAGAGAGGTAGAGGACGATAATTACATGCCTCCCTCCTAAGACGAGGCAAGCCTCGACGACAATTTAATTTGTCGTGGCCCGAGGATCCCGTCGAACAAGAGCGTTTCAAACGCAGGCTTATGGCCATGGCGAGCAGCCTCAAGAAAAACAGCAACAGCTTAGAGCTGACCAAGACTTGCTAGCCGATAGATGGATCAAGTCCTTGCGTCAAGAGTACGAACTCGAACGCCCCTCCAAGAGCTACCCAAAACGCAGGCTGCTACCCCGATTAGAGGAGGAAGCACCTAGACCTCCATCACCAGCGCATGATGCGGCCGACCGGCCACCTCGTGGCCGCGACAGAGAGGCCTCTCGACCCTCCACTCAAGCCGCACCCCGGCGTCGCTCAAAGAATACCAAGGCACGGGGAAATGCGCTGCACTGTGAGATATATTGGAGGACAAGGCAAGGCAAACAAGATCGATCTATGGATCACGTGGGCGCCCCACGACCGCGTGGCGATAACCGTCATGCCGGATATGGTAAATCCGCCGGGCGAACAAAGTTGACAAAGCTCGTTTGAGCTACGCCGTGATATAGCCCGACAGAGGCGCCAAGACACCTACTATGCTTCACGGATGAAGTAATGGATCATCAAATCCCGAGGGTTTCAAACCCGTAAACATCGAATCATACGATGGCACAACAGATCCTGTGGTATGGATCGAGGATTATCTCCTTCATATCCACATGGCCCGCGGTGATGATCTACACGCCATCAAATACCTCCCACTCAAGCTTAAAGGACCAGCTCGGCATTGGCTTAACAGCTTGCCAGCATAATCAATTGGTTGTTGGGAGGACCTGGAAGCCGCATTCCTCGACAATTTCCAGGGCACCTATGTGCGACCACCAGACGCTGATGACCTAAGCCACATAATTCAGCAGCCAGAGGAATCGGCCAGACAATTCTGGAAACGGTTCCTAACCAAGAAAAATCAAATAGTCGACTGTCCGGACGCAGAGGCCCTTGCAGCCTTCAAACATAACATCCGTGACGAGTGGCTTGCCCGGCACCTAGGACAGGAAAAGCCTAAATCCATGGCAGCCCTCACAACACTCATGACCCGCTTTTGCGCGGGAGAAGACAGCTGGCTAGCTCGTAGTAATAACATGACCAAGAGCCCTGGTAATTCGGTACCAAGGACAACAATGGCAGGTCGCGTCGCAACAAGCACAAGCGCCGCATCAACAACGACAATGTTGAGGATACGGAAGTTAATGCCGGATTCAGAGTCTCTAAACCCGGTCAGCGGAAAAAGCCATTTAAAAGAAATACTCCGGGCCCGTACAGTTTGGACCGAATACTCAATCGCTCGTGCGGATACACGGCACCCAAAAATCAGCCAATCACACCAACAGGGATTGTTGGGTGTTCAAGCAGGCAGGCAAGTTAAGTGCCGAAAAAAGAGACAAGGGGCTGCATAGCGATGACGAGGAGGAGCCCCGGCCGCCGAACAATAGGGGACAGAAGGGCTTCCCCCCACAAGTGCGGACGGTGAACATGATCTACGCAACCCACATCCCCAAAAGGGAGCGGAAGCGTGCACTCAGGGACGTATATGCATTGGAGCCAGTCGCCCCAAAGTTCAACCCATGGTCCTCCTGCCCGATCAATGTTGATCGAAGGACCACCCACTAGCATCCGTCATGGCGGATTCGCCGCATTGGTTCTAGACCCAATCATTGACGGATTTCACCTCGAGAGTCCTTATGGATGGCAGCAGCAGCTGAACCTGCTTTATCAGGATACAAAGCGAAAAAATGGGCATAGATCCTCAAGGATTAAACCCACAAAGACGACCTTTAAAGGCGTCATACCAGTGTAGAGCCCAACTGCATGTGCCTGCCACACTTGAGGTGGTCTTCGGATCCCGGATAATTTCCGAAGCGAGGAGTTAATCTTCGACATAGTCCCGTTCGCATGGCTATCATGCATCGCTTTCGGACGAACCGCATTTGCAAAGTTCAATGCGGTGCCGCACTTTCATACCTCAAGCTCAAGATGCCAGCCCTCGAGGAGTCATTACGGTCAATGGAACATCGAACGCTCTCGCCGAACGGAGGAGCATACGGCGGCCCTCGCGGCGGAAGTACAAAGCAGCCTCTCAAGGCAATTCTCCAGTCCGGCTATTAAACGTCCATACACCGTCAAGCGCGCCTGTAGTAACCTACAACAAGACCGCCTGGCACGTTCCGAGCAAGCGTAACAATGCGGCCCCAACCACGGCCCTCGCGAAATTGCGAAACCAGTACTACGCATACATAACTACGCTCTGGAAATACCATGGGCATGGGGGGAGGGGCACGACCACGGCATGCCCAAAATGCGGCTTAACCGCACTAGGGGCTCCCGATTTTGTCATTCTTTTTCTTACTTTCAGGACTCCACTCTACGGAAGGCCTGTCTAGCAGTACAATCACCGAACACACGATGCAACAGCCAGGGAGGCAGAAAGCTACGTCGAGTGTCCAGGTGGTCTCTATAACAAGCAGTATACTTGTTTCACATATCATCCTGCAGCTCGCCCCTGGAGGGGGACATGTCAAATAGTCCCATCTCTTGCTTATCGCACTATTTGTATCGTCCTGCTTTTACCGCAGCCTTTTCGAATAAACAATACATATCTTTTGTCTATTATTGCATTCCCTTTTTTATCTATATATATTCATTAATGACATGTTGCACCCGTACACTTTGGTACGGCCAAATACACCAGGGGCTTAAGAACCCCAACATACGGTGTGATATGTCCGAACACTTTCACAAGTGCGGCACCCCGAACTTATAGCATTATATGCATCGGCTCCGAATCATGTCTTGGGTCAATAGTTGGGTTTGCCCGGCTCCCATGTTTTGGTACCTTACGTTCTGTTATATCGGCTAAGGTAGCGCTAGGAGAACCACTGCGATTGTGCCCCGGGTGAGCTGGGCTAAGCACCTCAGTGGAGAAAGCTAAAACTGACCGTCATGATAGGGCGAGAGCCGGTCGCTGTTCGAGAGGTTTTCGAGTCCCTAAAGAACTTATGCCGCTTAGAGCGAGGAGTCGGCTTTGTCCGGCCTAGGCTTGGATAGCGCCCCGAACTCGGTCTTTCGAATACTAGGGGCTTCGCCGAAATTTAAAATTATAGAATTCTATGGCTAAGTGAGAGTGTTCAAGCATTATAGTCCGATTGCCTTGTTCGTTGTGTTGAGCGCCTCCTCAAGGACCCAAGAATGGGAAAAAGAGCGCTCAAGTTTATCCCGAACACCCCAAAGACTTTCATGGCATGGGGAAAGCGGTTTACGACTCGCCATATCTCAAATTTAATATACGGCCGCACAGAAGGTAATATTTTAAATTCAAAAGCGTTGCTTAGCACATATGAACAACCTTTCAGCGTACAGGATCACAAATGCGAGTTTACTCAAAAATTACATCTTTGGATCACTCATCTGCTATAAGGCGGGCACCCTTCAGGACGCCCTCATAATACATCTCGGGCTTGCGATGCTCCTTGCCCGGCGGTGGTCCGTCCGTCACAAGCTTCTCAGCGTCCATCTTGCCCTAGTGCACTTTAGCACGGGCAAGGGCCCTACGGGCACCTTCGATGCATACGGAGCGCTTGATGACTTCAAGCCATGGACAGGCATCCACCAGCCGCCTCACTAGCCCGAAGTAGCTCCTGTGCATGGCTTCCTGTGCCACAGCCGGACTACGAGACCCTTCATGGCCTGTTCGGCCACCTTATGGAGCTCGACCAGCTGCTTCAGCTGGTCGCTCAAGGGCACCGGGTGTCCGACCTCAGCATACTGAGACCAGAACACCTTCTCCATTGAGCTCCCCTCTTCGGCTCGGTAGAATGCGGCAGCGTCGGACACACTCCGGGGAAGATATGCGAATGCTCCTGGAGAGCTCCGGACTCGGGTAAGTAACAAGTAATTCACTTTCACGTGCTTTCTTTGCATAAAGAATGCCTTACCCGCCGCTATCTTCTTCATCGCCTCAATTTCCTGGAGGGCTTTTGGGCTTCGGCCTTGGCAGATTTGGCGCTCTCAAGGGCCGAGGCGAGCTCGGACTCTCGAGTCTTTGAGTCAAGCTCCAAACTCTCGTGTTTTTCCACGAGAGCCTCGAGCTCTTGCTGCACCTCCGCCACCCGCGCCTCCTGCTTCTCTCGCTCGGTGCGCTCCATGGCCGCCTTGTCTTCGGCCTTGGACATCGCTTCCTTCAGGGTCGCCACCTCGGTTGTGGCCCCTGTAATACTCACGTTGGTCCTGTCATTTTTTGCAACCGCATCTTTTTTATATATACTTAAATAAGGTATTACTTACCTTCCTTGTCCTCGAGCTGCTTCTTGGCAAGGCCAAGCTCGTTCTCGGACCGCTCGAGGCTATGCTTCAATGCATCGACCTCCGCATTCAGTGCAGCAGAGGTCAGCAGCGCAGCCTGCATTCCCATATTGACATACTTATGTTAGACTCCTGCTTATATCTTCTAGATCCTCAGCACGGCTTTTCATTCCGAACACCAAAATGAGCATCAGAGGCTAATGTCTATGCGGTAATAATTATACAGATCATAAATACATACCTCAAAGCCAGATAGAAGGTCGGCACAGCTACCAGCCCGCTCTTGGCGGACTGAACCTTCTGGATCACCACACTCATAATAGTGCGGTGCTCCTCGTCGATGGAGGCGCCGTTAAGCACTTCCAGCAGATTATCCGGTGCCTCCGGTTGGACGGGGGTCACCGGCGTCGCAGGCTTGCCCTTCTTACTAGGGGGGCTCCTGCCGGACTCTGGAACCACTGAAGGTTCCGGTGCGGTGTCCATCCTAGGGCCGGACTTGGAGCCCTTGGGGGTTTTGTCCCCTTTGCACCTGGAGTCCGGGAGGTCGCCTTGCGGCGCCTCCAGGACCACTTCCTCCTGGCTTGGACCCTTTTGGGACTCCACCTCGACATCACCTGCATCGCGAGGAGAGGAGGCGGCCAGAAGTGAAGTGCTATTCACATCCGACGAACCCAGGAAGCCGCTCGACGAAGCATCGAGCCCGGCCTTGGGCGGACTGCATGATTATATTCGGCGTCGAAGATCTTTGTGCAACAAGGGAACGCCATGAGTTATTCTGGTATCCGGATACTTACGATTTTGCTAGGGGCTTGGCCCTGGATGGCCACTCCTCTTCGCCGTCGTCGGCGTTGGTGCAGTAGTCCGGAGGAAGGGTCCTTCCCTTCTTGGACCCTCCGGCCCCCCCAGTTGGGGCGGCCTTCCTTTGCTTCTCTCCCCCACTGGGGGAGAGACCTCTTTTCCTCCTCCTCATTGTCGCGGGAGGAGTCCGCCTCGGAGTCATCGGACGATGAGTCCGACACCACCAGGCGCCGGGAACTCTTTCGAGTTCACGTGGCCTTCTTCTTGGCCTTTTTCTCCGACACCACGTAAGGTGCTGGAACCAGCAGCCCCGTCAAGCGGGCGTCCGCTGGGTCTTCTGGCAAGGGAGCCGGACAGTCAATCTGCCCAGACATCTTCTGCCAATCCTGTCAAAGGAGAGGGATTTTAGATCCCGCATAGAGTCAAACTATGAAAAACAAGTATCCCATAAAGGGTAAAATAGCTTACCGCGTTGGCTTGGTGCTGCGCGCTGAATCCGTGATCCTCGGTAGCGGATGCGGGAGCCTCGGCGCCCTTGAACAACACCTTCCAGGCGTCTTCGTACATAGTGTCGAAGAGCCTACTCAGGGTTCGGTGCTGTGCCGGATCAAACTCCCACAAACTGAAAGCGCATTGTTGGCATGGGAGGATCCGGCGGATGAGCATGACCTGGACTACGTTGATGAGTTTGAGCTTCTTGCTCACCAGGTTTTGGACGCGGGTTTGGAGTCCGGTCAGCTCCTCAATTACCTGACGACAGGCCCGCCTCTTTCCGTGGAGGTGAGCCGTGGGGATGCCAGATCGAATTGGGGCCGCTGCCCATTCAGGGTCACGCGGCTCGGTGATGTAGAACCACCCCGATTGCCACCCCTTTATGGTCTCCACGAAGGAGCCCTCGAGCCATGTAACGTTGGGCATCTTGCCCACCATGGCGCCTCTACACTCTGCTAGGCGGCCGCCCACTACCTTCGGTTTGACATTGAAGGTCTTCAGCCATAAGCCGAAGTGGGGATGGATGCAGAGGAAGGCCTCACACACGACGATGAACGTCGAGATGTTGAGGATGAAGTTCGGGGCCAGATCGTGGAAATCCAGGCCGTAGTAGAACATGAGTCCCCGGACAAATGGGTGAAGTGGGAAACCTAGTCCGTGGAGGAAATGGGTGAGGAACACCACCCTCTCATGGGGCCTGGGGTGGGATGAGCTGCCCCTTGTCGGGGAGCCGGTCTGGCGATGTCATTGGACAAGTATCCGGCTTTCCTCAGCTTCTTGATGTGTCCCTCCGTGACGGAGGAGGCCATCCACTTGCCTCCCGCTCCGGACATGGCTGGAGAAGGTTGAGGGGGGATGTGCGGACTTGGTCGCTGGAGCTCGAGTCTTGTGAAAATGGATAAGAAAAGGAGGAAGAAGGCGAGATGGAAAAGGTGGATCCTTATCCTCTTATATGGGCGGACGAAACTATGTGCCCCCACCAGCCTGGTAAAACTCACTTATCTCCCAAGCGTCGTAATTAATGGCACGGTTGGATTACCCACGCCCGTATTGATGAGAATCCCGGAATAAGGGGACACGATCTCCGCCGACAACACGTGCCAAGGAAACCGCCTCGCTAAGTGCTACCGAGGTGGGACAAGAAAACGATTCGAATAAAGGCTTGGCCGTGGTGTGATGTCACGCCGCAGAATCACGCCGCAGATTGGATTTGTGTAAATATTATTCTCTCTACGGTGGTATGTGGAACTTATTTTGCAGAGCCGGACACTATCCTTGTGTTCAAAATCTTCTATGAAGTATTCGAGGAGGAACCCGCCTTGCAATGTCAAGACAATCTGCTACTGGACTCGTCGTCATTGAAGCCTGGTTCAGGGGCTACTGAGGGAGTCCTGGATTAGGGGGTGTCTGGATGGCCGGACTATAACCTTTGGCCAGACTCCTGGACTATGAAGATACAAGATTGAAGACTTCGTCCCGTGTCCGGATGGGACTTTCCTTGGCGTGGAAGGCAAGCTTGGCGATACGGATATGTAGATCTCCTCCCATTGTAACCGACTGTAACCCTAGCCCTCTCCGGTGTCTATATAAACCGGAGGGTTTTAGTCCGTAGGACGAACAACAATCATACCGTAGGCTAGCTTCTAGGGTTTAGCCTCTCTGATCTCGTGGTCGATCTACTCTTGTACTACCCATATCATCAATATTAATCAAGCAGGATAGGGTTTTACCTCCATCGAGAGGGCCCGAATCTGGGTAAAAACATCGTGTCCCTTGTCTCCTATTACCATCCGCCTAGACGCACAGTTCGGGACCCCCTACCCGAGATCCGCCGGTTTTGACACCGACACCAGTCCCATGCTTTATGCAAACTAAATCAAAATAATTGCAAACAAAACTCCCCCTGGGACTGTTGTTAGTTGGAGGCACTCATTGTTTCGAGCAAGCCATGGATTGATGCTTGTTGGTGGAGGGGGGGTATAAACTTTACCATTCTGTTTGGGAACCGCCTATAATGTGTGTAGCATGGAAGATATCGCCATCTCTTGTTTGTTATGTTGACAATGATAGTATGCCGCTCTTAATATTATTTATCTCTATTTCAAAACTGAGCTCGCACCTCTACAAATCCTCGCTTCCCTCTGCGAAGGGCCTATCTATTTACTTTTATGTTGAGTCATCACCCTCTTATTAAAGAGCACTAGCTGGAGAGCGCAGCTATCATTTGCATCCATTACTATTAATTTATATTGGGTATGACTGGATCTCTTTTACCATGAATTACAATGTATAGTCAGTCCTTGATCTTTAAAGATGCTCTGCACTTATGTTTTGCGGTCTCATAAAGGGCTAGCGAGATACCATCTTGTTATATCATATCATGATTGTTTTGAGAAAGTGTTGTCATCCGAGATATATTATTATTGCTCGCTAGTTGATTATGCCATTGATATGAGTAAACATGAGACCTAAGAGTTATTGTGAATGTGGCTAGTCATAATCTTTGCTGAAAACTTGAACGCTAGCTTTACATATTTACAACAACAAGAGCAAACAGAGTTTGTAAAAGTTTTTCTTTATCACTTTCAGTTTATCAACTGAATTGCTTGAGGACAAGCAAAGGTTTAAGATTGGGGGAGTTGATACGTCTCCGTCGTATCTACTTTCCCAAACACTTTTGCCCATGTTTTGGACTCTAACTTGCATGATTTGAATGGAACTAACCCGGACTGACGCTGTTTTCAGCAGACTTTCCATGGTGTTATTTATGTGCAGAAACAAAAGTTCTCGGAATGACCTGAAACTCCACGGAACATATTTTTGGAAAATATTAAAAATACTGGAAGAAAAATCCATGTCAGGGGACCACACCCTGTCCACGAGGGTGGGGGGCGTGCCCCCCTACCTTGTGGGCCCCCTGACGCTCCACCGACCTCAACTCCAACTCCATATGTTCACTTTCAGGGAGAAAAAAAACCAAAGAGAAGGATTCATCGCGTTTTACGATATGGAGCCACCGCCAAGCCCTAAAACCTCTCGGGAGGGCTGATCTGGAGTCCGTTCGGGGCTCCGGAGAGGGGAATCCATCGCTGTCGTCATCATCAACCATCCTCCATCACCAATTTCATGATGCTCACCGCCGTGCGTGAGTAATTCCATCGTAGGCTTGCTGGACGGTGATCGGTTGGATGAGATCTATCATGTAATCGAGTTAGTTTTGCAAGGGTTTGATCCCTAGTATCCACTATGTTCTGAGATTGATGTCGCTATTACTTTGCTATGCTTAATGCTTGTCACTAGGGCCCGAGTGCAATGATTTCAGATCTGAACCTATTATGTTTTCATGAATATATGTGAGTTCTTGATCCTATGTTGCAAGTCTATAGTCACCTACTATGTGTTATGATCCGGCAACTCCGAAGTGACAATAATCGGGACCACTCCCGGTGATGACCGTAGTTTGAGGAGTTCATGTATTCACTATGTGTTAATGCTTTGGTCTGGTACTCTATTAAAAGGAGGCCTTAATATCCCTTAGTTTCCATTAGGACCCCACTTCCACGGGAGGGTAGGACAAAAGATGTCATGCAAGTTCTTTTCCATAAGCACGTATGACTACATTCGGAATACATGCCTACATTACATTGATGAATTGGAGCTAGTTCTGTGTCACCCTATGTTATGATTGTTACATGATGAACCGCATCCGGCATAATTCTCCATCACCGATCCAATGCCTACGAGCTTTTCACATATTGTTCTCCGCTTATTTACTTTTCCGTTGCTATTGTTACAATCACTACAAAACCCAAAAATATTACTTTTGCTATCGTTACCGTTACTTCCATACTACCTTGCTACTAAATACTTTCCTACAGATACTAAGTTATCCAGGTGTGGCTGAATTGACAACTCAGTTGCTAATACTTGAGAATATTCTTTGGCTCCCCTTGTGTCGAATCAATAAATTTGGGTTGAATACTCTACCCTCGAAAACTGTTGCGATCCCCTATACTTGTGGGTTATCACTCTACGAAGATGCCATTGAGGAGCGACGACATCAAGCAACAGGAAGGATGAAGCGAAAGGCTATTGGAACCACGGATACGACACAAGCTCGAAATCAAGCTTGTTGTTCGAGGTGAAATGATAAGGTGAAGAAGATCGACGTAAGCTTCGCTCGTCGTCACAAAGTTGTGCTCCGGGAATAAGGACCAGGTAGCACAGTTAAAAGTTCACACGATAAAAATATAGCCGATCAAGCTAGGAATGATGTGATGGGGTATAAAGCTTCCCAGTATCAAGTACTAGGTGTAATGCCAGAAGGTAATCGGAGTAGAGGTTGGCCGGGGAAATGATTTGCAGAGGATAAGTATTTTTAACTTATCCGGTAAATGGAATCAAGGAGGAAATATGGTCGGAACCACGATTAGAAAGGATCAATTCATAGATACAAGATGAGCTTGTACCAAAGAAATAATTATTTTTACAAGCAACTTCCATTATAAGTTCTACATCGGGTCCATGGGCATGAACACAAATGTTCAAGGTCGACTCCCACTTCTTCAATGCATAACCTTTCATTCACTCCACGTTTTTGAAGAATTTGTAGTGTTGAAGATATATCTGGCAAAACACCAGAAGAGTATGAGTCGTGAAAACTCTCGGGTTCAAGACGGATTAGGGAAGGCATAGGTTCAACCCATAGGGGCATCTTAGGAACATATACCACAAACTTAAACAGTAAATAACACAAGCTCGAAGGTAGAGCATGCTTGACAAAAGGAGAGGATACAATTTACCAAAGGCATTATGTATCAGGGAAGAACTCGCAAGGTGATTAAATATGAGGGGCACTATCAGATAGAAATCCAACAAAAGATCTGGTGGTCCACAAGGGATCAGATGTGAGCATCGGTACCCAACCAAAAGAAGAAAGAATGCAAGGAGATCGGATATAGAAACAACTGACTAATTCAAAGCTCAATTACAAAGGAATTATGATTTTAAAATCAAGGGACCAAAAGCAAAAGATCTGATCAAGGATGGATAAGTTGAAAAGACTTAGGGGCACAATCGACCGCAAATTTGATTGATCAAGGACCAGCTCAGGTTCAAAGTGACGCCTGAGCCGGAAAGATAATTTATAAGGATCAACTGATGGTTGCGTGCATGCGCACCCCAGTTGAATCAATAGGATAAAAATGGGAAACACAAAGGATTTTAGGGAATATTGCTAGACATATGGAGTTAACCATAATGCAAGCAGGCAAGAATTTCAAGAGAAATAGGCTACGAAGGATTTTAGGAGATCGAATAGTATTTCGAAGAATTTTGTGAAACACAAGAACAAATGGGGATGAGCAGATACTCGGTAAGGAATTATCCTAGGGGTATTCATGTGGTAAAGAACTGCAAGGCAGTAAGCTCAAAGGATTCTCGGGGCAACAGAGAGTATTTCGGGGCATCTTGTAATAACAGGAGCAACTGGGGATGGAGGTACAAGCGACAAGGATGTTATTCACGTGGATTATCGGTGGTCAGGAGCTGCAAAAGCGATCGATACAAGTCTCAAGAGAACATCGGAGAGTATCTTCAGAATCTTCTGGTGCAGCACGCGATCATCTGTAATAAGGGGCTCTCTGGGAGGAATTATTTACGAGAACCTAGAGTTAGAGTTAGCAAAATAATTTAACCCGAATAGAAGAGAGATCAGAGTCCTAAAGTAAAGATCGAGGAGTAAAAGATTCTCACACCACCCAATTGTGATGTGGGCCCATAGGCCACACAACAATGTTAGTAAAAGTTTTTCAAAGACTAGACTCAACTTCGGCCAAGGAGTTGGAAAGGAGGCTACCTACAGGCAGTCGTCTCTGATACCAACTTGTGATGCCCTCAATTCAATCGTACACTAATCATACACGCAAATCTGTACGATCAAGATCAAAGGCTCACGGGAAGATATCACAACACAACTCTAGACACAAATTAAAATAATACAAGCTTTACATTACAAGTCAGGGCCCTCGAGGGCTCGAATACATAAGAGTCGTATACACAAGAGTCAGCGGAAGCAAAAATATCTAAGTACATACATAAGTTAGACAAGTTTGCCTTAAGAAGGACAGCACAAAAGCATCTACGATCGAAAAGGCAAGGCCTCCTTCCTGGGAGCCTCCTAACTACTCCTGGTCATCGGCGGTCTTCACGTAGTAGTAGGCATCGACGGTGGCATCTGGATCCTGGGCTCCGACATCTGGTTGCATCAACTGGAAAGAAGAAGAAAGGGGGGAAAGGGGGAGCAAAGCAACCGTGAGTACTCATCCAAAGTACTAGCAAGCAAGGATCTATACTACATATGCATCGGTATCAATGAAATGAGCTGTATCTGTGGACTGGACTGCAGAATGCCAGAAGAGAAGGGGAAAGCCTAGCTAATCGAAGACTAGCATCTTCAAGCAGCTCCAAGCATCTTGCAGCATCAGAAGAGATAAGAGTAGCATAAATTAAAGTAGTAGTAGTGTTATCAACGTCGGCCAGAGATCCTTTCTCGACTCCCTGTGAGAAAGCAATCCCAGAGCCATACTATCCAGTTATCACCTCAAGTATCCAGTTCTAGTTGTATCGATTGGCATACAACTCCAAGTGTTCGTTACTGTAGGACAGGCTATCGATAGATGTTTTCTTCCCTTCAGGGGTGCACCAACTTACCCACCATGCTCGATTAACTTCGGACAGACACACTTTCCTGGGTCATGCCCGGCCTTGGCCAAACAATACGCCGCAACCCGACCTAGGCTTAATAGAGATGTCAGCACGCCGGACTAAACCTATGCTCCCAGGGGTCTTGGGCCATCGCCTCGGGAACTCCTGCACATTGCGAGGGCGGCCGGTGAGCAGACCTAGCTACCTCCTTAAAAAAGGCAGGTGCTTACCTGTCCAACCTGGCCGCTACCGCCACCATCGACGCCTATTAAGCTTCTACCGATGCATACGACGCAGAACGCCCATACTATGCCCACGTGATGGTTAGTGCTATCAGGCCAGAGGCCCCTCGGATCAAATATCCAAATCATAGTGGATTAGGAATGCGCGGTAACAAGGAGAGACTCACGAAAGATGTGACCCCGTCGCCCCGTCTCGAGGACTTGCGGCAAGGGCTAAGAATGCCCGGCCACGCCTCGTAATTATCTCGCGGGCACCCTCCGTGTCAACGGACTCCTCATCACTCACAAATATGCTCGCTGGTACCCCTCAGGGCCGACCCGTCTTTAGTAACAGGGTTCAGTGTAAAGTCATAGTAACCATAGTAACCGTGTGTCTAACACCAAGGGGAAAACCTGAGGAATCACCCTTGACGGATTCCACTCGATATAATCATCAAGGTGAACGTAAGAGGATGCACCCTCGAGGTTCACGCTTGAGGGGTTGCATGACAGAGTCGTATCGGAAGTGGTTAAGGCGGAATCACCCTCGATGACCACGACCGAATAGCTACACTACAGCATTAACATCATAAGTGTCGATGAGGTCTCACCCTCGGCACTCGATAGTAACCCGGTAGTGTCGAGCAACTAAGGGGAAAGTGATGTGCGATGCCGGGGCCTGGTCTTCGATCTCGTTGATCGGGTCTTCGGTGATGAAGCAAGGGCAACAAAGACAAGGTGGGGGTCACTGATGGATCACTAACCAACCTATACTAAGAAGTTAAGGATAAGGTGTAAGGTACAACAATGTATACAAAAGCAGGCTATGCATCAGAATAGGAGCAAACAATTACAGTAGCAAAATCTAATGCAAGCATGAGAAAATGGAATGGGCGATATCGGGATGATCAAAGGGGGGGCTTGCCTGGAAGCTCTGCTGAAAGGGAAGAAGGGTCGTCGTCGATGTAGTCGATCTCAGCGGCATCAACAGCGGTCTCAAGGTCTACCGGAGAAGAAGAGGGGGAAGAAATAGTAAATACAAAGCACACAGAGCATCAAAGGCATAACATGGCAATACGCAGCGCTAGGAGTGTTCTAACGCGGCACTACACGATACCGGTGAAGGGGGAGAACATCCGAGAAAGTATTCCCGGTTCCGGTCCTGTGTCAGACAGATGACCGGAGGAGGAATGTTCCATGTTCAGATAGTTAGAGGCATCTGACAGGTAAACAGACTATGTATTCGGATTCGTCTCGTCGTTCTGAGCAACTTTCATATATAAAGTTTTTTATCCGAGCTATGGTTTATTTTCTATTAATTTTCAAAGATTAAACATTTTTCTGGAATTTAATCTAATTCAAAAAAAGTGAAAAGGCCAGGTGCACTGCACCTAGAGTGCACTAGAGGGGCCGACTGGTGGGGCCAGCCAACTGCTGATGCAACAGTTGGCTGGTCAACGTTGGACTGGTCAGCGGGTGCAGTAGGACCCGCATGTTAGTGACCCTCGACCTGAAACAATTTCTTTTTACAAAAACTAACAGGTTAATTGGTGGCCTAGGGCCCGGTTGTCAGTGGGTTTAGCTGGGGGTTGTTTAGCGCTAAAGACGCGCCACGTCAGTGACATAACCGACGATGAGGCCGAGCAACTACAGCAGCGGGGCAGGCGGGGGCACACGTGGTGGCCGGCTCGGGCGCAGAGGGCAGCGAAGCGTGGGGACGCAGCGTAGGCTGCCGCGCTGGGGCAAGCGCTACCGGCTTGCGGGAAGCAAAGACGGCGGGCGGGTGGAAGAGTAGCGAAAGCGTATAATCGGAGGCGTTCAGCGAGCGAAGCGAAGAAACAGCGCGCAGCCATGGAGCAAAGAACGGCAAAGCAGCAGCAGGAGGCAGCACGCTCATGGGGCGCTAGCAGGGCGACTGTAGCAGCAGGCGATGGGCTCGGCAAGATGAGGGCGAGCGCGTGTGGGGTCGCAATGGGCGGCGGTAAGCGCTGCAGGCGGCCAGGCGGGCGACCCATGCGCGGGGCTTGGCGACTAGGCAGCGGCGACGAGTGGCGGTGAGCGGCGCAGGGCAGCGGTGGTGCGGGCCGCATGGAGGAGCGGCTGGGCGCGGTCGGTAGCGGCGACTGAGCAGCAGAAGTAGGAGGAGGTGGCGACAGCGACAGAAGCACTGAGCGGTTGCGGGCTTCTGCATGCGGGCACGGGGAGCAGTAACAACACGGCGCGTGAGCAGCAGCAGTAGAAGCAGTAGTAGGCGGCGGCAGAAGCAAGAGCAGCAGCTAAACAACGACAAAGGATCAAGACAAAGACGCTACAAATCAGACGCGACATACATACGCCAGACGCTGGAGCTTTGGACGGGCTCGGTGACGGCGGCTACGGTGACGAGTCGACAACAAGGAGAGGGGGTTTGGGAAGAGTGGCTCACAACGGTGCCGGGGACGAGGTCAGGGAGGCCGGGGTGGACCAGGGGCGTCGGGAGCTTCGAGGGAGATGGCGAAGCAGAAGAGCATGCGCGGAGAAAGACGACGGTGACGGCGAGCTGCAGGGCGGTCTGGCCCGTCCTGGTGCTTGGGAAGTACGAGGACGATGGCGGCGGTCCTCCTGTACGCCATGATGCAGCTCGGGGAGGAGGGTGGCCGCGGCTATGCCAGAGCCACGGCGACTGCGGCGCTCGGCTCCGATCCAGATCGAAAGAGAGGCGAGCGAGGGGAAAGTGGGAGTGCTAGGGTTCGGGGGAGAGGAAGAGGGGGCTAGGGTTGCTCCTATCCACCGGGGGAAACGACGGGGAGGCGTGGGATGGCTGCCACGAAGTCATCGGTGGCCATGTGATACGTCTCCAACGTATCTATAATTTTTTATTGCTTCATGCTAGTTTATCTACTGTTTTGGACTATATTGGGCTTTATTTTCCACTTTTACATTATTTTTGGGACTAACCTATTAACCGTAGGCCCAACCCAGAATTGCTGTTTTTTTGCCTTTTTCAGTGTTTTGAAGAAACAGAATATCAAACGGAGTCCAAATGGAATGAAACCTTCGGAAACGTGATTTTCTCACCGAACGTGATCCAGAAGACTTGGACCCTACGCCAAGGAACAACGGAGGAGGTCACGAGGTTTGGGGGGCGCCCCCCCCCTAGGGCTCGCCCCCTGCCTCGTGGGCCCCCTATTGCTCCACCGACGTACTCCTTCCTCCTATATATACCTCACGCACTTCAAACGATCGTAATAGGAGCCAAAAACCTAATTCCACCGCCGCAACTTCCGTATCCACGAGATCCCATCTTGGGCCTGTTCGAGTTCACGGAGGGGGCATCCACCACGGAGGGCTTCTACATCAACACCATAGCCTCTTCGATGAAGTGTGAGTAGTTTACTTCAGACCTTCGGGTCCATAGCTAGTAGCTAGATGGCTTCTTCTCTCTTTTGGATCTCAATACAATGTTCTCCCCCTCTCTTGTGGAGATCTATTCGATGTAATCTTCTTTTTGCGGTGTGTTTGTTGAGACCGATGAATTGTTGGTTTATGATCCAGCTTATCTATGAATAATATTTGAATCTTCTCTGAATTCTTTTATGTATGATTGAGTTATCTTTGCAAGTCTCTTGAATTATCCGCTTTGGTTTGGCCAACTAGATTGGTAGTTCTTGCAATGGGAGAAGTGCATGGCTTTGGGTTCAATCTTGCGGTGTCCTTACCCAAAGGATGTAAAGGGTTGCAAGGCACATATTGTATTGTTGCCATCGAGGATAACAAGATGGGGTATTTATCATATTGCATGAATTTATTCCTCTACATCATGTCATCTTGCTTAAGGCGTTACTCTATTTTTAACTTAATACTCTAGATGCATGCTGGATAGCGGTCGATGAGTGGAGTAATAGTAGTAGATGCATAATCGTTTCGGTCTACTTGTCACAGACGTGATGCCTATATACATGATCATACCTAGATATACTCATAACTATGCTCAATTCTGTCAATTGCTCAACAGTAATTTGTTCACCCACCATAGAATATTTATGCTCTTGAGAGAAGTCACTAGTGAAACTTATGGCCCCCGGGTCTATTCTCATCACATCAATCTCCATCACTTTTATACTTGCTTTGTTTTTACTTTGCTTTTTACTTTTTACTTTGCATCTATATACCAAAAATACCAAAAATATTATCTCTATCAGATCTCACTCTCGTAAGTGACCGTGAAGGGATTGACAACCC
Organism: Aegilops bicornis; assembly: GCA_021605145.1. Taxonomy (NCBI): domain Eukaryota; kingdom Viridiplantae; phylum Streptophyta; class Magnoliopsida; order Poales; family Poaceae; genus Aegilops; species Aegilops bicornis. Next base: position 580,614,374 of record CM038672.1, read on the forward strand.
CTAATCGCATTGGTTGCAGTAGCTATCGCTTTGTGCAGGTACGAGGGACTTGTGCGTGGCCTCCTACCGGATTGATACCTTGGTTCTCAAAAACCGAGGGAAATACTTACGCCATCGCGTGCTGCATCATCCTCTCCTCTTCGGGAAAACCAACGCAATCTCAAGACGTAGCAAGAAGGATTTACGCACCGCTGTCGGGAGGCTCACGCAAGAGCAAGTCAACCATACCAAGTACCCATCACAATCCCTATCTCTCGCATTACATTATTTGCCATTTGCCTCTCGTTTTCCTCTCCCCCACTTCACCCTTGCCGTTTTATCCGCCCTCTCTTTTTCGTTCGCCTTCTCCCCGTATGTATCTTTGTCTGTGTTTCCTTGTGGCTTCTATATGCTTGCATCTTCACTCGCTGAAAATCTATTGTTATGGATCCACTTAAAGTGTTCTACTTGGATCATCTTCGATCCTTATGCGCTCGTGCTGAAACCCCAACTAGCCTAGTTGATGGGAAATCTTTAGATGAGCATGCTCATTTTAAAGGCCACCGTTTTTCTAAAAAAGGGAGACTCTTACGGTATCATATAAATAGTCTGCTATGCTATGCTTTGAATCTTTGTGAAATGTGTGATTTTACTTGTTGCTCTAAGAGCCCTGAAAAACACCTTCCCTACCTATGTGAGTTCAATGATAATGAAATCATATCTTCTTATGCAAAGGGTGTTTATAGTTACTATGATATCGAACAAATTGAAGAATTTGTCGTTTTTAAGGGTGCTCATGAAGTTGCTTCTTTGATTGACAAGTATGATTTTACTCTCAACAAATCTGAAAATTCCGTCATACTTAAATATTGCTATGAAAACCTTGCTCATAATGTCTATGTCCAAGAATTTATTGAGAGAATGACCGTTGCTTTGGAAGGAAATAATGATATGCATGAATCTATAGATAATGATGATTCCGATGATTTGATTGAAATATCCCTTGATGAACATGATGCTTGCTATTCTTGTGGCCATGATGCCAATATTTATGAAGATGAATTTGCTATAGTTCCTTATGTTAAACATGAGATCGTTGCTATTGCATCCATACTTGGTAGTTCATTCGATGAAAAGCATGATTGCAATGATTTTACTATAAATTCTCTTGATGTCAATCATGCTAATAATATGCAAAACCCTAAGCTTGGGGATGCTAGTTTTGCTATGTCTACTACTTGTTGCAATGATCATGATTGGGGTGATTCTTCTTATGATCTTGAAAATTTATTTAAGCCCCATGATGAATATGAGATTGATAATATTGTTTGCAATAATATTGAAAGTGGGTTTGGAAGAGTGTCTACTTTAGATCCCACATATTTGGAGAATATTCAATCTTATGAATTTTTTGCTAAAAGTGGGTTTGGAGAGGTCATGACTTTAGTTAATGTTAATCCCACTATCTTGGAAGAGTCAACTTTGCATGCATGTGGATCGTGTTGAGAATATGTTTTGTGATATCTATATTGTTGAATTTTCTTATGATCCTACATGTAATTATTATGAGAGAGGAAAATATGGTTATAGAAATTTTCACTTTACTAAATTACCTCTCGTTATGTTGAGATTGCTATTGTTCCTTTCCTCTTCCTTGCATATGCTAGTTTTTGCTTGCTACGATAATTTGTTTGCCTATAATATGCCTATGAATAGGAAGTATGTTAGACTTAAGTGTGTCTGTCACATGTTTTGTGATGCTCTCTTTGTGCCTCAATTCTTGTCTTTCTTGTGAGCATCATTGAAATCTCAATGCCTAGCTAAAAAGGCTTTAAAGAAAAGCGCTTGTTGGGAGGCAACCCAATTTTATTTTATTTTTGTTTTTTGTTTTTGCTCCTGTTTAGGAATAAATAATCCATCTAGCCTCTGTTTAGATGTGGTTTTATCTTTTATTTAGTGTTTGTGCCAAGCTAGACTTATTGGATCTTCTTGGATGATAGTTATTTGATCTTGCTGTAATTTCCAGAAACTTTGTGCTCAGTGCCCGAATTGTTAAAAATCACCAGAACGTGATAAAATACTGATTCCAATTGCTGCTGATCAATAAAGAAATTGTCCAGGTCGTCTAAGTTTGGTAGAATTTTTTGAGTTCCAGAAAGTTCCGTTAGTTACAGATTACTATAGACTGTTCTGTTTTTGACAGATTCTGTTTCACGCGTGTTGTTTGCTTATTTTGATGAATCTATGGCTAGTAAAATAGTTTATGATACATAGAGAAGTTGGAATACAGTAGGTTTAAAACCAATATAAATAAAGAATGAGTTCATTACAGTACCTTAAAGTAGTCTTTTGTTTTCTTTCTCTAACGGAGCTCACGAGATTTCTGTTGAGTTTTGTGTTGTGAAGTTTTCAAGTTTTGGGTGAATTCTTTTGATGGATTATGGAACAAGGAGTGGCAAGAGCCTAAGCTTGGGGATGCCGATGGCACCCCCAAGATAATCCAAGGACACCAAAAAGTCAAAGCTTGGGGATGCCCCGGAAGGCATCCCCTCTTTCGTCCACTTCCATCGGTAATTTACTTGGAGCTATACTTTTATTCACCACATGATAAGTGTTTTGCTTGGAGCGTCTTGTATTATTTGGCTCTTTGCTTGTTAGTTTACCACAATAATCCTTGCTGTACACACCTTTTGAGAGATCCATACATGAATTGGAATTTGATAGAATACTCTATGTGCTTCACTTATATCTTTTGAGCTTGATAGTTTTTGCTCATAGTGCTTCACTTTATATCTTTTGAGCGTGATAATTTTTGCTCTAGTGCTTCACTTAGATCTTTTAGATCACGGTGGTGGATTTGTTTTAAAGAAACTTGATCTCTCATGCTTCACTTAGATTATTTTGAGAGTCGTTAATAGCATGGTAATTGCTTAATGTTAATATACTTGGTATTCAAGATATGTGAAACTTTCTTTTGAGTGCGTTGAATACTAAGATAAGTTTGATGCTTGATAATTGTTTTGAGATATGAATATGGTGATATTAGAGTCATTCTAGTTTAGTAGTTGTGAATTTAAAGAATACTTGTGTTGAAGTTTGTGATTCCCGTAGCATGCACGTATGGTGAACCGTTATGTGATGAACTCGGAGCATGATTTATTTATTGCCTGTCTTCCTTATGAGTGGCGGTCGGGGACGAGCGATGATCTTTTCCTACCAATCTATCCCCCTAGGAGCATGCGCGTAATACTTTGCTTTGATAACTTCTAGATTTTTGCAGTAAGTATATGAGTTCTTTATGACTAATGTTGAGTCCATGGATCATACACACTTTTTCCCATCCTTCCACCATTGCTAGCCTCTCTAATACCGCGACTTTTCACTGGTATCATACAACCACCATATATCTTCCTCAAAACAGCCACCATACCTACCTATCATGGCATTTCCATAGCCATTCCGAGATATATTGCCATGCAACTTTCCACCGTTCCGCTTATTATGACACGCTCCATCATTGTCATATTGCTAGCATGATCATGTAGTTGACATCGTATTTGTGGCAAAGCCACCATTCTTAATTCTTTCATACATGTCACTCATGTTTCATTGCATATCCTGCACATCACGGAGGCATTCATATAGAGACATACTTTGTTCTAAGTATCGAGTTGTAATTGTTGAGTTGTAAGAAAAATAAAAGTGTGATGATCATCATTATTAGAGCATTGTCCCAAGTGAGGAAAGGATGATGGAGACTATGATTCCCCCACAAGTCGGGATGAGACTCCGGACGAAAAATAAAATAAAAAAAAAGAAAAAAAGAGGCCATAAAAAAAGAGAAAAGGCCCAAATAAAAAAATATAAAAATATGAGAGAAAAAGAGAGAAGGGACAATGTTACTATCCTTTTACCACACTTGTGCTTCAAAGTAGCACCAAGATCTTCATGATAGAGAGTCTCTCATTTTGTCACTTTCATATACTAGTGGGAATTTTTCATTATAGAACTTGGCTTGTATATTCCAATGATGGGCTTCCTCAAATTGCCCTAGGTCTTCGTGGAGCAAGCGAGTTGGATGCACACCCACTTAGTTTCTTTTGTTGAGCTTTCATATACTTATAGCTCTAGTGCATCCGTTGCATGGAAATCCCTACTCACTCACATTGATATCTATTGATGGGCATCTCCATAGCCTGTTGATACGCGTAGTTGATGTGAGACTATCTTCCCTCTTTTTGTCTTCTCCACAACCACCATCCTATTCCACATATAGTGCTATATCCATGGCTCACGCTCATGTATTGCGTGAAGATTGAAAAAGTTTTGAAAATGTTAAAGTATGAAACAATTGCTTGGCTTGTCATCGGGGTTGTGCATGATTTAAATATTTTGTGTGGGGAAGATGGAGCATAGCCAGACCATATGATTTTGTAGGGATAACTTTCTTTGGCCATGTTATTTTAAGAAGACATAATTTCTTAGTTAGTATGCTTGAAGTATTATTATTCTTATGTCAATATGAACTTTTGTCTTGAATCTTTCGGATCTGAATATTCATACCATGATTAAGAAGATTTACATTGAAATTATGCCAAAGTATCACTCCGCATCAAAAATTCTTTTTTTATCATTTACCAACTAGAGGACGAGCAGGAATTAAGCTTGGGGATGCCTGATACGTCTCCAACGTATCTATAATTTTTTATTGCTCCATGCTACTTTATCTACTGTTTTGGACTATATTGGGCTTTATTTTCCATTTTTATATTATTTTTGGGACTAACTCGTTAACCGGAGGCCCAGCCTGTAATTGCTGTTTTTTTGCCTTTTTCGTTGTTTCAAGAAATGTAATATCACACGGAGTCCAAACGGAATGAAACCTTCGGAAATGTGATTTTCTCACCGAACGTGATCCAGAAGACTTGGACCCTACTCCAAGGAACAACGGAGGCGGTCACGAGGGTGGGGGCGCGTCCCCCCTAGGGCGCCCCCTGCCTCGTGGGCCCCCTGTTGCTCCATCGACGTACTCCTTCCTCCTATATATACCTACGTACTTCAAATAATCGTAACAGAGCCAAAAACCTAATTCCACCGCCGCAACTTCCTCAGATCCATGAGATCCCATCTTGGGGCCTGTTCGAGTCTACCGGAGGGGGAATCCACCACGGAGGGCTTCTACATCAACACCATAGCCTCTCCGATGAAGTGTGAGTAGTTTACTTCAGACCTTCGGGTCCATAGCTCGTAGCTAGATGGCTTCTTCTCTCTTTTTGGATCTCAATACAATGTTCTCCCCCTCTCTCGTGGAGATCTATTCGATGTAATCTTCTTTTTGCGGCGTGTTTGTTGAGACCGATAAATTCTGGGTTTATGATCCAGCTTATCTATGAATAATATTTGAATCTTCTCTGAATTCTTTTATGTATGATTGAGTTATCTTTGCAAGTCTCTTCTAATTATCCGTTTGGTTTGGCCAACTAGATTGGTAGTTCTTGCAATGGGAGAAGTGCATGGCTTTGGGTTCAATCTTGCGGTGTCCTTACCCAAAGGATGTAAAGGGTTGCAAGGCACGATTGTATTGTTGCCATCGAGGATAACAAGATGGGGTATTTATCATATTGCATGAATTTATTCCTCTACATCATGTCATCTTGCTTAAGGTGTTACTGTTTTTAACTTAATACTCTAGATGCATGCTGGATAGCGGTCGGTGAGTGGAGTAATAGTAGTAGATGCACAATCGTTTCGGTCTACTTGTCACGGACGTGATGCCTATATACATGATCATACCTAGATATACTCATAACTATGCTCAATTCTGCCAATTGCTCAACAGTAATTTGTTCACCCACCGTAGAATATTTATGCTCTTGAGAGAAGCCACTAGTGAAACCTATGGCCCCCGGGTCTATTCTCATCATATCAATCTCCATCACTTTTATACTTGCTTTGTTTTTACTTTGCTTTTTTACTTTTTACTTTGCATATATATACCAAAAATACCAAAAATATTATCTCTATCAGATCTCACTCTCGTAAGTGATCGTGAAGGGATTGACAACCCCTAATCGCGTTGGTTGCGAGTAGCTATCGTTTTTTGCAGGTACGAGGGACTTGTGCGTGGCCTCCTACTTGATTGATACCTTGGTTCTCAAAAACTGAGGGAAATACTTACGCTACTATGCTGCATCATCCTCTCCTCTTCGGAGAAAACCAACGCAAGCTCAAGACGTAGCACCATGGCGCCGGTGGATCGTTGCCACGACCCCCCTATGTGAACAGGGAAGGGAGACGAGGGTGAGTTCGGTTGGGCTGGACCTGTTTTAGCTAAATGGGCCAAGGTGCCCAGTAGGTTTAGGTCTCCATTTTCTTAATATTATTTCCCATTTCTGCTTTTCCTCTTCTGTTTTGCAAATAGTTGGAGCACAAGATGAATGTTGTTAAGAATGAAATTTGGCACATAATTCATGCACCAAATTGTGGTGTTGCACAAAAAGTTTTAGTGCCAACGGAATTGTTCAAGCATTTTTTTGGAAATTGAAAAGGCCAATTAATATGATGTTGGACCACTAAATAATTTCCAGGGGCACTTTTGGAATCCAAAAAAGGTTGGTTCCAACAAGACAAATACCCAGGGATTATTTTTCCACACTTTGAACATTTACTTTTCATGTTTGGCAAATTTGAATTTTGACTTCAAATTTGGATTTGAATTTGAAGTGTGTTTGACTGCAATCGAGGATTAGCAATAGTAAGATTGATGACATGGCACCATCCACAGGGGATTACTGTAGCAAGATACTCGGGGCGTTACAAAACCTATAGGGTGCAAATGGGTGTTCAAGAAGAAACTTAGGCCTGATGGTACTATTGAGAAATACAAGGCACGTCTTGTGGCCAAGGGTTATACCCAAAAGGAAGCTGAAGACTTCTTTGATACTTACTCACATGTGGCTCAACTGACCACTATTCGAGTACTACTTTCTCTAGCAGCCTCGCATGGTCTTCTCGTTCATCAAATGGATGTTAAGACTGCTTTCTTAAATGGAGAGTTGGATGAGGAAATTTATATGGAACAACCAGATGGGTTCATAGTAGATGGTCAGGAAGGAAAAGTGTGAAGATTGCTGAAGTCTTTGTATGGACTTAAGCAAGCACCCAAGCAGTGGCATGAGAAGTTTGAAAGAACTTTAACAACTGCAGGCTTCATTGTAAATGAAGCTGATAAATGTGTGTACTATCGCCATGGTGGGGGCGAGGGAGTTATTCTTTGCTTGTATGTTGATGACATACTGATTTTCGGAACAAATCTGAATGTTATTAAGGAGGTCAAGGATTTCCTATCTCGTTGTTTTGAGATGAAGGATTTAGGAGTGGCCGATGTCATTCTGAACATCAAGTTGTTGAGAGACGATGATAGTGGGATTACATTGCTTCAATCTAACTATGTGGAAAATATCTTGAGTCGCTTTGGTTATAGTGGCTGCAAGACCTCTCCAACACCATATGATTCCAGTGTGTTACTTCGAAAGAATCAAAGAATTGCTAGAGACCAATTGAAATATTCTCAGATTATTGGCTCACTTATGTATTTAACCAGTGCTACAAGACCTGACGTCTCTTTTGCTGTTAACAAACTAAGCCGGTTTGTCTCAAAACCAGGAGATGTGCATTGGAAAGCACTAGAGAGAGTTTTGCGTTATTTGAAAGGCACTGCGAATTATGGAATTCACTACACTGGACACCCAAAGGTGCTTGAAGGGTATAGTGACTCAAATCGGATCTCAGATGCTGATGAGATAAAGGCCACGAGCGGATATGTATTCACTCATGGAGGTGGCGCTGTTTCTTGAAAGTCTTGCAAGTAGACCATCTTAACGAGGTCAACAATGGAAGCAAAGCTCACAACACTAGATATAGCTACAGTCGAAGCAGATTGGCTTCGCCGGCTCTTGAATGACTTGCCGGTTGTTGAGAAACCTGTACTGGGTATCCTTATGAACTGCAACAATCAAACTGTGATCACGAAAGTGAGTACCTCAAAGGATAACATGAAGTCGTCAAGACACATTCAGAGAAGGTTAAAGTCTGTTAGAAAAATGAGAAACTCTGGAGTTATTGCATTGGATTATATCCAAACGTCTAAAAATCCGGCAGATCCTTTTACTAAGGTTCTATCACGTAATGTGATAGATAATGCATCGAGGGAGATGGGTATGAGACCCACAATATGAGTTGTTCATAGTGGTAACCTAGTCTATGCGATCGGAGATCCCGTGAATTAGATGTGGAAGACAAGTTGTTGGTCAACTGAGAGGAGAGTATCTCATCATTAACAATACCACTCCATGAGGATGCAATACTCTCCTAAATCTGCATGGCAGGTTGGTGTATATCTTAATGTGTTTTAAGTGGCTCATTGAAGCAGAGATGTTGTCCTGCAGAACATCTTTTGAAGAGCGCACATATATGAGTCTGATTGTTAAACGTCGCAATGTATGAGAGTAGGGTTCTCTCTAGTAAACTCATGAAAGGTCTCGGAGTATGACGCATAAGCTCCACCCACGGGGAAGACCCACGGTAGCCACGTATCGGTCAAGGCTTTATGTGAAGCTAGATTTGCAGAAAACTTGCAGTTCAAGGCCCAGTCCACTGTTCAAGTTGCTTACTAGTGTAGCATAGAGTTCTAGGTGAAAGTTCAACTTAACAGTCTCCACTGTAGTACCAGTATATAAAACAATGTTTTGGAACCAAAGGCAAATTTTGTGTGCCTCTGGGATCTGGTGGGGGAGTGCTGGAATTTTGTCAATTTTGGGCCAAGCCCAATAGTAGTTTCAGAAATTCCTAATAAATCCTAGAGGCCCACGCAGCCCATTCGTGCAAGGTAAGAGGTGGAACTAAAGTTTAGTCCCACATTGCTAGTTTAGAGGGAGTTGGACCTCTTTATAAGGGAGGTTCTCCCCACATGTATGAGGATGAGAACAAGAGGGACATCCATGCGCACTCCTCCTCCGCTGCTCGCCTCGCCACGCCACGCCTCTTCACGACGCGCCGCGGGTTGCGGGAATGAGATGAAACGTTTTTGTGTAGTGGACACTGAATCCGAATGGCTCGCCTCTTCGGCTGAAGTCTGTTCGTTTCGTCTACCTCATTCCCTTTAGCTCCCCGCGTAGCCTCTCGCCTCCTTCTGTTGCGCCTATAAAAGGGAGGTCGCTCCTCTCAGAGAGACGCAACAGAACTACTTCTTCCTCTCGCCACTGGTTCCTATCGCTGAGCTGTTGTTGTCTTCCTCATCCCGGCTTGCAGCGTGCACCGCGAGTCAGGATAGTAGGCCTCCAAAATCGCACCTCTTTGAGTCCTGTACGGGAGAAGGGTGATAAGGTTTTTGGGGAGCGCTCAGCGTGACTACTGACTTCTTCGTCACGGATGCCCCGGACTCCGACATCGACAACCTCCTCGACGACATGGCTGGCGAGGACACCGACCCCAAGTCCAGTGCTACTACTACTGTTGTCCCCTATGTGTTCTTCTCCTTTCTGTTCGAGGTCCTGCCACAGTTCCTTGTTCTGGTGTTTGCCCTAGATATGTTAGGTTCTACTTCATATATGAAACTTGCCCTACTGTCTGCTCTAGATAAGCTTGGTTATAGTTCATATATGCAGATGCTATTTACCTTCTCTCTGTTAGATCGCATGACTAGTTTTATCCCTGCTATATTAGTCATGCTTTATCTAGTATTTCTGTTAATAAAATCATTCGGTAAATTGCTCATATTTCCAACACTTCGCTTGGTCTTTTCGTCTGAAAGGGTGCAACATTCTGTAGGTATAGTTGCATTTTTTTCGAAACGGAGACAAAAGATTTGCCTAAACCACGATACTTATCCTCTCTGTGCTATGTGCAATTCCTATCCACGCTATGCTCGCGCTCCATATACCTCCGAGAACTCTGACAGCCCTGAGAAAGATATGTAGAGGGTTCCTGTGGTGTGGAAAGATGGAGGCACGGGGTGGCAACTGCACCGTGGCGTGCGACTTGGTATGCCACCCTAGGTGTGCCGGCAGACTCGGAATACCAAACTTACGGTGGTTGAACACCGCGATGCTGGCGAGATGGCCGTGGCTACAACGTACCGACCAATCGAGGCCATGGTCTGAATTCAAGATATCCGTGCCAACGGAATTGATGGCCCTCTTCCGAGCAACGACTACAGCTAGGGTGGGAAACGGAGATATGGCACTCTTTTGGGAGGAGAGCTGGCTCGACGGCTACGAATCCAGGAGTTGGCGCCCCTGCTTTATAAGAAGGTAACAAGACACGCTAGATCCACCCGCACGGTCTCGGAGGCTCTGACAAACCACTCTTGGGCATCTGACATTGGACCTGAGCTTACGGCCACCTTGCTCCACCAATTTCTGGAAATATGGCAACGAGTGAACGCGACCAACCTGCAAACTGATATGCAGGACACAATCCAGTGGGCGTGGGAGAAGGATGGCATGTTTTTGGCATGATCTGCATACGCGATTAAGTTCTCTGGATTAGAGGTCGCGCCTACAGTGGATTTCACATGGAAGTCGAGGGTGCCCCTGTAGCATCGTTTCATCACTTGGCTTGCCATAAAGAATAGATGTTGGATCTCTGACCGCCTTGCTCGAAGGGGACTTCACCACCAGAGCTCATATCCTCTGTGCGGCCAGCATGATGAGACCATAACCCACATCATGATTGGGTGTGTATTCGCAAGGGAGATTTGGGCGAGGGTTTTCCTGGCTATGGGACAACCAGGAAGAGCTCCAACACAAAATGAGTCATTACCGGAGTGGTGCATCCAGCAAGAGGAAACGGGGCAACACCGGAAGTTGGTGAGGACAATTTGGATCCTTGTCCTGTGGGAACTTTGGATGCACCTCAACGCCATGATCTTTGACGGAGCGGCGCCATCTACACAGATGTTGCTACAGAAGATAGGAAACGAGGCCTGGTGATGTCTACTACGAAACCTTCTCCTTGTAGACATTGTTGGGCCTCCAAGTGCAGAGGTTTGTAGGATAGTAGCAAATTTCCCTCAAGTGGATGACCTAAGGTTTATCAATCCATGGGAGGTGTAGGATGAAGATGGTCTCTCTCAAAAAACCCGGCAACCAAATAACAAAGAGTCTCTTGTGTCCCCAACACACCCAATATAATTGTAAATTGCATAGGTGCACTAGTTCGGCGAAGAGATGGTGATAGAAGTGCAATATGGATGGTAGATATAGGTTTTTGTAATCTGAAAAATATAAAAACAGCAAGGTAACTAATGATAAAAGTGAGCACAAATGATATTGCAATGCTAGGAAACAAGGCCTAGGGTTCATACTTTCACTAGTGCAAGTTCTCTCAACAATAATAACATAATTGGATCATATAACTATCCCTCAACATGCAACAAAGAGTCACTCCAAAGTCACTAATAGCGGAGAACAAATGAAGAGATTATGGTAGGGTATGAAACCACCTCAAAGTTATTCTTTCGGATCGATCTATTCAAGAGTCCGTAGTAAAATAACACGAAGCTATTCTTTCCGTACGATCTATCATAGAGTTTGTACTAGAGTAACACCTTAAGATACAAATCAACCAAAACCCTAATGTCACCTAGATACTCCAATGTCACCTCAAGTATCCATGGGTATGATTATACGATATGCATCACACAATCTCAGATTCATCTATTCAACCAACACAAAGAACTTCAAAGAGTGCCCCAAAGTTTCTACTGGAGAGTCAAGACGAAAACGTGTGCCAACCCCTATGCATAAGTTCACAAAGTCATTGAACCCGCAAGTTGATGACCAAAACATACATCAAGTAGATCACGTGAATATCCCATTGTCACCACAGTTAAGCACGACAAGACATACATCAAGTGTTGTCAAATCCTTAAAGACTCAATCCGATAAGATAACTTCAAAGGGAAAACTCAATCCATTACAAGAGAGTAGAGGGGGAGAAACATCATAAGATCCAACTATAATAGCAAAGCTCGCGATACATCAAGATCGTATCACCTCAAGAACACGAGAGAGAGAGAGAGATCGAACACATAGCTACTGGTACATACCCTTAGCCCCGAGGGTGAACTACTCCCTCCTCGTCATGGAGATCACCGGGATGATGAATATGGCCACCGGTGAGGGATGCCCCCTCCGGCAGGGTGCCGGAACAGGGTCCCGATTGGTTTTTGGTGGCTACAGAGGCTTGCGGCGGTGGAACTCCCGATCTATTCTGCTCCCTGATGTTTTTAGGGTATGTGGATATATATATATATAAATATATATATATATATTCATATATTCATATATATAGGCGAAAGAAGTCAGTCAGGGGAGCCACGAGGGGCCCACGAGGGTGAGGGCACGCCCAGGGGGGCAGGCGCGCCTCCCTGCCTCGTGTCCACCTCGAAGCTTCCCTGACTTTAACTCCAAGTCTCCTGGATCACGTTCGTTCCAAAAATCACGCTCCCAAAAGTTTCATTCCATTTGGACTCCGTTTGATATTCCTTTTCTGCGAAACACTGAAACAAGGGGAAAAAAATAGAAAATGGCACTGGGCTTTGGGTTAATAGGTTAGTCCCAAAAATAATATAAAAGTGCATAGTAAAGCCCATTAAACATCCAAGATGGATAATATAATAGCATGAATACTTCATAAATTATAGATACGTTGGAGACGTATCAGCAAGCTTAATTCCTGCTCGTCCTCGAGTAGGTAAATGATAAAAGAAATAATTTAGGAAGTATGAACGCTAGCAGGTGCACAAGTTTGATCGATGATAATTTCAATCACCTTTTCTAGCATCATCATATGTCATAACAATAGATCAACACATAAAGCTTCTCATGATCAGGTAACAAGCTATTCACATGTTAATATAGATCATAAACCTTCTTGAAAACTAACAAACCGTGTTATTAGTCATCAAACAATTACAATTCATCTTATTTTCAGGAAGAGTCTATGTTAGAGCTTTGATTTAGCAAACTTCACATACTCAACTATCATTTAGTCTTCCATGATTGCTACCACTCAAAACATATTTTTAGAACAAATAGTATTCATCAAACACAGAGCAAGATAGGGGCTTAATGTTTCGCCTCCCAACCTTTTACCTCAAGGGTAATGTCATGATAATAATTCATGCTCAAATATATTTGAATGGCCATATATGCTTAGATCTTTCCATCACATGATGCTTGCCAACTAAAGAGTAGGTTGGAATGAGAAGGAATACTACTGACTCTTGCATAAAAGTAAAAGATAGGCCCTTCGCAGAGGGAAGCAGGAATTGCAGAGGTGCCAGAGCTCAAGCTAAAACAGAGATGAAAATAATTTTGAGAGGTATGCTTTCAAAGGTCAACATAGCGACCAAGAGTTCCCAATATCTTCCATACTAGATACATTATAGGCGGTTCCCACGCAGAAAGGTAAAGTTTTTACTCCCCTCCACCAACATTCACACTCTGTGCTTGTCTCGAAACAACGGGTGCCGTCCAACTAACGACATTCCTGGGGGAGTTTTGTTTAAATTATTTGCGAATTTGTTTTTGATCTTTTGATCATAGGACTGGGCATCCCAGTTACCAGCCATTTCTTGTGAATGATGAGCGGAGTCCACTCATCATGAGAATAACCCACCTAGCATGGAAGATACTGACAGCCCCTAGTCGCTACATGAGCGATTCGGGCATACAAAACAGATTATTATTTGAAGGTTTAGAGTTTGCCACATGCAAATTTACTTGGAACAGCAGGTAAATACCACATATAGGTAGACATGGTGGACACTCATGGAAGAAACTTGGTTCAAGGAATTTGGATGCACAAGCAGTATTCCCGCTTAGTACAAATATTTTGCCTAGCAAAGGACTCTAAATAGAAAGCACCACATGTTAGAGGATCCATAACAATATAACTTCTATACAAATATACCCAAGCATAACTCATTATGTTGTCTTCCTTGTCCAACTTCAACTAATTTGCTCAGGTTTGAAAATAATTAATGGGGCTCACAATCATAGAAGATGTCCAAGATAGTATATTTATATGTGAAATCTCTCTTCCGTCAATATTCTTTCATGAATTGTTCAAGTGACCAATACAATGTTTGCTAACCTTCAATAAATTTACCACCTCTACTTCTTATATGTGAAGGCATTACTCCCCATGGGAAAGGCATATGAAACATATATAATTTTAGATTTATGACATTCAAATCATTCAACCATTTACTCATAGGATATAAGTGAAGCACACGAGTAAATGACAAACTACTCCAAAAAGATATAAGTGAAGATCAATGAGTAGTTAAATAATTATGTAGCTATGTGAAGACTCTCTAACATTTAAGAATTTCAGATCTTGGTATTTTATTCAAACAGCAAGCAAAATAAAATAAAATAAAATGACGCTCAAAGCAAAACGCATATCATGTGGTGAATAAAAATATAGCTCCAAGTAAAGTTACCAATGAACGAAGATGAAAGAGGGGATGCCATCCGGGGCATCCCCAAGCTTAGGCTCTTGGTTGTCCTTGAATATTACCTTGGGGTGCCTTGGGCATCCCCAATCTTAGGCTCTTGCCACTCCTTATTTCATAGTCCATCGAATCTTTACCCAAAACTTGAAAACTTCACAACACAAAACACAACAGAAAACTCGTAAGCTCCGTTAGTATAAGAAAATAAAACCACCACTTAGGTACTGTTTGAACGCATTCTAAATTCATATTGGTGTAATATCTACTGTATTCCAACTTCTCTATGGTTCATACCCTCCGATACTACTCATAGATTCATCAAAATAAGCAAACAACACATAGAAAATAGAATATGTCAAAAACAGAAAGTCTGTAGTAATCTGTAACTAACGCAAACTTCTGGAACTCAAAAAATTCTACAAAAATAGGATGTCCTAGATAATTTGGTTATTGATCTTCTGCAATTGGAATCAGTATTTTATTACATTCTGGTGATTTAACAATTGTTTTCATGAACAGAAAGTTTCTGGAATTTTCAGCAAGATCAAATAACTATCATCCAAGAAGATCCTATAGGTCTTACTTAGCACAAACACTAATTAAAACATTAAACCACATCCAACCAGAGGCTAGATGATTTATGTATTACTAAACAGGAACAAAAAGCAAGGAACAAAAATAAAATTGGGTTGCATCCCAACAAGCGCTAATGTTTAACGCCCCTAGCTAGGCATGATGATTTCAATGATGCTCGCATAAAAGATAAGAATTGAAACATAAAGAGAGCATCATGAATAATATGACTAGCACATTTAATTCTAATCCACTTCCTATGCATAGGGATTTTGTGGGAAAACAACTTATGGGAACAATAATCAACTAGCATAGGAAGGCAAAACAAGAATAACTTCAAAATTTTCAACACATAGAGAGGAAACTTGATATTATTGCAATTCCTACAAGCATATATTCCTCCCTCATAATAATTTTCAGTAGAATCATGAATGAATTCAACAATATAAGCATAACATAAACCATTCTTTTCATGATCTACAAGCATAGAAATTTTGTTACTCTCCACATAAGCAAAATTCTTCTCTTTCGGAGTAGTGGGAGTATCATAAGAGACTCGAATACTATAAATTGTTTCCACATTAAAAGAGTAATGTTCAGAAAAAGGGTAATCATAATCATGACAAGTTTTATAAATATAATCATCACTACTTTTTATAGCATAAGTGTCATCACAATAATCATCATAAGTAGGAACTTTGTTCTCATCATAATCGATTGAAACCTCTTCCAAGATAGTGGAATCATTACTAAATAAAGTCATGACCTCTCCAAATCCACTTTCATAATTATCACATAAGATTCAACATCCTCCAAAATAGTGGGATCATTACTTCCTAAAGCTGACACTCTTCCAAACCCACTTTCATCAATATAATCATCATAAGTAGGAGGCATGCTATCATCATTATAAATTTGCATATCAAAACTTGGGAGACTAAAATATCATCTTCATTAAACGTAGCATCCCCAAGCTTGGGACAAACATTAATTGCAGCAAATATATTCTCAAAAACATCATCTTCATCAAACATAGCATCCCCAAGCTTGGGCCTTTTCATATCATAAGCATAATTACTCTCATCATTAATAGTATGGATAGCACCAATAGTATAGCAATTATCATCATCACAATGAGAAATAGGAGCAACATCATTTGGGAGAGATACCTTTCTACCTTTACTTCTCCGTCTTTTCTTTTTCTTCTTCACATCATGTGTGGGTTTAACCCTCTCTTTTGAGCTCCTTATTAATGAGATTGGTTGAATAGAAAGCTCCTCCTCGTTCCCTGATTCATCATAAGAAATAATAGGAGGATATTGGGAAGTCTCTTCCCTTACATTAGTATTCTCTTCATCTTCTATTTGTTTTCTTTTCTTTATATACTTGGCAATATAAGGATTTTTAATGCAATTCACCACACAATACACATAAATTTCCTCTAGATCAAAATCAATAACTCTATCAAGGGAAAATTCTGGAATAACCTTAGTTATACGTTTCATTTCTTCATAACCCAAGAGCAAACTAAGTTCATTATGATGTGCAAGGGAAATCAAGTCATCACAATTTTGGGACACGATACGATCATGAAACAATTTGCATTGGGTACTGAAATGATCACGTTCATTGCAAAGTTCACAAGTACGGCTAAGAAAGTTTAAATTTTCAGTACAAACATCTAGCCTCTCTTGCAACCATTTAGTTTCCAAATACTTATGCCTCTTGCAAAATCTATTTTCCCTATTTTGTGTGTACTTGCAAGCTCTATGCACTCCACATAAATCGACATGCTTATAAGAGATATTTTCATCATGACTAGTGCAATCATCATTAGTACCATGGATATTCAAGGAGTTCATACTAAAAACATTGCAATCATGCTCATCATTTAAAGATTTAGTGCCAAAAATTTAATGCATTCTTCTTCTAACACTTTGGCACAATTTTCCTTTCCATCATACTCACGAAAGATATTAAAAAGATGAAGCGCATGAGGCAAACTCAATTCCGTTTTTTTGTAGTTTTCTTTTATAGACGAAACTAGTGATAAAACAAGAAACAAAAAGATTCGATTGCAAGATCTAAAGATATACCTTCAAGCACTCACCTCCCCGGCAACAACGCCAGAAAAGAGCTTGATGTCTACTACGCAACCTTCTCCTTGTAGACGTTGTTGGGCCTCCAAGTGCAGAGGTTTGTAGGACAGTAGCAAATTTCCCTCAAGTGGATGACCTAAGGTTTATCAATCCGTGGGAGGTGTAGGATGAAGATGGTCTCTCTCAAACAACCCTGCAACCAAATAACAAAGAGTCTCTTGTGTCCCCAACACACCCAATACAATGGTAAATTGTATTGGTGCACTAGTTCGGCGAAGAGATGGTGATAGAAGTGCAATATGGATGGTAGATATAGGTTTTTGTAATCTGAAAATATAAAAACAGCAAGGTAACTAATGATAAAAGTGAGCACAAACGATATTGCAATGCTAGGAAACAAGGCCTAGGGTTCATACTTTCACTAGTGAAAGTTCTCTCAACAATAATAACATAATTGGACCATATAACTATCCCTCAACATGCAACAAAGAGTCACTCCAAAGTTATGAAACCACCTCAAAGTTATTCTTTCGGATCGATCTATTCAAGAGTCCGTAGTAAAATAACACGAAGCTATTCTTTCCGTTCGATCTATTATAGAGTTCGTACTAGAATAACACCTTAAGATACAAATCAACCAAAACCCTAATGTCACCTAGATACTCCAATGTCACCTCAAGTATCCGTGGGTATGATTATACGATATACATCACATAATCTCAGATTCATCTATTCAACCAACACAAAGAACTTCAAAGAGTTCCCCAAAGTTTCTACCGGAGAGTCAAGACGAAAACGTGTGCCAACCCCTATGCATAAGTTCACAAGGTCATTGAACCCGCAAGTTGATCACCAAAACAAACATCAAGTAGATCACGTGAATATCCCATTGTCACCACAGATAAGCACGACAAGACATACATCAAGTGTTCTCAAATCCTTAAAGACTCAATCCGATAAGATAACTTCAAAGGAAAACTCAATCCATTACAAGAGAGTAGAGGCGAGAAACGTCATAAGATCCAACTATAATAGCAAAGCTCGCGATACATCAAGATCGTATCACCTCAAGAACACGAGAGAGAGAGAGATCAAACACATAGCTACTGGTACATACCCTCATCCCCGAGGGTGAACTACTCCCTCCTCATCATGGAGATCGCCGGGATGATGAAGATGGCCACCGGTGAGGGATGCCCCCTCCGGCAGGGTGCCGGAACAGGGTCCCGATTGGTTTTTGGTGGCTACAGAGGCTTGCGGTGGCGGAACTCCCGATCTATTCTGTTCCTCGATGTTTTTAGGGTATATGGGTATATATAGGCGAAAGAAGTCGGTCAGGGGAGCCACGAGGGGCCACGAGGGTGGAGGGCGCGCCCTGGGGGGGGGGGGGGGCAGGCGTGCCTCCCTGCCTCATGGCCACCTCGAAGCTTCCCTGACTTCAACTCCAAGTCTCCTGGATCACGTTCGTTCCAAAAATCACGCTCCCGAAGGTTTCATTCCGTTTGGACTCCGTTTGATATTCCTTTTCTGCGAAACACTGAAACAAGGGAAAAAACAGAAACTGACACTGGGCTCTAGGTTAATAGGTTAGTCCCAAAAATAATATAAAAATGCATAATAAAGCCCATTAAACATCCAAGATGGATAATATAATAGCATGAATACTTTATAAATTATAGATACGTTAGAGACGTATCACCTGGGCATAGAAGCAGGCAGGACTACTGAGAGGGGAAGTTGAGGCGTTCTTCGTTGGCCTCGCATCATGGGAGAGTAGTGAGTAGTCAACCATAGCGTGCTAGTTAGGTGGTGTGGCCTTTGAGTCACTTGTACAAAATCTTGTAACATCAAAAGTGGAGGGAGTCTTCCCTATCACCTTTAATATATATGATACGCACACTCGTGCGTATTCGAGAAAAAAAAATAATTAAGAAAAAGAGAATTGCCCGGTTAATTAACGAAAATCAGGCGAAAACCGAAGGTACAGTTGCTTTCAGTGCACATGTGTGTAAGAACTCTCAGAAGATAAAAAAATAAATATGTGTATGAGAAGTACACACACAAGCAAAAATGGTATTGGAGAGTGAAGCAAGCCACTAAGGGCATCTTCAAGACGGACCCGCAAACAAGTATTGGAAAAATATTGAGCAAGTATTTAAAAACTGTTGAATAAGCGTTCGGACAATATGAACGTGTATACAAAAAATGTTGATCACTTATTAAAAGATGTTTCGATAGCTTGATGGGTCAACCCTAGCTTGGTGGCTAACACTGGTGAAATTTATCTTCGCAACAGCGAGAGTTTTGATAGGGCTCGCTTAATGCAAGAAATAGCGAGCAATCCCAAATATCTCACGAAGTCAAGCTTGTGTGCTCTGAATTCGGGAATAGGCAGGCGGGCTGCGAGAGTGGACTAGCTAATATCAGGGGCCAATTCAGCGAGTCAATTCCATGACCATCTCAACAATGGCATTCGGGCTGCCCAATGCCAGTATCAATTTCTAGGCCCCAATATCAACATCCAAAAAGTACCCTAGTATTTTTGCAGCGAGAACACAACCCCACCTCATACAACCAACTAGGAAAGATAACCTAAGAGCATTTCCAGCCGTTCGTCCCCCCAGGACGTTGAAAAAGAGCAGCCTGGGGCTGAACCAGTGTTTGCTTAGCGCGTGGGGGCGATGGCGTTCCCAGTCGACGCCCCCCATGTCGCCGCCAAAATCGCGCGAACTCGGCGATATCTCATAGAAATTTGTACAAACTCGGCGATCTGGCACAAACTCAGCGATATTTCATAGAAATTTGTACAAAAACAGATAAACATGCAAACCACGCCTAGAACTACGCCTAGACCTGCTACGCCGCGGCCACTGCCTGGCATCTACATGCCGAGTAGCCTGTAGAAACGGGTGTAGTCGCCGCCGCCGCCGCCGTCGTTGTCGTCGTCGTCGCGCCGAGCCATTGTCGTCCCCGCACCGCACTGGCTGTGGTCGCCGGCAGCGGTGGAGGGTTGGACGGCCCGGCCTCGCCCTCGTCGTTGTTGTCGAGGACGATGACGCCACCCTCCTTGCGTCCGCAGCGCCGGGCCTGGAGCTCCTCGTGGAGATGGCGGCGGCCGAAGCCGTTCGCCTCCGCGGCGTCGCCGTGGTACCTCTCAGCCATTGCTCGTCGGCGGGAAGAGGGGGAGTGCTGCTTTGTGTGGCGATACGAGGCGAGGTGTGGCGTCTGTGGCGTTCACCGACGGGGATATCGGCTTTCATAGCCGAAGCGGGGTGGTGAAAGTCTGCATGCCGGGCGACACGTGGCGGGAGCGGCGGAACACGCATCGGTGGCGCCTTCACTGCGCCGCCCGTGAGGCATCAATGGAGGCTGACCGGCGCAGCAGCGCGGCAGCCTTGGCATTAATTTCCGCGGGAACCGAGGACGACGAAGCGCGTCTCGCTGACTCGGCGGGCCCATCCCCGTTCGTGCCAAAACCACGTTCCCCGGCGCCCCTAGGCGACCCCAGCGCACCGGGTTCGGCCTGGGTCCGCCGGTGCCAATTTCGACCCAAACCAGCGAAAAACAGGCTCCTGGAGGCGCGATTGAGCCGTTTTTATACGCCGGCGGTAAAAAAACTCCTGGGAGGGCCTATTGGGGGCGCGGCTGGAGATAATTTAAGTCACCAGAACCGAGAAACAACGAAACGTTTTCGCAGTTTAAATATGGGCCCTTCAACATTATGAATTGCAAACTCCGGTGAAGATGTCTGTCTGCAACACTGGTTGCTTCGCTAACAACAACATTAGCAGCGTCAGTAACAAAAAACACTCCCTCCGAATAGTTAAAGAAGCATTATGATAGTTCATATGTACGACCACAAGGCACAGGGTTTCGGAGTTCGGTTAAAAATTCTGAGGCATAACTGTTTGAAAATGCAAAGTTTGACATGCAAACCATTTCGTAGGTTTGTGCTAGCAAATATGGAAGAGGATTTGTAGCACCGGGGCGCTCTACACCCCTATATGAATATTAAGTTAAAAAAATACCAGGAAATTAAAAAAACTGAGGTTTTGGGATATGAAACCTGGATGCTCAATCTACTTTCGTTTGAAATTTCGCAAAAAAAATTAGGAAATGTATTCGTGGCAAAAAAGACAAAAAATTCCCGTACATAGAAAAAACGGTTTGGATGGATTTTAGTTCAGACTGTACTTTCGTTACCACGGATACATTTCCTTGTATTTTTTTATGAAACTTCATACGGGAGTAGATTGGGCACCAAGTTTGAGATCCCAAGATTTCAGACTTTTTTTTTAATTTTCCTGGTATTTCTTGAATTTGATTTTCAAATAGGGGTTGGAGCACCCAGGTGGCCTAATAAGTATAAGCACCTAGTGCGTGCAAATACACATTTAGATATGGTTCTTCTGTTTGATCAGTCTTATTCATTTCTAACTTTCTAATTTCTGCTTCCGCCACAGTACCCCTGTCGATATACGTCTTGTCGCTTCCTCTGCCATACGTTCTACTGCCTCGGTGCTTGGGTTGGTCCTGTACAACCTTCCTTGGAATTTAGCTGATCAAGTGACGACAGAGTGATCTAAACCTAATTTACTCACAAGGATGGCAGCAAGTTTTTGATGCACCTTGATACAATACAGGACCGTGCATTTCCAGTTGCGGGTACAGAACTTCTGAAGAGTGCGACCCTCTGCAACCTGAGAGAAATCTTTTCGGGCAGGCGGGAGGCGGGGTCTAGTTCCAACTTATGACGAACTTGGAAATGCCACCAACTCCGCTTGAGCCAAAATCCGGCAACTAGCTTGGGTCATTCTGACATGGGAGCGCTTGGTAGCAGAAATGGTTCAAAGTTCACTGTTGATGCGGTTGCAAATCATCTGTCCCTTCTTGTGATTCATAAGCCATATTTCCATATAAGGATCGTTTCTACTTGTATGTTGCCAAACGAAAATGCTTGGCAAGGGTTTGTCTTGTCCATTTACCTCACAACTCACAAGTAAAGAGAAAAATCTTCAGTAGAAAAAAGTAGAGAGTAAAAATATAAATTGGATGAAAGCGAAAATGCTGATCACAAGAGGGAGCTAGTTGCTCGGTCCACTTTCCAGTACTAGAATTTTTGCTTGTGTGTGTTCTAGTACACATCTTTCGTTTTTCTCTTCTGAGAGCACACATGTGCGCTGAAAGCAACTGCAGCCTTCCGGAAGAAAAATTGACCAAGTTGAGCATCTACAACCGGACCTTTCAGACCCGTCTCATATATTCGGGCGGGCCATTCGGTCACTGCTAGGTCACGATTTTTTTATCCTGACGGGTCCCTCAAACGCTTTGGCTGACCGGCATCCCTCATATCCAGCCCAAATATGGGGCGGATATGAGGGCGTCGGGTGCGTCCGGGCACGCCCGCCACGTCATACCCGACAGCATGACCCCATCTAAATTGCACCAAATCCACCCCGTAGACCAGCCGGATCCATTTGCTATCTCCTCTCTTCTTCCTCCTCCGCGCCGTCCGTCTCGTGCTCCGCCGCGCCGCCCGCTCCGCAGCCGTTCCCAGGCTCTCCACCGCCAGCTCTGGAAGAGCGCTCCCGTCCTCGCTGTGGGGGACGTCGTCGCCGGCCCGGACACCACCGTGGTACGTCCGGCAACTCTCCGGCTCAGCCTTGCGCTTGACGTGTTCGACACATTGACTGACCGAAATTATTGTGATTTTGTTAGGTAAATGATGGATTCTGATGCTTCGTCAGACAAGGAGTATGGACCGACGAAGCTTTACCAAATGATTCAAGATGAGTTCTTCGCTTTGTCGGATTCGGACGAAGAAGTAGACATGATCATGTTCATGAGCATGCAAGAGGAAGTGGACCAGCAGGTGGAGCATATTCTCAACTTCAAGGGCTCAATCTAAGGGAGAAGAGTGATCAACTGGGACAGGGTGTCCGGAGCAAAGCTACTGCACAATGACTACTTTGCTCCCACACCTGCTTTCCCGGATGATCCATGGTTTCGTCGCCGTTTTCGCATGCGGAAGCCATTATTTTTTGCGCTTTGTGGAGGGAGTGGAGGCGCATGACGACTACTTCAAGCTGAGAAGGGATTGCTGCGACCAACTCTTTTTCCCGGCCAAGCAGAAGTGCACGGCTGCTCTGAGGATGCTTGCACTTGGTACTGCTGCAGACGCCGTTGGTGAGATGGTCAGGATGGGGGAGATCACATGCCTGAAGACTACTATCAAATTTGACACAATTGTCTTGTGGAGCATATGTGGATCCACAATTGCAACCAAGGAGTCAATACTTGAGTTTGGCACTTTAAATAAATTTTATGTAACGCTATGTATGCTTGATACCAATAATAGCTATTTATGTGCGACATTGTGTTGCATGATCGACGTGCATGTATTTGCATGGATTTGAGATATGTCGATGCCCGGAACAAAATATGAGGGCCCGTCCGGATGCGCCCGCGGGCATACCCGGGCGCGTCCGCAGGCGTTTGAAGGGCTGGATTTGACAAATCCGACTGTAGATGCTCTAAGAAAGCACAGACACAACGCATGATGCACCTTTTTTTTTGAGAGTACACCAAAGGCGTACCGTATTTTTATAGAAGAGAGAGACAATTTTTACAAGAGACGTGACGGATGCGAATATCGTCACGTTTACACCAACTCCAACAGAGGAAGAAAAAACCTACTCTCTCACGAATCTAGCTAAACCCACAACTCCTACTCCGGCAAGTTTCCATAACTTGATATCCTCATGATGCACCTTTTGAGGGCTAAGGAAATGGGTATTTTGTCCTTTTCTTTTTTTTATCATAAAATGGGTATTTTGTCCTTGTGAGGAGTTCCAGCAAGAAAACCAAACCTCTGGCCATATAAGCATCAATATCTATCTATTCGGATCGCGCCGATCCATTCAGTTTTTGGCACGAGGGAAAAGAATCACATGCGTGTCCCGTTCCTTCCAGGCCGGACCCGTCAGAGAAAGAGATAAGAGGGATGGTTTGCAATGCAAGTATAAGAGCATCTCGGCCGTTGGCGATTCTAAAATCGCCGCTGGGTAAGGCGCAAAAAAATTGGGCATGGGGGCGAGTTGTTCCTCAGCCGCGGCCCCCAGGCGCGTTTAGAAAATAGAAATGTATACCAAATTTCGGCATAGTTCGGCGAAGTTCGGCTAGAACACGACATAGTTCGGCCAACTTGGCATATATTTTGACAAAGTTCGCCGATTTTCATTACATAGCAAATATATAATAAACTAATCTAAAAGAAACTGGCTGAAAACCGAGTAGTCGCCGTCGTCGCCGCCATCCGCGTCGTCGGCCTTCTCCTCCTTGACACGGGCGCCCCTGCTGGACCCGACGTCGCCATGGCGGACTGGGGGCGGCGGCGGCGCGTCGTCGTCGTCGCTGTCGTCGATGACGACGACTCCTCCTTCGTCCCGGCCCCGGCGGCGCTCCGCGAAGCGCTGAAGGGCGGCGCACTGGTGCTCCATCGCCATCTTGAGGGAGTCCTGGCGTGCCCATTCAAAGGCCGCGTCGTCGTCGCGCTCGACCTCGTCGTGCTCCGTCTTCACGGCGGCGAGCCCCGGTTCTGCCTTCACCGGCGCGAGGCTCGGCTCCGTGTTTGGCTTGACGAAGCGCGGAGGAGGAGCCGACGAGGAGGCACGCCGGCCACCCTCGTTGATGACGATGCCGGCGCTGCGAGTGCGCCGGCCGAGCAGCGACTCCGCCGCAGGCTCGGCCTTGAAGCCGAGCAGCGCCGGAGTGCCGGAGGAGTGCGAGGAAGAGCGCGAGGAGGAGGAAGAAGAGGAGGAGCCGAACCTCCTTGGTGCCCATGGCCCGTCGCATCGGTAGTGCGCCGGAGCGGCCGCGGCCGCCCTCGCGAAATACGCCAGCGGGTCGTTACCGCCCTCGAGTGCGTCGGCCACGCCCTCGAGTGTGCGGCCGGGGACGCCCCACCACAGGTGGCGCCCCTCGCTGTTCTTCAGGCCGCCGACCAGTGGCGCGCCGTTGGTGGACGCCATCCGCTGCTGCTACCGGCGCTGGAAGTACGCCGCCCAAGCCGCATGGTTGTCAGCGGCGTACTGGGGGAGGGAGCGTTGGGCTTCGGTGAGGGAGGCGCGCACGACGTCGACCTCCTCGGCGAAGTAGGCGGGTTTGGCCACGGCGTCTGGCAACGGGGGAATGGGCACTCCCCAGTTGCTGAGTCTCCAGCCCGTCGGCCCGACGGGTATGTCCGGCGGCGCCGGGATGTTCGCCTGGAACATGAGCCATGACTTCGCGAGGCGGCGGGCCGTTGCTGGCCGACGCCGCCTCCGGGAAATGCTCCGCCATCGGGGAGGGGAGGGAGAGGGAGGGGCTGGGCGGCGGCGCTCGGTGGAGGGGGAGGGAAGGCTCGTTGGCGCTCGGGAGAGGTATAGCTCGGCGGCGAGGGCTGGGCTGGTGTGGCCACAGGAGGGCGAGGCCATTGGCTTATATAGCCGCGTCGCAGTGTGTCTGTAGCGAGGAGGCGTCGGCCGCGCCCGTCCCGTGACACGCCGCCCGTGAGGAATCAATGGCAAGGCTGACCGGCGGCGGCAGCCTTGCCATTGATTCGATTCCCCGCGGGAACCGAGGCGTTTGGGGAAGACGAGGCGTGGTGTCGCTGACACGGTTGGCACGCGGCTTTTTCACGCCAAAACCACTCGCCCGGCGCCCAGGCGCTCCTCGCTACCGGTTTGGTGCAGGTTCGCGGCGCTGATATCGGCTCAAGCCGGCGAAAATCAGGCTACTGAGGGCACGACTGGGCCGTTTTTTCAGCGCCGGCGCGAAAAAAACGCTTGGGGAGGCCTTCCTGAAGGCGCGGCTGGAGATGCTTTAAGTATGCAACGTAGCATATATATATATAGTGTTACTATTCATCACCCAGGGTGCAGAATAAGTTATTCTTCACCCGAGGTAATCTTACGATCATTTCATAATTAAATTACGTTTGGAATTCAAATAGTTACATTCTTATTTATTCATTACGTAAAATTTGGCATAGAAATAAAAATATAAGGCATAAGACAAGAAAATTTACAGT
This sequence comes from Aegilops bicornis, assembly GCA_021605145.1. Classification (NCBI taxonomy): domain Eukaryota; kingdom Viridiplantae; phylum Streptophyta; class Magnoliopsida; order Poales; family Poaceae; genus Aegilops; species Aegilops bicornis. The sequence continues at coordinate 580,640,619 of CM038672.1, forward strand.
TTATGTGTAATTTACACTATGTTTTTACGTTTGTAATTTTACATAACATAAAATATTTTTTACGACGATTATATATTTTCTTACGGTCTCTTTTTACGTCAGAAATAAGATAAAAACTTACGAAACGTAAAATTACGGTGCATTGATGGTAAAATAGAGGGGGATGAAGAATAACTATTCCTCACCCAGGGTGACGAATAGTCAATCCATATATATATATATGTCGATGTCGATAGGAATTAAGGCGGTGCGTGCAGGGTTACGGAGCGCCATGCAATGCACTGCATGTGAGTGCGTGATTATTTTGGATGCTATTGCTTGTGGCAGGCTCGTAAGTAATCCCCAAGTCTAATTTGCTTTGTTATGAACGCAACCACATTTTACTCTACTGCTAATAATAGTGTTACACTGCTTTGGGATATCTCTCGCCAAATCCAAGAGTCGGCTCCGTGCCTGCGCGGGCATGACTTTAGGAAATGGTCGTTGATTCCGGCATAGATGAGACATAATACAAGAGCATGCATGCACGTTGACGAGTAAAATCAAAATCAAAATCAAAATCAAAATGCTATGCATCTCACGCATGCCTAGTTAATTTCTCATGCTAAACCCTTCTGTGGAGCGGGGACAGAGGCGGTGATGCACGACGGTGGTCGGAGACGCGACGAGATGTGATGGAAGCGATGCGAAGCAACCTGACTGCTCCGTGGCCCCCATGCTATCAAGCGGGAAAGGATATGGTGGCAAGGCAAGCAAGGAAACCGTCAAGTGAGCGTGTTGGCCGAAGACGAGCGCACTGGAGCACCCATGAAAAGCCTCTCGAGCTGCCTAGCATGAATGCATTATAACATCTATAGATGGGGACCCGCGTCGTCGTGCCATCACTCAACACGGCGTACTCTTTTCGTTTTTAAATATTTGTCTTTCTAGATATTTCAACAAATGACTACATACGAAGTAAAATGAGTGAATCTATACTATAAAATATGTTTATATGTATGTGATGATAGTTTATTTAATTTTTTTTAAAAAGATAAATATTTAGGAAAAGAGAGAGTGCATGTTTGGCTAGCACGGATTAATTGAGGTGTTGTTAGCGTGCATGGCGACGTGAGGTCGTGTCTTCTGCCCGGGTCAACACGCTAGCCCCCTTAAAATTCATGGGGGTGGCCGATCTATAGAGGGTCTGCCCCCCGCTCGCCCCCCGACTGGCTCCGCCCCTAGCCTCGCTCTCTTACAACCAAACATACCAGCTGGTATATGTTTCCAAAATTTCCATTACGTAGAAGCTGGCTGCTTGATGGATTTCTACGTATGCAGCAGGGGAACACATAGGTCGTTTACGCTCGTACCTGACGGTAACACGATGATCCACGATTAATTGCCTAAAGGAGAAGGACTCCAATGGAAGAGACATCCTGTGAAATCAGACAAACATATGTCCATGGTGCATAACTAGATGACGTGCTAAATCTCTACACGTGTACGTGGTGGATTTGTGAGAGGCATGCATGCATGTTGCCTAGTTAAAGGAGAACATGCAGAGTGGTTAAATCGGATAGTAAAGAGCCTGCATGAGTGCATGCTGCTTCCGTCTCAAAAAAGTGTCTCAACTTTATATTAAATTTAATATAAAATTTTAGTACTTAATTATACTAAACTTGAATACATTGGAACGTTGGAACGGAGGAAGTACATATTAAATCAGACATTGGAGGCAGCCAAGTCGTGGGTCCACCACAAGGGGAACGCTAAGGCGGTTAGAGGCGATTGCTTGGCGATCGGGCTCTAGCGCTAGGTTTAGGGTTTCCTGCCGGGGGTGGTTTGACTGCGGCGGCGGCCGGGTCTTCGACGGCGAGGCCTGGATGCTGGTCGGCGTTCTGCTCATCTCCACCGGGGCGGAGGCCATGGCGGAGAAGGTGAGCAGCAAGGATGCTGCGGTTCCGGAGTCGGCGACAACCCCCAAGTCCAAGCAGGCGCCTCCCAACACGCCGGCTCGGATGCGGGGCGAATCTGACAGTGCGGGGGCCAAGGGGTCTCCGGCAGGATGTAAAACTCCGGATCCGGCGGCGAGTTTGTCTGCAAGATTGGGAGGTATGATGCTGCTGGACAAAGAAGCTGATGGGATGGTGTTTGAGGATGAAGACCAATCTCACCCCAAAGCTTCTCGGTGGTCTGCGGTTGGGAAGGTATGTTCTCATCGGTCCCTGAAGAAATCGGCGCTGGAACGTACTCTGATTAGGGCCTAGGGTCTCCATAAGGAAGCAAAGTTTCGTGATATGGGTTCCAACATCTTTGTTGTGGATTTTGGCTGTGAAGGAGACTGGAGACATGTCCTTAATAATGGTCCGTGGCAGTATGACTTTTGTGTGCTCATTATGAAAGATTATGAAGGAAGTGTTAGACCCTCGGAGATGATCTTCGATAAGATTGACATTTGGGTCAGGGTGGATGATTTACCTCCGGACAAGAGGACGGAGGCTTTTGGGAAAGCTCTGTGCAACTGGCCTGGAGAGGTGGTCAAAGTTGATGCTGACATAGATGGACTGGCTCGCGGCCAACACCTGCGAGTGAGAGCTACGATCTCTGTCTTTGAACCGTTGGTCGGGTGTTTCAAGCTCATGAAATCTAAGGATGACAAGGAGGGCACTTGGTTTGATTTTCAGTACGAGAAAGTTCCACACTTTTGTTTTGAATGTGGTCGTTTAGTCCATGTGGGAGGGGTCTGCAAGCCCCCTGTAGACTCCTCTGATCAATGGGGGGAATGGCTGAGAGCCTCTCCGGGGCGGAACCATCAGGGCAAGGAGGAATCAACTTTTGCTGCTTCGAGTAGGACAAACAGCCTTGGCAGCTCACAAAGTGGTGAAGGTTCCCGGACTCGCTTTGAGAATCAGAGAGTTTGGGATTTTCCCTCCAGAAGGAATCTCAGCGCTGATTTTGCCTCCTCCGGCGAGCGCCGCACTGGCGGCGCCGTGGACCGAGGGGAGGGATCGCATGTTAACAGGGGCACAGGTATGAGTCAGCTCAGGGGTAATAGCCAGGAGGATCTTCGTGTTAGTTTGGAGCAGAGGAGAGAGAGGGATCTGCGTGATAAGTTGACTGAGCAAAGTAATTACCGGAGGATAGAATCTATCAGATCTGGAGGGAGATGGGATGACTACAGTGCTCACGTGGGTCGGGAGGCGCATCGTTCTGTGGGGTATGATAGAGACAGCCGGGGCAAATTTCCAATGGATGCGGGCGAGCCACTGGGCGAACCCGGCATGCAGGGGCCCGGTATGCATGTGCCCGCTATGCATGGGGAGCGGCCTCGTCGCCGTGGATACTACGTAAGACAGCACCGAGGGGAGGGCTCTCGCCAGCAGGGCTCCTTTTCCCTGGACAGAGAGAGATCTGACAGCAGGAAGAGAGGCACAAGGCAGAGATGGGTGTCCAAGGGCGAGTTGGAGAAACAGAGTTCACAAGATGCGTTCATTCGCGAGACAAGACGCAAGACGTCTACAGTGTTTGAACGCATCTCCGGCAGCAACGATCGAGCGGCGGACCCTGGTCAGCAGGGCCGCCGGGAGCAATGAATTTCCTTACTTGGAACTGTCAGGGTTTGGGATTGGCCTCGACAATTGGAGAGTTGCGGGACCTTGTTCGGTCTCACAATCCTGCGGTGGTGTTCCTGTATGAAACAAAAAAGAAGTCTAGAGCGATGGAACGGATTCGGTGGAGTTTGGGTTTCCAGCATGGGGTGGCGATAGATTGTGTTGGGCAGAGTGGTGGCTTGGCATTGTGGTGGCGTGATCACGTCAGTGTCACTGTTCGCCCGTGGTGTCAATACTTCATCGACGCCTCCATTGTTCATGAAGGAAAGACCGTTAGATTCACTGGTTTCTACGGCGAGCCGAGGACGGAACTCCGGAATAAATCTTGGGAGGCGATTCGCTTCTTGAGGTCTCAAGATGATCTCCCCTGGTTGTGCGCGGGTGACTTCAACGAGGCACTATTCTATACCGATCAACGGGGGGGGGGGGGGGGGTAATATGCGTAGCTTGCACAAATGGAGGATTTCAGGGATTGCTTGGCTGACTGCGCCCTAGCGGACATGGGCTTTTCCGGTTTCCCCTATACGTGGGACAACAAAAGGGATGGTGAGGAAAATGTGAAGGTGCGTTTGGATAGAGCAGTCTGCTCAGGAAAATGTGAAGGCTTGCTACCCGGAATCTGTGGCTGAACACATTGTTACGGAGGAGTCGGATCACCAAGCCCTTCTGATTAAGGCCATGGAGACGGCTCCATGTGCAAATACCAGTGGCCCTCGTCCTTTCAGGTTTGAGGAGGCCTGCACCAGGCATGAGCAATATGACAGCATGGTTGAGGAGGCCTGGGAGGCGGCATGCCTGACTGGCTTTGGCCTTGATAAAGTACGGCAGCGCCTAGCCACTGTTTCGGGTAGCATGCAACGGTGGGCTCGTGAAGTCCTTGGGTCCATCAGGCGGAAGATTGCAAAACTTAAGAAGCATTTAGAGGAGGCTAGGTCGCGTGCTTTACACACCGGTGTTAATCTAGAAGTGTGTGAGATTGAGGATCTGTTGCGGGAGATGTATGAGCGGGAGGAAGTCATGTATAGACAGCGTTCCCGTGTGGACTGGCTCCAGGCGGGGGACCAAAACACAAAGTATTTCCAGGCTCGGGCCACCCATCGAAAGCGGAAAAACACAGTTAAAGCCCTGGTTTTGGAAATGGGTCCCGTGCTATGGTTAACGACGAGATGCGTGAAGTGGCAGCTTCGTTTTATGAGCAGTTATTCTCATCTGAAGGCTCGGCTGGTTCGCAGGACCTCTTAAACAACATTGAACCGGCGGTTTCAGATGACATGAACGATATGCTAACTGCGCCTTTTACCGATCAGGAGATCGAAGCTGCGTTGTTCCAAATGGGCCCAACCAAGGCTCCGGGCCCTGATGGGTTGCCGGCACTGTTCTCCCAGCGCCACTGGGCGCTCGTGAAGGATGATGTCTGTGCTGCAATCAAAGATTTCCTGAATGGGGCTGCAACACCGGATGACTTTAATGCCACGGTTATTGTCATGATACCCAAAACAAATTCTCCGGAGTTCATGTCTCAGTTCAGGCCCATCAGCTTATGTAATGTGCTCTACAAACTTGCCACAAAGGTCCTGGCTAATAGACTTAAGGTCATTCTGCCTGTCCTCATTTCTGAAGAACAAAGCGCTTTTGTCCCAGGACGCCTTATTACTGATAATGTGCTAATTGCCTACGAGTGTGTCCATGCAATAAGGACGAGGAAAAGGAAAAGGACTCTTTGTGCTGTGAAGCTCGATATGATGAAGGACTATGACAGAGTTGAATGGCGGTTTTTGGAAGATATGATGGCTAAGCTGGGTTTCCCCCCCCCCCCCAATGGGTCTCCATGATTATGCGATGTGTCACTACAGCTAACTTCTCGGTTAAGCTTAATGGTGGCCTATCAAGATCGTTCCTGCCATCTAGAGGGCTGCGGCAGGGGGACCCCCTCTCCCCCTACCTCTTCCTGTTCTGTGTGGAGGGTTTCTCGGCTCTGCTCAAACAAGTTCAACGTGATAACTCAATTAAGGGGGTGTCGTTTGGGGGCACTGGCCCCCATATCACACACCTTTTGTTTGCTGATGACAACATCGTCTTCCTTGAGGGTTCTGAGGAGAGTATGACCACTCTCAGAGCTCTCCTTGCAAAATATGAGTCTGCCTCCGGCCAAAAGGTCAATCTGTCTAAGTCCTCCATCTTCTTTGGCAAGGGTTGCTCGGAGGAGAACAAGACTCTTTGGAAACAGACAGTGGGGATTCAGTCTGAGGCTTTGAGTGAGAAGTATCTCGGGCTCCCAACACAGGTTGGGAGGTCAAAAGAGGGGACGTTCAAATACTTGACTGAAAGCTCAAAGAAGAAAGTGGGGGGTTATAAGGGGCAAGGCCTCTCCAAAAAGGCCCGTGAGGTCCTTATCAAATCGGGTCTGCAAGTGATACCAACGTTCACCATGAGTTGTTTTCACCTCGCAAAGAAGACGTGCCGGAACCTGACTTCGATCTCTTCAAAATTCTGATGGGTGCAACGAACGGCGAACGGAAAGTACATTGGCTCTCGTGGGAGAAGATGTGTGCCCCTAAGAGGGAGGGAGGATTGGGGTTCCGTGACCCGCAAGCTTTCAACCAGGCCTTGCTTGCCAAGCAAGCCTGGCGGCTCTTAACTTCACCGGCATCGCTGGTTGCTCGTGTTTTGAAGGCTAGGTATTTCCAGGACTCCTCCATCCTTGCTGCCACTTGCCCCTCAAATGCTTCATACACCTTTCGTAGCATCTTACATGGAAGGGATTTGCTGCGGGAGGGGCTTGTTTGGAGGGGATGGGTCCAGTGTCAACATTCATCACGAAAACTGGATTTCGAGGAACGGATGCTTGCGACCACTGGGTCAGCAGTACCTCCAGGGCGTTACGAGAGTTGCTCATCTGTTAACTGAGGATGGCATGGACTGGAATGTTGCGAGGGTGGATGATATGTTCTCGCTCTCGGATGCCGCTGATATTAAGCAAATCGCTGTGGGTGGACCGGGCACAGATGATTTTTTGGCTTGGAACTTCACAAAAAATGGCGTGTTCAGTGTTCGTCCAGCCTTTCATTTGAGGATGTCTATGGACCGAAGGAGGTTAGGACAGCCGGCCTCGTCGTCCTCTGTTAACAAGCACAAAGCGTTTCTCGCCCTTTGGGACACCAATGCTCCTGGGAAGGTAAAAATTCACTTTTGGCGTCTGCTCTAGAATGGTCTTGCTGTGGGCTCGGAGCTTCAACGTCGGCGTATCAAAGGGGGCGTGTTCTGCCCAGCCTGTGGGCGGGAGGAGACCATCCAGCATCGGTTTTGGTCTTGCCCCCATTCCCGCTTGTTCTGGAGGCTGCTTCAATGTGAATCGGGGTGTGCTATGGCCTCTCCCCCGGACTGTGTGGAGTCGCACAGGGCCCTACACCGATGGCTTCTTGACTGGCTCACTGGAGCTAAGGATGAAGAACGCGAGCTGGTTATGCATGCGGTCTATGGCCTATGGCTGGCGCGGAATGAGGCTCGTGATGGAAAGCAGATTGCGGCGGCACATGAAATAATGACAGGGGTCCTGCATCATGTCCGGGAGTGGCGTGGCATTCATCAACAGCGGCATCGGATTCCAACTGAAAGGCCTCGCCAAAGGTGGGAAGTGCCGGACGTGGGGTGGATCAAGATCAATACGGATGGCGCTGTCTCAAAAGCTGGAGGTTATGGTGGTGGGGGTCCTGTGCTGCGTGATCATAATGAGGTTTTCATTGCTGGCAGCTGCTATCACTTCCCTAACATTTCTGATCCCGAGGCCACTGAAATCCTAGCTTGTAGGCAGGCGCTGCAGATAGCGCTGCGATGAACTTGGATAGAGTACACATCGAGCTGGACTGTTTATCTGCGGTGCAAAGGATCAATCGGGTACAGCAGGACCTGTCTGTCTTTGGCCCCTGGAGAAGCAAGATCAAGACGCTGCTGGCCTCGTGTCTTGAGTTTAGAGTATCTTGGGCATGTAGGAATGCAAACGTAGCTGCTCATAAGCTAGCGCGTGTTCGTGTTGGGGTGGGTGTGTGTTCGAACTGGTTTGGTACCCCCCTTATTGTATCCTGGACGTAATCTCGGATGACATTCCGAGCTATGGTTAATTAATGCAATGGCATTTTCCCTCAAAAAATTCAGACATTGGAGGCGAGGACTAAACTGCCGCGGTCCGACGTGCTCACCAACCCCGAACACTCGCCTGGATGCGCTCCAACGTGACCTCTCCCCTTTGGCCCGTGAAGTCGTCATGATTAGAACCGACCAGTCAGTATGGTGGCTTGGTTTGTTTAATGTAGTTCCAGTCTGCGTATGTATGACACTGCTAATTTTTGTTGAGTTGAAAATTTATTCTTTGTAGTTTAGAGTAAAGAGAAACTAAGCTTTCTATACGAAGTTTCATGAATTTCCAATTGATTCCAGAACAACCAAGTAGCATCAAGAATGAAATAAGTATTAACAATGAACTAACTAATGATATTGAACCTGTATTAATATTTAATCCGGAGAGTGCTTGGGGTAAATACGCTACATTTCAACTTTCCTCTGCATCCCCCGCGTCGCTCCCCAGGGGCAGCTCGGGTGGAAACCCTAACCGCCGCCGCCGCCGCCGCCCCCTCCCCATTCCACTCCCTCGCCGCCGTCGGCGCACGTGAGCGGGAAAAGCCCGTCGGCGGGATCTGGTTCGGGCGCTCTTGCGCGGGTTCTCTCGCTGCGGGATCTAGTTATGGTGTGGTCGCGCGCGATGGAGCTTCACAGCGGTGAGGAGGTTTGTGGCCGGGGCTCGCAGGAGGAGTGGTCGTGGCGTGGTGGCCCCTCCTGGAGGCGACGACGCGGGTCAAGGCGGCGGCGGCGCGGATAGGCCCGGGCGGCGCGGCGTGGCTCGGCCAGGAGTCGCTACTCTTGCAGGGGCCGAGCTCGCTGTGATTCCTGACGTCTACGTCGTGGTGCCTTCACTTGGTTCCATGGTCGCGGGAGTTGGAGGCGGCGGCGCGGGTTGGATGGGCCCTATCTGGGCGGCAGGGCCGCGGCACAGGTGAGGGAGTCCTGGATTATGGGGTCCTCGGGCGTCTGGACTGTGTGATATGGGCCGAACTGATGGGCCGTCAAGATACAAGGTAGAAGGCCTTCTCCCGTGTCCGGATGGGACTCTCCTTTGTGTGGATGGCAAGTTTGGCGTTCGGATGTATAGTTTCCTTCCTCTGTAAACCGACTCTGTACAACCCTAGACCCCTCGGGTGTCTATATAAACCGGAGGGTTTAGTCTGTAGAGACCATCGAAATTCATACAGGCTAGGCATCTAGAGTTTAGCCATTACGATCTCGAGGTAGATCAACTATTGTAACCCCTATACTCATCAAAGTCAATCATGCAGGAAGTAGGGTTTTACCTCCATTAAGAGGGCCCGAACCTGGGTAAACATCGTGTCCCCATTGTCTCCTGTTACCTTCGATCCTCGGGGCCTTGCAGTCGGGACCCCTACCCGAGATCGGCCGGTTTTGACACCGACATTGGTGCTTTCATTGAGAGTTCCACTGTGTCGTCGGCAGAAGGATCGAGGGCTCGTTCGATCATCAACAATGCTGTTTCCGGGGAAACCTTCTCCCCGGTCAACTTTTTGTGTTTCGCGGCTTCGCTCTGCGTGCCAATTCGATTGGTTACTGAACAGATTGACATCTACGCCCCTGGTCATCAGATCAGATTTGGGAGCCTGAATTACGTAGCCGACATCCGAGGAGACTTGATTTTTGAAGGATTCACGGCCTCGACCACTGTTCCTCATCTCCAAGAGGGAAACCCATCGGATCCGTCATCAGGCACCAGTCGAAGACCAACTATCATCCCTGCCCTGGCCTTAGATCTAGAGCAGACTACTTTATCCGAAGATGGGTGTCTGAAACCCACCAGACTCTCTCCTACTACGGAGCTCTTTTCCGAAGACCCAGAGGCAACTATGTCTTCCGCGGGCCTGGAATCAAGCAGGACTCTCCCTGTCATCGGAAAGCTGAAGTCGCCTCTAGATGCCAACTCCAAACTCTCAAGGCCTGTGTCTGGCGGGCATAGCCTGGCAGAATCTGCCATGCCCAGCCCAGCAGATCCTCGGTTCCCCGTCCGACCTTCCCCCTTAAGCGAGGCGTTGGACTTAATGCGATCCCTCGCCATTACGGAAGTATCGCTTCTGAACCACGCCTAGCCCGAACTAGGGGTTGAGCACTGGGAATTTCGCGTCCCACCCACCACCCACTTGGTAGCCACTGTCGAAGACTTAACCGACATGCTCGACTACGCCTCGAAGACATCGACGGCATGGACGACGATGCCGGAGACAAACTAGGCCAGGACCCGCCCTTTACTGGGTGTTGGACGGCCACCTCTACATATGACGTGTATATGGTGGATACACCCAAAGAAGATGACGACGACGGCAGGAAAGATCCGAGCGAGGACAAGCCCATCGAGGCGCCACTGAAACGTCGACGTCAGCGGCGCCGCTCAAAATCGCGCCGCGGAAAGGAAAGCAACACTGGCACCGGAGACAAAAACACTCCGGACGATGTCGAAGATCACGAATACCTCGCCGAGCCTGCATCTGAGCAGGAAGAATGGGAGGAGGGACAAGTTAACCCCGATGAGCTAGTCGGGAATGAGGATTCGAAGGATAGTAACTATCTACCAATCTCCGAGGAGGATGTCAGCCTCGGCAATGAAGACTTCATCGTGCCAGAGGAACCCCTCGAGCAAGAGCGCTTTAAGCGACAACTCATCGCAACTGTGAGGAGCCTCAAAAAGAAACAACAACAGCTTCAAGCCGAACAGGATACACTCAACGACAGATGGACTAAAGTCCTGGCAGCCGAAGAATACGGCCTCGAACGCCCAACAAAGAGCTACCCGAAGCGCAGGCTACAATTTGACGATGAGGCCCTTGAGCCAAGACTGCCAAGGTATAATCCTACCGATGAACCCGAACGAATACCACGTGGACGGGACAGAGCGGCTACTTGTGCCGAACACCAGCCCGCACCACCCCGCCGTCGAGGCAAGGACGTAGCGGCTCCGGGCTACACCTACGACTTATGATGTCTACTACGCCACCTTCTTCTTGTAGACGTTGTTGGGCCTCCAAGTGCAGAGGTTTGTAGGACAGTAGCAAATTTCCCTCAAGTGGGTGACCTAAGGTTTATCAATCCGTGGGAGGCGTAGGATGAAGATGGTCTCTCTCAAGCAACCCTGCAACCAAATAACAAAGAGTCTCTTGTGTCCCCAACACACCCAATACAATTGTAAATTGTATAGGTGCACTAGTTCGGCGAAGAGATGGTGATACACATGCAATATGGATGGTAGATATAGGTTTTTGTAATTTGAAAATATAAAAACAGCAAGGTAACTAATGATAAAAGTGAGCACAAACAATACTGCAATGCGTTGAAACAAGGCCTAGGGTTCATACTTTCACTAGTGCAAGTTCTCTCAACAATAATAACATAATTGGATCATATAACTATCCCTCAACATGCAACAAAGAGTCACTCCAAAGTAACTAATAGAGGAGAACAAACGAAGAGATTATTGTAGGGTATGAAACCACCTCAAAGTTATCCTTTCTGATCGATCTATTCAAGAGTCCGTAGTAAAATAACATGAAGCTATTCTTTCCGTTCGATCTATCATAGAGTTTGTACTAGAATAACACCTTAAGACACAAATCAACCAAAACCCTAATGTCACCCAGATACTCCAATGTCACCTCAAGTATCATTGGGTATGATTATACGATGTGCATCACACAATCTCAGATTCATCTATTCAACCAACACAAAGAACTTCAAAGAGTGCCCCAAAGTTTCTACCGGAGAGTCAAGACGAAAACGTGTGCCAACCCCTATGCATAGGTTCATGGGCGGAACCCGCAAGTTGATCACCAAAACATACATCAAGTGGATCACGTGATATCCCATTGTCACCACAGATAAGCACGGCAAGACATACATCAAGTGTTCTCAAATCCTTAAAGAGTCAATCCGATAAGATAACTTCAAAGGGAAAACTCAGTCCATTACAAGAGAGTAGAGGGGGAGAAACATTATAAGAACCAACAATAATAGCAAAATTCGTGATACATCAAGATCGTATCACCTCAAGAACACGAGAGAGAGAGAGAGAGATCAAACACATAGCTACTTGTACATACCCTCAACCCCGAGGGTGAACTACTCCCTCCTCGTCATGGAGAGCGACGGGATGATGAAGATGGCCACAGGTGAGGGATCCCCCCTCCGGCAGGGTGCCAGAACAGGGTCCCGATTGGTTTTTGGTGGCTACAGAGGCTTACGGCGGCGGAAATCCTGATCTAGGTTATTTTCTGGAGGTTTCTGTATTTATAGGAATTTTTGGCGTAGGTTTCACGCCAGGGGGGTCTCCGAGCCGTCCACGAGGCAGGGGCCCATACCCAGGGGGTGGGCGCGCCCTCCACCCTCGTGGACAGCTCAGGACTCTTCTAGCCCAACTCTTTTCCTCCGGAGGCTTCTTTTGGTCCATAAAAAATCATCAAAAATTGGTACGTCAATTGGACTCCGTTTGGTATTCCTTTTCTGTAAAACTCAAAAACAAGGAAAAAACAGAAGCGGCACTTTGGGCTCTAGGTTAATAGGTTAGTCCCAAAAATCATATAAAATAGCATATAAATGCATATAAAACATCCTAGAAGGATAATATAATAGCATGAATACTTCATATATTATAGATTCGTTGGAGACGTATCAGCATCCCCAAGCTTAATTCCTGCTCGTCCTCGAGTAGGTAAATAATAAAAGAATTAATTTATGAAGTGTGAATGCTAGCAGGTGCACAAGTTTGATCAATGATAATTTCAATCACCTTTTCTAGCATCATTATGTGTCATAACACTAGCTCATATCATAAAGCTTCTCATGATCAAGTAACAAGCTATTCACATGTTAAAGCATAGACCATAAACTTTCTTGAAAACTAACAAACTATGTTATTAGTCATCAAACAATTGCAATTCATCTTATTTTCAAGAAGGGTCTATGTAAGAGCTTTTATTTAGCAAATCTCACATACTCAACTATCACATAGTCTTCCATGATTGGTACCACTCAAAGCATATTTTTAGAACAAATAGCATCCATCGAACACAGAGAAAGATAGGGGCTTAATGTTTCGCCTCCCAACTTATTTATCATATAGATAATTGTCAACAATGATAATTCATGATCAAATATATTTGAATGGCCATATATGCTTAGATATTTCTCCACCACAAGATGCTTGCCAACTAAAAAGTAGGTTGGAATGAGAAGGAATACTACTGACTCTTGCATAAAAGTAAAAGATAGGCCCTTCACAGAGGGAAGCAGGGATTTGCAGAGGTGCCAGAGCTCGAAGCTAAAACAGAGATGAAAATAATTTTGAGAGGTATGCTTTCATTGTCAACATAACGACCAAGAGTTCCCAATATCTTCCATACTAGATACATTATAGGCGGTTCCCACTCAAAAAGGTAAAGTTTTTACTCCCCCTCCACCAACATTCACACTCCACGGCTTGTCCGAAACAACGGGTGCCGTCCAGCTATCAACATTCCTAGGGGAGTTTTGTTTAAATTATTTGCGAATTTGTTTTTTATCTTTTGATCATAGGACTGGGCATCCCAGTTACCAGTCATTTTCTCGTGAATGATGAGCGGAGTCCACTCATCGTGAGAATAACCCACCTATCATGGAAGATACTGACAGCCCCTAGTCGCTACATGAGCAATTCGGGCATACAAAACAGATTATTATTTGAAGGTTTAGAGTTTGGCACATGCAAATTTACTTGGAATGGCAGGTAAATACCGCATATAGGTAGATATGGTGGACACTCATGGAATAAACTTGGTTCAAGGAATTTGGATGCACAAGCAGTATTCCTGCTTAGTACAAATATTTTGGCTAGCAAAGGATTCTAAATAGCAAGCACCACATGTTAGAGGATCCATAAAAATATAACTTCTATACAAATATACCCAAGCATAACTCACTATGTTGTCTTCCTTGTCCAACTTCAACTAATTTGCTCAGGTTTGAAAATAATTAATGGAGTTCACAATCAGAAGATGTCCAATATAGTATATTTATATGTGAAATCTCTCTTCCTTCAATATTCTATCATGAATTGTTCAAGTGACCAATACAATGTTTGGTAACCTTTAATAAATTTACCATCTCTACTTCTTATATGTGGAGGCATTACTCCCCATGGGAAAGGCATATGATACATATATAATTTTAGATTTATGACATTCAAATCATTCAACCATTTACTCATAGGATATAAGTGAAGCACATGAGTAAATGACAAACTACCCCAAAAAGATATAAGTGAAGATCAATGAGTAGTTAAATAATTATGTAGCTATGTAAAGACTCTCTAACATTTAAGAATTTCATATCTTGGTATTTGATTCAAACAGCAAGCAAAACAAAAGAAAATAAACTGACGCTCCAAGCAAAACACATATCATGTGGTGAATAAAAATATAGCTCCAAGTAAAGTTACCGATGCAGGAAGACGAAAGAGGGGATGCCATACGGGGCATCCCCAAGCTTAGGCTCTTGGTTGTCCTTGAATATTACCTTGTGGTGCCTTGGGCATCCCCAAGATTAGGCTCTTTCCACTCCTTATTCCATAGTCCATCGAATCTTTACCCAAAACTTGAAAACTTCACAACACAAAACTTAATGTAAGATCTCGTGGAGCTCCGTTAGCGAAAGAAAACAAAACACCACTTCAAGTTACTGTAATGAACTCATTCTTTATTTGTATTGGTGTTAAATCTACTGTATTCCAACTTCTGTATGGTTTATAAACTATTTTACTAGCCATAGATTCATCAAAATAAGCAAACAACACACGAAAAACAGAATCTGTCAAAAACGGAACAGTCTGTAGTAATCTATAACTAAGGCAAACTTCTGGAACTCAAAACATTCTACCAAAATAGGAAGACCTAGATAATTTTATTATTGATCTGCTGCAATTGGAATCAGTATTCTATCGCGTTCTGGTGATTTTAAACAATTGTTTTCATGAACAGAAAGTTTCTGGAATTTTCAGCAAGATCAAATAACTATCATCCAAGAAGATCCTATAGGTCTTACTTGGCACAAACACTAATTAAAACATAAAACCACATCTAACCATAGGCTAGATCAAATATTTATTACTAAACAGAACCAAAAATATAGAACAAAAATAAAAATTGGGTTGCCTCCCAACAAGCGCTAACGTTTAATGCCCCTAGCTAGGCATGATGATTTCATTGATGCTCGCATAAAAGATAAGAAATGAAACATAAAGAGAGCATCATGAAGAATATGAGTAGCACATTTAAGTCTAACCCACTTCCTATGAATAGGGATTTTGTGAGCAAACAACTTATGGGAACAATAATCAACTAGCATAGGAAGGCAAAGCAAGCATAACTTTAAAACTTTTAACACATAGAGAGGAAACTTGATATTATCGCAATTCCTACAAGCATATGTTCATCCCTCACAATAATTTTCAGGAGCATCATGAATGAATTCAACCATATAACCAACACATAAAGTATTCTTTTCATGATCTACTTGCATAGAAATTTTACTACTCTCCACATAAGCAAATTTATTCTGATCAATAGTAGTGGGATTAAACTCAACAAAATAACTATCATGTGAAGCATAATCCAATTGAAAATTAAAATCATGATGACAAGTTTCATGGTTATTTTTATTCTTTATAGCATACATGTCATCACAATAATCATCATAAATAGGAGGCATGCTTTCATCATAATAAATTTGCTCATCAAAACTTGGGGGACTAAACATATCATCTTCATCAAACATAGCATCCCAAGCTTGTGGCTTTGCATATCATTAGCATCATGGGTATTCAAAGAATTCATACCAACAACATTGCAATCATGCTCATCATTCACATATTTTATGCCAAGCATTCTATGTAATTCTTCTTCTAGCACTTGAGCACAATTTTCCTTCCCATCATTTTCACGAAAGACACTAAAAGGTGAAGCATATGAGGTACCCTTAATTCCATTTTTTGTAGTTTTCTTTTATAAACTAAACTAGTGATAAAACAAGAAACTAAAAGATTCGATTGCAAGATCTAAAGATATACCTTCAAGCACTCACTTCCCCGGCAACGGCGCCAGAAAATTACTTAGTTGACGGGGCGTGAGTGCCGCTTACCTAGCCTCCCCGGCAATGGCGCCAGAAAAGAGCTTGATGTCTACTACGCAACCTTCTTCTTGTAGACGTTGTTGGGCCTCCAAGTGCAGAGGTTTGTAGGACAATAGCAAATTTCCCTCAAGTGGATGACCTAAGGTTTATCAATCCGTGGGAGGCGTAGGATGAAGATGGTCTCTCTCAAGCAACCCTGCAACCAAATAACAAAGAGTCTCTTGTGTCCCCAACACACCCAATACAATGGTAAATAGTATAGGTGCACTAGTTCGGCGAAGAGATTGTGATACAAGTGCAATATGGATGGTAGATATAGGTTTTTGTAATCTGAAAATATAAAAACAGCAAGGTAACTAATGATAAAAGTGAGCACAAACAATATTGCAATGCGTTGAAACAGGGCCTAGGGTCCATACTTTCACTAGTGCAAGTTTTCTCAACAATAATAACATAATTGGATCATATAACTATCCCTCAACATGCAACAAAGAATCACTCCAAAGTCACTAATAGAGGAGAACAAACGAAGAGATTATTGTAGGGTATGAAACCACCTCAAAGTTATCCTTTCTGATCGATCTATTCAAGAGTCCATAGTAAAATAACACAAAGCTATTATTTCCATTCGATCTATTATAGAGTTTGTACTAGAATAACACCTTAAGACACAAATCAACAAAAACCCTAATGTCACCTAGATACTCCAATGTCACCTCAAGTATCCGTGGGTATGATTATACGATATGCATCACACAATCTCGGAATCATCTATTCAACCAACACAAAGAACTTCAAAGAGTGCCCCAAAGTTTCTACCGGAGAGTCAAGACGAAAACGTGTGCCAACTCCTATGCATAGGTTCATGGGCGGAACCCGCATGATGATCACCAAAACATACATCAAGTGGATCACGTGATATACCATTGTCACCACAGATAAGCACGGCAAGACATACATCAAGTGTTCTCAAATCCTTAAAGACTCAATCCGATAAGATAACTTCAATGGGAAAACTCAATCCATTACAAGAGAGTAGAGGGGGAGAAACATCATAAGATCCAACAATAACAGCAAAGCTCGTGATACATCAAGATCGTATCACCTCTGAAACACGAGAGAGAGAGATCAAACACATAGCTACTGGTACATACACTCAGCCCCGAGGGTGAACTACTCCCTCCTCGTCATGGAGAGTGTCGGGATGATGAAGATGGCCATAGCTGAGAGATCCACCCCTCCGGCAGGGTGCCGGAACAGGGTCCCGATTGGTTTTTGGCGGAACTTCGGATCTAGGTTATTTTCTGGAGGTTTCTGTATTTATAGGAATTTTTGCCGTAAGTTTCACGTCAGGGGGGTCTCCGAGCGGTAAACGAGGCAAGGGCCCATGCCCAGGGGGGTGGGCGCGCCCTCCACCCTCGTGGACAGCTCAGGACTCTTCTGGACCAACTCTTTTGCTCTGGAGGCTTCTTTTGGTCCATAAAAAATCATCAAAAATTGGCACGTCAATTGGACTCCGTTTGGTATTCCTTTTTTGTAAAACTCAAAAACAAGCAAAAGCAGAAACTGGCACTGGGCTCTAGGTTAATAGGTTAGTCCCAAAAATCATATAAAATAGCATATAAATGCATATAAAACATCCTAGAAGGATAATATAATAGCATGAATACTTCATAATTATAGATACATTGGAGACGTATCAACTTACGCCAGGACCTGGACAATAGAGCCGGTCAAACAGATCAATCTATGGATCAAGGGGGCATGCTCCAATGCGAGAAGACGACCATCAGGCCTGACGCGATAAGCATAATCTCACCCGGGCTGAAAACCGAACACGGATGTCGTCCGAACTCCGTCGAGACGTCGCCCGATATAGGGGCGTCGCACACCCCTTATGCTTCACCGATGAGGTAATGCAACACTCCTACCTCTTGAGCACTGCGTTGGATTTCCCCGAAGAGGAGAGGATGATGCAGCAAAGTAGCGTAAGTATTTCCCTTAGTTTTTGAGAACCAAGGTATCAATCCAGTAGGAGGCCACGCACAAGTCCCTCGTACCTGCACAAAACAATAGCTCCTCGCAACCAACGCGACTAGGGGTTGTCAATCCCTTCACGGTCACTTACGAGAGCGAGATCTGATAGATATGATAAATAATATTTTTGGTATTTTTGATATAAAGATGCAAAGTGAAAAGTAAAAACAAAGCAAGTATTAAAGTAATGGAGATTGATATGATGAAAATAGACCCGGGGGCGATAGGTTTCACTAGTGGCTTCTCTCAAGAGCATAAGTATTCTACGGTGGGTGAACAAATTACTGTTGAGCAATTGACAGAATTGAGCATATTTATGAGTATATCTAGGTATGATCATGTATATAGGCATCACGTCCAAGACAAGTAGACCGAAATGATGTTGCATCTACTACTATTACTCCACACATCGACCGCTATCCAGCATGCATCTAGAGTATTAAGTTAAAAACAGAGTAACGCCTTAAGCAAGATGACATGATGTAGAGGGATAAATTCATGCAATATGATAAAAAAAACCCATATTGTTATCCTCGATGGCAACAATACATTACGTGCCTTGCAACCCTTTCTGTCACTGGGTAAGGACACCGCAAGATTGAAACCAAAGCTAAGCACTTCTCCCATTGCAAGAACTACTAATCTAGTTGGCCAAACCAAACGGATAATTCTAAGAGACTTGCAAAGATAACCAATCATACATAAAAGAATTCAGAGAAGATTCAAATATTATTCATAGATAAGCTGGATCATAAACCCACAATTCATCGGTCTCAACAAACACACCGCAAAAAACAAGATTACATCGAGTAGATCTCCACGAGAGAGGGGGAGAACATTGTATTGAGATCCAAAAAGAGAGAAGAAGCCATCTAGATACTAACTATGGACCCGTAGGTCTGAAGTAAACTACTCACACTTCATCGGAGAGGCTATGGTGATGATGTAGAAGCCCTCCGTGGTGGATGCCCCCTCCGGCGGAGCTCCGGAACAGGTCCCAAGATGGGATCTCGTGGATACAAGAAGTTGTGGAGGTGGAATTAGGTTTTTGGCTCCGTATCTGATCGTTTGGGGGTACGTAGGTATATATAGGAGGAAGGAGTACGTCGGTGGAGCAACAGGGGGCCCACGAGGCAGGGGGCGCGCCCTAGGGGGGGGGGTGCCCCCACCCTCGTGACTTCCTGTTTTGTTCCTTGGAGTAGGGTCCAAGTCCCCTGGATCACGTTAGGTGAGAAAATCATGTTCCCGAAGGTTTCATTCCGTTTGGACTCCGTTTGATATTCCGTTTCTTCGAAACACTGAAATAGGCAAAAAACCGCAATTCTGGGCTGGGCCTCCGGTTAATAGTTTAGTCCCGAAAATAATATAAAAGTGGAAAATAAAGCCCAATATAGTCCAAAACAGTAGATAAAGTAGCATGGAGCAATCAAAAATTATAGATACGTTGGAGACGTATCAGGCATCCCCAAGCTTAATTCCTGCTCGTCCTCGAGTAGGTAAATGATAAAAAGAGAATTTTTGATGTGGAGTGATACTTTGGCATAATTTCAGTGTAAATCTTCTTAATTGTGGTATGAATATTCAGATCCGAATGAATACAAAATAAAAGTTCATATTGATAAAAGAAATAATACTTCAAGCATACTAATCAAAGTAATCATGTCTTCTCAAAATAGCATGGCAAAAGAAAGTTCATCCCTACAAAATCATATAGTTAGGCTATGCTTCATTTTCGTCACACAAAGATGTTCCCAACTTCTATACCCCCGATGACAAGCCAAGCAATTGTTTCATACTTAAATAATCTCAAACTTTTTCAACCTTCATGCAATACATGAGCATGAGCCATGGATATAGCACTATGAGTGGAATAGAATATGATGATGGGGATTGTGTGGAGAAGACAAAAAGGAGAAAGTCTCACATTGACGAGGATAATCAACGGGCTATGGAGATGCCCATCAATTGATGTCAACATGAGGAGTAGGGATTGGCATGCAACGGATGCACTAGAGCTATAAATGAATGCTCAACAAAAGAAAACTAATGGTGTGCATCCAACTTGCTTGCTCACGAAGACCTAGGGCATTTGAGGAAGCCTATCGTAGGAATATACAAGCCAAGTTTTATAATGAAAAATTCCCACTAGTATAAAAAGACAACTTATGAGACTCACTACATCAAAAACAAGGTGCTACTTTGAAGCACAATATATGAGACTCACTACATGAAGAACACGTTGCTACTTTGAAGCACAAGTGTGGAAAAACAGATAGTAACATTGCCCTTTTTATTTATTTTCTCTTTTTTTGGGCCTTTCTTTTTTTTTTCTTTGGACTTTTTTGGGCAATGCTCTAATAATGATAATCATCACACTTCTATTGATTACAACATAAGGATTACAACTCGAAACTAGAACAAGATATGACTATATGAATGCCTCCCGTGATGTGTAAGGGATGGTGCAATGTATCAAGAGTGACATGTATGAAAAATAATGCATGGTTGCTTTGCCACAAATACGATGTCAACTACATGATCATGCAATGGCAATATGACAAAAGTAAAGTATGTCATGATGATGATGAACGGAACGGTGGAAAGTTGCATGGCAATATATCTCGGAATGGCTATGGAAATGCCATAATAGGTAGGTATGGTGGCTGTTTTGAGGAAGATATAAGGAGGTTTATGTGTGATAGAGCGTATCATATCACGGGGTTTGGATGCACCGTGAAGTTTGCACCAACTCTCAAGGTGAGAAAGGGCAATGCACGGCAATCAAGAGGCTAGCAAAGGCGTGAAGGTAAAAGTGCGTATAATCCATGGACTCAACATTAGTCAAAAGAACTCATATACTTATTGCAAAAATTTAGAAGTCATCAAAATCAAGTACTACGCGCATGCTCCTAGGGGGATAGATTGGTAGGAAAAGTCCATCGTCGTCCCCGACCGCCACTCATAAGGATGCACAAGCCAGGTACACTTCATGTTTCAAATTTGTTACACAACTTTAACCATACGTGCATGCTAAGGGATTTGCTAACTTCAACACAAGCATTCTTTAAATTCGTAATCACCCAACTAGCATGACTTTAATATTACCACCTCCATATCTCAAAACAATTATCAAGTATCAAACTTTTCTTAGTATTCAACGCACTCAAAAGAAAGTTTCACATATCTTGAATACCAAGTATATTAATTTTAAGCAAATTACCATGCTATTAACGACTCTCAAAATAATCTAAGTGAAGCATGGGAGATCAATAGTTTCTTTAAAACAAATCCACCACCGTGCTCTAAAAGATCTAAGTGAAGCACTAGAGCAAAAATTATCAAGCTCAAAAGATATAAGTGAAGCACTATGAGCAAAATTATCAAGCTCAAAAGATATAAGTGAAGCACAAAGAGTATTCTATCAAATTCCAATTTATGTATGGCTCTCTCAAAAGGTGTGTACAGCAAGGATGATTATGGTAGACTAACAAGCAAAGACGCAAATAATACAAGACGCTCCAAGAAAAACACTTATCATGTGGTGAATAAAAATATAGCTCCAAGTAAATTACCGATGGAAGTAGATTTAAAGAGGGATGCCTTCCGGGCATCCCCAAGCTTTGACTTTTGGTGTCCTTGGATTATCTTGGGGGTGCCATGGGCATCCCCAAGCTTAGGCTCTTGCCACTCCTTGTTCCATAATCCATCAAAAGAATTTACCCAAAACTTGAAAACTTCACAACACAAAACTCAACAGAAATCTCGTGAGCTCCGTTAGAGAAAGAAAACAAAAGACTACTTTAAGATACTGTAATGAACTCATTCTTTATTTATATTGGTGTTAAACCTACTGTATTCCAACTTCTCTATGGATTATAAACTATTTTACTAGCCATAGATTCATCAAAATAAGCAAACAACACACGATAAACAGAATCTGTCAAAAACAGAACAATCTATAGTAATCTGTAACTAATACAAACTTCTGGAACTCAAAAAAATCTACCGAAATTAGACGACCTAGAAAATTTGTTTCTTGATCAGCAGCAATTGGAATCCGTATTTTATCACGTTCTGGTGATTTTTAATAATTCTGGCACTGAGCGCAAAGTTTCTGGAAATTACAACAAGATCAAATAACTATCATCCAAGAAGATCCAATAGGTCTAGCTTGGCACAAACACTAATTAAGACATAAAACCACATCTAAACAGAGGCTAGATGGATTATTTATTACTAAGAAGCAAGGAAAAATATTGGGTTGTCTCCCAACAAGCGCTTTTCTTTAAAGCCTTTTTAGCTAGGCATTGAGATTCAATGATGCTCACGAGAAAGACAAGAATTGAGGCACAAAGAGAGCATCATAAAACATGTGACAAACACATTGAAGTCTAACATACTTCCTATGCATAGGCATATTATAGGCAAACAAATTATCGTAGCAAGCGAAAACTAGCATATGCAAGGAAGCGGAAAGGAACAATAGCAATCTCAACATAACGAGAGGTAATTTAGTGACATGAAAATTTCTACAACCATATTTTCCTCTCTCATAATAATTACATGTAGGATCATAAGAAAATTCAACAATATAGCTATCACATAAAATATTTTCAACATGATCCACATGCATGCAAAGTTGACACTCTTCCAAAATAATGGGATTAACATTAACTAAAGTCATGACCTTTCCAAACCCACTTCTATCAAAAACTTCATAAGATTGAACATTCTCCAAATATGTGGGATCTAAAGTTGACACTCTTCCGAACCCACTTCCAATATTATTGCAAACAATATTATCAATCTCATATTCATCATGGGGCTTAAATAAATTTTCAAGATCATAAGAAGAATCACCCCAATCATGATCATTGCAACAAGTAGTAGACATAGCAAAACTAGCATCCCCAAGCTTAGGGTTTTGCATCTTATTAGCACAATTGACATCAAAAGAATTTATAATAAAATCATTGCAATCATGCTTTTTACTCAAAGATCTATCGTGAGTCACTTCACGGATTTCAGGCAAAACCTTATAAAGATAATCTAGTGCATCCAAATCACTAGGAATTGGTTCATCATAATTGGATCTATTAAAAAGATTGGCAAGTGGATGAGGATGCATAGATCTTAGCTTCTCTGTTTAGGAATAAATACTCAACAATTTCAACCAAACGAGCAAACTAGCCATGTAAGACATCAAGGCAAACGAAAAGAGATGGCGAATAAAACGGCAAGGGTGAAGTGGGGGAGAGCAAAACGGGAGGCAAATGGCAAATAATGTAATGCGAGGATGATGCAGCAAAGTAGCGTAAGTATTTCCCTCAGTTTTTGAGAACCAAGGTATCAATCCAGTAGGAGGCCACTCACAAGTCCCTCGTACCTGCACAAAACAATAGCTCCTCGCAACCAACGCGATTAGGGGTTGTCAATCCCTTCACGGTCACTTACGAGAGTGAGATCTGATAGAGATGATAAATAATATTTTTGTTATTTTTGATATAAAGATGCAAAGTGAAAAGTAAAAGGCAAAAGTAAAAACAAAGCAAGTATTAAAGTAATGGAGATTGATATGATGAGAATAGACCCGGGGCCATAGGTTTCACTAGTGGCTTCTCTCAAGAGCATAAGTATTCTACGGTGGGTGAACAAATTACATGTTGAACAATTGATGAATTGAGCATAGTTATGAGTATATCTAGGTATGATCATGTAGATAGGCATCACGTCCAAGACAAGTAGACCAAACGATTTTGCATCTACTACTATTACTCCACTCATCGACCGCTATCCAAAGATGCATCTAGAGTATTAAGTTAAAAACAGAGTAACGCCTGTAAGCAAGATGACATGATGTAGAGGGATAAATGCATGCAATATGATAAAAACCCCATCTTGTTATCCTCGATGGCAACAATACAATACGTGCCTTGCAACCCTTTCTGTGGGTAAGGACACCGCAAGATTGAACCCAAAGCTAAGCACTTCTCCCATTGCAAGAACTACCAATCTAGTTGGCCAAACCAAACGGATAATTCGAAGAGACTTGCAAAGATAACCAATCAAACATAAAAGAATTCAGAGAAGATTCAAATATTATTCATAGATAAGCTGGATCATAAACCCATAATTCATCGGTCTCAACAAACACACCGCAAAAAAGAAGATTACATCGAATAGATCTCCACGAGAGAGGGGGAGAACATTGTATTGAGATCCAAAAAGAGAGAAGAAGCCATCTAGCTACTAGCTATGGACCCTTAGGTCTGAAGTAAACTACTCACACTTCATCGGAGAGGCTATGGTGATAATGTAGAAGCCCTCCATGGTGGATGCCCCTCCGGCGGAGCTCCGGAACAGGTCCCAAGATGGGATCTCGTGGATACAGGAAGTTGTGGCGGTGGAATTAGGTTTTTGGCTCCGTATCTGATCGTTTGGGGGTACGTAGGTATATATAGGAGGAAGGAGTACGTCGGTGGAGCAACAGGGGGCCCACGAGGGAGGGGGCGCACCCTAGGGGGGGCGCCCCCCACCCTCGTGACCGCCTCTTTTGTTCCTTGGAGTAGGGTCCAAGTCCCCTGGATCACGTTCAGTGGGAAAATCACGTTCCCGAAGGTTTCATTCCATTTGGACTCCATTTGATATTCCGTTTTTTCGAAACACTGAAATAGGCAAAAAACAGCAATTCTGGGCTGGGCCTCCGGTTAATAGGTTAGTCCCAAAAATAATATAATAGTGGAAAATAAAGCCCAATATAGTCCAAAACAGTAGATAAAGTAGCATGGAGCAATCAAAAATTATAGATACGTTGGAGACGTATCAAACACCAGTTCCCAGAAGGGTTAAAACCCGTGAACATTGAATCATATGATGGAACGACAGATCCCGCAGTATGGATTGAAGATTTTCTTCTCCATATTCACATGGCTCGCGGTGACGATCTCCATGCCATCAAGTACCTCCCACTCAACTAAAGGGACCAGCACGACACTGGCTAAACAACCTCCTAGAGAACTCCATTGGTAGCTGGGAAGATTTGGAGGACGCCTTTCGAGACAACTTCCAAGGTACCTATGTCCGACCTCCGGATGCTGATGACCTTAGTCATATAGTCCAGCAACCCGGAGAGTCAGCTCGCAAACTCTGGACTTGGTTCTTAATTAAAAAGAACCAAATCGTCGACTGTCCGGACGTTGAAGCCCTCGCGGCCTTTAAACATAGCATCCGGGACGAATGGCTCGCCCGACACCTCGTATAGGAAAAACCGAAGTCTATGGAAACTCTTACTGCACTCATGACCCGCTTCTGCATGGGCGAAGACAGCTGGTTGGCTCGTAGAAGCAACAGTACCAGCGACCCTGGCACCTCGGAACCCAGGGATGACAACGGCAGGCCACGACGCAGCAAACATAAGCATCGGAACAACAATGAAGATACTGAAGACACGACGGTTAACGCCGGATTCAGCGGCTCTAAATCCAGTCAGCGGAAGAAGCCATTCAAAGGAAATAAATATGGTCCATCTAATTTGGACAAAATACTCGATCGGCCTTGCCAGATTCGTGGCACCCCTGACTAGCCTGCCAATCATTCCAACAGAAACTGTTGGGTCTTCAAACAGGCCGGTAAGTTAAATACCGAACATAAGGGAAAGAGCCACCCAGCAAGGACGATGAGGAGCCCCGCGCACCAAACACAGGAGGGCAAAAGAAATTTACCCCTGAGGTGAAAGCAGTGAATATGATCTATGTCACGCATAGCCCCAAGAGGGAGCGCAAGCACACGCTAAGGGACGTCTACACCGTAGTGCCTGTTGCCCCTAAATTCAACCCATGGTCGGCTTGTCCGATCACCTTTGATCGCAGGGACCACCCGACCAGTATCCGTCATGGAGGTTCGGCAGCCCTGGTCCTCGATCCGATCATCGACGGATACCATCTCACTTGGGTCCTTATGGACGGCGGCAGCCGTCTTAACCTGATCTATCAAGACACCGTCTGTAAAATGGGTATAGACCCGTCAAGAATCAAGCCTAGTAACACCACCTTTAAAGGAGTGATACCCGGCGTCGAGGCCCGCTGCACGGGTTCATTAACATTGGAAGTAGTCTTCGGTTCTCTAGACAACTTCCGAAGCGAAGACTTGATCTTCGACATCGTCCCCTTCCGCAGTGGTTATCACACACTGCTTGCACGAACCGCCTTCGCCCGCTTCAATGCAGTCCCGCATTATGCTTACTTAAAGCTCAAAATGCCTGGACCCCACCGCATTATCACAGTCAATGGAAACATGGAGCGCTCCCTCCATACTGAGTAGCACACCACGGCCCTTGCAGCCGAGGTATAGAGCGGCCTCATCAAGCCGAACACTTCATCCTCCATCAAGCCTCCGGACACTGTTAAACGAGTCCGACCTACCCTACAGAATGACATCTTGGTTAATCCAGAGCTGGACTAGCAGCTCGGCCTCCGTCAATCGCCCCATCTAACCGCGGCATATGTACCGCATGTGCATAACTACGCACTTAAAATACCCTGGGCAACGACGGAGGCACATTGCGGATAAGGTTCATAGTGCGGCTTGAACCTATTCGGACCTTAAACGTTTTTCCTTCCCTTTCCTTTTTCCCCTTTCATATTGCAGGTTCATGAAAACCTAACAACTTCACGATCGTACAAGGGCCCTTTCGCAGGCCCCTTTTTATAAACAATCGTCGATTACTACTCTCAAAGGATCTTGCACCAAGGCGAAAAGCGACGCAGACGTGCGACAGGTTGTCCAAGGGATCTTCGAGACTACCTTTCCTTTTTTAGGACCTGTATACAACTTTCCCTTGTTTACAAATTCTCGGCATGTAAAATAGCCTTGGTGCTTATGGCATTATCTGTAAAGAACACGTTTTGACGTATCAATCATACTATAATGGAAACAATTTTTTACCAACTCATATTCGGTATTGGTCTATTTTATAATCTGTATTCCCTCTTCGCGTCAGATTGGCATATACACTTTGCAATGGCTTGAAATGCCAGGGGCTCTATTCGGCCACACATATTTTTTTTAAAAGGTCCGAGCACTTTAAAGTATAATTGGCGTCCCGAATATTGCATTATATGCATCAGTTCCGAATCACGTCTTTGGTCAATAGCTGGGTTGCTCGGCTCCTATGGTTACTACCTTAAGTTCCGCTTGTTCGGCTCGGGTAGTAAAGGGAGAACTACTGCGATTGTGCTTTTGGTTCGTCCGGTCAAGCACCTCAGTAGAGACAACCAAAAATTGACTGTCGTGATACGGCGAGAGCTGGTCAGCGATTCGGTGACTTACTATAAATCTCTTGCAATTTCTTCCGTATTATACGAAGTACTAGGCTTCGTCCGGTCATGCGTCTAAGGCATCCTAGTTCGGATAGCCGCATATGCACCATGGGCTAGTACTTAGTCCCACTGTGAAACTCCTATGGCTAAGTGAAAGTGATAAGCCGCATAGTCTGATTGCCTGGTTCGCTGCGCAGACACCTCCTTTACAGACCAAGACGTTGGGTCAAGTGTGATCGTGCGCTATCCTGAACACCCCCGTAGCATCTACGTGGGGGCTGCAGCCGACGACTGGTAAACTCTCAGAATTAAAAATGGCTGCACAGGAGGAAAGTAATTTCAGATAAAGGCATAAATATATTACAAAAGCCTTGGTTCACAAAACAATGTTTGACGGCTCGGATACATTCGCTCAAACATGACATCCTTCGAGCATTGGCCCTCTACTAATCGGGAACCCTCCAGGACGTCGTCAAAATACCGCTTCGGCTTGCGATGGTCCTTGCCTTCGGGTGGGCCCTCGGTCGCCACGACGGTGGCCTTCATCTTCGCCTAGTGCATCTTGACACGGGCAAAGGCCATCCGCGCACCCTCTATGCATGCCGAGTGCTTCACAGCTTCAACTTGGGGTAGCGCGTCGGTGAGTCGCTTCACTAGGCCGAAGTAGCTGCTAGGAATGGGTTCGATTAGCTATAACTGGGCTATGATGTCATTCATGGCCAATCGGGACATCCTATGTAGCTCCGCCCATTGCATCATCTGGTTGTTCAATAACGCCGGACGCTCCGGCGCTAGGAACTGTGACCAGAAGAGCTTCTTCGTCGTGTGCCCTTCCTGGGCCCGGAAGAATTGCGCGGCGTTGGTAGCACTCTTCGGTAGATCCGCAAATGCATCTGGAGAACTCCATAGCTGAGTGAGCAAAGCATATATTTGACCGCCAAATATACCCTGCAAAAGAAAGGGCTTACCAGCCACTATCTGTTCGGCCTGCCGGATCTCCTCACGAGCCGCCCGGGACTCGGTCCTCACTTCTTTAACCTCTTGAAGGGCCTTGGCGAGATCGGCCGCTTGGGCCTTATTCTTATCCTCCAAGGCCTTGCACTTGCCGGCGGCGTCCTTGAGCTCTTGCTCCACCTCGGCCACCCTCTCCTCGTACTGGCGGCGGGTGACCTGTTCGGTCTTTAAATCCGCAACCCCTTTGTCAGCGGCTGCTTTGCTCACCCTTGCCTGCTCCTTGGCTTGGGAAAGGGCACCCTTAAGGGTCTCGACCTCGCCCGCGCTTCCTACAAACATGATTATGACAGCGCATGAGCTTAAACTCCGCATTTGTATATCACTTCAGGCATGTAAGAAGGTCTTTTAACATACCTTGTGCCTCATCGAACCGCTTGTTAATGCGGCCGATATCATCATTGGCTAGCTTCAGCTTCCGCCTGAGTTCGGAAACCTCAACGGCGTGGGCGGTCGCCGCCAATAGGGAAGCCTGTTTATCCAATAGACAAGTATGTCATCTCCTGCGATTATTTGATCCTTTGTTCGACCTTTTTTCAAAACCGCACAGAGTCTCAGAGGCTACTACCTACATACAGGCATATTTCCTTCATATGAAAAGCGCTAAGAATATTACATCGCATACCTCGAAGCCTATTAGCAGGCTAGTGAAGTCTTCGTTCAGCCCACTCTTGACGGACCGAATCTTCCCAACCACCACACCCATCAGGGTGCGGTGCTCCTCCATGATGGAAGCACGTCGTAGTGCCTCCACTAGAGTGTTCGGCGCCTCTGGATTAGTAGAGGTCGGCGCCGGAGTTGGCGCTCCCCCCTCCTTTGGAGGGGCTTGCTCGCTCGATTCTGGAGCCACATGGGTCTCTGAAATAGTGTTCGGCTGGGGGCCGGACTGGTCAGGCCCCCCGTCGTCAGTCTCCATGGGGGTTGCACCCCCCATGTTCTCGGCAGCCGAGGAATTACCCTCTGGCGCCATCTTGGCGGCCTCCCGCACCTCTCCGTGGCCCGGAGAGGCCCTTCGGGACAACACCTCGGTGTCATCCATGGTTGTTGGCAGAGAGGTTCGCGAAGGCGTCTCGCTCTCCACCATCTCCGGTGCCAGCGAGTTCCCCTCTGATACGTCCATTTTGCATCATGTTTTCTTACTATTATTTATAATGTTTTTATCCATAATAATGCTTCTTGGAGTAATTCTAATGCCTTTTCTCTCACAATTTTCAAGGTAAACACCAAAAGGGAGAATTCCGGCAGTTGGAAATCTGGACCTGGAAAAGCTACGTCAGGCCACCTATTCCGCACAACTCCAAACAAGCTGGAACTTCACTGAGATTTTTTATGGATTATTTAAGAATTATTGGAGCAAATAACTACCCGGAGGGGCCCACAGTGGGCACAACCCACTGGGCGCGCCAGGAGACCAGCGCGCCTCGGGTGGGTTGTGCCCTCCTCGGCCCACCTCCGGTGCCCATCTTCTGGTATATAAGTCATTTTGACCTAGAAAAAAAATAAGGAGAAGGCTTTCGGGATGGAGCGCCGCCGTCTCGAGGCGGAACTTGGGCAGGAGCACTTTTGCCCTCCAGCGGAGCGATTCCGCCGGGGTGATACGTCTCCAACGTATCTATAATTTTGATTGTTCCATGCTGTTTTATTATCAATCTTGAAGTTTTATAGTCATTTTGTAGTCATTTTATATCATTTTTCGTACTAACCTATTCATAGTGCCAAGTGCCAGTTGCTGTTTTTTCCATGTTTTTTACATCGCAGTAAATCAATATCAGAAGGAGTCCAAATGCAACGAAACTTCACGATGATTTTTTATGGACCAAAAGGAAGAAGTTGGGCCCTGGTTGCACCTGGGGGGGGGGGGGGGCGAGGAGGGACAACCCACCAGGGCGCGCCAGGAGGCCCAGGTGCGCCCTGGTGGGTTGTGCCCACCTCGGGTGCCCCCTGACCGCCTCTTTGCTCTATAAATACCCCAAAAATCCAAAACCCTAGGGGAGTCGACGAAACATCCATCCAGCTGCCGCAGAGTCCAGAACCACCAGATCCAATCTAGACACCATCTCGGATGGGGTTCACCACCTCCATTGGTGCCTCTCCGATGATGCGTGAGTAGTTCTTTGTAGACATTCGGGTCCGTAGTTAGTAGCTAGATGGCTTCCTCTCTCTCTTGAATTCTCAATACAATGGTCTCTTGGAGATCCGGATGATGTAACTCTTTTGCGGTGTGTTTGTTGGGACCTGATGAACTTCGAGTTTATGATCAATTATATCTTTTTATATCCATGAAAGTTATTTGAGTTTCTTTGATCTCTTATATGCATGATCTCTTATAGCCTCGTATTTCTTCTCCGATACTCGGGTTTTGTTTGGCCAACTTGATATATTTATCTTGCAATGGGAAGAGGTGCCCGGTAGTGGGTTCGATCTTCTGATGCTTGATCCCAAAGGATGTAAAGGGAAACGACACGTATGTATCATTGCTACTAAGGATAAAAAGATGGGATCTATATCTACACAATAGATAAACGGATCTTTTCTACATCATGTCATCGTTCTTATTGCATTACTCCGTTTTTCCATGAACTTAATACACTAGATAAATGTTGGATAGTGGTTGATGTGTCACTACAAAAAAATACACTTCCGTGATGATATGTGTTTGTCATAGTAGGTCACGTTTCCTGTCATGCATGTACATCCATGGCGATTTTATGACAGAATCAAGATAGTCATACATGTGCTGTCGTAGAAGTGTTCCATGACATTACCAAAATTATCATCATGGAAGTGTCCATTTCCATGACGATAAATGGCGCGTCATGGAAGAGCTTTCGTCAAGGGTGACCGACACGTGGCATCCACCGTAACGGGTCGCCGTTAAGCTATCGGGTCTGGTTTTGGATCCGATAACCCATTAACAGCCCGGACCAATGGGGATTTTCCACGTGTAAAATTCTCATTGGCCGGAGGAAACACGTGGTTGCTCATCGCTGGGACAGATGTCATCCACTCAATGGACAAGAGGCGCCTATGATACGCCGACATGTGGCATGGCCTGACAGAGGCCCATTCTGGTGAAAAGGCCGGCCCGTTTGACTCGGCCAAAGATAATGGGCTGGCCCATGGAAAGCCTATTAATGGCCTGTTCGTATATAGCCCATTTACGGCCCGCTAACTCATGGCCCGTTACGGCCTATCGGAATTAAACCCAATAACTTCATTTTGGCCGTCCAATATGATTCCAGCCTGTTGTAACTTCCGGTCCATGTATGGCCCATGATGTCTGTCGGCCCATATGAGGCCATTTGTAACTCTTGGCCCATTAAAGGACCGTGGTGAAACTGGCCCATAATGAACAGTGCACCGCTTGATACCCATTAACGGCCCTTAATTCCATTGGGCCGTTTCCAACCCGTGTTAACTTTCGGCCTTCTATGGGCCCATTTATTCTTGGGCTCATTTCCAGAATTTGATTACTTACGGTCCGTTACTGGCCTGTTCAACTTGTGGGCCAAATTCAGCCTGTGCTTACAGTCGGCCTGCTTGTGGCCCGTTAACATGTTGGGCTGTTTTTGTAGCGTCATCAATTACGGCCTATTAACGGCCCGTTATGGTCGGGCCATAAAACAGATGATTTCCACTCTAGCACATTTACAACCCATTTTGCGGTCCGTCATTGGTCCATGAATAGTACGGACCATGTTTGGCGAAACGACTATACGGCCTGTAGAAGGCCATAGATGAGACGACCCATAGAAGGCCCATAGATGAGACGGCCCGTAGAAGGCCCATGGATCCTACGGCCCATAGAAGGCCCATGGATCCTATGGCCCGTGGAAGGCCCATGGATCCTACGGCGCGTGGAAGGCCCATGGTCACTATGCAGGTAGCAGGACCATGGTCACAACAGTCCGTGTGTTGCCATGGTTATTGTGGCCTAGTTTATTGTGACGCGGAAAAAGAACTACAGTGACTACAAGCAAACAACTCAACAAGACAATAAGGAAATAAATAATTAAGGAACTAACGCTAGGCTATTACGGCTATTACACATATTGCATCCACTGGGCATCAAAGTTCGCCACTAGTGCAAATATAGGGAACAAAGGAGCATATTACATACACTGGCCGTCTAAATTGGCCACCAGTACAAATAAACGCGGCAGCAAAACAAGTCCATAACTGAAACAACTTCAGAAGAGCTCAAGAAACGTTATCCTGGATATCCACCATGCTGGCAATAAGCTTAGCAATCTTATTAGCTTTGTCCTGTTTGGCGCTAAAATCCTCCAACGCTTGTTGTTGCACCAGAAAGTATGCATCTGAATGCTCTAGGGACTTCCGTAGTCCTTCCGCTTCTTGTCGCAGAACAGCTGATCGATGTCTTTCAGCTTGTAGTTGAGACTCAAGAAACCAAACTGATTCAGACAGTGAGTTTGTATAGCTTGTGCAAGCGGTAGTGGCCAGTAATTCGAATACGAAACGAAGACCGGACTTTGGGGTTGTCTCACTGTCTTCAAGATAGTCTTTCTTAGCTGTTTTATCAGCTTTGTTGGAGACCAACAAGGATGTCTCACCATCCTGAACCTTATCTGCATTACTCCCTTTACCATTGCTTAATAAGGCAGTCTTCCCCAATATTCCGTCAGCATTCTAAAAGAAGAAACAAGCAGACACATAACATGTTTAGCATGTACTAGTATATGAAACTCATTTCGGTGAACTAGTTCATTAGTAAGGTGGACAAGATTAAACTACCAAGTCTTCTACTGCCAAGTAGTACATAATAAAAGCATCAAACAAACATATATCTATGTCCTATGGTCACTTCATTGTCTTGCCAAATCAAAATAAAGACATGTTCCAAATCATATCAGTTCAAGACAAAGCAGCAGTGAAAGAATACAAAGCGTGGGAAACTACACGGCGCAACAAGATTTCAGATGGGTACGACGGGTCTACATGTACCACAACACTATTGGCTCTGTTGTGATGCTAGTAATATGCATGATATGAGAAGTCAACTGTATACACAGTTGAAATTGAAATAAACAGAGCTATTGATAAGAGCAAACCTGTTAAAGAAACATGCGTGAACATACCTGCTGTGCCATTGGAGTTTTGATTGGATCCTTCAATTCAAAAATAAGTTTGTACGAGTAAATACAGTGATACAAGAGCAAAGCATTATGCATGATAGCAATGGAATATTAAATTAGAATAGTTGTTCTTCAGGTTTAAGCACTTGTTCTACATGAACAGAGTACAGTAAAATGCAAGAATATAGTACTTAAAAATAGAAAATGAGCTCATAGAACTTACCACATTCTTGGTTCGGGACCAGTACAGAACAAGGTGTTCCCAATCATCGTCCAGTAAATATGTCTCAGGAGAACATAAGGTAATTTGATGAGTTTCTTTGCCAGTGAAGTACGTTTTCTTCAGGTAATTCCGATACTGCCACCAAGCATTCTTGAAGATAGCAGAGGTATTACCACAGGTTACCTCATCCCGAGTTTCCAAATATGTCCTTCTCTATAGAGAAAAATGGGAAAATTTGCTGTATTATAACCACCATGGAGGTAGAATGTATGGGACAAAGCAAAGTAATTGCCATGAATAACATTACTTACACATAACTCCTGGACAAACACCGAATCGGCATTTTCCTTCATCTTCGGTATAATATTTCCAAGATGGGAAGATACGCACATATGATTTAACAAAATCAAATGCGATAGATGCTAAACTACGACTGGCTGGTTGTGCTTCCTCCACAGGAATAATCGTACTAACTGGTGGAGTTGGGGTTCGCCATGGTAGTACTGGCCCTTTGGGCACTGGAGCTTCCTTCCTAACTGCTCTTGTTTGGGAGCTCTGTGGTGGAGATGGTGCTGTGTCAACAGGAACTGGGTTACTGTCTGCTGGGGTTGGTGTTAGATTGGGTGAAGCTAGTTCTCTGTCCATCGCAGTAGGGGTAAAATCTGCGAGAGTCTGGGTTATGTGTGGTAGGGCTGGTTCTCGTGCATGTACAACCGGGGTGCTATCTCCACCAAGAGGTAGCACTGTTTTATTTGAAGACCGTGTTTTACTCCGCTAGATCTTGGCATCGCCGCTCCAATTCAAATGGCTGATAAACATGAAACATAGTTGAATGTATAGACATTGTATGAGAGAGAGATGCAATAGATAGTGTGGAAAAAGAGGGCATGAAATAGTTGACATGTATATTGTTTAACTAAAACGGATAGCATGACATAATTTCACATATATGATGTCTATCTAAACTGGATAGCATAGCATAACATAATTCAAAGAAATGATGAATAACTAAATAGGATCGCATGACATAATTCACATACATGTTATCTAAGTAATCAGGATCGCATGATTTAATTCACATATGTGATTTATATGCTAAACAGAGGGCATTCACATATATGATGTCTAAACTATGCAATGCAAGACACCATACGCATGATATGAGCAGTATAACTGTGCCAAGTTAGAGCATACACCTCGGTGGGGGAATAGGACTGGCCATCTATCTTCGAATCCATCTCTGAGGAGCTATTGGGACCCAACAAGAGATCTGCTTCGACATGTAGCACTGTCTGCTCTGAAGGCCTTGTTTTCACTCCATATTTTTCCATCTCCCACCCAAATGGCTGATTCACAGGAAGAGTAGTTTAATGTACAAACATTGTCGACAAATGGAAATGTAATGAAGAAAAGGATGGGCAAGATATCATTCAAATATATGATGCCTTGTTAAATAGGACGGCATTGCACATTTCACATACATTATGGCTGGCTAAAAGACATGAGACTGCATAATTCCCATATATGATATAGAAACTAAACAGGTGGCATTACAGAACATGTCTTAACTAAGCATATGACATATATGATGTCAAAAGTAGGCACTACAAGGCAACATATGCATGATATGACTAACATCATCATGCCAAGGTAGAGCAAACACCTTGGGGGGGGGGGAATAGGAGTGGTCAGCTGCGTCTGATTCCGCCTCAGAACAGATATCTTCCTCTGGATTACAATCTGGAGAGGGGGGGGGGGAGGGTTTGCCCTTGAACCCACCATGGGGTGATGTCTGCATGACATTGTATTCCCACACAAAACTCTTCTCTTTATCTCTACATGTTCAACATGAATGTGTACAATATCTGACATGCATACGAAAAAATATGGTGAGATTATGTAAGGAGAGCATGCAGAAATCTAGAGTGATGGTAACAACCAGTGGATGGATCCAAAACTAATGATAGCAGGCTGATGATTGCTTTAATTTTATAAAAAGACAGATGATGATTGCTTTACTATTTGTTTCCCACCCAAGATGAACAACATAGGCATACCCTAGGTGAACCAGATATTAGACAAAGATACTATTTATTCCTGCCTCGATATGTGCCCCACAACTAATTTAGAACTCAAGTTTGAACATTAATTTGGACCTGACTTGGAGTCTAAGAGGTGAACAGGACGATAAAGTAGCAGGTAATTTTAAGCAATGCATAACATAAGCAGAAACAAAAGAGTGCGACCTCTCTTGTGGACCCGTGTACTCCTCAGGTTCATCTGCTGAGTCGATGATGGTGATGCCGTTGCGGTGGGTGCCGGTGGCAGGGAAGGAGATCTGAGGCGGCGAAAGACGGTCAGGAGTCGTGATGTCTGGTTCGGTGGATTCTTCTATCGATGGAGCAGCTCAGGTGAGGTGGACGACGTCGCGGCAGGAGCAGGACAAACCACACAAAGTTTCCTTCGACACCTACCTGTAACTGAAGTAATTCTATAAGGGCTCATTTGGCTTGCATGATTCTAAAAACGCAGGGATAGGAAAAAACACCGGAATGGGATAGGAATGCACATGGTAAACAGAGCATTTGTAAACACAGGATTTCTGTCAACTTGCTTGTTTGGTTCACATGAATCGGAAGAGCAGAGGAATGCAAAGAAACATGGCCAAAATAAAGTGAAACCATATGAAAGCGTGTACAGTTAGAATGTTATTCTTCCACTAATGCACTTGGTCTTGTTTTCATGCATAGGATTTTGAAAAGTAGGTCCAGGTGGATGTTTTGCTCCATTCCTTCCAACAAAATGCATGAATAATTGAATAGTAGAGTACCATAGGAAAATTTCCTATTGCTATGTTTTTCCGTTGAACCAAAATAGCCCTAATGGATGGACATGACTGTAGAGTAAATAAGTGATGCGACAAGTGTACAACCTCTTTGCCGTAGCCGTGTCGACCTCACAATCATTGGGTTGGTCGCTGGAATTTGAGGCAGAGGTGGCTGTCGGAGGTGTGGAGGAAGATCTGAGGAATCTGTAGACGGCGTCCAGGGCACTGCTCTGTTGTGATGGATCGTTCCATCGTTGGAGCAGCTCCGGTGAGCCATAAGACGTCAAGGCTGAAGCAGCACAAGATAGACATCGTTAATCTCAAGTGGGATTCTAATAGCATCTCCAATAGATGATGTAAAATGCATTACCAAAAAGTGATAGATGTGAAATTTACATCACCAAAAACCACCTGACTACAACAGATGAGGTAAAAACTGTTGACTCTGAACTTAACTATCGATATTGAAATTTACTGTGGAATCTTAATGTTACTGTCGAAACCGAATACAATGGTAGCAGAGAGGCACTTCACATGGGATAGTTTAGGGAGGGCCTGTAGTTCATCTTCAACCTGCACCCCCGTGAGCCGCCAGCCACCACCGGCCGAACCTCGCGCCGCCTCGCCACCTCACCGCCCCGAAACAAGTCTCCACCGCCGGTCCGCCGCAGCCTCGCCGCCCCGAAACAACTCCCCACCGCCTCCTCGCCGCCCCAAAACACCTCCCCCCCGCCTCCTCGCCGCCCCGAAACAACTCCCCCCCGCCGGTCCGCCGCCGCCCCGGCCAGCCCTCTAGCCCCCCCCCCCCCCCACGCCAAGCTTTTTCTCCAGCGATCCCCACGCCACCGCCCCACCACCGCGCCCCCACCATCAGCGAGCACCGCCCCCACCCAGAACCCTAAGATAGATAGTGGGGTACCTCTCCGGTGAGCCCCCCTCCCCGCTGTGGGTGGTTCTTCCTTAACTCCGGCGAGCCCCCCACCCCCTAAAAATCGACTGACCCAAAAGTCGATTCAGTCGACTGAAGTGTAGCTAAATCAAAGCAGAGCAACATCACAAGCGAGGGGGAAACCAGCAGCAGCGCGAGCGAGCGAGCGAGAGCCGAAGCAGCAGCAGATCCGGCTGGTATGGACGCCACCGCCGAAGGGGCCTCGCAGTGGTGGAGAGCCACCGTGGAGATGTCGCCCGCGGCGCCGGCTTCGAGGTAGCCGCTCCGTGGGGGTGCAGGATGGAGCACCGTCGGCGCTGGGAGGTCGAGTTAAGGAGAAGGTGTGATGCGATGAGTGTACAACATCTTTGGTGGCGCCGAGTAGGCCTCGGCTTTGTCCGAGGAGTCGGTGAGGATGCTGCGGTTCCGGTGGAGCAGGTTAAGGCGGCGCTGTGGGGATGGAGCAGCTTCGATAGACGAGGCGATCGTCGGAGCAGCTCCTTGGAGGTGGAGGACGGGGCGGCTGAACCGGCGGGATGGCGAGATGGATGACGTATCCTCATCCGGGGAGGTGGACAAGGGACGTCGAGCTGTTGCGGTGGACGACGTCGTCGTGGAAGAGGCTCCGGCTAGGCAGCGGTGAGGTGGCGGACGGAGGAGGGTGGGGTTTCACGGCTGGAGCGGGGAGGTTATGGCGGCCTGGGATTTCGAATGGCGAAAAGGAGGCGATGGGAGGGGGAACCATGACTTAGAGACACGCTTGTCCGAAATGTAGGGTGTGTTACAAAAGTACCCCCACCGGTTTGAACTAGCAGCCCTTTCTGCTCCGGGTTAGAAGGGGGATTTCGCGTGTCGGGGTTTGGCAGGGAGTTTTCACGCGCGTTGTACTTTCGGGATAGCAAGGCGCGGGTTGTGAAGGCGCCAGTTTTGGGAGCACGATATCTAAATTTTCGGGATATAACAAGGCGCTGGTTGAATTTTAGGGACAAGCCTAACGGTAATATTTTACTTATACATACCAAATCAATTCACACTTCTCTCAACGAAAAAAATAAAACTATTCACACCACACAAAGAGAGAGTCTTGTCCCGTTTTACTATAAAAATGCTATTCAAAGCTACTCCCTCCTTCCATCTATATAGGGCCTAATGCATTTTTCGAGGCTAACTTTGACCAAATATAGAGCAATAATATATGACATGCAACTTACACAAAGCGCATCGTTAAATTTGTGTGCGAAAGGAGCTTTCAATGATATAATTTTCACATTGTGCATGTCATGTACTATTAATCTTTTCAGTAGTCAAAGGCGGTCTTAAAAAACGCATTAGGCCCTATATAGATGTAAGGAGGGAGTATGAATCCATGTTATGTCCAATTAAATTTTTTCGTTGGCTGTGTAATGCATGTAACCTACTCATACCAACATTTTAGTGCATTCCAATTGTCTATACTACCACTGCAATTCGAACTGAATTTGAATTCATCTCTCTATTTCAATAAGAATCTACAATCATGATTGTTGCCAACATCAACCATCATTCGTGTATTACCTTGACAACACACCACATGATTACTATAGAGATAGATATGAACTATGTGTACTATATGAACTCGAATTCAATTTTTTGAATACACTTGATGTTGATTCCAAATAATAGTACATTTGATGTACTAACTAGATATACATAATCTAAACCATGTTCCATACATTACACCGTGTTTATCACACAAAGTATAGTGCCCCGCCCCCTACATTATGACAAGTATTTAGCCCTGAGCTGCAAACGCCACACATTAGCCCAAATTATAATCAATGTTCTACATTATGATATCTTCTTCAAGTATCTGTATCCACTTTTTTATAATGAATTATGATATCTGTTCGTCTTTAACACCTTCACGATCCTCTTCTCTTTGTAGCTAGCTAGCGCTAATTTTCTATTGTGCATGCACACGCCCGCCCCCTCTCACCCTCCCTTAGCGTCCCCTCCATCGGCACATTCGTTATTTCTCTTTAGGTCATTCACCCGCGGTGTGTATAGGCCCCCCGGCTCCTTCTTTTCGGCACACACCAGTCGATATTACTCCCTAGCCAAGTGTGCCTACCACAAACACATACTTCCCCTCTTTTCTTCTCACCATCCATGCCCCCCTATGTCCAATACGGTTCCACGCAGTTGCACACTCCCGCCCCTCTTTTCATCGATCTCATACTCGTACACTCCTCCCCTCGACATGGTAGGCCTCTTGCACCACCTCCTAGCCGCACCCCTCTCCCCCCGTCTGTCTCTCCGGACCTTATTTGCTTCAAACACATGCATGCATGTATACGTACTGATCTCCCTACATATAGCCAGGTCGACTATAATTCGTTTTCCCCATGCACCGATAGACTTACCTCACTAGTTATGTCTCTCCCTTTCTTGGACACACGACGGTTGATCTTCCAATGTAGTTACGTATGCTTACCACAACCATATCGTTTCCCCTCATCATCCTTGCATACCTCCCGCCCCGTCTCTCACATGCACGTGCATTGACAGACACACATTCCCGGCTCTCTCTTATTGATATTGCACTCGTACCCTCCGTTTGTCTAGCAGGCCTCTCCCACCATTTGTGAGACGCCAATCCACCACCAACCCTCCGACACTCTACCTTTGTCTTTCTCCCAACCTTATTCCTCTGCTACACATATCAATGGATGCCGATCGATCTCCCTCTATACATAGCTAGGTCTCTCTCCTTCTCCACAAATATAATAGTCGATCTACCTCTCTATAGTTAGGTATCTGCCCCAAACCCCCCCCCCCCCCCACACACACCGATAGTCGAACGTTGTAGGTAGTATCCATGCCACAGAGAAAAACTGCACCTCTGCCCTCTCAAATTCCAGTAGGCCAGCCGCCCTGTATCTTTGACGTGGGCAAACAAAAATTCGATGGCACTCTTTGTCGATCGCGCAGCCACACACTTCATCCCTGTTTTTGATTCTATCGATATCTCACGCCGATGATCCCTCCAGTCTCTTCTCGTGGATCGCTCCCTCTATATATGATATATCCATGACTCTGTTTCACACTCATTGCATATGTTACATTTTTTCTTTGAGATATCATCGACACATTGCCTCTGTTTCGCACAAACCATCTCTCTCACACCCCACCCACGTATGTACCTGCACCTAAAGAAGAGGTGCACGCAGGACGCACGTACTCACCTGCCTTTGTGTCACTGACATGTGGGCAACACTACTAGGGAAAACCTTATACACAGAAATTTAGCAACAGCGCGGGTCAAAAAAGGGCGCTAGTGCTAGATAGCAGTAGCGGTTGAAAAAAAAACCGCGCTGCAGATACAATTGTAGCAGTAGCGCGTGTGGCCATAAAAGCGCTACTACTAATATTCCCATTGGTGAAACGATAGGCTACACATAGCAGTAGCGGGCTTGGAGGAAGCGCGCTACCGCTAGGGCATGATTAGCAGCGTGTTTCCCAAGAAGAGCGCTACTGCTAATGGAAATAAAATAAAATGAAAACAAATAGAAAAGTAAATGAAAATGAAAGAAACAGAAAAAGGAGAAAGAAAATAAAATAAAATGTAAAGCAAAATAAATGAAAAGCGAAAAAACAGAGAAAGGCATAGTATGGCGTGTGTTAAGAGAGGCGCTATAGCTAACGTAGCTGCAGCGCGTTTCCTAGACCCCCGCTATAGAAACAGAAAAGGAAATAAAAAAAGGACAAATGTCGCAGGAAGACGTCCGAACATGGGTAGCCGCTTAGCGTCTCGACCTGAAGCCTTTCACTAGGCTCGGGGACTATCTCCCTGACATGGATGGATGGAACGACATGTTGGAGTGATTGTCGATATATGACAATGTGTCCGTTTAGTCCATACTTTCTGTATGACAAAACTTTGAGTTATGCACGGTGAAACTTTATTTGTGATGTAATTAAACCGTCCTCCTCCTCGACTAGCGAAAATCACTCTAGTAAGGGCATTTTGGGGCACGATGAACTTTGTTATTTATGCTTATGATATGTTGTTTCTATTTTTGCCAAGTCTGTCTCTTTACATTTGCTCAACTATATATATATGTTGCATATCATCGAATCATGTGACGATGCAGGTGCATAGATCATCGATGGTGAATAAGTGCTACGCCAGGAGTATATATCGACAAATGGCCGGAGTGTCGAGGCCCAGTGTACGGTTTCCGAAGCGGCAGACGATGGTTAGTTTAGGTTCACGCTAATGCGAGAGAGGGATACGAACTCATGTACTCAAAGTGATAGCTCTTCTCGCATATATCATTGTTTAGATGGATGACGATGTATTTGCAAGTAATCGAGACTTGTATCGCTATTTTCAAGATGATGACGAGAGACCACTTTGTGTTGGATGATGATTATGATGAGACTATTTGTATGTATATGCTATGATTACATTTGTGGTCTTGCATGCATTTGTATGTGTATCATGATGACATTTGTATGTGCTAAAGATTCTTCTATAAAGCCTGTTCAAATACAAAACAAATATGCCAAAAAAAAACAAAAAACTACTAAAATTAGTAGTAGTGAGTGTATGAAAGTTAGCAGCAGCGCGCGATAGCGATAGCAGCGTCCGGCCCGAGGCGCTAGAGCTATTA
Source organism: Aegilops bicornis (assembly GCA_021605145.1). Lineage (NCBI taxonomy): Eukaryota > Viridiplantae > Streptophyta > Magnoliopsida > Poales > Poaceae > Aegilops > Aegilops bicornis. The sequence goes on from CM038672.1 coordinate 580,682,573, forward strand.
GCGATGCGAGCTTCCACTAAGCGCTGTTGCTACACTTGTGTAGCAAGATGGCTGGTGAGCACGCGCTTCGCTATGTGTTACTATGGCGCCTTATTAGTAGCGCCTCTCCCCGCGCTACTGATACACCTAAAACCCGCGCTGCTGCTAGCCTTTTCCCTAGTAGTGCAGACACCTGTTGGGCCCACATGTCATGGACACAAAGGCAGGTGCCTTATGGCACCGAAGCATAGTCCATTCCTCAATGGCACGCAGTACAGAATATAAAACGATTGCCGTGGGGAAAATGGAAAAATCCTCTCCACTATATACAGCAGAGCCTGCCTGCTGGGGTTTGTCTCTCGTCACACCATCTCACACAAGGCGGCGGTGGCCTCTCTCTCTCACCGTTGGTCAGTGATTCGGCCGCATCCCGTCCGCCGGCGGAAAGGGAGGATGTGCATCGTTTCTCCGTTCAACGGAGTTGAGGTAGCATGTCTCGATCTGCGGTACCCGTCGTTCTCTCTGACCAAGCTCTGGCGCGGTAGGCCCTTCGCCACTTGCTCGCTGCCGCAGTATGGGCAGATCCCGGCCACTGGCGCCCTCCTAGTAACATCCCGATGGCCCTCAGATACAGCTTCGTCCGGCCTTGCTCCACTTCCCATCTTCCCACGTTGCTGCATGTGGATCTTCTTTAGTTGTTTGCTTAAATCGTATCTCGGCCGACGTACTTTCCATCTTGCAATCTCGTCCTCAAACCATTTTTGATAAACCACCATCATGCTATCTTTCCCTTATTACATGGACTATGCTTCTTTTTTGTCGGCGTATGTGTCTTCAACTCGTGTTATTGGCCAGTAATTGTTTCCTTTCTACCTCTTTTTTGCAAATAGGGCTATCCATTTCACCTCGTTGCTATTGCGACCATTTGGTGAACTGCACAAATCGCTTTTTTTTTCTTAGGAGAGTTTTGTGCAGTTCCGCCGAAATGTCACACGGGCAATGTTTTTACATTTCCGTGGGGCTGCAGAAAGGGAGAGTGGTTTTGCTATCCTCCTCATCCAACTCCGTGCCTAATCTTCTCCAACAAGTAGTTAGTCCTAAAGAGAGATGGCAGAGGTGATCGGCTTCTATTTGTGTGTGTGTTATGTTTCATCATCTAGTTCCACTATTATTGTAATCACACTGACTGGATATCTTTGCAAACAGGGATGGTCAGCTCGATTTTAGTGGAGCTGCACAAAATGATCAGATTGTGGTGTCCTCCGTACACCTCTTTTTTGGCTACAGAGTTGGGTGAAACTAGCTGCCAAGCAATGGACACTGTGCCCAGGAAATGGAGCCATGCCTACGAACATCATCGATCAATTATACATTTTCTTTATTTGTACACCTTCTCACAACTTTGTCTTCAGTTGTGATGTGGATATTGGCGCTGATCTGCGAACCATTGAGATGCATTAGCAGCCATGGTAGTTTCATTTGCATTTGATGAAATGTTGTAACGAGATAATCTTGAGGCAAGAGGACACATGAATCCTAAGTTGAATCCTTTTTTTCCTGCAGGAACCAAAGTTGAAAGCTTCATATCGTCACAGTACAATTTCATTAAAATTATGCATGCATATAAACAAATCCTGAAGGATTGATAGCAATGCTAGAGACAATTCAACTTTGTTTCGCCGACATGTGGGACATCCTTCATCCGGCTCCACCTGCCGTGCAGCAATATTGAGTGCACAACTGCAGGGAAGGATGCTCCTCGGTTGTTGCATCGCATTAGTAATGACTAGTGAGCAGTCAAATCACAGAGCCCCACCTTCGCCACAGTAAGTTGCTCGGATGAAGCAACCATCATTTCTCTGTTCCTTGAATCCTCTGGTACTCCCATGTTCCCAGAGTAATAAGTTGCTCGGGCGAAGCAACCATCACTTCACCTTTCCCACAGTAAGTACTAGTACCTCCTAATTGGGGATATTCTCATTGGGCCCACTGAAAAATCACTTTTCTCTCCATCAAGTACATTTTGTCAATCTAACCCTGTCACCGAAACACCTCTTTGGCTACAGTTAGTTCAGGGTTAGTCATGAGTTAGTCTAACCTCTAGCTAAGTTAGAGTATCCAAAAAGGAGCAGTATAGGACATGCAAGTTGCTCAAAGCATACTGATCAAATTAAATGACGTGAAAGGATCTTTTGTTTTTGGAAGCGAAGCGTGAAAGGATCTTCGAATGATATAATTTTAAAATTATATAAAATCTTATCAATAGTCAAAGGCATCCTCGAAGAATACATTAGGCCCTACTCTTATAAAGGAGCAGTATATAAAATCTTATCAATAGTCAAAACCAAGTGTTACTACTACACCAAACAAGTTCAAAACGAGAAACTGGACCCACTCATGGCTCGACACGCCTGTCTCGTTTGGTCCGTCGGTCAAAGAGCTTCCTCTTCTTGGCATAACAACAGAGTACAGTAATTTTTTTAGAATTCTCTTGGCATGTCGCTAACATGTGATGAGTTAACCGGCCTCAATAGATGGCAAAAACGCCAGCCCACCCGCACTTTGAGGCAGACGAGGAACGAGAAGCAATACATGCTGCTGGATTACTAGAGCTAGGTGTCGCACGGAGGCTAAGAAATATGGTGATAGCGTGGGTTAGGCATGTAGTATGATGATGTAACTACACTGGGTTGCCGTGTTTCGTACTCTTCCAGTCTACTGTGGAGATGATTGGTTGATTTTATATTGCTGAATAATATAAAATATTATAAGTGCAGACGCTCCACCACGAGGTTCCTTGCTCCTTCTCGGTTGTCAGGAATCTATGTTATTCCACTCTTTTTCTCCGTGAGCTTTGTTCATCCTTTTTCCAACATGCGGCAACTCGCAGAACAACGAGAAGCTTGCTTACTACGCCTTCTCCCTCGCCAATGCATGCGCGGTGGCTCGCAACATTTATTCTATTTGTCTAGGAATCTGCATATAGCTAGGCTCTTGCATGAGAGCCCACTCCCCTTATAGACTACCCACAGTGGGAGTAACATAGATTGTAACATCACACATCTCAAGGCAAAACCGATGATGTGGCGAGTAATTAATGAGAAAATAGAAGCATGTGGTAACATAGCTAGTTACTGTAACATCACACATACCAAGATGAGTCGAGTCTATAACCTAATAAATGAAGTGTTCCATGACACCACACATACTCCCCACTATAGAGGTAGTGCTCTAAGTTACTGTACCCATTGTGGCTAGTCTTACTTTTTCATCACTCTCTCCTCCACACAGGCAAAAAAATGCCGTGTAAGCGGGCTATAAACCCACTATTATACTTGCGGGAGAGAGATATGTGAAAAAGTAAGGGAAGTGGGCTCTCATGCAAGAGCCTAGCTATATACGCATTCCTAGGTAAATGCAATAAATGTGAAGAAAGAGATAGAGAGAAGATGGAAAAAGTACTAATAGCCAACCTTATAGCCCACACTATTGCATGAGTGCATATAAATGATGGCTGTAGATGACATGGCGGTTGCTTGTAGCCATCAGTTGGCTATATTATTAACCATGCTGGGTAGTAACATAAATGTAGTCATAGTGGGGAAGTAATTTAGACTAGTACTCCCTCCTTTCTGGTTTATAAGGCTCAAATCTGAAATCTCATCAACCAAGGCACTTGGTGAGTGGAGGAATGTATCTCTTACTTTACAAAGCTACCCAAATTAAAACGATGCATTCATTTGGATTAATTGCAGTGCATGTATGCTTGCCCACTAGATGAGTAGGAAAGTTACATGCATCGGTGAGTTCCTTTTAATTATTGCATGCAAATATTTAATGCGCCTTGGAATCTCAATAGAAGATGGAGTTGAGCCCTTTAAATCGGAAAAACAAAAAAGTTGAGACAAGCTCTATAAACCGGAAAGGAGGGAGTAACATATGCATGTTACTAGTTTGTGTTACTATCATCATAGTGGGTAGTAACGTAAATGTAGTGTCATGTAAGCCTTCATTTATTATGTTGTAGACTCATTTTGCATTGGTGTGTGTTATGTTACGGTAACATATTATGTTACTACAAACACCTCTCTCCTCATTAACTCCATGCCACATAAGCATATATGTCTTGGATGCGTTATGTTCAAAAAACCTTCGATTAACATGTGTTCAAAAAACAAAAAAATGTCAAAAATTACAAAACAAAGACCTCGATATTAACTAGACAGATGGGTCACCCATCCTTCTAGTTAACATCAGTCCACTTCCCATCCGGTCACCCGTCTCATGACTACACCAGCCTCAGCACAGTTAACTCGGGAGTTCTGTTGATGAGCTATCAGTAGGGAAGTTGGTCCTTGCTGATATAGGATGCCTCTTCATATCCTTTATGGTGCACCCGGATGACCGCATGTTGTCGCCCAATAGCCAATGCCACGTCCCCTGTGAATGTAGAAGCTCCCCTCGTCTTAGCTGGTTCGCGTGTTTTCCCTTGTTTTAAACCGCCTGCCCACCTATAGAACCGCCTCACGCTGGCCAATTCCTCTCCAAACACTTAGGGAGGCGGTTGAACCGAACAAGTCTAACTTGTATCTAGTGGGTACATTGACGTGGCATCGATTCCTTCGTCCTGGTTTATTGGTCCCCATTGTATATTGTGTCAAATTTTGACTATAGATTGAACTAACAAAATGTTCGTACATGTTACCAAAAAATATATCATTGAAAACTATGTTGAAATACGAATCCAACGATATAATTTTTGTTGACATGCATTAACATTTTGTTAGCTAAATATTTGGTCCAAATTTGGCACGAACTACAAAGGTGACCTATAAACCAGGACAAAGGTAGTATGTGAGAGTGGAAGGTGGGCCCTGTATTGATGAAATAGCACATCTTTGTATCTTAGGTTGTGCACTGTGACCAAGGAGGAGGTGAAAATGAGAGAAGTTAATGTTTATTTGGTAATTAATAGCATTGCAGGCAATGAACTAACCACTGCATGTCGTGTTTGGTAGTCTCAAGTCATTAAAAGCATGCACACCCACATCTCTTATTGGTTGATATGTCAAGAAACAAGAAACGAGGAAGAAGTTAATGCACCGCGCCTAAGTGTTTTGGGATTATTTGGTTTTCGTAAGATGACTTACACACCTAGACGGAGGGAGTATTATACTTGAAGGCTACAAGGTTGGCTATAGATGACGTGGCAATGTCATGTAGGCATCAGCTGGCTATACTATTAACCATGCTCTTATAATACTCCTATATTTAAGAATGGAGGGAGTAGTTGGCATGCATGATACTACCTAGAATACTCCCATTAAAACCAGCCTGGTAAAATTAAAATACCTAATCCAAATGGTCGCCGCCCGGTCTCTTTGTCCTCCTCCAGCATTCGGCAGAAGAAGAATCGAGCAAGACACCGGCTGTATTCACCGGCGTCGCCTCGACGGTGGCCTTCATGGGATACAATCGGCGGCGTCCTCTCGTGTTCTACTTTTCCTCGATGATGGGGGCAGGCGGGGACGTGCTGCCCGTCACCTCGTCGACACCCGTGTAGCCGCATCACCTCGTCGGCATCCGCGGCGGCTTCTTTCTCTACCTGCATTTCACGGCTACGCGCGCGTCGACAGCGGATGCGCAGTCGCAGACACTGGAGGCGATGTACGACGCGACGACATCGAGGGTAGCGACGATGCCCGTGCCGCCGTGTTCCCCCACAAGCCGGCGTGGAGCAAGTCGGCACTCTTCCTTGAGCTGTATTGGAGAGGCCAGCTGTGGAACCACACGCTGGCTTTGTGCGGCAACTGCCTCCGATGGGCTAGGCGAGGTAGGTGGAGAAGCGAGCTGCCGGGCTCAGCGGGCCACCCAGACGGCTTTTATGCCGGAGAACTGCTCGTCCTGCTCGTTGGATGCCGCCGAAAGAGTGGACAAAATGGTGGAAGGAGGAGCTTGGCCGGCGTCCTGCTCCTGAATAGTACACTGCTGCTACCTCACCTGTTTTCTAGAACAATCATATACCCTTTCTAGAAAAAAGAAGCCCATAACTAGCTCCAATGGGCTGTGTTGCCACATGACCACCAGATGGTTTGATCGAGCCCAGTCGAGATGGTTTAGTAGGAGAATGTGGATATTTCTCAAAAAAAAAAGAACACATGGAAACAGTGAAGCAACGTGCAGTTATTTTTAAATGAACGTACAGTTTAATGGAATGAATACTACTTCCCTCTTTTACAATATTTAACTAATATCAACATTTATACGTCACTATAATTTCTTTTTCTTTGAATCTATTAGCACATATATTACTTCTTTTGCCTTTTACCAAAACCACTCTATTATATTAAGACGTGCCTTGCATGTGTATACACACTAGTAAATGTAGGTTTTTGAATGCAGCGAGGAGGCGGGTACAACTGGGAGTGCAGCGGGCGACGCCCTGGGCCGGCGCGCCGCTTCAAATGGCGGACACAGTTGATACGTCTCCAACGTATCTACTTTTCCAAACACTTTTGCCCTTGTTTTGGACTCTAACTTGCATGATTTGAATGGAACTAACCCAGACTGACACTGTTTTCAGCAGAATTGCCATGGTGTTATTTTTGTGCAGAAATAAAAGTTCTCGGAATGACCTAAAAATCCACGGAGACAAGTTTTGGAATTAATAAAAAATACTGACGAAAGAATCAGCATTAGGGGGCCCACACCCTGTCCATGAGGGTGCAGGGCGCGCCCCCTGGGGCGCGCCCTCTACCTCGTGGGCCCCCTAGGACTCCACTGACCTCAACCCTGACTCCATATATTCACTTTTGGGGAGAAAAAATCAGAGAGAAGGATTCATCGCGTTTTACGATACGGAGCCGCTGCCAAGCCTAAATCTTCCTCGGGAGGGCTGATCTGGAGTCCGTTTGGGGCTCCGGAGAGGGAAATCCGTCGCCGTCGTCATCATCAACCATCCTCCAACACCAATTTCATGATGCTCACCGCCGTGCGTGAGTAATCCCATTGTAGGCTTGCTGGACGATGATGGGTTGGATGAGATTTACCAGGTAATTGAGTTAGTTTTGTTAGGGTTTGATACCTAGTGAGGGAGTCCTGGATTAGGGGGTGTCCGGATAGCCGAACTATCACCGTTGGCCGGACTCCTGGACTATGAAGATACAAGGTTGAAGACTTCGTCCCGTGTCCGGATAGGACTTTCCTTGGCGTGAAAGGCAAGCTTGGCTATACGGATATGTAGATCTCCTACCATTGTAACCGACTCTGCGTAACCCTAACCCTATCCGGTGTCTATATAAACCGGAGGGTTTTAGTCCGTAGGACGAAAAACAATCATACCATAGGCTAGCTTATAGGGTTTAGCCTCCTTGATCTCATGGTAGATCTACTCTTGTACTACCCATATCATCAATATTAATCAAGCAGGAGTAGGGTTTTACCTCCATCGAGAGGGCCCGAACCTGGGTAAAAACATCGTGTCCCTTGTCTCCTGGTACCATCCGCCTAGACGCATGATTCGGGACCCCCTACCGAGATCCGCCGGTTTGACACCGACATTGGTGCTTCCATTGGGAGTTCCTCTGTGCCGTCCTTTGTCGGGAAGGATGCCTCATCCCGTCTTTAAAGACGGCACCGTTGCTAAAGGAGCTTTGGCCACGGCCAAACTCTCCGACTAAGCGGTTTTCTTATGACCGCCTTTGTTCGGCCGCTACCGACGATGACTTCTCGAGTCATCGAAAGCAATCTTCATGTTAACTCAGAACTCGCCGAGCAGTTAGATCCGATGGAGCTCTCTTCCTTGAACGAGCTCTTGGATCGCATCGCTGCCCTGGGAGTCGCTACAGACTATGATCAGATCGGGCCTAAAACCGATCTGAGAGAGATCAACTCTCCCCAGGCTACCCACCACGTCGCTGTGGTAGAGGAACAATACGGCGACTCTTCTCCTACCTTACGGACTAGCTATGTCTGGATTCCTGACCCCTCCATGCCGGATTCCCGTGGAGGGGAGGACACCACTCAAGCCCTGAACTTAAAGTCAGGCAACGGGCTAGATTCATTGGACAACCTCCAAGAACCCAAGCTTCCAAGTTCGGAAACATCTTGGCCCCTGAATCTTAGATTGGACGGGGTTCGGAATTTAACTCCACGCGCCCATCCAAACATAAGCGATCTATCCAAAATCCGGCAAGAGCCCGGTGAAACAGTACATCATTACTGGGCCAGATTCCTCGTGGTTATGGACAGGATAAAGGACTGCCGCAAGGAAGACGCAATCTCACTCTTCTGCAATAATTGCACGGACAAGGGTATCCTAAACGCCATAAGTCGTCGTGAAATTACACGCTTCACTGACTTGACGTCCATAGTATGAAAGTACTGCGCGATGGAGAGCGCCTGGAAAACCGAAATCAAATTTTGGGATAATCCGGCCCCGAACACGACCCTAGTCCGAAATAAAAGGGTGCATCATCACCAGGCACACAGGTTACATACCAAAAATCAAAACCCCCAAAGGGCATGGAACCGTCTTGGAGGGATGGCTCAATGGACCACCGCAAAATTCATAGCATAGAGGGCGCCACTCCAACTCATAGCCTTAGAGCATGTTGGATACTACGGCAGGTGGCCAAAAGTGGCGAAGAGCTCTTAGCTCTAGAGCACCAGCCCATCAATACCAGTACGGTATTAACGGTCTTTGAGACTTTCGCATCAAATAATATGCGGAAGCGAACACTCTGCAGCCTTGCCGAAGTCTACAGATAGCAACAATAAATCCATGGAGTGACACGGCTATTACCTTTAATGCCAGTGACGAACCTAAGTTCCGAACAGCCCGAGCACCAGCCGCATTGGTCCTCAGTCCAATAGTGGACAGCTTTCGCCTTACTAAGGTACTCATGGACGGCCGCAGTGGATTAAACCTCATCTACGAGGAAACCCTTCGAAAAATGGAAATAGACTGGAGCCGCATTGAGCGAAGTAGCACAACCTTTAGAGGACTAATCCCGGTCGGGAAGCATCTTTGTCTGGGAAAGATCACACTAGATGTGGTGTTCGGTATGCCGGACAATTATATGTCCGAGGAGGTCACATTCCAAGTGGCCCCGTTCAGCAGCGGATACCACACTCTATTAGGGCGAGAGGCATTCACAATTTTTCAAGCTATACCCCATTACGGGTACATCAAGCTCAAAATGTCCGGACCCAACGGAATTATCACTCTCGCTAGTGACCCGGACATAGCGCTCCGCGCCGAAAATAAAACAGCCGCACTTGCCCTTGAGGCACTATCCGAAGCCCTAGCGGCAGAGGAACTCACTGCGCTGCGCTCCACGGTGGACAGGGATGATGTGATACTCGATAAGAGATCCAAGTCCACCTCTTTTAAACCGGCAGACGAAATAGTCAAATTCCAAGTCCATCCAACGGACCCTACAAAAACGGCCTCCATCGGGGCACAATTAAACCCTGATGTGGACGCCGCATTACGAGAATTCCTACGCGAAAATTGGGACATTTTCACCTGGCACCCTTCAGACATGCCAGGAATCCCACGCCGGCTAGCAGAGCACAGCCTAAATATCCTAAAAGGATTCAAGCCAGTCAAACAAGCTCTTCGGCGTTTCTCAGAACCCAAGAGACAGGCTATGGGAGAGGAGCTAGCCAAACTATTGGAGGCCGGATTCATCAGAGATATTAAACATACGGACTGGCTAGCAAACCTGGTAATGGTACCAAAGAAGGACAAATCCTGGCAACTAGTGTCGATTTTAAGGACCTTAACAAGGATTGCCCAAAGGATCCCTTCCCCCTCCCCCGCATCAATCAAATTATCAACGCTACCGCAGGACACGATTCATTGTGTTTCCTCGATGCATACTCCGGCTACCACCAAATTAAGATGGCAGAGCCAGACCAAGCTGCAACGGCATTCATCACTCCATACGGCCCATTCTGCTTCAACACAATGCCCTTTGGGCTCAAAAACGCCGGTGCAACATATCAGCGCATGATTCAGACATGTCTGGCAAGCCAGATCGACAAAACGGTGGAAGCATACGTAGACGATGTGGTCGTCAAATCCAAGCATGTCGAAACCCTAGTCGACGACTTGAGGCTAACATTCGATAATCTCCGAACATATGACATCAAGCTCAACCCGGAAAAATGTGTTTTCGGTACGTACCCGGAAAGCTCTTGGGCTTCATTGTATCTGGTAGAGGAATTGAAGCAAACCCAGCCAAGATCCGAGCTCTGTCACAATTGGATATCCCCAAAGACCTCAAGCAAATAGAAAAATTGACTGGATGCGTGGCGGCTCTAAGCCGCTTTATCTCCCGCTTAGGAGAAATGGCATTCCCCCTTTATCGCCTCCTCCGGCGCAGAGAACACTTCGAGTGGACTGATGCTGCCACGGCCGGACTCGAAGAAATCAAAGCAATATTGGCAACAAATCCGGTCCTGGCCGCGCCCAACATGAGCGAACCAATGCTATTATACATCGCAGCAATCCATCAAGTTGTAAGCGCGGTGCTCATTGTCGAACGAGAAACGGACGGACACAAGTTCCCTCTCCAAAAACCAGTTTACTACGTGTCCACTGTCCTAACTCCATACAAGTCACAGTACCCGCATTATCAAAAGATAGCATACGCGGTGTTCATGGCATCCCGGAAGCTGTGACACTACTTCCAAGAGTGTTCGATAATTGGTAGCCTCCGAAGTACCTCTTAATGACATTATAAACAACATGACATAGCGAGCCAGATTGCTAAGTGGGCCATTGAGCTCCTCCCGTTCAACATAACCTACAAGCCACGGCGAGCTATTAAGTCGCAAGTTTTGGCTGACTTCATTGCCGAATGGACTGAAGCCGAACTCCCTAAAGAGTACGGCGCATATTCCAACTGGATCATGCACTTCGACAGCTCCAAAATGTTGGCCGGTCTGGGGGCTGGCGTCATTCTGACGTCCCCGACCGGAGATACAGTCCAATATGTACTTCAAATAATGTACACGGACTCCAACAATGCAGCCGAATACGAGGCCCTTCTACATGGTCTCCGGATGGCAGTCTCCATGGCCATTCAACAGATTGCTAAGAGGTGCGCGGGGATTCGAACCTCGTGACATCCTAAATAAATGGGGACTTTGATGCCAATGATCCAAAAATGGCAGCTTATCGCAATGCCGTCCTAAAAATGTCAGCTCGGTTTGAGGGGCTTGAAATTCACCATATAGCCCGGGAAAACAACCAGTAGCAGAGCGTGTTAGACGCATTGGCGCAAAGCGCGATGCCGTCCCCCCAATATCTTCCTAGAGAGGCTTTTCAAGCCATCCGTACTATGGGAGGGAGAGTCCGGAAATAACGACCCGGACCCAACCGCACTGCCCCACACCGAACATTCCGACATAGTTGGTGGTCCCGCCAATGAAATAACACAGTCAGCCCACGAAATCATGGCAGTCATCGCCCCGTGGACAGAACCCTTCCTAGCCTACCTAACTAGGCAGGAACTTCCCGAGGACCTAAACGAGGCCCGCTGCATAGTGCGGCGGTCTAAAGCCTATAAGGTCCATGAGGGAGAGGTTTATAAGAAAAGAACAACCGGAGTCCTTCAAAGGTGTATCTCCGAAGAGGAAGGGCGGAATCTCCTGGTTGAAATTCATGCCGGACTCGGTGGGCACCATGCCGCAGCCCGGGACCTTGTAGGCAAGGCCTTCTGTACAAGATTTTATTGGCCGACGACCCGGGCAGATGCTCAGGACTTAGTCCAACGATGCGTCAGTTGCCAGCTCTTTGCGAATCAAAGCCACATGCCACCCACCGCCCTCAAAACTATACCCATCACCTAGCCCTTTGTGGTCTGGGGGCTTGACATGGTTGGACCCCTTAAAGGAGGAAACCACAAGCAAAAATACCTATTGGTCATGGTGGATAAATTCACCAAATGGATAGAGGCCAAGCACAGTAAAGACGGCGAATCCGGACCGATGATAGACTTCATATCGGGGTAGTACACCGTTCTGACGTCCCCATAGCATCATCGCGATAATGGCACGAACTTCACGGCCGACGAGGTTAAACTCTGGTGCAAAAACATGGGCATCAAGCTCGACTACGCTTCAGTCTATCACCCTCAAACTAACGGTCAAGTCGAGCGAGCAAACGATCTAATCATGAGCGGCATTAAACCCAGACTAGTGCGGTCCCTAAAAGAATCTAACATGCACTGGGTAGAGGAGCTCGAATCCGTACTCTGGGGGCTGCGGACCACACCGAATCGCACTACCGGATTCACACCATTTTTCATGGTATACGGCGCAGAGGCAGTTTTGCCCTGCGACATAATTCATGACTCACCTCGCGTGCGCATGTACGAAGAAAGAGAAGCCGAGCTAGATCGGCAGAACAGCTTGGAAGCCTTGGAGGAGGAGCGTGACATGGCAAAAGCTCGTTCTGCATTCTATCAACAATAGGCTCGAAGATATCAACGCAGGGAAGTACGGGCCAAAGCTTACAACGTTGGGGAACTAGTTCTACGCCTGCCGGACAAGAAAAAGGACAAACTCAAGCCCAAATGGGAGGGTCCCTTCATCATCGACCAAGTCCTGACCGGCGGAGCGTACCGTCTGCGAAACGCATCGGATAACCGACTCGAGCCAAACCCATGGAACGCAGCCCGTCTCCGAAGATTCTACGCCTAGCGCCGGATTCTGAGTTCGTCTCCTTCCTCTGTCTATATTTTATATTTTAAGCCGTCTTTTATTTCTCTCCTTCTCCCTCCATTTTTCCGAAGCCGTTAAAGGATCGTTTGAGCATGGTTCGCACACACTTGACGCGCTATCCGCGCTCATTATACCTGGGGGCTTCTTCAACAGAAGCTTATTTATACGGGCTTTATGCCCAACACATGTGTCACACTTCCGCATGTACCTTTTATTCACCATTATATGCATCGATATGACTTAAGTTTTGGCCAAGCTGGGTTGCTGGCTCTGTGCTTACCCCTATGTTCCCGATTGTTCGGCTAGGTGGTAAAGGGAGCACCTCTGCGATTATTACCGCCGGGTCGGCGGACGTGTACCTCAGACTGGGTGAAGCCGAAGCTAAGCGTTCTTAAGGGAATATTGATTCGATGAACTAAAAGGCGATTTTTATTTTTCATTTATCTGCCCCGGATGCTTTTACGCTTTTTATGAGTCCGGACATGCACTTTAGGGCATGCCTCTCAGGGAAAGGAACCCCTAACGGAACTTTTCTCCCTGGAAGATGTTTCTTACTAACCATGTAATATAACATAACTAGTTGGGCACTTGTCTGATAAAGCATTCATGACCCCTACGCCTGGTCTCCACGCATGCCCCGGTTTTTATATAACCGCGAGGGTATTTGGACACACTCCGGACTATTGGGTCCCGAGGTTGAAGCGAAAAGAAGGCATTTTACATGTCATTTTAAATCACATAGTCAAATTGACTGATTGTATTCCTCTTCAATGCCGTCTAATAGGCTGTCTAGTTCTGATCCTGCTGGGAATACTTTGCGGCCAACTCTACTTGGCCGTACACTAAGCTCACAGGGATCTCCTTCCCATCAGGCCCCACAGGTCCGACCTCGGCCATGTGGTTTGGGTCCGCCTTCGTGTACCGTCTTCACCATGGCCCAGGCCTCCCTGGCGCCTTGACGACATGCCGATATCTTCCATAGTCGGAAGCGCCGCCGTGCTCCCTGAAGCTTCTCTACAAGCTCTCCAAGGCCTTCGGGTAGGGAGATAGATGGACACAAGGCCTGGGCGACGCCTTTCATCACCTGCTGAACTCGTTCGTGCAGTTGAAATAGCTCGGGAAGAAGGTGAAAGTACATGTAGTCCCCATGTGTGGTTTTGGTAATTAATTAATGACAATCCTTATGGACTAATGTTTGCATTGAGATATACATTTGAAGATTAGTCCCATTGGAAAATGATTGAAGAATAATGGAAGAAAACTCCTTTGAAGCAACAAATACATCGAGATGATCAAAATGGAGTTCATTGGAGTATCTTAAGGGTTGCCATGCTTAGAGCTATGGTTTGAGCCATAATGGATCAAGATCTTAAAAAGGATGATTCGAATGATGAATTCTAGGAGTGGCTCAAAGATATGATCATAATGGACTCATGTGTTGAGACATGATTGAGCAAGCTATTCAAGTGAAGAATTCAATATATCCTTCATGACGTCAAGATTAAGCATGGAGTAGAGATATCGGTTGACCAAGTTGAAGCTCGGAGATTGAACTCTAAATGGTCAACACACGGCGCAAATGATGCACCACATAAGATCTTGTGGTATGATAAGAAATTATCAATTGCACTCTGTGTACTAACCCATACTATGTGTTGTCTATGTTTTCGAGGGTTAGGTGATTCTCATGGGCTCGCATCGAGAGAGAGATATTTCAAGTGTCTATGAGAGGATAACATCAAGTGTTGGTGATCATGGTTGATAAGGGAAAGTTCAAGATAACCAACCCGAGGGATTACATGCTTGAAGCTTGTGGATGATCACATGATGGGCAAGTGAAGATGCATACAAAGCAAGGACTCCCATATGTGGGAGCTACTTGAAGACTTCACCAATGTCTTGTCTTCAACTTGAGCCAAGAAGAAACATAAACACCAAGCTCAAGTTAAAGGCTTGAGTCAAAGGTATTAGTTCCTTTGGCGTTAGTGTTGTGGAGAGATGACCACCGAAGAAAAATATACACTCAAGAATGGTTCTCGATAGCTATGTAGTATAGCTCTTTTATGTTTCTTGAGTTAGAGGGATCCGCACTATTAAGAGGGGATCAAAGGGGTTAGTGCTAGATTTTCTCAAGTCAACATCTTCTATTTCTACTTCCTCACATCATATTCCAACATAGGCATATTTAACTCCTATCCAACACAATTCCACTCATATCCTATATACCAAATAAATTCATAGCCAACTAGGTTCCCCAAAATATATGATCTAACCTTTGCATACTTTGCATCCTCCATTTTGGTTTATCTTGGGTGGTTCTCTATGTGAGGACCTGGAGCTTTTCATAGCTTCAAAAGCAGGCCCAAGATCATCAAAATCGGAGTCCGGATGAGAAAGTTATGGATGTTTTACTTTTGGGGCGCCTGCAGTTTTTGTGTTGGCCGGATATCCGGGACTTGGCCCGGAAATCCGGCCGTGGATGTCCAGAACCGTGTTGAAATGCTGGTTGTGTCCTCCGGATGTCCGGCAACTTGGGCCAGATGTCCGGGGCCCCAAGTTTGGCCAGATGTCCGGGCTTCGGCCAGATGTCCGGGCCCTGTAACCTGTTTTCTGCGTACATGTGTGCACACTTCACAGCGTCCGGATGTCCGGCCCCAGGCCCGGATGTCCGGCCCGACGGCCACTTACACTCCAACGGCCATATTTGCACTACCACTATATATAACCTTCTTCCACCGGGAGAAGGTCGAGCAATACATTCATATGAACCCTAGAACACAAAAAGGCTCCCTCTCACTTCTCCTACACCAAATCTTAGATCCCGGAGAGATTCGTGAGAGTTCTTGAGTGATTTTCCAATCAAGTGATAGATCCACTCCCTCTCCCTCTCTTGACCAAAGGAATTAGTGATTTGAGCAAGTATTGAGCATTTCCCCTTTGTTCTTGTTACTCTTGGAGGTTGGAGGCTCCTAGGCGGTAGGAGTCTTCGGAGAGGAATCGACCTTTGTGATTACCCCCGGATAAGTTTGTGAGGGTTTGGGGACCACCCCAAGGTCTACCACTAGTGGTTGAGAAACGCCTTCGTGGTGTTGTCTCAAAGGGAGAATAGGGTGAGCCTTCGTGGCGTTGGTGTGCCTTCGTGGTAACATCCACCTCTCTAACGGTGACTAGCTTCCCTCCAAGGAAGTGAACATCGGCATACATCCTCGTCTCCCAGAGTTGCGGTTATTCCTAACCCTAACTCCTTACTTGTGGTTTACTTTGGTCATTTGACCGTGCATTCACTATATCTTGTTGTCCTCATTATATTGTGGTGGTTGATTATATTGTGTTGGCCATTTCCTTGTAGAGATTATTTAGGCCTACACTTCATATTCCATAATTCATACTTGCTACTATTGATATACATTGTGATTAGTGTGAATTGCTAACTTGTGTTATAAACTTCCATATATTGTGATATTGCTCAAGTATGCTTGTGTAACTTACTTGAGTTTGCTTGTATCATTCAATTCCATATATTGTGATACAATTTGTGTAAGCTTGTATTGCTTACTTGTGGTTGTGTGTATTATTCATTTCCATACCTCGTGATATACCTTTGAGTAAGTTTGTGTGACTTACTTGTGCTTACTCATATCCTGTTGTTCTCATCTTGTTTATGCTAAGTTGTTGGTGCACTTAGTGAGCCTAGTATATTTAGGATTTGTGCTTGAAAAGTATCTGCTTAGTTTATTTTTGCATTAAGATATAGCCAAATCCGTGAAAGATTTTAAAAAGCCTATTCACCCCCCCTCTAGGCGACATCGTGGTCCTTTCAATTGGTATCAGAGAAAGGTCTCTCCTTATTAGGCTTAACCGCCTAGAGAGTAACGATGTCGACTAGTGAACTAGTGCACGATGACACATTTTGTTTTAATGGCACAAATTACATTATGTGGAGATTACACATGCTTTGTCATTTTGGGGCCATGGGTCCAAATGCTTTATGCGGATTGTGGTTGTAGGGAATTCAAATCTAAAGGATGGACAATCTCCGTCACTTGGTGATATGCATCTTGATAGTGAAGCTTTAAGTATCATTCACCAAGCTATAACCTTCGAGGTGTTCAAGTCAATCTCGTCTTGTTCGTTGGCTCATGATGCTTGGACCAAAATTGAAGATATATATGGTGGGTCCAATCTTCATGAAGACAATATTCTTTTTGGGGAGTTAATGGAGGAGTTCTCCACATTTTTAAATCATGAGGAGCTCTCTATTGCTTCCACCTCCGATTACTTGCATACCTCAACATCTTTCACTTCACCAACATGTGGCATACCACAAGGTAATGACATGGTGAGTGAAGAAATATCCTGTAATGATGGTGTTAAGCTCATTTGTGATGATATGCTTGATCTCCCATGTTGCCATGATATAAATGTTTTGGCTTCCTCTAGTTGTTCTATGACTAACCATGTAGAGGAAATCAAGAAAGATGAGGCATGCTTGATTGATGAAGAACCCTCTTCTCCAAAGAATCATCATCAACCCCTTTTGTTCACATGTGCCTCATGGCAAGAGGTAATGATGAGGTATCATCTTCTCTTAGTGATAATGCTGATAGTTGTAATGAGGAAGATGATGAAGTCTTGACTCAAAATCTCTATGAGATTGGGAAAACTCTTCAGAGCTAAAAATAACACTTATAAAAGGCTCCAAGATGTTCTTGCTTGCTTTCAAAAGCGTAACGACTTATTTCTTTACGAGCAAGCAAAAAGTGAACAACTTGAACACGAACTTGCTATGGCTCATCAATGTCTTAGTGACTTGAGGTTTTTAAAGAAGAGATTGAAGTTACTCATTGTAAACTTAAAGAGGATTTTGAGCACCTTGACCTTGACTACCAGAAGGTCAAAGGAGAGCTCACCAAACTCTCTAAGTCTCATGAGGAACTTCAAGCTACTCATGCGGAGTCTATGGCTTGTACATGCTACTCTCATATCAATAATGATGCTTGTGCTACTAACTCTATCTTGTGTGAAGCATCAATATTAAAAGAAAATGTTGAGCTAAGGACTCAACTTGATTTGCTAAATAGCAACTATGGGACATTGGGAGAAAGTCATAAAAAGCTCTCAGTCACTCATGAGGATCTTCTAATCTCTCATGATGAGTTAAAGTTAGCTCATGAGGCCATGGTCACCAAGGTAAAATCATGTGAGTCTCATGTGGATATTAGCACATCTTCTACTCGAAATGCCTTATTGTCATGTGCTAGTCCTTGCAATTCCTCTCTACATGGTATTGGTACATCTTGTAATGAATTGCTCACCATGCCTTGTTGCTCTAACAATGAAGCTTCTACTTCCTCTAGTTCTTTTATTAATACTAACCTTGTAGAGGAAAATAAAGAGCTCAAGGCCCAAGTCACTAGTTTGAAGAAAGACTTGGAAAAATGTTGTGATAATATCTTGAGTGTGCAAAAGGACCCTCAAGACAAAATAGGACTTGATTTCATCTCCAACAAGAAGAAGTCCAAGAACAAGAAGAAGGGACAAGATCAAGTCAAGAATTCGGCCAACATTACTTGCTTCAAGTGCAAGAATGTTGGACACCATGTGAGATCTTGTCCATTAAAGAAGAAGGCTTCAAATGTGAATCATCAAGGGAAGTGGCCTCAAGTTCAATATCAAGATAATGAAAGGCCTCTTCCCATGCCTAATCAAGATAATGCTCTCCAAGTTGAAAAGGTAAAGAAGAAGAGAAAGGGGAGCACATGTTGCTATATTTGCCGTAAGAAGGGACACATAGCTTCATCTTGTCCCAAGCGGTAACATATCTAAGCCTCCTATAGTCAATAATCATTATTCGCTAAGAAGGGATATTGTTGGCAATGTGTTTGCCAAGTTTGTGGGTTCCCAAAGAAGTTTGAAAGTGGACAAGACCATTTGGGTTGCCAAGCCTATTGTTACTAACTTCTTAGGACCCAACTTGTTGAGGGACCATCAAGCTCAAACTTGATCAATAGGTGTGTGGAGGGCATTGGAGACATGGCTACTTCATGAAGAAAAACTATTTTCACCATACGTTATGGTTAATGCCAAGTCAACTGGATTATCATCATATCTATCAATCCAATGCTCCTCTTTGCGGTAACTTGTACTTGCATGGTTTACATTGAAAGTTACTATGTCCCTTGAATGTTTAGGTTTTGTACCTAGCATGTGCTTTTATAGTTGTGCTTCCTAGTATGCTTGATTTGTGTTATCTAGCATGTGTAGGTTGCAATGCACTTCATATATTTGTGCGTGTGTGGTTTCAAGCCTTTATTGCTTCATTAGTTGAATCTTCCTTGGCTGGATCATCACATTATGCGGAGTGCTATGTTTCTGGACATCACAAACCTTAAATGTGTATGTATGTGGGACACCACCTAGTATTGTTAGTGCAATATTATCTAGTTACTATGAGGTATGTAAAGCTCATTTGATACTCAAATTCTCATCCATTAATTATCCTTAGTTGGGTTTCATTTTCTTCTTGTGGATAATACATGGATCATCATATTATGGGGGAGTGATATGCTTTGTGCATATCACAATCCTTGTTAATATGAAAAATTGAGGGATGCCACTTAGAATTTATATTTGAGATTATCTTATATCTCCGTGACATGCAATGTCTTGTTTACGTATGGCATTCTTGTGTGGTTTTGCCCATGGTTATCTTTAAAATCATATTTGGAAAATCATTTGATTAAAGCTATTCCAATTATTGCTTTACATGATGATCTATCTAGTTGGAATGTTAATATCATGCTATCCAAGCATTGTGGTTATTTCTAAACTCTCATGTTATGCTTGTGTTAGTATAGATGATCATGTACTTATTTGGTTTCTACCGAATGATAACCCGAAATACCATTTTGTTCGAATTCATCTTATTGCTCTATATGAGAGTTTGTTATCTCATTGTTTATAGTGTCCTATATCTACTTGAGTGGGATATTCCTATGAGTATGTGTGCAATGCATATATTATATGCTCATTGTTTTTTTCCTTGGTTCATATGTTGAACTTTGTGTGCTATCATATGTTAATTTGTCACTTTGATTCATTTTGGACAACATGAATGACTAGTGATGTTATTGTAAGTATTAACAGTTATGTGGTCATTTGTCCAATTTGTATCTCCCTGGATTTTGGTAGGCTTGTGCATGCATATTTACTATGTGTAAATTCACATGCCTTGTTTGCCTTATTTGATCCAATATATATGGTAAATCCATCAAATTCTTAATAGCTATGATGTGCATGAAATTCAAATTCATATCAATAGGCACATATTTAAGTGGTTTTACCCTATGTGTTGTAGTTATGCTAACTATGTCGGACCCAATAAGTTTGGGGACCATATTGTACTTAAAATGTTTTAGGTACATTTGAGAAGCATTGGGTGCTTGGCTTATTCATGAAGGTGGTGGCACTATGAGGAAATTAGAGCCAAGCTTGGACATTTTATTGATCTACAACTTCATACCAATGCTATCTCGGTAACAAGTATTTACTTCATGCATATATATATATATATATATATATATATATATATGTATATATATATATATATATGTATATATAGAAATGAGGTCAGCCTTGTGTAGGTTGCATCATGGCATGAATTTCTTGACTTCGTTCTGTGATACTTGTTTCCTTTCTCAAAGCATCCCAACAATGATCTCTTGTTGCTAGTTGTGATGTCCTTGATGGTTGTGTGTTTGGAGTTCATTAATATACAATAAGATTATATTAAGCCATGTGCTATGCTTTCAAGCAAAGATCTCATTGGTATATTTTATGACTCCCGTTTGGATATCTTATTCCTTCCTTTTGTAACTATTTTATGTGTACATCCTTCTTTGTGGATATCATCTACCTAGTATCTTATACACGTGAGAGAAGTTACATCTCTAGTTGACATCCCTATTCTTTCATGTCCACCATTTCATTCACTTTTTATATCTTTTTGGTGGCTCCAACGAAGCATTTGTTGAATGAGTGCATGTCTTACCTCTTTGCATCTTAGTGCACTCATGTTTGGTGAAGATTGTTGTCCTCATGCTTGTCTTGACAAGCCTATTATTTCCTATCTTCATCATGGGTTGTCACAAGCTTTGATTTTTAGTTTGCTATTAGTGAGCTTGTGAACCCATTTGCTTGATGTGTGTGTGACCTTCTTAACCCGTGTGTGTGGGAAGGACATGTCTTGCACCTTGTATCTCATTTACTCAAGGCTATGTTGATGCTTAATTCTCATCCTTATACTAGTCTTCTCAAGTGCTTTGACGTGACTCACACACATCATTTTGGCTGTGCCTATTCTTAGGCTGCCTCATGTACATGTTGCTCAACCATATGTTTGTTGCAAATGCTAGGCTTCTTTTCTTATCTATGTTTGCTTGAAATTGTTGTGTGTTCCTATTGATTTTGGGGGAGTGATGATCCTATTTTGTGCACTTGTACCCAAATAAAAAAATCTAACTTGTGCACAAATCATGGGGAGCTTCTCTATTTTCCTTAGAACACTCCTTTACCCAAATCGTAATGTTCTTTTATCCTTTTGGCTCGTCGGATCTTTTGATTGCTTGCTTCACTTTGTGTTATGCAAATGAGATCAATTTGTGCCATGAGCTTTGTGCCATGTACCTTGCTATTATGACTAGGCTCAAGTTGTATAATAGTGGATTCACTTGTGGATATCATGTTCTTATCAATTGCAACCTTTCTTTTTGTGTATATGAGTTTCTTTATGGATACATATCTTGATTATTATTGGCCATATAGAAATTTTTATACATGAAAAAGTTCATATCTTCGTATCTGATTGCATTCTATAGATTCCGAGCTCGTTTAATTGTTCATCATTGAATATGTGCATTTGTTTTCACTCACATGTTGTGATATGCACACATCAAGGACAAACTCATACCATATTGGTCTGCTAGATTTTTGTCTTCCATTTTGGCATTTGGTGCCAATGGGGAGAAGTTTAGAGGGTTTAAGATAAATATCTTTTGTAGTTCTTGTTGTCACTCATGCATATCTACCCTTGTTATATATTCTTATTGCATGAATGAGTATTGTATATAGAGAAATCTCCTCCTAGGTTATGTCAACCAATATATGCAATGACATTCAAAGTCATTCACACATGCATATATTGTGGGGGAGTTTGCTCTATATACTATGGGTGTACTATCATCAAATGCTTATGTAGTGTCTTGATGATAGTACAACCATCCCAAGTATACAATTTATCCTCGGATAAATTGCATGATTGTTTAAAAATTCATTATATAAACCCTCTTGTTGAGATTGTCATCAATTACCAAAATGGGGGAGATTGAAAGTACATGTAGTCCCCATGTGTGGTTTTTGTAATTAATTAATGACAATCCTTATGGACTAATGTTTGCATTGAGATATACATTTGAAGATTAGTCCCATTGGAAAATGATTGAAGAATAATGGAAGAAAACTCCTTTGAAGCAACAAATACATCGAGCTGATCAAAATGGAGTTCATTGGAGTATCTTAAGGGTTGCCATGCTTAGAGCTATGGTTTGAGCCATAATGGATCAAGATCTTAAAAAGGATGATTTCGAATGATGAATTCTAGGAGTGGCTCAAAGATATGATCATAATGGACTCATGTGTTGAGACATGATTGAGCAAGCTATTCAAGTGAAGAATTCAATATATCCTTCATGACGTCAAGATTAAGCATGGAGTAGAGATATCGGTTGACCAAGTTGAAGCTCGGAGATTGAACTCTAAATGGTCAACACACGAGCGCAAATGATGCACCACATAAGATCTTGTGGTATGATAAGAAATTATCAATTGCACTCTGTGTACTAACCCATACTATGTGTTGTCTATGTTTTCGAGGGTTAGGTGATTCTCATGGGCTCGCATCGAGAGAGAGATATTTCAAGTGTCTATGAGAGGATAACATCAAGTGTTGGTGATCATGGTTGATAAGGGCAAGTTCAAGATAACCATCCCGAGGGATTACATGCTTGAAGCTTGTGGATGATCACATGATGGGCAAGTGAAGATGAATACAAAGCAAGGACTCCCATATGTGGGAGCTACTTGAAGACTTCACCAATGTCTTGTCTTCAACTTGAGCCAAGAAGAAACATAAACACCAAGCTCAAGTTAAAGGCTTGAGTCAAAGGTATTAGTTCCTTTGGCGTTAGTGTTGTGGAGAGATGACCACCGAAGAAAAATATACACTCAAGAATGGTTCTCGATAGCTATGTAGTATAGCTCTTTTATGTTTCTTGAGTTATAGGGATCCCGCACTATTAAGAGGGGATCAAAGGGGTTAGTGCTAGATTTTCTCAAGTCAACATCTTCTATTTCTACTTCCTCACATCATATTCCAACATAGGCATATTTCACTCCTATCCAACACAATTCCACTCATATCCTATATACCAAATAAATTCATAGCCAACTAGGTTCCCCAAAATATATGATCTAACCTTTGCATACTTTGCATCCTCCATTTTGGTTTATCTTGGGTGGTTCTCTATGTGAGGACCTGGAGCTTTTCATAGCTTCAAAAGCAGGCCCAAGATCATCAAAATCGAGTCCGGATGAGAAAGTTATGGATGTTTTACTTTTGGGCGCCTGCAGTTTTGTGTTGGCCGGATATCCGGGACTTGGCCGGAAATCCGGCCGTGGATGTCGAGAACCGTGTTGAAATGCTGGTTGTGTCCTCCGGATGTCCGCAACTTGGGCCAGATGTCTGGGCCCCAAGTTTGGCCAGATGTGCAGGCTTCGGCCAGATGTCCGGGCCCTGTAACCTGTTTTCACGTACATGTGTGCACACTTCACGGCGTCCGGGATGTCCGGCCCAGGCGGATGTCCGGCCCGACACAGCCACTTACACTCCAACGGCCATATTTGCACTACCACTATATATAACCTTCTTCCACCCCGGGAGAAGGTCGAGCAATACATTCATATGAACCCTAGAACACAAAAAGGCTCCCTCTCACTTCTCCTACACCAAATCTTAGATCTCGGAGAGATTCTTGAGAGTTCTTGAGTGATTTTCCAATCAAGTGATAGATCCACTCCCTCTCCCTCTCTTGACCAAAGGAATTAGTGATTTGAGCAAGTATTGAGCATTTCCCCTTTGTTCTTGTTACTCTTGGAGGTTGGAGGCTCCTAGGCGGTAGGAGTCTTTCGGAGAGGAATCGACCTTTGTGATTACCCCCGGATAAGTTTGTGAGGGTTTGGGGACCACCCCAAGGTCTACCACTAGTGGTTGAGAAACGCCAGTGGTGTTGTCTCAAAGGGAGAATAGGGTGAGCCTTCGTGGCGTTGGTGTGCCTTCGTGGTAACATCCACCTCTCTAACGGTGACTAGCTTCCCTCCAAGGAAGTGAACATCGGCATACATCCTCGTCTCCCAGAGTTGCGGTTATTCCTAACCCTAACTCCTTACTTGTGGTTTACTTTGGTCATTTGACCGTGCATTCACTATATCTTATTGTCCTCATTATATTGTGGTGGTTGATTATATTGTGTTGGCCATTTCCTTGTAGAGATTATTTAGGCCTACACTTCATATTCCATAATTCATACTTGCTACTATTGATATACATTGTGATTAGTGTGAATTGCTAACTTGTGTTATAAACTTCCATATATTGTGATATTGCTCAAGTATGTTTGTGTAACTTACTTGAGTTTGCTTGTATCATTCAATTCCATATATTGTGATACAATTTGTGTAAGCTTGTATTGCTTACTTGTGGTTGTGTGTATTATTCATTTCCATACCTCGTGATATACACTGAGTAAGTTTGTGTGACTTACTTGTGCTTACTCATATCCTGTTGTTCTCATCTTGTTTGTGCTAAGTTGTTGGTGCACTTAGTGAGCCTAGTATATTTAGGATTTGTGATTGAAAAGTATCTGCTTAGTTTATTTTTGCATCAAGATATAGCCAAATCCGTGAAAGATTTTAAAACGCCTATTCACCCCCCCTCTAGGCGACATCGTGGTCCTTTCAGAAGGTCACCCGTAGAACCGGGCATTTCCTCTTCAGGACGACCCGTGAGCATACCTACAGACATAACTCTATTAATTGACTTCCTCGCCGAACTCTTTTTCAAAGTTCGCTCAAGCACTTACTATAAATGCCGCGACGAAGTCACCGATTCTCCTTCGCGGAGTCAGACAGCTGGGCACGAACATCCTTTAGTTCCTCACCCAGCTGGGTGTTGGCATCTTGGAGATTATTTTTATCTTGCCTCACCCGTGTAAGCACATTCTCGCCGGCCTTCAACCGGCGCAAGAGCTGTTGCTTGTCCGGATCTAGTCCGGCGCCATCTGCAATATTATTGTCAGATTTACACACACGCCGCACTTCACAAACTACTTATCTTTTGAAGCATATATTACGGAGGGGTCTCTGTGGCTCCCCTGTGTGGCGGCTAGTGCTTGACCTCAAGTTGGGCCTTGCATGCTTCAAGCTCACGAGACAGTCGGGTATTCTTTTTTGTAAGATCCTGCGTAACAAATGATCCTAAAATCAGATATACTAACTATTTTAAGTCTCGGGGCTCTTGGCATATATAATCATCAAATTTCCTTACCCGTATGTCCTTTACATACTTGCTCCGTGGCTCTGGCTAGACCATCTTGAGCGGCACGGAGGTGCGCATCTCCGAATTGAAGGCATTCAAGGCCTCTTGGGAGAAACATGCGTCACGAAGAACTGTCCGGCGGAGCCTGTGATTCATGGCGCTCTCCACCTCGGAGTTGGTGGCGGACAATCTGTCGGCATCCTCTGTCGGAGGAGTATCCAACGCACGCCTCGTGCTCGCCTCCGCTTCCGGACCCGGCTTTGGAGCCTGGCCGGCGGAGGTTCGATTGGAAACCTCTCCGGACTCAGTCCGGCGAGCGCTCTTTTTCCTGAAAAGAGCACCAACATTAGTACGCCTTCCAGGAATTAATCCTGGGAATATGGTGATGTGCCTTACCATTGCGGCGGCGTTTCGATCCGAACCGCACTTCTTTTTAGCCCGCGGGGCCGTACTGCCCCTTGTTGGCTAGCCGCCGTGGGCTCGGCCTCCTTCCTCGAAGGCACCCCCTGCGAAACACCATTGGTATACGGTGATCAAAAATAAGCACGGATGGGCCATTATTAGAGTTCTGGGACCTCGGTCTCAGTTACCTGTGAGGCTGGAAGTATTCCGGGGTAATCGGCCGTAATGGCAACCAAGGCATTATCGATGCTCAGTTGGTGATATACCCCGTCGATCAGCTCCACCAATATGTCCGGATCCTCTTGGGAGGCCGGATCGAGGAGCCTTTCCGGATCCTCGAGTTGTGGATGCGGGCTGTTTATGTCTTTTACGGCCTGGCGCAGTTCCTGCGTCAAAATCACAAAATGAGATACCTAACCATGGGAATACGGATCGGGTGTGCAAAAAGAAATGTCCGCTTACCCAGCTTCGAGGATTATTCATAGAAAATCCGTTCAATGGACTGACACGGAGAAAATCTTCCTCTTATCCCTTGTACATCGCAGACAAGATCTTCACCAGATCGGCGACCGATCCCGGCCCCTTGCGGCCATGACGGGAGGCATCGTCCTCCCCGTTGAAATCCACATGGGGTGGCCCCTATACTGGAGCGGCTGCACCCCCTGCATAATACATGTGGCCATGACACCGATCATGGTCAGTCCGGCATGAGCCAACAATCTTATTCGGCTCATCAGGTAAAGGACGTCCATGTCGTCTTCCCTCTGGGGGCTCCGCGGGCGCCAACTCAGGCGTTTCTTCAAAGGAGCATTGCTGAACTCCGTGGACCGATCCGAACAGGATCCGGCAGCGGGACATCTTCTATATAAAACCATTCCGAGCCCGGTCTTCGGACGCCTTCTTCGGGGTTCCGGATAGATATCCTGTCCCGGCGATGCGCCACAGCTCGGCTCTGCCCACTTGATATATTGACCCCTCATGAGAACGGGGTACAAGGCAGAATAATCTCTTCCACAACGCAAAATGAGCCTCGATGCCCAAGAACAGTTCACAAAGGGCCACGAAGCCCGTGATGTGTAAAATGGAGGCAGGTGTAAGGTGGTGCAACTGAAAGCCGTAGAACTCCAAGAGCCCCCGGAGAAACGGATGAACTGGAAATCCGAGTCCTCTTACTAGATAAGAGACAAAGCATACCCACTCTCCATTAGAGGGATCGGGGACACTCTCCGCTTGCTTTCCGCCCTTATAGGTGGCAAGTCCGGCTCGAAACGGAACCATGAAGGCCGGGGGAAGAAATCCCTTGGTTTGGAGTATAACTAGCTCGCTATGCGGGACTGAGCATCTCTCCCAATTTCGGGCTGAGAGGGAGGCCTTGAGAGGAGGAGCCGCGTCGACTGTCCATGATGGAATGGGTTTTTGTCAAAGGTGCTCCGATGAAGGCTTGCGGAGGGGGGATGGTGTGAATCAGATCTAGATCCTCGCCCCTTTTATAGGCGGCTCATTTGCGCAGCTAGGAGGGTAAGTGTAAAAATACCCTGGCTCTTCGCATTCATTCAAACACGTGGAAGATGGCCATTATTGTGCGTGGAAGCCAAGGAGTGCAGCATTTACCAGAAGCCGGGCACTATTCGACAAGTATATGGAATTTGGAGAAGAACCCGCCTTGCAATGCCGAAGACAATCTACGCGCCGGACTCATCGCCATTGAAGCCTGATTCGGGGGCTACTGAGGGAGTCCTGGATTAGGGGGTGTCTGGATAGTCGAGCTATCACAGTTGGCCGGACTCCTGGACTATGAAGATACAAGATTGAAGACTTCGCCCCGTGTCCGGATGGGACTTTCCTTGGCGTGGAAGGCAAGCTTGGCGATACAGATATGTAGATATCCTACCATTGTAACCGACTACGGTAACCCTAACCCTATCCGGTGTCTATATAAACCGGAGGGTTTTAGTCCGTGGGGACGAACAACAATCATACCATAGGCTAGCTTCTAGGGTTTAGCCTCCTTGATCTCGTGGTAGATCTACTCTTGTACTACCCATATCATCAAAGTTAATCAAGAAGGAGTAGGGTTTTACCTCCATCGAGAGGGCCCGAACCTGGGTAAAAACATCGTGTCCCTTGTCTCCTGTTACCATCCGCCTAGACGCACAGTTCGGGACCCCCTACCCGAGATCCGCCGGTTTTGACACCGACACCTAGTATCCATTATGTTCTAACATTGATGTTGCTATGACTTTGCTATGCTTAATGCTTGTCACTAGGGCCCGAGTGCCATGATTTCAGATATGAACCTATTATGTTTTCATGAATATATGTGAGTTCTCGATCTTATTTTGCAAGTCAATAGTCACCTACTATGTGTTATGATCCGGCAACCCCGAAGTGACAATAATCGGGACCACTCCCGGTGATGAACGTAGTTTGAGGAGTTCATGTATTCACTAAGTGTTAATGCTTTGGTCCGGTACTCTATTAAAATGAGGCCTTAATATCACTTAGTTTCCAATAGGACCCCGCTTCCACGGGAGGGTAGGACAAAATATGGCATGCAAGTTCTTTTCCATAAGCATGTATGATTACATTCGGAATACATGCCTACATTACATTAATGAACCGGAGCTAGTTCTGTGTCACCCTATGTTATAACTATTGCATGAGGAATCGCATCCGACATAATTATCGATCACTGATCCATTGCCTATGAGCTTCTCACATATTGATCTTTGCTTAGTTACTTCTCCATTGCCACTGTTACGATTACTACAAAAACTGCTACTGTTAGTTTTGCCACCGTTACCGTTACTTCACTACTACTTTGCTACTAAATACTTTGCTGCAGATATTTAGTCTTTCAGGTGTGGTTGAATTGACAACTCAGCTGCTAATACTTGAGAATATTCTTTGGCTCCCCTTGTGTCGAATCAATAAATTTGGGTTGAATACTCTACGCTCGAAAACTGTTGCGATCCCCTATACTTGTGGGTTATCAAGACTATTTTCTGACGCCCTTGCCAGGGAGCATAGCTCTATTCTTTGAGTCACTTGGGATTTATATCTGCTAATCACTATGAGGAACTTGAAAGACGAAAGAACCAAGATTTATCCCTCAACTACGAGGGGAGGTAAGGAACTACCATCTAGCTCTGCACTTGATTCACCTTCTGTTTTGAGTAAACTTGCGACACCTACTCCTGCTATTAATTCTGATATGTCGCATGTTATTGATGATGCCACTTCTGCTACGCATGATGCTTATGATGAAACTACTTCTATGCTTGATAATACTGTGCCATTAGGTGAATTTCTTGATGAACAACTTGCTAGGGTCAGAGAGAATGAAATTACTGAAACCGATAATATTGATGAAAGTGATGATGAAGATTCTCCCCCTAGATATGAATTGCCTGATGTGCCTGAGGGTTATGTTATGGATGAAGAAAGTACTAGAGACCTTTTTGCTTGCAAAGATAGATATGATCTTAAGAAACTGTTAGCTAAGCTGAAAGAAAATTCTTTGAATGCTAGAATGAAATATGACCCTGCTTTTGCTACTTCACCTATCTGTATTTCGGATAAGGATTATGATTTCTCTGTCGATCATGAGTTAATTACTTTGATTGAATCTGATCCTTTTTATGGCTATGAATCTGAAACTGTTGTGGCATATCTTACAAAATTGAATTATATAGCCACCCTATTCACTCATGAGGAAAAAATTCGTTACTACTATATCCTTAAGTTATTTCCATTCTCATTAAAGGGTGATGCTAAAACATGGTTTAATTCTCTTGCTCCTGGTTGTGTGCGTAGTCCCCAGGATATGATTTATCACTTCTCTGCTAAATATTTCCCTGCTCATAAGAAACAAGCTGCCTTAAAGGAAATATATAATTTTGTGCAAATTGAAGAAGAGAGTCTCCCACAAGCTTGGGGGAGGCTTCTCCGATTACTCAATGCTTTGCCTGATCATCCTCTCACAAAAAATGAAATACTTGATATCTTTTATAATGGACTAACCGATGCTTCCAGAGACCAGCCGGATAGTTGTGTTGGTTGTGTTTTCAGGGAAAGAACTGTTGTGCAAGCTGAATTGCTATTGAATAATATATTGAGTAATGATAATGATTGGACACTTCCTGAACCAACTCCTAAGCCAACTCCAAAGAAAAGGGGTATTCTATTTCTCAGTTCTAAAGATATGCAAGAGGCAAAGAAATCTATGAAATAAAAGGGTATTAGAGCTGAAGATGTGAAGAATTTACCACCTATTGAAGAAATACATGGTCTTGATAACCCGGCACAGGTAGTAAAGGTAAATTCTCTCTGTAGATTTGATGAAGGTGATATTCCCCGTAATAAGTCTGCTAGCCAATGCTTGGATGAGTTTGATAATTTTATTGTTAAGCAAGAAAACTCCAATGCTTATGTTGGTAGATAATTGAAACGTAATGCTTATATGGTTGAACACTTGAGTGATTATATGTCTAGAGTTAAAGGTGACCTTAAACTTATTAGTAAACATGCTTCTATGGTTACCACTCAGGTAGAACAAGTGCTTAAAGCTCAAGATGATTTGCTCAATGAATTAAATAATAAGAAAATTGATAATGTTGTTAGAGTTGTGACTAGAGGGGGTAAAATGACTCAGGAACCTTTGTATCCTCAGGTCCACCCTACGAGATTTGAGGAAGATTCTCAGAGAACTAATGTTGATGCACCTAGTCCTTCCAAGAAGAAGAAAAAGGAAAACAATAGGACTTTGCTTGCTTCTAGTGAACCTGCTGTGGACACACCTGATAATCCCAATGATATTTCTATTTGTGATGCTGAAACACAATCTGGTAATGAACAAGAACCTAGTGATAATGTTAATGATGATGTTCATGTTGATGCTCAACCTAGCAATAAGAATGATGTAGAGATTGAACCTGCTGTTGATCTTGATAACCCACAATCAAAGAATCAATGTTATGATAAGAGAGACTTCGTTGCTAGGAAGCACGGTAAAGAAAGAGAACGATGGGTTCAGAAACCCATGCCTTTTCCTCCTAAACAATCAAAGATTGAGGATGATGAGGATTTTGAGTGCTTTGCTGAAATGATTAGACCTATCTTTTTGCGTATGCGTTTGACTGATATGCTTAAAATGAATCCTTATGCTAAGTATATGAAAGATATTGTTACAAATAAAAGAAAGATACCGGAAGCTGAAATTTCCACCATGCTTGCCAATTATACTTTTAAAGGTGGAATACCAAAGAAACTTGGAGATCCAGGAGTACCAACTATACCATGCTCCATTAAAAGAAACTATGTTAATACTGCCTTATGTGATCTTGGAGCCGGTGTTAGTGTTATGCCTCTCTCTTTATATCGTAGACTTGATTTGAATAAGTAGACACCTACTAAAATATCTCTGCAAATGGCCAATAAATCAACTGCTATACCTGTCGGTATTTGTGAGGATGTGCCTGTTGTGGTTCACTACAAAAAAATACACTTCCGTGATGATACGTGTTTGTCACAGTAGGTCACATTTTCTGTCATGCATGTACATCCGTGACAAATTTATGACAAAATCAAGATAGTCATACATGTGCTGTCGTAAAAGTGTTCCATGACATTACCGAAATTATCATCACGGAAGTGTCCACTTCCATGACGATAAATCGCGCGTCACAGAAGTGCTTTCGTCAAGGGTGACCGACACGTGCCATCCACCGTAATGGAACACCGTTAATCTATCGGGTCCGGTTTTGGATCCGATAATCCATTAACAGCCCCAACCAATGGGGATTTTCCACGTGTAAAATCACCATTGGCCTACCGTGTCGGCTCACCGTTGGGACAGATGTCATCCACTCATTGGACCCAAAACGCCTATGATACGTCGACATGTGGCATGGCCCAACAGAGGCCCATTCCTGTGAAAAGGCCGGCCCATTTGACTTGGTCAAAAGGTGGCGGGCTGGCCCATGGCAAGCCTGTTCACGGCCTATTCGCATATAGCCCATTCTGACCCGCTAACCGGGGCCCGTTTACGGCCTATCCAAATTAGGCCCAGTAGCGTCATTTGGGTCGTCCGATATAATTCCAGCCCGTTTTAACTTCCGGCCCACGTATGGACCATGACGTATTTCGGCCCATATGAGGCCCTTAGTAACTCTCGGCCCATTAACGGCCCGTGGTAAAACTGGCCTGTAATGAACAGTGTATCACTTTATACCCATTAACGACACGTGGTGAAACTGGCCCGTAATGAACAGCGTATCACTTTATACCCATTAACGGCCCATTATTCCATTGGGCCGTTTCCATTATGTTATCTTTCGGCCTTCTCAGGGCCCATTTATTCTTGGGCTCATTTCCAGCATTCCTTTACTTACGGCCCGTTACTGTCATTTTCTGCTTGTGGGCCAAATTCAGCCCGTGGTTACAGTCGGCCCATTTGTGGCCCGTTAATATGTTGGGCCTTTTTCATAGCGTCATCAAATATGGCCGATTAACGATGGTCCATTATGGTCGGCCCATGAACGGACTATTTCAACTCTAGCCCATTTACGGCCATAATGTGGTCTGTTATTGGCCCATCTTTGGCCAACCAATCATACGACCCGGAGAAGGCCCATTGATGATACGGCCCGTAGAAGGCCCATTGTGTCTACGGCCCGTATAAGGCACATTGTTTCTATGGCCCGTAGGAGGCCCATGTTAACTACAGTAAATATGTAGCCCATGGTTATTGCGGCCTAGTTTTAAAAAATAGGTTATTGCGGCCACTAGCAAACCACGGAAAAAGAACTGCACTGACTACAAGAAAACAAATAAACAAGACAATAAGGAAATAAATTAGCAAGCAACTTACGCTAGGCTATCACGGCTATTACACATATTACATCCACTTGGCATCAAAGTTCGCCACCAGTGCAAATATAGGGAACAAAGCAGCATATACACACCACAGCAAAACAAGTCCAGAACTGAAACCACTTCAGAAGAGCTCAAGAAACAATATCCTGGGTACCCATAATGCTGGAAAGATGCTTAGCAAGCTTATTAACTATCTCTTGTTTGGCGCTTAAATCCTCCAAAGACTTCTTTGTTGCACCGTAAAAGTATGCATCTGAATTCTGCAGGATTTCCTCGGTCCTTGACTTCCTCGTCGCATAACATCTGATCGATGTGTTTCAACTTGAAGTTGAGACTCAAGAAGCCGAACTGATTCAAGCAGCGAGTTCGAAGAGCTGGTGCCAACAGTAGTAGCCAGTAACTCGAACACTACATCAAGACAGGACTTTGGGGTTGTCTCAGTGTCTTCAATATAGTTTTTATTAGCTTTCTTGGAGACAAACAGGGATGTCTCACTACCTTGAACCTTATCTGCATTACTTCCTTTACCATTGCATAACGGGGTACTCTTCTCCAATATTTTATCCGTGTTCTAAAAGAGAAACAAACAAACACATCACAGGTTTACAATGTAGTATATGAAACTCATTTTGGTAAACCAGTTCAGTAGTAAGTTGGACAGGATAACAACATGAAACAAACATATATCTATGTAGTATGGTCACTGTATGGTCTATATCATTCTAGTTTATGTTGCCAAATCAAGATAGATACAGTTCGAATCATATCTATTTAAGACAAAGTAGCATAGACAGAATATAAGCGTGGGAAACTACACAGGAATAACAACACTTGTAATGTGCATGGCATGAGAACATAACTATTTAGTCAATTGAAACTGAAACCAACATAGAGCAAGTTACAACAGCAAACAAGTTAAAGAAATGGGTTTAAAACATACCTGTTGCGCCATTGGAGTTTCAATTGCATCCTTCAAATTTGAAATTAGTTGGTATGAGTAAATACAGTGATGCAAGAGCAAAGTAGTATGAACCATAGCTACTGATTGACACGAGAACAATTCTTCTTCTGCTTTAAGCGTTGACTTGGGGTTCAGAGTGGTGGTCCTCGTGCTTTGGGCACTTCTTACTAACTGCTCGTGTTTGGGTGCTCTGTGGTGGAGACGGTGCTGTGTCAATGGGAACTGGGTTACTATCTGCTGGGGTTGGGGTTAGAAGGGGTGTAGCTGGTTCTCTGTCCAACTGGGTAGGGGTACAATCTGCGTGAGTCTGGGTTATGTGTGGTGGGGCTGGTTCTTTGGCAAGTACAACCGTGGTTCTATCTCCATCGATAGGTAGCATGATCTTTTCTGAAGACCGTGTTTTTACTCCCACAGATACTTCCATCACCCCCTCCAATTGAAATGGCTGATAAACAAGAAAAATAATTGAATGTACAGACATTGTAAGATAGACAGGTGCAATGGATAGTAGGGAAGAAAACAAGGCATGAGATAATTCACATTTATGTGGTCTAAACAAACAGAATAGCAGGACATAATTTCACATATATGATGGCTAATTAAACAGGATAGAATGACACTATTTCACATGTATGATGGCTAAGTAAACAGGATAGAATGACATACTTCAAAATATGATGACTATGTAAACATGATGACATGATATAACTATACGATGTGTCTATTAAAGTGGTTGTCATGCCATAAATCACAAACATGTTGTCGATGGAAACATGATGGCATGATATAATTCACGGATAGAATGACATAATTCAAAATATTATGACTATGTAAACAGGATGAGATGATATAACTATATTATGTCTTTAGAAAATGGGTTGGCATGCCGTAATTCAGATACATGCTGTCTATGTAAACATCATGGAATGATATAATTCAAATATATGATTTATATACTAAGGAAGTGAGCAGAGGGCAATCGCATATATGATGTGTCAACTAAGGAGATGGCATTCAATATCGTGTATATGATGTAAAAACTAAGCATTGCAATACAACATATGCATGATATGAGTAATATAACCCTGCCAAGGTTGAGCATACCCCTCAGGGAGATAATAGGACCGGTCATCTGCCTCTGAATCCTCCTTTGAAGAGCTATCTGTAACCAGCAAGATATCTTCTTCAGCAGGTAGCATTGTCTGCTCTGAAGACCTTGTTTTCACTCAGGATTTCTCCGTCACCAATTCAAATGGCTGATGCACAGGAAGAGCAGTTGAATATACAAACATTGTCGACAAAAGCAATGAGAAATACAAAAAAAGGACAACATGATATAATTCACATATATGACGCTTGGCTAAACAGCATGGCATTGCATAATTCACATATATAATGCCTTGCAACAAGATAGCATTGCTTAATTCACATATATAATGTCTTGCAACAAGATGGCATTCACACATATGGTAATTAGACACTAAACATGTGGCATTCACACAAAGCATGTCTAAACTAAGCAAATGACATAGCAATGCAAGATACCATACGCACGATATGAGCAACATAGCCCTGCCAAGTTAGAGCATGCACCTCAGGGGGGGGATAGGACTGGTCATCTGTCTCTGAATCCTCCTCTGAAGAGCTATCTGTAACCAGCAAGACATGCGCTTCGTCAGATAGCATTGTATGCTCTGAAGACCTTGTTTCCACTCCAGATTTTTCCATGACCGTGCCGAATGGCTGATGCACACAAAGAGTAATTGAATGTACTAAAATTGTTGACAAATTTAACACGTAATAAAAAAAATGATGTCATGATATAATTCACATATAAGATGACTGGCTAACCAAGGTGGCATTGCAAAATTCACATATATGATGCCTGGCTAAACAAGATGGCATTGCATGATTCACATATATGATAAGTAAACTAAACAGATGGCATTGACACAAAGCATGTCTAAACTAAGCAGATGACATCTTTGATGTATATAGTAAGCAATGCAAGGCACCATATGCATGATATTACCAACATCGGCATGCCAAGTTAGAGCGAAGATCTCATGGGGTAAATAGGAGTGGTCTTCGCTCGAATCCCCTCGAGCAGTTATCTTCCTCTTGATTATGATCCGAAATGGGTGGAGGGGATGTCTGCCTTTGCGCCCACCATGGAGCGCCGTCTGCATGAAATTTTATTGCCACGCAAGGCTCGTCTCTTTTGCTCTACATGTTCAGTTCCATTGTGTAAAATAACTGACATGCATAGGAATAAAACATAGTGGGATTATGTAAGGAGTGCATGCACAAATCCAGAGTGATGGTAGCAAACTATGGATAGATCCAAAACCAATGATAGCACGCAGATAATAGCTTTAGTTAAAAGTACAGATAATGTCTCCGTTAATGTTTGTTTGCACCCAACATGTAGTAGACACCCGAGATTAACTAGATAGTAGACAGATAGTACTGATTGCTGCCCCAATATGTACCCCACAACCACTTAAAAACTCAAGTTTCAGCATAAGTTTGGACCTGACTTGGAGTCTAATAGGTGAACACGATGATAAAGTAGCATGTCATCATATTAAGCGATGCATAACATAAGCAGACATGGAAGAGTGCGACCTCTCTCGCGGACCAGTGTAGTCCTCAAGGTCATCTGCTCAGTTGATGATGGTAATGAAGTTGTCGTGGCTGCCGGCGGCGGGGAAGAAGATCTGAGGCGGCGAAAGACAGTCTAGAGAGCGGATCCCTGTTGTGGTGAACCCTTCTATTGTTGGAGCAGCTGAGCTGGGGTGGAACACAGCACCGCAGGAGCAGGACAAACCACACAAGGTTTTCTTTGACACATATCTGTAACAGAAGCAATTGTGTAAGGGATTGTTTGAATTTGAGGATTCTAACAATGCAGGGATAGGAAATAGACAGGAATAGGACAGGAATGCACGTGCAAAATAGAGAATTTAAAAACACAGGATTTATGCCAATCTGGTGTTTGGTTCACAAGAATTGAAAGAACACAGGATGCAAAGAAGCATGGTGAGAGTAAGTCAAACCACAAGAAAATGTACGGTTATAATGCTATTATGCTACTATCTCTTAGTCTTGTGCTTCATGAATAGGAATTTGAAAAGGAAGACAAGTGGAAATTAAAATTCCTACGGTTTTCTTTCAAGGAGACACTAAAGGAATAAATCCAACAGTTTTCCTTTGCTCCATTCCTTTGCACCAAATTCATGAAAAGTAGTACCATAGGAAACTTTGCAATTCCTATGTTTTTCATTCACTATTCCTTTCAAGCCTTGGCGATTCTAGTAGGCAGGCTTGAGCAAGGAAAAGCCTACACTAAAAAATGTTTTTGTGCTACTTCTATTACTTTGGACCCAGGCCACTGCCCTACTAGCTCAGCTCCCAGGGCCATCGACAAATGCACAGCTCAAACGCGCAGAGATAAATAATGATGGCATTCAAGAGAGTCCATGACGGATAGCGAAGTTTCCTGGTACCTCACTGCTTGTCATATACTAGGATAAAATAATCATATTTCCCGTTACTCCATGTGCTTAGTGGACAATATATATAACATGTAGAGTAAAAAAGATATGCAACAAGTGTACAACCTCTTTGGCGAAGCCATGTCGATCTCAGTGTGATTGGGTTGGCCGGTGAGGATGCTCTAGCTGACTTGGCTGTCGGAGGAGGGGAAGAAGATCTTAGGCGTCTGGAGATGGAGCCCAAGGTACTGCTCTGTTGTGATGGAGGGTTTCGTCATTGGAGAAGCTCCGATGAGTTGTACGATGCCGAGGCTGAAGCAGGACAAGAGAGACAATGTTAACCTGAGTGGAATTCTAATAGCATCTCAAATAGATGACGTAAAATACATAACCACAAAGTGCTAGATGTAAAATACATCAGCCGCTCATCTCCGAACTTAACTGTCAAAACTGAATTTAATTGTCGAAACAGAACTTAACTGTCGAAACTAAATTTTGCTGTCGAAACTGAATTTTACTGTCGAAACTGAAAGCACTAGAGGTAAGGCTACACGTCATCGACTGAATTTTTCATCTCTGGGCAGTCAATTTTGGAGCCGTTGGATGCAGTTCATCTTCAACCTCCACCCCCCTGAGCCGCCAGCCACCACCGGCCAAACAGCCGCCCCCGCCGCCCGCGGACGGAGGTGCGCCGCCCACCCGCCTCAAAACATCGCCCACCGCCCGGTCCGCGCTGCCCAGCCATCCTCTAGGCCCCCGTGCCGAGCTTTTCTCCGGCAATCCCGGCCACCGCCCCACCACCGCCGGCGACCACCGCCCCCACCCAGAACCCGAAGATAGATAGTGGGGTACCTTTTCCCAAGCCCCCTCCCTGCTATGCTGGTTCTTCCTTAACTCCGTGAGCCACCCCCTGAAAATCGACTGACCCAAAATTCGATTTAGTCGACTGAAGTGTAGCTAAATCGGAGCAGCATCGCAAGCAAGAGCAAGAGCGAGAGCAGCAGCGCGAGCAAGAGCAAGAGCAAGAGCGGACAAGGCAGGGGACCGAGAGCAAGAGCAGAGTAGCAGCGCGAGCGAGAGCTAAAGTAGTAGCAGCTCCTACTGATGTGGACGTCGCCGCCGAGGGAGCGACGCCGTGGAGGAAGTGGCCGGCGACGCCACCGTGGATGGAGCCACGCCGTGTCGGCTCTGGACCGAGCGCCGGCAGCACCGTGAGATCGAATCAAGAAGAAAATGTGGCGATTAGTGTACAAACTCTTTGGTGGCGCCGATTAAGCCGCAGCTTCATCCGAGGAAACGGTGATGATGATGCTCTTCCGGTGGTGCAGCTGAAGACGGCGGTGTGGGAATGGAGGTGGCGCGAAACACGAGGGGAACATCAGGGCAGCTCCTTGGAGGTGGAGGACGGGTGGCTGAACCGGCGGGATGACCAGATCGACGTCAGATCCTCATCCAGTATGGTGAATGAGGGACATCGAGGTGTTGCTGTGGACGACGTCGTCAGGGAAGAGGCTCCGGCTGGGTGGCGGACGGAGGAGGGTGTGGGACTTCACGGTTTTTCCCGACCTCGGTGTACGAATGGGAGGACGGATGGGATGGGAGTGGGGAACCATGGCTTAGGGACGAGCTCGTCCTAAATGTGGGGTAAGTTACGAAAGTAGCCCCACCGATTTGAGGCGGTTCTTTCGGTTCAGGTGTATCATGGGCATTTTGCGTGTCGGGATTTCACAGGAGGTGGGAGTTTTCGCGCGCATTGTAATTTTGGAATAGCAAGGCGCGGGTTGAGATGGAGGGTGTTGTCGGAGCACAACGGGACAAAGATATATGTTAAATATTTCGGGCTAACATGGCGCGGGTTGAAATTTCCGGACAAGCCAAACGTGTACTGTACCAAATAAATTCGCACTACAAATGTCATTCAAAACTTTGAATTCATGTTATGTTCAATTAAAATATTTCACTACGTGTATAATGCATGCAACCTACTACTCAAATGAACGTTTTAGTGCATTCCAAACGTATATACTACCGCTTCAATATGAACTAAATTTGAATTTGTTTCTCTATTTGAATAAGATCTACAATAATGATTGTTGTGAAGTCAAAGCATTTGAATTCGTTTCTCTGTTTTAATAAGATGTACAATCATCATTATTGTCAAGTTAAACCATCATTTGTGTATTATCTTCACAACACACCACATGATTAATCTCGAGTTACATATGAACTATGTGTACTATATGAACTCGAACTCAATTTTTTGAATCCACTTTATGTTGATTTCAAATCAAAGTACATTTCAAGCTCTAGCTAGATCTTCATAATCTAAACCATGTCTCGTATGTATAATGTGTTTATCACATTATGTATGATGCCCCGCCCCCTATGCCTACAAGTATTTAGATGTGAGTTGCAAACACCACACATTACCACAAATTCAAATAAAATGTGAGAATGTTCGATATATAGTATTATTTAGATTGTTTGATATTTAGTTGTAAGCTGCAAATGCCACACATTATCACAAATTCAAATAAAATGTGAGATTGTTTGATGTATAGTATGGTTTAGATTGTTCGACATTTAGCTGTGAGTTGCAAACGCCATGCATTATGACATTATGGTATAACATGTGCAAAACCACAACACGCGTATCACCACTATATTCATGCATGCATATGTTTAAAACAATATGATCTCCTATTCAAATATATGAATCCACTTTCATATCAAATTATGATCTTTGTTAGTCTCTTACACCCACACAATCCTCTAACCTTTGTAGCTACCACTAACTTTCTCTCGTGCATGCACATGCCCTCCTCGCCCTCCCCCTCCCTCAGCATTCTATCCATCACGCACATTCATTTTTTTTCGGTCGTTCTCCCACAGTCTCCACAAATCCTTTCCAACACACTGATCGATAAACCTCTCCAGCGATGTCTACCTACAACATACACACGCACCTTCAATCTCCTTCTTTATGTGTCCTTGCCTCGTGTCTCTCATACGGTACCACACATGTGTAAACTCTCGCCCCTCTTTTCATCGATCTCACAACCGTACACTCCTCCCCCATTCTAGCTAGTAGTTGGGCCTCTCGCACCACCACCTAGCTCCATTCTCTCTGTCTATCCGTCTCGCCGGGCCTTATTTGCCTCTAACAAATGGACGTACACCAACCGATCTCCCTCTATACATATAGCTAGCCAGGTCCTTATAACTCATTTTTCCCCACGCCTCGATCGATCTACCTCATTAGTTATGTCTCTCCCTTCCTCCGACAAACAACAATTGATCTACCGATCTAGTTAGGTTTGCTTACCAAACACATGGTTCCCCTTCATCATCCATGGATGTGTCCCGACAGATCTATTACGCACAGGCACACACAGAAACACATCCCCACTCTTATTGATAATATTGCAGTTCCACCCTCAGTTTGTCTACTAGGCCTCTCCCACCATCTTCGAGAAGCAACTCCATCACCCATCCAGCACTCTACCCCTCTCCCTCCCTCCCTCTCTCCTCTCTCTCTATCCCATCCTATTTCCCGTCCTTCAGTTATGTATGGATGTCGACCGATCTCCCTCAAGACATAGTTGGGTCTCTCCTTCTCAACACATATACGAGTCGTTCTACCCCTATAGTTAGGCCTCTGCCCACCCCTCCCCCACCCCCTCCCACACACACACACCGATACATCGAGCGCTCTAGTCATGTCTCCTTGCCACACACAAACTTGGCCTGTGCCCTCTAACATTCCGGTAGGTCAGTCGCCATATATCTTTGACTTGCACATACACACACTATTTCGATAGCTCTCTTCATCAATCTCGCACCCACCCACGTGATCCTCTCTTCGACTATCGATATCTATGACCCCTCCCTCTCTTCTCGTGGATCGCTCGGCCCTCTATATATGATATGGATTGGCCTCCATTTCACACACATTGCATGCAAAATTTTGTTTGAGATGCCATCGACACATATTCCCACAAATACATTCATGAAATCAACATCCCCCCCAAAACAAAAAACACTCACGAACGCACAAGCCATTTGTCTAGGTTTGTATCTCTCACACACACCCACTTAGGTGGGGGACGTGCACAAAGAGAAGAGATGCACGCACGGTGCACGTACTCCCGTCTCTTTCCCAACCACACCCGCGCGGGTACACGCTGGAGCTCGTTTCTATACGAAAAGGCAGCCCACATGGTAATTTGACACGTGTATTGGTTGTCCACTAGATGGAGGGAGGATCTCTACCACGGGTGAACAAACAAATTGCGACTTGACACGTTATGTTAAAAAAGAGGCAAACCATGTGGGGCCTACCTTAGAGGCAAGGCTCTATACACTAGAGTACTTTTGATGTGTCCCGTCAACTCGCAGAACGAGGAGAAGCTTGCTTAGTACGCCGTCTCCCCGCCCACGGCGCGGTGGCTCGCAGGATGAGGTGAAGCTTGCTTACTAGTAGTAGTACTATCGCCCACGCCCGCCTCCTCGCCCACGCCTTGTGGCTCGCAGGACGAGGAGAAAATTTTACTACTCCCTTCGTTTACTCCTCGTCCCTACTACCTTGGTTAGAGAGATTATCATATTGTTTGGAATATATATGTCCTTTAGTACATTTCAATATGAACTACTAGTACACACTCCAAACACTGATGTATATAGACGTATTTTAAAGTGAAGATTCACTCATCTTGCTCCGTATGTAGTCCATATTGAGGCCCAGTTTGGTTCATAAGTCCTAGGACTTTTTCTAGTCCCAACTAAAAAATCCCTACTCCTTAAAAAGTCCCTCCCTCTTTGTTTTCAGGGACTAAAAAGTCCCTAGTCCATCCCTAGAGGTTATTGAATGACCATGTTACCCCCTAGTATACAGAAGAATAACAACCAAACAACACCGTGGGGTGGCGGGGCAATGGGTGTAGGGAGGGGAATTGTTGGAAAAGTCCCAAAAAGACTCTCCTTGAGAGTATTCTTCATTAAGTCACAAAAAGCAAGTTTTAGTCCCTATTAGTCCCTCCTGTTTGGTTAAAAAGTCTCTAAGAGGGACTTTTTCTAGTCCCTACACTAAAAAGTCCCTGGAAACAAACACCCCTGCATAAAGTTGAGACACTTATTTTGGAATGGAGGGAGTACATATTTGCTATGATATTTCAATCATTGAGATGCAATAGCATGCATGTTAGTCTCCTTTGTATTTGATGAAATGTTGCAATGGACAACCTTGGACGCAAGATACATGTAACAGAAGCTGGAAGTTTCATAGCATTGTACTATCTCGCTGATAAATTATAGTACGTACTATACTAGTACTTCCTCCATTCCTAAATATAAGTCTTTGTAGAGATTTCACAATGAACCACATACGGATGTATCTAGATGCATTTTAAGTGTAGATTCATTCATATTGTTCCGTATGTAGTCCACCTAGTGGAATCTCTACAAAGACTTATGTTTAGGAACGGAGGGAGTACTATGTAAAGAGTTAGCTGTCGCACGGTATCCAGAAAATATGGTGATAGTGTGAGGTGGGCCATGTAATCACTCAGCTTGCGTGTTTTCACTGCTCTTGCACTCCTCTGCCGTAAGAATGGAGGAAATTGTAATCTAGTAGTACCTCCTTTCGCCGAAAGTGTGGGACATCCAAGAGTCCTACCATCTCAGTAATAATGACCAATGAGCCGTCAAATCACATAGACCCAGCAGTAAGTTGGACGGACGAAGCAACCATCACTCTTGAATCCGCTTCTCCCTTCAACACAGACGCCAGTGAGAGGTCGCGTCTGCTCTGCCCGGGCATGAATGCGACACCGATTACGTGGAGCTGGCAGCAGTTCAGGCGGGAAGGCCTTGTGGCGATGGAGGGGCTTTGGGTGGGCCAGGCTGGTCAGGAGCGGGCGTGGCAGCTGTCCGCCTGTCCCTACCAGACGCCCGGAAACGAGAGGATGCACAGACTCTCGCGGCTAAAATCATACACTACAGACCATCTCTCTGTAGGAGTAGGTCGATCTGTCGCTTTCTCTAACACACACATGCTGTTAAACACACACACACACACACACACACACACACACACACATGCGCGCACACTATCGGTGTGGAACGACACCTATGGGATCACAAGAATCCTTACTATGGTTGTCGGGGCACAGGGTTGCGAGAAGAGCGGGATTAGTAATCAGCACAAGGATCGTTTACCCAGGCTCGGGCCGCGAGGATACGTAAAACCCTAGTCCTGCTTTGGTGGATGTATTTCAGAGAGTTCTTGAGCTCTCGAACTAGCTATGGTGGGTGCGTGGTTCCAAAGAGCCGAATCCTCCTCCAGTATGCCATGGGCCTCCATTTATAGTCGAAAAGGGGCTGCCACAGTGGCATACAGGAGGTGGAAAGGCGTCTGATAAGATCGCGAGCTTATCGTCAGTATCACAGACAAGACGCATTTAATGCGCCGCTGAGGTGTCCCCTAGCTTTATCGGGGACGGGGGCGAGGCCCGTCCCGTCAGTCGCGGCTCCTCCTCGTTTCGACACGCGCCCTGGCCAGCGATGCGTGCGGCGCCATGTAGGCAGGTAGGCAGCTGAGGTGGCGCGGCAGTGGAGCCTTCACGAAGATCTGCATGCCGCCACGCAGGCGCTTGATGAGTTGGCCTGGGGGCTGCATGTAGCCACGCAGGTGCCTGCTCAGCTGGTTGAGCTGGCAGCTGCATGCGAACGACGGCGGAGACTTGGTTGGTGCAGGTCTGGCAGTGGCCTTGCTGGCGACCTCGGCGAGGGCCTTGCCGGGTGGCCCGGCAAGGGTCTTGCTGTGGTGCGCTGTCGTCCCCGGCAATGATCTTGCCGAGGGTCTTGTGGCCTTCCTCGGCAAGGATCTTGCCGAGGGCTGTTGTCTTTTAATCCTCATCTGATCTTGAACATTCCTTGGTCTTGACAAAGATCTGCATGCCACCATGGAGGTGCCTCCCAAGCCCTAGTTCCAACGTATTTGGCTGAGTTGGAACCCGTGGGCTCAAGGGTGGCTCACTCCGCTGGTGTGGGCGAGCCGCCCCGGCAAGGGTCTTGCCGAGGCCGTTGAGGCTGCCCCCGGCAAGGATCTTGCAGGGGGAACCTGCTTCGCCTCTCTGCTTCTTTGCGGTCTTGATCTTGGTGTTGCTCTGGCCGTCTTGAGCTTTGGTTTCACCTTGGTTCAACTCCTCCGCTCTGTTTGGTGCGGCCGTCGGCGCGGCTCCAACTGTCCGTGCACAGGTAAAGGGGTACAAAAGTGCGGCCCTTCTTTTGTACACCGACAGGAGCCCCCGGGCCTGGGCCACACATAAGAGCGACACGTTGTTAGGC
Organism: Aegilops bicornis; assembly: GCA_021605145.1. Lineage (NCBI taxonomy): Eukaryota > Viridiplantae > Streptophyta > Magnoliopsida > Poales > Poaceae > Aegilops > Aegilops bicornis. The sequence continues at coordinate 580,727,019 of CM038672.1, forward strand.
CAGGCCCAAAACGGTGCGCGGGCAGGCGGGGCGTTTTTTACCGCGGTAAAAAATTTCGCGTGCTGCGCTTGCCACGACCCGCATCGAATGTGCGACGTGGAGGGGTGCGCATGACGTGGGCGGCATGCGTGGGGCAGTTTCCGCATGCATGCGTCACATCATAGTAAAGAGACGGCTTGCGCCTTCCCCGTAAAAATAGGGAGGCATCGAGGTGCGGCTCATTTACAGAATGGGGTCGGGTCGCGGTCTTCAAGGCATCCACAGCCCACGATCACGTGGTGGGGAGAGGTTGCTTCACCCGTCCCCTCGGTTCTGCACGTTCGCCACGCGTCCTTCATGCGCCTGGGGTGGCAAGCGGTGGAGGCGGGTAACCGGGCCATCGCTGGTTGGGGCAACGGGTCGGTCTGGATCCCTGCGCCTCTGGTGTCTGGATTGGTCGAGCGGGGCAGCCGAGCCCCGTCCCCGCCCCTTTATAAGGAGAGGGAAGGGGGGATGGCATCCCGCATTCTTCTATCTTCTATCTCCTCCTGCTTCTACTTCTTCCTCTCACCCACCATGGAGAAGGGGAATCCCGGTCCCTCGATAGTGGCCGCAAGGGTCGCTGCTCGACAACACGTCCCTCCTCCTCCTGAGCCCCCGGTGGTGGAGCCGGCCGTGAGGGGAAGGGGGAGGGGGCGAGGCCGTGGGTGTGGCCGCGGCAGAGGTCGTGGTGCTCGGGGAAGAGGAGGACGGGGCGGCGCGCCGGCCTCGGCCCCGCCAATGATGCCTTTCCCGACGGAGGGCCTCGTCGAAGACCAGCCCTGCGAGTTCTTCATCAGGCCGCGCCGGCCTCCGCATCGCCGTCTTCGTCTCCGAGCCTCGTTTGCTCGGGTGATGGGGCGTGACCCGCCCTAGACCCTCAGGTTGCACATGAGGGGCTGTGGGAATGGGGGCATGCGGCTCGACGTTGACTTCCAGGCTCCTAGGGTCATGTACCTCCGCCGTGGATGGAAGACGTTCACTAGAATCCACAGCCTGATGGTGGGGCTCGTCCTCTACTTCAAATTAATGGAGGACGGCCTGCTCTCCGTCAAGGTCTTCGTAGAGTTTGGAACTCGCCTGAAGTGCTGCGTGGTGAGCTCCTCCGACAGAGACTCCGATGATGGAAGCTCTTCCTCGAGCGATAGTGACGAGGAGGACAGTGGGGCAGATGACGGGGACGGGTCCGACTAGGCGTCGGATGCCCCGCGCCTGGGCGGGTGTGGCAGCAGCAACATCTGCACATGGCCGCTCCTCCGGCAGGGTTTCGCCGGGGGAGGGGCCAGCTCCTTGAACTTCCTGGGGATGTCTCCTTGGGCGGCTGGCGTTGGGAGGCTGCGGAAGAGGAACAGGGCGGGCGGCAAGGCCGTCAACTCGGAGTACGCGGGCACCGATGCCTTCATTGCGTATTGCCGGTCCTGCCGCACACACACACACATCCCACGGATACATGTATACCTCTCACACATGCACGTTGAAGGTCTCTATGTCTTCATACTTAGTTAATTACCCTCAACCCTAACGCTACACCGAATCGTTCTCTTCTTGTGAGCACATAACTTCCACCTGGATGGGTAAAACACACACTCACACTTAACAATCTCCTTGTGGTTACCCCCCTCTCACTCTTCCCCTATATCCTCGAAACCAATAAGACCATCCCTTCGTTTAATTCCCGCCTACATGCACCATCGATATACAGTAGTCTTCCTTGGTGTCTCTCGAACAAACACGTTCTCTCGATGTCGACTACTCTCACGCGCACACACCTTCTCTTCCCTCTCTACGGGCATTTTCTCTCTCGCACCCCATCGTTGCTGGCCTCTGCCATACACATCACCTCTCTATGATGAATCCATGCACACTTAAATTACATCCGCCACCGAGGACCCCACGACACACACACACACACAAACAAACACACACACATGCACGCACGCACGCACCCCCCCCACACGCACACACACACAGTAAGACTCCATCACACACACACACACTAAGACTCCATCTCTCTCCCCCCCCCACACACTCACTGAGACTCCATCTCACACACACATGCTCTAGGCGGAGCATTTGTTCCTACCACCCTTCATCCACCCTTACCCGTATGATAAACAATCACCTTAATTTACTTGTATAACATGGACAAATTCCACTTTACTTTAGTAGTTAGCAAACTTATCATTTGTACCCTTATAAAAAACTGAGTTGGCGATGATGGTGTGCCTGCCATCTTGTAATATAGACCGTCTGATCTATATCTGACGGATAGAAAGCAAACTATGGTACTTTTACAAAAGATAGCCGCACCTCTCTCCACATCCTTATCTCCCACACCTCTTTGCCGAGCAATTAAAAAAGAAAGTCTCCGGAACAATCAAACATGGTGGCCGCTGCCGCCTGCCGGCGACGTCCATCCCCATGCCTCCGCCCATTCCGACCACCAGTCACCACCACGCTCCACTCCTCCTCACCTTATCTCTCATCTTTCATTTTTTCGATGACATTCTCGAGATACTAGTTTTTCGATAAAATTCTCGAAATAACATTTGTTTTTACACATGGGATTACTCCTGCATGGGTAAATCACAACATGTGTTTTGTAAAAAAAATGCATATTGATGTTCCATGCAATGCACGAGCATCTTGCTTGTAATTATATAACGAAAATCACGAGCAAGAAGTGACATTATTTTATACAACCACGTTAACATGGCCACGTAAATCACTAGCGAAAGTAAATACCATTATACTTATATCCCGATGCAAAAGGTTGAGTACATGTCCGAAGAGTAGAGTCGCACACACGCACTCTGTCTCTTGGAATCACACACACACACACACACCAGTTACGTGACGCCCACTTAAGCAGACACGTATGTTACAATTTGTGCACCGGCGGGTACACGTGATGCTGCGCATTTATTTAAGCCGGACGGTGAACCCAAACAGTAGCTGCATTCATTCCCCTCCCGCCGCCTCTTCTCTAGTCGCCGTCGCCGGTAGCCATGGCGCGGCTGAAGGTAACATCATACGCCACACTCCCGCCGGAGCGGCTGTTTAATCTGGAAAGTTTAGTGGTCATGCATGCATCTTTTTGTGCTAGCACTCCTATATAAGGGTTGATCGGTCGCTTCCGCGGACTCGCGCGGGCGGTGGAAGAGGAAGGAGAAGGGAAGCGGGCTGTGGAGTAACATTTTTTACCACAATTTCTTAAGAAACTGAGTGCAATAATTGAGTAGTTTTGCAAACTACCAGTACTATACTCCCTTGCCAGCGCGTGCTTCCCGCGTGAAATGGTCAGCGTCGCCCTGGAGCGTCAGAGCCGCATTAATGCCCGGCCAGAGCGGAAGCGACCTCTCACTGGCGCCGTCTTTGAAGCGGCGCGACGGCCGAGAGAGCGGCGCTTCCCGGTGCATCGACTGCTCCGCGTCGAGGCTGGCCATTGACCGGGTTGATGCCCCCTTCCATTCTGCACTCTAATCTGGTGCATGACACGTATTACGTCGACCCGGATGCTGCTGGCCGTCCCACATGTCGGCGAAGTAGTACGTAGTAGTAAGAAGCAAAGAATCATGCGGTATAAGTCTTTCTAGAGATTCCAACAAGTGACTAGACTACACCGCGTGCAGTATCTCAAATCTCCATTCCGGTTTATAGGGCTCAAATATCAAATCTCATCAACCAAGGCATTTTGAGATTGGAGGAATGTATCTCGTACTTTACAAAACTACCCTAATTAAACTCATGCATTAATTACGTAGTTCTCTCGTTTTCCTCTCCGCCTTGGTCGCGGTGCAGAATATTGACCACTCCAATATGACTAACCGCTCTATCTACATGCGGGACATCAAAGCATCCGGGCCCGCGTGCCGTCCACCAAATCACAGCGAGGTGCTACAGTCGAAAATCACCGGTCACCCCGGTGTGGCCGTCATGACCCGTAATATCACAAAACCCACACCTTTTACCAGCAGTGGTAAAGTGGCCTCGAAGTTGGACTGGACGAAGCAACCATAATTTCACTGGAACACTCGTTAAAGCCTTTTCTCCCCTTTCTTGAAGAAAACCTCACTCCAGGCTACTCACTTCTGCCATTTTTCTTCTGTACCAACGAAGGAAAGGTGGGCGAATCAGTGATGCTGCTATATTTTCATTCCAAGAATCTTCTTTTTGCGATGCACCGACGGATTCTCACAGCCTATTCTTTTCCAGTTTTCATTGCGATTGTGGTTTCCTTTTGATTTCTTTTTGTTTGTCAGTTCATTGATGGATCCTGGAGCACTAGGCAAAGAGTTGCCGGTGGACAACCCATGCGAGACAGCGATCTCCAGGAAGCGAGCACCGACCAACGAGTTGACCATGTTGGCAGGCCAACCCATGGAGACGAAGAACTCCAAGAAACAAGCACTGGCCAGAGAGTTGACAACGTCGGCGGATGAACTCCTCAAAGAAAGTTGGAAGAATAGCGAGGGCCCCACTGTGCCTACCCCAGAAACTCTGATGGCCACCTTTGCGAGTCTCAAGGCCAAGTTTGAGGAGATAGTCGCCGTTGAGAAGCAGTATTCCCCTGGCAAGGTGATGGCCCCCATCGAGGACGAGGAGATGGCCCCCGGAGGGATGGGATCCCCCGGTGAGTTGCACAAGGTAAAAAATAATGGCTTATTACCGAAAGTTGTGGCTTTTGATTATTTGCAATGTGCTTGCTAATATGTTAGAGTTGTGCAGGTGCATGTGGACGTCCTTGATGATTCCGATGTCGCGGCCCGTCCTGTGGACAACGCCCCACAGATCGTTTTCGATGTCGCGGTCTGTCCTGTTGGCATCGCCCCGGAGATAGATTCCGATGCCACTGTCCATCCCGTGGACATCGCCCCAGAGATCGATTCTGGTGTCACAGTAAGTCCTGTGGACATCGCCCCAGAGATCGATTCCCGTGCCGTTGTCCGTGCTGTGGTCATTGCCCGAGAGACCGATGACAAGAAATAGTTTGTCGCGCTAATCCTTCAAGGTAGTTTGCATTGCCCTGTGTTTAATTACCAGAACGATGCGTGTTACCAAACCATCTTAGGGCTAGTGCACTGTCTTGTGTGGGCGGTACTTGCTACTTTTGTTTGATAGTGAATCATGCGAACCCTCTCCGAGTTATGGAAACAGATGTATCCTCACCAGCTTTTGATGTAATATATGGCATGCTTAGATGTAAGTTTGAACTGTTTATCATATCAGCAAGGCTTATTTGATGATTCTTGGTGTTAGTAGGATAGATAATGTGCGAGCTATAGTACTTGCAAAACACTCACCGAAGAGAAATGTTGGGGCTGATGAGCTCGTGGCACGCTTATACTGATCCGTCGTCGATCGGCCAATAGCGGAAGCTCCTAAAATTGTAGGCTTAGCGATCGATCAGACAATAGTCGACACGGATACAATCAGGCCTCATTTGGTTCATAGGTTAGGAAAACCGTAGCAAAAGTACAGAGACGTACAACACAAAATCATAGCAGTACAGAGACGTCCCTCCGTTTCAAAATAGACGAGTCAAATTTGTACTACTAACTTTGAAACGAAGGGAGTACATATCTGAGGCGGGCTAGTTTGACCTAGTGGGTTTTAGTGATATGACGTGGTACAGTGCCGTCCAGTCTTTGCGTGTGGTAGCAGTACTGCGGGTAGAGTAAGTTTTCTTGAAGAAGCGGAATTCAATGAAGTCAGGATGGTTCCTTCGTCCGACTAACTTACAGTGGGAAAGGTTGAGCCTGCGCTACAACCGGGGTGGACCAGGATAATTTTGTGCATGGCAGGTGGACCAGGATGGTCGACGTCCCACATGTCGGCGAATGAAAGTATTCTTTCCGATATAGTGGACGAGCAACAAGTATTCATTGTTTATTTTTGATGAAACCTATTGTCTCCGGCTATTTACTGACGGAGGAGTGTGAAACACGGCAACCCAGTGAACTTGGCATGTGCACCACTCCCACCTTCCTCATTTAATACTACCATAGTGTTGACTATAAGGTTACAACTTTTTCTCACTTTGTCTCTATCTATTTCCTCTCAAATGTTTTTTACCTTTCTTTTTTTAGACACAATTTTCTTTTATGCCTCTTTTTTAAGAATTAGTTTTTTTATACCTAGGAGCACGTGTAGAGACGAGCTCCTGCAGATCCCACTCCTTGACTTTGTCAATGCCTCTCTCTCATCCACATAAGCGGGCTTGTCGAGAAGACAAGAGATGATCTCTTAGCACAATATGTTTCACCATGGTTTTAGGAATAACTAGTTATTGAAGATAAGGCTAAGAGATGATCCATTGTACACATGTTTTTTTTGTCATCTCTAAATTACATGCAAGACTTATGATAAGACTATCTTATCAACCATTATACATGCCCTTTATAGCGCAGAATTTTACTGGTACTAATTGCTATGAACGCGGGCAGCTGGCCTCTAAGGGGGGAGCACGCGCGGGGAGCTGGTGGGGTGGGGGAGGGGTTCTGGTGGGCCAGGGCGGTAAGAAGCGGGATTGGAAGCGGTGCGGACTCCCGCATGGCCCACCTTACATTATCACCACATATTTCTTGGAGTCCGTGCATGGCGGGCGGGCGATCTCTTCTCCCTCCCGCATCTCTCTCCTCTCAGCCGACGCCCGCCGAGCGATTAGATTTCGGCTATCGACGGTTTATTCAATTGCAGTCCCACATGTCAGTCAAAATGCAAGACAACGCGTCTCCCCTCTGGTGAGCGGCGTGCGAGCCGGACTAACGGGGGTGCGACGTGAACGCGACGCGTAAGAGTTGTAAGTGTGGCGCCTTTTCCTTTTGAACTTGCAAAGCGTAACATTTTCGTGCGATCGATTGATAGAAATACAGAACAAAATGACGAGGTCGGTGCTTTCCCGTGCGTTAGGCGGGCTAGTTTGAGTGATATGACGTGCTACAGTGCCGTCCACTTGCTCCATTTTTATGTAAGCAAGAGTCTACACTCTTACGTGGGAGGAGTGCGAAACACGGCGGATCTGATTTTGATCGAGGGATAACTGTTCCCTGCGAAATAATGGAGCACTGTTAGCGATTATAGCATGATAGTTAGGGCATCTCCAGCAATGGCCCTCAAATTTACACCGGTATCTGTCCGAGGACACTGGTGGATGCCATCCAATGCTGCCCGCATACCTTTCGACAACTATATGAACTAACCGAATGAAATTCGTGCAAACAAAGCAAATTTCAAATTGACCGGATGATATTCATTACATTTCAAGAACTTTTCCTATAAACTGGACGAAATTCATTACATATTTCGCACAAACCTTACTAAAACCTACTATAAACCTAATCTAAACGATCGTCGGGCCCCGACCAACATGTCCGGCCATGAACCCAAGAAAGACGACCATTTCCTTTGCCTCCTCCTTATCAGCCTCGATAACCTCCTCCTCCGGAGCACAAGGTTATGTAGATTTCCGCCTCCACGTCACCGTCAAGCGGCTAATCGGCTGCCGACTTTTATCCCACCAAGCTTAGCGTTGACTGAGTGGAGGAGCGATGGCCTTCCTGGGACCAGAGCGGTGGCGACCTACCGTGTACTACTCTTCCTCGCTGCCGGCTGCGCCCACGCACGCGCGCCGTCTTCGTGGTCGTGGCGGCGGAGGGTGGCTGGGGGGGGGAGCCGGTGATCTCCTTCGTCTGCTTCTGCGAGAGTACGCCCAAGAGAGCTTTGGAGCGTGCCCGGAGCGGAGCCACCGATGTCCTTCGTCTGCTCCTACGACAGTACGTCCAAGAGAGCTTTGGAGTGCCCGGAGGCCATGGTTGGAGTGGTGCCAACAGAAGGAAGGGACCGGAGGATAATGAGTGTGGGTATTTGGCTATGGCTGGGAGCTGGGGCTCAAGTTAATATAGCGGGTGAATGGCAATGAGCCGCGGCAGACGGATGGACGGCTGGCACCAGAGTAGGTTCGTCAGTAGCCGTGGTGTCATTAACGCGGAGCAGTCGCTTGCACCGGGATGCCGTGCGGGTGGCGCTCTCTCGGCCGTCACGCTGCTGCAATGCCGGCACCAGTGAGAGGTCGCATCGGGCGTGAATGCAAACGCTGCTTCAGTGACTTAACCGCCGACAAAGCCGGGAAGGAGAACGACGACGTCTGGCCAGTATGTGAGAAGTAGTTGTACTAGTAGTTAGTGTGTGTGTCTGTGTTTCCCATACTTTTGTTTAATTAATTACGAGCATGTAACAGTACTACTAGTTACTACTGTAGTTTTTAGAGCAAATTACCAGTACATTAGCCTAGACTCAATGGAAAAATTCCTATCCTATGCATCAAATGGCATATCTTTCTCTGTAGGAATTGAGATGCATGTCATCTCACTTCCTATGATTTTCATATTCCTATAAAATTCCTATCCTATGAACCAAAGGAGGCCTCTGCATGGAGTAACTACTGTAGCTAGCGATCTTCTTTGGTACGATGAGTTTACTTCAAGCGAAATTCAAAGTCATGATGGTTCCTTCGTCCGAGCAACTTCATAGTGGGTAAGGTTGGGACTGTGATTTGATGGCTCATTAGTAATTACTGCGGCGCGACGACCGGGGTGACTCTCCCTTGGAGTTCTGCAGGCATGTAAAGTGGACCAGGATGGTCGACGTCCCACATGTCGGTGAGCGGAAGTATTATTTCGATATCGAGGAGCAAGGAAATCACGTGGTATAGTATCACTGGTGATTTATATTTATTTTTTATTTCTAATGAATGATAGCGTTTCAACTCTTATGACGAAAGAGTGCCAAACACAGCACGTGCTGGATGTCCCACACGTCAGCGAAAGGAGTGGGACATGAACAACATGGTAGAGCGTCTCCACTTCTGGGTCAGAGACCACATGTAGTAGTACTACTGTACTAGTGGTATGAACGATACAAAGTGCGACCCGGAGAGAAAGACACGTCTAGTTGGAAGGTCTCGGGGCATACACGTAAACAAATATAAAACCTAATATGTGCATCCAATTAATATAGTTGTAGTAGAGTACTTAGTCACGTACTCCATAACATCACCGGGCATTGCACGTACAACATTTAGTGGTAGTCAGAGACAAATGCCTATATGCCACGCATGTTCATACTATTTGTGCCTTTCTACTTCACTTACTGCGCTCGTTACACAGGTTCGCACGTCCACTCCCCGGGTACATGTCCATCTCGTAGTTCCAGTCCCACGTGTTCTTCATATAGATGGAACGATCCTTGCATGACACGTGCACCTTGATGCTAGATGTGTCGCGTGTTGGCAAAAGGATGAACAAAGCTCACGTAAAAAAATAATGTGGAAGAACATAGATTCCCGACGACCGAGAAGGAGCAAGGTACCTCGGGGTGGAGCGTCTGCACTCACAATATTTTATATTATTCAGTGATATAAAATCAACCAATCATCTCCACAGTGGACTGGAAGAGTACGAAACATGGTAGCACAATATAGTTACATCATACTAGTACATGGCTAACCCACGCTATCACCATATTTCTTGGCTTCCGTGCGACACCTATCTCTAGTAATCCAGAAGCCCGTATTGCTTCTCCCTCCTCGTCTCTCTCAAAGACCCTGTTTGGATACTCTAACTCAGTTATAGGTTAGAGTTAGATTCTAATCCTGAACTAACCCTGAAGTAACTCTAGCGAAAGAGGTGTTTGGATGACAGGGTTAGATGGAGCACAGATACGGCGAGGTGCCTTCATGGGCAGTGCGAGAGGGAGGGAAGGAAGGAGGGGACGAGAAGCTTCGAGGAAGTGGGGAGGATCTCCTTGAGGAGAGCGAGAGAAATATGTGTTTTTAGTCTCCCGAGAAGAACTAACCCAAATAAGCACCTCTTGGGTGGGTTAGATTTTTTTGGGTTAGTTGAGTTCAAACTAACCCAAACTAACTCTAACACGTGGATCCAAACAGTAACCCAAACTAACCCTCCTGTTTGGCTATTTTTGGGTTAGTTGAGTTCAAACTAACCCAAACTAACCCTCCTGTTTGGATATTTTTGGGTTAGTTGAGTTCAAACTAACCCAAACTAAATCTAACACATGGATCCAAACAGTAACGCGCCGTCAGATCGCACAGCCCAACCTTTCCATCAGTAAGGAAGTTGAATCCGATACTCCCTCACCCTCCTCGCCTCTCTGTCAAACCGCCTCTGAAAACTGCCACAGCGTCTTGCCGGGAAAAGCCCGCCCTCAACTTTTAACTCTGTGAAAATAGTTCGAGCTTGTTCGTTCTATGTAAATACTAGTACTGTATGTTTATTCACCCATGGGGTTGTTCAATGAATGGAGGGTCGGGGAGCACAAGTGAACAATACTACTACTAGTAGTAGTAAGTAGGAGTCGTACAGGTAGCCACCTTAAATAGAGAGTTTCTTTTCTTTAATGCCACGTACACAAATTAAAACGCTTGTTGCTTTACTAGGGTTGCTCTCTTCATTCTCTCATCCTCTCCAGATATAAACAAGATAGTGGTAGCGATATTTTCTCTCTGCTCACCGCTGGTCACAGATCCGGCCGGATCCCTTCGGCTGGTGTGTAGAGGACTAGGTGAATCGTTCACGCGGTCATCACCGGCGAGGGAGGAAACCCACAGCTGCCGGACGGGCCCGATCCTCTGCCCGTGCCGTTCTCTCTGACATAACGCCGGCTCGGGAGGTCCTCCGACCCTTCTTCCTCCCTGCCGTATTGTCCGCAGATCCGACCTGCCGCCGCCGACATCCCGCTGACCCTCAGGTATAAGTTCTTCGAAAGCGGCCTTGCTCTACTGCCCCAGCTCCCCACGTGTCTGCATGTGCATCTTTTTCTATCAGCTCTTCCGAAGCCACCTAAATTTTTAGTATTATTAGAGGTAAAGCTACTTCATGCATTCGAATCTAGGGCTTTGTTCAAACAACGAAGAAAGGGGGGAAAGTTGTAGCATGAATCTAGGACTTGCTTCAAAGAGGAAATAATATGGTGAAAGTAGTAGAGACCGGATACCCAACGGTCTCTTGGTTGAAAAGGGAAATAATGGGAAAAGCAGCGGTACAAACTGGATATGGAACAAATCTATTATTGGTTGAAAAAAGGATAGAAAGTGGCGGCTGGTGGACAAGTCAACAGAGTATGTCCAAGATTAGATTTGTTGCCCTCACATAGTAAAAGGTCTCCAGGATTAGAATTGTTGCCCTCACATAGTAAAAGGTCTCAGGATTAGATTTGCTGCCCTCACATAGTAAAAGGTCTCCAGGATTAGATTTGCTGCCCTCACATAGTAAAAGGTCTCCAGGATTAGATTTGCCGGCCTCACATAGTACAAGGTCTCCAAGATTAGGTTTGCTGCCCTCACATAGTAAAAGGTCTCCAGGATTAGATTTGCTGCCCTCACATAGCATGAACAAACTCTGCATCACCACTTCATATATGCCTCCATGTAGGTACATTGTCTTTGATCGTCCTTGTCGCATGTCCTTATACCAACCTTTTGCTGTTGTTAATGTAAGGGCGCATGTAAAATGAAGCGATCACATTGTTACCATAGGGACATGTCTAAACAGTGTTATTGTTAATCTAATGCCTCCAGTGATAAGAAGCAATTAAACTGTGTTACAAATGGCATTCCTGCTGTTTCCCCCAGTATGATAAGTAAGTTGCTCCTTTACGCTGCTGAGTGTCCTAGTGTCCCCATGGTCCCATGCCCTTAAACCAACTCTTTAGCTGCTGTTGATTCTTGTATCGGTAAACAAGCAATGCCACCATTAAAGTAATCCCATATTTGAGGAATCTCATTGTTGATCGTAATGCTTCTGGTAACATGAAGCATTGCTGACGTTTTAAAATTTCTACTGTCCTTGCGTGATTGCCATGAACATAATTAAGATGTTTCTTTTCATTTCGTATATGTTTCGTATATTCTTATTGACTAGCAACTGTTTATTTTCTATCTTTTTGTGCAGATAGGGATATCGATTTCACCTTGTTGCTATTGTGACCTTTTGGTGAACTGCACAAAACACTTTTTTTGGAATGAGTGTCTTGTGCAGTAAAACTAAAATGTCATGTGGGCAACATCCCGCAATTTTGGTGGAACTGCACAAAATGGTGATTGGAGTTTCCAAAATCCCGTCAAGTTCTGCTGGTAATCTCGTGCAACATTTTATTAGCCTTTGCAAGATGAGCCGTCCTTTGTCACCACAATGGCACTTTATTTTAGTGGAACTGCACAAAAGGATAAGAAAATTCTAGTTGCACCTTACATGAGCGGACAGCCAACCTTAATGTTCCTCAATTTTAGTGCAACTACTAAAGAAGAACACCTTGCCACTCACGAGAGCAAGTACTTCTTGCTAGCTGAATGATGCAATCTTTGCTTCATTTCAGGTGAGCTGCAGAAAAAGGTGCATGAATTGAATCATGGAACTCCAGGCAGGCCTCATCCTAGTGGAGCTGCAGGTTGAGTAAAGGAGGCCACTATTAAAGTGAAATCATGCTCTCCTGGTTTGTGGTGTGCAAACAGGAATACTCAGCTCTGAGATGTTGTGACGGACAAGAGCATTCGCCAAGTTCTTTGATTGTATGACATGGCTAGCCAAGATGGATTTAATCCCGATATTCACTTTATCAAAAGGCTCTAATAGGTTGGTTCTGAATCTTGCAAGCTGGGAATCAATGAGATGTGTAGGCATCTTTGTTGTACTTATTAATTGAATCTTATTTGTTGGTTCTGAATCTTGCAAGCTGGGAATCAATGAGATGTGTAGGCATCTTTGTTCTACTTATTATTTGGATCTTATTTTTTGGTTCTGAATCTTCAAGCTAGGAATCAATGAGATGTGTAGGCATCTTTGTTGTAATTATTATTTGGATCTTATTTGTTGGTTACGAATCTTGCAAAATTTGGGAAACACGGCATGATGATGCAGAGGACAACAACCATAACAAACAGTTCAAACTTGGTAGTATTATCTTTGTGAAAGTGCGACAAATGTGATGATCGTGTGCGTCCTGAGAATAATAATTCTAATTGTTGTGCATGTTGATCCTGTGGCATTTATAGAACGAGCCAATGCATTGCTTGTTTTAAGTATAAATTTCTATTAAAGCTAATTAAATTTAAGTAAAGTGACCACTAACTCCTGTTATTACAGTACCAATACAGACCCGCTCATGAACCGACGTGTGGCGGAGTAGGTTTCTTAATGAGGCGTTTGAATGCACCGAGGGTGCATCTTACGCCGGACGTGCAGCGGACGAGGGAGGTAGTAATGCTTGTTGTCGCCTGTAAACACTCAGTTCTTCGTTGAATCGATTCCCCAAGAGATGAAAAATGAACTGCTGCCGCTGCCTACACACTCGTTCACTTGAAGAGACTCCAATGGCGATCCGAGGGGTGAGCCTGCTGGATATGGACTTCAGCAAGGAGTTCCCCTTTGAGTTCGCCATTTAGTCCTATGGTTGCACCAAGTTGAATGTGATGTACACCAACGATCCGGACTCGGTGAAGCTCTGCCTCACCGAGTTCAAGCAAGACTCTCTGAGACGATAAATCACAAGGTTGCAGGACTAGACCTTGTGCCCATCCATTCGTCTCTGGCGAGGACTAGTGGATCGCCGTCACCCGGTATGTGTGCGGGGACGAGGTTCTCATCTACCACTACAGAGGGCCATCAAAGGTTACGGAGCATTTGCCGTTTCATCGGCAAATACCGATCGCACCTTCGCTACGGTGGAGAGAAGGAAGAACGTGACAATTCGGCCATCTGGTGCAACAAGCTTGTCGACATCCAGAAGCAATACAAGATCATCAGCAACGGGCAGGAGAAGGACTCTGTGGTTGACCTCGCCGAGACCATCATCGACCCCTGATACGCCAACATGAAAGAAGACAACGATACCAATGACCTGAACACGTGGGAGGTTCCTCTGAATCTAGCCTACATAACCTACGCGGCCAAGGACGCATACACATGCTACGACATGTACATGCAGATCTTGGACATGAGGGCGTGTCTGCTTCCCGTAACCGACGAGTACATGAACAGCTGCAGCGTCATGATCAAGCGTGCCAGGAAGGTCTAGATGTTGTACTTTATCTGTTTATAAGCACCTTTATCATCTGAGTGTTTCATGCATTAGCCTAAGTGTCGTAATTATCTGTTTTGTGCGAAATATTTCTTTTAAGAACCCATTAACTTGTTCGCTTTTTTAGTGGCGATTTGCTTATGTATGTAACTAGTTCACTTGTCCGTTAAAAAAACTAGTTCACTTTCATTGCCGTTCTTTGAATCTCCTTCCTCCCAACATATTCCCTCCTCGTGTGGACCCAAAGGTCTCGTACACAGACATATGGGACCAACCACCTATCCATTTGTATTTCTTTATTTTGTTCAATTTTTCATCCTCTTCCTATACAGCTCAGTTCTATTTTTCGTTTTCATTAATCCTTCATCTGAATTTTGAGTAATTCTAACATGCTCCCTCTTACCTCCCTCTTTTCACATGGGAGGTAAGAAGGTAAGAGTAAATCAGAACACTATTTAATCAAATCAATGGCTCAGATCTATTATGTACTTTTACCTCTCATGTGAAAAGGGGAGGTAAGAGGGACCATGCTAAATTTTTCCCTGAATTTTCTCCCACTTTCTTTTTCGATGTAAACTGAGTTTTCTCCTAGTACTTTTCCCTAGAACCAACTAAACTGTCCCACGTCTAGCCTAAAAAATAATAATACTCTACGTACTATTAACTCATCAAATTTAAATGATACTTTATTTCATAAGTTGAAAGTTCTTACAAAATAATAATAATAATTGGTTATATATAACTTGGCAAGTTAACTCCTAGTGATTGCGTACATAAGCTTGCAAAGATTTTACTGACCAATGCAGTAATAGACGTGCAATCATGTGTTTATGTTTTTATAACATTTCTCCGTCTAGCCCAATATGATATTTTCACCCAGCCCAACAAGTCCGCGGATTTCGAGAAAAATGCAAATGGGCTTTAAATTCTACCATATATATAAACAGGCTGCATAGATGCTACGTCATTGTTTCACCCAGCCCACCAAATGGACTAAAAAAACAAATGGACTGGCTGACATGTGGGCCAGTAGGTCGAAGCCTAAGAAGGCATTGGATTTACATCCAACGGCCGGCATTCTTCTTCAATCTCTCGTCTTCTTCCCCCAGAGCTGCCGGGACCGCCTGCTCCAGCCTCCGGCGTCCAACGGTGTTGTTTTGCGCTCCTCAGCGAAACGCTACGCCGCCGACGGCCAGGCCATCCCTCCACTCTGCACCTCCTGTTATTCTCTGCCGAGTGTAGGCCCACCCCGCACCCGAACTAGTCAAGTTTCCAACTCCTCTCCGTCTGCGACTCCACTGCTGCGTCTTCCCCATCTTCGGGTAGTTCCAGTCCGGGGCCTCGCCGTCGTCCACCGCCTCGGTGCGCTCGGCGCGGCGTGGTCAACATGTGAGAGTCATCGGAAGAGGACTGCACGTGGAGAGCCTGACGGCTGGGACCCATAAGGTCCATGGTTGCACGCAAGGAAAGTTCCTCCTTATTACGCATTGTACGTGGGAAGGGCTTCTGTATTTCGTGAAAAAAACGTTCCCCCCGCTGACAGGTTGGACCCACCAGCTATATCTTCGCACGCAAGGAAGTGCCTCCTTATTACACACAAAAAATGAATACCCCCCTGTTGGCTGGGACCCACCATAGTGGGTGACTGACTTGTGGGCCTACTAAGTTGACGGGGACGGAGGGCTTTGTCAACTTAGTAAATATGAACGATTCTAGCTCCAGTGATCGTACGATGTCCATCCAACAACCATAGTGCTTCTTCAACCTCTGGTCTTCTGGCTCTAGCCGCCCAAAGCAGCGCCGTTCGTGCCGCGTGCTCCTGCTACCCTTGGCCGGCTATGATGCCGCGGAGGACTCACCGCCCCTACTACTCCCACCGCTGGCTAGGGCATCCCTCTACTCACCCACACCCCCTGTTATTCTGCGGCGACGGCAGCCTCACGCTGCAGCCGAACCAGTGAACCCTCGTACTCCTCTCCGCGTGGGCATCCACTCCCGCGTCGTCCCCGGCTCCGCGTCGTCCCCTTCCTAGGCCTCGCCATCGTCCACCGCCTTGG
The DNA here is from genome assembly GCA_021605145.1 of Aegilops bicornis. Lineage (NCBI taxonomy): Eukaryota > Viridiplantae > Streptophyta > Magnoliopsida > Poales > Poaceae > Aegilops > Aegilops bicornis. The sequence continues at coordinate 580,743,188 of CM038672.1, forward strand.
TGCCCTCGGCGCGGCGTGGTCAATGTGGTCAATGACCGACTTCCATCAGAAGAGTACTGTACATGGAGAGGCCGATTTTGGGTCCTGGCCTTGTTGGGTCCACGACCACTGACCAGTTTTTTGTGATTTGCCAGGTAAGTCGCTTTGTCATGCCTGTTGGGTTGCCAATCTTTCAAGACGAGGAGAGCTTCAATCGGATGGCCGAGAAAATGGCCTATCAGTAATGAGAAATGGGTTGTGCATTTTTAAAACACATCAATCCGGCAATTAGTTTCAAATTTCTCTTTTTCATTTCGAGATTTTAAATTGCATTGATTTTTATGCGTGGACAATTTGTTGGATTTTATATTGATATACATTTATTTTTAAAATCAGTTTGAATGTGACTCGAAACTTCAGGATTAAAAACAGTTCGGACCGCATCGAAATATGCAAAATTTCGTATAATTTTTTAACCATGGCCACAATATGGGCTGTAATGCTAACAAAAAGAATATGGGCTCCAAAAAAACCTTAAGAATTAGCAAATGTGCTTTAAATTATTAGAAATAATGGAAGATGGGTTGTATGATGTTTTCCACAGATTTGAGGCTTTCCTAAAAAAAAGGTTGACGCACAAGCAGTGACAGTTGGATTTCCATCCAACGGCCGTCGTGCTTCTTCAATCTCTGCTCTTCCTGCTCCAGCCGCTCAAACAAGCACCGGTGGACTGCTGCTCCCTCCTTCCTTGGCCAATTTGTCTGCCGAGCCGGCCTCACCGCCCCACCATACACCCATTGCTGGCCTAGCCATCCCTCTACTCACCGACACGTGCTGTTATTCTCCGGCGACGACAGACAAACCAGTAAACCCTCGTACAGTCGTACTACCCTCCGCATGGGAAACAACTTCCGAGTCTTCCCTGCCTCCGTGTCATTCCCTTCCTAGGCCTCGCCGTCGTCCACCGCCCTGGTGCTCTCGGCGCGGCCTGGTCATTGTGGTCAATGACCGACATGCATCTGAAGTGGACTGTACGTGGAGAGGCTAACAGCTGTGTCCATGGCCGCACGCAAGGAAATGCCTCCTTATTACACGCAAAATAATGATTCCTCCACCTGACATCTGCGACCCACCGAAAGGACCTCTGTATTTTGCAAAAAGAATGTTTCCACCGCTGACAGCTTGGACCCACCAGCTATATCTTCGCACGCAAGGAAGTGCCTCCTTATTACGCACAAAAAAATGAATACTCCCCCAGCTAGCTGGGACCCAGTATAGTGGCAGGCTGACTTGTGGGCCTACTAAGTTGACGGGGACGGAGGGCTTTGTCAACTTAGTCAATATCCACGATTCTAGCTCCATTGACCGAACGATGTCCATCCAACGGTCGTAGTGCTTCTTCAACCTCTGGTCTTCTTGCTCCAGCCGCCCAAACCAGCGTCGGTCGTGCCTCGTGCTCCTGCCTCCCGTGGCCGGCTGCGATGTGGCGGAGTTGTCAACGCCCCCTACTACTCCCACCGCTGGCCAGGCCATCCCTTTACTCACCCACAACCCCTATTATTCTGCGGCGACGGCAGCCTCACACTGCAGCGAACTAGTGAAAACTCATACTCCTCTATGCGTGGGCATCCACTGCCGCGTCTTCCCCGGCTCCGCGGTTGTCCCCTTCCTAGGCCTCGCCGTCGTCCACCGCCCTAGTGCTCTCGGCGTGGCGTGGTCAACGTGGTCAAGGAACGGCTTCCATCGGACGTGGACTGTACGTGGAGAGGCTGACAGCTGGGTCCACGGCCGCAGCAAGGTAGTGCCTCCTTATTACGCGCAAAATAATTATTCCTCCACCTGACAGCGGGGACCCATCGTACGGGCCACCGTATTTCGCGAAAAAAACGTTTCCCCCTGACTGCTGGGACCCACCAGCTACATCTTCGCACGCAAGGAAGTGCGTCCAGGAAAAAAAACACGATTCTCCCCCCCTGACTGCTGGGACCCACCAGCTACATCTTCGCATGCAAGGAAGTGCGTCCAGGCAAAAGAAACACGATTCTCCCCCTGACTGCTGGGACCCACCAGCTACATCTTCGCACGCAAGGAAGTGCCTGACAGTCGGGACCCACTACGTCGAAGCGTATGTAGCGTTGTCATTACAGTCACGAGCGGTACGTACATCTTGGTCCACAGAGAAGCGGCGCCGCGTGTCGTAGTAGAGGCGCGCACATAGCATGTACATGTACGCGTCTGTGACGGTGTGCAAGAAAGAAAATACGGCCATGTACGTACATACGGGCAGGGTCTCGAACGCCTACTCGCGCATATGTACGGCCAAGGCTCGTGTACATGGCTAGGTCGGAATAGAGAAACATCGTCGTCGTCGTGTTCATGGGGAGCCAACCGGCTGGGTCGGAACGGAATGCATCGTCGTGTTCATCGGGAGGGCTTGGACGGAACAGCCGATGGAAACGAGGCCTGGCGTACCGCAGAACGGAGGAAACGGCCTTGTGTTCAACCGGCCACGTTCGAAACGGGATTCTTTTCATCGGGAGTGGTCTGGCATACCGCAAAACAGAGGAAACGGACCTTCTACGGTCGAAACGGTGGTCCTGTTGATCGGGAGGGGTGTGGCGTACCGCAAAACGGAGGAAACGGGCTTGTGTTGGAGCGCTACAGTCGAAACGGGGGTCATGTTCGTCGGGAGGGATGTGGCGTATCGCAAAACGGGACTCCACGGGATACTGTTCATCTCCACTGTCGACCTCCTCCAGCCTCCACGGGCTACTGTTCATCCACCGTCGACCTCCTCCAGCCTCCACCTGCGACTGTTCATCCACGGGCTCCTGTTCATCCAGGCCTCCACCGCGTGCTACTCCACCGGCTACTGTTCAACCAGCCCTCTCCACGGGTTCCTGTTCAACCACCCCTCCACGGGCTACTGTTCATCCTACCCTCCACCGTCTAGTGTTCATCCAGCCCTCCACGGGGTGGTCCTGTTCATCCAGCCCTCCACGGGGTCCTGTTCATCCGGCCCCAACCGGATCGATCAATGGGGGTACTGTTCATCCAGAAGCAACACCACGGGGTCCTGTTCATCCACCCCCACCAGGAACTGTTCATTCAACCCCCCCCCCCAATGCTCACTGTTCATCCAGAGGCAGCATCAATCGGCTTCAATTAGCAGCAGTAGCGAAGGAATCGCTCGATCGGGTTCAGTCAACAGCCATCGATCGATCGCTCGGGTTCAGTAACGCGTAGCCTGCAGTGCAATTGCTCGGGTTCAGTTAGAGCCCAATGCCTCGCTAGAGTTCAGTTAGAGCCCAACGCCTCGCACACGCCGCGTATATGTACGAGAAAGCAGCATCGCTTCGGCCCCGACCACCCACCGTAACCGGGGACTCCCCAATATTTTATGTGCCCTCGCTTCTACCACGGTTTTTCCCGTCATGGACGACCCAAAGAATGTCATGCAGCTGCGTCTCCGGCCCGCCCAGGATGAAAAGCCCATTTTCTGTCATGATTTTTTGTCATAGAAGTAGGACCCCACCACATCTATGATGATACTGGGTTTTGTCACAATTATCGTCATAGAAGTGTCATAAGTATGACAGAAAAGATTTTCGTTCGGCCCAAAATGTCACGGATGTGTCTGTTTTTTGTAGTGTAACCGGTCGTCAGTGGTCAACCCGCCTAGCTTGTCATAGCGATTAGGGCAACTAGGAGCCCAATGATCAGGATCCCCACATGACACACCTTTCTTCTTGTCATTCTTCTTCTTGAAGTTCGTGTGTTGCAGAGCCTTGTTCTTGCCATCAAACTTTGCTTTACCATCAAACTTGCCCTTGTTCTTGAACTTGTGGGGCTGGAAGTTCTTCTTCTATACCAGATTGGCACTAGATCCTCCCTCAATTCCTCAAGCACGTGTGTCCTTTGCTCTCGCCTTTTCTTCCACATCAAGAGTGCCAATGAGATCCATGAAAGAGGAAGCTTAGTGATGATACCACCGGCAACAAACTTGTATGGTAGCATACAACTGAAGTGCTCAAGTTCTCTAGCAAATGACTGTATCTCATGAGCTTGCTCAACCACGGAGCGCTCTTCAATCATCATGTAATCATAGAATTGCTCCATGATGTACAGCTCGATTACCCGACAACCGGAGGGTAGCAGCAGTGGCCTTACTTGGACCCGAGCGGCGGTGACCTACCGTGTTCTACTCTTCCTCGTTTTCTGTGTGGCGCGGCCTCGTTGGCAGCGGGGCCGGGTCTCGACGGAGCGGGGGAAATCCTCCCCCTCGTTGCCGGCGGGGTGGGGCCTCGGCGGAGCCGGCGGTGTCCTCTGCATCGTTGTTGGCGCCGCGGGGCCTCGGCGGAGCAGGTCCTGGTCGATGCCCGGTGAGCGGGACTTCGTCGAGCCGGCATTGTCCTCTGCCTCGTCCTCGGTCTCACCAAACAGTGCCTCACCCGCTTCATCGCCCTCTTTGTAGGCGGCTGCAGCCTCCGCCACCCGCATGCGGTACCACTAGCGCTCGAGGCAGCCCTCGCGGTCGGAGCGGTACAAGTCGAGCAGCGCCTCCTGCTCCGCCCGCTCCGCAGCGATCTGCTCCTCCGCCTACAGGTGCTCCTGGAGGAGATGGTGGTTGTAGGCGGCGTCGGCCTGCTCCTCCCAGAACTGCTCCTCACGCTTTTGCCTCACCGTGTCCATATATTAGGCACGGGACTCACCGATGGTCATGGTGCAATGCAGAGGATGGCGCGGAGGAGGGAGTTGGCACCGGATCATCGACTACCATGTTCTCCATTGGGATGTCGTCGTCCTCCAGCTGTCTGCCGGCCGGCCAGTCGGCAGCAATGGCTGCCCTCTCCTTGTGGTCTGTCGTCCGCCCGTCCCGAAGAGCGCTGGATCGTGAGGAAGCCATGGTGGGCAGTAGTGGTGTGGACAGGAGAAAGGGAACGGATGCAGATGACTACGGCTATGGATGGCGCAGGAGTTTATATAGCAATGGTGGGTGGCGGAGGGACGGACGTGTGGTGCACGACTAGCCGCCTCGACAACCGTGTATCATTAATGTGGGCGGCAGAAGAACGGACGGACGACACTTGTGTCATTCGAAGGTGGAGCAATCGCCTGCATCGGGAAGCGGGGCGGGCAGCGCTGCCCGTTTCGGTAGCAGCATGTGGCGAAGGAGGTAGTCAGGTGGGCGAGGCGCGGTCAGACTTCGTGCTTAGCAATGGTCGGCATTGGAACATCTTGGCTCGCCAGCTAGCTCGCCGAGCTGAGCGACGATAATCAGACGATGGACGTAGCTTCCGACCAGGAGCCGGTACCAGTGTCCAAGCTGGTTCATGCCATGTTCACCATAGAGCAAGTGCGGCCGCACTTCGACGCCGTAATGGAGGAAGAGCTATCAGCGCAGGAGGACCTATGCTGCAACCTCCGTCTCCTCAACGAGCACTGGTGAACAAGCGAATGACAATGCCATCGCGGACATGTGGCCCTATGATCCTGGCTTCCCGAATGAGCAGCGGGCGCTGTATCAGACGTAGGACCCGCGAGGCCCTCTCCGTCATCCTTCGAGTTGTTGCACTCGCCGTGGCGCCGCCGTCTCGCGTTGTCAACATGGTCAACGGACATGAGGATGAGGAGATGACTTTACTTGGAGAGGATGACAGTGGGGACCCACCAGGGCCATAGCCGCACGTACGCAAGTGCCTCCTTATTATTATATAAAACTATAATTTTTTTTGCTTCCTCCTGGTTTCCTGACATCACGGTCCCACACCATTGTCAACCTATGTAGTCAATAAACGAGAGAATTGCACAAGAACCGGCCGACAACTGGGACCAAGCAGCTCGAGCAGTATTTGTGTTTTTGAGGTGTGAGCACTGGAGAGTTTTTCTTGAGCGATGTTTAGCCCAGATATTAAAATTTCTCCTCTGAACAACAATGAAAACATCACTGCAGCTATTAACTGGGCGGGTTGTAGCCCATCTAGCCCAGGCCAGATATCCAGCCCAGATATTAATTTTTTTCAAGCTGAAAATGGCTAGCCCAGCTATACTTTTTTTAGGAATACCCAGGCAAGGTGAAGTTGTTATTCTCTACCCCGCTGGGCTACAAATTTTTACTAGGAGGGATGCATTAGGCTTAACAAGAAAATGGGCTTTAAGAAATAATAAATGGGATGTAATTATAAAAACTGAGCAGTAACTATAAAAAATACACCAAACACGTAATTACTTTATAAAATATTGTTTTTGGATATTGAAAATTTTAATTTCATTAATTGTTGCGAGCGCAATGTTTTGTTGGATTTTTACGTAATATAAATTTATATTGTTAAATCAGACTAGAAATTTTGGGATAAAAATATTTCGGATCCCATCAAAATGTGGGAAATTTTATTGAGTTCTATTTTGAACGGTTCGTTGAAATGGGTTGTACTTTTAACAAACTGTAAATGGGCTATAGTAAATTCCATTAGAATTCAAAAATTGGCTGCACATTCTTACATATCTCAAATGGGCTATAAGTTCTCTGCCACACACTTGTGGCCTTACTAAGTTGATGCATCCCCTAAGAAAAGAGAGTTGACGCGTATGCAAGGCTTTGTCAACTTATAGTCAACACACGGTTCTAGCAGCAGTGGACGTTGGATGTCCTTCCAAGGGATGCCGTGCTTCTTCTTCAATCTCAGATATTCTAGCTTCACCCGCCCAAAAAATGATTCCTCCCCCTGACGTCTTGGGCGCACCGTTTCGGAAGCTGACTTGTGGGCCTACTAAGTTGATGCGTACCAAGGGCTTTGTCAATTTAGTCAATATAAACGATTCTAGCTGCAGTGAACGTACGATGTCCATCCAACCGCTGTCGTGCCTCTTCAACCTCTGGTCTTCTTGCTCCGGCCCAAAGCAGCACCGGTCGTGCCGCTGCTCCTGCCTCCCGTGGCGGTTGTCTTGCTGTGAGCCTCACCGCCCCCTACTACTCCCACCGCTGGCCAGGCCATCCCTCCACTCACCCACACCCCCTGTTATTCTGCGGCGACGGCAGCCTCACACCGCAGCCGAACCAGTGAACCCTCGTACTCCTCTCCGCGTGGGTATCCACTGCCGCGTCTTCCCCGGCTCCGCGTCGTCCCCTTCCTAGGCCTCGCCGTCGTCCACCGCCGTGGTGCTCTCGGTGCGGCGTGGTCAATGTGGTCAACGACCGACTTCCATCAGAAGAGTACTGTATGTGGAGAGGCTGACAGCTGGGTCCACGGCAGCCGCAAGGAAGTGCCTCCTAATTACGTGCAAAATAATTATTCCTCCACCTGACAGCGGGGACCCACCGGATGGGAAACCGTATTTTAGGAAAAAATGTTTCCCACGTGACTGATGGGACCCACCAGCTACATCTTCGCACGCAAGGAAGTGCGTCCGGGCAAAAAAAAAAACGATTTGCCCCCTGACTGTTGGGACCCACCAGCTACATCTTCGCACGCAAGGAAGTGCCTGACAGTCGGGACCCACCTGGTCGAAGCGTACGTAGCGTTGTCATTCTGGTCGCGAACGTGTATGTACATACTGGTCCATGTAGAGGCGCGCACGTGTCGTAGTAGAGGCGCGCACGTAGCATGTACACATACGTACAGCGGCCAGTGTGCAAGAAAGAAAATACGGCCACGTATGTACATACGGGCAGGGTCTCGAACACCTACTCGCGCATACGTATAGCTAGGGCTCGTGTACATGGCTAGGTCGGAACGGAGAAACATCGTCATCGTCGTGTTCATGGGGAGCCAACCGGCTGGGTCGAAACGGAATGCGTCGTCGTGTTCCTCGGGAGGGCTTGGACGGAATAGCCGATGGAAACGAGGCCTGGCGTACGGCAGAACAGTCGAAACGGCCTTGTGTTCGACCGGCCACATTCGAAACGGGATCCTATTCATCAGGAGGGGTCTGGCGTACCGCAAAACAGAGGAAACGGACTTGTGTTGGACCTCCTACGGTCGAAATGGGGTCCTTTTGATCGGGAGGGCTGTGGCATACCGCAAACAGAGGAAACGGACTTGTGTTGGAGCACTACGGTCGAAACGGGGGTCCTGTTCATCGGGAGGGGTGTGGCGTACTGCAAAACGGAGGAAACAGACTTGTGTTGGAGTGCTACGGTCGAAACGGGGGTCCTGTTCATCGGGACAGGTGTGGCGTACAGAAAAACGGGACTCCACGGGATACTGTACATCTCCACCGTCGACCCCCTCCAGCCTCCACGGGCTACTGTTCATCCACCGTCGACCTCCTCCAGCCTCCACCTGCGACTGCTCATCCACGGGCTCCTGTTCATCCAGCCTCCACCGCGCGCTACTCCACCGGCTACTGCTCAACCAGGCCTCTCCACAGGCTCCTGTTCAACCACCCCTCCACGGGCTACTGTTCATCCAACCCTCCACCGTCTACTGTTCATCCAGCCCTCCCCGGGGTGGTCCTGTTCATCCAGCCCTCCACGGAGTCATGTTCATCTAGCCCCAACCGGCTCGATCGATCGGGGTCCTGTTCATCCAGAGGCAACACCACGGGGTCCTGTTCATCCACCCCCACCTGGAAATGTTCATCCAACCCCCCCCCCCCAGCAACACTCACTGTTCATCCAGAGGCAGCATCAATCGGCTTCAGTTAGCAGCAGTAGCGAAGGAATCGCTTGATCGGGCTCAGTTAATAGCGATCGATCGCTCGGGTTCAGTAACGCATAGCCTGCAGTGCAATCGCTCGGGTTTAGTTAGAGCCCAACGCCTCGCACACACGCGCGTATGTGTACAAGAGAAACGCGCATCGCTCGGCCCCCGACCACCCATCGTAACCGGGAAATCCCCGAAATTTTCCTCGCCCTCGCTTCTACCACGGTTTTTTCCGTCATGGACGGCCCAAAGAATGTCATGCAGCTGCGTCTCCGGCCCGCCCAGGACGAAAAGCCCATTTTCTGTCATGATTTTTTGTCATAGAAGTAGGAGCCGACCACATCTATGATGATACCGGGTTTTGTCACAATTATCATCATAGAAGTGTCATAAGCATGACAGAAAAAATTTCGTTCGGCCCAAAATGTCACGGATGTGTCTTTTTTTGTAGTGGTTGCAAACTTTACTATTTTAATGGACTTTGTTATTCTTAATATTCCCGAGGACGACAGTATGTCTATTATCCTTGATAGATCCTTTTCGAATACTGCAGGGGCTGTTACTGATTACAACAAAGTCAATGTCACTTTTCATGTTAATGTTAATGAGCATATGGTACACTTTCCAAGGAAACAACCTCAAGTCCATAGTATCAATTATATTGGAAAAATTTCAACGATTATTATTGGAGGTTTTGAATTTCCTCTTCCTACTGTCAAGAAGAAATATGATATTCTTATTGTTGGGGACATGCATATCCCCGTTGAGGTAACTTAGTGTTATTCAAAAATTCTCCGGTTTCATGTCATTTGGAAAGAGTTTGTTAACAAGACTTGATCAACCTTGTTAGTGGATTCCTTTTGATGAGCATGAGATGGATGAAGTTAGAAAGCACAACACTTTGTACCCTCCTTTTACTTTCTATTATTTAGATTAAATAATGCAAAAATAGTATTTTCTGTCTTCTTTTTGAATTATCCTTGCAATAAAAAAATACCCTGAAAATAAAAGTTCTCTAAACATCCTGAAAATGAAATATGATTTTTTGTAGAAGATTTAAGAATATCTGGCACTGAGAACACATCAGGGGGCCCCACCATTTGGCCACGAGGGCATAGGGCGCGCCCACCCCCTGGGGCGCGCCCCCTGCATCGTGGGCCCCACGTGGACCCCCTCCACTTATTCCTGCACCCACTCATTTCATCTTCCTCCAGAAAAAAATCCTCCCATAGCTCAAACCCATGTTCTGGCTCATCTTGCTGCCATATTCGATTTCTTTGCTCAAAGCTCCATTCAGAAAACTGTTTGGGGAGATTGTTCTTCGGTATGTGACTCCTCCAATGGTCCAATTAGTTTTTGTCTAGTGCTTTATTTATTGCAAATTTTTGCTGCTAAGGTGACCCTGCTCTTGAGCTTGCATGTCAAATTTTTATGGTCCAAAGTAGTTTTAATGCATGATATAGCCTCTAGGCACTTGTGGGAGTAGTTGATATCAATCTTGTTGAGCTTGGTTCACTTTTATTTTGAGTCACTAAAATTTCAGAAATTTTTCAGAGAAAGAAAATGATGAAGAGATTGTTGAGCCGCTCTTCGAGCTGAAGCTCGAAGGATAAGCGAATGAGGAGAATAAAAGCCCAAATACAATCTTCCTCGCGACCACGGAGGTTCGGTAGTCTGAATGGCCTTGTGATGCGTTCTTGAGAGTCATTTGGAATTCATGATGACTTTTATTACTTGGCTGAGAATGCAGGCCTCACCGACTTCCTCCACGACCAGCGCGAACATTATCTCCTACTCAATAATATTTTCATGCAAAATTTTTATTTTCATGCTAAGAAATCACCACCTTCAGTGGAGTTTCACTTATATGATGAGGTTAAGGAGATGTCACTCCATGATTTTTGTCGGGTCTGCAAGATACCCTTTGTGGGCAGCATCGAGGAACCACATCATAGTGATATGGATGGATTTATTGACAGAATTGCTATAGGGGAAACGAGAAAAGTTTCCGATGCAAGAATTACTAGTATACATTTCCCTGTTCCACATTAAGAAAAATTAAAAAATAGTTGTAGCTTTTAGCTAGTTTACTTTTCATGCCTATAGTAGTTGTAATCAATAGAAAACCTAAAAAGATTTTACGTTCTTTTTTGCTTGCTGGGAGCTTTCCCATGTAAATAGTTTTATTTCTTTTCTTTTCTTTGGGGGTCGAGAGGAGAAGACCATGATGAAAATATTGAGTGGCTCTTATATGCATTATTGTTGATTTAACCAAGAGCCCATATTATCTTGTCTTGTCCCTTGTATTAAATGCTTGCAGATTCCAGCTTAGTCCAATGCACGTGCACTATTATTATTATCCACACCGTTCGGTCGTGCGAGTGAAAGGCAATAATGATGATATATGATGGACTGATTGAGATGAGAGAAGCTGGTATGAACTCGACCTATCTTGTTTTTGTAAATATGGTCAGTTCATCGTTCCCGATTCAGCCTATTATGAATGAAACATTTTTGCAATGACAATTAGAGATTATAGTTGCTCATGCCATGCTTAATTTACTAGGGGTTTATAATGGTTTACCTTGCGTGCCAACATGCTATTAAAATGGTTGTGATGTGGTATGATAGGGTGGTATCCTCCTTTGAACGATTCGAATGGCTTGACTTGGCACATGTTCGTGCATGTAGTTGAAACAAAATCAACATAGCCTCCACGATATTTATGTTCATGGTGATTTATATCCTATTCATGCTTGCACTCATTGTTGATTAATCTTAATGCATGTTCATGACTATTGTCGCTCTCTAGGTTGTCGCTTCCCAGTCTATTTCTAGCCTTCACTTGTACTAAGCGGGAATACTGCTTGTGCATTCACTTCCATAAACCCCAAAGTTATTCCATATGAGTCCACCATACCTTCCTATATGCGGTATTTACCTGCCGTTTCAAGTAAATTTGTTTGTGCTAAACTCTAAACCTTCAAATGAAATTCTGTTTTGTATGCTCGAATAGCTCATGTATCAACTAGGGTTGTCTATATCTTCCATGCTAGGTGGGTTATTCTCTCGATAAGTGGACTCCGCTCATCATTCACGAGAAAATGATCGGTAACCGGGATGCCCAGTCCCATGCTCAAATCAAAATAATTGCAAACATAACTCGCCCAGGATTGTTGTTAGTTGCAGGCACCCGTTGTTTCGGGCAAGCCATGGATTGATGCTTGTTGGTGGTGGGGGAGTATAAACTTTACCATTCTGTTTGGGAACTACCTATAATGTGTGTAGCATGGAAGATATCGATATCTCTTGGTTGTTATGTTGACAATGAATGTATGCCACTCAAAATATTATTCAATCTCTATTTCAAAACTCGAGCTCTGGCACCTCTGCAAATCCCTGCTTCCCTCTGCGAAGGGCCTATCTACTTAATTTTATATTGAGTCATCATCCTCGTATTAAAAAGCACCATTTGGAGAGCACCGCTGTCATTCGCATGCATTGCTATTAATTTACATTAAGTATAACTATGATTGGATCTCTTTTACCATGAATTACAATGTCTAGTCAGTCCTTGATCTTCAGAGGTGCTCTGCATTTATGTTTTGTGGTCTCGGAAAGGGCTAGTGAGATACAATCTTGATATATCATGTTATGATTGTTTTGAGAAAGTGTTGTCATCTGATATTTATTATTATTGCTCGCTAGTTGATTATGCCATTGATATGAGTAAACATGAGACCTAAATGTTATCATGAATATGGTTAGTTCATAATCATTGCTGAAAACTTGAATGGTGGCTTTACATATTTGCAACAACAAGATCAAACAGAGTTGGTAAAAGTTTTTTTTATCACTTTCAGTCTGTCAACTGAATTGCTTGAGGACAAGCAAAGGTTTAAGCTTGGGGGAGTTGATACGTCTCCAACGTATCTACTTTTCCAAACACTTTTGCCCTTGTTTTGGACTCTAACTTGCATGATTTGAATGGAACTAACCCGGACTGACGCTATTTTAACAGAATTGCCTTGGTGTTATTTTTGTGCGGAAATAAAAGTTCTCGGAATGACCTGAAAATCCACGGAGACACATTTTGGAAATAATAAAAAATACTGGCGAAAGAATCAACATCAAGGGGCCCACACCCTGTCCACAAGGGTGCAGGGCGCGGTCCCCCGGGGCGCGCCCACCTGCCTCGTGGGCCCCCTGACTCCATATATTCTCTTTCAGGGAGAAAAAAAACAGAGAGAAGGATTCATCGCATTTTACGATATGGAGCCGCCTCCAAGCCCTAATCTTCCTCTGGAGGGCTGATCTGGAGTCCGTTCAGGGCTCCAGAGAGGGGAATCCATCGCCGTCGTCATCATCAACCATCCTCCATCACCAATTTCATGATGCAAACCGCCGTGCGTGAGTAATCCCATCATAGGCTTGCTGGACGGTGATGGGTTGGATGATATTTAGCATGTAATCGAGTTACTTTTGTTAGGGTTTGATCCCTAGTATCAATTATGTTCTAAGATTGATGTTGCTATGACTTTGCTATGCTTAATTCTTGTCACTAGGGCCCGAGTGCCATGATTTCAGATATGAACCTATTATCTTTTCATGAATATATGTGAGTTCTCGATCCTATTTTGCAAGTCAATAGTCACCTACTATGTGTTATGATCCAGCAACCCCGAAGTGACAATAATCGGGACCACTCCCGGTGATGATCGTAGTTTGAGGAGTTCGTGTATTCACTAAGTGTTAATGCTTTGGTCCGGCACTCTATTAAAAGGAGGCCTTAATATCCCTTAGTTACCAATAGGACCCGGCTGCCACGGGAGGGTAGGACAAAAGATGTCATGCAAGTTCATTTCCATAAGCACGTATGACTATATTCGGAATACATGCCTACATTACATTGATGAAGTGGAGCTAGTTCTGTGTCACCCTATGTTATAACTGTTGCATGAGGAATGGCATCTGACATAATTATCCATCATTGATCCATTGCCTACGAGCTTTTCACATATTGATCTTTGCTTAGTTACTTTACCGTTGCCACTGTTACAATTACTACAAAACTACTACTGTTACTTTTACCACCGTTACCGTTACTTCCATACTACTTTGCTACTAAATACTTTGCTGCAGATATTAAGTTTTTCAGGTGTGGTTGAATTGACAACTTAGCTGCTAATACTTGAGAATATACTTTGGCTCCCCTTGTGTCGAATCAATAAATTTGGGTTGAATACTCTACCCTCGAAATCTGTTGCGATCCCCTATAATTGTGGGTTATCAGCAGTAAGAGGTCGCGTCTGCCCTGACCCCCTTGACCATGGACCTTGACAGTGTACGTCACCTTGTGTCCAGATCTGAGATGCCACGTGTACCAGATGAATGACTCCAAGCTCGACCACCATGATGCAAGAGGTGCGAGCCGAGGAACACTATTGGAGACACCCCCCATAATTTTCATCGTCATCATCTGAGTCCTAGAAGATCTCACCCACATCATCATTAGGCATGCAGCCGCCTTCATAGACGACATGCGCAGAAGGAGTAGAGGCGACTGGGGACGCACCACGTCGTGGGAACTCCGTACGTGCTCGTGTGCATGCTTTTCCATCGGTGCTAGCTCTAAGACAGAGGCTGCGGTCGTCTTCGTCTCCGGCTAGTCGTTGAGTAACGACGGCAAAGAGGTGCTGCAAGAGATGCGTAGGCACCGTTGTGTGCGAGCTTCGCCGTAGCACGACGAACTGGACGTCGCCGCAGATGGCGCACCCCTCCATGCAGCCGAGTGTGTGCGCATGCATGTGTTATTCACGTGCATTCTGCGGCCGAGTGTGTGTGCATGCATGTGTTGTGTACGTGTGTTGTGTTCTCCATGCTGTGCGCATTTGTGCATGAGTTGGATCGGCATGAGTTAGTGCGTTGGCATGTGTACTTGCGTGGCTGCATGCGTCTTGTACATGCGTGGCTTCTTGTGTGGTTATCAATATAAACTAATAAAATATCTTCAACTTAGCATCCTGATGTATCGTCTCTAGTGGTTAGCGAAGAGTTAATGTTCTTTTATTTGTTTATAGGTGGGCAGGCGGCAAAAAACAGGGGAAAACGCACAAGGTTCCCTGCAGACGCTCCACCGCGAGGTTCCTTGCTCCTTATCGGTCGTCAGGAATCTGTGTTCTTCCACTCTTTTTTATGTGAGCTTTGTTCACCCTTTTGCCAACACGCGAGGCATCTAGCATCAAGGTGCACGTGTCATGCAAGAAAATGGACATAATCAGATAAGCAGTGCGTAAGTGAGTCGTGCACTTCGATGGCACCTACTCCGACTACGCAATATTTTTTCTCCTCGATGGCACATGAATAGTGCATGTACTCAACGGCGGAGAACGGGATGGTAGCCATGACATGTTCAGCCCTTTTTTGGAGAGAGTATGTACTAAATAACTTTGATGTGTCCCGTCCACTCGCAGAACGACGAGAAGCTTGCTTACTATGCCTTCTCCCTCGCCAACGCGTGCGCGGTGGCTCGCAGCATGAGGAGAAACTTTTGCTTACAAGCGGTGGACGTGCAGCAGTTCATTTGGTGTCAGATTGCCAGAAGTACTACTGTAGTACCACCATTATTGTTCGACTTCCGGAAGAGGCGAAGAGCCAAGCGCAAGTTCACCTACTAACCTTAGGCTAACCATAGTGGGAGTAACATAAGTAGGAGTACCTCCTTTTTTTATTCTAGAAACAACCACACGCGAATATTGAACGTTAGTAGCACAACAACTGAATCAAAAATCAAAACCTTCCCGCTCGGCGCCAGCTGAGCCCGCCGCTCCACATTGATGGCAAGTTAGAGCGACACGACCTGTCACTACTTCTGCCGTTGAAGTGGCGTGCCGATCGAGGGCACTGCCAGCTGCACGCCCGGCATTTCAGACTACACATACTTTGTGAGATAAAAGGTGGGGCCATTATTATTGATATAGTATTATACTAAAGGAACTAACTATTGTAAGCATACTACGTATTAGGTTGGTTCTAGATGATGTGTCAACTTCATATAGCCGGATGTTGGCTATACTATTAACCATACTCTAAGTGTGGTGTGAGTCGGAAAATTTATTAAGTCATTAATTAATAATTAACGGACGCCTTAATTACCCAGCTGTTTCTGATTCTTTTGGATAGTGGGGCTATTATTAACTTGGACGTGGGGTTTGGGCCAAAGGCCTACTATTATACTTGGTCTTACTCGTCCGACCGACCTGACAGGATCTACCCTAGCCGCTGCGGTATCATATGGTTTCGCACTGTTCCAGATCTTAGCGCCGCCATGCAATTCTTCTCCATCCCTCCTTCCGGCGTGCACCGTGAGAAGGGACAGCAGTCCTCCGAACCCCGCCTTTCGTGATCCTGTATGGGAGAGGGGCAATCAGGTTTTTGGGGAGCACACTCCTGTGACTGCTGCCAGCGACGACTTCCTCAACGACAGCCTTGTTTCCCGACCTCGGAAACCTCTTCATCAACGACATGAGTGACAACATCAACGACAGCGGTTCTGCTCCCGCTGTACAGTATGTGATTCTGTCCTCCTGGTTTAGTCCGCATCATTACATTGATCTTTGCAATTGTCGTCATGATCTATTTACTGTTGATTCGGATTAAATCTCATAATAAATTGCTCATATATTCAACAATCCAATCCAAAAACCTGATTATAGGCAATTTACTCCGAGTGGTTGTGCTGCGCTTTTGAAGCCGCCTAGTTTTAAGGGGGTGCAATATAAAAGGTGGCGCACAAGAGTAGTATATTGGTTTCAGATTGTGTACTGCTATGACGCCACTAAGGGTAAGCCTGAGGGCGATCTTAATCCTACACAGCAGGAAGCTTTTGAGAACATGGATACCCTCTTCAAAGGATCCCTACTGAGTGTTCTTGACGATTCCATTCTGGATTCATATATGTCATTTGACAGCGGCAAAGACATGTGGGCTGTGCTCGAGGCCATGTTTGGGGCCTCAGGCGCTAGCAACGAGTTGTACGTCATGGAGAAATTCTGTGAATACAAGATGACTGATGAGCGCTCTGTTGTTCAGCAGACTCATGAGATACAGTCACTCGCTAAGGAACTTGAGTACTTTTAAGTGTGTGTTGCCAGACAAATTTGTTGCTGGGACCATCATTGCCAAGCTTCCACCTTCGTGGAATGATTTTTCTACTTCTCTGAAAAACAAGAGACATGATTTTTCCGTTTCGGATCTCATTAGCACTCTTTTTTTAAGAGAAGGCGAGAGCAAAAGACACATGCTCGGGTCGCTGAGGGTGCCCACATGGTACACGAGAAGAACTTCCAGCCCAACCAGCTCCAAAACAACAAGAACAAATCTCAGGGGAAAGGCAAGTTTGATGCAAAGAACAGGCCGTCACATTCTACCAACTTCAAGAATAATTCTCATAACGGGAAGGGATACAAACCTCAATTTTGGTAGCACCGCAAAAAATTTATATGGCTGCATCTACCTGCTGTCAGCTAACCTCATGGTGCTCCAGGTATTCCTACATTCGTAACTAGGTACAATGACCACCGCAAGATGAAATAAGATTATTCGTACGTTGACTTGCTGATTGCAGTGTGGAATGATCCTGTCATGTGTGGAGTAGCAAACAAGTAGTGCAGCTGAAGGTGGAAATCAACCAAGGACTTATGAAATTATATATAATCTTCCTCAGGCAGGTCAGTATCCCCTTCGTCCAGATGATCGTGTTTTGTCATGCCAAGCTATTGATATGTACTACTGTTTTGCAACACCGTTTAAGTATAGCTATTGTTTTCCTATCTTTTCATATTCAGGACAATGAACATGATTTCAGGGGAACTGCACAATATGGACTCATGTTGAGTCATCTCTATTGTTTCATGTGTTTGCTGCAAATGTGTCAGCATCAATTGCAAGATGAGGCAGCTAGCTAGCTGTGGAGTTGCCAACATGCTCAAAGTGCTCGCAACATTGAGAAGAAACAAGCATGCCCTGGAAACTAACGTGTGCGTAGGGAGGCCCTTTGCTTAGAGAAGCATCGACCAATTTTCTTTATTTCCACACCTTCTCACAGCTTTGTATTGGTTATAGTATGGTGAATCATTGAGATGCATAAATATGCTGAACTTTTGTTCTTCTGAATGTTAGTATGCATACTGTATCTTCTGAAGCTTAGTTTAATGTGAATGTTGACTAGTGTGTGAACCTTCACAATCTAGTAAGTATATTGTAGGCTTGTTATTTGACACCTGATACGTCTCCAACGTATCTATAATTTTTGATTGTTCCATGCTATTATATTATCTGTTTTGGATGTTTAATGGGCTTTATTATACACTTTTATATTATTTTTGAGACTAACCTATTAACCGAAGGCCCAGTGCAAATTGTTGTTTTTTTTTGCCTATTTCAGTGTTCCGCGGAAAAGGAATATCAAACGGAGTCCAAACGGAATGAAACCTTCGGGTGAGTTATTTTTGGAACAAACATGATCCGGGGGACTTGGAGTGGACGTCAAGAAAGAAGCGAGGAGGCCATGAGGCAGGGAGGCCCGCCTACGCCCCTGGGCACGCCCCCCACCCTCATGGGCCCCTAGCAGCTCCACCAACCTACTTCCTCCTCCTATATATATCCATATACCCCGAAAACATCCAGGAGCACCACGAAACCCTATTTCCACCGCCACAACCTTCTGTACCCGTGATATCCAATCTTGGGGCCTTTTCCGCCGCTCCGCCGAAGGGGGAATCGATCACAGAGGGCTTCTACATCAACACCATAGCCTCTCCGATGATGTGTGAGTAGTTTACCACAGACCTTCAGGTCCATAGTTATTAGCTAGATGGCTTCTTCTCTCTCTTTGGATCTCAATACAAAGTTCTCCTCGATCTTCTTGGAGATTTATTCAATGTAACTCTTTTTGCGGTGTGTTTGTCGAGATCCGATGAATTGTGGGTTTATGATCAAGATTATCTATGAACAATATTTGAATCTCCTCTGAATTCTTTTATGTATGATTTGTTATCTTTGCAAGTCTCTTCGAATTATCAGTTTGTTTTGGCCTACTAGATTGATCTTTGTTGCAATGGGAGAAGTGCTTAGCTTTGGGTTCAATCTTGTATTGCTCGATCCCAGTGCCAGAAAGGGAAACGACACGTATTGAATTGTTTCCATCAAGGATAAAAAGATGGGGTTTATATCATATTACTTGAGTTTATCCCTCTACATCATGTCATCTTGCCTAATGCGTTACTCTGTTCTTATGAACTTAATACTCTAGATGCATGTTGGATAGCGGTCGATGTGTGTAGTAATAGTAGTAGATGCAGAATCGTTTCGGTCTACTTGTCATGGACGTGATGCCTATACACATGATCATGCCTAGATATTCTCATAACTATGCACTTTTCTATTAATTGCTCGACAGTAATTTGTTCACCCACCGTAATACTTATGCTATCTTGAGAGAAGCCACTAGTGAAACCTATGGCCCCGGGTCTATTCTCCATCATATAAGTTTCCAATCTATTTTACATTGCAATCTTTACTTTCAATCTTTATCATAAAACATACCAAAAATATTTATCTTATTATCTCTATCAGATCTCACTTTTGCAGGTGGCCGTGAAGGGATTGACAACCCCTTTATTGCGTTGGTTGCAAGGTTCTTATTTGTTTGTGTAGGTACGAGGAGACTTGTGTGTAGTCTCCTACTGGATTGATAGCTTGGTTCTCAAAAACTGAGGGAAATACTTCCGCTACTTTGCTGCATCACCCTTTCCTCTTCAAGGGAAAAACCAACGCAGTGCTCAAGAGGTAGCAAGAAGGATTTTTGGCGCCGTTGCCGGGGAGATCTACGCCAAGTCAAGTCAAGTCAAGACATACCAAGTACCCATCACAAACTCTTATCCCTTGCATTACATTATTTGCCATTTGCCTCTCGTTTTCCTCTCTCCCACTTCACCTTTGCCGATTTATTCGCCCACTCTTTTCGTTCGCCTCTTTTTCGCTTGCTCCTTGTGTTGCCGTGTGTTAGATCATTCATCGTCATGGCTAGTTCTTCTATCATTGTTAATACTCCCGATCATGAAGTTCTTAATTTTAAACAAAGGGAGGGAGAAAATCTAAAAGATGGTTGGCATAGAATTTGCAATGCTCAGAATAGATCTATTAGGAAGCAATCTACTTCCTTTCTTCTTCACAATTTTTATGTAGGCATCACTCCTTGGAACAGATATATTCTTGATACCATTACAGGAGGGAATTTCTTGGGTAGCCATACTTTTGATTCTTATAAAGCTATGTTAGATTTGTTTGGCCCACCACCTCTTTTGGTTAATGGAACTATTTTAACTTTGGAACATGTGATGCAAAGGCTTGAAATTATTGAAAATAAAGTTGCCACTATAGAGTTGATTGAAAATTTGGATAAAAAGATCCATAACCAAATTACCAAGTATGGATCTAAGGTAGGAGTTGCTCTGATTTTTTTAAAGAAAAGGAACCTATAGTTAACGACAGAATAGATCAAGATTCCACAAGAATTGGTAAACTTGAGGATATTATTACCAACTTAGGGTCCGCCATTTCATGTGTGAAAAATACTCCAAATCCTCCTACCACAAAAGTTTCCAAATTAATGTATGTTCCTAAAAATAAGGGTGAATCTTCTAGTAAGGAAACCGCGAATCTCAAATCAATAAGTGTTCACCCCAACTTTTTCGCTATCATTAAGGAACCTGTTGCTACAAATGAATTTCTTGATTTCTTGCCTAGGAGTTTGATCATTAATAAAAATAAGGAAACTCCTAAGGGTTATAAGTGTTCTATTGAAGAATTGCCAACTAAATATTTGATCTAGCCTCTGGTTAGATGTGATTTGATGTTTTAATTAGTGTTTGTGCCAGGATAGTTATTTGATCTTGCTGAAAAAAATCAGAAACTTTCTGCTCACGAAAACAATTATTAAAAATCTCCAGAACGTAATAAAATACTGATTACAATTGCAGTAGATCATTAAACAAATTATCTAGGTTGTCCTATTTTGGTAGAGTTTTCTGATTTACAGAAGTTTGCGTTAGATACAGATTACTACAGACTGTTTCGTTTTTGACAGATTCTGTTTTTCGTGTGTTATTTGCTTATTTTGATGAATCTATGGCTAGTATCGGAGGTTATGAACCATAGAGAAGTTGGAATACAGTAGGTTTAACACCAATATAAATAAATAATGAGTTCATAACAGTACCTTTAAGGTGTGGTTTGTTTTATTTCGCTAAAGGAGCTCATGAGATTTTCTGTTGAGTTTTGTGTTGTGAAGTTTTGGGTAAAGATTTGTTGGATTATGGAATAAGGAGTGGCAAGATCCTAAGCTTGGGGATGCCCAAGGCACCCCAAGGTAAAATTCAAGGACAACCAAAAGCCTAAGCTTGGGGATTCCTCGGAAAGGCATCCCCTCTTTTGTCTTCGTCCATTGGTAACCTTACTTGATGCTATAATTTTATTCACCACATGATATGTGTTTTGCTTGGCGCGTCTTGTATGATTTGAGTCTTTGATTTTTAGTTTACCACAATCATCCTTGCCGTAAACACTTTTTGGGAGACACACACATGAATCGGAATTTATTAGAATACTCTATGTGCTTCACTTACATCTTTTGAGCTAGATAATTTTGCTCTAGTGCTTCGCTTATATCCTTTTAGAGCACGGTGGTGGCCTTATTTTACAGAAATTATTGATCTCTCATTCTTAACTTATATTATTTTGAGAGTCCTTTAGAACAGCATGGTAATTTGCTTTGGCTATATAACTAGTCCTAATATGATTGGCATCCAAGATTGGTATAATAAAAACTTCCATAGAAAGTGCATTGAATACTATTAGAAGTTTGATACTTGATGATTGTTTTGAGATATGGGAATGGTAATATTAGAGTCATGCTAGTTGAGTAGTTGTGAATTTGAGAAATACTTGTGTTGAAGTTTGCAAGTCCCATAGCATGCACGTATGGTAACTGTTGTGTACAAAATTTGAAGCATGAGGTGTTCTTTGATTGTCATCCTTATGAGTGGTGGTCGCGGACGAGCGATGGTCTTTTCCTACCAATCTATCCCCCTAGGAGCATGCGCGTAATGCTTGGTTTTTGATGACTTGTAGATTTTTGCAATAATTATGTGAGTTCTTTATGACTAATATTGAGTCCATAGATTATACGCACTCTCACCTTTCCATCATTGCTAGCCTCTTCGGTACCGTGCATTGCCCTTTCTCACCTTGAGAGTTGGTGCAAACTTCGCCGGTGCATCCAACCCCGTGATATTATACGCTCTATCGCACATAAACCTCCTTATATCTTCCTCAAAACAGCCACCATACCTACCTATTATGGCATTTCCATAGCCATTCCGAGATATATTGCCATGCAACTTTCCACCATTTCATTTATTATGACACGCTTCATCATTGTCATATTTCCTTGCATGATCATGTAGTTTACATCGTATTTGTGGCAAAGCCACCATGCATAATTTATCATACATGTCACTCTTGATTCATCGCCCATCCTGATACACCGCCGGAGGCATTCATATAGTCATATTTTGTTCTAGTATCGAGTTGTAATCATCGAGTTGTAAAAAAATAGAAGTGTGATGATCATCATAAATAGAGCATTGTCCCAAGAAAAAAGAAGAAGAGAAAGGCCCAAAAAAGGGAGAAAATAAACAAAAAGGGACAATGCTACTATCCTTTTTTTTCACACTTGTGCTTCAAAGTAGCACCATGATCTTCATGATAGAGAGTCTCTTGTTTTGTCACTTTAATATACTAGTGGGAATTTTTCATTATAGAACTTGGCTTGTATATTCCAACAATGGGCTACCTCAAATGCCCTAGGTCTTTGTGAGCAAGCAAGTTGGATGCACACCCACTTAGTTTCTTTTGTTGAGCTTTCATACATTTATAGCTCTAGTGCATCCGTTGCATGGCAATCCCTACTCCTTGCATTGACATCAATTGATGGGCATCTCCTTAGCCCGTTGATTAGCCGCGTCAATGTGAGACTTTCTCCTTTTTTGTCTTCTCCAAATAACCCCCATCATTATATTCTATTACACCCATAGTGCTATATCCATGGCTCACGCTCATATATTACGTGAAGGTTGAAAGGTTTGAGATTACTGAAGTATGAAACAATTGCTTGGCTTGTCATCGGGGTTGTGCATGATGAGAGCATTCTTGTGTGATGAAAATGGAGCATGACCGAACTATATGATTTTGTAGGGATGAACTTTCTTTGGCCATGTTATTTTGCGAAGACATAATTGTTTTGTTAGTATGCTTGAAGTATTATTATTTTTATGTCAATATTAAACTTTTATCTTGAATATTTTGAATATGAACATTCATGCCACAATAAATAAAATTACATTGAAAATTATGCTAGGTAGCATTCCACATCAAAAATTCTGTTTTTATCATTTACCTACTCGAGGACGAGCAGGAATTAAGCTTGGGGATGCTTGATACGTCTCCAAAGTATCTATAATTTTTTATTGTTCCATGCTATTATATTATCTGTTTTCGATGTTTAATGGGCTTTATTATACACTTATATATATTTTTCGGACTAACCTATTAACCGAAGGCCTAGTGCAAATTACTGGCTTTTTTTGCCTACTTGAGTGTTTCGCAGAAAAGGAATATCAGATGGAGTCCAAACGGAATGAAACCTTCGGGAGAGTTATTTTTGGAACAAACATGATCCACGGGACTTGGAGTGGACGTCAAGAAAGAAGCGAGGAGGCCACGAGGCAAGGAGGCATGCCTGCCCCCTGGGCGCGCCCACCACCCTCGTGGGCCCCTCGCAGCTCCACCGACCTACTTCTTTCTCCTATATATATATCCATATACCCCGAAAACATCCAGGAGCACCACGAAACTCTATTTCCACCGCCGCAACCTTTTGTACCCATGAGATCCCATCTTGGGGCCTTTTCCGGCACTCTGTCGGAGGGGGAATCGATCATGGAGGGCTTCTACATCAACATCATAGCCTCTCCGATGATGTGTGAGTAGTTTACCACAGACGTTCAGGTCCATAGTTATTAGCTATATGGCTTCTTCTCTCTCTTTGGATCTCAATACAAAGTTCTCCTCGATCTTCTTGGAGATTTATTCGATGTAACTTTTTTTACGGTGTATTTGTCGAGATCCGATGAATTGTGGGTTTATGATCAAGATTATCTATGAACAATATTTGAATCTCCTCTGAATTCTTTTATGTATGATTTGTTATCTTTGCAAGTCTCTTCGAATTATCAGTTTGGTTTGGCCTACTAGATTGATCTTTCTTGCAATGGGAGAAGTGCTTAGCTTTGGGTTCAATCTTGCGTTGCTTGATCCCAGTGACGGGAAGGGAAACGACGCGTATTAAATTATTGCAATCGAGGATAAAGAGATGGGGTTTATATCATATTGCTGGAGTTTATCCCTCTACATCATGTCATCTTGCCTAATGAGTTACTCTGTTCTTATGAACTTAATACTCTAGATGCACACTGGATAGCATTCGATGTGTGGAGTAATAGTAGTAGATGCAGAATCGTTTCAGTCTACTTGTCGCAGACGTGATGCCTATATACATGATAATGCCTAGATATTCTCATAACTATGCACTTTTCTATCAATTACTCGACAGTAATTTGTTCACCCACCATAATACTTATGCTATCTTGAGAGAAGCCACTAGTGAAACCTATGGCCCCCGGGTATATTCTCCATCATATAAATTTCCAATCTATTTTACTTTGCAATCTTTACTTTCAATCTTTATCATAAAAAATACCAAAAATATTTATGTTATTATCTCTATCAGATCTCACTTTTGCAAGTGATCGTGAAGGGATTGACAACCCCTTTATCGCGTTGGTTGCAAGGTTCTTATTTGTTTGTGTAGGTATGAGGCGACTTGTGTTTAGTCTCCTACTGGATTGATACCTTGGTTCTAAAAAACTGAGGGAAATACTTGCGCTACTTTGCTGCATCACCCTTTCCTCTTCAAGGGAAAAACCAATGCAGTGCTCAAGAGGTAGCAACACCTCACTTTGCCGCGCTACGCGACCAGTGTGAGTGTCTGCATCCAGTACCGCATCCTCTAATTTGGTGGATGCCCAGTTGAAAAAGGTTACCGATGAGTAGCCATAAGCTGGAGGCGTCTCTTTTTTTATTTCGAATGGGCAATAAGCTGGATAGTGTCTCGGGCTGCCTCTAGCACAAGGCCCTTCAGTACGAAACACAGGCAGCCGACTGTGCCTATACAAAAGCCTATCCATTTTAAAGCCCATTTGTTTTTGTTGTTTGCGAGGATAAGCCCATATTTCTTGAAGATGGGTCGATCCCAGGAAAACCGTCCTTCCTCCTTGCTTCCACTTACGCTTCCGTCTCGCCCCAATTCCCCCCACTCCCCATCTGCCTCACTCTTCCAGAAAACCTCCGCTCACCTTCTTCCTCACTGCATGTAAAACGCCAGCCTCCTCTTCTTCCACTCCTCTGAAAACCCCAACCCTCCTTCTTCCCCACTCAAGACCGCCACTAGGCTCGTCTCTGGCTACTCTGCTCAAACCATGAGCTCGGCGCGACGCCCACAAGGAAAATGGAGTCGGCTGGCCCCAGCGCCAAGAAGATGAAGCTCCCGCCAGCGGCGACGCCGGTTGTAGATCCTGCACCCGGCATCGCGGGGAGAAGTGGCAAGCCCCCCCCCCCCCCATCAGCGATCTCTCGGACGTTATCCTTGAGGAGATCATCTCGCTTCTCCCCACCAAGAATTGCTGCCGCACACATGTCCTCTCAACTCGGTGGCTCCCTCTATGGCGCACCACGCCCCTCAATCTCGACTATCGTCAGATATCTATCCTTCCTGGATTTGATCTCCTCAGAGCCATCATCTCCTCTCACCAGCAGGTCCCCGTTCAATGCCTTTGCATCCCGACACGCTACCTATTGTCCATACCCGGCATGGCGGACGCTTGGGTGACATCCCCTGAATTCGGAAAACTCCAGCAATTTGAGTTCTACCATTACCACCAAAGTTCCGTACCACGAACACACCAAGAATTCATGCCCACACCACCATTGTTCATCTTGCGGTTTTCCTCCTCTCTCCACACCGCCACCTTCGCCTGGTGCCATCTACCGCATTTATCCGGTACAAATGCTTTGACTCCCACTGCTAAAAAAACTTTCGCTTGTGGTGGTTTATCTGTCGGAGGCCTCACTGCACAACATCATCCACTCCAGTTGCCCTGCCCTAGAGCGCTAGCTAATTGTTTAGGGAATAGAAATCCCTATCTGTTGTCTCCAAATAAAGTCGCCTCACCTTAAAATAATTGGAGTTTGTTTTGAAGGACAGTAGCTCATCATCGAAGATGCCCCTTCACTTCAAAGGTTGCTCCTTGATCATTGTTATAAACCTTCGCAAATAGATGTCATCTCTACGCCCAAATTGGAGACCTTGGGTCTAATTAGTGGTCTAACTAGTGCTCCGTTTGATGATCACAACAAGTTGGTGTTTGGCTCCTCACTTTTTTAGGTACCGTATATTATCATCTACACATTTGTAATCATAAGCTACATTTTTCATTTGTGCGCATAAGTTTTATATCATCTGCGAGTACACTTTGGGTAATAATATTATGTTATATGCTCAATGAAGAGTTCGTCCATGGATAGCCTATCAATGCTGCTGGATTCTGTCAAGATCTTATATATCGGAATGTATAGTTATGGTCTAAACATAACTATTGGCTTGCTGTGATGCTTTCGGTCTCTGGAGTATAACGGTGATGATTTCATGCACATTGAAAGACCGTATATATTGTACTAGAATTAACCGTTCAGCTGTTGCTCTTTCAACATACACTTTTCACAGACCTTAACTGTTTTCAAATCTTCATGTCTACTTAGGTACTGCAACCACATGGAGAAAAACGTATAACCAATCGGTGGCATAATAAGCACCAGGATTTTCTCAGTTCTCATGACATTCGTTTGAGGACAATAACGATGGAAGGATATGCATCCAACCAGGCAAACCGAAGCTTTGTCACATTCTTCCTGTTGAATGCGAGGTTACTATTGTCCATGAGGCTTAAGTTTTGCCGCAAGAGATTTCTCACGGACGGACACGTTGAACAGCAAAAAAAGAAGTTTCAGGTGGACAAATGGGCTTCTAAACGTGCTCGGCTTCTATTTACAACAAGTTGTAGTCATCCTGAAATAATTTTTTTTTGCACAGGATGTTGATTTTATGGATCAGACCGATCCATTTGTTTGTGACTGTGAAAAAGAGTGGTTAGGTTAGATGTTACTGCCATGTATAATCTGGGTTTTGTCTAAAAGTTTGATGAACAATTAATCCTTGGGCTTTTTGTGCCGTTTGTAAGCTTGAGTTGCATGTTGTTGCCCTCATACTCCCCTCCACCTGCCACTACACTGCCGCATCAACCACGGCTGTTGTTTGTTCCCATCCGAGGCCTCGTCGTCGTTCTCTGCCTTGGTTCACTCGTTGTTCCTGCTGCCGTCTACCATTGTCAACATGGTCAACAGCCAAGAGGACTCAGGAGATGACTGTTGATAACCCACAAGTATATGGGATAGCAACAGTTTTCGAGGGTAGAGTATTTAACCCAAATTTATTGATTTGACACAAGGGGAGCCAAAGAATATTCTCAAGTATTAGCAGTTGAGTTGTCAATTCAACCACACCTGGAAAACTTAATATCCGCAGCAAAGTATTTAGTAGCAAAGTAGTATGGAAGTAACGGTAACGGTGGCAAAAGTAACAGTAGTAGTTTTGTAGTAATTGTAACAGTGGCAACGGTAAAGTAACTAAGCAAAGATCAATATGTGAAAAGCTAGTAGGCATTGGATCAGTGATGGATAATTATGTCGGATGTGATTCCTCATGCAACAGTTATAACATAAGGTGACACAGAACAAGCTCCAATTCATCAATGTAATGTAGGCATGTATTCCGAATATAGTCATACGTGCTTATGGAAAATAATTTGCATGACATCTTTTGTCCTACCCTCCCGAGCGGGGTCCTATCGGAAACTAAAGGATATTAAGGCCTCCTTTTAATAGAGTACCGGACCAAAGCATTAACACATAGTGAATAAATGAACTCCTCAAACTACGGTCATCACCGGGAGTGGTCCCGATTATTGTCACTTCGGGGTTACCAGATCATAATACATAGTAGGTGACTATTGACTTGCAAGATAGGATCAAGAACTCACATATATTCATGAAAACATAATAGGTTCAGATCTGAAATCATGGTACTCGGGCCCTAGTGACAAGCATTAAGCATAGCAAAGTCATAGCAACATCAATCTCGTAACATAATGGATACTAGGGATCAAACCCTAACAAAACTAACTCGATTACATGATAAATATCATCCAACCCATCACCGTCCAGCAAGCCTACGATGGGATTACTCACGCACGGCGGTGAGCATCATGAAATTGGTGATGGAGGAAGGTTGATGATGACGATGGCGATGGATTCCCCTATCTGGAGCCCCGAACGGACTCCAGATCAGCCCTCACGAGAGAGTTTAGGGCTTGGCGGCGGCTCCGTACCGTAAAACGCGATGAATCCTTCTATCTGATTTTTTCTCCCCGAACGTGAATATATAGAGTTGGAGTTGAGGTCGGTGGAGGACTAGGGGGCCCATGAGACAGGGGGCGCCCAGGGGGGGCAGGCACGCCCCCACCCTCGTGGACAGGATGTGGGCCCCCTAGTCTTGATTCTTTCGCCAGTATTTTTTATAAATTCCAAAAATATTCCCCGTGAAGTTTCAGGTCATTCCAATAACTTTTATTTCTGCACAAAAATAACACCATGGCAATTCTGCTGAAAACAGCGTCAGTTCGGGTTAGTTCCATTGAAATTAGGCAAGTTAGAGTCCAAAACAAGGGCAAAAGTGTTTGGAAAAGTAGATACGATGGAGACGTATCAACTCCCCCAAGCTTAAACCTTTGCTTGTCCTCAAGAAATTCAGTTGACAAATTGAAAGTGATAAAGAAAAAAGTTTACAAACTCTGTTTGCTCTTGTTGTTGTAAATATGTAAAGCGAGCATTCAAGTTTTCAGCAAAGATTATGAAGTAACCATATTCACAATAACACTTAGATCTCATGTTTACTCATATCAATGGCATAATCAACTAGCGATCAATCATAATAAATCTCGGATGACAACACTTTCTCAAAACAATCATAATATGATATAACAAGAAGTATCTCGCTAGCCCCTTCTGAGACAGCAAAACATAAATGCAGAGCACCTCTGAAGATCAAGGACTGACTAAACATTGTAATTCATGGTAAAAGAGATCCAGTCGCAGTTATACTCAATGTAAATTAATAGTAATGGATGCAAATGACAGCGGTGCTCTCCAACTGGTGCTTTTTAATAAGAGGGTGATGACTCAATATAAAAGTAAATAGATAAGCCCTTTGCAGAGGCAAGCAGGGATTTGTAGAGGTGCCAGAGCTCGGTTTTTGAAACAGAGATAAATAATATTTTGAGTGGCATACTTTCATTGTCAACATAAAAATCGAGAGATCTCGATATCTTCCATGCTACACACATTATAGGCGGTTCCCAAGCGGAATGGTAAAGTTTATACTCCCCCACCACCAACAAGCATCAATCCATGGCTTGCCCGAAACAACGGGTGCCTTCAACTAACAACAATCCTGGGGGAGTTTCGTTTGTAATTATCTTGATTTGGTTTGAGCATGGGACTAGGCATCCCGATGACCAGCCATTTTCTCGTGAGTGAGGAGCGGAGTCCACTCCTCTTGAGAATAACCCGCCTAGCATGGAAGATACAGATAGCCCTAGTTGATACATGAGCTATTCGAGCATACAAAACATAATTTCATTTGAAGGTTTAGAGTTTAGCACATACAAATTTACTTGGAATGGCGGGTAGATACCGCATATAGGAAGGTATGGTGGACTCATATGGAATAACTTTGGGGTTTATGGAAGTGGATGCACAAACAGTATTCCCGCTTAGTACAAGTGAATGCTAGAAAAAGACTGGGAAGCGACCAACTAGAGAGCAACAACAGTCATGAACATGCATTAAAATTAATGAAAAATGAGTGCAAGCATGAGTAGGATATAAATCACCATGAACATAAATATCATGGAGGCTATGTTGATTTTGTTTCAACTAGATGTGTGAACATGTGCCAAGTCAAGCCACTCAAATCATTCAAAGGAGGATACCACCCTATCATACCACATCACAACCATTTTAGTAGCATGTTGGCACGGAAGGTGAACCATTATAAATTCCTAGCTAATTAAGCATGGCATAAGCAACTATAATCTCTAATTGTCATTGCAAACATGTTCTTTCATAATAGGCTGAATCGGGAATGATGAACTAATCATATTTACAAAAACAAGAGAGGTCGAGTTCATACTAGCTTTTCTCATCTCAATCAGCCCATCATATATCGTCATTATTGCCTTTCACTTGCACGACCGAACGGTGTGGATAATAATAATAGTGCACGTGCAATTGGACTAAGCTGGAATCTGCAAGCATTTTAATACAATGGATAAGACAAGGTAATATGGGCTCTTGGTTAAATCAACAATAATGCATATAAGAGCCACTTCAACATTTTCATCATGGTCTTCTCCCCTCGACCCCCAAAGAAAAAGGAATAAAATAAAACTATTTACATGGGAAAGCTCCCAACAAGCAAAATAAGAACGAGAAATATTTTTGGGTTTTATTTTAATTACTCCTAAGGCATGAAAAGTAAACTAGCTAAAAGCTACAACTATTTTTTTGGTTTTTCTTAAGGTTTATCAAACACACAAGAAGAAAGCATAAAAAGGAAAATAAACTAGCATGGATAGTACAATGAAAGAGTATGAGCACCGACAACTAGAATGGGTGTGTGAACATGAATGTAATGTCGGTGAGAAATATGTACTCCCCCAAGCTTAGGCTTTTGGCCTAAGTTGGTCTATGCCCATGGATCAAAGTTGTAGCTGGGGTCGTACTGAGATGCAACAGCTATTGCCTAGTGAGCTGCAGCTTGGAGGCGAGCTGCCTCCATCCTCCTCTCGTACTCGGTCGCCTCCTCCCTGGTTATATATATCTCCTTTTTGCCTGAAAGTCAAAGAAACCAGGAGCAGGGAGAGCAACATGGACAGTGCGACGTCTGTCAAAGATTAGTCGGTACTGGAGGAACTGTTCATTCCTCTCAACAAACTGATGGCGAACCATAGCATTATAATCTAAATAAGCAGGAGGCAATTCCATATCATTTTCATGTATGGGTATCTCAAGATAATTAGCCACACGGGTTGCATAAATTCCACCAAAAAAATCTCCACTAATATTGTTATGATGCCACCAACGTGCAACAATGGCCCCCAAGTTATATTGTCTATCTCCTAACACAACACTCTTGAGAACACTAAGATCTGGAACACACATGTGGCATGCCTCATCCTTACCGTTTATGCATCTACCTATAAAGAGAGCAAAATAATGTATCACAGGAAAATGAATGCTCCCTATGGTGGCTTGTGTTATTTCTCTAGATTCTCCCACAGTGATACTAGCAAGAAAATCTTTAAACTCAGATTTGCAAGGTTCACTGGCACTACCCCATTGCGGGAGTTTACAAGCAGTATTAAAATCTTCTAAGTCCATGGTATAAGATTTATTATAGAGATCAAATAGGACAATGTGAGAATTGCATGATGATGTAAATTTAAATCTTCACACAAAGGAATCAGGAAGGTGGTAGTATTGAGGGCACTTATCTAACAAGAAGCCCTCGAGTTCAGCATTACGCACATACACGTCAAATTCATCCTTAATTCCTGCTTGGACAATGAAATTTTCTGACGGCCATTCACAAGGCCACACTTGAGCTTCTCTTGGTGGTTCATGGTCCGGCTCACATATTGTGGGCCTGGGTCCTTGCTTCCTTGAAGAATCACCTTGGTACATTTTCCTAAACATATTTCTTCCTCTGAAAAAATTCGGAAATTTTTAGTAACTCAAAATAAAAGTGAACCAAACTGAACAAAATTTATAGCAACTACTCCCACAAGTGCCTAGAGAGTATATCATGCATTAGAACTACTTGGGACCAAATAAATTTGACATGCAAGCTCAAGAATAGGGTCACCTAAGCAGCAAAAATTTGCAACGAATAAAGCACTAGAACAAATACTAATCGGACCATTGGACGAGTCACATACCGAAGAACAATCCCCCAAAGCAGTTTTGTGAGTGGAGCTTTGAGCAAGGAGATCGAAAATGGCAACAAGATGAGCTAGAACTCGTGCTTCAGCTGGTTGGTGATTTTTTTGGAGGAAGACAAAGTGTGTGGGTGCTGGAATAAGTGGAGGGGAGCCACGTGGGGCCCATGAGGCAGGGGGCGCGCCCAGGGGGTGGGTGCGCCTTGGACCCTCGTGGCCAGGTGGTGGCTCCCTCTGGTGTGTTCTCAATGCCAATAATTCTTAAATAATCCAGAAAAAATCATATTTCATTTTCGGGGCATTTGGAGAACTTCTATTTTTGGGGTATTTTTTTATTACATGGATAATTCAGAAAACAGACAAAAAATACTAAGTTTGCTTTATTAAATCTAAATAACAGAAATTAAAAGGAGGGTACAGAGAGTTGTTCTTTCTAACTTCATCCATCTCATGCTCATCAAAAGGAATCCACTAAAAAGGTTGATCAAGTCTTGTTAACAAACTCATTCTGAATCGCATGAAACCGGAGAATTTTTGAATAGCATTAGGTTACCTCAACGAGGATATGCACATCCCAACAATAAGAATATAATATTTCTTCTTGACAGTAGGAAGAGGAAATTCAAAACCTCCAATAACAATCGATGGAAATTTTCCAATAGAGTTTATACTGTGGACTTGAGGTTGTTTCCTCGGAAAGTGTACCGTATGCTCATTACCATTAACATGAAAAGTTACATTGCCTTTGTTGCAATCAATAACAGCCCCTGCAGTATTCAAAAAGGGTCTACCAAGGATAATCGACATACTATCGTCCTCGGGAATATCAAGAATAACAAAGTCCGTTAAGATAGTAACGTTTGCAACCACAACAGGCACATCCTCACAAATACCGACAAGTATAGTAGTTGATTTATCAGTCATTTGCAAAGATATTTTAGTAGGTGTCAACTTATTCAAATCAAGTCTACGATATAAAGAGAGAGGCATAACACTAACACCGGCTCCAAGATCACATAAAGCAGTTTTAACATAGTTTCTTTTAATGGAGCATGGTATAGTTGGTACTCCTGGATCTCCAGGTTTCTTCAGTATTCCACCTTTAAAAGTATAATTAGCAAGCATGGTGGAAATTTTAGCTTCCGGTATCTTTCTTTTATTTGTAACAATATCTTTCATATACTTAGCATAAGGATTCATTTTAAGCATATCGGTCAAACGCATACGCAAAAAGATAGGTCTAATCATTTTAGCAAAGCGCTCAAAATCCTCATCATCCTTTTTCTTGGATGGTTTAGGAGGAAAAGCCATGGGTTTCTGAAACCATGGTTCTCTTTCTTTATCGTGCTTCCTAGCAACGAAGTCTCTCTTATCATAACATTGATTCTTTGATTGTGGGTTATCAAGATCAACAGCGGGTTCAATTTCTACATCATTGTTATTGCTAGGGTGAGCATCAACATGAACATCATCATTAACATTATCACTAGGTTCATGTTCATTACCAGATTGTGTTTCACCATCAGAAATAGAAATATCATTGGGATTCTTAGGTGTGTCAACAACAGGTTCACTAGAAGCATGCAGAGTCCTATCATTTTTCTTTTTCTTTTTCTTCTTCTTAGAAGGACTAGGTGCATCAACATTAGTTCTATGAGAGTCTTGCTCAATTCTCTTAGGGTGGCCTTCAGGATAAAAAGGTTCCTGAGTCATTCTACCCCCTCTAGTCACAACTCTAATAGCATTATCATTTTTCTTATTATTTAATTCATTGAGCAAATCATTTTGAGCTTTAAGCACTTGTTCTACTTGAGTGGTAACCATAGAAGCATGTTTACTAATGAGTTTAAGTTCACCTTTAACTCTAGACATATAATCGCTCAAGTGTTTAATCATATAAGCATTACGTTTCAATTGTCTACCAACATAAGAATTGAAGTTTTCTTGTTTAACAATAAAATTATCAAACTCATCTAAGCGTTGGCTAGCAGACTTATAACGAGGAATATCACCTTCATCAAATCTATAGAGAGAATTTACCTTTACTACCTGTGTCGGGTTATCAAGACCATGTATTTCTTCAACAGGTGGCAAATTAAGACCATGTATTTCTTCAATAGGAGGTAAATTCTCAACATCATCAGCTTTAAAACCTTTTTCTTTCATAGATTTCTTTGCCACTTGCATATCTTCAGGACTGAGAAATAGAATACCCCTTTTCTTCGGAGTTGGCTTAGGAGTTGGTTCAGGAAGTGTCCAATTATTCTCATTAGTCAGCATATTATTCAATAGCAATTCAGCTTGATCAACAGTTCTTTCCCTGAAAACACAACCAGCAAAACTATCCAAGTGGTCTCTGGAAGCATCGGTTAGTCCATTATAAAAGATATCAAGTATTTCATTTTTCTTGAGGGATGATCAGGCAAAGCATTAAGTAATTGGAGAAGCCTCCCCCAAGCTTGTGGGAGACTCTCTTCTTCAATTTGCACAAAATTATATATTTCCCTTAAGGCGGCTTGTTTCTTACGAGCAGGGAAATATTTAGCAGAGAAGTAATAAATCATATCCTGGGGACTACGCACACAACCAGGATCAAGAAATTAAACCATGTTTTGGCATCACCCTTTAATGAGAACGGAAATAACTTAAGGATATAGTAGTAAAGAGTTTTCTCATCATTAGGGAATAGGGTGGCTATATCATTTAATTTAGTAAGATGTGCCACAACAGTTTCAGATTCATAGCCATAAAAGGATCAGATTCAACCAAAGTAATTTTCTCAGGATCGACAGCGAAATCATAATCCTTATCAGTAATACAGATAGGTGAAGTAGCAAAAGCAGGGTCATGTTTCATTCTAGAATTCAAAGACTTTTCTTTCACCTTAGCTAATAATTTCTTAAGATCATTCCTATCATTGCAAGCAAGAAAGTCTCTAGCAGTTTCTTCACCCATAACATAGCCCTCGAGCTGTGAGTAATTCATATCTAGGGGAGAATCTTCATCATCTCTTTCATCAATATTTTCTGTTTCAATAATTTCATTCTCTCTAGCCATAGCAAGTTGTTCATCAAGAAATTCACCTAGTGGCACAGTAGTATCAAGCATAGAAGTAGTTTCATCATAACTATCATGCATAGAAGAAGTGGCATCATCAATAACATGCGACATATCAGAATTAATAGCAGAAGTAGGTTTAGGTGTCGCAAGTTTACTCAAAACAGAAGAGAATCAAGTGCAGAGCTAGATGGCAGTTCCTTACCTCCCCTCGTAGTTGAGGGATATATTTTGGTTTTCTCGTCTTTCAAGTTCCTCATAGTGACCAGAAGATATAAATCCCAAGTGACTCAAATAATAGAGCTATGCTCACATGGCACGGAAAATAGTCTTGATAACCCACAAGTATAGGGGATCGCAACAGTTTTTTAGGGTAGAGTATTCAACCCAAATTTATTGATTCGACACAAGGGGAGCCAAAGAATATTCTCAACTATTAGTAGTTGAGTTGTCAATTCAACCACACCTGGAAAACTTAATATCTGCAGCAAAGTATTTAGTAGCAAACTAGTATGGAAGTAACGGTAACGGTGGAAAAGTAATAGTAGCAGTTTTGTAGTAATTGTAACAGTGGCAACGGTAAAGTAACTAAGCAAAGATCAATTTGTGAAAAGCTCATAGGCATTGGATCTGTGATGGATAATTATATCGGATGCGATTCCTCATGCAACAGTTATAACATAGGATCACATAGAACTAGCTCCAATTCATCAATGTAATGTAGGCATGTATTCCGAATATAGTCATACGTGCTTATGGAAAAGAACTTGCATGGCATATTTTGTCCTATCCTATCGTGGCAGCGGGGTCCTATCGGAAACTAAGGGATATTAAGCCCTCCTTTTAATAGAGTACCGGACCAAAGCATTAACACATAGTGAATACATGAACTCCTCAAACTAAGGTCATCACCGGGAGTGGTCCCGATTATTGTTGCTTCGGGGTTACCGGATCATAACACATAGTAGGTGACTATTGACTTGCAAGATAGGATCAAGAACTCACATATATTTATGGAAACATAATAAGTTCAGATCTGAAATCATGGCACTCGGGCCCTAGTGACAAGCATTAAGAACAGCAAAGTCATAGCAACATCAATCTCAGAACATAATGGATACTGGGGATCAAACCATAATAAAACTAACTCGATTACATGATAAATCTCATCCAACCCATCACCGTCCAGAAAGCCTACGATGGAATTACTCACTCACGGCGGTGAGCATCATGAAATTGGTGATGGAGGAAGGTTGATGATGACGATGGCGACGGATTCCCCTCTCCGAAGCCCCGAACGGACTCCAGACCAGCCCTCCCGAGAGAGTTTAGGGCTTGGCGGCGGCTCCGTATCGTTAAACACGATGAATCCTTCTCTCGAATTTTTTTCTCCCCGAACATGAGTATATAGAGTTGGAGTTGAGTTCGGTGGAGCACCAGGGGGCCCACGAGGTAGGGGGCGCGCCCCCACCCTCGTGGACAGGGTGTGCGCCCCCTGGTCTTGATTCTTTCGCCAGTATTTTTTATAAATTCCAAAAATATTCTCCGTGAAGTTTCAGGTCATTCCGAGAACTTTTATTTCTGCACAAAAATAACACCATGGCAATTCTGATGAAAACAACGTCAGTCCGGGTTAGTTCCATTCAAATGAGGCAAGTTAGAGTCCAAAACAAGGGCAAACGCGTTTGGAAAAGTAGATACGATGGAGACATATCAACTGTACATAGAGAGGCTGACAGTAGGGACCCACCAGGGTCATTGCATTACGCAAGCAGGTGCCTCGTTATTACAAGGCAAAAAAATACTTCCTCCTAATTGTTTGACAACTAGGTCCCATGCCATTGTCAATGTAGTCAATAAATGAGAAAATTACACAACAAGCGGATAACACCAGGGACCTAGCAGCTCGCCCAGTTGTTTTTTTAGTTTCACAAACGGAGGTCAACTGCATGTTGTGCGGGGGTTGTGTCCCGTCTAGCCCACGCTTACGCTTTTATTTAAGCACATGACGAGCCCAGTTGATATATTTTTTCTTTATGAAAATTGCTAGCCCGATTCTTTTGTTTTGGAGAATACCAAAACCGAGGCCTACTTGCTTTTCTCAGCCCTGCTGGGCTGCAAATCTTTCAAGACGAGGAGGGATGTAAGTAGTAAGCAATGGGCTTCCCCAGAAAATGGGCTATAAGTTGTAAGAAATAGGCTGTAAATTTTTAAACCAAAGCCAACCGGCAATTATATTAAAATATCATTTTTTTGGATTTCTCTACTCTCTACTATTATAAAAACCAAAGCCAACTGGCAATTACATTAAAATATCGTCATTTCTCCCACAAGATAAACTACTCATACAAATGCATCTTCATGTTCCGTGCAACGCACGTGCATCTTGCTAGTTAAGATTTTAAATTTCATTCATTTTTTTGCGGAGAATTGTTTTTTGAATTTTATTTTGATATAATTTTTAAAAAATTATTTTTAACATGACTCAAAATTTCGTGATTAAAACAGTTCAGACTCCACCGAAATATGCAAAATTTCGTTGAATTTTTTAGCAGTGCCCAGAATATATGGTCTGTAATGCTAATAAAAAGAATATGGGCTTCAAATATCCTAAACAATTAGCAAATGGGCTGCAAATTATTGAAAATAATGGCTAATGGGATGTATGTTGTTTTCCACATATTTGAAGGATGACTTCTGGGCCTACTAGGTTGACAATGACGATGTCCTAATTTTTTTGACGCGTACGCAAGTCTTTGTCAACTTAGTCAACACAGAGCAGTGACTGTTGGATGTCCATCCAACGGCCGCCATGCTTCTTCAATCTCTGATCTTCCTGCTCCAGCCGCCCAAACCAGCACCAGCGGGACTGCCTGCTCCTTCCTCCCGTGGCTGGCTGTGCTGCCGCCAGGTCATCCCTCTACCCACCCACACATCCTGTTATTTTTTGGTGACGTCAGCCTCACTCCAAGGCCGACTTGTCAGTGCTCATACTCCCCTCAGCGTGGGCATCCGCTGCGGTGGCTTCGCTGGCTCCGGGTCGTTCCCTTCCTGGGCCTCGCCCTCGTCCACCGCGTTAGTGCTCTCGGCGCGGCGAGGTCAACATGGTCAACAAACAACAGCCATCGGAAGAGGCTGACAGTAGGGGTCCACACAAGGAAATGCCCCCTTATTACGCGCAAAATAATGATTCCTCCACTTGACAGCTGGGACCCACCGGAAGGGCCGCTGTATTTCACGAAAAAAACGTTCCCCCCGTTGTCATCTCGGACCCACCAGCTATATCTTCGCACGGAAGGAAGTGCCTCCTTATTACGCAAAAAAAATGAATACTCCCCCGCTAGCTGGGACCCACCATTATGGGAGGCTAACTTGTGGGCCTACTAAAATGACGGGGACAGAGGGCTTTTTCAACATAATCAATATGAACGATTCTAGCTCCATTTACTGTACGATGTCCATCCAACAGCCGTAGTGCTTCTTCAACATCTGGTCTTCTTGCTGTAGCCGCCCAAACAAGCGTCGTCCGTGCCGCCTGCTCCTGCCTCACATGTCCGGCTGTGCTGCCACCGCTGGCCGTGCCATCCCTCTATACTCACCCACACCTCCTGTTATTCTCCGGTGACGGCAGCCTCACACCGCAGCCGAAGCAGTCAACCCACGTACTCCCCTCCGCGTGGGCATCCACTGCCGCGTCTTCCCCGGCTCTACTTCATCCCCTTCCTAGGCCTCGCCTTCGTCCACCGCCCTGGTGCTCTCGGCACGGCGTGGTCAACGTGGTCAACGAACAACTTCGATTGGAAGAGTACTGTACGTGGAGAGGTTTACAACTGGGTCCACGGCCGCAGCAAGGAAGTGCCTCCTTATTACGCGCAAAATAGTTATTCCTCCACCTGACAGCAGGGACCCACCGGACGGGCCACCGTATTTCATGAAAAAAATGTTTCCCCCTGACTGTTGGGACCCACCAGCTACATCTTCACATGCAAGGAAGTGCGTCCATATTACGGGCAAAAAATTGATTCGGCCCCCTGGCTGCTGGGACCCACCAGCTACATCTTCGCACGCAAGGAAGTGCCTGACAGTCAGGACCCACCTGGTCGAAGCGTACATAGCGTTGTCATTCTGGTCGCGAACATGTACGTACATACGATCGTCTGTCTGCGGGCTGCAGCGATGAACCATGGCCGTCTAAGGAAGGGCACGTGTTGTAGTAGAGGCACGCACATGTCGTAGTAGAGGCGCGCACGTAGCATGTACACGTACGTACAACGGCCAGGGTGCAAGATAGTAAATATGGCCAGGTACGTACCTACGGGCGGGGTCTCGAACGCCTACTCGCGCATACGTATGCCCAGGTCTCGTGTACATGGCTAGGTCGGAACGGAGAAACTGCGTCGTCATCGTGTTCATGGGGAGGCAACGGAATGCGTCGTGTTCATCGGGAGGCAATGGAACGCGTGCTGTTCATCGGGAGCCAACTGGCTTGGACAGAACAGCGAATGGAAACGAGGCCTGCCATACCGCAGAACGGAGGAAACGGCCTTGTGTTCGACCGGCCATGGTCGAAATGGGATCATGTTCTTCGTGAGGGGTCTGGCGTACCACAAAATGGAGGAAACGGACTTCTCTTGGACCTCCTATGGTCGAAACAGGGTCTTGTTGATCGGGAGGGGTGTGGTGTACCACAAAATGGAGGAAATGGACTTGTGTTGGAGCGCTACGGTCGAAACGGGGGTCATGTTCATCGGGAGGGGTGTGGCGTACCGCAAAACGTGACTCCACGGGATACTGTTCATGTCCACCATCGACCTCCTCCAGCCTCCACGGGCTACTGTTCATCCACCGTCGACCTCCTCCAGCCTCCACTGCATTCGCTCATCCACGGGCTCCTGTTCATCCAGCCTCCACCACGCGCTCCTCCACCAGCTACTGTTCAACCAGCCCTCTCCATGGGGTCCTGTTCAACCACCCCTCCACGGGCTACTGTTCATCCAGCCCTATAGCGGCTACTGTTCAACCAGCCCTCCACGGGGTCCTGTTCATCTAGCCCTACACGGGAGTCCTGTTCATCCAGCCACCCATGGGGTCCTGTTCATCCACCGGGTCGATCGATCGGGGTCCTGCTCATCCAGCGGCAACAGCCTCTACTACCACGGGTTCCTGTTCATCCAACCCCCCACCGGGAACTGTTCATCCAAACCCCCAACAACGATCACTGTTCATCAAGAGGCAACACGTTCGATCGGCTTCAGTTAGCAGCAGTAGCGAAGGAATCGCTTGATCGGGTTCAGCTAACAGCCATCGATCAATCGCTCGGGTTAAGTAACGCGTAGCCTGCAGTGCAATCGCTCGGGTTTAGTAGGCGAACGCCTCGCTCGGGTTTAGTTAGAGCCCAACGCCACGCACCCACGCGCGTACGTGTATGAGAGAAATGTGCATCACTCGGCCCCCGACCACCCACCGTAACTGGGAACTCCCTGATATTTTCCTCACCCTCACTTCTACCACGGTTTTCTCCGTCATGGACGGCCCAAAGAATGCCATGCAACTGCGTCTCCGGCCCGCCCAGGACGAAAAGCCCATTTTCTGTCATGAATTTTTGTCATAGAAGTTGGAGCCCACCACATCTATGATGATACCGGGTTTTGTCACAACTATCGTCATAAAAGTGTCATAAGCATGACAGAAAAAAATCGTTCGGCCCAAAATGTCTCGGATGTGTCTTTTTTTTGTAGTGTGTGGAGTAATATTAGTAGATGCAGGCAGGAGTCGGTCTACTAATCTTGGACGTGATGCATATGTAATGATCATTGCCTGGATATCGTCATAAGTATTTGAAGTTCTATCAATTTCCCAACAGTAATTTGTTTACCCACCGTTTGCTATTTTTCTCGAGAGAAGCCAGTAGTGAAACCTACGGCCCCCGGGTTTTCTTTCTCATATATTTGCTTGCGATCTAATTTTCCTTTGCATTTTTATTCAGATCTATTAAACCAAAAATACAAAAGTAGTTTGATGCAATTTATTTTATTTGCGATCTATTATTTCAATCTATTACAAATTTCTGGCATCGTTACCCGAAAGGGTTGACAACCCCTTTAACATGTCGGGTTGCGAGGTGTTGTTATTTGTGTGCAGGTGATGTTTACGTTGTGTTGCTTGGTTCTCCTACTGGTTCGATAACCTTGGTTTCTTCACTATGGGAAATACCTACCGTCGTTGTGCATCATCATCCTTTCCTCTTTGGGGAAATACCGACGTAGTCTTAGCAGACAGGGGCTTTTCTGGCGCTATAGTTAAAGAGCAATCAAAAGGAATTTATGGCGCCGTTGCCGGGGAGGATCTTCAACATATACCAGGTTCCTAATCGCAAATCTCATCTCCTTGCAATTTAAATTATTTGCCATTTTCTTCTCGTTTTCCTCTCCTCCACTTCACAAAAATTTACCGTTTTATTCGCCTCGCTTTTTTCGTTCGCCATTTTTTCGCCATATCTATTCTTTGCTTGCAATCATGAGTGATTTCAGTATGGCACCAACAGATGATGGCCTGACTCCTCAGATTGGACGTACAGGCAATCTGGATGCTAAAACTTTTATCTTGGGGCAAGGGAACATTATGGGAAAAGAACGTATCCAAGAAATTCTTCAGTTGTGTGGGAAATCTGAGTCTTGATGATGCTCCTATACTTAAAACTACTAGATCTTATGCGGATGCTATTTCAGCACTAGTTCTGAAACTTGAAAGTAAATTTATTCGTACGCATCCTACTTTGCAAAGATTGTTTTTTGAGATCTCCGAGATAAAGAATCCTAGGGCTAAAAAATTGTCCACTCTTGTTCTTATGAATGAGTTGGACTACATGATACGGGAAGCTAGGGAAATCTTTGATTTTTATGGTATTAATCATGAAAAGCCCGTGATTGATGAAATTATTTACAATAGTGACTATGCACTAAGGAATTTTATTGGGTATAATAAAATCTTTGATGAGAACCTTAAAAGGGAAGTCCCCGTTCTAGATATAATCCGACAAGTTTTGAACAATGTTAATCGACATTATTCTTGGATTGTTGCGGGAAATCAAAGGGGTTATGATGAAAACCAACTAAGGATTGCTAAAGTATCCATGGATAATATGTTTTATGTTATGTTTACAAAACCCCACGATGAAAACCCCTCTAAGAAAACTAAGAAGAAGAAGGATGGCAAAACTTAGATCCTTGCCTTACGCCTACCTAAGGGCGTAAAACTATAGCGCTTGTTGGAAGGCAACCCAATGAATAAAAAATAGTTTTGCTTTTTGCTTTCTGTTCTTGAGTGTTTACACAATTATTCTACCGGTATGATTGTGTTTTTTTATGTTTCCATTAGTGTTTGTGCCAAGTAAAGCCTATAGGATCTTCTTGGGTGATAGTTATTTGATCTTGCTGAAAAAGACAGAAACTTTGCACTCACGAAAAAAATTCTCGTTTTTTTTATAAGAAAGAGATTTTTCCCTGATTCTTTTTGCAGAAGATTAATATCAAAATTACCCTGGTCTTCCTAATTTGGTAGAATTTTTGGAGTTCCCAAAGTATTCGCAAAAGTCAGATTACTACAGACTGTTCTGTTTTAACAGATTCTGTTTTCTTTGTGTTGTGTGCTTATTTTGATGGCTCTATGGTTTTCTTTAATGAGTTTTTGCCATAGAAAAGTTGGAATACAGTAGATATAATACAAAAAACAAAATATGAATTGGTTTGATATAGCACTTATAGTAGTGGTTTGCTTTCTTTTACTAACGGATCTCACAAAGGTTTTGTTGAGTTTTGTGTGATTGAAGTTTTCAAATTTCGGGTTATCTTACGATGGATGAAAGAAGGATAGAAGAGCATCAGCTTGGGGATGCCCCGGCACCCCAAGCTATTATCCAACAATGATCAACCAACTAAACTTGGGGATGCCCCGAGTGGCATCCCCTCTTTCTTCTAACGATGATCGGTATTTTACTCGAGGCTATGTTTTTATTCGTCACATGATATGTGTTTTGCTTCGAGCGTCTTGTATGATATGAGTCTTTGCTTTTTTTATTTTGTGTTTTAAGTCAACAACCCTTGCTGGACACACCTATTTGAGAGAGCCAAAATTTTATCATGGCTTGTTAGAATTTCCTCTATGCTTCACTTAAATCTTTTATGAGCCAGGACTTGCTCTAGTGCTTCACTTTTATCTTCGTGAGCATGGTGTGCTTAGTATTTTTGAAGAAATGTTCTCTTGCTTCACTTAGATTTATTTGAGAGTTAGTACAATTTTGAAGAAATTCTCTCTTGCTTCACTTAAATTATTTTGAGAGAAAGAAAATTTGTTATGCTCATGATCTTCACTTATATTTGTTTGAGCTTATGAAAAGCAACACATGAAAATTAGTCCCACAGTGATAGATATCTAAGAAGGATAAAGTAAACAAAAATGTCATGAAGATCATTGGACAAAATAAACTTGGTTCTTAGTAATAGTTTTGAGATATGATGATGTGATATGTGAGTTATGTTGATGAGTAGTTGTGCTCTAGTAAGAATATTAGTGTTAAGGTTTGTGATTCCCTATGCATGCACCGCATCAGTTTCTACCCCTGCCAATAGTTTAGCACACTCTTTGTTGCTACTATGGAGGCCCGAAGCACAAGGAGATTTTACTCGTTGGTGTCAATTAGGCGGTCTATGGACTTTTGTAGCTCTCCACGGGGCTTTTGCACTAATAGGTTTCATGTTACGCCAATTTGTACTTGCTCGGTCTGTTCAATTGCGGCCCTATAATGCAATCTCATTCTCTGGTCCAATTGTTGTTTTT
Source organism: Aegilops bicornis (assembly GCA_021605145.1). Taxonomy (NCBI): domain Eukaryota; kingdom Viridiplantae; phylum Streptophyta; class Magnoliopsida; order Poales; family Poaceae; genus Aegilops; species Aegilops bicornis. The sequence goes on from CM038672.1 coordinate 580,787,055, forward strand.
TTCTGTATTCCTTATTTATCCACTGGGGCAATCTGGTTGGTTCTTTGCGCCGAGTCAATAATCATGCAATGAAAATTATATCCTACTTGTGGTGCATTATTCGGTGTTAATTATTCTTAATGCTTGCTTATGAGATTATTCGTTTCTTGGTTGGTCGCTTCTCAATCTTTTTGCTAGCCTTCATTTTGCACTAAGTATGACCTCTACTTGTACATCCAAAATCTGTTAAACCAGTTTTGCCACATGAGTTCACTATATCTACCTATATGCGGTATTATTTTGCCGTTCTAAGCAAATTTGCATGTGCCATCTCTAATTTTCAAAATAAACTTCTCTTTTGTGTGTTTGTTTCGCTCGTGGAACGGTAACGGGTGGCTAATATTTTCCATGCTGGATGTGTTATTCTCACGATGAGTTTTTATTCACTTGTCATTGCACGAGAGTAAGGTAAAGGTTTTAGGGATGCCCAGTCCTGAAATGCAAAAATGAATTTACTTTGTGTTGTCAGATAATAAATTCCTTGGAAAGTGTTGGTATGGAAGGCACCCGTGGATACGGCTAGCCATGGAAAGTGAAAGTATGGTGGAAAAAGGAATAAACTTAATTTTATGTTTGGGAACTGCCTATGGCATATCTAGCATGGAAAGTGTTCATAGCTCTATGTCGTTTTCGTTGGTGGGCTGGATACACCTCCCAAAATGTTTTTATAGTTAATTTTTTTTCGCTTTGAGCTCTGGCACCTCTACAAATCCCTACTTCCCTCTGCGAAGGGCCTTTCTTTTACTTTATGCAATTTTTATTTTGAATTTGAGTCTCCATCTTCTCTTACAAAAGCACTAACTAGGAGGCAATATGATCGTACTTAAGTATTGGGTGTGGCTAATATTCGAGTGTGTTTCATGAATGGATCAATGTTTGAGTATGATGGGCTAGGGATAACTTGTTTTAGCGTTGATATTTTGAAAGACATGGTTGCTTGTTGATATGATTGAGTATCTAAATTATTATGTCAAAACTAGACTATTGCTTTGAATAACATAAAAGTCCAAATGTCCATGCTATAAATACAAGAATATGATATTACTTGATAAACGGCACTCCACATCAAAAATGTTGTTTTTATCACTTACCTACTCGAGGACGAGTAGGAGTTAAGCTTGGGGATGATGATACGTCTCCAATGTATCTATAATTTTTTATTGTTCCATGCTGTTTTATTATCAATCTTGGATGTTTTATAATCATTTTATAGTCATTTTATATCATTTTTGGTACTAACCTATTGACATAGTGCCAAGTGCCAGTTGCTGTTTTTTCCATGTTTTTTACATCGCAGGAAATCAATATCAGACGGAGTCCAAATGCAACGAAACTTCACGATGATTTTTTATGGACCAAAAGGAAGAAGTTGGGCCCTGGTTGCACCTGGGGGGAGTCCCGAGGAGGGGACAACCCACCAGGGCGCGCCAGGAGGCCCAGGCGCGCCCTGGTGGGTTGTGCCCACCTCGGGTGCCCCCCGGACCGCCTCTTCGCTCTATAAATACCCCAAAAGTCTAGAAACCCTAGGGGAGTCGATGAGATATTCATCCAGCCGCCGCAGAGTCCAGAACCACCAGATCCAATCTAGACACCATCTCGGATGGGGTTCACCACCTCCATTGGTGCCTCTCCGATGATGCGTGAGTAGTTCTTTGTAGACCTTCGGGTCGGTAGTTAGTAGCTAGATGGCTTGCTCTCTCTCGCCGAATTCTCAATACAATGGTCTCTTGGAGATCCATATGATGTAACTCTTTTTGCGGTGTGTTTTTTGGGATCTGATGAACTTTGAGTTTATGATCAGTTATATCTTTTTATATCCGTGAAAGTTATTTGAGTTTCTTTGATCTCTTATATGCATGATATCTTATAGCCTCGTATTTCTTCTCTGATATTTGGGTTTTGTTTGGCCAACTTGATCTATTTATCTTGCAGTGGGAAGAGGTGCCCGGTAGTGGATTCGATCTTACGGTGCTTGATCCTAGTGACAAAAAGGGAAACGACACGTATGTATCGTTGCTACTAAGGATAAAAAGATGGGATCTATATCTACGCAATAGATAAACGGATCTTGTCTACATCATGTCATCGTTCTTATTGCATTACTCCGTTTTCCATGAACTTAATACACTAGATGCATGCTGGATAGCGGTCGATGTGTGGAGTAATAGTAGTAGATGCAGGCAGGAGTCGGTCTACTAATCTTGGACGTGATGCCTATGTAATGATCATTGCCTGGATATTGTCATAATTATTTGAAGTTCTATCAATTTTCCAACAGTAATTTGTTTACCCACCGTTTGCTATTTTTCTCGAGAGAAGCCACTAGTGAAACCTACGGCCCCCGGATCTTCTTTCTCATATATTTGCTTGCGATCTACTTTTCCTTTGCATTTTTACTCAGATCTATTAAACCAAAAAAATACAAAAATACTTTGCTGCACTTTATTTTATTTGCGATCTATTATTTCAATCTATTACAAATTTCTGGCATCGTTACCCGAAAGGGATTGACAACCCCTTTAACATGTCAGGTTGCGAGGTGTTGTTATTTGTGTGCAGTTGATGTTTACATTGTGTTGCTTGGTTCTCCTACCGGTTCGCTAACCTTGGTTTCTTCACTGAGGGAAATACCTACCGTTGTTGTGCTGCATCATCCCTTCCTCCTTGGGGAAATACCGACGTAGTCCTAGCAGACAGGAGCTTTTCTGGCGCTATAGTCAGAGAGCAATCAAAGGGGAACTTCCCTCTCGGAGGGGGAAATCATCGTCATCATCATCACCAACAACTCTCCCATCTTGGGGAGGGCAATCTCCATCAACATCTTAACAACACCATCTCATTTCAAACCCTAGTTCATCTCTTGTATTCAATCTTGTTACCGGAACTATAGATTGGTGCATGTGGGTGACTAGTAGTGTTGAGTACATCTTGTAGTTGATTACTATACGGTTTATTTGGTTGAAGATTATATGTTCAGATCCATTATGCTATTTAATACCCCTCTGATCATGAACATGTTTATCATTTGTGAGTAGTTACTTTTGTTCTTGAGGTCACGGGAGAAATCATGTTGCAAGTAATCATGTGAACTTGATATGTGTTCGATATTTTGATAGTATGTATGTTGTGATTCCCTTAGTGGTATCATGTGAACGTCGACTACATGACACTTCACCATATTTGGGCCTAAGGGAATGCATTGTGTAGTAGCAATTAGATGATGGGTTGCGAGAGTGATAGAAGCTTAAACCCCAGTTTATGCGCTATTCTGTAAGGGGCCGATTGGATCCAAAAGTTTAATGCTATGGTTAGAATTTATTCTTAATACTTTCCTCGTAGTTGCAGATGCTTGCGGGAGGATTAATCATAAGTAGGAGGTTTGTTCAAGTAAGAACATCACCTAAGCACCGGTCCACCCACATATCAAATTATCAAAGTAGCGAACACAAATCAAACCAACGTGATGAAAGTGACTAGATGAAATTCCCGTGTATCCTCAAGAACGCTTTGCTTATCATAAGAGACCGTTTTGGCCTGTCCTTTGCCTCAAAAGGATTGGGATACCTTGCTGCATACTTGTTACTATTATCGTTACGTGCTCGTTACAAATTATCTTGCTATCAAACTACTCGCTACTTACAATTTCAGCAATTGCAGACATTACCTTACTAAAAACTATTTGTCATTTCCTTCTGCTCCTCGTTGGGTTCGACACTCTTACTTATCGAAAAGTGCTATAATTGATCCCCTATACTTGTGGGTCATCACCCTCAGATGACGATGGTTGGGGAAGGTCGCGGGCCAGACTGAAACACACAATATAATATTTTATATCGCAATCATGAAAACACTGGATATCTGTAATGTATCCTTTGGCACTTACGATGTGGCCAGGGGCTTTTCCCTGGGGCGCCTCTTGGGGGTGTGTTCGGCATCCGTGTCCAAACCATACGAGCGGGTTATCTTCCCACTCTTGGATGCCTCCGCCTCTGGGTCTGGGAGGCGGCCCTTTTCTTCTTCCTCCCCTTAAGGGGAGAATCGCTTTCTGCCTCCTCCTCCTCTTTGTCTTCATCTCCCTCGTGGGAGGAGAGAGCTTCAGTATCTCCAGACACTGCATTCGAAGTACCTTTACGATGGAAGCCACCGTTGGTCTCCTTCCTCTTCTTCTTGGCCTTCTTTTCCGGCGCCTGATTCGGTGCCGGGACCAGCATCCTCGTTAGCAGAGGAATGGCTGGGTCTTCAGGTAGCGGAGCCGGACACTTGTTCCGCTCCGCCTTCGTTGTCCAGCCTGGATGAGGAATGAAAAACTTAGTATACCCTTTGATTTGTGAAACCGAAGTTATGTTCGGAGAAAAACTACTTACCGGAGTGGACGGATTCGCGTTGTCGAGGCCGATGTCGTCGGTCTTCTTCGGCCACGTCTTCTGGGCCTTGAAGAGCAGCTTCCAGATCTCTTCGTGCGTTTTGCCGAAGAATTGCTACAGGGTTCGTGGCCCTTCCAGATTGAACTCCCACATATGGAGAGGCCGGCGCTGGGAGGGGAGGATCCAGCGGAAAAGCATCACCTGAATCACGTCAGTGAGACTGGTGTTCTTGCCTATCATATTTTTTTATACGCTTTTGCATCATCATCACTTCATCGGTCGACCCCCAGTCCAGACCCTTGTTGGTCCACGATGTGAGCCGCATAGGGGGCCCGGATCTAAACTCAGGAGTGGCCGCCTGAGGGAGTCATGGATTAGGGGGTCTCCGAACAGCCGGACTATATCCTTTGGCCGGACTGTTGGACTATGAAGATACAAGATTGAAGACTTCGTCCCGTGTCCGGATGGGACTCTCCTTGGCGTGGAAGGTAAGCTTGGCAATACGGATACGTAGATCTTCTCCCTTGTAACCGGATGGGACTCTCCTCTCTGTGTAACCCTAGCCCCCTCTGGTGTCTATATAAACCGGAGGGTTTAGTTCGTAGGACAACAACAATCATACCATAGGGTAGCTTCTAGGGTTTAGCCTCTACGATCTCGTGGTAGATCAACTCTTGTAATACTCATAAAATCAAGATCAATCAAGCAGGAAGTAGGGTATTACCTCCATCGAGACGGCCCGAACACAGGTAAACATCGTGTCCCCCGCCTCCTGTTACCATCCGCCTTAGACGCACAGTTCGGGACCCCCTACCCGAGATCCGCCAGTTTTGACTCCGACATTGGTGCTTTCATTGAGAGTTCCACTGTGCCGTCATCATAAGGAGGGATGGCTCGTCTTGTTGTCAGGGACAACATCACCTCTGCGGGAGCCCTGGCTGTAGGCCAAACTCTTCGACTAGGCGGCTTCGTCATGATAGCCCGTTCGGCCGCTGCGCCGACGATGACTCCTCGGGTCATCGAAAGCAGCCTCCACATCGGCTCGGAACTTACCGAGCGGATGAATCCAATGGAGCTCTCCTCTTTGAACGAGCTCCTGGATCGCATCGCCGCTTTGGGAGTCGCTACGGACTATGGTCGGATTGGGCTTAAACCCGACCAAAGGGAGATTAACTCTCCGCCGGTCACCCATCAGATAGCGGTGGTGGAGGAGCAATGCGGCGATTCTTCCTCTATCTTGAGGACGAACTATGTCCGAATTCCCGAGCTCTCCGAGCTGGATACCCGTCTACGGGAGGACATCGCCCGAACCCTGAACCTTGAATCAGGCAACAGGCCAGACCCACTGGGCAACAAACCGGAGTCCGAACTTTCAAGATCGAAAACTCCTCCTCCCCTGGGTCTCAAATCGGTTCAAGGTCCGGACTTAAATCCACCCACCCACCCATATATAAACGATCTTTCCCACATTAGGCAAGAGCCCCAGGAGACAGTACATCACTAGTGGGCCAGATTCCTCCTTGTAATGAACAAGGTCAAGGACTGTCGCGAGGAAGACGCAATTTCATTCTTTTGCAATAATTGCACGGACAAGGGAATCCTCAACGCCATAAGTCGCCGTGACATAACACGCTTCACAGACTTGGCGGCCATGGTACGGAAGTACTGTGCGATGGAAAGCGCCTGGAAAACCCAAACTAAATTTTGGGATAATCCGGCTCTGACAAAGCCCCCGGTCCGAATTAAAAGGGTTGCACTCTCATAAGTCGCCCGACTCAATTACAAAGAAGCAAAAGCCCACTACAGGGCGTAGAACCGTATTGGAGGGATGGCTTAATGGGCCCTGCAAAATTCACAGTACATCGGATACCATACCAACACATAGCCTTAGAGCCTGTTGGGTACTCCGGCAGGTGGCCAAGAGCGGTGAGGATCTCCTCATTCAAAACACCGTAGAGCACCACCCCGTGGATAACAATAATAAAGTATTGACAGTCTTCGAGACCTTCGCCTCAAATAATAGGCGTAAGCGAGCACTCCGCAGCCTTGCCGAAGTCTGCCATGTGGCAGCAATAAATCCATGGAGCGACACGGCTATCACCTTCAATGCCAGTGACGAACCTAAATTCTGAACAGTCCGAGCACTAGCCACCTTGGTCCTCAGTCCAATTGTGGACGGCTTTCGGCTTACTAAAGTACTCATGGACGGCGGCAGCGGATTAAACCTCATTTATGAGGAGACTCTTCAAAAAATGAAATAGATAGAAACCGCATTGAGCAAAGCAGCACGACCTTCAGAGGAATCATCCCCAGTCGGGAGGCACGTTGCGCTGGAAAAATCACACTAGATGTGGTATTCGGCACTCCGAAAAATTACAGGTCCGAAGAAATTACATTCCAAGTGACCCGTTCAGTACGGGATACCACGCCCTTCTAGGGCGGGAGGCATTCACGATCTTCCAAGCCATACCCCATTACGGGTACATAAAGCTCAAAATGCCCGGACCCAATGGAATCACTACTCTAGCTAGCGGTCCGGACACAACACTACACGCCGAAAACAAAACAACTGCACTGGCCCTCGAGGCGTTATCCGAAGCCCTCGCGGCGGAGGAATTAACTGCGCTGCGCTCCACAATGGACAGGGACGACGTGATACTCGACAAGAGATCCAAGTCCACCTCTTTTGAACCAGCGGATGAAATAGTCAAATTCCAAGTCCACCCAACGAACCCTACAAAAATAGCATCCATCGGGGCATAGTTAAACCCCACTGTAGACGCCGCACTGCGGGAGTTCCTGCGCGAGAATTGGGACATATTCGCCTGGCATCCCTCAGACATGCCAGGAATCCCACGCAGGCTGGCCGAGCATAGCCTTAACATTTTAAAAGGATTCAAGACGGTCAAGTAGGCTCTTCAGCGTTTCTCTGAACCTAAGCGACAAGCCATGGGAGAGGAGCTAGCCAAGTTACTGGAGGCCAGATTCATTAGAGAAATAAAACATCCGAACTGGCTAGCAAACCTGGTGATGGTACCAAAGAAGGATAAATCCTGGCGCCTATGTGTCGATTTCAAGGACCTTAACAAGGCTTGCCCCAAGGATCCCTTCCCCCTCCCCCGCATCGATCAAATTATCGACACTACGGGACATGACTCATTGTGTTTCCTCGACGCATACTCCGGCTACCACCAAATTAAGATGGCGGAGTCTGATCAAGCCGCAACGGCATTTATTACTCCGTATGGCCCCTTCTGTTTCAACACAATGCCCTTCGGGCTCAAAAATGTCGGCGCGACGTATCAGCGCATGATTTAGTCATGTCTGGAAAAACATATCAGCAAAATAGTGGAGGCATACATAGACGATGTGGTCGTTAAAACCAGGCACGTCGAATCCTTAATAGAAGACTTGAGGCTCACGTTCGACAATATCCGAACATACGACATCAAGCTCAATCCGGAAAAACGCGTTTTCGGTGTTCCTGCCGGAAAACTCCTGGGCTTCATCGTTTCCAGGAGAGGAATTGAAGCAAATCCGGCTAAAATCCGAGCTCTGTCACAGTTGGCTATCCCAACTGACCTCAAGCAAATCCAGAAGTTAACTGGATGCATGGTGGCATTAAGCCGCTTTATCTCCCGATTAGGAGAAAAGGCATTACCCCTTTATCGCCTCCTTCGGTGCACCTAACACTTCGAGTGGACGGATGCGGCCATGACCGGATTAGAAGAAATAAAAGCCATCTTGGCCACCAACCCAATCTTGGTAGCGCCAAGTGTCGGTGAACCAATGCTGTTATATATAGCGGCAATGCACCAAGTTGTAAGCGCAGTGCTCGTCGTCGAACGAGAGACGGACGGACATAAATTCCCACTTCAAAAGCCGGTATATTATGTATCCACTGTCCTCACTCCATGCAAATCACGGTACCCACATTATCAAAAGATAGCATACTGATACGTCTCCAACGTATCTACTTTTCCAAACACTTTTGCCCTTGTTTTGGACTCTAACTTGCATGATTTGAATGAAACTAACCCGGACTGACGCTGTTTTCAGCAGAACTACCATGATGTTGTTTTATGTGTAGAAAAGAAAAGTTCTCGGAATGTCCTGGAAATCCACGGAGGCACTTTTTGGAATTTATAAGAATTATTGGGCGAAAGAAATACACCAGGGGCCCAGGGCCTGTCCACGAGACAGGGCCCCCCCCTAGGGTGCGCCCCCTATCTCGTGGGCCCCCTGGACCTCCTCCGACCTCAACTCCAACTCCATATATTCTGTCTCGGGGAGAAAAAAAATCAGAGAGAAAGTTTCATCGCGTTTCACGACACGGAGCCGCCGCCAAGCCCTAATCTCTCTCGGGAGGGCTGATCTGGAATCCGTCCGGGGCTCCGAAGAGGGGGATTCGTCGCCGTCGTCATCATCAACCATCCTCCATCACCAATTTCATGATGCTCACCGCCGTGCGTGAGTAATTCCATCGTAGGCTTGCTGGACGTTGATGGGTTGGATGAGATTTACCATGTAATCAAGTTAGTTTTGTTAGGGTTTGATCCCTAGTATCCACTATGTTCTGAGATTGATGTTGCTATGACTTTGCTATGCTTAATGCTTGTCACTAGGGCCCGAGTGCCATGATTTCATATGTAAACCTATTTTGTTTTCATGAATATATGTGTGTTCTTGATCCTATATTGCAAGTCTATAGTCACCTATTATGTGTTATGATTCGACAACCCCGAAGTGACAATAATCGGGACACTTCTCGATGATGACCGTAGTTTGAGGAGTTCATGTATTCACTATGTGCTAATGCTTTGTTCCGGTTCTCTATTAAAAGGAGGCCTTAATATCCCTTAGTTTCCGTAAGGACCCCGCTTCAATGGGAGGGTAGGACAAAAGATGTCATGCAAGTTCTTTTCCATAAGCACGTATGACTATTTACGGAATACATGCCTACATTACATTGATGAATTGGAGCTAGTTCTATATCACCCTATGTTATAGCTATTGCATGAGGAATCACATCCGGCATAATTATCCATCACTGATCCATTGCCTACGAGCTTTTCATATATTGTTCTTTGCTTATTTACTTTTCCGTTGCTACTGTTACAACTACTACAAAAACCCCAAAACATTTATCTTTACTTTTGCTACCATTACTATTATTATCATACCACTTTTGCTACTAAACACTTTGCTGCAGATACTAAGTTATCCAGGTGTGGTTGAATTGACAACTCAACTGCTAATACTCAAGAATATTCTTTGGCTCCCCTTGTGTCGAATCAATAAATTTGGGTTGAATACTCTACCCTCAAAAGCGGTTTTCGTCATCCCCTATACTTGTGGGTTATCAAGACCAATTTCTTGCGCCGTTGCCGGGGAGCATAGCTCTATTCTCTGAGTCTCTTGGGATTTATATATGTTGATCACTATGAAGAACTTGAAAGACGCTAAGACCAAAATTTTGCCCTCAACTACGAGGGGAGGTAAGGAACTGCCATCTAGCTCTGCACTAGATTCTCCTTCCGTTATTAGTAAGCTTGCGACACCTCAACCTGCTACTGCTATCAATTCTGATATGTCGCATGTTATTGATGATGCCACTTCTGCTATGCATGATGAAACTACTTCTGTGCGTGATACTACTTTGCCATTAGGTAAATTTCTAGATGAACAACTTGCTAGAGTTAGGGGGAATGAAAATATTGAAGAACCTTTTATAGATGATAGTGATGATGAAGGTTCCCCCAATGATTATGTATTACCTGTTGTTCCTAAGGGTTATGTTATGAATGAAAAAGCTGCTATGGAAATTCTTGCTTGCAATGATAGAAATGATCTTAAGAAATTATTAGCTAAATGGAAGCAACAGTCTCTTAATGCTAGAATGAAACCCGATCCTGCGTTTGCTACTTCACCTATACGTATTCTTGATAAGGATTATGAATTCTGTGTTGATCCCGATATTATTACTTTAGTTGAATCTGATCCTTTTATGGCCTTGAATCTGAAACTGTTGTGGCACATCTTACCAAGTTGAATGATATAGCCACCTTGTTTACTAATGATGAGAAGTCTCGCTATTTATATATCCTTAAGATATTTCCGTTCTCATTAAAGGGTGATGCTAAGACTTGGTATAACTCTCTTGCTCCTGGTTGTGTGCGTAGTCCCAGGATATGATTTATTACTTCTCGCTAAATATTTCCTGCTCATAAGAAACAAGCTGCCTTGGGAAATATATAAGTTTGTGAAAATCAAAGAAGAGAGTCTCCCACAAGCTTGGGGAGGCTTCTCCGTTACTTAATGCTTTGCCTGATCATCCTCTTAAGAAAAATGAAATACTTGATATCTTTTATAATGGACTAACCGATGCTTCCAAGGACTACTTGGATAGTTGTGCTGGTTGTGTTTTCAGGAAAGAAACGGTCGAAGCTGAAATATTATTGAATAATATGTTGACTAATGAAAATAATTGGACTCTTCTGAGCCTGTTCCTGAAGTAATTCATGAACCAATTGAGCCAACTCTGAGCCTATTCCTAAACCCACTTCAAGAAGAGAGGTGTTTTATTTCTCGATCCGAAGATATGCAAGAGGCAAAGAAATCATTGAAAGAAAAAGGTATTAAAGCTGAAGATGTTAAGAATTTACCACCTATTGAAGAAATACATGGTCTTAATATACCACCTGAAGAACTACATTGTCTTGATAACCCGACACAGGTAGCAAAGGTAAATTCTCTCTATAGATCTGATAAAGTTGAAATACCCTCTACTAAATTTCATAGCCCATGCTTAGATGAATTTGATGACTTTATGGCTAGACAAGAAAGTTTTAATGCTTATGTTGGTAGAGAGTTAAAGAATAATGCTTTTGAGATAGGACGCGTAGGTGATAATCTGGCTAGAGTTAAAGATGAACTTCACCGCGTTAGCAAATATGCTTCTATGATTGCTACTCAAGCTGAGCAAGTACACAAAGCTCAAAATGAATTGCTTGATGAATTGAATAATAAAAATGACTTTGTTGTTAGAGTGGCTACTAGACCTGGTAGAATGACTCAGGAACCTTTGTATCCTGAAGGCCACCCTAAGAGAATCGAGCAAGATTCTCAGAGAAATAATTTAGAGGCACCTAGTTCTTCTAAAAAGAAGAAAAACAAAAACGATAGGACTTTGCATGCTTCTAGTGAACCTACTGTAGACACACCTGAGAATCCCAATGATATTTCTATTTCTGATGCTGAAACACAATCAGGTGATGAACATGAACCTAGTAATAATGTTAATGATAATGTTCATGTTGATGCTCAACCTAGCAAAGACCATGAGGTAGAGATTGAACCTGCTGTTGATCTTGATAACCCACAATCAAAGAATCAACGTTATGATAAGAGAGATTTTGTTGCTAGGAAGCACGGTAAAGAAAGAGAACCATGGGTTCAGAAACCCATGCCCTTTCCTCCTAAACCATCCAAGTCAAAGGATGATGAGGATTTTGAGCGCTTTGCTGAAATGATTAGACCTATTTTCTTACGTATGCGCTTAATTGATATGCTTAAAGTAAATCCTTATGCTAAGTATATGAAGGATATCATCACAAATAAAAGAAAGATACCAGAAGCTGAAATTTCCACCATGCTTGCTAATTACACTTCTAAAGGTGGAATACCAAAGAAACTTGGAGATCCGGGTGTACCAACTATACCATTCTCTATTAAAAGAAATTATGTTAGAACTGCTTTATGTGATCTTGGAGCCGGTGTTAGTGTTATGCCTCTCTCTTTATATCGTAGACTTGAATTGAATAAGTTGACACCTACTGAAATATCTTTGCAAATGGCTGATAAATCAACTACTATACTGCCGGTATTTGTGAGGATGTGCCTGTTGTGGTTGCAAATGTCACTATCTTAACGGACTTTGTTATTCTTGATATTCCGAGGATGATAGTATGTCTATTATCCTTGGTAGACCTTTTCTTAATACTGCAGGGGCTGTTATTGATTGCAACAAAGGCAATGTCACTTTTCATGTTAATGGTAGTGAGCATACGGTACACTTTCCGAGGAAACAATCTCAAGTTCATAGCATCAATTCTATTGAAAAAGTTCCAACTATCATTTTTGAGGTTTTGAATTTCCTCTTCCTCTTGTCAAGAAAAAGTATGATATTCTTATTGTTGGGGATCTTCATATCCCCGTTGAGGTAACTTAGTGTTATTCGAAATTTCTCTGGTTCCGTGTTATTCGGAATGAGTTTGTTAACAAGACTTGATCAACCTTGTTAGTGGGTTCATTTTTATGATCACGAGATGGATGAAACTAGAAGGCACAATCTTCTGTACCCTCTTTTTACTTTCTGTTATTTAGAATAAATAAAGCAAGAATAGTATTATCCGTCTGTTTTCTGAATTATCCGTGCATTAAAAAATAGTCCGAAAATAGAAGTGCTCCAAATGCCCTGCAAATCTAGTATGATTTTTTCTGTAATATTTGAGGATGTTACGCACTGAAAACACTGCAGGAAGGGCAAGCACCAGGCCACGAGAGAGGAGGGCGCCCCCACCCTGTAGGGTGCGCCCCCCTATCTCGTGGGCCCCAAGTGGCTCCCCTCCACTTATGCCAGCACTCACACACTTCATCTTCCACCCAAAAAAATCCCCATCCAACTCAAGCACGAGTTCTAGCTCGTTTTGCTGCGATTTTCGATCTCTTAGCTCAAAGCTCCATTCACAAAACTGCTTTGGGAGATTGTTGCTTGGTATGTGACTCCTCCATTGGTCCAATTAGTTTTTGTTCTAGTGCTTTATTCATTGCAAATTTTTGCTGCATAGGTGACCATGTTCTTGAGCTTGCATGTTAAAATTTTTAGGTCCCAAGCAATTCCAATGCATGATATAGGCTCTAGGCACTTGTGGGAGTAGTTGCTATCAATCTTGTTTAGTTTTATTCACTTTTATTTTGAAGTTACCAAAATTTCAGAAATTTTCGTAAAAAGAAATATGCTTAGAAGAATGTACCAAGGAGGTTCCTCGGCAAAGAAAGGGCCAAGGATTGCTATACGTGAGCAAGATGTTGAATTGCCGAGGGACGCGAATGTACGGGCTTGTGAGTGGCCATCCGATGATTTTATGGTGAAGCAGGCTTCAAGGAGGAATTTGACGCCAGAATGCGTGGCCGAGCTGGAGGACTTCTTACAAGATAAGTGTCAGCAGTACTATCAGTTGACTGATTCTTTTGTGCGGAGGTTTAAATATAACTGTGCGCGTAATTCTCCTAGTGTCATGTTTGATATTTATGATACATCTTATACCATGGATTAGGAGGACTTAACAACTGCTCGCAAACTCCCGCAGTGGGGTAATATTAATGATCCTTCCAAATCTGAATTTAGAGATTTTCTTGCTAGTATTACTATGGGAGAATCTAGGGACGTAGCACAAGCTACCATAGGGAGCATTCATTTTCCTGCTATACATTACTTTGCTCTCTTTATTGGTAGATGCATTAACGGTAAGGACGAAGTATGTCACATGTGTGCTCCTGATATTTGTGTCCTCAAGAGTGATGTGTCAGGTTATAAAGGGTATAACTTGGGGGCAATAGTTGCACATAGGTTGCAGAATAATAGTAGAAATGGAGATTTATTTGGAGGAATTTATGCAACCCGTGTGGCTAATTATCTTAATATAGCCCCACGAGAGAGGGATATGATTTTACCTACTGTTTATTTGGATAATGAAGCTATGTTCAATCATCATTTTCTTGAGAGGAATGAACAATTCCTCCATTATCGACTAATCTATGATGACGCATAGCGTCGTCCTCATTACTCTTCCTGCTCCCTACCTTTTTGATTATCGGGAAAAGGAAGATATGTTATCACCAGGAAGAAGCAGCTGAATACGAGAGGGAATGGAGGCAGCTCGCCAACACTGCTGCTCAGAGGCTGTTGGCTCTGCATCTCAAGACAACCCAGCTTCACTTATGGATATCAGCCAGGTGGTCCTTGGTACTAGACCAACTTAGGCCAAAAGCCTAAGCTTGGGGGAGTACGTATTTCTCACCGACTTTACATTCATGTTCACACACTAGTCGTCGGTGCTCATACTCTTTCATTGTATAATCCATGCTAGTTTAATTTTCTTTTTCTAGTTTTCTTCTTGTGTGTTTGATAAACCTTAAGAAAAACTAAAAAAAATTAGTTAGTTTAAATTCTATGCTTGTAGTAGAAATTAAAATGAAAACCCAAAAAGATTTCTAGTTCTTCTTCTTACTTGTTGGGAGCTTTCCTGTGTAAATAGTTTTATTTTCTTTTCTTTCTTTTTGGGGGTCGAGAAGACCATATTGAAAATGCTTAGTGGCTTCATATGCATGATTTCTTATTTAATATAGAGCCCATATTACTTGTCTTCTCTCTTGAGTTGAATGCTTACAGATTCCAGCTTAGTCCAATGCACGTGCAATCTTATTATTATACACATCGTTCGGTCGTGCGAGTGAAAGGCAATAATGACGATATATGATGGACTTATTGGGATGAGAAAAGCTGGTATGAACTCGACCTCTCTTGTTTTTGTAAATATGATGATTCATCGTTCGTGAGTCAGCTATTATGAAGTAAACATATTTGCAATGACATTTAGAGATTATAGTTACTTGTGCCATGCTTGATTAGCTATGAGGTATAATGGTTTACCTTGCGTGCCAACATGCTATTAGAATGATTATGATGTGGTATGATGGGATGGTATCCTCCTTTAAATGAATTGAGTGACTCGACTTGGCACATGTTCACACATGTAGTTTAATCAAATCAACATAGCCTTCATGATATTTATGTTCATGGTAGATTATATCCTACTCATGCTTGTACTCGGTGTAAATTAATTTTAATGCATGTTTACGACTTTTGTCGCTCTCTCAGTTGGTCGCTTCCCAGTCTTTTGCTAGCCTTCACTTGTACTAAGAGGGAATACTGCTTGTGCATCCAAACTCCTTAAACCCCAAAGTTGTTCCATATGAGTCCACTATACCTTCCTATATGCGGTATCTACCTGCCGTTCCAAGTAAATTTGTATGTGCCAAACTCCAAACCTTAAAATGAATTTCTGTTTTGTATGCTCGAGCAGCTCATGTTTCAACTGGGCTGCCTATATCTTCCATGCTAGGTGGGTTATTCTCAAGAGGAGTGGACTCCGCTCCTCATTCACGAGAAAGGGCCGGTAACCAGGATGCCCAGTCCCATGATCCAAAAAGATCAAAGCAAATCAAAAATAATTAAGCAAAACTCCCCCAGGGCTGTTGTATGTTGGAGGCACTCGTTGTTTCAAGCAAGCCATGGATTGATGCTTGTTGGTGGTTGGGGGAGTATAAACCTTTACCATTTTGTTTGGGAACTGCCTATAATGCATGTAGTATGGAAGATACTGACCATCCGATAGTTGTTGCGTTGACAGCGAAAGTATGCCGCTCAAAATGTTATTCAATCTCTATTTTAAAATCGAGCTCGCACCTCTACAAATCCTGCTTCCCTCTGCGAAGGGCCTATCTATTTACTTTTATGTTGAGTCATCATCCCTTCTTATTAAAAAGCACCCATTGGAGAGCACAATCGTCATTTGCATTCATTATTATTGGTTTATATTGGGTATGACTTGATTGGATCTCTTTTACCATGAATTACAATGTTTAGTCAGTCCTTGATCTTTAAAGGTGATCTGCATTTATGTTTTGCAGTCTCAGAAAGGGCTAGCGAGATACCATTTTGTTATATCATGTTATGATTATTTTGAGAAAGTGTTGTCATTCGAGTTTTATTATTATGGCTCGCTAGCTGATTATGTTATTGATACGAGTAATTGTCAGACCTATGTGTTATTATGAGTATGGTTAGTTCATAATATTTGCTGAAACTTGAATGCTGGCTTTTCATGTTTACAACAACAAGAGCAAACAGAGTTTGTAAAAGTTTTTCTTTATCACTTTCAGTTTATCAACTGAATTGCTTGAGGACAAGCAAAGGTTTAAGCTTGGGGTAGTTGATACGTCTCCAACGTATCTACTTTTACAAACACTTTTGCCCTTGTTTTGGACTCTAACTTGCATGATTTGAATGAAACTAACCAGGGGACGCTGTTTTCAGCAGAACTACCATGATGTTGTTTTATGTGTAGAAAAGAAAAGTTCTCGGAATGTCCTGGAAATCCACGGAGGCACTTTTTGGAATTTATAAGAATTATTGGGCGAAAGAAATACACCAGGGGGGCCAGGGCCTGTCCACGAGACAGGGGGGCGCGCCCCCCTATCTCGTGGGCCCCCTGGACCTCCTCTGACCTCAACTCCAACTCCATATATTCCGTCTAGGGGAGAAAAAAATCAGAGAGAAAGTTTCATCGCGTTTCACGACACGGAGCCGCCGCCAAGCCCTAATATCTCTCAGGAGGGCTGATCTGGAGTCCGTTCGGGGCTCCGGAGAGGGGGACTCGTCGCCGTCGTCATCATCAACCATCCTCCATCACCAATTTCATGATGCTCACCGCCGTGCGTGAGTAATTCCATCGTAGGCTTGCTGGACAATGATGGGTTGGATGAGATTTACCATGTAATCAAGTTAGTTTTGTTAGGGTTTGATCCCTAGTATCCACTATGTTCTGAGATTGATGTTGCTATGACTTTGCTATGGTTAATGCTTGTCACTAGGGCCTGAGTGCCATGATTTCAGATCTGAACCTATTATGTTTTCATGAATATATGTGTGTTCTTGATCCTATCTTGCAAGTCTATAGTCACCTATTATGTGTTATGATCCGACAACCTCAAGTGACAATAATCGGGACACTTCTCGGTGATGACCGTGGTTTGAGGAGTTCATGTATTCACTATGTGCTAATGCTTTGTTCCGGTTCTCTATTAAAAGGAGGCCTTAATATCCCTTAGTTTCCGTAAGGACCCCGCTTCAACGGGAGGGTAGGACAAAAGATGTCATGCAAGTTCTTTTCCATAAGCATGTATGACTATTTACAGAATACATGCCTACATTACATCGATGAATTGGAGCTAGTTCTATATCACCCTCTGTTATAGCTATTGCATGAGGAATCACATCCGGCATAATTATCCATCACTAATCCATTGCCTATGAGCTTTTCATATATTGTTCTTTGCTTATTTACTTTTCCGTTGCTACTGTTACAACTACTACAAAAACCCAAAAACATTTATCTTTACTTTTGCTACCGTTACTATTATTATCATACCACTTTTGCTACTAAACACTTTGCTGCAGATACTAAGTAATCTAGGTGTGGTTGAATTGACAACTCAACTGCTAATACTCAAGAATATTCTTTGGCTCCCCTTGTGTCGAATCAATAAATTTGGGTTGAATACTCTTCACTCGAAAGCTGTTGCGATCCCCTATACTTGTGGGTTATCACATACGCGGTATTTATGGCATCCCGGAAACTACGACACTACTTTCAAGAGTGTTCAATCATGGTGGCCTCGGAAGTACCACTCAACGACATAATAAACAACCGCGATGCCCCGGGCCGGATTGCTAAATGGGCCATCGAGCTCCTCCCGTTCGACATAACATATAGACCTCGGCGAGCCATTAAGTTGCAAGTACTGGCCGATTTTGTCGCCGAATGGACTGAAGCCGAACTCCCTAAAGAGTAGGGCGCGTACTCCAATTTGATCATGCACTTCGACGGCTCTAAAATGCTGGCTGGTCTGGGGGCTGGCATCTTCCTGACGTCCCCCACCGGAGATACAGCCCAATACATACCCCAAATACTATACACAGACTCCAACAACGCAGCCAAATATGAGGCCCTGTTACATGGTCTTCGGATGGCAGTTTCCATGGGCATTCGACGCTTGGAGGTGCGTGGGGACTCGAACCTCGCGATATCTCAAATAAATGGAGACTTCGATGCCAAGGATCCGAAAATGGCGGCTTATCGCAACGCCGTCTTCAAAATGTCAGCTCGGTTCGAGGGGCTTGAATTCCACCATGTGGCTCGGGAAAACAATCAGGCGGTGGATATCCTCGCCCATATCGGCGCTAAGTGCGACCCTGTCCCACCTAACATCATCTTGGAAAGGCTGTTTAAGCCATCCGTGGTATGGGAAGGGGACACCGGTAACAATAGTTCAGACCCGGCCACAACACCATATACCGAACACTCTGACACAATCGGAGGCTCTGCCACCGAAATAACACATTCAGCCCATGTGATAATGGCCGTCATCGCCCCGTGGACAGAATCATTCCTGACCTACCTAACCAGGCAGGAACTACCCGACGACCAAAATGAGGCACGCTGCATAGTGCGGCAATCTAAAGCCTACAAGGTCCACGAGGGAGAGCTTTATAAGAAAAGCAACACCAGAGTCCTTCAAAGGTGCATCTCCGAAGAGGAAGGGCGGATGCTTTTGGCAGAAATCCATGCTGGACTCGGCGGCCACCACGCCGCAGCCCGGGCCCTTGTAAGCAAGGCCTTCCGTACAGGTTTCTATTGGCCAACGGCCCGGGCAGATGCACAGGATCTGGCCCAACGTTGCGTCGGTTGCCAGTTTTTTGCAAACCAAAGGCATATGCCACCTACCGCTCTCCAAACAATCCCCATTACTTGGCCCTTTGCGGCCTGGGGGCTTGATATGGTTGGACCCCTCAAAGGGGGAACCCATAAGAAAAAATACTTACTGGTCATGGTGGATAAATTCACCAAATGGATAGAAGCCAAACCTGTTAAAACGGCTGAATCCGGACCGGTGATAGACTTCATATCTGGGGTTGTACACCGCTATGGCATCCCCCACAGCATCATCACTGACAACGGCACGAACTTTACAGCCGACGAGGTAAAACTTTGGTGCAGCAACATGGGCATCAAGCTCGATTATGCTTCTGTCTATCACCCGCAAACTAACGGTAAAGTCGAGTGAGCAAATGGTCTTATCATGAGCGGCATCAAACCCAGTTTAGTGCGGTCATTAAAGGAATCAAACACGCACTGGGTAGAGGAGCTCGACTCCGAACTATGGGGGCTGCGGACCACGTCGAATCGCACAACCGGATACACACCATTTTTTATGGTGTACGACGCAGAGGTGGTTCTGCCTTGGGACATAATTCATGACTCTCCTCGAGTGCGCATGTATGAAGAAAAAGAGGCCGAGCTCGATCGGCAGGACAGTTTGGACGCCCTGGAGGAGGTGCGCGACGTGGCAAAAGCCCGTTCCGCATTCTATCAGCAACAGGCTCGAAGGTATCAAAGCAGAGAAGTACGGGCCAAAACTTATAACGTTGGCGAACTAGTTCTACGCCTGCCGGAGAAGAAAAAGAACAAGCTCAAGCCCAAATGGGAAGGTCCCTTCGTTACCGACCAGGTTCTGACCGGTGGAGCGTACCTTCTGCGGGATGCATCGGACAATCGACTCGAGCCAAACCCATGGAACGTAGCCAGACCTCGAAGATTCTACGCCTAGTGCCGGACTCTATGTTCGTCTCCTTACCCCAGTCTATTTTTTGCATATCCGTTATCTGTCTTTTCTCTCTTTCTTTCTTCTTTTTCCTTCTCCTCAAGGCCTTAAAAGGCTAACTTGTATCTTGACCACACAATCTTGATGAGCTAACCGCGCTCATTATACCTGGGGGCTTCTTCTACAGAAGCTTAATATAACTATTTTTTCTGGGCTTTATGCCCCACACATGTGTTATCCTTCCACATGTACCTTTTTTCGCCATTATATGCATCGATATGACTTAGGTTTTGGCCAAGCTGGGTTGCCTGGCTCTTGTATTTATGCCCTACGTTCCCGTTAATTTGGTTAGGGCATAAGGGGAGCACCTCTGCGATTGTTACTGCTGGGTCAGCCAGATGTGTACCTCAGACTGGGTGAAGCCAAAAGCTAGCGTTCTTAAGGGAATATTCGGTCAGTGAACAAAAGATGACTTTTATTTTGATACATGCCCCCAGATGTTTATAGCATGCATCTCTTTTCGCAGTTCGGACATGCACGTTAGGGCATGCGTACCCAGGGAAAGGAACCCTTAACGGAACTATTCTCCCTGGAAGATGTTTCTTACTACCCATGTAATATAACATAGCTAGTTGGGTACTTGTCTGTTCAAGCACTTATGACCCCTACACCTGGTTTCCACGCATACCCCGGTTTTACATAACCGAGCGGGTATTCGGATACACTCCGGACTATCGGGTCCAGAGGTCGAAGCGAGAAGGTCTGCCATGACAAATGATTTACAATCCGGCTAGGGACATTCACTACTAGGGAAAAGCCTATACACAGAATCTTACCAGCAGCGCTCCTCAAAATACAACGCTACTGCTATTTAGCAGCAGCACATGATAGCAAAACGCGCTGCTGAAAGGAAAATAACAGTAGCGCTTCCACGCCAAACCGGGCTACTGCTCTAATTGCCATGACCTCGCAACCCAGCTAGTTATAGCAGTAGCGCCCTATCTTGAATCAACCGGCCATCGCTATATAAGTTAGCAGCATCGCGCTTCTAAGAAAATCGCCATCGCCACGCCACCCCACAAGTTTAGTCCCACCTCGCTCCATGAAACAGGTGTTTACCACCTTAAAATATGTTACTTCTGAAACTATCACAACCAGTTGGTCTTCACTGAACTCTATGTATAGAATTTCTGGCGCAATATGAGTCCTCTCCAGTTCCTACCGGAGTGGACTCATATTGACAATTCAGATTGTACACAAAAAGATAATTGATGGCCAATGTATTTTTTGATGCGTGCTTAGACTTAGCAGTAGTGTTTCCGTAAAATGCGCTATAGCTAATTTAGCTATAGCATGGTTCCTAAAGTGCGCTACTGCTAGTTCGACTTAACCCCGCTCAAAATTTCACTAAGTCCTCCTCCCCCTATTCCCCTACTCCTCTATCGCCGCCGCCCGAGCCCAAGCCTGCCCTCACCGCCGCCGCCCGAGGCCGCCCTCAACCTCACCGCTGCCGCCCGCCGCCGCTCTCGACCTCATCGTCGCCGCCGCCTCCCCCACCCCCTTCGCTCTCGACCTCACCGCGCCGCTCTCGACCTCACCATCGTCCGACGCCGCCGCCTCCGTCCTCCATCCGCCACTGAGGTACTCCCTCCTTTCGTGCCTCCTCCTCCCACCGCGCCCTCCTCCCTCCTCCTCCCACCGTGCCCTCCTCCCTCCGCCTACGGCCGCCCCCTCCTCCCTCCTTCGCGGGCAGCCCTCCTCCCACAGCCCCTCCCTCCTCCTCCTTCGGCCGCCCGCTCCCCTCCTCTCTCCTCCCTCCCTCCCCTATCTCTGTCCTTGCAAATTGTAGGTGTTTTGAATAAAATAGAAGTAAGAAAATTTAGGGTAGAACTAGGGTAGTAGAATTTTTAGCAAGTGTTTAATAGAAAATAGTTTATTTAGCAAGTGATTAATATAACTAGTTTATTTATATTAGGTACTTAATAGAACTAGTTTATTTGGTAAGTGCTTAATAGAACTAGTTTATTTATAGTAAGTGCTTAATAGCACTAGTTTATTTAGTAAGTAGTTAATAAAACTAGTTTATTTAGTGTTAGGATTATATATAAGATATTTTCAAATGTTTTTTCATATTACCAGTAGTGATGGTATTAGTTAACTAGGGCAAGTATGATTAATAGTAGTTGTAGTTGAACTACTTTAGTTGTAGTTGAACTAGTTTAGTAAGTAAATTAATAAACTAGTTGAACTAGTTGAATTAATAGAACTAATGTATTTTTAGTAAGATAATTAATATAACTAGTTGAACTACTTTATTTTTAGAAAGAACTAGTTTTTAGTAAGATAATTAATATAACTAGTTGAACCACATATTCTATTTATAGTAAGTTTATATTTAGTAAGAACTAGTTGAATTAATAAAACTAGTTGAACATGTCATATTTGTTGTTATTTTTTAGATTAAGCAATTATTCGGGATTTATTAGTGATAACTTATACGGTTTTTGCTTCTGTAGAAATCAAGGAGCCTCTCCATCATCCCCGCCGTCGTCCCCGTCACCGACCCCCTCCGACATCGAGGTGAGACCAGCCAAATATCCATGTATATCATTTGTTGCTCAAATAGGATATGTGGTTGCCCAAGTGGCCGTTCATGTTCAGTTTACACCTCCGAGTGGCCTATGTTTTGCGGAGTGTTGATTAATTTCCGTTCCGCAAATTTCAGGCGCCGATATGTCCTTTTTTAGCAAAGGTCATGCCGGATTTTTCCATGAATTCTGGCATGACTTGTGCTAGAATATGTAGGAAATATCGAGAGGCCTAGATTTTCTCGAAAAATAATGATCTAATTTAGGTTTTTTAGTACATATATTTAATTGTACAAGTTTAATCTTTGAATTATGAATGTAGGAAATGTCGTACTCGGACGACGACAGTCTCCCGGGGGAGTGCAGCTGGTGCCACGACGATCGAGGTATGTGCGACATGTTCGTTGAGCTGGACGAAGATCGGCGCTTGACATTAAGCTCGAGGAGACCTTCGATGTTGAAACGGCACGCAACAACGACAAGAGTTTTTTTCGTAATTAAGCATGACTTCAACTATTTCAACGTCTAATTTTCATCTTTTACAATTCGACTAGCTTATCCCATGCCATGCAAGACGCTATGTCTTGGAGAGGATGGGTTTTGAAGACCATGAAAATTTTGAAACAAACAAAATACACCTAAGGACCCATCATGATATGGATTTTGAAGTAAATCTGTACAATGCTCGAAGCGTAACCCATTTTGGTTGCCAAAATTGGGAAGCACTTTGCAAAATGTATGGTTTTATGAGGGTATGATTGTCACCATGGATCTTGGTGATCCCGACATCGAGCAAGACAATATGGACATTTGGGTCCTTGTTGATACGCTTCGATTCTACCGCAATGTGAGTTTCTCAAACATAGTTATTAACTAATTTATATTGTTTATTTCAAAATAGTTGACAGCTTATTTCCATTGACAGCTTATTTTGAATCTTCAAAGAATGTGCGTAAGATGGTAGACAAAACCCACTACAATCGATGGCTCGGATTAACTTATAAGGAGAAAAGTCATCTGATTGCTTATTGTACTTTCTTTGAGAATTACAATACCTATTATCGAACTCCTCCAAATTATGGTGAATACGTGCCACTAGTGCACGTGTTGAACCACGAAAACTTCTATGGAGATACCCTGGTAAGATTTTTTACTATTACGACATCCGTGCATCTTTTGCATACTTCCAAAACTAGTACATCATTTCTAACTACGAAGTTATTACTATGTTTTTCAACAGAAAATCCCGATGGATTGTGTGCCTCATCTGATGTATTACAATGGTCGCCTTCAAGTTCGAACATACAGCCAGGTCATCCTACGGATCTCACCTGCATATCGGATTTCTAAAACCGTGAACATATGCTAATCAAAGAATGGAAAAAATGTTTGGGCATTCGCAAGGAGGTTCTTGGAAGTAACATTGCTTAAAGGCAAGAATCAGAGACAGGATAATCTCCATTCTCCATAATGGAGAGTCAGGGGCTATCTTGTTTTTTGCTATTTTACCTTAGAGAATATAGTAGGTCCTAAGAGAATGTAGTAGGTCCTATGAGGTACAATATGTTTATTATGTGATACAATGTGTTAGAGTTGATGATGAGGAGTACTTGTGATTACGATTAGTGACCAATTTGCTATGTGATGTCTCATTGATGAAAATGATGATCTTGAGGAGGTGTTATATGACAATGATGTATTATGATGATAAGTTGTTAATGATATGATATGATATTTATTATGTCATTGGGTGAAAGGACCGCGGATTAGTTTCAAGTGGATGTCCATCCACTTGAAACTAGTCCACGGTTGTTTCACCTACTCATTATGATGTAAAAACAGTCTCTAAATTCGTGTTGTATGAAAAATTGTGTAAGGGTGTATGAAATACAACATGAAATAAAAAAGAAATAAAATACTAAATAATAGTAGTAGCGCGGGCAAGGAGGAGCGCTACTACTAATTACCAGCAATAGCTTTCAGAGAAGCGCCATCGCTAGATCATTTTAGTAGCAGCATGGTCCAGTGCTGCTAAGCTTTAGTCAGAAGCGCCTTATCAAGAGCGCTCACACTGCAAGGCCATCGATAGGCCTAAAACCCGCGCTGCTGCTAGGCTTTTCCTAGTAGTGATTATATATGTCAATTAAAGTACACAAATACTTAGGTGACTAAATTCTTCTTCTATACCATCCAACAGTCATCTAGCCTACAATCCTGTTGGGAATACTTTATGCTAATTCTACTTGGTCATACACCAAACTGACGGGGATCTCTTTCCCATCAGGCCCAACAGGTCCGACCTCGGCCATGTGGTTTGGGTCAGCTTTGGTATATCGCGTCTTCACCATGGCCCAGGCTTCCCTTGCACCTTGTCGGCAGGCTGATATCTTCCATAATTAGAAGCGCCGCTGCGCTCCATTGAGCTTCTCTATAAGCTCCCCCATGCCTCCTGGCGGGGACGCGGATGGCCACAAGGCTTGGGCAACACCCTGCATCACCTGCCGAACTTGTTCGTGCAGTTGTGAGAGCTCTGGTAGAAGATCACCCGCAGACCCGGGCATCTCCTCCGCGGGACGACCCGTCAGCATACCTGCAGACTCTGTTAGCCGGCTTCTTCGCCGAACTCTTTCAAAAAGTTCGTTCAAGCACTTACTGAAAATGCCGCGTCGGAGCCGCTTATTCTCCGTCACGGAGTCCCCAGGCTGGGCTCGAACATCTTTCAGTTCCACGCCCAGCTGGATATTGGCGTCTTGGAGATCATTTTTCTCCTGCCTGATCTGCGTAAGCACGCGCTCGCCAACATTTAGTTGTCGATTAGCACGTTGTGCATCCCCTGGTACAGCCTCCGGATTCACTCCAGAGTCATCTGCAACATCTATTGTTAGATATGCATGCATGTCGCATATTATCTGGTACCTGTCATTCTTTACAATGGAAACAAGTGTTACTAGAGGGGGCTCTTCTCGGACTCCTTCAACGCGGTAATCATGGCCCTTGTTGGGCTTTGCACTCTTCCAGCTCTTGAGACAATTGGGTATTCTTCTCTGTAAGAACCTGCACAAATAATGATCCTTAAATCAGTTCTGTCAACTGTTTCAAGTCTCAGGGGCTACTGATATATATAATCATCAGATTTTCTTACCCGTATATCCTTTACATACTGGTCTATGGCTCGGGCAAAACCATTTTGAGTAGCACGGATGTACGCGTCTCCTGAGTTGAAGACATCAAACGCCTCTTGGGAGAAGCAAGCATCGCGGAGTACGGCCCAGCGACGCCTGTGATTCATGGCGCTCTCCACTTTGGAATTTGTAGCGGATAGTCTATCCGCATCCTCTGTAGGAGGAGCATCTAGCGTTTGCTCCGTGTTAGCTTCCGCCTCTATGTCCGGCTGTGGAGCCCGACAGGTGGAGGCGTGATCGGCAACCTCCCCGGATATAGTCAGGCGAGCGTTTTTCCTACTAGGAAACATGGACGTTATTATATTTTAAAATACGACAACCATGGAGCGAGGTTCTGTATCATACCTCTGCGCCGGCGCCTCAGTCCTGAACGCCTTCCTTTTTACCCTACCCAGCTTCGGCGCCCCTTGTTGGCGAGCCACTACGGGTTCGGCATGGCGTCCCGAGGGCCTTCCTTGTAAGACACCATATGTGTATGGTAGGTGAAGTGCATAAAAGGGGATCCTTCTCGGAAGTTGGGACTCCGGTTTTTCTTACGTGCGATGCAGGGAGTAGCCCCGGATAGTCGGCTATGATGGCCACCATGGCATCATCGCTTCTCAATTGATAGAATGTCATGTCAATCAGCTCCACAAATATGTCCGGATCCTCTTTGAGTCCAGGATCGAGGGCCCGGTCAGGGTCCTCCGGTTGTGGCGGTGGGCTGTTGACCTCCCTTACAGCTTTTCGCAGTTCCTGCCATGAAACGGCAAGGTGAGTACTTATGACGAACAATGCGGGAAGGCTAGGAGTAAAAAGTGACAGCTCACCCAGCTTGGAGGGTTGTACATGGAGAATCCATCCCATGGCTTAATACGGATGAACTCCTCTTCCTCTCCCTTGTATAAATCGGACAATTTTTTTGCTAGAGCAAAGAATCGAGTCCGGTCCCTTACGCCCGCAGCGGGTGGCATCATCTTCCCCGTTAAAATGCCACATGGGGTGCCCTCGATATTGAAGTGGTTGTACCCCCCGCATTATACATATTGACATAACCTTGGTCATTGTCAGTCCTGATTAAGCCAGCACTTTTATCCGGCCCATCAAGTAAAGACTTCTCCGTTATCTTCTTCCTGAGGGCTCTGTGGGCGCCAGCTTCGGCGTTTCTTCAAAGGGTCATTGCCGAACTCGGGAAGACCCATCCGAATAGGATCTGGAAGGGGGACGTCCTCCATGTAAAACCACTCCGAAGGCCAGTCTTCGGACGTCTTCTTCGGGGTGCCGGACAGGTATCCGGTCCCGGTGATGCGCCATATTTCGGCTCCGCCCACTTGATATATTGACCCCTTCTGCGTACAGGGCACAAGGCAGAATAGCCTCTTCCTCAGCTCAAAATGAGCTTCGCAGCCCAGAAACAGCTCACAAAGGGCAACATAACCAGCAATGTGTAATATGGAAGCAGGGGTGAGGTTATGCAACTTGAGGCCGTAAAACTCCAGGAGCCCGCGGAGGAACAGATGGATTGGAAATCCAAGTCCCCTTAATAAATAAGGGACAAGGCATACCCGCTCCCCCTTGGAGGGATTGGGAAAGCTCTCCGCTTGCTCCCCGCCATTATAGGTGGCGAGCCCGGCTCGAACGGGGACCATATACGCTGGGGAAGAAATCCCTGGGTTTGTAACTCTACTAGTTGGCTGTGCGGGATGGAACACTTCTTCCAATCACCGGGCTTAGGGCTACGGGAGCGAGAGGAGGAGCTGCGATGGCCGGCCATGTTGGAATGGATTTTTCCGGGCGCGCTCCGATGGATACTCGCCGTGGGAGGATGGTGTGATATGGATCTAAGAATCCCCGTCTCTTTAATAGACAGTTACTCACATGGCTAGGGTGGCAAATGTAAAAGTGCCCTGGCTTCTCGCATTCGCTCGATATGTGGAAGATAGACATTATTGGGCGCGGAAGCCAAGAAGTGCAACATTTATGGGAGGTCGGACGCTACTCAGCAGGTATTCAGAATTTGGAGAAGAACCTGTCTTGCAATTCCGAAGACAATCTGTGCGCCGGACTCATCGTCATTGAAGCCTGGTTCGGGGGCTACTGAGGGAGTCCTGGATTAGGGGGTCTCCGGACAGCCGGACCATATCCTTTGGCGGACTGTTGGACTATGAAGATACAAGATTGAAGACTTCGTCCCGTGTCCGGATGGGACTCTCCTTGGCGTGGAAGGCAAGCTTGGCAATACGGATATGTAGATCTCCTCCCTTGTAACCGACTCTGTAACCCTAGCCCTCCGGTGTCTATATAAACCAGAGGGTTTAGTCCAGAGGACAACAACAATCATACCATAGGCTAGCTTCTAGGGTTTAGCCTCTACGATCTCGTGGTAGATCAACTCTTGTAATACTCATATCATCAAGATCAATCAAGTAGGAAGTAGGGTATTACCTCCATCGAGAGGGCCCGAACCTGGGTAAACATCGTGTCCCCTGCCTCCTGTTACCATCCGCCTTAGACGCACAGTTCGGGACCCCCTACCCGAGATCCGCCGATTTTGACACCGACACCGCCCATCTGGCACCGCGGGGTTCGGTGATGTAGAACCACTCCTATTGCCAGACCTTGACAGTCTCCACAAAGGCCCCTTAGGCCAAGTTGTGTTGGGGAGTTTGCTCACCATGGCGCCACCACAATCCGCATGCTGCCCGTCGACCACCTTCGGCTTCACGTTGAAGACCTTGAGCCATAGGCCGAAGTGTGGGGGGATGCGGAGTAGTTCCTCGCACACGACGATGAACGTTGAGATGTGCAAGAAGGAGTTTGGGGCTAGATCGTGGAAATCTAGCCCGTAATAGAACATGAGGCCGCGGACGAAGAGGTGGAGAGGAAACCCTAGACCGCGGAGGAAGTGGGGGATGAACACCACCCTTCGCTGGCTCTGGAGTGGGGATGACCTGCTTCTTGGCAGGGAGCCTGTGCGCGACGTCCGCAGTCAGGTACCCCACTTCCCGGAGCTCTCTGACGTCCTTCTCCATGCCGGCGGAGGCCACCCACTTGCCCTGTGAGCCGGATCCGGCCATGTCCGGAGAGGTTGGTGGCGGTGGGAAAGATCGAAGCTTGGGCGCTGGAGCTCGAGAATGGGAAAGCAGAGGAAGGAAGAAGGCGTGGGGTAAAAAGAAGGGATCTTTATCCACTTATATAGGCAGTGAAATCAAGCGCCCCCCTCAAGCCTTAAAACTCGCCTGTTCCCAAGGGGTCGTGCGAACAGCACGGTTGGATTACCCAAACCCGTATTGATGAGAATCTCGCAATAAATGGGCACGATATCTACTTGGACAAGACGTGTCATTAGAGGTCACACCTCGAAACGCGAAGCAGGAGGCCCAAAAAACGGTTTGAAATGATAAAGAGGCCAGACGTGACGTTTCGCCGAAAAAGTTTTCAGTAGACAAACCTTATTTTGATTAAGTATTTTGCCTTCGTGGTTGAGGGTTGTGACTGTTATACAGAGCCGGATACAGTACTCCTATTCAGGAGACCGCTTTGAAGTATTCGGAGGAGGAACCCGCCTTGCAATGCCGAAGATGATATGCATGCCGAACACATGGTAATTGAAGACTGGTTCAGGGGCTACTGAGGGACTCCTAGATTATGGGGTCCTCGGGTGTCCGCGCTGTGTGATATGGGCCGGACCGATGGGCCGTCAAGATACAAGGTAGAAGGCCTTCTCCCGTGTCCGGATGGGACTCTCCTTTGCATGGATGGCAAGTTTGGCATTCGGATGTATAGTTTCCTTCCTCTGTAAACCGACTCTGTACAACCCTAGGCCCCTCCGGTGCCTATATAAACCGAATGGTTTAGTCCTTAGAGGTCATCAGAATTCATACAGGCTAGACATCTAGGGTTTAGCCATTACGATCTCAAGGTAGATCAACTCTTGTAACCCCTATACTCATCAAAGTCAATGAAGCAAGAAGTAGGGTTTTACCTCCGTTAAGAGGGCCTGAACCTGGGTAAACATCGTGTCCCCATTGTCTCCTGTTACCTTTGATCCTCAGACGCACAGTTCGGGACCCCCTGTTGGGGAACGTAGTAATTTCAAAAAAATTCCTACGCACACGCAAGATCATGGTGATGACATAGCAACGAGAGGGAAGAGTATTGTCCACGTACCCTCGTAGACCGTAATCAGAAGCGTTATGACAACGCGGTTGACGTAGTCGTACGTCTTCACGATCCGACCGATCCAAGTACCGAACGTACGGCACTTCCGAGTTCAGCACACGTTCAGCTCGATGACAATCCCCGGGCTCCGATCCAGCAAAGCGTCGGGGATGAGTTCCGTCGACCTGACGGCGTGGTGACGATGATGATGCTCTCATCGCGAGGGCTTCGCCTAAACTCCGCGATGATATGACCGAGGTGGAATATGGTGGAGGGGGCACCGCACACGGCTAAGGAACGATCCGTAGATCATCTTGTGTGTCTATGGGGTGCCCCCTGCCCCAGTATATAAAGGAGCAAGGGGGGGTGCGGCCCGGCCCCAAAGGGGTGCGCTGGAGGAGTCCTACTCCCCAGGAGTAGGACTCCCCTCTGCCTTGTTGGAGAAGGAAAGAGGGAAGGGGAAAGAGGAAGGGGGGCGCCGCCCCCCCTCTCCTTGTCCTATTCGGACTAGGGGGGAGGGGGCGCGCGGCCTGCCCTGGCCGGCCCTCCTCTTCTCCCTTATGGCCCACAAAGGCCCAATATCCTCCGGGAGGGTTCCGGTAACCCCCCCGTTGTTCCGGTAAAATCCCGATTTCCTCCGGAACCATTCAGATATCCAAATATAGGCTTCCAATGTATCAATCTTTATGTCTCGACCATTTCGAGACTCCTCGTCATGTCCGTGATCACATCCGGGACTCCGAACAAACTTCGGTACATAAAAACTTATAAACTCATAATGAAACTGTCATCGTAACGTTAAGCGTGCGGACCCTACGGGTTCGAGAACTATGTAGACATGACCTAGAACTATTCTCGGTCAATAACCAATAGCGGAACCTCGATGCCCATATTGGTTCCTACATATTCTACGAAGATCTTTATCGGTCAAACCGCATAACGACATACGTTGTTCCCTTTGTCATCGGTATGTTACTTGCCCGAGATTCGATCGTCGGTATCCAATACCTAGTTCAATCTCATTTACCGGCAAGTCTCTTTACTCGTTCTGTAATACATCATCTCGCAACTAACTTATTAGTTGCAATGATTGCAAGGCTTATGTGATGTGTATTACCGAGAAGGCCCAGAGATACCTCTCCGACAATCGGAGTGACAAAACCTAATCTCGAAATACGCCAACCCAACATGTACCTTTGGAGACACCTGTAGTACTCCTTTATAATCACCCAGTTACGTTGTGACGTTTGGTAGCACCCAAAGTGTTCCTCGGGTAAACGGGAGTTGCATAATCTCATAGTTACCGGAACATGTATAATTCATGAAGAAAGCAATAGCAATATACTAAACGATCAAGTGCTAGGCTAACGGAATGGGTCAAGTCAATCACATCATTCTCCTAATGATGTGATCCCATTAATTAAATAACAACACATGTCTATGGTTAGGAAACGTAACCATCTTTGATTAATGAGCTAGTCAAGTAGAGGCATACTAGTGACTATATGTTTGTCTATGTATTCACACATGTATCATGTTTCCGGTTAATACAATTCTAGCATGAATAATAAACATTTATCATGATATGAGGAAATAAATAATAACTTTATTATTGCCTCTAGGGCATATTTCCTTCAGTCTCCCACTTGCACTAGAGTCAATAATCTAGTTCACATCGCCATGTGATTTAACATCAATAGTTCACATCTTTATGTGATTAACACCCATAGTTCACATCGACATGTGACCAACACCCAAAGGGTTTACTAGAGTCAGTAATCTAGTTCACATCGCTTATGTGATTAACACCCAAAGAGTACTAAGGTGTGATCATGTTTTGCTTGTGAGATAATTTTTAATCAACGAGTCTGTCACATACAGATCCGTAAGTATTTTGCGAATTCTATGTCTACAATGCTCTGCATAGAGCTACTCTAGCTAATTGCTCCCACTTTCAATATGTATCTAGATTGAGACTTAGAGTCATCCATATCTGTGTCAAAACTTGCATCGACGTAACTTTTTACGACGAACCTTTTTTCACTTCCATAATCGAGAAACATATCCTTATTCCACTAAGGATAATTTTGACCGCTGTCCATTGATCTACTCCTAGATCACTATTGAACTCCCTTGCCAAGCTTAGTGGTAGGGTATGCAATAGATCTGGTACACAGCATGGCATTCTTTATAGAACCTATGACTGATGCATAGGGAATGACTTTCATTCTCTTTCTATCTTCTGACGTGGTCGGGTTTTGAGTCTTACTCAATCTCACACCTTGTAACACAGGTAAGAACTCTTTCTTTGACTGCTCCATTTTGAACTTACTTTAAAATCATATCAAGGTATGTACTTATTGGAAAAAAAACTTATCAAACGTCTTGATCTATCTCTATAGATCTTGATGCTCAATATGTAAGCAGCTTCACCGAGGTCCTTCTTTGAAAAACTCCTTTCAAATACTCCTTTATGCTTTGCAGAATAATTCTACATTATTTCCGATCAACAATATGTCATTCACATATACTTATCAGAAATGCTATAGTGCTCCCATTCACTTTCTTGTAAATACAGGCTTCACCGCAAGTCTGTATAAAACTATATGCTATGATCAACTTATCAAAGCGTGTATTCCAACTCTGAGATGCTTGCACCAGTCCATAGATGGATCATTTGGAGCTTGCATATTTTGTTAGCACCTTTAGGATTTACAAAACCTTCTGGTTGCATCATATACAACTCTTCTTTAATAAATCCATTAAGGAATGCAGTTTTGTTTATCCATTTGCCAGATTTCATAAAATGCGGTAATTGCTAACATGATTCGGACAGACTTAAGAATAGATACGAGTGAGAAACTCTCATCGTAGTCAACACCTTGAACTTGTCGAAAACCTTTTACATAATTCTAGCTTTGTAGATAGTAACACTACTATCAGCGTCCGTCTTCCTCTTGAAGATCCATTTATTTTCTATGGCTTGCCGATCATCGGGCAAGTCAACCAAAGTCCATACTTTGCTCTCATATATGGATCTCATCTCAGATTTCATGGCTTCAAGCCATTTTGCGGAATCTGGGCTCATCATCGCTTCCTCATTGTTCGTAGGTTCGTCATGGTCAAGTAACATGACCTCCAGAACAGGATTACCGTACCACTCTGGTGCAGATCTCACTCTGGTTTACCTACGAGGTTCGGTAGTAACTTGATCTGAAGTTACATGATCATCATCATTAGCTTCCTCACTAATTGGTGTAGGAGTCACAGGAACAAATTTCTGTGATGAACTACTTTCCAGTAAAGGAGCAGGTACAGTTACCTGATCAAGTTCTACTTTCCTCCCACTCACTTCTTTCGAGAGAAACTCCTTCTCTAGAAAGGATCCATTCTTGGCAACGAATGTCTTGCCTTTCGGATCTGTGATAGAAGGTGTACCCAACATTTTGGGTATCCTATGAAGACGCACTTTTCCGATTTGGGTTCAAGCTTATCATGTTGAAACTTTTTCACATAAGCATCGCAACCCAAACTTTAAGAAACGACAACTTTGGTTTCTTGCTAAACCATAGTTCATACGGTGTCGTCTCAACGGATTTATAGGGTGCCCTTTTTAACGTGAATGCAGCTGTCTCTAATGTATAACCCCAAAACGATAGTGGTATATCGGTAAGAGACATCATTGATCGCACCATATCTAATAAAGTACGGTTATGACGTTTGGACACACCATTACACTGTGGTGTTCCAGGTGGCGTGAGTAGTGAAACTATTTCACATTGTTTTAACTAAAGGCCAAACTCGTAACTCAAATATTTTTCCTCTGCGATCATATCGTAGAAACTTTTATTTTCTTGTTACGACGATTCTTCACTTCACTCTGAAATTCTTTGAACTTTTCAAATGTTTCAGACTTGTGTTTCATCAAGTAGATATACCCATATCTGCTCAAATCATCTGTGAAGGTCGAAAATAACGATACTTGCCGTGAGCTTTAACACTCATCGGACCGCATACATCAGTATGTATTATTTCCAATAAGTCATTTGCTCGCTCATTGTTCCGGAGAAGCGAGTCTTTAGTCATCTTGCCCATAAGGCATGGTTCGCAAGCATCAAGTGATTCATAATCAAGTGATTCCAAAATCCCATCAACATGGAGTTTCTTCATGCGCTTTACACCAATATGACCTAAACGGCAAGGCCACAAATGAGTTGCACTATCATTATTAACTTTGCATCTTTTGGCATCAATATTATGAATATGTGTATCACTACGATCGAGATCCAACAAACTATTTTTATTGGGTGTATGACCATTGAAGGTTTTATTCATGTAAACAGAACAACAATTATTCTTTGACTTTAAATGAATAACCGTATTACAATAAACATGATCAAATCATATTTATGCTCAACGCAAACGCCAAATAACATTTATTTAGGTTTAACACTAATCCCGAAAGTATAGGGAGTGTGCGATGATGATCATATCAATCTCGGAACCACTTCCAACACTCATCGTCACTTCCCCTTCAACTAGTTTCGCTTCATTACGCAACTCCGTTTCGAAGTTACTACTCTTAGCAACTGAACCATTATCAAATACCGAGGGGTTGCTACGAACACTAGTAAAATACACATCAATAATCTGTATATCAAATATACCTTTGTTCACTTTGACATCCTTATTATCCGCCAAATACTTGGGGTAGTTCCGCTTCAATTGACCAGTTCCATTGCAGCAAAAGCACTTAGTCTCAGGCTTAGGTCCAGACTTGGGCTTCTTCACTCGAGCAGCAACTTGCTTGCCGTTCTTCTTGAAGTTCCCCTTCTTCCCTTTGCCCTTTTCCTTGAGACTAGTGGTCTTGTCAACCATCAACACTTGATGTTTTTCTTGATTTCTACCTTCGCCGATTTTAGCATCGCGAAGAGCTTGGGAATTGTTTTCGTCATCCCTTGCATACTATAGTTCATCACGAAGTTCTAGTAACTTAGTGATGGTGACTAGAGAATTCTGTCAATCAATATCTTATCAGGAAGATTAGCTCCCAGTTGATTCAAGCGATTGAAGTACCCAGACAATCTGAGCACATGATCACTAGTTGAGCGATTCTCCTCCATCTTTTAGCTATAAAACTTGTTGCAGACTTCATATCTCTCAACTCGGGTATTTGCTTGAAATATTAACTTCAATTCCTGGAACATCGCATATGGTCCATGACGTTCAAAACGTCTTTGAAGTCCCGATTCTAGGCCGTTAAGCATGGTGCACTAAACTATCAAGTAGTCATCATATTGAGCTAGCCAAACGTTCATAACGCCCGTGCATCCGCCTCGCAATAGGTCTGTCACCTAGCGGTGCATTAAGGTCATAATTCTTCTGGGCAGCAATGAGGATAAACCTCAGATCACGGATCCAATCCGCATCATTGCTACTAACATCTTTCAACACAATTTTCTCTAGGAACATATCAAAATAAACATATGAAAGCAACAAACATAGGGAAGCAACAACGCGAGCTATTGATCTACAACATAATTTGCAAAATACTACCAGGACTAAGTTCATGATAAATTTAAGTTCAATTAATCATATTACTAAAGAACTCCCACTTAGACAAACATCTCTCTAGTCATCTAAGTGATCACGTGATCCAAATCAACTAAACCATAACCGATCATCACGTGAGATGGAGTAGTTTTCAATGGTGAACATCACTATGTTGATCATATCTACTATATGATTCACGCTCAACCTTTCGGTCTCCGTGTTCCGAGGCCATATCTGCATATGCTAGGCTCGTCAAGTTTAACCTGAGTATTCTGCGTGTGCAAAACTGGCTTGCACCCGTTGTAGATGGACGTAGAGCTTATCACACCCGATCATCACGTGGTGTCCGGGCACGATTTAACTTTGGCAACGGTGCATACTCAGGAGAACACTTCTTGATAATTAGTGAGAGATCATCTTAAAATGCTACCGTCAATCAAAGCAAGATAAGATGCATAAAGGATAAACATCACATGCAATCAATATAAGTGATATGATATGGCCATCATCATCTTGTGCTTGTGATCTCTATCTCCAGAGCACCGTCATGATCACCATCGCCACCGGCGCGACACCTTGATCTCCATCGTAGCATCGTTGTCGTCTCGCCAATTATTGCTTCTACGACTACCGCTACCGCTTAGTGATAAAGTAAAGCAATTACAGGGTGTTTGCATTTCATACAATAAAGCGACAACCATATGGCTCTGCCCGATTGCCGATAACTCGGTTACAAAACATGATCATCTCATACAATAAAATATAGCATCACGTCTTGACCATATAACATCACAACATGCCCTGCAAAAACAAGTTAGACGTCCTCTACTTTGTTGTTGCAAGTTTTACGTGGCAGCTACGGGCTAAGCAAGAACCGTTCTTACCTACGCATCAAAACCACAATGATAGTTCATCAAGTTGGTGCTGTTTTAACCTTCGCAAGGACCGGGCGTAGCCACACTCGGTTCAACTAAAGTGAGAGAGACAGACACCCGCCTGTCACCTTTAAGCAACGAGTGCTCGCAGTGGTGAAACCAGTCTCGCGTAAGCGTCTGGCGTAATGTCGGTACGGGCCGCTTCATCTCACAATACCGCCGAACCAAAGTATGACATGCTGGTAAGCAGTATGACTTGTATCGCCCACAACTCACTTGTGGTCTACTCGTGCATATAACATCAACGCATAGAACCAGGCTCGGATGCCACTGTTGGGGAACGTAGTAATTTCAAAAAATTTCCTACGCACACGCAAGATCATGGTGATGACATAGCAACGAGAGGGAAGAGTATTGTCCACGTACCCTCGTAGACCGTAAGCGGAAGCGTTATGACAACGCGGTTGACGTAGTCATACATCTTCACGATCCGACCGATCCAAGTACCGAACGTACGGCACCTCCGAGTTCAGCACACGTTCAGCTCGATGACGATCCCCGGCTCCGATCCAAAGAAAGCGTCGGGGATGAGTTCCACAAGACGACGGCGTGGTGACGATGATGATGCTCTATCGCGCAGGCTTCGCCTAAACTCATGACGATATGACCGAGGTGGAATATGGTGGAGGGGGCACCGCACACGCCTAAGGAACGATCCGTAGATCAACTTGTGTGTCTATGGGCCCCTTGCCCCGTGATATAAAGGAGCAAGGGGAGGTGCGGCCGGCCCCCAAGGGGTGCGCTGGAGGAGTCCTACTCCCACCGGAGTAGGACTCCCCCTCTTGCCTTGTTGGAGAAGGAAAGGGGAACGGAAAGAGGAAGGGGCGCCGCCTCTCCTTGTCCTATTCGGACTAGGGGAGGGGGCGGCCTGCCCCGGCCGCCCTCCTCTTCTCCATTATGGCCCACTACGGCCCAATATCCTCGGGGTGGGTTACGGTAACCCCCCCCCCCCCCCCCGGTGTTCCGATAAAATCCCGATTTCCTCCGGAACCATTCCGATATCCAAATATAGGCTTCCAATATATCAATCTTTATGTCTCGACCATTTCGAGACTCCTCGTCATGTCCGTGATCACATCCGGGACTCCGAACAAACTTCGGTACATCAAAACTTATAAACTCATAATGAAACTGTCATCGTAACGTTAAGCGTGCGGACCCTACGGGTTCGAGAACTATGTAGACATGACCTAGAACTATTCTCGGTCAATAACCAATAGCGGAACCTGGATGCCCATATTGGTTCCTACATATTCTACGAAGATCTTTATCGGTCAAATCGCATAACGACATACGTTGTTCCCTTTGTCATCGGTATGCTACTTGCCCGAGATTCGATCATCGGTATCCAATACCTAGTTCAATCTCGTTTACCGGCAAGTCTCTTTACTCGTTCCGTAATACATCATCTCACAACTAACTTATTAGTTGCAATGCTTGCAAGGCTTATGTGATGTGTATTACCGAGAAGGCCCAGAGATACCTCTTCGACAATCGGAGTGACAAAACCTAATCTCGAAATACGCCAACCCAACATGTACCTTTGGAGACACCTGTAGTACTCCTTTATAATCACCCGATTCGTTGTGGACGCTTTGGTAGCGCCAAAGTGTTC
The DNA here is from genome assembly GCA_021605145.1 of Aegilops bicornis. Lineage (NCBI taxonomy): Eukaryota > Viridiplantae > Streptophyta > Magnoliopsida > Poales > Poaceae > Aegilops > Aegilops bicornis. Next base: position 580,824,978 of record CM038672.1, read on the forward strand.
CTCCGGTAAACGGAGTTGCATAATCTCATAGTTACCGGAACATGTATAAGTCATGAAGAAAGCAATAGCAATATACTAAACGATCAAGTGCTAGGCTAACGGAATGGGTCAAGTCAATCACATCATTCTCCTAATGATGTGATCCCATTAATCAAATAACAACACATGTCTATGGTTAGGAAACATAACCATCTTTGATTAATGAGCTAGTCAAGTAGAGGCATACTAGTGACTATATGTTTGTCTATGTATTCACACATGTATCATGTTTCCGGTTAATACAATTCTAGCATGAATAATAAACATTTATCATGATATGAGGAAATAAATAATAACTTTATTATTGCCTCTAGGGCATATTTCCTTCACCCCCTACCCGAGATCGGCTGGTTTTGACACCGACAACAGGCGTGTGACGGAGTTCGCCTATTGGTTGCGGTGTGCGACCCTTGGTCGGGCTTGGAGGAATGCCGGCGAGCCCTTAGCCATGGGGATGTGACGTTCGTGGGTTGTGTGCTCCTTTGTCCGTGTCCTGGGTGGACCTCAACTTCTCGGCTATGTTTGCGGAGTGCTGCGGCGGCGGCGGTGTGGTCAACTTGGGTGGTGTGGCCTCAATCCGATGGTGAGGGATGGAGGTGCGCGGCGATCCGGAAGAAATTCCTGCCTGTACTCGGTCGGTGCTGGCGGCGACGGCGCACGTGGGTGTCGTTCCCCTCCTTGGAGGCGTGCCAAGGTGTGTCGGCATCTCCCTCGCTCGCTCCTGGGATTGGTTGTGGTCTTCGGGCGAAAGCCTTGGTTCGGAGTTAAACCGGCGCGATGGCGTCATTCTTAACGTCGCTACTATGTTGGGAGCATCGCGCTTGATGACACGGTCTTGATGTCCCATGTTACTCTACTTCCGGTGCTCGTCGTTGTCCAAGGTGATCTTCAGTGGCGCTATGTACTTCATCTTCGACGAGTCCAAGACGGTGGCTTTAGTGGACCAACCAAGTCCCGCCTTCTACTTGCCACCTCCTTTTCGGCATCAAGGGTGGATGGTGCGTCGACAAGGGAAGTCCATCGGAGTTGGTGTGGTCTTCGGAGGTGGCCGGCATTGATCGAGACGCGGCAATGATGCTCAGTTTTGGACAAGCTCTTTTTGCTTCGTAGTTGTGTTGTTGGGGGTGGTGTTGTCTTTCCGTCGGAGTTGGTGTTGTCTACGCTCGTTGTTCGCAACAAGTTGTATTCTTCTTGTACTTGAAATTCCGCCTTCTATAAAAATAAAAATATGATACGCATTCGCATACTCTCGAAAAAAAATGGATAAATTGCATGGACAAATAAATGTTTTCATATTTGGTTTATAATGCATTCTGCCAACCAAAAGGTAAGGCATTCTAAGCATTCTGCTAGAAGTATGAAGCAATCGGATTATCGGACTGTCCTTTCTTTATTAGTTATTTCCCGTAGACTGAAGATGGTGTATCGGCATATATAAAGGAGAATGAAATTAATTTTTTCGCAAAATAAATAAATTAAAGTGACTAAGCTAGGACGCCTCTGGTAAGTCTCAAGTGTTACCCTGAGTGCTCTTTCTGACTCTTTTTTTTGAGGATGAGTGCTCTTTCTGATTGACACATGTTTATTAGCTCTTTGTGTTTAGTCACCGCCTGCTCTTTTTTTACTGCTCCTCAATTCAAGCTGGGGCCGCTGACCACCGTCAATATCTCGCTCCTTCCTTTTCTTCGTTCTTCTAGTAGAGAGAGACGAGAGAGGAACAGAGAGCAAGGGCGCAGGCCATTCACCGCCCCCAGGTCCATCCATCATCGCCCGGATCCACGATTCGTTGCCTCCATCCGACGTTGGACCTTACCTCCATCCCCCGCCGACGTCCGAGAGAAAGGGTGTTCGTCACGCCCATCGGCCCATCTCCCTAGCCACCCTGGATCCACCGTTCATCCCCATCTGCCGCTGGCCATCGCCAACGTCCTGTACGCCCATCAGCGGCAGCGGCCCACCGATGGCAGGGGCCATCAACCTCTCCCCCGGCTCCTCTCCTTCCTGATGGCCACGCCCGGTGAGTGCACGACGGCCGCCTCCCCTTAAGTTTCTTGCCCTCATGTACTGCCCTTCCATGTGTGCGCTGAACCGTGTGTTGCTGCTGTGTTGCGTACGTGTAGGTGTAGGCGTGTCGATGGAGGAGAATTAGTCATCGCAGGTACGCATGCAAGCTCTCTCTCTGCAACATAATCAAACTGGAGACAGTAATGTGCATGAATTCTGATGTAATTACAATATACTAAATAGAAAAATTAAAGAGCTTAGGTTCTTGGTTCATCCATTATTTATCAGTTTCAGCACAAGAAACACCAACCAAGTATTCATCTGATCTACATCTTCAGATCTTTATATTTTGACACTTGCAATCAGTACAGAGTTAGACACATTAAGTATGAATTTCTGACCGAGATTATTTCTCAGACTTGCTATTACGACTAGGATACTTGGTTAAATTTGCACTTAGGATAGAAAAAAAAGATGAAAGAACCGAATCTCTCTTCCCTTTTGATCGGAAGTAATCCCGCGGCAAGGAACGATGCTCCTCCGGATCCTTGCTCTTGGTGGTGTTTGCTCCGCCTTGGTTTTCCTCTACATCCCCTGCTACTTTCCCCTTATTAAAGCACTGGAAGAGGATGTCCATATCATACTAATAACTTACTTGAAAGTTTGCAACCTGCCGTAGAATCTGGGAACACTTATTTCATGTTTGGGATGTGAAGAACTTTGGAAGGATCACAAGGTAGTCTTCAGTTTAGTTTGTTCATTACTTGCAGCTGTTTTCTTTTGTCGTAAAACAAGATCGAGTTCCTTCTGTTCAATTAAACTAGAAAACTGGACTACATTTTTTCTGTTTTTCCCTCTTTCTATCCTTTAAGATACTGAATGATGTGATCTGAAACTTTTGGCTTTGTTCTGCTATGGAGAGGTTAGAGTGCTACTGCATTACATGGTTATCAGATATTTATGTGATTATGCTGCACCCTCCTACAACAAGCTTTTCGAGGATATACAGCAGGAGGCGAAACTCTAGGCAAGAGCCGGCGCCAAAGGGCTCGATAGGATCATTCTTGTAACATAAGATGTAAACCTTGAGGCTGAGCATCCTCCCTCCCTCGCTGCTCAACTAGCGCTTAGGCCCGCCATCTCATGTGTACGAAGCCTAAGACACTTACCCTTGTACTCTCTCCCAACCTATCAATGGAATGATACACAACTTGCGTATTCGAAAAAAAAAGATGATATTTATGTGATTCTTCATTGAAATCATCTTCATTAATGCTTCCAAGCAATCTGAAATAGAGAGATCGCTGTTGGATTCAATTTGTTATTAAATATGGTTGTTCTTGCATTTAGGATTTGCATCAGACATACGATACTGTTAGAGTTATAATATAAGTCATGTACCCCTTTGTATTTATCCCGTTGTATAAGGGGTTTCTTGCATATGTTCCACACCTGTACATGTATATATATAGGCCTATGGCCTCATGGGAATACAAGTTGCATATTCCTAACATGGTATTAGAGCTAGGTCATTTTTTGCACGCTGCAACTCGTGCTATTGATCCGTCGATCGAAGCCGCCCGACCTCGATCTCCTGTTCCCGCCGTCGGCTCCCGATCGAAGCTCTCCCTCGATCTCCGGAGTCTCCGTATCAGATCGATCTAGTCCGCCTGCCTCGCTCCCGATCGAAGCCCCCTCGATCTCCGACTCGGAGGAAGAGAAACAAGATCCTGTGTACCGGTGCATTCAAGAGCAGCAATCTCCTCTGCCATCGCAAACTGCCATTCAGGATGAACAACAGCCTGACGATAAGAAGTCGGCTCAAGAACAGCAGCACCAGCGGTGGGAAATCCAAAGCGACCAATAGGCGAACGAGGACGAGAACGCAAGCCATAAGTAGGCTGAGAGGAAGATGACGACTCATCCACAGAGGCATCCACAGGTCGTGAACGACGAGTGTAATGCTGAGGAAAAGATGGAACAATAGAAGGAGGAATCGCCAAGGTAGAATCGGGGGATGGCGACGAAGAAGTCACCGGAGATGAAGGTGTAGAATCCGGTGACATGCTAGGCGAGGAGACCGGGGAAGATGGTGGCTGCAAGTCGACTGGAGGTGGAGAAGCAGAGGGAGTGGAACGAAGAGGCACAGGCTCGACGGGGGTGATAGGTGAGTCAGGAAAAGTGAGGAAAGAGATATCCTCCACTGAAAAAGTCGAGGAAGATGGGCGTGGGTATAAGGGACGAGGCTCATCAAAAGTCACGTCTCGAGAGATACGCATCCGACGACCGATAGGATCCCAACAACGATAGCCCTTATGCTCATCACTGTAGCCTAAGAAGACACACTCAACAGACTGAGCGGTCAGTTTGGTGCATTCGCGAGGGGCAAGAAGAACATAGCAAACACAATCAAACAAGCGAAGCATCGTATAATCGGGAGAACGATAAAAAAGACACTCGAAAGTAACACCACCCTGTAGAGCAGCGGAAGGCTATATATTGATAAGATAGGTGGAGGTGGAGACGGCCTCAGCCCAAAAATGAGGCGGGAGAGAGGCAGCAATCATCAATGCACGAGCCGTCTCAAGAAGATGTCGATGCTTTCGCTTAGCCACACCATTCTGAGCATGAGCACCAGGACAAGAGAATTGGGAGAGAGTTCCTTGCTCAAAGAAGAACACCATGCAACATCTTAGAGATATACTCGCCAATGAGTCGGCATTTAAAAAACACGAATGGGTGAAGAGAATCGAGTATGAACCATGGCAGCAAAACGCTTATAAATAGACAACACCTCACTACGAGAAGTCATGAAATAAAGCCATGTGTAACGAGAGAAATCATCCATGAAAATAATATAGTATTTATGACCACCTTTCGGAGCGAAAGGAGCCGGACCCCATACATCAGAATGGACTAAATCGAAAGGACGCTTAGACACTGACTCACTATGTGAATATGGTAATCGAATCGCTTGCCAAGACGACAACCCCGACACTCTAAAGAGACATCTCACGAGAAAGACCCGAAGACCTCGACGAACCAAAGACGACAACCGAGAACCACCACAGATGACCAAGTCGATGATGCCACCGCTTGAAGGAACCCGAACGGCGGCGATCAAGCGGAGGAACTGGCGATGGTGGTGGCAGCGGAAGGAACATGAAGCCAGTCCAACTCCCAAAGACCCTGAGAATCACGGCGGCGAGGGCCAGCCCCAACCAGAGTGTGCGTGCGACGGTCCTGGACAGAACAAGAGTTAACGTCAAGGATGACGCGACAACCAGAATCAGTAAGTTGACCAGCAGAAAACAGGTTCATGGTAAGTCGAGGAGCATGAGCAACATCGAGAATGTAATAAGGAGTGGTAAGATTGCCTCTACTAGCAAATGTAAAGTGGAGTACCATCGGCGGTGAAGACATGAACAGGAGAATCCAAAGTGATCGAAGAGAGGACAAAGTGGAAGAATGAGAAGACATATGAAAAGAAGCTCCGAGTCCGTAACCCATGGGGATGTACCGACCGTAGAGGGCGGTTGCTCGGTCTGCGGGAAGCATCAGTCCATAGAACCAGCGGTACGCCGAGGAAGAACCTCAAGCCGCGAAAGCGACGCTTAAGTCTCGTAATATCCTGCTCGATCAAAGCAATGGCTGAATTTGCCGAGGTAGATGACGAAGTCCCTGAAGATGATGATCGCGCCTTGCGCAGGTGTTTCCTCTTCGTGTAGCACTGGGACTCAATATGACCATCATTGTTGCAGTAATCGCAATGTGGACGGGGGCGACCTGAGCCTCCAGAAGGATTGGGCAAGAGCGGCGGAGCTCTCGAGCGAGAAGGGGTCGGTGCAGCAGGTGGCGTGGAAGAAGACCGAGTAGCGAGCACAGAGGGAACCTCCAGCAAACCAGCACCACATAAACGAGTCTCCTCCGCATGAATCTCAGAAAGCGCCTCCATGAGAGAAATACGGCCACGAGCAAACAAATGAGCACGCCGGGGCTCAAACTCCTTACGGAGCCGAGACAGGAACTCGTAGACGCGATGAAACTCCAAATTGGCACGGACAGCTGGCAACAGGGGCAAGTACGACAACCAAGACTGCTGGAGAGAATCAAGCTGGCGCGGATAAGCGTAACTACGTGCATAGAAGTCATCAACGGAGAGTCACCTCTTTGAAGAGCATGCTCTGACGAACCACGAAAGGTATAAGGCATCACCAGAGGGCTCATAGCACCGACGAAGACGGGTCCACATCTCAAAGATGAGGAAGACCCGAAACTTCGAAGCAAACCGAGGCGAGAACATTAGCAGTGAGAACAGCTGCAAAGACGAGCATCATCATCAAGCCACTGGGTGTAAACAGACAAAGCACCATGATACGTCTGAAGAGCCTCCTCATAAGCCAAAACCCTCTCATCATAAGCACGATCAGCAGCCTCATCAGCAAGCTTAGCCGCATCCTTGGCGGCCTGATTAGCATCCGTAGGAAGAACCAGTGGAGTCGGCGGAGTAGGGGCAACCGGAGGAACCGGACGTGGCGGACATCAGGCCTCGCCAGAAAGAACACCCCAGAGACGGATGCCACGCATGTGAATGCGCATGAAGCCCAGTAAACTCGGTGTAGTTAGTATCATCAAAGATCACCGGACAGCGAGGGATAGCAACATAGCCCGATGCAGCAGACATTTTTTTTAACAAGGGGCAGCTGGCAGTCGGCGGCTGAAGAAACGTAGGGACCAGGGCCGGCGGGAGCAGGAGATCAGACCGGCTGGGATCTGCATTGATTGGGGCTGGGAGCAGGAGAGCAGGTTATTGCTCTTCAGTATGTGCCTTCTGAGTTACAGTTGGCGGATTTCCTGACGAAGGCCCAGACTAGAGCACAACATGGCTTTTATCTCTCCAAACTCAGTGTTGTTCATCCACCATGAGTTTGTGGGGGGGTGTTAGAGTTATAATATAAGTCATGTACCCCTTTGTATTTATCCCATTGTATATATAAGGGGTTTCCTGCATATGTTCCACACCTGTACATGTATATATATCGGCCTATGGCCTCATGGGAATACAAGTTGCATATTCCTAACAGATACAAATGTTTTTGAATTTTTGAGCAACACTTACATCTAGATATAGATTATCTGAGTAATTTATAGGTATTACTTTTTCCACGAGTTCATTTATTTTAGTTCATCTGATCACTCAAAATATTATTTTTCTACTGGTAGTCATCGTCGCCCCCTTCCTCCCGGTCCACAACGGTGGATCGCATGTCCGCATCCACTGTTCGTGCTCTGGTCCGCCCTCTACCGAGGGGTGCCTCCTCCTACCCTGGAAACCTCCGTTGTTAGTCCTTCTGTCTCTAACGCTGTGTGTGTTGAGTTTTGTTCAACCTTGGGTGAGTTGCTGAACAATTTGATATCTGTGAAGTTGTTACATACTTGGTTTGGTGACATGTATGATGCCCTGAAGATGATGGCGGGATGTCTAGAAATTTCCTTTTCCTTTTTGTTACTAATTAGTTCATAGATTTAGTTGGGGACCTAGATTGATTTTTGTTAGAAGCATAAAAATATTAGTTCGATTGAAATATAAAGTTAGAAACATTATATGTTGGAGCACAACATACAACTAGCTATCTGATTGCTTAAACCGTGAAATCATCTCCTTTGTTCAGTTTTTAATTATTGTTTGCAGCCATTATGCTGTCACTTTGTTGCTTCTGAAACCACCATCAGAAAAATAGCACTCCTATTTATTTTTTAAATCATGGTTAATGAATTTTAGTTCTTCTAGGCTCCTATCGGAATAGACCATAATATGCAATCTAATTTTTACATGGTGTATTTTAACTTCTGCATTACTAGCCATGTAAAATATGTTTGAAGCTTATATTTTTCTTTACTGTCTAGAATAACAGTATGATACCTTATAGGATTTTACTAATTTGGATGGGATTTGCTAATCTAGCCCGGGATCTTCGGGAACAATATAGTACTCCTAGGTGTTACCAGTATAATTAAATCATTATGGATTCCTAGGTGTTACAAGGTATAATTAAATCATTATCGCCACTTTGTTTGTACGGCTGGATTGGTTTTTCCATGAATTATGGATTCAAGCTAACACTTATGTTGTGCAGAGTAGAAATGAAGTAGATGGACACACTGATTTCTTTTCTGCATATCTGCTCAGAAGAAAGCTTAGACTATTGGAGAAAAATATAAGTTGCTCAGAAGTTTATGATTGCCTAGGTATGGATATAATTATTGGTTAATTATGAATTAGTTTTGCTCGGTGGCAGGGTTAAAGCTCCATAAGGAAGGTATCTAGCAATGCTACAACAACATCTGGATTTCAGAGTTCAGACACATGGTGGGTTCAGGTACTATATCTATGTTGAGTGTTATTGCAGAACTAGCTATGCATATATGTCTACACACCAATCAGGTAAACAAGTGGAACCTCCTCTCTGTTTCTTCTTTCAGCAATGCCTACAAGAAAGGAAAGCTAGCACCTTTGGTTTAAAAAGGTTTGGTTTTACGATGTTAGCTACTCCCTCTGTCCTAAAATATAAGAACGTTTTTAACATTATACTAGTGTCAAAAACGTTCTTATATTATGGGACAAAGGCAGTAGAAATCAAGTGTTGATAATGCAAGCGGGGACGGCTAACAATTCTACCATGGACCCCTCGCTTTGGCTCGATTGGCTACACGATCACTCAGTCAGCTATAACAGGAATACCTTGCAGTCTGCTCTCCAGAAATCATAGAGTATGCTCTTAACTCATTCCGTTTAGTCAGAGCTCATATCAGTAGAATCCCGAGACACTGTATGAACACACCATAGACACATACATGTGCTCTATCTGGTACACTAAAATGATCAACATTCCCAACCATTTGAGGATCAAGAAGTTACCGCTTGAGTTATCCAATCCATGTGTTTTTTCGGGTCAATCTACAACAATATTTCATTTAGTAGAAGCACATATCACATTGCAGGCACAACAACCCTGAAGTAAGATGCCAGACAGCCGTTCCACTGATGCTTTCTATCTTGCCACGAAATTTTGTGACTCCAAAGCACAACTTTGCAGCTATGTATTCACACCGTACTGTATATAACGCTGTTGCTACCACTGTGTCATACTTATTTGGCCTCTCTACTGCGTAGTATGTAAATAGTTGCCTTAGGTCATATAGGCATCTGTCTTCCATCGTGTATTATATATGTACATACATTATCTTTTCATTGCCTGCGTGGTATGTAATAAACAAAAACCTAAAAGGACTTGCATAAATCCAGCAAGCAAATAAAAATTTACACAGTACAGATGCAAGCGTTCATATACACGCGCATACACTCATCCCTATGAACGCACACACGCACACCTACCCCTATGAGCACCCCCGAAAGACTGAGCCGACATTATCATCTTGAAATTTACGAAGTCACCGTAGGCACCTCGTCGTTGACGGGAACGTCTTCTCCCACTGAATGAGCATCAGGATTTGAACCCTAGCGGGCTGGAGATACCACAGTCCCTCTAACCATCCAACCACAAGTTCGTTCACGAAAACACTAGCATTTCTCATGGCAATATCACATGATACGGGGATACACATATGAGGATACGGATATGAAATAAGAGAAAAGAACATTTTTCAAAAATGGACTCACAGGGATAAGACAAGTATATGTATAGGCGGTGAATAAAATAGTTCAATGGTGCATTACAAACTAAATTAATAACAAATTGGAATATAAATATTAAAAAATGCAGTAGATGGTGACACAAGTAATCCACCGAAGAGATATAACAGTCTAGCAGAAGATGAACTATACACTAGATTGAGAATTTTTACACTGACGATGAAACATGCACGTTTATTTACACAACTACACACTTGGCTTAGGGCATTTCTAACCGACCCACTAAAAATAGCGCAGTATCCGGCAGAGTAAACCCGTAGTGGAGTATTTTTACTCCACTAAGTTTTCGCCGGACCTAACTGATCCCTTATATATATAACGGAGTATTTTTTTTTCACTTGCATTTTATTTTTGGCCACCGAAGCACATTTATTTGTTTCTTTATTTCATTCAACGACATTTTAATACATTGGAGTACATAATTCATCAATTCTTCGCTAGGAGAGCAAGGGTACCCAACTTCCGTAATTGCTCCCACTAGTTGGATTAATATCTTCTCTATCTCTTTATTGTTGATTCTCTCAACTGGCTTCTCGAGTTTGCACACATGTTTCTTCTTCGATTCCGAAGAATTAGACATTGCTTCGCATCTAGTCTCAGTCTCTATTCTAGCAACATGTGAAAGAGTATCTATCAAATTTCGTGCTATCGGTAGATCGATGTAATCTTCTTCCCAATACCAAAACTTGCACCCAACTTACATACATATTTGAGCAAGCAATGAGCTACCATTGCGCCGACGACCGATGAACAACCGAATCAGAACAAGTACATAACCCATCTTTTTTGCACTTGAAGAACACCCATCCGGGATGTTCCGGCGTGGTAGAAACTCGGTGCCCCACCTGCCGCGGGCAGTCGTCGCACTTTATGACCGGCAATGGTGAGCCGGCGAGACTTTGGGCCAGCGCCGAGCCCAGGCGACGGCCGGGCATGTCTTTGTCGGCGGACCACTGATGGGAGAGATCCGAGCAGCTAGAGGCGGAGTCAATACATGCACGTGACGCAGAGGTGTTGCCGGGGCTGTGTCGGTCCAGTACCCGGCCAATCCATGGCAAGACGCAGTTGCCGGAGGCCGGAAGCGGCAAATCCAGTGGCGGCGGCGGCAACCGTAGATCTACCGGTTGTGCGCCGGTGAAGGGACGAGGAGGCACAAATCCGGATGGTCAAGGATCATGGGCAGAGCCTACGGAGGCGTCAGAGTGGCCGGCGATGGCGGCAGTGGGTGGAAGGGCGGCGTGGCGGAGGTGCGGTGTGGGAGTGAGGCGGGAAAGGGGGAGGAGAGGAGATTCTTTTACTCGACCGCCAAGGGATGAAGTAAATATAGGGAGACGTAGCGTGGCTGAGGATAATTTATCCTCCACTAGCGCCGGTCAGGGATCGGCTAGGTGCCGAGTAGAGGAGTAAAACCGAATTTTTACTCCTCTACCGGGTATAAGGAATTGGTTAGAAATGCCCTTAGCTGGCTAGCAGCAATTTAGCTTGTGTCCAGAAGACATAACGACCAGTGATCGAGCATGCGTACTCGCGGCCTGCATGCACTGAAGAGTGAACGGCCATCTTGGTAAGTCTCCATCGATCTCAATGAAATAGTACTGCAAGACTGTTCGGTTTTCCTGCAATCTCTGTCACGGTGTGCAACCCCAGCGGAAACAAACGCCTTCTCAGCCAAAAAGGGCCGGGGTAAGCCGGGACTAGATAAGGCATTGCGCTGATTTCAGGGATTTGAAGTTCAGGACTTCATTTTCGACTTGAACTATGAAATCAAGGTTTATTTTCAGACTTTTACCAGTTAGCAATTAAGAAGTCATCGGTCTCGAGTGCATGAAACGAAAACCAAGAATTGATTTTGATTGTCGATCAAAATACATGGACACCACAGTAACGTATGCATATGCGTACGATGCGTACGCATATGCATACGTACGTGCAGTAGCAGGTAACAATGAGCTCAGACTTTGTCGCCACCGGCAGCGGCGGCGGTAGTGGGGGCGGGGGCGGCGGCCACAGATGCCAGGGCGATGATGGTGTCGGTCAGGGCGTTCTCAAAGACCATGTTCTTGTCCTGGGGCCTATCGGGAACAAAAAAGGCGTAGGTCTTCTTGACGGCGGACTCGAGGGCGGGACGAACTTGTAGGCCTCGTATGCACCGCCCATGGTCTCCTTGATGGCCTTGCTGAAGGCGGAGTCGAAGACAGTGGACTTGTCCTTGGCCGGAGCAGCATCGGCGGCGGTGGCTGCAGTCCTGAAGGCGGTGTCGATCTGGTCAATGGCCTTGAGCTCGCCGGCAGGGATCAACCCCTTGACTTCCTCGCGGGCGGGCTTGACGGCGTGGACCTCGAGGATGCCGGCGATGATGCGGAGCGACTCGCCGAAAATGGCCACGAAGGAGTCGTACTTGGCCTCCGGGGTAGCGCCCTGGGCGATCTTGGAGGCGACCACCTGAGCGAAGGAGACCCTGGTGCTGAAACTGGTGTTGGTGCTGGACGCGTTGGTGAACCCGTCGAGTGACCAGTCGCCAAAGTTCTGGATGAAGGTGGTATGGAAACTCTTGGACTTGTCCGCAGGAGGGACCACGGCTGCGGCTGCCACGGCCGCCTTGAAGGCGTTGTTGGCCTTCTCAATTAGCTTCTGCTCCTCGGTTGTGGCCTTGGGCTGTGCCCCGGCCGGGGCGTGGCCGGCTTCGGCAGCGTACGAGATGGCTGGCCCGGCCACGAGGGCGACGGCCACGAAGAGCGCCACCGTGCACTGCTGCACTGCCATTGTTGCTGCTCTTGTCTTGCGTTGGTTGGTTTTGTTAGAAGGGAGAGAGGGGTTTGGTGAAACAATTGTTGTATTGCTTGGCGCCGTGAAGATATATATATATAGAGTGTGATCTACTTGGAGTACAAGACAAGGCAGGACAAATCCTAGTCTATCTTATGTTTCCTAATGAATCAATATACTCAACATCCCCCCGCAGTCACAACGGTAGCGACGCAGACGGTGAGACTGAAGAAGAATCCGAAGGCAAGCCGACGGACACCCCCCTACAGTCGTAACGGTCGTTGCATCGCGGAAGTCGTGGCTGGAGTGGAAGCCGACAAGGTTGCTCAAGCAAGGCGGTAGCCCTTTGTGTCGTTGTCGAGGTAGCCGAGAGTGTGGGTGGTGGAGCCGTGGTCGAGGTAGCCGTGCGAAGAATGCCATGGTCGATGTCGAGTCGGGGTGGCCGGTGTCGAGGAAGTCGTCGTGGCGCCGAGTTAGAATGGGCGCAGTTGTGTCGAAGTAGTGGTGCGCCGGGAAGAAAATGTTGTTGACGACGCGTCGCGGCGGGTTTGCCAAGCCCGGGGACACATCATGGACGAAGGCACGCACCGGTGTTGCCAGCACCGGGCATGCGAGAAACGGCGAAGACGAAGTTGACGGTTACCGACAAGGCTTGCAGAGCCGAGGACACGTCGCGGATGAAGGCACGCATCGGTGTTGCCAGCACCGGGCATGCGTAGACGAGGGACCAGCACGAGCTGTACGCCATGTCGGAGAAGTCGGAGGGGCCAGCAGAGAAGAACTCGACGACGATTGCGGCATCCATCAGCGCGGGGCTGATGTCGCCAACGGTGGTCGGAGTAGACAAAGTGGTCGGGGTAGATGACGGCGACGTTGGCGACGGCTGGTGCTTGGACGAAGACGAAGGGGGTGGACCGGAGGCGGCGGCGGCTACAAAGGTAGCGGCGGCAGCGGCCAAAGAAGAGCGGCGACGACGGCTAGGTTAGGAGTGCGACAGCGGTGCTCGAAGTAGGCGAAGAACCCTGACAGCATGATGAAGATCGGCACGGACGGTGGCGTTCCCACGCCATGGGAGACGGCGCGACGCATACCACGGGAGGTCGACGCGTGGTGACGGCGGAGTGGGCCGCGGGCCGCGGCGTTACGGCCCGAAGGGGCGACGCAGCGGTGGCAGGCGGGTCGGGGCGATGACGGGAAGACCTCGGGGCGGCGACGGGGACCTCGGACCGCGACGCTGCGGCCCGAAGAGGCGACGCAACAGCGGTTCGCGAGTCGGTGCAGCCGCGGGAACGACCTCGGGGCGGCGATGGGGATCGTGTATCGCGGCACTACGGCCCGAATGGGCGACGCAGTGGCGACACACGAGTCGATGCAGCCGCGAGGAGAACCACGGGGCGGCGGCGCTGCGGCCCGACGGGGCGACGCAGTGGCAGCCCGTTGCTCGACTGGCGGAGGGGCGCGCTGAACTCGGGACAATCATCATGGGACCTGCTGAGGCGCGCGCAACCGACGGGCCAGGTTGGTCGCACGCCGTAGATGAGGCAGATCGCGGCGGCAAGCGGGTGATCAAGCCGATCGCGTGCGAGGCCGGGGACGCCGCTCGATGGAGGCGTGGTGGCGGCGGAGTCCTGGATGAGGCCGGCGACAACCGACGGTGTGGGACGTCAGCACCGGCACCCGGGCTGCCAAAGCAGCGCCGGTGCCCGGGCAGCGAGGCCCGAACGACCAACAGAGCAGCGGCCTCCGAGTTGAGGCAGCCGACGAGCCTGATGCAGCCGAGGACGAGGCCGGCGGGGTAGACCGCCGAGCCGCCGTGCAGACACGGCGGAGGCGGGTGACGTGGATCGATGGGCCGCCTTGGCGCGCGTGGACGCCGGGTCGGAGGAGAGGCCGGCTAGTCGCGCCGGGGTTGGAGTAGAGGCGCACGGGGGTCGACGGCGGCGGCGGGCGAGGCAAACTGATCAAGATTATATCGGAAAACTAAAAAGAAAAACGCCGATCGAAACGACCGGCGAGAGAGCGAAAAAACCCCGGAACAAGGGCTCGGGAAAAAGACTCTCTAGGGCAGCCGACCAACACGGCCAACGAACGAACCCTATGTATGGGCGGCGCGGCCCCCGGCGGCGGTCATGGAGGCCGACCGCCCCGGGGGCGGCGCGCGAGTGCGGAAGCGGCGACGGCTAGGGTTTGGATCGTGATTAGGCTGTTTCGCACAGGAACATGTGGCGCCGTCTTCCCCTCCCGCGGCGGGCTCTCCTCTGCGCCGCCGCCCGCTGCCGGCCTTGGGTGCTCCGGCAACCCCGCCCGCGGTGCCCTCCTACGGATCGGGGCCATCCACGGCTCCCTCTTCTGGCTCGACGCCCTCGTCGCCTGGCGTCGCGTCGACGTCGCCCCGGCCCCCCGCCATGCATCTTTGGACGCATGTTGGGCGCTTGGCTGGGCAGCCTCTTTTGGCGTGGCCTCCCTTGGCGGGGGCTCTCCTGGCGTGGCTTCAACCCCGCCTCGGTCGCCCACACCGACCCCACCCCAGTCGTCTGCTGACGCGATCGCCGCCTCGTCATCGCCTGGTTCTCCCGATGCCGCGGCCTCGACCTCAGCTCGGTCCGCCTCTCCCGTGGACGCCGTGGATGCCTCGGCCTCGCCCCCACCTGCGGCTGCTCCGACGGCCTCGCCGCCACCCGTGGCTGCTCCGACGGCCGGGCCCGTCACCCGCTCGTGCATTGGTGTTTTCTGCCTGAGCTCCCGCTATGCGAATGACTACGTCTGCACCGCCTCTACGTCCACTCCTTCCCCGCTGCCGTCCTCAGTTCGGGCCGCTCTCCGCGACCCCCTTTGGATGGCCGCCATGCAGGAGGAGTTCGACGCTTTACAGCGGAACTGGACTTGGCAGCTTGTTCCTCGTCCCCGGCACGCTAACGTGATCACCGGGAAGTGGGTCTTCAAACACAAGCTTCGTCCCGACGGCACTCTTGATCGCTACAAGGCGCGTTGGGTTGTTCGTGGTTTCCGGCAACGCGCCGGTGTGGACTTCACCGACACCTTCGCTCCGGTTGTTAAGCGGGGCGATCCGCCTTTATTTTACGATTGGCGGTCTCTCGTGCCTGGCCGGTTCATCAGATGGACGTCTCCAACGCATTCCTCCATGGTCATCTTGAGGAGCAGGTCTTCTGTCAGCAGCCCATGGGGTTTGTTGATCCGGCGTGTCCTGATCATGTGTGCCTCCTCTCACGCTCCTTATATGGACTCAAGTAGGCTCCTCGTGCCTGGTACCAGCGCATCGCAGCGTTTCTTCATCAACTCGGCTTCCGCTCTACACGCTCCGGTGCTTCGCTGTTTGTTTATCACCATGGAACCGACACGACGTATTTGCTGCTCTATGTTGACGACATCATCCTGACAGTATGCACTTCTGAGCTCCTTCGCCGGCTTACTGATCGTCTCCGTACTGAGTTTGCCATCAAGGACTTGGGTCTGTTGCACTACTTCCTTGGTGTTGAGGTGGTGCATTGTCCTGATGGTTTCTTTCTTCATCAACGGAAGTACACTCATGAGCTCCTCAGGGAGTGTTGAAATATATTGCCCGCCTCCCTCCATCAGTTCGGACTTTTGGATGAGTTGGTCGGTGCATGAATTCAATAGGTTTGCACAGTATGTAGGAGGAGAGATTGTGGTGTGGTGTGAGGATGAAGGAGCTTAGCTCTATATATACATGCCCAAATTAGCAATCTCCTCCTCTCCTCTGAATTTTTAGCCAAACTAATTATATCTATGAGCTCGTCATCCCACAAACTAATCAATTAGATCGCTAAATACCGGTGACCTCGTGGGGTAATAACCTTCCCATCCGAACTGGATAGGATCCTCTCCCCTCTACCAATCCTCCAAATATATTCACGCTTGAAGGATGAAAGACCAAACATGATGTTGTGGCCATGTGAATGATGAACCTCTCTTAGGGGTAGATTGTAACAGATCATACTTATATTAGGGTAGTACTTGGCGTTTAAAATTCTTGGGCATAACAAATCAGGGGTGGTTATCAATCTCGAACATTGCTTGGCAGGCATTGCAAGCCTAAAAAATGTAATCTCTAAACCTTTACCTCCCTCACTTTTAGGAAGCAAAGTGTCCACCAAGCGAGCCAATCCATCTTTTTAGTATCCTCCTCATCTCGCCACCAAAACTGAGCAATAATGTCATTAATTTCTTTGCAAATTCCTTTAGGTAAACAGAACACACAGACGGCAAACACAATTATAGCTTGAGTTGTGGCCTTTAGTAAGATCTCCTTCCCTCCAATGGAATAATTACTTCTCAATCAATCCTTTCAACTGTTGTTTATATCTAGAGAAGCTACTGAATTGGGAATTTTGTGTTAATCAGGTTGCTATACTAGCTGCATTGTTAGGATAACATCAGGTCAATAAGAAAGGCTGAAGCTTTTAGAATATCTACCGATTTAGGCCAACTCTAACCGATCCCCTATCCAACGTTAGAGGAGTAAAATTTTGGTTTCACTCCCCTAACCGGCACCTATCTGATCCCCAAAACCGAATGGAGGAGGATGATTTTTACTCTGCCTCCTATTTGGCGCTTAAATTTACTCGGAGGAAAAAGTCAGCCTCTCTCACGCCTCTCTGCCCGCCACTGCCTCTTTGGTAGCACACCTCCCGGTGACCTTCCGCCAACCCCGCCTGTTAATTGGAAGGAAAGGATTGCACACAATGATGATTTGTGTAAGTTAGGGAGAAAGGGGTTGTGTGCATCGATAATTCTCATTGATCGTGCACTAGGCACATATATAGATACAAGGGGTGCGCCAGGTGTCTTGTATCCCAAGATACAACAAGTTACAGAGGGGAGAGAGACGCGACAAGTGCAATGTACAATACCCAGACCTATATATGTATATGCATGCTCAACACCCCCCCCCCCCCACCGCAGTTGAAGCGTCATCAGAGACGCATAGACTCGACCGAAAGCCCTCGAAAGTCGAGGTGGGCATTCCCTTCGTCATGACATCGGCGAACTGCTGATCGGTGGGCACATGTAGGACCCGGACGCGGCCAAGTGCAACCTGCTCTCGGACAAAGTGGCTGTCGAGCTCAATGTGCTTTGTCCGGCGTTGATGGACTGTGACACCCCCGATTCAATCGTACACTAATCATGCACGCAAACGTGTATGATTAAGATCAGGGACTCACGGGAAGATATCACAACACAACTCTAAAACATAAATAAGTCATACAAGCATCATAATACAAGCCAGGGGCCTCGAGGGCTCGAATACAAGTGCTCGATCATAGACGAGTCAGCCGAAGCAACAATATCTGAGTACAGACATAAGTTAAACAAGTTTGCCTTAAGAAGGCTAGCACAAACTGGGATACAGATCGAAAGAGGCGCAGGCCTCCTGAATGGGATCCTCCTAACTACTCATGGTCGTCGTCCGCGGGCTGCACGTTGTAGTAGGCACCTCCGGTGTAGTAGGAGTCGTCGTCGACGGTGGTGTCTGGCTCCTGGGCTCCAGCATCTGGTTGCGACAACCAGGTAGAAGGGAAAGGGGGGAAAGAGGGAGAAAAGCAACCGTGAGTACTCATCCAAAGTACTCGCAAGCAAGGAGCTACACTACATATGCATGGGTATATGTGTAAAGGGCCATATCGATGGACTGAACTGCAGAATGCCAGAATAAGAGGGGGATAGCTAATCATGTCGAAGACTACGCTTCTGGCTACCTCCATCTTGCAGCATGTAGAAGAGAGTAGATGGTAAGTTCACCAAGTAGCATCGCATAGCATAATCCTACCCGGCGATCCCCTCCTCGTCGCCCTGTTAGAGAGTGATCACCGGGTTGTATCTGGCACTTGGAAGGGTGTGTTTTATTAAGTATCCGGTTCTAGTTGTCATAAGGTCAAGGTACAACTCCAAGTTGTCACATTACAAGATCACGGCTATTCGAATAGATAAACTTCCCTACAGGGGTGCACCACATAACCCAACACACTTGATCCTATTTGGCCGGACACACTTTCCTGGGTCATGCCCGGCCTCGGAAGATCAACACGTCGCAGCCCCACCTAGGCCAACAGAGAGGTCAGCACGTCGGTCTAAACCTAAGCGCACAGGGGTCTGGGCCCATCGCCCTTAGCACACCTGCATGTTGCGTTGGCGGCCGGAAGCAGACCTAGCAACCTCCATTACAGAGGAAGTCATGTTACGCGGTCCAATCTGGCGCGTGCCGCTCAGTCGCTGACGTCACGAAGGCTTCGGCTGATGCCACGACGTCGAGTGCCCATATCTTTCCCGCATAGTTGGTTAGTGCGTATAGACCAAATGGCCAGAATCAGATCAAATACCAAGATCTCGTTAAGCGTGTTAAGTATCCGCGAACGCCGACGAGGCCGAGCCCACCTCTCTCCTAGGTGGTCTCAACACCTGCCTGCTCCGCCCTAAAAGTAACGATCGGGGGCCGTGGGAACCTGTGCCCACCTCTACCGGGATGGAGCCACCTGCCCCTTCAGCCCCCATCTCCTAACAGTATCATAAGTAATGTAACAAGATAAAGTATATAGCATATGCCCGTGATCACCTCCAAGTGATCACGACCCAAAGAGTATAGCATGGCGACGGACAAGAGTGTAGGGCCACCGATGGAACACTAGCATCCTATACCAAGCATTAGGATAGCGGTAAAGGTAACAACGATGAGTGGCAAAGACAAAGGCTAGACGAGAATAAGATTAACGGAAGCAAGAACATGCTACACTACTCTAATGCAAGCAAGATAGAGAAGAATAGGCGATATCTGGTGATCGGGGCGGGCTTGCTGGTTGCTCGGCAAGAAGGAGGGGTCACAACTCCGTAGTCGAACGGGTAGCAGCAGCGTCGGTATCGTAGTATACCTGAGAGAAGAGGGGGAAGAAACAATAAATACAGTGCAATCATAAGCATGACGGTGCAAGACATGACAATGAGCAGCGTTAGGGCTGCCCAATCGCGGTAGTAGGCGATACCGGCGAAGGGGGCAACATCCGGGAAAGTATCCCCGGTGTTTCGCGTTTTCGAACAGATGAACCAGAGGTGAAATGTAGCAGGTTCACTATGCTAGGGACGCGTGGCGGACAAACGAGCTGCATATCCGGATTTGTCTCGTCGTTCTGAGCAACTTTCATGTACAAAGTTTTTCCATCCGAGTTACGGTTTATTTTATATGATTTTTCGAAGATTTAAACAAATTCTGGAATATCTGGATTTAATTTAATTCGAAATAATAAACAGACAAATTGGTATGGGTACACAGGAGTGTACCCAGCAATGTGTGCATATGTAAGACATGTGTGGCCAGGGCTGGGTTGACCCCATCAATATTTTGACTAGTCCAGAGTGAACAGTGTATGCGGGTCCCAATTGTCATGGACTCATTTTAATTAACAGGTTCTTGACTAAATATATTTAGCTTAATTAGGGGGGTTTTGGGCTAAACTAATTAGTGCCTTCCTAATTAACACGGGTTGGGCCCAGGTGGCAGTGGCCTTTGGCCATGGTTGGGCCCTCGTTCCAGCCAGTGAGGCCAACGCCGGCGCACGAGGAAGCAAGGCGTGGCCCTGGCCAGGGCAAAGCAGCGATCTTGAGGGCCATGACGGGCGAGGCTCACACGGCGTATGTGCGCGAGGCGCGGGCAGAGGCGTGCAAGCGTGGCCAGGGCACGACCTAGGCAAGGAAGGGCGCGGGCAGGAGCGAGCATGCGTGAGCGCGCGGAGCGGAGCTCCAGTCATGGCGGTAGAACGCAGGGGAAGGCCAAATAACGACCGGTCGAGACAGGGAAGGAGGGGGATGGGGAGTGAAGTTCACCACGAGGCGGAGGGCGTTCTCGGGGAGGCCGGCGACTGGTCGGAGAGGCGGTGGTGACGGCGAGATGCGGCGGTCGGAGGAAGAAGATGAAGACCGTGTCGGCCACGCGGCTCCCCGGGCTGATGAGGCACCCAGAACGGATGAAGACGAGGGCACTGGACCTCCAGGACGTGCTCCCGCACGCCGGAGGGGCCGGTGGACGCATCAACAATGGAGATGCAGCGGTGACCGTGAGTGATTTTGAGATCTAATTCGCGAAGAAGAGGAGGGGCCCGATGGGGGAAAGAGGGCGGAATGGATGAGTGCGAGCTAGGGTTTCGGGGGGCAACCATATAGGGCCAGAGGGGCGACGTGGAGGGCATCCATGGCCATGGTGCCCTGGATGTGTGCCACGCACATGCTCCTGTAGGTGAGGTTGAAGGAGAGATAGATGGGCTAGGCCTGGGTAAATTGCTAGATGGGCCAAAGCGCACAGTAGATTTAGGTCCTCCTGTTTTCTCTTTTTCTTTAGCTAGACCTTTTTCTGTTTGTTTAATGTTTCAAATTGTTTTAGTTTTTTAAAACATATAGTTAGCACCTAAATTGGTAATAGTAGTTATACCACTGCCACAATTAATTTTGTATATAAAAAGTGGTTTTGCAAGAATTTAATCATTTAAGAGACGTTTAAATAATTGTTTCAGCTACTGTTTTACTTATCTTAGAGCATTTAATTATTTTATAAAAATGTGATTTCTTCACCAAAATAATGTATGGATTATTTTTCGCAAACCAAACATTTTAGTTTCAATGTTTGAAAACTTTTGATGTTTGCCAAACTCAAATTTGAATTTGAATCGTTTTGAACTAACGCGAGATTAGCAACAGTAACAGAGGTGGTGTGGCATCTTTAGCAGAGGTTTACTGTAGCTTGATTATCCGGGCGTCACAATTCTCCTCCACTACAAGAAATCTTGTCCCGAGATTTAAGAAGTGGGATAAGGGGGAAAGGTCTGGTTACGAAATTCTAACGCATCTTGTTGGTCTTGGCTGCCCTTTCGAAGAGGTTGATCCCTTTCGTTAATGTCTTCATTTCTCTGCTTCAGGTCATCGTGATGAAAACGACATTCTTCCTTCGGGAATTCCATCATCCTTACGAAAGAATAAAGGGTGGGTATTCCGGGAGAACGGACCTCTGCAAGGCTGACTATCTGATCAGTAATATCGGGGAAGGTGGCGGAAAGTAACTCTCGAGTTGAAACTTAAGAAAATATCAAGAGCATAGTAAGGAGGTATCATGGGAAGTTTCAAGCAGGTAGGCAATCGTTCGTTGCGTGAAACAACATGCGAAAGGGGTCCAGAGCAACGAGAATAAGTATTGCGTCTGATACCAAAGTAGATTACTAGGAAGATGACCCATGAATTACATACGAAGTCAAGCGCGAGGAATAACTTTGTCAACAGGGTGTATGGAGAGTCGGGTTTCGATCCACGGGACCTGTGGGTTATGGGCCCACCATGTGGGTTAAAATAGGGAAGGCGTTGACATCTTGCATGGTCATGATAGCAAGGCATGTCAGAGAATAACCGGTCAGTTATGTTGGTTGCATTGTTGGTACCAAGGGCGAGGGACGAAGAGAACCATTTTCCTGCTCGTTGAAACGAGGCGGACCAATAGGCAAAGTTCTCGTCCATCGGTGGTTACCGGAATGTCATCAACAATAGTATGAAGGTCTTACTGGCAAAGTTGTACGCCAAGGTGTTTACATAAGCAGCAGAATATTACTGCTTAGATCATATAGATCACAAGAAAGGTTAAACCAAACAATGGAAGGAAAATGTGTTTAAACACATATATCAGGGGTATATCCTTCCCAAAGTCAAGCAGAGGATGATATCCAAGACAGGATATAAAGTAGAAAACCCTTTAGATAAGAGGAGAGAAATTTCATGACATTACCCATACAATGGTGTTTGGGTAATTCCAACAAGAAACATTTAGCATGGTGCTTCAAATGTTCTTATAGAAAATCAGAGTACCATAGACATGCTTCGAGATAGCACTGACATGGTCTTCAAGCAAAGGTCAGATCTTGGATACACAAAGGATCCATCAGGATCAACTTATAGAATAAGTCTTACAATTTCCTCATGGAAGAATGGATAACCTTGCTAAAAAGGATTCTATAACAATAGGGCCTCCGTCCAGGTGTGCTAGGCACGACATCACCTTACCGGGTCACATAAAGACCATTGTTATAACTCTTGGAAATATATTCCAACCATCATATCTGACCGAGATTCAGATCTGATTGGTGTCAGGATAACTCAGACTCAGGAGGCCCGAGGAGAAAAGGTGCGACACAAATTGTCGAGATGACTATGTAAGATTCTCGGGAATTGATATATGGAAGCGAGTTCCGAAACAAGAGTTCATCATTAAATCAAGGAGAGGTGAGGAGGTGGCTGATTGACTCAGCGACAATTCATTGAGATTTTCAAAAGATGGATTTCCACACTTATGTGAACAAGGAGATAACATTTGTCAGATCAAATGATATAATGAGGTATGCTGGAGGAAAACATACACAGTTAAACATTGGTTGAAAGGTGCACCCGAAATATGGGCTTAGGTAGCATGATCAATGTTAGAATGGTGATCCGATAACCAATGGTCTAAGAATGAACTATCGACCATTAACTCCAAAGCAATAGGATTGCTAGAAGTTTTGAATTCACGCATCATAGTTCAATTGTCGGTATTCAGGTTAGAAACAACACGGGGATCAGAAAACAAATGGAGATGGCGAGAAGTATTACTATATCAAGAATTCTCAAGAGGTGGAGCAATTCTCACAATATCCTTGACATAAAAGATGGTAATACTCCAAGGTAGAACATAACATAAGCTGGTTAGCAAGGAGCTCCATAACATGATCAAGTTTGTGATGAAAGGAAGGTAAGGATGTTGTCGATGGTAACTCAAATTACCAAGGAACAAGGATGGCACTTATCATCAAGAATTCCATTGATATCCTGGAAGGAGTCAAAATGTTGATGATGATCACGACAATTTGTTGTCGAGAGGATCCTGAAGAAGCAATTGATCATTGTTGCATCAAGCAAAAGGACTGATGCAGCAAAAGATTATTGGAGCCACAAATACTACACAAACTCGGGGTCAAGTTTGTTGTTTCAGGTGAAACGATAAGAAGAGGAAATTGACGAAAGCTTAGTTCATCGTCGAAGGTTGTGCTCCGGGAATAAGGACCAGGTAGCACGGTTAAAATTTAGCACGATAACGATATAGCCGATCAGGCTAGGAATGACTTGATGGAGTATTAAAATTCTCAACAACAAAATCTTTGAATCTTGAATCTCGATGTTGATTCGATTCACAACCCGGTGTTTTTGGTTGATGACAACCCAGAACCCGTGGAGTGACTATGACGGGGAAAGGTATTACTTCATCAGAAATTCATAAGATGAATTGCAATGGGTTGATATCCTTGAGATACCAGGGGTAATACTCGAAGGTAGAGTAGAATAGAAGCTTGACAGGTGAAATGATGTGCAGAAGACGAGTAATTTAACTTGTCCGAGAAACAGGGTCAAAGAAGAACAATATGGCCGGAACCACGATTGCAAAATGCCAGATCCAAGATATAAGATAAACTTATACCAAGGAAATATTTATTTGAAGAGAAGCTTTAATGATACGATCTACATCGTTTCCATGGGCATGAACAAAAAGTTCAAGGTCGACTCCCACTTCTTCAATGCGTAACCTTCCATTCACTGCTCTAAATAAAAATGATTTCAGTGTCAAAACCTACCTGGTGAATTACCAGAGGAGTATGACCCGTAAAAACTTTCGGGTTCACACAGATTAAGGAAGGCATAGGTTCAACCCATCGGGGCATCTTAGAAACATATACCACAAATTTTTAGGAGTAATTAACACAAGCTCGAAAGTAGAGCATGGTTGTCAAAGCATTATGCATCAGGGAAAGAACTCACAAGATTTGAATGCGAATGATACCATCGGATAACAACCCAACAATGGGTTTGGCGGTCCATAACGGAGCTGACGTGAGTATTAGTACTCAATTAGAGGAAGAAAGAATGCAAAGGCATCAGATTATGGGAATAACTAACTAATTCAAATCTCAAATGCAAAGGAATTGCGATTTCCAAATCAAGGGATCAGAAGCAAACGCTCTGATTAAGGATGGATAAGTTGAGTAGACTTAGGGGTACAACCGACGGCAATTCGGTTGGTCGAGAACCAGCTCATGTTCAAAATGACGTCTGAGCCGGAAGGATGAGTTCTAGGATTTGATTGAGGATTGCGAGCATTCGCAACATATCGAATCAAGTGACTCGAAATGATAGTGACAAAGGATGTCAACAGAGATTACTAGAAGTATGGAATTAACCATAATGCAGGAAGGCAAGGAAATCAAGAGCAATGGGCTGTTGAGGATTTTCAGAAAATCGAATGGTATTTCGAGGACTTATGTGAAACACATGAACGGCTAGGGATGAGCGGATTCTCGACAAGTGCGAGGAATTATCCGTAGGGGTATTTATGTGGCTAGTAACTTCAAGGCAGTAGGCACAAAGTATTCTCGGAATACCCGAAGTATTTCAGGGCATCTTGTAATAACAAGAACAATTGGAAGTGAAGCTATGGACAACAAGTGTATGTAGTTATCCATAAGGGTTTATCGATGGTCGGGAATAGCAAAAGCGGTGGGCACAAAGTCTCAAGAGAATATGGAAGAGTATCTTCGGAATCTTCTGGTGAAGCCGGCCATCATCTGGAATGAAGGAGCTCTCCGGAAGGAAGTATTTACGAGAACCTAGAGTTAGAATTAGCAAAACCATTTAACCCGAATAGAAGAGAGATTAGAATCCCAGAGTATAGACGAGGAGTAAAAGATCCTAATACCACCCAATGGCAACGTGGGCCCGTAAGCCGCACAGCCATGTTAGTAAAAGTTTTGCAATGTCTAGACTCGACTTCGGCCAAGGAGTGTGGAAGGGGGATTCCAACAGGCAGTCGGCTCTGATACCAACTTGTGACGCCCCCGGTTCAATCGTACACTAATCATGCATGCAAACGTGTACGATCAAGATCAGGGACTCACGGGATGATATCACAACACAACTCTAAAACATAAATAAGTCATACAAGCATCATAATACAAGCCAGGGGCCTCGAGGGCTCAAATACAAGTGCTCGATCATAGACGAGTCAGCGGAAGCAACAATATCTGAGTACAGACATAAGTTAAACAAGTTTGAAGTAAGAAGGCTAGCACAAACTGGAATACAGATCGAAAGAGGCGCAGGCCTCCTGTCTGGGATCCTCCTAACTACTCCTGGTCATCGTCCACGGCCTGCACGTAGTAGTAGGCACCTCCGGTGTAGTAGGAGTAAATGCCGACGGTGGCGTCGCTCTGAGGCTCCGACATCTGGTTGCGACAACCAAGTAGAAGGGAAAGGGGAAAAGAGGGAGAAAAGCAACCGTGAGTACTCATCCAAAGTACTTTCATGAGCAAGGAGCTACACTACATATGCATGGGTATATGTGTAAAGGGCCATATCGGTGGACCGAATGCAGAATGCCGAATAAGAGGGGATAGCTAATCATGTCGAAGACTACGCACGGCTGAAGGAAATATGCCCTAGAGGCAATAATAAAGTTATTATTTATTTCCTTATATCATGATAAATGTTTATTATTCATGCTAGAATTGTATTAACCGGAAACATAATACATGTGTGAATATATAGACAAACAGTATGTCACTAGTATGCCTCTACTTGACTAGCTTGTTAATCAAAGATGGTTATGTTTCCTAACCATGAACAAGGAGTTGTTATTTGATTAACAAGGTCACATCATTAGTAGAATGATCTGATTGACATGACCCATTCCGTTAGCTTAACACTTGATCGTTTAGTATGTTAATGCTTTCTTCATGACCCATACATGTTCCTATAACTATGAGATTATGCAACTCCCGTTACCGGAGGAACACTTTGGGTACTACCAAACGTCCACAACGTAACTGGGTGATTATAAAGGAGTACTACAGGTGTCTCCAAAGGTACTTGTTGGGTTGGCGTATTTCGAGATTAGGTTTTGTCACTCCGATTGTCGGAGAGGTATCTCAAGGCCTTCTCGGTAATACACATCACTTAAGCCTTGCAAGCATCACAACTAATGAGTTAGTTGGGAGATGATGTATTATGAGCGAGTAAAGAGACTTACCGGTAACGAGATTGAACTAGGTATTGGATACCGACGATCGAATCTCGGGTAAGTAACATACCGATGACAAAGGGAACAACGTATGTCGTTATGTGGTTTCACCGATAAAGATCTT
This sequence comes from Aegilops bicornis, assembly GCA_021605145.1. NCBI lineage: Eukaryota > Viridiplantae > Streptophyta > Magnoliopsida > Poales > Poaceae > Aegilops > Aegilops bicornis. The sequence goes on from CM038672.1 coordinate 580,851,732, forward strand.
CGTAGAATATGTAGGAACCAATATGGGCATCCAGGTTCCGCTATTGGTTATTGACCGAGAATGGTTCTAGGTCATGTCTACATAGTTCTCGAACCCGTAGGGTCCGCACGCTTAACGTTTCGATGACAGTTCATAAATGAGTTTATAAGTATTGATGCACCGAAGGTTGTTCGGAGTCCCGGATGTGATCACGGACATGACGAGGAGTCTCGAAATGGTCAAGACATAAAGATTGATATATTGGAAGCCTACATTTGGACATCGGAAAGGTTCCGAGTGAAATCGGGAATTTATCGAGAGTACCGGAGGTTACCGGAACCCCGGGAACTACATGGGCCCATAGTGGGCCTTGGAGGAAAGGAGAAGGGCAGCCCTAGGTGGCGCGCCCCCTTCCCTAGTCCTATTAGGACTAGGAAAGGTGGGCCGCCCCCCTCTCTCTTCCTCCGGGAATCCTAATCCAACTAGGATTGAGGGGAGTCCTACTCCCGGAGGGAGTAGGACTCCTTGCGCGCCCCCCTTGGGCCGCCACCTTCCCTTGGCTCCTTTATATCACGGGGCAGGGGCACCCCATGACACACAAGTTGATCTACGGATCTTTCCTTAGCTGCAGTGTCGGTGCCCCTTCCACCATATTCCACTTCGTCATATCGTCAGAGAGCTTAGGCGAAGCCTGCGCCGGAGAAGTCATATCGTCAGCGGAGCTTAGGCGAAGCCCTGCGTCCGGTGGAGCATCAACATCGTCCTACCACGCCGTCGTCGACGGAACTCATCCCGACACTTTCTGGATCGGAGTCCGGGATCGTCATCGAGCTGAACGATGTGCGTAACTCGGAGGTGCCGTGACGTTCGGTGCTTGGATCGGTCGGATCGTGAAGACGACGACTACATCAACCGCGTTGTTATAACGCGCTTCGCTTTCGGTCTCACGAGTGCGTGGGCGAACACTCTCCCCTCTCGTTGCTATGCCATCACCATGGTCTTGCGTGATCGTAGGAAAATTTTGAAATTACCACGTTCCCCAACGGTGGCATCCGAGCCTGGTTTTATGCGTTGATGTCATATGCACGAGTAGAACACAAGTGAGTTGTGGGCGAGACAAGTCATACGCCTACCAGCATGTCATACTTTGGTTCAGCGGTATTGTTGGACGAGACGATCCGGACCAACCTTACGCCAGACGCTTACGCCGAGACCGGTTCCCTCGGCGTGCTTTGCACATAGATGGCTTGCGGAAGACTGTCTCTCCAACTTTAGTTGAACTGAAAAGGCTACGCCCGGTCCGTGAGAAGGTAAAATCGTAGTCTATTTGAAAAACTATCGTTGTGGTTTTGATGCGTAGGTAAGAACGGTTCTTGCTCAGCCCGTAGCAGCCACGTAAAACTTGCAACAACAAAGTAGAGGACGTCTAACTTGTTTTTGCAGGGCATGTTGTGATGTGATATGGTCAAGACGTGATGCTATATTTTATTGTATGAGATGATCATGTTTTGTAACCGAGTTATCGGCAATCGGCAGAGCCATATGGTTGTCGCTTTATTGTATGAAATGCAATCGCGATGTAATGCTTTACTTTATTACTAAGCGGTAGTGATAGTCGTGGAAGCATAAGATTGGCGTAGACGACAACGATGCTAAGATGGAGATCAAGGTGTCGCTACCGGTGACGATGGTGATCATGACGGTGCTTGGCGATGGAGATCACAAGCACAAGACGATGATGACCATATCATATCACTTATATTGATTGCATGTGATGTTTATCCTTTATGCATCTTATCTTGCTTTGATTGGCGGTAGCATTATAAGATGATCTCTCACTAAAATTATCAAGAAGTGTTCTCCCCGAGTATGCACCATTGCGAAAGTTCTTCGTCTTTGAGACACCACGTGATGATCGGGTGTGATAGGCTCTACGTTCAAATACAACGGGTGCAAAACAGTTGCACACGCAGAATACTCGAGTTAAACTTGACGAGCCTAGCATATAACAGATATGGCCTCGGAACACGAGAGACCGAAAGGTCGGCGTGTATCATTTAGTAGATATGATCAACATAGTGATGTTCACCGTTGAAACTACTCCGTCTCACGTGATGATCGGACACGGTTTAGTTGATATGGATCACGTGATCACTTAGATGACTAGAGAGATGTCTGTCTAAGTGGGAGTTTTAATATGATTAATTGAACTTAAATTTATCATGAACTTAGTACCGATAGTATTTTGCTTGTCTATGTTTGGTGTAGATAGATGGCTCGTCTTTGTTGTTCCGTTGAATTTTAATGCGTTCCTTGAGAAAGCAAAGTTGAAAGATGATGGTAGCAATTACACGGACTGGGTCCGTAACTTGAGGATTATCCTCATTGCTGCACAGAAAAATTACGTCTGGAAGCAATTTGGGTAGCGAACTGCTGCGAGATCTTTGAGCGAGAAGTTATGAACGTCGGCAAAGCAGAGCCGATGACTACTCTATAGTTCGATGTGCCATGCTTTACGGCTTAGAACCGGGTCTTCAACGACGTTTTGAACGTCATGGAGCATATGAGATGTTCCAGGAGTTGAAGTTAATATTTCAAGCAAATGCGGATTGAGAGATATGAAGTCTCCAATAAGTTCTATAGCTGCAAGATGGAGGAGAATAGTTACAAGTGAACACATACTCAAAATGTCCGGGTATAACAATCACTTAATTCAGCTGGGAGTTAATCTTCCGGATGATAGTGTCATTGATGTAATTCTCCAATCATCGCCACCAAGCTACAAGAGCTTCGTGATGAACTATAATATGCAAGGGATGACTAAGACAATTCCTGAGCTCTTCGCGATGCTAAAAGCTGCGGAGGTAGAAATCAAGAAAGAGCATCAAGTGTTGATGGTCAACAAGACCACTAGTTTCAAGAAAAGGGCAAAGGGAAGAAGAAGGAAACTTCAAAAAGAACAGCAAGAAAGTTGTCGATCAAGAGAAGAAACCCAAGTCTGGACCTAAGCACGAAACTGAGTGTTTTACCGCAAGCAGACCGGACCTTTGGAAGCGGAACTGCCCCAAGTATTTGGCGGATAAAAGGATGGCAAGGTGAACAAAGGTATATGTGATATACATGTTGTTGATGTGTACCTTACTAGAGCTCGTAGTAGCACTGGGTATTTGATATCGGTTACATTGCTAATATTTGCAACTCAAAGCAGGGACTACTGGAATAGACGAGCAATCGCAAAGGACGAGGTGACGATGCGCGTGGGAAATGGTTCCAAAGTCAATGTGATCGCGGTCGGCACGCTACCTCTACATCTACCTTCGGGATTAGTTTTAGACCTAAATAATTGTTATTTGGTGCCGCGTTGAGCATGAACATTATATCCGGATCTTGTTTAATGCGAGACGGTTATTCATTTAAATCGAGAGAATAATGGTTGTTCTATTTATATGAGTAATATCTTTTATGGTCATGCACCCTTGAAGAATGGTCTATTCTTGTTGAATCTCGACAGTAGTGATACACATATTCATAATGTTGAAGCCAAAAGATGCAGAGTTGATAATGATAGTGCAACTTATTTGTGGTAATCGCCGTTTAGGTCATATCGGTGTAAAACGCATGAAGAAACTCCATCTTGATGGGCTTCGGAATCACTTGATTATGAATCACTTGGTACTTGCGAACCGTGCCTCATGGGCAAGATGACAAAACGCCGTTCTCCGGAACTATGGAGCGTGCAACTGATTTGTTGGAAATCATACATACCGATGTTTGTGGTCCAATGAATGTTGAAGCACGCGCGGTATCGTTATTTTCTCACCTTCACAGATGATTTGAGCAGATATGGGTATATCTACTTAATGAAACACAAATCTGAAACATTTGAAAAGTTCAAAGAATTTCAGAGTGAAGTGGAAAATCATCGTAACAAGAAAATAAAGTTTCTACGATCCGATCGTGGAGGAGAATATTTGAGTTCTGAGTTTGGTTTACATTTGAAACAATGTGGAATAGTTTCAAGAATCACGCCACCCGAACACCACAGAGAAATGGTGTGTCCGAACGTCGTAATCGTACTTTACTAGATATGGTGCGATCTATGATGTCTATTTCGATTTACCGCTATCGCTTTTGGGGTTATGCTTTAGAGACGGCCGCATTCACGTTGAATAGGACACCGTCAAAATCCGTTGAGACGACGCCTTATGAACTGTGGTTTGGCAAGAAACCAAAGTTGTCGCTTTCTTAAAGTTTGGGGCTGCGATGCTTATGTAAAGAAACTTCAACCAGATAAGCTCGAACCCAAATCGGAAAAATGTGTCTTCATAGGATACCCAAAGGAGACTGTTGGGTACACCTTCTATCACAGATCTGAAGGCAAGATTTTTGTTGCTAAATTGGATCCTTTCTAGAGAAAGAGTTTCTCTCGAAAGAAGTGAGTGGGAGGAAAGTAGAACTTGATGAGATAATCAGATTCTGCTCCCTTATTGGAAAGTAGTTCATCACAAGAAATGGTTCTGTGACAACTACACCAATTAGTGAGGAAACTAATGATGATGATCATGAAGCTTCAGATCAAGTTGCTCTTGAACCTCGAGGGTAAACCAGAGTAAAATACGCACTGCAGTGGTACGGTAATCCTATTCGGAAGTCATGTTACTTGACCATGGCGAACCTACAAACTATGAAGAAGCGATGGTGAGCCCAGATTCGCAAAATGGTCGGAAGCCATGAAATCTGAGATGGGATCCATGTATGAGAACAAAGTATGGACTTTGGTTGACTTGCCCGATGATCGGCAAGCCATTGAAAATAAATGGATCTTTAAGAAGAAGATGACGCCGATGGTAATGTAACTGTCTACAAAGCTCGACTTGTTGCGAAAGGTTTTCGACAAGTTCAAGGGGTTGACTACGATGAGACTTTCTCACCCGTAGCGATGCTTAAGTCTGTCTCAATCATGTTAGCAATTGCCGCATTTTATGATTATGAAATTTGGCAAATGGATGTAAAACTGCATTTTTGAATGGATTTCTAGAAGAAGAGTTGTATATGATGCAACCAGAAGGTTTTGTCGATCCAAAAGGTGCTAACAAAGTGTGCAAGCTCCAACGATCAATTTATGGTCCGGTGCAAGCCTCTCGGAGTTGGAATAAACGCTTTGATAGTGTGATCAAAGCATATGGGTTTATCTGAGACTTTTGGAGAAGCTTTGTATTTACAAGAAAGTGAGTGGGAGCTCTGTAGCATTTACGATATTATATGTGGACGACATATTATTAATTGGAAATGATATAGAATTTCTGGATGGCATAAAAGGATACTTGAATAAAAGTTTTTCAATGAAAGACCTCGGTGAAGCTGCTTACATATTGGGCATCAAGATCTATAGAGATAGATCAAGACGCTTAATTGGACTTTCACAAAGCACATACCTTGATAAAATTTTGAAAAAGTTCAAAATGGATCGTGCAAAGAAATGTTTTTTGACTGTGTTGCAAGGTGTAAGATTGAGTAAGACTCAATGCCCTACCACAGCAGAAGATAGAGAGAAAATGAAAGATGTTCCCTATGCTTCAGCCATAGGCTCTTTCATGTATGCAATGCTGTGTACCGCACTGACGTATGCTTAGCTATAAGCTTGGCAGGAAGGTACCAAAGTAATCCAGGAATGGATCATCGGACAGCGGTCAAAAACATCCCGAAATACACGAAAAGGACTAAGGATATGTTTCTCGTTTATGGAGGTGACAAAGAGCTAGTCGTAAATGGTTACGTCGATGCAAGCTTTGAAACTGATCTGGACGATTATAAATCGCAAACCGAATACGTGTTTATATTGTACGGTGGAGCTGTTAGTTGGTGCAGTTCTAAACAAAGCGCCGTGGCGGGATCTACATGTGAAGCGGAGTACATAGCTGCTTGAAGCGGCAAATGAAGGAGTCTGGATGAAAGAGTTCATTTCCGATCTAGGTGTTATACCTAGTGCATCGGGACCGATGAAAATCTTCTCGTGACAATACTTGGTGCAATTGCCTTGGCAAAGGAATCCAGATTTCACAAGAGGACCAAGCACATCAAAAGACGCTTCAATTCCATTCGGGACCAAGTCCAAGTGGGAGACATAGAGATTTGCAAAATACATACGGATCTGAATGTTGCGGACCCGTTGACTAAGCCTCTTCCACGAGCAAAACATGATCGGCACCAAGACTCCATGGGTGTAAGGATCATTACTTTGTAATCTAGATTATTGACTCTAGTGCAAGTGGGAGATCAAGGAAATATGCCCTAGAGGCAATAATAAAGTTATTATTTATTTCCTTATATCATGATAAATGTTTATTATTCATGCTAGAATTGTATTAACCGGAAACATAATACATGTGTGAATATATAGACAAACGGTATGTCACTAGTATGCCTCTACTTGACTAGCTTGTTAATCAAAGATGGTTATGTTTCCTAACCATGAACAAGGAGTTGTTATTTGATTAACAAGGTCACATCATTAGTAGAATGATCTGATTGACATGACCCATTCCGTTAGCTTAACACTTGATCGCTTAGTATGTTAATGCTTTCTTCATGACCCATACATGTTCCTATAACTATGAGATTATGCAACTCCTGCCATCGGAGGAACACTTTGGTACTACCAAACGTCACAACGAATCGGGTGATTATAAAGGAGTACTACAGGTGTCTCCAAAGGTACTTGTTGGGTTGGCGTATTTCGAGATTAGGTTTTGTCACTCCGATTGTCGGAGAGGTATCTCGAGCCTTCTCGGTAATACACATCACTTAAGCCTTGCAAGCATCACAACTAATGAGTTAGTTGTGAGATGATGTATTATGAATCCAGTAAAGAGACTTACCGTAACGAGATTGAACTAGGTATTGGATACCGACGATCGAATCTCGGGTAAGTAACATACCGATGACAAAGGGAACAACGTATGTCGTTATGCGGTTTGACCGATAAAGATCTTCAGAGAATATGTAGGAACCAATATGGGCATCCAGGTTCCGCTATTGGTTATTGACCGAGAATGGTTCTAGGTCATGTCTACATAGTTCTCGAACCCGTAGGGTCCGCACGCATAACGATTCGATGACAGTTCATAAAGAGTTAATAATTATTGATGCACCAAGGTTGTTCGAGTCCGGATGTGATCACGGACATGACGAGGAGTCTCGAAATGGTCAAGACATAAAGATTGATATATTGGAAGCCTACATTTGGACATCGGAAAGGTTCCGAGTGAAATCGAATTTATCGGAGTACCGGAGGTTACCGGAACCCCGGGAACTACATGGGCCCATAGTGGGCCTTGGAGGAAAGGAGAAGGGCAGCCCTAGGTGGTCGCGCGCCCCCCCTTCCCTAGTCCTATTAGGACTAGGAAAGGTGGGCCGCCCCTCTCTCTCTTCCTCCGGGAATCCTAATCCAACTAGGATTGAGGGGAGTCCTACTCCCGGTGGGAGTAGGACTCCTCCTTGGTGCGCCTCCCCCTTGGGCCGGCCACCTTCCCCTTGGCTCCTTTATATACGGGGGCAGGGGGCACCCCATGACACACAAGTTGATCTACGGATCTTTCCTTAGCCGTGTGCGGTGCCCCCTTCCACCATATTCCACTTCGGTCATATCGTCGTAGAGCTTAGGCGAAGCCTGCGCCGAGAAGTCATATCGTCATGGAGCTTAGGCGAAGCCTCGCGTCGGTGGAGCATCAACATCGCCACCACGCCGTCGTCCGACGTGGAACTCATCCTCGACACTTTGCTGGATCGGAGTCCGGGGATCGCCATCGAGCTGAACGATGTGCGAGAACTCGGAGGTGCCGCACGTTCGGTGCTTGGATCGGTCGGATCGTGAAGACGCACGACTACATCAACAGCGTTGTTATAACGCTTCCGCTTTCGGTCTCACGAGTGCGTGGACGGACACTCTCCCCTCTCGTTGCTTTGCCATCACCATGGTCTTGCGTGATCGTAGGAAAATTTTGAAATTACTACGTTCCCCAACTGTGGCATCCGAGCCTGGTTTTATGCGTTGATGTCATATGCACGAGTAGAACACAAGTGAGTTGTGGACGATACAAGTCATACTGCCTACCAGCATGTCATACTTTGGTTCAGCGGTATTGTTGGACGAGACGATCCGGACCAACCTTACGCCAGACGCTTACGCGAGACCGGTTCCCTCGACGTGCTTTGCACATAGATGGCTTGCGGAAGACTGTCTCTCCAACTTTAGTTGAACCGAGTGGCTACGCCCGGTCCTTGAGAAGGTTAAAACGGAGTCTATTTGAAAAACTATCGTTGTGGTTTTGATGCGTAGGTAAGAACGGTTCTTGCTCAGCCCGTAGCAGCCACGTAAAACTTGCAACAACAAAGTAGAGGACGTCTAACTTGTTTTTGCAGGGCATGTTGTGATGTGATATGGTCAAGACGTGATGCTATATTTTATTGTATGAGATGATCATGTTTTGTAACCGAGTTATCGGCAAGAATGGCAGGAGCCATATGGTTGTCGCTTTATTGTATGAAATGCAATCGCGATGTAATGCTTTACTTTATTACTAAGCGGTAGTGATAGTCGTGGAAGCATAAGATTGGCGAGACGACAACGATGCTAAGATGGAGATCAAGGTGTCGCGCCGGTGGCGATGGTGATCATGACGGTGCTTCGGCGATGGAGATCACAGGCACAAGACGATGATGACCATATCATATCACTTATATTGATTGCATGTGATGTTTATCCTTTATGCATCTTATCTTGCTTTGATTGACGGTAGCATTATAAGATGATCTCTGACTAAAAATTATCAAGAAGTGTTCTCCCGAGTATGCACCATTGCGAAAGTTCTTCGTCTTTGAGACACCACGTGATGATCGGGTGTGATAGGCTCTACGTTCAAATACAACGGGTGCAAAACAGTTGCACACGCAGAATACTCAGTTAAACTTGACGAGCCTAGCATATAGCAGATATGGCCTCGGAACACGAGAGACCGAAGGTCGGCGTGAATCATATAGTAGATATGATCAACATAGTGATGTTCACCGTTGAAACTACTCCGCCTCACGTGATGATCGGACACGGTTTAGTTGATATGGATCACGTGATCACTTAGATGACTAGAGAGATGTCTGTCTAAGTGGGAGTTTTAATATGATGAATTGAACTTAAATTTATCATGAACTTAGTACCTGATAGTATTTTGCTTGTCTATGTTTGGTGTAGATAGATGGCTCGTCTTTGTTGTTCCGTTGAATTTTAATGCGTTCCTTGAGAAAGCAAAGTTGAAAGATGATGGTAGCAATTACACGGACTGGGTCCGTAATTTGAGGATTATCCTCATTGCTGCACGTAAAAATTACGCCCCGGAAGCACCGCTGGGTAGCGAACTGCTGCAGATCTTGAGCGAGAAGTTATGAACGTCGGCAAAGCAGGTGATGACTACTCTATAGTTCGGTGTGCCATGCTTTACGGCTTAGAACCGGGTCTTCAACGACGTTTTGAACGTCATGGAGCATATGAGATGTTCCAGGAGTTGAAGTTAATATTTCAAGCAAATGCCCGGATTGAGAGATATGAAGTCTCCAATAAGTTCTATAGCTGCAAGATGGAGGAGAATAGTTCACGTCGGTGAACACATACTCAAAATGTCCGGGTATAACAATCACTTAATTCAGCCGGGAGTTAATCTTCCGGATGATAGTGTCATTGATGTAATTCTCCAATCATCGCCACCAAGCTACAAGAGCTTCGTGATGAACTATAATATGCAAGGGATGACTAAGACAATTCTGAGCTCTTCGCGATGCTAAAAGCTGCGGAGGTAGAAATCAAGAAAGAGCATCAAGTGTTGATGGTCAACAAGACCACTAGTTTCAAGAAAAGGGCAAAGGGAAGAAGAAGGAACTTCAAAAAGAACAGCAAGAAAGTTCTTGATCAAGAGAAGAAACCCAAGTCTGGACCTAAGCCCGAAATCGAGTGTTTTTACCGCAAGGCACCGACATCGGAAGCGGAACTGCCCCAAGTATTTGGCGGATAAAAAGGATGGCAAAGGTGAACAAAGGTATATGTGATATACATGTTGTTGATGTGTACCTTACTAGAGCTCGTAGTAGCACCTGGTATTTGATACTGGTTACATTGCTAATATTTGCAACTCGAAGCAGGGACTACGGAATAGACGAGCAATCGGCAAAGGACGAGGTGACGATGCGCGTGGGAAATGGTTCCAAAGTCAATGTGATCGCGGTCGGCACGCTACCTCTACATCTACCTTCGGGATTAGTTTTAGACCTAAATAATTGTTATTTGGTGCCGCGTTGAGCATGAACATTATATCTGGATCTTGTTTAATGCGAGACGGTTATTCATTTAAATCAGAGAATAATGGTTGTTCTATTTATATGAGTAATATCTTTTATGGTCATGCACCCTTGAAGAATGGTCTATTCTTGTTGAATCTCGACAGTAGTGATACACATATTCATAATGTTGAAGCCAAAAGATGCAGAGTTGATAATGATAGTGCAACTTATTTGTGGCAATCGCCGTTTAGGTCATATCGGTGTAAAACGCATGAAGAAACTCCATCTTGATGGGCTTCGGAATCACTTGATTATGAATCACTTGGTACTTGCGAACCGTGCCTCATGGGCAAGATGACAAAACGCCGTTCTCCGAACTATGGAGCGTGCAACTGATTTGTTGGAAATCATACATACCGATGTTTGTGGTCCAATGAATGTTGAAGCACGCGCGGTATCGTTATTTTCTCACCTTCACAGATGATTTGAGCAGATATGGGTATATCTACTTAATGAAACACAAATCTGAAACATTTGAAAAGTTCAAAGAATTTCAGAGTGAAGTGGAAAATCATCGTAACAAGAAAATAAAGTTTCTACGATCTGATCGTGGAGGAGAATATTTGAGTTACGAGTTTGGTTTACATTTGAAACAATGTGGAATAGTTTCGCAACTCACGCCACCCGAACACCACGGAGAAATGGTGTGTCCGAACGTCGTAATCGCATTTTACTAGATATGGTGCGATCTATGATGTCTATTTCCGATTTACCGCTATCGCTTTGGGGTTATGCTTTAGAGACGGCCGCATTCACGTTGAATAGGACACCGTCAAAATCCGTTGAGACGACGCCTTATGAACTGTGGTTTGGCAAGAAACCAAAGTTGTCGCTTTCTTAAAGTTTGGGGCTGCGATGCTTATGTAAAGAAACTTCAACCAGATAAGCTCGAACCCAAATCGGAAAAATGTGTCTTCATAGGATACCCAAAGGAGATCATGGGTACACCTTCTATCACAGATCTGAAGGCAAGATTTTTGTTGCTAAATTCGGATCCTTTCTAGAGAAAGAGTTTCTCTCGAAAGAAGTGAGTGGGAGGAAAGTAGAACTTGATGAGATAATCAGATCTGCTCCCTTATTGGAAAGTAGTTCATCACAAGAAATGGTTCTGTGACAACTACACCAATTAGTGAGGAAACTAATGATGATGATCATGAAGCTTCAGATCAAGTTGCTCTTGAACCTCAGAGGTAAACCAGAGTAAAATACGCACTTGAGTGGTACGGTAATCCTATTACGGAAGTCATGTTACTTGACCATGGCGAACCTACAAACTATGAAGAAGCGATGGTGAGCCCAGATTCGCAAAATGGCCGGAAGCCATGAAATCTGAGATGGGATCCATGTATGAGAACAAAGTATGGACTTTGGTTGACTTGCCCGATGATCGGCAATCCATTGAAAATAAATGGATCTTTAAGAAGAAGAATGACGCCGATGGTAATGTAACTGTCTACAAAGCTCGACTTGTTGCGAAAGGTTTTCGACAAGTTCAAGGGGTTGACTACGATGAGACTTTCTCACCCGTAGCGATGCTTAAGTCTGTCCGAATCATGTTAGCAATTGCCGCATTTTATGATTATGAAATTTGGCAAATGGATGTAAAAACTGCATTCTTGAATGGATTTCTAGAAGAAGAGTTGTATATGATGCAACCAGAAGGTTTTGTCGATCCAAAAGGTGCTAACAAAGTGTGCAAGCTCCAACGATCAATTTATGGTGCAGTGCAAGCCTCTCGGAGTTGGAATAAACGCTTTGATAGTGTGATCAAAGCATATGGGTTTATCTGCACTTTTGGAGAAGCTTTGTATTTACAAGAAAGTGAGTGGGAGCTCAGTAGCATTTACGATATTATATGTGGACGACATATTATTAATTGGAAATGATATAGAATTTCTGGATGGCATAAAAGGATACTTGAATAAAAGTTTTTCAATGAAAGACCTCGGTGAAGCTGCTTACATATTGGGCATCAAGATCTATAGAGATAGATCAAGACGCTTAATTGGACTTTCACAAAGCACATACCTTGATAAAATTTTGAAAAAGTTCAAAATGGATCGAGCAAAGAAAGGTTTTTTGCCTGTTGCAAGGTGTAAGATTGAGTAAGACTCAATGCCCGACCACGCAGAAGATAGAGAGAAAATGAAAGATGTTCCTATGCTTCAGCCATAGGCTCTATCATGTATGCAATGTCTGTGTACCGCACTGACGTATGCTTAGCTATAAGCTTGGCAGGAAGGTACCAAAGTAATCCAGAATGGATCATCGGACAGCGGTCAAGAACATCCTGAAATACGAAAAGGACTAAGGATATGTTTCTCGTATATGGAGGTGACAAAGAGCTAGTCGTAAATGGTTACGTCGATGTAAGCTTTGACATCGATCCGGACGATTCTAAATCGCAAACCGGATACGTGTTTTTATTAAACGGTGGAGCTGTTAGTTGGTGCAGTTCTAAACAAAGCGCCGTGGCGGGATCTACATGTGAAGCGGAGTACATAGCTGCTTGAAGCGGCAAATGAAGGAGTCTGGATGAAAGAGTTCATTTCCGATCTAGGTGTTATACCTAGTGCATCGGGACCGATGAAAATCTTACGTGACAATACTGGTGCAATTGCCTTGGCAAAGGAATCCAGATTTCACAAGAGGACCAAGCACATCAAAAGACGCTTCAATTCCATTCGGGACCAAGTCCAAGTGGGAGACATAGAGATTTGCAAAATACATACGGATCTGAATGTTGCAGACCCGTTGACTAAGCCTCTTCCACGAGCAAAACATGATCAACACCAAGACTCCATGGGTGTAAGGATCATTACTTTGTAATCTAGATTATTGACTCTAGTGCAAGTGGGAGACTGAAGGAAATATGCCCTAGAGGCAATAATAAAGTTATTATTTATTTCCTTATATCATGATAAATGTTTATTATTCATGCTAGAATTGTATTAACCGGAAACATAATACATGTGTGAATATATAGACAAACAGTATGTCACTAGTATGCCTCTACTTGACTAGCTTGTTAATCAAAGATGGTTATGTTTCCTAACCATGAACAAGGAGTTGTTATTTGATTAACAAGGTCACATCATTAGTAGAATGATCTGATTGACATGACCCATTCCGTTAGCTTAACACTTGATCGCTTAGTATGTTAATGCTTTCTTCATGACCCATACATGTTCCTATAACTATGAGATTATGCAACTCCGTTTACCGGAGGAACACTTTGGTACTACCAAACGTCACAACGTAATCGGGTGATTATAAAGGAGTACTACAGTGTCTCCAAAGGTACTTGTTGGGTTGGCGTATTTCGAGATTAGGTTTTGTCATCTCCGATTGTCGGAGAGGTATCTCCAGCCTTCTCGGTAATACACATCACTTAAGCCTTGCAAGCATCACAACTAATGAGTTAGTTGTGAGATGATGTATTACAGAACGAGTAAAGAGACTTACCGGTAACGAGATTGAACTAGGTATTGGATACCGACGATCGAATCTCGGGTAAGTAACATACGGATGACAAAGGGAACAACGTATGTCGTTATGCGGTTTGACCGATAAAGATCTTCGTAGAATATGTAGGAACCAATATGGGCATCCAGGTTCCGCTATTGGTTATTGACCGAGAATGGTTCTAGGTCATGTCTACATAGTTCTCGAACCCGTAGGGTCCGCACGCTTAACGTTTCGATGACAGTTCATAAATGAGTTTATAAGTATTGATGCACTGAAGGTTGTTCGGAGTCCCGGATGTGATCACGGACATGACGAGGAGTCTCGAAATGGTCAAGACATAAAGATTGATATATTGGAAGCCTACATTTGGACATCGGAAAGGTTCCGAGTGAGATCGAATTTATCGAGTACCGGAGGTTACCGAACCCCCGAACTACATGGGCCCATAGTGGGCCTTGGAGGAAAGGAGAAGGGCAGCCCTAGGTGTCCATGCGCCCCCTTCCCCTAGTCCTATTAGGACTAGGAAAGGTGGGCCGCCCCTCTCTCTCTCTCTTCCCCTCCGGGAATCCTAATCCAACTAGGATTGAGGGGGAGTCCTACTCCTGAGGGAGTAGGACTCCTTGCGCGCCTCCCCCTTGGGCCGGCCACCTTCCCTTGGCTCCTTTATATCTCAAGGGGCGGGGGCACCCCATGACACACAAGTTGATCTACGGATCTTTCCTTAGCTGCAGCGGTGCCCCTTCCACCATATTCCACTTCGGTCATATCGTCAGAGAGCTTAGGCGAAGCCTCGCGCCGGAGAAGTCATATCGTCATGGAGCTTAGGCGAAGCCCCGCGTCGGTGGAGCATCAACATCGCCACCACGCCGTCAGGTTGACGGAACTCATCCCCGACACTTTCTTTGGATCGGAGTCCGGGATCGTCCATCGAGCTGAACGTGTGCAGAACTCGGAGGTGCCGTACGTTCGGTGCTTGGATCGGTGGGATCGTGTCGACGTACGACTACATCAACCGCGTTGTTATAACGCTTCCGCTTTCGGTCTACGAGGGTACGTGGACGAACACTCTCCCCTCTCGTTGCTATGCCATCACCATGGTCTTGCGTGATCGTAGGAAAATTTTGAAATTACTACGTTCCCCAACACTGGCCACCTCCATCTTGAAGCATGTAGAAGAGAGTAGATGGTAAGTTCACCAAGTAGCATCGCATAGCATAATCCTACCCGGCGATCCCCTCCTCGTCGCCCTGTTAGAGAGCGATCACCAGGTTGTATCTGGCACTTGGAAGGGTGTGTTTTATTAAGTATCCGGTTCTAGTTGTCATAAGGTCAAGGTACAACTCCAAGTCGCCACATTATCAAGATCACGGCTATTCGAATAGATAAACTTCCCTACAGGGGTGCACCACATAACCCAACACGCTTGATCCCATTTGGCCGGACACACTTTCCTGGGTCATGCCCGGCCTCGGAAGATCAACACGTCGCAGCCCCACCTAGGCCAACACAAAGGTCAGCACGCTGGTCTAAACCTAACCGCACAGGGGTCTGGGCCCATCGCCCTTAGCACACCTGCATGTTGCGTGGGCGGCCGGAAGAAGACCTAGCAACCTCCATTACAAAGGAAGTCACGTTACGCGCTCCAATCTGGCGCGCGCCGCTCAGTCGCTGATGTCACGAAGGCTTCGGCTGATGCCACGACGTCGAGTGCCCATATCTTTCCCACATAGTTGGTTAGTGCGTATAGACCAAATGGCCAGACTCAGATCAAATACCAAGATCTCGTTAAGCGTGATAAGTATCCATGAACGCCGACCAAGGCTAGGCCCACCTCTCTCCTAGGTGGTCTCAACCTGTTCTGTCGCTCCGCCACAAATTAACAGTCGGGGGCCGTCGGGAACCCAGGCCCACCTCTACCGGGATGGAGCCACCTGCCCTTCAAATTTCATCTCCTAACAAAGATCATATGTAATGTAACAGTATAAAGTATATAGCATATGCCCGTGATCACCTCCCGAAGTGATCACGGCCCAATAGTAAAGCATGGCAGACGGACAAGAGTGTTGGGCCACTGATGGAACACTAGCATCCTATACTAAGCATTAGGATAGCAGGTAAAGGTAACAACAGTAGTGGGAAAGACAGGCTATGCAGCAGAATAGGATTAACGAAAAGCAGTAACATGCTACACTACTCTAATGCAAGCAGTATAGAGAAGAATAGGCGATATCTGGTGATCAACGGGGGGGGGGGGGTGGTGGGGGTTTCCTGGTTGCTCTGGCAAGAAGGAGGGGTCGTCAACTCCGTAGTCGAACGGGGTAGCAGCAGTGTCGGTCTCGTAGTCTACCGGAGAGAAGAGGGGGAAGAAACAATAAATACAGTGCAATCATAAGCATGGCGGTGCAAGACATGACAATGAGCGGCGCTAGGGGTGCCCAATCGCGGTAGTAGGCGATACCGGCGAAGAGGGGAAACATCCGGGAAAGTATCCCCGGTGTTTCGCGTTTTCGGACAGATGAACTGGAGGTGAAATGTTGCTAGGGACGTGTGGCGGACAAACGGGCTGTGTATCCGGATTAGTCTCGTCGTTCTGAGCAACTTTCATGTACAAAGTTTTTCCATCTGAGTTACGCTTTAATTTATATGATTTTTCGAAGATTTAAACAAATTCTGGAATATCTGGATTTAATTTAATTCGAAATAATAAACAGAAAAATTGGTATGGGTACAGAGGAGTGTACCCAGCAATGTGTGCATATGTAAGACGTGTGGGGCCAGGGCTGGATTGACCCAGTCAATATTTTGACTAGTCCAAAGTGAACAGTGTATGCGGGTCCCAATTGTCATGGACTCATTTTAATTAACAGGTTCTTGACTAAATATATTTAGCTTAATTAGGGGGGTTTTGGGCTAAACTAATTAGTGCCTTCCTAATTAACACGGGTTGGGCCCAGGTGGCAGTGGCCTTTGGCCATGGTTGGGCGCTTCGTTCGGCCAATGAGGCCAGCGCGGCGCAAGACGTGCAGGCGTGGCCTGGCGGCTAAGCGGCAGCGAGGCCACGGCGGAGCGCGGGCACACACGGCGTATGTGCGCGAGGAGCGGGCAGGGGCGTGCAAGCGTGGCCAGGGCACGGCCTAGGCAAGGGAGGGCGCGGGCAGGAGCGGGTGTGCGTGAGCGCGCGGAGCGGAGCTCCAGTCATGGCGGTAGAACGCAGGGGAAGGCCAAATAATGACCGGTCGAGACAGGGAAGGAGGGGGATGGGGAGAAAAGTTCACCACGAGGCGGAAGGCGTTCTCGGGGAGGCCGGCGACTGGTCGAAGAGGCGGTGGTGACGGCGAGATGCGACGGTCGGAGGAAGAAGAAGAAGTCCGCGTCGGCCACGCGGCTCCCCGGGCTGATGAGGCACCCAGAACGGATGAAGACGAGGGCAGTGGACCTCCATGACGTGCTCCCGCACGCCGGAGGGGCCGGTGGACGCATCAGATGCAGCGGTGACCATGAGTGATTTTGAGATCTAATTCGCGAAGAAGAGGAGGGGCCCGATGGGGGAAAGAGGGGGAATGGATGAGTGCGAGCTAGGGTTTCGGGGGGGGGGGGGGCACCCATATAGGGCCAGAGGGGCGACGTGGAGGGCATCCATGGCCATGGTGTCCTGGATGTCTGCCACGCACATGCTCCTGTAGGTGAGTTTGAAGGAGAGATAGATGGGCTAGGCCTGGGTAAATTGCTAGATGGGCCAAAGTGCACAGTAGATTTAGGTCCTCCTGTTTTCACTTTTTCTTTAGCTAGACCTTTTTCTGTTTGTTTAATCTTTCAAATTGTTTTAGTTTTCTAAAACATATAGTTAGCACCTAAATTGGTAATAGTAGTTATACCACGGCCACAATTAATTTTGTATATAAAAAGTGGTTTGCAAGAATTTAATCATTTAAGAGACGTTTAAATAATTGTTTCAGCTACTATTTTACTTATCTTAGAGCATTTAATTATTTTATAAAAATGTGGTTTCTTCACCAAAATAATGTATGGATTATTTTCGGCAAACCAAACATTTTAATTTCAATGTTTGAAAACTTTTGATATTTGCCATTAACTCAAATTTGAATTCGTATCGTTTTGAACTAACGCGAGATTAGCAACAGTAACAGAGGTGGTGTGGCATCTTTAGCAGAGGTTTACTGTAGCTTGATTATCCGGGCGTCACATGAACAGGGTTGGCAGAGAGGTAGACCGCGGAGACGTTGTCACAGTAGACAACCGTGGCCTTGGGAACCTCACACAGCAACTCCTGAAGCAGCTGTCATAGCCAGGAACACTCCGCGACGGCATTAGCCACAGCCCTGTACTCGTCCTCGATACTCGAGCGTGAAACCGTGGGTTGTCGTTTAGACGATCACGAGATCAGAGAAGGCCCGAGGTAGATGCAGTAGCCTGAGGTGGAGCGACGAGTGTCGGGGCACCCAGCCAAGTCGGCGTCGGAGTAGGCGACGAGGTCGGTGGCAGAGGAAGCCGTCAGAGTAACACCCATAGCCGTGGTGCCATGTATATACCGAAGAATATGTTTCACCAGAGCCCAATGAGTATCACGGGGGGAGTGCATGTGAAGGCGCACCTGCTGCACGACATACTGCAGATCCGGCCGCGTTAGCGAGAGGTAAAGTACAACACCGACGATGGAGCGGTAGAAGACAGCGTCGGACGCCCGAACAGACCCCGAAGACCCCCCAAAATCGTCCGACCCTTAATTTTTTTTAAGGGCCCCTGTAAACGCGAATGCAAAACCCTCATATATACAGTTTTGAGGGCAACTTTACCAGGGCCCTGCATACCGATCAATATTGGCGGTTGAGGAATCTTTGCTCCCGCCTACGCCATGAAGCTCGCCCAGCCGCCACGCCCGTCCGCCTCCCAGCCGCCACGCTCGCCCGCTGGCCGTCCGATAGCCGGCCGGCCCTCCGTCTCGGCCGCCGCGCTCGCCCGTGGCTCCACGGCTCTCGAATGGAGCTAGCTAGCTCAATCCATTCGAACGGAGCTAGCTAGCTAGCTAGCAGCTCAATCGATTCGAAGAGCTAGCTAGCTAGCTCGATGGCGCTGGCCGTTCGATTCGGCTGCTGCTCGTGCCGTCCCGGCAGCCTTGGGCTCCGCGCGCGCCGCGTTCGCCTCGGCTGCCCTGGCCTCTGCCCGCGCCGTGCTCACTTCGCGTTTTCCCCCGTCCGCCTGTCCGCCGAATTGACATGAGGAAGAGGACGACTAAAAAAAGAGCTAGCCCTGGGTCTGTTCAGTATATTCGGAGAATATTCTTTTTTACGGGTTGATTATACGGGGTCTGAGTCTGTCTTCACCCGCGCCGGCCTGCATATACCCTTTTCCGCGAACTGCAAAAGACTTATGCGGGTCGGGATTTTGCGGGGTCTGCTAAGAGCATCTCTAGCAGACCCCGCATCCCGCGGGCCCGCAAAACGCGTTTGAGTTCGCGGAAAAACGACTTTGCGGGCCGGCGCGGACGGCCGCAGATGCAGACCCCGCATAACGTACCGGTAAAAAAGAATATTCGCGTATATTCTTTTCCGTGTCTTCTTCTTCCTCTCGCTCGTGTTCATAGTCAGCTCCCGTCGTCCACCATAGTCGCCGAATCGATCCAGAAGCCAGCTCCTCCGTTGCCGGATGGATTCACGAGTTAGCTAGCTCGACCGTTGCGGGATGGATCCGGGAGCTAGCTAGCTCGTCCATGGCCGGATCTATCGAGAAGCTAGCAAGCTCGTTCGTGGCCGGATGGATTCACGAGCTTGCTAGCTAGCTAGCTCGCCAGGTAGCTGCTCGAGTCTCCAGCCGTTGCTCCTGCGATGTACTCCGCAAGCCGACGCCGCAGCAGCGGTAAACGCCGAGTTTCCGGCGAGTTCCGTGGCGGAAGGTCACCGGAGCCCGTGTGCGTTCGACGGAATTTCCTTGTCGCGTAGCGTTGACCGGTTTTTAGCCCCCCTTATATTTTGCCTCCAAATCTGCAAAATAAAGGATAGTGGGGATGGATTCTAAAGGGCTTGCAAAATTTTTACGGGTTTGACCGCTTTTGCTGTGTCTATTCGAAACGTTTTTTGACACCACCAAACTGAAAACACAGATTTTTACGAGTTTAACTGGTTTTACGGGGTCTGCAGCTCTAAGAACTAATTAAGCACACAGAAGGCACAGACGAGCGGATGAAGCAACTAGCGGCATCTTGTCAACATTAAACATTTCTCTATTTGTCTGTACTAGAGATTTCGATCCAAGCTCCATGAGCTTTGGAGTACAAGTTTAAACTAGACCCTGACAGACAATGCCGTCCCTG
The DNA here is from genome assembly GCA_021605145.1 of Aegilops bicornis. Classification (NCBI taxonomy): domain Eukaryota; kingdom Viridiplantae; phylum Streptophyta; class Magnoliopsida; order Poales; family Poaceae; genus Aegilops; species Aegilops bicornis. The sequence goes on from CM038672.1 coordinate 580,871,893, forward strand.
TAGGTGATTTTGGTTTAGACAGCAGCAGGGCGAAATGAATAGGGCCTGTTTCAGAAAGAAAAAAAATGAATAGTACCCGGCCGAGCAGAATATATCTAACGTGTATTTGCACGCATGTCAGCACAATTGTAGCACAGGTCACGAAATGATTAGCAGCTAGCTTTTTTTAAGCATCAAGATGTATACGTCTTTCATATACACGCCAAGATACACTCATTCCAAAGATATTATCTACAGATTCTGAAGTCACCATAGCGCTTCGTCGTCGATTTTAACGTCTCCTCCCAATCGAAAGCAAGATCTCCTAAACTCAAATAAATCCGTAAATAATACGAGTTTGAGCGATTTGGTGGGTTAGGGATACCACTGTCCATATAACCATCTCAACCATGGTTGGTTCGCGATTAGCAGCTAGCTAGACATCGATCCATGTTTTGCTCTCACGATGGCGTCTTCAGAAACCACAAGGACAAAAAGGCGCACTAGTAATTCATGGCCTACCGTACATTTCCTTTTTTACCCGAGACCAAGTGTCAAGCTTAAACAAGAGCGGTTTGGCAAGTGTGAACAGTACCGAGGGCGGTGACAACACAACGCGGCGCAAGTAGGAAAGCGGGCACCCGGGCGGAACAAACGCGTGGTCTGGTCTTTGCGGAGAAACGGGCGTTTACTTGGAGAAGACAGGACGTGTGGCCCCGTCCCATGCACATGACGGTCACATGATAGTCGATTTAGGCCAACTCGAATTTTGCTGTTTGGGTAGGCCAATGGAGCGGCGCCGGCCGTTTTTCTGGATGCGTCCACCGCGTGGACACATCTCGTCCGACCGCCTGAATCTTTTTGCAAATGAAATTTTATCATCGTGGCCCGTAGTTCAAGCCAACAACCATAGTTCATGAAAACCGGTCGTCGCTGGTGTTATGGAGGAGCTCGGCGACTGATACTGCGGAAGGTTAACGGCCGAGGAGCCCGTGCTCGCCACAGCCATGGCGGCGGCGGAGAGAATGGGCGGCCCGGGTCGGCACAACCTTAGCATATGAAGAGGGTAAGCGTCGTCGCTGCCTGCATGGCCTTGGCGGTGATGGCCTCGTTGTGGTCGACGGCGGCCTTGTGCTACGTGGCCGCAGCCTCGGCGGCGTAGTCGGCATCGGCTTTCTTCTCCGCCGCAACGATCCGCGGGCCCTCCTCTTGGGCGATACAATGTCGAGCCACGCGACCTCCGCCGACGTGAGCTTTGACCGCTCTTTCTTCCTCTTCTTCGTCGTGGGGCGGGCGGTGGTGGCGGCCTGGCCACCGGGTTTTTTCGGGGCGCCGTCCATGGAGAGAGGAGAGGGGGAGCGCGAGAGGATTTTTGGGAAAGGGAGGGAAAGTGGGCGTGTTGTGTCCCCGACGAGTGGGCCAGGGGACGACAAGGGCGCGCGTCCCGTCCATCTGCGCGTTGTTCGTTTCGACGCAAACACGACCCAAATTTGGGCCGGAAATGCGTCGCGACGGACAAAAAAAAAAACAGACATTTCTTTGTTTGCTCCCGCACGTTAGGCCACGATTTGTGTCCGTTTATCCCAAATGAACGATGTCAGACCATTTGGGGGTCGTGCATTTGATTTAGCCTGAGGGTTTCGTTGACAGCCATTCCCTCATAGTGTGAAAAATGATCTTATATGGAAACGAAAGGATTAGTTGACTTAGGTTCAGTTTAGACCGGATCTGGCCAAAGTAAGCGCATTTCCCATGCAACTGAACGTAAGTGGTCCTGACCGTCACGCGCATGCATGTTCAGCCTGCGCAAGGTCAGGTTTATTCTTTCTTTTCCGGGAAAAGTTCAGGTTTATTCGTGATCAAGGGCAGAGAATACCGGGTTTGATTTATTATTATTATTATTATTACCACTGTAACTGAGAGAAAATGTACAGCAGCACTGAATCCATATAACCCGGCCCTTGCATGTAGATACAAATAGATTATTATATAAACTTTGTTAAAGTTTATAAAACTTGACTGTTCAATAATCTATACGGACTATATTATGAAACGAGGGAAGTATCATGTAACCACATAAACGGCATGCTAAAATCAATCTAGCATCGTTAGTTCAACATAGGAGACCAGCCTACTGCGTGCTTTTTTGTTTTTGACTTGCCGGCCTACTACCGAAAATACAAAGGTAAACATGGTTCCATGCGCACCCACACGAATAGTAAAATCAGAAAAAAAAATTATGAAAAAAATAAAAAATTCTGAAATTTTGGAATATGAAACTTAGTCGACTATTCTACTCATGTGTAAAGTTTCGTATTGTATTGACATCCATGATATTTTTAGTGAAGAAAATATAATTGAGACCATACTATTCATCAAACAGTGTGTTTTAATATAGCTTTGATTTTGTTATTTTTATCCAAATTACCACGGATGTGATTTCTTCATGAACTTCATACACGAGTATACCGGTTGACTATGTATATTACAAAAAAGTTTTAGATTTTTTATGTTTTTTCAGTTTTTTTTGAGTTTGCTATTTATAAAGGGTACGCATGGAACTGTGTTCACCAAATCCCCGTCCGGCCTAGTACATGCTAAATTCACGTTGGCCGCCGGCCCGAACGAGCGAGACTCACCGGCGTGGCCGGATTCTGCGTGGTAGCGTGTGGACCCCGACACAAGACGTACAACGACGCGCGCGCGATCTCACGCCGCCACGCGCGCGATCTCACGCCGCCACGCGCGCTAATCCATCTGGGCTAGCCAAACACATAGTACGTCCGTGTTGAGTGATGGCACGTCGACCCTGGTCCCCATCTATGGATCTCATTCATTCATGTCTAGGCAGTTGGGGGAGGCTTTTCCATGGCCATGGGTGCGCAGTGTGCTCGTCTTCGGCAAACATGCTCGCTTAACGGTTTTCCTTGCTTGCCTTGCCACCCTTTTCCCCTTGAAATCATGGGGGCCATGGAGCAGCCAAGCTAGGTTGCTTCGTTTCGCTTCCATCGCATCACGCCGTACCACCGCCTCTGCCCCGCTCCACAGAAACGTTCAGCGTAGCATTTTGATTTTGATTTTGTTCGCCAACGTGCGTGCATGATTTTATGTTTTTTTTGCGAGGGTAAAAGAGATTTTATTTCAAGATCACAGAGTTACAATCAAGAGGCAAAAGTTCCTTCACACATGGTGGTCCTTTACCTAGCCATACAACAGTAGTGCTCTCTGTACACCAATCGATCTGCTACCCTATTTTGCTCACGCTTAACTTTCGACGGAATAAACTCTCTTACACCCATAAGATGCTGAATCTCAGCCACCAAATGTCCATAAGCAGAATACCGAAGACTGTTGCCATCAGTGCTTTCGATGAGTCGGTATGAACAATGACACACCCCTCACTATGTTGAATAGCAAGGGCCATTCCTTGCATTAGAGCATGTAGTTCGGCTTCTAGGGCGTCATTGCAGTTAAATATATATCGATACGCTGCAAAGATGACACTGCTATCATTCCTCCGCAGTACCATTCCCGCTGTTGCTGAACCATCTGTTGGGGATCGTAGTAATTTCAAAAAATTTCCTACGCACACGCAAGATCATGGCGATGCATAGCAACAAGAGGGGAGAGTGTTGTCCACGTACCCTCGTAGACCGAAAGCGGAAGCGTTAGCACAACACGGTTGATGTAGTCGTACGTCTTCATGATCCGACCGATCAAGTGCCGAACGCACGGCACCTCCGAGTTCAGCACACTTTCACCGATGGCGTCCCTCGAACTCCGATCCACCGGGCTTTGAGGGAGAGTTCCACAAGACGACGTGATGGTGACGATGATGATGTTCTACCGACGCAGGGCTTCGCCTAAGCACTGCTACGATATTATCGAGGTGGATTATGGTGGAGGGGGGTACCGCACACGGCTAAGAGATCCAAGGTATCAATTGTTGTGTCTTTGGGGTACCCCCCTGCCCCCGTATATAAAGGAGCAAAGGGGAGGCCGGCCTGCCCTCTCTGGCGCGCCCCCAAGAGGGGAATCCTACTAGGACTCCAAGTCCTAGTAGGTTTCCACCTAAAGGGGGAGAGGAGGAAGGAAGGAGAGGGAGAGGGAGAAGGAAGGCGCGCCCCCTCTCCTAGTCCAATTCGGACTAGCGGGGGAGGGGGGGGGGGCGGCCTGCCCTGGCCGCCCCTCTCTCTCTCCACTAAGGCCCACCGAGGCCCATTAGTTCCCCCGGGGGTTCCGATAACCCTCCGGCACTCCGGTTTTATCCGAAACTTCTCCTAACACTTCCAAAGGTCTGAATATAGTCGTCCAATATATCAATCTTCATGTCTCGACCATTTCAAGACTCCTCGTCATGTCCGTGATCACATCCGGGACTCCGAAGAACCTTCGGTACATAAAAACATATAAACTCATAATATAACTGTCATCGAAACCTTAAGCGTGCGGACCCTACGGGTTCGAGAACTATGTAGACATGACCTAGAACTGTTTCTGGTCAATAACCAATGGCGGAACCTGGATGCTCATATTGGCTCCTACATATTCTACGAAGATCTTTATTGGTCAAACCGCATAACAACATACGTTGTTCCCTTTGTCATCGGTATGTTACTTGCCCGAGATTCGATCGTCAGATCTCGAATACCTAGTTCCATCTCGTTATCGCAAGTCTCTTTACTCGTTACGTAATGCATCATTACGTAACTAACTCATTAGCTACATTGCTTGCAAGGCTTATTGTGATGTGCATTACCGAGAGGGCTCAGAGATACCTCTCCGACAATCGGAGTGACAAAACCTAATCTCAAATACGCCAACTCAACATGAACCTTTGGAGACACCAGAGAGCTCCTTTATAATCACCCGATTACGTTGTGACGCTTGATAGCACACAAAGTGTTCCTCCGTAAACGGGAGTTGCATAATCTCATAGTTATAGGAACTTGTATAAGTCATGAAGAAAGCAATAGCAACATACTAAACGATCAAGTGCTAAGCTAACGGAATGGGTCAAGTCAATCACATCATTCTCTTAATGATGTGATCCCGTTAATCAAATGACAACTCATGTCTATGGCTAGGAAACTTAACCATCTTTTATTCCCGAGCTAGTCAAGTAGAGGCATACTAGTGACTATGTTTGTCTATGTATTCACACATGTATCATGTTTCCGGTTAATGCAATTCTAGCATGAATAATAAACATTTATCATGAAATAAGGAAATAAATAATAACTTTATTATTGCCTCTAGGGCATATTTCCTTCAGTATCCCACTTGCACTAGAGTCAATAATCTAGTTCACATCATCAAGTGATTTAACACCAATATTCAGATTCAGATATGATTAATACCCATAGTTCACATCGTCATGTGATCAACACCCAAAGGGTTTACTAGAGTCAATAATCTAGTTCACATCTCTATGTGATTAACACCCAAAGAGTACTAAGGTATGATCATGTTTTGCTCGTGAGAGAAGTTTAGTCAACGGATCTGTCACATTCAGTGCCGTATGTATTTTGCAAATATTCTATGTCTACAATGCTCGCATGTAGCTACTATAGCTAATTGCTCCCACTTTCAATATGTATCCAGATTGAGACTTAGAGTCATCTGGATCGGTGTAAAAGCTTTGCCCCGATGTAACTCTTTACGATGAGCTCTTTTATCACCTCCATAATCGAGAAACATTTCCTTAGTCCTCACTAAGGATATTCTTGACCGTTGTCCAGTGATCTACTCTTAGATTAGAATTGTATTCCCTTGCCAAATTCAGAGCAAGGTATACAATAGGTCTGGTACACAGCATAGCATACTTTATAGAACCTATGACTGAGGCATAGGGAATGACTTTTCATTCTATTTCTATTTTCTGCCATGGTCAGGTTTTGAGTCTTACTCAACTTTACACCTTGTAATACAGGCAAGAATTTCTTCTTTGACTGATCCATTTTGAACTATTTCAAAACTTGCCAAGGTATATACTCATTGAAAAATCTTATCAAGCGTCTTGATCTATCTTATAGATCTTGATGCCCAATATGTAAGTAGCTTTACTGAGGTCTTTCTTTTAAAGAACTCCGTTCAAACACTTCTTTATGCTTTCTAGAAAAATTTCTACATCATTTCTGATCAACAATATGTCACTCACATATACTTATCAGAAAGGCTGTAGTGCTCCCACTCACTTTATTTTAAATATAGGCTTCACTGCAAGTCTATATAAAATTATATGCTTTGATCAACTTATCAAAGCGTATATTCCAACTCCGAGATGCTTGCACCAGTCCATAGATGGATCGCTGGAGCTTGCACATTTTGTTAGCACCTTTAGGATTGACAAAACCTTCTGGTTGCATCATATACAACTCTTATTTAAGAAAACCATTAAGGAATGCAGTTTTGACATCCATTTGCTAGATTTCAAAAAAATGTGGCAATTGCTAACATGATTCAGACAGACTTAGGCATCGCTACAGTTGAGAAAATCTCATTGTAGTCGACACCTTGAACTTTGTCAAAAACCTTTTTCGACAAGTCTAGCTTTGTAGATAGTAACACTACTATCAGCGTCCGTCTTCCTCTTGAAGATCCATTTATTCTTAATGATTCGCCGATCATCGGGCAAGTCAATCAAAGTCCATACTTTGTTATCATACATGGATCCCATCTCGCATTTCATGGCCTCAAGCCATTTTATGAATCTGGGCTCATCATCGCTTCCTCATAGTTCGTAGATTTATCATGGTCTAGTAACATGACTTTCAGAACATGATTAGCGTACCATTCTGGTGCGGACCGTACTCTGGAAGACCTACGAGGTTCTGTAGTAACTTGATCTAAAGTTTCATGATCATAATCATTAGCTTCCTCACTAATTGGTGTAGGCATCACTGGAACTGGTTTCTATGATGAACTACTTTCCAATTCAGGAGAAGGTACAATTACCTTATCAAGTTCTACTTTCCTCCCACACACTTCTTTCGAGAGAAACTCCTTCTCTAGAAAGGATCCATTTTAGCAACGAATATCTTGCCTTCGGATCTATGATAGAAGGTGTACCCAACAGTTTTCTTTGGGTATTCTATGAAGACGCACTTCTCCGATTTGGGTTCGAGCTTATCAGGTTGAAATTTTTTCACATAAGCATCGCAGCCCCAAACTTTAAGAAATGACAACTTTAGTTTCTCGCCAAACCATAGTTCATAAGGCATCGTCTCAACGGATTTTGATGGTGCCCTATTTAAAGTGAATGCAGCTGTCTCTAATGCATAACCCCAAAATGATAGTGGTAAATTGGTAAGATACACCATAGATCGCACCATATCCAATAAAGTGCGGTTACGACGTTCGGACACACCATTATGCTGTGGTGTTCCATGTGGCGTGAGTTGTGAAACTATTCCACATTGTTTTATGTGAAGGCCAAACTCGTAACTCAAATATTCTCCTCCACGATCAGATCGTAGAAACTTTGTTTTCTTGTTACGATGATTCTCCACTTCACTCTGAAATTCTTTGAACTTTTCAAATGTTTCAGACTTGTGCTTCATTAAGTAGATATACTCATATCTGCTCAAATCATCTGTGAAGGTCAGAAAATAACGATACCCGCCACGAGCATCAACACTCATTGGACCACATACATCGTTATGTATTATTTCCAACAAGTCATTAGCTCGTTCCATTGTTCCGGAGAACGGAGTTTTAGTCATCTTGCCCAAAAGGCACGGTTCGCTAGCATCAAATGATTCATAACCAAGTGATTCCGAAAATCCATCTTTATGGAGTTTCTTCATGCGCTTTACAATCGATATGACCCAAACGGCAGTGCCACAAATAAGTTGCACTATCATTATTAACTTTGCATCTTTTGGCATCAATATTATGAATATGTGTATCATTACGATCGAGATCCAACAAACTATTTTCATTGGGTGTATGGCCATTGAAGGTTTTATTCATGTAAACAGAACAACAATTATTCTGTGACTTTAAATGAATAACCGTATTGCAATAAACATCAAATCATATTCATGCTCAACGTAAACACCAAATAACATTTATTTAGGTTTAACACTAATCCCGAAAGTATAGGGAGTGTGTGAAGATGATCATATCAATCTTGGAACTACTTCCAACACTCATCGTCACTTCCCCTTTAACTAGTCTCTGTTTATTATGTAACTCCTGTTTCGAGTTACTAGTCTTAGCAATCGAACAAGTATCAAATACTCAGGGGCTACTATAAACACTAGTAAGGCACACATCAATAACATGTATATCAAATATACCCTTGTTCACTTTGCCATCCTTCTTATCCACCAAATATTCAGGGCATTTCTGCTTCTAGTGACCATTTCCTTTACAGTGTAAGCACTCAGTTTCAGGCTTTGGTCCAGCTTTGGGCTTCTTCGCGGAAGTGACAACTTGCTTTTCATTCTACTTGAAGTTCCCTTTCTTTCCCTTTGCCCTTTTCTTGAAACTAGTGGTCTTGTCAATCATCAATACTTGATGCTCTTTTCTTGATTTCTACCTTCGTCGATTTCAACATCACGAAGAGCTCGGGAATCGTTTTCGTCATCCCTTGCACACTATAGTTCATCACGAAGTTCTAGTAACTTGGTGATGGTGACTAGAGAACTCTGTCAATCACTATCTTATCTGAAAGATTAACTCCCACTTGATTCAAGCGATTGTAGTACCCAGACAATCTGAGCACATGCTCACTAGTTGAGCGGTTCTCCTCCATCTTTTAGCTATAGAACTTGTTGGAGACTTCATATCTCTCAACTCGGGTATTTGCTTGAAATATTAACTTCAACTCCTGGAACATCTCATATGGCCCATGACGTTCAAAATGTCTCTGAAGTCCCGATTCTAAGCCATTAAGCATGGTGCACTAAACTATCTAGTAGTCATCACATTGAGCTAGCCAAACGTTCATAACGTCTGCATCTGCTCCTGCAATAGGTCCGTCACCTAGCGGTGCATCAAGGACATAATTCTTCCAGGCAGCAATGAGGACAATCCTCGGATCACGGATCCAATCCGCATCATTGCTACTAACATTTTTCAACATAGTTTTCTAGGAACATATCAAAATAAACATATGAAAGCAACAACACGAGCTATTGATCTACAACATAATTTGCAAAATACTACCAGGACTAAGTTCATGATAAATTTAAGTTCAATTAATCATATTAATTAAGAACTCCCACTTAGACAGACATCTCTCTAGTCATCTAAGTGATCACGTGATCCAAATCAACTAAACCATGTCCGATCATCACGTGAGATGGAGTAGTTTCAATGGTGAACATCACTATGTTGATCATATCTACTATATGATTCACGCTCGACCTTTCGGTCTCCGTGTTCCGAGGCCATATTTGTATATGCTAGGCTCGTCAAGTTTAACCTGAGTATTCCGCGTGTGCAACTGTTTTGCACCCGTTGTATTTGAACGTAGAGCCTATCACACCCGATCATCACGTGGTGTCTCAAAGACGAAGAACTTTCGCAACGGTGCATACTGTGGAGAACACTTCTTGATAATTAGTGAGAGATCATCTTAAAATGCTACCGTCAATCAAAGCAAGATAAGATGGATAAATGATAAATATCACATGCAATCAATATAAGTGATATGATATGGCCATCATCATCTTGTGCTTGTGATCTCCATCTCCGAAGCACCGTTGTGATCACCATCGTCACCGGCGCGACACCTTGATCTCCATCGTAGCATCATTGTCGTTACGCCATCTATTGCTTCTACGACTATCGCCACCGCTTAGTGATAAAGTAAAGCAATTATGTATGCGTTTGCATTTCATACAATAAAGCGACAACCATATGGCTCCTGCCAGTTGCCGATAACTTCGGTTACAAAACATGATCATCTCATACAATAAAATATAGCATCACGTCTTGACCATATCACATCACAACATGCCCTACAAAAACAAGTTAGATGTCATCTACTTTATTGTTGCAAATTTTAGGTGGCTGCTACGGGCTTAGCAAGAACCGTTCTTACCTACGCATCAAAACCATAACGATAGTTTGTCAAGTTGGTGTTGTTTTAACCTTCGCAAGGACCGGGCGTAGCCACACTCGGTTCAACTAAAGTTGGAGAAACTGACACCCGCTAGCCACCTTTGTGCAAAGCACGTCGGGAGAACCAGTCTCGCGTAAGCGTATGCGTAATGTCGGTCCGGGCCGCTTCGTCCAACAATACCGCCGAACCAAAGTATGACAAGCTGGTAAGCAGTATGACTTATATCGCCCACAACTCACTTGTGTTCTACTCGTGCATATAACATCTATGCATAAAACCAGACTCGGATGCCACTGTTGGGGAATGTAGTAATTTCAAAAAATTTCCTACGCACACGCAAGATCATGGTGATGCATAGCAACGAGAGGGTAGAGTGTTGTCCACGTACCCTCGTAGACCTAAAGCGGAAGCGGAAGCACAACGTGGTTGATGTAGTCGTACGTCTTCACGATCCGACCGATCAAGTGCCGAACGCACGGCACCTCCGAGTTCAGCACACGTTCAGCTCGATGACGTCCCTTGAACTCCGATCCAGCCGAGATTTGAGGGAGAGTTCCGTCAGCACGGCGGCGTGGTGACAATGATGATGTTCTACCGACGCAGGGCTTCGCCTAAGCACTGCTACGATATTATCGAGGTGGATTATGGTGGAGGGGGGGGGGGCACCGCACACGGCTAAGAGATCCAAGGGATCAATTGTTGTGTCTTTGGGGTGCCCCACTTGCCCCCGTATATAAAGGAGCAAGGGGGAGGCCGGCCGACCCTCTATGGCGCGCCCCCAAGAGGGGAATCCTACTAGGACTCCAAGTCCTAGTAGGTTTCCACCTAATGGGCGTGTGGGGCAAGGTTGCCGCGGGAGCGGCAGACGGAACGGGCGGCGCCGCCCCCCTCTCCTAGTCCAATTCGGACCAGAGGGGGAGGGGGCGCGCGGCCTGCCCTGGCCGCCCCTCTCTCTCTCCACTAAGGCCCACCGAGGCCCATTAGTTCCCCCGGGGGTTCCGATAACCCTCGGCACTCCGGCTTTTATCCGAAACTTCTCCTAACACTTCCGAAAGGTTCGAATATAGTCGCCCAATATATCAATCTTCATGTCTCGACCATTTCAAGACTCTCGTCATGTCCGTGATCACATCCGGACTCAAGAACCTTCGGTACATAAAAACATATAAACTCATAATATAACTGCCATCGAAACCTTAGCGTGCGGACCCTACGGGTTCGAGAACTATGTAGACATGACCTAGAACTGTTTCTGGTCAATAACCAATAGCGGAACCTGGATGCTCATATTGGCTCCTACATATTCTACGAAGATCTTTATCGGTCAAACCGCATAACAACATACGTTGTTCCCTTTGTCATCTTTATGTTACTTGCCCGAGATTCGATCGTCGGTATCTGAATACCTAGTTCAATCTCGTTACCGGCAAGTCTCTTTACTCGTTAAGTAATGCATCATTCTGTAACTAACTCATTAGCTACATTGCTTGCAAGGCTTATTGTGATGTGCATTACCGAGAGGGCCCAGAGATACCTCTCCGACAATCGGAGTGACAAAACCTAATCTCGAAATACGCCAACTCAACATGAACCTTTGGAGACACCTGTAGAGCTCCTTTATAATCACCCAGTTACGTTGTGACGTTTGATAGCACACAAAGTGTTCCTCCGGTAAACGTGAGTTGCATAATCTCATAGTTATAGGAACTTGTATAAGTCATGAAGAAAGCAATAGCAACATACTAAAAAATCAAGTGCTAAGCTTACGGAATGGGTCAAGTCAATCACATCATTCTCCTAATGATGTGATCCCGTTAATCAAATGACAACTCATGTCTATGGCTAGGAAACTTAACCATCTTTGATTCACGAGCTAGTCAAGTAGAGGCATACTAGTGACACTATGTTTGTCTATGTATTCACACATGTATTAAGTTTCGGTTAATACAATTCTAGCATGAATAATAAACATTTATCATGAAATAAGGAAATAAATAATAACTTTATTATTGCCTCTAGGGCATATTTCCTTCACCATTCCGCCTCAAAAGGCTCCATCCACAGACATGGCAATCTGTCCAGGTGGAGGCCTCGGCCATTGCAGCACCGGTGCTGCTGTTTGTGGGGTAGCTCGGCTAGTAACGACAGTCGACATTTTTTTATTGAGTATTTCCTCAGTAGTATACCTCCTGGCCAGCTGTATTGATGACATGTAGCTCTGAAGATAGTCTGCTGTCGCTGCGATCGTCAGAATCGCCGTAACATGTGAGGGATCATTACGCAGCGACCAGATTCTCCATAGACGCATGATTGTACAGTCCCTAATTGCATCGTCACAATTTAGCAGGATATTGAGGAGCCAGTCCTTCCCAGTGTCCTTCAACACTTGGTTATCTGGCAAAGCCCAAACCTGGCGCATTTGAATCCACAACACCTGTGCATGATCACATGTGATATGAGCGTGGACGCTGGTTTCCTTCTCTGAACCACATAGCGGGCATGTATCACGAGTAGCAATGTGTCTGTACTTTTTGCATGCATTAGTAGTTAACGCCCCAGACACCACCTTCCAGGCTAGTATCCGCATCTTCAGAGGCAAGTTTGCGTTCCAGATCCATCGCCAGATCGACCGGTGCCTGTCAGGAGCGGCACTAGAAGACCCCAACCCTGCCGGCCCGTCTGATGTAGCGAGACGATAAGTGCTTCTCACAGAAAAACAACCACTCTTCTCTGGAAACCATGCTAAAAAGTCTTGCCCACCCCTCGGGGACGTCCGAATCTTCAATATTTCACAAACATCCATTTCCCAAAAATGTTGTCGTAGTCTGTTCACATTCCAAGCTCCCGACTCTTCCAAGAAATCAGCTACCCAGTTTTATCTACAACCCAGTTGTATCTGCAACTGCCTTTCGGGGTTATCGGTTTGAAATCATGTCTCCTGGGGATCCATGCATCCCTCCATGTTTTAATCATTGTGCCATTCCCCACCCTCTAGATTAGTCCTTTCTTCAACAATTCAAGGCCATATGCAATTCCTTTCCAGACTGCAAAAGAGCTAGACGGGAATACCGTGTCCAAAAGATTACCGTTCGGGTAATATTTAGCCCGTAGAAGGCGAGCGCAAAGACTATCTGGGCTATCTAGTAACCTCCAGGCCTTCTTCACAAGCAACGCCTGGTTGAATGCCCGCATATCTCTAAACCCCATACCCCCCATATCCTTGGGTAGAGTCATCTTCTCCCAACTGAGCCAAGCCATCTTTCTCTTACCATTCTCCACTCCCCATCAATACCGTCTCATCATCCGTGTTAAATCATCACACACGGATGCCGGTAGGCGGAATACACTCATCACATAAGTAGGTATTGCTTGCGCTACCGCTTTTATTAAAATTTCCTTGTTGCCCGACGACACATATTGTTCACTCCAATCAACAAGCCTTTTCCTAAGCCTGTCCTGCACGGTCTCAAATTGGCCTTTATGTACCCTTCCTTCCGGTACAGGTAAGCCTATGTACTTAGGCTCAAACACTTGCTGTGTAACCTCCAAAATATTCTTCATCTCCGCTGCCACCGACTCAATGCAATTGTCTGAAAAAAGGATGGAACACTTTTCGGGGTTGATAAGTTGACCTGTCGCTCTGGAATATGTGCTCAACAAACCTTTGACAATGCTTGCTTGGTGGCTCGTCGCTTCAAATAGTAACATAGTATCATCTACAACAGTAGATGAGATATGACTGGTGCTCCACGGCAAATCGAAATCCCCTTCAACTCTCCCTCATTAACTGACTTTGATCACAGAGAGGACAAAGCATCAGCAATAAAAAGGAAGAGGAAGGGGGACAGGGGGTCACCTTGCCTAAGCCCCCGAGATGGGGTAAACGACTCAAGTAACTTCTCATTGAACTTGATAGAGTATTTAATAGACTTAACACAAGCCATTATCCATGACATCCACTCCAACGATAACCCCCATTTAATTAGGGGTTGCTCCAAAAACTTCCAATCCACACGATCATATGCCTTTGAGTACGGCACTGAGCACCATGTACCATTAGCTTGACACAGTCGTTGGATGTAGTTCCGACGTGCCCGCCACACAGCCCGTCGATGCAAGTATGATGTATTACGTTCTCCCTCCTTTAACCACGTAATCCTCGATCGCTGTAGCCAGGGCATCTCCCCTCTATAGAGAAGTTCATCTAACTGGTACATCTTCTGTTTTATCAAGCTTCTGTCCGCGTCTTGAAGTTGCAAATCCGGTAACTGTCGCCGGAGTTTTCCTATTTCAGACGTGACATGACCAAAGTTCTCCTTACTCCAAGAACGCAGCTTCACCATCATCTCTTTAAGAGCCTCCCTGACAACACCTAAAGTACCTGTAGGTTTGCTTTCCCCCCAACGGTCCGCTATAACCGAAGCCAGCGCCGGGTGCCGCTCCCACATGATCTCATATCTGGGCGTAGCTTTATTTTTAGGCGGTTCTACATGTGATAGCCGCACCATCAGAGGACAGTGGTCCGAGCATGAAGACGCGAGATGATCAACCTGAGTAAAGGGAAACAAATCCTTCCAAGCTTCATCTGCACACGCTCTATCCAAACGAAGACGGGCGTTTCTGTTGCCCACTTGACCATTATCATATGTATACGGGATCCCGGAGAACCCCAAGTCCTTCAACTCACAGGAGAGTAAACACTCCTTGAACTGTTGCATTTGATTCTCAGACTGTTGCGTAAGGGAGAGGTGTTCCTGTTGCCACATTGCTTCATTAAAGTCTCCACAAACTAACCACGGTTCCGAGGAGAAGGCCCGTAAATTTGATAGAGAACTCCACATAGGTGTCTGTTCTCCACCCGTGGTTCTCCATACACATAGGTCGTCCTCCATGATTTATCATTTGCTCCATCTACAATACGCACGTCTATATACCGTGCACAAGAATCCAAAACTGTCACTTGCAAATTCTCATCCCAATAGAGGGCCAGGCCCCCACTCAACCCATCATTGGAACACCTGCAAAACCTTTCATATGCAGTCTCCACTTGATCTTCTCCATCTTGCTTGAGGCTTGTCTAGTTTTAGAGAGAAAACCCAGCCCCGGGGAATTGGCTTTGCAGAGGGCCAAGACCTCACGAACTGTCCGGCGGTCCCCCCCCCCCCCGGCAGTTCCAAACTAGAGAACTCATTGTGCCCGGCGGTCCTTCTCGAAGGAGGCCGCCGATCGATCGTCTGAAACATCTTCAGAGCCAAGTTTGGCTCGCTTACTGCCTGCACTGCTAGTAGGTGACTGAATACCACCTCCATCTTCCCCTTTACCCAGGGTCAGAGTGAGAACACCAATTGGGTCCTTGGTGCCCCCTATCTTGTCATCGGTGCCCGCCTCCTCCATAGCTAGTCTTTTCCTAACCGATGGATCAACTTGCATGTCTGTCCGCGAGGTCTTCGACGGGCTCGAGGCCGTATCTAAAGTTTCAGGGTCAACAGGCTTTTGTGACAAGTTCCTTCGGTTGGGCGTGTAGTCAGGCTTCTGATCTCCACCCCGATTAGCACCCTCTGGCCGTGGCTCGTTAGGGCCATCTGCATATAACCACGCGCCAAACTTCTTGCTCTTCTCCTCATGGATTCCAGTACCACACTCTTTGAACTCATGGCCTATAATGCCATAGACGCTGCAAAATCGAGCAAGTTTCTCATATCGCACCAGGAAAACCTGACGCTCCTTGCCTCTTACAATACTAACGAACTTGGTTAAGGGCCGACGCACATCATGGCGAACCCTAATTTTCACATAGTCCCCGCGAGTATTCCCATGCAACCTCATCTCCAGGATCTTCCCTGAATTCCTAAGCAGATGCTCCACAATACTTTTCTTACAAAAACCCTCCGGGAGTTTGTGGATCTGGAGCCAAATTGGCATGAACACCATAGGAACCTCCTCTGCTTTGGTGAATCCATCGAAGGGGCACAGCAGCACTAAGCAGTTTCTAAACAACCAGGGACCTTGCTCGATCATCCGTTCCCAGTCATCGAGGCACGCAACCTGAACAACGAACATGTTTGGGCCAACTCGACCGAATTTCACCTGTTGAGCAGGATTTCACGCCGCCCTCATATCCTTGTAGAAGGCCGCCGAGCTGAAGGTTTTGTCTGTGTGAACCCTAGCAAGGGCTAGCCACCTGACGCTCTCATTGATCTCGGGATCGTTCTCATCAATCACCAGATCATCAAAGACTTCATCTTCCAAGTTTAACTGCTCCATGAACTCGTCAAGATCAGATCTCATGGCGGCACCGCTGCCGCCGCTCGTACCTAACTGCACGTCCGCAGCCGATTCCATCGCTGCGAGGCTTGGGAAGCCTCCCTCGATGTAGACGGGGAACCCTACTTAGGTGATGCGAGATATATTGGGTAGAGACTCGCTAGCGATCAGATCGCCGGGAGGACATGGAAACCCTAGCCGCCGCTAGGGGAAAAAACTAACTGGTGTAGGTTCAATCGATACGGATGCTGGCTGCTGCTTACTACCCTGCACCTGTCATGCATAAACAAGCGATATCTTCAGGCGAGGGATGGATGTCGTTGAATGCGGATTTCATCTGGTACACATGTCTGTATGGTATTATTGTTTCAACGCCAGGTTGCGATGGGTTTTGCCTTATCTATACCCTATGGTGCAGGAGTCAACGAGCGTTTCCTTCTGTCATGTCCGCGCGGGCGCGGAGCCGACTCTTGGATGTTGACGAGATACATTCCAAAGCAGGGTGACAGTATTATTAGCAGCAGCGTATATAGATAATTAAATTAAACTGTGTGATTACATTCATAACAGAGCAGATTAGGCTTGGGGATTACTCACGAGCTTGCCTGCCGTTGGCTGACAAGCAATCGCATCCAAAGTAATCACGCATTGACATGCATGGCGCCGAATAATTCCGCACGCAACGGCTTAATTCCCATGGACAAATATATATGCTGCGTTGCATACTTGCATTGCAAACCATCCCTCTTATCTCTTTCTCTGACGGGATCCAGTCTGGAAGAAACGGGACATGCAGTGACGCATTTCCCTCGTGCCAAAAACTCGAACGGATCAGCACAATCCGAATAGATGGATATTTATGCTATCGTATATGGCGAGAGGTTTCTTGCTGCAACTCCTGGGGGTTTCCTGGGAAGGACAAAATGCCCATTTCCTTGGCCCACAAAAAATCGCATCATGTGTTGTGTGCGTGATTTCTTAACTTGGTCTTTTTCGTGCAGTATTCTGTAGGTACAGTTGCTTTCAGAAGAGAAAAAGGAAAGATGTGTATAAGAACATTTTTTTAGAAATGGAGGCAAAAGCTTTGCCTCATCTTATTAGTAAATAAGGAGAGCGAAACAAAGTTCAATGAGGTCCATTACACCTCAACAAATGGAAGAAAAAGCCTACTCTCGCGGCATCAAAGTGCACAAATGTTTCGCCCCAGCAAGGCCCCAAGTGCTTGCATCCCGTTTGACATTATCTAATAGTAAAGTAGGCAGACTCGACTTATTGCGAAAAACTTGAGCGTTTCGCTCGTTCCATATTCCCATGTGACAAGCATGAGAAGCGACGCGTAAGAACCGTCGTTGTCCACCAGGCCTGGACCATGCGTAAGCCTCCCCAAGTCGCAATGTTTAACTCAGGCACGTCGAGCCATGCCTGGACTGCCGCCCAAATTCTAAGGGAAAACCTACACTTGAAGAGGACGTGCGCCGCGGACTCGGGCTCTCTCTTGCAAAATTGGCACAACCCGTAGTTTGGCCATCCACGCTTTTGCAGGCGGTCGGCCGTCCACACCCTATTTTTGATGACAAGCCACACAATTTTTTTGCATTTTGGCGGCGCCTAGTTGCTCTATACCATAGGCACCAGTGGTGGGAATTGTCCTCTCAAATTGCACGTTGTATGTAGAGATCGCCGAGTAGGCATGGTTGGTGGTGAGGCTCCAAGAAATATGTCCTGGAGATGCTCATGCAAATGGATAGGGTCCAGGAGAGTCCACAGAGTATAGATCTGATGCAAGTGATTAATTGAGAGGCCCTCAGAAATGTTGATCCTAGTAACCCAAGCGAGGTCAACGAGGGCATCATGTACGTTGGAATTTTTCATCTTGAAGAGTTGAAATATTAAGGGGGCAATATCTTTCGGTTTTTCCCGTTTAGCCACGGCGAATGTCAGAACTTTGCCAAGCGGCCGTTCCCAATGGTAATGGTTGTGGCCGCATAGAAGAGGTCCATGTCGGTGTGGTTACAAGGGTTGCCTAATTGCACCCATGCCCTGTTGGGCTCTTTCCATGCGTACCATGCCCATCTCAAGCTTAGAGCCCTCGCAAATTTGCGTATATGGGATAATTCCCAATCCTCCCAATCTTTTTGGCCTACAAACCAACACCCAACTGACTTTGCATTGGCCACCGAAAACCTTGTCCGATCCCGCCCAAAGGAAGGCCCTCTCAATTTTTTCAAAAGCAACAAATGTGGCCTCCGGTGGCACCAGAGCAGTGATGGTGAAAGTTGCCAACGAGGTGAGCATCGACTTGACAAGGGCAGCTCTGCCAGCCGCAGTGATGAGTCTCCCCTGCCAAGGAACAAGTTTCCCAGCCGCCCTGTCGATGAGATACTAGAGCTCAATCTTACGCAAACGGTGGATCGACAGAGGCAGACCGTGACGCCCGGGTAATTGAGCTACAGTAACCCCCCTCGTAATGATGCCACGTCACCCCAGTTACTTTTGACAAATCTCGCGTTAGTTCAAAACGATTCAAATTCAAAATTCAAAATATGGCAAACAACAAAAGTTTTCAAATATTGGAACTAAAATGTTTGGTTTGTTGCAAATAGTCCTTACTAAATGTTGGTGGAGAAACCCCACTTTTTATTAAGTGTTTAAAACTCTGAAATGAGCAACACAGTAACAAAACCAATTATTTAAAAGCTTTTAAAATATTAAACACGTACAAACTATTTTATTTTAGGTGCCAAGTTAATTGTGGTGGTGGCATATTTGTTGATACTAATTTAGGTACAACTAATGTATTTAATAAAACTAAGCTATTGAAATACAAAATTAAAGCAGAAAAGAAAAGAAAATAAGAAAATGGGAAAGACTAAAACACAAAAAGAATAGAAGGAAACCCCCACCACTGGGCCACGACCCAGTCGGCTCAGTCCACTAGGCCGGCCCAGCCGCCCCCCTCACTCACTTAACCCCACGCCCCTGGAACCCTAGCTCCGCTAACCCCCCACGTTCCCCGACTCCCCACTCGCTCCCTCGTCTTCTCCCCCTTCCTGATCTGGATTGGGGGGCTGCGCCGGCCTCCGCCACCACTGCCGCGACGGGGCCCTTTCTCGCCAGCGCCCCTCCATCCCAACCGCATCCCCCAGTGCTGGACGGCCCTCATGAGTGCGTCAAGGCCGAGGATCGCCTCCTCCGCCCGTACCAAGGTCGTCGTCCCGCAGACGCCCCTTCTGCCATGGGCTTCGCCACGACCTCCCGCGCCTCTCAGTCGCGGGATCGACCCCGCCGCTCGTCCCCGCGACCCATTGACGGACGCCATCGCCGTCGTCCTCTCCGTCGCCGGCGTTCCCCGTCCTCGTCGCCGGTGCCGCCTCGACGGACCTCCCCGACTCCTCCCCGAGCCCACTGCCTTTTCCCTACGGCCCCCGTGAGCCTCCGCCTCCCCCTCTCCTCCTCCTGTCTCCCGCGCGCATGCGCTCACGGCCGTGGCCTCGTGCCGCGCGCGCCGGCGCCGTCCCGCACGCGTTCGCCTGTTGCCGCGCTAGCGAGCTCCGGCCGTCGCCCGTGCTCACCGCCATGTGGTCGCGCCACGCGCGCCCAGCCATGCCCACTATCGCCCGTCACCGCACACCGCCACAGTCCGTGCGGACGCGCCCGACCGCAGCGGTCGCCACGCCCGTGCGTCGCGCGCGCTACCGAGCATCCATGCCACGCGCCGCGCCGCTGCCCGGTGGGTGCCTAGCCTCAGCGCCGACGGGGCGGGATGGCGCCCGTCGCCCGGCCGCCCGTTCGCCCGTCCGCTATGCCCGCTAAGGACCCCTGTACCAATGACAAACGGGGCCCACGTCCCTGAGAACGAAAATGGATTAAAAGAAAAAGGTTAAAAAAATGTATAGCTCCTTGCTTGCGAGTACTTTGGATGAGTACTCATGGTTGCTTTCTCCTCCTTTCCTTTCTACCTGGTTGTCGCAACCAGATGTCGGAGCCAGTGAGCCGACGCCATCGCCGATTTATTTACTACTACTAATGGAGGTGCCTACTACTAAGTGCAGCTCACGATTTACGACTGTGAGTAGTTAGGAGGATCCTGCAGAGGCCTGCGCCTTCTTCGATTTGTATCCCAGCTTTGTGCTAGCCATCTTATGGTAACTTGTTTAACTTATGTACGTACTAAGATATTGTTGCTTTCACGACTCGCGTCTATGATCGAGCACTTGCATTCGAGCCCTCGAGGCCCTCGGCTTGTATTATGATGCTTGTATGACTTATTTATGTTTTAGAGTTGTGTTGTGATATCTTCCCGTGAGTCCCTGATCTTGATCGTACACGTTTGCATGCATGATTAGTGTATGATTGAATCGGGGGCGTCACAAGTTGGTACCAGAGCCGACTGCCTGTATGAATCCCCCTTCCAACTCCTTGGCCGAAGTCGAGTCTAGACATTACAAAAACGTTTACTAACATGGCTGTGTGCCTTACGGGCCCACGTCGCCATTGGGTGGTATTAGGATCTTTTATTCCTCATCCTATACTCTGGGACTCTGATCTCTCTTCTATTCGGGTTAAATGATTTTGCTAAAAACAAAATTAACTTTAGGTTCTCGAAAATACTTTCTCCCGGAGAGCCCCTCACTCCCGATGATCGTTTGCTACACGGAAGATTCAAGATACTACTGAAGTTCTCTCGAGACTTTGTGCCCACTTCTTTTGCAATTCCCTACCACCGATAAATTCTTATGGATAACTTATTACCCTTACCATTCTTACATTCATCCCTAGCTGCTCTTGTTATTACAAGATGCATCGAATTGTTCTTTGACTTTTAAGAATCTTTTGAGCCATTGCATTGCAGATCTTTGCCACATGAATACCCTCTATGGATAATTCCTCACAGCCATCGGTATCCGTTCTTTCACCGTTGTTCATGTGTTTTACAATGGTCTTCGAAATACTATTCGATCCTCCAAAAATCCTTAGTAGCTTATTGCTCTGCAATACTTGTCTGCTTGCATTGTGGATGCTTTCCATATGTCTGGCAATATTCGTTAGTATCCTTAGGCACCATCATTTTGATCCTATTGATTCCACATGAGTGCGAATGCACGCAATCATCAGTTGATCCTTTTAAATTATCTTTCCGACTCAGACGTCATTTTAAACATGAGCTTGATCTCGACCAATCAAATTGTTGTCGATTTTACCCCTAAGCTTACTCAACTTATCCATCCTTAATCAGAGCGTTTGATTCTGATCCTTTGATTTGGTAATCATAATTCCTTTACATGTGACCTTTGAATTAGTCAGTTGCTTCTATAATCCAATGCCTTCGCATTGTTTCTTCCTCTGGTTGTGTGCCAATACTCACATCAGTTTCACTATGGACCGTCGGATCCTTTGTTGAAATACCATCCGACAGTGTCCTTCAGATACAAAAACCGCGAGAAGTTCTTTCCACGATACATAATGCCTTAGGTAAATTGTATCCTCTGCTTTTTGTCAACCATGCTCTACTATCGAGCTTGTGTTATTTACTATTGAAGCTTGTGGTATATGTTTCCACGATACCCTGACGGGTTGAACCTATACCTTCTCTAAAACCGTGTGAACCCAAAAGTTTTCATGAGTCATACTCTTCTGGTGCTTCGCCAGATAAAATTTCAACACTGCAACTTCTTCGAAGACGAGCAGTGAATGGAATGTTATGCATTCAAGAAGTGGGAGTTGACCTTGAACTTTGCGTTCATGCCCATGGACCCGATGTGGAACTTATCCTGGAAGCTTCTTGCAAAATATTTAATCATTTGGGAAATTCTTTCGATGTCATTAGATTGGATCCCTTGCAGCTATGGTTCCGACCATATTGTTCTTCTTTGATCCCATTTCTCGTGGAAGTTTAAATAGTTGCCTTTTACAGAGCAATACCCCAGTCCAACCTCTACTTTGATTTGTCGTTGAGTATTACCCTCGGTATCTCGAGATTATCACATAACCGCATAACTTCTTATGAGTTCTTCGTCAAGTACTACATTCTCATCGATTCCAATTTTTCCTGGGTTTTGAGTGGTTAGTCACTCGAGTACCCCGATAACTGAATCGAGTCCGCACTACGGCTCAACAAATCTTAGTAATCTTCCTTACTTACGAGTTTGTACCCGATCACGTCATTCCTAGCCTATTTAGCTATATCATTATCATGATGATATTAATTGTGTTACCTGGTCCTTATTCCCGGAGCACAACTTTCAACGATGAGCTAAGCTTGCGTCGATTTTTGTCGTCATATCATTTCTCCTTGAACAACAAACTTGATTTCGAGTTTGTGTCCTAACCGTGGTTCCAATAACCTTTCGCTTCATCATTCGTTTGACTTGATGTCATCGTCGATCGATTACATCTTCGTGTAACCTCTCGACAAATGTGTCGTGATCATCATCAACCTTATGAGTTCTTCCAGGATATCAGTCGGATTGATGATGGGAAATACCATCCTTGCCCTCGATGAGTCATGTTATCATCGGCCACTTTATTTCCTTCCCTTCGAAACAAACTTGTTCGTGTTTTGGGTTATACCTTGAGTTCGTTGCTAACCAGCATTGTTCTTCTTTACATTGGAGTATTACCATATTTTATGTCAAAATTGTTGTAAGGATTTCACCACCTCTTAAGAAATTCTTGTTACAGTGATGCTTCTCGCCATCACCATTCTTTCCTTGGCCCCCGTGTTGAGTGAACCCTATTGTTTTGAGGTGAATGGCCGATAGTTTCGTTATCGAATCACCATTCTAACTTTGAACGTCCTACTTGGTCCATATTTCCGTGCATTTTCGTTCAATATTTAATAGTGGAAATCCATCCTTAGGAAATCTTGATGAATCTGTCATTTGAGTTCATCACCACCTCCTCATCCTCTCCATGGTTTAATGATGAACTTTTGTTTTGGAACTTGCTTCTATAGTTCATTTCCCGAGAATCTTATAATGTCATCTTGTCAACTTGTGTTGCACCTTTTCTTCTCAGACATCCTGAGTCTGAGGTATCCTAACACCAATCGGATCTGAATCTCGGTTAGATATGATGGTTGGGACATATTTCCAAGAGTTACAACATTGGTCTCTACATAACCCGGTAAGGTGGTGTCTTTGCTTAGCACCCTTGGCCAGAGGACCTATTGTTATAGTTTCCTTTTTAGCAAAGATAACCATTCTTCCATGAGGAAATTGTAAGACTTATTCTATAAGTTGTCCCTGATGGATCCTTTGTGCATCCAAATTCCGACCCTTACTTGATGACAATGTCAGTGCTATCTCGAAGCATGTCTATGGTACTCCGATTTTCAATAAGAAAATTTGAAGCACCATGCTAAATGTTTCTTGTTGAAATTACCCAAACACCGTTGTATGGGTAATGTCATGAAATTTCTCTCCTCTTATCTAAAGGGTTTTTCTACCTAATATCCTGTCTTGGATATCATCCTCTTATTGACTTTGGGAAGGATATACCCCTGATATATGTGTTTAAACACATTTTCCTTTCCGTTATTTTGTTCAAACTTTCTTATAATCTACTTAACTGAGCAGTGGTAATTCCCTGCTTAGGTAAGCACCTCGTGGTACAACTCTGCCAGTAAGACCCTATTACTATAAATGATGACATTTCGGTAGCCACCGATGGACGAGAACTTTGCCTAATGGTCCGCCTTGTTCAACGAGCAGGAAAATGGTTCTCTTCGTCCCTCGCCCTTGGTATCGACATTGTTGCCAACATAACTGATAGGCTACCCTCTGACATGTCTTGCTATCATGACCGTGCAAGATATCAACGCTTTTCCTACTTTTAACCACATGGTGGGCCCATAACCCACAGTTCCACAGATCGAAACCTGACTCTCCTGCACTTCTTGTTTCCAAAGTTATTCCTCACGCTGCTTCAGAGTATGTAACTCACGGGCCACCTTTCGAGAGATCACCAATTCTGGTATGAAAACAATACTTATGCCCATTGCTCAACCCTTTCACACTCTGTTTGGGGCATCGAACGATTGCCTGCCCGCTTGAAACTTCCCATGATACCTCTTTATATTGCTCTAGATATTTTCCTAAATTTCAATTCAAGAGATACTTTCGCCACCTTCCTCGATGTTATCGACCAGATAGTCGACCTTGCAGAGGTCCGTTCTCCTGGAATACCCCTTTATTCTTTTGTAAGCACGATAGAGTTCCTGAAGAAAGGACGCCGACTTCATCATGATGACCTGAAGCAGAGAAATGAAGACATCAACGTAATGGATCGACCTCTTCGAGAAGAGCAACCAAGACCGAGAAGAATCGTTAGGATTTCGTAACCAGAACTTTCCCCCTTACGCCCCTCTTAAATCTCGGGACGAGATTTCTTGTAGTGGAGGAGAATTGTGACGCCCGGGTAATTGAGCTACAGTAACCCCCCTCGTAATGATGCCACGTCACCCCAGTTACTTTTGACAAATCTCGCGTTAGTTCAAAACGATTCAAATTCAAAATTCAAAATATGGCTAACAATAAAATTTTCAAATATTGGAACTAAAATGTTTGGTTTGTTGCAAATAGTCCTTACTAAATGTTGGTGGAGAAACCCCACTTTTTATTAAGTGTTTAAAACTCTAAAATGAGCAACACAGTAACAAAACCAATTATTTAAAAGCTTTTAAAATATTAAACACGTACAAACTATTTTATTTTAGGTGCCAAGTTAATTGTGGTGGTGGCATATTTGTTGATACTAATTTAGGTACAACTAATGTATTTAATAAAACTAAGCTATTGAAATATAAAATTAAAATAGAAAAGAAAAGAAAATAAGAAAAAGGGAAAGACTAAAACACAAAACAATAGAAGGAACAACCCCCCCCCCCACTAGGCCACGGCCCAGTCGCCTCAGCACACCAGGCCGGCCCAGCCGCCCCCCTCACTCACTTAACCTCACGCCCCTGGAACCCTAGCTCCGCTAACCCCCCACGTTCCCCCACTCCCCACTCGCTCCCTCGTCTTCTCCCCCGTCCCCGATCTGGATCGGGGGCTGCGCCTTCCCGCCACCATCGCCGTGGACGGGCCCTTTCACGGGCGCCCCTCCATCCCAACCACATCCCCCAGTGCTCCCGACGGCCCCCGCGAGTGTGCCCGCGCCCGAGGACTGCCTCCTCCGCCCCGTACCAAGGTCGTCGTCCCCGCATCGCCCCTCTGCCATGGGCTTCGCCACGACCTCCCGCGCCTCTCAGTCGTGGGATCGACCCCGCCGCTTGTCCCCGCGACCCATTGACGGACGCCATCGCCGTCGTCCTCTCCGACGCCGGCGTTCCCCGTCCTCGTCGCCGGTGCCGCCGACGGACCTCCCGACTCCTCCCCGAGCCCACCGCTTTTCCCTTTACGGCCCCGTGAGCCTCCGCCTCCTCTCCTCCTCCTGTCTCCCGCGCAGATGCGCCACGGCCCGTGGCCTCGTGCGCACAAGGCCGGGCGCTTGCCGCGTTACGCTGTTGCCGCGCTAGCGAGCTCCGACCATCACCCGTGCTCACCGCCATGTGGTCGCGCTCATGCTCGCCGCCACGCACGCCCACTGCCGCCCGTCCGCCGCACACCACAGCCAGTCCGTGCTCGGACGCGCCTCGCACCGCTGTCGCCACATCCGGCACTGCGTGCGGCGCCTCGAGCATCCATGCCACGCGCCTCGCCACGCCACGGTGGGTGCCTAGCCTCAGCGCCTGACGGGCGGGCTGGCGCCCGTCGCTGGCTTCGCCCGTTCGCCCGTCCGCTATGCCCGCTAAGGACCCCTGTACCAATGACAAACAGGGACCCCGTCCCTGAGAAGGAAAATGGATTAAAAGAAAAGGGTTAAAAAATGATAATAAGAAATAAAAAAAGCATACTAAATAATTAATTAATAATTTATTTAACTTAATTAATCTAGTTCAATTAAACATAACTAATCCGACTTAATTAAACCCTGATTAACATGTTTAGTCCATGACAGATGGGTCCCACTGGACCCACACGTCAGTTTGACTAGTCAACGCCCCTGTTGACTGCTGACGTCATGACGACGTCATGATGACGTCAGCATACACTATTCTGGATAATGTTAGAATTAAATAATTAAATAAATTCTAAAATGATTAAAACTTTAGAAAATCATATAAAATAAACCGTAGCTTAAATGAAAATGTTTTCTATATGAAAGTTGCTCAGAACGACGAGACCAATCCGGATACGCAGCCCGTTCGTCCACCACACATCCCTAGCATAGCAAACACGCAACTTTCCCCCTCCGGTTCATTTGTCCGAAAACACGGAACACCGGGGATACTTTCCCGGATGTTTCCTTCACGCAGTATCACCTCATACCGCGTTAGAACACGTCTAGCCTTGCTTGTTGTCCTATTATGCACTTGCTTGCTATGTATTTACTGTTTCTCCCCCCTCTTCTCTACGGTAGACCCATGACGATGCTGATGCCCCCGTGGTCGACTACGTCACCGATTTAATTCTCCTTGTCTCGAAAGCAACTGTGCAAGCCCCCCCTTTGATCACCAGATATCTCCTATTCTTCTCTATACTGCTTGCATTAGAGTAGTGTAGCATGTTACTCCTTTTCGTTAATCCTATTCTGCTGCATAACCTGTCATTGTTGCTACAGTTGTTACCCTTAACCGCTATCCTACTGCTTCGTATAGGATGCTAGTATTCCATCTGTGGCCCTACCTTCTTGTCCGTCGATTGTGCTACACTATCGGGCCGTGATCACTCGGGAGGTGATCACGGGTATATACTATATACTTTATATATGATACATGTGGTGACTAAAGTCGGGTCGGCTCAAGGAGCACCCCCGAGTGATTCACGGATTGGGGGCTGAAAGGACCTTTGTCCCAACGGCCCTCTGTGTGGATCTTTATGGAGGAGCGACAGGGCAGGTTGAGACCGCCTAGGAGAGAGGTGGGCCTGGCCCTGTTCGGCGTTTGCGGATACTTAAAAGGCTTAACGAGATCTTGGTATTTGATCTGAATTGGGTTGTTGACCTTATACGCACTAACCGCCACGTGGGACAAGATATGGGCAACCGGCGTCGTGGTATCAGGCGAAGCATTTCGTGACGCCAAGAATCGAAGCGGCGCGTGCCGGATTGGATGGAACGCTCGCTAGGCTAGGTCTGCTCGCCGCCCTCGCAACGCAAGTGTGCTAAGGGCGATGGGCCTGCACTTCGTGGCGCTTAGGTTTAGACCGCGGTCAATTCTCTCACAGTGCCAAGGTGGGCTGCGACGTGTTGATCTTCCGCGGCCGGGCATGACCCGTAAAAGTGTGTCCGCCAAATGGGATCGAGTGTGTCGGGTAATGTGGTGCACCCGCAGGGAAGTTTATCTATTCGAATAGCCGTGATCTTCGATAATGTGACGACTTGGAGTTGTACCTTGACCTTATGACAACTAGAACTGGATACTTAATAAAACACACCCTTTCAAGTGCCGACATAACTCGGTGGTCTCTCTCTAATGTGGCTACGAGGAGAGGATCGCCGGTAGGATTATGCTATGCGATGCTACTTGGAGGACTTGATCTACTCTCTTCTACATCTCGCAAGACGGAGGCTGCCAAAAGCGTAGTCTTGACTGTGATTAGTTATCCCCTCTTATTACGGCATTCGATAGTTCAACGATATGGCCCTTTACACATATACCCATGCATATGTAGTATAGCTCCTTTCTTGCGAGTACTTTGGATGAGTACTCACGGTTGCTTTCTCCCCCCTTTCCCCCCTTTCCTTTCTACCTGGTTGTCGCAACCAGATGTCGGAGCTCAGGAGGCGACGCCACCGGCCGACGATTTACGACTACTACACTGGAGGTGCCTACCACTACGTGCAGCCCGCCGACGACGACCTGGAGTAGTTAGGAGGATCCCAGGCAGGAGGCAAGCGCCTCTTCTTCGATCTGGTAGATCCCGCTTTGTGCTAGCCATCTTATGGCAACTTGTTTAACTTATGTCCGTACTCAGATATTGTTGCTTCCACGACTCGCCTATGATCGAAAGCACTTTTATTCGAGCCCTCGAGGCCCCTGGCTTGTATTATGATGCTTGTATGACTTATTTATGTTTTAGAGTTGTGTTGTGATATCTTCCCGTGAGTCCCTGATCTTGATCGTACACGTTTGCGTGCATGATTAGTGTACCATGCCCATCTCAAGCGTAGAGCCCTCGCAAATTTGCGTATATCGATAATTCCCAATCCTCCCAATCTTTTTGGCCTACAAACCAACACCCAACTGACTTTGCATTGGCCACCGAAAACCTTGTCCGATCCCGCCCAAAGGAAGGCCCTCTCAATTTTTTCAAAAGTAGGAGAGGGAGTCCTGGATTAGGGGGTATCCGGACGGACGGACACTATCCTTTGGCCAGACTGTTGGACTATGAAGATACAAGATTGAAGACTTCGTCTCGTGTCTGGATGGGACTCTCCTTGGCGTGGAAGGCAAGCTTGGCGATACGGATATGTAGGTCTCCTCCCATTGTAACCGACTGCGGTAACCCTAGCCCTCCAAAGTGTCTATATAAACCAGAGGGTTTAGTCCGTAGGGACAACAACAATCATACCATAGGCTAGCTTCTAGGGTTTAGCCTCTACGATCTCGTGGTAGATCAACTCTTGTAATACTCATATCATCAAGATCAATCAAGGTGAAGTAGGGTATTACCTCCATCGAGAGGGCCCGAACTCGGGTAAACATTGTGTCCCCCGCCTCCGTTATCATCCGCCTTTAGACGCACAGTTCGGGACCCCTACCCGAGATCCGCCGTTTTGACAATCGACATTGGTGCTTTCATTGAGAGTTCCAATCAGGCGGTCAGCTTGTAAGGAAGGATGCCTCATCTCGTTGTCAAGGACAACGTCACCTCTGGGGGAGCCCTGGCTATCGGCCAAACCCTCCAGCTAGGCGGCTTCATCATGACCGCCTGTTCGTCTGCTGCACCGATGATGACTTCTCGGGTCATCGAAAACAGCCTCCACGTCGGCTCAGAACTCGCCGAGCAGATGAATCCAATGGAGCTCTCCTCGCTAAACGAGCTCTTGGATCGCATTGCAGCTTTGGGAGTCGCTACGGACTATGATCAGGTTGGGCTTAAACCCGACGAAAGGGAGATTAACTCTCCGCCGGTCACCCATCAAATAGCGGTGGTGGAGGAACAATGCGGCGATTCTTCCTCTATCTTGAGGACAAACTATGTCCGGATTTCCGAGCTCTCCGAGCCGGATACCTGTTTACGGAAGGACATCGCCCAAGCCCTGAACCTAGAATCAGGCAGCGGGCTAGACCTATCGGGCAACATCCTGGAGCCCGAACTTCCCAGATCGGAAACTCCTTTGCCCCCGGGTCTCATATCAGGTCAGGGTTCGGACTCAAATACTCCCACCCACCCAGATATAAGAGATCTTTCCCACATTAGGCAAGAGCCCCAGGAAACAGTACATCACTATTGGGCCAGATTCCTCCTTGTAATGAACAAGGTCAAGGACTATCGTGAGGAAGACACAATCCCATTCTTCTGCAATAATTTCACAGACAAGGGAGTCCTTAACGCCATAAGTCGCCATGACATAGCACGCTTCGCTGACTTTGCGGCCATAGTATGGAAGTACTGTGCGATGGAAAGTGCCTGGAAAACCAAAGCAAAATTTTGGGATAATCCGGGTCTGACTAAACACCCAGTCCGAATCAAAAGGGCGCACTCTCATAAGTCGCCCGATTCAATCATAAAGAAGCAAAAGCCCACTTCGTATGCGTGGAACCTGTGTTGGAGGGATGGCTTAACGCGGACCTGCAAAATCCACAGTACAGCGAATGCCATACCAACACACAGCCTGAGAGCATGTTGGGTACTCCGGCAGGTGGCCAAAAGCGGTGAGGATCTCCTCATTCAAAACACCGCAGAACACCATCCTGTAGATAACAATACCGTACTGACAGTCTTCGAGACATTCGCCTCAAACAATAGGCGAAAGCGAGCCCTCCGTAGCCTTGCGAAGTCTGCCACATGGCAGCAATAAATCCATGGAGCGACACGGCTATTACCTTCAACGCCAATGACGAACCTAAATTCTGAACAGCCCGAGCACCAGCCGCATTGGTCCTTAGTTCAATTGTGGAAGGCTTTCGGCTCACTAAAGTGCTCATGGACGGCGGCAGCGGATTAAGCCTCATCTATGAGGAAACCCTTCAAAAACTGGAAATAGACAGGAACCGCATTGAGCGAAGCAGCATGACCTTCAGAGGAATCATCCCTAGTCGGGAGGCATGCTGCACTGGAAAAATCACACTAGATGTGGTATTCGGCACTCTGGACAATTATAGGTCCGAAGAAATTACATTCCAAGTGGCCCCGTTCAGTAGCGGATACCACGCCCTTTTAGGGCGGGAGGCATTCATGATCTTCCAAGCCATACCCCATTACGGGTACATGAAGCTCAAAATGTCCGGGCCCAATGGAATCATCACTCTAGCTAGTGATCCGGACATAGCACTCCACGCCGAAAACAAAACAGCCACACAGGCCCTCGCGACATAGGAATTAACTGCGCTACGCTCCACAGTGGACAAGGACGACGTGATACTTGACAAGAGATCCAAGTCCACTTCTTTTAAACCAGCGGGCGAAATAGTCAAATTCCAAGTCCACCCAACGGACCCTACAAAAACAGCATCCATCGAGGCACAGTTAAACCCCCTGTAGACGCCGCACTACGGGAGTTCCTGCACAAGAATTGGGACATATTCGCCTGGCATTCCTCAGATATGCCAGGAATCCCACGCAGGCTGGCCGAGCATAACCTTAACATTTTAAAGGGATTCAAGCCGGTCAAGCAGACTCTTCGGCGTTTCTCTGAACCCAAGAGACAAGCCATGGGAGAGGAACTAGCCAAGTTATTGGAAGCCGGATTCATTAGAGAAATAAAACATCCGGATTGGCTAGAAAACCTGGTGATGGTACCAAAGAAGGACAAATCCTGGCGCCTATGTGTCGATTTTAAGGACCTCAACAAGGCTTGCCCAAAGGATCCCTTCGCCCTCCCTCGCATCGATCAAATTATCGACACTACCGCAGGACACGACTCGTTGTGCTTCCTCGACGCATACTCCGGCTATCACCAAATTAAGATGGCGGAGTCCGACCAAGCCGCAACGACATTTATCATGCCATACGGCCCGTTCTGTTTCAACACAATGCCATTCGGGCTCAAAAACGCCAGCGCAACGTATCAACGCATGATTCAGACATGTCTAGAAAAGCAGATCGGCAAAACAGTGGAGTCATACGTAGATGATGTGGTCGTTAAAACTAGGCACGTCGAATCTTTAATAGACGAATTGAGGCTCACGTTCGACAATCTCCGAACATACGACATCAAGCTCAATCCGGAAAAATGCGTTTTCGGCATACCCGCTGGAAAGCTCATGGGCTTCATCGTCTCCAGTAGAGGAACTGAAGCAAATCCAGCTAAAATCCGAGCCCTGTCACAGTTGGCTATCCCAATGGACCTCAAACAAATCCAGAAATTAACTGGATGCGTGGCGGCCTTAAGCCGCTTTATCTCCCGATTAGGAGAAAAGGCACTACCCCTTTATCGCCTTCTTCGGCGCACCGAACACTTCGAGTGGACGGATGCTGCCATGGCCGGATTGGAAGAAATAAAAGCCATACTGGCCACCAACCCAATCCTGGCTGCACCAAACATCGGCGAACCAATGCTGCTATATATAGCGGCAACTCATCAAGTTGTAAGCGCAGTGCTCGTCGTCGAACGAGAAACGAACGGATATAAAATCCCCCTTTAAAAGCCGGTATATTATGTATCAACTGTTCTCACCCCATGCAAATCACGGTACCCGCATTATCAAAAGATAGCATATGCGGTATTCATGGCATCCCGGAAACTATGACACTACTTTCAAGAGTGTTCAATTACAGTGGCCTCGGAAGTGCCACTCAATGATATAATAAACAACCGCGACGCCACGGGCCAGATTGCCAAATGGTCCATTGAGCTCCTCCCGTTCGACATAACATATAAACCTCGGCGAGCCATTAAGTCACAAGTATTGGCCGATTTTGTCGCTGAATGGACAGAAGCCGAACTCCCTAAAGAGTACGGCGCATACTCCAATTGGATCATGCACTTCGACGGCTCTAAAATGCTGGCTGGTCTGGGGGCCGGCGTCGTCCTGACCTCCCCCACCGGGGATACAGTCCAATACGTACTCCAAATACTGTACACAGACTCTAACAACGCAGCCGAATACGATGCCCTGTTACATGGTCTTCGAATGGTAGTTTCCATGGGCATTCGACGCCTAGAGGTGCATGGGGACTCAAACCTCACAATATCCCAAATAAATGGAGACTTCGATGCCAAGGATCCGAAAATGGCGGCTTATCATAACGCCGTCCTCAAGATGTCAGCTCGGTTCGAGGGGATTGAATTCCACCATGTGGCTCGGGAAAATAACCAGGCGGCGGATATCCTCGCCCGGATCGGCGCCAAGCGCGATCCTGTCCCACCTAATATCTTCTTAGAAAGGCTGTTTAAGCCATCTGTGGTATGGGAAGGGGACACTGGTACCAATAGTCCAGACCCGGCCACAACGCCAGATACCGAACACTCTGACACAATCGGAGGCTCTGCCACCGAAATAACACCTTCCGCCCACGTAATAATGGTTGTCATCGCCCCGTGGATAGAACCATTCCTGGCCTACCTAACCAGGAGGGAACTGCCCGAGGACCAAAATGAGGCACGTTGCATAGTGCAGCGATCTAAAGCCTACAAGGTCCACGAGGGAGAGCTTTATAAGAAAAGCACTACCGGAGTCCTTCAAAGGTGCATCTCCGAAGAGGAAGGACGAAAGCTTTTGGCAGAAATCCATGCTGGACTCGGTGGCCACCACGCCGCAGCCCAGGCTCTCGTAAGCAAGGCCTACCGCATTGTGTTTCTATTGGCCAACGGCTCCGAGGCAGATGCACAGGACTTGGTCCAACGCTGCGTCGGTTGCCGCCTTTTTGCAAACCAAAGCCATATGCCTCCCACGCTTCTCCAAACAATCCCCATTACCCGCCCTTTGCGGTCCGGGGGCTTGATATGGTCGGACCCCTTAAAGGGGGAACCCATAAGAAAAATACTTCTTTGGTCACGATGGATAAATTCACCAAATGGATAGAGGCCAAACCCGTTAAAACGGCCAATCCGCACCGATGATAGACTTCATATCTGGGGTTGTACACTGTTATGTCATCCCCCACAGCATCATCACTGACAACGGCACTAACTTTACAGCCGACGAGGTGAAACTTTGGTGTAGCAACATGGGCATAAAGCTCGATTATGCTTCTATCTATCACCCGCAAACTAACGGTCAAGTCGAGCAAGCAAATGGTCTTATCATGAGCGGCATCAAACCTAGATTAGTGTGGTCCTTAAAGGAGTCTAACACGCACTGGGTAGAGGAGCTCGACTCCGTCCTATGGGGGCTGCGGACCACGCCGAATCGCACTACCGGATACACACCATTCTTTATGGTGTACGGTGCAGAGGCGGTTCTGCCTTGCGACATAATCCATGACTCACCTCGAGTGCGCATGTATGAAGAAAAAGAGGCCGAGCTTGATCGAAAGGACAGTTTGGACGCCCTGGAGGAGGAGCGCGACGTGGCAGAAGCCCATCACGCATTCTATCAGCAACAAGCTCGAAGATACCAAAGCAGAGAAGTACGGGCCAAAACTTATAACGTTGGCGAACTAGTTCTACGTCTGCCGGAGAAGAAAAAGAACAAGCTCAAGCCCAAATGGCAAGGTCCCTTCATTATTGACCAAGTGCTGACCGATGGAGCGTGCACTGCCTCATGGATGCGTCGGACAATCGACTTGAGCCAAACCCATGGAACGCAGCTAGACTCTGAAGATTCTACGCCTAGCGCCGGACTCTACGCTTGTCTCCTTACCCTTGTCCATTTTTTATTATCTGTCTTTTCTCTCTTTCTTTCTTTCTTTTCCTTTTCCTCGAAGCCTTCAAGGGCTAACTTGTGTTTTGCTTACACACTATAAACGCGCTGGCCACGCTCATTATACCTGGGGGCTTCTTACATAGAAGCTTAATTATTCTATTGGGCCTCATGCCCCGCACATGTGTTATTCTTCCGCATGTACCTTTTTTCGCCATTATATGCATCGATATGACTTAAGTTTTGGCCAAGTTGGGTTGCTGGCTCTTGTATTTATGCCCCACGTTCCCGTTAATTCGGCTAGGGCATAAGGGGAGCACCTCACGATTGTTACCGCTGGTCACCGGATGTGTACCTCAGACTGGGTGAAGCTGAAAGCTAGCGTTCTTAAGGGAATATTCAGTCGGTGAACAAAAGATGACTTTTACTTATTTTTTATACATGCCCCCAGATGTTTATAGCCTGCGTCTCTTTTCGCAGTTCTGACATGCACATTATGGCATGCGTACCCAGGGAAAGGAACCCTTAATGGAATTATTCTTCCTGGAAGATGTTTCTTACTATCCATGTAATATAACATAACTAGTTGGGTACTTGTCTGTTCAAGCACTTATGACCTCTACGCCTGGTTTCCACGCATACCCCGGTTTTTACATAACTGTGCGGGTATTTGGATACACTCCGGACTATTAGGTCCCGAGGTCGAATCAAAAAGGTCCGCCATGAAAAATGATTTACAATCCGGCTAGGACATCATACACGTCACTTAAATTACATAGTCACTTAGGCTGACTAAATTCTTCTTCTATCCCATCCAACAGGCTGTCTAGCCTACAATCCTGTTGAGAATACTTTGTGGCTAATTTTACTTGGTCATACACCAAACTGACAGGGATCTCCTTCCCATCGGGCCCCACAGATCTGACCTCGGCCATGTGGTTTGGGTCAGCCTTGGTATACCGCGTCTCACCATGGCACAGGCCTCCCTGGCACCTTGTCGGCAGGCTGATATCTTACATAACTTGAAGCGCCACCGTGCTCCCTTGAGTTTCTCAATAAGCTCCCCCATGCCTCCTGGCGGGGAGGCAGCTGGCCACAAGGCTTGGGCAATACCCTGCATCACCTGCCGAACTTGTTCGTGCAGTTCTGAGAGCTCTGATAGAAGATCACCCGCAGACCCGGGCATCTCCTTCGCGGGATAACCCGTCAACATACCTGCAGACATAATTCTGTTAGCCGGCTTCTTCGCCGAACTCTTTTAAAAGTTCGTTCAAGCACTTACTGAAAATGCCGCGTCGAAGCCGCTTATTCTCATTCATGGAGTCCGCAAGCTGGGCTCGAACATCTTTCAGTTCCACGTCCAGCTGGATATTGGCGTCTTGGAGATTAGTTTTCTCCTGAATGACCCGCGTAAGCACGCGCACGCCAGCATTTAGTTGTCTATTAGCATGTTGTGCATCCCCCGGCACGGCCTCCGGATTCTCTCCGGAGTCATCTGCAACATCTATTGTTAGATTTGCATACACGCCGCACATTATCTGGTACCTGTCATTCCTTACAATGAAAATCAGTGTTACCAGAGGGGGCCTTCTCGGACTCCTTCAATGCGGCAGCTGCGGCCCGTAGCTGGGCTTTGCAGTCTTCCAGCTCTTGAGACAATTGGGTATTCTTCTCTGTAAGAACATGCACAAACAATGATCCTTAAATCAGTTGTCCCAACTGTTTCAAGTCTCAGGGGCTACTGATACATATAATCATCAGATTTACTTACCCGTATATCCTTTACATACTGGTGCGTGGCTCTGGCAAGACCATTTTGAGCAGCACGGATGTACGCATCTCCCGAGTTGAAGGCATCAAACGCCTCTTGGGAGAAACAAGCGTCACGGAGTACGGCACGGCGACACCTGTGATTCATCACGCTCTCCACTTCAGAATTTATGGCTGTTGGGGGTTGGGTGCGACATATGCCAAAGGATGGCTTATCATGGAGGGGGCGAGTAGAACGTCGCTGGTGCCTGGAAACGGGATGAGGCGAAGGCATGCACGCCGTGAAACTTACCCAGCCTTCTGTGGCTCTCCGAGGAGATAACACCCCTATCGCTGCTCAAGGGTCTCCGCATGATCACTATGGCAAAATGGGTACAAGAGGCTCCTTGAGCTGTTCGGGGTGAGGAAGGAGAAGGGCTCGGCTTGTTCTTCTCTCCCTCTATGTGGGTGTCTAAAACTACTAGCTTCCAACCCTTTGCATGGGTGCCCTGGGTTTATATAGGCCTACCCCGGGGTACAACGGTAATCCGGTGGTGGGCCCCAAGCCGTCGGCCTCTAAGTCACGGCTTCTCTACCGACTTCGGGGCCGCCGACTAGTGGGCCCCGCCGACGCCCAAAGATGGGGCCGACAGCCCTTAATGTCCGCATGGCGGGTCTTGCCGGCTGCAAAGCACTGTAGCCGCGCTTCTAATGACGTGAGCTTGGTCGTGAGGTTATGGCAACAGTGCCACCGCCTGGCGGGCGATCACTGTTGCCATTCCCTGTCTTGTCTGGTTAATGGCGCGTGGATCCCGGGGGAGGAGCCGGCCGACTTCCGGAGGCCGACTCCATCGGGCCCGTCTTTGGGGTGCTCTCGCCGTCTTCGGTACTCCCGCCGACAGGCGGGTCCCGCCGTCTTCAGGTCGCATAGACAGGCCAACGTGGGTGCTGTGAATCCGCCCACGATGATGATGTCAGGCGGTGATGGCAACAAAGGTTGGCGTGGCCGCACGGAGATCTCCGCTTGCAGACATGGCTACCAGAGCCATACTCGCCCTTTATAGACTGGGCGGGATGGGCGCGAGGCGGCTTTTACCCCATAGTCGCCTGTGCATAAGGCGGTGGAGGTCGCGGCCGACTCCTTGTAGCCGGGCCTCGGCTGGAGGTCGGCCGGCTTGAGTCTGGCTTGTCACGAAGGCCCCGGGACTCGGCCTAGAGGGGTAGTCGGCCGGGCGCTGTCGCCGACTATCTCAAGGCGGCTCTTCGTCTTGGGGTCTTGAGGCGATCCCGCCTGATGTTTTGAAAGGTTCAGGGGCTCGGTGCGCCTACCCGTAGTCCATTACTCCGACGATGAGTCCCCGGCCGGGAGGCGCCGAGGCAGCCTGGCCGAGGAGCCTCGACAGCTTCATCCCTCGACAGAAGAATTTGGACTCGCCCGCCGCCTCCATCCGAATCGGCTTTGCAGGGGGCCGTCTTGCTCTTCAAAGGTTTCAAGGTCGCAGTGGGACTGGGCGGCGCGTTCGATAAGCTTCACGGCAACCGCCTGTCAGGGCCGCCACGCCGGGCGCCACGCACAGGCTGGGCCCGCCAAATACCCATCGCTGCGTGACAAGACAGGCCCGTCCAGCGGGCCTCGCCATCACCACGCCCGGCCAGCGGATCCGCTGCGGTTGTGCGGCGGCGGTTGGGCTCCCCGCGCCAGTTCTTTGCAGCGATAACGTCGTGGTTAAATCGCGGGGCGCGAGGACGTGGGCGCGATTAATCCCACGCCGCCTCAGCGCCTATAAGTAGGCGCTGGGAGGGAGGCGGCAACGCACGCGCGCACTCTCTCACCCCCGCCTCGCCTGCCTTCTTCCTTGCTCCTCCGCCGAGCCTCATTTCTTCCTCGCCGCGGAGATGAGCTCATCAGCCGCCGCGCCCCACCAAGGCTTTCCGTGTGGGCCGGCTCCGTCATCGACGACGACGTGATCGAGTTCCTTCATCAGACGCGCCGCATTTCCGGCAGCCACCTCGTGCGAGCCCGCGCCCCGCCGGAGGGCGCAATCACGCCGGCGCCGGAGGAGGGCGAGCGGGTTATCTTCCGCTCGCACCTTACACGCGGGTTGGGGCTGCCGGCGAGCGGCTTCTTCCGCGCGTTCTTAGAGTTCTTCGGGCTCCAGCCGCGCCACCTCACCCCCAACACAGTGGTGCTGCTGGCCGCCTTCGCATCCTTATGCGAAGGTTTCCTCGGA
Organism: Aegilops bicornis; assembly: GCA_021605145.1. Lineage (NCBI taxonomy): Eukaryota > Viridiplantae > Streptophyta > Magnoliopsida > Poales > Poaceae > Aegilops > Aegilops bicornis. The sequence goes on from CM038672.1 coordinate 580,910,204, forward strand.
GTTGTCCCCACCATCGAGCTGTGGGGAGAGTTCTTTCAAGCGAAGCTCGGGACCCACGTCGCCATTTCGTCCGGCTCTGTCGGCGGCACGTTCATCGCTAAGAGGAGGCGGTGCCCGAGAATCCTTTCCCCGCCATCCCCGGCCATCAAGTCGGTGAAGATGTGGCAGCGCCAGATTCGACGTTAAGAACGCCGCCACCGACGGTGATCGGAAGTCAACTTGCCGCCCCACGTATGGGCGAATCATGGGCCGACCCACCGGCTGGTCCTACAGGGCCCGGACGCCGACTCCCCGCAGTAACGCCGCCCGCCGCTACGGGTTCAAGATGATGATACAAATGGAGGGCCTGACCGGGCTGACTTGTTGGCCGCTTCGTGGCGGGCCGAAGTTCTCCTCTTCAAGGCCGCCCCCATCTGATCTGCCAGGATGAGCGGCCGGGATCCCAGCCGGATGTGCTCCAAGGACATGCCCCACGCGAGGTGGTGGACACGGTGAACTTCTTGGCGAATCGCGACCTCACGGAGGAATGGCACTTCGGCAAGGAGCCATACTGCGCCATAATCCTCTCACCGACGGTAGAAGTCGCCTCTCGCTTCCTGTTTCCTTCCTTAGCCGGATCCGGCTCTTACTTTCCTTGGTCCTTTCTCGACCAGAATCCTCTTATGCCCCTCGGCGCCGTGGTGGGGCCGGGTCAGCGACTTGCCCCCGACTGGCGGAGAGGACGCCTGACGGCCCCGACTTGGGTGTGGCGGCGATGGAGGCCGATGCCCGAAGGAGGGAGGGGCCGACGAAGCTCAGCCCTCGGCCACCTTCGCAGACCGCCTCGATGATGAAGTCGCCTCGCCGCCAGCCAGAGGACCGCCAACCAGCGCGAGCTCCTCCGCCTTTGGGGGCCGAGGCGGGCGCAAGAAGGCTGGCCGGGCCGAGTCAGCCAGGCGGCCAGGCCAAGAGAATCAGGGGAGCAGCCGCCGCGACTCAGCGCGAAGAAGCGGTCGCGAAGGCCCACCACTTCGGCAAGGAGGTGAAGAAACCACCGCTGGTCTCCGCGTAAGTATCTTTTCATTCCGTCTTGTTTTATTCTGGTCCGTCTTGCCCAAGTCTTCTTATGTCCTTTTCTCTCATCGTGGCTCCTCACTCGAGAGGGCCGCCGCCGCCCGGCCATGGGGTCGGCAGAGACGTCCGCCAGCTAGCCGGGCGGGCTGACCTCGGCGCACGCCCTCGGGGTGGAGGCAACAGAGCGGAACGCACAGGAGAAGCACGACAAGCGAGGCGGCCATTGCGCCGAAAGCGGCGCCGAGAGGGCGGTCAAGCCGGCCGCAGCACAAAGGCAAGCCAAGGAGGCTGCAGGCCTCTGGGCCGGCGCTGCTCGTCACTCCTTCCTGAAAGTTCTGGGGCCACCGCCACCGGACTTCACGAGGCACTCGGAGGGAGTTGGCGGTGAGGCTCCCGTCGCAGGAGGGGGGCGGCGAGGCCTTTCACGGGCGCGGCCGCTCGCATCTCCGCCTCGCCGCCCCTGTAGTCCGAGGTCGCTGGAGGCAAACAGCCGGGCGGACTCACCGTGCCGCCGACCGACGTTGAAGCTGCGTGGCGCATGCTGCTTGTTCAAGTCGCCAGCTGCTGGGCGCCGCTTTGAGAAGGCGGACTGGCGCCGCGCTTTGGTGCATCGGCGCCGCCAGCTCGGCAATCCTCGGCGCGGAAGCGTTGAGCGCCGCACCCACCGGGTGGTGCGAGGAGGCGCACGGGCTCGCTGAACACGGGCGCTCTCGACGCTCCAAGCGGTGCACAAGGCCAAGGCGCCGCCCTCCGTAACCTCTCCAAGGCGCACTGTGTCGCTCTGCCGTCTTGAGTAAGTTTCATTTCCAAATTTTCTCTTGATCTTCTTCGTAGGCGGCCACACTCCACCGGGTGTAGTCTCGAAGTTTCGGGTTCGGCCGAAAGCAGCCGCCCGAACTTTATTTGTTTACTTCCAAGTCTTTATCTCAGGTTCGAATCTTGTTACAGTGAGTATCACAACCTCCACGCTACCGCTTTCAACCGCAACGTTGAAGAGCCGAACAAACGGGCTGGCCGACTGGCGAGGAGCCGAGGTGAGTTTTATTCTTCGCGTGGGCGCGCTTGGCGCACTCCGCTGGGCTGTAGTCCCCGAGATTGGAGCGATCGCTTCGCGATGGTCGGATCTACTCGAGACCTTCTTATCTCATTTACTTCGCGGCCCTTCTTCTTCTTTTATTCTTCGAGTCCAACGCTTAGCTTTCTGCGGGATCAGGCCTAGATGGTACAATAGGAGACCGCCCTTATGCCGCCAAAGAGGAGGAATGCGGCAAGCTCGGCCGCAGAAGCGCGACTTGTTTGCCGCTACGCAGCTAAGCGGAGCAGAGGGAGCTCCTCAAGGCGGCGCGGCCGAGGCGAGAAGAAAGAGGCCGCCCTCCGCCGAAGTTTGAGAGCGAGCGCCCGCCTCGGACCCGACCGAGAGGCGCAATGACCTCCGACTTCCATGAGATCAAGATATCGTTGATGGTAAGTTTGCTTTTACTTTCTCTTTGGGTTGCCGACTATGGGTTGCCGGCTCTTGTCTTTTTCTAACTTGCTTTTTCTTCTTCCCGCAGACTTCTTCCTGGTCATACGCAGCGCCAATCAGGCCATTGAGGCCGAACGCGAGGCGCGGAGGGCGGATGGCGCCAGATCGCAGCCTAACGCCGGACCCTTGACGAGCAGCTCCCGAGCATTGAGGCCTGCCGTCTGCGGCCGGCTCATCGGATGTTGCGCCGCCTTTCGCTGCCGGGGCCCAGCGATTGCTGCCCCTGCGGGCCGGACATGCTTACACAGACTTCCACCGGACCGCCGACCGGCCGGAGGTCGCGCCGGGCGCTCTGAGGCTTGGAAGGGCTTTCGCGTTCGGGCTAGAGCTCGCCGAGCCTGGAGTTCGTCAAGGCGTGGTATCTGTGGCTTGACCTGACCGGCCGGGCCGCGTTCGGCCAAGCCCAGCGGAGCTGCAAAGCCGGAGGGCGCCCTCGTCGAGCGTGCGGCGGCGATCGCTGATTACACGGACACCAGTGTCTTCGTCCCGGAGCGGGCTGAAGACGGTGGAGGCACCGCCGAGTGGTTCGGGATGAACCCGGACCACGGCGTAGGACTCGGCGGAGGTGATCGACTCAAAGACCGAGGATGAGGACGAAGCGGAGGGACGGAGACGGCATGGAGGCGGAAGACGGAGCGGGCGCTGGCTCAGCTCGACCGCCTCCAAAGAACGAGCCGCGCCTACGAGCCAACCGGCCGCCAGAGACGATCAACCGAGATCTGCCGCAAATACCGCTTCGCTGGCCGACGCTATCGCTTCCAAATTTCTTCCAACCCCATCCACGCTTCTTAGGCCGCCTTGGCTTTATTTTATCAGCTTGTTAGTCTTTTGAAAGAACTTTGTTAATTCACAATTCCACCTGCTGGGTGTATTCTCAACCTCTGTTTCAAGATCCGCCAAGGGCCTAAGTTTGTGTAAATATTGTTCTAATTTCATGTTTCCTTGCTTCCGGTGCTCTTGTGGCTTTTTCCTTGCCGCTTTCCCTTAGATGCCGCCTTGTTTGCCGGGCAGCCGCTTCATGGACTGCCGTCTAGGTCAAGTACTCGGCTACTTTGAGAAGGCCAGTACTTGGCCATTTTAGAGTCGTTTAAGCAAGTTGGGTAGAAAACGACAAGGAGGCTTCTTAAGAGCCGGTTTCATAAAACGGGCCAGGAGCCGGTTTCAACTATGTGTATGCTTTGGGTCCTTGGCCCTTTTTCCGTGTGGGCATCCGTTCTACCTCACTCACCTCGCCCGCTAAACAACAGCTTCGCTCATGCAGCTGCGGCTTCTGACAGGAGACAGCTTGGGTACCGCACGCTACTTGTCAGACTTCAGGAAGCATTTCATAGCTCAAAAGCGGCGAGTCCACGAGCCGACTAGTCGGGCCCGGTGCCAAACAGCATAATAAAAAGGGTAACATACCCAGAGGCATAATTCTTATCATACAGATAACAAAAGAGGGCAGTCCCCGAGCTCGTCTCGGGGGGCCCGGAGTCTTGGTATTTCAAACACAAAAGGGTAGCGTGGTACATACTGCATCAATCAGAAAATCTTCAAGGAGATTTGCATTCCATGGTCGCCTCCGCCTCTTTGCTCGAGTCGTCCCCTCTTGCGTTTTCTGGGCTTCGGAAAGCATCGATCGTAGTAGGAGTCGTTGCCCAGCACCTTCATCGATGATGAACGGTCCTTCACAAGGCGCCGACAACATGATGGCCGGGTCAAGCTCACGAATCACCGGAGCACAAGGTCGCCCTCTAAGAATGATCTTGGCTTGACCTTCTTGTTGTAGTAGCGGCCTATGAGCTCGCTTAGTAGATGTCGGACCGCTGAGTGCCGCTACTGCCCTCTTCAAAGCAGATCGACGCCGTCTTGGCGTGCTTCTTCCGCTTCCTCCTCGGTTACATGGTGACTCGCGGGAGTCGAACTCTATATCCGTTGGGATGACGGCTTCGCACCAGAGACGCAGGAAGAAGGGTGTGAAGCCAGTTGACTTATTTGGAGTCATACGCAGACTCCGTGAGGACGGCCGGCAACTCCTCAAGCTGCGAACCACCGAACGCCCAAAGTGGTTCGACTGCACGCAGGCTTGATGCCGCATAAGATGAGGCCGTTTCGCTTGCTCCACCTCGCCGCTTGATCATGGATGGGCAACGGACGCTTAAGTCTGGCCGGATGCCCTCAAGGCCACGCAGTAACGGGCCAGTGGCGCCTTTGGCGTAAATTTTTGCCGTTGTCGGGTGATGATGCTGTGTGGTACGCCGCATCGAGTCGTGATGTCGGCGATGAAAGTTATCGCCATAGGACCATTCAACTTCTTGATGGGTTTTGCTTCTATCCACTTGGTGAACTTGTCCACCGCGACAAGTAGGTGAGTTAGGCCACCTCGCCGCCTTGAATGGTCCTACCATGTCCGTGCCCTGCAAAGAAAGGGCCAGCGATGGGGATTGTCTTGAGCGCCGAAGCCGGTCAAGCGGCTTGGAGCGGAACACCTGGCACCCCTTGCATTTTGAACTAATTCCTTGGCCTCTTCTAGGGCGGTCGGCCAGACGAAACCGTGTCGGAAGGCTTTGGCGACGAGTGCTCTAGAAGCTGCATGATGGCCGCACTCGCCCTGATGGATGTCTTCGAGGATTGCCTGGCCTTGCTCTGAATCGACGCAACGCTGGTAGACACCGGTGACGCTGCGCCTGACCAGCTCTCTATTGATTACAAGATAGTCGCCGCCACGCTGTAATTTGCCGAGCCAAGGTTTCATCACTTGGTAGCTTTCCGCTACTAAAACTTCAAGATGGGCTGGGCCCATGAGGGTGCTACTATTTCTTCGACCGCCAAGATCGCTACTTGGACGAGAGCAACTGGGCCGGGAGGCGGCGGGTTGAGTCCGGAGCAGCTTGTTGCGTTGGAGAAGTCCCTGCCGATTGGCACGGTCCCCGGGCCGAGTAATCGAGTCTTTGCAAAGGTCGCCAGTCCCTTGGCCGGGTTCAAGTCCCCTGGCCGGGCTTCGATCGCCGTGATTCTTGGGGGCGTCTTTCAAGGATTCTTGTGCCGTCTGCCGAGGCTCGAGTCGGATCTCGCTTTCTTCGTGGGGAGCCGCACAAAATGGAGTCTGATTCTCGTGACGGTTCGATTTGATGGCTTGAGAAGGCGCTCAAGGGCTTACACCGGATGGTATTGCCCCGTCGGGTGGAACCGATTCTTGCTGTGGCATCTCGCTTGGTCATTGTCGCTCCTTGGTACATGGAGGAATTCAGATCCCTCAAAATATCCACTCGGTTGTACTGTAAAGCGGTAGCTTCGCCATGTTTGCATCTTTGGCGCCCCAAATCACGGATGACTGTTGGACCACCAAGTCGGAGTCGCCATAGCACAAGATCCGCCAATGCCGAAGTTCTTTGGCAAGCCGGAGTCTGTGGATGAGCGCCAGATTCGGGCGACGTTGTTGGAGGCGGCGAAATGGATCTCGCAGTAGCCGCATTTGAGCTTGTCGCCTTTTAGGGAAGTGAGGACCATGCCGGCTCCCAAGCCCGGTAAGGCGCATCTTGGAGCCATCAAAGTGCATCCGCCAATTGGTGGAGTCGGGCAGTACAAGGCAGATATCTGGGTCTCTACCAATCGACGAGGAAGTCGGCCAAGCTTGTGACTTGATGGTGGTGCGGGCTGGTAAAAGATGGTGTAGGGGCCAAATCTATGGCCCACTTGGCCACTCGGCCCAAGCATCTCGGCTTCCGATGATTTCGCTAGTGGGGCCGTGCAAAACCATGGTGATTGAATGCTCTTGAAAGTAAGGCTTCAACTTCTTACGGCAAAGTGCACGCCAGTAACACATCTTCCGTAGTGGGGGTAGTTTCGCTTGAAGGTTGATAGTACCTCGTGTAATATACCGTCTTCCGGACAGGTAGCGCTTTGCCTTCCTCCTTACGCTCAACCACAATAACTACGCCGACTACCTTGGTGGTGGCGGCAATACATGTGAGCATGGGCTCCTTTGGAGTCGGAGCCGCCAAAGATCGGGGAGAAGCCAAAGATTCTTTTCAATCGGAGAAAAGTCATTCCGCCTTTGAGTTCCATTCAAGAAGGTGGTCTTCTTCGTAAGTTGGTACAGAGGAAGGGCTTTCTCACCCAGCCGATCGATGAATCGATCGATAGACGCCAAGCAGCCGGTGAACTTCTCGTGACATCCAGCAGTCGGCGGGCACTTCCATTCTCTCAATTGCCTTGATCTTCACGGGTTGCACTCTATGGCGCTGCTCAGATACCAGAAGCCGAGGAGCTGGCCTACCGGGTACTCAAGACGCATTTCTTCGGGTTGAGCTTGATCCGGAATCGGCGCAGGTTTTCAAAGGTCTCCCCGAGGTCTTCCAACAACGCTCCTTGCCTCTCCGCTCTTCACCACCACGCCGTCCCACGTAAACGCATGCGTTCGCCAACTGCTTGAGGAGGCACTTCGCATGCAACGCTGAAAGGTGGCGCCAGCGCCTCAAGCCGTAACGCCATGGTCGTGCAGCGTAGGCTCCAAATGGCGTGATGAAAGCGGTCTTCAATCTGCTCGCCAGTTCAGCTTTTGATCCGATGATATCCCGAATATGCATCTAAGAAGCTCAACAGCCGTGATCCTACTGTGGAGTCTATCACCCGATCAATCTCGGTAGAGCGAACGGGTCCTTGGGGCAGGCTTTGTTGAGGCTTGTGTAGTCAATACACATCCGCCATCGCTTGTTCTTCTTTAGTACCGTGGACCGGTTCGCCAACCATTCTGGAAAGAACACTTCCATGATGAAACCGGGCCGCAAGGAGCCGCCATCTCTTCTCCAACAACTCTTCTTTTCTTCTCGACAAAGCGGCGCAAGGGCTGCCTCGACGGACTTCACATCAGGTCGGACATGTAACTTGTGCTCGGCGAACCACGGTGACACTGGCATGTCCTTGGGGACCATGCGAAGATGTCCCGATTCTCACGGAGGAAATCGACGAGCTCGCTTTTTCCTATTTGGTTGCCGAGGTTCGCAGACCTATGACATACATTTCTCCAATGCTCCGGTCCAAGGGTATCTTCTTGGTCTCTTTGGTCGGCTTGAACGAGCCCTCAGCCTTCGACTCCTTGGGGTCTGGACGATATCTTCGGCTACTTGCCACCATCGCCACAACTCCGTCCAGAGCCGCTTCACCATGATCACTGTGGGACTCGGCTTAGCCGATCGCTTTCACTGCCAAGCAGCGGGACGATTTTTTCGGTAGTCGCCGGCCACGGTCAGATCCCTTGGAACCCGCATCTTCATCCGGAGGTAGGCGAGGTGGGGATCGCTGCATGAACTTGGCAGAGCAGGTCGGCCAAGCAAGGCATGGTAGGGGCTCTCAAGGTCCACCACTTCAACCAGACCGCTCTCTACGAAGTGATCCTTGTCCCCAAAGAGGACGCTCTATCGAATCTTGCCAATCGTGGAGCAGTGAAAGGCTGTACAATTCCGTGGAACACAAATCCGACTATGTTGAAGCCGCCTGCGCTGATTCCTAGCTTCTCCATCGTATCCTTGTATGTGATGTTGATGTTGCTTTGCCTCATCTATCAAGACTACGCAGAAGCGAGCGGCCCGCCTATCCGTGGCAAGGGTGGCTCCCAAGACCAGGGGCGAGGAGCCCGGATTCGCAGCATCACTGGGTGATCGCACGACTCCACTGATGGGCTTCTCGGACCAAAGGCATGAACTCGGGCGCTGATGGTACGCAGATTCACCTCTTCTGTTGCCGCTTCTGGCGGCGATCATCACCATGCCGGTAAACACGACATAGGCGCCGTGGCTCTTTGTAATCGCCTTGTACGGACAAATTCCTCGGCCGGCCGGGCGGTGGTGGAGGCGGCGCCCAAAGAAGGAGGAGGGGCAAGGCCGTTCGGCCTTTGGCGATCCCGGTGAGCCTGGCACTTCCGGTGGTGTGATTTGACGGCTTCGGCGCCGCTGTGGAACTGCGGTGGTCCGGCCCGTAGTCGCTCGTCAGAAGAGAAGGATGGCAACCAGTTGGACTTGCCGCTTTTCTCGCCGCTAAGCGTGAGGCTGCCCTCCGTCAGCCGGTCTTCGACTGCCGCCACCGCCGTTGGAAGCAGTCGGCCATGCGGGCCTTGCGCCAGGATCATTCTGCGCTGTTGTCAGCCGCTGGCCGGCATCGCCATTTAGAGTTCTGGGAGCATTAGGAGCTACTTTGCTGGCCAGACCGACTTTGATCTCCGCCTTCATGGAGGAGTCGGCGATGGCGTATTTCTGCTATGACTAGCAGCTCGTCGAGGGTCTCCCGCCGCCGCAAAGCGAGCTTGTGCTTGAGGAGGTGCCTTCTCCGCACTCTCGCGTGAAGTACTCGATTGCCTGCACCTCGTGCACTCCTTCACAGGAGTTCCGGAGCTCGCCCCAGCGCGTGAGGTAATTGCGAGTGGACTCGTTGGGGCCTTGTATGCACAAGGACAGCTGACGAGGCTTGGGAGGTCGCTTGTATGTGCTCGTGAAGTTGCGGACGAAGGCCTCGGTGAAGTCGACCCAGCCGTTGATGTTGCGGGGCTTCAAGCTATTCAACCATGTCCGGGCCGTGCCCTGGAGTATGAGGGGAACATACTTACTAAGCAACGCCGCTTGTTGCCATTCGCTATGCCGACGGGCCGGAGTAGTCCACTGAAGCGATCCTCCGCTTCACGAGCCGTGTACTTGGTGTGTCTCGGGAGTGTAAATCCCTGGAAGGGGTCACGCGATGCGAGGTCCGGAACAAGGTGGGCCCAACTCATATTCTTCTTCTAGCGCCAGATCGTGAAGTCGCCGATCCGGTGGCGCGCTGCTCGCCGACTCCCTCTCGGCCAAGGCGGTCGCCGAGAGTTGGATGCTCGACGTGGCGGGAGACTTCGCTTTTCTCGCTGGGAAGAGGAGGCCGATAGTCGCCCCGCCGCTTCCACCGCCTGGGCAGCCGCCTTTCGGGCTGCTCGATGGAGATGTGAGTCCGGCTATGGCTGAAAGCCGGATCTCGGTTCTTTCTTCCGCTGGACGCCGCCAGCCGGCGTCCGAGATGTCGCGCTTTGATCTCGGCGGGGAGGCAAGTCGCCCGTGTTGTCGCTGTGGCGCCTGCGGCGGCAGCCAAGCTTCGCCTTGTGCGGGCGTGCCGTGTCGAGGAGCTGCTCGACCCGCTTCCGTCATCGAGGCGCCTCGCCGGGTTATTCAGCTTCGTCCGCCGCTGTTCGGCAGCGAATGTTCTTCGCTGGCGTATGCATATTGTATGCCGCCCCTAAACAGATCGGGCGAGGGCTGCCGCCGTTTACCGACCGCGCTTAGGCGGTTAGGCTCACCGGAGCAGGCGAAACAGCCCATCGCGCGATCCATCTGTATGGATAGCTTCTCGACAGCGCCTCATGCTCGCCAGCTTTCATACATACCAGGAGCTTGAAGGCGGCGCGCTTCAGCCTCTTTGCTGGCCGGGCGCTCCTCCGGAATGGAGGCGGTCGTGTCTTGCGTAATGCCGCCGAGAGGTCACGAGCCCCCTCGCCGGAGGGGCTCGCCATGACTGGCGATGATTTGTGTACTTTCGGACGGTGTTCCCGCCGCTTCTCCGCGCGAGGAGAGAGGTTTCATCGAGACCACCACGTTAAGGGGAACGCTGCCGAGCGACGCGGTGTCGAATCGACCAAAGATCGGCTCGGTGGAGTTTACGGATTCCAGGTCGGCGGCGAAGCTCGCCGCCGACGCGTGAAGCTGCTCGAGGAGGCCCGCGAGGAGAGCTGGGGCCGCCCGTGCTCGCTCGCCGGATGCGTGCTCGTCGGAGAGGCGAACCTCGCCGACAAGTTCGGCGAGGCAACTTGCCGGCTGCGGCAATCTCAGCGCCATGGAGCGCTTGGCCGTGCAACTCCATCTGGCGCGCCGTTGCTGGCGGCGCTCGCCGTGGAGGAAGAGGGTTCCCGCCCGTGAGCAGGTCTCACGACGACGCACTGTGCCCCACGGTGGGCGCCTAAATGCCTGGGGTTGAAAGCATATGCCAAAGGATGGCTTATCATGGAGGGGGCGGTAGAACGCCGCTGGTGCTCGGAACGGATGAGGCAAAGGCGCACGCCGCGTAAACTTACTCCAGCTTCGTGGCTCTCCGAGGAGATAACACCCCTTTACTGCTGCTCAAGGGGTCTCCGTGATGATCACTATGGCAAAATGGGTACAAGAGGCTCCGTGAGCTGTTCGGGTGAGGAAGGAGAAGGGCTCTGGCTTTTGCTTCTTCTCTCCCTCTATGTGGGTGTCTAAAACTACTAGCTTCCAACCCTTTGCATGGTGCCCCGGGGTTTATATAGGCTCACTTCGGGGTACAACGGTAATCCGGTTGGGTGTGGGCCCAAGCCGCTGGCCTCTAAGTCACGGCTTCTCTGCCGACTCCTAGGGCCCGCCGACCAGTGGGCCCTTGCACGACGGCTCAAAGATGGGGCAGCTTCTTTGTCCATCATGGGAGTCTTCGGCTGCCGTAAAGCACTGTAGCCGCTTCTAATGACGTGAGCTTGGTCGCGTGGCAGGTTATATGCTACCGGTCAAGTGGGCGTATCATCGTTGCCATTCCCTGCCTTGTCTGGTTAATGCCGGATCCCGGGAGGAGCTGGCCGATTTTTTGGAGGCCGACTCCATCGGGTCCGGCTCTTTGGGTGCTCTCGCCGCCCTCGGTACTCCCAATCGACAGGCGGGTCCTACTGCTCTTTGGGTCGCATGCATGTGCCAACGTGGGTACAGGAATCCGCCCCATGGTGATGATGTTGTACGGCATGGCAACAGCAGTTGCGCCAAGACGGAGATCTCCGCCGGCTGCACGCGCCTCAGTAGCCATACTCTGCCTTCTTTATGGACTGGCGGGATGGGCCGCGAGGCGGCTTTTACCCCATAGTCGCCTGCATAAGGCGGTGGAGGTCGAGGGCCGACTCCTTGTAGCCGGTGACCTCGCCGGAGGTCGCCGGGCTTGAGTCGGCTTGTCTCAAGGCCCCGGGACTCGGCCCAGTAGGGGTAGTCGGGCGGCTGTCGCCGACTATCTGGCGGCTCTTCGTCTTGGGGTCTTGAAGGCGCCTGCCCTCGATGTTTTGAAAGGCTCAGGGCTCGGGTTCCCGCCACCCGTAGTCCATTACATCTCGGCTAATGGCGGATAGTCTATCCGCATCCTCCATAGGGAGGAGCAGCCGGCGTCGCCCCCTGCAGCTTGCCTCTATGTCCGGCCCTGGAGCCCGACTGGTGGAGGTGTGATCGGCAGCCTCTCCGGATATAGTCCGGCGAGCGTTTTTCCTTCTAGGAAACATGGACGTTATTATGTGTTAAAAAGACGACAACCACGGAGCAAGGTTCTGTATCATACCTCTGCAACGGCGTCTCAGTCCTGACCGCCTTCCTCTTCAGCCTACCTAGCTTCGGTGCCCCTTGTTGGCTAGTCACTGTGGGTTTGGCATGGCGTCCCGAGGGCCTTCCCTGTGAAACACCATATGTGTACGGTAGGTGAAGTGCAAAAAGGGGGACCCTTCTCGGAAGTTGGGGCTCCGGTTTTACTTACATGCGATGTAGGGAGCAGCCCAGGATAGTCGGCCATGATGGCCACCATGGCATCATCGCAGCTCAATTGATAGAATGTCCTGTGGATCAGCTCCACAAATATGTCCGGATCCTCTTCGAGTCCGGGGTCGAGGGCCCGGTCAGGGTCCTCCGGTTGTGGAGGCATGCTGTTAACCTCCCTTATAGCTTTTCGCAGTTCCTGCCATGAAACGGCAAAGTAAGTACTTATGATGAAGAATGCGGGAGGGCTAAGAGTAAAAGCTAATCGGGCCACCCAGCCTTTGAGGGTTGTACATGGACAACTGGCCTGTGGCTTTAGTGCGGAGGAACTCCTCTTCCTCCCCTTGTGCCACAATCGGATGTAATTTTTGCTAGAGCAAAGCAACCGAGTCTGGGTCCCTTGGCGCCTCGCAGCGGTGGCGCCATCTTCCCGTTAAATGCCACATGGGGTGCCCTCGATATTGAAGTGGTCTGTACTTCAAGATTATACATATTGACATAACCCGGTTATTGTCACCCTGATTGAGCCAACACTTTTATCCGCCCCATCGTGTAAAGGACTTCTCCGTTATCTTCCTCCCGAGGGCTCCGTGGTGCCGCCAGCTTTCATGCTTTTTTCAAAGGGGCATTGTCAAACTCGAAGTCCAATCCGAATAGGATTCGAAGGGGGACGCCCTCCATATAAAACCACCATGGCTGGCCGCCTTTCTTGGACGTTTTTTTCAGGTGCCGGACAGTATCCGGTCTCGGCGATGCGCCATATTTCAGCTTCCGCCCACTTGAAACAACAAGGATTCTCCTTGCGGTACGTGGGCACGCAGGCAGAATAGCCTCTTCCATAGCTCAAGTGAGCTTCAAAGTACGTAAACAGTTCAGCAAGGGGCTTACATAGCCAAAGCAATGTGTAATATGGAGGCATGAGTTTAAATTATGCCTGGAGGCCATAGAACTCAGAGTCACAGAGAACGGATGAATTGGAAATCCAAGTCCCTTAATAAATAAGTGACGAGGCATACCCGTTCCCCTTTGGAGGGGATTGAGAAGCTCTTCGCTTGTTTCCCGAGATTATAGAGTGGCAAGCCCTGCCTCGAACAGGGGACCATATACGCTGGGGGAGAAACTTCAGGTTCAGAATCTCTTACTAGTTGGCTAAGTGCAGATGTAACACTTCTTCCAATCACCGGCCTAGGCTACGGGGAGGCGTAGAGGGAGGAGCTGCGATTTAGCCATGTTGAACGGCGATTTTTTCCACGCTGCGTTCCGATGGATACCGGCCGTGGGAAGATGGTGTGATCTAGATCCGAGAATCCTGCCTCTTTATTATTCGATGACACCCACATGGCTAGGTGGCAATTGTAAAATATTCCTCAAGAGCACGACGCTTATGTCGTGGTTTACCAGCGGGTAGATGATCGGCCAAGAAGAAGCGGCAAAAGAAGAAGAAGAGGTGAATGTCAGAGCATCGTGACGCCCTGCAGTTCATGCATCGGGTCCGAGAAGCCCATCAGCCGGAGTCGCGGCCGATCACCCAGAGGTGATGCTTCTAATCTGGGCTCCTACGCCTGGTCTTGGGAGCCACCCTTGCCACGGATAGGGCGGGCCGCTTCGCTTCCTCAGAAAGTGCCGATAGACTAAGGCAAAGATCATCAACATCCTGCATAAGGATACTGATGGAGAAGTTAGGAATCAAGGAGGCAGCTTCAAAGCATAGCTCGGACTGTGGTTCCACGGAATTCACCCGCCTTCCTGCTCCCCAATTGGCAAGATTCTCGATAGGAGCGCCCTCTTTGGGGACAAGGATCACTTTCGGCCGAGAGCCGGGCCCGTTCGGCAAGTGGTGGACCTCGAGAGCCCTTACCATGCCTTGCTCGGGCCGACCTGCTTTGGCTAAGTTCATGGCGGTCCCCCATCACGCCTACCTCAAGATGAAGATGCCGAGTTCCAAGGGGATCCTGACCATAGCCGGGCGATTACTACAGAAAGTCGCTCCCAGGCGGCTGCAAGGGCACTGGCTAGCCGAAGTCCTGTGATCGCAAATGAGAAGCGGCTCTGGATCGGTCGTGACGATGGCCGCAAGCAGTTGGAGATGTCAGTCTCACCCCAAGGAGTCGAAGCTGAGGGCCTGCTCAAAGCCGGCCAAAGAGACCAAGAAGATACCCTTGGACCCGGAGCACCTGAGAAGTACGCCGTCATAGGTGCGAACCTCGACAAGCAAATAGGAAGGCGAGCTCGCCGATTTCCTCCGCGGAGAATCGACATCTTCGCATGGTCCCCCAAAGACATGCCAGTGTACCGACGGAATTCGGGCCGAGCACAAGTTACATGTCCGACCGATGTGAAGCCCGTTAGGCAGCCCTTGCGCCGCTTGTCAGAAGAGAAGAGAAGAGTTGTTGGAGAAGAGATAGCCCGGCTCCTTGCAGCCGGTTTCATCATGGAAGTTTTCTTTCCAGAGTGGTTAGCAAACCCGGTCCTGGTACTAAAGAAGAACAACAAAGCCTGCCCCAAGGACCCGTTCGCTCTACCCAGAATTGATCAGGTGATAGACTCCACAGCCGGATGCGAGCTGTTGAGCTTCTTAGATGCATATTCAGGATATCACCAGATCAAGTTGAACCCGGCAGACAGATTGAAGACCGCCTTCATCACGCCATTTGGAGCCTTCACACCTGGACCATGACGCTCGCTTGAGGAACGCCACGGGCGCCACCTTTCAACGCCAGCGGAATGTGCCTCCTCAAGCAGATCGGCGTAAACGCCCACGCGCACGTGGACGACGTGGTAGTGAAGACGGAGAGGCGAGGAACACTGTTGGAAGACCTCAAGGAGACCTTTGAAAATCTGCGCCGATTCCAGATCAAGCTCAACCCAGAGAAATGCGTCTTCGGAGTACCAGCCGGCCAGCTCCTCGGCTTCCTGGTATCTAAATGCGGCATAGAGTGCAACCCCGTGAAGATCAAGGCAATTGAGAGAATGGAAGTGCCCCACCGACTGCTGGACATGCAGAAGTTCCCGGCTGCTTGGCGTCTATCATTCGGTTCATCAGTCGGCTGGGCGAGAAAGCCCTTCCTCTGTACCAACTTATGAAGAAGACCACCTTCTTTGAATGGAACTCCAAGGCGGACGAAGCTTTTCTCCAGTTGAAAAGGATGCTGGCTACTCCCCCAGTGCTGGCGGCTCCGACTCCAAAGGAGCCCATGCTCCTGTATATTGCCGCCACCTGCCGGGTAGTCAGCGTAGTTGTTGTGGTTGAGTGCAAGGAGGAAGGCAAGACGCTACCTGTCCAGAGACCGGTATATTACCTGAGCGAGGTACTGTCGACCTCCAAGCAGAACTATCCCCACTACCAGAAGATGTGTTACGGCGTGCACTTTGCCGCCAAGAAGTTGAAGCCTTACTTTCAAGAGCATTCAATCACCATAGCTCAGCACGCCCACTCAGCAGAAATCATCGGAAGCCGAGATGCTTCAGGCGAGTGGCCAAGTGGGCCATAGATTTGGCCCCTACACCATCTTTTACCAGCCCCAAGCACCGCCATCAAGTCACAAGTAATCGGCCGACTTCCTCATCGATTGGGCCGAGACCCAGTATCTGCCGCCAGCGCCCGACTCCACTCATTGGCGGATGCACTTTGATGGCTCCAAGATGCGCACCGGCTTAGGAGCCGGCGTGGTCCTCACTTCCCCTAAAGGCAACAAGCTCAAGTAGGCGCTGCAGATCCATTTCGCCGCCTCCAACAAAGTCGCCGAATACGAGGCGCTCATCCACGGGCTCCGGCTTGCCAAGGAACTCGGCATTCACGGATCCGTGCTATGGCGACTTCGACTTGGTGGTCCAACAATCATCCGATGACCGGGACGCAAAAGATGCAAATATGGCGAAGCTACCGCTTAGTGCAAAGAATCGAGTGGGTACTTTGAGGGATGCGAATTCCTCCATGTACCAAGGAACGACAATGACCAAGCAGATGCCCTGGCAAGAATCGGTTCCACCCGACAGGCAATACCATCCCAAGGTCACCTTCTTTTCTCAAGCCATCCACAAACTGTCACGTAATCAGACTCCATTTTTGTGCCGGCTCCCAAGAAAGCAGATCCGACTCCAGAGCCTCGGCAGACGGCACAAGAATCTTTGAAGACGCTTCAAGAATGCGGCAATCAAAGCCGCCCGGGACTGGAACTGCCCGGGATCGGCAGCGACGTCAGAAGCCTCCAAGATTGCCCTGTGGATCTGTGCTGGCCGTCTGAACTTCTCCAACGCAACAACAAGCTGCCGCAGACTCCAACCCGCCGCTTTCCCAAAATCAAATTACCTCGGGCCCAAGTAGCAAGATCAAGGCGGTCGAAGAAATAGCAGCACCCTCATGGGCTCAGCCCATCTTGAAGTTTTTGGTAAGCGGAGAACTACCAACTGATGAAACCTTGGCTCGGCAAGTGCAACACCGAGCGGCAACCTATACTATAATCAATAGAGAGCTGGTCAGGCGTAGCGTCACCGGCGTCTACCAGCGCTGCGTCGAATCAGAGCAAGGCCAAGCAATCCTCGAAGACATCCATCGTATGCATCAAGGCCATCATCATGCAGCCTCCAGAGCACTTTCGTCGCCAAAGCCTTCCGACACGGTTTCTTCGGCCGACCGCCTCGAAGAGGCCAAGGAATTAGTTCAAAATGCAGGTGCTGTGTGTTCCGCTTCCAAGCCGCTTCAGCGGCTTCAGCCAAGACAATCCCCATCGCCCGGCCCTTTGTCAGTTCGGGGCCCTGGACATGGTGGGACCATTCAAAGGCAACGCACGAGGTGGCCTAACTCACCTACTAAATCGCAGATGGACAAGTTCACCAAGTGGATAGAGGCCAAACCCATCAAGAAGTTGAATGGTTCTACGACAAGAACTTTCATCGCCGATATCATTTACTCGATGACGGCGATCAATGCCGCAAGATCATCACCGACAACGGCACAATTTCGCCAAAGGCGCTTCGCCTGCTCTGCGATGCGATACCGCATCCGACCGACTTAGCGCCCGCTGCCCATCCGCAGATCAAACGGCCGTGGAGCGAAAGCGAACGGCCTCATCTTGTCTAGCATCAAGCCTCGCTCGTCGAACCATCGAGCTGCTTCGCCGGCCGCCGCTTGAGGAGTTGCTACCAGCCCTTCTCGGAGTCTGGCAGACGACTCCAAACAAGTCAACCGCTTCACACCTTCTTCCTCGTCTCTGATTGCGAAGCCGCCATCCCAACGGATATAGAGTTCGACTCGCGAGTCAAGATGTACACCGAGGAAGAAGCGTAAGAAGCACGTCAAGACGGCGCCGATCTGCCGGAAGAGGGCCGACTGCTGGCACTCACCAGTCCAAGATCTACCAAAGCAGAGCCTCTGCACCGCCATTACAACAAGAAGGTCGGGCCAAGATCGTTTTAGAGGGCGACCTTGTGCTCCGCTGATTCAGCGAACGGCCGCCGCACAAGCCAGTTTCCGGGCGCCTTGGGAAGGACCGTTCATTATCAGCAAGGTGCTGGGCAACGACTCCTACTACCTGATCGACGCTTAGAAGCCCCGAGCACGCAAGAGGGATGACTCTGGCAAAGAGACAGAGCGACCATGGAATGCAAATCTCCTCCGAAGATTTTACAGTTGATGCAGTATGTACCACGCTACCCTTTTGTGTTTGAAATACCAAGCCTCCAAGGGCCCCGAGACGAGCTCTGGGACTGCCCTCTTTGTTATCTATATGATAAGAATTATGCCTTGGGTATGTTACCCTTTTATTATCTTTGTTTGGCACGGGCTCGACTAGTCGGCCCGGGGACTCGCCACTTTTGAGCTATGAAGTGCTTCCCTGTCCGACAAGTAGCGTCGGGCGCCCAAGCCGTCTCTGTCAAGCGCAGCTCGCAGAGCGACTGTTTGGCGGGCAGGAGTGAGGTAGAGCGGGCGCCCACACGAAAAAAGGGCTAAGGACCCAAAGCATACACATAGTTGAAACCGGCTCCCAGCCCGTTTTATGAAGCCGACTCTTAAGAGGCCGGCTTGCCGTTTTCTACCCAACTTGCTTAAACGACTCTAAAATGGCCAAGTACTTGCCTTCTCAAAAGTAGCCGAGCACTTGACCTAGACGGCAGTCACAGAGCGGTTGCCTAATGTGCAAGGCGGCATCTAAGGGAAGGCGGCAAGAGGAAAGCCATAAGAGCACTAAGCAAGGAAACATGAAATCAGAACAATATTTACATAAACTTAGGCCCTTGGCCGGATCTTCGAACAGAGGTTCTGAATACACCCCGCGGGTGGAATTGTGCGAATTAACAAAGTTCTTTCGAAAGATTAACAAGCAGATAAAATAAAGCCAACAGAGCGTCTTAAGAAGCAGCGGATGGGGCTAGAGGGCCGGAGGCGGTGGCGGCGTCAGGCGTCGGGGCGGCTGGCTGGCGATCTCGATTTGATCGTCCTCTGTCGTGCTGGCTCAGAGGGGCGCGGCTCGTTGCTGGAGGCGCGGTCGAGCTGAGGCTGGCCGCCCGCTCCGTCTTCCGACGCCTCCATGCCTTCTCCGTCCTCCGCCTCGTCCTCGTCCTCGGTGCTCGAGTCGATCACCTCCGCCGAGTCCTCGCCGTAGTCCGGGTTCATCCCAAACCACTCCGGCGACGCCTCCCCACCGTCTTCAGCCCGCTCCGGGACGAAGATGCTGGTGTCCGTGTAGTCGGCGATCGCCGCCGCACGCTCGACGAGGGCGGCCTCCGCAGCCTGCAGCTCCACCTGGGCTTCTGACCGGAACGCGGCCACACGGTCCAGGTCAAGCCCTGGATACCATGCCTTGACGAACTCCAGGGCTCGGCGAGTTCCAGCTCGGGCCGCGGAGCCCTTCCAAGCCTCAAGACGCCCAAATTAACCTCCAGCCTGGGCCAAGGCGGTCCGGCTGGGAGTGCGCAGAACCGGCATGTCCGGCCACAGGGCAGCAATCGCCTGGGCCCCGACACGCCGAAGACGGCGCAACACCCGATGAGCCGGCCGCAGACGAGCTTCAATGCTCAGGAGGTGCTCGTCAAGGGTCCGGGGGGTGTTGGCCGCGATCTTGGCGCCATCCGCCCTTCGCGCCTCGCGTTCGGCCTCAATGGCCTGATTGGCGCTGCTGTATGACCAGGGAAGAAGTCTGCCAGGAAGAAGAAAAAGCAAGTTAGAAAAGACAAGAGCCGGCTTAACCCATAGTCGGCAACCCAAAAGAGAAAGTAAAGCATACTTACCATCAACGATATCTTCGATCTCATGAAAGCCGGAGGTCAGATGCGCCTCGCGGTCGGTCCAGGCGGAGCGCTCGCTCTCAAACTCGGCCAGGAGGGCGGTCTCTTTCTTCTCCGCCTCGGCCCGCGCTGCCTTGAGCAACTCCCTCTGCTCCGCCAGCTGCGTGGCCAGCAGGTCGCGCTCTGCGGCGAGCTTGCCGCATTCCTCCTCCTTGGCACGCAGGGCGGTCTCGGCCGTGCCCAGCTGATCTCGCAGAGCAGCGTTGGCCTCTGAAGAGCAAAAGAAGAAGGATGCGAAGTCATTAGCTAAGAATGTCGCCAGGAAGATCCGGCCCGACTGCGCTGCAGTCGGCCCGAATCTCAGGGACTACAGCCCGCGGGTGCGCAAGTGCGCCCCCGCAAAGAAGAAAACTCACCTCGGCTCCTCGCCAGGTCGGCGGCCCGTTTGTTCAGCTCTTCAACATTGCGGTTGAAGGCGGTAGCACGGAGGTTGTGATACTCCTGTAACAAGGATCCTGCACACGATGAAGACTTGGGAAGTAAGCAAATAAAGTTCCGGACGCCTGCTCGGCCGACCAAACTGGGGACTACACCTGGATCTAATTTGTTGCGCCCACGAGAGAAGATCAAGAGAAACTTGGAAATAAAACTTACCCGCACGGCAGAGTGCGATGCCAGGTGCGCCTTGGAGAGGTTCTGGAGGGCGGCGCCTTTGGCCCGCAGCTTTGCTTGGATGTCCAGGAGCGCCGTGTTCAGCAGGCCCGTGCCGCTCCTCGCACCCACCCAGCGGGTGCGGCGCTCGACGCATCAGCGTCGGGGATCGTCGAGCTGGCGGTGCCGTTCTCCAAGGGGCGCGGCGCCGAGTCCGCTTTTCTCAAGCGGCACACGCTATTGGCGGCGATTGAAGAAGCAGCCGCCACGGCTTCATCGTCCCGGTCGACGACAGCTGGGTGGGTCTGCGGCTGTTTGCCCAGGCGACTTCAGATTACGGCGGAGGCGGCGGAGGGCAGCGGCGCGCCACGAAGAAACCTCACCGCCCTCCTGCGGCAGGAGCCTCACCACCATCTCCCTCCGATTGCCCCGTGAAGTCCGGGCGGCGGTGGCGCTGAGTTCAGAGGAATGACGAGTAGCGCCGCCGAGGCGCGCAGCCTCCGGCAACTTTTGGGCTGCGGCAGCGGCTTCGACCGCTCTCTCGGCCGCCGCCTTCTCTCGACGGGCGGCCGCCTCCTCGTCACGCTTCTCCTACGCGTTCCGCTCTGTTGCCTCCCTGAGGGCGGCCGCAGGGTCAACCCGCCGACTGCTGGCGGACGTCTCGGTCGACCCCATGACGGAGGCGGCAGCGACCCTCTCCAGAGTGAGGGGAGCCCTGATGACAGAAGAAGACATAAGACGAATTGACCAAGACGGACGGGACGAAAACAAGACGGAATAAGAAGGTACTTACGCGGAGACCAGCGGTGGCTTCTTCACCTCCTTGCGGAAGCGGTTGGCCTTCGCAACCGCTTCTTCACGCTGGGTCACGGCGGCTGCTCCCCTGATCCTCTTGGCACGGCCGCCTGGTGGCTCTCGGCCCGGCCCGCGCTTCTTCGAGCCGCCTTCGGCCCCTAAAGGCGGCGAGGAGCTTCGCCTGGTTGGCAGGCTCTCACGATGGCGGGCGGCGACTTCGTCATCGAGCCGCAAAAGTGGCCGAGGGCCTGGAGTCGGCCTCTCCCCTCCTTCGGCGTCGGTCTCCACGGCGCCACGCCCAAATCGGGGACGCCGGGCGTCGCTCTCCGCCCGATCGAGGGGAGCCGGACTCAGCGAGCTGCCTCAGGCGCCGGGTCGAGGGCGGCATGAGAGGATTCTGAGTCGAAAAGAACCAAGAAAAGTAAGAGCCGGATCCGGCTAAGAAAGGAAACAAGGAAGCGAGAGGCAACTTACCATTGGTGGGGGATTGGCGCGCGAGTATGGCTCCTTGGCGAAGCGCCACTCCTCCTTGAGGTCGCAGTTCGCCAAGAAGTTTACCGTGTCCACCACCTCCGCGTGGGGCATGTCCTTGGAGCACATCCGGCTGGGGTCCCGGCGGCGCTCATCCGCGTATCGGTCGAGATGAGGGCGGCCCCGAGAGGGAGGACTCGGCACGCCACGGCGGCCTAAACAAGTCAGCCCTGGGCCAGGCCCTCCGATCAGTATCATCACGCTGGTTGCCGCGACGGCAATGGCGTTGTTCGCGGGTGTCGGCGTCCGGGCCTGTGAGGGACCAGCTGGTGGAGTCGGCCCTTGATTCGCACGCCTATGTAGGGCGACAAGTTGATTCCGATCGCCGGCCGGGGCGCACGTTCTTGACATAAAATACGGCGCTGCCACATCTTCACCGATTTGATGAGGGGATGGCAGGGAAAGGATTATCGGCCACCGCCTCCTCTTAGCGATGAACAGCGCCAAGATAGAGCCGCACACGAGCGACAAAGGCCCCGAAGCCGCTTGAAAGAACTCCCCATAGCTCGATGGTGGGGAGAACTCGAGGAAAACCTTCGTGATAAGGATGCGAAGGCGCAAAGACCACAGTGTTGGGGGTGAGGTGGTGCGGCTGGAGCCCGTAGAACTCCAAGAATGCGCGGAAGAAGCCGCTCGCCGGCAGCCCCAACCCGCGCATAAGGTGCGAGCGGAAGACCACCCGCTCGCCCTCCTCCGGCGCCGGCGTGATTTCGCCCTCCGGCGGGGCGCGGGCTCGCACGAGGTTGCTGCTGGGGATGCAGCGCGTCTGCCGAAGGAACTCCACCATATTGTCGTCGATGACAGAGCCGTCCCACACGCCGGAGCTGCTGCGGGCCAGCGCGAAGGGCGGTTGCGATGAAGAGCTCATCTCCGCGGCGAGGCAGGAACGAGGCTCGGCGTGGAGGAGCGAGGAAGAAGACGAGGCAAGGAGCGGGGACGAGAGAGTGCGCGTGCGTCGCCTCCCCCTCCCCCCTCCCTGCCTACTTATAGGCGCTGGGCTGCGAAGCCGAGGAGGCGGGCGTGGGATTAACTGCGCCCACGTCCTTGCGCCCCCAAGATTTAACCCACGACGTTACTGCGCGCAGTAACGGCGCGTGGGGAGCTCTTTCAGACGCCGACGCGCGACGGATCCGCTTTTGCTGGCCGCCGGGCAGTAGTGGCGGGCCCCACCGACATGCTCCGTCTTACTTGTCACGCTGCCAAGGTGGCTGGCGAACCAGCTCGCAGCGTGGCATCACGTGGCGGGCCCGCGACGGATGACTGCCAGGAAGCTTATCAGGCACGCCGCCCGGATCCCGCCGCGACCTTCGAAACCGTTGAAGAGCGAGACGGCCCGCTGCAAAGCCGGCTCCAGACGGAGACGGCAGGCCGAGTCCAGATTGATCCATCGGAAGGATGAAGCTGTCGAGGCTCCTCGACGGGCTGCCCTCGGCGCCCCCCGGCCGGGGACTATCAGCCGGAGTAATGGACTACGGGTAGGCAGACCCGAGCCCCTGAACCTTTCAAAACATCGGGGCAGGCTGCGCCCCTCAAGACCCCAAGACGAAGAGCCGCCTTCAGATAGTCGGCGACAGCGCCTGCCGACTTCAAGCCAGCGACCTCCTGCAGCCGGCTACGAGGGAGTCGGCCCGCGACTTCGCCTTACGCTGGGCGATTACGGGTAAAGCCGCCTCGCGGCCCATCCTCGCCTTGATCCATAAAGGGGCAGGTATGGCTGTATGCCGTCGTAACGGAGATCTCCGTGCGGCGCAGCACTGTTGCCATGCCGGCCCTGACATCATCACCGTGGGCAGATTCCTATACCCACGTCGGCTTGTCTGTACGGCCCGAAGACGGCGGGACCCGCCTGTCGGTGGGAGCACCGAAGACGGCGAGAGCACCCCAAAGACGGACCCGATGGAGTCGGCCTCCGGAAGCCATCCGGCTCCTCCTCCGGGTTCCACGCGCCATTAACTGAACAAGGCGAGGGAATGGCAGTGATCGCCCACATGGTAGCGGCGATCTTGTGCCATAACCCCACGATCGAGCCAAGGCCCCAGAAGCACGACTACGTGATCTGCAGCCGGCAAGACCCGCCATGGGCGGACAAGGGCTGCTGCCGGCCCCATGCTGGACCGTCGGCGGGGCCCGCTAGTCGGCGGGCCCCAGGAGTCGGCGGAGAAGACGGTGACTTAGAGACTGACGACTTGGGCCCACACCAAGCCGGATTACCATTGTACCCCCGGGGGGTAGGCCTATATAAACCCCCCGGGGCGCCCATGCAAAGGGTTGGAAGCTAGTAGCTTTAGACACACACATAGAGGGTGAGAAGAGCAAGCCGAGCCCTTCTCCTTCCTCACGTCGAACAGCTCAAGGAGCCTCTTGTACCCATTTGTGATAGTGATCATGCGGAGACCCCGCAGAGCAGCAGTAGGGGTGTTATCTCCTCGGAGAGCCCTGAAGCTGGGTAAGATTCGCCGGCGTGCATGTCTTCGCCTCATCCCGTTTCCAGGCACCAGCGACGTTCTACTCGCCCCCTCCATGATAAGCCATCCTTTGGCATATGTCGCACCCAACCCCCGACAGCAGGAGGAGCCACAAGGCAACCTCCCGGACTCGAGGCGCGTGGGGGGCAAGACCCCCAGGGGCTCTAAGCCCGACCCTCGTCCGGACTCCATGCCGGAACTATCAGCGGTTCCGAAGTCTGGCCAGCGGATCCTTCGCAAGAAGGGTAAGACGCCGGTGTCCTCCGTCCAACCGGAGGTACCGGATAACCCTTTGAGGCGCTGCCAGCCGCTTCCATCGAGGAGCACCGCACGTGATGAGTGCGGTGATCCGGATAGTTCAGTCCGCCAAGAGCGGATCGATCAAGCCTGTACCAGCCTTCTAATAGGCTTTGAGGTAAGTTTAGAATATGTAAAAATATTACCGCATAGACAAGAGGCCCACGATGCTTAGTTCGGTGTTCGGAAAGAAAGGCCGGACTAAGGATCTAAAAGATATACGCAGGAGTCTAACATAAGTATGTTAATATGGGAATGCAAAGGCGCTTGCCGACCGCCGCAGACCGATCGCGGAGGTCAATGCATTGAAGCGTAACTCGGCGTCCGAGAACGAGCTCGGCCAAGCCAAGAAGCAGCTCGAGGACAAGGAAGGTACGTAGTACCTTATTAAAGAAATACCATATAGAAAGGTTTCGGTTGCAAAAGATAACAGGAATAACATGGGTACTGCAGGGGCCACGAATGAGGTGGCGACCCTAAAGGAAGCAGCGTCCGTGGCCGAAAAGAAAGCGGCTGCGGAACGCACCAAGCGAGAGAAGGGGGAGGCGCAGCTGGCTAAGGTACGGCAAGAGCTCCAAGCTCTTGTGAAAAAACACGAGAGTTTGGAGCGTGACTCGAAGAATCGAGAGTCCGAGCTCGCCTCGGCTCTTGGGAGTGCCAAAGCTGCTGAGGCCGAAGCCCAAAAAGCCCTCCAAGAAATTGAGTTGTTAAAGAAGATAGCGGCGGGTAAGGCATTCTTTATGCGAAGCAAGCATGTGAAAGTGAATTACCTATTACTTACCCGGATTCAGAGCTCTCCAGGAGCATTCACAGCTTGGCCCCGTAGTGTGTCTGATGCTGCCGCATTCTACCACACCAAGGAGGGGAGCTCGACGGAAATGGTGTTCTGGTCTCAGTATGCTAAGGCCGAACATCCGGTGCCCCTGAGCGACCAGCTGAAGCAGCTGGTCGAGCTCCACAAGGTCGCCGAACAGGCCATGAAGGAGCCTTATAAGCTGGCCGTTGTGGCCATTGGAGGCCATGCCCGGAGCTACTTCGCTTGGTGCAGCGGATGGTGGATGCCTGTCCACGATTGAAGTCATCAAGCGCCTCGTTCGCATTGAAGGTGTCCGTTGGGCCCTTGCCCATGCTAAAGTGCACTGGGCAAGCTGGATGCGGATAAGCTTGTGACGGACGGGCCTTGAAGGGCCATGAGCATCGCGCCAAATGTACAATGAGGGCCTCTGAAGGGTGTCCGCCGAATAGCGGATGAGTGCTCCAAAGATGTAATTTTTGAATAGGCTCGCATTTGTTATCCTGTACGCTGAAAACTTGTTCATATGCGCTAAGCAACGCTTGTTAATTTAAAATATTACCTTCTGTGCGGCCGTTTATCAAATTTGAGAGATAGCAAGTCGTTGGCTTCAGCCCCCATGCCACGAGTGCTGGGGTGTTCGGGATAAACTTGGGC
This sequence comes from Aegilops bicornis, assembly GCA_021605145.1. Taxonomy (NCBI): domain Eukaryota; kingdom Viridiplantae; phylum Streptophyta; class Magnoliopsida; order Poales; family Poaceae; genus Aegilops; species Aegilops bicornis. The sequence goes on from CM038672.1 coordinate 580,935,707, forward strand.
ACGCTTGTTCCCATTCTTGGGTCCATCTAGGGAGGCGCTCAACACAACGAACAAGGCAACCGGACTTATAATGCTTGAACACTCTCACTTAGCCATAGAATTCTATAATTTTAAATTTCGGCGAAGCCCCTAGTATTCGGAAGATCGAGTTCGGGGCGCTATCCACGCCTTGGCCGGACAGACTCGGCTCCTCGCTCTAAGTGGCATAAGTCTTTAGGGACCCGAAAAACCTCTCGAACAGCGACCGGCTCTCGCCCTATCATGACTGTCAGTTTTAGCTTTCTCCACTGAGGTGCTCGACCCAGCTCAACTGGGTCACAATCGCAGTGGTTCTCCCGGTGCTACCTTAGCCGATATAACGGAACGTAAGGTACGAAAACACAGGAGTCGGACAAACCCAATTATTGACCCAAGACATGATTCGGAGCCGATTCATATAATGCTATAAGTTCGGGGTGCCGCACTTGTGAAAGTGTTCGGACTTATCATACCATAATTTTGGGATACTTAAGCCCCTGGTGTATTGGCTGCATCTAAAGTGTACGGTTGCAACATGTCGTGAAATGAACATATGTATAAATAAAGGAAGTAGAGCAATAATAAGCAAAAGCTATGTATTGTTTATTCAAAAAGGTAATGCAATGAAAGCAGAACGATACAAATAGTGCAATAAGCAAGGGATTGGACTATCTAACATGTCCCACTCCAGGGGTAAGCTTCTTGAGGATGGTATGTAAAACAAGTATAATGCTCGTAATAGAGATCACACGAACACTTTGGCGTGGCTTACTACTGCTTCCCCGCTGTTGCATCGTGAGTTCGGGCGATTCTAGTGCCGGACAAGACTTCGAAGACGGAGTCCTGAAAGTAAGGAAAAGGAAGAAAAGGAAAAAAGGAAAAGAATGATACAATCGGAGGGCCTCGGTGCGGTCGAGCCGCATTCTTGGCGTGACGTGGTCTTGCCCTCCCCATATGCCCATGGTATCTCCGTGAGCGTAATTATGTACGCGTAATAATTAGCTTCGCAATTTCGTGAGGGCTGGGGTTGGGGCCGGATTGCTACGCTGCTTGAATCGTGCCAGCGGTCTTGTTGTAGGTTACCCGCGGCGCTTGGATAAAGGTCCTGGACGCTTAATGGCCGGACTTGAGAGTTGTTGTGAGAGGCTGCTTTGTACCTCCGCCGCGAGGGCCGCCGTGTTCTCCTCCGTTCGGAGAGAGCGTTCGGTGTTTCTATTGACCGTGATTACTCCTCGTGGGCCTGGCATCTTGAGCTTGAGGTATGTGTAGTGCGACACCGCATTGAACTTGCAAATGTGGTTCGTCCGATCAGTGCATGATAGCTGCTGCGGAATGGGACGATGTCGAAGATTAACTCTTCGCTTCGGAAGTTATCCGGGGATCCGAAGACCACTTCGAGTGTAACCGAGCCCGTACAACTGGCCTCTACACTCCGGTATGACGCTTTAAAGGTCGTCTTTGTAGGTTTAATCCTTGAGGGTCTATGCCCATTTTGCGCCTGTATCCTCGATAAAAGCAGGTTCAGGGCTGCTGCCGCCGCCCATCGACACTGCTGGTTAGGTGAAATCCATCGATAATTGGGTCAAGAACCAATGCGCGAAACCGCCGCGGACGGATGCTAGTGGGGTGGTCCTTCGATCAAGGTGATCGGTCGGAAGACTATGGGTTGAACTGGGCGACTCGGCTCCATCGCATATACGTCCCTTAGTGCACGCTTCCGCTCCCTTTTGGGTATATGGGTTGCGTATATCATGTTCACCGTCCGCACTTGCGTGGGAAAACCCTTCTGTCCTCTATTGTTCGGCGGCCGGGGCTCTTCCTCGTCATCGCTATGCAACCCCTTGTCATTGAGTTCGGCACTTAACTTTCCTGCTTGCTTGAACACCCAACAGTCCCCGTTGGTGTGATTGACTGGTTTTTTGGGTGTGCCATGTATCTGGCACAAGCAATCGAGTATTCGGTCCAAGTTGGACGGGCCCTGGGTATTTCTTTTGAATGGCTTCTTCCGCTGACCGGGTTTAGAGCCTCTGAATCCGACATTGACGGCCGTATCTTTAGTGTTATCTCCGTTAATGTGGTGCTTGTTCTCGTTGCGACGCGACCTGCCATTGCTGTCCTTGGTATCCGAACTATCAGGATGTTTGGCCAAATTGTTGCTTCGAGCTAGCCAGCTGTCCTCTCCCGCACAAAAGCGGGTCATGAGTGTTGTGAGGGCTGCCATGGATTTTGGCTTTTCCTGTCCTAGGTGCCGGGCAAGCAACTCGTCGCGAATGTTATGTTTGAAGGCTGCAAGGGCCTCCGCATCCGGATAGTCAACGATTTGATTTTTCTTTGTTAGGAACCGTGTCCAGAATTGTCTGGCCGATTCTTCTGGCTGCTGGATTATGTGGCTAAGGTCATTGGCGTCTTGTGGTCGCACAGATGTTCCCTGGAAGTTATCAAGGAATGCGGCTTCCAGGTCCTCCCAACAACCAATTGATTCTGCTGGCAAGCTGTTGAGCCAATGCCGAAGTTGGTCCTTTAAGCTTGAGTGGGAGGTATTTGATGGCATGTAGATCATCACCGCGGGCCATGTGGATATGGAGGAGATAGTCCTCGATCCAGACCGCAGGATCTGTGGTACCATCGTATGATTCGATGTTTACGGGTTTGAAGCCCTCAGTGATTTGATGATCCATTACTTCATCTGTGAAGCATAGTGGGTGTCGCGGCGCCTCAGATGTTGGGCTATATCACGGCGTAGCTCATATGAGCTTTGTCTTCGTATTCGGCCCGGCCGGGTTCTTTGTCAGATCCGGCGTGACGGTAATCGTTCCACATCGTTGGGCGCCAGCGATCCGTGAATCGATCTTGTATGTTTTGCCTTATCCTCCAATATATCTTTGCAAGTCCAGCGCTTTTCCCGTGCCTTGGTACTTTTTTGAGCGTAAGGCCGGGTGTGGCTTGAGCGGAGGGGCCGAGAGGCTTCTGTCGCTGCCACGGGGTGGCCGGTCTGCCATGTCGTGCGCTGGTGACTTGGGTGCTTCCCCCTATGATCGAGGCAACAGCCTGCGTTTGGGGTAGCTTTTGGAGGGGCGTTCGAGTTCATACTCTTCGGCTGCAAGGACTTCAGTCCATGTGTCAGCTAGCAGGTCTTGGTCAACTCTAAGTTGTTGCTGCTTTTTCTTGAGGCTGCTTGCCGTGGCTATAAGCCTGTGTTTGAAACGCTCCTGTTCGGCGGGATCCTCAGGCACGACGAATTCGTCGTCGTCGAGGCTTGCCTCATCTTCGGAGGGAGGCGCATAATTATTATCCTCGACCTCTATTTCTGCCACACTTCGTGCGGACTTGCTTCTCCCTCCTCCTGCGCTGAGTGCTGCTCGAGGGGGTTCTCTTCGGCACTGTCCGGGGTGTTATTATCTCCCGTGCCGGAATCACCGTTTTTATTGTGGCGGGATTTAGAGCGGCGCCGTTGACGTCGGTGCTTCGGCTATTTCTTGGAGGGGTCATCCTCCGTTGTTCCATCGCCGTTCCCATCTTTTGGGATGTCCACCATGTATATGTCATATGACGAGGTGGCCTTCCGATGCCTGTAGGCGCTGGGTCTTGGTCGTCTCCGGCGTGCCGTCCATACCGTCGGCGTCTTCGGAGTGGAAGTCGAGCATGTCGGTTAAATCATCGGCTGTGGCTACAAAGTGGGTGGTGGGTGGGCGTTGAATTTCGTCGTCCGTATCCCAACCTTCTTGTCCGCGATCCGCCAGGCTCTCGGATAAAGAGAGAGACTTTAGCGAATTCAGAATGTCGCCAAAGGGCGAGTCCCGAAGATGTCCGCGCCGGTGAACTCCATATAACGGCGCCCAATCGGATTCGATTGGCAGGGTGCGGAGGGTTGGAGTCCGGAGAGGAGTCGGTACCCGGAGTGGAGGTCTTCGCAAAGCGACAGGGATGGAGTTCGGCTCAATCGCCAGAGATTGTAGCCCCGAGGCGTGTCCAACCACTGCGTCCTCGATCGGGAATCCGGCTCCGGATTAAGGGTCGGGCGCATCTTTGGTGCGGCCTCCAGGGCACTGTTCGGCTGCAGAGCTAGATCATGCCCATCGAGACAGTGCGGCACGCTTGGCTGCAGCTCGAATCCGTCGAAGATCAAGTCCCCGCGGTGCTTTCAAATCTGACCTGATGGCCAGGGGCGTAGCTTTCGATCTGCTCCAGATGGCCAAACGAATTGGCCCGCAGTGCAAAGCCGCCGAATACGAAGATCTGTCCGGGGAGAAAAGTCTCACCCTAGACCGCGTCGTTGTTGATGATCGAAGGAGCCATCGGGCCTATCGGTGACGACACATAGGAACTCTCAATGAAAGCACCAATGTCGGTGTCAAAACCGGCGGATCTCGGGTAGGGGGTCCCGAATCGCATGCGTCTAGGGCGGATGGTAACAGGAGACAAGGGACACGATGTTTTTACCCAGGTTCGGGCCCTCTCGATGGAGGTAATACCCTACTCCTGTGCTTGATTAATATTGATGATATGGGAAGTACAAGAGTAGATCTACAAGAGATCAAGGAGGCTAAACCCTAGAAGCTAGCCTATGGTATGATTGTTGTTCGTCCTACGGACTAAAACCCTCCGGTTTATATAGACACCGGATAGGCTAGGGTTACACAGAGTCAGTTACAATGGTAGGAGATCTACATATCCGTATCGCCAAGTTTGCCTTCCACGCCAAGGAAAGTCCCATCCGGACACGAGACGAAGTCTTCAATCTTGTATCTTCATAGTCTTGGAGTCCGGCCTTGACGATAGTCCAGCTATCCGGACACCCCCTAGTCCGGGACTCCCTCACCCATCTTTGGGAAGAGACCACAGGTCCTCCGAACACTTAATCAGGCGTTGAGCCCGAAAGTCACCAGGACTCTCCTCGTCCTGGATTAATGACCTCCCAGATTCTTCAAACTCCGGATCCAATAGCGGGCCGGGGTTCGGATTTTAGCCCACCCACCCACCACAAGCAATATTCCACAAGAAACTCAGGTCTTCCAGACATATGTGACTTATACGACAGCAACCTCAGGAAACGGTCCATCACTTCTGGGCCAGATTCCTCGTTGTCGAAAACAAGATTGAAGATTGCTGCGACAAGGACGCGGTTTCAGTTTTTTGCCGCAACTGTATGGATGAGGGAATCCTCAATGCCCTTAACCATCGCCGCATACTGCACTTTGCAGATTTGGCACATATAGTACAGAAGTACTGCGCAATGGAAAGCGCCTGGAAAGCCCAGGCAGCTCGGTGGGAACCTCCTGCCTTCAAGCAGCCCACTGGGGGACAAAAAGGTTGCACCCATACGGGGCACCTGATCGCCATCTCACGGACAAAAAAGTCAAGCCCTTCACGGGACACAAAACTGTCCTTGACGATCTGCTCGACAAACCCTGTCAGATACAGACGACGCTGAATACCGAACCAACACATACCCTTCGGGCATGTTGGGTACTCCGGCAGGTAGCTAAGAGCAGCGAGGCCATCCTCACCAACATCACTCCAGAGAGGCACTCTTCGGAGGATGCCAATCTCAACGTTTTCACGATCTTCGAGATGTCTTCTTCCAACAACCGGCGCAAAAGGGCATTACGCGACCTTGCCGAAGTCAACCAGGTAGCCGCAATAAATCCTTGGAACGACATGGCGATAACTTTCACCGCCGATGACGAGCCAAGGGCCAAATAAGTCCGAGCACCAGCCGCCTTGGTCTTAAACCCAATAGTGGATGGCTTTTGGCTCACCAAAGTGCTCATGGACGGCGGCAGCAGACTGAACCTCATCTATGAAGATACGCTCCACAAAATGCAGATGGACAAAAGCCGCATTGAGCAAGGCGGCACCACCTTTCGAGGCATCATCCCCAGTCGAGAAGCACGAAGCTCGGGGAAGGTCGAACTCGACGTCGTATTTGGCACGCCGGAGAACTACAGGTCTGAAGTGTTGCTCTTCCACGTGGCACCTTTCAAGAGTGGATATCACACCCTGTTAGGGCTAGACGCATTCACACGCTTTTCAAGCTATACACCATTACCGGTACATGAAGCTCAAAATGTCAGGGCATAACGGAGTTATCACCATAACTAGTGATCCGGATATATCACTCCATGCCGAAAAAAAAACGGCATCACTGGCCCTCGAGGCGCTATCCGAGGCCCTTGCGGCCAAGGAACTAACCAATCTGTGCTCTATAGTGGACAAGGATGATGTAATCCTCGATAAGAGGCCCAAATCCACTTCCTTCAAGCCAGCAGATGAATAGTCGAATTCCAAGTACACCCAATGGATCCTAACAAAACAACAGCCATTGGAGCACAACTGGATCAAACAATCGACACCGCTCTAAGAGCTTTCCTGCGTGAGAATTGGGACATCTTTGCTTGGCATCCTTCGGATATGCTAGGAATCCCACACAGACTGGCCGAACACAGCCCCAACATAATAAAGGGGTTCAAACCAGTCAAGCAAACGCTGCGGCGCTTTTCCGAACCCAAGCGACAAGCTATGAGGGAGGAGGTAGCCAATCTGCTCGAAGCCGGGTCATTCGAGAGATCAAACACCCGGACTGGCTAGCAAACCTGGTCATGGTGGCAAAGAAGGACAAATCATGGCGCCATTGTGTCGATTTCAAAGACCTCAACAAGGCCTGGCCTAAGGACCCCTTCCCGCTGCCCCGCATCGACCAAATCATTGACGCAACTACAGGACACGATTCATCAGGCTTCCTCGACGACACGCGGATACCCAAATTAAGATGAGGGAATCCGATCAGGTCAAGAACGGCATTCATTACTCCGTATGGGCCTTTCTGCTTCAACACTATGCCTTTCGGACTAAAAAACGCCGGCGCCACTTACCAACGCATGATTCAAACATGTCTAGAAAAACAAATTGGCAAGATGGTGGAGGCATATGTAGATGATGTACTCATCAAAACTAAACATGTCGAATCACTGGTGGACGATCTATGCCTCACATTCGACAACCTCCGAACATACGACATATGGCTCAATCCAGAAAAATGCGTCTTGGGCGTTCCAGCCGGGAAACTACTCGGGTTCATTGTTTCCAATAGAGGAATCTAAGCAAACCCAGCCAAAATTCGAGCCCTGTCACAATTGGCAACTCCCACGGGCCTAAAGCAGGTCCAAAAACTAGCTGGGTGCGTGGCAGCTTTGAGCCGCTTTATCTCCAGATTGGGAGAAAAAGCATTGCCACTTTATCGCCTACTCCGACGAACCGACCACTTCGAGTGGACGGATGTGGCAACAACCGGATTGGAAGAAATAAAAACCTTGTTAGCAAGCAACCCAATCCTTGCCGCACCAAACGTTGGCGAACCTATGTTCCTCTACATATCTGCAACTCACCAGGTGGTAAGCGCGGTGCTCGTCGTCGAACGAGAGGAAGAGGGACATAAATTCCCACTCCAAAACCAGTATACTATGTATCGGCGGTCCTCACACCATGCAAATCCCGATACCCACACTATCAAAAGGTAGTGTATGCGGTTTTCATGGCATCTCGGAAGCTGCGGCACTACTTTCAGGAGTGCTCAATCACGGTGGCTTCCGACGTACCACTGAATGACATCGTAAACGATCGAGACACCACCGGCCGCATTGCGAAATGGGCTATCGAGCTCTTGCCATTTGAAATAGCATACAAGCCACGCCGAGCTATTAAATCTCAGGTGCTGGCCGACTTCGTCGCCGAATTGATAGAAGCCGAACTCCCTAAAGAGTACAACACATACTCCAACTGGGTGATGTATTTAGATGGCTCCAAAATGTTAGCCGGATTGGGGGCTGGTTTCATCCTAACATCCCCTAAAGGGGACACAGTCTGGTATGTATTACCAATCATGTACACAGACTCCAATAACGCGGTCGAATATGAGGCATTACTGCACGGTCTCCGGATAGCTGTTTCTATGGGCATATAATGCCTAGAGGTGCGTGGGGACTCGAACCTTGCAATATACCAAATAAATGGAAATTTCGATGCAAAAGATCCAAAGATGACGCATACCGCGACGTCGTACTCAAAATATCAGCTCGGTTTGAGGGGCTCGAGTTTCATCACGTTGCTCGAGACAGTAATCAGGCAGCAGACATCCTTGCTCGAATGGGCGCTAAACGTGACCCCGTCCCACCTAACACCTTTGTGGAAAGGCTCTTCAAGCCATCCATGGTATGGAAGGACGAGAGCGGCAATACTAGTCCGGAACCGATCATACCCCCAAATGCCGAACACAATTCTGATATCATCGGGGGCTCGGGCCCCGAAATGACACCTTCCGCCCATGTAATCATGGTTGGCATTGCTCCATAGACCGAACCCTTCCTGGCCTACCTTAATAGGTGGGAGCTCCCTCATGACCAGAATGAGGCCCATCGCATAGTTTGACACTCGAAAGCCTACAAGGTTCATGAAGGAGAACTCTACAAGAGAAGTACTACTGGAGTTCTTCAAAGATGTATCCCCGAAGAGGAGGGACGGCAGCTCTTGGCCGAAATACATGTGGGTCTCGGCGGCCATCATGCTGCAGCTCGGGCCCACGTAAGTAAGGCTTTCCGTACATGTTTCTTTTGGCCTACGGCCCGAGCAGATGCACAAGCTCTTGTACAGCATTGTGTCGGATGCCAGCTTTTTGCCAATCAAAGTCACATGCCGCCCACCGCCTTAAAAACAATCCCCATTTCTTGGCCTTTTGCGGTCTAGGGTCTAGATATGGTCGGACCCCTTAAAGGGGGAAGCCACAAGAAGAAATATTTGCTGGTCATGGTGGACAAATTCACTAAGTGGATAGAGGCCAAACCAGTAAAAACGGCTGAGGCCGGACTGGTGATAGACTTTATATCCGATGTCGTACACCGTTATGGTGTCCCGCACAACATTATCACTGACAACGGCTCTAACTTCACAGCCGATGAGGTGAAAAATTGGTGTGCTAGCCTGGGCATCAAGCTCGACTATGCCTCCGTGTATCACCCTCAAACAAACGGTCAGGTCGAATGGGCTAATGGCCTGATAATGAGCGGCATCAAATCCAGACTAGTGCGCTCCCTAAAGGAGTCAGATAAACACTGGGTCGAGGAACTCGATTCCGTACTCTGGGGGCTGCGGACCACGCCCAATCGCACGACCAGATACACACCGTTCTTCATGGTGTACGGCGTAGAGGCTGTCTTGCCCTGCGACATTACTCATGACTCACCTCGAGTGCGCATGTATGAAGAGAGAGAAGCCGAGATCGATCGGCAGGACGACCTAGATGGCCTGGAGGAGCGCGATGTCGCGAAGGCCTGTTCCGCATTCTACCAACAACAAGCTCGAAGATACCAAAGCAGAGAAAGTGCATGCAAAGACTTATAACATCGGTGAGCTCGTGTTACGCCTCCCAGAGAAGAAAAAGGACAAACTCAAACCAAAATGGGAAGGTCCCTTCATTATCGATGAAGTTCTCACCTGAGGAACCTACCGCCTTCGCAATGCATCGTATAATCGCCTAGAGCCGAACCCTTGGAACGCGGCCCGGCTCCGAAGATTGTACGCATAAGTCCGGCCATGCTTCTTATTCGTTCTTTTGTCTCCTTTTCAACCTTTTCTTTTTTCATATGTTTCCCATGACGTGTTCGGATCAGCCGAACACCTGAGGGGTGCACATCCTTCAATGTACACACCCCACCATAACTGGGGGCTTCTGTAAGTAGAAGCTTATTATTGTACCAAGCCTAGAGCTCACAACATGGATATACATCCTTTTGCCATTATATGCACCTCTATGACTTAAGTTTTTGCCAAGCTGGGTTGCCTTGCTCCTGTGCTTATGCCCTATGTTCCCGATTTTTTGGCTAGGGCATAAAGGGAGCACCTCTGCAATTGTTACAACCGGGTTATACGGATATGTACCTGAGACGGGTGAAGCCCAAAGCTAGCGTTCTTAAGGGAATAATTGGTCGCCACTAAAACGACAGATTGTTGCCGTATTGCAACCATTTTAATGACTGCGAGACAGTTCTTCCGTATTGTGGACCACACGCCCCGGCACGTGTCAACATAATAATGCCGACCCAAGGAAACGCGTCCTGGGAACGAGGGTACCCAGACTTGCCTGCCTGCGGCCCGTGGCGTGGCTCCATCAACGGCCCGGTATGGCCCAGCTTCAGCAAAAACAACTCAAGACCCTCGCGAGGGGCCAAGCCTCTCCAGGCGGACGACACCAAGACCTCCCTGGGGGCAGCCAAACTAGGCAGGCTCCCGAGGAGCGGAGATATCTATGCAAGGTGCACCTCGCGAGGTTCACGTGATGTGAGCCATGACGACCAAGGCGGTGAGGCGCCCGGCCGCATAAAGTACCAGTTTCCCCTTTGGTGCTAAGGGGGCAAGCGCAGGCGCGGAGTCCCGAGGAATCAGGCAAAGGTTTCCTTATCGATGCAACAAGACCAAGACCAGCAGGACGGCAAGATGGAGGTCATCGCGGATCCCACTACAGCATCACCACCAGAGCCTTTGGCAGGTGAAGACTACTTTTGTCAGGATAGCTTGTACTAGTTGTCTCCCTTCAAATTTGGCCGTTGTGGGATCCCTTCCTGCCTACATTTGGGAAGAGGACCAGAGCCACTATAAATAGGACCTAGCCACCACTGTAGCAAGGGATGGATCATTCAGATCATCCTCACACTCACCAGCTCATCAAGCTCAAGAACACCTCTCCTCCTGAGGCTGTTTGACCATTGTACTAGTTCATCCTCAGCCCCTCGAGGCAATCCACCACAACACTGGAGTAGGGTATTACACCACAGGGTGGCCCGAATCAGTATAAATCTATGTGTCTCTTGTTCTTTGGGTTCGGCGAGCTAGGCCGTGGAATCATGGGGTAGGCAGACTGGGGAGAGAGAGTTCTTCGCACGCACCCCAGAGCTCAAACCTCTCAAGGGTTTGCGGAACCCGTAATCCGACATTTGGCGCGCCAGGTAGGGGTGCGTCGAAGCTCCGCCTCTCCGTCCACTAGCTCCCATGGGGAGCGCCGCTTCTCCGACCGGACCAACGAGCGTGTACGGTGGCGCTGCGGGCCTCGGCGCTTTCACCCCCGCCTTGCGACAGGTGCGGTGGCCATCCAAGTTCAGGCTGGAGATGCCGCCTCGCTACGACGGCGCGGCAGATCCGGCAGGTTTCCTCCAGGTTTACAAGGAGGCTTTTTGGGTGGCCGGCGGCTGTAGGATTCTGGGTTCCGGCAAAACCTTGAGGTTAGAACTCTGGCGCACGAAGGACTCTCTCTCCCTATCACGCTCGCTCAACGATCCATGGCCTAGCTTGATGAACTCAAGGAACAAGAGACACGAGGGTTTATACTGGTTCGGGCCACCGTTGTGGTGTAATACCCTACTCCTGTGTGTGGTGGTGGATTGCCTCTTGAGGGCTGAGGATGAACTAATATAGTGGATGAACAACCTCAGGAGGAGAGGTGTTCTTGGGCTCGATGAGCTGGTGAAGGTTCGGATCCGTCCCCCGTCTATGGTGGTGGCTAGTCCTATTTATAGAGGCCCCGGTCCTCTTCCCAAATGTAGGCGGGAAGGGATCCCACAACGGCCAATTTTGAAGGGGGACAGTGAGTACAAGCTATCCTGACAAAAGTAGTCTTCGCCTGCCAAAGGCTCTGGTGGTGACGCCATCCTGGGCTCCACGATGACCTTCGTCCTGCCGTCGTGCTGGTCTTGGTCTTGTTGCACCGATATGGAAACCTTCGCCTGATGCCTCGGGACTCCTCGACTGCGCCTGCCTCTTTGGCACCAAAGAGGAAACTGGTACGCTGCGCCCGCTGGCGCCTCCAGGCCTTGGTCGTCACGGCTCACGTCACGTGAACCTCGCGATGTGCCCTTGCATAGATATCACCGCTCCTTGGGAGCCAACCTAGCGAGGCCGCCCCCAGGGAGGTCTTGGTGTCGTCCGCCTCATGAGGCTTGGCCCCTCGCGAGGGTCTTGAGTTGTTGCTGCTGAAGCTGGGCCGTACCGGGCCGTTGGTGGAGCCACGTCATGGGCCGCAGGCAGGCAAGTATGAGTGCCCCCGTTCCCAGGACGCCGACAGTAGCCCCAGGACCAAGGAGCGCTCGAACTTGGCTTCGGGGCAAAGCTAAAGGGTAAGTGCGGAGCGCTGCGGGCCCCAACCGCCTGCAGCCTGATACGTCCATTTTGCATCATGCTTTGATATTGATATTTATTGCATTATGGGCTGTTATTACGCATTATGTCACAATAATTATGCCCTTTCTCTCTTAATTTACAAGGTTTACACGAAGAGGGAGAATACAGGCAGCTGGAATTCTGGGCTGGAAAAGGAGCAAATATTAGAGACCTATTCTACGCAACTCCAAAAGTCCTGAAACTAGACGGAAGTCATTTTTGAAATTTATAAAAAATACTGAGCGAAGAAAATACTAGAAGGGGCCCGCACCCTGCCCATGAGGGTGGGGGCGCGCCCTACCCCCTTGGGCGCGCCACGTGCCTCGTGGGCCCCCTTGCAGGCCTCTGGTGTCCATCTTCTGCTATATGAAGTCTTTTATCCTGGAAAAAAAATCATAAGCAAGCTTGCGGGACAAAACTCCGCCGCCACGAGGCGGAACCTTGGGCTCCGGCGGAGCTGTTCTGCCGGGGAAACATCCCTCCGGGAGGGGGAAATCATCACCATCGTCATCACCAATGATCCTCTCATCGGGAGGGGGTCAATCTCCATCAAATTTTTCACCAGCACCATCTCCTCTCAAACCCTAGTTCATCTCTTGTATCCAATCTTTGTACAAAAGTCTCAGATTGGTACCTGTAGGTTGCTAGTAGTGTTGATTATTCTTTGTAGTTGATGCTAGTTGGTTTATTCGGTGGAAGATTATATGTTTAGATCCTTAATGCATATTAATACCCCTCTGATTATGAACATGAATATGATTTGTGAGTAGTTACGTTTGTTCCTGAGGACATGGGAGAAGTCTTGCTATTAGTAGTCATGTGAATTTGGTATTCATTGGATATTTTGATGAGATGTATGTTGTCTCTCCTCTAGTGGTGTCATGTGAACCTCGACTACATGACACTTCACCATTGTTTGGGCCTAGGGGAAGGCATTGGGAAGTAATAAGTAGATGATGGGTTGCTAGAGTGACATAAGCTTAAACCCCAGTTTATGCGTTGCTTCGTAAGGGGCTGATTGGATCCATATGTTTCATGCTATGGTTAGGTTTACCTTGATACTTCTTTTGTAGTTGCGGATGCTTGCAATAGGAGTTAATCATAAGTGGGATGCTTGTCCAAGTAAGGGTAGCACCCAAGCACCGGTCCACCCACATATCAAATTATCAAAGTACCGAACGCGAATCATATGAGCGTGATGAAAACTAGCTTGACGATAATTCCCATGTGTCCTCGGGAGCGTTTTCCTCTATATAAGAATTTGTCCAGGCTTGTCCTTTGCTACAAAAAGGATTGGGCCACCTTGCTGCACCTTATTTACTTTTGTTGCTTGTTGCTTGTTACCAATTATCTTATCACAAAACTATCTGTTACCGATAATTTCAGTGCTTGCAGAGAATACCTTACTGAAAACCGCTTGTCATTTCCTTCTGCTCCTCGTTGGGTTTGAAATATTACTTATCAAAAGGACTACGATAGATCCCCTACACTTGTGGGTCATCACGGCCTTGGTCGACGCGTGGCGACTGACGGTACGTGGGTGCCTCCACTTCCCCACGCGGCCCTGATATCCGCCAGGCTAGGCAGCCGTTGTTGCTTACACAGCTCCATCTCCATCACTAGTAGCGCGCTCCCAAATTCCCCCGTCTTCCAGAAAGCCGCGATCTCCTCCTCAGACCCGATCAGGATCCAACCCTCTTCACCGCCATGGCACTGAGCCGGAAGAAGAAGGGGAAGAAGAAACCCCAATCCTTAGCCGAAGCGCCGCCGGCCTTCGAGCCTGCCATCGACTGGTCGCTGGTGCTCAATCAGTAGGCGATGGACAAGGTTCGCCCAGCGCTCGCCGCCGATTCCAATTAGTGGGGGAAGACGGTGGCTTGGCCTGCATCTCGCGGTGCGGTCGATAGGACGGCCATTGAGATCCCCATCCATCTTCACGCCCTCTGGGCCGGTCTGGTTCCCCCTTTCTCCGCCTTATTCAATGCCGTGATCTCCCACTACCAAGTCAATGCGCTACATCTGGACCCCCAGTCCATCATTCTTCTTGCCGTCTTCGCCTTCGTCTGCGAGGCCATGGTGGGCATTGCTCCCTCCGTGGCCTTGCTTCACCATTTCTTCACATTGCATCTGACTGATGCCCGACAACGCTCGGGATGCTTGAGCTTCCAGGTCGTGGCGGCAACGACTGGCTCGGGGATTGACTTCGAGCTCTCACCAGTTGTGAGAAAATTTCGGAGACGGTGGGTGTTTGTAGACGCCGGCGCACTCAGCCCCCTGCTCTTGCTTCCAATGGCACTAGCTATCCCCAGCTCCGGCTGGGGGCATGCGAGGCTCGCTGACCCGCATCTCGCCCATGTCTGGTGCCGGCTAACCAGGCTGAAGGATCTTGGGGTGACAGCGCCCATGGTGGTAAAGGAGTTCATCCGGCGCCGCATCGCTCCGCTCCAGTGCCACTCCCAGGCGATGTGGTCCTTCTCCAGCGCCATGGACCCCATAAGGCTCCATGTGCCCAAGCTTCTTCCCGAGGGCAGCGGACTGTGCTTGAGCTCCTGACGGGTGTCCCGACGCCAGCCATTTTGATGGAGCAAGGCTGCCTCTTGTACTGCTGCTCGAACAAGGTGGAGTTCGCAGGGCAGATGCCCTCATTCGACGAATGGGGACCGTGCCTGGCCGGCATTGAAGGGCCTCGCGAGAACCCTGTCTTCGTGTCTCCTCTGCCTGCTATCATCACGGCGCCTGCTACCTCTTGAGCACTGCGTTGGTTTTTCCTTGAAGAGGAAAGGGTGATGCAGTAAAGTAGCGTAAGTATTTCCCTCAGTTTTGAGAACCAAGGTATCAATCCAGTAGGAGGCCACGCACGAGTCCCTCGCACCTACACAAACAAACAAGAACCTCGCAACCAACGCGATAAAGGGGTTGTCAATCCCTTCTCTGTCACTTACGAGAGTGAGATCTAATAGAGATGATAGATAATATTTTTGGTATTTTGTTATGATAAAGATGCAAAGTAAATAAAGCAAAATAAATGGAAATGGAAATAGCAAAGTATTGGAAGATTAATATGATGGAAAATAGACCCAGGGGCCATAGTTTTCACTAGTGGCTTCTCTCAAGATAGCATAAGAATTTGCGATGGGTGAATGAATTACTGTCAAGCAATTGATAGAATTGAGCATAGTTATGAGAATATCTAGGTATGATCATGTATATAGGCATCACATCCGAAACAAGTAGACCGAAACGATTCTGCATCTACTACTATTACTCCACACATCGACCGCTATCCAGCATCCATCTAGAGTATTAAGTTCATGAAGAACAGAGTAACGCATTAAGAAAGATGACATGATGTAGAGGGATAAACTCATGCAATATGATATAAACCCCATCTTTTATCCTCGATGGCAACAATACAATACGTGCCTTGCTGCCCCTACTGTCACTGGGATAGGACACCGCAAGATTGAACCCAAAGCTAAGCACTTCTCCCATTGCAAGAAAGATCAATCTAGTAGGCCAAACCAAACTGATAATTCGAAGAGACTTGCAAAGATAACCAATCATACATAAAAGAATTCGGAGGAGATTCAAATATTCCTCACAGATAATCTTGATCATAAACCCACAATTCATCGGATCTCGACAAACACACCACAAAAGAAGATTACATCGAATAGATCTCCACAAGAGAGGGGGAGAACATTGTATTGAGATCCAAAAAGAAGAAGCCATCTAGCTAATAACTATGGACCCGAAGGTCTGAGGTAAACTACTCACACTTCATCCGAGAGGCCTTGGAGATGATGTAGAGGCCCTTCGTGATCAATGCCCCTTCCGGCAGAGCTCCGGAACAGGCCCCAAGATAGGATCTCGTAGGTACAGAATGTTGCGGCGGTGGAATTAGGTTTTTGGCTCTGTATCTGGTAGTTTGGGGGTACGTAGGTATATATAGGAGGAAGAAGTACGTCGATGGAGCAACAAGGGGCCCACGAGGGTGGAGGGCGCGCCTGGGGGGGGGGGGGTAGGCGTGCCCCCTACCTCGTGCCATCCTGGTTGATTGCTTTACATAGGGTCCAAGTCCTCTGGATCATGTTCGTTCCGAAAATCACTTTCCCGAAGGTTTCATTCCGTTTGTACTCCGTTTGATATTCTTTTTCTGCGAAACTCTGTAATAGGCAAAAAACAACAATTCTGGGCTGGGCCTCCGGTTAGTAGGTTAGTCCCAAAAGTAATATAAAAGTGTATAATAAAGCCCAATAATGTCCAAAACTGAATATAATATAGCATGAAGCAATCAAAAATTATAGATACGTTGGAGACGTATCAAGCATCCCCAAGCTTAATTCCTGCTCGTCCTCGAGTAGGTAAATGATAAAAACAGAATTTTTGATGCGGAGTGCTACTTGGCATGGTTTTTAATGTAACCCTCTTAATTGTGGTATGAATATTCAGATCCGATAGATTCAAGATAAAGTTTAATATTGACAAAAAAATAATAATACTTCAAGCATACTAACTAAGCAATTATGTCTTCTCAAAATAACATGGCCAAAGAAAGTTCATCCCTACAAAATCATATAGTTTGGTTATGCTCCATCTTCGTCACACAAAATACTCAAATCATGCACAACCCCGGTTTCAGCCAAGCAATTGTTTCATACTTTAGAATTTTCAAACTCTTTCAACTTCCACGCAATACATGAGCGTGAGCCATGGATATAGCACTATATGTGGAATAGAATATGGTGGTTATGGAGAAGACAAAAAAGGAGAAGATGGTCTCACATCAACTAGGCATATCAACGAGCTATGGAGATGCCCTTTAATAGATATCAATGTGAGGAGTAGGGATTACCATGCAACGGATGCACTAAGAGCTATAAATGTATGAAAGCTCAACAAAATAAAACTAAGTGGGTGTGCATCCAACTTGCTTGCTCACGAAGACCTAGGGCATTTGAGGAAGCCCATTGTAGGAATATACAAGCCAAGTTCTATAATGAAAAATTCCCACTAGTATATGAAAGTGACAAAACAAGAGACTCTCTAACATGAAGAACATGGTGCTACTTTGAAGCACAAGTGTGGAAAAAGAGATAGTAGCATTGCCCCTTATTTTACATTTTTTGGGCCTCTTTTTTTTCTTTTGGCCTTTCTCTTTTTTTGGGACAATGCTCTATGAATGATGATCATCACACTTCTATTTATTTACAACTCAATGATTATAACTCAATACTAGAACAAAGTATGACTCTATACGCATGCCTCCGGCGGTGTACCGGGATGGGCAATTATTCATGAGCGACATGTATGAAAGAATTATGAAAGGTGGCTCTGCCACAAATACTATGTCAACTACATGATCATGCAAGGCAATATGACAATGATGAATGTGTCATGATGAACGAATCGATGGAAATTTGCAATGCAATATATCTCGGAATGGCTATGGAAATGCCATAATAGGTAGGTATGGTGGCTTTTTTGAGGAAGGTATATATAGGTGTAATGGACCGGCGAAAGTTGCGCGATACTAGAGAGGTTAGCAATGGTGGGAGGATGAGAGTGCGTATAATCCATGGACTCAACATTAGTCATAAAGAACTCACATACTTATTGCAAAAATCTACAAGTCATCAAAACCAAGCACTACACACATGCTCCTAGGGGGGAGGTTGGTAGGAGTTAACCATCGCGCGCCCCCGACCTCCACACAAGGGAAGACACTCAAAGAATATCTCATGTTTCAAATTTGTTACACAACGTTTACCATATGTGCATGCTATGGGACTTGCAACCTTCAACACAAGTATTTCTCAATTTCACAACTACTCAACTAGCATGACTAATATTATTACCTCCATGCCTCAAAACAATCATCAAGCATCCAACTTTTCTTAGTATTCAACACACTCATAAGAGAATTTTAATTTCGTGATTAGGACAAATTACCATGCTGTTTTATGAGGTTCTCAAAATTATATAAGTGAAGCATGAGAGAACAATAGTTTCTACAAAACAAATCCACCACCGTGCTCTAAAAGATATAAGTGAAGCACTAGAGAAAAAACTACATATCTCAAAAGATATAAGTGAAGCACATAGAGTATTCTAATAAATTCCGGATTATGTGTGACTCTCTCAAAAGGTGTGTACAGCAAGGATGATTGTGGTATACTAAAAAGCAAAGACTCAAATAACAAAGACGCTCCAAGCAAAACGCATGTCATGTGGTGAATAAAAATATTGCTCCAAGTAAAGTTACCGATGGAAGTAGACGGAAGAGGGGATGCCTTCAGGGGCATCCGCAAGCTTTGGGTTTTAGGTGTCCTTAGATTATCTTGGGGTGCCATGGGCATCCCCAAGCTTTGGCTCTTGCCACTCCTTGTTCCATAATCCATCAAATCTTTCACCCAAAACATGAAAACTTCACAACACAAAACTCAACAGAAAATCTCATAAGCTCCGTTAGCGAAAGAAAACAAAACACCACTTCAAGGTACTGTAATGAACTCATTCTTTATTTATATTGGTGTTAAACTTACTGTATTCCAACTTCCCTATGGTTCATAAACTATTTTACTAGCCATAGAATCATCAAAATAAGCAAACAACACCCGAAAAACATGCATCTAGAGTATTAAGTTCATGAAGAACAGAGTAACGCATTAAGAAAGATGACATGATGTAGAGGGATAAATTCATGCAATATGATATAAACCCCATCTTTTTATGCTCGATGGCAACAATACAATACGTGCCTTGCTGCCCCCTCATCACTTTGGGAAAGGACACCGCAAGATTGAACCCAAAGCTAAGCACTTCTCCCATTGCAATAAAGATCAATCTAGTAGGCCAAACCAAACTGATAATTCAAAGAGACTTGCAAAGATAACCAATCATACATAAAAGAATTCAGATTTGACTCAAATATTGTTCATAGATAATCTTGATTATAAACCCATAATTCATCGGATCTCGACAAACACACCGCAAAAGAAGATTACATCGAATAGATCTCCACAAGAGAGGGGGAGAACATTGTATTGAGATCCAAAAAGAGAGAAGAAGCCATCTAGCTAATAACTATGGACCCGAAGGCTGAGGTAAACTACTCACACTTCATCGGAGAGGCCTTGGAGATGATGTAGAGGCCCTCCGTGATCAATGCCCCTTCCAGCGGAGCTCTGGAACAGGCCCCAAGATGGGATCTCGTAGGTACAGAAAGTTGCGGCGGTGGAATTAGGTTTTTGGCTCCGTGTCCGGTAGTTTGAAGTGCGAGGTATATATAGGAGGAAGAAGTATGTCGGTGGATCAACAAGGGGCCCATGAGGGTGGAGGGCGCGCCTGGGGGGGGGGGGGGTAGGCGCACTCCTAGATCTATCCTTGCTATTATGCCTAGCTAGGGGCGTTAAACAGTAGCGCTTGTTGGGAGGCAACCAATTTTTTTTTTTTTGCTTTTTTGTGACACTCCAAAATTTTTCCTTTGGTTTTCTTCAAAATTTGTTGGATTTGAAGGAGGTCTCCAAAACCCTTCCAAAAATCTCTCTCAAAGCTTTTCCCTTTAGCAAATATGTTATTTTTGCATCTCCTTTCAACTCTAGTGTTTGGTTCTAAATTTTCTTCTGATTTCCCTCTTCTCAAAAATTTCAAGGAGAATCTTTGGAATTTATTTTATTTCAAAAAAGAAACTCTAGGAGTTTGTCATCCTCTCCCATATTTGAAATCATTCATGATTCTTCCATGCACCACATGGTAAAAACCTTCCCAAAAATCTCTCCTTCCACTTGGTACAACTCAAACATTCTGTCCAAACTAGTAAAATCCATTTTTGGACTTTATTCCAATTATTTCTTCTCCCCAAATAATTCTGTCTTTTCTTTTGAGCCTAAGTGATTTGCAAAGCAAGTACCCAAATGCTCTTGATTTTTGACCTCAAACCAACTCCCTTGGATAGTCCTTGGTACCCACAACCCAGAACCATCTTGATACACTCTTCTTCTTTTCAAATATTTCAAATTTCACTCACTGCAAGTTTGGACCAGATTTGCCAAATTTGGTGAAATTCATCTCTACACTTCTCCAAAAATTCCACAAAAATTCAGGCAACCTCTAGTTGCAATGAGAGACCACTCCACCAAAAAATCAGCTCAAGGAAAAAATCCCTGGATACCAGAATCATTTTGTCGAACACCTGGCATGCACTGTTTTGTTCATACTCAGAAAATTCAGAAAGTTCAGTGTCGATCTCCGTCAGTAACTTTAGTCACGAGTCCACAGTGCCCTTGGCACGTTGCTCGCAGCCTGGCCTGCTTGTCCGAAGCTCCACACGCACACTTGGCACCTTCCTGGCGTCGGTGGCGCCCTGGCCCGCCTGCGCCGGCGTGCTTTGCGGCGGCTGCACCACCGTAATGGCGACAGGAGGCAAAACTGCGGCGCAACGCCGTTCGGCGCCGCCCAAGTGCCCTGGTGGCTCCGCGTGGCCACCTCCTTGCCAGCGCACGCATGCGGCACCGTCAGGTGGCACGCGCAGAGCACGCTCTCTGCTGCCGACGGGCCGTGCGGCCGTTCCGTCGAGGGCAAGCCGTAAACCTTCCTCCCGTGCTGAGCTGGACCCTAAAATGACACCACTACTCCTCCTAGGCGATGCTCAAGCTCCTAACCCTCCCGTGCAACCACAGCGCCGCCGTAATCACCTCGCCGGAGAACCCCGTTCTCGGCAACCGCCTCGGGGCGGCTATATATAGCCCCCCCGAGCTTGCTCTCGCCTCCGCACGACTCCACCACCTCACCAGACCCCGCCTGGCCACTGGAGGGGCCTCGAGGAGCCTTTCTTCCTCGACTCCGGAAACCTCCGTCCGCCTCGGGCTCCGACACCGTTCTCTCCGGTGAGAACTCCTCCGCCGCTTCGCCGCTTGCGTAGCCTCGCACGACCTCTACTAAGATAACCCCCACCTCAATTTTGGCCCGCAGCTCTCTCAATGAGATCCACGACCGTCTGAACCGCCGCCCGGAGCAAGCATCGTCGTCGACGTGGTACTCGCCGGCGATCACTTCCTCCTCCCACGGACGCGGAAGGACGTGCTGATCACGAAGGTACCGTCCGATCACTCTACCTCGCCGTGGATCACCGCCGGCGACCACCGCACCCCTCGGGCACCGTCGCGCCCTGTTTCCCTCTTTCAAATTTTCAAACCTGACAGGTGGAGCCCGTCTGTCAGCCTCTCAGTTGTTTCTTTTAAACGAAACGTTATCTAGACTTTTCCGCAGAACCCCCTGGAAACCTTCTGCTTCATTACAGATGGGTCCTTGGGTTAAAACCCTTATAACTTTTTAACAGAAAGGAATTTTTGAGTGATTCTTTTTCTGTCCTCTTCAAATTTGTGTCTAGTTTTTTATCATATTTATTTGAAAAATATTTGGACCAACTTTCTGTACTCCATGGTATTTACGTTAGCGCGTGTATTTTTGTTTACCGTAGATACCGAAGGAGGTGACGGAACCGCGAACTTCGCCGAGCTAGACCCCGACTACTCTGAACCAGGCAAGCAAAGTTTGAACTTTTGATAATATGAGTGTCTGAGCATGTTTGCATTAATTTTGTGTCATGGCACGTTCGTGAGCAATTTTGATGATAGTTTATCTCGTGAGCAATGAGGAAAATGAGCTTGGTAAATCCGTAAGTTGTTGGAAACTTGTTGCATGGCCATGAGTTGGCATGAGTATGGGTAAGATGACAGTTTTGTAGCATGCCATGCTTATGCCATGTCGTTGACCCTGTGTCAACATAAATCGGTCAGTTTCCCATCCGTCTTCCTTTCCGTACTACCAACTGTTTCCCGCAAGGGAATCTGACTTAGTAGGTTGTAAACCACTTCCCAGTACACACCAAATTGAGAGGCCGGGATGAAGGTTCCATGGCCCTGGATTAAAGCCTTTCATCCGGTAGGGGGCATGGGTGTTTCCGGTTGGGATCGAGAGGGGGGCACCCCTTAGAGCGCTGCCAGATATAAATTTGATCCCATGCTATTCGATATTGTGATCTCCCCGCCTCAAAGTTTTTATTAAACGCTGTCTAGGGTGATTCCTGGCAACATGAGGTGTGATGGGTGTGTACTAGCTAGTTGTGTTTCATCTGAAATACCGTAAACGGAACTAGTCCTTCGTGACTACGGAAATCCGTTGGCTGTGGACAAATTTTGGTACAAACTCTGCAGAGTCAAAATTCTTGAATTCATCTTATCCATGTCCAAGTTCAGTATATCTTATCCTGACAAGTGTCAGTTTTGGTGACAGATAATCCGGTGAATCACATGAGTACTAAGTCTGGTTAAATGTTTATTCCTGTGGATGGACTAACCCGTTTATATTCCTGTGTTGAATATTTATTATGAGTGCTATTTCTTGTGATGAAAGCCCTTTCTGTGATGTCGCTCAGACGTCCATCGCGACATTGCTGTTATTTATTCTCATTATAAGCCCTTTACGTGATGTCGCTCGACGTCCGATTGCGGCATTGCTGTTATTTATTCTCATTATAAGCCCTTTACGTGATGTCGCTCGACGTCCGACTTGCATTGCTGTTATTTATTCTCATTATAAGCCCTTTCTGCGATGTCGCTTAGACGTCCGACTGCGGCATTGTTGTTATTTATTTTCATTATAAGCCCTTTCTGTGATGTCGCTCGGACGGCCGACTGCGGCATGCATATGTTTTTATTTCAATATAAGCCCTTTATGAGGTTCGCTCAGACGCCCGACTGTGGCATGTTTTGCTTATTTATCCACCCCTTCGAGGTGTCGCTTCAGACACCCGATGGGTTTTGAGTTTATCCTTCTTCGGGTTTTCGAGCGGACCACCGCCGATTCCCTTCTTATTTTTTTTATTTTGTTATACTGATTGGGCATTGTAAAAAAATTAATCATGACTCATTCCTGCATTCATTTGTTATATCTTTTGTCCGAACTGTCTTGCGAGTACTTTCAAAGTACTCACCTGGCTTGTTGATTTGGCGAGATCTTGACGAAAGCGATCTCATGGATGAAGAATTCGATAGCGAGTCCGACGCCTAGAGGAATCCCAGTCAGTCTCGTGCGACCCCTGGATTAGTCATTGTGATATATCCGGTTCCGCTACCCAAATAAATTCATCGAGCCTCACCTCGACGCTCAATGAGCCTCCAGTGCAGTAGACTTATTAACCACCCCGTTGTGTTATAACACCAACCACTCATATCTCGAGTCAGTAGTATTTCCACCCCACCCCTTTGAGTCATATCCGCCACTATGTATAATTGTCGGCATGTTTGTAGTAATTGGTTGGGCATCTTCAGTCCGACCCCTGTATTATTGTAATGCTACTGGCTTATTGTATCAAAGTTTTGTCAACCAGTATGAAGGATTTTCCTCATATTGGACTTCATAGGTCGGTTGTTCAATAAATATTTTTATTGAAAAACCGGTTGTGACATTTTTGCTTCTGTTTAGGAATAAATAATTTGTCAAGCCTCTGGTTAGATTCATTTTTGTGTTTTAATTAGTGTTTGTGCCAAGTAAAACCGTTAGGATAACCTATGGTAGTAGTTATTTTGATTCTGCTGCAGAAAACAGAAAATTTGCGTGCACGAGATTAGTTTTCATAAATCACAGGAACGTGATTTTTAGTTGATTCTTTTTTCTGTAGATTAATAGACAAATTATTTAGAACTCCTAATTTGGCTGAATTTTTCACGTTCCAGAAGTTCGTGTTAGTTACAGATTACTACAGACTGTTCTGTTTTTGACAGATTCTGTTTTTCGTGTGTTGTTTGCTTATTCTGATGATTCTATGGCTAGTAAAATAGATTATGAACCATAGGGAAGTTGGAATACAGTAAATTTAACAC
The DNA here is from genome assembly GCA_021605145.1 of Aegilops bicornis. Taxonomy (NCBI): domain Eukaryota; kingdom Viridiplantae; phylum Streptophyta; class Magnoliopsida; order Poales; family Poaceae; genus Aegilops; species Aegilops bicornis. The sequence goes on from CM038672.1 coordinate 580,959,811, forward strand.
CAATATAAATAAATAATGAGTTCATTACAGTACCTTGAAGTGGTGTTTTGTTTTCTTTAAGCTAGCAGAGCTTATGATATTTTCTCTTGAGTTTTGTGTTGTGAAGTTTTCAAGTTTTGGTTGAAAGATTTGATGGATTATGGAACAAGGAGTGGCAAGAGCCAAAGCTTGGGGATGCCCATGGCACCCCAAGATAATCTAAGGACACCTAAAAGCCAAATCTTGGGGATGCCCCGGAAGGCATCCCCTCTTTCGTCTACTTCCATCGGTAACTTTACTTGGAGCTATATTTTTATTCACCACATGATATGTGTTTTACATGGAGCGTCTTGTATTATTTGAGTCTTTGCTTTTTAGTTTACCACAATCATCCTTGCTGTACACACCTTTTGAGAGAGCCACACATAATCCAGAATTTATTAGAATACTCTATGTGCTTCAATTATATCTTTTGAGCTATGTAGTTTTTGCTCTAGTGCTTCACTTATATCTTTTAGAGCACGATGGTGGATTTGTTTTGTAGAAACTATTGTTCTCTCATGCTTCATTTATATCATTTTGAGAACCTCATAAAACAGCATGGTAATTTGTCCTAATCACGAAATTAAAATTCTCTTATGAGTGCGTTGAATACTAAGAAAAGTTGGATGCTTGATGATTGTTTTGAGACATTGAGGTATTAATATTAGAGTCATGCTAGTTGAGTAGTTGTGAAATTTAGAAATACTTGTGTTGAAGGTTGCAAGTCCCGTAGCATGCACGTATGGTAAACGTTGTGTAACAAATTTGAAACATGAGATATTCTTTGAGTGTCTTCCCTTGTGTGGAGGTCGGGGCGCGCGATGGTTAACTCCTACCAACCTCCCCCCTAGGAGCATGAGTGTAGTGCTTGGTTTTGATGACTTGTAGATTTTTGCAATAAGTATGTGAGTTCTTTATGACTAATGTTGAGTCCATGGATTATACGCACTCTCATCCTCCCACCATGCTAGCCTCTCTAGTACCCGCACAACTTTCGCCGGTCCATTACACCTATATATACCTTCCTCAAAGCAGCCACCATACCTACCTATTATGGCATTTCCATAGCCATTCCGAGATATATTGCCATGCAACTTTCCACCGTTCCATTCATCATGACACATTCATCATTGTCATATTGCCTTGCATGATCATGTAGTTGACATAGTAATTGTGGCAAAGCCACCTTTCATAATTCTTTCATACATGTCGCTCATGAATCATTGCCCATCCCGGTACACCGCCGGAGGCATGCATATAGAGTCATACTTTGTTCTAGTATTGAGTTGTAAATAAATAGAAGTGTGATGATCATCATTCATAGAGCATTGTCCCCAAAAAAAGAGAAAGGCCAAAAGAAAAAAAATTGGCCCAAAAAAAAGAAAAAAAAGGGGCAATGCTACTATCTCTTTTTTCCACACTTGTGCTTCAAAGTAGCACCATGTTCTTCATGTTAGAGAGTCTCTTGTTTTGTCACTTTCATATACTAGTGGGAATTTTTCATTATAGAACTTGGCTTGTATATTCCTACAATGGGCTTCCTCAAATGCCCTAGGTCTTCGTGAGCAAGCAAGTTGGATGCACACCCACTTAGTTGCATTTTGTTGAGCTTTCATACATTTATAGCTCTTAGTGCATCCGTTGCATGGCAATCCCTACTCCTCACATTGATATCTATTAATGGGCATCTCCATAGCCCGTTGATACGCCTAGTTCATGTGAGACCATCTTCTCCATTTTTGTCTTCTCCACAACCACCATATTCTATTCCACATATAGTGCTATGTCCATGGCTCATGCTCATGAATTGCGTGAAAGTTGAAAGAGTTTGAAAGTTCTAAAGTATGAAACAATTGCTTGGCTGAAACCGGGGTTGTGCATGATTTGTGTATTTTTTGGGACGAAGATGGAGCATAACCAAACTATATAATTTTGTAGGGATGAACTTTCTTTGGCCATGCTATTTTGAGAAGACATAATTGCTTAGTTAGTATGCTTGAAGTATTATTATTTTTATGTCAATATTAAACTTTTATCTTGAATCTATCGGATCTGAATATTCATACCACAATTAAGAGGGTTACATTAAAAACCATGCCAAGTAGCACTCCGCATAAAAAAAATTCTATTTTTATCATTTACCTACTCGAGGACGAGCAGGAATTAAGCTTGGGGATGCTTGATACGTCTCCAACATATCTATAAATTTTGATTGCTTCATGCTATTTTTATATTCTGTTTTGGACATTATTGGGCTTCATTATACACTTTTATATTACTTTTGGGACTAACCTACTAACCGGAGGCCCAGCCCAGAATTGCTGTTTTTTTGCCTATTTTAGAGTTTCGCAGAAAAAGAATATCAAACGGAGTCCAAACGGAACGAAACCTTCGGGTACGTGATTTTCGGAACGAACGTGATCCGGAGGACTTGGACCCTACGTAAAGCAATCAACCAGGAGGCCACGAGGTAGACGGTGGGCCTACCCCCACCAGGCGCGCTCTCCACCCTCGTGGGCCCCTTGTTGCTCCACCGACGTACTTCTTCCTCCTATATATACCTACGTACCCCCAAACTACCAGATACAGAGCCAAAAACCTAATTCCACCGCCTCAACTTTCTATACCTACGAGATCCCATCTTGGGGCCTGTTCTGGGGCTCCGCCGGAAGGGGCATTGATCACGGAGGGCCTCTACATCATCTCCAAGGCCTCTCCGATGAATTGTTAGTAGTTTACCTCAGACCTTCGGGTCCATAGTTATTAGCTAGATGGCTTCTTCTCTCTTTTTGGATCTCAATACAATGTTCTCCCCCTCTCTTGTGGAGATCTATTCGATGTAATCTTCTTTTGTGGTGTGTTTGTCGAGATCCGATGAATTGTGGGTTTATGATCAAGATTATCTATGAACAATATTTGAGTAAAATCTGAATTCTTTTATGTATGATTGGTTATCTTTGCAAGTCTCTTTGAATTATCAGTTTGGTTTGGCCTACTAGATTGATCTTTGTTGCAATGGGAGAAGTGCTTAGCTTTGGGTTCAATCTTGCGGTGTCCTTTCCCAATGATGAGGGGCAGCAAGGCACGTATTGTATTGTTGCCATCGAGGATAAAAAGATGGGGTTTATATCATATTGCATGAGTTTATCCCTCTACATCATGTCATATTTCTTAATGCGTTACTCTGTTCTTCATGAACTTAATACTCTAGATGCATGCTGGATGGGGGTCGATGTGTGGAGTAGTAGTAGTAGGTGCAGAATCGTTTCCGTCTACTTGTTTCGGACGTGATGCCTATATACATGATCAGACCTAGATATTCTCATAACTATGCTCAATTCTATCAATTGGTCGACAGGAATTCGTTCACCCATCGCAAATACTTATGCTATCTTGAGAGAAGCCACTAGTGAAACCAATGGCCTCCGGGTCTATTTTCCATCATATTAACCTTCCAATACTTTGCTATTTCCGTTGTTGTTTATTTTGCTATACTTACTTTGCATCTTTATCATAAAAAATACCAAAAATATTATCTGTCATCCCTATCAGATCTCACTCTCGTAAGTGACCGAGAAGGGATGGACAGCCCCTTTATCGCATTGGTTGCGAGGTTCTTGTTTGTTTGTGTAGGTACGAGGGACTCGTGCGTGGCCTCCTACTGGATTGATACCTTGGTTCTCAAAACTGAGGGAAATACTTACGCTGCTTTACTACATCACCCTTTCCTCTTCAAGGGAAAACCAACGCTTGATGCTCAAGAGGTAGCAAGCGCTTCTTGCCGCTTTGTCAGGCGTGTGTGAGGCCCGCCATACTGGTGTGGACGCGTGCCGAGGTGTCTTGACCCCGCACTCTTGCCGTCCCTCCTTCGCGGTCCTGCCTAGGGTGCTGAAGGCGTGCCGAGGGCTCCTCCACTGGTCATCACCCGCGGCTGGGCGACTTCAGCCTTGGCCTCATCCTTGAGCAGTGAGGCTCCGCCATGCAGGGCCTCCGCCGAGGCATGGAAGGCGGCGGGGAAAGCACCGGTCTACATCCCCCTGCTGGGAGCAGGCGAGCCCCCTCAAGCTTCCTCAGCGGTCCTGGTGCAGAGGACGAACCCGGCCATATGTTTGAGCTTGCGCGTGGGCGCGAAGCTGTTCGCCACTAGCTCTTCCAGGAAGTTATGGACGCGCTGAGCCAGCTCGGGGAAGAGCTTGTCGATGTTAACGCCCGCCTCGAGACGGAGGGCCGTCGGTTGGCGGACGAGTGGCATCAATTGAAGGTGGCCATCAACCTTGGGCATCTTCAACGCGAGCACGCCAGTGCGAAGGCCGAGTCGTCCGTTGCAGCCTCGCGCGAGGCCAACGCCCGGGCCCTGGAGGAGGCCAGGGAGGCTGACCACCGCCACGGGGCTGCCGAGGAGTGCAAACAGGAGCTCCAGGCCCTGAACGCTATCCTCGAGTAGCAGGTTGAAGTGCGCAAGGCTGCCTTGGCGTCGATTAGGGGAGCACCTTTCAAAGAAAAAAAGATCTTGAAGCGCGAGGAGGCGCTGATGCTGGAGGCCTCGGAGCGCAACCTCGAGCTTGAACGGTTGGAGACGAGGGAGCGCCAGGTGGCCCAGGCTGAAGACGCCGTCAGCGCGCGCGAAGCCGGGATCGAGTAGGAGGTTGACCGTAGGGTAGCGAAGGCTCGCACGAAGCTACCAACAAGTGTGACCTGAAGCTGAAGCTCCTGAAGGCCGAAGCTGAGGGCAGAGCCACCGCCCTCAGGACGCAGCTGAACAAGGTGGAGTAGCGCAAGAAGGCTGTTGCGACGGCCCTGACCTCTATCCAGGCCGAACTGGCCTCCGCTCGTGCTGATCTGCTCATGCTCCAGTGGCAGGTTGACGGAGCCGCGTCCCTTGCGGAGCAGTGCAGGGAGGAAGCGTGTCGTCAGCAGACGCTGCAGCGTGAGCATGCTCCTATGCTCCAAGACCTCAGGGTGAGGGCCAACTAGGCGCTGGGTGCCATCAGCAAAGAGCACGCCCATCATCCCCACGCGGAAGACTATGCCAGCCATCTCCGCTTCTTTACCGACGTCGTGACGCACTTGGAGGACCAGGCCGCAAGGGCCCGCGAACTTGTTGAAGAAAGGAGTCGAGGCCTCCTCGGGCGTGCATTCTCCCGCGTCTTCAGTCATGTCCAGAACATCGATCCCCACTTCGACTTTGATGTCGATATCGCCCTAGTGCCCGGGGCCTTCCGGGACAACCTGGCGCGCTGGGTGGATGATAACATGGATGCCCTGGTCAGGGCCTTCGCCCTCCGAGGACGACTCGGTGGTGGTTGTGGCGAACAAGGACGGCCTGGTTGATGATGGTGAAGACGACGCCAGCGACAGTGCCAGCAACGCATTCGAGAGCGACCAGGACAACGCAGTGAGCGGCATGTCCAATTGAGCCCGTGCTCCGTTGTTGCAACCTGCACGCAAAGACTGGGGCACGGCCTCGCGAGGCGTAAGAGCATTTTGGAGGGGGATCCCCTCCTGTAAGTAAATTACTGTTCTATTTTTTCGGCTGGACTTGAAACGCGCTCCTGCGAGCTCGCGAGCCCTCCAGCAGGCTTGTTGCTGTAATTTACCTTGATCGAGCGGGCCTTGAGCCATCTTTGTGGTTGTTGACACACTTTGCTCGTGAGGGGAGCCCTCTGTGGGTTCACAAGATTTAGGTTTCCTACGGGGCCTGCTAGCCAGCCCGAGATAGCCTTGCAAGGAGCGAATGTCGGACCATGGCAGGGTGTGCGCGGGGTGGTCCTTCGGCAATTATGTTCTTGGTAATTCTGGGAGGTTTGCCGCCACCTGGTCTCGCCAGAGTGCGGGCAACGCACGCATGCCACGCCCAGCCCTCGCTCGCGAGGCGCTCGCAAAGGGAGGGGTTGCAGGCGCGAGCCTTGAAATAAAGCACGCGGCCAAAACACAAGAAATCCATTCGAACAAATAAGACTTCCCCCGCACTTGACAATGAAAATAGGACTCTAAGTTCAGCTCAAATGGCGGCAAATCGAGTTACAGAAAAAGGGGACAAAAGCAAATAGCCGCGTCCGGCACCTAGCTAGTCTTCTTGTCTTCCCACCAGCGCGGAGCTAAGTGCTTTCACTGGCTGTGAGCATAGTCATTGGGGGACACTGTCGATGGCCAGCGCGGAGCATGGTGCTTCCACTAGGACGTGGGCGGGAGCCCCCAAGGCCCGAGGGCGGCACTCCGTAGACTCCGGGGAGTGTACAGCCCCACTCATTATTACGTGAGAGTGTCACGAGTGGAGACCTTCATAGGCGCGAGCCTTGCTTCATATCGCCAGATGAGGGCCCCACCCTGCACCACCCCCAACCACCATTGGGGTGTCCGGAAACCAGGACGAGACCAAGGGGCAAGGGGGACGCTAGCAGTGCCCTCGGCGAGCACGGGCCCTCTGCTAGGCGGGAAGGGCTCACCAGCGCCTCCCCCGGCAGAGGACCTACCTCCGTACGGCGCCTTGCTCCACGTGGCGCGGGGGAGGCCCTGGCTCCAAGCCCCCCACGCTCTGCTCCCGCAGGGGACGGGGCCTCCGCCCTGTCAGGACCGGTTTTCCGGGATATTAATTTCCCAGAAAATGGCCCTTGTGCTCACCAGCCCCAGGATTACTGTTAGCTGGCGAGACACAAACTTGATACAATAACTCCAAGCAGAATACATAATATGTAGTACAAGACCATTCTGGCCTATGAGTACAACACAAGGTTTCTAGTGGTTGATGGCGAAAGCGGTTTGTGGATCATTAGCGTCTATGGGACTCCATTTCCCATAGGAACAACTGACCTGGATAACTCCTATCTTCACGAGACTGCTATCACCGATGCGTGGGTTCCGGGGCTGTTAGCGCAACGCTCCTCTCCGTGCAAAAAAATCTGGCCAGGGACAAGCCAGTGAGTACTTTTGAATGTACTCGCAAACATTATGAACACAGGTATAATATAATAAATGATAATCAACCTCTGACCTAGTTTATGAACACAACATCATTTACAAAATAAAATCCGTGAATTAACAAGCATGCCACAGTCGGGCGTCTCAGCGACACCACATAAAGGGCTTATAAAGTAATTAATTAACAAGCATGCCACAGTCGGGCGTCTCAGCGACACCACATAAAGGGATTATAAAGTAATTAATTAACAAGCATGCCACAGTCGTGCGTCTCAGCGACACCATATAAAGGGCTTATAAAGTAATTAATTAACAAGCGTGCCACAGTCGGGCGTCTCAGCGACACCACATAAAGGGCTTATAAAGTAATTAATTAACAAGCATGCCACAGTCGGGCGTCTCAGCGACACCACATAAAGGGCTTATAAGAAAATAATCACAACGAATATCTAGGAGGTGGAACCGTCCCAAGGATACTCAATAATTCAAATGATATAAGGGTTAGTCTATAATAATAGAAACCATAATCAACATGAGTCACAAGTCAAAATCCATGTTCCGGTTTAGCAGTTTTTCCTCCGAAGACCGACACTAAGACCGACACTTGACCCATCCCAGATTGTAGTCCTTAACCATGGACACGGCTATTTGAATAGATGTTTTATCTCTGCAGAGGGTGTACTCTTTTCCCACGGGTAACAGATTCCTTTAGTCCATCGGGACTAATTCCGTCTACGGTCTTTTAGTTGAAAACACACCTGACCGCACACACCAGCCTAACTCACCTGTGTCTGGAATCACCCATGACACCTGTTTAAGCAAAACTCTAAGTGGGGAGGCTACTCGATTAGCATGGGATCACAAAAATTTTAATGCGCGCAAACTAGGGGAGCTACCCCTTCGGCTCCAACCGAAAAACACCCATGCCCCCGGACCAGGTGGCATGCCTACCGGATGCCTCCGGTATCTTCCACCATGGCCTCTCTATACGGTGTGTGCTAGGAAAGGGGTTGACGACTTACTGAACCGTACCCTACCTATGGCAGAGACAAGTGGTAGTAAGAAACAAGTATGGGGGTTACTGGAACAAGACTCGATCTACGGTCGACTCAGGAGGTTTAAGTATTCCCTACAAGATTAGCATAACAAATATGTTTCAACCAACAGACAGAATCACCACTCGTCACACCTCATCATGCCATACTGGACACAACCATCTCGACGAAGACTGGAGACAAGCTCGTGTCTACCCAAGACAGCGGCTTTCCCGGATCCCTTCCGGTATGCATGAAAGGCATACGATGGTGATTACTATTACAACGTATCCAAATCCAATAGCACGGAATCATCAATATGCACTTATGAGTGTGTTTATATCGTCACATAAAATAACGAAAACTCTGAAACGAGGGGTGTTGTAGCCGTATCAAACAACACACGACAATATTATGCCAGGGTTCAGAATGCTTGCCTTCAAGTTGTGTAGAGGCAGGGTGCATCCTAAAACTTTTGAAAGTTTTCTTCTTCTTCAAAACCCTATTTTGAAAATTTTCAAATTAACCCATAGTTTTGAAAACAGTACAAAAAAGTTGTCTGAATATTTTTCAAATAAATATTAAAATAAACTAGACAAAATTTGAGGAAGGTAGGAAGAAGAATCAACTCATTTGGTGTTACATTTAAAAAGTTATAGCCAGTCAAAGTTTCTGTCAAATTTTGTTTTTAATAAATAAATAAAAGAAACTGAAAAAAACGGTTCGAGGGGGAAAGCGTACTCGAGACTTTACGCTTTCACTTATCCAGCATGGACGACGCATGGGTCACTGATAGTGGGTCCACGGGTCCCACTGGTCAGGTTTGACCAGTCGTTTCCCCGTGGGGTCCTGAGGGCGGGGATGGACCCGCCAGTCCAATGCGGTCCTCCCGGTGGTCGCTAGGCAGGTGGGGACGGAAGGAGTCGCCGGTGGTGAGCTCCGCGACGGAGGTGGCCTAGGGAGGTTTGGGGCTTCTGGCTATGGCGGCTCACCGTCAGGGCTGAGGGTTTGGGCGGCTCCGCAAGACCAAGAGGAGTCGGGGGTGGTGCTGGATGGACGGGGAGGGCTCTGGTTGCGGTGAATGAGGCCGGAAGGCGGCGGCGGCCGAGCTGGCCGGAGACGAGGAAGACGGCCTCCTCTGGTTGACTGCAAGCTAGGGGAGCTCTAGGAGGATGGCTTGAGGCTGCCTGGGGTCTAGGAAGAGCTCGGGGGTCACCATTTATAGCGTAGCTAGGTCGGTTCCGCGTTCGTAGATAAGGACGCCAACGAACCGCCGTCCTATTACAGCAGGTTGACGTGGAGGAGATTGGGGTTGGTCGGCGCATTCTGAAAAGCTCCCCACTACTCAAGGGGGCGAGCTGGCACCCGCGGGTGGCTAGCTCGGCTGGCGCGCCACGGTCGAGAACTGCTGTGGTCCACAGGGCTAGTGGCCACCACTGCCCGACGGCCAGCTGGGCTCGAGGGCTCTGCTGGCGAGGGGAGGGTGGTGCGTCGGATGGAAGTGGAGGGACGAACATGCTGGGGGAGGCGGCAGTGGGACGCCTTGGCGGTATGGCGACGCATTGCGATAAAAGCGCTGGCCCTGCCGTGCCAGAGCACGCACGGTGACCGCTCGACGAAATGCCCTAGTGAGCTAGGAGGCTTGGATGCAAACACAACTTAACAGGGCTAAGTTATCACTAGCTAGGGGATTAGCGGACATGATGGTTTGGTCAGGGGATCAAGTTCATAACACAAACTAAAAACTAAGCCAAAACTGGTCATGCACACAAGGTGCTTGGCAGAATTCCAAGGGCATCTAGGTAACCCTTGGGGTGGCCAAAATCTCCAGATTGGGGTCTCTTGAGATGTAGGTGATGGTGGCAAGTTTAGTTGGCCAAAGCTAGAAACTTGCTAGTGCAAATATTTGAGAAAACCTAATCTGGTTAGAAAGAAGAGGATATGGTTTCATGGACCAAAAATACTCCAATGTGTCCATCCTCTTGGACTTAGGGGTTTTGTAGGATGGGCTACAAGCAGGAAAAAGAATCATGGGTAACAGAGCAAAATAAAATGTGGTTGCTGTAGAAAATGCCAATCTGGTCCAGAGAGCAAAAGAGGATGGTTTGCTCAAATCTTGCAAAGAACATACATGGGTTTTTGCATAAAAATGAATTATATGCATCTACTGTCATCTCCAAATACTTGGAATTTTTGTTAAAGAATTATTTAAAGAGGTTGTAGTGCAAAGGTACCAACTGGACTAGTTCTGAAACTTTAGGGTAGGGCTCTAAATTTCCAATGACAAAGTATATTTTTGCACAAAAGTGATTTAGTAACATCACATGTCATCCCCAAATTTTGGTGGGATTTTTAAATAAATTTATCAAAGGGTTGTAGTGCAATAGGAACCCAAAACTTCTAAAAAAAACACTTTAACAGAATAAAGCTCAGGGAGAATAATCATGTAATTAGTTTCCACTGATAAAATAAATGTTTCTTGAGAGGGTATAAAAGTTCAAATATTTTTGAAAAGATTTCACTTGGGGTGAAAACTCGACAATATCAAAGAAAAGAGAGGTTCTGAAATCAAAAGAAAATCCAGAAAGTAAAAAATTTAATCTCCTGGCAAAATTTTAATAAGCAAAATATGGTTAAATTTTTGGGGTGTTACAACACTACCCCCCTTAAGAAAAATCTCGTCCTCGAGATTGGCTAAAAGTCGTTTTGAGAATAATACTCCTGCCATCAAAGTAATATCACAAAAATAACCATCCTATTCATGCAATAAAATGTGGCTACAGTGAGAGGGCAATAAGTGGTGTAAAAATACAGTGTGGAACACTGGCGCTGCTTGGAAAAATCCATGGTTTGGGGAAAACGAGAGATATAGTAAATTTAGAATAAATTCTAAACTTCTAAAGTACGCTGGTCGTACCCGAGAGCATAGTGCTCCCTCTGGCTGACAGGTGGACCCAGGGCCCACTGTCGGCCTCTCCTTCTACCTCTGGTTCTCTCTTCTCCTCCTCTCCTGCGTGCTATCCCGCGCTTTCTCTGCCGGCGAGGTCTGGCAGCGTGGGGCATCTAAACATCTGCGGTAGTCTTGTGGCGTGCTAGCTGCGGTATGGCGTGCACTCACCTCGCGGAGCAGTCTTGCGCTGTCGGCACCTTTGCTTTCATGATTCGTCTCCGAACACCGGCGATCAAGCGACGAGCGGCGCTGGTGGACTTCGCCCACTGTACACCGATCTCGAGCTATAAAATGACCGAGGTGCTTCTTTCTTCTTCCTCCCACCTGACCTCGCTACTCCTTCTCCTTCATTCTCCTCCATTCTGTTTGCAGGAGCTCGAGACGAGGCTCTAATGGTGGAGGTGATGCCGGACTGGTGCGTGATCCTGGTGTGCGGAGGGTTGGCGGCATTGCTGGGGTTCTCCGTGCTCCTATGCGTGATAATCCTCGATGATCGTATTGATGCTGCCGCTCGAGTGTTAGATCTCCGCGGTGGCGGTGATCATGAGGATTAAGTGCGGTGTCGGGTGCTAACTGCTGTCAGTTTGCTGGAGGCAACTTGTACCTGAGTGATTACCCACTAACCTCTCCTTCAGAGGTGATCAGTTAGGTGTAACATGTGTATGTGCATTAGCAATTAGTGCACGAGGTCGAGTGGTTGCGGTTGTGAGTCTGCTGTGATGCTGCATGAATAAAAATTTATGTCGTGAAGAGATATATGTCGTGACAACTCAGGGAAAAAAATCCCACTTCGAAATTTATTTCGAGTGAAAACAATTAATCAAAATTTACCGCAGTAAAGACCACTCACATTGATTGAAATTAAAACTTTAATTCATCGCACAAATTTAGGTTACCACACATAAGTTGCAACACATGAATAAATGCAGGGGAAATAAACATAGCAGTGACATCTACAACATCAATGGTAAGTGGACAGGGTCCTGAGAAAAAGTCTCTGGAATCGGGGCACACTCTTCTTCTATCGGGGGAAGCGGATTGACTAAAAGATGGATGCGCCTCTCCTGGTCGGGCCTCAGTGGTCTGCCGATGGTGATCTGAGGGTTTAAATCAGCGAGGCTCTGGAGATAACACATCACTTGTTGGGTCAAACGCTCTTGAGCGATGACATACTGGGCAAGGTTGGCCAGCACTGGGTCTCTCTCAATTCGTTCACCGGGAAAAGATGCTTCTTCTCCGGGTGCTGCACGACTCGAGAAGTAATAATACCCTCGATCGCTGGCATAGGGTACCACGAATCGAAGGCGAGCAAGCGCTTCGTATGCAGCAGCTTCTATGGCCATATGCGGAGTCGTCATGGATTTCCCTATGAAGGAGACCTCCGTTGGGTCTTGGTTCGGATTTGCGGAAAGGATGTGCACCACTGCCCAATATTTCGAGGTGAATGGGGTGATCCTTGATTTGAGCAACTCGTACTGGGGTGGGTGGATAGCACTCATGGTACTGCAGGTAAAGTCCCACAACACTTTAACAAAACTACCTAGGGTTGCATCTGGGGTTCTCAGAAAAATACTAGGGCTCGGCATGGCAAGAAATGGATGTGGGGGTTGTGCCCAAGGTGAGCGATACTTGGCAAGGTCACGAGGTGGCCTTTTTATAGCACTGGAGCTAGGTTATTGACCATGGTGAAGGGTAACTAGTCTATCGAGTCTGCTCCATGGGGTCGGGGTCAATGCTACCGATTCACATATCTCACATAAGTGACGTATTACCGTGGGTGTCGTCGGTGTCGGAGTAATGGGCCACGGGTAGGTAAACCCGAGCCCCCGAACCTTTCAAGACATCGGGGTAGGCTATGCCCCTCAAGACCCCAAGACGAAGGGCCGCCTCCTGAGAGTCGGCGGCAGAGCCGCCGACTTCCCCTCACGGCCGAGTCCCAGAGACGGCTTCGAGATAAGCCGACTCCCAACTTGCGGCTTCCAGAGAAGCCGGCTATAGGGAGACGGCCCGCGACTCCCACCACTTCCTGCCTATGCAACTACGGACAGGATGGGGTGCGGCCGCCGCGCAGCCCATCCCTGCCCTGTTCACAGAGGGCAGGCGTGGCCACAGTGCGCCGTACCGATGGAGATCTCCGTCCGGGGCGGCACTATTGCCATACTGGCCCTGACATCAGCCCCATGGGCGGCGCCCTGAGCCCACGACGGCCTGTTTGTACGACCAGAGACGGCAGGACCCGCCCGTCGGCGGGGGTGCAGAAGACGACAAGAGCGCCACAAAGCCGGACCCGTTGGGAATCGGCCCCTAGGAGTCGGTCGGCCCCTCCCACGGGTCCCGCACGCCATTAACTGTGACGAGACAGGAATGGCGCGGTGATCGCCCGTCGAGCGGCGTCCTTGTTGCCATGACCCCATGACCAAGCCAAGCGTCATTAGGCGGCAGATACGATAATCCGCAGCCGGCAAGAACCGCCCATGGCCAGACAGAACTGTCGGCCCCATGCTGGGCTTGTCGGCGGGGCCCACTAATTGGCAGCCCCAGCTGATCGGCGGAGAAGGCGACACAGAGACATCTGGTAGGACCAGCGCCCACCAGATTACCATTGTACCCCGGGTAGGCCTCATATAAACGGGGCACCCATGCAAGAGATTGGACTCTAGTATTTTTAGACACACATAGAGGGAAGAGAAGAGCTAGCGGTGCCCTTCTCCTTCCTCACCCCGAACAGCTCAAGGAGCAACCTTGTACCCAGTTTGCCATAGTGATCATGCGGAGACCCCAGAAAGCAGCATGGGGGTATTATCTCCACGGAGAGCCACGAATCTGGGTGCGATCCGCGGCGATGCATGCCTTCGCCTCATCCGTTTCCGGGCACCGGCTGACGTTCTACTCGCCCCCACCATGATAAGCCATCCTTTGGCATATGTCGCGCAACCCCGACATTTGGCGCCTACCGTGGGCTAGGTGCACCGTCGTCGAGAGACCTGCTACGGATGGGAAACCTTTCCTCCCTGGCGGCGCAGCCAGCCCGGCACGCCAGACGGTCTGCGCTGATCTGTTACCTGCAGTCTTGAAGATGCGCTTTCGCTGACCAGGCTGCGCGCGAACTTGTCGGTGAGGTTCGCCTCTCCGGCGAGCCTGCATCCGACCACGAGCGCAGGGCGGCCCCGAGAGCCTCCTCGCGGGCCTCCTCGACCAACTTCACGTCGCCGGCGAGCCTGCCACGGACTTGGAGTCCGTAGGCTCCACTGACCCGATGCTGGTCCACTCCAACACCGCGTCGCTCGACGCGTTCCCCACCAACGTGGTGGTCTACAACGAGTCGCTCCCTCGCGCGGAGAGCGGTGGAAACACCGTCACAGAAGTGCTCGTCATCGGTCATGGCGAGCATTCCAGCGAAGGAGCTCATGACCCTCTCAACGCGGCTCTGCAAGACCTGACCGCGCCTATTCCGGAAGACGCTGACGTCGAGATGCTGGAGGCACACCGCCTTCAGCTCGTCGAAGGCGCGAGGAAGCTGGCAAGCATGAGACTCTTGTCAGAAGCCTACCAGCGTGAGATGGATCACGCTGTGGGCGGCTCGCCGGCCCCGACTAGGGCTAGCCGCCTAGGCGCGGTCCAGCAGCGCGGCGTGGCCATCGCCAACCTGTTCGTGGCCAATCGCCCTGTGTACGCCACGCCTGCGGAGAACATCCGTGCCGCCCAGGCGGCGGCGGATCAGCTGGACAACTTCGAGGGTGAAGAGCGCCGCCTGATGACGGAGCGAGTCCAGCAGCTTTCTCGGCAACTGCCGCCGCGTTAGCGAGGCTACTGCACAAAAGGCACCGCATAGCGACAAAACTGACGATCTGCCTCCCCGCCGAGATCAAAGCGCGGCGTCTCGGGACCTTGTTGGCGGTGTCCGCGGAAGAAAAAACAAGGATCCGGCTGTCAACCACAGTCGGACTCACATCTCCATCGAGCGCGACCAAGACGGCCGGCCAAGAGCAGTAGAACGGCGGGACGACTATCTGCCTCCTCCTCCTCCTCCTCACAAAGAAAGGCGAGTCTCCCCGCCACCCGTCGAGCATCCGACTCTCGGCGACCGCCTTGGCCGCCGAGAAGGGGTCGGAGAAAACGACGCCCGCCACCGGATCGACCGACTCCACCGGTCCCTGGCTCTGGAAGAAGAAGACGAGTTGGGTCCGCCCTGTTTCGGACCTCGCATCCAAGACGAGCCCTATCCCAGAGGGTTCATGCTCCCCCGAGATACACCAGTGTACACCGGCTCCGTAAAGCTGGAAGACTGGCTGGTCGACTACTCCACGGCCGTCAACATAGCAAAAAGCAACAAGCGTGTTGCCGTAAAGTATGTTCCACTCATGCTCCAGGGCACGGCCCGGACATGGTTGAACAGCCTGAAGCCCCGCAGCATCAACAGCTGGGTCGACTTCACCGAAGCCTTTGTCCGCAACTTCACAAGCACAAGGCGACCTCCCAAGCCTGTGACTTTCCTTGTCGTGCAAGGCCCCAACGAGTCGACTCGCGACTACCTCACTGCATGTTGGGCCGAGCTTGAACTCCTGAGGGCGTGCACGAGGTGCAAGCTATCGAGTACTTCACCGCCAGGTGTAGAGAAGGCACCCTCCTCAAGCACAAGCTCCTTCTGACGAGCCGGAGACCCTCGACGAGGCTGCTGATCATAGCAAACAAATGCGCCACAGCCGACTCCTCCATGAAGGCGGAGATTGAAGTCGTCACCCGGCAAAGTGGCTCCTCGGGCTCCCGAACTCGGTGGAGACACCAGCAGCGGCAATAACGAAGCGATCCTGGCGCAAGGCCCCACAGCCCGGCTTCCGGCAGAGGCGGTGGCAGCGATCGAAGACCAAGATGGCGGAGGGGCAGCCTCCGGCCAAGCGTCGAAGCGGCAAGTCCAACTGGTTGCCGGCCTTCTCTTACGAGCAGACTCTAGATGGTGCCTGCAAGTTCCATAGCGGCGCAAAGCCGTCAAACCACACCACCCGAAAGTGCCACTGGCTCACCAGGATCGCCAAGGGAGACGGCATCCTGCCTCCCCCGCCTGCTAGGCCGCCGCCTCCACCGCCGCCCCAGCAGCCAGCTGCCAGGACAGTCGGCGCAGTGCAAGACGAGTACCTAGAAGAGCACGGAGCCTATGTGGTGTTCACCAGTGTGGCCGACGATCGGCGCAGTAGGCGGCTGCATCAGCAAGAGGTGAATGCAGTAGCATCGGATACTCCAGAGTTCATGCACTGGTCCGAGAGGCCTATCAGTTGGAGCATAACTGATCACCCAGAGGTGATGCCGAATCCGGGCTCCTACACCCTGGTCTTGGGAGCCACCCTTGCCGCGGATAGGTGGGCCGCTCGCTTCTCGTGAAGTCCGATAAACCGGAGGCGATAGCATCAACATCTGTACAAGGACATGACGGAGAAGTTAGGAATCAAGCAAAGACAGCTTCAGAGCAGCGGTTGTGTTCCACGGACATTGCACGGCCTTTCCTACTCACCGATCGGCAAGATCCTGATAGATGTCCTCTTTGGGGACAAAGATCATTTCCGCCGAGAGCCAGTTTGGTTCGAAGTGGTGGACCTCGAAAGTCCATACCATGCTCTGCTTGGCCGAGACTTCGGGCTCCCGAGACGAGCTCGGGGACTGCCCTTTTTAGTTATCTGTATGATAAGAATTATGCCTTCGAGTATGTTACTCTTTGTTATGCCGCTTGGCACCGGTTTCGACTAGTCGACCCGGGGAGTCGCCGCCTCACGCTATGGAATGCTTCCTGCAGTCGGACAAGTAGTGTGTGGTGTATAAGCCTCTCTGTCGAGAAGCCACAGCTCATGAAGGCGGCTTGTTTTAGTGGGCATGAGTAAGGTAGAATGAAGCCCACATGAAAAATGGCTAAGGACCCAAAGCATAAACATAGCTTAAGCCGGCTTCCAGCCTCTCTTCGCAAAGCTGACTATTGAGTAGTCGGCTTGCCGCTTTCTATCCAACTTGTTAAAAAGACTCTAAAAAATGGCCAAGTACTTGCCTTCCCAAGAGTAGCCAAGCACTTGATCCAAACGGCAGTCCGCAGACCAGTTGTCTGACTGGCAAGGCGGCGACTAAGGGAAGGCGGCAAAGGAAAAAGCCATATGAGCAATGATCAAGGAAAGATAGAATTAGGATAATATTTACACAGCATAGGCCCTTGGCCGAATCTTCGAGTAGAAGTTCAAAATACACCCAGCGGGTGGAATTGTGCGAATTAACAAGTTTTTCAAAGACTACTAAAGCAGATAAAGTAAAGGCAAGGAGGCAGCCTAGGAGGCTGAGCAGGGTTTGGAGGCCGGAGGAGGCAGGCGGTGTCGAGGCGCCCGAGGCGGCAGTGGGCGATCTCGGCTTGATCATCTCTGGCGGCAACTTGGCCCCATTAAGCGCGACTTCGTTCTTTGCGGAGGCGCGGTCGAGCTGAGGCTGGTCGCCCGCTCCGTCTTCTGGCGCCTCCGTCTCGCCTCCGTCCTCCGCCTCGCCTTCCTCCTCGGCGCTGGAGCCGATCACCTCCGCCGAGTCCTCGTCATAATCCGGGTTCATCCCGAACCACTCCGGCGGCGCCTCCCCGCCGTCCTCAGCCCGCTCAGGGACGAAGACGCTGGTGTCCGTGTAGTCGGCGATCGCCGCCCGCGCGCCTTTCGGCAGGGCGTCTTCCATAGCTAGTAGCTCACTTTGGGCCTCGACCGAACGCAGCCACCGGTCGAGATCCAGCCACAGATACCACGCCAGCAATTCAGGCCAGCGCTCCGGCCGGGCCGAGGAACTTTCTAGGCCGCAAGACGGCCAGCCCGCGACCTCCGGCCAAGCGGCAGTCCGACCGTAAGTGCGCAGAATCGCATGTTCGGGCCATAGGGCAGCGATCGCTGGCGCCGACACGTTGAAGCCGTGGCGAAGATCCGATGGGCGCCGCAGACGAGCCTCGATGCTTTCGAAGCTGCTCGTCAAGGGTCCGGCGTTGGCAGCAATCTCCGCACCATTTGCCCTCCAGCGCCTCACGATCAGCCTCGATGGCTTGATTGGCGCTGCGTATGGCGGGAAGAAATGCGCCAAGGCGAAAAAGAAGCAAGTCAAAAGTCGAGTCAGCCCGACCTATAGTCGGTGCTCAAAGAAAGAAAGTAAAGAAACTCACCGTCGATGATGTCCTCGATTTCATGGAAACCGGAGTCGGTGTTGTGCCTCCTAATCAGTCCAGGAGGAGCGCTTCGCTTGAATCGGCGGGAAAACAGCCTCTTTCTTCTCCGCCTCGTCCTGCGCCTTCTTAAGCAGCTCCCTTTGCTACGCCAGTTGCGTAGCTAATAGGTCGCGCTCTGTGGCGAGCTTGTTGCACTCCTCCCCCTTGGCACGCAAGGCGGTGTCGGCTGCGCCCAGCTGCCGTCGGAGAGTGGCGTTGGCCTCTGAAGAATAAAAAGGAAAAGGACATTAAGTCGTCAACTAAGAAGGTCGCTAGGAAGATCCGGCCCGACTGCTCAGTGATCGGCCAATTCGAGGATTACTGACCCGTGGAGTGCGCCAATGGCCTTGAAAGAAGAAAGAAGACTCACCCTAGTTCCTCGACAAGTCGGCGGTCCGCTTGCCCAGCTCCTCGACATTGCGGTTGAAGGCAGTGACGCGGAGGTTGTGATACTCATGTGATAAGCATTTCAGACAAAGGTGAATATGTGGAATTCATCAGAACCCACTGGGTGTAGTCCCCGAGTTTGAGCCGCTTGCTCAGTGACCCGGCCCAAACTTCGAGGACTACACCTGGCAGTGGCCGGGTCGCCCACAGAGAAGAACAAGAAAAAACTCAAAGAAGAAACATCCCCGAACGGCGGTTTGCGACGCCAGGTGCGCCTTGGTGCAGTCCTGGATGGCGTCGCCCTCGGCTGCAACCGCTGAGCGTCCGAAGCGCTGGTTGGCGGGCCTGTGCCGCCTCCTCGTACCCACCCAACGGGTGCGGCGCTTGTCGCCTCGGCGTCTGGGATGACCGAGCTGGCGGCGCCGGTCTCCAAGGGGCGTGGCGCCAAAGTCGCCTTCTCAAGATGGCGGAGCGCTGGCGAGGCGACTTGAAGGAGCGGCACCGCCATGCGGCCTAAATCTTGATCGGCGGCACCGGGCCAGGTCCACCTGCTGTTTACCTCGCGCGCTCCCAGACGGCGGCGGAGGCGGCGGTGGCGGCACAGCCGTGCCCGACATGGAGGCCTCGCCGCCTTCCCTCTCCATGAAGGGGAACTCGCTACCGGCTCCCTTCGTCTGCCCCGTGAACTCCTCCGGCGGCGGCGCGGAGCTTAGCGGGGTGACGAGCAACGCCGATTGGAGGTGCGCGGCCTCCTCGGCTCGCCGCTTCGCCGCGACGGCGGCTTCGGCCTCATCCAGCTTCCGGCCAGGTGAGAGCCGCCATGTCTCGGCCTCCGCCTTCTCCAGACGGGCGGCCTACTCCTCATCGCGCTTCTCCTGCGCGTTCTGCTCCGTCACCTCCTGGAGGTCGGCGGCGGGGTCAATCCACCGATTAGTGGCGGACGTCTCTGCCGACCCCATGACGGATGCAGCGGCGACCCTCTCTAAAGTAAGGGGAGCCCTGATGCGAAGAAGACGTGTAAAGGATTTGGACAAGATTCACCGAAAGAAAACAAGACAAAGCGGAAGCACTTACGCGAAGACCAGTGGCGGCTTTTTCACTTCCTCGCGGAAGCGGTTGGCCTTTGCGACCGCCTCTTCCCGCTTGGTCGCGGCGGCCGTCCCCTTGAACTTCTTCGACCGGCCGCCAAGCAAGCTCGGCCCGGCCCGGCGCTTCTTCGCGCCGCCTCGACCACCCAAGCCGGCGGAGGAACTCGCACCCAGCTGGCCGACCTTCGGTTGGCGGCGTGGGACGACTTCCCCCTCGCCGTCATCTTCAGGCGAGTCGGCGAAGGTAGCCGAGGGCCTGAAGTCGTCAGCCTCTCCTCCTCCTCCTTCGGCGTCGGCCTCCATCGCCGCCGCCCCCAAGTCAGGGTCGTCGATGTCGCTCTCCGCCCGGTCAGGGACGAACTCATGGGCCGGCCCCATGGTGCCGGTTGAGGGCTGCATGGGGGGTTCTGACTCGAAAAAACCAAAAAAAGATCAGAAGTCGGATTCGGCTGAAAAAGAAAACAGAAGAGGAAGAGAGACGACTTACCACAGGCGGGGGGTTGGCGCGTGAGTACGGCTCCTTGCCGAACTGCCAATCCACCGTGAGATTGCAGTTTGCAATGTAGTTCACCGTGTCCGCCACCTCCGCGTGGGGCATGTCCTTGGAGCACAAACCTGAGGGTCCCGGCCATCCGGATCATATAGATCATATGAGGCCGGCCTTGGGCGAGAAGGACTTGGCACGCCCACGGCGGCCAGCAGGTCGGCCCCGGTCAAGCCCTCCGACTCGCGTCAAGACCCTCGAGTCGCGACAGCAGCGGCACCAGCGGGAGTCGGCGATCTGGCGTGGGACCAGGTGGGAGCCTCGCCCGTCGCCCGGCCGTAAAGCGGCGCAGATTGACCCGGTCATATACGGGCGATGTTCTTCATGTAGAAATAGGTTCAATGCCACATCTTCACCGATTTGATCAGCGGAAGGGTGGGGAACGGGTTGTCGGCCACCGCTCTCTGCATCGCGATGAAGGTGCCGCATAGAGCCGGCACGCCGGCGACGTGCGTGCTGAGCTTGGACTGGAAGAATTCCCCCCACAGCTCGATGGTGGGGAGAACGCCGAGGAAGCCTTCGCACAAGGCGGCGAAGGCAGCCAGCAGCACCACCGTATTCGGAGTGAGGTGGTGCGGCTGGAGCCCGTGGAACTCCAAGAAGGCGCGGAAGAAGCCGCTCGCCGATAGCCCTAGGCCGCGCATGAGGTGCGGGCGGAATACGACCCGCTCGTCCTCCTCCAGCGCCGGCGTTATTTCACCCGCCGCGCGCGGCGTGGGTCCGCACCAGGCTCTTTCCGAGGAGGCGGCGCGTCTGGCAGAGGAATTCGATGTGGTCGTCATCCACCTCGGAGCCGTCCCTGCGCCGGGCGTCTGGCGGGAGGTGCAGCGGCGGAGGAAGACCTCGCAAGGGCGCGGCAAGAGTAAGACGCAAGCAAGAGGGAGAAGAAGCAAGAGAGCGGGGAAGCGAGGGAGATGGGTGCGGCGTGCTTCACCGCCCCTCTCGCCTACTTATAGGCTCATGGGCTGAGAAGCGATGGGGCGGGCGTGGGATGCTTCGCCCCAGACCCCACGCCCCATGATTTAACCCACGGGTTACTTCGCGATAACGGCGTGGGAACTAACCGCCCGCACAGCCGCGAACGGATCCGATTCGCGTGCGGCGGCGGTAATGGCGGGTCCGCTGACGGCTGTCTCGCCACGCGTGGGTGGGCGGTGACCCCTTGCTGGCGTGGCGTCACGCGGACAGGCCGCATACGGGAGCTGCACGAAGCTTATCAGGCACGCTGCCTGGATCCCACTACGACTTTCAAACCTTTTAAGGAGCAAGACGGCCTCCTGCAAGTCCGACTCCAGCTAGTCGGCCTAGAGGAAGACGGCGAGCAAGGCCTAGATTCTTCCACCAGAGGGATGAAACTGTTGAGGCTCCTCAACATGTTTCCCTCGGTGCCTCACCAGCTTCGGGGACTACTGTCGGAGTAATGGGCCACGGGTAGGCAAACCCGAGCCCCCGGCCCTTTCAAGACATCGCGGCAGGCTACGCCCCTCAAGACCCCAAGACGAAGGGCCGCCTCCTGAGAGTCGGCGGCAGCCGCCAGCCCCCTGGCCGAGGTCGAGGCGGCCGAGATAAGCCGACTCCCAACTGGTGGCTTCCAGAGAAGCCGGCTATAGGGAGACGGCCCGCGACTCCCACCACTTCCTGCCTACGCAACTACGGACGGGATGGGGTGCGGCCGCCGCGCAGCCCATCCCTGCCCCGTTCACAGAGGGCAGGTGTGGCCACAGTGCGCCGTACCGACGGAGATCTCCGTCCGGCGTGGCACTATTGCCATACCGGCCCTGACATCAGCCCCATGGGCGGCGCCCTGAGCCCACGACGGCCTGTCTGTACGACCCAGAGACGGCGGGACCCGCCTGCCAGCGGGGGTTGCAGAGGACGGCAAGAGCGCCACAAAGCCGGACCCGTTGGGAGTCGGCCCCCAGGAGTCGGCCGGCCCCTCCCACGGGTCCCACACGCCATTAACCAGACGAGACAGGGAATGGCAACAGTGATCGCCCGTCGGCGGCGACACTGTGCCATGACTATGACCAAGCCAAGGCGTCATTAGAGGCGGCAGCTGATAATCATGGCCGGTAAGACCACCCTTGGGACATGTGGCTGTCGGCCAAGGGGCCCACTAATCGGCGGGCCCCAGCAGTCGTGAAGAAGATGGCGACACTGGGAGGCAGACGGGCTGGGACCGCGCCACCAGATTACCATTGTACCCGGGGTAGGCCTATAAACCCCCGGGGCACCCATGCAAGAGGTTGGACCCTAGTAGTTTTAGACACACATAGAGGGAAGAAGAGCTAGGCGTGCCCTTCTCCTTCCTCACCCCGAACAGCTCAAGGAGCAACCTTGTACCCAGTTTGCCATAGTGATCATGCGGAGACCCAGAGCAGCGATGAGGGGTATTATCTCCACGGAGAGCCCTGAAGCTGGGTAAGATCCGCCGGCGTGCATGCCTTCGCCTCATCCCGTTTCCAGGCACGGGCGACGTTCTACTCGCCCCCACCATGATAAGCCATCCTTTGGCATATGTCGCACCCAACCCCCGACAGTCGGGGTGGTTTTGGTAGCTGTGCCCGGAAAAAATGCAACCGCACGCTAACATATTTATGCAATGTTACTATTAAAAACAGAGGCACAACTGCAGGCTGCGTTTATTTACAAGGTCACACGATTATAAGGCGTGGACACATTGAGACTCGGTACTACTCGAGTGACTTAGTATCCCCTCGTTTATATCCAAGCAGGCGTGCCTTGTGGAAGATGAGGCTTCTCCTCGGGTCTCACCGTCGGGATTAGCTGGAGGGGGTTGAGGGGCTGCAGGGTCGGGGTAGCGATGATGACCATCTCGGGGATTGTTGGCCACAATCCCGTTGGAGCGTGTTCCCAAAAAGCGACGAAGCACTTCTGGGGACACCAAAGTATTTTGGTCGATGGGCTGGGCAGACCTCAAGGACTCGATCGGGTGTCCGAACAGCACGACCCAGGTTAGCCGATTGTCGAGCTCATCTTCTCCTCTCACCGGGGCTCGGCGAACCAGTTCTCCACGAGCTGCGATCAGATCAAGGGTGATTTGATCGACCAGTTCCTCTAGTGCACCTACATAGCGCACTAGATGCAACGATGCACGATCCGTCTCGTGATCTCCGTTGGCAACTTGGGGCGGCCTACTGTTCCTCTACCATAGATGTGCACAGTGGCCCAGAATTGATGGCTCTCACCGCTCATGGGTCCTTGGTACACAACATATTCTGGGGGCTCTTCTAATGCATAGGCACGGCGGGTGAGGTTTGCGATTACGATCACAAAACCTCCAAGGTTGGTTGATGTGGTTTCATTGTGCACGACGGGGCGAGGCATCGTAGCTTGGTTTGGGGAAGAGGTTGTGTTGTGTTGTGCTGTGTTGAGGCTAGCGTGCCCTTTTTATAGAAAAAGGGGGCGGAGCCTTCCTTTGCACGCTTGCGATTGAGACAATTTAGGTGTCGGCCACTGGCGTGTGATCGACAAGCTAGGCTGATAGGTTGGGCGCCGACTTCCAAAAGGTGTCGGGGTCACTGTGTGGCTATCTTACACGAGAAGCTTGCTGGGTTTAGGTTAAGGTCTGGTGGGTTGGTTAACCAAGGTTTTTCGACCTGGCTAAGTTAGTCTTAGCCAATGGTCAGCCTAGCTCTGATACCAAGTTTGTCAGGACCGGTTTTTAGGGATATTAATTTCCCAGAAAATGGCCCTTGTGCTCACCAGCCCCAGGATTACTGTTAGCTTGCAAGACACAAACTTGATACAATAACTCCAAGCAGAATACATAATATGTAGTACAAGAACATTCTGGCCTATGAGTACAACACAAGGTTTCTAGTGGTTGATGGTGGAAGCGGTTTGAGGATCATCAGCGTCTATGAGACTCCATTTCCCACAGGAACAGCTGACCTGGATAACTCGTATCTTCGCGAGACTGCTATCACCCGTGCGTGGGTTCCAGGGCTGTCAGCGCAACGCTCCTCTCCGTGCAAAAAAATCTGGCCTAGACAATTGCCAGGGACAAGCCAGTGAGTACTTTTGAATGTACTCGCAAACATTATGAACACAGGTATAATATAATAAATGATAATCAACCTCTGACTTAGTTTATGAAAACAACATCAGTCACAAAATAAAATCCGTGAATTAACAAGCATGCCACAGTCGGGCGTCTCAGCGACACCACATAAAGGGCTTATAAAGTAATTAATTAACAAGCATGCCACAGTCGGGCGTCTCAGCGACACCACATAAAGGGCTTATAAAGTAATTAATTAACAAGCATACATACCGGGAGGCGTCTCAAATGACACCACATAAAGGGCTTATAAAGTAATTAATTAACAAGCATGCCACAGTCGGGCGTCTCAGCGACACCACACAAAGGGCTTATAAAGTAATTAATTAACAAGCATGCCACAGTCGGGCGTCTCAGCGACACCAAATAAAGGGCTTATAAGAAAATAATCACAATGAATATCCAGGAGGTGGAACCGTCCCAAGGATACTCATTAATTCAAATGATATAAGGGTTAGGCCATAATAATAGAAACCATAATCAGCATGAGTCACAAGTCAAAATCCATGTTCCGGTTTAGCAGTTATTCCTCCGAAGACCGACACTAAGACCGACACTTGACCCATCCCAGACTGCAGTCCTTAACCATGGACACGGCTATTCGAATAGATGTTTAATCTCTGCAGAGGGTGTACTCTTTACCCACAGGTATGATTCCTTTAGTCCATCGGGACTAATTCCGTCTCACGGTCTTTTAGTTGAAAACACACGACCGCACACACCAGCCTAACTCACCGATTGTCTGGAATCACCCATGACACCTGTTTAAGCAAAACTCTAAGTGGGAGGCTACAACCTCGATTAGCATGGGATCACAAAATTTTTAATGCGCCAAGAAACTAGGGGAGCTACCCTTCGGCTCCAATCGAGAAACACGCATGCCCCGGACCAGGTGGCATGCCTACGGATGCCTCCCAGTGTCTTCCACCATGGCCTCTCTGTACGGTGTGTGCTAGGAAAGGGGTTGACGACTTACTGAATCGTACCCTACCTATGGCAGAGACAAGTGGTAGTACCAAACAAGTATGGGGATTACTGGAACAAGACTCTATCTAGGGTCGACTCGGGAGGTTTAAGTGTTCCCTGCAAGATTAGCGTAACAAATATATTTCAACCAACAGACAGAATCACCACTCGTCACACCTCATCATGCCATACTGGACACAACAATCTCGACGAAGACTGGAGACAAGCTCGTGTCTACCCAAGACAACGGCTTTCCCGGATCCCTTCCGGTATGCATGAAAGGCATACGATGGTGATTACTATTACAACGTATCCAAATCCAATAGCACGGAATCATCAATATGCACTTATGAGTGTGTTTATATCGTCACATAAAATAACGAAAACTCCGAAACGAGGGGTGTTGTAGCTGTATCAAACAACACACGACAATATTATGCCAGGGTTCAGAATGCTTGCCTTCAAGTTGTGTAGAGGCAGGGTGCATCCTAAAACTTTTGAAAGTTTTCTTCTTCAAAACCCTATTTTGAAAATTTTCAAATTAACCCATAGTTTTTAAACAGTACAAAAAAGTTGTCTGAATTTTTTTCAAATACATATTAAAATAAACTAGACAAAATTTGAGGAAGGTAGGAAGAAGAATCAACTCATTTGGAGTTATATTTAAAAAGTTATAGCCAGTCAAAGTTTCAGTCAAATTCTGTTTTTAATAAATAAATAAAAGAAACTGAAAAAGAAAAAAATGGTTCGAGGGGGAAAGCGTACTTGAGACTTAACGCTTTCACTTACCAGCGTGGACGGCGCGTGGGTCACTGACAGTGGGTCCATGGGGCCCACTGGTCAGGTTTGACTAGTCGTCTCTCCCTCCTCTTCCTCTGACGAAGCGGAGGCGGACTCAGTGATCTCTGGCCAAATCAGCAACGGGCGCGTTTCCCTGCTGAGGTCCTGAGGGCGGGAATGGATCCGCCAGTCCAGGGCGGTCCTCCCGGTGGTTGCTAGGCAGGTGGGGACGGAGGGAGTCGCCGGCGGCGAACTCCGTGGCGGAGGTTGCCTCGGGAGGTTTGGGACTTCTGGCTATGGTGGCTCACCGTCGAGGCTGAGGGTTTGGGCGGCTCCGCAAGACCAAGAAGAGTCGGGGGGTGGTGCTGGATGGACGGGGAGGGCTCTGGTTGCGGTGAATGGGGCCGGAAGGCGGCGGCGGCCGAGCTGGCCGAAGACGGGGAAGACGGCCCCCCTGGTCGATTGCGAGCTAGGGGAGCTCTAAGAGGATGGCTTGAGGCTTCCTGGGGTCTAGGAAGAGCTCGGGGGTCACCATTTATAGCGTAGCTAGATGCATTACTGCGTTACCGTGGATAAGGGCCGGCGAACCGCCGTCCCTGATCCTGGCAGTCGGCGTGGAGGAGACTGGGGTTGGTCGGCCGCATTCGACGGAGCTCTCCCACTTTGCTCAAGGGGCGGGCAGCACTTGTGTGGTGGCTCGGGCGGCCTTGCCACGGCTCGGGAGCCTCTTTGTGGCCCGACGCTAGTGGCCACGACCGACTGACAGTGGTCTTGTGGGGCTCGAGGCTGACTCTGGGCGAGGAGGGTCCCGGGTGCGTCGGATGGAAGCGGAGGGGACCAAAACAGCGAGGGAGGCGGCAGTGGACGCTGGCTCGGGCAAGACTGCGTGCAAAGCAGCCTCTGGTCAGCGCCAGCACGACGCAGTGACCGCTGATTTAAAATGCCACAGTGAGCTAGGAGGCTTGGATGCAAACACAAATTAACAGGGCTAAGTTATCACTAGCTAGGGGATTAGCGGACATGATGGTTTGGTCAGGGGATCAAGTTCATAACACAAACTAAAAACTAAGCCAAAACTGGTCAACCACACAAGGTGCTTGGCACAATGCCAAGGGCATCTAGGTAACTCTTGGGGTGGCCAAAATCTCCAGATTGGGGTCTCTTTAGATGTGGGCGAGGGTGGCAAGTTTAGTTGGCCAAAGCTAGAAACTTGCTAGTGCAAATATCTGAGAAAACCAAATCTGGTCAGAAAGAAGAGGATATGGTTTCATGGACCAAAAATACTCCAATGGGTCCATCCTCCTGGACTTAGGGGTTTTGTAGGATGGGCTACAAGCAGGAAAAAGAATCATGGGTAAGAGAGCAAAATAAAATGTGGTTGCTGTAGAAAATGCCAATCAGGTCCAGAGAGCAAAAGAGGATGGTTTGCTCAAATCTTGCAAGAACATACATGGGTTTTTGCATAAAAATGAATTATATGCATCTACTGTCATCTCCAAATACTTGAATGTTTTTAAAGAATTATTTGAAGAGGTTGTAGTGCAAAGGTACCAACTGGACTAGTTCTGAAACTTTGGGGTAGGGCTCTAAATTTCCAATGACAAAGTATATTTTTGCACAAAAGTGATTTAGTAACATCACATGTCATCCCCAAATTTTGGTGGGATTTTTAAATAAATTTATCAAACGGTTGTAGTGCAATAGGAACCCAAAACTTATAAAAAAACCACTTTAATAGAATAAAGCTCAGGGAGAATAATCATGTAATTAGTTTCCACTGATAAAATAAATGTTTCTTGAGAGGGTATAAAAGTCCAAATATTTTTGAAAAGCTTTCACTTGGGGTGAAAACTCCACAATATCAAAGAAAAGAGAGGTTCTGAAATCAAAAGAAAATCCAGAAAGTAAAATTTTTAGTCTCCTGGCAAAATTTTAATAAACAAAATATGGTTAAATTTGTGGGGTGTTACACGCCCTGGGGTCTCCGACTACCGCCGCGGTCTAGTCCACCTGCATCCCATCGTTAGTGTACGCCTGCTCCCATGGTACCTGCCGTACTCCATCATCGTCGCTGAAGGGGTCGGCAAAACCTTCGGGCGACTCATAGAAGGCCCCTGCTTCGGGCGCTCCGCCGACCCATCCTGGCTAGGGGAACGAGTCGGGGCCCTCCCCGAGCACATACTCCAGGTTCACCATGCGGGGCACGTAGGCGTTCACGGTCACCCCGTTGGAGCTATCACCCGGGTGTCCCGCGCCCAGAGCCACCAGCCGCGGCGCCTGGCCCTGGCGGCCGCTGGGTGACACTCCGGTGCATCCTCGCAGTAGACCACCGGCGCTTGCTTCGGCCAATGATGAGGTTGCAGCGGTAGGACGGGTGGCATTGAGGCCCGTGTCGGTGTTGTCGGGTCCCCCCAGCGCCCCAGTGGGCGCGCGAGCTTGCCGGGGCCTCGCGCACGCTTCAGCCACAACCTGAGGCGTGGGCAAGGAGTAGAAGGGCGGCGCACCCTTGCATGCACAGTACAGCAGTTCGGTGATGCACTCCAGCAGTGCATCACGGCCGCTCTTGGCCAGCCTGCATCGCAGCAGCTCTTGTGCCACGATGAGCGCGGCCCGCATGTTCGCCTGCTCCCGTCGGGTGTGCGGTGCATCGCTGCAGCCTAGCTTGAAGATCGTGCAGCAGCGCGCGCGCGCCATGGTGCGAGGGCGGAGGCGACTGACGGTCGCCGCCCGTGTCCGTTGGCTTTAGGCGGTGAGCGGGCTACCTGGAGTGTGGAGTTGAGGTCTTCTTGAGCGGACGGCGCCGCTCGAGCGGGCCAGGCAGCCCAATGGTCAACATGAGTCCCCTAATCATCGGCCATCAGGACAGCGGAGCGGTGACGAATCGATCAACGGAAGAGAGGATTCGGCACACCCCTACCTGGCGCGCCAAATGCCGGATTCTGGGTTCTGGCAAACCCTTGAGGTTCGAACTCTGGGGTGCGCACGAAGGACTCTCACTCTCCCTATCGCGCTCGCTCAATGATCCACGGCCTAGCTCGACGAACTCAAGGAATAAGAGACACGACGGTTTATACTGGTTCGGGCCACCGTTGTGGTGTAATACACTACTCCAGTGTGTGGTGGTGGATTGCCTCTTGAGGGCTGAGGATGAACTACTACAGTGGAGGAACAACCTCAGGAGGAGAGGTGTTCTTGGGCTCGATGAGCTGGTGAAGGTTCGGATCTGTCCCCTGTCTATGGTGGTGGCTAGTCTTATTTATAGAGGCCCCGGTCCTCTTCCCAAATGTAGGCGGGACGGGATCCCACAATGGCCAATTTTGAAGGGGGACAACGAGTACAGGCTATCCTGACAAAAATAGTCTTCGCCTGCCAAAGACTCTGGTGGTGACGCCGTTTTGGGCTCCACGATGACCTCCGTCCTGCCGTCCTGCTGGTCTTGGTCTTGTTGCACTGATATGGAAACCTTTGCCTGATGCCTCGGTACTTCTCGCCTGCGCCTGCCTCTTTAGCACCAAAGAGGAAACTGGTACGCTGCGCCCATTGGCGCCCGCCTGGCCTTGGTCATCACGGCTCACGTCATGTGAACCTCGCGAGGTGCCCCTTGCATAGATATCTCCGCTCCTCGGGAGCCAGCCTAGCGAGGCCTCCCCCAGGGAGGTCTTGGTGTCGTCCACCTCGCGAGGCTTGGCCCCTTGCGAGGGTCTTAAGTTGTTGCTGCTGAAGCTAGGCCGTACTGGCCGTTGGTGGAGCCACGTCATGGACCGCATGCAGGCAAGTGTGGGTACCCCCGTTCCCAGGACGTCGACAGCGGCGACTGCAAGGTCATGGCCAACTGGTTCCCCATGTCCCTCACTGGTGTACCGCGCGCCTGGCTTCTCAGCCTGCCAGAGTCATCTGTGGCCTTCTGGGAGGAGCTGCGCGGCATCTTCGCCACGCACTTCGCCGCACCGGTGCCCCACGCCGTCACGGCCCTCCTTGGCGGCTCTCAGGCGCCGCCCTCGGACCGCCACGTCAAGCAGTTCTTCCGCCAAGTGGGCACTGCCCGTGTATCGCAGGGAGCTCCTCTGGGCTGGGCGGCACCAGAGGCCGACCTCACCTTTGACTCAAGGGACCACCCGGCGACCACCGCGGGTGCAGGGGCGCTCCCGATGCTCTGCACCCCCACCATATGTAATGTGGCGGTAACCAAGACCCTCATCAACGGCGGGACCGGGCTCAACATGCTCTCTGTGGAAGCTTTCGGCTTGCTCCACGTGTCGCATGGCCGGCTCTGCCCTACCAAGCCGTTCTCCGGGGTCGTCGACGGCTCCACCAGCCCCCTCGGGCAGATCCGCCTCACCGTCACCTTCGGCACCCGCGACAACTATCGCACCGAGCTTATCGACTTTGACATCGCCCGCAGCGGCCTCCCATACAACGCCATCCTCGGGTACCCAACCCTGGCCAAGTTCATGGCAGCGACTCACCCAGCCTACAACCTCATGAAGAAGCCGGGGAGCAGTGGTGTCCTCACTGTGGCTGGAGACTCCATGGCGGCCCTGGCGGCCCTCAAGCTCGCCTTCAGGGCCGCGGCGGCGGCACGCCCAGCTGATGAAGCAGCTCCAGAGGCTCTGGGGTCTGCGCTGGCAAAGAAGAAGCAGCTCTTCTCTCAAGATCGAGCCAAGATGAAGCAGGTGCCGGTTGACGAGGAGGGGGGCGTCAGGAGCCACCTTCACCATAGGCGCCAACCTTCCCCCAGATCAAGAAAAGGCACTGGTCGATTTCTTGCGCGCGAATAAGGAGGTGCTCGCGTGGGAGCCCAAGGACCTGGCTGGAGTCCCAAGGGGGGTGATCGAGCATCACCTGAACGTGTGCCCCAATGTATGCCCAGTGAAGCAGAAGGCACGGCGGCAGTCCACAGAGAAGCAGTCCTTCATCGTCGAGGAGACCCGTAAGCTACTAGAAGTTGGTGTCATCCACGAGGTGTAGTACCCGGAATGGCTGGCAAACCCGGTCGTTTTGCCCAAGAAAGGCGGGAAGGAATGTATGTGTGTCAACTTCACCAACCTCAACAAGGCCTGCCCACAAGACCCGTTCCCACTTCCGTGCATCGATCAGATTGTTGAGTCCACCACCGAGTGTGACCTGCTGTGTTTTCTAGATGCCTCCTCGGGCTACCACTAGATCAAGATGGTGGTGCAAGATGTTGAGAAGACGGCCTTCTTGACCCCATGTGGGGTGTACTGCTATACTTGCATGCCGTGCGGGCTGCGTAATGCTGGGGCGACCTTTCAGCGGCTAATGCACATCGCTCTGGGCCGACAGCTCGGGAGGAACGCTAAGGCCTACGTCGATGACATTGTGGTGAAATCTCGGGAGGCAAGGACCCTCATCCAAGATCTGGAGGAGACGTTCGCCAGCCTGCGCAAGGTGGACCTCCGGCTCAACCCGGAGAAATGCGTGTTTGGCGTCCCTCCGGTAAATTGCTGGGTTTCCTTGTGTCGCACAGGGGAATCGAGGCAAACCCAGAGAAGGTCAAGGCAATAGAAAAGATGAGCCCCCCACATACTCTCAAGGAGATGCAAAAGCTGGCATGCTGCATAACTTCGCTGGGGCGCTTCATCTCTAAGCTAGGGGAGCGCGCCCTCCCGTTCTTCAAGCTGATGAAGAACAAGGGGCTATTCGAGTGGACTGCAGAAGCCGACGTAGCATTTCAAGACCTCAAGAGATACCTCACCAGCCCACCAGTAATGGTGGCGCCTAAACCTCTAGAGCTCTTGGTGCTTTACCTGGCCGCCACGCTACAGTCTGCCAGCGCAGCGCTAGTGGCAGTCCGGGAGGAGCGCCAGGCCAAGGGCCCACCGAACAGCACCTCACACCAGGACAAGACAACACAGCCACGGGACAACACTCCCGAGGCCTCGGCAGGATCAACAGATGACCAGGCTCCACAATACGGCGTTCCTGAGGCTACGGTTGCCCCGGCTGGTGACCAAGCTCCTGAGGCCCCCCAGCCTCAAGAGGCACCTTAGCCTCAGGAGAGCTCAGACTCCACCAACACTTCCGCCCTTGTCGAGCACCCGGTGTACTTCGTCAACACGGTACTTCGTGACGCGCAGGAGCGCTACCCCATGCCGCAGAAGCTTCTGCTTGCGCTCCTCGTTGCTTCGCGCAAGCTGCACCACTAATTCCAAGGCCACCCCATCAAGGTCGTATCAGCTTACCAACTGGAGAGGGTGCTACAGATCCCCAATGCTGCAGGAAGGGTTGCCGAATAGAACATCGAACTGCAGGCATTCCAACTGGAGTTCAGCACCACCAGGATCATCAAGGGTGCCGCGCTCGCCGACTTTGTGGCAGAATGGACCGAGACACCAGGGCCTAGAGCAGGCGAGGACCGGTCCCTGTCGCCAGGGAGTGAAGCGCCGGACGGCTGGGTCATGTACTTTAACGGTGCCTTCGCATGTCAGGCGTGAAATTTGGAGCGTGCTCATCTCGCCCACCCAAGACAAGCTCTACTACGCCGTGCAACTCTGTTTCCAGCACGGCGAGAAGGTCTCCAACAACATTACGGAGTATGAAGTCCTAATCGCCGGCCTGAAGGCCGCGGGCGCTTTGGGTGTGAAACGCCTCACCATCAAGGGCGACTCCCAACTCCTCGCCAACTTCTCCAACAAGGTGTACGAGCCGAAGGATGAACACATGGAGGCGTACCTGGTGGAGGTACGCAAAATGGAGAAGCAATTCTTGGGCCTGGAGCTGCAGCACGTGCCTCGCGGCACAAACAAGGAGGCTGACGACATCACCAAGAGCGCATCCAAGCGCCAGCCACAAGAGCCTGGCATCTTCGAGTAGAGGCTCTTCAAGCCCTCAGCGGTCCCTCCGGCTGCGGAGCCAACACCACCTCAGGAGGAACTTCCCTCACCGCCAACCTCGGGAGCCCTCGCTTGTGGCCCGACCTCAGGAGACCCCCTACTCCTCGCACTCAAGCCTCAGGAGGGGTGTTGGACCGAGGAGTTCAAGGCCTAACTGCTACGGGGGACCCTGCCAGAGAAGTAAGAAGACACGAAGCGCGTGGCTTGGCAGGCCATGGCCTACTGCATTCAGGACGGTGAGCTTTATCGAAGACGACCGAACGATGTTTCCTTGTGGTGCATCTCTAGGGAGCAGGGGTGCGAGCTGTTAACCGACATACGCGGTGGAGACTGTGGGCACCACTCGTCGTCGCGCACCTTGGTTGGCAAGGCGTTCTGCAGCGGGTTCTATTGGCCCACGACACTCAATGACGCAACCGAGCTGGTGAAATCCTGCGAAGCCTGCCAGTTCCATGCCAAGCAGATCCACCAGCCTGCCCAGGGCCTCTAGACTATCCTGCTCTCGTGGCCATTCGTGGTCTGGGGGTTCGATATCTTGGACCCGTTCCCTAGAGCGCCCAGGGGCTATCGGTATCTCTACGTCGCCATCGACAAGTTCACCAAGTGGGCCGAGGTGGAGCCAGTCCGTACCATTCTGTCCGGCTCGGCGGTCAAGTTCATCAAGGGCCTCGTAAGCCGGTTCGGGGTCCCCAATCGCATCATCACCGACAACGGCTCGCAGTTCGCTAGCAATATCTTCAAAACATATTGTGCTAACATTGGAACACAGATATGCTACGCCTCAGTAGCGCACCGGAGGAGCAACGGCCAGGCTGAGCGCGCCAACGCGGAGGTCCTGAGAGGCCTCAAGATGAGAGCCTTCAACAAGAAGCTCGAGGCCTACGGCAGGGGCTGGCTTGATGAGCTCCAGTCCATGCTGTGGTCCGTCCGCACCACTGCAACCAAGACGACCGGCGAAACTCCATTCTTCCTCGTCTACGAAGCTGAAGCGGTTCTCCCACATGAGGTCAGGCATCGCTCTGCGTGTGTCTTGGCGTTTGACGAGGCACGCTAGGACGACACGGCGGGGATGTACCTCGTGCTGGGGGAGGAACACCGTCGACAAGCCTCGCTCCGAGCGGCAAGGTATCAGGCACTGCGGCAGTATCACTCTCGCAGCGTCCGCCCTAGGACGCTCGAGGTGGGAGATCTCGTCCTACGGCGGGTGCTCTCCAGGGAAGGGCTGCATAAGCTCTCACCCATGTGGGAGGGCCCGTTTGGGGTCACCCGCGTCTCCAGGCCTGGCGCCACGCGCCTGGAGACGCAGGACACGATCCCCATCCAGAACGCCTAGAACATCCAGCACCTCCGGAAGTTCTACCCATGAAGCAAGGCCCAGTGCCTGTGAAGGTCTCCGCTTATGACACTCTCACATAATAATGAGTGGGGCTGTACATGCCCCGGAGTCTCCAGAGTGCCGCCCTCCGGCCTCGGGGGCTCCCTCCCATGTCCTAGTGGCAGCACTTAGCTCCGCGCTGGTGAGAATACTAGACTAGGTGCCGGACGCGACTGTTCATTTGCTTGCTTTCTGTAGCTGGTTTGCAATCTGTCTTAATGGAATTTGGAGTTCTCGCATTTTGGGATTGCCAAGTTGTATTTCCATCTCGCCTTTTCTCTTAACCGACGGTCTCGGCCCAGGAGGGGTGGCAGTTGCCCGCCGCCTTGCCTCACGCGTCTCGTGCGCGGGGCTGGGCAGGTATGTACGTACGCGTCGGGCCCGCCCCATGCCATGAACATACTTCGCCACAGCCCTGTTCCCCAGAGCCTTGTCCTTCTTCTATCCTCGCGAGACGCCCTCGAACAGGCTCGTGACCTACGCACCCTCTTGAAGTCCATGCCCCCCGGTACTGCGACACCGTGCGCTAGGCCAAGACTAGCCCATACCTAAGGGATCGCGCGGGGAAGAATTAGACACCCGACCAAGTTTTCCAACAATTCTGCAGCTTCAAGACGTCTCCTAAGGCCAGTGGCCCCCGAGCCACCAGCAAGAGGGCCTCCTCAGATAGCAAAGCATGCGCCCTCACGAGGAGGGAAGCTACGACAGGTGTATCAAGCTAAGTTACCCTACCATACCTATTTGGAACACGAGCACCACAACATGAACGTCAGAACAATAAGCATAGCATAGCGACATAAATACCATAGTTCATTACACGCCCTAGCAGGGCCCTCTACTTTTTTCGAATGCAGGAGAAAGGGAAATATTAAACAAAGCAGCCTCGCAACCTCAGCGACTTGTGAGGCCTGGCTCTGAGGGCCTCTCGGACTCAGATCAGTCTGAGCCCTCCTCTCACTTCACTGAAGTATGGCGACAAGATGACCCGCCACCATCTACAAAGCGAGCCCGATGGCGGGGCGGCTGGTCATAGCCGCCGCTGCTAGTGCTCTCGCTGTAGAAGGAGCCGCCATCGCTGGACGAACCGCGACCGTTGCCAAGGGCGAGCTCGCGCTCAGCGTCATCACGGTTGTCATCAAGGTCGAGCTCGTCGTCGCTGCTGCTGTCTTCGGGGCAGCACCCTACACGGCGACCGTCTTCCCTAAACACCCTCACGAAGAGGGTCATGATGTTGTCATACTTGAAGTGAAGGGTGCACCTCCCGCGCAGGCCGCGCGCGTGGGCGAACTTCTGCCAGCCGCGGGCTAGGGCCATGTTGCCTGTGGTGGAGACCTCGACCGCAACCCACGAGGCCTTGCTGCAGCAGCCGTCGGCCTACAGTCATAGGCCATCAGGACTCACGGTAGGCAGCTCGCTGGTGAAGGAGCGTGGAAGCTGGAGCCAGGCGCCGGCCGGCTTCTCCGACAACACGACAAACTCAGGGAGCACGTCGGCCGAGTGGAAGCGCGGCCTGGGAGGTTGCGCGACCATGGCGCACCTCCCCTCCTCGCAGGAGCTACCTCGCCCCTGGCGCCACTCAGCGCGAGAGGAAGCACCACCGCGGCCAGCCAAAGCGCGCCCGCGCCCTCGAGGAGCCATCGCAGGAGTCGCGGCATGCTTGCGTGGGCGGCCTCGTTCTCTCTTGGGAGGTGTTGAGTCAAGTCCCTCCTTGGGGGCCTTCCCCTTCTCGGCAGCGGGGAACTTCCTCGTCGGCGCCATGGGAGCTGCAGCAAGATGGAGAGATGGGAAAGAAGAAGAGGAAGCGGGCTGTGAGAAGACAGGGATGAGTGAGGGGGCTCTACCCCCCTCCTCATTTATAGCCAAGAGGAGGCCAACTACCGGCCTCCACGATCGCACGTAATGATGGTTTTCCTCTGCATGAAGCAGAGTCTCGTCGAGTTGGACGGTTACCGAGGCAGCGTGGGGAAGCGTAGACGCCCACGTCCAATTAGTCTCCATGCATCGACCAAGGCCACAGGTGATTGGGGCCCACGACGCTCCGCACTTACCCCTTGGCTTCGCCTTGAAGCCAAGTTCAGCCCGCCTTAGGCCCAGGGGCTACTGTCGGCGTCCTGGGAATGGGGGTACCCAGACATGCCTGCCTGCGGCCTGTGGCGTGGCTCCATCAACTGCCCGGTACGGCCCAGATTCAGCAGCAACAACTCAAGACCCTCGCAAGGGGCCAAGCCTCACGAGGCGGATGATACCAAGACCTCCCTAGGGGCAGCCTCACTAGGCTGGCTGCCGAGGAGCGGAGATATCTATGCAAGGTGCACCTCGCGAGGTTCACGTGACATGATCCATGACGACCAAGGCCAGGCGGGAGCCAGCGGGCGCAGAGTACCAGTTTCCCCTTTGGTGCTAAGGGGGCAAGCGCAGGCGCGAAGTCCCGAGGAATCGGGCAAAGGTTTCCTTATCAGTGCAACAAGACCAAGACTAGCAGGACGGCAGGACGGAGGTCATCGCGGAGCCCACTACAGCGTCACCACCAGAGCCATTGGCAGGCGAAGACCACTTTTGTCAGGACAGCTTGTACTAGTTGTCTCCCTTCAAATTTGGCCATTGTGGGATCCCTTCTTGCCTACATTTGGGAAGAGGACCAGGACCACTATAAATAGGACCTAGCCGCCACTGTAGCAAGGGACGGATCATTCAGATCATCCTCACACTCACCAGCTCACTGAGCTCAAGAACACCTCTCCTCTTGAGGCTGTTCGACCACTGTACTAGTTCATCCTCACCCCCTCGAGGCAATCCACCACAACACTAGAGTAGGGTATTACACCACAGGGTGGCGCGAACCAGTATAAATCTCTGTGTCTCTTGTTCTTTGGGTTCGTCGAGCTAGGGCGTGGAATCGTGGGGTAGGCAGACTGGGGAGAGAGAGTTCTCCGCACACACCCCAGAGTTCAAACCTCTCAAGGGTTTGCGGAACCCGTAATCCGACATATTTTCCCTGGAAGATGTTTCTTACATATGTAATATAACATATATCCCGAACTCAATTTTTTTGTCTGTTCGAGCATAGTGACTAGGTTGCCTGGTTTCCGGATAGATACTTCCTTTTATCTTAAGTGTCCGGAAACACTCCACCATTTTGGTTCTGAAGCTAAAGCCGAAGGCCTGCAATGACAAATTCATTTCCCATGTTTGGATCTAATTAAAGGTTGATCATAAATGAACATTGATACATTAAGTCACAAACCTATTCCTCCTCTATTCCGTCTATGAAGCTGTCTAATTTACAGTCTTCCTGCGTTTGTTTTGCAGCGATCATTACTTGATCATAGACCAAATTTACAGGGATTTCCTTCCCATCTGGTCCCTTTGGTCCTACTCGGGACATATGATTTGGGTCCAGTTTCGTGAAGCGTGTTTTCACCAAGGCCCAGGCTTCTCGTGTGCCTTCACGGCAGGCAGACGTCTTCCATAGCTCGAACCGGCACCGGGCACCTTTGAATAGGTTTGCCAGGCCCTCCATACTTTCTGGCGGGGTATCAGATGGCCATAACACCTTCACCATACTCCTCGTGGCTTTCCGGGCCCGAGGATGCACGACGGACAACTCCTTTAGCACGTCGCCTTGAAATCTGGATACTTCCTCCTCTGGCCGACCAGTTAATAGACATGTAACTACATAGTCATGATATTCCGCATTAGGGACTAGACATGAGCACCTATGGCGATTCGGAATAAGAGGAGGAGACATACCGAACATGCCGCCCTTCAGCTTTTCATTTTCCTTCTGAACGGCCGATAACTGAGCCTTTAAGCTCTCTATCTCTTTGGATTGTTTGTCCTTTTCCTCCTCAAGTTTTCTTTCCCTAGATGCACCCGTTGCGGTCTCTTTCAATTCCGCTAGTTCGGCGGTGACCGCATTCAGCTGCGTCTGGTTTGTGCTCAGCTCCTTGGCTAGCATAGTGTTCTTTTCTTTAAGAGCCTGCATAAATTATCGATCCTTAAATCGGTCTGCTTCACCGCTTTAAGTCTCAGGGGCAACTGGCATATGACTATACAAATTTCATCAAATTTTACCTGTATATCCTTCGAGAACAACTGAATGACTCCGGCAAATCCGTCTCGAGCGGCCCGGAAATATGCGTCCACCAAACTTAGTGCGGCAAACTCTTGCTCGAAAAAAGCTGGAGCATGCATAGCCTCCTGTAATTGATGGTGATTCATCACGCTCTCCACTTCGGAATTCATGACTGATACGTCATCTGAATCCTCTTGAGGAGGCGGAACGGGCATTGCGTTGGCTCGCGTCCTACTTGATGAATCCGGCATCGGATTAGCGGACAGTTGACTAATCGGGCGTTTTCCCACCATCTGCCGCGTACTCCTCCTGATGTCAAGGATGAAAAGGGAGACTTTTAATAATCCAGACTCATGCCTGGACATGTATTAAGGCATACATACCTCTTGGAAGCCTGTGAGTTCTCTGTG
The DNA here is from genome assembly GCA_021605145.1 of Aegilops bicornis. Classification (NCBI taxonomy): domain Eukaryota; kingdom Viridiplantae; phylum Streptophyta; class Magnoliopsida; order Poales; family Poaceae; genus Aegilops; species Aegilops bicornis. Next base: position 580,998,501 of record CM038672.1, read on the forward strand.
GTGCTCCCTGTCCCTTTTCGTTTCGAACGACAGCCTTGTGTAGGGGGCGCCCTTGAGGAGATATGGTCCCAAGAGCACCGATCTTGTTAAAATCTGGATCAGTACAGCGGGTATGGATGCAGATAAGGATCTTCTTTTAAAGAACCTTCTGGATACTCACGATGCAGAAGGGATAGAGGCGAGGGTAGTCGACGGTCATAGCCACTTCCGAGCCGTCAAGGCTCGCCTGATAAATACCCCATCATCGAACTCTATATATGCGTCTGGATCCTCGCAAAAGCCAGGGTCTTCCTCGCGATTGTGATCCTCTGGCTGGGGAGCGGGACAATGTACGTCCTCGGTCATCTTCCTCCATGACCGTTGAAAGCGACAAAGGGCGAATTGGATTAGTGTCTGTAAACACAATAAAATAAGCGCAGATGATCAAAATCTTACCCATTCGACAGGATTGTTCATGGAATAACCCTCCCAGCAGTTTAACCGGAGAAAATCTTCTTTTTTGCCCTTATAAAACTCGGGCAACATTATGGCCAGTTCGGCTGGGGTAGCTGGACCCTTCCGTCTGTAATGGGATGCGTCATCTTCTCCTTTGTAACACCATAAGGGAGTTCCCCTGGATTGGAGAGGCTGAACACACCTCTTTATTGCAATCGCCATGACTTTCGACTATCGAGAGTCCGGAATGGGCGGGCAACCTGACCTTGCTGACCAACCTCTTTATCTCTACACTTTCCTCTTCCTTTGGACTTTGGGGACGCCAGTTGAGGCGCTTATTTAAAGGGGCACTGGAAAATTCAGGAAGGCCGCGTCGGTCTGGGTCCGGCAATGGGACGTCGTCCATGTAGAACCATTCCGAAGACCACTGCGGGTATACCTCTTTGGGAGTCCGAATGAGGTATCCTGATCCGGCTATGCGCCATACTTTGGTGCCGCCCACTTCAAATATGGAGCCTCCTTGATGGCAGGTGACGAGGCAAAAGAATTTCCTCCATAGTTCAAAATGAGCCTAGATGCCTAAGAATAGCTCGCAGAGGGCAACAAAACCTGAGATGTGCAGGATCGAACCTGGGGTGAGGTTGTGCAGTTGGATGCCGTAAAATTCCAATAAATCCCGGAGGAAGGGATGGATCGAAAATCTAGGCCCCGCAACAAAAACGGGACAAAGCACACCCTCTCCTCCTTATTGGGGTTGGGGAAGTTCTCAGCCATCGCATCGTGGCCGGTTGAATATAAGTCCGCCCGAACAGGAACTAGATACGCGGGGGGAAGATAGCCCTGTGTCTGGAGTCGACGCAGTTGAAGATGAGGCACGAAGCAGCTTTGCCAATCACCCTCCTGAGGGCCATGGGGATGTGAAGAAGAGCCTAGAGCATTGTCCATGTCAGAAGGTTTTGTTGGTGGCTAACCATGGCGGTTTTTCCTCTGCGCGATGTGAGATGGCATTTGGTATCTAAGTCTCCTTATATAGATGCCGTCCGAGCGTGATGAGGGGCCTATTTGCAAAAGATCAAGGACCGTTCGCATACGTTCGGCGCGCGGGAATCAAGGCGACCATAGAAAGGAATCATAAATGCAGCACATCAAGGTTAGATCAAGACTATTGTTAATCCAAAGTACAATAAAGAACCCGCCTTGCAAAGCCGAAGACATAAGCCGGATACTACGTCGTCATTGAAGGCAAGTTCGGGGGCTATTGAGGGAGTCCTGGATTATGGGGTCCTCGGGTGTCCGGGCTATGCGATATGGGCCGGACTGATGGGCCGTGAAGATACAAGGTAGAAGGCCTTCCCCGTGTCCGTATGGGACTCTCCTTTGCGTGGATGGCAAGCTTGACGTCCGAATGTGTAGTTTCCTTTCTCTGTAAACCGACTCTGTACAACCCTAGGTCCCTCTGGTGTCTATATAAACCGGAGGGATTAGTCCGTAGAGGCTATCAGAAATCATATAGGCTAGACATCTAGGGTTTAGCCATTATGATCTCGAGGTAGATCAACTCTTGTAACCCCTATACTCATCAAAGTCAATCAAGCAGGAAGTAGGGTATTACCTCCATTAAGGGGGCACGTTAGAGTGAAAGAGCAACGTGCGGACACATTCATTAAGAGTGCGAGTGACACGCTCGGTGCGGCCATTTTGTTGGGACGTATAGGGACAAGTGAGGTGAAAGATGGTGTCGTGGGAAGCTAGGAGGTTATGAACAGTGACGTTGTCAAACTCTTTTTCGTTGTCAGTTTGTAATGCAAGGATGGGACGACCAAACTGTGTGGTGACGTAGGAATAAAAGGCGGTGAGTGTGGCAAGAGCGTCGGACTTGCAACGAAGAGGAAATGTCCACACATAATGAGAGAAATCATCTAAAATCACCAAATAGTATAGGTAGCCCGTGTTGCTTGCAACCGGGGATGTCCAAACATCGCTATGCAATAACTAAAATGGAAAAGTGGAAATAGTTGTAGACACGCTAAAGGGAAGATGAATGTGCTTACCAAGACGACAAGCCTCACAAGTGTGGTCGTCAACCTTATTACATGAGAACAAAAAACTAAGAAGAATCTGACGCAAAACAGTGGAGTTGGGATGACCGAGACGAGCATGCCAAAGGTCGACACTGGCGGCGAGGGCGACTGGGCGGGTGGAGGTGGTGGCAGAGGAGTGCACTGGGTAAAGCTCGTCGGGGTTATCACATCGGTGGAGAACCATCCGGGTACAGGCGTCCTTCACAGAAAAGCCAACATCATCAAATTCAACAGTAATAGTATTCTCACGAGCAAGGCGACGAACAGACACAAGCTTCGTGACTAAGTCAGGAGAGACAAGAACATTAGACATGGTGATAGGAGTTGACACTACAAAAAAAGACACATCCGTGACATTTTGGGCCGAACGAATTTTTTCTGTCATACATATGACACTTCTATGATGATAATTGTGACAAAACCCAGTATCATCATAGATGTGGTGGGCTCCTACTTCTATGACAAAAAACCATGATAGAAAATGGGCTTTTCTACCTGGGCGGGCCGGAGACGCAGCTGCATGACATTCTTTGGGCCGTCCATGACGGAGAAAACCGTGGTAGAAGTGAGGGGGAGGAAAATTTCGGGGAGTTCCCGGTTACGGTGGGAGGTCGGGGCGGCGATCGCATTTCTCTTGTACACGTCTGGCAGCGTGTGTGCGGCGTTGGCTCTAAGCGAACCCGAAGCGAGGCGTTGGGTAATGGCGAACCCGAGCGATTGCACTCCAGGCTACGCGTTACTGAACCCGAGCGATCGATCGATGGCTGTTAACTGAACCTGTCGTGGAATTGTCACGGCAGATGTCCTCATGAAAGGACTTAGTCGCGGGGCCATCGTACGGGTTAACTTAGAGGGGTTAAAGCGGACGCAAAGACAAGAGAGTTTATACTAGTTCGGCCCCTTCGATGAAGGTAAAAGCCTACGTCTAGTTGTGATGGGATTGATGTGATTTCGATGACTAGGGAGCAATAGCTTCGCCTAAGCCTCGAATTGTTCTTCTCTGTCCGCTAAACCGCCGCCGGATCGTCCCCTTATATACATTGGTTGACGTCCGGCCGGTCTACAGAGTCCCGAGGCCGGCTCATACAAGTGTCCGGCTCGGTCTCTTCTTTCTCTTATCTTACAACACAAGTTACATGGTTATGGCGGTTTTACCATTATGGGCCCTAACTCGCCCCTGGGCTTCGGGCCTCTAAACTCTACAGTAATTTCCTCCTTCTGAGTCTTCGTGGGCCCAAATTATAGCCGAGGGTAAACCGGCCCCTTCTGGGTGGTTTATATTTAGTAGTTACATCCCCAACATTAGGCCCGAGATTGACTTGAACCTGTTCATGTTAATCTTCAACATCTTAGAAAGCTCTGAATCTCTTCCTTCATATTTCGTAAACCGCCATCTACTCAAACCGCCGTGACGTCATCCTTCGACCACAGCACCAGAGCATCTTGACGTCATCTCTATTAACGAAGCCCAACAGTAAGATTCCCTTCATTTAATACTATCCCGGAAATCGAGGCGACCGCTGCGCCGTCTGCCGCTTTCAACGCCTCTATTCTCGCGCCCGTTAATTTTTCCGCCTTACTATAAATAGACCGGAAGGCCCTTTCTCTTCTTCCTCCTTTCGCGCTTCTTCTTCCTCGCGACGCTCCAGCTCTGAAGCTCCGCCGTCGCCTTCGACCTCCGAACGCCGCGTCAGTGCAAGGCCGCTGCATCAACCTGGTTGTACCAGAGACTCTCGGCGCTCCTCCGCTGTTCTGCGCATCGGGTAAGGCTCCTCCTCATGCCCTAGATCTGCATCTTGAGGCTCCTATTCATGTCGCCGTTCATAGGTGTTCATCCTGAATCTCTTCATATCTGCTCTGCCATGGCTTTTTAATCCAACCGTAGCGTATATCCTGTGTAGTAACTGTTCCGCCTTCGGTTTAGCACGTTGCACATCTGTCTTTTTGTTCAGACCCTCTTGTTAGAACGCACGAATTTCCCTGCCCTTTATAAGGTTTGCATGGGTCGCAGAAATTTTCCTTCTTGAATCTTGGTAGATCCAAATTAACTCTATTCATATGTGAAACCTGTTTACATCCACACTTAGCAGATTTTCCGATTACATCTCTTTCTCCTAAGGGCGGTTTAACTTTTGATAGCTAATCCGCCATACTCCATTAGTCCTCGATTAAACCGGAGGTTGGAACTGATCGCTAAACCGCCGGTTTAGCATTGTATAATATGTCTAAACCGTTAATCATTGAACCGTTCTTTTTTACTTGTCCTTTCGCATGATCTCTTCTTAGGAATGGCAAAGCAATTCTCAGCTTGCAATTGGGTCCGGTCCAAGATCAGCGAGACGCAACTCAATGGATATGTCACCACCGGCACTTTAGCCTCCAAAAACGTCCTCCATTGGCGTGTTCCGGATACCGAATGCCCTCCTGAACCTCAAGAAGGCGAAGTAATTGTATTTATGCAGCACTTAGACCAGGGATTTAGCCCGCCCGGATCAAAATTCTTCCGGGATGTCCTCGCAAGTTTCCAACTCCATCCACAAGATATTGGTCCGAACTCCGTGTCCAATATATGCAATTTCCAAGTTTTCTGTGAAGTCTATCTTCAAGAGGAACCATCCGTGGAGCTGTTCCGAGATTTCTTTCACTTGAACCGCCGTACAGAGTTTTCTGATGGTCCTAACACGGAACTGGGTGGTGTTTCAATCCAGAAAAGGAAGGAAGTAGACTTTCCTCATGCAAAACACCATAGCCATCCGAAGGATTGGAACCAAACCTGGTTTTATTGCCGGAACACCGCTCCTGACAGCGAGAACCCCTTGCCGGGTTACCACCCTCACCGGCTTAGCAACCATCACCCATTGCCTTCACGCTTGACCGCCGCAGAACGGAAGAATTTTGCGCCTCAGATTATCAAACTCCGGGCTCTAATGGTCAATGGCTTAACTGGTATTGACCTTGTTCGATGTTGGGTTTCTTGGGGCATCTTGCCATTAAGCCGCCGCCCCGGATTGATGCCGCGAATATACTGGTAGCGTCAAAGACCCTCAAAGACGTCATGAGCTAGCAATAACTGAGCTTGAAGTCACTGAGACAGTGAAGAAGATGCTCGATGAACCGATCTCCGTCTGCAGCCAAATCGGGTTGGCCCCATTCTGTGTTTCCAACAAACCGCCTGCGGTAAGGCTCCGCTCCTCTCTCTTCTGATGTTAATGCCTTATTGATATGTATTAATCCGTGTAACTTCTCAGGCTAACAGCTCCTTCTGGAAACGAACCAAACCGGCTCGGGTTCCTCGTGTAAAGTCCAAGACCACCAAGAAGGCTGGCAAGAGGAGAACCGCCGAGTCTTTTGATCCACCGGAAGAGGAAGAATCAGAAGCTGAGGTAAAGCTTGATTTACTTTGTCTCTTTTTATCCTTCATCCTATTGACAGTTTCAATTCCCAGGATGATGCTGAAGCCAGTCATGCCAATCCTGTTGAGGTAATCCTTCTTTCTTCGAATCTGATCTTGTGCGATTAAAAGAATTAGCCGCCTGATCCGGAAAGTGAAAAAATCTCACTCCGTGCTCCTTTGAATCCGAACCTTTCTTTGAAGACACAGCAGGCTGAAGAGCGTCAGACGACCCGGCAGCCGGTCAACAAATTACATCGTCCGGTTTACGACACCCCAACCCGGAAGCGTCGTCCAGAGGTGATTTGTTCTCTGAAAAGCGTTATCCTTTGAAAGGTTTCTTCGGTGTCCTCTCAATCCGTCGATCCGAATTATCGAGGCCTCTTCCAACTCATCTGGCGGTTCATCAACCACGCATAGCTGCCTCCTCACGAAAGTTGCTGCGGGGTAAGCATAATGCTCTTTTTTGTTTTCTTTGCATTAGCCGGTTCATCACATTCTAACTCTGAATATTGCAGCACCAAGGCTCTCTTAAGTAAGAAAGCGAAAACCCTTGACCCTACTGTGGATGTTCATCCGGAGAAGACTCCCGAGCACTATGGCGAAAAGCCTGAAGTTGCTGAAAACCGTTCTGCCGGGTTAAATCAAGATGACAATGCTAAGCCGCCAGAGGCTGAACCGGACGCCCAAGTGGAAACGTCACATCCTGCTCCACCGAGTTCTGTAGCGGAACAGGCAACAGTTGCTGAAATGCCGAGCCCGGGTATGAAAACACCAAGCCCAAGGAAGAATGCCAATCCGGCCAGCCCGGTCAAAGATGATGATGTCGTAGTGACGGGCACCGCCTATACCGCCCCTGGCAATCCAGTCGCCCTATCAAAACGCAGTGCCAAGGAAGAACTTACTGCCATGAGTAAAGAGAAGGGAAAAACTGATATGTCAGCTTATGATAACCTCTCTGCCCAAGAACTTCACTCCGGCTTCCTGAACCAACTCTACACAAGTCGTGACTTCGAAGCCGGCCTGGTGAATCGTATGAAGGAACGCTATGAGGTATGGAGTCCTGCCTTTCTTGTACTTTTGTTGTGTAGTAGCCCCCAAGGGCCGGTTCAACTTAGCATAGTTAAACCGGTACTTCAGCATGTATCACCATAGCAAGATGAGACCAAATAGCCATTAGCCCCCAAGTGCCAAGTTGAATACCTGTATTGAGCTTGGGACTTCATAATGAAACAACTAACGTGATCCATTTGTTATCAGAGCGAGTTAGACCAGCAAACCGTACAACTCAAGGATCTTCGTGCCACTCTGAAGACTCAACAAGCAGAAACCACCAAGGCCAAGGACGAATTGAAAACTGCCTTGACCACTATGGAGCAGCTCAAGGAGTGGTATAAATCCGAGCAAGCCAACTGGGAGACGGAGAAGGCCGGGCTGTTGAAATGGGCTGAAGATCTTTGAAGCGGCTCTTAAACCGTGTGGAGAAGAGCTGACCGGACTAAAGCGCCAGATTAATGCCATGACCTCCGCAATCTTTGGTAAGAGATTTTTCACTGATTACTATTCCGTTTTGATAGCTCCGCCAGTTTAACCTGAGCTGTCTTAAACCGGTACAGGGAAGCGTATTGCTCATCTGGGCTCTGACATGCGGAAGAAGCTCAAGGCTGCATACACGTTGATTGAGCAGCTGTATACCGGCACCCAGCGAGTCATATGCGCTACATCCTATGATAACACAGCTCCGTCCTTGATCAAAGATACGCTGGACCGGCTATCCATGATTCCGGCACAACTTGAAGAGTTGAAACGATCCGCGGCCCGGGCTGGCACTTTATTAGCTCTAACTCGCGCTAAGGCGTGGATAGCGGACCTTGATCCGGTGACATAGCCAAGGGATTCCCGATGCTCAAGAAAGCGGCGAAGCCTTTGATAACGACGCCCTCAAGCGAATAACAAAGAGGTCGTCCCTTCGGCGATCAGCGGCAGCGAGAAGCTAACCTCGGCGGTTTACCGCTCTTTCTATGATGCAAACAACAGGCGGGTGGAGTTTGTCATTCGAAGTGCGTAACCTTGTTCCTCCAACCCGTAAGCACACTTATGCCTGACGTTGATCTGGTGAGCTTATAAGTGAAGAGGCTGTCTTCGGGCTTTAAACGGATTGGTGGTCTACCAATGACTTCCGGCCCTTGGGTGATGAAGAGGAAGAAGCTGAACCGACGCCAGACGACCCATCTTCTTCACGTCAACCCGGCGAAGAAGCTTAATCCGTCAAGCCGGGTGATGCATCATAAGCTGCTAGTCATAACGCCATTCGAAATGTTGGGCCTCGGAAGGCCTTGTAATAGAATAGCCAGCACTTTTGTTTTTGAATATGCCTTCAGTTCTGTAACCTTCGCGCAGAGGTGCTGATACTTTTGATTGAATAATCGAAACCTTCAATCTATTTTGCCTGCAATCACAAATTTTGAAACCGCCATGGCGGCTTGTTTCGCCAGCCGGCTTGTGACGCTCATATGTATATGTAAGGAAATATTGAGGTATATGATCAAAATTTTGTGATACAAAAATACCTACCAGCGTCGGGCATGAAGTTGGCTTAGCCAACCTGGAAGCGGAGGTTGTATAAACCATTACCGTTAAAAGAGAAAACAGCTCCTGTGTTTATAATGCCGGTTTACCATGTAAACCATGCTGGGCCATGTTAGGCCCCCTGTTACTCCATAATGGGATGTTAACAGGAAAAGTCAAACCGGAAAAATTATTTCCGGATTAATAATAAACTGAAAGCCGCCAATTGACTGGTTGAACCAGTTTGAAAAAATGTTATCGGTTTAAAAACACAACAAAAAATCCAATAACAATTTGCAGACAGAGGCTTTACTGAGCCGATCAGATGGCATTACCATGGTCGGACACGACCAAGCTCCCAATAAGGTGTAGCTATGGTTCAAGTCAGCCAGGTCCCCAACTGAAACCGTGGCATTATGCCGATCAAGTGGCGTGGCAATGGTTCGGGTTCGACCAAGCCTCCAAGTGACTCTATGGCCTTAGGCCGATCAAGAGGCATGACTGGTTCAGATTTGACCATGTCCCCAAGTGATATGGTGGCTTTCGCCTATCAAAAGGTGTTGCATTGGTTCGGACACGACCAAGCCCCCAGATGACATCTTAAAAGCTTCTGAAGAGCAAGCTCAAAGGATAAACCGGAGGTCGTTTTAAAACAACAACTCCATGTACCCAAGCCGGATTTTGACAGAACGGATACCCGCTTTAACGAGGCTCCGGTTTATTGCTTTTATTCATAATATATACATTGTCATAATATGTACATAAGGAGAGCCGATGGCTCAGGTGTAATAAGGCCGAAGATGAGCTATGTTCCATGGCCTGTTGGTCTCCTCTTCTGACGTGCGTGAGTCTTTATGCTCTCGAATATCAATCAGATAGTATGACCCGTTGTGCAGATTCTTGCTGACCACAAAAGGCCCTTCCCAAGGTGGGGATAGCTTGTGCATATCTATGCGGTCTTGAATGAGCGAAGTACCAAGTCTCCTTCTTGAAAGGTTACGGTTACGACCCGTCATTTGTGATACCGGCGAAGATCCTGGCGGTAAATCGCCCGGCGAGCAGCCGCCATATCTCGTTCTTCATCCGGTCGATCCAAAGCTGCCCCGCCAGTGCCGCCTTTGTTATCTCGCCTCAACATAGGCTGCCACACGAGGCGAGTCATGACGGATATGGCTGGGAGGACCGCCTCCGCTCCATAGACCATAAAGAGCGGTGTGTATCCGGTGGATCTGTTAGGGGTAGTATTAATACTCCATAACACGGATGGTAGCTCTTCTACCCAACAGCCCGGCGTCCTCTGTAAAGGGACCATAAGCGTGGTTTGATACCTCTCAGGATCTCCTGATTAGCTCTTTCCGCTTGACCATTGGACTGTGGGTGAGCTACTGAAGAAACGTCAAGCCGGATGTGCTCACGTTCGCGTAACTCCTTCATGGCACCTTTGGATAAATTGGTACCATTATCTGTAATGATACTGTGTGGAAACCCAAACCGGAAAATCACCTTTTTGATGAACTGAACCGCCGTGGCCGCATCACACTTACTAACAGGTTCTGCCTCTACCCACTTTGTAAATTTGTCAACCGCCACCAACAGGTGGGTGTTCTTGTCCTTGGACCTTTTGAAAGGTCCAACCATATCCAGCCATCAAGTCGCAAATGGCCAAGTAATTGGAATCATCCTCAATTCTTGGGCCGGTATATGAGCACGCCTAGAAAACTTCTGGCAACCATCACATCGCGACGGATCTTCCGCATCGGCATGGGCGGTCAACCAATAAAAACCATGGCGGAACGCCTTAGCCACCAAGGATTTTGAACCGGCGTGGTGACCGCGATCCCCTTCGTGGATCTCATGCAATATTTCACGGCCTTCCTCGGGGACACACAACGCTGAAAGCATACGACACCTTGCAATGAAGCAACTCGCCATTAACAATGGTCATAGACTTAGACCGCCGAACTATCTGTAAGACCCAGCGTCTCATCTTACGGTAAATCGCCCGGCTCATGTACGCCAAATAAGGGAAGCGTCAATCCGGAATGACATGCAGGGCAGCCACCAAGCGAGCCTCCGGATCAGGAATAGCCAAATCTACTTCATCGGGAAGCTTGGTGACGGATTATGCGATACATCAAGGAAGACATTAGGCGGGACGGTTTGCGTTGAGAGCCCAACCGGCTTAAAGCATCCGCCGCCGTTCTTCCGACAATCCACATGGTCCACGATAGCCTTTAAAATGACCTGCAACAACATCCACCTCCCGACGATATGCAGCCATGAGTGGGTCTTTGGAATCCCAAGTGCACGACACTGTTGGGCCACCAAGTCCGAGTCACGAAGCACTTAACCCGGCTTAGATTCATCTCCTTAGCCATCCGAAGACCATGGAGCAAGGCTTCATACTCAGCTGCATTGTTAGTACAAGGGAACATTGCGGAGGGCGTAACAAAACTTTTCACCTCGTGGGGAAGTTAACACAACTCCGACCCGAGCCCTCCAAGTGCCTGGACCCGTCAAAGTGGATGGTCCAATAGGTATGATCCGGCTTTTCTTCAGGCGCTTGTAACTCCGTCCAATCATTAATGAAATCCACAAGTGCCTGGGATTTTACTGCCGTCCGAGGCACATACCTTAAATCGTGCGGCCCAAGCTCTATGGCCCACTTAGCAATCCGACGATCGCTTCCCGGTTACGTATGATATCCCCAAGGGAGCTGCCCGACCACCGTGATGGGATGCCCTTGAAAATACTGCTTGACTTCCGGCTTGCCATAAAAACTCCATATACCAGCTTACGCCAATGCGGATATCTCTGCTTGGACTCAATGAGCACCTCGCTGATGTAATAAACCGGACGTTGAACCGGATATTCCTTCCCGCCTCCTTCGTTTCTACCACAATGGCTACGCTTAAGCGCCTACGGCATTAGCAGCAACATATCGCAGAAGCGGCTCCTTGCCAATGGGAGCGGCGAGAACAGGCGGGTTGGCCAATTGCCGCTTTAAATCCTCCAATGCTTCATCGGCGGCCGAACTCCAGACAAACTGATCCGTCTTCTTCAGCATCTGGTACAAGGGAATGGCCTTCTCTCCGAGGCGGCTGATAAATCGGCTCAGCGCGGCAATCCGGCCTGCCAATCGCTGGACATCATTGATACACTTTGGCTTAGCCAGGGAGGTGATAGCTATAATTTTCTCCGGATTAGCTTCAATCCCCCTGTTGGACACAAGGAAACCCAATAATTTGCCTGCCGGAACACCGAAAACACATTTGGCCGGGTTAAGCATCATCTTGTACACCCGTAAGTTGTCAAAGGTTTCTTTCAAATCCTCAATTAGTGGTTCCTTCTTCCTTGACTTAACCACAATATCATCCACATAAGCATGTACATTGCGGCCGATCTGTTTATGCAAGCAATTACATACCTATGGCGATAAGTTGCTTGGGCGCTCTTGAGCCCAAAAGGCATAGACACATAGCAGAAGGCTCCAAAGGGAGTGATAAACGATGTCTTCTCCTGATCCTTAACCGCCATTTTGATCTGATGATATCCAGAATACGCATCCAAAAAGCTCAAACGCTCAGAACCCGCCGTAGCATCAATAATCTGGTCAATGCGGGGGAGAGCGAAAGGATCCGCTGGACAAGCCTTGTTAAGATCTTGTAATCCACACACATGCGCCAAGTGCCGTTTTTCTTAAGGACCAGCACCGGATTAGCAAGCCACTCTGGATGGAAAACTTCAACGATAAAACCTGCTGCTAAGAGCCTGGCAACCTCTTCTCCAATGGCCTTACGCCTTTCCTCGTTAAACCGGCGAAGGAACTGTTTCACGGTTTGTACTTGGGATCAACATTAAGAGTGTGCTCAATGAGTTCCTCGGTACACCTGGCATGTCAGAAGGCTTCCATGCAAAAATGTCCCGATTCTCACGGATGAACTCGATGAGCGCGCTTTCCTATTTAGGATCCAAGTTAGCACTGATGACGAACTGCTTGGACGAATCACCGGGCACAAAGTCAACAAGTTTAGTCTCAGCTGCCGATTTAAACTTCAGATCCGGATCGCACTCTGTAGTTGGTTTCTTCAACGGGGTCATATCCGCCAGATCAACCTTGTCTTTATAGTACTTGAGCTCTTCGGTGGCACAAACCGACTCTGCGTAAGCCGCATCACCTTCCTCACACTCTAAAGCGATCTTGCGGCTCCCATGAACCGTTATCGTCCCTTTGTGGCCCGGCATTTTTAGCTGCAAATAAACATAACAAGGTCGCGCCATAAACTTGGCATAAGCCGGCCGCCCAAACAGGCGTGGTAAGGGCTTTGAATTTTCACCACTTCAAATGTCAATGTTTCCGATCTGAGTCATGTTCATCCCCAAAGGCCACCTCGAGCTATTTTACCAACCGGATATGTTGACTTGCGGTGCACCACACCGTGAAACCACGTATTGGACGGCTTGAGATGTTTATCCGTTAACCCCATCTGACGGAAGGTCTCATAATACAGGATGTTGATGCTGCTCCCTCCGTCCATAAGCACTTTGGTGAACTTGTATCCTCCCACCGAGGCGCCACCACTAGGGCTAGTTGACCGGATTGTCAACCCGGGAGGATGATCCTCTCCACTCCACACAATAGGCTGCTCTCGACCAGCGTGGTAATGCGGTACGGCCGGTTCAACAACGTTGACTGCCCGCTTCAAGCTTCGGTCTCGCTTGTCCAAACTAGTGGTGAAAGGCGTGGTACCGCATCCACCATTCAACCGCTTCGGATTGCTTTTGATAACCCGATTGCTGCTGCTGCTGATTGTAACCACCTTGGTTGTTACGATTGTTACGATTGTTACGCCTACCCGGATTACCATTGAACCACGGACGGAATTTTCTCCACCGTAACCGGGCCGGACCACGAACCGCCGCGGGCCCTTGATCATACCGGAAAGCATTAGAACTTTTGAACTCCTGCATAATGTAACAATCCTTCCAGAGGTGGTTTGCTGGCGCCTCCTTCGTCCCATGCTTCGGACAGGGTTGGTTCAGCAGATAGTTCAATCGGTCCGGATTGTGATTAGGCGCACCACCTCGGTTTGGATGTTTACCCTTGCGCCAATGACCCTTGTCCTGCACATTGGTGTTGGCTACGAAGCCCATGTTACCATTCGCCTTACGCTTGTTCCCTCCGTTACCTGCCGAGTGATTCTGCTGGCTTCTGGAGTTGCTGTTCTGTTTTCCCTTCCCTGTTCCATCCTCTTCCTCGGACTCGGGATCCTTGGTACTATTAGAATCAGCGTACTTCACTAAAACGCCCATGAGAGTGCCCATGTCATTGCAAAAATGCTTCATGCGACCCAGCTTCATGCGCATATGACCCATGTCGGCAGAATTAGTGTTGATCCGGTCTGAAGAATGTAGAACTTCTGAAACGCGGCGCACCCAATGGGTTGTGGATTCTCCCTCAGCCTGGACACAAGCCGCCAAATCCACCATAGAAATGGGCTGCTTACAGGTGTCTTTGAAATTCTGAATGAACCGGGTCCATAGCGGGTCCATGAACTGATGGAATTGGGTGGCAAGTTTTTCAGCCAAGTACGGGCCGTACCTTCAAGCATCATGGTAAAATACTTTGCACATGCAGCTTCATCCACATCCAGCATCTCCATGGCCATCTCATAGCTTTCTATCCACGCCTCTAGAGCCAGATCGGCGGTATAATTGGGCACCTTGCGTGGCCCCTTGAAGTCTTTGGGCAAGCGTACATTGTGTAAAGCGGGGACGAGGCAAGGCACCCCAAAGATCCAGATGTAACCCGGGCTCGAAGATGGTCGGTCGAACCGGTCTTGAGCTGATGATCCTCATCTTTGTCTGCTAACTTCGGCCTCCCTACGTGCCTGGCCGGTCCACCACCTCTTGGCGTTTCGAAGCCACCCGCCGGGTTGTTTGCCCTTGAGTGCCACATGCCGCGCATTACTTGACACGGCCGGTTCATCTGTGTGCTGGCTATAACTCCGGCTTGGGCGAGGGGTGGAATGGATCCGATCACGGCTGTATGAGTATGCTTCCTGTTGGGCCAGGGCCGTCCTCAGGAGCTCTTTAACCCTGCGTGTTTCCATCGCCTGCGGTGAATCGCCTTCGATTGGAATCGCCTCCAATCGCGCCGCTGCCGCAACAAGGTTATCCATCGGGTTGGAGTAGTGATCTGGAGGTGTTAGCACAGCCTGAGGCGCGCCGGCATGATGATGGCGAGCAGATCTATCTGCACGGGCTGAATCGGCGCTCTGTCGAGTGCTTCCGCCCGGTTCACTGGCGGCGGATTCTGGTCCCTTCTCACAGGGTGTTGAAGAGGTCTCTTCCCTCGAAAACCGAGGGCAAGCGGGATCTGTACTTTCTTTTCATGACTTCATGCGACGGCGTTACGATCCGGCATGAGCCTATAAGCTGCGCATCCAAAGCGGCCCGCTCCGCCATCATCCTCACGTCTGCGGCTGCCGAGATCCGCTTTAGCTTTGAGTGATCTGCTCCTTCACCTTTGCAATCTCCGCATTATGCAGGTCTTGATCTGCGGGTTAGCCTCTGCCATGAGCACAGCCAATGCATCAAATAGTTACGATAAAACTTGAGCCGGGCGCGACAGGGGCCTCTGCCCCGCCGCCATCGCCGTTGTTGAACCGGCGACCATCGGCGCTGCGGTCGAAGAGTGAAGCGTCGCTTGTGTACCGGCCATGAATATTCCAATCGGTTGGGCAGATCAAAGGGGTCCGGAATACTCTCATCGTCGGAACAGCCCTCGATCTGGCCATCTTGCGGTGATACAGAGACTCGGTTTCCCGGTTGACGACTTCGTCGCCGAGTGAACAACGGTTTCGCCACCAGATGCTGATCCGCCCTCATAGTCTCCTCCGTGGATGACTCCCATGAAAGCGCGCCTGACAACCGGTTTAGCCAGGGCGGGATTCTTCTCCGCCCGCTGAGCCGTCTCGACGAGGTCGGTGCAGATGTCCGGCCCAGGCCCTGGTCACCGATCTTGCCGATGAACACGTGTATGCCACCAAAGGGGACCCGGTACCCGTACTCAATCGAGCCGGCCTCGGGGCCCCAGCCTGCATCATCGATGTAGAGCTTGCCGCGACGACTCTTGGTCATCCGGCCCACAGCATAGCCTTCGAGTCCTTCGAACTTGCCCTCTAAGATCATCAAACCATCGTGCGATAGCCCACGGTGGGCGCCAAGCTGTCGAGAATTGTCACGGCAGATGTCCTCATGAAAGGACTTAGTCAGCGGGGCCATCGTGCGGGTTAACTTAGAGGGGTTAAGCGGACGCAAAGACACGAGAGTTTATACTAGTTCGGCCCCTTCGATGAAGGTAAAAGCCTCACGTCTAGTTGTGATGGGATTGATGTGATTTGACGACTAGGGAGCAATAACCGCCTAAGCCTCAAATTGTTCTTCTCTCGTCCGCTAAACCGCCACGGATCGTCCCCTTATATACATGGGTTGACGTCGGCCGGTCTCAGAGTCGAGGCCGGCTCATACAAGTGTCCGGCTCGGTCTCTTCTTCTCTTATCTTACAACACAAGTTACATGGTTATGGCGGTTTTACCATTATGGGCCCTAACTTCGCCCACAGGCTTGGGCCTCTAAACTCTACAGTAATTGCCTCCTTCTGAGTCTTCGTGGGCCCCAATTATAGCCGAGGGTAAACCGGCCCCTTCTGGGCGGTTTATATTCAGTAGTTACATCCCCAACAGAACCCGATCGAGCGATTCCTTCGCTACTACTGCTAACTGAAGCCGATCGATTGGATGAACAGTGAGCGTTACGGGGGTGGATGAGCAGTGGCGGTGGCGTTGCCTCTGGATGAACAGGACCCGTGGTGTGGAGGGCTGGATGAGCAGTGAGCGGTGGAGGGTGCCGTGGAGGGGTGGTTGAACAGGACCCGTGGTGTGGAGGGCTGGATGAGCAGTGAAGCGGTGGAGGGTGCCCGTGGAGGGGTGGTTGAACAGTAGCCGGTGGAGTAGCGCGCGGTGGAGGCTGGAGGAACAGGAGCCCGTGGAGGCTGGAGGAGGTCGACGGTGGAGATGAACCACTACAAAAAAAAGACACATCCGTGACATTTTTGGCCGAATGAAAATTTTTCTGTCATACATATGACACTTCTATGACGATAATTGTGACAAAACCCTGTATCATCATAGATGTGGTGGGATCCTACTTCTATGACAAAAAATCATGACAGAAAATGGGCTTTTCATTCTGGGTGGGCCAGAGACACAGCTGCAAGACATTCTTTGGGCCGTCCATGACGGAAAAAACTGTGGTAGAAGCGAGGGGGAGGAAAATTTTGGGGAGTTCCCGGTTACTGTGGGAGGTCGGGGGCCGAGCGATGCGCGTTTCTCTCGTGCACGTACGCGCGTGTGTGCGAGGCGTTGGCTCTAACTGTACCTGAGTGAGGTGTTGGGCTCTAACTGAACCCGAGCGATTGCACTGCACGCTACATGTTACTGAACCCGAGCGATCGATCGATGGCTGTTAACTGAACCCTATCAAGCGATTCCTTCGCTACTTCTGCTAACTGAAGCCGATCGATTGGATGAACAATGAGCGTTGCGGGGGGGTTGGATGAACAGTGAGCAGTGGCGTTGCCTCTAGATGAACAGGACCCCGTTGTAACGCCCTCGATGCGGCTATATCTCCCACGTGTCGAAGCACGACTTAGATGCATAACCGCACTGAAAGCAATGTCGCAAGTGAGGTAATCTTCACACAACCCATGTAATACATAAGGGAAAAAGATACATAGTTGGCTTACAGTCGCCACTTCACACAATACATAAATAAACATCCATCATCTAGATTACACTCAAGGTCCGACTACGGAACCAAAATAAAAGAAGACTACCCCAAATGCTACAGATCCCGATCGTCCCAAGCGGGCTCCACTCATCGATCATCGAGGAAAAAGACACATAGTAACGACCACGTTCCTCGCCGAACTCCCACTTGAGCTCGGTTGCGTCATCTGCACTGGCAGCGTCGGCACCTGCAACTGTTTTGGTAGAATCTATGAGTCACGGGGACTCAGCAATCTCATACCCGCGAGATCAAGACTATTTAAGCTTATAGGAAGGACAAAGTTGTGAGGTGGAGCTGCAGCAAGCGACTAGCATATATGGTGGCTACACTCGCAAAAGAGAGCGAGAAGAGAAGCAAGGCACGGTCATTGAAGCTAGTAGCGATCAAGAAGTGATCACGAAACTACTTACGTCAAACATAACTCCAACACCGTGTTCACTTCCCGGACTCCGCCGAGAAGAGACCATCACAGTTACACACGCTTGATTGATGTGTATTAATTAAGGTCAACCGGGTTTTCTACAACGGACATTAACAAATTCCCATCTGCCTCATAACCGGGCACGGCTTTCGAAAGATAATACCTGCAGGGGTGTCCCAACAGCCCATTATAAGCTCTCATGATAAGCGAAGGATATTCCTTCTACCGGAAGACCCGATCAGTCTCGGAATCCCGGACTACAAGACATTTCGACAGCAATAAAACAAGACCAGCAAAGCCGCTCGATTGTGCCGACAAATCCCGATAGGAGCTGCACATATCTCGTTCTCAGGGCACATCCGAATAAGTCAAGCTACGAGTCAAACCAAGCCTCGAAGTTTCCCGTGGTGGCCTCATTGTTGCTCCGGTTCGGGCGAGACTTTCGAATGAGCACTGGTCCGGGGGGGTTAAATAAAGATGACCCTCGGGCTCGCGAAAACCCGGGGGAAAAAGGCTTAGGTGGCAAATGGTAAAACCAATGTTGGGCCTTGCTGGAAGAGTCTTATTCAAAGAAAACTGTCAAGGGGGTCCCATAAATCACCCAACCGTGTAAGGAACGTGAAATCAAGGAACATAACACCGGTATGACGGAAACTAGGGTGGCAAGAGTGGAACAAAACACCAGGCATAAGGCCGAGTCTTCCACCCTTTACCAAGTATATAGATGCATTAATTAAACAATAGATATTGTGATATCCCAACAAGTAAACATGTTCCAACAAGGAACAACATCTCCATGTTCCAACAAGGAACAAACTTCATCTTCACCTGCAACTAACAACGCTATAAGAGGGGCTGAGCAAAGCGGTAACATAGCCAAACAACGGTTTGCTAGGAAAGGATGGTTAGGGGTTTGACATGGCAATATGGGAGGCATGATAAGCAAGTGATAGGCATCGTAGCATAGGCATAGCAAAAGAGCGAGCATCTAGCAAGCAAAGATAGAAGTGATTTCGAGGGTATGGTCATCTTGCACGCAAGGTTCTCGAGTTGTCGAAAGCTTGATCCTCGTAAAGCGTTCTCAACAGGTTCCTTGTTCACGTACTCGTCTCCCGGCTCTACCCAAAGCAAGAACACAAACAAAGGAACCACAATAAATCACGGTGCAATGCACAAGCAACATGATGCAATACATGGCATGATATGCGAGATATTATATGCAATGCGTATGCGTGCTCCGGAAGGAAAATGATGAACCATGCATCAACATGGCAAACCAAGTATGCCTCTGGAAAGGTGAGATGATTTCGGTTGAAATCGATATAAAGATCACCGGAATCGGATGCACGGTTTGCAAATGACAAGCAAAACAAGAATGGCACAAATCTGCCATTAACAACATGATGCCACTTAGCAAGCAACAAGAAATTAAGCTACTGCATCCAAACGTACCAACAAAGCATATGGCAGTGATCTACTCAAGATGCTTGACAAAAGATGAACACTGAGCTACGGCTAAATCACATCATAACAGGTCCAAACAAGCATGGCAAAAGTGCAAAATATATCAGCTTCACAGCATGAAAATCTTTGAACGATGGCGAATCAGCATCAGGAAGCAATGTTCAGAGCAAGCAAACAGCATGCTTCCAGAACCTATAATAGCAAAACAAGGCATTTAATGAATCTACTCAAAGCATAAAACAAAAGTCCCTTACTGACCATGAGCCAAAAGGGGTCAGAAAATATAGTAACACCCATGTCAACATAGCAAGTTCCGTTAACAGATTCAGCAAACAGGACATGATATTGACAGAATTATGAACTAAGCATACATACATCAAGAATACATGACATAGAAGCTATACATGGCAAGAACCACATCATAGCATACACGGATCAACTACAACAACCTTGGCAAAATTGAATAACATGTAAACAATCTGCCAGGAAACATTTTATACCAAAAGTAGAGCTCGATTGACTCAAGCTATGGCACTCCATAATTGCAAACAAAGGAATGGTTGGATAGAGCATAACCATATGTTCAAAACATCCTTACTGAAGTATCTCAAAATATGCATGGATCTCTCTGTAGCATCAAGTTTACACGGCATAAAAATATCAGCAAAACAGGGGCTGAAATTAGCAACATCATGAAGCCTAGTGTGCATGCTTGTGCTAGTCACCACAGAGATCACAAAAATACATGGCATACCTCTGTAAAGATGGCATGGCATATTACAGAACACATGCAGGACTCAAGTTCATAGGATGCACATATCAATCATGGCAAAAATGACAAAAGTGCATGTTCTGATAAGAATCTGAAACTAACATCACATAGCCCTCTTCTACCAGCATTTCGGGCATCAAAATGAGCTCAAATGAAAACGATACAATGAGAAGAAATGATGTACTCGTCGAGCGAACAATTCTGTATGCTACACGCCCAAAACGGAGCCACGGGTGCAAAGTTATGGCATGATGAAAATGCAACAAAATATATCACAGATGAATGACTTGGACGAAAATAAACGGGGGGAGAAGTCAACCCTCAGATTCGATCCGGCTCGAATCGAGGTTCGTCGGAGCGGGAGCAACGGCGGCCGGGGACGGGCGCCGGAGGAGGGAGAGGCCGGAGGAGGGCCGGGGAAGGCGCTGGCCGACGGAGGGGTGCCGCTGGCGCGTGGGGCGGGCGGAAGTGGCCGACGGGCGAGGCCGAGGCGCCATGGCGACGGGCGGCGGTGACGGGCGGCGGGCGGTGGCCAGTGGCGACGCGTCGAAGCGGGCGGGCGGCGCGCGGGTCGAGGGAGGCGCACTGCCCGGGCGCTGGGAGGCGGCTGCACGGACAAAGGGAGGGCCGGGCGCTGGCGGGTTCGGCTGCCGGGCGGCGGCGGGCACGGGCGCCACGTGGCGGCCTCCGGATGGCTGCGGGAGGAGGCGCGGACGCGTCCGGTCCGATCCAGACGTGTCCGGCGGCGGAGAGGGAGCGAGGCTAGGGTTTGGAGGAGGATTGATCCGGGATTTCGGGGGAGGGGGTGTTTTTATAGGTAGAAGGAGCTAGGAAGCTCCAAATGGAGTGCGGTTTTACCACACGATCGTGATCGAACGGCGATGGACATGGAAGTGACTTAGATGGGTTATTGGCCTGTTTGAAGGGGTGTTGGGCTGCAACTTAAAAGAGGCCTTTGCGAGAGTGCGGTTAACCGTTGGAGTACCAAACGAGCTCCAAATGACCCGAAACTTGACAGGTGGTCTACCGGTGGTGTACCAAGGCCACTTGACAAACCTCGGTCCATTCCGAGAAGGTTTAGTACCCGCTCACGGAAAAATGTAAAAGGGGACGCCGGGGGACATAGGAGTGCTGGATTGCAAAACGGACAACGGGGAAAATGCTCGGAATCATGAGACGAACACGTATGCGAATGCGATGCACATGATGACATAATATGAAATGCATGACATGGACAAAATGCAAAAACGAAAGACAAAAACCCAACCACGGAGGGAATATCATATCACAATGCCGAAAATGGCAAGAGTTGGAGTTACAAATATGGAAAGTTACATCCGGGGTGCTACAACACTCCACCACTACAAGAGGATCTCGTCCCGAGATCTAGGATGGGACCGGAGGGAAAAGGAAGAGGAAGATAAGAGGTAAAACTAAGTTGCTTCCTTGACGAACGAGTGAAACCACGAACCTTGAGAGGTTGAGCAATTTGAAAAAAAAGTACCGCAGAGATGAATGAGATTGCAAACAATCCGGTAGAGAAGAGGAACAAGGAGTATTACGAGAACTTGAAGGTTGAAAGACATGGAAATAAGAGCTTCACGGACGAAAAGAATATGACCACCTCGGTATAATGAGATAGCCAAGGAACAAGAATGACAGAATTTGGATAGCACTCTGGTAGAAAAGAGAAGAAAACTTGATGAGATGAAAAGATATTGACGAGATGATACAACACCCCGGCTAAATGGATAAGCAAGAAAAGAACACGATCCTCACAAAATGAGGTGATTGGTGAAGAGCACAACATCACAATGCCTCCGTAACGAAAGAATAGAAGTTAGATCATTGAACTAAAAGAATGGAGAAGAAAATGCCAACTTCTGCCACAAATGAGCTTGGAAAGCATCCTTGCAAAGAAGAATTGAACGGAGTTGTTGGAAAATCAACAACGAAAAGCACAAGCTTGTTGTGGGCTTATGGAAAACATCTCGAGACTATGAGGTGACAACCGGCCACCAATGGAAACAGTTGCTTGCTTTAGATCGACTAAGAGATGAACACTTCCTCCACCAAGATGATAAAGAGATAACTTGGATCATTGACAAGCACCACAAATAGCAACATTCCCAATGGAAGGCTTTAGGTGAAACATGACACAAGATGACTCCAATGAAGAGATTGATGGATTTAAATATCTCATTCTTGACAACATGTGAATCATGAAACACGAAGAGAAATTGCCAAGAGTGACATAGCACCATCTCAAGAGATAAGGTAGAAAATAATTGCACTTCGGAATGCAAGAAGAAGAATACTTGAACTCCTCAAAGCAAAACATGTGTTGAACACCATGTTAATTTTGAGTATAGCTTGGCGGATCTTAACTTCGAGAAAAAAATCTTGAGGAACAATTGAAGAATGAAAGGAATCCTTGACGAACCACCATGTAGAGCCTCCATGAAGAACTCCGGTAAATAAAAGGATGATAAAAAGGAAGAGAAGTTGACAACACAAGGTGAAGCCTTGCAGTGATAAGATGAAGCTTTGAAATGATATAATCGAGAAAACTTGGAACTCCAGAAAGAAAGGTGAATCAACTCGAACCGAGAATTACTTCATCATGAACAATCTCCGAAAGAAAAGAATTAATCAACTCGAGGAAATAAGAATAAGATTTATTGTATGCTTATCCTTCATCAAATTAAATTGATGACAAGCAATGGATTTGGCATACTACTTATTCCCATAGAAAGGATTAAGAGAGATATAGCGCAAACTTGAGAAGGTATTGATGGAACCACCGGTAGAATTTGGAAACAACGAATGAATTAATATGATAACGAAGGAAGTGAAATCTTGAATGAACCACCATAAGAATTGAAAATGAACATAGCAAAGGCACAATTCACCGGGAAGAATTGGTGAAAAAGAAAACGAAGATACTTGAGAGGATTTAGATACATGAGAACGAAGAGATCATGAACTGATTAGATAATACTTGAATGATGCACCGGTAAGATTTGGAGAATGATAGCTACACGCTGAGAATGAAGAATTATGACATGATGGCCTTCGGAGGAAAGAAATGGAAACAACTCATGAAATGCTCCGGATGGGTGAAAAGAATTCCCACAATCGAAAATAATTATGAGAGGATGGCATCAAGCTAGAACCATGAATCTTGAAGTGAATGGAGCAAGATTTAAGAGAAACTCTTCTTCAGTCTTCAAATGTTGAGAATGACGATGAAAAACATCACCATGAATTTTTGAGATACTCCGGGATGAAAATTAGAAAGGTTGAACCAATGATGAAAAGAATTTGGAAGATCTTGGAGAAAGACATTTGACTGATGATAACTCATTCTTACGTCAAACTTTGAAAAGAATTTTAGAAGCTTCGGGAAAATTAGAAGAGTCAGGTAAGATCCTGGGAAAAGACCTGTGGGTTAGGGCCCACTCAAAAGAAACACCGTTGAACGATTGATTGAAATAAATATTGCACCGGTAGAATTAAATGGCTTGAATGAGATAACAACCTCAAAATAACTTGAACGGATCTGGAATGAAAAGACGAGCCTTCCGAGATATCTTCAACACTCCAGAACAAATGAATAGCGAGAAATGAATGATTAAGAGGTGCATCGGCAAGAGAAAGCATTTGCAACAAGGAAAGGAATATGATGAATATCGAAAGCTTGAATTGGATCCACCGGAGAAGAAACAACAATGAAGGATGATGAACTTGAAACTGTTGAGCAACTTCATGGGAAATCACCGGATAAGAACATTGAAAGAAAAGAATGAAGAGCCTTCCCACAAATAAAAAGGATACATGATTAAGAAATCCGAGTCCTTGAAGAAAAAGGGGTGGGAGGGCGGGAAAACAAAGACAACTTGGGATGGATGAAACAAACACCGTTGAGAAAACTTAGAATTGATCTCGCAGATGTTGAAAATGATCGGATCCACTTGAAGAGAAGCACGCCGGTTGGGAAGAATTGACATGACAATCTCGTGATCAAAAGGATTAGTACTCCCATAGAAATATGAGAACACCGCTTGAAAGGTATGGAATCAACACTTGACATCGAAGCAACTCGAATACCACAAATAAAACAAAATAAAGGATTTGGCTTGCAGAATAAGCCGGAACAAATACATATGATAGAGATTTACCCAATCTCATATCATGCATCACATGGAAAGATATTCTAGGAGCTACTTGAATCCCACCTATAAACTCCCGAAACTTTCTCGGTTATGCAATCTGGTGTTGGGGATACAGGGACACAAAATATATCACCCAAACTAACAATACCTAGATCCAAATTGTATCCATCCGTCAACACATAACCAAGAAACCTTCTGAAATCGTGTACCTCAACCTTGAAAAGCATCCGTTATACGAGTCATTGCAATACTCCCGAGCTCGCCCCAGTACTGGGTTATCGGGGTTATCTCACCAACAACCGCACAAAAAAGATTTTCGATGTCGGCAAAGCTCGGGTATTCCAGAACTGCAACGATAAAATTGTGACGACAACACCTCGAGCTCAACTCCGGGACACTGCCACAACCCCTAAATGTCAGGAGGCACCAAGAACAATGTTCTCGTCACAAAACCATCGGAACGATTCCAAGATACCCGCGTGATCCTAAAATTTTTTTTAGTGAAAGTTTTGGAGAGGAGAGTCAAAACTTCTACGTCAGGAGACCTCACCAGAGCGACGAAGGGACTGGGGAGTAAAAAGAATCCTACTGTCCGATATATATAATCCTACGACTCAAAACATTTTTGTTCTAGACTCAACAACACCAGCAAACAATCAAGCAGGGTCTCCTAAGTCGGGGATGGCTCTGATTACCAACTAGTAACGCCCTCGATGCGGCTATATCTCCCACGTGTCGAAGCACGACTTAGAGGCATAACCGCATTGAAAGCAATGTCGCAAGTGAGGTAATCTTCACACAACCCATGTAATACATAAGGAAAAAGATACATAGTTGGCTACGATCGCCACTTCACACAATACATAAATAAACATCCATCATCCAGATTGCACTCAAGGTCCGACTACGGAACCAAAATAAAAGAAGACTACCCCAAATGCTACACAGACCCCGATCGTCCCAACTGGGCTCCACTACTGATCATCAGGAAAAGACACATAGTAACGACCACGTTCCTCGTCGAACTCCCACTTGAGCTCGGTTGCGTCATCTGCACTGGCAGCGTCGGCAGCTGCAACTGTTTTGGTAGAATCTGTGAGTCACGGGGACTCAGCAATCTCACACCCGCGAGATCAAGACTATTGAAGCTTATAGGAAGGACAACGTTGTGAGGTGGAGCTGCAGCAAGCGACTAGCATATATGGTGGCTACACTCGCAAAAGAGAGCGAGAAGAGAAGCAAGGCACGGTCGTGAAGCTAGTAGCGATCAAGAAGTGATCCTGAAACTACTTCCGTCAAACATAACTCCAACACCGTGTTCACTTCCCGGACTCCGCCGAGAAGAGACCATCACGGTTACACGCTTGATTGATGTGTATTAATTAAGGTCAACTTCGGGTTTTCTACAACCGGACATTAACAAATTCCCATACGCCTCATAACCGCATGGGCACGGCTTTCGAAAAGATAATACCCTGCAGGGTGTCCCAACTTAGCCCATTATAAGCTCTCACGTTAAGCGAAGGATATTCCTTCTACCGGAAGACCCGATCGATCTCGGAATCCCGGACTACAAGACATTTCGACAGCAATAAAACAAGACCAAAGAAGCCGCCCGATTGTGCCGACAAATCCCGATAGGAGCTGCACATATCTCGTTCTCGAGGCACATCCGGATAAGTCAAGCTACGAGTAAAACCAAGCCTCGAGTTTCCCGTGGTGGCCCCAAGAAGTCGCTCTGTTCGGGCCAAGACTGAAGGAGCACCGGGTCCGGGGTTAAATAAAGATGACCCTCGGGCTCGCGAAAACCCGGGGAAAAAGGTTTAGGTGGCAAATGGTAAAACCAATGTTGGGCCTTGCGGAGGAGTCTTATTCAAAGCGAACTGTCAAAGGGGTCCCATAAATCACCCAACCGTGTAAGGAACGCGAAATCAAGGAACATAACACCGGTATGACGGAAACTAAGGTGGCAAGAGTGGAACAAAACACCGGGCATAAGGCCGAGTCTTCCACCCTTTACCAAGTATATAGATGCATTAATTAAACAATAGATATTGTGATATCCCAACAAGTAAACATGTTCCAACAAGGAACAACATCTCCATGTTCCAACAAGGAACAAACTTCATCTTCACCTGCAACTAACAACGCTATAAGAGAGGCTGAGCAAAGCAGTAACATAGCCAAACAACGGTTTGCTAGGAAAGGATGGTTAGGGGTTTGACATGGCAATATGGGAGGCATGATAAGCAAGTGATAGGCATCGTAGCATAGGCATAGAAAAAGAGCGAGCATCTAGCAAGCAAAGATAGAAGTGATTTCGAGGGTATGGTCATCTGGCCTGCAAGGTTCTCGGAGTTGTCGAAAGCTTGATCCTCGTAAGTGTTCTCAACAGGTTCCTCGTTCACGTACTCGTCTCCCGGCTCTACCCAAACCAAGAACACAAACAAAGGAACCACAATAAATCACGGTGCAATGCACAAGCAACATGATACAATACATGGCATGATATGCAAGATATTATATGCAATGCGTATGCGTCCTCCGGAAGGAAAATGATGAACCAGGCATCAACATGGCAAACCAAGTATGCTGCTGGAAAGGTGAGATGATTTCGGTTGAAATCGATATAAAGATCACCGGAATCGGATGCACGGTTTGCAAATGACAAGCAAAACAAGAATGGCACAAATCTTCCATTAACAGCATGATGCCACTTAGCAAGCAACAAGAAATTAAGCTACTGCATCCAAACTTACCAACAAATCATATTGCAGTGATCTACTCAAGATGCTTGACAAAAGATGAACACTGAGCTACGGCTAAATCACATCATAACAGGTCCAAACAAGCATGGCAAAAGTGCAAAATATATCAGCTTCACAGACTGAAAATACTGAACATGGCAGAATCAGCATCAGGAAGCAATGTTCAGAGCAAGCAAACAGCATGCTTCCAGAACCTATAATAGCAAAACGAGGCATCGTATGAATTTACTCAAAGCATAGAACAAAAGTCCCTTACTGACCATGAGCCAAAAGGGATCAGAAAATATAGTAACACCCATGTCAACATAGCAAGTTTCGTTAACAGATTCAGCAAACAGGACATGATATTGACAGAATTATGAACTAAGCATACATACATCAAGAATACATGACATAGAAGCTATACATGGCAAGAACCACATCAAGAAGACATGAAATAGAAGCTATACATGGCAAGAACAAGATCATAGCATACACGGATCAACTACAACAACCTTGGCAAAATTGAATAACATGTAAACAATCTGCCAGGAAACATTTTATAGCAAAAGTAGAGGTCGATTGACTCAACCTATGGCACTCCATAATTTCAAACAAAGGCATGGATGGATAGGTCATAACCATATGTTCAAAACATCCTTACTGAAGTATCTCAAAATATGCATGGATCTCTCTGTAGCATCAAGTTTACATGGCATACAAATATCAGCAAAACAGGGGCTGAAATCAGCAACATCATGAAGCCTAGTTTGCATGCATGTGCTAGTCACCACAGAGATCACAAAAATACATGGCATACCCCTGTAAAGATGGCATGGCATATTACAAAACACATGTAGGACTCAAGTTCATAGGATGCACACATCAATCATGGCAAAAATGACAAAAGTGCATGTTCTGATAAGAATCTGAAACTAACATCATGTAGCCCTCTTCTACCAGCATTTCGGGCACCAAGATGAGCTCAAATGAAAACGATACAATGAGGTGTAATGATGTACTCGTCGAGGCGAACAATTCGGTATGCTACACGCCTAAAACGGAGCAACGGGTGCAAAGTTATGGCATGATGAAAATGCAACAAAATATATCACAGATGAATGACTTGGACGAAAATAAACGGGGGGAGAAGTCAACCCTCAGATCCGATCCGGCTCGAATCGAGGTTCGCCGGAGCGGGAGAAGCGGCGGCCGGGGACGGGCGCCGGAGGAGGGAGAGGCCGGAAGAGGGCCGGGGAAGGCGCCGGCCGACGGAGGGGTGCCGGCGGGCGCGCGGGGCGAGTGAGGTGGCCGACGGGCGGAGGCCGAGGCGCCGCGGCGGGACGGGCGGCGGTGGCCGGGCGGCGCGGGCGGCGGTGGCCGGCGACGGCGGCCGAGTCGG
Organism: Aegilops bicornis; assembly: GCA_021605145.1. Lineage (NCBI taxonomy): Eukaryota > Viridiplantae > Streptophyta > Magnoliopsida > Poales > Poaceae > Aegilops > Aegilops bicornis. Next base: position 581,026,810 of record CM038672.1, read on the forward strand.
GCGGCGGCGCGCGGGCCGGAGGGAGGCGCGCACGGCCCGGGCGTGGGAGGCGCGGCCGACAAAGGGGAGGGCTGCTGGCCCGGCGGGCTCGGGCGCGGTCGGGCGGCGCGGCACGGGCGCCACGTGGCGGCCTCCGTTGGCTTTTGGCGGCGGCGCTGACGCGTTCGTCCGATCCAGACGTGTCCGGCGGCGGAGAGGGAGCGAGGCTAGGGTTTGGAGGAGGATTGATCCGGGATTTCGGGGGAGGGGGTGTTTTTATAGGTAGAAGGAGCTAGGAAGCTCCAAATGGAGTGCGGTTTTCGCCCACACGATCGTGATCGAACGGCGATGGACATGGAAGTGACTTAGATGGGTTATTGGGCTGTTTGAAGGGGTGTTGGGCTGCAACTTAAAAGAGGCATTTGCGAGAATGCGGTTAACCGTTGGAGTACCAAACGAGCTCCAAATGACCCGAAACTTGATAGGTGGTCTACCGGTGGTGTACCAAGGCCACTTGACAAACCTCGGTCCATTCCGAGAAGGTTTAGTACCCGCTCACGAAAAAATGTAAAAGGGGGCGCCGGAGGACATAGGAGTGCCGGATTGCAAAACGGACAACGGGGAAAATGCTCGGAATCATGAGACGAACACGTATGCGAATGCGATGCACATGATGACATAATATGAAATGCATGACATGGACAAAATGCAAAAACGAAAGACAAAAACCCAACCACGGAGGGAATATCATATCACAATGCCGAAAATGGCAAGAGTTGGAGTTACAAATATGGAAAGTTACATCCGGGGTGTTACACCCGTGGTGTGGTGGAGGGCTGGATGAACAGTAGACGGTGGAGGGGTGCCCGTGGAGGGGTGGTTGAACAAGACCCCGTGGTGTGGAGGGATGGATGAACAGTAGATGGTGGAGGAGTGCCCGTGGAGGGGTGGTTGAACAGTAGCCGGAGGAGTAGCGTGCGGTGGAGGCTGGATGAACAGGAGCCCGTGGAGGCTGGAGGAGGTCGACGGTGGAGATGAGCAGTATCCCGTGGAGTCCCATTTTGCGGTACGCCACACCCCTCCTGATAAACAGGACATCCGTTTCGACTGTAGGAGGTCCGTTTCATCCGTTTTGCAGTACGCCACACCCCTCCCGATCAACAGGACCCTCGTTTCGACCGTAGGAGGTCTGTTTCCTCCGTTTTGCGGTATGCCACACCTCTCCCGATCAACAGGACCCCCGTTTCGACCGAAGTAGGTCCGTTTCCTCCGTTTTGCGCTACACCAGACCCCTCCCGATGAACAGGATCCCGTCTCGAACGTGGCCGGTCAAACACAAGGCCGTTTCCTCCGTTCTGCGGTACGCCAGGCCTTGTTTCCATCGCCTGTTCCGTCCAAGCCCTCCCAATGAACACGACCACGCATTCCGTTCTGACCCAGCCGGTTGGCTCGCATGCATTCCATTGCCTCTCGATGAACACGACGCATTCTGGTGCCTCCCCATGAACACGACGCATTCCGTTGCCTCCCCATGAACACGAGATGACGCTATTTCTCCGTTCCGACCCAGCCATGCCAACAGCCCTCGCCATACGTATGCGCGAGTAGGCGTTCAAGACCCCGCCCGTATGTACACATACGTGGCCGTATTATCTTTCTTGCACCCTGGCCGCTGTACGTACGTGTACATGCTACGCGCGCCTCTACTACGACACGTGCGCGCCTCTACATCCACCAGTATATATGTACGTACACGTTCGCGACCAGAATGACAACGCTACGTACGCTTCGACCAGGTGGGTCCCGACTGTCAGGCACTTCCTTGCGTGCGAAGATGTAGCTGGTGGGTCCCAACAGTCAGGGGGAAACGTTTTTTCGTGAAATACGGTGGCCCGTCCGGTGGGTCCCCGCTGTCAGGTGGAGGAATAATTATTTTGCACGTAATAAGGAGGCACTTCCTTGCTGCGGCCGTGGACCCAGCTGTCAGCCTCTCCACATACAGTCCACGTCCGACGGAAGCCATTCCTTAACCACGTTGAACACACCGCGCCGAGAGCACCAGGGCGGTGGACGACGACGAGGCCTAGGAAGGGGACGACATGGAGCCAGGGAAGACGTGGCATGTGGATGCCCACGCGTAGAGGAGTACGAGGGTTCACTGGTTCGCTGCGGTGTGAGGCTGTCGTTGCCGTAGAATAACAGGGGGTGTGGGTGAGTAAAGGGATGGCCTGGCCAGTGGTGGGAGTAGTAGGGGGAGGTGAGGCCTCCGCCGCATCGCAGCCGGCCACGGGAGGCAGGAGCACGAGGCACGACCGGTGCTGGTTTGGGCGGCTGGAGCAAGAAGACCAGAGTTGAAGAAGCACTACGGCCGTTGGATGGACATCGTACGGTCACATGAGCTAGAATCGTGCAAATTGACTAAGTTGACAAAGCCCTCCGTCCCCGTCAAGTTAGTAGGCCCACAAGTCAGCCTGCCACTATACTGGGTCCCAGCTAACAGGGGGAGTATTCATTTTTTTTGCGTAAAAGGAGGCACTTCCTTGCGTGCGAAGATATAGCTGGTGGGTCCGAGCTGTCAGCGGCGGTGACGTTTTTTCGCAAAATACGGAGGCCCTTTTGGTGGGTCCCTGATGTCAGGTGGAGGAATCATTATGTTGCGCGTAATAAGGAGGCATTTCCTTGCGTGCAGCCGTGGACCCAGCTGTCGACCTCTCCACGTACAGTCCACTTCAGATCCATGTCGGTCGTTGACCACATTGACCAGGCCATGCCGAGAGCACCAGGGCGGTGGATGACAGCGAGGCCTAGGAAGGGAACGACACGAAGGCAGGGAAGACTCGGCAGTTGTTTCCCACGCGGAGGGGAGTCTGTTGTCTGAGGGTTTCTTGGTTCGTCTGCCGTCGCCGGAGAATAACATCAGTGTGGGTGAGTAGAGGGATGGCTAGGCCAGCGATGGGAATCTGGTGGGGCGGTGAGGCTGTCTTGATAGCAGAGCTCTTGGGAGGGAGGAAGCGAGCAGTCTCAGCGCTTGTTTGAGCAGCTGGAGCAGGAAGAGCAGAGATTGAAGAAGCACGACAGCCGTTGGATGGCCATCCAACAGTCACTGCTTGTGCGTCAACTTTTTTTTTAGGAAAGCCTCAAATCTGTCGAAAACAGCATACAGCCCATCTGTCATTATTTCTAATAATTTACAGCCCATTTGCTAATTATTAAGGTTTCTTTGGAGTCCATATTCTTTTTGTTAGCATTACAGCCCATATTGTGGCCACGATTAAAAAATTATACGAAATTTTGCATATTTCGGTGCGGTCCGAACTGTTTTTAATCCCGAAATTTTGAATCACATTCAAACTGATTTTAAAAATAAATGTATATCAATATAAAATCCAAAAAATTCTCCACGCATAAAAATTAATGTAATTTGAAATCTCGAAATGAAAAAAAGATATTTGAAACAAATTGCCGGTTTGATGTGTTTTAAAAATGTACATCCCATTTCTCATTACTGATGGGCCATTTTCTCAGCTAGCCGAATGAAAGCTCTCCTCGTCTTGAAAGATTTGCAGCCCAACAGTCCTAACAAAGCGACTTACTTGGCAAATCACAAAAAAACTGGGCTGTGGCCATGGACCCAGCTGTTAGCCTCTCCACGTACAGTACTCTTCAGATGGAATGTCGTTGACCACGTTGACCACGCCGCGCCGAGAGCACCAAGGTGGTGGACGACGGCGAGGCCTAGGAAGGGGACGACGCGGAGCCAGGGAAGACGCGGCAGTGGATGCCCACACGGAGAGGAGTACGAGGGTTCACTGGTTCGGCTGCGGTGTGAGTCGTCAAAGTGAGGCACAGCTAGCGGTGGGAGTAGTAGGCGATGAGGCCTCAACAGCAACTGACCCGACCCTTTGGAGGCGAGAGCAGGCGGTCTCCCCGGCGCTGGTTTGGGCGGCTGGTACAAGAAGGGTAGCGATTGAAGAAGCAGCAGGACCGTTCGATTCAAATCCAACAGTTACTGCAGCTAGAATCTTTTGTTGACTAAGTTGACAAGCCCTGCATACGCGTCATTTTAGTAGAACCACAGGTCAGCCTCCCAGCCGGTGCGCCCCAGATGTCAGTGGGAGGAATCATTTTTTTCGCGTAATAAGCAGGCAGTTGATTGCGTGCGACCAGGCCAGCGGAGGGAGTAGGGTGGGCCGGGGAAGCCTACGCGGCATCACAATGGGCCACAAGAGGAGGGAGCAGGCAGTCCCGCCGGCGCTAGTTTAGGCGGCTGGAGCACGAAGATCAGAGATTGAAGAAGCACGTCGGCCGTTGGATGGACATCCAACAGTCACTGCTGCTAGAATCGTGTGTTCACTGACAAAGCCTTGCGTAAACAAGTCAGCCTCGAAATCTGTGGCGTGTACAGCCCATTTGCTATTATTTTTATAATTTTTACTCATTTTCTAATTCATATGGAATTTATTGCAGCCCGTTTTCCATTTTAGAATTGCTGGCCATTTTCTGGTCAAGATTACCGTGGTCAAAAAAATTAACTAAATACGTGGGAAATTTTGAAAATTCGCAAATTTTTGCTGGGGAACGAAATATTCTTAATTCAAAAATTAATAGCCATACTAAAACAAATTTAAAAATAAATTAGTACTATGTCATGTTAAATCCAATTAAATACGTATAAGATATCAATGAAGAACAAAAACAAAAAAAGAAGCTTATATCACATTTGCTATAATTTTTTTGGAATTTTCAACCCCTTTTGATATTACTTTTAACACACATTGACCATATTCTTAAGACAGGCCGGAATGCATCCATCCTCGTCTTGAAAGATTTGTAGCCCAGTAATTCAGAGAAAACAAATAGGCCTAGCTTGGGTATTCTTCAAAAAGAAATACTGGGCTACCTATTTTCCCAAAGAGCTGGTGCATGAGCATTTAGCTTTATTTATTTATTTATTTACTTATTTATGTTTAGGGGACCATGAGCATGTACCTGGGCCGGATTCATGTGAGAGCCTCCCTTCCGATTAATTATGGGCTTCTCTATTGGGCCTTCATCAGTGGGCTGCATGTTATCAACAAGTGGAAAATGTGTTCCGTATGAAAAATAGTATGCGCTACGTACGGTACGGGGGACTAAAGGATCGAACCGTGCAACGACTTCCAAAACATTGTGTTTGTTTTTCTAACAACACATTTATTCAACCAACAGACGAAATATACTACTGATTGTACATTGAAAACAGCAGCAGCAGCAACCAGGGCTGGGGGTGCAATAGAAGCAGTAAGCAGGCCAGAAGAGTGAAGACGCAGCTCTCTCTTCCAAACCAAACATCAGCCATCATTACAAAAGGGCTACCAAAAAAGAACAAGTGTATGCATCAAACTAAATAAAGATCCTACTACACCAAGTGTACGCATCTAACTAACTGGCCCAGTTAGACGTTACTATTTATTAAGCTGTGGAGATTGGCTAACGACTTGAATCAGATGGTGCCTGACGGGGGAAACTCCAGCCAGCAGGTTGAAGTCTGATGCTTGCGACCCTCTCTCCTACTTTGGGCTGCAGAGCGTGGCGGCACATATCAGGGTATGGTGCATGCTGAGACGCATGGTACGTTGTGTACACACAGTTTTGCCTGATGAACAGAACCGCGCTGCCATCATGATCCTTGCCATCGGTTATCTCCTGGTTAATCGGATAATTCAGTCTGACAAACAGAGAGGTGTACCAAGGCCTAGAGAAGCTGGGATCCTGCTCAAAGACATTGCAGTGACTGTGATTGTATTCCGTGAAACAACACGTCCGATGCGTCTGACGATCATCAATCTTTCGCCGTCGTCACGATCGAGCCAGGAACCACCGCAACTTCCATGCCGCTTTTCTTTGAAAGGTTACGGGATTAGGAAGGGTAGGGACACCAGCGGACCTACAACATCATATCAAGTTGAGTCAAATAAAAAAGGGCTCTTGATTTAGTCAATCTTAAGAACAACATGTTATGAGCATGAATATTTTTACGCAAATGTTGGCGATAATATAAGCAAGCCATCATGATATCATAGTAAAGTAACATAGTGCTGTAACAACCGTTTGTAGCGATGACTGGAGTAGGCCAGCAATACGTCCAGCCATAGAAGGAGTCGACAGCGTAAATGAAGCCCTTGTGTTCAATGGCATCAGAGAACCATGGAGGATGTATGATCCTACGATGGACGTGCAGATTTATCCACTTACCGCAGTGACCTGTCAGATAGGCGAGACCGCGGTTGAAGAACGCAATTAGCCTGAAGTCTTTATAATTCGCAGATCTTGTGGGCACTTGGCAGATTACAACCTTGAGCAAATCTAACTTGGTATCATGTTGTCTCATCAGAAGATTCCAAGTATTTTGGGGTCATGTGCCAAAGCAAAGGCAAAGGTTAATCGAAGGAAGGGGGATCAATCGCCAGGTGTAGACCTCCACGAGCATCCAGCTGTCGCGACCGTCGACGAGCACCATCCAAGACGTGTTCATGCCGACCTAGTACATACCGTTAATATAGTTAAGGCTGACGGTGATCGGATCGCAGTCAAGGGGGTTGATGCTCGCCAACCTACGATCGTTATGTTGTGTGACATGCCGTTTCTGAAGATCAGGCGGCATCAGAAAGCAAGGAGTTGTCTTAAAAAGCTCCGGCCTAAGGGCTTTGAGTAAACGGTACAACCCCGACGAGCACGCGGCGAGCGGCATGGTACTGAGATTGTCCACACACGAAACAATGAGCTTGATTACCTCTATGGGGAGCGAATTCCAGCCACTCTTTTGGCGGACGCTGATCGGTTCTGCCATTGTTAGTGCTTGGGTTTCGGACGAGGGGGGGGGGAGGCGCCTTAGCGGGGATGGAAGATTGGACGAGATTATGTGCGGACAAAGATGGAGAAGCGAATATGTGCTGTGGGAAGTGGATAGGTGATGATGGCTAGAAAATGCCGCTTGACTTACGAGACACATACCAGCAGCGTAGGGTCAAGTTGATGCCAGACAACTTGCTTGAGTGATCACAGTACTGGTACTCCCTACGGTGCTATGCCCTAACTTGCTTGAGTAGAGTAGTAGAGTAGGACTCTACTCTACTACTAGCACCGGAGGAGTAGTATATTCTAATCTAAAATAGTTACGAACTTCAATGCCCGAGCATGGAACGACTACGAACCATGCTCAAAGACTGTGTCTACGTGGTGTTTGGACTTATATGTAAAAAAATAGCAAGATGCCCGTGCATTGCACGACACACCATCATCACCAACTCGATTTTTTCTCTACTCCTACTCCTATAAAAGACTCAGTTGGTGATGATGGAGGTGAGGAAGCGTGTTCAGCCGGGCGTGCAGCGGACGGTGTAGTAGAGATAGAGACATAGGGAGGAGCACGAGGCTGTTGAAATTTGGGGAGCGCACTCTCGCGACTGCTGGCAGCCACGACTTCACCGACGACGACTTCTTCCCCGACCTCGGAAACCTCTTCCTCAACGACATGGGCGACAACCTCAACGCCAACGGTGCTGCTCCCGTTGCACCGTATGTGTTTCTATTTTGTATCCTACTACTATGCTAGTCCACATGATTAGTTTCATCTCTGTTATAGCCGTCATGATTTATTTTGTGCTTATTCGGTTTAAATCTCGTAGTAACTTGCCCATATATTCAACTGGCGCAACATCCCCTACAGCCACTCCTGTTTCATGGACGGCCTGGTCGATGCCTCCAAGGAGCCCTTCGTCCACTGCTATGAGTGCCCGATGCCGTTTTGTGGCTTGCCGGCGGACATGGTGCATCACCTCACGGATGCGTGCAGCGGTCACTGCTGGCCCTTGGCGGAGAACATCAAGTACGAGACGTGCTACCCGTTCACCATGCCGGAGTCGCTGGAGGATCACCGCCGCCTGCTAGTCTCGGAGGAGGACGGCAGCGTCTTCCTCTTGATCGTGGGCACCGGCGAGGCCCGCGCAGGCCGCCGCCCCGTCTCTGTAATGTGCGTCAGGGGCGACGCCGCTGACGCTGACACTGGCACGAGGCCGATGTACGGGTGCGTGGTCAGTGTTACTATCCCTCCGCGTCACGTGGGCGGCGACACCGGCTTTATCAAACGGACTTGGACTCTAGGGAGCTGGGACTATCCCACCAATGTGGACTTGGAAAACCCATGGCATCCTTTACCCGCCGACGCGGTGCACGGGGACTCCAAGGAGGTTCACCTGGACATACGCATTGTCAAGTTAAATGTTGATCATTAGTCTTCGCTCAATGTAATCTGCTCTCTAAGCATGTGGAGACTTCCATGCAGGATCTTGCTCTATTGGAGTATCGTGCATGAATAGAAGTGTATCCGTTTATGGTTTAGTCTAAAATCTTCCATGTATGAATTTTTACTACAGTACTGGTGAAAGACTTACGATGAACCATTTCTTACATCTCCTCTGCCCGCTTGCAAGTCATCCTGATTTAATCCCTCCGTCTAGGTGTATAAGGGCATGGTTAATATTACTTAATAGTATAGCCAACTGTTCAATATAAGAAAGTGCCATGTCATCTATAGCCAACATGTATAACAATTGATACTCAAAAACTAATTCTTAAAGATCATTTCTTGCAAAGGACAATAAGTGTTATTTCTTCACAAGTTTTGGATGCAGGTTGAACAGTTGAACGCTTTTGTTTGCAAAAGATACCTTTTTATCTATTTCAGCCGGATGTTTGTGAGCTCTAGAGATGAAATAATATCCGAAGAAACCTATCGATACCCGTTACACATGAGATGACCCCCACATCCTTTGTCAAAATAAAAAACTCCTCGATCAATGCATCTCACTCTTTGGTGCAACGCACGGGCACCTTACTACTATAGATTAGTACGACCAAACATTGAACTAACATTATATATATTATGATAAATGCTGATGCATGTCACCTAAAATTATATCATTCAAAACTATGTTCAAATACGAATCCAACGATATAGTTTTTGTCGACATGCACTAACATTTTGTCAGTTAAATCTTCAGTCAAATTCAATGGGGGACTAATAAACCACGACCGATGTAGTACAAGTGTAGAGGGCGGCGCTGCACGGGAGTCTCACCTCTCACCCCGCTCGTGGCGCGGCAGTAAAGCCGTCATATCACAAAACCCAACCACTCCCAGTAATAAGTGGCCTGGTAAAATAAACGGACAAGAAACTATCACATCCCTCCGTCTTTTTTGCATTTCATTTCTCTGCATTTACTTTCTCCGGTTCATCTCGCACACTCGATCCCCAGCTACTACTCCTAGGGCCAGTTCGTTTGGTGGCTTCCCTAGCTTTTCCCACAAGAGTAGTCACAGTGGAGAGTAACAATAAGGCGCCTCACTCATTTATTTGGGCTTCTAAACTACTACTCCGTCCTGGTTTATTCCTCACCATTGTAATTTGTGCTAAATTTTGACCAAAGATTTAACTGGTTTATTCCTCACCATTGTAATCCCTCCGTCTAGATGTGTAAGTCATCTTACGAAAACCAAATAATCCCAAAACACTTAGGCGCGGTGCATTAACTTCTACCTCGTTTCTTGACATATCAACCAATAAGAGATAAAGAGTGTGCATGCTTTTAATGACTTGAGATATCAAACACGACATGGAGTGGTTAGTTCATTGCATGCAATACTATTAATTAACAAATACACATTAATGTTTCTCGTTTTCTCCTTCTCCTTGGTCACGGTGCACAACCTAAGATGACTTACTCACCTAGACGGATGGAGTAGTGCATGTGACATGCACTAACATTTCATTAGTTAAATTTATGATCAAAATTTGACACAGATTACAATGGGGACCAATAAACTAGGACGGAGGTAGTAGTTATGGGATTACTAATCTAGAAGACTAAAAGAACTGGCCCCTGGTACTCCTACTAGTAGTAGTACTCAAGTTGGAATTCCAATTGCACGGCACAACTTGTTAGGCAAAAAATTTGATCTGAGGTGTAGGAAGCGGTTCGGAATTTGCATGCCTTTCCAACCAGTGAGATACTCCGTACATAAAGTCTGACGGAGAAATAACCACAGAGAAGGAAGCTAAAAGTAAACAATCAAACGGGCATTTTTCCGTTTGTTTTGCATTGAATCGTTTCACAAGCTTGACTAGTGCTGTTTTTCTACTTTTACAAAAACCGTATCGTAATGTTAAAACGTGCATTTTCACGTACATAAGTAATAGTATTACTCCCTCCGTCTACGTGTATAAGTCCTCCCTCCTTCTTGGTCACGGTGCACAACCAAAGATGACTTATTGACCTGGACAGAGGAGTATACGATCTGCAAGCATATATCGAGAGAGGCGTTTAGTGCGATAGTATATAGTAAAGTTTGTGCTATATGCACGTACTTGCAAAATGCGTACGAATACACAAGGTTTCCAAACTTTCCCTTTTACATACTTAATTAAGGACGCTAAAAATTCCTGAACTTTCGGGATTTATCATTTGCATCCCAAAACTAATGACATCGCCTTATGAAACAAAATTATATACCTCCTAAAAGCCACGGCCCTTGGCGGCGCGACATGAGTGCCCTGGTGCGCGGCCGTTTCCCAGCGCGCCGACAGAACGCCTCTTCCTCAGCCTCACAACTCGCGAGGTGCTGATTGGTGGCTTGGCGGCGGGCGAGCGCGATCTCACCGGTGTGGTGATCCAGCGCCAACAGGTACTCCTCCTCGCTGGAAGCGTGCAGCCGGTCCACGTACCGCCAAGCGTAGATGAGGCGCTTGGGCCTGACTGCACTCAGGGCATCGGCACGGGCGTCCTCCGCCACCCTCACGGCCCCCGCATGAGCCTTCTGCCAAAGAGCCAATTGCCTGACTCTCTCGGACGCGACATAGGCCTCCCAGGCAGCTTGTCCTGCGGTGCACTTCTCTTCCTCGGCCTTCTTCTCCGCCTCTATTTTGGTGCGCTCTGCTGGAGGCAAAGCCTCCCACAAGGCGACATCCATTTCCTTCCAAAGCTCCTCAAGGCTGGGGGGTTCGATGGGTGGCACGGTGTTCTCCTCGTAGCGGGGAGCCGACGCGTCCTCCGGCGCGCATGCTGGCGAGATTGGGAACACCGACGCGTCCACCTCGACGCGTCGCGGTGAGGAGAGGAACGCCGACACATCCTCCTCGACTAGTGGCGTCGAGGAACGGAACAGCGATGCGTCACGTCACGGCAAGGAGCGGAACGCTCACGCGTCCTCCTCGACTAGTGGCGGTGAGGAACGGAATGGCGACGCATCGCGTAGCGGCGAGGAGCGGAACACTGACGCGTCCTCCTCGACTACTGGCGGCGAGGAATGGAACGGCGACGCGTGACCGTCCGCGCGGTGCAGAGAGGGGCTCCTAGGGCTTGGGAGGGGCGATGCCATGGTGGTCGACATGAGAGGGAGGGGGCTGAGATAGCGATGAACGTGAACGTGAGGGGGAGGAGATAGCGATGTCGTGGGAGGCGCAGTATTTATAGCGAGCAATGGACACCTACGTAAGATATGGATTGAGCTGCACTGACTTAACTGCAGGTCCAGTTGCGTCACTGACATGTGGGCCAGACCCCTGTTGGGCCCATACGTCAGTGACCCAATGCACCTGCAGTTAACTAACAGCTACATGGGCATATTTGTTGGAGTAAATTACCGGGAAGCAAAGGGGTGGAAATATTGCTGGTCACAACGGATTGGACGTGTGTGGGTGGAGGAGAGTCATGCATGCAGATATTTTCACACGGGGTGGAGTGGTGGGACCGCTGGAGGGAGAAGGAGAGTTTGGCAGGCATATTGTGTCCACACATGGAGAGGAAATGATTTGGAGACGAACGAGCTTCCTGCAGGTATGGGGAACGGTGCATAATAAGTCATCTTGCATGCCGGGCTAGGTATAGTCTCAAGTCATTAAAAACATACACGCCCCACACATGTTCATATTTCAAGGTGCACTAAATTATTGCATGCGATGATTAAGGCTGGCCATAATGGTGGTATCTTAGCTGGTATCATGCACATAGGAATAGCAAACATGCTGATGTGGCAAAGAATTAAAGAAGAGAAGGGGGTTAGAGTAACTAGTGTTCATGCATGCATTGGTAAACACATTTTTTTGTGAAGAACGACACCACTAGTTGAGTACTTTTGCAGACTTCAAAAACTATTCCATCGCCTCTACTATCTTGCTAAGAGTAGGTGAAATTTTTGAATCGAGCCCTTTAAACTAGAAGGGAGGTAGTTGTACTCTAATAGCTAACCTTGTTGTGATGACAACATAGGACATGGCACGCACTTTTGGACGGAGGAACTAGTCTGCATTGTGCATTTAAGTTTTGTCTGAAGTCAATGTACCTCTTCTTTCACCAGACTTATAGAAAAATGTGTCAACATTCACAATGTCAAATCAATATTTTTACACTCATTATAAAACGTAGTTCCTATACTCACTATAATCAGTATTGTAGATATTGATATTTTTAGTATAAATTTGGTCGCGGGATTTCATTCATGCATGTCAAAGCGTGGAGGAAGCGGAGCTTAGGGCTTGCATTGCCGGTCTCTACATAGGTATTTCTCTTCATAATCCTGTAATTTTAGAGACTGATTGCGCTTTTGTGGTAGTGTCTCTTGCATCGGGGGACTATGACAGGTCTCCTATGCGCGACCTGAAGATGAAAGCGTTGAGCATCTCCAAGTTGATCAACAATCTTCAGTTGTCAAAGATTAGCCGTTCGGCCAATAAGGTGGCACACTTAATCACTAAGTATTGCTTTGACAATCGATTAGATGGTATTCCTGTAAATAACGTACCGCCCTGTGTGGTGAATATTGTATCGAATGAGTGTACTCGTGTGGCTGGTTAATTAATATAAAGTGGTGTTCAAAAAAAGTATAAATTTGGTCAAACACTTTGCAAACGGTTGACGGGAGTAAAAAGGACCAGAGGGAGTATCATGCATGCGGAGTAGGCAAAAAAATTGCTTGTCTAAAAAAAGGCAAAAAATTGCTCATTTATAGCCGGTCGAAGTCTCAAAGGGCGCGACCGCGCGAGGGAGGCGAAGGTCGTGGGAGGCGCGACGTTTGATGGAATTAAGTGAAGTTACATCCACGCTACCGGCATGGCGTATGAACAAGCGTAAGCTATACCGTCAGGCCAACGATATGGGTCTAGTAGACATGACATCTAGTGGGTCCCACATAGTTCTCGAGAACTCTTTGGGGGCTTGCAGCCGTTTATCCACCGGGCAAGCCAGCAACCCCACGTTGTTCGCACGCCCTACTCGTCCCCGTCTTCTACCTTACAACAGTTCGCTCCGAGTCGTCTCGTCCTTTCACATTAGTTCGCTCCCAGTTTTTTTTGCGGGGTACAACAGTTCAACTTCTCCTAACCCTCCTCCAAAATCCATGGCCTCCCAAATCTCCATGGTCGCTGCTGAGTACCAGGTTAGAGCCATCAGTTCATCGTCATCTACACACGTGGATCCGTGACGGTGAAAGCATGGCTTGCTCGCTTCCTAGGCATGTTCAATAGTTCAATGGATGAGTGGGTCGCTGGGCTAGATGTTGAGTACACCACAGTCCTGGGACGAGAGAAGGATCTAAAGGACGAAGAGAGGAAGAAGCCCGCCGTGATCCAGGTTTGCGTACATAACGTTTGCTAGGTCTACCACATATGCCATGCCGACGTTGAGTGCCAGGATTTTAAGAACTTCCTCAAGGACAAAAGAGTGAAATTCATTACTGTAGGATTTAAGAACGACAGGGATGTCCTGCTTCGGATAGGTCTTGTTGTAGGCTAGCCCTTCAATCTCCAGAAGGCAAGCCTGGTGTCCTCCTCTCAACCTTCAATGCTGACCCTGGCAGCAGCCATGATTGATCCTTCGTATGCTAAACTGAAGAAACCTCATCATGAGTTTCATCATGCATGGGAGTCGAAGACATTAGGTGAAGATCACATCCTGTACGCAGCAATGGATGCCTACCTTTGCTTAAATATCGACAAGGGTTGGATGAAGAAGCAGAGCCCAGTGTCTGGTTCAAGCAAAGAAGCGTCGGCGAAGAGGAAGAGGAAGAGGGACGAGGATGAAGTCGAGGACGTGGACTCGGACTTCGAGTAGGTGGCAGTGTCGTCGCTCATGCTGGTTCTACTTCAGTGTCAAGCGGACTAGTTGCTTAGTTTATTTTCAAGGGTGTGTTGTGTTGAGGCCCCAGCAGAACTATGTTTATGTTCTTTCTCGTTATTTGAACTCTTTAGTACGTACAGTAGTACTAGTACTATGTCTTACTACTGTTCTTCTTGCAGTTGGTACTACAGCTCGTATCTTCGTGTTCCTACTGTACTTGATACGTTCGTACTAGTAGTATAATTTGGGTCAGTCGATTTGTGAAAGAAGTTTGACGGAGCGAAGGAAGAAGACGGCAGAAGAGGTGGCAGAAGCCCTTCTAGCCATCCATGTTGCATCAAACGGCTCACATGAGTCGACTGACCCAAATTGCTCCTTCAGATTGCAGGATCCACGTGGCATTCAAGGTCTTGAAGGTAGATTCCGCATCCGCACCTGGTTTGCGGGCTCGATGCGCGCACGACTGTCTTCCGCCGCGACAGCCACCATGCGCGCCTCCTCCACGCGGGCGGAGACGACAATAACACGCTAGTTTCTCCTCGCCGGCGTCTTTGGAGCACGACTCGTCCTCTCCTCTTCAGACGCTCTTGGCGCATAGACGCAGCTCCACCAGCTGCTTTCGCGTGTTTGGCAGCACGGCGGCATCGCGAGGAGGGACTGCAGACGACGTGAGCGGGCGAGCCTTCGGCTTCATGGCACAGGGATGGCGGCGACACGGCGGTGATGGGCGAGAAATTGTTGGCCGGAGCAGGAGGGCGCCGGCATGCGCAACGGCAGCGGCGGAATATTGATGAGTGTGTGTGTGGGAGCTTACTTTAGTTTTATATATAAGGTTGGTCAAACTTAAAATAAAACCGTACTAGTACACGATAACATTAGACTTAGGCAATGCTTTTATTAGTTAGTACCACAGCCATGATACGGAATCCTGTGCAAGCGCATGAACCGCGGCCGTGCGGTCGATCGAACGGTGCGTCACCGTGTCGCGCTCGAAGGACATCCACCGAACCTTTTTGTGTGTGTGAAAACAATCCTCGAATATCACTCAACTTTTTTTTCCTGTGAAAGTTCTTGACGCTGCAATATTTCCATATATTTGAATTTAGCTCCAGTTCGTGTTTATTTGGATTTGGACGTTTTAGGTGCGCCCTAGTTTTTTTAATAACGATTTTGTGTGTGTGACTGAGAGAGAACGTGTGTATTTGTCCATATGTGTGTTGTGGCGGAAGAGCAATGTGGAGACGGTGTGTGTGTGTGATACAGACATAGAGAGGTGTTGTCGCGACCGGTTTTTCCGGATATTAAATTCTAGAAAATGGCCTCGTGCTCATCAGCCCCAGGACTACTGTTAGCTGATGAAGCATCAACTCGGTACAGAAAATCCAAGCAAAATTACAGGATATGCGATACAAGACCATTCTGGCCTGTGAGTACAACAAATGGTTTCTAGGGGTTCATGGCGGAAGCGGTTTGTGGATCATCAGTGTCTATGGGACTCCATTTCCCACAGGAACAGCTGACCAGGTTAACTCCTATCTTCGCGAGGCTGCTATCACTGTTGCTTAGGTACCGGGGCGGTCGTCGCAACGCTCCGCTCCACGCAAGAAATATGTCCAAGACAATAGCCAGGGACAAGCCAGTGATTACTTTGAATGTACTCGCAAACATTATGAACACAGCAATAATATAACAATGATGTGCTCAAATTATTTTATGCTCATGACGTTAGTCACAAAAGATAATAAAACTACTGATGCATGCAAGCATGTTATTCATGAATATGCAATAACATAGTAGTATTAAAAAAATTATGAAATAAATAACAAACATGCCACAGTCGGGCGTCTTAGCGACACCACATAAAGGGCTTTAAAAGAAATGCCACGATCAGGCGTCAAATGACACCACATAAAGGGCTTATAAAAGAAATGCCACGATGCAGGCGTCTCGGCGACACCACATAAAGGGCTTATAAAAGAAATGCCACGGTCAGGCGTCTCAAATGACACCACATAAAGGGCTTATAAAAGAAATGCCACGATGCAGGCGTCTCATGACACCACATAAAGGGCTTACAAAAGAAATGCCACAATCAAGGCGTCTCAGCGACACCACATAAAGGGCTTATAAATAAGCGAAGCAATGCCATAGTCGGGGGTCTGAGCGACACCACATAAAGGGCTTATAAATAAACAGAAGCAATGCCACAGTCGGGCGTCTGAGCGACACCACATAAAGGGCTTATAAATAAACAGAAGCAATGCCACGGTCGGGCGTCTGAGCGACACCACATAAAGGGCTTATAAAATGAATACGGTGGATATCCAGGAGGTAGAACCATCCCAGGGATACTCAATGAATTCAAATAATATAAAGGGGTTAGTCCATAATAATAATCATCATCATCATCACAAGTCACAAATTATAAACCAAGTTCTGGTTTAACAGTTTCTCCTCCGAAGACCGACACTAAGACCGACACTTGACCCATCCTGCATCGTAATCCTTAACCATGGACACAGCTATTGAATAGGTTTAATCTCTGCAGAGGGTGTACTCTTTACCCACGAGTAACGGATTCCTTTAGTCCATCGGGACTAATTCCGTCTCTGATCTTTTAATTGAAAACACACCTGACTTGCACACACCAGCTTAACTTACCCGTGTCTGGAATCACCCATGACACCTGTTAAGGAAAACTCTAAGTGGGAAGGCTGCAACCTCGCGTAGCATGGGATCAAATTTATAACGCGCGCTCTAAGGGGTGGCCTCCCCTCTCGGTCTCAACCGGAAACACCCATGCCCCGGACGGGTGGCATGCCTACCGCTTCAACCGATATCTTGCACCATGACCTCTACATGCGGTGTGTGCTAGAAAGAGGTTGACAACTTCTTGAACCGTACTCTACTTGTTGTAGAGACAAGTGGTAGTACGAAACAAGCATGGGGGTTACTGGAACAAGACTCGATCTAGGGTCGACTCAGGAGGTTTAAGTATTCCCTGCGTGATTAGTATAACAATTATGTTTCATCCAATAGATGGAGTCACCTCTCATCATACCCTTCATGCCATGCCGGTCACACTCGTCTCGACGAGGAACTAGGGACAAGCTCTGGTCTACCCAAGACAACGACTTTCCCATTCTCCTTCCGGTAGGCACGAAAGGCATACGAGGATGGTCATCATCCCAAGCAAGTCCATTTCCAACAGCAAGGAAAATTTAAATAAGCATGCATGCAAATGATCATACCACCACATAAAATAACGAGTTCCATGTAATGAGGTGGTGTCATGATCGTGTCAAACAATGCATGCAACATATTGTGCCTGGGTTCAGAATGCTTGCCTTCAATGTGTGGTAAGACAGGGTGCACTCCAAAACTTTTGAAAGTTTTCTTCTCTCTCTCGAAGGTCCTATTTTAAATAAATTTGAATTAACACACAAATCCAAAACAGCACAAAAAGTTGTTTTGAAAAATTATCAAATAAACCTTAAAATAAACTAGATCAAATTTGAGAGAGGTAGGAAAAAGAATCATTTCATTTGGAGTTGTATTTAAAAATTTATAGCCAGTCAAAATCTGTTTTTTTATAAACAGAAAAAGAAAAACGTTTCGAATATAAGCATACGTCGAAGACGTACTTTGAGAAAGCGCCTTCACTTACTGCACGTGGAGGCGGGGCTGGGTCACTGACAGTGGGCCTGCCTAGCCCACTGGTCAGGTTTGACCAGTCGCCCTCCCTCCCCTTCCTCTACCCGAGCAGGGGTGCGGGTCTCCGGCGATCAGCGCCGGCGAATGGCGGGTCCTTGCGGGGAGCTGAGAGCGGGGATGGATCCACAGATCAAGGGTGGTCCTTCCGGTGGTTGTAGGGTCATCGGGGGTGGAGGGAATCGCCGTCGACGAGCTTCGCGGCGGCCGGTGGTTCGGGAGCGGAGTGAGTTTGTGGTTTTGGTGGCTCTCCGTCGCAGCTGGGGGTCTGGGTGGCACCACAAGAAGGAGTGGAGTCGTCTGGTGGTGTTGGATTTGCCGGGGAGGCTCTGGTTGTGCCGAACGGAGCTGGGAGGCGGCAGTGGCCGAACTGGCGGGAGTCGGTGAAGACGGCCTCTTCCCCCTCAATTGACGGCAGCTGGGGCACTAGGAGGATAGTGAGAGGCTGCCTGCATGCGGGGATGAGCTCGGGGCTCCTTAAATAGACTCGCCAAGGCGGTTCCGCGGCGGCCGGGGATAAGGTTGCCAGCGACCATCTTTCTGTAGCTAGGGCGACGTGGCGGCAACGCGCGCTAGAGGACGAGGCTGCGGATGAGATGGAGATGCTCAAGGGGCAGTGGCGGCGGCCGGGTGGCTTGGGCGGCACCGACTGGCCGAGACGCAGCTGGACGCCGGCGTGCTGCCAAGAGCTCTGACGGTGTTGCTGTAGGCTGCCAGGGCGGCTTGGCGCGTTGCGGGGAGAAGGGGAGCGCGTGGCGTGGCGCTACAGAGCGGGCAAGAACCAGGGGCGCGACGTGTCGGCTCGGGCGCGGCACGTGCAATACGCGTGCTCTGCTCGCGCCCAGAGCACGCACGGAACGTGCTCGACGAAATGCCGGGGCAAGCTAGGGGTCTCGGGTGAGGTTGGCAAGCAACAGAACTAGATTAGTGATAGAGGGAAGATCAAGGGACATGGTGGTTTGGTCAGGAGACCAAGTTCACCATGCAGACTTGAAATCATGCCAAATCTGGCCTTGCACTCAGGGTGTTTGTCAAAATGCCACAGGTACCTAGGCATTTCTTGGAGTGGCCAATTCTTCCAGAATGAAGTCTCTTTGGATGCTCAAGAGGGTGGTGAGGTTGGTTTGTGAAAAGCACAAACTTGCTAGTGCAATTTTTGCAGAACTTCAATTCTGGATAGAACTTAAATGGCATCATCTCATGAACCAAAAGTATTCCAATGGTTGCATGCTCCTGGACTTAGGGGTTTGGCAAGGTACACTACAAGCAGGAGGAAGAATCAAGGGCCAATGAGCAAGCAAGGATATGGTTGCTGTACAATCCATCATGTTCGACCAGAATGAAGATGAGGCTGATTCACTCAAAATTTTCAAATAACAACCTTGGATTTTTGCATATAGTGGAATGATATGCTCCTACTGACATCCCATAATTTTGGTGGAGGCTAGAAAGAAGTATTTAAATGAGTTGCAGTGCAAAAATGCCTACTGGACCACAGAAGAAAATTGGGTGTAGAGCTCAAAATAATTCATGAATAAATTATAACTTTGCACAAAAGTGATTTAAAAACATCACCAGACATCTCCAATTTTTGGTTGGAAAATTGGAGGTGAATTTATCAAATGGTTGTAGTTCAATTATGGCCATATAATCTTGGAAAAACCATTTTTCAAGAAACTAAAGATCAAGCAAATTAATTATGTAATTAGTTCTACTAATAAAAGAAAAGTTTTTCTTGAGTGGTTAAACAAGTCCAATATCATAAGTAAAAGATTTTCCATCTTAGGGAACAATTCCAAGATAACCAAGAGAGGAAAGGTTTTGAAAACAAGATAGACCAAGAAAAAGGAAAGTTAAATTTCCTGGCAAGATTTTTGTTAACAAAACAAAGTTAAATTTTTTGGGGTGTCACAACACTACCCCCCTTAAGAAAAAATCTCGTCCTCGAGATTTGCTAAGAGTTATCTCTATAGCCAAAATGCATCAAAACAAAAACGGCTACAGTGAGAGGGCAATAAGTGGTGCAAAATACAGTGTGGAACCTTTGGCTGTAATGGAAAAATCTACGGTTAGGAGCAAAGCGAGAGATTTCTATGCGGATATAGATTTAGAATAAATTCTAAATCTCAAAATACGCTGGTCGCACCGAGAAACAGTGCTCTCTCTGGTGACAGTGGACCCGGGCCCACAGTCGGCCTCTTCTTCTTCCTCCATCTCTTTCTTCTTCCTCTCCCCTTGGCGCTTTACGCGCTTTCTCCTGTGACGCCTAGCGCGTAGGGCATCTAGGCCGTCTTTGCGGTAGTCTTGGATGTGCTAGCTGCCGGTGCAGCGTGCACTCACATGAGCAGTCTTGCTGTCGGCCTTTGCTCGAGGATTCGCCTCCGAACACCGGCGATCGGGCGACGAGCAGCGCTGGTGGACCTCGCCCACCGTACACCGAGCTCGAGCTATAAAACGGCCGAGGTGTTCTCCTCCTTTTCCTCGCACCTCCTCCTCCCTCCTTCTCCTATGTTTCCGTTGGCCGGAGCTCGAGACGGGGCTCTAATGGCGGAGGTGGTGCCGGACTGGTACGTGATCGTGCTGTGTGGAGGGCTGGCGTGAGTCTTGGGGCTCCCGTGCTCACGTGTGCGATGATCCTCGATGATCGTCGCGATCTGCTGCCAGTTGCTGGCTCTCCGTGGTGGTGGTGACCATGAGGAGTAGGTGGGGTGTGTCGGTGATCGCTGTTGCGGGAGGTGCTTTCGATTAGATGTAACACTGTTGCAAAATTGTTGCAAGCAGTGTATGTGTTCGTGTAATTGTGGTTGTGAGTCTGCATGCCGTGGTGCTGCGGGAAATAAAATAATCCATGTCGTGAATGATGCAGCAAAACAGGGAAAAGAAATCTCCCTCCAGGATTTCTCGCGAGAGGACATAATAATACAATAGAGTCAAATTGCAATGATAACTGAAACTAAACGGTTTACATTGCCGCACAAACTCGGGGCACCACGCAAAAGTTACAACACATGAATAAACGTCACAACAATAAATATAGCGGCGACGTCTAAAGTGAAAACGATGGCGGGCGGGGTCTGAGAAAAGCGTCTCTAGTCTTGGGATACACTCTTCTTCTATCGGAGGAAGTGGATTGACCAGACGATGAATGTGTCTCTCCTGGTCGGGCCTCAATGATCTGCCAATGGCGATCTGAGGATTTAAATCTGCGAGGCTCTGTAGATAACCCATCACGCGTTGGGTTAAACGCTCTTGAGCGATGACGTATTGGATGAGGTTGGCCAAGACGGGGTCTCTCTCAATACGTCCACCTGGAAAAGATGTTACACCTCCGGGTGCTGCACGGCTCGGAAAATAATAATGGGACAATTGCATTTTTGCCCCTAGTTGGTTCCTACCCACGGGTTTTTCCCTTACTTTTCGAGCTTGCTTAGTTTTGCCCTTACTTTTTCCGTCGTGGTCTCTCGAATGCCCTTTGACCGTTTGACCAAAACTTTGAAAATTCATAACTAATTCATATGAACTCAGAAAAATGCAAATAAGATATCAAAATGTTCAGATAAACATTACCTTTATGTGCATATCATTTACATTCAGGACAAAAGCACCCTTTAAACTACCTTAGGTAATTAATGTTATTAACATTATTAAAAATAAAAAGGTATAAACAATACTTTTTCATGAATAAAAATTACATGCAAATGTAGGTGATGTTTCCTGAACATCCTGATATCTTATTTGCATTTTTCTGAGTTCGTAGCAATCTGTTATGAAGTTTCCAAATAATGGTCAAAGTCATTAGAACATTCATAACAAGATGATACGAACTCAGAAAAAAGCAAATAATATATCTGGATGTTCAGAAAACATCACCTACATTTGCATGTAATTTTTATTCATGAAAATAATATTGTTTATACCTTCATATTTTTAATAATGTTAATAACATTAATTACCTCAGGTAGTTTAAAGAGTGCTTTTGTCCAGAATGCAAATGATATGCACATAAAGATAATGTTTATCTAAACATTTTGATATCTCATTTGCATTTTTCTGAGTTCATATGAATTAGTAATGAATTTTCAAAGTTTTGGTCAAGCGGTCAAAGGGCATTCGAGGGACCATGACGGAAAAAGTAAGGGCAAAACTGAGCAAGCTCTAAAAGTAAAGGCAAAACCTGTGGGTAGGAACCAACTAGGGGTAAAAATGCAATTGTCCCAATAATAATACCCTCGTTCGCTGGCAAAGGGCACCGCGAATTGAAGGCGAGCGAGCGCTTCGTACGCCGCAGCTTCTACGGCCATATGTGGGGTTGGGACAGATTTCCCTACAAAGGAGACCTCCGTTGGATCTTGGTTTGGGTTTACGGGAGGGATGTGCATGGCTGCCCAATATCTCGAGGTGGAAGGGGTGATTCTTGATTTGAACAGCTCGTACTAGGGTGGCTGGGTAGCGCCCATGGTACTGCGGGTAAAATCCCACAATATCTTGACAAAACTACCCGGGGTTGCATCTGGAGCTCTCAGATAGATACTGGGGCTCGACATGGCAAGAAATGGTTGTGAGAATGGTGCACAAGGTGAGGGGTGCTTGGCAGGGTCACCCGGTGGCCTTTTATATAGCACCGGAGCTGGGTCATTTTTACCGTGGTGAAAGGTAAAGAATTTGCCGGCTCAGCTTGGGGTCAAGCCATAGATACACACATCTCACTAAAGTGACGTATCACTGTGGGTGTTGTCTGGGCGGTTTTTGGTAGCTGCGCCACGGATAGGGAAATCACACTGCATTCTAATATATCCATGCAAGACTACTATATAATACAAAGGCACGATGACAGGCTGCGTTAATTTAAGGAATCACAGTATTACAAAGCGAGGATACACTGGGACTCGACACTACTCGAGTACCTTAGTCTACTTCGTTTACATCCAAGCGGGCGTTCCTTGTGGATGTCGAGGCTTCTCCACGGTTCTCACCATCGGAATTAGCTGCAGAGGGTTGAGGGGCTGCAGGCTCGGGGTAGTGATGATGACCATCGCGGGGATTGTTGACCACAACCCCGTTGGAGTGTGCTCCGGGTGAGGCGACGAAGCACTTCTGGGGTCATCAAAGCACCTTGGCTGACGGCTGGGGATGACCTCAGGGTCTCGATCAGGTGTCCGAACAGCACGACTGGGTTGTCGGCGTTGGGCTCGATCTCTTCTCTCGCCGGGGCTCGACGAACCAGCTCTCCACGAGCTGCGATCAGATCAATGGTGATTTGATTGAACAGTTCCTCCAGCGCACCTACATAGCGCACTAGGTGCAGCAATGCAGGGTCCATCTCGTGATCTCCCTTGGCTACTTGGGGTGGTCTACCGTACCCTTCACGTCTGGGGTAGTAGTGGAGCGGCGACGAGTTAACTCACGGGCGGCAGTGCACGAGATGAACTATAGCCTCTCGAGCAGCTAGTTGGATGGCTTGTGGCTCAAAGGAAGTTGTCCTTCGGTGAACACAGTAGGCGCTCGGGCACTAGACCCCTACCGTAGATGTGTACCGTGGCCCAGAATAGATGGCTCTCACCGCTCAGGGGTCCTTGGTACACAACATATTCGGGTGGCTCTTCTAACGCATAGGCACGGCGGGTGAGGTTTGCGAGTATGGTCACAAATCATCCAAGGTTGGTTGTTGTGGTCTCGTTGTGCACAACGGGTCCGGGCATTGTGGCTTGGTTTGGGGAAAAATGTCGTGCTGTGCTGGGTTGGGGCTAGCGTGCCCTTTTTATAGAAAAAGGGGACAGAGTCTTCCTTCGCACGATTGCGAATGAGACCCTTGGGTCCTGGTCACTGGTGTGTGATAGATGGGCTAGGTTGATAGGTTGGGCACCGACTGCCAAAAAGAGTCGGGTCACTGTGTGGCTATCTTGTGCGAGAAGCTTGGCTGGGGTTTGCTTATGGCTTGGTGGGTTGGTTTGCCTAAGTTTATTGACCTGGCTAAGATAGGATTAGCCAATGGTCGGTAGCTCTCGATACCAAGTCTGTCGCGACCGGTTTTCGGATATTAAATTCTAGAAAATGGCCGTCGTGCTCATCAGCCCCGGGACTCTTTGTTAGGCGATGAGGCATCAACTCGGTACAGAAAATCCAAGCAAAATTACAGGATATGCGGTACAAGACCATTTTGGCCTGTGAGTACAACAAGTGGTTTCTAGTGGTTGATGGCGGAAGCGGTTTGTGGATCATCAGTGTCTATGGGACTCCATTTCCCACGGGAACAGCTGACCAGGTTAACTCCTATCTTCGCGAGGCTGCTATCACTGTTGCTTAGGTTCCGGGGCGGTCGTCGCAACGCTCCGCTCCACGCAAGAAATCTGGCCAAGCCAATAGCCAGGGACAAGCCAGTGATTACTTTGAATGTACTCGCAAACATTATGAACACAGGAATAATATAACAATGAAGTGCTGAAATTATTTTATGCTCATGACATCAGTCACAAAAGATAATAAAACTACTGATGCACGCAAGCATGTTATACATGAATATGCAATAACATAGTAGTATTAAAAAAATTATGAAATAAATAACAAACATGCCACAGTCGGGCGTCTTAGCGACACCACATAAAGGGCTTTAAAAGAAATGCCACAGTCGGGCGTCTCAGCGACACCACATAAAGGGCTTATAAAAGAAATGCCACAGTCGGGCGTCTCAGCAACACCACATAAAGGGCTTATAAAAGAAATGCCACAGTCGGGCGTCTCAAATGACACCACATAAAGGGCTTATAAAAGAAATGCCACGGTCAGGCGTCTCGGCGACACCACATAAAGGGCTTATAAATAAGCGAAGCAATGCCACAGTCGGGCGTCTGAGGGACACCACATAAAGGGCTTATAAATAAACAGAAACAATGCCACAGTCGGGCGTCTGAGCGACACCACATAAAGGGCTTATAAATAAACAGAAGCAATGACACAGTCGGGCGTCTGAGCGACACCACATAAAGGGCTTATAAAATGAATGCGGTGGATATCCAGGAGGTAGAACCGTCCCAGGGATACTCAATGAATTCAAATAATATAAAGGGGTTAGTCCATAATAATCATCATCATCATCATCATCATCACAAGTCACAAATTATAAACCAAGTTCTGGTTTAACAGTTTCTCCTCCGAAGACCGACACTAAGACCGACACTTGACCCATCCCAGACTGTAATCCTTAACCATGGACACAGCTATTCGAATAGGTTTAATCTCTGCAGAGGGTGTACTCTTTACCCACGAGTAACGGATTCCTTTACTCCATCGGGGCTAATTCCGTCTACGGACTTTTAATTGAAAACACACCTGACTTGCACACACCAGCTTAACTTACCCGTGTCTGGAATCACCCATGACACCTGTTAAGCAAAACTCTAAGTGGGGAAGCTGCAACCTCGCGTAGCATGGGATCAAATTTATAGCAGCGCTCTAAGGGGTGGCCTCCTGTCGGTCTCAACCGGAAACACCCATGCCCCGGACCAGGTGGCATGCCTACAACTTCAACCGATATCTTCCACCATGGCCTCTACATGCGGTGTGTGCTAGAAAGAGGTTGACAACTTCTTGAACCGTACTCTACTTGTTGTAGAGGCAGTGGTAATCTGAAACAAGCATGGGGGTTACTGGAACAAGACTCAGTCTAGGGTCGACTCAGGAGGTTTAAGTATTCCCTGCATGATTAGTATAACAATTATATTTCATCCAACAGACGGAGTCACCACTCATCATACCCTTCATGCCATGCCGGTCACACTCGTCTCGACGAGGAACTAGGGACAAGCTCTGGTCTACCCAAGACAGCGACTTTCCCGTTCTCCTTCCGGTAGGCATGAAAGGCATACGAGGATGGTCATCATCCCAAGCAAGTCCATTTCCAACAGCAAGGAAAATTTAAATAAGCATGCATACAATGCAATGAGGTGGTGTCAAGATCGTGTCAAACAATGCATGCAACATATTGTGCTAGGGTTCAGAGTGCTTGCCTTCAATGTGTGGTAAGGCAGGGGGCACTCCAAAACTTTTGAAAGTTTTCCTCTCTCTCTCTCCAAGGTCCTATTTTA
The DNA here is from genome assembly GCA_021605145.1 of Aegilops bicornis. NCBI lineage: Eukaryota > Viridiplantae > Streptophyta > Magnoliopsida > Poales > Poaceae > Aegilops > Aegilops bicornis. The sequence goes on from CM038672.1 coordinate 581,052,731, forward strand.
AATAAATTTGAATTAACACACAAATCCAAAACAGCACAAAAAGTTGTTTTGAAAAATTATCAAATAAATCTTAAAATAAACTAGATCAAATTTGAGAGAGGTAGGAAAAAGAATCATTTCATTTGGAGTTGTATTTAAAAAGTTATAGCCAGTCAAAGTCCTGGTCAAAATCTGTTTTTTTAATAAACAGAAAAAGAAAAACGTTTCGAATATAAGCATATGTCGAAGACGTACTTTGAGAAAGCGCCTTCACTTACTACACGTGGAGGCGGGGCTGGGTCACTGACAGTGGGCCTGCCTGGCCAACTGGTCAGGTTTGACCAGTCGCCCTCCCTCCCCTTCCTCTGCCCGAGCAGGGGTGCGGGACTCCGGCGATCGCCGCCGGCGAACGGCGGGTCCTTGTGGGGAGCTGAGAGCGGGGATGGATCCGCAGATCAAGGGTGGTCCTTTCGGTGGTTGTAGGGTCATTGGGGGTGGAGGGAATCGCCGTCGACGAGCTTCGCGGCGGCCGGTGGTTTCGGGAGCGGAGTGAGTTTGTGGTTTTGGTGGCTCCGCAAGAAGGAGTGGAGTCGTCTGGTGGTGTTGGGTTGGCCGGGGAGGCTCTGGTTGTGCCGAACGGAGCTGGGAGGCGGCGGTGGCCGAACTGGCCGGAGTCGGTGAAGGCGGCCTCTTCCCCCTCAGTTGACGGCAGCGAGGGCACTAGGAGGATAGTGAGAGGCTGCCTGCGTGCGGGGATGACCTCGGGGCTCCTTAAATAGACTCGCCATGGCGGTTCCGCGGCGGCCGGGGATAAGGTTGCCGGCGACCATCTTTCTGTAGCTATGGCGACGTGGTGGCGACGCGCGCTAGAGGACGAGGCTGCGGATGAGATGGAGATGCTCAAGGGGGCAGCTGGCGAGCGCTGGTGGCTTGGGCGGCACCCTACCTGGCCGAGACGCGCTGTGGACGCCGGCGTGCCGCCAAGAGCTCTGACGGTGGTGTTGTAGGCTGCCAGGGCGGCTTGGCGCGTTGCGGGGAGAAGGGGAGCGCGTGGCGTGGCGCTACAGAGCGGGCAAGAACCAGGGGCGCGACATGTCGGCTCGGGCGTGGCACCTGCAACACGCCGCTCACGCCCAGAGCATGCACGGAACATGCTCGATGAAATGCCGGGGCAAGCTAGGGGTCTCGGGTGAGGTTGGCAAGCAACAGAACTAGATTAGTGATAGAGGGAAGATCAAGGGACAAGGTGGTTTGGTCAGGAGACCAAGTTCACCGTGTAGACTTGAAATCATGCGAAATCTGGCCTTGCACTCAGGGTGTTTGTCAAAATGCCACAGGTACCTAGGCATTTCTTGGAGTGGCCAATTCTTCCAGATTGAAGTCTCTTTGGATGCTCAAGAGGGTGGTGAGGTTGGTTTGTGAAAAGCACAAACTTGCTAGTGCAAGTTTTGCGTAACTTCTAATACGGACAGAACTTAAATGGCATCATCTCATGAACCAAAAGTATTCCAATGGTTGCATGCTCCTGGACTTAGGGGTTTGGCAAGGTACACTACAAGCAGGAGGAAGAATCAAGGGCCAATGAGCAAGCAAGGATATGGTTGCTGTACAATCCATCATGTTGGACCAGAATGAAGATGAGGCTGATTCACTCAAAATTTTCAAATAACATCCTTGGATTTTTGCATATAGTGGAATAATATGCTCCTACTGACATCCCATAATTTTGGTGGAGGCTAGAAAGAAGTATTTAAATGAGTTGCAGTGCAAAAATGCCTACTGGACCAGAGAAGAAAATTGGGTGTAGAGCTCAAAATAATTCATGAATAAATTATAACTTTGCACAAAAGTGATTTAAAAACATCACCAGACATCTTCAATTTTTGGTTGGAAAATTTGAGGTGAATTTATCAAATGGTTGTAGTTCAATTATGGCCATATAATCTTGGAAAAACCATTTTTCAAGAAACTAAAGATCAAGAAAATTAATTATGTAATTAGTTCTACTAATAAAAGAAAAGTTTTTCTTGAGTGGTTAAACAAGTCCAATATCATAAGTAAAAGATTTTCCATATTAGGGAACAATTCCAAGATAACCAAGAGAGGAAAGGTTTTGAAAACAAGAAAGACCAAGAAAAAGGAAAGTTAAATTTCCTGGCAAGATTTTTGTTAACAAAACAAAGTTAAATTTTTTGGGGTGTCACAGGTGTGAATGTGCAAATGATCATGCATGAATGAGACATAGACATATGCCGATATGTTGTGTATACATGAGAGAACGGTCTTCTAGTTTACTTGTGTGTGTGTGGGAGAGGGAGGGAGGGAGGGAGGGAGGGAGAGAGAGAGAGAGAGAGAGAGAGAGAGAGAGAGGAGCATCCGTAACACAAGAACCATCTCTCTCGATTCGTCCGTCCCTCGCACGGTCGCATGCAACACATGCATCAACGCGCACATTTTGACACCCTCACCCGGCCCCTGCCCACCTCAAGGCCCGGACAATCTCTTCGTGAATACCCATTTCTCTCCTTATGTTTGTTTTATCTCAATATATGACACACGCACACACACACACACACACACACACATACACAGACACGCAGCACAACACACACACACACACACACACACACACACTCCCTCGAGCACACAATTCATCCCCATCCATTCAAAGAGGGCATCGAGCAGATCGAAGATGGCGACCACACCGCGCTAGAGAATGCAGGGTCACTTGGAAGCAGGGTGATGTGACGACGGCTGACTGACTCCTCCCCCCACCTTCTCTCTCTCTCTCTCTCTCTTGCACAAAATTACCAATCCCTCTCTCCCCCGCACAAATTTGTCAATCCCTCAACCCACGAGATCCTTCCCCTCTCGTCCATGTTTTTCCAGCTCTCTCATCAAACATGTTGTCTCTTCTCCTTCCACGTACACAGAATCCAGATGCACACGCATCTCATGTATATTACATGTATCCATCTTTCTCACAGACCTAACTTCTTCCTCTCTCTTTCTCTCTCTATCTCTCTCTCTGTCTCGTTATGTTTTTTTCCTACTCTCTCGTCCACATACATACAATCTTTCCCACCCTATCTGCTCCATCTTCAAAAGCTCTCTCTGCACTGTTCATTCACACATTGGGATATGTCAAAATGTTGCTTCTATAATGGTTGATGTAGAGTTATGGTTGTTTTTGTTGCATCCTACAAAGTAATAACTATGAAATGCATTTAGATTCTCATTTGACTGGGATTATGTGAGTTTGAGCATGTTGTGAAGTACTATAGACCTTGTATACATCTTGGGATTCGACAATGATTGTAACTATTGAATTGTATAGACCATTACATTCGAAGTCAATAGCCTAATATATTTATTTCAAAATTTCAACAAATGATTAGTTCACTACAAACTAAGAAAACAAATGTGTACTCCCTCTGTTTTTATTGAAGTCCGCGTATTAGCATTGGTCAAAGTCAAGTTTTGTAAACTCTCAAAAAGCTTATAACAAAAAATATTAACATATACAATAACAAATAAATACCATTAGATTCATTATTGAATGTACTTTCACATCATACATATTTGTTATGGTAAATGTTTATATTTTTCTATAAACTTGGTCAAACTTTAGGAAGTTTGACTTCGGTCAAAACTAATATGTAGAGTTTACTACTACTACTCGCTAGTTGCTTAGCCGAATCACTCAACACGCCACACGGGGAGTCCAGTGTCACAAAATTTTGAGGTCAGCGGGAAAATATCCCGACCACGATTCAGCAAAGGGAAGTTACCATCATAGCCTTCGGAACAGGCCTACGGATGACGCTTGGTAGGAGGCTGTTTTTGTAACTTCAGGTTCACCATACCCAGCCAACTCCACCCCGGCACCCAGAGTAGTACACCTGAATACTCCCCATTTTCTATCCCCACCGCAAAACAGACTTCTCCACGGCAGCGCAGCCTTCGTGCTCCTCCCCTTTACATCGGCGCACTCGTCCACCGTAGTGCATCTGCCTCATCGACGACCTCGTACGCTGCACTGGAGTCGGTCCACCGTCGTCGTCATACACGGAGCCTCTTCCCTGGCATCGTCTTCCACGGTCTCGGATCTGCTTCCCGGAAGCCGACGCCAAGCGCAGAAGTACCACCGTCATGGACAATGAACTGACTCCCGTTTTCGACCATGACTCACAGAGGCCGCCGCGACTCGATTGGTAATGTATGTATTGAATCACTTAGCAGTACATGTGCAGTTCCAATTTTGTTCATACCTACCCTTCAAATTTCCTAGGTGCTACTGTTCCCGTAAAAGTAATTGGTTATAGCCTCCATTGTCCAACAGAATATCAGCTTGTAATTGTGCGTCGCTCTGTATCGCTATTTGTGCTTGGGTAGGTTTTTCATACGCAACTAGTAGTGTGGCAAATGATGGAAAGGTTTTAGAACTAGCAAGATGCCCATGCGTTGCATGCATAAAGATGCATTTGTATGAGTAGTTTATCTTGTGGGAGAAAAGGATAAGCGAGGGAAGGCCTTATTTGCAACTGGAGAGGGGTATGGGTATCTTTTGCAAAATTCCCATTTGTTTCCTTCCTATCTATCGAGATATAAATCGGATGACCTATATTGCAAGAAAAAAGTATAGAGAAAAAAGTAGATAGTAAAGGAAGTAGAGATAAATATTAAATATTAAATATTAAATAAATATAACAGTAGAGAAGAGAGTAGAGATAGCAGAGACGTCGGGAAAGGATCGCGCGCTCACGGGAAAAAGCGGCCGGGCGTCCGCTAGTTTTGGCGCGCGGCATCCAGCGCGCTTTATAAAATCAAACGCCCTCCCACCGCTCTGTGCCTTGCCACCGCTCTCTCCCCGCTCTGTGCCTCGCCACCGCACTCTCCCCGCTCTTTTTCACCTTGCCGCCGCCGCGCCACCATGCCGCCGCGTCGCCGGGAAACTTGGGGATACCGCGGCGTCCGCGCGCGCCCCTCTGCTGGCTTCTCCGCCGAGATCCGGTTCCGCGGGATGCGCCTCGGCCTCGGCAATTTCTATGACGCGACGGTGTGGCGCCTCCGGTGGCCTCATAGAACATTAAACTTCCCCAACGTGCCGACGCGGGAGCGGGCACAGGTGGTCGTGCCTCTGCTGCGGCTTAGCACCGACGAGGATCGTCGCGACAACTGGAGGCGGGAGCACCGTCTCGGCATCGCCGAGATGGACGAGGAAGCCATGGCGTTCTGGCGCCAACACTTCCCGCAGGACATCATCAATGAGCGCGAGTTCTATGCGCAAAGGAGTGCGGAGAGGGATAAGAGGAGGGCGGAGCGAGCCGCCTATCGCGAGGACAAGCGTAGGAGAAAAGCGGACGCTCAATTCAACATGAGGCTAGGAGCAGCGTTGCCCTGGGAATCCGACGACGATTGGTATCTTCACGGCTACGACGAGGAGTAGTTGAATTATCTTTTTTTTGTCTATCTATGCTGAGAACTATCCTCTACTCTCTAGTATCTACTTCTCGATCTCAGCACTGTAAACGCTTTTTAAAAGCGCCGCGCGTTGCGATTCTGTTGGAGATGCTCTAACATGGCAGACGAGTACTTTAATGTTGCCCACAAGATGCGCGAGTATTACTAGTAGTATATTTTTCTTGCCATGTTGTGATTTTAAAACCACGAGTGCGAACATGCACAGGAACAATGAAGACAAAACACGGGACATTCGGGACATCTTCAAGGAGCGTGGCAAGTTAAAGAGGAGCTGCACCGAACCTGTAAAACGAGCTTTGGTAAGTAACACCCTTCTAATTACTTTCGTGTAGCCTCGTGTTCTTCGATGTGTATATGTTGTAGTTTCTATTTCTCTTAAGCGTGGTGTTCTTCGATGTGTAATAAGAAGAGTCTTAATCGTCCTAATGCTCTCGTTTTAGCTTGATGTAGGAAGTGGGTGTTCTCACCTTGTAGTCTGTTTTTATTTTATTTTTCTATTGAATTCACTTCTCCAAGTTACATTTATCGGCTTCTACTAAATGGATCTAGGTTGCTCTGAGTATTGATCTAAAAAAGAAGCAACTTCATGTCAGGATGCAGTTCCTGTGAGGAGGGAAGTATTGTCAACCTCGAGATCATATTTCCAAAATGTGGTTGGATTACACACAAGGTGCCAGTTCCCTAATGATGCTGGATGATACACAAGGACCAAATTCCCAGATGATGCTGGATTACACACAAGCCAGGTGGAGTCGTCAGCTGTTCGTGTCCTCGTGGCATTAGTAAAGGCTGAAAGAAAGCGTGCTGCGGCCCTTGAGAATGTAGCTGAGTTCCTGAAGAAGCGAAAAGAGCAATCAGATGCTCTCTTCAACCAAGAAAAAGAAGAGATGGAAGAAGCCAGAAATAAGCTAGCAGAGGCAGAGCAGGCTAGGCGTCTCCTGCTATCTAAAACTGTTGTCAATAAAAAATTTCCTTCATAATAGCTAGGTTCAAATGTTTATCCAGTCAGCATGCTTGTTGTGATGTCTGTGCATCTACTGATGTGGCACAAAATGTTTTTTTCGGGTCATGTAATAATAGCAATTACTTTCCAAACAATAACAGACGAAGCATTGGACATGGTATAGTTCACGCGCAAGCCCGACATTCCAAGTTCAACTTCCACATCAAACTCATGTTCACAGATATCTGCACATTCATACATAATGTCCACAACCATGATTCACTTCAAAGCCAAAAATGTGAGGAGAGTTATAAATAAAGAAAATCCTCTACTAGTTCCTCGCTACCGGTCACGAGCACAACAAGTCAAGACCATGCGTAAATTAATTATATTTTAGTCATTTTTGTGTTCTAAAATCCTTGCCGGCTCATGGAAGGGCGTGTTGCCCGGCACTGCATCGGATTCAATGAAGGCAGGCGGGGCAGTCTTAAGCTGGTTGCACGCGTGGCGAGGCGTGCTTTCGATCGAACTGCGGCGAGTGCGGCCCTCTTGGCAACACGCCCGGTTCAACGCCTGCGCTATGAGAGGTCGCGTCCGTGTGAGAGCAATCATTCCCTCCAGTCCTTTTTTGTTTGGGTATAACAAAATCTCGTTTTCCATTCACATTTTACAAGTAAAATTCGTGGACAAACTTTGACCCAATGTACGTGGTGACTAGTAAACCAGAATGGAGGTAGTAGTTTTTTTAAATCAAAGAAGGGTTTCCCTTCCGATTTTCATTACTGAAAACCAGCATCTAAATCTAAACCATAGTATTTGCCCTAGAACTACCAGGTTCAACATCTCGCAACATAAACCCATACAACCTCCATCGCAAAAAACCATACAACCATACGCCAAGGAGGTACGTAGTACTATTAATTCCATTTTCGCTCCATACCAATCGTTACGAAAACTACTTACTACTTATAACATGCCATTGAAAATCAGAACTCTTAACCCCGCTAAAAAACGATATTTTAAACATGGCTACTCGATCTGTGGCAACTGGAGAGCCACCGCGCTCCAAGTCGTTCACCTGTGGTCCTGACCATCAACTCCTACGGATCAAATTATCACGCGAGCTGAGTATTCCTACAAAGGTGCTCCACCACGTACCCGGTACCCGCGAATGCAGCAATCGTGCACCTAGGGTTTTAGGGTTCATTTGTTAACGTCGCCTTTACGTAACACTCATGTGTGCGAGACAGCGAGAGGCTGACTGCGTGCGTGCGCCTCTTCTCTTCGTATATGTACTCCACCGTTTGTCTGGTGTCCAAAAAATTATAATAACTACTAGCAATGTGCCAATGCGTTGCCACACGATCAAAGTATATTAATACACATACACCGATTTGATAGAAAAAAGTCTAGTTTTGAAATACGCATATCACTAAAAATATGTTATGTTTCACTCAAAATATATTCCTTTGGCGGTTTTGATGAGATAAGGGAGGAATGTTGTTGGTTTAAAGATTCGAGAAGTGGTATATGTCTAACTTCTACTCTTACTAGCAAGATGCACGTGCGTTGCACGGAAAATCAAGATCTTGTGGGAGAAAAGGATGAATGAGGGAAGGCCTTATCTGCAAATGTGGTGAAGAGTGTGGGTAAATTGCCATATTTTCCTTCATATCCGTCAGATATAAATCGGATGACCTACATTGCAGGATGGGAGGCCCACCATCATCACCAACTCTATTTTTTATCCCTACTCTTATAAAAAGCATTGTCGGTGATGATCGTGTGCCTGCCATCCTGCAATATAGGCCGTTCGAAGTATATCTCACGGATATGAAGGAAACTATGGCAATTTTGCAAAAAGATACCCACACCCCTCTCCACATTTGCAAATAAGGCCTTCCCTCGTTCATCCTTTTCCCCCACAAGATAAACTACTCATACAAATGCATCTTGATGTTCCGTGCAATGCATGGGCATCTTGCTAGTTGTTGCAAAAAGCCCATGTGTGTGTGAGAGAGAGGAGAGTGGAGGAGGACGGAGTGCATGTGTGACAAAGACACAAGGAGTGTGTGTGCGATAGGTATCGGCTTAAAATGAGGCGATAGTGTGTGTGTGCACGATCGAGAGGGTGTGTCTCAAGAAGGGAAGAAAAATCTACATAGATACAAGGAGCGGGAGAGAGACATGTATGCGATGGTGGAAGCATGAGTGTGCGGGTGTATAAACCTATCTAGAGGCTAGCTAGTCGATAAATGTTTGTGAGAGAAATATGAGTCGGGGTGCGAAAGCGAGAGTTTTGTGTGTGTGAGAGAGAGATGGTAGTCGGGAAGGGGAGTGGAAGCAGGAGTTGTGTGTGTGTGTGTCTGTGAGAGAGAGAGGAGGCGGTAGTCGGGGTTGTCTGATTGGTAAACAAATGAATAATGTCAGTCTGGGATGGAGATGAAAAGGAGACCACAACAAATGTTGTGACTACAGGAGAGAGAGAGTAATTTTGGTGGTATGAGTCATATGTAGACATATAGGGTGTGTGAGAGAATCCCATAGAGAGAAAGACAAAGTGAAAGACGAGTGGAGACTGTGTGTGGCGGTGAAAAAGAAAGCTTAGGTACCGAGTGAGACCAGAGAACAGTAGAGACGTGAGAGATAATGAAAACCGTGTAATGTATAATGATAGGGAGAGTTTGACATTTCTCAAGGGAGACGTCGAGAGACCATGTTTGCGAGGATAGGAGAAACATGAAGTGAGCGTCTTGGGTGAGCTGGAGAAAAGAGAGTGATAGCTACCTGAAGGAGCATGCATGCGAGAGAGATGGGCGTGAAAGGAGTGAACAAAAAAGGGATTCAAATATTTGAATTCAAGATGATGATACATGTAATCCATACTAGAACAAAAATTGATCTATCAAACATGCATACTCATATGAATTCACGCACATCTATGTTATTTAATATGTATATATTACTGATCCATACATTTTAGTAGAACATAATTTGGTTAAATTTTTTCGAATTCAACCTTAAGATTTCGAGATCGTTGTATTTGTAAAACATATTATACATATAAAGGAGCAGAATTCTTTTTTGTGCTTTTGAAAGTATATATATAAAAAATGATGTATATAGAATGTAATTCCAATTGAAAATGGATCCCGCCTGAAAAAATAGAATACAAACGGCATTCAAATTGAGTTGGCACGGTAAAACATGCACTCTGCAAAATTTGAACGAAGCGGGAAAGTCCACGATAACCGCTTGAAACCAAAATCTGCGAGATGGAAATCACTCGCCTATCCACATCACGCAAAGCCTATCTGCTGGATTTCTATAGGTTTCGATAGGGGTAGGTTTGTAATTTCACCCAAACGTGATGTAACCGCCTCTCACCCGGATTCATACACGATGGGCGCCCAAAACATAGTGTGTCCTCGGCGAAATTGACTCCTCCCGATTCATATTCATACACGGTGGGCGCCAAAACAAACTCTCGTCGGCAAATATTCGGTGTATGCGAGATTACCGTCCTATCCCCAACCGACTAATGTTCTTTGTGATGTAGTAGAAATTTGAAGCAGGGGCTAAGTTTGTAAATTTCCTCGCATTTAAGACAAGCGGCATACTGAATACATGGTTCCCCCTTCCTATCTACCTCCCTTTTCCCCATTCATACTCCGTGGGCGCCAAAACACCCTCTCCACCCCACCCTCCTCCGTCCATCGCCGTCCGCCACCCCATCCACCGCCGTCCTCGTCCACCATGCCGGAGCTGATACCCCGACGCCGCCGTCCATTACAAGAGATCGACCTCTCTCATCCACGGCTTCGGAAGGGGATCTTTGCGTCCTGTCCTCTCGCTTCATCCCCGCCGTCGTCCACCTTGACGGTGCCGCTCCTACGACCGTCTCGTCCACCGCGCCCCGCCGCTACCGTCTACCCTCCTAGATCTGCTTCCACGCCACCGACAGCCATCGCTACCGCAGCACCGTCAAATTCTCGGCAGATGTGTACACGGCACCGCACCAGAGGCGGTACTCTTTCGTATCTGCTCAACTTATTTATCGAAGCAAGAAAATAGATCACCACTGCTTTACTCTGATTTCTTGTCTTGGTTGTGAAGTTGCCTTTGTCCGGTTTGCACCTTAAGATCCGCAATGGCACGCTCAACACTATACTCCCAATGCTTATGGTTTTCCCCTTTTATATTCCACACTAGTTAAATCACGATGAGACTAAATTTCAAAATTGGGTTGATTGATTTTCAGAGCTCACCGGAGTTCGACGGTGCGATCGAAGGGCTCGGATGGTTGTGGGGCCTCATGAAACGAAGAAAACTTCGGCGGGTGGGGGGTGGGGGCGGGGTGGGGGTGGGGTGGTGGAGGAACACAGGCGGTGGGGGCCCGTGATCCGGCCCGTGGCCCGTGCGGTGTTCTGTATGGGAAGAATCGAGGCGAGGAAGAAGTAGGGTTATGAGACGTAGGATCTTCATCCAACCGCCTGAAATGGTCGAGAGTCAGCTGGGAGTTGCATTCTTAATGCGCTCTGGTTCATCATGTGTGGGCACTGCCAACCAACATTTTATTATCCAAAATCTGCTTGCTCTTCTTTACCATGTTCCTCTTCCGTTCTTCTTTAATATGTACTCTCTCCGTTCCTAAATACAAGACTTTGTATAGGTTCCACCATGGACTACATATGGAGCAAAATGAGTGAATCTACACTCTAAAATGTATCTGGATACATCATATGTGATCCATAGTGGAAATCTCTACCAAGACTTATATTTTGGAATGGAGGGAGTATGATAATAACGATATGTTCCTTGTAATGAAGATGAGCAGGGACATTTCCGGTGTAGAGGTCTATCTGATTAGGTTGTGATGGACACTTTGAGCCTCTTTGATTTGTAGGATCTTGTAAACATAGGAATAGGATTTGTAGTGGCCTGCCCACTTGAATCCTATAAGAATAACAAGGAAATGCGGAAAGCGTGTAAGCCTTTGAGAGTTACGCTGATATTAATGATGCCGCACCTTCACTTGAAGAGAGCTGGTATCCGAAGGCTTTCTATCCGTACCGGCAATACTAGCACATATATTCCAACAAGTTCCACTTTGCTGATTTTACTCTGATGCTTAAGGTTTTCCCGTTATATCTACACTATGATCTGTGTAGCTGCTTTGTGTTGCACTAGCAGTAGTCCACTCTTGAAGCTAAACACTGCAATGACTTACAAAATTAGCACCAAGGCATTGAGTGCCATTCTGGATGCAATAAAACTCATACGCTCCCCACCCGTTGATTCTTGTTCAGAATATGATCCTAATGACTATTCTAACCTCGAGGAGTCAAAGCCAGATGGCCTGTCATGTTCACCCATCAAGGTGCATGTTCTAATTTGGCGATGTTTATTGATTGCGGGTATCTTGCATATGTTGTCTTGCATTTCTTCTACTTTGTTGCACCGCAATCTACTTAGTTTACTCATCATATATGTCGAGATGCCATGCCCATCCATTATCAATACATATTCCATCTGTCATCATACCATGTTTTTCCACTCAAATGTTGTTCTTGTGCATCAGACATCAAACAGGAAGAGGGTGATTGCGAACTGAAGGAGCACCGGCAAAGTCCTTGAAAAAGCGTGGTGGTGCCGGAGAAATCGACTGACACCCACTTATATTGGTTGTACAACGGTGACACAAAACGTAGGACCGACTCCAGCAGACTGTACCCATACTTCTCTGGCCACACCACTAGCCCCACCACACAGGACCTGCACTCCAGCAAAAGGTATACCTATTTCATTTGCCATAGCACCAGCTGTACCATAGAAAAATCCCACTCCAGCAAAAAGTTCAACAAGTCCACCGGCCGAAGACCTATCCCAACTGCAGAGATGGCCAATTCCTGCAGATTGGAACCCCATTCCATGTATTCCTAGTTTAAAAGACAATGCTTTCAATGTTGTTAGGGACTACGTGCATATATTCCCATCATGGGAAGATTACTGTGAAGACAAACACCATTTTCACATCTTCCTATCCAACTTACGTGTAAGTGCTATTATTCATGGCTATTAATTTCCTATTTTCTGCTGATTGAACACATCAATGATTTACATTACATTGTCGTAACTAGGCGAGGGTCAATCTGGATAGTCATGACGAGCAAAGCTTGCTTGTGCTTTTCAACGAAGCATTGCAGCAGTATCGGTGTTACCAGAGGAAATCACACTTTGATGGCAAGTCTATAAAAGAATTTCCTATGAAGTCTCATGTGCTAAATTTAGAAGACATTGAATGGAAAAACCTTGTTATGCACTGGTCTCGTTCCCAGGATGAGGTAGTGTCTATGAAATCACATGACAATTTGAACTTCTACTTTTCCGCATGTGCCTTACGGATCTTTTTTGCAGGAAATCTGCTCGAAGAAGAATTTCGGTTTGACAAGAACGACAGGATATCGCAAATATGATGCCCGCTGCTTTGCTCTTGTTAGTACTGTTGTCTGTATCACTATACTTGCATACGTGCACTGGTTCATTATGTGACAGCAGTATGCATGATAGCTTGCTTATCAATTGTTCGCTCCAAATTATCTCATCTGTATGAATGGTTACATTAGTGTAGAATATATCCAATGCCAATGTTTTTTTAGCTCTGCATTGTTGTTGTAAGTACATGATGTCCTTTATCGATTATTACTTATAATGACAGGTAGTTGATCATGTACCATCACTCTGCAGCTTATTTTCCTTTGCCCTCCATTTTCTACACATCATATCTATATTTGCTCTTACCATAAGGTTGTTAATGAATAAGTTTAGTTGTGCATTGCTCTTGGCTGTACCTTTCGCCTGTATCGCTGCACTTACATTTATAAGTACTTGGTTATGTAGCATCACTCTTCATCTTATCTCAAATATTCTTCATTCTTTCATATATTATCACATCTATATTTACTCTTAACAAAATGCAGAATAAAGGCAATGCTTTTGAAGAAGATTCTGTGGTAAACTTCTTGAATTGCCCCCCCATCAGCATGGACAAGGCCTTTATAGAGCCTGTCTTCACCAATAATGTAAGTTTGTCCATCTCAAGCCTTCAAACTTTGTTGTATATATTTGGTTAGGCATGGGTGCAACAACTGTTTATTTTTGGTGTTTGCATCAAATTGCTTATTTAAAGTTTATTATGTAGTTCATGAACAAAAGTTTGTCCTTTCTCAATTTAAGTATTAAGTTGTACAACCAAGTTCCTTCTTCATACCATGTAAATTAAACTATACAGAGCAAGTGATCTTGTTTTGCATTGCATGTATGTACATTCTTCATCCGTAATCCGATTGGTGTGGTGAACCTACCCACTACAGCACAATGTCATATTCTGCAATGTCTTAACTATGAACAATGTCATATCATTCTACTATTATTTAAACCGTCCTTTTATTTGCCAATCTGAAATGGTATAAATTGACAGCACACTAACCATTAATACTTATGAGTTCTTGATCTGTAATCCAGTAGTGTCGTGAAGCTGCCAACTACTTCACAATGTCATTTCCTGCCATGTCTTGACCTGAACAATACCATATTGTGTTAATGCAATTTTAAACTGTGTCACTTTATTCGTCATTAAGAAATGTGATGAATTGTGAACACTGATACTTTTATGTGCAAAACCTGTCATATGTCTGCTTGTTTATCTTTCAGAGTGAGGAAGATATAAGTGTTGAACAAGCGCTTGATCTCATCATCTTGCTTTCAGCTACTTATACTGCGGCTCCCGGCAGAATAACCTTTCTTGAACTCTATTGAAGTGTTGTCGTTTTGTATATTATTTTTTGGCGTGTTTATTTGCCTTTGGTGGCGATCTTTGATGCCCAGTGTATGTAATCTGTTGTCTGCTTGTGCTTTATTATCATAGTGGCGAACTTTGATGCCCAGTGGATGTAATATGTCGTAATTTCTTTATTGTATAGTCTAGGTTTTTTCTTATACACGATGCTGTAGTTATTTTACTGTATATATATCATGTCTTCGCAGTAAACCAGCCAAACCATAAAATTACGGTACATAATCGGGACGTCATGCAATCACGATGTAGGTTGGACCTGAAACGTGCCGAACAGCTCACGAAATTTGGCGGCAGCCGAAATGAACTGACCCATGATTGTGCGAATCAAATCACGGGCTTTTAACGAGCAAAATTTTCTCGGTCCTTGTTTAGCCCGATCGGATATCAATGCGGCGAGGCGGATGCAAACCAGGCCATAGTTAGGCCCAACTATATGACGGGCTTTTAACAGGCCGAAATTAATATAGGGCCGAAATGTTAAACGGGCCCATAACAGGCCAAAACTAATATCAGGCCGAATTACTAAGTGGGCCTTTAGCAAGTGGGCCCAAAAGCATAGTGTCCAGTTGACGGGCCGAATATGATATGGGCCATAATTGAGCCCAAAGCCTCTTAAAGGGCCGGACCTGATCTGGGCCGTAATTTGGCCCAGAATGTGGTAGGCTTTTAACAGGCCGGATCTCATATGGGCCACTATTAGGCCCAGAGCTTAGCAGGCCATTAATGGACCGAATCAAATATGGCCTGATATTTGGCCCAAAACATGGCAGCCAGTAAATGGGCGGCCTACTAGGGTCCTCAAAATCTTGTGGGCCTACAGCTGGGCCGGCCCATTAATGTCGGCGAAATCTCATGGGCCTTTAGTTGGGCTGGCCCATTATGATCCGCAAGAATCTTGTGGGCCTTTACCTGGGCTGGCCCATTATGGCACACAAAAATCTTGTGGGCCATTACGTGGGCCGGCCCATTATGGCCCGCAAAATCTCGTGGGCCTTTAGCTGGGCCAGCCCATTATGGTCATAAAATCTAAATGGGCCTTTATTGGGCGGCCCATTATGGTCATAAAATCTTGTGGGCCTTCGGTTGGGCGGCCCATTTAAACTTGATGGGCGGTCCACGTGTCAACATATCATAGGCGTCTCGCCCATTGGATGAGTGACACTGTGCCAACGCGGACACGACATGTGTCTCCTCCACCAATGATGATTTTACACGTGGAAAATCCCCATTGGTCGGGGCTGTTAACAGGTTATCGGATCCAAAACCCGGCCCGATAGTTTAACGGCGTTCGGATACGGTGGATGCCACATGTCGGTCACCCTTGACGAAAGCACTTCTGTGACGCGCGATTGATCGTCATGGAAGTGGACACTTCCGTGATGATAATTTTGGTAATGTCATGGAACACTTCTACGACAGCACAGGTATGACTATCTTGATTCTGTCATAAATTTGTCATGGATGTACATGCATGACAAAAGACGCGACCTACAGTGACAAACACGTATCATCACGAAAGTGTATTTTTTGTAGTGAGAAGTAGAAGGAAACGACATATGACCAACATGTGTAATGTGTAAGGAGGAACCGTTACCAACAGTGATGCGAGTGGGAGTATGAACGGGAGTCGAAGAGGTGAGGTTGCCGGGATGAGATGTCATGTGAGCGGTGGCACCCGAGTCCATGTACTAGTTACCACCGCCACCATAGTTACTGGGTGACGGGGCCGAGTGTAGGGCACCCAGGAGGGCGGGATCCCGTGGCACCGGAACCTGGGGAGGATAGAACCCACCATAAGGGGGCGCCCGGGTGGGTAGGGCGCGCTCCCTACCTTGTGGGCCCCTCGTGACCCCCCTGACCTAGTTCTGCCTCCTATATATCCACAAAAACACTTTTCCACCACCGCAACCTTCTGTTCCCGTGAGATCCCATCTTGGGGCCTTTTACATCATCCTTCCGGAGGGGGATTCAATCACGTAGGCTATCTACGTCAATTCTATTGCCCTTCGATGAAGCGTGAGTAGTTTACCTCATACCTACGGGTCCATAGCTAGTAGCTAGATGGCTTCTTCTCTCTCTTTGATTCTCAATACCATGTTCTCCTCGATGTTCTTGGAGATCTATCCAATGTAATCTTCTTTTGCAGTGTGTTTGTCGAGATCCGGTGGATTGTGGATTTATGATCAGCTTATCTATGAATATTATTTGAATCTTCTCTGAATTCTTATATGCATGATTTGATATCTTTGTATTTCTCTTCGAATTATCGGTTTCGTCTGGCCAACTAGATTGGTTTTTCTTGCAACAGGAGAGGTGCCTAGCTTTGGGTTCAATCTTGCATGATTTCACCCAGTGATAAAGTAGGGGTAGTGAGACACGTATTGAATTGTTGCCAGCGAGGATAAAAAGATGGGGTTTTCATCATATTGCTTGATTTAATTCCTCTACATCATGTCATATTACTTAACGCGTTACTCTTTTCTTTATGAATTTAATACTCTAGATGCAGGCAGGAGTCGGTCGATGTGTGGAGTAATAGTAGTAGATGCAGGCAGGAGTCGGTCTACTTGACACGTAGACCGAGGCGTAGGATGAAGATGGTCTCTCTCAAGCAACCCTGCAACCAAATAACAAAGAGTCTCTTGTGTCCCCAACACACCCAATACAATGGTAAATTGTATAGGTGCACTAGTTCAGCGAAGAGATGGTGATACAAGTGCAATATGGATGGTAGATATAGGTTTTTGTAATATGAAAATATAAAACAGCAAGGTATCAAGTGATAAAAGTGAGCATAAATGGTATTGCAATGCTAGAAAACAAGGCCTAGGGTTCATACTTTCACTAGTGCAAGTTCTCTCAACAATAATAACATAACTGGATCATATAACTATCCCTCAACATGCAACAAAGAGTCACTCCAAAGTCACTAATAGCGGAGAACAAATGAAGAGATTATGGTAGGATGCGAAACCACCTCAAAGTTATTCTTTCCAATCAATCCGTTGGGCTATTCCTATAAGTGTCACAAACAGCCCTAGAGTTCGTCCTAGAATAACACCTTAAGACACAAATCAACCAAAACCCTAATGTCACCTAGATACTCCAATGTCACCTCAAGTATCTGTGGGTATGATTATACGATATGCATCACAAAATCTCAGATTCATCTATTCAACCAACACATAGAACCTCAAAGAGTGCCCCAAAGTTTCTACCGAAGAATCACGGCATTTAAAACGTGTGCCAACCCCTATGCATAGGTTCATGGGCGGAACCCACAAGTTGATCACCAAAACATACATCAAGTGAATCACGTGATATCCCATTGTCACCACAGATACGCACGGCAAGACATACATCAAGTGTTCTCAAATCTTTAAAGACTCAATCCGATAAGATAACCTCAAAGGGAAAACTCAATCCATTACAAGAGAGTAGAGGGGGAGAAGAAACATAAGATCAAACTATAATAGCAAAGCTCGCGATAAATCAAGATCGTGCCAAATCAAGAACACGAGAGAGAGAGAGAGATCAAACACATAGCTACTGGAACATACCCTCAGCCCCGATGGTGAACTACTCCCTCCTCGTCATGGAGAGCGCCGGGATGATGAAGATGGCCAACGGTGAGGGATCCCCTCCGTGAGTCTTGGAACAGGTCCCGATTGACTTTTGGTGGCTACAAAGGCTTGCGGCGGCGGTACTCCCGATCTATTCTGTTCCCCGAAGGTTTTAGGGTATATGGAGATATATAGGTGGAAGAAG
This sequence comes from Aegilops bicornis, assembly GCA_021605145.1. Lineage (NCBI taxonomy): Eukaryota > Viridiplantae > Streptophyta > Magnoliopsida > Poales > Poaceae > Aegilops > Aegilops bicornis. The sequence continues at coordinate 581,070,763 of CM038672.1, forward strand.
TACGTCAGGGGAGCCACGAGGGGCCCACGAGGGTGGAGGGCACGCCTTGGGGGGAGGGCGTGCCCCCCTACCTCGTGGCTCCCTCGTTTCTTTCCTGACGTGCACTCCAAGTTTTTCCGGTAGCTTTCCTTCCAAAAATAACTTCTCCAGTTGGTTTCATCCCGTTTCGACTCCATTTGATATTCCTTTTCTTGAAACATCTTGAAACAAGGGAAAAAAGCGAGGCGGCACTTGGGCTCTGGGTCAATAGGTTAGTCCCAAAAGTAATATAAAAGTGTAAAATAAAGCCCATAAACATCCAAAACAGATAATATAATAGCATGGAACCAAAAAAATAGATACGTTGGAGACGTATTAGCATCCCCAAGCTTAATTCCTGCTCGTCCTCGAGTAGGTAAATGATAAAAACAGAATTTTTGATGTGGAATGCTACTTGGCATAATTTCAATGTAATTCTTCTTAATTGTGGTATGAATATTCATATCCGAAAGATTCAAGATAAAAGTTCATATTGACATAAAAGTAATAATGCTTCAAGCATACTAACTAAGCAATTATGTCCTCTCAAAATAACATGGCCAAAGAAAGTTCATCCCTATAAAATCATATAGTTTAGTCATGCTCCATTTTCGTCACATAAGAATGCTCTCATCATGCACAACCCCGATGACAAGCCAAGCAATTGTTTCATACTTTAGTATTCTCAAACTTATAAACCTTCACGCAATACATGAGCGCGAGCCAAGCAATTGTTTCATACTTTAGTAGTCTCATTCCATTTCGACTCCGTTTGATATTCCTTTTCTTCGAAACACTGAAACAAGAGAAAAAACAGGAACTGGCACTGGGCTCTGGGTCAATAGGTTAGTCCCAAAAGTAATATAAAAGTGTAAAATAAAGCCCAAAAACATCCAAAACAGATAATATAATAGCATGGAACAATCAAAAATTATAGATACGTTGGAGACGTATCATACCCTGGTTCTCAAACTGAGGGAAATACTTATCTCTACTTTCTTTGCATCACCCTTTCCTCTTCAAGGAAAAACCAGCATAAGCTCAAGAAGTAGTAGGAAGAATTTCTGGCGCCGTTGCCGGGGAGATCTATGCCAAGTCAAGACATACCAAGTACCCATCATAAAACTCTCATCTCTTGCATTACATTATTCACCATTTGCCTCTCATTTTCCTCTCTCCCACTTCTAAAACGATTTTTGATAAGATTTGCTTTTTTTGCCCTTCTTACGTTCGTCTTTTTGTTTGCCCGTGTGTTAGATCGCTTGTCTTGCTTTCATGGCTAGTCCTCCCATCATTGTTAGCACTCTCGATAATGACGTCCTTAATTTTAATCAAAGGGAAGGAGAAAATTTAAAAGATGCTTGGTATAGGATTTGCAATGCTCAGAATAGATCTACTCGAAAGCAATCTATTGTCGTTCTTCATCGCATTTTTTATGTTGGCATTACTCCTTGGAATAAATATGTTCTAGATACCATTACCGGGGGGAATTTCTTGGGGAGCCATAGTTTTGATTCTTATAATGGTATGATAGATTCGTTAGGCCCACCACCTCTTATGATCAATGGAACTGTTTTAAACTTGAAACATGTGATGCAAAGGCTTGATATTATTGAGAATAAAATTGCTACCGTAGAGTTGATTGAAAATTTGGGTAAAAATATTCATAATCTGATCACTCAATATGGATCTAAGTTAGGAGTTACTTTAAAGAATCTTATAGAAAAGGAACCCATAGTTAATGAAAAAATAGATCAAGATTCTAGTAGAATTGGCAAACTAGAAGATATTATTACCAACTTGGGTTCCACCTTTTTGTCCGTTAAAACGATTCAAGATTTCCCTCCTACTAAGGCTACAAAGTTTGTTTATGTTCCTAAAAATAAGGCTGAAACTTCTAGTAAAGGTAATGAAGATCTCAAAACAATAAGTGTTCACTCCAACCATTTTCACATTATTAAGGAACCAATTGCCACAAACGAATTTATTTATTTCTTGCCTATGAGTTTGATCATTGATAGAACCAAAGAATCTTCTAAGAACTATAAGTGTGCAATTCAGGAATTGCATACCAAGGATGACAACACCTAGATCTATCTTTTATGCCTAGCTAAGGGCATTAAACAATACGCTTGTTGGGAGGCAACCCAATTTTATTTTTGTTCTTGCTTTTTTGGTTTTGTTTTTCAATAAATAATTCATCTAGCCTCAGGCTAGATGCGTTTTTGTGTTTTCATTAGTGTTTGTGCCAAGTAAGACCTTTGGGATGGCTTACGGTGATAGTTGATTTGTTTGCCGAAAAACAGAAACTTTTGCGGCTAGAAAAATAATTTTCATAATTCACAGAAGCGTGCTTTTGATCTGAAGTTTCTACACAAGATTGATATACAAATTTCCAGGTTGTCCTAATTTTTCAGAATGTTTGGAGTTACAGAATTATACGAAGTTCCCTGATTACTACGGACTGTTCTTTTTTTGACAGAGTATGTTTTCTACGTGTTGTTTGCTTATTTTGATGAATCTATGGGCAGTATCGGGGGGTATGAACCATGGAGAAGTTGGAATACAGTAGATATTACACCAATATAAATAAAGAATGAGTTCACAACAATACCATAAAATGGTGATTTGCTTTCTTATACTAACGGATCTCATAAGATTTTCTGTTGAGTTTTGTGTTGTGAAGTTTAAAGTTTTGGGTAAGGATTTGATGGACTATGGAATAAGGAGTGGCAAGAGCCTAAGCTTGGGGATGCCCAAGGCACCCCAATGTAATATCCAAGGACAACCAAGAGCCTAAGCTTGGGGATGCCCCGGAAGGCATCCCCTCTTTCATCTTCGTCTATCGGTAACTTTACTTGAGGCTATATTTTTATTCACCACATGATATGTGTTTTGCTTGGAGTGTCTTGTATGATATGAGTCTTTGCATTTTAGTTTGCCACAATCATCCTTGTTGTACACACCTTTTGAGAGGGACACGCATGAATCGTGATTTATTAGAACACTCTATGTGCTTCACTTATATCTTTTGAGCTAGGCAATTTTGCTCTAGTGCTTCACTTATATCTTTTTAGAGCATGGCGGTGATTTTATTTTATAGAAATTGTTGAACTCTCATGCTTCACTTATATTATTTTTAGAGTCTTTAAACAACATGGTAATTTTCTTTGGTTTTGAATTTAGTCCTAATATGATGGGCATCCAAGAGGGATATAATAAAAACTTTGATATAAAGTGCATTGAATACTATGAGAAGTTTGATTCCTTATGATTGTTTTGAGATATGAAGATGGTAATATTAGAGTCAGGCTTCCTCTTGACAAAAATACCTCTAAAGAAACTAAGGACAAAGATGCAAAACTTAGATCCTTGCTTTATGCCTAGCTAAGGGCGTGAAACAATAGCGCTTGTTGGGAAGCAACCCAATGAATAAAATTTATTTTTGTCTTTTACTTTATGTTATTGAGTGTTTGCACAATTATGCTACTATTATGATTGTGTTTTCTGTGTTTTAATTAGTGTTTGTGCCAGGCAAAGCCTTTAGGGTCTTCTTGGGTGATAGTTGTTTGATCTTGCTAAAAAACAGAAACTTAGGCTCTCACGAAAATAATTTTCATAAATCACATAAACATGCTTTTTCTCTGAAGGTTTTACATAAGATTGATATACAAATTACCCAGGTTTCCCTAATTGTTAAGAATTTTTGGAGTTACAAAAGTATTCGAAGTTCTCAGAATTCTACAGACTGTTCTGTTTTTGACAGATTCTGTTTTCTTTGCGTTGTGTGTTTGTTTTGATGATTCTATGGTTTTCTTTGATGAGTTTTTGCCATAGAAAAGTTGGAATACAGTAGATATAATGCAAGAATAAAATATGAATTGGTTTGCAACAGTACTTATAGTAGTGATTTGTTTTCTTATACTAACGGATCTCACGAAGGTTTTGTTGAGTTTTGTGTGATTGAAGTTTTCAAGTATTGGGTGATGTTACGATGGATGAAGGAATAAGGAGTAAGAAGAGCCTAAGCTTGGGGATGCCCCGAGTGGCATCCCCTCTTTCTTCTAACGACCATCGGTATTTTACTCGAAGCTATATTTTTATTCATCACATGAAATCACATACTATGAGTTTTGCTTGGAGTGTCTTGTATGATATGAGTCTTTGCTTGTTTTGCTTTGTGTTCTAAGTCTTGAATCCTTGCTGGACACACCTATTTGAGAGAGCCAAAATTATGCCATGACTTGTTAGAATTGCTCTCTATGCTTCACTTAAATTTTTTATTAGCTATGGAGTTGCTCTAGTGCTTCACTTATATCCTTTTGAGCACGGTGTGCTTTAGTATTTTTGAAGAAATGCTCTCTTGATTCACTTAGATTTGTTTGAGAGTTAGTATGAACTTTTGTCTTGAATCTTTCGGATCTGAATATTCATACCACAATTAAGAAGAGTTACATTGAAATTATGCCAAGTAGCACTCCACATCAAAAATTCTCTTTTTTACCATTTACCTACTCGAGGACGAGCAGGAATTAAGCTTAGGGATGCCTGATACGTCTCCAACGTATCTATAATTTTTTATTGCTCCATGCTATATTATCTATTGTTTTGGACTATATTGGGCTTTATTTTCCACTTTCATATTATTTTTGGGACTAACCTATTAACCGGAGGCCCAGCCCAGAAGTGCTGTTTTTTTGCCTATTTCAGTATTTCGAATAAATAGAATATCAAACGGAGTCCAAATGGAATGAAACCTTCGGGAGCGTGATTTTCTCAAGAGATAAGACCCATGAGACTTGGACCCTCAGTCAAGAAAGCCCCGAGGCGGTCACGAAGGTGGAGGGCGCCCCCCCCCCCCCCAGGGCGTGCCCCCTACCTTGTGGGCCTCTCGGAGCTCCATCGACGTACTTCTTCCTCCTATATATACCTACGTACCCCCAACAGATCAGATATGGAGCCAAAAACCTAATTCCACCGCCGCAACTTTCTGTATCCACGAGATCCCATCTTGGGGCACATTGCAGAGCTCCATGGGAAGAGGAATCTACCACGGAGGGCTTCTGCATCATCATCATAGCCTCTCCGATGAAGTGTGAGTAGTTTACTTCAGACCTTTGGGGTCCATAGTTAGTAGCTAGATGGCTTCTTCTCTCTTTTTGGATCTCAATACAATGTTCTCCCCCTCTCTCGTGGAGATTTATTCGATGTAATCTTCTTTTTGCGGTGTGTTTGTTGAGACCGATGAATTGTGGGTTTATGCTCAAGATTATATATGAGCAATATTTGAATCTTTTCTGAATTCTTTTATGTATGATTGAGTTATCTTTGCAAGTCTCTTCGAATTATCTGTTTGGTTTGGCCAACTAGATTGGTAATTCTTGTAATGGGAGAAGTGTTTAGCTTTGGGTTCAATCTTGCGGTGTCCTTACCCGATGTGAGAAAAGGGTTGCAAGGCACGTATTGTATTTTTGCCATCGAGGATAACAAGATGGGGTATTTATCATATTGAATGAATTTATTCCTCTACATCATGTCATCTTGCTTAAGGCGTTACTCTGTTTTCATTAACTTAATACTCTAGATGCATGCTGGATAGCGGTCGATGAGTGGAGTAATAGTAGTAGATGCAGGCAGGAGTCGGTCTACTTGTCCCGTACGAAAAATAATATGCGCTACGTACGGTATGGGGTACTAAAGGATCGAACCGTGCAACGACTTCCAAAACATTGTGTTTGTCGTTCTAACAACACATTTATTCAACCAACAGACGAAATATACTACTGATTGTACATTCAAAACAGCAGCAGCAGCAACCAGGGCTGGGAGTGCAGCGAAGCGATGGCGAGCCGGAAGAGTGAAGACGCAGCTCTCTCTCTTCCAAACCAAACATCAGCCATCATTACAAAAGGGCTACCAAAAGGGCTACCATCATTATTTTGTCGGCGTGTTTATTTGCACTGGTGGCGATCTTTTATGACCAGTGTATGTAATCTGCTATCTGCTTGTGCTTTATTACCATAGTGGCGAACTTTGATGCCCAGTGGATGAAATATGCCGTAATTTCTTTATTGTATAGTCTAAGTTTTTCTTATTCACGATGTTGCAGTTATTTTTACTGTATATATATCCTGTCTTCGCGGTAAGCCGGCCAAACCATAAAATTGCGGTACATAATCGGGCCGTCATGCAATCACGATGTAGGTTGGGCCTGAAACGTGCCGAACAGCTCACGGGCGGCGGCGAAAATGAACCCGGCCCATGATTGTGCGAATCAAATCACGGGCTTTTAACGAGCCAAAATTGTCTCGGTCCTTGTTTGGCCCAATCGGATATCGGTGCGGCGGGCGGATGCAAACCGGGCCGTAGTTAGGCCCAACTATATGACGGGCTTTTAACAGGCCAAAATTAATATAGGGCCGAAATGTTAAACGGGCCCTTAAGAGGCCAAAACTAATATCAGGTCGAATTAATAAGTGGGCTTTAGCAAGTGGGCCCCAAAGCATAGTGTCCAGTTGACGGGCCGAATCTGATATGGGCCATAATTGAGCCCAAAGCCTCTTAAAGGGTCGGACCTGATCTGGGCTGTAATTTGGCCCAGAATGTGGTAGGCTTTTAACGGGCCGGATCTCATATGGGCCACTATTAGGCCCGGAGCGTGGCAGGCCATTAATGGACCGGATCAAATATGGGCCGGCATTTGGCCCAAAACATGGCAGCCAGTTAATGGGCCGGCCTACTAGGGTCCCCAAAATCCTGTGGGCCTACAGCTGGGCCGACCCATTAATGTCGGTGAAATCTCATGGGCCTTTAGCTGGGCCGGCCCATTATGATCCGCAAGAATCCTGTGGGCCTTTACCTGGGCCGGCCCATTATGACACACAAAAATCTTGTGGGCCTTTACGTGGGCCGGCCCATTATGGCCCGCAAAATCTTGTGGGCCTTTAGCTAGGCCAGCCCATTATGGTCCGCAAAATCTCGTGGGCCTTTAGCTGGGCCGGCCCATTGTGGTCTGCAAAATCTTGTGGGCCTTCAGTTGGGCCGGCCAATTTAAACTTGATGGGCTGGTCCACGTGTCGACATATCATAGGCGCGTCTCGCCCATTGGATGAGTGACACCTATGCCAACGCGGACCTGACACATGTCTCCTCCAGCCAATGATGATTTTACACGTGGAAAATCCCCATTGGTTGGGGCTGTTAACGGGTTATCGGGTCCAAAACCCGACCCGATAGCTTAAGGGCGTTCCGTTACGGTGGATGCCACGTGTCGGTCACCCTTGACGAAAGCACTTCTGTTACGCGCGATTTATTGTCATGGAAGTGGACACTTCCGTGATGGTAATTTTGGTAATGTCATGGAACATTTCTACGACAGCACAGGTATGACTATCTTGAGTCTGTCATAAATTTGTCATTGATGTACATGCATGAAAAAAAACGCGACCTACTGTGACAAACACGTATCATCACGAAAGTGTATTTTTTTGTAGTGAGAAGTAGAAGGAAACGACATATGACCAACATGTGTAATGGGTAAGGAGGAACCGTTACCAACAGTGATGCGAGTGGGAGTATGAACGGGAGTGGAAGAGGTGAGGTTGCCAGGATGAGATATCATGTGAGCGGTGGCACCCGAGTCCATTTACTAGTCGCCACCGCCACCATAGTTACTGGGTGACGGAGCCGAGTGCAGGGTAGCTAGGAGGGCGGGATCCCATGGCGCCGGAACCTGGGGCGGGTAGAACCCAGCATAAGGGGGCGCCCGGGTGGCGCCATAGCCACCGGCCACCGGCGATCCAGGTAGGGTCGGATAGGCGACGGTGCCGAGCGCGGCGAGGTACGCCTGGTGGCTCGTCGGACGAGGCCCGAGGATGTCAGGTGTAGGAGGCCGTGGGACCCACATCGAGTACGCATGAACAATGCCGGTCCACAGGTTGGTGTCGTACGTCCACGGCGGCATGGGCTGCTGCTGTCGACCCCCTCCCCCCATGCGCAAGTTGGTTCTACTTCTGGCGCCCGCCCCCGCGGCGGTTGCCGCGCCAGCCGCCGCCCGTCTGCTGCTGGGGTGGGGCGGGAGGGGCGCGTGACACGTATGTCTCCAACGTATCTATAATTTTTTATTATTCCATGCTATTATATTATCTGTTTTGGATGTTTTATATGCATTAATATGCTATTTTATTATTTTTGGGACTAACTTATTAACCTAGAGTCCAGTGCAAGTTTATGCCTTTTCCTTGTTTTTGAGCTTCGCACAAAAGGAATACGAAACGGAGTCCAAAATGAATAAAACTTCACGATGATTTTTCTTGGACCAGAAGACACCCACGAGACTTGGAGTTCAAGTCAGAAAATCCACGAGGCAGCGACAAGGGTGGAGGGCACACCCAGGGGGGTAGGGTGCGCTCCCTACCTTGTGGGCCCCTCGTGACCCCCCTGACCTAGTTCTGCCTCCTATATATTCACATATATTATTCCCAAACCACCAGAAGCATCCACAAAAACACTTTTCCACCACCGCAACCTTCTGTTCCCGTGAGATCCCATCTTGGGGCCTTTTACGTCATCCTTCCGGAGGGGGATTCGGTCACGTAGGCTATCTACGTCAATTCTACTGCCCTTCCGATGAAGCGTGAGTAGTTTACCTCAGACCTACGGGTCCATAGCTAGTAGCTAAATGGCTTCTTGTCTCTCTTTGATTCTCAATACCATGTTCTCCTCGATGTTCTTGGAGATCTATCCAATATAATCTTCTTTTGTGGTGTGTTTGTCGAGATCCGATGGATTGTGGATTTATGATCAGCTTATCTATGAATATTATTTGAATCTTCTCTGAATTCTTATATGCATGATTTGGTATCTTTGTATTTCTCTTCGAATTATCGGTTCGGTCTGGCCAACTAGATAGGTTTTTCTTGCAATGGGAGAGGTGCTTAGCTTTGGGTTCAATCTTGCATGATTTCACCCAGTCATAAAGTAGGGGTAGTGAGACACGTATTGAATTGTTGCCAACGAGGATAAAAAGATGGGGTTTTCATCATATTGCTTGATTTAATTCCTCTACATCATGTCATCTTACTTAACGCGTTACTCTATTCTTTATGAACTTAATACTCTAGATGCAGGCAGGAGTCGGTCGATGTGTGGAGTAATAGTAGTAGATGCAGGCAGGAGTCGGTCTACTTGACACGGACTTGATGCCTATATTGCATAATCATTCCTTGGATATCGTCATAACTTTGCGCTTTTCTATCAATTGCTCGACAGTAATTTGTTCACCCACCATATTATTTGCCTTCATGAGAGAAGCAACTAGTGAAACCTATGGCCCCCGGGTCTATTTTCCATCATATTAGTTTCCGATCTACTATTTTTCAATCTTTTATTTTCATATCAAAAAACCAGAAATCCCAAAAATATTTTATCTTTTGTTTAGTTCTATTTATCTATTTCTATCAGATCTCACCTTTGCAAGTGACCGTGAAGGGATTGACAACCCCTTTATTGCGTTGGGTGCAAGTGTTTGATTGTTTTTTGCAGGTATTGGTGATTTGCGCATTCTTCTCCTACTGGATTGGTACCCTGATGTCTACTACACAACCTTCTTCTTGTAGATGTTGTTGGGCCTCCAAGTGCAGAGGTTTGTAGGACAGTAGCAATTTTTCCTCAAGTGGATGACCTAAAGTTTATCAATTTGTGGGAGGCATAGGATGAAGATGGTCTCTCTCAAGCAACCCTGCAACTAAATAACAAAGAGTCTCTTGTGTCCCCAACACACCCAATACAATGGTAAATTGTATAGGTGCACTAGTTCGGCGAAGAGATGGTGATACAAGTGCAATATGGTTGGTAGATATAGGTTTTTGCGATCTGAAAATATAAAAACGGCAAGGTAGCAAGTGACAAAAGTGAGCGTAAACGGTATTGCAATGCTAGGAAACAAGGCCTAGGGTTCATACTTTCACTAGTGCAAGTTCTCTCAACCAACACATAGAACCTCAAAGAGTGCCCCAAAGTTTCTACCGAAGAATCACGACAAAAACGTGTGCCAACCCCTATGCATAGTTTCATGGGCGGAACTCGCAAGTTGATCACCAAAACATACATCAAGTGAATCACGTGATATCCCATTGTCACCACAGTCGCATACGGCAAGATATACATCAAGTGTTCTCAAATCTTTAAAGACTCAATCCGATAAGATAACCTCAAAGGGAAAACTCAATCCATTAAAAGAGAGTAGAGGGGGAGAAGAAACATAAGATCCAACTATAATAGCAAAGCTCGCGATACATCAAGATCGTGCCAAATCAAGAACACGAGAGAGAGAGAGAGAGAGAGATCAAACACATATCTACTGGTACATACCCTCAGCCCCGAGGGTGAACTACTCCCTCCTCGTCATGGAGAGCGCCGGGATGATGAAGATGGCCACCAGTGAGGGATCCCCCCTCCGCCAGGGTGCCGGAACAGGGTCCCCATTGACTTTTGGTGGCTATAGAGGCTTGCGGCGGCGGAACTCCTGATCTATTCTATTCCCCGAAGGTTTTAGGGTATATGGAGATATATAGGTTGTGACGGCCTCGATTCAATCGTACACTAATCATGCACGCAAATGTGTACGACCAAGATCAAGGACTCACGGGAAGATATCACAACACAACTCTAGACACCAATTAAAATAATACAAGCTTTATATTACAAGCCATGGGCCTCGAGGGCTCGAATACATAAGCTCGAATACACAAGAGTCAGCGGAAGCAACAATATCTGATTACAGACATAAGTTAGACAATTTTGCCTTAAGAAGGCTAGCACAAAAGCAGCAACGATCGAAAAGGCAAGGCCTCCTGCCTGGGAGCCTCCTAACTACTCACAGTGGTCGGCGGTCTCCACGTAGTAGTAGGCATCAACGGTGGCATCTGGCTCACAGGCTCCGACCTCTGGTTGCATCAACCGGAAAGAAGAAGGAAGGGGCAAACAGGGGAGCAAAGCAACCGTGAGTACTCATCCAAAGTACTCGCAAGCAAGGATCTACACTACATATGCAACATTATCAAAGGAAGGCTGTATATGTGGACTGGGCTGCAGAAATGCCAGAATAGAGAGAAGGCCTAGTCCTATCGAAGACTAGCATCTTCTGGAAACCACCATCTTGCAGCAAATAGGATGGAGTAGAGTAGCGCAAAGCAAGGTAGAAGCAGTGTTATCAACCTCGGACGGAGATCCTTTCTCGACTCCCTGCGAGAAAGAAATCCCAGAGCCATACTATCCAGTTATCATCACAATACATTACTCATCACCATCCAATTCTCATCACAAGTATCCAGTTCTAGTTGTATCGATCGGGATACAACTCCAAGTGTTCGTTACCGTAGGACAGGCTATCGATAGATGTTTTCTTCCCTGCAGGGGTGCACCAACTTACCCACCACGCTCGATTAACTCCGGCCGGACACACTTTTCTGGGTCATGCCGGCCTCAATAAACAATACGCCGCAACCCGACCTAGGCTTAATAGAGAGGCCAGCATGCGGACTAAACCTATGCCCCGTGGGGTCATGGGCCATCTCCGGGAACTCCTGCACGTTGCGTGGGCGGCGGTGAGCAGACCTAGCTACCTCCTTCAACAAGGCAGCGCCATGATCGGCTGGTCTTGGCGCGCCCGATCGCTAACGTCTATTAAGCTTCGGCTGATGTATACGACGCAGAACGCCCATACTATGCCCACGTGATGGTTAGTGCTATCAGGCCAGAGGCCCCTCGGATCAAATATCCAAATCGTAGTGGATTAGGAATGCGCGGTAACAAGCAAAGACTCACGAAAGATGTGACCCCATTGCCCCGTCTCGAGGACTTGCGGTAAGGGCTAGGAATTCCCGGCCACGCCTCGTAATCATCTCGCGGGCACCCTTCAGGTCAACCCGACTCCACATCACTCGCAATTAAGCTCACGCGGGTACCCCTCAGGGTCGACCCGTCTTTCCAAGTAACAGTGGTAAAGTCCAAGTAACCGTGTGTCCAAACATCAAGCGGAAAACCGAGGAATCACCCCGATGAATTCCACTAGATGTAATCATCAAGGTGAACGTAAGAGGAATCACCCCGAGGTTCACTCTTGAGGGTTGCACGACAGAGTCGTATTGGAAGTGGTTAAGGAGGAAATCACCCTCGATGACCACGACCGAATGACTACAATATGAGGTTAACATCGGAAGTCAAGAGGTCTCACCCTCGGTACTCGATAGTAACCCAGTAGTGTCAAACAACTAAGGGGAAAGTGATGTGCGGTGCCGGGGCCTGGTCTTCGATCCCGTTGATCGCGTCTCCGATGATGAAGCGGGGGCAACAAGGACAAGGTGGGGGGGCACTGATGGGTCACTAAGCAACCTATACTAAGCAGTTTAGGATAAGCAGGTAAGGTACAACAAAGAGTTACAAAAGCGGGCTATGCATCGAATAGGAGCAATCAATAACAGTAGCAAAATCTAATGCAAGCATGAGAGAATGGAATGGACGATATCAAGATGATCAAAGGGGGGCTTGCCTGGTTGCTCTGGCAAGGAGGGGTTGTTGTCGACGACGTAGTCGATCACCGGGGCATCAGCGGCCTCAGGGTCTACCGGAGAGAAGAGGGGGAAGAAACAGTAAATACATAGCAAACAGAGGTAACACTAAGCATGACATGACGATACGTAGCGCTAGGCATGCTCTAACGCGGTACTACACGTTGCATTTAAGGGGGAAACATCCGAGGGTGAATTCCCGACGTTAGGTGGATTCTGGACAAAGGAAAAGAGGGGGAAAGTTCCATGTTCAGCATGCTAGGGGCATGTGACAGATGAACGGACCACATATTCGGATTTGTTGGATTTTTCTGAGCAACTTTCATATAGAAAACATTTTCATCCGAGGAACGGTTTAATTTCTATGAATTTTTAAAGTTTAAACAATATTATGGAATTATTTACAAAAACAGAAAAGGAATATGACGTCATCATGGCGTCATTGTTGCATCATCGGTCAACAGACTAGTTGACTAGTCAACAGGGCCCACGGGGGACTGTAAGTGCATCTAGTGCCCCTTAGTGATTTTCGTGTATTGAAGACTTATAGGTTAAGGAACTAATGCGTTTGTGAGTGTACACAGGTCTATAATTCTATGAGGAGTTTGATATTTACAGAGAAAGTCGACCCCTAAAAATGAAGTTCTTCGACTGAAGACTTTGATATTTTGAAGACCTTCTGAAGACTTTGAAAGTGAAGAAATTGGTGTGACCTTGAAGACTTGGTATTCATTTGTGGAACATGAAGCGTGAAGACTTTTGTTTTCGTAGTTTCATTTTTCTCTTTCTTGAGTCATAGGAAACACCGTCTTTGTTAAAGGGGTCGAGGAAATACTAAGGAAAAATTTCCATGTGATGCTCAACTCAAAATCCTACACCTACCAATCCCTTCGAGTGAAGCCTTTGGAAATCTCATACAGTTCAGTCAATTTCTTGATGATAGAGACAAAGTTCTTCCGGTCGCCGAGGAATTTGTCTGACCGAGGAGTTAGGAATTCGCCAAAGGCGGATTGCCTACAAGTGAGGAACATGATAGCCACGAGGAATTTGATATTCAAATTTCCGACCGTTCTTGTCTTCTTGGCGCCAGCTGTCCCAAAATATCTTTTCCACCTAACGGTCATATCATTGAAGGGCATTTATGTCTTATCATGTCGGGCTGCTCCCTAGGCTATAAATAGCCGCCCCCCTACAACCACTAGCTAGTTGGCTGCTCCGAGAGAAACTTGGCACTTGTCATTTGAGAGCAACCCATCCTCTGAGGACTTTGAGCGAAAATCATTGAGTGAGGAAAAACCCAAAAACCAATCCCCTACAAACCCAAAGTGATTGAGCATCACTGAAGAAATTGATCCTGCGTGGATCCGACGCTTGTTACCTTTGAAGACTGTGCTTCTTCCAGACGGTTAGGCGTCATGGTCTAGAGCATCCAAGAGGAATTGTGGATCGCCGAGTGACCAAGTCTGTGAAGGTTTGGAAGTCGCTGAAGACTTACCACGAGTGATTGGACGAGGTCTGTGTTACCTTAGTTCAAGGAGAATACGGTGAGGACTTGGTGTCTGAGCTGCGTGCTTTCGGCGATTTGGGTGTCCGGGGCTGTGTGTCCTCGAGTTTAAATACTCGGCCGCTCCAACCAGACGTACAAGCCGAGACAGTAGTTGGAACTGGTCTACCAAATCATTGTCTTCACCAACCTAATCTGGTTCTATTTCCTCAACCCTTTCATTTCCTCATTCTTGTGTTGAGTGTTTGTTCATATCTGTGTTTGAAGACTTTGACTGAAGACTTTCTCAATTTCCTCAGTTCAATTTCTTCAGTCTGTTTGTCTTCATCTTGTGTTATCCTGTGATTACGCTTTCTGTACTCTGTGCTAGTCTTCATTTCATCATGATGACCATGCATGTATTCTGTTATGCTTACTTCTGAGTACTTATTCCGCTGCAAGTAGTTCTTCGCTAAGGAATTTCCTCACCAGCAAATTCCTCGGTGAAGAATTCATAAAATCGCCTATTCACCCCCTCTAGTCGATGTAACGCACTTTCAATTGGTATCGAGCAAGGAACTCCCTTATTACGTGTGATTTTGGTTTAACCACAGGAGTTTTAGTTATGTCGACCGCGGTATGAAGAAAGTGACATGCCCTATCTTTGACCGTCCACGATTATCCCAAGTGGAAGGCCATGATGAGGAAGCGCCTCATGGCAATGGACAATGCGAGTTGTGGACTGTCACTAAAATTGGTCTTCTTGATGCATGCAAGACGGCAATGACGCAGATGATATTCGCAAGTACACTCGAGTTGACATCATGGCAAAGGATATCATCTGTTCCTGCCTATCTAGAGATGAATTCAAGCGCATTATGCATCTTTGCAATGCCAAGCTTATCTGGGACCGAATCTCCGACGTCTATGAAGGTCATCGAACCCGTCATAATCCTTGGTTTGAGGACTTCAAGGAATCTCTCAAAATGATGACTTTAGAACCAGAATCATCATCTTCAGCGTCATGTCTCATGGCAAAGGGTGTTGAGGTAACCGAATGTTCCTCATCTGAATTTAGTGACTGTGAATCTGATGATGATGGATCTGATGATGATATTGAACCTTGCTATACCAAACTTGTTTGCATTGCCACCAAACAACAACATGCCTTGGAAAAGGTTCAAAACATGTTAGGTAAGAGTCATGATATGTTAGGTGAAGAAATGGATCGCACTAAAACCCTGACTGAAAATCTTCAGAGACTTCAGTCTAGGTTTGACAGCCTTCAAGGTCATCATAACACCCTCTTATCTGATCATGAGAAACTTTCTTATGAATTTCTTCAAAGAAAGCAAGATCTTGAGAAGCTAAGAGTGAGTTATGAAGATCTTCAGAAGGAGCG
This sequence comes from Aegilops bicornis, assembly GCA_021605145.1. Classification (NCBI taxonomy): domain Eukaryota; kingdom Viridiplantae; phylum Streptophyta; class Magnoliopsida; order Poales; family Poaceae; genus Aegilops; species Aegilops bicornis. The sequence goes on from CM038672.1 coordinate 581,086,235, forward strand.
CGATTCATTACTTGCTCAACAAATCAGCGCTTCTCAAGAAGAATTTGTTCCTCCATGCTTAAAGTGCATTGAGCGTGAATCGCTAATTCTTCACCGAATGTTCAAATGCTTCAACTGTTACAAATTCTTCACCTGCCTCTGCTATCACTAATTCCTCATCCGAGGACATTGCTAGTATCCTTGACGATGCAGGGCTGAAGGAATTGTACATGACAAAGCGTGTACAAAAGCCTCAAAGGGCATCGAGACTCTTTGTGATGTGCTTAAAAGCAGATCCTCAACAGGAACCCTAGGAAAGAGGGTATTGCCTTTGAGAGGAAACTCAATCTTGATGGAACATATTGGAAGCCCGAAAGCGGTATCCCAAAACCTCATGGGTTGCTGCAAAGGGACCTCGATTGATCCATCTAACTTATCTGGCTTTACATGCGAATCTCCTCATTCTTACGATGAGTCATTTGACTCCAACTATAAATTGTTCAAAAATCAGAATGGTGAAGTATTTGCTAGATATGTTGGCACTAAGCTGCGAGAACGGTTCCCCTATGAAGAAAATCTGGGTTCTCAAGAAGTGCCTTGAAAGTCTTGGTGAATGTCCTCATGACACCACCTGTGAAGAATAGGAACCCCAGATCAAATTCTTCATATGGACCAAATTCTTCATATGGATCCAAGTCCTCATACGGACCAAATTCCTCGCGTGGATCAAATTCCTCAAAAGGATCAAACTCCTCACATGATTTTTTTATCATCGTGCTAACAACTCTGTTTCGCAGGGTAGAGCTAAGGGCTATGAATATGTGCATTATTCTTCAAACCAATATGTTCATAAGTCCTCGAAGAATTTCTATGCTTATTCATATGCTTACCCTAACCCCTCTTATGTGAAACGAAATGGTTTGGCTTCTATGCCACCATTCTCGTATGGTGCTTTCAGAGTGATGAACTCTTTGCCACCCCTTCAGATGTGGGTGGTGAAGAAAAGAACTAATCTCTTCTGCAGGGTCAGGTCTCGGGCGTGCCTTAACGTGTGAAGAATTTCTTTGAGGACTGTGAAATTGCACTGAAAGGGCCTTGCAGGCTAATCATGATGAAATGAACTTTCATTTCACACGTCCTCATCTTGCTTATCTGTTATCTTGGTGATGAAATTCATCGATGAACTTGATATCATATTCTTCAGCGATGAAGTATATGAGATTGTAAGTTGTACTAATTCATCTGCAGGATGATCAACCCAAAGCCACTGAGTGGGTTCTCGATAGTGGATGTACAAATCACATGACTGGTGACAAGAATCTATTGATGGATGCTTCCTTATCACCGTCACATCTGAAGCATATCATCTTTGCTGACAAAGGCAAAAGTCAGGTATTGGGTCTTGGTAAGGTTGCGATCTCTAAGGACATACAGATGGACAAAGTCATGCTTGTTGAGTCCTTAGGATACAACCTCATGTCAGTCTCAATGCTTTGTGATCTTGATATGGTTGTGATCTTTGGCAAGTATTGTTGTGTTGTGATTATGGAAGCTAACAATTCCAAAGTCTTCGAAGGCTTTAGGAGAGGAGACTTGTATATTGTTGATTTCTCTACAGGACCACAACCAGCCGTGTGTCTACTTGCAAAAGCTTCAGAAGGTTGGCTATGGCATCGACGACTTGGTCACGCAGGCATGAGGAATTTGCACACGCTTGCGAAGTAGAAGCATGTCATTGGCATTGAGAATGTCATATTCCTCAAGGATCACCTATCACGAACTGTGAGGCTGGAAAAATGACCAAGGCCAAGCATCCAGCGAAGACTATCATGACCACTACTCGTCCCTTCGAATTGTTTCACATGGACCTCTTTGGTCCCAATCATTACTCAGTTGTCGTTAATGATGCATCTCTATATGGCTTTGTTATTGTTGATGATTACTCTCGTTACACATGGGTACACATTGTTACTTACAAAAATCAAGTGCGTGAAGTCTTCAAGCGATTTTCCTCGAGGGCTTCAACGAACTTTGGTGTTAAGATCTAGCACATAAGGAGTGACAATGGAACTGATTTCAATAATTCAGGTCTTGATGACTATCTTGATGAACTTGGTATTACTAATGAGTTATCTGCTCCTTATACTCCTCAGCAAAATGGCGTCGTGGAGCGCAAGAACAGAACTCTTGTTGAGATGGCTCGCACTATGCTTGATGAATACAAAACGCCTAGTCGTTTTTGGATTGATGCAATTGACACGGCGTGCCACATCATCAACAGAGTATATCTTCACAAATACTTCAAGAAGACTGCCTATGAACTCCTCACTGACAAGAAACCCAATGTAAGTTATTTCAAAGTCTTGATTGCTAAATGCTGGATTAGAGATCCTCATCACAATTCTAAATTTGCACGAAAGCACATGAAGGTTTTATGCTTGGTTACGGAAAGGACTCGCACACCTACTGAGTCTTCAACATCGCTCTTCACAAGATTGTTGACCTTTGTAGATGTGCGGTTCGATGAAACTAATGGCTCGCAAAGAGAGCACCTACCTTCTGTGTTAGATGAACCAGCACCGAGGAATCTATCAAGTTCAAGGCAACCGAGGATGTCATTCCTCTCAAGAAACTGCTGAAGAATTCATTCCTCAGACGCGAAGAACGCCGAAATGATGCACTGAGGATAATCTTTGAAGACAATGGTGCTGAGGAAAATGATCAAATTCCTCGACGACAACCAGCTCATCCTCTTGTTGCAAAAGAAGTGCAAGTTGACAAGATCATCGATGACATTGAAGCGTCAGGTCCTCTCACACGCTCAAAAGCTTCACATTTATCTAACTTTTGTGGGCACTATGCTTTCGTCTCTATCACAGAGCCCACTAGGTAGATGAAGCATTTCTGGAGCCGGAGTGGATTCAGGCTATGCAAGAAGAATTACATCAGTTCGAGCTCAACAATGTCTGGGAACTGGTCAAACGTCCAGATCCTCGCAAGCATAATATCATTGGCACAAAGTGGATCTACCGCAACAAGAAAGATGAAAATGGTCTTGTGGTAAGGAATAAGGCACGGCTAGTAGCTCAAGGCTACACACAGGTTGAAGGAATTGATTTCGATGAAACTTTTGCACCTGTTGTTAGACTTGAGTCTATTCGCATATTACTCGCCTATGCTAACCATCACAATATCACTTTATATCAAATGGATGTGAAAAGTGCATTCCTCAATGGTAAGCGTGAGGAAGAAGTATATGTTGCTCAACCCCGGGTTTTGAAGATCCAAAGAATCTCGACAAAGTCTTCAGACTTAATAAGGCCCTCTATGGTCTCAAGCAAGCCCCTCGGGCGTGGTATGATACGTTGAAGGAATTCTTCGTGAAGAATGGCTTCACACCCGGTTCACTCGACCCTACTCTCTTTACTAAATCTTATAACGGTGAACTGTTTGTGTGCCAAATATATGTTGATGATATTATCTTAATTTGTCTTGACCAACGTTATAGTGATGAATTTGCCTATATGATGAGTGAAGAATATCAAATGTCTATGATGGGAGAGTTGAAATTCTTCTTAGGTCTTCAAATTAAATCAACAACACAATGGCATATTCATATCTCGGGAGAAATACCTCAAAGATGTCTGAAGAAATTCGGCATGCAAGATTGCAAAGGCGTCAAAATTCCTGTGCCCACAAATGGCCATCTATGCCTTGATGAAAATGGTATTGACTTGATCACAAGGTATACCGCTCCATGATTGGTTCTTTATTGTACTTATGTGCATCTAGGCGGATATAATTCTTAGTGTTTGCATGTGTGCCCGATTTCAAGCTACACCGAAGGAATCACACCATAAGGCTGTGAAGCATATTCTTCGATATCTAGCTCACACACCAACACTAGGATTATGGTACCCCAAGGGCTCTGCTTTTGATCTCATTGGATATTCTTACTCTAACTATGCTGGTAATCGTGTGGACCGCAAGTCAACTTCCGGCACTTGTCATTTCCTCGGACGATCTTTGGTCTGTTGGTCCTCGAAGAAGCAGAATTGCGTATCACTGTCTACTGCGGAAGCTGAATACATTGCTTCTTGGCTCATGTTGTGCTCAATTGTGGATGAAGCAGACTCTCAAGGACTACGACATCAACGTGAAGAATGTGCCTCTCTACTGTGACAATGAGAGTGCCATCAAGATTGCTCACAACCCAGTCCAGCACTCGAAGACAAAGCACATTCAAATTCGTCATCATTTTCTTCGTGATTATGTGTTGAAGGGCGACATCTCCATTGAGCACGTGAAGGCGAAGAACAGCTAGCCGATATCTTCACTAAGCCCTTGGATGAGAAGAGATTTAGCAAGTTGCGGTGTGAGCTAAATATCTTAGAATCTTGAACGTTCTTGAAAAGGACACTCATCCCGACACTTATGCAAAATTGATGACTTAGATGTGCAACACATGAAGAAACGTTTTCTTCAATCAATGAAGAATAACACTCTAAGTGTGAAGAAATTAATGAAGAATTTGATTCTCGAGAACCCTCGACAATTGTATGCGGTGTCTGAAATCATCATTCTTATCTGATTGGGTCACGCCACCACCAAAGTTGAAAATCTTCAATTTGAGTTTTTCCTCAGTTTTGAAATTCTTCAGTTTTCAAATTCTTCAACTTTGCAAAATCTTCACTGTTTCCGTCGTTTTTCTTCATTGGCTATATATATATATGGGTTTATGTCCTCTACAGCATTCACTTATGGCTATTTCTTCAAGTCGCTTTTTCTGCTAAGTGAATGTGATCGGACCCTTCCCCCTCTATGCTATACTCAACCTAATCTATTCACAAATTCTTCATGTGCGTTCTATTTGGAACTCGTTCAAAATCTTCACTGAGTCCTTGTCAGCTGAAGAAATTGCAAACGAAACTTTAAAACTGTTCTTATCCAAACTTTCGGTTTTGCCGCTCAAACCGTTCCGCATCCCATGATGCATTATTTTACTCACCCACGATCGTACAAGATCTCCACTACACAGTACGTGGGTGACACATGTCATGAGAAGGAGAATGGTCAGGGGCACGTTCGTCCTAAATCTTCGGGCGAACAGATTTCCACTGCCTCTATAAATACCCCTCTCTCCATCCTCACTTCCTTCACCCCGCTCGACCTCTCTCTCCCGCTCGAGCTCCTCAAACCCTAAGCGCCGCTTCTCCATCGTCGCCGGTGAGGAAGAGCTTCACTGCCTCGACCTCGTCGCCGACGTACTCGCGCCGACTGCGGAAATCCTCACTCCGCCGCCGCCGTAGCTGTCTTTCTCCGCCAAGTTAGGGCGTGGAAGATCTGAACATACGTGCTTCACATCTACAACACCCAGTTCGTTGTGTTCTTCATTTAGGGTAAATAAAAGTTACTTTTATTACTCTCTTTGATTCTCAAGCTTTCCTGAAAATCTTCAAAGGTGTTTATTCTTCAAATCCTCACTCACAAACACCTCACAAGCTATCTGCTCTTGATTCGTTTCTCTAAGCAATCATTTTCTTCAAGATTCCTCAATTGTGTGGATCCTCGATCTATACAACTCTGGAACCTAAGTCAAAGAACGCTTAGTGAAATTCTTCAAGGCTCATCTGGTCAAAATCCTCAAAACTTTTTCTTTTTGAAAAACCTTCTGAGAACGCATATGACCACTCCAAATTCCTCGCAACTATACAATGTTCATAGGTACACATGTCATTTCTTTGAATCACTAGGTTCTCATCAACTTAACTCATTTGCAGCGTTCCTCGAAGAAAAACTGCATACTTATTCAGAGAACTCAATTGTTCAATTTCCTCAACTGAAGAATATGTCAGACGGTAAGAAGCCACAGAAAGGAGGAAAGAAACCTGAGGTTATGACTGCATTTGAGATCCCTGAGGAAATTTATGCTGACTATTGCACACCTGATGAAGAAAACAAAAATCAGCGCAAGGTGCGTATTCAGAAGATTGAACTGAGATGGGCAAGGGAATGGAGGGAATACAGATATGTGACTCCAAAGTACATGAAGAAATTCGCTCTCAATCCTCCATGCCCAAGAGCTCCATTGGCACTGCCAAGTAGCGATCCCACAAGCATCAAACGTGGTGAGGACTTTCACGAAGAATGGGCTAAGCGCCAAGCTAAATTGGCAAGACAAGCCAAGGAGGCGGTGAAGAAATTCAATGAGGATTCTGCCACTGCATAGCCATCGAGGCCTCGGTCAAACCGAGGAAATCCATGCCAAAGAAGCCTGCTCATAAGCCAAGTGCTTCACCATCAGGCGCCCTCACGGCAAATTCCTCCTGCCTTTGCTACAGCTCCACCAAAGTCCTCAACAGCTCCTTCAAAGTCCTCAGCTCCTGTGCATGTGGCTACATGTCAAAGGACTGCTGGTTTCTCGATTGCCTCTGGAGTTTCAGCAAGTTCCTCAGCTGCACCAATTTCATCATCTGGCCCGACTCTGCTGAAGACCAAAGCAACAGCTGGACGAGGTCCTCGGCCAAGTCCAAAGAAGAAACAGGTTGCATTCCATGTGCCTTCTGATTATGAAGCTTCTGATGATGAACTTGCTGAAATCATCAGAGATCGCCAAGAAAGGGCCGCTAGAGCCAAAGGCACATTTGTGCCACTGCTGTTGGATCCAAGGAAAATCCTCGATTATATTGATCTCTGGCACAAGGATCCAAATACCCCTATGCGACTTTCATCCGACCCTGGACAAAGTCATATGTTGACCCATTTCATCGCTGAAGAGAAATGGAAGTTTGAAAAGGCAAGAGAGATCAAGAAGGCTCAATACAGAAAGGAGAAGTTCACGAAGAAAACGTTGTCAAAATGACACCGAGGAACTTCTCAAGGTCCAGACTGAAATTCAAGACCTCAGCAAAAACTTCGATTCTTATTATGCTGATTGGCAAGGAGCCAAGGTCAGATTCGTCAACCTGACGAAGAAATTCACCAATGTTGCTGCCCCAACGCAACATGAAATTCCTCAAGCTGAAGCCTCAGCTCAGCCGACTGAAGAACATGCCAAAGACCGGCCGATGATGTTCAGCGGCCGATGAAAATGCTAGTTCCAGTGGCTGATGATCCCATTCGGCCCGGCGAAGAAATTGCCGGGGCATCCACTAGTGGTGCGCTGAAGAAATTGAACAAGACAGAACTGCATCGATTGCGCTGAAGAAATTCAACCAGATTCCTCGGCTCCTCCTGCGCCAACACAAAACTCCAATTCTTCCATCCGCCTCGATGTGAAGAAAACCAAGGCTTTGAGCGAGCTGCAGATGAAAAAAAGGAAGGCATCGGTATGTCACATTCTTCGGCTGCGAAGAAAATGAAGCCAATGACCAGCTCAATTGAAAATCCAATTGATGTTGTTCCGATTTCCTCCATGCCATCAAAGGACCTTGTTCCTTTTGGAGAAGACTATGAGATCTCAATCGGATCTGATGAAGAACATCATTCTTCTGCTTCGTCAGAGCAGATTGATGAAGAAATTGAAGTGGACTCAATCCCTTCAACCCCAGTCATTTCCTCACCTATGCCTCAGTTCACAGCTGAAGAGGCTGGTGTTGAGGAAATTGAAGATGAAGATGTGGATATAGGGTGCACCACACGGTGATGAATGATGACTTTTGGGAAAGTCTGCATCCCAATACTCCTCTCTTCACCCCGCTCCAACAGATTCCTCGGTCCCTGCACAAACAGTCCAAATGGACTCAAGAAACTCAACCCACCTGCTCGTGCATGAAGAAATTCCAGCCACTAGTGCCGATGAACCTGCTGTGATCCTCGATCGCACTGTTGAGGAACAAGAAATTCCTCAGCCTGAAGAACCTGAACTTGCGATTCCTGAGGTGGTGATGCAACTCACTGACACCCCTTTGCCCAAGCAAAAGAATCCGTTCTCAAGCAAACAAAAGTTCAAGGCTGATGATTTCTTTGCCGAGCATGTATTCTTCACTAACTATAATCCATATGATTCTGCTCGCATAAGGAAGAGGCATTTACGGACTGCCACCAAGCCAACTTCTATTCCTCGGTGCTCTTCAACAAAGACAAAGTCTTCGATCATGCTCATATTCCTCATGTGGACATGGAGTCTCTGCCGGGCTTTGAGCCGGTCCTCGATTTTCTTCACGGCAGGACTTACGAATTTCTGCGATATACATGGATCGGAATGAAGAACTAATTCTTCAATTCTATGCAACGCTGCACATCACCGGAGACATCAAGGCGTGAACTCATGGGTATTAGGCGGATGTCTAAAAATACTCACTAGAAGGCACCAAAGAACTGAATTGCTTCGTGCTCTACCACTCAGTCCTCCACTCGATGGTGCTCGTTGTATCTACAACGAACCAGAACTTTCAAATCACTATATGCAAGTCCTGATGAAGCCTTTGAAGCCAAGGCAGGCCCCAAGAACCAAATTCCTCGTCAAGGAATTATTGTATGTGCCTCGGACTGTCTATCGGATTCTGACGAAGACAATGAGTCCTATCAAAGGCCATGACTCGAATGATGAAGAAGTCGTTGGCATCATGAAGAATATGCTTTTCAACATCATCCATGGCGTTCCCGTCAACTTCCATGATTTCTTCATGAGGACTCTGGCAAACATTGCTATGTCACCATTTGAGCTGAAGCCTTACGCGCCTTGGATAGTGAGATTCATCAGGACAAGGTCTTCACTCAATTACAAGGCTGATACTCTGAACCACTGCAGCTTCTTGCCCCCGATTGAAGTCCTCAAACGGACATTTACCTCAGCTGATGACAAGGGCAAGGCTACTGCTGTGATCGATGAATGCATTCATCCATTGGATGGACAGTTTCGCAAAGCAGCATCCTACTCCACCAATGATGACTCTGCCACACATGACTCTGCCGCAAATACCTCGATCAAGCAAAGTCCTCAAGCTCGCACCTGTGGTGATGATCGATCATGAGTTACTCCTCAGTCTTCATCAGAAGGTTGATCGCAATCATAAATGGGTCAAGCGTCAGTTTGGTTCAATTCTTCACAACATGACCTCAACACACAATGCAGTGAAGAAAACCCACTACTACCTCCATGAAACCTTCAAACGCACCTGGGCTGTTCTTTCACATGTCTACAATGCGGAATAACTAATGACTATGGGACGCAAGGAAGAATTTGACTGGTCTGCACCTCCTCCGAAGAAATACAAGAAGGTCAAAGTTCCGTCCTTGGTGGCCAGCTCCTATTCTTCATCGCGACACCGATGAAAATGAAGACTTGGACGACACCGCGGCAGGTCCCACTAGAACAACCGACCCCAACATCGCTGGCGCTCCTTCTTCAACTTGAAATTCTTCAGGAGCATTAGTCCTCAGTTTCGATCCTTTTCGTCATTCGATGACAAAGTTTTGTTAAGTTACAACTCTCGTTCTTCTGAAACTTTTATTGGATCGAGTTGTAATCTTAAACCCGATGGTGCTTTGATACTTTTGATGCATTATGCTCTTGCACTATACTCTGATTCTCTTGAGCTTCTTGAAAATCTTCAAAGCGGATCTATTTGAGCTCTCATACTCTTGATGCGTTATTTTGCATGCGTGTTCCTCATTAATGTTACCGCATGCATGCTGAATTACATCAAGCACCATATTTCATCATGCATTTCAAATTCTTCATACTATATGACAAATGCGTGTATGAATTACAAGATATAGGGGGAGATCTCCATGATTCAACTCTTCAAATGTGCACTGCCTCAAAAGCAAATTCCTCACTATGCACATCTTGAGGGGGAGTTCTTCTATATCTTGCAATCAAATTCCTCAATATCAGTATTTACACTTCATATGTTTATCCCCGTTGAAAACTTAACGTATATTGTCATCAATCACCAAAAAGGGGTAGATTGTAAGTGGATCTAGTGCCCTTAGTGATTTTGGTGTATTGAAGACTTATAGGTTAAGGAACTAATGCGTTTGTGAGTGTACACAGGTCTATAAGTCTATGAGGAGTTTGATATTTACAGAGAAAGTCGACCCTAAAAATGAAGTTCTTCGATTTGAAGACTTTGATATTTTGAAGACCTTACGAAGACTTTGAAAGTGAAGAAATTGGTGTGACCTTGAAGACTTGGTATTCATTTACGGAACATGAAGCGTGAAGACTTGTGTTTTCGTAGTTTCGTTTTCTCTTTCTTGAGTCATAGGAAACACCGTCTTTGTTAAAGGGAAATTGACGAAATACTAAGGAAAAATTTCCATGTGATGCTCAACTCAAAATCCTACACCTACCAATCCCTTGAGTGAAGCCTTTGGAAATCTCATACGATTCAGTCAATTTCTTGATGTGAGAGACAAAGTTCTTACGGTCGCTAAGGAATTTGTCTGGCCGAGGAGTTAGGAATTCGCCAAAGGCGGATTGCCTACGATGAGGAACATGATAGCCCCGAGGAATTTGATATTCAAATTTCCGACCGTTCTTTATCTTCTTGGCGCCAGCTGTCCCAAAATATCTTATCCACCTAACGGTCATATCATTGAAGGGCATTTATGTCTTATCATGTCGGGCTGCTCCCTAGGCTATAAATAGTCGCCCCCCTACAACCACTAGCTGGTTGGCTGCTCCGAGAGAAACTTTACACTTGTCATTTGAGAGCAACCCATCCTCTGAGGACTTTGAGCGAAAATCATCGAGTGAGGAAAAACCCAAAAACCAAACCCCTACAAACCCAAAGTGATTGAGCATCACTGAAGAAATTGATCCTGCGTGGATCCGACGCTTGTTACCTTTGAAGACTGTGCTTCTTCCAGACGGTTAGGCGTCATGGTCTAGAGCATCCAAGAGGAATTGTGGATCGCCGAGTGACCAAGTCTGTGAAGGTTTGGAAGTCGCTGAAGACTTACCACGAGTGATTGGACGAGGTCTGTGTGACCTTAGTTCAAGGAGAATACGGTGAGGACTTGGTGTCTGAGCTGCGTGCTTTCGGATCGGGTGTCCGGGACTGTGTGTCCTCGAGTTTAAATACTCAGCCGCTCCAACAAGACGTACAACTGAGATAGCAGTTGGAACTGGTCTACCAAATCATTGTCTTCACCAACCTAACTGGTTCTATTTCCTCAACCCTTTCATTTCCTCAATACTGTGTTGAGTGTTTGTTCATATCTGTGTTTGAAGACTTTGACTGAAGACTTTCTCAATTTCCTCCGTCAGATTTCTTCAGTCTGTTTGTCTTCATCTTGTGTTATCCTGTGATTACGCTTTCTGTACTCTGTGCTAGTCTTCATTTCATCATGATGACCATGCATGTATTCTGTTATGCTTACTTCTGAGTACTTATTCTGCTGCAAGTAGTTCTTCGCTAAGGAATTTCCTCACCGGCAAATTCCTCAGTGAAGAATTCATAAAAATGCGTATTCACCCCCTCTAGTCGATGTAACGCTGTTTGAGGACCCACTACATGATCAGCCATTGACTAGGTCAACAGGCCACCGGGCCCCGGGCCACGGGCGGTGACGGTAGGCGGGCCCTGTGTGTGCCACGTCGGCGGCGTCGGGGTTTCGCCGCCGGCGACCAAAACAGCGGCAGGGTTCGTCGGACTTCGCCGGAAAAACGCCACAGAGGGCCGTTTCGAGCGCGGCCGGGCTCGTTCGGACGCGGGAGGAGCGGCGCATCCAACTGTGACCTTAGCTCAGGCGGGGGCGGGCTGCAACGACGACGGCGTCGAGCGGGGCGGACGCCGGACTTCGGTCATTGTCGGGATCGGGGCTGGGGTGCGTTTGCGGGCAAACCAAGCGGCTAGACGAGGCCTACGCGGTGCGGTGAGCGCGCTGGGCACTGACCCGTGACCATTTGGTCACCGGAGTCTTGCCGGCGACGAGATCCGCGTCGGAGCGTTCGGGCATCTCCAATGCGACCACTGGCGGCGGAAACGCTGGGAGAGAGAGAGAAGGACGACAACTGCTCACTGGGCCCTGTAGTTGTGCTCAAATGGGCTCGGGGAGGCGTGTCGTCACCGGAATCATCGCCGGAGTTGAAGATGGCCGTAGGGGAAGAAGAGGTCGTCGGGCTCGTCTCGGTGGCTTCCGGCTCCAATGGCCAGGACAGGACGACGCAGAGGACGACGGCGGAGCGCTACGTCATCGGGGCGAGGCGAGGGGTCGACAGGGAGCGTGCGATCGACGGCGCGCGGCAGCAGCTCGCTCGGTGAGGGAGGAGAAGGGTGAGGGGGAGCGAGGAGGAAGACGGTGACGACGTGGGCGCTGGTGGCTCCGAGCTCCAACGTGATGCGCCAGTAGAAGTAGCGGAGGGCGGCGATCCTCGGGGACACAGTGGGACGGCGAGAGGGGCACGGTGGCCGTGGCTAGGTCAGAGCCATGGCGATGGTGGTGTTCGGGCGAGGTGGGGAAGGGGATCTGGTGGGGAGAGGGAGTAGAAGTGGATCTGGGAGGGGGCGTCGAGGGGGAGTGAGGCCAGGGGGCCAGGGGAGGCAGGGCGCCGCCCTTATCCCTTCCCTGACGGGGACGGGGAGAGGGTTCGGTGGCGACCGGCGAGCGCGGTCGCTGGGTCGGGTGAACAGGGAGGAGGGAGGCGACCGGGGGAGGTGGGCTGCTGGGTTGGGCCGCCCAGATGACTAAGGCCTAGGGAGGTCAGGGGGTTTTTCCTTTTATTTTACCTTTGCTCTTTTCTTTTTACAGAAAAAGCACGGTAATATTTGGGCTGCCAAATGGATTTTGTAAAATGTGGGACTTGGCCACATAATTACATTGCAATAGTTAGCACTGCCACAAAAAGGTTGTGAGGCTTTTTAAATAGTTTGAAATTTTTATAAAGTAAAAAGTCATTTAAACTATTGTTTTAGCCACTGATTTAATTGCTTTAGGCCATTTAAACACCTTGCAAAAATGTTGGTTCACCACCAATATTAACAAATGACTATTTGCCACAAGATGAACATTTTAGACTCCTGTCTGACAAATAAGAGTTTTTGACTTTAGATTGGATTTAAATTTAATCGGTGATTTGGATCAAGTGAAGATTAGCAACAGTAACAAAGATGACAAGGCATCATTAACAGTGGATTACTGTAGCATGACACTCGGGTGTTATAAATCTCCTCCACTACAAGAAATCTCGTCCTGAGATTTAAGTGGTGAAGTAAAGAGTAACTTCGGGAGAACTGACCCATATAGGGTTAATTGTCTGGTGAACAATTCAGGAAATGAGGCAGAGGTATCTCTCGAGTTGAAACTTAATAAAACATCGCGAGCAAAGTATGAAGGTACACTAGGAAGTTTCAATCGAATGGACAAAAGATTGATACACGAGCAGTGAGAGAAAGGGGTTGAGCATCGGGAATAGATCATCTCTCGGAAGGTGGCTCGTGACATGATATGAAGCCAAATGCAAGAATATTTCGAATCAAAGATATCTGAGAGAGTCAAGTTTCGATCGTGTGGAACTGTGGGTTATGGGCCCACCATGTGGGTTAAAAGTAGAAAGGGGGCCGATAGCAAGGCATGTCAGATGATAGACTGACAGTTATGTTGCCAACAACATTGGTATCAAGGGCGAGGGACGGAGAGAACTATTTTCCTGCTCGTTGAACGAGGCGGACCATTAGGCAAAGTTCTCGTCCATTGGTGGCTACTGGAATGTCATCAACTATAGTAATAGGGTCTTGCTGACAGAATTGTACACCGAGGTGTTTACATAAGGAGGAGAATATTACTGTTTAGATCATATAGACATCAAGACAGGTTAAACCAAACAATGGAAAGGATAATATGATTATCAAATTAAATAGAACAATGGAAAGGAAAAATATGTTTAAACACATTTTCAGGGGTCTGTCCTTCCCAAGGACAAACAGAGCAGGATATACATGACAGGACATCAAGTACTTATCCATTTAGTTAATGGGGCAATGAGAATCATGATATTACCCATACAACGGTGTTTGGATAATAGATCAAGAAACATTCAGCAATGTGCTTCCAATGTTCTTGTTGATGATCGGAGTACCACAGACATGCTTCGGGATATCATTGACATGGTCATCAGGTAAAAGTCAGACTTTTGAATTCACAAAGGATCCCGCGGGAACTGCTAGAATAGTTTGCATAGTTTCATCATTGAAAGATGAGGATGTGGCCGATGGGTTCAGCAGCAATCCATCGACAGGTCAAAAGGATGTAATGCCAAAATGATATGAACAAAATTGTGTTGGGGGGGGAGGCAAGAATGTTGTCGATGTTGGCACAAACCATCGAGAGGCAAGGATGTCATTTTTAACCATGAATTCGATTGATATTTTGGAAGAGATCAGAATGTTGATGAAGATCACGACACATTTGTCGAGAGATTTCATGAAGATGTAATCGATCGGCGATGACACCAAGCCAAAGGAATGATGAAGCAAAAGGTTATTGGAACCACGAATTGCGACACAAACTTGAAATCAAGCTTGCTGTTCAAGGCGAAATGATATGACGAGGAAGATCGACGTAGGCTTAGCTCATCATCGAAAATTATGCTCTAGGCAGAAGGACCAGTAGCACAGTTAAAATTTAGCACTATAATGACATAGCTGTCCAGGCTAGGAATGACCTGAAGGATTATTAAACTCGTAAGCAATGAAAATTACTTAGAGTTATAGAATCGGAGTGCAGAATCGATTCAACCGATTCACTTATCGGTGTACTCGAGTGATTAATAACTCAGATCCCGGGGGAAATCTGAAATCGGTGAGAAGCAATACTAGATGAAGACTCATAGGAAGCAACACAGTTCTTTGATATTCTCGAGATCTGGGAGGATAATACTTGAAGAAAGATCAAAATAGAGGTTGTGGAGTTGCATTGATCTGCAGAAGACAAGTGCGTGAACTTGTCCAGGAAATGGAATCAAAGGGGAACAATCATGGTCAGAGCCACGGTTGCAAAGGACCAGACATAGATACCAGATGAACTTATAAAAAGGGGATTATTATTATCACAAGAAGCTTCCATCATAAGTTCCACATCGGGCCCATGGGCATGAACACAAAGTTCAAGGTCGACTCCCACTTCTTCAATGCATAACCTTCAATTCACTTCTTGCTTTCGATGAAGTCATAGTGTTGAAATTATATCAGGCAAAACGCCAGAAGAGTATGACTCGTGAAAACACTCGGGTTCACATGGATTAAGGAAGGCATAGGTTCCACCTATAGGGGCATCTTGGGAACATATACCACAAACTCCACGAGTAAAATAACACAATTTACCAAAGGCAGAGCATGGTTGAGAAGGCAGAGGATACAATTTACCAAAGGCAATGTGTATCAGGGAAGAGCGCACAAAATTTTGAATGTGAAGGAAGCTGCTGGTTAACAATCCAACAAAGGATTCAGCGGTCCTTAATGGATCTGATGTGAGTATCTGTACTCAATCAGAAGAAGGAAAAAATGCAAGGCATCGGATTATAGATATATCTGGATAACTTCAAAGCTTGAATACAAAGGAATTACGGTTTTCATATCAGAAGATCAGAAGCAGAGGCTCTGATCAAAAGATGAGTAAGTTGAATAGACTTAGAGGTGCACCCGATCAAATCTGGATTGAGCAAGAACTAGCTCATAACCGAAGCGATGTCGGAGCCGGAAAGAAAATTTCCAAGGATTAATTGATGATTGCGAGTATTCGCTCACATGTTGAATCCATAGGAGCAGAATGACTACCATAAAGAATTTTAAAGAATATTTCTAGACATATGGAATTAATCCTAACGCAAGTAGGCAAGGAGAATCAAGAGCAATAGGCTGCAGAGGATTTTCAGAAGATCACATTTTATTTCCAAGTATTTTGGAAAGCATATGAACAACTAGGGATGAACGGGTTCAGCAAATTATCCGTAGTGCAAAAAGAAGCCGCAAAGCAGAAGGCACAAAGGATTCTCTAAACAACGGAGAGTACATCTTGGAATAATAGGAGCAACTGGGTACGAAGGTGCAAGCGGCAAGGATGTTATTCACGGGGATTATTTGTGGTCAGGAACTACAAGGCAGTGGGCACAGGGTCTCGAGAAACATCGAGGAGTATCTGCAGAATCTTCTGGCGAAGTAAGCGATCATCGATAATGTCGGGGTTCTCCGGGAGGAAGTGGGTACGAGAACCTAATGTCAGAGTTAGTAAAATGTTTTAACCCGAATAGACTAGAGATTAGAGTCCCGGAGTATAGACGAGTAATAAAAGATCCTAATACCACCCAATGGCGACGTGGGCCCGTAAGCCACACAGCCAAGTTAGAAAAACGGTTTCCGGTTTCTAGACTCAACTTGACCAAGGAGTTGGAAGGGGGCTACCTACAGGCGATCGGCTCGATACCAACTTGTGACGCCCTCGATTCAATCGTACACTAATCATGCGCATAAATGTGTACGACCAAGATCAAGGACTCACGGAAGATATCACAACACAACTCTAGACACCAATTAAAATAATACAAGCTTTATATTACAAGCCATGGGCCTCGAGGGCTCGAATACATAAGCTCAAATACACAAGAGTCGTGGAAGCAACAATATCTGAGTCTGAGACATAAGTTAGACAAGTTTGCCTTAAGAAGGCTAGCACAAAAGCAACAACGATCGAAAAGGCAAGGCCTCACCTGAGCCTCCTAACTACTCACAGTGGTCGGCCGGTCTCCACGTAGTAGTAGGCATCAACGGTGGCATCTGGCTCCTGGCTCGACATCTGGTTGCATCAACCGGAAAGAAGAAGAAGAAAGGAAAGAGGGAGCAAAGCAACCGTGAGTACTCATCCAAGTACTGCAAGCAAGGATCTACACTACATATGCAACATTATCAAAGGAAGGCTGTATATGTGGGTGGGCTCTTGAAATGCCAGAATAGAGAGAAGGCCTAGTCCTATCGAAGACTAGCATCTTCTGGAGACCACCATCTTGCAGCAAATAGGAGGGAGTAGAGTAGCGCAAAGCAAGGTAGAAGTAGTGTTATCAACCTCGGCCGGAGATCCTTTCTCGACTCCCTGCGACAAAGAAATCCCAGAGCCATACTATCCATTTATCATCACATTCCATTACTCATCACCATCCAATTCTCATCACAAGTATCCAGTTCTAGTTGTATCGATCGGGATACAACTCCAAGTGTCCGTTACCATAGGACAAGCTATAGATAGATGTTTTCTTCCCTGCAGGGGTGCACCAACTTACCCACCATGCTCGATTAACTCCGGCCGGACACACTTTCCTGGGTCATGCCCGGCCTCGGCCAAACAATACGCCGCAACCCGACCTAGGCTTAATAGAGAGGCCAGCACGCCGGACTAAACCTATGACCCAGGGGTCATGGGCCATCTCCCCGGGAACTCCTGAACGTTGCGTGGGCGGCCGGTGAGCAGACCTAGCTACCTCCTTAAACAAGGCAGGCGCTTACGCAGTCCAACCCGGCGCGTGCCGCTCAGTCGCTGACGTCTATTAAGCTTCGGCTGATGTATACGACGCAGAACACCCATACTATGCCCACGTGTTGGTTAGTGCTATCAGGCCAGAGGCCCCTCGGATCAAATATCCAAATCGTAGTGGATTAGGGCAGCGGTAACAAGCGAGACTCACGAAAGATGTGACCCGTTGCCCGTCTCGAGGAATTGCGGCAAGGGCTAGGAATGCCCGGCCACGCCTCGTAATCATCTCTCGGGCACCCTTCAGGTCAACCCGACTGCACATCACTCGCAATTAGGCTCACGCGGGTACCCCTCAGGGTCGACCCGTCTTTCCAAGTAACAGTGGTAAAGTCCAAGTAACCGTGTGTCCAAACATCAAGGGAAAAACCCAAGGAATCACCCCCGATGAATTCCACTAGATGTAATCATCAAGGTGAACGTAAGAGGAATCACCCCCGAGGGTCACTCTTGAGGGCTTGCACGACAGAGTCGTATCGGAAGTGGTTAAGGAGGAAATCACCCTCGATGACCACGACCGAATTACTACACTACAGGGTTAGCATCAGAAGTGTTGAAGAGGTCTCACCCTCGGTACTCGATAGTTACCCAGTAGTGTCGAACAACTAAGGGCAAAGTGATGTGCGGTGCCGGGGCCTGGTCTTTGATCCCGTTGATCGGGTCTCCGATGATGAAGCGGGGCAACAAGGACAAGGTGGGGGGTCACTGATGGGTCACTAAGCAACCTATACTAAGCAATTTAGGATAAGCAGGTAAGGTACAACAGCAGGTTACAAAAGCAGGCTATGCATCAGAATAGGAGCAATCAATAACAGTAGCAAAATCTAATGCAAGCATGAGAGAATGGAATGGACAATATCGGGATGATCAAAGGGGGGGCTTGCCTGGTTGCTCTGGCAAGGAGGGGTCGTTGTCAACGACGTAGTCGATCACCGGGCATCGGTGACCTCGGGGTCTACCGAGAGAAGAGGGGGAAGAAACTGTAAATACATAGCAAACAGAGGTAACACTAAGCATGACATGACGATACGTAGCGCTAGGCGTGCTCTAACGCGGTACTACACGTTGCAGACGAAGGGGGGAAACATCCGAGGGTGAACTCCCGACGTTAGGTGGATTCCGGACAAAGGAAAAGTGGGGGAAAGTTCCATGTTCAGCATGCTAGGGGCATGTGACAGATGAACGGACCACGTATTCGGATTCGTTGGATTTTTCTGAGCAACTTTCATATAGAAAACATTTTCATCCGAGGAACGGTTTAATTTCTATGAATTTTTAAAGTTTAATCAATACTCTGGAATTATTTAAAAAAACAGAAAAGGAATATGACATCATCATGGCGTCATTGTTGCATCAGCGGTCAACACACTAGTTGACTAGTCAACAGGGCCCACGGGCCACCATTGACTAGGTCAACAGGGCCAGCCGGGCCCCCGGGGCCACGGGGCGGTGACCCAGAGGCGGGCCCCAGGTGTGCCACATCGGCGGCGTCGGGGTTTCGTCGCCGGCGACCAAAACAATGGCGAGGTTCGCGGACTTATGAAAAAACGCCACGAGGGGCCGTTTGGCCTTGGCCGGGCTCGTTCGGACGCGGGAGGAGCGGCGCATCCAACTGTGACATTAGCTCAGGCCGGGGCGGGCTGCAACGACGACGGCGTCGAGCGGGGCGGACGCCAGACTTCGGCCATCGTCGGGATCGGGGCTGGGATGCGTTTGCGGGCAAACCAAGCGGCTAGACGAGGCCTACGCGGTGCGGTGAGCGCGCTGGACACTGACCCGTGACCATTTGGTCACCGGAGTCTTGCCGGCGACGAGATCCGCGTCGGAGCGTTCGGGCATCTCCAATGCGACCACTACGGCGACGGAAACGCGCGGGGAGAGAGAGAGAGAGAAGGACGACGACTGCTCATCGGGCCCTGTAGTTGTGCTCAAATGGGCTCGGGGAGGCGTGTCGTCACTGGAATCATCGCCGGAGTTGAAGATGGCCGTAGGGGAAGAAGAGGTCGTCGGGCTCGTCTCGGTGGCTTCCGGCTCCAATGGCTTGGACAGGACGACGTAGAGGATGACGGCGGAGCGATACGTCATAGGGGCGAGGCGAGGGGTCGACATGGAGCGTTGGATCGACGGCGCGCGGCAGCGGCTCGCTCGGTGAGGGAGGAGAAGGGTGAGGGGGAGCGAGGAGGAAGATGGTGACGACGTGGGCGCTGTGGCTCCGAGCTCCAACGCGATGTGCCAGTAGAAGTAGCGGAGGGCGGTGATCCTCGGGGACACAGTGGGACGGCGAGAGGGGCACGGTGGCCGTGGCTAGGTCACAGCCATGGCGATGGTGGTGTTCGGGCGAGGTGGGGAAGGGGATCTGGTGAGGAGAGGGAGTAGAAGTGGATCTGGGAGGGGGTGTTGAGGTGGAGTGAGGCCAGGGGGCCAGGGGAGGCAGGTCGCCTCCCTTATCCCTTTCCTGACGGTGACGTGGAGAGGGTTCGGTGGCGACCAGTGTAACACCCCGGATGTAACTTTCCATATTTGTAACTCCAAGTCTTGCCATTTTCGGCATTGTGATATGATATTCCCTCCGTCGTTGGGTTTTTTCTTCATTTTTGCATTTTGCCCATGTCATGCATTTCATATCATGTCATCATGTGCATCTCATTTGCATTCGTGTTCGTCTCATGATTCCGAGCATTTTCCCCGTTGTCCATTTTTCAATCCGGAACTCCTTTGTCCCCCGGCGTCCCTTTTTACATTTTTCTGTGAGCGGGTACTAAACTTCCTCGGAATGGACCGAGGTTTGTCAAGTGGCCTTGGTACACCACCGGTAGACCACCTGTCAAGTTTCGGGTCATTTGGAGCTCGTTTGGTACTCCAACGGTTAACCGCACTCTCGCAAAGGCCTCTTTTAAGTTGCAGCCCAACACCCCTCAAAACAGCCCAATAACCCATCTAAGTCACTTCCATGCTCTCCGTCGTTCGATCACGATCGTGTGGTAAAACTACACCTCATTTGAAGCTTCCTAGCTCCTTCTACCTATAAAACACCCCTCCCGAAATCCGGATCATTCCACCCGTAACCCTAGCCCGCGCCTCTCCCGCCGGGGACGTGTCCGATTTGGGCGGTTTCGTCCGCCCGCGCCGCCGCCAACCAGCAGGCGCGCCACGTAAGCGTGCCCACATCGCGCCGCCACGGCCCGCCCGAGCCAGCGGGGCCCCGCCCAGCCAGCGCCCGCCGCCCAGCGCTCCAGCGCGACCCGACCAACCGCCGCCCGCCGCGCATGACCCTCCTCTCCGGCCGCATCAGATCGCCGCCACCGCCGCCGCCGCCATGCGCCGGCCCCGCCACCTCCGCCCGGATCCACGGCGCCGCCCGTGCCTCCTCGCTGACCCGGCCTCGGCCCGGCCCTCCTCCGGCGCCCTCTCCGCTCGGCGAACCTCGTCCCGCGCCGGATCTGAGATCCACCTCGGTTGACTTCTTCCCCCCCGAAATTCCCTCCGTCATATTTCTGTAGATATTTTGTTGCATTTTGATCAAGCCATACCTTTGCACCCGTGGCTCCGTTTCGCGCGTATAGCATACCGATATGTTAGCCTCGAAGAGTAGATCATTTCATCTCATTGCATCATTTTCATTTGAGCTCATCTTGATGCCCGAAATGCTGTTAGAAGAGGGTCATGTGATGTTAGTTTCAGATTCTTATCAGAACATGCACTTTTGTCATTTTTGCCATGATTGATGTGTGCACCCTATGATCTTGAGCCCTACATGTGTTTTGTAATATGCCATGCCATCTTTACAGGGGTGTATGCCATATATTTTTGTGATCTCTGTGGTGACTAGCACAATCATGCAAACTAGGCTTCTCGATGTTGCTGATTTCAGCCCTGTTTTGCTGATATTTTTATGCCATGTTAACTTGATGCTACAGAGAGTTCCATGCATATTTTGAGATACTTCAGTAAGGATGTTTTGAACATATGGTTATGCTCTATCCATCCATGCCCTTGTTTGCAATTATGGAGTGCCATAGCTTGAGTCAATCGAGCTCTACTTTTGCTATAAAATGTTTCCTGGCAGATTGTTTACATGTCATTCAATTTTGCCAAGGTTGTTGTAGTTGATCCGTGTATGCTATGATGTTGTTCTTGCCATGTATATCTTCTATGCCATGTCTTCTTGACGGATGTATGCTTAGTTTATCATGAAATGCTCTGTAGTGAGTGCATCGAGCTCCTAAACATGCCTACTTGTTATCTGTTTTCGTCATGCCCCGTTGCTGAATCTGTTAACGAAACATTCTATGTTTACGTGGGTGCCATCATATTTTCTGATCCTTATTGGCTCATAGTCAGTAAGCGACTTTTGTTCTATGCTCTGAGTAGATTCATACGATACCTTGTTTTTGTATTATAAGTTCATGTAGAATGTGGTTTGCTTGCTCTGAACATTGCATCCTGATGCTGATTCTGCCATGTTAGTATTTTCTCTAAGTCTGTGAAGCTGATATATTTTGCACTTTTGCCATGCTTGTTTGGACCTGGTATAATGTGATTTATCTTTTGTCAATCATCTTGAGTAGATCACTGCCATATGCTTTGTTGGTACGTTTGGGTGCAGTAGCTTAATTTCTTGTTGCTTGCTATGTGGTATCATCTTTGTTAATGGCGGTTGTGTCATTCTTGTTTTGCTTGTCATTTGCAAACCGTGCATCCGATTCGGCGATCTTTATATCGATTTCAACGAAATCATCTCACCTTTCAGCGGCGTACTTGGTTTGCCAATTTGATGCCTGGTTCATCATTTTCCTTCCGAGCACGCATATGCATTGCATCTCACATCTCGCATATCATGCCATGTATTGCATCATGTTGCTTGTGCATTGCACCGTGATTTATTGTGGTTCCTTTGTTTGTGTTCTTGCTTTGGGTACAGCCGGGAGACGAGTACGTGAACATGGAACCTGTTGAGAACGCTTACGAGGATCAAGCTTTCGACAACTCTGAGAACTTTGCAGGCAAGATGACCATACCCTCGAAATCACTTATATCTTTGCTTGCTAGATGCTCGCTCTTTTGCTATGCCTATGCTACGATGCCTATCACTTGCTATATCATGCCACCCATATTGCCATGTCAAACCTCTAACCATCCTTTCCTAGCAAACCGTTGTTTGGCTATGTTACCGCTTTGCTCAGCCCCTCTTATAGCGTTGCTAGTTGCGGTGAAGATGAAGTTTGTTCCTTGTTGGAACATGGAGATGTTGTTCCTTGTTGGAACATGTTTACTTGTTGGGGTTATCACAATATATCTGCTATAATTAATGCATCTATATACTTGGTAAAGGGTGGAAGACTTCGGCCTTATGCACGGTGTATTGTTCCACTCTTGCCGCCCTAGTTTCCGTCATCTTGGTGTTATGTTCCTTGATTTCGCGTTCCTTACTCGGTTGGGTGATTTATGGGACCCCCTTGACAGTTCGCTTTGAATAAGACTCCTCCAAAGAAAGGCCCAACTTTGGTTTTACCATTTGCCACCTAAGCCTTCTTCCCCGGGTTTTCGCGAGCCCGAGGGTCATCTTTATTTTAACCCCGGACGGTGCTCCTTCGAGTCTTTGGCCCGAACCGAGCCGCTGCAGGGCCACCTCGGGGAAACTTGAGGCCTGGTTTTCCTCGTAGTCTGTCTCATCCGGATGTGCCACGAGAACGAGATATGTGCAGCTCCTATCGGGATTTGTCGGCTGTCAGGCGGCTGCGGGTCTTGTTTTATTGCTTTGTCGAAATGTCTTGTAGTCCGGGATTCGAGACTGATCGGGTCTTCGGTAGAAGGAATATCCTTCGTTGACCGTGAGAGCTTATAATGGGCTAAGTTGGGACACCCCTGCAGGTATTATCTTTCGAAAGTTGTCTTGCGGTTATGAGGCGGATGGGAATTTGTTAATGTCGGTTGTAGAAAACCCGAAGTTGACCTTAATTAATACACATCAACGGCGTGTGTAACCGTGATGGTCTCTTCTCGGAGTCCGGGAAGTGAAAGCAGTGTTGGAGTTATGTTTGACGTAAGTAGTTCAGGATCACTTCTTGATCGCTACTAGCTTCACGACCGTGCCTTGCTTCTCTTCTCGCTCTCCTTTGCGAATGTAGCCACCATATATGCTAGTCTCTTGCTGCAGCTCCACCTCACAACTCTGTCCTTCCTATAAGCTTAAATAGTCTTGATCTCGCGGGTGTGAGATTGCTGAGTCCCGTGACTCACAGATTCTACCAAAACAGTTGCAGTGCCGGCGATGCGGTCACGGTGGCGCAACCGAGCTCAAGTGGGAGTTCAACGAGGCGTGGTCGTTACTATGTGTCTTTTCACGATGATCAGTAGTGGAGCCAGTTGGGACGATCGGGGATCTGTGTAGCATTTGGGGTAGTCTTCTTTTATTTTGGTTCCGTAGTCGGACCTTGAGTGTAATCTGGATGATGGATGTTTATTTATGTATTGTGTGAAGTGGCGACTGTAAGGCAACTATGTATCTCTTTCCCTTATGTATTACATGGGTTGTGTGAAGATTACCTCACTTGTGACATTGCTTTCCATGCGGTTATGCCTCTAAGTCGTGCTTCGACACGTGGGAGATATAGCCGCATCGATTGCGTTACAAGTTGGTAATCAGAGCCATCCCCGACTTAGGAGGCCCCTGCTTGATTGTTCGCTGGCGTTGTTGAGTCTAGAACAAAAATGTTTTGAGTCTTAGGATTATATATATCGGAGTAGGATTCTTTTTACTCCCAGTCCTTAAATCGCTCTGGTGAGGACTCATGACGTAGAAGTTTTGACTCTCCTCTCCTCAAATTTCACTAAAAAAAAATTTAGGATCACGCGGGTATCTTGGGATCGTTCCGATGGCTTTGTGATGAGAACATTGTTCTTGGTGCCTCCTGACATTTAGGGGTTGTGGCAGTGTCCCGGGGAGTTGAGCTCCGAGGTGTTGTCGTCACAATTTTATCGTTGCAGTTCTAGAATACCTGAGATTTGCCGACATCGAAATCTCTTTTGTGTTGTTGTTGGTGAGATAACCCCGATAACCCGATCTTTGAGGCGAGCTTCGGGAGTATTGCCATGACTCGTATAACGGATGCTTTTTGAAGGTCGAGGTACCACGATTTCGAAGGTTTCTTGGTTATGTGTTGATGGATGGATACAATTTGGATCTAGGTATTGTTAGTTTGGGTGATATATTTTGTGTCCCTGTATCCCCAACACCAGATTGCATAACCAGAAAGTTTCGGGAGTTTATAGGTGGGATTCAAGTAGCTCCTAGCATTTCTTCCCGCAGATATTTGGTTTTGCGATTGGGT
This sequence comes from Aegilops bicornis, assembly GCA_021605145.1. Taxonomy (NCBI): domain Eukaryota; kingdom Viridiplantae; phylum Streptophyta; class Magnoliopsida; order Poales; family Poaceae; genus Aegilops; species Aegilops bicornis. The sequence continues at coordinate 581,111,014 of CM038672.1, forward strand.
AATCCTTACCACTTATTTGTTCGATCGTACCTTGTTATTTTTTCATCAACCCTTAATCAAGTGGCTTCTCACCTTAATGGACGTGTGATGTTAGCTTTTGGAATTCATTCGTTCATCCTTGTTCGAATGTTTATTGCGAAGACTATATGTTGCAATTTCTATCCGTTGATTCAACTTGTCTATCTGTCTATCAAAGTGCTAACGGATGTCACCCTCTTCAGGATGGCTCCGCCAGCGTCTGAATCCGGATCGCAATGATGAGAGTCGATCGAACCCTCCACCTCCACCTCCGCCTCCGGAGGCATGGCAAGCTATCATGGCAGCCACCAATGCCAATGCTCAGATGATTTTGGAACTCTTGCAAGAGCGTACCCAAGGGCAAGGCAATCAAGGAAATCAAGGCCAAGGCAACACCAGCCGCACTTTGCTACCCTTAATCAGTTCCTCGCTAATCAGCCGAAGTCTTTCGGTTTACGTAGCCGAGGCCACAGACGCCGACGATTGGCTTGTGGGCATCTGCAAACATTTTGAATGTAGCAATGTCAGACCTGAGGACTTTGTCAAGTTTGCTTCATTTCAACTCAAGGACCAAGCTGCCGAGTGGTTTCAGCAATACAAAGATTCCATAGGAGGTCGTGTTATTACACAGGATGAGTTCATGAGACTTCAAAGCTCACCACATTCGAAAAGTGTTGTTGAGAGCAAGCGTGAGGAGTTCCGCAATCTCAAGCAAGGCAACATGTACGTGTATCAATACAATATCCGATTTGAAACTTCGCTCGCTTCGCTAAGCAAGGCGTCCACGATGAAAAGAGTATGATCTATCAATTCAGGGGTGGTCTCGGAGAAGATCTGCAATTAGCTCTCGTGCTTTTTGAGCGAGAGAAGTATGATGAATTCTACAACATGGCACTTTGAAGCAAGAAGCTGCCCAGCTCAAATGTGAGGCTTCTAAGAAGAGAATCAGGGATGCAGTTCAGTCTTCTTCTTCCTCTCAAGTGGCAGCTAAGCAGCAGAAGTTCTATCTTCCTCCTCCTCCGTTTTGTCAGCCTTATCAGCAGAAGAACTCAGGTGGTCATGGATCTTCCCACCCACCCAACCCAAGCTATCAGAACAAGTCTAATTCTCAAGCTCCAAGGTCAAATGCTCCTTATCACCGTCCGCTCTCAGAGGTGACTTGCAACAAATGTCGTGAAAGGTCACTATGCGAACAAATGCTTCAACCAAAGGCGCCTTCTGCCTCCTCCTCCTGTGAAATCTTCCAGCAATGCAGTGGTCAAGCATAATACCAAGTCTGCAAAGGTGAACATGATGAATGCAGCTCAAGCGGAGGAATCTACCTATGTGATAATGGGTAATCTCTCGGTTAATGATATTCCTGCAAAAGTCTTAATTGATACTGGTGCATCGCATTCTTTCATGTCATATCCTTTTGCATCGAAGCACAATTTTGATACAGAGGCATTACCTAGAGCATTGCAAGTTGTTTCTCCGGCTAAGCGTTTCAGATCTACCATGTTAGTTCGAATGTCGGTATCAAGATGGGCGACTATAGATTTCTGGCTAAACCAATTGTTCTTGGTGACTCGGATATTGATCTTATTCTCGGGATGGACTGGCTTTCTCGGCACAAAGCTCGGCTTGATTGTGCTGCCAGGAAATTCAATTGACTCACTCTTACGAGGATGTGATCATCTATGCCGCTCGTGATGAAACCATTCGGTTGTTTTCTCTCAATGAGAAGGGCAAATTGGATGCTATCTCTCAGATTCCAGTCGTTTGTGAGTACCAAGATGTCTTTCTAGAAGAGCTTCCAGGAATTCCTCCTCGCCGGCCAGTTGAGTTCGTTATCAATCTTGAGCCTGGCACTGAACCCGTTTGCAAGCGTCCATACAAGCTTGGACCTAATGAGCTGAAGGAATTGAAGAAGCAGCTCGATGAACAAGAGCGTCTGGGTTTGATCAGACAGAGTTCATCTCCTTGGGGTTGTGGTGTTCTTTTTGTCCAGAAGAAGGATGGCACGGACCGACTTTGTGTCGATTATCGTCCATTGAATAAGAAGACTATCAAGAACAAGTATCCACTTCCCAACATCAATGAGCTTTTCGAGCAACTCAAAGGTGCTAAAGTGTTCTCCAAGCTTGACCTTCGTATGGGTTATCATCAAATTCGCATTCGTGAACAAGATATTCCCAAGACATCATTCAGAACAAGCTTTGGTTCTTATGAATATACTGTCATGTCTTTCGGCCTTGTCAATGCTCCTCCAACATTCTCTCGAATGATGAACTTCATCTTCAACCCCTACACCAATGAATTCGTCTTGGTCTATCTCGATGATATTTTGGTCTTCTCCAAGAATAAGAAGGATCATGCCAAACATTTGTGATTGGTGCTCGACAAGCTCAGAGAGCATCAATTCTATGCGAAGTTTTCCAAATGTGAATTTTGGCTTGATGAAGTGCTTTATCTTGGTCATATCATCTCCGCCAAGGGCATCGCTGTTAATCGAGAAGGTGTCTGCAGTTGTGAATTGGGAACCTCCTTAGAATGTCAAGCAGCTCCATGATTTTCTTGGACTTGCAAGCTATTGTCAAGATTAGTTGAGAACTTCTCTAAGATTGCAAAGCCACTTTCCAACCTCCTCCGGAAGCATGTGAAGTATGTACGGTCTCCTCGAGTGTGACGTTGCTTTCAATACTCTCAAAGAGAAGCTAGTCACAACTCCTGTCTTAACTCCTCTGATGAATCCAAGCCATTGAAGTTTTACGTGATGCTTCTCTTCAAGGTCTCGGTCTTGTGTTAATGCAAGAGAAGAGAGTTGTGGCCTATACCTCTCGCCGGTGAAGCCCATGAAAAGAACTACCCCACTCACGATCTTGAGTTGGCGGCAGTTGTCCATGCATTAATAACTTGGAGACATCTCTTGTTGGGAAGGAAAGTGGACATTTTCACCGATCACAAGAGTCTCAAGTATATCTTCACTCAACCCAACCTCAACCTCAGGCAAACTCGATGGGTCGAAATGATTCAAGAGTACAACCCAAGTATTGAATATACTCCGGGCAAGGCCAATGTGATTGCAGATGCTTTGAGCAGGAAGGCTTACTGCAACAGTTTAATCATCAAGCCCTTCCAACCGAATCTCTGTGAAGCTTTCCGCAAGCTGAATCTTCAAGTTGTTCCTCAAGGCTTTCTTGCCAACCTCATAGTCTCTCCTACTTTGGAAGACCAGATTCATGAGGCTCAACTCCTGGATGCCATGGTGAAAAAGGTGAAACGTGGTATCGACAAGGGCATTTCCAAATACAAGTGCTTCCACATTGATGACAAAGATACTCTTTTCTTCGAGGACCGGATTGTGGTTCCTAAGGGTGATCTATGTAAAGTCATTATGAACGAGGCACACAATTCGCTTCTATCCATTCATCACGGAAGTACGAAGATGTACCATGACCTCAAGCAGTCATATTGGTGGACTCGAATGAAGCGAGAAATTGCTCAATTCGTGAATGAGTGTGATGTCTGCAGAAGAGTGAAAGCAGAACACCAACGACCAGCTGGTCTCCTCCAACCTCTTGCTATTCCGGAATGGAAGTTTGATCATATCGAAATGGACTTCGTGAATGAATTTCCAAAGTCCAAGCGTGGAAATGATGCTATCTTCGTTGTCATTGACAAGCTTACTAAAGTGGCTCATTTTCTTCCTATCAAAGAATCTATCACAGCAGCTCAGTTGGCAGAGCTATACACCTCCAGGATTGTCTCCTTGCACGGCATTCCACAATTGATCTCTTTAGACCGTGGCAGCATCTTTACCTCCAAGTGATTCTTTTCAGAAGGCCATGGGCACCAACATTCGTTTCAGCATAGCTTTCCATCCTCAAACAAGTGGCCAAGTCGAGCGAGTCAATCAAATCCTTGAAGATATGCTCAGGGCTTGTGTCATTTCCTTCGGTATGAAGTGGGAAGATTGTCTTCCATATGCCGAGTTCTCCTACAACAACAGCTTCCAAGCAAGTTCGGGCAAGGCCCCATTCGAAATTCTCTATGGCAGAAAGTGTCGTACTCCTCTCAATTGGTCCGAGACAGGTGAACGCCAACTTCTTGGCAACGACTTGATCACAGAAGCTGAAGAAATGTGCAAAGTCATTCGTGAGAATCTCAAAGCCGCATAATCGCGCGGAAAGAGCTATTATGATGACAAGCACCGTGATGTGGCTTTTGAAAACGGAGACCATGTCTACCTCCGCGTCTCTCCAATGAAAGGCACTCGTCAACCCGGTATCAAAGGGAAGCTTGCCCCTAGATCGTGGGTCCTTTCAAGATCATTGGCAAAAGAGGCGATCTTGCCTATCAACTTGAGCTTCCTCCAACTTCGCAAACGCGTGCGATGTGTTTCATGTGTCACAGCTTCGCAAGTGCTTCAAGACTCCTGAGCGCACTATCAACTTTGAAGAAATTGACCTCCAAGAAGATCTCTCTTATCATGAGCACCCCATTGCTATTCTTGAAGAAACCGAGCGCAAGACTCGCAACAAGTCAATCAAATTCCTGAAAGTGAAGTGGTCACACCATTCCGACCGAGAAGCCGCCTGGGAGCGCGAGGATCACCTCAGTTCCGAATATCCGGAGTTCTTTCAGTCCTAGATCTCGGGACGAGATCCTCTTGTAGTGGTGGAGTGTTGTAACACCCCGAATGTAACTTTCCATATTTGTAACTCCAACTCTTGCCATTTTCGGCATTGTGATATGATATTCCCTCCGTGGTTGGGTTTTTTTTCTCCATTTTTGCATTTTGCCCATGTCATGCATTTCATATCTTGTCATCATGTGCATCTCATTTGCATACGTGTTCGTCTCATGATTCCGAGCATTTTCCCCGTTGTCCGTTTTGCAATCCGGCACTCCTATGTCCCCCGGCGTCCCTTTTTACATTTTTCGTGAGCGGGTACTAAACTTTCTCGGAATGGACCGAGGTTTGTCAAGTGGCCTTGGTACACCACCGGTAGACCACCTGTCAAGTTTCGGGTCATTTGGAGCTCGTTTGGTACTCCAACGGTTAACCGCACTCTCAAGAAGGCCTCTTTTAATTTGCAGCCCATCACCCCTTCAACTCAGCCCTATAACCCATCTAAGTCACTTCCATGCTCTCCGTCGTTCGATCACGATCGTGTGGGCTAAAACTACACCTCATTTGGAGCTTCCTAGCTCCTTCTACCTATAAAACACCCTCCCCGAAATCCGGATCATTCCACCTAACCCTAGCCCGCGCCTCTACGCCGGGGACGTGTCCGATTTGGGCGGACACGTCCGCCGCCGCCCGTCCGACCAACGAAGCGCCACATAAGCGTGCCCACATCGCGCCACCGCCCGGCCCGCGCTTGAGCCAGCGGCCCCGACCAGCGCGCCCGCCATCGCGCCACGCTCCGCTCATGACCCGGCCGACCGCCGCCCGCGCCCGCTGCCCTCCGCTCGGCCGCGCCGCCTCGTCGCCGCCCGGCCGCCGCCGCCTCGCCATGCCCGGCCCCGCCTCCGCCCCGGATCATGGCCGCCCAGCGCCTCCTTGCCGACCCGGCCTCGGTCCCGCCCTCCTCAAGCGCCCTCTCCCGCTCCAGCGAACCTCGTCCCGCGCCGGATCTGAGATCCACCTCGGTTGACTTCTTCCCCCCGAAATTCCCTCTTAAGTCATATTTCTGTAGATATTTTGTTGCATTTTGATCATGCCATAACTTTGCACCCGTGGCTCCGTTCGGGCGTATAGCATACCGGTATGTTCGCCTAGAAGAGTAGACCATTTCATCTCACTGCGTCATTTTCATTTGAGCTCATCTTGATGCCCGAAATGCTGTTAGAAGAGGGCTATGTGATGTTAGTTTCAGATTCTTATCAGAACATGCACTTTTGTCATTTTTGTCATGATTGATGTGTGCATCCTATGATCTTGAGCCCTACATGTGTTTTGTAATATGCCATGCCATATTTACAGGGGTGTATGCCATGTATTTTTGTGATCTATGTGGTGACTAGCACAAGCATGCAAACCAGGCTTCATGATGTTGCTGATTTCAGCCCCTGTCTTGCTGATATTTTTATGCCATGTTAACTTGATGCTACCGAGAGATCCATGCATATTTTGAGATACTTAAGTAAGGATGTTTTGAACATATGGTTATGCCCTATCCATCCATGCCCTTGTTTGAAATTATGGAGTGCTATAGCTTGAGTCAATCGAGCTCTACTTTTGCGATAAAATGTTTCCTGGCAGATTGTTTACATGTCATTCAATTTTGCCAAGGTTGTTGTAGTTGATCCGTGTATGCTATGATGTTGTTCTTGCCATGTATATCTTCTATGCCATGCTTAGTTTATCATGAAATGCTCTGTAGTGAGTGCATCGAGCTCTTAAACATGCCTACTTGTTATCTGTTTTTGTCATGCCCCGTTGCTGAATCTGTTAACGAAACTTTCTATATTTACGTGGGTGCCATCATATTTTCTGATCCTTTTTGGCTCATGGTCAGTAAGGGACTTTTGTTCTATGCTTTGAGTATATTCATGCCATGCCTTGGTTTGATATTATAAGTTCCTGTAGCATGTGGTTTGCTTGCTCTGAACATTGCATCCTGATGCTGATTCTGCCATGTTAGTATTTTCTTAAGTCTGTGAAGCTGATATATTTTGCACTTTTGCCATGCTTGTTTGGACCTGGTATGATGTGATTTAGCCGTAGCTCAGTGTTCATCTTTTGTCAACCATCTTGAGTAGATCACTGCCATATGCTTTGTTCGGACGTCCGGGTGCAGTAGCTTAATTTCTTGTTGCTTGCTATGTGGTATCATGCTGTTAATGGCAGATTTGTGTCATTCTTGTTTTGCTTGTCATTTGCAAACCGTGCATCCGATTCCGGCGATCTTTATATCGATTTCAACCGAAATCATCTCACCTTTCCAGCGGCATACTTGGTTTGCCAATTTGATGCCTGGTTCATCATTTTCCTTCCGGAGCACGCATATGCATTGCATCTAACATCTCGCATATCATGCCATGTATTGCATCATGTTGCTTGTGCATTGCACCGTGATTTATTGTGGTTCCTTTGTTTGTGTTATTGCTTTGGGTACAGCCGAGACGAATGCGTGAACAAGGAACCTGTTGAGAACGCTTACGAGGATCAAGCTTTCGACAACTCGAGAACTTTGCGAGCAAGATGACCATACCCTCGAAATCACTTCTATCTTTGCTTGCTAGATGCTCGCTCTTTTGTTATGCCTATGCTACGATGCCTATCACTTGCTATATCATGCCACCCATATTGCCATGTCAAACCTCTAACCATCGTTTCCTAGCAAACCGTTGTTTGGCTATGTTACCGCTTTGCTCAGCCCCTCTTATAGCGTTGCTAGTTGCAGGTGAAGATGAAGTTTGTTCCTTGTTGGAACGTGGAGATGTTGTTCCTTGTTGGAACATGTTTACTTGTTGGGGTTATCACAATATATCTGCTATAATTAATGCATCTATATACTTGGTAAAGTGTGGAAGACTCGGCCTTATGCACGGTGTTTTGTTCCACTCTTGCCGCCCTAGTTTCCATCATACCGGTGTTATGTTCCTTGATTTCGCGTTCCTTACACGGCTGGGTGATTTATGGGACCCCCTTGACAGTTCGCTTTGAATAAGACTCCTCCAGCAAGGCCCAACTTTGGTTTTACCATTTGCCACCTAAGCCTTTTTCCCCCGGGTTTTCGCGAGCCCGAGGGTCATCTTTATTTTAACCCCGGACGGTGCTCCTTGAGTCTTGGCCCGAACCGAGCACTTGCGGGGCCACCTCGGGAAACTTCGAGGCCTGGTTTTACTCGTAGCCTGTCTCATCCGGATGTGCCACGAGAACGAGATATGTGCAGCTCCTATCGGGATTTGTCGGCTGTCGGGCGGCTTTGCTGGTCTTGTTTTATTCTGTCGAAATGTCTTGTAGTCTGGGATTCCGAGACTGATCGGGTCTTCCCGGTAGAAGGAATATCCTTCGTTGACCGTGAGAGCTTATAATGGGCTAAGTTGGGACACCCCTGCAGGGTATTATCTTTCGAAAGTCGTGCCCGCTGTTATGAGGCAGATGGGAATTTATTAATGTCCGGTTGTAGAAAACCTGAAGTTGACCTTAATTAATACACATCAACCGCGTGTGTAACCGTGATGGTCTCTTCTCGACGGAGTCCGGGAAGTGAACACGGTGTTGGAGTTATGTTTGACGTAAGTAGTTCAGGATCACTTCTTGATCGCTACTAGCTTCACGACCATGCCTTGCTTCTCTTCTCGCTCTCCTTTGCGAATGTAGCCACCATATATGCTAGTCGCTTGATGCAGCTCCACCTCACAACTCTGTCATTCCTATAAGCTTAAATAGTCTTGATCTCGCGGGTGTGAGATTGCTGAGTCCCCGTGACTCACAGATTCTACCAAAACAGTTGCAGGTGCCGGCGATGCGGTCACGGTGGCGCAACCGAGCTCAAGTGGGAGTTCGACGAGGAACGTGGTGCGTTACTATGTGTCTTATCCGATGATCAAGAGTGGAGCCCGGTTGGGACGATCGGGGATCTGTGTAGCATTTGGGGTAGTCTTCTTTTATTTTGGTTCCGTAGTCGGACCTTGAGTGTAATGTCGGGATAATGGATGATTATTTATGTATTGTGTGATGTGGCGTCTGTAAGCCAACTATGTATCTCTTTCCCTTATGTATTACATGGGTTGTGTGAAGATTACCTCACTTGCGACATTGCTTTCCATGCGGTTATGCCTCTAAGTCGTGCTTCGACACGTGGGAGATATAGCCGCATCGAGGGCGTTACAACCAGCGAGCGCGGTCGCTGAGTCGGGTGAACAGGGAGGAGGGAGGCGGCCGGGGGAGGTGGGTTGCTGGGTTGGGCCGCCCAGATGACTAAGGCCTAGGGAGGTCAGGGGGTTTTCCTTTTATTTTACCTTTGCTCTTTTCTTTTTACAGAAAAAGCACGGTAATATTTGGGCTGCCAAAAGGATTTTGTAAGATGTCGGACTTGGCCACATAATTATATTGCAATAGTTAGCACTGCCACAAAAAGGTTGTGAGGCTTTTGAAATAGTTTGAAATTTTTATAAAGTAAAAAGGCATTTAAACTATTGTTTTAGCCACTGATTTAATTGTTTTAGGCCATTTAAACACCTTGCAAAAATGTTGGTTCACCACCAATATTAACAAATGACTATTTGCCACAAGATGAACATTTTAGATCTCCTGTCTGACAAATAAGAGTTTTTGACTTTAGATTGGATTTAAATTTTAATCGGTGATTTGGATCAAGTGAAGATTAGCAACAGTAACAAAGATGACAAGGCATCATTAACAGTGGATTACTGTAGCATGACAATGGGGGTGTTACATAGGCGGAAGAAGTGCGTTAGGGGAGCCACGAGGGGCCCACGAGGGTGGAGGGCGCGCCGGGGGGGGAGGGTGCGCCCCCCTGCCTCGTGGCTCCCTCGTTTCTTTCCTGACGTGCACTCCAAGTTTTTCCGGTAGCTTTCCTTCCAAAAATAACTTCTCCAGTTGGTTTCATTCCGTTTCGACTCCGTTTGATATTCCTTTTCTTCGAAACACTGAAACAAGGGAAAAAACAGGAACTGGCACTGGGCTCTGGGTCAATAGGTTAGTACCAAAAGTAATATAAAAGTGTAAAATAAAGCCCATAAACATCCAAAACAGATAATATAATAGCGTGGAACAATAAAAAATTATAGATACGTTGGAGACGTATCAGCATCCCCAAGCTTAATTCATGCTCGTCCTCAAGTAGGTAAATGATAAAAACAGAATTTTTGATGTGGAATGCTACTTAGCATAATTTCAATGTAATTCTTCTTAATTGTGGTATGAATATTCAGATCCGAAAGATTCAAGATAAAAGTTCGTATTGACATAAAAGTAATAATGCTTCAAGCATACTAACTAAGCAATTATGTCCTCTCAAAATAACATGGCCAAAGAAAGTTCATCCCTATAAAATCATATAGTTTAGTCATGCTCCATTTTCGTCACACAAGAATGCTCTCATCATGCACAACCCCGATGACAAGCCAAGCAATTGTTTCATACTTTAGTAATCTCAAACTTATAAACCTTCACGCAATACATGAGCGCGAGCCATGGACATAGCACTATGGGTGGAATATAATATAATGATGGGGGTTATGTGGAGAAGACAAAAAGGGATAAAGTCTCACATCAACGAGGCTAATCAATAGGCTATGTAGATGCCCATCGATTGATGTTAATGCAAGGAGTAGGGATTGCCATGCAACGGATGCACTAGAGCTATATATGTATGAAAGCTCAACAAAAGAAACTAAGTGGGTGTGCATCCAACTTGCTTGCTCACGAAGACCTAGGGCACTTGAGGGGCCCATTGTTGGAATATACAAGCCAAGTTCTATAATGAAAAATTCCCACTAGTATATGAAAGTGACAAAACAAGAGACTCTCTATCATGAAGATTATGGTGCTACTTTGAAGCACAAGTGTGGTAACGGATAGTAGCATTGTCCCTTCTCTCTTTTTCTCTCATTTTTTTGGCCTTCTCTTTTTTTTGTGGCCTTTCTTTTTTTGGGCCTTCTCTTTTTTTTATGGCCTTTCTTTGTCTTTTTTTATTCCTCACTTGGGACAATGCTCTCGAAAATGATGACCAGCACACTTATATTTACAACTCAATGATTACAACTCGATACTAGAACAAAGTATGACTCTATATGAATGCCTCCGGCGGTGTACCGGGATGTGCAATGACTCATGAGTGACATGTATGAAAGAATTATGAATGGTGGCTTTGCCATAAATACGATTTCAACTACATGATCATGCTAGCAATATGACAATGATGAATGTGTCATGATAAACGGAATGGTGGAAAGTTGCATGGCAATATATCTCGGAATGGCTATGGAAATGCCATAATAGGTAGGTATGGTGGATTTTTTTAGGAAGATATAAGGAGGTTTATGTGTGAAAGAGTGTATCATATCACGGGGTTTGGATGCACCCGTGAAGTTTTCACCAACTCTCATTGTGAGAAAGGGCAACGCACGGTACCGAAGAGGCTAGCAATGATGGAGAGTGCGTATAATCCATGGACTCAACATTAGTCATAAAGAACTCACATACTTATTTCAAAAGTCTACAAGCCATCAAAAACCAAAGCACTACCCGCATGCTCCTAGGGGGATAGATTGGTAGGAAAAGACCATCGCTCGTCCCCGACCGCCACTCATAAGGAGGACAATCAAAGAACACCTCATGTTTCAAATTTGTTACATAACGTTTACCATACGTGCATCCTACGGGACTTGCAAACTTCAACACAAGCATTTATCAAATCCAAAACTACCAACTAGCAAGACTTTAATATCACTACCTCCATATCTCAAAACAATCATCAAGCATCAAACTTCTCTTAGTATTCAACACACTCATAAGAAAGTTTTTACTAGTCTTGAATACCTAGCATATTAGGATTAAGCACATTACCATGTTGTTTAAGACTCTCAAAATAATATAAGTGAAGCATGAGAGTTCATCTATGTCTTCAACATAAAACCACCACCGTGCTCTAAAAGATATAAGTGAAGCACTAGAGCAAACAACAAACTACTCTGAAAGATATAAGTGAAGATCAATGAGTAGTCGAATAATTATACAACCATGTGAAGACTCTCCCATTAATAATTTCAGATCTTAATATTTTATTCAAACAGCAAGCAAGGCTAAATAAAATAAAATGATGCTCCAAGCAAAACACATATCATGTGGTGAATAAAAATATAGCTCCAAGTAAAGTTACCGATGAATGAAGCCGAAAGAGGGGATGCCTTCCGGGGCATCCCCAAGCTTAGGCTCTTGGTTATCCTTGAATATTACCTTGGGGTGCCTTGGGCATCCCCAAGCTTAGGCTCTTGGTTATCCATGAATATTACCTTGGGGTGCCTTGGGCATCCCCAAGCTTAGGCTCTTGCCACTCCTTATTCCATAGTCCATCGAATCTTTACCCAAAACATGAAAACTTTACAATACAAAACTTAACAGTAAATCTCGTGAGCTCCGTTAGCGAAAGAAAACAAAACACCACTTCAAGGTACTGTAATGAACTCATTTTTTATTTTTATTGGTGTTAATACTACTGTATTCCAACTTATTTACGCTTTATAAACTATTTTACTAGCCATAGATTCATCAAAATAAGCAAGCAACACAATGAAAACAGAATCTATCAAAAACAAAATAGTCTGTAGTAATCTGTAACTAACACAAACTTCTGGAACTCCAAAAATTTTAAAATAAATTGGTGGACCTGAGGAATTTGTCTAGTAATCATCTGCAAAAAGAATCAACTAAATAGCACTCTCCAGTAAAAAGTTTTAGCTAATCTCGTGAGCGCTAAAGTTTCTGTTTTTACAGCATGATCATAAAGACTTCACCCAAGTCTTCCCAAAGGTTCTACTTGGCACAAACACTAATTAAAACATAAAACCACATCTAAATAGAAGCTAGATGTATTATTTATTCCTAAACAGAACCAAAAATCAAGAAACTAAAATAAAATTGGGTTGCCTCCCAACAAGCGCTAATGTTTAACGCCCCTAGCTAGGCATGACGATTTCAATGATGCTCGCATAAAAGATAAGAATTGAAACATAAAGAGAGCATCATGAAGAATATGACTAGAACATTTAAGTCTAACCCACTTCCTATGCATAGGGATTTTGTGAGCAAACAACTTATGTGAACAATAATCAACTAGCATAGGAAGACAAAACAAGCATAACTTCAAAACTTTAAGCGCATAGAGAGGAAACTTGATATTATTGCAATTCCTCCAAGCATATGTTCCTCCCTCATAATAATTTTCAGTAGCATCATGAATTCATTCAACAATATAACCAGCACCTAAAGCATTCTTTTAATGATCTACTTGCAAAGAAATTTTATTACTCTCCACACAAGAAAAATTCTTCTCATGAACAATAGTGGGAGCAAACTCAATAAAATAACTATCATGTGATTGAGAATTAAGATCAAGATGACAAGTTTCATGGTAATCATTATTGTTTAAAGCACATGTGTCATCACAATAATAAATCATAGATAGGAGGCATGCTTTCATCATAGTAAATTTGCTCATCAAAACTTCGGGGACTAAACATATCATCTTCATCAAACATAGCTTCCCCAAGCTTGTGGCTTTGCATATCATTAGCATCATGGATATTCAAGGAATTTGTACTAACAACATTGCAATCATGCTCATTATTTAAATATTTAGTGCCAAACATTCTAATGCATTCTTCTTCTAGCACTTGAGCACAATTATCGGAATCCTTATTTTCACGAAAGACATTAAAGAGACGAAGCATATGAGGTAAACTCAATTCCATTTTTTTGTAGTTTTGTTTTATAAACTAAACTAGTGATAAAACAAGAAACTAAAAGATTCGATTGCAAGATCTAAAGATATACCTTCAAGCACTCACCTCCTCGGCAACGGCGCCAGAAACTAGCTTAGTTGACGGGGTGTGAGTGCCGCTTACCTAGCCTCCCCGGCAACGACGCCAGAAACTGCTTGATGTCTACTACACAACCTTCTTCTTGTAGACGTTGTTGGGCATCCAAGTGCAGAGGTTTGTAGGACAGTACCAAATTTCACTCAAGTGGATGACCTAAGGTTTATCAATCCGTGGGAGGCGTAGGATGAAGATGGTCTCTCTCAAGCAACCCTGCAACCAAATAACAAAGAGTCTCTTGTGTCCCCAACACACCCAATACAATGGTAAATTGTACAGGTGCACTAGTTCGGCGAAGAGATGGTGATACAAGTGCAATATGGATGGTAGATATAGGTTTTTGTAATCTGAAAATATAAAAACATCAAGGTAGCAAGTGATAAAAGTGAGTGTAAACGGTATTGCAATGCTAGGAAACAAGGCCTAGGGTTCATACTTTCACTAGTGCAAGTTCTCTCAAACAATAATAACATAATTGGATCATATAACTATCCCTCAACATGCAACAAAGAGTCACTCCAAAGTCACTAATAGCGGAGAACAAATGAAGAGATTATGGTAGGGTATGAAACCACCTCAAAGTTATTCTTTCCAATCAATCCGTTGGGCTATTCCTATAAGTGTCACAAACAGCCCAAGAGTTCGTACTAGAATAACACCTTAAGACACAAATCAACCAAAACCCTAATGTCACCTAGATACTCCAATGTCACCTGAAGAATCCGTGGGTATGATCATGCGATATGCATCACACAATCTCAAATTCATCTATTCAACCAACACATAGAACCTCAAAGAGTGCCCCAAAGTTTCTACCGAAGAATCACGACAAAAACGTGTGCCAACCCCTATGCATAGTTTCATGGGCGGAACTCGCAAGTTGATCACCAAAACATACATCAAGTGAATCACGTGATATCCCATTGTCACCACAGATACGCACGGCAAGATATACATCAAGTGTTCTCAAATCTTTAAAGACTCAATCCGATAAGATAACCTCAAACGGAAAACTCAATCCGTTACAAGAGAGTAGAGGGGGAGAAGAAACATAAGATCCAACTATAATAGCAAAGCTCGTGATACATCAAGATCGTGCCAAATCAAGAACACCAGAGAGAGAGATCAATCACATAGCTACTGGTACATACCCTCAGCCCCGAGGGTGAACTACTCCCTCCTCGTCATGGAGAGCGCCGGGATGATGAAGATGGCCACCGGTGAGGTTTCCCCCTCCGTGAGGTCTTGGAACAGGGTCCCGATTGACTTTTGGTGGCTACAGAGGCTTGCGGCGGCGGAACTCCCGATCTATTCTGTTCCCGGAAGGTTTTAGGGTATATGGAGATATATAGGCAGAAGAAGTATGTAAGGGGAGCCACGAGGGGCCCACGAGGGTGGAGGGCGCGCCTGGGGGGAGGGCGCACCCCCTGCCTCGTGGCTCCCTCGTTTCTTTCCTGACGTGCACTCCAAGTTTTTCCGGTAGCTTTCCTTCCAAAAATAACTTCTCCACTTGGTTTCATTCCGTTTCGAATCCGTTTGATATTCGTTTTCTTTGAAACACTAAAACAATGGAAAAAACAGGAACTGGCACTGGGCTCTGGGTCAATAGGTTAGTCCCAAAAGTAATATAGAAGTGTAAAATAAAGCCCATAAACATCCAAAACAGATAATATAATAACATGGAACAGTCAAAAATTATAGATACGTTGGAGACGTATCATACCCTGGTTCTCAAACTGAGGGAAATACTTATCTCTACTTTGCTGCATCACCCTTTCCTCTTCAAGGGAAAAACCAACGCAAGCTCAAGAAGTAGTAGGAAGAATTTCCGGCGCCGTTGCCGGGGAGATCTACGCCAATTCAAGACATACCAAGTACCTGCAACGCCCCGGATACAACTTTCCATATTCGTAACTCCAACTCTTGCCTTTTTCGGAGATGCGATATGTTATTTCCTCCGTGGTTGGGTTTTTTTGTCTTTTGTTTTGCATTTTGTTCATGTCATGCATCTCATCTCATGGCATCATGCGCATTGCATCTGCATGTTTTCATAAAACTCGTAGCCGTTCGTAGTTGCCCTTTCTCTCTTTGCCTCCGTTGTCATTTTGTTAGGCCCTTGTTCTCGTTGACCTCTCTCAGACCCCTCGTGTGCGTGTCCGAAACTTACCCGAACCCGAACAGGTTTGTCGTTACCGATGGATCCGGATCATCCCCAAAACATCACCGTTTTTTTATTTGGGCTCCCTAGCCTATTTTTCCTGACCGTCCGATTTTGATCGAAGAGACGAGTTAGCCCCTAATCTAACACCCACCTACTATATATAGCAGTGCTATCATCGGACCAATCCCTAATTTCTAGGGATCCTCCTAGCCGTCGCCGCTCCTCTGGTCTTTTCTTCCTTGGGATCCTCCCAGATCCCCATCGACCAACCACCTCCTCGTTTTGCATCCCCGACCAATCCCGCAGCCTCCTCCCGATCCACCAGCCAGCCACCACCAAATCCTCCTCCTTGCCTCGATCAAGCCCACAAGAGAGGAGCTCCTCCTCTGTTTTCTCCTCGAGCCCGCAACAGCGCGGCGCTTGGCGCTCCTCACCTTGCCGCTGCACCCCACCTCCATTCCGGCATCGAGGCGAAACCCAGCGCCGGAACTCACCGCCCGTGTCAACCGTTCGAGCTCCGGTGAACCCAACCGCTGACCACCTAGCCGGCCGTCCATCGTCCCTTCGCTTCACGCTGCCTCCGGCGAGCAGAAGCCTCGAGCCTCCCCGTGCGTCTCCACCTCGCCTCGTCGTCCGGCGACCGAACCAGCAGCAACGTCGCCGCTCCTACTCCGCAACCTCGAGCTCCCTGCCTCCTCATGCCTTCCTTCCCTGCTCCCGAAGTCAGCCACGAGCGAACGCCCGAGCCCCTGTTTCGAGCTCTTCCTCCGCTCGCGCAACAGCGTCTCGTCTTCGTCACCATGCGCCGCTGGACCAGGACAGTCCCGTCGCCCATGCCTTCTTCTTTTCTCCCGTGCTCCTACCTCATCTCACCTCTGTCTCCCTCACTCTGTTTTGGACCAGGGGCGCCGCGCCATGGAGCTCCAAGTCCGCCGGCTCGCTTCCACTTTGACCCGGCGAGAGCAGGACCCAGCGATCTCCGCGACCGGATCTGGCCACCCGGCGCCTGTGCCCTCGGGCCCCACCGGACCTCCTTCCTCGGCGCCTAGCCTGCTGCCGCCGTCTTACGCATCGCCATGGGTGTCTTGTTGTTTACATTCTTGAAACTAGCGGCAACAACTCGCCCGCTTCGTCTACGCCCAGCGTTGGCCAGGCGCCAGCGCCAAACCCAGCGCCCCTTCCAGCCTCCCTCTCCACCGACCGCCCTGTTGGCCCAATGTGAGCAGTCGCCTCCTGTGCACTATCGGGCAAGCCAGATTCGGCCCGATTCATGTTTTTTTCCGCGGAACGATCTTGTCATTTTCCAGAGAAAACCTGTTTTACAGAATAGTCCCCCTAGATCATGCATTTAATAACTCACAAATGGTGCACTGGATTAAAGTGATTTATATATGAAAAATTCTTAGAATTTCTGCTAGTCTCATAATATGCCACTTTCATCCCATGTTAAAATGTTTAAACATGCTGTTTGATTAAATTTGCTCAAATGACATGCTAAAATGATTTATTTCATAACTAAATAACCGTAGCTCCGATTTAAATAAATTATATGTGTAAATGGGGTAGAAAAATGCATAGATTAACATGGTAGCATTACTTTGCATGTTCAACAACTCTAAAATTATGTATAGGGCAGAACAGTACCAAATTCGTATTATGCATATGAGGAGTTTTCCGGAATTGTTGTTTGTTGTTCCGGCCTCATTTAAACTTGCCTAGATAGGTAGTTTAATTATGCTTCACCTCTTGCCATGTTTAATAACATTTAATGTTGTTGGGTACATAACCGAGAGAGAACTAAATAATTGATGTGGTGTTTCGTTAATATGCAACTCGTTGCATATTGAGCTCCACTTAACTTGTAGTGTTGTTTGTGCATATATTGCCATGCCATGCTATTTAAACGGACATGCATCATACTTGGTTGTGCATCATGCCATGTTTGTGCTTGTTGGTTTACCATGTTGTTTGTTTGTTTCGGGTTGCTTCTCTCGTTAGCTTCGGTTTCCTTCCGGAGTTGTGAGGATTCGTTCGACTACGTCCATTTGTCTTCTTCATGGACTCGTTCTTCTTCCTTGCGGGATTTCAGGCAAGATGACCATACCCTCGAAATCACTTCTATCTTTGCTTGCTAGATGCTCGCTCTTTTGCTATGCTTATGCTACGATGCCTACCACTTGCTATATCATGCCTCCCATGTTGCCATGTCAAGCCTCTAACCATCCTTTCCTAGCAAACCGTTGTTTGGCTATGTTACTGCTTTGCTCAGCCCCTCTTATAGCGTTGTTAGTTGCAGGTCAAGTTGAAGTTTGTTCCTTGTTGGAACATGGATATTTTGGGATATCACAATATCTCTTATCTTAATTAATGCATCTATATACTTGGTAAAGGGTGGAACGCTCGGCCTTATGCCTGGTGTTTTTTTCCACTCTTGCCGCCCTAGTTTCCGTCATACCGGTGTTATGTTCCTTGATTTTGCGTTCCTTACACGGTTGGGTGATTTATGGGACCCCCTTGACAGTTTGCTTTGAATAAAACTCCTCCAAAGAAGGCCCAACCTTGGTTTTACCATTTGCCACCTAAGCCTTTTTTCCTTGGGTTACGCAAACTCAAGGGTCATCTTTATTTTAACCCGGACGGTGCTCCTTCGAGTGCTGGCCCAACCTGGGTGATGTCCGGCGCCCCCTGGGCAATCCAGGGTCTATGCCAACCCGACGTCTTGCCCATCCGGTGTGCCCTGAGAATGAGATATGCGCAGCTCCTATCGGGATTTGTCGGCACATTCGGGCGGCTTTGCTGGTCTTGTTTTACCATTGTCGAGATGTCTTGTAGTCCGGGATTCCGTGACTGATCGGGTCTTCCCGGTAGAAGGAATATCGCCGTTGACCGTGAGAGCTTATAATGGGCTAAGTTGGAACACCCCTGCAGGGTATTATCTTTTGAAAGCCGTGCCCGCGGTTATGAGGCAAATGGGAATTTGTTAATGTCCAGTTGTAGAAAACCCGAAGTTGATCTTAACTAAAATACACCAACCGCGTGTGTAACCGTGATGGTCTCTTCTCGGCGGAGTCCGGGAAGTGAACTGGTGTTGGAGTTATGCTTGACGTAAGTAGTTTCAGGATCACTTCTTGATCATAGTTGTTCGACCGTGCTTTGCTTCTCTTCTCGCTCTCTTTTGCGTATGGTAGCCAACATATATGCTAGTTGCTTGCTGCAGCTCCACCTCATACCTTTAATACCATAAGCTTAAATAGTCTTGATCTCGCGGGTGTGAGATTGCTGAGTCCCCGTGACTCATAGATACTTCCAAAACCAGTTTGCAGGTGCCGATGAAACCGTGCAGGTGACGCATCCGAGCTCAAGGGGGAGCTCGATGAAGATCTTGTTCATTGTGTTGTTTTGTTTCAGTTGATCAGTAGTGGAGCTCAGTTGGGTCGATCGGGCATCTGTGTAGCATTTGGGGTAGTCTTATTTTATTTTGGTTCCGTAGTCGGACCTTGATTGTATCTGTATGATGTAATGCTTTACTCATGTATTGTGTGAAGTGGCGATTGTAAGCCAACTATGTATCTCTTTCCCTTATGTATTACATGGGTTGTGCGAAGATTACCTCACTTGCGACATTGCTTTCAATGCGGTTATGCCTCTAAGTCGTGCTTCGACACGTGGGAGATATAGCCGCATCGAGGGCGTTATAAGTTGGTAATCGAGCCATCCCGACTTAGGAGCCCCCCGCTTTATTGTTTCTTTGGCGTTGTTGAGTCTAGAACAAAAATGTTTTGAGTCTTAGGATTATATATCGGAGTAGGATTCTTTTTACTCCTCGGTCCCTTAAATCGCTCTGGTGAGGTCTCTGACGTAGAATTTTTGACTCTTCTCTCCTCAAATTTCACTAAAAAATTTAGGATCACGCTGGGTATCTTGGAATCGTTCCGATGGTTTTGTGGCGAGAACATTGTTCTTGGTGCCTCCCGACATTTAGGGGCTGTGGCGGTGTCCGGGAGTTGAGCTACGAGGTGTTGTCGTCACAATGTTATCGTTGTAGTTACGGAATACACGAGTTTTGCCGACATCGAAAATCTCTTTTATGCAGTTGTTGGTGAGATAACCTCGATAACCCAATACTGGGGCGAGCTCGTGTGTATTGCCATAACTCGTATAACGGATGCTTTTCGAAGGTTGAGGTAAACGATTTCCGAAGGTTTCTTGGTTATGTGTTGAAGGATGGATACAGTTGGATCTAGGTATTGTTAGTTTGGGTGATATATTTCGTGTCCCCTGTATCCCCACCACCAGATTGCATAACCAGAAAGTTTCGGGAGTTTATAAGTGGGAATTCGAGTATCTCGTAGGATATCTTTCCAACAGACACATGATACGATATGGGATCTATCGTATGTTTGTTTCCGGCTTATTCTGCAAGCCAAATCCTTCGTTTTTGTTCCATTTTGTGGTATTCAAGTTGCTTCAATGCCAAGTGTTGATTCCATACCTTATTCTAAATGGTGTTCTCATATTTCTATGTGAATACTAATCCTTCTTGATCATCAAGTTTGTCATCTCAATTTCTTCTCACCGGTGCGCTTCTCTTCAAGATGATCCCATCATTCTAACCATTCGCGAGATCAATTCTCAGTTCTTTGCAACGGTGCTTGCTTCATCCGACCCAAGTTGCCTTTGTTTTCCCGCCCTCCCACCCTTTTTCTTCAAGGACTTAGATTTCTTAATCAAGTAGCCATTTTATTGAGTGAAGTTTCTTCATTCTTTT
Source organism: Aegilops bicornis (assembly GCA_021605145.1). Taxonomy (NCBI): domain Eukaryota; kingdom Viridiplantae; phylum Streptophyta; class Magnoliopsida; order Poales; family Poaceae; genus Aegilops; species Aegilops bicornis. The sequence continues at coordinate 581,131,521 of CM038672.1, forward strand.
CCTTTAATGTTTTATCCGGTGATTTCTCATGAAGACGCTAAGGAAGTTTCAACCTTATCATTGTTCCATTCTAATTTTCTTCTCCGGTGGATTTAATTCAAGATTTCGGTCTTGATCTTATCCCATTTCCTCTTTTCACAATGATTTCTCATGCCGGTGTATCTCCTAATCATTCACTTCTTGCTATTCATTTGGTTGGGAGTGATGAAGATATCTCAGAAGATTCGTGTTTCCATTCTTAATCCGTTCAAGTTATTTCGAGATTGTTATCTCATTCAAGCCATTTAAATCAACCGGTGCAACCTCCCTTTCAAGCAATCGTTCAACGGTGGTTCTTTTGAGTGGGCCCTAACCCGCAGGTCTTTTCTCAGGATCTTACCTGACTCTTCTAATTTATCCGGAGCGATTCTCAAATTCTTTCAAAGTTTGACGTAAGAATGAATTATCATCAGTCAAATGTCTTTCTCCAAGATCTTTCAAATTCTTTTCCTCGTTGGCTCAATCTTTCTATTCTTCATTATTCGAGTGCCTCAATAATTCATGGTGGTTCTCATCATCATTCTCAACATTTGAAGACCAAAGAAGGATTTCTCCTAAATCTTGGTCCGTTCTCTTGAAGATTCATAGTTCTATCTTATGCCATCCTCTCATAATTGTTTTTGATTGTGAGAATTCATTTCATAACCATCCGGAGCATTTCATGAGTTGTTTCCACTTCTTTCCTCCGAAGGCCATCATGTCATAATTCCTCATTCTCAGCTTTCAGCTCTCGTTCTCCATATCTTACCGGTGCATCATTCAAGTATTATCTAATCAGCTCGGGATCTCTGGGTTCATTTGTATCTAAATTCCCTCAAGTATCAACGTCGTTTTCTAATTCCTCCCAGTGATTCGTTCTCTTTTCTTCATTCATTTTCAATTTTTACGGTGGTTCGTTCAAGATTCCTCTTCCTTTATTACCGTATCAGTTCATTCGTCCTTTCCAATCCTCTCGGTGATTCGTCGAAGACTTATTCAAGTTGGCGCTATATCTCTCTTCAATCCTTGCAAAAGAATAAGTAGTGTGCCAAATCCGTTGCTTGTCATCAATTTAATTGGTGAAGGATGAGCATAATGTAGTCCTTATTCTTGTTTCATTGAGTAAATTCAATTCCTTATTCCGGAGTTGTTCATGATATCATTTCTCGGTTCTAAGTTGTTCATCTTTTCTTTTCACGGAGTTCCAAGCTCTCATCATCACGAAGATCCATCTAAATCATTGCAAGGCTTCACCTTGTGTTTTCAACTTCTCTTTCTTTCTATCACCCTTTTGATTACCGGAGTTATTCATGGAGGCTCTACATGGTGCTTCATCAAGGATTCTTTTCATTCTTCAATTGTTCATCAAGATTTCTCTCGGAGTTAAGATCCGTCAAGCCATACTCTAAAATAAACATGGTGTTCAACACATGTTTTGTCTTGAGGAGTTCAAGCATTCTTCATCTTGCATTCCAAAGTGCAATTCTTTCTATCATTATCTTTTGAGGTGGTGTTATGTCATTCTTGACAACTTCCCTTCGTGCTTCATGATTCACATGTTGTTAAGAATGAGGTATTTTATATCCATCAATCTCTTCATTGGAGTTGTCTTGGGTTATATTTCACCTAAAGCTTTCCCTAAGGAATGTTGCTATTATGGTGCTTATCTATGATCCAAGTTTTCTCCTATCCTCTTGGTGAAAGAAGTTTTTCATCGCCTTGGTGCTCTCCCTCAAATCAATAGCTTTCTTTAGTGGCCGTTTGTCACCTCATAATGTTAAGATGTTTCCATAAGCCCACTACAAGCTTATTCTTCTCGTTGTTGGTTTTCCAACAACTCCGCTCTAACCTTCTTGGCAAGGATGTTTCCCAAATTCAATTGTGGTAGAAGTTACCATTATCTTCTCCGTTCTTTTCTTTCCAACCATCTAGTTTTTCATTCCATTCTTTCTTTTCTTCCGGAGGCATTGTGATGTTGATCTCTTCTATCATCATCTCAAGTTGTGAGGATCGTGTTGTTTTCGTGCTTATACATTTAACCGGAGTGTCGTGCCCTCTTTTCAACTTCTTCCCATTCTGTCAAGTTTTTGCATCTCGTTTCAACCGGAGTGCTTGCATGTAGTACTCATCCATGGTAATCCTTTTTCTTAGGCCGTTCAACCTACAAGGTTCTTGTAATGTTCCTTGTTCCTCTTTGTTAACGGAGTGTTTGCAATCTCGTTCATCTTCATTGTATCCTTTCTTTCACTTTGTTCAACCTCTCAAGTTACGTGGTTTCACTCGTTTGTCAAAGAAGCGACTTTGTTTTACCTCTTCTCTTCCTCTTTCTTTTCCCTCCGGTGCCATCCTAGATCTCGGGACGAGATCCTCTCGTAGTGGTGGAGTGTTGTAACGCCCCGGATACAACTTTCCATATTTGTAACTCCAACTCTTGCCTTTTCCGGAGATGCGATATGTTATTTCCTCCGTGGTTGGGTTTTTTTGTCTTTTGTTTTGCATTTTGTTCATGTCATGCATCTCATCAATGGCATCATGCGCATTGCATCTGCATGTTTTCATAAAACTCGTAGCCGTTCGCAGTTGCCCTTTCTCTCTTTGCCTCCGTTGTCATTTTGTCAGGCCCTTGTTCTCGTTGACCTCTCTCAGACCCCTCGTGTGCGTGTCCGAAACTTACCCGAACCCGAACCGGTCTGTCGTTACCGATGGATCCGGATCATCCCCAAAACATCACCGTTTTTTTATTTGGGCTCCCTAGCCTATTTTTCCTGACCGTCTGATTTTGATCGAAGAGACGAGTTAGCCCCTAATCTAACACCCACCTACTATATATAGCAGTGCTATCATCGGACCAATCCCTAATTTCTAGGGATCCTCCTAGCCGCCGCCGCTCCTCTGGTCTTTTCTTCCTTGGGATCCTGCCAGATCCCCATCGACCAACCACCTCCTCGTTTTGCATCCCCGACCAATCCCGCAGCCTCCTCCCGATCCACCAGCCAGCCACCACCAAATCCTCCTCCTTGCCTCGATCAAGCCCACAAGAGAGGAGCTCCTCCTCTGTTTTCTCCTCGAGCCCGCAGCAACAGCGCAGCGCCCGAGCGCTCCTCACCTTGCCGCTGCACCCCGCCTCCATTCCGGCGTCGGGAACGAAACCCCGCGCCCGGATCTCACCGCCGTGTCAACCGTTCGAGCTCCGGTGAACCCAACCGCCTGACCACCTAGCCGCCGTCCATCGTCCTCTGCTTCACGCTGCCTCCGGCGAGCAGAAGCCTCGAGCCTCCCGTGCGTCTCCACCTCGCCTCGTCGTCCGGCGACCGAACCAGCAGCAACGTCGCCGCTCCTACTCCGCAACCTCGAGCTCCCTGCCTCCTCATGCCTTCCTTCCCTGCTCCCGAAGTCAGCCACGAGCGAACGCCCGAGCCCTTGTGTCGGGCTCTTCCTCTGCTCGCGCAACAGCGTCTCGTCTCCGTCACCATGCGCCGCTGGACCAGGACAGTCCCGTCGCCCATGCCTTCTTCTTTTCTCCCGTGCTCCTACCTCGTCTCACCTCTGTCTCCCTCACTCTGTTTTGGACCAGGGCGCGCGCCATGGAGCTCCAAGTCCGCGGCTCGCCTCCACTTTGATCCGGCGAGAGCAGGACCCAGCGATCTCCAGCGACGGATCTGGCCACCCAGACACCACTGCCCTCGGGACCGCGGACCTCCTTCCTCGGCGCCTAGTCCTGCTGCCGCCGTCTTACGCATCGCCATGGGTGTGCTTCTGTTTACATTCTTGAAACTAGTAGCAACAACTTCGCCCTTCGTCTCGCCATGCGTTGACGAGGCCTTGATGCCAAACCCAGCACCCCTTCCAGCCTCCCTCTCCACCGACCGCCTGTTGGCCCAATGTGAGCGATGCGCCTCACATGCACTATCGGGCCAGCCAGATTTGGCCCGATTCATGTTTTTTTCCGCGGAACAATCTTGTCATTTTCCAGAGAAAACCTGTTTTACAGAATAGTCCCCCTAGATCATGCATTTAATAACTCACAAATGGTGCATCGATTAAAGTGATTTATATATGAAAAATGCTTAGAATTTCAGCTAGTCTCATAATATGCGACTTTCATCCCATGTTAAAATGTTTAAACATGCTGTTTGATTAAATTTGCTCAAATGACATGCTAAAATGATTTATTTCAAAACTAAATAACCGTAGCTCGGATTTAAATAAATTATATATGTAAATGGGGTAGAAAAATGCATAGATTAACATGATAGCATCACTTTGCTTGTTTAACAACTCTAAAATTATGTATAGGGAAGAACAGTACCAAATTCATATTATGCATATGAGGAGTTTTCCAGAATTGTTGTTTGTTGTTTCCGGCCTCATTTAAACTTGCCTAAATAGGTTGTTTGCTCATACTTCACCTCTTGCCATGTTTAATAACATTTAGTGTTGTTGGGTACATAACCGAGAGAGAACTAAATAATTGATGTGGTGTTTCGTCAATATGCAACTCGTTGCATATTGGGCTCCATTTAACTTGTAGTTTTGTTTGTGCATATTGCCATGCCATGCTATTTAAACCGGACATGCATCATACTTGGTTGTGCATCATGCCATGTTTGTGCTTGTTGGTTTACCATGTTGTTTGTTTGTTTTAAGGTTGCTTCTCTCGTTAGCTTCGGTTTCCTTCGAGTTGTGAGGATTCGTTCGACCACGTCCGTTTGTCTTCTTCATGGACTCGTTCTTCTTCCTTGCGGGATTTCAGGCAAGATGACCATACCCTCGAAATCACTTCTATCTTTGCTTTCTAGATGCTCGCTCTTTTGCTATGCCTATGCTACGATGCCTACCACTTGCTATATCATGCCTCCCATGTTTCCATGTCAAGCCTCTAACCATCCTTTCCTAGCAAACCGTTGTTTGGCTATGTTACCGCTTTGCTCAGCCCCTCTTATAGCATTGTTAGTTGCAGGTGAAGATGTAGTTTGTTCCTTGTTGGAACATGGATATTTTGGGATATCACAATATCTCTTATCTTAATTAATGCATCTATATACTTGGTAAAGGGTGGAAGGCCCGGCCTTATGCACAGTGTTTTGTTCCACTCTTGCCGCCCTAGTTTCCGTCATACCGGTGTTATGTTCCTTGATTTTGCGTTCCTTACACGGTTGGGTGATTTATGGGACCCCCTTGACAGTTCGCTTTGAATAAAACTCCTCCAGGGTTCTGCCCAACCTTGGTTTTACCATTTGCCACCTAAGCCTTTTTTCCCATGGGTTCTGCAGACTCAAGGGTCATCTTTATTTTAACCCCCTGACCAGTGCTCCTTCGAGTGCTGGCCCAACCTGGGCGATGTCCGGCGCCCCCTGGGTAATCCAGGGTCTATGCCAACCCGACGTCTTGCCCATCCGGTGTGCCCTGAGAACGAGATATGTGCAGCTCCTATCGGGATTTGTCGGCACATTCGGGCGGCTTTGCTGGTCTTGTTTTACCATTGTCGAGATGTCTTGTAGTCCGGGATTCCGAGACTGATCGGGTCTTCCCGGTAGAAGGAATATCCTTCGTTGACCGTGAGAGCTTATAATGGGCTAAGTTGGAACACCCCTGCAGGGTATTATCTTTCGAAAGTCGTGCCCGCGGTTATGAGGCAAATGGGAATTTGTTAATGTCCAGTTGTAGAAAACCCGAAGTTGATCTTAATTAAAATACACCAACCGCGTGTGTAACCGTGATGGTCTCTTCTCGGCGGAGTCCAGGAAGTGAACACGGTGTTGGAGTTATGCTTGACGTAAGTAGTTTCAGGATCACTTCTTGATCATAGTTGTTCGACCGTGCTTTGCTTCTATTCTCGCTCTCTTTTGCGTATGGTAGCCACCATATATGCTAGTTGCTTGCTGCAGCTCCACCTCATACCTTTAATACCATAAGCTTAAATAGTCTTGATCTCGCGGGTGTGAGATTTCTGAGTCCCCATGACTCACAGATACTTCCAAAACCAGTTTGCAGGTGCCGATGAAACCGTGCAGGTGACGCATCCGAGCTCAAGGGGGAGCTCGATGAAGATCTTGTTCATTGTGTTGTTTCGTTTCAGTTGATCAGTAGTGGAGCCCAGTTGGGTCGATCGGGCATCTGTGTAGCATTTGGGGTAGTCTTATTTTATTTTGGTTCCGTAGTCAGACCTTGATTGTATCTGTATGATGTAATGCTTTACTCATGTATTGTGTGAAGTGGCGATTGTAAGCCAACTATGTATCTCTTTCCCTTATGTATTACATGGGTTGTGCGAAGATTACCTCACTTGCGGCATTGCTTTCAATGCGGTTATGCCTCCAAGTCGTGCTTCGACACGTGGGAGATATAGCCGCATCGAGGGCGTTATAGTACCCATCATAAAACTCTCATCTCTTGCATTACATTATTCGCCATTTGCCTCTCGTTTTCATCTCCCCCACTTCTAAAACGATTTTGAAAAGATTTGCTTTTTTTGCCCTTCTTACGTTCATCTTTTTGTTTGCCCGTGTGTTAGATCGCTTGTCTTGCTTTCATGGCTAGTCCTCCCATCATTGTTAGCACTCTCGATAATGAGGTCCTTAATTTTAATCAAAGGGAGGCAGAAAATTTAAAAGATGCTTGGTATAAGATTTGCAATGCTCAGAATAGATCTACTCGAAAGCAATCTATTGTCGTTCTTCATCGCATTTTTTATGTGGGCATTACTCCTTGGAATAAATATGTTCTAGATACCATTACCGGGGGGAATTTCTTGGGGAGCCATAGTTTTGATTCTTATAATGCTATGATAGATTTGTTAGGCCCACCACCTCTTATGATCAATGAAACTGTTTTAAACTTGAAACATGTGATGCAAAGGCTTGATATTATTGAGAATAAAATTGCTACCGTAGAATTGATTGAAAATTTGGATAAAAATATTCATAATCACATCACTCAATATGGATCTAAGTTAGGAGTTACTTTAAAGAATCTTATAGAAAAGGAACCCATAGTTAATGAAAAAATAGATCAAGATTCTACTAGAATTGGCAAACTAGAAGATATTATTACCAACTTGGGTTCCACCTTTTTGTCCGTTAAAAAGATTCAAGATTTCCCTCCTACTAAGGCTACAAAGTTTGTTTATGTTCCTAAAACAAAGGGTGAAACTTCTAGTAAAGGTAATGAAGATCTCAAAATTGTAAGTGTTCACTCCAACCTTTTTCATATTATTAAGGAACCAATTGCCACAAACGAATTTCTTGATTTCTTGCCGATGAGTTTGATCATTGATAGAACCAAAGAATCTTCTAAGAACTATAAATGTGCAATTGAGGAATTGCATACCAAGGATGACAACACCTAGATCTATCTTTTATGCCTAGCTAAGGGCATTAAACAATAGCGCTTGTTGGGAGGCAACCCAATTTTATTTTTGTTCTTGCTTTTTTGGTTTTGTTTTTCAATAAATAATTCATCTAGCCTCAGGCTAGATGCATTTTTGTGTTTTAATTAGTGTTTGTGCCAAGTAAGACCTTATGGATGGCTTACGGTGATAGTTGATTTGTTCTTGCTGAAAAAAAGAAACTTTTGCGCCCAGAAAAATAATTTTCATAATTCACAGAAGCGTGCTTTTGATCTGAAGTTTCTACACAAGATTGATATACAAATTTCCAGGTTGTCCTAATTTTTCAGAATGTTTGGAGTTACAGAATTATACGAAGGTCCCTGATTACTACGGACTGTTCTTTTATTGATAGATTATGTTTTCTATGTGTTGTTTGCTTATTTTGATGAATCTATGGGCAGTATCGGGGGGTATGAACCATGGAGAAGTTGGAATACAGTAGATATTACACCAATATAAGAAAAGAATGAGTTCACAACAGTACCATAAAGTGGTGATTTGCTTTCTTATACTAACGGATCTCATAAGATTTTCTGTTGAGTTTTGTGTTGTGAAGTTTTCAAGTTTTGGGTAAGAATTTGATGGACTATGGAATAAGGAGTGGCAAGAGCCTAAGCTTGGGGACGCCCAAGGCACCCCAAGGTAATATCCAAGGACAACCAAGAGCCTACGCTTGGGGATGCCCCGGAAGGCATCCCCTCTTTCGTCTTCGTCTATTGGTAACTTTACTTGAGGCTATATTTTTATTCACCACATGATATGTGTTTTGCTTGAAGTGTCTTGTATGATATGAGTCTTTGCATTTTAGTTTGCCACAATCATCCTTGCTGTACACACCTTTTGAGAGGGACACGCATGAATCGTGATTTATTAGAACACTCTATGTGCTTCACTTATATCTTTTGAGCTAGGCAATTTTGCTCTAGTGCTTCACTTATATCTTTTTAGAGCATGGCGGTGGTTTTATTTTATAGAAATTGTTGAACTCTCATGCTTCACTTATATTATTTTGAGAGTCTTTAAACAGCATGGTAACTTGCTTTGGTTATGAATTTAGTCCTAATATGATGGGCATCAAAGAGGGATATAATAAAAACTTTCATATAAAGTGCATTGAATACTATGAGAAGTTTGATTCCTTATGATTATTTTGAGATATGAAGATGGTAATATTAGAGTCATGCTTCCTCTTGACAAAAATACCTCTAAAGAAACTAAGGACAAAGATGACAAAACATAGATCCTTGCTTTATGCCTAGCTAAGGGCGTGAAACAATAGCGCTTGTTGGGAAGCAACCCAATTAATAAAATTTATTTTTGTCTTTTACTTTATGTTCTTGAGTGTTTGCACAATTATGCTACTATTATGATTGTGTTTTTTGTGTTTTAATTTTTGTTTGTGCCAGGCAAAGCCTTTAGGATCTTCTTGGGCGATAGTTGTTTGATCTTGCTAAAAAACAGAAACTTAGGCACTCACGAAAATCATTTTCATAAATCACATAAACGTGATTTTGCTCTGAATGTTTTACACAAGATTTATATACAAATTACCCAGGTTTCCCTAATTGTTCAGAATTTTTGGAGTTCTGAAGTATTGAAGTTCTCGAATGCTCTGAGACTGTTACATTTTTGATGATTCTGTTTTCTTTGCGTTGTGTGCTTGTTTTGATCATTCTATGGTTTTCATTGATGAGTTTTTGCCATAGAAAAGTTGGAATACAGTAGATATAATGCAAGAATAAAATATGAATTGGTTTGCAACAGTACTTATAGTAGTGATTTGCTTTCTTATACTAACAGACGAAGGTTTTGTTGATTTTGTGTGATTGAAGTTTTCAAGTTTTGGGTGATGTTATGATGGATGAAGGAATAAGGAGTAAGAAGAGCCTAAGCTTGGGGATGCCCCAAGTGGCATCCCCTCTTTCTTCTAACGACCATCGGTATTTTACTCGAAGCTATATTTTTATTCATCACATACTATGAGTTTTGCTTGGAGTGTCTTGTATGATATGAGTCTTTGCTTGTTTTGCTTTGTGTTCTAAGTCTTGAATCCTTGCTGGACACACCTATTTGAGAGAGCCAAAATTATGCCATGACTTGTTAGAATTGCTCTCTATGCTTCACTTAAATTTTTTATTAGCTATGGAATTGCTCTAGTGCTTCACTTATATCCTTTTGAGCACGGTGTGCTTTAGTATTTTTGAAGAAATGCTCTCTTGATTCACTTAGATTTGTTTGAGAGTTAGTAAATTTTTTTAAAAAAATTCTCTCTTGCTTCACTTAAATTAATTTGAGAGAAAGAAATATCATGCTCATGATCTTCACCTATATTTGTTTGAGCTTATCAAGATCAACACATGAAAATTAGTTTCAAAGTGATAGATATCCAAGAAGGATATAATAAAAACTTTCATGAAGATCATTGGGCAAAATACACTTGATTCCTTGTAATAGTTTTGAGATATGATGATGTGATATGTGAGTCATGTTGATGAGTAATTGTGCTTTAGTAAGAATATTGGTGTTAAGGTTTGTGATTCCCTATCCAAGCACAAAGTCAATAGTCATGCAATGAAATTATATCCTACTTGTGGTGCATTATTGATGTTAATTATGCTTAATGCTCGCTTATGAGATTATTCGTTTCTTGGTTGGTCGCTTCTCAATCTTTTGCTAGCCTTCATTTTGAACTAAGTATGATCACCACTTGTGCATCCAAAATCCTTTAAACCAGTTTTACCTAATGAGTCCACTATATCTACCTATATGCGGTATTCTTTTGCCGTTCTAAGAAAATTTGTATGTACCATCTCTAATTTTCAAAATAAATTTCTCTTTTGTGTGCTCATACCGCTCCCGCCCAGGTGGGTTGTGCCCACCTCGGGTGCCTCCTGAACCGCGTCTCTGCCCTATAAATACCCCAATATTCCAGAAACCCTAGGGGAATCGACGAAAATCAATTCCAGCTGCCGCAGAGTCCAGAACCACCAGATCCAATCTAGACACCATCACGGAGGGGTTCATCATGCTCATTGGTGCCTCTCCGATGATGCGTGAGTAGTTCTTTGTAGACCTACGGGTCCGTAATTATTAGCTAGATGGCTTCCTCTCTCTCGTTTGATTCTCAGTACAATGGTCTCTTGGAGATCCATATGAACTAACTCTTTTTGCGGTGTGCTTGTTGGGATCCGATGAACTTTGAGGTTATGATCAGATCTATCTTTTTATCCATGAAAGTTATTTGAGTCTTCTTTGATCTCTTATATGCATGATTACTTATAGCATCGTATTTCTTCTCCTATATTTGGGTTTTGTTTGGCCAACTTGATCTATTTATCTTGCAATGGGAAGAGGTGCTTTGTAGTGGGTTCGATCTTACGGTGCTTGATCCCGGTGACAGAAGGGGAACAGACACGTATGTATTGTTGCTACTAAGGATAAAACGATGGGGTTTATTTCTACATAAATAGATCTTGTCTACATCATGTCATCGTTCTTATTGCATTACTCCGTTTTTCCATGAACTTAATATACTAGATGCATGCTGGATAGCGGTCGATGTGTGGAGTAATAGGCAGGAGTCGGTCTACTAATCTTGGATGTGATGCCTATATAATGATTATTGCCTGGATATCATCATGATTATTTGAAGTTCTATCAATTGCCCAACAGTAATTTGTTCACCCGCCATTTGCTATTTTTCTCGAGAGAAGCCACTAGTGAAACCTACGGCCCCCGGGTCTCTTCTTTATAATATTTGTCTTTGCGATCTATTTTCGTTTGCTTTTATTTTCAGATCTATTAAACCAAAAATACAAAAATACCTTGCTGCACTTTATTTTATTTGGCATTCGATCTATCAATATTTACAACTCTCTCACGTCTGTTTGCCTATCTCTGGCGCCGTTGCCTGAAAGGGATTGACAACCCCTTTAACACGTCGGGTTGCGAGTATTTGTTATTTGTGTGCAGGTGCCGTTCACATAGTGTTGCGAGATTCTCCTACTGGTTCGATAACCTTGGTCTCATCACTGAGGGAAGTACCTACCGTTGCTATGCTGCATCATCCCTTCCTCTTTGGGGAAATACTGACGTAGTTCAAGCGAACATCACCAGCCGCCGCCGCCCATCCCCACAGCGTCGCCGTCGCTCCTCCCTGGCCGCCGCCATGCTCCCTGGCCGCTGCCGTGCTCCCTCCTCTAGCCGCCGCAGCTGCGATGTCTTATGTCGCGTCGTCCGCGCCCCCTCCCCCAGCTGCCGCCACTCTGATGTCTTCTATCGCGTCGTCTCTCTTCGGCTACATGTACGCGGATGCACCGGCTCTCTTCACCCACATCTAGCCGGCCCAGTCAATTGTCGGCGGCTTCACCACGCCCATGTTTTTCTAGCGGGCCATCCGACCTACTTCACCGTGCCGCCGCAGCCGTCCGGTGCCGGCTCCGCGGCTCTGCTCGCCATGCCGATGGCCGGCGGCCATGCTCCGCCCACCCCAGTTCAGCCCTATGGCGGCTTCTCCTCGCTGCCGGTCTCACCGCCATGTGACCCTAGTTCTTTGGCTGCACCGCACTCAACCCCATCACTGCCGGCGCTTGGTACATGGACTCGGGCGCCACCGCCCACATAAAATCTCATCCCGGTACTCTAACTGAAGGAAATATGCCCTAGAGGCAATAATAAAGTTATTATTTATTTCCTTATTTAATGATAAATATTTATAATTCATGCTAGAATTGTATTAACCGGAAACATAATACATGTGTGAATACATAGACAAACAAAGTGTCACTAGTATGCCTCTACTTGACTAGCTCGTTGATCAAAGATGGTTAATTTCCTAACCATAGACATGAGTTGTCATTTGATTAACGGGATCACATCATTAGGAGAATGATGTGATTGACATGACCCATTCTGTTATCTTAGCACCCGATCGTTTAGTATGTTGCCATTGCTTTCTTCATGACTTATACATGTTCCTATGACTATGAGATTATGCAACTCCCGTTTACCGGAGGAACACTTTGTGTGCTACCAAAGCGTCCTGGCGTAACAGGGTGATTATAAAGGTGCTCTACAAGTGTCTTCGAAGGTACTTGTTGGGTTGGCGTATTTCGAGATTAGGATTTGTCACTCCGATTGTCGGATAGGTATCTCTGGGCCCTCTCGGTAATGCACATCACTTAAGCCTTGCAAGCAGTGCAACTAATGAGCTAGTTGCGGGATGATGTATTACGGAACGAGTAAAGAGACTTGCCGGTAATGAGATTGAACTAGGTATTGAGATACCGACAATCGAATCGCGGGCAAGTAACATACTGATGACAAAGGGAACAACGTATGTTGTTATGCGGTTTGACCGATAAAGATCTTCGTAGAATATGTGGGAGCCAATATGAGCATCCAGGTTCCGCTATTGGTTATTGACCGGAGACGTGTCTCGGTCATGTCTACATAGTTCTCGAACCCGTAGGGTCCGCACGCTTAAAGTTTCGATGACAGTTATATTATGAGTTTATGAGTTTTGATGTACCGAAGGAGTTCGGAGTTGCGCATGAGATCGGGGACATCACGAGGAGTCTCGAAATGGTCGAGACGTAAAGATCGATATATTGGACGACTATATTCGGACATCGGAAAGGTTTCGAGTGATTCGGGTATTTTCGGGGGTACCGGAGAGTTACGGGAATTCGTATTGGGCCTTAATGGGCCATACGGGAAAGGACAAAAATGCCTCAAAGGGTGGCCGCACCCCTCCCCATGGACTGGTCCGAATTGGACTAGGGAGGGGGGGGCGCCCCCTTCCTTCCTTCTCCTTTTTCCTTCCCTTCTCCCACTCCAACAAGGAAAGGAGGAATCCTACTCCCGGTGGGAGTAGTACTCCCCCCTTGGCGCGCCCTCCTTGGCCGGCCGCCTCTCCCCCCTTGCTCCTTTATATACAGGGGCAGGGGGGCACCTCTAGACACAACAACAATTGATCGTTTGATCTTTTAGCCGTGTGCGGTGCCCCCCTTCACCATAGTCCACCTCGATAATACTGTAGCGGTGCTTAGGCGAAGCCCTGCGTCGGTAGAACATCAACATCGTCATCACGCCGTCGTGCTGACAAAACTCTCCCTCAACACTCGGCTGGATCAGAGTTCGAGGGACGTGATCGGGCTAAACGTGTGCTGAACTCGGAGGTGCCGTGCGTTCGGTACTTGATCGGTCGGATCGTGAAGGCGACGACTACATCAACCGCGTTGTGCTAACGCTTCCGCTTTCGGTCTACGAGGGTACGTGGACAACACTCTCCCCTCTCGTTGCTATGCATCACCATGATCTTGCGTGTGTGTAGGAAATTTTTGAAATTACTACGTTACCCAACAGTGGCATCCGAGCCAGGTTTTATGCGTAGATGTCATATGCACGAGTAGAACACAAGTGAGTTGTGGGCGATATAAGTCATCTTGCTTACTGACATGTCATCATTTGGTTCGGCGGTATTGTTGGATGAAGCGGCCTGGACCGACATTACGCATACGCTTACGCGAGACTGGTTCTACCGACGTGCTTTGCACATAGGTGGCTGGCGGGTGTCAGTTTCTCCAACTTTTGTTGAACCGAGTGTAGCTACGCCTGGTCCTTGCGAAGGTTAAAACAACACCAACTTGACAAACTATCGTTGTGGTTTTGATGCGTAGGTAAGAACGGTTCTTGCTAAGCCCGTAGCAGCCACGTAAAACTTGCAACAACAAAGTAGAGGACGTCTAACTTGTTTTTGCATGGCATGTTGTGATGTGATATGGTCAAGACGTGATGAGATATAAGTTGTTGTATGAGATGATCATGTTTTGTTGAAGTTATCGGCAACTGGCAGAAGCCTTATGGTTGTCTATTTATTGTATAAGATGCAAGTGCCAAATAATTGCTTTACTTTATCGTGCGATAGCAATAGTTGCAAGAGCAATAGTTGGTGAGATGACCATCTAACGACACATTGATATAGATCAAGATGATGGAGATCATGGTGTCATGCCAGTGACGATAGAGATCATGACGGTACTTTGGAGATGGAGATCAACGGCGCAAGATGATCATGGCCATATCATGTCACATATTTTGATTGCATATGATGTTTATCTTTTATACATCTTATTTTTCTTAGTTTGACGGTAGCTTTATAAGATGATCTCTCACTAAATTATCAAGGTATAAGTGTTCTCCCTGAGTATGCACCGTTGCGAAAGTTCTTCGTCTTTGAGACACCACGTGATGAACGGGTGTGATAGGCTGTACGTTCAAATACAACGGGTGCAAAACAGTTGCACACGCGGAATACTCGGGTTAAACTTGAAGAGCCTAGCATATAACAGATATGGCCTCGGAACACGGAGACCGAAAGGTCGAGCGTGAATCATATAGTAGATATGATCAACATAGTGTTGTTCACCATTGAAACTACTCCATCTCATGTGATGATCAGACATGGTTTAGTTTATTTGGATCACGTGATCACTTAGAGGATTAGAGGATGTCTATCTAAGTGGGAGTTCTTAAGTAATATGATTAAATTGAACTTTAATTTATCATGAACTTAGTCCTGGTAGTATTAGCATATCTATGTTGTAGATCAATAGCTCGCAACGTTGCTCCCCTATTTTATTTTGATATCTTCCTAGAGAAAACTGAGTTGAAAGACGTTAGTAGCAATGATGCGGATTGGATCCGTGATCTGAGGATTATCCTCATTGCTGCACAAAAGTATTATGTCCTTGATGCACCTCTAGGTGACAAACCTATTGCAGGAGTAGATGCAGACGTTATGAACGTTTGACAAAAGCTCGGTATGATGACTACTTGATAGTTTAGTGCACCATGCTTAACGGCTTAGAATTGGGACTTCAAAGAAGTTTTGAACGTCATGGACCATATGAGATGTTCCAGGAGTTGAAGTTAATATTTCAAGCAAATTCCCGAGTTGAGAGATATGAAGTCTCCAACAAGTTCTATAGCTAAAAGATGGAGGAGAATAGCTCAAGCAGTAAGCATGTGCTCAGATTTTCTGGGTACTACAATCGCTTGAATCAAGTGGGAGTTAATCTTCCAGATAAAATAGTGATTGAAATAATTCTCTAGTCACCATCACCAAGTTAGTAGAACTTCGTGATGAACTATAGAATGCAAGGGATGATGAAAACAATTCCCAAGCTCTTCGCAATGCTAAAATCGGCGAAGGTAGAAATCAAGAAAAACATCAAGTGTTGATGGTTGACAAGACCACTAGTTTCAAGAAAAGGGGCAAAGGGAAGAAGGGGAACTTCAAGAAGAGCGGCAAGCAAGTTGCTTTGCTCAAGTAATGAAAGCCCAAGTCTGGACCTAAGCCTGAGACTAAGTACTTCTACTGCAAAGGGACTGGTCACTGGAAGCGGAACTGCCCCAAGTATTTGGCGGATAAGAAGGATGGCAAAGTGAACAAAGGTATATTTGATATACAAATTATTGATGTGTACCTTACTAGTGTTTATAGAAACCCCTCAGTATTTGATACTAGTTCAGTTGTTAAGATTAGTAACTCGAAACAGGAGTTGCAGAATAAACAGAAACTAGTTAAGGGCGAGGTGACGATGTGTGTTGGAAGTAGTTCCAAGATTGATATGATCATCATCGCACACTCCCTATACTTTCGGGATTAGTGTTGAGCCTAAATAAGTGTTATTTTGTGTTTGCGTTGAGCATGAATATGATTTGATCATGTTTATTGCAAAATGGTTATTCATTTAAGTTAGAGAATAATTGTTGTTTGTTTACATGAATAAAACCTTATATGGTTACACACCCAATGAAAATGGTTCGTTGGATCTCGATCGTAGTGATACACATATTCATAATATTGAAGCCAAAAGATGCAAAGTTAATAATGATAGTGCAACTTATTTGTGGCACTGCCGTTTAGGTCATATTGGTGTAAAGAGCATGAAGAAACTCCATGCTGATGGACTTTTGGAATCACTTGATGATGAATCACTTGATGCTTGCAAACCATGCCTCATGGGCAAGATGACTAAGACTCCGTTCTCCGGAACAATGGAGCGAGCAACTGACTTGCTGGAAATAATACATACTGATGTATGCGGTCCGATGAGTGTTAAGGCTCACGGCAAGTATCGCTATTTTCTGACCTTCATAGATGATTTGAGCAGATATGGGTATATCTACTTGATGAAACACAAGTCGGAAACATTTGAAAAGTTCAAAGAATTTCAGATTGAAGTGGAGAATCATCGTAACAAGAAAATAAAAGTTTCTACGATATGATCGCAGAGGTAAAATATTTGAGTTACGAGTTTGGCCTTTAGTTAAAACAATGTGAAATAGTTTCACTACTCACGCCACCTGGAACACCACAGTGTAATGGTGTGTACGAACGTCATAACCGTACTTTATTAGATATGATGCGATCTATAATGTCTCTTACTGATCTACCACTATCGTTTTGGGGTTATGCATTAGAGACAGCTGCATTCACGTTAAATAGGGCACCATCTAAATCTGTTGAGACGATGCCGTATGAACTGTGGTTTGGCAAGAAACCAAAGTTGTCGTTTCTTAAAGTTTGTGGCTACGATGCTTATGTGAAAAAGTTTCATCCTGATAAGCTCAAACCCAAATCGGAGAAATGTGTCTTCATAGGATACCCAAAGGAGACAGTTGGGTACACCTTCTATCACAGATCCGAAGACAAGACAATTGTTGCTTAGAATGGATCCTTTCTAGAGAAGGAGTTTCTCTCGAAGGAAGTGAGTGGGAGGAAAGTAGAACTTGATAAGGTAATTGTACCTTTTCCCGAATTGGAAAGTTGTTCATCACAGACATCAGTTCCAGTGATGCCTACACCGATTAGTGAGGAAGCTAATGATGATGATCATGTAACTTCAGATCAAGTTACTATCGAACCTCGTAGGTCAACCAGAGTGAGATCCGCACCAGAGTGGTACGGTAATCCTGTTCTGGAGGTCATGTTACTTGACCATGACGAACCTACGAACTTATGAGTAAGCGATGATGAGCCCAAATTCCGCAAAATGGTTTGAGGCCATGAAATCTGAGATGGGATCCATGTATGAGAACAAAGTATGGACTTTGATTGACTTGCCCAAATGATCGGCGAGCCACTGAGATTAAATGGATCTTCAAGAGGAAGACGGAATGACGATAGTAGTGTTACAATCTACAAAGCTAGAAAAGTCGCAAAAGGATTTCGACAAGAACAAGGATTAGACTACGATGAGAGATTCTCAATCGTAACTAAGCTTAAGTCAGTCTGAATCATCTTAGCAATTGCGCATTTTATGAAATCTGGCAAATGGATAAACAAAATGCATTCCTTAATGGATTTATTAAAGAAGAGTTGTATATGATGCAACCAGAAGGTTTTGTCGATCCTAAAGGTGTTAACAAAATGTGCAAGCTCCAATGATCCATCTATGGACTGGTGCAAGCATCTCGGAGTTGGAATATATGCTTTGATGAGTTGATCAAAGCATATAGTTTTATCTGAACTTGCGGTGAAGCCTGTATTTACAAGAAAGTGAGTGGGAGCACTACAACATTTCTGATAAGTATATGTGAATGACATATTGTTGATCGAAAATAATGTAGAATTATTCTGCAAAGCATAAAGGAGTGTTTCAAAGAAAGACCTCGATGAAGCTGCTTACATATTGAGCATCAAGATCTATAGAGATAGATCAAGACGCTTGATAAGTTTTTTCAATGAGTGCATACCTTGACAAGATTTTGAAGTAGTTCAAAATGGAACAGTCAAAGAAAGAGTTCTTGCCTATGTTACAAGGTGTGAAATTGAGTAAGACTCAAAGCCCAACCACAACAGAAGATAGAAAGAGAATGAAAGTCATTCCCTATGCCTCAGCCATAGGTTCTACAAAGTATGCCATGCTGTGTACCAGATCTATTGTATACCCTACCACTGAGTTTGGCAAGGGAGTACAATAGTGATCTAGGAGTAGATCACTGGACAGCGGTCAAAATTATCCTTAGTGGAATAAGGATATGTTTCTCGATTATGGAGGTGACAAAAGGTTCATCGTAAAGTGTTACGTCGATGCAAGCTTTGACACTGATCCAGATAACTCTAAGTCTCAATCTGGATACATATTGAAAGTGGGAGCAATTAGCTAGAGTAGCTCCGTGCAGAGCATTGTAGACATAGAATATTTGGAAAATACATAAGGATCTGAATGTGGCAGACCCGTTGACTAAACTTCTCTCACAAGAAAAACATGATCACACCTTAGTACTCCTTGGGTGTTAATCACATAGCAATGTGAACTAGATTATTTACTCTAGTAAACCCTTTGGGTGTTGGTCACATGACGATGTGAACTATGGGTGTTAATTACATGGTGATGTAAACTATTGATGTTAAATCACATGGCGATGTGAACTAGATTATTGACTCTAGTGCAAGTGGGAGATCAAGGAAATATGCCCTAGAGGCAATAATAAAGTTATTATTTATTTCCTTATTTTATGATAAATGTTTATTATTCATGCTTGAATTGTATTAACCGGAAACATAATACATGTGTGAATACATAGACAAACAAAGTGTCACTAGTATGCCTCTACTTGACTAGCTCGTTGATCAAAGATGGTTAAGTTTCCTAACCATAGACATGAGTTGTCATTTGATTAACGGGATCACATCATTAGGAGAATGATGTGATTGACATGACCCATTCCGTTAGCTTAGCACCCGATCGTTTAGTATGTTGCTATTGCTTTCTTCATGACTTATACATGTTCCTATAACTATGAGATTATGCAACTCCCATTTACCGGAGGAACACTTTCTGTGCTACCAAACGTCCTGGCAACGTGAATCGGGTGATTATAAACATGCTCTACAGGTGTCTCCGAAGGTACTTGTTGGGTTGGCGTATTTCGAGATTAGGATTTGTCACTCCGATTGTCGGAGAGGTATCTCTAGGCCCTCTCGGTAATGCACATCACTTAAGCCTTGCAAGCATTGCAACTAATGAGTTAGTTGCGGGATGGTGTATTACGGAACGAGTAAAGAGACTTGCCCGTAACGATATTGAACTAGGTATTGAGATACCGATGATCGAATCTCGGGCAAGTAACATACCGATGACAAAGGGAACACCGTATGTTGTTATGCGGGTTGACCGATAAAGATCTTCGTAGAATATGTGGGAGCCAATATGAGCATCCAGGTTCCGCTATTGGTTATTGACCGGAGACGTGTCTTGGTCATGTCTACATAGTTATCGAACCCGTAGAGTCCGCACGCTTAAAGTTTCGATGACAGATATATTATGAGTTTATGATTTTTGATGTACCGAAGGAGTTCGGAGTCCCGGATGAGATCGGGGACATGACAAGGAGTCTCGAAATGGTCGAGACGTAAAGATCGATATATTGGACGACTATATTCGGACATCGGAAAGGTTCCGAGTGATTCGGGTATTTTCGAGGGTACCGAAGAGTTACGGGAATTCGTATTGGGCCTTAATGGGCCATACGAGAAAGGAGTAAAAGGCCTCAAAGGGTGGACGCACCCCTCCCCATGGACTGGTCCATATTGGACTAGGGAGGGGGGGCGCCCCCTTCTTTCCTTCTCCTTTTTCCTTCCCTTCTCCTACTCCAACAAGGAAAGGAGGAATCCTACTCCCGGTGGGAGTAGGACTCCCCTTGGCGCCTCCTTGGCCGGCCGCCTCTCCCCCCTTGCTCCTTTATATACGGGGGCAGGGGGCACCTCTAGACACAACAACAATTGATCGTTTAATCTTTTAGCCGTGTGCGGTGCCCCCCTCCACCATAGTCCACCTTGATAATACTGTAGCGGTGCTTAGGCGAAGCCCTGCGTCGGTAGAACATCAACATCGTCACCACGCCGTCGTGCTGACGAAACTCTCCATCAACACGCGGCTGGATCGGAGTTTGAGGGACGTCATCGGGCTGAACGTGTGCTGAACTCGGAGGTGTCATGCGTTCGGTACTTGATCGGTCGGATCGTGAAGACGTACGACTACATCAACCGCGTTGTGCTAACGCTTCCGCTTTCGGTCTACGAGGGTACATGGACAACACTCTCCCCTCTCATTACTATGCATCACCATGATCTTGTGTGTGCGTAGGAATTTTTTAAATTACTACGTTACCCAACACTAACCTCCTCCACTCCGGTTCATACTCCTACTCGCATCACCGTTGGTAATGGTTCCTCTTTACCTATCACACATGTTGGTCGTATTTTATTTCCTTCCACATCTACGCCTATCACTATGTCTAATGTTCTTGTTTCTCCTGATTTAGTTACAAACCTTGTATCTGTTCGTTGTCTTGCTCGTGAGAATCCCATTACCGTTTAATTTGATGATGTTGGTTTTTCTGTGAAGGACGCCCGTACTCGGATGGTGCTTCACCGTTGCGATAGTCCTGACGAGCTCTATCTAGTGCAATCCTCCGCCACCACCTCCACCACCCCAGTCGCCCTCGCCGCAAGTGTCGACCTTTGGCATGCTCGTTTGGGACACCCGAAGCCCACCACTTTGCGTCAAATTCTTAAGAGTTTTTCATTCTCATGCAATAAGATCGACGACCATACTTGTGAGGCTGGTCGTCTTGGCAAGCACGTTCATATTCCGTTTAGCGCATCTACCACTATTTCCACTTTTTCATTTCAGTTATTGCATAGTGATGTTTGGACATCCTCGGTTGCAAGCAACACGGGCTACCTATACTATTTGGTGATCTTAGATGATTTCTCTCATTATGTGTGGACATTTCCTCTTCGTCGCAAGTCCTACGCCCTTGCCACACTCACCGCCTTTTATTCTTATGTCATCACATAGTTCGGTCGTCCTATCCTTGCATTACAAACTGACAACGGAAAAGAGTTTGACAACGTCGCTGTTCATAACCTTCTAGCCTCCCATGATACTATCTTCCGCCTCACTAGTCCATACACGTCCCAACAAAATGGCGTGCCGAGCGTATCCTTCACACTCTTAATGACTGCGTCCGCACGTTGCTCTTTCACTCTAACGTGCCTCCCCGATTTTGGTTGGACGCTCTCGCCACCGACACCCTCCTCATCAACATCTGCCTGTGTCGCCCACGCTGGAACTATTCCCCTCACCATCTCCTCTTTGGTGCGCCCCAATCTTATGATGGCCTTCGCATCTTTGGCTGTCTCTGCTATCCTAGCATCGCCTCCACTGTGCCTCATAAGCTTGCACCTCGCTCCGTCGCTCATCTTTCTCGGCTACCCACCTAACACTAAAGGCTACTGCTGTTACGACCCTTTCTCACATCGTGTATTCACCTCCCGACATGTTTACTTTCATGAGAAGGTGTTTCCCTTTCAGCAGCAGGTACCTCTCGTCGCCCCGTCACCGCCGGCCCATCGGTGACCCCGTCAGATGGACGGCCTTGCTCGGCTCTTGGACCGCCTCCGGGCTTCGGCGTTTCTCGCGTCTTGGGACGAGCTGTGCCTCGCGCCCCCACCACGCCCTAGCTGCAACCGTCGGCCTTGCCGCCGGCTCCCTCCCCGACCGCCTTGGGCGCAGACCCTTCGCCGGCCGCCTCGTCGACGTCTTCGCCAGCCGCCTCGCCGGCCTCGGCTGCCTCCTCGCCGGCTGCTGGCTCGGCCGTCGCCGCCCGGCTTGCCCGCCACCGCCGTCTTGGCAGCTGCCGGGGGCCCTGCCGCCGCTGCTGGCCCGGCTGCCGCCGCTTCCCCGCCTCTCGGCATGACAACTTGTGCCCAGGCCGGTGTGCTCCGGCCGAGCATGCGCTATTCCTCCGACGAGTATGTGTGCGCCGCCTCGACTTCGATGCCATCACCCATCCCCACCTCCGCTCGTGCTGCCCTTCGGGATCCCCACTGGCTCGCAGCGATGCAGGAGGAGTTCGACGCCCTGCAGCGCAACCGCACGTAGCATCTTGTTCCGCGACCCCCTCGTGCCAACGTCATAATTGGCAAGTGGGTGTTCCGCCACAAGACTCGCCCGGATGGTTCTCTCGAGCGCTACAAAGGTTTAGTGTGTGGTCCTGGATTTTGGCAGCGTGCGGGCGTGGACTTCACCGACACCTTCGCTCCGGTTGTGAAACCAGGCACGATCTGCACCGTGCTTCAGTTGGCAGTCTCGCGAGCCTAGCCTGTGCATCAGTTGGATGTCTCCAACGCCTTTTTGCACGGTCATCTTGCCGAGCAGGTGTTCTATGAGCAGCCCACTGGTTTCGTCGACGCCGAGCATCCATACTTCGTGTGCCTGCTCTCTCGTTCTCTTTACGGGTTGAAGCAGGCGCCACGGGCTTGGTACCAGTGTGTCGCAGCCTTCCTGCAGCCTCTAGGCTTTTGGTCCACTTGCTCCGATGCCTCACTCTTTGTGTATCATCAGGGAGCTGACACTGCATATCTGCTGCTCTATGTCGACGACATCATCCTCACAGCGTCCGCCCCTGAGCTCCTTCAGCGGCTGACGACTCGTCTTCGTGATGAGTTCGCCCTTAAGGACTTGGGGCCTCTGCACTACTTCCTTGGCATCGAAGTGGTCCGTTGGGCTGACGACTTCTTTCTGCATCAGCAGAAGTACGCCCATGAGCTTCTGGAGCGTGCCGGTATGCTTAACTGCAAGCCAGCGCCCACCCCCGTCGACACGAAAGCGAAGGTCTCTGCTATGGAGGGGTCTCTTGCGTCCAATGCAGCATTCTATCGCTCTATTGTTGGTGCTTTACAGTACCCAACGCTGACCCGACCAGACCTGCAGTATGCTATTCAACAGGTGTGCCTCCACATGCACTCACCGCGTGACTCTCATTGGACCTTGGTGAAGTGTATTCTCTGTTACATACGCGACATCATGTCCTTGGGACTCACCCGGACGGCCTCCGCCTCCACCGACCTCGTCGCCTACTCGGACGCTGACTGGGCAGGCTGCCCCGACACCCAGCGCTCTACGTCCGGCTATTGCATCTACCTTGGGCCCTCGTTGATCTCTTGGTCATCGAAGCGACAACCCACAGTCTCCCGCTCCAGCGCCGAGGCAGAGTATCTGGTTGTGGCTAACGTCGTGGCCGAATGCTCTTGGATCCGTCAGCTGCTCCAGGAGTTGCTTTGTGATGTTCACAAGGCCACTCTTGTCTACTGCGATAACGTCAGCGCGGTCTACCTCTCCGCCAACCCGGTGCACCATCGACGTACGAAGCATATTGAGCTCGATATTCACTTCGTGCGAGAGCAGGTTGCGCTTGGACGTGTTCGGGTTCTCCATGTTCCGGCGACGCAACAGTTTGCTGATGTGATGACTAAGGAATTGCCTACTCCTGTCTTCGAGGCGTTTTGGTCCAGTCTTTGTTTCTCCGGTGATGCTTCGACTGTGTGTGTGTGTGGGGGGGGGGTGGGGTTGAGTATATATGTGTTGCATGTATTACGTATATTATGGCCCACCTCCTAGTTATGTATAGTTGAGGTCGAAGCCTACCTGTACTTATATATACGTGCACCAGCACCCATCTCTCTACACACAGTGTTGACGCGGTGCACGCGACCACCGAGCCCGTGTGAGCAATAGGAAGAAGAAGGGAGGGGAAAGTGGGCTGGGCCTGCATTGTGCGACTCGAGCCCATGTGCAGAGTGCGATTGCAACTTTTTTGCAGCGCTCGATGTTGCCATGAAGCACCACCGATGGCTCTTGGTGCTGCGATGCAGCGGTCGCCGGCGGTCTTGGAGCTGCGCTATAGCAGGGGAGGCTACGGGAGACGCTATCGAATCTCTCGCCGGAGCTCACCACCCTCGGGCCAGCCTTTTCCGTGTGCCTGTGGTGGGAGTGAGCTGCAACAAAATTTCTTTGCTGTTTTTGGTCACTAGGCAAGGAGGACGAAACGTCCGTCTAGTGTGTTGGCATATCTAACAATTAAACACGGCAAGATTATAGCAAACCGTGTTGTTGTGTTAAGAGACAAGCATTGGGAAGAAAGATTGGGTTCCTCTGCCTCCCGCCGACGTTCTCGTCGACCCGCCTCGTCTCCGGTGGCCTTGGAGCCATGGAGGCGCGGTGGATCCCCACCCTTGTGGACGGGAAGGCTCCATTTTAGATGGTTCTCTGAGTTTTATTAGGGTTTGTGTGCTGCTCGGGAAGAAGAGACGACGACGGTTCCCTGAAGATGGAATAAGATTCTCCCCGCCTAGCCCCCGTCCCGGTGATGTGTCTAGCACCATCGGTGGGCGTGTGAACGTATGTCTCCAACGGATCTATCTTTGGTGGATCTGCTCGGATTTGGTTGTCGTTCGTGTGTTTTCAGGTTGGATCCTTCCGATCTACGCTACTCTTCATCAGCGGTAGTTGTTGTTTTGGCGCGCCGGTCCTATGGGGCCTTAGAGCATCTCCAACAGCCGTGCTATATAAGCGCCGCGCTGCAAATTTTGGGCTTTTAGCGCGCGCGCAACCGCTCCGGGAGCTCCAGCAGAGGCGCAATAACCGTGTGCACGGCATAAGTAGTTCAGCACGCGGTCCGAAACCCCATCGTGCGCCGTCTATTTGCTGCGCTCGCTCCCACGCGCTGCACACTCGAGCACCCGCGCCGCACCCTCTCCACCGCGCCGCTTTCGCCCCGCCCGCGCCGCCGCCGGCGAATTCGCCCGACGGACAGGCCGACACCCCCCTCACCCCTTCCTACACCCACGAACCCTCCGCCACCGCCGCAAACCCTAGCGCGGGGAGCTTTGGCTTCGCCTCCGTCGGTGTTCCTCCAAGCACCGGCATCGCGCGCAGCCTTTTCATGCTGCCACCGACGACCTGGGCGGCGGGTGGCATCGCGCCGACGCCCGCCGTGAAGCCAAGTGCCCCCCTCTTGAAGCTCCCAAATGCGGCGCGGACGAAGAAGGGCAAGGTGTCCGCGAAGAAGAACAAGGCAGCGGACAACTCCTCTAGGCGGCGAAGAAGAAGCTTGCGGGCGTCTGTTGTGTGGCCCGGCGAAGCGTCGGCGAGCTCACTTGTTGAGCCGAGTCCGACGCGCACAATGTGTTCGATGAAATGCCCACAAGGTAAAATTTTGCCAACTTTTTGTTGTTGTTTTTTGAATGCATTCATATGGATAGCTTATTTGCTTTGTTGTATATACTTTGTAGTTTCAATGATGAGGCATATATGTCAACTATGGGTGTCGGCTCCAACAACTCTCATTGGTCTCAAACCAATGAGATGCATTTCGATGATCATGAGTTTGAGGTGGACGAGGATGGTGAGGGCATCGTCGATGCACCGAAAGGAAGAGGGGGCAACTACACCATGGACGAAGACATCTTGCTATGCAATACTTGGTTGCAAGTGTCGAGGGATCCCTCCATTGGAGGGGATCAAAGTAGAGATGCATATTGGCTCCGGATGAGGGAGCACTTTGATCTACACAACAAAAGTGGAATTAACCGCTCCGGAAGATCTCTTTGCTCCCTGTGGTCGACAATCAACCGAGATTGTCAAAGGTGGGCGGACGCACCTAAGGTGGTTGACTCATTGAACCCAAGTGGCACTAATGATAGAGATAGGGTAAGTGTCATTTCTTTCATGATTCTTCCATGTTCATCATGCTTCTTCTTGGTGTTTCAAGTGCTAACTTGTTCTTTTGTTTGTAGCTCACGATTGCACAAAACTTATTCACAGGAGAGGAGAAGAAGACCAAGAAAGGGAGACCATTTAGCTTGCCTCATTGCTATGAAGAATTGAAGGATGATGAGAAATGGAAGCACCGTGATGGTGTCGATGATTCGGAGAGCAACAAACGCAAGCGAAATATTGATTTGGATGATGATGAGGAGGAGGCATCAAGTGATGACGGCGAGAGAAGCCCTACACCCAACTCGGTTTCTTACTCCAAGCCAAAAGACCGGATGGATGCAAGAAAGACATGAAAGAAAAGAAGAAGAGGAAAGGAGATGACGAGCTAAAAAATGCTATGGAAGCTATTGTGAACGCAAGAAAGGAAGCGAACGAGGTGAGGAAGATGGCAAGGAACTAAGATGCCGTGGCCGAGGAGAGGAGGTTGGCGGCCGAGGAGAGGAGGGTGGCGGCCGAGGAGAGGAAGGTGGCATTGAAGGAGAAGAAATTGGCCATGGAGGAGCGAACTAGGTTGTTGGAATGGGAGAAGTACTTGTTCTTCATGGACACATCTACCCTCGATGAGAAGCAAAAGGAGTACATCAATCTTGCCCGTGAAGAAGTCTTGGTCCAAAAAAGAGCCATGGTTGGCATGGGTGGCATGGGCGGCATGGGAGGCATCGGTGGCTTCGGAGCTACCATGGGCGGCATGGGTGGCTTCGGAGCTACCATGGGGGCCATGGGAGGCATGGGCGGCTTCGGAGCTACCATGGGAAGCATCAATTTTGCATCTCTCATGGGAGGCATGGGAGCACCTCCGGGCGGCATGAGTGGAATGTCTTCCGGTGTGCCTCACACACCTTCGCGCGACAATGAAGAGGGGGAGGAAGAATCGTCTTCGGATGAGAATGATGAATCGAAGGAAGAGGAGGATGAGGCATGATTGTTTATGTGCCATTCGTTTGTGTGAACTTTTATGTCATGACTTGGTTTGGATTTTGAACTTGGTAGGATGATGTTGTGGGCATGAATTTAATTTTTTTATATCATGAACTTGTTTGGATGATTTTAAACTATTCCATGTCTTGTTTGGATGTTTGAAATATCACCCTATTGTCTTCAAAATGCAACATATGGCAAGCGCCGGTTGCTCGCGCACGCTGCAGTTTAGCGTGTCTGTTGGAGCGGCTCGGACGCGCTATATTTTGCAGCGGCCACTGGAGCTAGCGCACCACGGCGCGCAAAAGCTAGCGATTCCGACGTTGTATACTGTTTTTTAGCGTGTCGCGCATTGAAGATGCTCTTAGCACGACAACTTTCCGACTATCTACTATAACAAGTTTTGTCCGATTTCGGCGAGGGAGGGCTGATGACGGCGGCGCCCGCTCGCTTGATCTTTATAGTCATCGCTAGGTGGTCTATGAATCTGGATGTAATTTTATTATTTTTGGTGTTTGTTATACTACCATGACTGAAAATGAATAGTTTAACAAAATGATTGAAGATGAACAGATTAGAAGTTTTCTGGATAAAGAAGAAAAAACATGGCGAGATCAAGAACGAGCGGCCAGCGGAGAAATCATCGCGTGCGATCGAGGCTCTGAGCTTCGCGGCTTCGAGGGACAGTGCTGCTTCTACGGCCTCTGCCGGCGACCTGGTCGCGCTCCGCCCGCCCCCACGCTCCTCCTTCCACCTCTCTCTCCGCGATCTCCACCGTCGCGCGCCCTCTCGCATAGGCGCCAAAGAGGGGGTCGTCGCGTCCTCCCGCACCGCCGGATCCGGAGAGGGGGTCGCTGCGTCTACTGCTCCCGCCGTCCGCGGGCCACCAACGGCGGAGCTACACCGCAGCAACAATGAGTTTCCTCCACGCCCGTCCTGGCTGCTATGCATAGCGCGGGGGAAGGAGGGTCGTCACTATCACGATGTTGCAGAGGGTGGTGTACGTGGAAGTGTGAGCTTCGAGAATGCATATGTTTGGGAAATTCGGGTGTGTGTCCTCTACCAGGGTGGTTTTCGACGGCACGGCGGTCAAGGATGTGTGCTTCTAGGTGACCATGGTTAACGTTTCTGGCAAGTGCGGTCACATAGAAAGTGCAGCTCAACCGTTTGAGGATATGCCTAGGAGGAATGCAGTTTCTTGGAGTTGCATGACCGCTGCTTATTCACAGGCAAATCATCCTGGGGAAGCAGTGAGGTTGTTTAAAAAAGATGGTTGAAGAAAATGTCGAGCCGATCAATGCGACCTTTGTGAGTGTGCTCAGTTGGGTTGCCTGGATCTTGGTAGGTTGATATATGATAACTACATTATCAGTGGTAAGGCTGTACTTGCCGGGAATTTAGGTAATGCATTCATTGATATGGATGCAAAATGTGGGGATTTGGATTATTTGCTGAGATGGGAGAGAGAAATGTAGTGAGTTGGAATTCGATGGTGATGGCCTTTTATCTATTTGAGTAGTTGAAAGGAAAAGGTATGTGGCTGATGAGATTACATTCCTTGGGGTACTTTCTGCATGTAGTCATAGTGGGATAGTTTCAGAATGAGTCACACAAAAAAGGATTGGTTTCAGAATGGCGGCGGTATTTTGAAGAAATGAAAATGGGCTGTCAGATTGAACTTAAAGCAGAACATTATGCATGCATGATTGGTCTTTTGGGTAAAATTGGACTTATTGAAGAGGCATTCGAAGTTGCAAAGGGTATGCCAAATATATGCAAGTAAAAATGAATGTGATCAGGTGAAGATGCTGAGGATGTCGATGAGAGATAGTGGGGTAAAGAAGAACCCTGGCTATGGTATTATTGAGATGGATGGAAAGTTTCACGTGTTTTTTGCGGCAGATGTGTCACATGTTCATTCAGAAGATATATATTCAGCATTAAAGAACATTTATTTCCATTTAAAATGGGAAGGTTATGCTCTTCTAACTTGGCATGAAGTGTGGCAGTGTTTTGTTCCTTGTTCATGCACCTCATAATAGCCATGACTGTAGATAGAAAACGAAAACTTAGCAGCAGACAACATTTCATTTATTTAAAGCTCATCTCGTGTTGTGCATAGTTTCTTCAACGACCTGCTGTTTTTCATTTGGTTCATTTAACGGCCCAATAACGAGATGAATTCCTGCTGTCTTAAATAAATACATGGACAGAAAAAGAAGGGCCATGCTGATGGTTATACAGTGGTCTAGGTTTGGTCAGATTTTTTCATGTGGAGAAACTGTTATACTTCTATGTAACTCAATTGACCCCCCGACCATTTCTGAGTACCAAACTGTAAGTTCTTATGACTACTTCTTAGCCCTGTTTTAATCATGTAGATTCCCTAAGAAACTAATTATAATTGTTATTCAAACATGTGCAGATTTTAAAAAAAAAAAGAGGATGACCCCCGGCCTCTGCATCTGGGAGATGCATACGACCACTTTATTAATTATTCTCGGGGACCTTACAAAGTATTACAAACAATATACCTGAATCCACCATCTTGGCAACATATGACGCTACTCTTATCCATATGATGAGCCCCTACCCAAACCACTCACCTAAACCTAACATCAAAAGCCGGAAGCCCCAGCCGAGCCACATACCGGGTCTGGGGCACAATCCGGTCAGACGGACTCTTGCGTCGTCGCCGCCATCTTCCACAGGTCCGTCTTCAGATGATATTGAGTCTTCTACCTTGTGAAGGCCACATCAGCCATCGACGTCACCATGACGCCAGACAGCTACCTCCTCCTGCGCGAGTCCATCTCCGCGCATCGGACGCCGAGCCTCCACGGCGCCATGCCGCCGATCTCCGCCGCCATCAATGAGTGAGATGAAGTACCGCTCCACCACGGCAAGTACAAGGTGAGGAAGGGCGAGGTCGCCATCGGAGACACGGCCGGAAGATAAGCACCGCAGCCAACGGAGCTGCAACGCGGTAGATCAGACGGGCCGCCACCAGGAACAGACAAACTCGCCATGCACACCCAGCATCCCGGGCCCAAGTCGGCGCCTTCAAGAAGGTGGCAATATTTGTGGCGCCGCCGCCGCTTAGCCACCGGGGCTAGGGTTTTCACCCGGGCGTATGGGAAGGGGGAGGCAGGGGAGGTATAGCCTCAGCGCCGCCACCAAGGAGGGAATGGCGTCCGGGACGCCATCGACGCCGTGACCGCCACCGGCGGCCAAAGGTTTCCCCCGGCTAAGCACCTTGCCGCCACCTCCGAACCAGCCACAACATGAGCCAGGCCGGCCGAAGGTCATGCATCACGAGCGGACCAGATCGCCTCCGATCTGACGAGGGGAACCCGGGCCTCCCGTGCCATGACCAGCGCCCACGGGACCTCGCTGCCAGCAGCCGAGGGGATCCGGCCTACCTCACCGACGAGCACTCCTGTCGTCAGAGTGGCGCCCGTCCGCACCAGCGAGCCGCCGCCTTTAGATCACACCAAGGCGCCACCCGACGCCCGGCCGAGTTCCACCGGCCGAGGAAGGAGCCCAGCCCCTGCTCCAGCAAAGCGGCGAGATTCCGCCGCCGCCCGGCACTGTGAGCTTTACTGGCGGCGCCGGCGGCGGCGGGAGGAGAGGAAGGAGGTGGGGGTTGGGTCGGCGGCGGCTAGGGTTGGGCGCCCGGGTCGCCCGTGGGGGGGGGGGGACACGGGGCTGGGTTGTCAGGTGGCCATATGCATCGTCCCCAAACATGTGCAGATGGCCAGCTGTAGAGCTTTTACACGGTCAACCCGACAAACACGTATAAGTCGCAACAACTACAATCCCTCACACTTCTATGTCGCAAAGAAACCCCCAACGAAACCAAGGTTGAAGACAACACATACCACCAAATCCACAAAAGGCAGGCCCGATTGGAGATGATCCATTAGGCAGCCGCAGACGCCTTACCAAGGGCACCACTCTTCTTGCCTATGCTCCTAAGAACCTTCTTCACCTTCCTGATTTTGCCCGTAGAAACCTCCTCCGCTAGGAGACAAGCAATCGCTTTGCCAGACCCAGGGCTAGCTACCTCCAAAGAGGCGAGCAAGCCACAAGGCTTTTTCTTGAAGACCACCTCGTCAATACGTGCCCACATAGCTTCACGGTCAAAGACGGGCTTCAGCGCCACAGAATTAGGTGCCAAAGTACCGACCACATCAGGCGTCGCCTGCCCAACAGCCACAGATGAGAGAGCAACAACAGCATCCATACCTTCACGGTCCACAAAGGCGAGCGGCTGACTGGGCTCCAACGACTGCGGTGAGGTCGCAGTTGGCATCGCCAAGGCCCCTCCAAGCGACCCTGACTCCTTAGGTAGCACCATCGAAATAGGCGAAGTGGGCTCCTCACAGAGCTTCTGCAAACTTAGGCATAATCTGCAGCGCCGGAGCCACAACCTCGACAACAACTTCATCCCCAGAAGCAATCGACATGACAGGAAATGACGACGTGCACGATGTAGCACGAGGGGAGAGATCTCCATACATTCCTGCCTCCCCATCGACAGAATCATACTGGATCTTGGGTAGCGAGGTCACAACGGGCACAGCTTGGAGTTTGGTGAGAGCGGCCTCTGCACTTGCCAAAACATTCCCAACACACACAATGCAATCACGAAGCTCATCGCGGAGGAGCTCAGTCCGCCCCACAATGATCGACGCCGACTCGGCCTGCCTCTCCGTTGTGGCCGGGACGACTACAAAGTCATCAGGTCGTGGCATCGAACCGATGCCAACAGAGTCTAATAGAGGTGGCTGGCCAAGTTGGGGAAGAGGCCAGCCTCTGCCTGGATTGAACCAAGGACCGGGCTCTTGGACCGTCGCAAAAGCAAGTCGAGGGCGAGGAAGCAGTGGCGGTACGACGAGGCTTGCGAGGGATCTAAGAGGCCTCCACTTGTTGCAGCAGCCGCGAGCCTGGTGGCCATTTTCCAAGCAACACGCGCACCGAACGGGGTCGCGGCAGACGAAGGCGCGGTGACCAGGGGCCAGGCAGCGACAACAACGACCTTTAAGCCAACTCGGGATCGAGGAGGGCTTTAATGCTTGGGCGGCCAAATCTGCGTGGCGCGGGCCGCGGTGCGATTTAATGAGCTGCCAGCCTCCGGTCGCCTCCGCCTCGCGCCCACAGGTGTTGAGCTGGCCGGCATTCACAGCAGAGGTGAGGCAGCAGGGGCTCATCGGCTCAGCAGGCGGGCGGATGTGGCCGCCATTATGGCAAGGCAGCACAGCCGACATCTCCAAAGGGGTTACAGGAACCGCAGGGCGCAGACGTGGCTCTGGCGGCGGAGGCACATGTCCCCGATCCATATTTGACCGGGCAGATGGGTGCTTGACGTGGGAGTTGTGGATCGAGGCGACGACGCCGGCGAGCCTAGGAGGCGAGGCACCGTAGAGCGGCGAAGGAGGCGCCGGCAAGGTGGCCGGGGGCGGCGGTTGGCCGAGATTGGCTGGCCGGCACCGCAGTCGTGGAGCGGAGCTTGCAGGAGATGAGATGTCCTCGTACGCCCGGGTCGGCCTTGCGGCCGGCGAGGAAGGCCGCCGCCAGAGCAGGGGCAGTGAGGGATGGGGCCGGAGCGGTCGACGCCGGCGCAGACGATGGCATAGCCGTCGCGGGCAAGGGGGTCCCCGTGGGCCGGCGAGCATCCATATCGCGGGCTTCGAGGGGCCGAAGAGAGAGGGCGGTGTGGATATTTCAGATCTGGTCCTGGCGGCAACAGGGGATGCCAGAGGGAGTAGATCGGGCGGCGCCGCCAGGGGCGCTCACCTATCGTCGCGGGAGCCCAGTTTGGTCGTCGAGGGACACTTTTTTTTGCAAAAGTAGTAGTAACTAGAAGAACGTCCGTGCAATGCAACGGGGCCACATTAACTTTAAGAGTTCAATATTAATATTCTCATACATATCAAGTGACATTGGCGACTTTTTTTACCACAAAATCCTCACATACACTCTCTCCCTCCCTCTTCCTCACTCTCTCTCCCCTCTCCCTCTCTCTCTCTAACACACACACGCTAGTGCATAACAATATGGATTATGTGTATTATATTTGCCACCACAACTGAGGGAATTAATTTCATGTAAATCGGACAGCCACAGCTCCAAGAATACGCGGAGGAGGTGGCCCGGGTCGGCGTCGGCGCCGTCCAGCGCGGGCCATGGGCCCGCTTCTAAGTGCGTCTGCGCGCCGGCCACCCACGCCGGGCCCTTCAAGTGCCCCTTCCACCGCACTAACTCCCAGGGCCACGGCCAAGGCCAGGGAAGCCGCCCTTCTTCGCCCCCTTCACCGGCCGCAGCCAACGCGGTGCCGCGGCACCCGGCCTCGCCATCCTCGTCCTCTGGCACCGCCGTGACCCAGTTACGCAGCCCAAGCATCGGCCTCGAGAATCAAGAACGCTCGACAACAGAGAAGGAAGGGAAGATCATATACATGTCATAAGAAAGGGAGTTTATTTACTGCTCCCTCGATGTATTGTTTTCTTTGTTTGGAGATTGATTACCATCCGTGAGTTAAGGTAAGGTTAATGTGATTGAGCGATTTTTTTGAAAATCAAATATTTATTTTCTAATTAATGTGATTGAGTGATTTAAGGTAAGGTTAATTAATTTGGATTTGATCTTTAGAGATTGTTCGTGATTGATTCTACATTACTAAATAACTTGCGCCAGTATGAAAAGTTCTGACCTGTTCAGATTTCTTTCGTTGTATGACAGGGTGACGCGAAATTAAACCGATGAAGTGGGGGAGGGGACGAAAAAAATGTACGAAAAAAACCAGCGAAGCTGGGAGGAGGTACCAAAAAAACCTTGGGAGGTGGGACAAAAAAAACCTGAAAGCGAGACTACCAACTGCTCCATTAGGAGTAGAGATTCTAATTAATGTGATTGAGTGATTTAAGGTAAGGTTAATTAATTTAGATTTGATCTTTAGAGATTGTTCGTGATTGATTGTACATTACTAAATAACTTATGCCAGTATGGAAAGTTATGATCTGTTCAGATTTTTTTCGTTGTGTGAGAGGGTGATGCGAAAATAAACCGATGAAGTGGAGGGAGGGGACGAAAAAAAGTACAAAAAAAACCAGTGAAGATGGGAGGAGGTACCCAAAAAACCATGAAAGGTGGGACCAAAAAAACCTGGAAGCGAGACTATCAACTGCTCCATTAGGAGTAGAGATTCTAATTAATGTGATTGAGTGATTTAAGATAAGGTTAATTAATTTAGATTTGATCTTTAGAGATTATTCGTGATTGATTCTACATTACTAAATAACTTGCGCCAGTATTTTCTGATATGTTCAGATTTCTTTTGTTGTGTGAGAGGGTGACGCGAAAATAAACAGATGAAGTAGGGAGGGACGAAAAAAATCTACGAAAAAAAACCAGCGAAGGCGGGAGGATGTAACAAAGAAAAACTATGGAAGGTGAGACGAAAAAAACCTAAAAGCAAAACTACCAATTACTTTATTAGGAGTAGAGATAAATTGTTCTTCACTTCTCCCTCTCTGCTTGGATCTAGACTGTGTCCTTGAAGGCCTATCTGAATTCATTGGTGTCCAACTAAAACCACCAAGCATTCTCAGCAACGAGCAGCCTAGTATGGTATAGACGCCAAATACTTAATTGAATGCCACCCCTGCAGTGTATTTAGGGCATCTCCAGCCGTTGGCTCTCCAGAAGGGGCAAAAAATCGCCCGGCGCACCGGCGCTAAACCGCGCACTGGGGCCGTGATGCCCCCCAGTCGCGGCGTCCACGGTTAGTCAAAAAAGACAAATACGGCGCAAAAACGATTCAAATTTAACGCAAACGTCGGCGAGTTCATTCATACTTAAACATATTTTACAAAAAAAAGAAAAAAACTACCGCGGGCTACCCCCGCCGTCTCCCTCGCCGCCCGCCTGGCCGCCCGCCCATGCGGTTCTACATGCCGATGAGGCTGTAGAACCGCGTGTAGTCACCGCCGTCATCGTCGCCGTAAATGCGTTAAATGCGCCGCCGCCACCGCCTACGCCTCCGCCGTCCCTGCTGCATCCCTCCCCCGGTTGGCGCGGCGGGTTAGATGGTCCGGGGGCGGCGTCGTCGTCGTCGCTGTCGAGGACCATGACGCCGTGCTCGTCCTCGCGCCCACGCTTGCGGGCGGCGATCTCCTCCAGGGCCCGCCACTGCCGGACCATCTCGTCGCGGAGGTAGTCGTCCCGCGCCCACCGCATGGCGTCCTCGTCGGAGATGCCGCGCCGGGCTACCTCCTCGTACTCCGCGGGCAAGCCGGGCTCCGGCTTGGGCTCGACGAGGACTAGGCGGCCGGTGGGTGGAGAGGCGTTGGCGCTGATGCGGACGCCGGAGCTGCGGGTGCGCCGCTGACCGGCGCGCCACAGGGCTCCGGCTGACGGGCGGAAGGCGGGCGAGCTGCCGGACGAGGAGGAGGACCCCGGTCTCCATGCGCCTCGGGGTCGAGGAGCTTCCCGGCGGCGTGAGAAGGAAGGGGCGGGGTACTCGAGGCGGCGTGTTGCCGCCCTCGATGTACTCGAGGACGGCCTCAACGTCGCGCCCGGCACGCCCACCACCGTCGCCCGGCAGGCGTTGAAACTGCCGGAGGGCTCGGCGCCCGTTGGTGGCCTCGAGCTGCTTGGGGTGTGGCGGCGAAGTAGAGATTCAAGAGCGGGCTGTCGGGGACGTACCGTGGCCCCTCCCTCGCCGCGCGCGGCAGATTCGAGCGGATGCGTGCGATCTCCGCACGCCGGGCCGCTCCGGTGGGTATCGGGGGCACCGGCACGCCGCCCGCGCTGATCCTCCACGCCCCGGGCACCCGCATGTCCGGTGGGACGGGGTACTCGGCCTCGTAAAGGAGGCGAGCCTCGTCTTCATGAAGGTGGCGGCGGCGAAGCCGTTCGCCGCCCAGCCGTCGCACAGGGAAGCGCTTCGGCCATGGGTGTGAACTGGAGACGGCGAAAGAGAGGAGAGGAGAGCGGCAGCGGCGGGAGAGTGGTAGTCGCCCGAGTGCGCCGGGCGCGTCATATATAGGCCGAGGCGCGTGCCACCGTGTGTCTGGCGTAGGGGCGAGGGAGAGGCGAGGGCAGCGCGTCGTCCGGTCTTCACTCGCCGCCCGTGAGCACCAATGGCGAGCTAACCGGCGCGGCATGCGGCAGCTTTGGCATTGATTCGCCGCGGGAAACGAGGCGATGAGGACGACGAAGGGCCGAGTAGAGAGCCGTGTCGCTAACGCGGCGGGCCCGCGGCTTTTTCGCGCCAAAACAGTTCGCCCGGCGCCTCCGGGCGCCCCCCAGCGCGCCGGGTTCGGGCTGGGTCCGCCGGCGCTGTTTTTGGCCCAAACCGAGGAAAATCGGGCTCCTGGGGGTGCGACTGGGCCGTTTTTTCGGCGCCGGCGCGAAAAAAACGCCTGGGGAGGCCTTCCTGGGGGCGCGGCTGGAGATGCCCTTACGTACACACATCTCGTACATGGTGGCAACACGGACAGAGCACTTAAAACACACACACACAGAGATGTCAAGTGGCCATGGGTGTGCAAGTGCAATACTGCATGTCACTGTGCATAGTTAAACTCAGCACTGCCCACTCTTATCATTTGTGCAATGCACGAGCAATAGATCCTCTTTGCTGCCCACACCTCCAGGAGGCAAGTTTTTTTTTTGAACAGCAACAGATTTTATTCCATCAACCACATTTTACAGAGAGCAGTGTGAAAGGTCTCACACTTGACATGGCGAGAACATCTCTCGTAATACAGACAGGGTCCTGTGTCTGAACAGAGACATCGGAGAGCTACAAGTTAGGCCAAGGCATCTAAGCAGTGAGCTCAAAATGTGCCGTGACCAAGGAACAGAGCATGCTTTCCAACGTAGGGCGGCAGAATTTCGTGTTTTGACCCTTTTTAGAAAGGATTTCAGGATCTGACCCCGGTTTGAATTTTTTTCGAGATTTGACCCTTTTGCCTACCGCCAGGGCATCTGGCGGTAGGGTTAGACAGCCTACCGCCAGGTCCCATGGCGGTCAGCGTGCGGAGACGGCGCCGTCCCTCCTCCGTCGCACCCTACCGCCATGGGCCCTGGCGGTAGGCTGTCTAACCTTACCGCCAGGGGCCCTGGCGGTAGGGTGCGGGCAGTTATTTGCCCCGAAACCCCCTCGCCCCGGCCCATCTCCCCACCCCTCCCCTCCCCCCCCCCCCCCGACACCAGTTCTTTCTTTCTCCCCCAAGTCGCCCCTCTCTCCCTTTCTCATCTCCTCCACTCCCCCCCTGGATCTTCACCGTTTTGGCGGATCGAGATGGCCCCGAGGAGAGAACCGTAAGCTCCTCCGATCACTCCAATTAGTTTTTGCAAACTTGCTACCGATTCGACGCATTATTTGCTTGAAATCCCTCATGTTTTGAACTTAGATTGATTTTTTTCACCTAAGATTGATTGTAGTTGTAGTTCTTAGTTCTTTAGTAAGTAGTGGTATTGGATATGTACTCTAATCAATAGTTCATATGTTAGTGTGAAGATGAACCCTAGTTCATAATTTTTTTTGTTAAAAAAATTATGATGTATTGTTGATAAAGGGATGAAACCTAGTTTGATGATGCATGTTGATATGATGATATGCTCTAGTGTGAAGATGAACCCTAGTTTGATGATGCATGTTGATATGATGATATGAAGATATTGTTTGGAAAATTTTGTTTAAAAATATGAAGCTATGATGTATGTTGGAGGTTTTTTTTGATATGATGCATGTTGATATGATTTGATCCATCATGTGTAGTAGATGTTGTTGGAGGAATATGCTTAAAATTTGATCTTGATATGATTTGAGTTCATTGTTTATTTATGTATGCTTATGCTTATGGTGCTTTTGTTTATGAAACTCTATTAAGGCGGCCACCTCTTGCGGACAACATCGGCTCACGGTACTGCATGCTGGACTGGGCATTCGACAAGGGTCATCGTGCCCGTTTCATAGAGAACGGAGAGGTAAGTGATATGAAAGAAATTTTGATCAAAGTTCTCGGATTGATGAAAATGATTTCCTAACTGTTTAGCGTTCACTTTTGTGATGACGCTCCGACCACTGCGCATGAGGGGTCACGGGGTTCATGGGCATATGGACTACGACGAGCGCTACGCGCCGTTCTTCAAGAGAGCCCGTCTGTTGGGTTTCGTGCTATAGTTCAAGCGTCAGCCGCCGACGCTTGTCCACGCGGCTCTCACAGCTTTGATTGACCGTTGGAGACCGGAGACCCATTCTTTCCATCTGCCATGCGGGGAGATGACGGTGACCCTAGAGGACTGGGGGATGATTACTGCAATGCCGATCGAGGGTCATGCACTCACCGGTCGAGTGGAAGGGCCAAGCTGGCGGGAGAGGGTCACCACCCTCATCGGCGATCGCCCTGCTGCCAAGAGTAACCGTACATCCGGTGTGCCGTTGCCACAGCTCTCGGAGCACCGGAGGACATGCCCCAAAGGCGCATATGAGGCGCATTGTGGAGTTGTCTGCGAGGGCCTATCTGTGGTATATTCTCTCGGAGGTCGTGTTTCCGGACAGCTCAGGAACTCTATAGCCCAGGCGTGTCTGTTCTTCCTAGCGGACTGGGATGCAGAATGCAGTTGGGGGCGGCATCTCTCGCCTACCTATACCGTTCGGTAAGAGAGTGTCTAATTGCGTACCTACCTACGAAAGTGTGTCCATGACATTTTCTTATATCTGATCCTCATTTGATGTTTTGCAGCTTGACGCCTTAACCTGAGAGGGCGGAGACAAGTCCAATATGGATGGCTTTATGCAGGCCTTC
This sequence comes from Aegilops bicornis, assembly GCA_021605145.1. NCBI lineage: Eukaryota > Viridiplantae > Streptophyta > Magnoliopsida > Poales > Poaceae > Aegilops > Aegilops bicornis. The sequence continues at coordinate 581,170,310 of CM038672.1, forward strand.
TCCATTTGGATGTGGGAGCGGCTGCGGTGGGGCGTCAGGAGAAGTTGCCAAGACGCATATGGGAAGACTATGGCGAAGAAAGCGACGAGACTTCGAAACCCCACCGTAGCTTACGAGTGGGGCGTTGTCAAACTCTACGGGCCTAAACAAGACTTCGTACAAGACCTACACCAACGAGTTGGGCGCTTTGGCCTTATCTGCGAGTATATGAACTCGCCCAGCACCTTTCTCTTTGATTCCGCTATTGACCGAGAGTGCGAACTTACCAAGGTATATGTAATAGGTAATCTGGTGGCCGTATCGACAAGAACGAGAGTGGGACTTTGATCTGAACATGACGTGCAATGCGGAACGTGGTCTCTGGCGGTGCATCGTGCCCATGATATGTGTGTACGCCGTCGAGTGGCATTTGCCACAACGCGTGGCCACGCAGTTTGGGATTTATCAGCATACCCCACCGGGCCAGCCCACCGATACCGGCGGCCACGCGCTCCACCTGTGAGCTCTTTGTTCTCCGTGAGATTATCATGTTTCTTGTTGCTTATGATGATCTCATTGCGCTTATGATGATTCTTGTTGATTATGCCTTGCAGCATGAGCCGGCAGAAGAATCAGTCGATCCACAGGCATCGGGAGAGGAGCATAAGACTCATGTGTGAGTGGAACCGGCGGAGGTGGCGTAAAGGCGTGGAGAGGAGAGTGACTAACTGGGATGATTACCTGGGCGACACATGAGGTGGTACGATGATGGCGAAGCACCGTCTTCGTCTCGAGCCTCGATGGGCCCGGAAGACACCGCGGAGCTGGAGTGGGCTGACCCGATGAACAGGCATACGGACCCGGCATCGGAGACATGCAGTGGATTTAGGAAGTTTGCACCCTCATCAACAGTGGTGCGTTTGAACCGGCGGTCGTATTTAAAATATTTTATTAAATCAACGTGGATCGACTTATGCCGTTGCAGTCCGGTGAGCTGAGCAGATGCATCTTTGAAGCCTCGGATGCACTAGGTCATCTTCCGGGGCGTACAATCTGAGACCAGTCGGGGGACGATGAAGGTACAATTTCAGTCTCCTCGGAGCAGATGCATCTTGTTCACTTGCAGTCGGTCGATCTGAACTTATTATGACCTTGCTTCATTGTGAGTGCAGAAGTTCGTGCGGCGTTATCGCAAGCTGGTAGGGCTGCTTGGGTGTCTTTGGAGCTGGGTCGATTGAAGCTCATCACTGTAGCCACCACGGTATCATCGGCTCATCGAGCCATGCTCCCTCGTCGTCTAGGTTGGTTGGGGAGGAGGAGGATGAGGAGGAGGAGGAGGAGGAGGACGAGGAGGAGGCCATATATGAAGAAGGGGAGGAGGAGGATGAGAGCAATGGGGAGGAGGAGTACGATGAAGATTATGGACCTCCAGCAACTCAAACGTCTCAAGCATCTCAGCTACCGAAGAAGAGGAATCCGAAGAAGAAGGATTTGCTGAGTCCGGACCCTTTCCAGAGACCGGTTCCTCGACGGCCCAAGAAGAAGACCGAAGAGAATCGTTCAAAAAGTAACGAGGACCGTACCTCCAAGAGGGGAAGGAGCAACTGATTATGCTCTTTGATAGTTGGCTCTTTTAGTTTCGTTGAACTTCGTTTGATTGAACTATTCGGATGGTTATGAAGCTACGTGAAACTATGTGTTTGCTATTTGTGGATCTATGTGTTTGCTATTTGTGAAACTATGTGGAACTCCGTTTACTAATTAGTTGAAGTTCGTTTGAAATGTTCTATGCACTTCAAATTTGTTAATGTGTATGTGATGCCCAAGTTTAATTGTTTGAGATATGTGATATTGTTGTCATATTTGTGAAAATTGCTATAATATTATTGTCATATTGAATTTAAAAAGAAGCAAGCAAATGAACTTAAATTCATAAAACACAGGACCCTACCGCCAAGGCCCCTGGCGGTAGGTTAGACAGCCTACCGCCATGGCAACTCAATTCTTCGATTCACGAATCGTTACCTTTGAAAAAACAAGACCCTACCGCAAGGCCCTGGCGGTAGGGTCGATTCCCCGCCAAGGCAACTCAATTCTTAGATTACAGAATCATTACCTTTGAGGCAGGACCCTACCGCCAGTGCTCGGTAGAGTTTGGACAGCCTACCGCCGAGCCTCTGGCGGTAGGTACTATCCACGTCGGCCTTGATCAAGCGGCCGCCGTGCCTCTCCGTCGCACCCCTACCGCCATGGGCCGTGGCGGTAGGCTATCTAACCCTACCGCTGTAGGCCCTGGCGGTAGCAAAAGGGTCAAATCACGAAAAATTTTCAAACAGGGGTCAGATCCTGAAATCCTTTCCAAAAAGGGTCAAAACACGAAATTCGGCCACCTAGGGCCAAGTGCCTGCCGGAAAGAGCAGAGCCACGCCTGATTCCTGGGAGGCAATGACCACGTGCATGCACGTGTACTTTCTTTGTTTCTAAATACTTCCTCCGTTTCTAAATATAAATCTTTTTAGACATTTCAAATGGACTACAACATACGGATGTATATAGACATATTTTAAAATGTAGATTCACCCATTTTACTTCGTATGTAGTCACTTGTTGAAATCTCTAGAAAGACTTATATTTGGGAACTGAGGGAGTATAAGTCTTTAGAGATTTCAATACGGACTACATACGAATGTATATAGACATAGTTTAAAGTATAGTTTCATCCATTTTGCTTCGTATGTAGTTTATATTTGAATCTTTAAAAAGACTTATATTTAAAAACGGAGGGAGTAGATTCGACGCCTTGCGTGCGTGGGGGAGTGCACGCTCATCAGCATGGGCATGTGTGAGTGAGATGCATATATACTGCATTGCATGTGTAGGTGTCGTGTGCTGTGTAGCTTTGCACTCAGCAGTCACAGTTTGCACAACCTAGGATCCCTCGCCCTCTTGCTGAGAGTGCTAAGTCTCTGTAGCTATCTCAGGTTATTGTTTGTTCACTCTGAGTGGGAGTCAGTGCTGCTTAATCCCACGTGTTTTGGGGATAGGAGACACGGAAGGGAATGGAGTGTGCAACCGAAGGAGGAGGGAGTAGTCGCGTCCGAGTAGGTGTGGCATTCATGCTCCTCTTCACTGCCTCGGCCCAAATCCACTACTCCAGTGAAGGCCTTTATGGCGGCGCCGAGGAGCAGCAGCACCACCGGCCGTCCACCCTCTTCTTTAATGGACAAGACAAGGGCCAGGACGGATCCTTCACTGCCCTATTGCCTCAGTTTCATTCAAGGCCGGGGCAACAGTGTGTGTACTACTCACGTAGTACAGCGCTCATGCATCAATCTCTTGCTGCCACATTTATCACCATTACTATTGATTACTTATACTTAATAACAGTTATAGTGCTACTAGTACAAGATTTACTTACTTGCTCCAGCCCTTGATTAACATACATGCATAGTCGGTCACTCCCCAAAACACTAACCCTGGTTTTGATCTGGTCTACTAGCTACTAGGGTTTCCTTTCTACAGCCATCATGTCCGCCTAGTGGAGAAGGCTCAGGGTCTGCAGCGGCTTCACAGCGGCGTCGAGCATGCGATGAGCTGCCGCCTGTGGCGTCGCCGGTGCCGGTGCCAGCGACTGCACGAACTTGCAGTTGGGGCAGGTGGGGTAGGACTTGCACAGCATCACCAGGAGATGACAGTTGGTGCATGGCACGGCGATCATGTTGCCACCAGCGGTGCTTCTCTTTGTCGCTGCTGCTTGTGAGAGGGCAGGAGCAGTGGCGCTGGTGTTGCCGTCGTCCGCGACGACGACCTGCCTCGTCGGCGTTGTGGACATGTTGAGCTCCAAGCTTACGCCCTGCTCCTTGGGCCTGTTCCAGCTCCTCTTCAAGGTCTTCCTGTTCAGGTAATACATCTTTCCAGACTGCAAAACAGCATTGCATATATAGCACATTAAATCAAAATGATGAGGCCATCATGACAGCATCGATGCTGGATACTTCTATCTATACTTGCATCTTCTAGGTAACGTGGTACTACTAGAAAGATGCCTGGTGGGAGTCAGAAAATAGTAGGGAAACTATCACAAGTGCAACTTTCTGCATGCACGTTCAAGCCGCATGCATTTTTTGCCACCAATAACCATGTCCATGTGCGACAGACAGACGTGGCGGGGCATACATATGCACCGCGTAGCTTTTGTTATACAATTTACTTTACCGGCTGTTAACACGTGTCGGCGCCGTCGACATGCTAGATTTTGTTTTAGTAGTTGAGAGAGAGATGGAGTGACAGAAATGAGTTGTACCCAAGGTAGAACATACAAGTGTATATTACACAGAATGAGTTGTACCCAAGGTAGAACATACAAGGTAGAAATGAGTTGTACCCAAGGTAGAACATACTAGTAGCTAGTCATGAAGACGGGGAGGGAGGGACTCACTTGGAGGTCGAGGCACTGCTCCCAGTCGAGGGGCAGGGGGTCATTGAGATGGAGCTCCAGGTGCGGGTGCGACACGGGCTCCTCCCAGGTGTTGTAATGCTTCCTCTTCTTCCGGGAGCTGCCGTCCGACTCGGAAGAAGACGAGCTGATCTGCTTGGTGTTCTTCTCCGAGGCCGGGGCAATGCCCAGCGCCGGCCACGTTGGCCCCAGCGACAGCTCCGGCTGCATCTCCATCCTCTTGGCTCTCAACTCCTGGTGAAACTTGTGCACTCTAAAGAATTCAGTGCTCATCGATCTCTGGCTTGGCTGGTGTTGTGATGACACCACCACACTCCTTATATATATGTGGAACTCGAGTACTCGACTGAAGTTATAGGAGGTGAGGAGAATTGAGTGAGCGAGCTGCTTCTCTTCTACGATTGATGGGGTCATGCAGAGGAGGGCGTGGACACTAAAGAAGGGATCTTAAATGGCCTCCATCCAACCCCATTAAGGAGGAGAGGGCAGGCCAGGCCAGGCCAGGCATTGAAGGGTGACAAGTAGAGTGACCTTAAATGACTCAAATCTCTCCACCTCCTCCTCCATTCAAGGCGGCCTCGCTCTACATGCCCGGACTGTACACGCCATAATGCCACACCCAGCCCAGGAGAGCCACCACAAAATCTACAAGGCCCGGCCCGGCCCTGCCCTGATGCCATTGCCTGCCTTGTTAATTTGTTAGCAAGTGTAAGGATCACTGGACCGAAAATTCAAATCGGTGCCCAGACTCATCTGCTCCCGGTCAGAAAAAAATTCAAAATTCAAATAAATCCAATTTTTTTGTGTGGTAGATAATTCGTGAGGTCCGCTTCAAATTTCAACTCATTTGGATATCCGAGCAGCTCTCGGCAAAAAAGACAAATCGGGTCAAAACAGTGCGTGAACAGTAAACTTATTTACAGACCCCGATTTTGTCTTTTCTGCAGAGAGCTGCTCAAATGTCCAAATGAGTTGAAATTTACAGCGAACCTCACGCATCAAATTTTCTATCACCCAAAAAAATTGGATTTTTTTGATTTTTTCTAGTATTTGTTTAGATTTTTTTCGTCAGCGCAGGTGCAGCTGAACCCGGGAGCAGAAACGCCGCCTCACTGGACTCCAAAGCTAGCTCAGGCCGCAGCAGCAGCTAGCAGCTGTAACTGAGGCGTGATGTTGGTTGTGCAACCTCCTGTCCAATAGAGAAACCGGTGCGCGTTGGTTGGAACTACACCGGCCGGCCATCTATTGCTGCAACAGTGCTCTGCTGAATTTAACAGCACAGGAGTGGACTGGGATAGCTAGCTAGCGTGTGAGCTTGGGTAAGATGGGTGTGAGTTCATGGCGATGGACACTAGAGTGAAACCCACAAGGCAAGCACAGCTTGCAGAGGCCTCTCCTCCCATGTCTTAAAACCTCTCGTACTGTCTGACCATCATATCATACTTGTATACCTACACCATTAACTTCGTTGTAATCATGAACTGCTTCTTACGGGTGGGCATTCATGGCTTTTTCTCCACCCCGAACTCTAATTCTCATAAAGAAGAAGCAGGGAGTGAGCGCTGCGCTGATGCATAATAAAGACACGGCCACACAGGCCTCACCACCCAAGCCCCCATGCAGTAAATAGGCCAAGACATTAGGAAGGAATAAATATGGCTTATTGGGCCTTCATCAGTGCCAACCACTAACAATAAATAAAGGCGCATCTCTATTTGGTTGTCGTAGGCATGAGTCCATTCAAGTTTTTGGTGTTGCATCTTCCACTAGTATTAATTTGTCCGGACGTCCTGTTGATCTGATGTCGTGTATTCTTCTGTAGCAAGCTAATGATAAGTTAGTGAAGGATTTAGAATTCAGATTCTACAAGGATCTTTGCAAGCACTGTTTGTAATTGAGTTTCAATCACTATGACTCATGACTCAGCAGACACATACTCCCTCCGTCCGAAAATACTTGTCATCAAAATGTACAAAAAGGGCTGTATCTTGAACTAAAATACATCTAGATACATCCCCTTTTATTCATTTTGATGACAAGTATTTCCGGACGGAGGGAGTATATGATTTCATTGGTATGCTTTTTCATGCAGCAAGGTGTCAAAATTTCCATAATTTTTTTAGTGTCAGTTGTTGTCGATAGACCATGGGAAACAAAGTTACTGTAGTATATTGTTTTTCTGAAGTCATTAATTTCCTTGTAGGATTGCTGGTTACTGGGTGTGAAGTTGGATTAATTGGTAGAACCAGTCAGACCTCTATACTTCCCTGTATTTCTACTCTGAAGACTATGGAAATGGCTAGTCAGTGCAGATGTTTATGCATTACGATATTCTTTGTTCTTTACTAGAAGGGTTGGGTGCGCTTTGCTGCACCATTGAATTTGTTGAGATTCTTAAATTTCTTTACTCACTATTTCAAAATATATGTTGTATTACTTTTTGAAAAGTCAAACCTCTTTAAGATTGATCAAATTTGTAGAGAAATATATCAAAATTCATAATATCAAATCAGTGTTATTAGATTCATCATGAAATGAATTTTCATATTTTTTTGTTTAATATTGTGGATGTCGATATTTTTGGCTCTGAACTTGGTCAAAGTTAAAGAAATTTGACTTTCCAAAAAACTAATAACCATTATATTTTGAAATTGATGGAATATTTAGTTTGGCTAGTGGAGGAGATGATGGAGTGTGTTTAATGTTTATTTACAACGCGGTTATTTGGTGGGAATTTCACGGTGTGATTCTGTGTTATCCGCTAATCAACCCATAATTATGTGGGGATATTTTTTCATTGATTGTTGCATGTACTATATTCGTGTTATAGTATCACATGGTGGCGCTTTTTTCTAGGTGATGGGAGTCTACCAGGGGTTGATATGTTTTTATAGACCGGTTGCTGCTAATTGATTTGAAAAATCATTGGCCCGATCGAAATCGTAAATCAAACAAAAATTGAATACCTCAATCGAATGAAAGAACTCTAAAATTAGGAAAGCATAGATAATTAAAATAATTAAATGGGAGAGCTCCTTGAGAAATTGTTGACCCGGTCAAAATCGGGTGACCCAATTCTAAATTGAAGCCTCGAGTAATTGTGAAGATTTAACATTAGGAAGCATAGTGTATTGTATAAAAAATTTAAAAAGAGAGAGGTTTGTGAAATTATTGACAAAATTGGGTGACCAAATTTCAATTGGAGACTTCAATTGATTGTGAGGCCTCCAATCCTAGGGAGTTTAGTGATACTAGAAGCATACGCGCGCCTTGCCGCGCCGTTTTCTCTAACCATTAGACAATGATGGCGCTACCATTCGGATAAAAATTCTTTGAACTGAACATAAATAAAAGCCTGCATGAAGCCAATTTCAAATCCATATGACAGTGTAGGAAAAATAAAGTCTCGATATGTTTATCTAAGCTATCCTAATTGATTTCAATCCTTGAAACACCATCCTGATCCGTTGCCTTAGTCGTATTAGTGGATTACAGCGGAGTTCTTCTCCATGTTCTATTTGCAAATTTGTGTTCCTGAAACATCCAAAAATAACAAATAAGCAAAGCCACTATGAAGTCAATCAAATTACAATACTGAGGTGATGAATAGGAGTCTTGCTAGAGCATGAACTCTAGCTTGCCATGAACCCAAATACTTTGAAATGTACAATTAAGTGTTGTTGAAAGTGAAGAAGGAAATGCAGAGTTTAGAGTAATATACTCCCTTCGATCCAAAATAAGAATCCCAGTTTTGAACTAAGGTTAGTCCCTCCGATCCAAAATAAGTGTCGTGCAATATATATTTATTCAGCCAACTACCTGCAAATCCCATAGATCACAAATAGGAGCATTTTGTCCTACAACTAAAGTTCAGCATCACAAACACTAAAGGTTGAAACCTGCACAAAACACATTTAGTAATAGAGAGTGGTTTTTCTACACCCACCCTTGATGCACCCACGATACACTCACGCAAGAAAACATATCAAAACATTTTGAAAACATCTGAAACTTTGTGGGAATGATCATCAACAAATGTTAGAAAGGCTTGCAAATTTTTGTGGTCAAATGACATCCGATGAGCTTTATACAAAAAACACAAAATTACACAAAATGTGCATGCACTGTTTGACCAAAATTTGTACTCCCTCCGTCCCAAAATTCTTGTCTTAGATTTGTCTAAATACGGATGTATCATGTCACGTTTTAGTATTAGATACGTCCGTATCTAGACAAATCTAAAAGAAGAAATTTAGGACGGAGGGAGTAATTTTGTTATTTTTGTACAGTTTTCCCGGATGCCATTTGACCACCAAACTTGGCAAGTCTCTCTAACATTTGTTTATGATCATTTCCACAAAGTTTCAGATTTTTTTGAAATGTTTTGGCATGTTTTCTTGCGTGGGTGCACCGAGGTGGGGTTCAGCCACTACTTTCCCTTAGTAATACCACAAGTTACTGACTGAAGCTACAAGTTGGGCTGCATTATTCACTATAAATAGCTTATTTGCACAATGGCCCTGGGACTTTTTACCAATGCTCAGTAGCAAGCAATGCTACAATCTAGTCAAAACTTATGTAGTTGAAGAGTAACAGGGGACAAAATAGAATTTCATCTCCTCAACCTTGAGCTAACATTTCTTTAAGACATTTCTTCTAGAATTCAGTACAGTAGTAATACAATGACTAAAACAAGCATCGTTTCAATTTCACAGTTTTTCTCCAAACTGAACTGATGATAAGAGAAGTAAAACAAATATCTACTCTCCGGTAATATATACCAGAATATGTAACATGAAGAAAACATGATCTTATGCCTTTGGGTATTATTTCATAGTGACATTTCATCAATATATGCTAACATGTTTGGACCTTCATTAACAAATCTCTAAGAAATTAAAGCTGGATGCAAACCTCTCTCCAGATCAAGCGGAGGGAATGATGAGTAGAGGAAACATTAGTGTAATAGGCTGTTGCCAATTCCTGCAAGCAAAACCAATCCTAAGTAGATAGATTGTTCTTATTCAACTATATAAACGACAAAATTTACAGATACTTATGCACTTGCAATCGACCAAGACCAATGCCTCAGTAAAGTGTAAAATAGTAGGTTAAGTGATGAGTCACCTTGACAGTTAATGTCCTAAATAAAAGTTACTTCTGAAAGCACTGTCAATTAGCAAAAAACATCTGTTCTAGAATGGCAATCCGTCCTTCATATAATCTTGAGCGGTGTTATTTTATTAGAACACCTTTTATTTCGAAATAGTTGTTAATTAACATCCCGCAAAAAACAAGTAGTTATTTCGAAATACTTATGCACTTCCAAACAGAGGAATATACTGGAACAGGTGTAGCACATTTGTTTTTTTTTTTGATAGAATGATGTTTTACTGGGTGTAGCCCAGCTCAAAGGAAAAAAAATCTGATCATCTACATAACGATTTCACTCATGCCATGACCATCCTGCACGAAATTAAATACTTCAATTACCTGATTCCGGAATCTGCATCTTCATACAAGAGATCATGTTGGTTCCCTATTGTTGCTTGCTGCTCCTATCACCTCACTCTAGATCTAACCAGGAGCACTGAAGATTGTACTTATATATATTCAAAATAGAAAAGGTTGAAAATGTAACAAGAAACTATCGTGTCGCATAAAAAACACAAATTTCCAGTTCTTGGCTTTCATAATGTGACAGCCACAAACATTGAGCCTAATGCTCCAAAGAAGTATTGCAAAAAATAGTACAAAAGGAGACCATTATTAATCCCTTCTCTGTACACAGATGTCATTATACAGTACATGGCTTCTTGGCACTACAATACTACTCGAAGAGCAGCAGTAAACAATATACAGTACAACTCAAAGAGCAGAAGGGGAAAGTCCATGGAGGCTGAGATGGTCAAGGAGTCATTACCTAGACTTTGCGATGCCACCGCCAGTGACACTGAGGTGATACATTGGTGCATAGCGCTGCAGGAACTCGAGTGTTGAGTGCCAACCTCCGAGGCAGCCGAGAAGAACCCCTGCCACACATGTTCTTTAGAATGAAAATCCTATGGCAAGATAAATATAGATGGGGGGAGACGATGCAGACCATGGTGGGCTAGGAAGGCAGCCGAGCCTGCAAGTGGTAAACGTCACTGTCCAGCGCCACCACAGCGCGTCCTGTCAGCAACGCGGCGCGCGGTGAGGGCCTTGGCAGCCTCCCGCACCTCCGGCACCGCCCGCTCCTTCAGGTCGTGAAGCTCCCACATATCCATCCACCTGACCTGCCCAGCCCGATAGCCCTTACTGAATAGAAAACCGGCCTAGGGTGGGCGATGGGGTGGTGGATGGGGATGCCAGGGGGTGAGAGGAGGAAGGCCGCGAGCAATCTCGGAGTGTGTCACGAATCTGGATAGAGGAAATACTCCTTCCTTTTCAAATTTGAACTAAAACCACGATGAGTAATTTAAAACGAAGGAAGTAGCGGACAAGATGGTGCAGCCGGGAAGGACATATGCGGCGGCAGTTGGAGCTGGGTGGGCGGCGAGCGCTAGGCGAACGAAATCCTAGCGGGGAGAAGAGAGATATTGGGACTTGGAAGGGTGGATCGCGAGCTCAAGGGCGTGCAAAGTCAACTGACCTGAATAAACCGACTATTAGGTGGGAGGCCACCAGGCACGACGTCGGTTGCGATTTTTCCGTGACAAAACATGATGTACTTAAGAAAACACTCGAGCGCTCCTAGGGCACCAATTCCTAGGAGCTTAGAAACTGTACAGATACTCCCTTCGTCTTAAAATAAGTGTCTCAAATTTGTTATAATTTTGTACTAAAGCTAGTGCAAAGTTGAGACACTTATTTTGAAACGGAGGGAGTAGTATATATAAAAGAATTGAATGAGATAGATTTGAGAGATTATTGACCCGGTCAAAATCGGGTGACCCAATCTCAATTGGAGACCTCAATTGAATATAGGCTCTTTAGAGCATCCCCAACAGGCGCGCAACCGGCGCGCTGAAACTTTTTTACAGCGTCGAAATAGCAGTTTTTTGCGCACAGCAAGGCGCTGACTCCATCTACCGCTGCAAAATATGATGCGCGCGAGCAACTCCAGCAAGCGCGCTAATTTACAGCGCGCACGAGTAGCCAGCGCTTGCAAATATGATTTGACATGTCCATTTTGACAATATGATGATGTTTCAAACATTAAATAAATGTGCAAAATAAAGACATAGCATAGTTCAATTGGACGACATAGTTTAAAATCACCCAACCAAGTTCATGACACATAAAAGTTCATACAAACAAATGGCACATCAACAATCATGCCACTTCATCATCATCCTCTTCTTCCTCCGATTCTTCCTCCTCATCCAAAGACGATTCTTCCTCCTCTTCATTGTCATGCGCCGCATCGTCATCGGGAGTTCGGATGGTGTTTGCAAGATCTCCAACATGCGAAGGTATGTGAGGCACACCGAAAGACATGCGTCCACCCATGTCACCCGGAGGTGCTCCCATGCCTCCCATGAAAGACCCAAAACTCATGCCTCTCGTGCCTCCCATGATAGCTCCGAAGCCACCCATGCCTCTCATGTCACCCATGGTAGCTCGAAGCCACCCATGCCTCCCATAGTAGCTCCCATGCCTCCCATGGCCATGGCTTTTTTTGGACCAAGACTTCTTCACGAGAAAGATTAACGTACTCCTTTTTCCTATCATCGAGGGTAGATGTGTGCATGAAGAACAAGTACTTCTCCCATTCCAACAATCTAGATCGCTCCTCCGTGGTCAATTTCTTCTCCTCCAATGCCACCTTCCTCTCCTCGGCCGCCACTGTGACGCCCCCGATTCAATTGTACACTAATCATGCAAGCAAACGTGTACGATCAAGATTAGGGACTCACGGGAAGATATCACAACACAACTCTAAAAACATAAATAAGTCATACAAGCATCATAATACAAGCCAGGGGCCTCGAGGGCTCGAATACAAGTGCTCGATCATAGGCGAGTCGTGGAAGCAACAATATCTGAGTATAGACATAAGTTAAACAAGTTTGCCTTAAGAAGGCTAGCACAAATTGGGATCTGAGATCGAAAAAGGCGCGGGCCTCCTGCAGGATCCTCCTAACTACTCACAGGCGTCGTCGGTGACACCTTGCGTAGTAGTAGGCACCTCCGGTGTAGTAGGAGTAAATGCCGTCGATGGTGGCGTCGGCTCACAGGCTCCAACATCTGGTTGCGACAACCAGGTAGAAGGGAAAGGGAAAAGAGGAGAAAATCAACCATGAGTACTCATCCAAAGTACTACGCAAGCAAGGAGCTACACTACATATGCATGGGTATATGTGTAAAGGGCCATATCGGTGGGTGAGCTGCGAGAATGCCGGGATAAGAGGGGATAGCTAATCTGTCAAGAAGACTACGCTCGACAGCCTCCATCTTGCGACATGTAGAAGAGAGTAGATGGTAAGTTCACGGTAGCATCGTATAGCATAATCCTACCCGACGATCCTCTCCTCGTCGACTGCGAGAAGCGATCACCGGGTTGTATCCGCACTTGGAAGGGTGTGTTTTATTAAGTATCCGGTTCTAGTTGTCATAAGGTCAAGGTACAACTCCAAGTCGTCCTGTTACCGAAGATCACGGCTATTCGAATAGATAAATTTCCCGGTAGGGGTGCACCACATAACCCAACACGCTTGATCCCATTTGGCCGGACACACTTTTCTGGGTCATGCCCGGCCTCGGAAGATCAAAACGTCGCAGCCCCACCTAGGCCAACAGAGAGGTCAGCACGCCGGTCTAAACCTAAGCGCCGAAGTGCAGGCCCATCGCCCTTAGCACACTTGCGTTCTGTAACGCGGAAGCAAAACTAGCCCCCTTAATACAAGAGCAGGCTTACGTTCCAATCCGGCGCGCGCCACTCAGTCACTGACGTCAAGAAGGCTTCGGCTGATACCACGACGTCGAGTGCCCATAACTTTCCCACGTAGTTGGTTAGTGCGTAGAGACCAAATGGCCAGACTCAGATCAAATACCAAGATCTCGTTAAGCGTGTTAATGATGTAACCACGGACACCGACCAGGGCCAGGCCCACCTCTCTCCTAGGTGGTCTCAACCTGCCCTGTCGCTCCGCCACAAAGTAACAGTCGGGGGCCGTCGGGAACCCATGCCCACCTCTACCGGGATGGAGCCACCTGCCCCTTCAGCCCCCATCTCCGAACAGTATCATAAGTAATGTAACAGTATAAAGTATATAGCATATGCCCGCGATCACCTCCCGAGGGATCACGACCCAGTAGTATAGCATGGCAGACGGACAAGAATGTAGGGCCACTGATGGAATACTAGCATCCTATACTAAGCATTTAGGATTGCAGGTAAGGATAACAATTGTAGCAACAATGACAGGCTATGCAGCAGAATAGGATTAACCGAAAGCAGTAATATGCTAGACTACTCTAATGCAAGCAGTATAGAGAAGAACAGGCGATATCTAGTGATCAAGGGGGGGGGGGCTTGCCTGGTTGCTCTGGCAAGAAGGAGGGGTCATCAACACCGTAGTCATACTGGGTAGCAGCGGCGTCGGTCTCGGTGTCTAGCGAGAGAAGAGGGGGAAGAAACGATAAATAGAATGCAAACAAATGCAAGACGATGCATGAAATGACAAAGCGTGATGCTAGGCATGCCCAAACGGGGTAGTAGGTGATACCGGCGAAGGGGGGAAACATCCGAGAAAGTATTCCCGGCGTTTCGTATTTTCGGACAGATGAACCGGAGGGGGAAAGTTGCGAGTTCGGTATGTTAGGGATGTGTGGCGGACGAACGGGCTGCGTATTCGGATTCGTCTCGTCGCTCTGAGCAACTTTCATGTCGAAAGTATTTTCATCCGAGCTATGGTTTATTTTATATTAATTTTAAAAGATTTAATCAATTTTTAGATTTAATAAATTAATTTAATTCGAAAATTAATTAATGCATCAACATGATGTCAACATGACATCAGCAGTCAACATTGACCGTTGACCTGGTCAACCTGACAGGTGGGTCCCACAAGGGGGCTGTTAACTAATTAACGATGAGTTAATTAGGTTGACTAGTTATTAGGTTAATTAAGCATAATTATTAAGTTAATTAATTAATTAATTAATTAATATTTTATTTCTTATTATTTTTATTTAATAAACGTTCTAGGGCGGGGGGCCCCTTTGTCATAGGCCCCTAGGGGCTTAACGGGTCGGGCGCTAGCGGGCGAATGGGCACAGGGCATTGCTACATGGGAGGAGCGCATGGCGAAGCGGCGGGGTTCATGATGGCCGTGAGGCGCCTGGCCCAGGCGTCGGCGGCTGACAGGCGCCGAGCAGGAGGCAGGTGGCCTGGGGCGCGGGAAGGTGGTGTGGAGTGGCGAGCACGGCGAGCGTGGCACAGCCGGGTGGCAGCGGACGAGCGGAACTGGGTGAGACCGGGCGGTGACCAAGCACGGCAGAGGGGGCGCGGGGTGAGCAACAGGGAGGCGGGCAGCGGCCTGACGGGCTTCAAGGGCACGGGCTCAGGCGCCGGCGCGTCCATGCCCGGTGGTGAGGGGATTAGGGAGGGCAGCTCATGATGTGGTGTAGGGTCGAGGACAGCAGGCGAGGAGGAGGGCGGAGGCAGCGGCGGAGGAAGCGAGCAGTGAGGAGGTCAGCGAGGTCGGCGGGCGCCCGGCGTGGTGGCGGCAGGAACCCCGGCGGCGTCGAGGCGACCGATGGGTTAGCAGAGACGGCGAGGCAGCGAAGCGGCAGTGGTGGTGCTCCGGTGAGCGCGAGAGGGCGGCGACATGAGTCGGTGCGATGGGGTCGTTGGTGCGGCGTTGGGCACGAGGGAGCTTATCTCCCGCGTGTGTGTTGTGTGGTGGCGGCGGAGTGGGAGGATGAGGGAGACGTGGGGGGGGGAGTGGGGATCGTGGGATGGGGTTAGGTCACGGTGGAGGGGGTTAGTAGGAGGGGAGGTGGGCCGGCCTGGTGGGCGGTAGGCTGGGCCGGCTGGCCAGCTGGGCCAGTTGGTCCAGTGGGGATCTTTCCTTTCCTATCTTTGTGTTTTAGTTTTAGCTTTTATTTATTTTCTCTTTCTGTTTTATTTATTTTAGTTAGCAAAAACAATTTTACTAAAATATAACCCCTCCTCCTAAATTAGCATAATAACATAGGCCACCTACTCCAAAAAGTTTGGTAACTAAATAAAGTAGATTAACATTTGTTTAGTATTTAAAAGCATTTAAATAACTGTTTTGCCGCTGTTTTACTTACTATAGTGCATTTAAATACTTTACATAAGTGTGGTTTCTTCACCAATATTTAGTACGGATTATTTGCCACAATCCGAACATTTTGGTTTTAATGTTTCAAAACTTTTGTTGTTTGACTTTATTTGAAATTTGAATTTCGAATGGGTTTTGAAGTAACGCGAGATTATCAATAGTAACTGAGGTGATGTGGCATCATTAGTAGAGGGTTACTGTAGCTTAATCATCCGGGCGTCACAGCCACCCTCCTCTCCTCGTCCGCCAACCTCCTCTCCTCGGTCGCCGCATCTTGGCTCCTGTTCATCATCCTCACCTCGTTCGCTTCCTTTCTTGCCTTCACAATAGCTTCCATAGCATTCTTCAAATTATCATATCCTCTCTTCTTCTTTTCTTTTGCATTTTTCTTGTCTCCATTTGGTCTTTTTGGCTTGGAGTAGGCAACGGAGTTTGGTGTAGGGCTTCTCTTGCCGCCATCACTTGATGCCTCCTCCTCCTCGTCATCATCCAAATCAATAGTTGCCTTGCTTTTCTTGCTCTCCTCTTGGTCATCACGGGGCTTCCATTTCTCTTCATCCTTCAACACATTGTAGCAATGTGCAAACACGAATGGTTTCCCTTTCTTGACATCCCTTTCTTGGTCTTCTTCTCTTCTCCTTGAAACAAGTTTTGTGCAATAGTGAGCTACAAACAAAAGAACAAGTTATCATTTCAAAAAAAACATGAACATGGAAGGAACATAAAGAAATGGCACTTACCCTATCTCTATCATTAGTGCCACTTGGGTTTATCGTGTCAACCGCCTTAAGTGCCGCCGCCCAGCTTTGACAATCTCTGTTGATTGTCGACCATCGGGAGCGAAGAGATCTATTTGTGCGGTCAATTCCACTCGTGTTGTGTAAATCAAAGTGCTCCTTCATCCGGATCCAATATGCATCTCTACTTTGGTCCCCTCCAACGTTGGCATCCATTGACACATGCAACCATGTATTGCATAGCAAGATGTCTTCCTCCATGGTGTAGTTGCCCGCTCTTCCTTTCGGTGCATCGACTATACCCCCATCCTCGTCCACCTCAAACACAAGATCATCTTCTTGCACTTCATTGGTCGAGACCAATGAGAATTGTTGAAGCCAACACCCATAGTTGTCATATATGTCTCATCATTGAAACTACAAAGTATGTAGAAGAAAACTAAGCTATCGATATGTATACATTTATGCAAAAAGCACCAACAAAAAAGGGGGCGAAATCATACCTTCTGGGCATTTCATCAAACACCTTGTGCGCATTGGCCGCCGGCGCAATAAATTGCGAGCTCTCCGCCGCTTCGGTCGACGGAGGCGCGCCGGACGCCCTGCAAGCTTCTTCTTCGGCCACCTAGAAGAGTCATCCACCTTCTTCTTCTTCTTCCCGGACACCTTCCCCGCCGTCGCCGCCGCTGCATTCGGTCGCTTGGAGACAGGGGCCCGTGGTTTCACGGCGGGCGGCGGCGTGACGCCACCCTGTCAGGTCGTCCGTCGCGGCATGAAAAGGCCGCGCGCGAGAGCGGTGCTTAGAGGAGGGCCGCCGGCGGCGAAGCCGAAGCTCAACCCTGCGCTAGGGTTTGCGGCGGCGGTGAAGGGGTCGCGGGTGTAGGGAGGGGTGGAGGATGTCGGCGCGGCCTTCCATCGGTCGAATTTCGCCGGCGGCGGTGTGGGGCGGGGCGACCGAAGAGGTTGGCAGCAGTTGGTCGCGGGCGCTCAACTGTCCAGCGCGCTGGAGCGGGCACACGAAATAAGCGGCGCGCGATGCCGTTTTGCTGTGCGCACTGAACCAACTATACAGCACACGCGCGTTTTTGCGCATCTGCTGGAGCGCCCGTTTCGGCTGCGTACGCGCAAAAAAGATGATTTTTCCAGCGCACTGCAAAAATCGCGCGCCTGTTGAAGATGCTCTTAAAACTATAGAGCATAATGTTATAGATGATGGATAAGCAGTAGATACGCAATAAATACCATTATCTGTACAAGGTATCCAGCACATTTACAAGACCTATTTCATACTGGCATAGTATCTCTATGAAACAAGGAAGATCAAGGCAAGGTGATGGTAAGTTGATAAGAATTTGGGATTGACGCTCACAAACAGAAGGTGACGTGGATTTTTTTTCTTCTGAATGTGCCATTGGACCGAAAATTACATTAATGTACATCTTCATCGATGTTGTTACTTTGTACTCAGTGTACACATCCATCTTTTTTTTCAGAGTACTGTCTTTTGCAGCTGGCTTGCTGTGCATAGTTATTTTCATCTTAATCACGAGCGGAGGTAGCAATGAATGAGCTCTGCAACACAAAAAACACTAAGGTATGTCGAGAGATCATACAAACGGTTGCTCGATTAATTATCTGTGATTCCCAATGAATGGATAGTTACTACACTTGGTTTATGGTGACTTTTTTTTTGTTCTCGCAAAAAAAAATATGGTGACTTTTTTGTTTGCGAATTTAGTTTATGGTAACTGACATGTACTTCCTCTGTCCAGAAATACTTGTCATCAAAATGGATAAAAGGAGGTGTATCTAGACGTATTTTAGTTCTAGATAAACCTCTTCTTATCCATTTTGATGACAATATTCGAACGGAGGGAGTAAAAGGAATCATTAGTGTTAGTCATTCTTTTAAGATCCCGCGATTGATGAGATTTCGTACTACATTTTTTGTTTATGAATTGTGGAGAAGAAGCTTCATTTTTTGCGACAAAAACTTTCAATCTATTCATCTTCAATCATGATAGTACAACGAATACTAGAAATAATAAAAATTACATCCAAATCCGTTAACCACCTAGCGATGACTACAAGCACGGAAACGAGCCAAAGGTGCGCCACTGTCATCGCCCCACCATCGCCGGAGCTGGGCAAACCATGTTGTAGTAGACAGTCGGGAAATCGTCGTGCTAAGGCCCCATAGAACCAACGCACCAGAACAACAACCGCCGCCGAGTGTAGATCAGAAGGATCCAACCTAAAGGCACGGGAACACAAACGAACGACGAACAGATCCGAGCAAATCTACCAAAGACAGATCCGCCGGAGACACACCTCCATATGCCCACCGACGACGCTAGACGCATCATCGGAACAAAGGCTAGGGGAGACCTTTATTCCATCTTCAGGGAGTTGCCGCCGTCTCGCCTTCCTGAGTAGGACACAAACCCTAACAAAACTCGAAAAAAGATCTAAAAATGGAGCCCTCCCACCGGCAAGGGCCGAGATCCACTCCGCCTCCATGGCCCTAAGGCCACCGGAGACAGGGCGGCCCGGCGACGGCGCCGGCGGGAGGCAAGAGAAACCCTAGTTTTTTTGGAAAATAAAGAAGAAAAAGGCGTAATTAGTTAAGTAGTTGCCGGAGAAGAAGCTTCTTGACATCTCATGATACCATTTTTACCCGAATATCTAGCGAACGTCGGATTTTTAGGCATGGAAAATCGAACATTTTTCATGGCAAATTATGTTTGCCAAGGATGACAAGTTTAGTTGACGAGCATGGCAAACACGCCTTAGTACATTTTGTGCCAGGAAATTGCCATGCTTGCAAACTAAAATTGACATTCTCGTGCCAATATAAGTTGCCATGAAAAACATTCGATTTGACATGGTTATGTGTGATGTTTAGCATTTCCGTTTGTGTATGTGTGTGGGTGGGATGGGGGGTCAGTTGTTTGGTTATTTGAAGTTCTTGCAATGATCACATGAGCTTTATCATATCATTAGTTCTTGAATATTCGTAAACACCACGGTTTTTGTTTACGACCCAAATTATGTTTGTCTTTTCATGAACATGCACGAGCTTTGCTCGATCAGGTCCACTAAAAAGGGACCGACCCGTGAAACTTTTACGGGTGGCCCGTAAACCGCCCTCGATTCCTCCATATATACGGGCGTCGACTCATTTTAGGGTTCCCGTCCCGCTTTTCCCCGTCCACCTCTGCCGCAAAATCCAAACTCTAGCGAGAAATCCCCTAGACCTCCGGCAGCGATTTGCGCCGTATTGAGCACCGAAAGCCGTCGGAGATGGCATCCGCGGGTGCAGGGCATGGCGGCGGAGGGGGGTTCGACGGGCACGAGGGGTTTGCCGGCTGCAAGCGACGCAACGACGACGAGGCCGACAACTCCTCCCTTCGCCCTCTGGTGTCGGACAGGCAACGGGAGTCAGTGCGAAGTCCCGCGGAGCCTGAGTGAGGGCGTGGGAAAACTTCCGTCGCCTCGGGCGGATGTTCAATCCGGCCCTCCAGCGGCTCCAGGCGACCGAGACCGCGTTCAAAGATCGTGGATGTCTCCTAGAAAGGGGGTGAATAGGCGCTTTAAAATAATTACACTCTAGGCTTGAACAAATGCGGAATAAAACTAGCGTTTAATTTGTCAAGCATAAAACCTAAAACAACTAGGCTCACCTATGTGCACCAACAACTTATGCTAAGCAAGATAAACAACTAAGTGATAGCAAGATATATAACATGAAACACTATGGCTATCATAAAGTAAAGTGCATAAGTCAAGGGCTCGGGTAAGAGATAACTGAGGCACGCGGAGACGACGATGTTTCCCGAAGTTCACACCCTTGCGGATGCTAATCTTCGTTTGGAGCGGTGTGGAGGCCCAATGCTCCCCCAAAATTCCACTAGGGCCACTGTAATCTCCTCACACCCTCGCACAATGCAAGATACCGTGATTCCACTAAGGGACCCTTGAGGGCAGTCACCGAACCCATACAAATGGAGACCCTTGGGGGCGGTCACCAATCCTGTACACTTCGGCAACCCTTGGGGCGGTCACCGGAACCCGTACAAGTTGCTCTCCACAACTTAATTGGAGATTCAAACATCAAAATTTGTGCCATTGAAACTAAGAGTGCCAGAGAATCCTAATCCCATAGTCGACATCTTTACTCTCTAGGCGGTTAAGCCTAATAAAGAGAGACGAGGCTCTGATACCAATTGAAAGATCGTGGATGTCGTCTAGAGGGGGGTGAATAGGCGCTTTAAAATAATTACGGTTTAGGCTTGAACAAATGCGGAATAAAACTAGCGTTTAATTTGTCAAGTACAAAACCTAAAACAACTAGGCTCACCTATGTGCACCAACAACTTATGCCAAGCAAGATAAACAACTAAGTGATAGCAAGATATATAACACGAAACAATATGGCTATCACAAAGTAAAGTGCATAAGTCAAGGACTCGTGTAAGAGTAACCAAGGCACGCGGAGACGGTGATGTATCCCGAAGTTCACACCCTTGCGGATGCTAATCACCGTTTGGAGCGGTGTGGAGGCACAATGCTCCCCAAAATGCCACTAGGGCCACCGTAATCTCCTCACGCCCTCGCACAATGCAAAATGATGTGATTCCACTAAGGGACCCTTGAGGGCGGTCACTGAACCCGTACAAATGGAGACCCTTGGGGAGGTCAACAAACCCGTACACTTTGGCAACCCTTGGGGGCGGTCACCGGAACCCGTACAAATTGCTCGGGGCAATCTCCACAACTTAATTGGAGACCCCCATGCTTTCCTGGAGCCTTACACCACAATGATTGAGCTCTGAGACACCAACAACCATCTAGGGCACCCAAGCACCCAAGAGGAACAAGCTCTAGGGTACCAAGCACCCAAGAGTAATAAGCTACTCAAACTTCACTTCCACATATCGCCGTGGAGAACTCAAACCTATGCACCAAATGCAATGGCAAGGCACATGGAGTGCCCAAGTCCTTCTCTCCCAAATGCCACCACAACAACTAATGCTATGGAGGAAAAGGAGAGGAAGAACGGAGAAGAGAATACAAAGAACTCCAAGATCTAGATCCAAGGGGTTCCCCTCACTTAGAGGAGAAAGTGATTGGTGGAAATGTGGATCTAGATCTCCTCTTTCTTTTCCCTCAAGAACTAGCAAGAATCATTGGAGGGATTGAAGATAGCAAGCTGGAAGAAGGTCAACAATGGATGAAGAACACGAGCTAGAAGGATAGGGACCATTGGGAAAGAAGGTCCCTTAAATAGCCCTCCCCTCGAATCCAACCATTATGCCCACAAGTCGTGCTCAAGCGGTACTACCGCTTAGCACGGTCAAAACAGCCCAACGAGACATAAAGCACGAGCGATAGTTCTACGAGAGAGGTAGTACCGCTTGGGGGAGCGGTAGTACTGGTTGAGAGGTAGTACCGCTCGGGGTAGAGGTAGTACTGCTTGAGAGCTACTACCGCTCGGGGGGGGGGGGGGCAGTACAGCCGCTTAGAGAGGTACTACTGCACAAGCAGATTGGGTAACAGAAGCATAAAAAAACAGAACTGGAAGCGGTATTGGTCAGCGGTACCACCGCCTAAGCGATACTACCACTCGAGGGAGAGGTACTATCGCTCTACTACCGCTCAAGTTGAAAAACTGACCAAGTAAAATAGAAGGATGCAAGAAGAGCAAAACTGCCATAACTTTTGCGAACGAACTCCGATTTCGATGAACTCAAGCTTAATAGAAAGATAAGGACAAGAGTTGCCAAATCACGACTAGAAAACTTCAGAAGTGGCAACGGATTATGCCTATGATATAGAGATGTGAAACCTCCATGAGTGAAGAACCGACATAAACTCCAACATCGAAAACATCATAGAAGATGCATATAAACTCTATTTTCGAAGAACTTGAGCTTGTCATGAAGATGACCATAATAATCTCTAAAAATCACAAAGAGCAAATAAGAACCAAGAAATATGATGCATGGATGCAATGGTTTGAGCTCTCTACGAACGATACGATCAAGAGACTCACTTAAGAGCCCCCCTTGATAATACGACAATTGATTCTATAACCCGATTCTCCCAAGTACCACCATGAGACCGGCAAAATAGAAAACCTATTAAGGGCAAACCTTTGTCTTGCACATAGTCCACTTGAGCTAGATGATGACGATCTTGATTTCCTCAAATTGGACCACCTTTCTTGATTGCGTTTGCTCGATGAAGACTAGTTGATTACTCCCCCATACTCCACTATGGGTGAGCCACTCTTCGGCACATCTTCACAAGTACATTGCATCACAATGGACGGCAAGATTCAAGCATGATATCTTCGTGATGCTCCACTTGAACTCGCACACCGTAATCTTGATGACGATCACCACTTGATGTCATCCTGCATGGGATATATGATATCTTCCTTTTGATGCATGACCATGGAAACATATCTAATCCCTCAAACAACTCTCACATAGACCATGGTTAGTACACAAAGCGTAACGGACAATGCTTACCATACCTTGAGATCACTTGATCCTACTTGGTACATCTTCTATGCTTTGTGTGTTGATCAACTTGAATCACTCTTTGTACTTAGACTTGATCAATCTTGAATCTTTCCAAGTCTCTTCATTAAGATGATGTCTTGAAGGTAAACATGAATGTTTGCACAATCTTCTTCTTCAAGACATGCTTGCAACAACTCTTACGTGACCAATCTATGGATAAATCCTTGAATAGCACCTTGGTCAACACGTATTCTTCTTCTAATAACCTTGAAACTAACGAATGGTCTTCAAGCAATACCTATGGACAAATCCTTCAAATATAACTCAAGGCAACCATTAGTCCATAGAGATTGTCATCAATTACCAAAACCAAACATAGGGGCACCACATGTTCTTTCAATCTCCCCCATTTTGGTAATTGATGACAATCACTTTCAAGAGAGTTTATATAAGGAATTAAGCATAACCATGCAAAGAAACAACAAATATGCATGAGCATGAGCATGAGATGTAAATTCTTAGAAACAAAACCAAAGCAAGAAGAAAGAACTCCCCAAACTTCTCCACTAAACTCTCTAAACTTCTACCCCATTGGCATCGATTGCCAAAATGGGCGAAATGTTGGGGAACATAGCATGCAATTTCAAAAAAATTCCCACGATCACGCAAGATCTACCTAGGAGATGCATAGCAATGAGAGGGGGAGAGTGTGTCCATGTACCCTCATAGACCGAAAGCGGAAGCGTTAGCTTAATGCGGTTGATGTAGTCGAACGTCTTCTTGATTCAACCGATCAAGCACCGAATGTACAACACCTCCGAGTTCTACACACATTCAGCTCAATGACGTCCCTCGAACTCTTGATCCAGTAGAGCGTCGAGGAAGTAGATGAGTTCCGTCAGCATGATGGCATTGTGACTGTGATGATGAAGTTATCCGCACAGGGCTTCGCCTAAGCACTACGAAAATATCACCGGAGGTGTAAACTATGGAGGGGGGTGCCGCACACGGCTTGGAATAATTATGTGTCTAGAGGCGCCCCTCCATGTATATAAGCGAGGAGAGGGAGGTGGCGGCCAAGGCGCCCCCATGTGGGGAGGAGTCCTACTAGGACTCCAAGTCCAGTCGGACCCCCTTCCGTTTATTGGAGAGGAAAGGGGAAGTAGAGGGAGAAGGAGAAGGAAAGGGGGGCGCCGCCCCCTTCCCTACTCCAATTCGGACCTCTTCCAAGTGGGAGGCGCGCCAGCCCCTTGTGGGCTGGTGTGCCTCCCTCCCAAGGCCCACGTGGCCCATAACTTTCCCCGGGGGGTTCCGATAACCCCCCGGTACTGCAATATTTTCCCGAAACATTCCAGAACCATTCCGGTGTCCGAATACTATCGTCCAATATATCAATCTTTACCTCTCGATCATTTAGAAACTCCTCGTCATGTCCGTGATCTCATCCGGGACTCCAAACAACATTCAGTCATCAAATCACATAACTCAAACAATATAAATCATCATCGAACATTAAGCATGCGGACCCTACGGGTTCGAGAACTATGTAGACATGACCGAGACACCTCTCCGGTGAATAACCAATAGCAGAACCTGGATGCTCATATTGGCTCCCACATATTCTATGGAGATCTTTATTGGTCAAATCGTAATGACAACATACGTCATTCCCTTTGTCATCGGTATGTTACTTGCCCGAGATTCGATCATCGGTATCTTCATACCTAGTTCAATCTCGTTACCGGCAAGTCTCTTTACTCATTCCGTAATGCATCATTCATTAGTCACATTGCTTGCAAGGCTTATCATGATGTGCATTACCGAGAGGGCCTAGAGATACCTCTCCGATACTCGGAGTGACAAATCCTAATCTTGATCTATGCCAACCAAACAAACACCTTCAGAGATACATATAGAGCATCTTTATAATCACCCAGCTACGTTGTGACGTTTTATAGCACACAAGGTATTCCTCCGGTATTCGGGAGTTGCATAATCTCATAGTCAAAGGAATATGTATAAGTCATGAAGAAAGCAATAGCAATAAAACTTAACGATAGTTATGCTAAGCTAATGGATGGGTCTTATCCATCACATCATTCTCCTAATGATGTGATCCCCTTCATCAAATGACAACACATGTCTATGGTCAGGAAACTTAACCATCTTTGATTAACGAGCTAGTCTAGTAGAGGCATACTAGGGACATTGTGTTTTGTCTATCTATTCACACATGTATCAAGTTTCCGGTTAATACAATTCTAGCATGAATAATAAACATTTATCATGATATAAGGAAATATAAATAACAACTTTATTATTGCCTCTAGGGCATATTTCCTTCAGTCTCCCACTTGCACTAGAGTCAATAATCTAGATTACATTGTAATGATTCTAACACCCATGGAGTCTTGGTGCTGATCATGTTTTGCTCGTGGAAGAGGCTTAGTCAACGGGTCTGCAATATTGAGATCCATATGTATTTTAAAAATCTCTATGTCTCCCTCCTTGACTTGATCACGGATGGAGTTTAAGCGTCTCTTGGTGTGTTTGGTTCTCTTGTGAAATCTGGATTCCTTCGCTAAGGCAATTGCTCCAGGATTGTCACAAAAGATTTTCATTGGACCCGATGCACTAGGTATTACACCAAGATCGAATATGAACTCCTTCATCCAGACTCCTTCATTTGCTGCTTCCGAAGCAGCTATGTACTCCGCTTCACACGTAGATCCCGCCACGTCACTTTGCTCGGAACTGCACCAACTGATAGCTCCACCATTCAATATAAATACATATCTGTTTTGTGACTTAGAGTCATCTGGATCAGTGTCAAAGCTAGCATCAACGTAACCATTTACGACAAGCTCTTTGTCAGCACCATAAACGAGAAACATATCCTTAGTCCTTTTTAGGTATTTCAGGATGTTCTTGAACGCTGTCTAGTGATCCACTCCTGGATTACTTTGTTACCTCCCTGCTAAACTAATAGCAAGGTACACATCAGGTCTGGTACATAGCATTGCATACATGATAGAACCTATGGCTGAGGCATAGGGAATGACTTTCATTTTCTCTCTATCTTCTGAAGTGGTCGGGCATTGAGTCTGACTCAATTTCACACCTTGTAACACAGGCAAGAACCCTTTCTTTGACTGATCCAGTTTGAACTTCTTCAAAACTTTATCCAGGTATGTGCATTGTGAAAGTCCAATTAAGCATCTTGATCTATCTCTATAGATCTTGATGCCCAATATATAAGCAGCTTCACCGAGGTCTTTCGTTGAAACATTCTTATTCAAGTATCCTTTTATGCTATCCAAAAATTCTATATCATTTCCAATCAACAATATGTCATCCACATATAATATTAGAAATTCTACAGGGCTCCCACTCATGTTGTTGTAAATACAGGCTTCTCCGAAAGTCTGTATAAAACCATATGCTTTGATCACACTATCAAAGCGTATATTCCAACTCCGAGATGCTCGCACCAGTCCATAAATGGATCGCTGGAGCTTGCACACTTTGTTAGCACCTTTAGGATCGACAAAACCTTCTGGTTGCATCATATACAACTCTTCTTTAAGAAATCCATTAAGGAATGCAGTTTTGACGTCCATTTGCTAGATTTCATAATCATAAAATGCAGCAATTGCTAACATGATTAGGACAGACTTAAGCATCTCTATGGGTGAGAAGGTCTCATCGTAGTCAACTCCTTGAACTTGTCGAAAACCTTTGGCAACAAGTCGAGCTTTATAGACAGTAACATTACCATCAACTTCACTCTTCTTCTTGAAGATCCATTTATTCTCTATGGCTTACCGATCATTGAGCAAGTCAACCAAAGTCCATACTTTGTTCTCATACATGGATCCCATCTCAGATTTCATGGCCTCAAGCCATTTGCGTAATCTGGGCTCATCATCGCTTCCTCATAGTTCGTAGGTTCGTCATGGTCTAGTAACATGACTTCCAAAATAGGATTACTGTACCACTCTAGTGCGGAATGTACTCTGGTTGACCTATGAGGTTCGGTAGTTACTTGATCTGAAGTTTCATGATCATTATCATTAGCTTCCTCACTAATTGGTGTAGGCATCACGGGAACTGTTTTCTGTGATGAACTACTTTCCAATTCAAGAGAGGGTACAATTACCTCATCAAGTTCTACTTTCCTCCCACTCACTTCTTTCGAGAGAAACTCCTTCTCTAGAAAGGATCCATTTTTAGCAACAAAGATCTTGCCTTCGGATCTGTGATAGAAGGTGTACCCAACAGTTTCTTTTGGGTATCCTATGAAGACGCACTTCTCCGATTTGGGTTCGAGCTTATCAGGCTGAAGCTTTTTCACATAAGCATCGCAACCCCAAACTTTAAGAAACGACAGCTTAGGTTTCTTGCCAAACCATAGTTCATACGGTGTTGTCTCAACGAATTTAGATGGTTCCCTATTTAACATGAATGCAACTGTCTCTAATGCATAACCCCAAAACGATAGTGGTAAATCGGTAAGAGACATCATAGATCGCACTATATCTAATAAAGTACGGTTACGACGTTCGGACACACAATTACGCCATGGTGTTCCAGGTGGCGTGAGTTGTGAAAATATTCCACATTGTTTTAAATGAAGACCAAACTCGTAACTCAAATATTCGCCCCCGTGATCAGATCATAGAAACTTTATTTTCTTGTTATGGTGATTCTCCACTTCACTCTGAAATTCTTTGAACTTTTCAAATGTTTCAGACTTATGTTTCATTAAGTAGATATACCCATATCTGCTCAAATCATCTGTGAAGGTCAGAAAATAACGATACCCGCCGCGAGCCTCAACACTCATCGGACCGCATACATCGGTATGTATTATTTCCAATAAGTCAGTAGCTTGCTCCATTGTTCCGGAGAACGGAGTCTTTAGTCATCTTGCCCATGAGGCATGGTTCGCAAGCATCAAATGATTCATAATCAAGTGATTCCAAAAGTCCATCTGCATGGAGTTTCTTCATGAGCTTTACACCAATATGACCTAAATGGCAGTGCCACAAATATGTTGCACTATCATTATCAACTTTGCATCTTTTGGCATCAATATTATGAATATGTGTATCACCATGATCGAGATTCAATAAAAATAGACCACTCTTCAAGGGTGCATGACCATAAAATATATTACTCATATAAATAGAACAACCATTATTCTCTGATTTAAATGAATAACCGTCTCGCATCAAACAAGATCCAGATATAATGTTCATGCTCAACGCTGGCACCAAATAACAATTATTCATGTCAAAAGTAATCTCGAAGGAGATGTAGAGGTAGCGTGCCGATGGCGATCACATCGACCTTGGAACCATTTCCGGCGCTGTCGGATTTCGGGTTCCGGCAGACCCTTGAGGTTTGAACTCTGGGGTGCGCACGGAGATCTTTCCCCTACCAGCCACGCGTAAATGGTTTGCAAGGGATCTAAACTAGGAACGATGAAGATCACAAGAGACACAGGATTTATACTGGTTAGGGCCACCGTTGTGGTGTAATACCCTACTCCAGTGTGTGGTGTGGTGGATTGCCTCTGGGGCTGATGAAGAACAGTACAAGGGAAGAACAACCTCGCGAGGGGCTGTTCTTGAGGGCAGGATCGCGGCCCTCAAGGCCAAACTAGACGAAGTGACGCGGGGTGCAGACTCGTCCGCAGCCACCCTTTGTGCAGCGCAGGTGGTGCTGAATTCCTCCCGCGCCGAACTGCTTCTTCTCCGAGAGAGAATTGATGGCGCCGAGGCCACCGCACGGCAGAACAAGGACGAGATTCGTCGGCGGCGGTTTCTTGAGCACGAGCACGCCCCCATGCTCCGTACGCTCAGGGAACGTGCTAACGGGGCCCTGGGCAACATTTGCAAGGCCGCCGCTGAGGAGCCGCATGAGACCAACTATCTTTGGCAACCTCCGATATTTCTTTGGCGTGGTGGCGCTCCTAGAGAACCGCTCGAGAGGTCTCGTTGGCTCGTCGAGGAGAGGGCCGAGCCTTGCTCTAGCGCCGCTTTCTCCGTGTCTTCAGCCATTCTGCGGACAGGGATCCCGCCGACTTCGATGCCGCCATCGCACCGGTGCCCATAGCCGTCCGGGGCGACCTGGCGCAATGGGTGGAGGATCACGTGGACGACCTTGTCAGGGCCTTCGCGTCTGATGATGACGGCGTGATCGTGGCCGCCGATGAAGGCGGCGTGGTGGACGGTCCTGGTGCTGGCGGAGGTGTTGGTGGTGGTGATGATGTCAGCAACGCCAGCGACGCCTCTGGAGGTGACCCAGAAGGCGCGGCAAGCGATATGTCTGACTGATTGTTTGTCTCCGCTGTTTACCCTGCACGAAAGAGGTTCGGGCTTGGCCCTGAAGACTGTGAGAGCATTTTGGGAGGGGAAGCCCCTCATGTAAAGGTTCTTGTAAATGCCTGGTAATCTTAACGCAGCGTGTGAGCTTAACGGCCGGCCTGGTGGTGGGTCAGTTGGCTCGTTTACCTTTTGACCCTGGTGAGCCCCGAGCGGGGCCGTGGGGGCCATAGCGCCATATGTGTCTTTTGGGTGAACCCATTGATCCTGCGATAAGAACCTCTGGAGAGGGCATGGCGGCAGCCGTCCGAGGTGTGGACGCGGTTGGCCCGGCCCGGCTCGCGAGGGGCTCGCGAGGGGAGGCAGCTGACGCTAGCTTTGGATGCAAAGCCGAAACCAGAACACGAGAGATTGCTCGAACGAGACTAAACACCCCTTCCCCAAACGCACGCAAGGCTCGAATTCAAATCCAACTTAAATTCAAATCGAAGAAACTTGTCAACAGAAGAAAAGGCAAAAAAGCAAAAGGCCGCGTCCGACACCTAGTCTAGTCTTGACGTCTTCACACCCGGCGTAGAGCTAAGTGCTGCCCTTTGGGCGTGGGGCCAGAGCCTCCGAGGCCCGAGGGCGGCTCTTCGGAGACTCTGGGGCGTGTACATCCCCACTCATTATTACGTGAGAGTGTCACGGGGCGGTGAGCTTCACAGGCACTAGGCCTTCTTCATAGGTACCAGCCTTTCTTCATATCGCCAGATGAGGGCCCCGCCTTGCGCCATACTCTACCGCCACTGATGGCGGCCGGAGACCAAGGACGACGCCAATGGGGTAGAGCGATCGCCAGCGGTTCCCTCGACGACCACGGGTCCTCTGCCGAGGGCAGGCCCTGAGGCACCTCCCCAGCAGAGGGCCTACCTCCTGAGAACGTCTTGCGCCAAGCACCGCGGGGACGAACCCGGATCTCGGCCCCTCTCCTGCAGCCCCCGGTGCCCTCCTCCTGAGGGGTAAGAGGCTGCAGTGTTGGGGCAGCCACCTGTCGCGGCGACCTGTACCTCCTGCGGCACACGGTTAGCATAAGCTTGCTCCTGAGGAATTAATGGTACCAGATAGTTCTTTGCATTTGGCTGGTCGTCGAGGCCCTCTTGGGGTTCCTGAAAGGGCTCAGCTTGTGGTGTCTCCTCGCCCCAGCCTGGCCCAAGGAACGAGCCATGGTCTTCTTCCCGTGCGCACTCTTGATCCATCATGCGGGGCACATAAGCCTCTGGGGACGCCGCCCCGTAGGTCTCGCTGTAGTTCCCCACATGCCATGCAGTCCGGACCGGAGCGTTGTCTTGAGAGTGGTGGCGCGGTGGTCCACCGAGGCCAAAGGTCATGGCGTGTGCTCCTTTGCCGGCCGAAGATGGGGTCTGCGCGGCTTGCCGCCTGGTGCTGCTGATCAGGTTGGCATTGAATAAGCCCTGGAGCCCGCTTGAGGTTGCATGGGTGCGTATGGGGCTGCCATACGACATGCTCTGGACCTGGGGTGGCAGCCGGACGTAGAAAGGAGGTGCTCCCGAGGCGGCGGCGTCCATGAGCTCAGCCACATGCTCTAACAGCACGTCGCGGCGGCCCTCTAGAAGCCGGCACCGTAACAGCTCTCCGGCAACCGTGAGCACGGCCCTGGAGTTTGCTTGCTCCCGTCGGGTGTGCGGCGCCGTGGCCGCGGCGTGGCTTGAGGCTCTGGCGGCCGACCACACTGCCGGCGTGAGGGCAGGCGGCGTCGCCGCTGCCGCCGCGCTTCGCAGCGCCTTTGCGGAGCGCGAGCTGCCTGAGGTTCGAGGTTGAGGTCACCCTGGGCTGGCGGCACGGCGTGGGCGGGCCACGCCGCCCAGCGGTCGGTGTTGGCTGCCGGGTCGCTTGACATCGAACGACGACGCGACGAAACGCGAGGCGGCAGAAGAAGGATTCCGGTGCACCCCTACCTGGCGTGCCAAATGTCGGATTTTGGGTTCCGGCAGACCCTTGAGGTTCTAATTCTGGGGTGCGCACGGAGATCTTTCCCCTACTAGCTCAAGCGTAAATGGTTTGCAAGGGATCTAAACTAGGAACGATGAACAGCACAAGAGACACAAGATTTATACTGGTTCGGGCCACCGTTGTGGTATAATACCCTACTCCAGTGTGTGGTGTGGTGGATTGCCTCTGGGGCTGATGCAAAACAGTACAAGGGAAGAACAGCCTCGCGAGGGGCTGTTCTTGAGCTGGTGCGATGGACTGCTTGGGTGAGTCCAGTCGCTTCTCTCCCTCTCTCTCTGGTCGATTCTCTCCGTCCCTCTCTCTGTGGTGGCTAGTCCTATTTATAGAGGGAGGCCCTGGGCCTCTTCCCAAATAATGAGCGGGAAGGGCGCCAACAATTGGCCATTTTGAAGGGGAACATCTAGTACACTTATCCTGACTAAAGTTGGTCTTCCGCTACCAAAGGCTCTGACGGTGACGCCGTCCTGGGCTCCGCGATGACCTCCGTCCTGCTGCTCTGCTGGTCTTGGTCTTGTTCCACAGAAGTGGTAACCTTTGCCTGATGCCTTGGCATGTGCTTGCCTCCTTTGCACCAAAGGGGAAATGAGGACACTGCGCAGGCTGGCGCCCGCCTGGCGCCCGCCTGATCTCGACCGTCATGGCTTGCGTCACGGGGCACCCTCGCCTGCCTTGATCTCTTTGCCTCCTCGTGAGCCTGCCTGATGAGGCTGCTCCTGAGGAAGGTTCCTATCGTCCGCCCCACGAGGCTTGGCCCCTCGCGAGGGTCTTGAGCTTGTGCTGATGAAGCTGGGCCGCGCTGGGCCCCCAGTTGAGCCACGCCACAGGCCGCAGGCAGGCAAGTTTGGGGACCCCCGTTCCCAGAACGCCGACAGACGCGCATCGTCACCTTGTCCTTAACCAATCTTCCTTTAATCTGTAGCCCCTGTTTTGAGTTGCAAATATGAGCAACAGAACCAGTATCAAATACCCAGGCGCTACAAGGAGTATTAGTAAGGTACACAACAATAACATGTATATCAAATATACCTTTGTTCACTTTGCCATCCTTCTTATCCGCCAAATACTTGGGGCAGTTCCGCTTCCAGTGACCAGTCCCTTTGTAGTAGAAGCAATCAGTTTCAGGCTTGGGTCCAGACTTGTGCTTCTTCTCGGGAGTGACAACTTGCTTGCCATTCTTCTTAAAGTTTCCCTTCTTTCCCTTGCCCTTTTTCTTGAAACTAGTGGTCTTGTTAACCATCAACACTTGATGCTCTTTCTTTATTTCTACCTCCGCATCTTTGAGCATAGCGAAGAGCTCGGGAATTGTCTTATCCATCCCTTGCATATTATAGTTCATCACGAAGCCTTTGTAGCTTGGTGGGAGTGACTGAAGAACTCTGTCAATAACACTATCATCCGGAAGATTAACTCCTAGTTGAGTCAAGTGGTTATGGTACCCAGACATTTTGAGTATGTGTTCACTGACAGAACTGTTCTCCTCCATCTTGCAGCTATAGAACTTGCTGGAGACTTCATATCTCTCAACTCAGGCATTTGCTTGAAATATTAACTTCAACACCTGGAACATCTCATATGCACTACAAAAAAAAGACACATCCATGACATTTTGGGCCGAACGAATTTTTTTTGTCATGCTTATGACACTTCTATGATGATAATTGTGACAAACCCGGTATCATCATAGATGTGGTGGGCTCCTACTTCTATGACAAAAAATCATGACAAAAAACGGGCTTTTCATCCTGGGCAGGCCGGAAATGCAGCTGCATGACATTCTTTGGGCCGTCCATGACGGAAAAAACCATGGTAGAAGCGAGGGCGAGGAAAATATCGGGGTGTTCCCGGTTACGGTGGGTGGTCGGGGCCGAGAGATGCATGGTGGTTTACGCGTTTCTCTCATACACATTCACGCGTGTGTGCGAGGCGTTGCGCTCTAACTGAACCCAAGCGAGGGTTGGGCTCTAACTGAACCCGAGCGATTGCACCAGCTACGTTACTGAACCCGAGTGATCAATCCCTTGCTGTTAACTGAGCCCGAGTGATTCCTTTGTTACTGCTGCTAACTGAAGCCGATCGATGCTGCCTTTGGATGAACAGTGATTTGTTGGGGGGTTTCGATGAACAGTTCCCGGTGGGGGGTTGGATGAACAGGACCCCGTGGTAGGAGAGGACGTCGCCGCTGGATGAACAGGACCCCGGTCGAGCCGGTTGGGGGTGGATGAACAGGACCCCGTGGAGGGCTGGATGAACAGGAGCCCGTGGAGAGGGCTAGATGAACATGACTATATGGAGAGGGCTGGTTGAACAGTAGCCGGTGGAGGAGCGGTGGAGGCTGGATGAACAGGAGCCGTGGATGAACAGTCGCAGTTGGAGGCTGGAGGAGGTCGATGGTGGATGAACAGTAGCCCGTGGAGGCTGGTGGATGTCGACGGTAGAGATGAACAGTATCCCGTGGAGTCCCGTTTTGCGGTACGCCACACCCCTCCCGATGAACAAGACCCCCGTTTCGACCATAGCCATCCAACACAAGTCCGTTTCCTCCATTTGCGGTACGCCACACCCCTCCCGAGCAACAGGACCCCGTTTCGACCATAGGAGGTCCAGGAGAAGTCCGTTAACTCCGTTTTGCAGTACGCCAGACCCCCCCGATGAACTGGGTCCTGTTTCGACCGTGGCCGGTCAATCACAAGGCCGTTTCCTCCGTTCTGCGGTACGCCAGGCCTCGTTTCGATCGACTGTTCCCTCCAAGCCGGTTGGCTCCCGATGAACACGACGTACTCCGTTGCCTCCCCATGAACAAGACGCATTCTGTTGCCTCCCCATGAACATGATGACGACACAGTTTCTCCGTTCCGATCCAGCCATGTACACGAGCCCTGGCCGTATGTATGCGCGAGTAGGCGTTCGAGACCCCACCCGTATGTACGTACGTGGCCGTATTTTTTGGCATGTGGCTATATGTATGTGTACATAGTTTAGACGGGACAGCCTGAACTGCTACGTGGGGGGCTCTACTATGACATGTGCCGCTACTTACTCGGCCATGGTTCATGGTTGCAAAGCGACCGATCGACCAATATGTACGTACACATTCACGACCAGAATGACAACGCTACATACGCTTCGACTAGGTGGGTCCCGACTGTCAGGCACTTCCTTGCGTGCGAAGATATAGCTGCTGGGTCCCACCTGTTAGGGTTTTTTTGCCCGTAATAAGGACGCACTTTGTTGCGTGCGAAGATGTAGCTGGTGGGTCCCAGCAGTCAGTGGGAGAAAACATTATTTTTCAGGGTAAAAAGGATGGAGTTGCATGCATGCGTCTATGGGCGTGCTGCGTCCCCACTGTCAGCTTCTCACGTACAGTCATCTTCCGATGACTCTCGTTTGTTGACCACATTGACCACACCGTGCCGAGCGCACCAAGGCCGGTGGACAACGGCGAGGCCCCAGACTGGGACGACCCAGAGATGGGAAGACGCGACAGTGGAGTCGCAGATGGAGAGGAGTGGGAAACTTGATCGGTTCAAAGGGCAAGATGGCCGCCGCCATGGGTGACGAGGAACAAGAACAGTGGTTGAAGAAGGAGCACGGCTGTTGGATTAACATCCAACGGTCCAGCTGCTAGAATCATTTGTTGATTAAGTTGACAAAGCCCCGCGTACACGTCCGCTTAGTAGGCCCACAAGTCAGCCACCAAATCTGACGGGTCCCAGCTGTCAACGGGAGGAATAGTTTTTTCGCATAACAAGGAGGCACTTCCTTCTGTGCGAAGATACATCCGGTGGGTCCCAGCTGTCAGGG
Source organism: Aegilops bicornis (assembly GCA_021605145.1). Classification (NCBI taxonomy): domain Eukaryota; kingdom Viridiplantae; phylum Streptophyta; class Magnoliopsida; order Poales; family Poaceae; genus Aegilops; species Aegilops bicornis. The sequence goes on from CM038672.1 coordinate 581,205,452, forward strand.
GGAGGAAACATTTTTTCCAGCTTAATAAGGAGTAACTTTCCTTGCGTGTGACCATGGACCTCATGGGTCCCAGCCGTCAGGCTCTCCATGTACAGTCCTCTTCTGATAACTCTCGTTTATTGACCACGCTGCACCGAGCGCAGCAAGGCGATGGACGACGGCGAGGCCCTGGACGGGAACGACCCGGAGATGGGAAGACGCGGCAGTGGAGTCGCAAATTGAGAGGAGTACAGGGGTTATAACTGGTTCTGGTGCGGCGCGGGGCTACAGTCGATGGAGAATAACAGGAGGTGTGAAGGGGTGGAGGGATAGCCTGGCCGGCGATGGGGTAGCGCTTCGCAGTGATGCGTGCTAAGCAGAGCCGCTAGTCGCTGGAGGCCGGACAAGGCGGTCCCGGCGATGCTGGAGGAAGAAAACGAGAGATTGAAGGTGCATGCCAGCCGTTGGATATCAATCCAATGGCTGTGGATGTCATAATAATTTGGTGACCAAGTTGACAACGCCCTGCGTAGGCTTCGACCTATTGGCCCACATGTCAGCCTGCAAAAATGTGGCATATATTTAACCCATGTTTCCTGTAATGTACAGTCCATTTGCTGGGCTGGGTGAACAAATAATTTAGCGTCAATTCGGCCCATTTAATATTTTCTAAGAAATCCCAGCCCATTTGCACTTTCTTGAAATACACGAATTAGCTGGGCTCGTTCTATATATAATGTTAGGTTAGAAGGAGCAATTAATATCAAAAAATAAACCGGAGCGACACATTTTTCATATATAAAATTAACAAATTAGCGAGTTATTGCTCCAAACAAAAATGAGCGCGTTATTATTACATTGGTCCTTAAAATCTTCGCAAGCTTTTGTACGCAATCACCAGGATTTTCCTTGCCTGTGAGTCAAAAACAACCAGGATTTTCCTTGCCAACTTCTATTAAACATTTACTTTTATAAGTTAATAACACGTGGGATGTTTTTATAATGTATATATAAGTCTCTATAAAATATACGATAATATTAATAATATAAATATATATATAATGTGGTTAGAAGGGAAAACATAAATTGGACACAACATTATTATTCTTATATATAGATAAATAGAACAGAGATCTGTGTTTTATTAAAAAAACATTGGGCTGCCGATCTTTAAGAAAAAGTAAAACCTACGCTGGGAGGCCCATAGGCCGGTATGGACCTCAAAAAATAAGTTGAAACCACTGTATCCGTATGTTGTGGGCTACGCATGTTAAAAAACAAAACCTAGGCCTAGCTGATACTTGTTCGCCCTCTGGAAAAAAATGATACAACTAGATCCTCGAGCGAACTAGATTAAAGAGGGGGCCGGTGGCGCGACTGAAGAAGCACATCGTACACGATTTTTTTTCTTCAGTGGATGGCTCTCGATGGCGTTTTTTTACTTGCCTCTGCACCATACAACTTGTATTTTTAGCCTCCCAGTCCGTGGTGGACCAGCAACCCATTTGCTGGGCGGGCCAACCTACAGAAACCAGCACTCGATTTTTCATCAAGCCCCCAAAACAACGCTGTACTATGTTTGTCTTGAGGCCGAAAACATTACGATAGGGGTTGAGCGGGGGAGGGGGAAGACAGAGCAAAAAAGATTAAAAAGAGCTGATGCGTTGTTGCTACCCTAACAAAGCAGGTGCAATTCTTCTCGGGAAGAAGGTGTGTCGTTGACACCCACACATCACAAATCCCACAGTAGACATACTAACAAGTTCACACACAAGTACAACAGAAAAGGTAAACATTCGTATCAAACTCAGGTTCACAGGACACGTTCATATTCATAGCCAACATTCACAATCAACAACTCAAAAGATTCATATATACACAAGTTCAGCATGTCTATGCATCCAAATGATTGATAGGTCACACGACAATATTCAATAATTCACAAAAAGATTCAGATATACACATTTTCAGTATGTTTATGCATCCAAATGATTGAGATCACAGCCAATATCATCCATGGATGAACTTTAATTACCTAGGGTATAGACTGGTAAATGGTGTTCAGTCGGAGGTACTTCTTGCTAAAATTAATGCTTGTACGAGTAAACTTTCGAGTACATAAGAGGCAACACAGACAATATGAACTTTGCTTGTAGGTTTATCCTCAAATAGTGGCCTCGTGCCGAGGGAGGTTTGAGCAACTTGGCCACTACTTTCATCCAACTCGTTTACTGGCTCATCTTGGTCCTATAGCTCGCTAAAATTCTACATTCCAAACAAGAAAGAGGCGGTTGAGAAAATGAACCACACAAATTTTTTGTGCAGTTCAACTGAAATGGAGCATCCCTGGCATGCAGACTGATTAAGTGCCAGATGAATATACGCGTCAACCAACTTGGGAATCTTTAAACTCCATGCCATCCAGTTCGCTACCATATGTGCCGATAACCAAAAGGCACAAGTTGGGACCAAAGACTGGACTGCGTTTTTCTGGGCTATGCGCCAAGCAATATTTTTGGCGTTCACTCTCCTAATACTTGGAGTTTGACAACTGGTTGACGCCGGTTGATACTCGAATGAATATAGGCACTTCTTCTTGTCAACATCGATGCTTGTCTGAGTGAACTTTGGAGTACATAGCAGCAACATAAGTACCTGTCCATCTGATCTTTTTGTGCAGTTCTACTGAAATGGCCCAATGTAATGACTTGCCTGCGAGTTCATGCTCCAAGTGACTCCTTTATGAAATCGGCAAACAGTAGCACAATACCAAATTACCAATACATATGACAAGAACAATAATCAGGATAAAGACCAGTACCAACCTGTGTGAGGTAGCATATCAATTACTATTTCCTTTGACTGGAAGACGAGATAAGCGAAGCGACTGACAGCAAAGGAAGGAAGCAAGCCGAGATAAGCGACTGACAGGAAAGGAAGGAAGCTGTCGAGGCAATGAAGCACCCAAATTTTATGTGCAGTTCCACCAAAATCGAGCATCCATGTTGGCACATATATTGAGAGAGTGAGATTACTGTAATAGTGGGACTAGTTGATGAAACATACACTAACAAATAGAAGCACCCTCATTATCTTAATGGGTAAAGTTAGTAACATAGTAGTCTTGCTTAAAGAGAGGTATTAGTTTATTTAATCAGTGCCAATTAGCCCAACACTCAAAGCATTGCCATGTATCATAGGTTGCAAAACTTTAATGTGCAAAGATAAAGGAGTTTCTCATGACAATAGCACGATACAAATAGAGATGATAGCAAACTAATATGGATGAAGGCCTTAGGCCGGTACCAACTGATACGTCCATTTTGCATCATGTTTTCTTACTGTTATTTATGATGTTTTTATCCATAATAATGCTTTTTGGAGTAATTCTAATGCCTTTTCTCTCATAATTTGCAAGGTACACACCAAGAGGGAGAATTCTGGCAGCTAGAAATCTGGACCTGAAAAAGCTATGTCAGGCTACCTATTCTGCACAACTCCAAACAAGCTGAAACTTCACGGAGAATTTTTATGGAATATTTAAGAATTATTGGAGCCAACAAGTACCAGAGGGGGGCCACCAGGTGGGCACAACCAACCTGGGTGCGCCAGGCAGCCCAGGCGTGCCCTGGTGGGTTGTAGCCTCCTCGGCCCACCTCCGGCGCCCATCTTCTGGTATATAAGTCATTTTGACCTAGAAAAAAAATAAGGAGAAGTCTTTTGGGATGGAACGCCGCCGTCTCGAGGCGAAACTTTGGCAGGAGCACTTTTGTCCTCCGGCGGAGCGATTCCGCCGGGGAACTTCCCTCCCGGAGGGGAAAATCATCGTCATCGTCATCACCAACAACTCTCCCATCTTGGGGAGGGAAATTTCCATCAACATCTTCAACAACACCATCTCATCTCAAACCCTAGTTCATCTCATGTATTCAATCTTGTTACCGGAACTATAGATTGGTGCTTGTGGGTGACTAGTAGTGTTGATTACATCTTGTTGTTGATTACTATATGGTTTATTTGGTGGAAGATTATATGTTCAGATCCATTATGATACTTAATACTCCTCTGATCATGGGCATGTTTATCATTTGTGAGTAGTTAGTTTCGTTCTTGAGGTCACGGGAGAAATCATGTTGCAAGTAATCATGTGAATTTGATATGTGTTCGATATTTTGATAGTATGTATGTTGTGATTCCCTTAGTGGTGTCATGTGAACGTCGACTACATGAAACTTCACCTTATTTTGGCCCTAAGGGAATGCATTGTGGAGTACCAATTAGATGGTGGGTTGCGAGAGTGACAAAAACTTAAACCCCATTTTGCGCGCTGTTCCGTAAGGGACCGATTGGATCCTAGAGTTTAATGCTATGGTTAGCATTTATTCTTAATACTTTTCTCATAGTTGCGGATGCTTGCGGGAGGGTTAATCATAAGTAGGAGGTTTGTTCAGGTAAGAACAACACCTAAGCACCAGTCCACCCACATATAAGATTATCAAAGTAGCGAACACAAATCAAACCAACATGATGAAAGTGACTAAATGAAATTCCCGTGTACCCTCAAGAATGCTTTGCTTATCATAAGAGACCGTTTTGGACTGTCCTTTGCCTCAAAAGGATTTGGCTACCTTGCTGCACTTTTGTTACTACTATCGTTACTTGCTAGTTACAAATTATCTTGCTATCAAACTACTACGCTACTTACAATTTCAGCACTTGCAGACATTACCTTACTAAAAACTACTTGTCATTTCCTTCTGCTCCTCATTGGGTTCTCCACTCTTACTTATCAAAAAGAGCTACAATTGATCCCCTATACTTGTGGGTCATCAAGGCTATTTTCTGGCACCATTGTCGGTGAGTGAAGCGCCTTTGGTAAGTGGAATTCGGTAAGGAAACATTTATATAGTGTGCTAAAATTTATTGTCACTTGTTACTATGGAAAACAATCCTTTGAGGGGTTTGTTCGGGGTATCTTCACCTCGTCTGGAACCACAATTAGCTATCCCTCAGCCTACTGCACCTACTGAAAAATATTGAATATGAAATTCCTTCGGGTATGATAGAACACCTGCTAGCTAATCCTTATGCAGGAGATGGAACAGAACATCCTGATATGCACTTGATGTATGTGGAACAAATTTGTGGATTGTTTAAGCTTGCAGGTCTACCCCGAGATGAGGTGATGAAAAAGGTTCCATTTATCTTTGAAGGGAAAAGAATTGGCATGGTATAGTCTATGCGATGATATTGGATCATGGAATTGGAATCGCTTGAAATTGGAATTTCACCAAAAAAAATTATCATATGCATCTAGTTCATCGTGATCGGAATTATATATATAATTTTTGGCCTCGTGAAGGAGGAAGTATCCCTCTAGCTTGGGGGAGGCTTAAGTCAATGTTATATTCATGCCCCAATCATGAGCTCTCAATAGAAATTATTATCCAGAACATTTAAGCTCGGCTTTCTCGTAATGATCAAACCATGCTTGATACTTCGTGTGCTGGTTCTTTTATGAAGAAGAATATTGAATTCCGGTGGGATCTTTTGGAAAGAATTAAACGCAACTCTGAAGATTGGGATCTTGACGAAGGTAAAGTGTCAGGTATTAAACTTAAGTATGATTGTGTTAAATCTTTTATGGATACTGATGCTTTTCAGAAGTTAAGCACTAAATATGGACTTGACTCTGAGATAGTAGCCTCCTTCTGTGAATCATTTGCTACTCATGTTGATCTCCCTAAAGAGAAGTGGTTTAAATATCACCCACCTATTAAAGAAGAAATTAAAAAACCAGTACCAGTTAAGGAAGAAACTATACTTTATAATGCTGATCCAGTTGTTCCTTCTGCTTATATTGAGAAATCACCTTTCCCTGTTAGGATAAAGGAACATGCTAAAGTTTCAACTGTGGTTAACAAAAGCTTTGTTAGAACACCTAAACCTGATGAACAAATTAAAGTAGAACCTAGCATTGCTATGGTTAAAGATCTCTTAGAGGAAGGTATGGATGGGCATGTTATTTACTTCTGTAATGAAGCTGCTAGAATTGCTAAACCAGATAGAAAAGATAATCATAGACCTGTTGTTGGCATGCCTGTTATCTCAGTTAAAATAGGAGATCACTGTTATCATGGTTTATGTGACATGGGTGCTAGTGTGAGTGCTATTCCTTACACTTTATATCAAGAAATTATGAGAGACATAGCACCTGCTGAGATAGAATAAATAGATGGTACTATTAAACTTGATCACCAATTGGGATTGTTAGAGATGTTGAAGTCTTGTGTGGGAAAGTCAAATACCCTACTGATTTTCTTGTTCTTGGTTCCCCACAAGATGACTTCTGTCCCATTAATTTTGGTAGACCTTTCTTGAACACAGTTAATGCTAAGATAGATTGTAAGAAACAAATTGTCGGTCTTAGCTTTGGTGGCGAGTCTCATGAGTTTAATTTTTCCAAGTTTAGTAGAAATCTTCATGAAAAGGAGTTTCCTAGTAAGGATGAATTAATTGGTCTCGCTTCTATTGCTGTGCCACCTACTGATCCTTTAGAACAATATCTGCTAGACCATGAAAATAAGTTACATATGCATGAAAGAAATGAAATAGATAAGATTTTCTTTGAACAACGTCCTCTACTTAAACACAATTTGCCTATTGAAACTCTAGGAGGTCCTCCTCGACCTAAAGGTGATCCTGTGTTTGAACTAAAACAATTGCCAGACACTTTGAAATATGCTTATCTTGATGAAAAGAAGATATATCTTGTTATTATTAGTGCTAACCTTTTAGAACATGTAGAAGAAAGATTATGGAAAATTCTAAGGAAGCACCGAGCTGCTATTGGATATACTCTTGATGATTTAAAGGGCATTAGTCGGTCTATGTCAAAGACAAGATTAATATGGAATCTGATGCTAAACCCGTTGTTGATCACCAACGTCGGTTAAATCCGAATATGAAAGAGGTGGTAAGAACAGAAATATTAAAACTTCTGGAAGCAAGTATAATTTATCCTATAGTTGATAGTAGATGGGTATGTCCTGTTCATTGTGTCCCTGAGAAAGGAGGTATTACTGTTGTTCCTAATGATAAGAATGAGCTTATTCCACAAAGATTGTTACAAGCTATAGAATGGTAATTGATTTTAGAATATTAAATAAAGAAACTAGAAAAGATCATTACCCTTTGCCTTTTATTGATCAAATGCTTGAAAGATTATCTAAGCACACACACTTTTGCTTCCTTGATGGATACTCTAGCTTTTCACAAATACATGTTTCTCAACCTGATCAAGAAAAGACCACTTTTACTTGTCCTTTTGGAACCTATGCTTATAGACGCATGCCTTTTGGTTTATGTAATGCACCTGCTACCTTTCAAAGATATATAAATGCTATATTCTCTGACTTTTGTGAAAAGATTTTTGAGGTTTTCATGGACGACTTTTTTGTTTATGGGAAGTCTTTTGATGATTGTTTAAGCAATCTTGATCGAGTTTTGCAGAGATGCGAACAAACAATCTTGTCTTGAATTGGGAGAAGTAGCACTTATGGTTAATGAAGGCATTATCTTGGGCCATAAGATTTCTGAGAAGGGTATTGAAGTGGACCAAGCTAAGGTTGATGCCGTTGAGAAAATGCCATGTCCTAAGGACATCAAAGGTATTCATAGTTTCCTAGTTCATGCTGGTTTCTATGGGAGAATTATCAAAGACTTTTCTAAAATTTCTAGGCCTCTCACTAATCTTTTGCAAAAGGATATTCCTTTTGTGTTTGATGATAATTGTCTTGAAGCCTTTGAAATACTCAAGAAAGCCTTAATCTCTGCACCTATTGTTCAACTACCTGATTGGAACTTGCCTTTTGAAATTGTGTGTGATGCTAGTGATTATGCTGTTGGTGCTGTTCTAGGACAAAGAGTTGATAAGAAATTGAATGTTATTTGTTATGCTAGTAAAAATCTAGACAATGCTCAAAGAAATTATGCTACTACTGAAAAAGAATTCTAAGCAGTGGTGTTTGCTTGTGATAAATTTAGATCTTACATTGTTGACTCTAAAGTAATTGTTCACACAGACCATGCTGCTATTAAATACCTTATGGAAAAGAAAGATGCTAAACCTAGACTTATTCGTTGGGTTCTCTTGTTACAAGAATTTGATTTACATATCATTGATAAAAAAGGAGCTGAGAACCACGTAGCTGATTACTTGTCTAGGCTTGAAAATGTTCTTGATGGCCCACTACCTATTGATGATAGTTTTCCTGATGAGTAGTTAGCTACAATATAGTACTCCTTGGTATGCTGAATATGCTAATTATATTGTTGCTAAATATTTACCACCTAGCTTTACATACCAACAAAAGAAAAAAATTCTTCTATGATTTAAGACATTACTTTTGGGATGACCCACATCTTTATAAAGAAGGAGTAGATGGTATTATTAGACGTTGTGTACCTAAGAGTGAACAGGGACAAATCCTACGGAAATGTCACTCCGAGGCTTATGGAGGGCGTCATGCTAGAGATAGAACTGCTCACAAGGTATTGCAGTCTGGATTTTATTGGCCTACTCTCTTCAAGGATGCCCGTAAGTACGTCTCATCTTGTGATGAATGCCAAAGAATAGGTAATATCGGTGGCGTCGAAATGCCTATGAATTATTCACTTCTTTGTTGAACCATTTGATGTTTGGGGATTTGATTACATGGGACCTTTTCGTTCCTCTAATGGGTATACACATATTTTGGTTGATGTTGATTATGTTACTAAATGGGTAGAAGCTATTCCAACCAGTAGTGCTAATCACAACACGTCTATTAAAATGCTTAAGGAAGTTATTTTCCCAAGGTTGGGAGTCCCTAGATATTTGATGACTGATGGTGGTTCACACTTTATTCATGGTGCTTTTCGTAAAATGCTTGCCAAGTATGATGTTAACCATAGAATTGCATCACCTTATCATCCTCAGTCTAGTGGTCAAGTTGAACTTAGCAATAGAGAAATAAAATTAATTTTGCAAAAGACTGTCAATAGGTCTAGGAAGAATTGGTCTAAGAAATTAGATGATGCACTTTGGGCTTATAGAACAGCATATAAAAATCCTATGGGTATGTCTCATTATAATATGATTTATGGAAAAGCTTGTCATTTGCCTCTTGAGTTAGAACATAAAGCTTATTGGGCAGTCAAAGAACTCAATTATGATTTCAAACTTGCTGGTGAAAAGAGGTTATTTGATATTAGCTCATTAGATGAATGGAGAACCCAAGCTTATGAAAATGCAAAATTATTCAAAGAAAAAGTTAAAAGATGGCATGACAAAAGAATTCAAAAGCGTGAGTTTAAAGTCAGAGAATATGTTCTTTTATACAACTCTCGTTTCAGATTCTTTGTAGGAAAGCTCCTCTCGAAATGGGAAGGCCCATATGACATCGAGGAGGTTTACCGGTCTGGAGCCATCAAAATAAATAACTCCGAAGGTACTAACCCAAAGGTTGACAACGGGAAACGAATAAAGCATTATATCTCAGGTACGCCCATTAACGTTGAAAGTAATATTATCCAAACTTTGACACCGGAAGAACACATAAAAAAGTCCTTCCAGAACACTCCAGAATCATGGAAATAAGGAAGTACGTGATACAGTAAGTAAACAGACTCCAAAAAATCAACAAAAATATTTTTTCTCAGTTTTGGAATATTTTAAAAAATTTGAAATAAAGAAACTACCAGGAAGCGTCCCCTGGTGGGCACAAGACACTTCAATTTTGAAATAAGTATCTCACTCGTGAAAATATTTTGCATCAAGAGCATATTACCTATCTCCGGAGCGTCATTCGTCGGTTGGAGAATCTTTTGATCCTTAAGGATATGATCGCTTCATCACCGCCACCATCTTCTTCACCACCAAAGGAGAATTGAGTATCGGGTTTGGGCACTCCCCTTGGATTCCGCCAAGCTTGGGGGAGGTGCCCCGGTATCGTATCATCCCACTATCTTTTTACTTTTACTTATCCTAGTTCGATCTTTTTGCTTTAGATGAAATAAAGTTTAGTTCGATCCTTTATTTTTGAGAGTTTGGTTAGTGATCTATCATTGTAATCGTGTGCAAGTTATATAATAAAGTTTAGTTTGAGTTTTTGCTTTCTCTACTTTCATGTTGCAACTAAAGAAAAGAAATAATAAAGAAAAAGATAAAGGAAATAAATTTAGAAGATTATATACTAATCTTATGGTAGGTGATGGCACCACATAAGGAAAAGTATAAGTAGAAAATTTTATTAGAGATTGACAAACATAGCATTACTCAATGATGCAACTCATGAAAGAATTAATAAGGGAAGAGAAGATTCACATATAAATATACTATCCTAGAAATCTTTTGTGATTGTGAGCCCTCATCAAAATATTATATGCCAAAATTGTTGACGTTGGACAAGGAAGATAAATTAATGATTTATGTTTGTTTATATTCACATAGAAGTCATATTTTCATAGATCCTTCAACATGTGGTGCTTGCCCATATCTTTGCTAGCCAAACATTCCGCACTAAGTAGAGATACTACTTGTGCATCCAAAACCCCTTAAACCCAAATCTTTTTCAAGTGTCCACCATAGCTACCTAGGGATTGAGCAAGATCCCTCAAGTAAGTTGTCATCGGTGCAAAAAGGCAATAAAAATTGCTTCTAAATATGTAAGATCATTTAGTGTAAGAGAAAATTGAGCATTGTATGAACTTGGATGACAAAGAATAAAAGCGACAAACTGCATAATAAAGATTGTCATCTTAAGGGGCAATACAACATGACGTTCTCTTGCACTAAGGGATTGAGAATGCAAACAAATAAGCGCATGGCAACCTCTGCTTCCCTCTGCGAAGGGCCTATCTTTTACTTTCATGCATTTACTTTTATGCAAAGAGTCAAAGTTTACCCTCTATTCCCTTTTATTTTCTCTTTTGGCAAGCATCATGTGGTGAGGAAAGATCGAGGCACATATGTCCAGTTGAATATAGATAGCATGAGTTATTATTGTTGACATCACCCTTGAGGTGAGTATGTTGGGAGGCGAAACTATAAGCCCCTATCTTTCTATGTGTCCAGTTGAAACGTTTTGATCATGAGTACAAGGTGAGTGTTAGCAATCATAGAAGACTATATGATGGTCGAGTATGTGGACTTGCCTAAAGGCTCCGACATGCGACTCTTCCTGAAAAGATGATGAATTGTAGTTGCAAAGTTGACTGAGAACATATGTTGTTGGTTTCTAATAGAGTTTTTGCTTTATACTTCAATTATGTGATGAACTGTTACTTACTCATGGGAAGCATATGATAAAAGTCATATGTTTAATTTTGTTACTGTTATAATAATCAACATGATGCTTCTATGTCCGTATTTTGTTTTTATCGACACCTCTCTCTCTCAAAGCATGAGGATATGTTTTTCGATTTCGGTTTTCGCTTGATGACAAGCGAGGTCTAAGCTTGGGGGAGTTGATACGTCCATTTTGCATCATGTTTTCTTACTGTTATTTATGATGTTTTTATCCATAATAATGCTTTTTGGAGTAATTCTAATGCCTTTTCTCTCATAATTTGCAAGATACACACCGAGAGGGAGAATTCTGGCAGCTGGAAATCTGGACCTGAAAAAGCTACATCAAGCTACCTATTCTGCACAACTCCAAACAAGTTGAAACTTCACGTAGAATTTTTATGGCACATTTAAGAATTATTGGAGCCAACAAGTACCAGAGGGGGGCCACCAGGTGGGCACAATCCACATGGGCGCCCCTCCCATGCCATGGAGGCCAAGGACCAGAGGGGAAACCCTTCTCCCACCTAGGGAGAAGGTCAAGGAAGAATAAGGAGGGGGCCCCTCTCCCCCTCGCTTCCGGTGGCGCCGGAGTGCCACCGGGGGCCACCATCATCACCACAATCTTCACCAACAACTTCACCGCCATCATCACCAACTCTTCCCCCCTCTATGCAGTGGTGTAACCTCTCTCTTACCCGCTGTAATCTCTATTTAAACATGGTGCTCAACGCTATATATTATTTCCCAATGATGTATGGCTATCCTATGATGTTTGAGTAGATTTGTCTTGTCCTATGGGCTATTGGATGATCAAGATTGGTTTGAGTTGCATGTTTTATTATTGGTGCTATCTTATGGTGCTCTCCATGTTGCGCAAGCGTGAGGGATCCCCGCTGTAGGGTGTTGCAATACGTTCATGATTCACTTATAGTGGGTTGCGTGAGTGACTGAAACACAAACCCGAGTAAGGGGGTTGTTGCGTATGGGATAAAGGGGACTTGAAGCTTTAATTCTATGGTTGGGTTTTACCTTAATGATCTTTAGTAGTTGCGGATGCTTGCTAGAGTTCCAATCATAAGTGCATATGATCCAAGTAGAGAAAGTATTTGCAATGATTACCAGTCTAGTTATCGATTGCCTAGGGAAAAATAACTTTCTTGTAACAAGAAGCTCTTTACTAAAACTAATTTAGTTGTGTATTTATCTAAACAGCCCCTACTATCTATTTACGCACTCTTTATTATCTTACCAACCTATCCAAAAACACCTGCAAAGTTGTTCTAGTTTCATACTTGTTTCCGGTAAAGCGAACGTCAAGTGTGCGTAGAGTTGTATCGGTGGTCGATAGAACTTGAGGGAATATTTGTTCTACCTTTAGATCCTCGTTGGGTTCGACACTCTTACTTATCGAAAGAGGCTACAACTGATCCCCTATACTTGTGGGTTATCAAGACCATTTTCTGGCGCCGTTGCCGTGGAGTCATAGCATGGGGTGAATATTCTCGTGTGTGCTTGTTTGCTTTATCACTAAGTAATTTTTATTTGCTGTTCTTAGTTGTTCTCTATCTTTAGTTATGGATATGGAACACGAACTACCAAAAAAATTAGGTGTACTTTGTCGGATTTCGGGTTCCGGCGAAACCTTAAGGTTCGAACTCTGGGGCGCGCGCGAAGTCTTTCCCTCCTACCGATCTACGCCCTAGCTCGCTGGTTCTCGTGGACGAACTCGAAGATCTTGCAACACAGAAAGACACGAGGTTTATACTGGTTCGGGCTACCGATGTGGTGTAATACCCTACTCTAGTGTGTGGTGGATGGATTGCCTGTTGGGCTGATGATGACCAGTACACAGGGAAGAACAGCCTTGCGAGGTTGAGGTGTTCCTATGCGGATGTGGGTTTGCTTCGTCCCCCCAGATTAGTTGTTGTTGTTCTCTACGGTGGTGGCTAGTTATACTTATATAGGCCCTGGTCCTCTTCCCAAATATTGAGAGGGAAGGGAGACAACAACGGCGGGCATTTTGAAAGGGGACAACTAGTACAAGCTATCCTGACAAAAGTGGTCTTCGCCTGCAAAAGGCTCTGGTGGTGACGCCGTCTTGGGCTCCATGATGACCTCTATCCTACCGTTCGTCCGGTCCTGGTCTTGTTGCACCAATATGGCAACCTTTGTCTGATGCCTCGGTACTCCGTGCCTGTGCTTGCCTCCTTAGCACCAAAGAGGAAACAAGGACTCTGTGTGCGCGGGCGCCCGCCTGGCGCCCGCCTGATCTTGATCATCATGGCTCACGTCACGAGAGCCTCGTGAGGTTTGCCCCGCCTTGATATCTCCGCTCCTCGCGAACCTGCCTGGCGAGGCTGCTCTTGAGGAGGTCTTGCGTTGTCCGCCTCGCGAGGCTTGGCCCCTTGTGAGGGTCTTGGTTGCCTTGTAGATGAAGATGGGCCGTACAGGCCTGCCAGCACAGCCATGCCACGGGCCGCAGGCAGGCAAGTCTGGGGACCCCATGTTCCCAGAACACCAACAGTAGCCCCCGGGCCTAAGGTGCGCTCGGGCTTCGCTTCGAGGCGAAGCCAAGGGTCAAGTATGGAGCACTGCGGGCCCCCAAAAGCCTGTGGCCTCGGTCGACGCGTGGCGGTTGATTGGACGTGGGCGTCTGCGCTTCCCCATGCTGCCTCGGCAATTGCCCGAAGTGACAAGTCTCTGCGACATGCAAGGGAAACCATCATTACCTGTGATCGTGGGAGGCGCCGGTTTCCCTTCTTCCATTCTAAATGAGGAGGGGGCGGAGCCCCTGTCGCCCATCTCTTCCTGGTTCACTCGCTTATTCTTACTCCTTGCTCTTCTGCTAGCAGCAATGGCACACATTTGAAGGTTATCCATGGAAGAGAAGGGAAAGGCCCCTCGCGACGACCCTGGACCACTTCTGCCGAAAAAGAGGCTGGCTCATCGCTGCGTTGAAGGGGCGATGCAGGTGGTGACGAGGCCTTGGTGCGAGCGGCCTCCACTAGGGTATCAGTTGCCCTTGTACGCCCGGGCTGAGGGCTCAGGAGGGTAGGGCGACGAGCGGGAATGCCCGCGCCACGCTCGGATTCGCCGTGCCCTGGCGACGCGCACCATCGCCCACGGAATCCACGCCTTGGACTCCTCGCGCAAGCTTAGGTTGTGGGCGCTGATGCCCCCAAGCTCTTGGATCCACTTCCCATGATTCTTCTCCGACGTGATGCCACCGAGGGGACCTCTCGAGCTCTGGCTGGAGCATGCTAACTGCAGCACTCCAGCGACCGGAGCAGAGATTGAGGCGGTCTCCGCTGGCAAGATTTTCATGACCCGCAGCTGGGGCAAAGTCACACGGGTTTGCCGCGCGGGAGGCGCCCTCACGATCCATTTCGAGTACAACGGCGCCTCGATGCTCTTCTTCAAGGTCTTCGACAAGGTGGGCCGCCACCTGGAGTGATGCCCTGGTGGAGAACGCTGGGATGATGCGCGCCCCGCTTGTGGTTACTCCAGCATCATCCCTTGCGAGTCCAGCAGTTCTCCCGAGCTCTACAAGACTCCGGAGACGAGCGACGACAGCTATGTCCCCCTGAGCTCTCGCCGCGCTCGGAGCAGGGCCGCAGCGTCCGTCCGCCGCCGTCGCTGATCTGGATGGGGTTGGCGCCGGCCTCCCGTGGACCACAATTGATGCTGGCGCCAGCCACCGGAGGGTGTAGATAGGATGTCCTTAGGTTTTCGTCTTTTGTCTCCTGCGAAGAATCAGGAAGTACCCCATGGGGGTGTGTAAAGGGTCTGAAATGTCTTTTGTTGGTACTATCCTTGTTACGAAGATTCACAACCGCATGTCTTGTTAAGGCTCGGTTTTCCCTTTCCAACCTCGCGATGACTTGTTGCTCTACACTGACAGGTCCCGATCCCCAGGCAGGCTTCAGCCGTCGCTGGTATGCCAGGTCACGATGCTGTGGTCAAGGCCAGGAGGTGAGCGGCCCGAGGTCCTGTAAGAGCCCCTGAGGCGCGATGATCATGAGGTCCCCTTTAGGGCTCGAGCGGCCATGTTAAGGCAAGAAAGGGAGGCGACATGGCCGCAACAGGGCTGAAGTGAGCGTGATCCTTGGGCTCCAACGATTAGCCAATCCAAACACGAGACTTATCTTGTCGATTCCGAGTTGATTCTCCGTGACGCGCTAGGCCTATACGTCGGTATCCATAGAATAGCTAGGCCGGACCCATACGAGTATTCTCTCTCCCCAAGTTCTCCTTAGTGCTCTACGTCCTTAGGTCCCGGCCCTCGAGCGAGCTCAGCTGCCGCTGGTATGCCAGGTCGCGATGCCGTGGTCAAGGCCAGGGGGTGAGGGTTGGAGAGCCAGTAAGAGCTTCATAGTCGCGATGCTCAGGAGCCCCCCTTTTAACGCGCAAGCAAATCGCTCGGGAGAGAAAGAAGCCTGCGGTACCGCCTGCCACCCATCTTGTGATATTCCTGCGAGCAAGCATGAAGGAAAACACGGTTTTGCCGCTAAGGTGGCAAGCCTGCTGCTGGTTGTTCCGCGAGGTGGCGAAGGCGCCGAGGGCCTGATGAGGTGACGTGCGCGGGGCGCGCCGTGAGCCAGAGCTCGACCGCTCAGGTTTGTCGACGTGGCAGGGACAGACCCATGCACTAGCGCCGTGCCGTTGTGAAGGGGCCCCGTGGGAGGCGACGATTGAACCGGCGATAACCATCGGCAGGTTAGGCATGGAAAGTAAATCAGCTCTGGTAGATGCAGGAAGATACATGCCACCGGGTCTGGCCCGAGCGGCTTGGGGATGATGCAGCCCGAGGGGCACCCCCAACAGAGTAAACTAAGAACATAAGCAAAAGGGATACATGCCACAAGGACGGACCCACGCGGCCTGGGAATAATACAGCCCATGGGGCGCTCCCAGCTAAGCGAACTTGGAAGATGTCACCTGGCTCAGTTGACGAAGAAAGGTTGGTGCAGCTGAAGTCACGCAATGAAAGGGTGGCCCCTCACGAGTCTCTGGAGCCCTGAGCCTCGAGAGGCTCTGGGGGCTCAGGAGGTTCCTTGAGGACCCTCTCCATCTCCTCCAAGACGGCGCAGCGCCTGGCCTCCTGAGCCGCCAGGACGCGCCGCATGTTGCGCTGGTAGACGAACGGCACGCTCGGCAGGCCAAAGGGCATGCGAACCTAGCTGTGCGGCGGCCCCTCGCATCAGCCCACGCGAGAAGGCCAGAAGATCTCCTGAGATGCACCCCGGTTGAGCCCTGGGACGTCAATGCAGATGCGCAGACCGGCATCCTCTCCTGGATGGGGAGCTGCGCCTCGTGAGCGGCGGTCGCCGCGCATGGCCCTTGCGTCTTGTAGTTCATGGACGGTCTTGGTGATGAACTCCTGAGAGGTGGGCAACCCCTGCCCTGTGTCCTCCAGAGGGAAACGCGCCGTGAAGCACGCCTCCAAGTGGTTCCCAAGCACCTCCCTCGTGATGCGGGCAAGGTCTGAGGCCCTCAAGGAGAAAGCCCCTGAGCCCTGCCCAAGGAGGGCGCTGGGCGCGCCTTCCTATGCGATGGAGGGAGGCGCCCCTGAAGCGGGCGCTGATCCTGATGAGGTTCCAGTCGTGACGCCACCCTCCTGAGATTCTGCACGGCGCAGCTGCTTCTTCTTCTTGGGGAGGGTCTCCGGAGGGCCCTCGCCCTTGTTGTCGGGATCGTCAATCACTGCAGCCTGAAAGGCGCGCTCGAGGGAGCACACCACATCTCTTTCTTCACACGGGACCATGATGATCCCGCCGCTTCCCGGCATCTTGAGGACGTTGTAGCCGTGGTGGGTCACCGCCAAGAACTTGGCCAGGGCAGGATACCCGAGGATGGCGTTGTATGGCAGACCGATGTGCTCGACGTCGAAGTTGATGAGCTCGGTGCGGTAGTTCTTGCGTTCTCCGGAGGTGACGGGGAGGCGGACCTGCCCTATCAGTGTGGTGGAGCCATCGGTCACTCCTGAGAAGGGCTTGGTAGGCTGGAGCTGCTCGTATGGAATTGGAGGTTGACGAACGTGTCGATGGACATGATGTTGAGCCCTGCTCCACCGTCGATGAGGGTCTTGGTAACTTGCACGTTGCTGATGACGGGTGAGCAAAGCATCGGGAGGGCACCAGCGGTAGCCGCGCACTTGAGCTGATCTGCCGAGTTGAAGGTGATGGCGCACTGGGACCACTTGAGCGGGCGTGTAGCCTCAAGCTTGGCGAGGACTGCATTCACCTCACGAGCAAACTGTTTGAAGATACGCTGCGAGGCTGGGGCCTGAGCTCCGCCCAAGATGCAGGAGATTGCACGCGGATCCTGGGAGCCCCCAGCCCCCTCGTCTTGATGGTGGCCGTCGTTCCTTCTTGGTGGTGGTGGCAGCGGGGGAAGACCGACATTGCCCTGAGGACGATCCTCGCGAGGCTGGTCTCTCCTAGCGCCCTCGCGAGGGTGATTCTGCCAGCAGTCCTCACGAGGCCTGTCGCGCCACTCTTGGCGCGGGCCATGGTCGTCCCAGCGTCCGCCACCGCATCCTCCTCCTCTGCCGTAGCCCCGGTCGCTGTGCTCGGGGCGTCGACCGAAGCATCCTTCGCGAATGGCTCTGAGTTCTTGACAGTCGCTGGTGTTATGGGTGTTCAGGTTGTGGAAGGCGCAGAAACGCCGGCTGTTCTTGGATGACTCGGGCTGATCCCTGCCCTGCTTGGTGTCTGGCTCCACCGCGAGCACGGCTGCTTCCTTGCGCTTCACGTCCTTGGCCTTGGCCTTCTTCTCTTCTGCGCCCGCGGTTGGCAGCTCGAGGAGGGAGAGGCGCCCCTCCTCAGCTCTTGCGCACTTGGTCACCAGGTTGAACAGCTCCTGAGACGTGCACTGCTCTTCGTGGATGGCGAGCTCCTCTTTCATCTTGATGTCGCGGACGCCGTCAGAGAACGCGGAGATGATGGCTTCGTCGGTGACCTTGGGGATCTTGAGGCGAGTGCTGTTGAAGCGCTGAATATACTTCTGCATGGTCTTTCCTGGTTGTTGCTTGATGCGGCGCAGGTCACCCGCGACCGGCGGGCGGTCGCGAGTGCCCTGGAAGTTGGCGATGAAGCGGTCGCGCATCTCGTCCCAGGAAGAGATCAAACCGGGCGGCAGGTTCAGGAGCCACGAACGAGTGCCATCCTTGAGAGCCATAGGGAACCAGTTCGCCATGACTTTTTCATCACTGCGGGCCGCCTCGATGCTTAGCTCGTAGAGCTGCAGGAACTCCATGGGGTCGGCGACGCCATCGTAGCAAGGAGGCAGATCCGGCTTGAACTTGCCGAGCCAGGCGACGCTGCGCAGCTCGGGGGCGAAGGCGCGGTAGCCGGCTGTGGTTGCCAGGGCCCGTCCTGGAGGTGGAGCTTGGTCTTGATGAGGCGCGGGTGCGGCCACTGCAGGCAGCGCGCGGGCTTGGCGAGGCGACGCGGGGAGTGCGGGTGCAGCTTCTCGCGGCCGGGGAACTTCTTGGCAGCTTCTTTCTTCGCGCGCGGGCACCGGGCGTGGCGGATCATGCCGCGGGGCCACATACCTTGGTGCCAAGGCACCGTCTTGGGGTGGAGGTGGTGGACGCGCTCCGTGGACTGCGTTGCACGTGGCTGTGGAGGGCGAGGCAGAGAGTGGGACAGCATCGGGGAGCCCCCTGCGGCGCGAACGAGCTCGGCGACGCGATCGAGCCATTCCTCATAGAGGTCGTCCACCGGGCGGTAGCGCAGGAGCTCGTTCGCCATGAGGAGAGCGGCCCGCGCATCCATGGGAGCGCGTCGTGTGTGGGACGAAGAGCCGGCTGAGGTCAGCGACGGAGTGGCGGTGCGGCCGTCCTGCCGAATCGATGGATGCAACAAAGATGCTTGCTGCTTGTTCCCCGCCGGGCTAGTGGAGGCGTTGGCGGCAGGCGACGGAGAATGACGAGGTGGCCTGCCAACGGGGGCCATCTGAGCGACACGGGCGGTGAGGGCAGCCCTGCGCTCAGCCCGAGCGCGGCGTGCGTCCGCCATGGAGACGACGGAGCGGTGGAGCGACAATCGATGGAAGGGAAGCTACGACGCACCCCTACCTGGCGCGCCAAATGTCGGATTTCGGGTTCCGGCAAAACCCTTAATGTTCGAACTCTGGGGTGCGCGCGAAGTCTTTCCCTCCTACCGATCTACGCCCTAGCTCGCTGGATCTCACGGACGAACTCGACGAACTTGCAACACAGAAAGACACGAGGTTTATACTGGTTCGGGCCACCGATGTGGTGTAATACCCTACTCCAGTGTGTGGTGGATGGATTGCCTCTTGGGCTGATGATGAACAGTACAAGGGGAAGAACAGCCTCGCGAGGTTGAGGTGTTCATGTGCGGATGTGGGTTTGCTTCGTCCCCCCCAGATTAGTTGTTGTTGTTCTCTACGGTGGTGGCTAGTTCTACTTATATAGGCCATGGTCCTCTTCCCAAATATTGAGCGGGAAGGGAGCCAACAAAAGCGGGCACTTTGAAAGGGGACAGCTAGTACAAGCTATCCTGACAAAAGTGGTCTTCGCCTGCAAAAGGCTCTGGTGGTGACGCCTTCTTGGGCTCCATGATGACCTTCGTCATGCCGTCCGTCCGGTCCTGGTCTTGTTGCACCAATATGGCAACCTTTGCCTGATGCCTCAGTACTCCGCGCCTGTGCTTGCCGCCTTAGCACTAAAGAGGAAACAAGGACTCTGCGCTCGGGCGCCCGCCTGATCCTGATCGTCATGGCTCACGTCACGAGAGCCTCATGAGGTTTGCCCCGCCTTGATATCTCCGCTCCTCGCGAAATTGCCTGGCGAGGCTGCTCTTGAGGAGGTCTTGCGTCGTCCGCCTCGCGAGGCTTGGCCCCTCACGTGGGTCTTGGTTGCCTTGTCGATGAATATGGGCCGTACAGGCCTGCCAGCACAGCCACGCCACGGGCCGCAAGCAGGCAAGTCTGGGGACCCCCGTTCCCAGAACGCCGACATACTTGCTACTCATGGAGATGGGGAACCTCCTAAAACCCTCGATGCTCGTTATGTGAAAGATAATATGTACTACTTTAATAATCCTGAGAAAACCCCATTCAACTATGTTATGGGAGTAATGTTGGATCAACATGAATACTTTAGGGATTATCGGTTGACACAAAAAGGGAAACTATTATGGGATCAAAGTAATATGTTGTATTGGTATGCTAGGCAACTATGCTTGAGATATGATTATTCTTGTTGCTCTAGGATGAAGTCTCCACACCTCCCCTTTTCATGCAAATTTAATGATAATAAAACCTTACCTTCTTATGCTAATGGTATATATGATTACTATGATGTGGAACAAATAGAAGAATTTGTTGCTTTTATGGGTGCTTATGAAATTGAATCTATGTTTAAAGAGTTTGAAGATTTTGATGATTCGGTTTATAGACCTGGAAATTTAGCTATCCTTAAATATTGTTATGAGAATTATGAATACAATTCCGATATTAATGCACTTATTGAGAAAGTCTCCGCTGTCCAAGAAGAGACTAATATTTTGCAGGAATCTATGGAAGAAGAAGTTGATGAAACTGTGAGCTCATTGGATGAAAAGGATGAGGAGGAGAGCGAAGAACAAAAGGAAGAAGAGCCGATTGATCACCCGTGCCCACCTTCTAATGAGAGTAACTCTTCAACTCATACATTGTTTAATTTCCCTTCATGCTTACCGAAGGATGATTGCTATGATGACTGTTATGATCCCTTTGATTCTTTTGAAATATCCTTTTGATGATGCTTGCTATGCTTGTGGCCAAGATGCCAATATAAATTATGCTTATGGAGATGAACTTGCTATAGTTCCTTATGTTAAACATGAAATTGTTGCTATTGCACCCACGCATTAGTCCTATTATCTTTTTGAATTGTCCCAACTACACTATATTGGAGAAGTTTGTGCTTATGAAGGACTATATTGATGGGTTGCGTTTCATTACCACACATGATGATTTTGATAGATATAATATGCATGTGCTTGCTGCTCCTACTTGCAATTATTATGAGAGAGGAACTACATCTCCGCATCTTTATGTTTCCAACACGATAGAATTGCAAGAAACTGCTTATACTATGCATTGGCCTTTACTTGATGTTCATGAATTGTTCTTGTATGACATGCTGATGCATAGGAAGAGAGTTAGACTTCATCGTTGCTTGATATATGTTACTTTGTGCTCACTACTAAATTACAAATCATTGTTAATTAAAATTGGCTTTGATATACCTTGGGATCCGGGTGGATCCATTACTTGAGCACTATATGCCTAGCTTAATGGCTTTAAAGAAAGCGCTGCCAGGGAGACAACCCGAAAGTTTTAGAGAGTAATTTATTTTTGTTGAGTGTTTTTATATAGTTTAAAAACAAAAAAATAAAGAGGGGAACCCAAAACTTTTCAAAAAGAAAAGTGTAAGTGAGAGAGACGAGCATTGTGAAAGTGGGGGACGTCCTTGAACTTTGTGCATGCCCATCGGAACTTTGTGAATCTTAATTACAGAAACTTTTCAATAAAAATAATTATCCCCTTGTACAATTCCATTTTATTATGAAAATAATGTGCCAAGGTTTGCCTTTAGGATGTTTACAATGCTTGTTGGTTTGTGCGGTGCAGGACAGAAACTTTGGTTGTAGCGCGCGATTTTTCTTTTTTGCTGGAACGTCAATTGGTTCGGATTCCTCTCGCACTATCTTTCTGTACAATTTTTTTTCCTAATTTTGGTAGAATTGTTTGGGTACCAGAAGTATGGCTAATGTTCAGATTATTACAGACTGTTCTGTTTTACACTGATTATGTTTTTGATGCATAGTTTGCTTTTTTTAATGAAACTATCAATTTATATCAGTGGATTAAGCCATGGAAAAGCTATATTACAGTAGACACAATGCAAAAAAAATATGAATTGGTTTGCAACAGTACTTAGAGTAGTGATTTGCTTTATTATACTAACGGATCTTACCGTGTTTTCTGTTGAAGTTTTGTGTGGATGAAGTGTTCGATGATCGAGGAGGTCTCGATGTGAGGAGAAGAAGGAGAGGCAAGAGCTCAAGCTTGGGGATGTCCAAGGCACCGGAAGTAAATATTCAAGGAGACTCAAGCGTCTAAGCTTGGGGATGCCCCGAAAGGAATCCTGAGGGAGTCCCGGATTAGGGGGTGTCCGGATTGCCGAACTATCACCGTTGGCCGGACTCCTGGACTATGAAGATACGAGATTGAAGACTTCGTCCCGTGTCCGGATGGACTTTCCTTGGCATGGAAGGCAAGCTTGGCGATACGGATATGTAGATCTCCTACCATTGTACCCGACTCTGTGTAACCCTAACCTATCCGGTGTCTATATAAACCAGAGGGTTTTAGTCCGTAGGACGAACAACAATCATACCATAGGTTAGCTTCTAGGGTTTAGCCTCTACGATCTCGTGGTAGATCTACTCTTGTACTACCCATATCATCAATATTAATCAAGCAGGAGTAGGGTATTACCTCCATCGAGAGGGCCCGAACCTGGGTAAAAACATCGTGCCCTTATCTCCTGTTACCATCCGCCTAGACGCACAGTTCGGGACCCCCTACCCGAGATCCGCCGGTTTTGACACCGACATTGGTGCATTCATTGAGAGTTCCTCCTGCGTGCCGCCGCCGGAAGGATGCCTCATCCCATCTTTAAAGATGATACTATCGCCAAAGGAGCCTTGGCCACTGGTCAGACTCTTCGGCTAGGTGGTTTTCTTATGACCGCCAGTTCGGCCACCACGCCGACGATGACCTCTCGAGTCATCGAAACCAATCTTCACGTTAATTCCGAACTTGCCGAATAGTTGGATCCGATCGAGCTCTCCTCCGTAAACGAGCTCTTGGATCGCATCGCCGCCCTGGGAGTCGCCACAGACTACGACCGGATCGGGCCTAAAATCGATCTGAGAGAGATCAACTCTCCCGAGGTTACCCATAATGTTGCTGTGATAGAGGAGCAATACGGCGATTCTTCTTCTATCTTAAGGACTAGCTACGTCCGGATTCCCGATCCCTCCATGCTGGATTCCCGCAGAGGGACGGATGTCGATCAAGCCCTGAACTTAAAGTCAGGCGGCGGGTTGGATTCATTGGATAGCATTCAAAAATCCAAACTTCCGAGTTCAGAAACTTCTCGGCCCCTGAGTCTTAAATTGGACGGGGTTCCGGATCTAGTTCCACCCTCCCACCCAAACATTAGCGATCTATCTCGAATTTGGCAAGAGCCCGCTGAAACAGTACACCATTACTGGGCCAGATTCCTCCTGGTTATGGACAGGATAAAGGACTGCCGAGAGGAGGACGCAATCCCACTTTTCTGCAATAATTGCATGGACAAGGGAATCCTAAACGCCATAAGTCGTCGCGAAATTGCACGGTTTGTTGACTTGATGATCATAGTACAAAAGTACTGTGCGATGGAGAGTGCCTGGAAAATCGAAAGTAAATTTTGGGATAATCCGGCCCCGAATACATCCCTAGTCCGAAATAAAAGGGTGCATCATTACCAAGCACCTGGGTTAAACACAAAAAAAGCAAAACCCCCTAAAGGGTACGGAACTGTACTGGAGGGTTGGCTAAACGGATCCGGCAAAATTCATAGCACAGAGGGCGCCACTCCAACTCATAGCCTTCGAGCATGTTGGATACTACAACAGGTGGCCAAAAGTGGAGAAGAGCTTCTAGCTTCAGAATCCCAGCCCAGCAACACCAGTACGGTGTTAACAGTCTTCGAGACTTTTGCATCACATAACATGCGGAAACGAACACTCCACAACCTTGCCGAAGTCTACTAAGTAGCAACAATAAATCCATGGAGTGACACGACTATTACCTTTAATGCCAGTGACGAACCCAAATTCCGAACAGCCCGAGCACCAGCCGCATTGGTCCTCAGTCCAATAGTGGACGGCTTTCGCCTTACTAAGGTACTCATGGATGGCGGCAGCGGACTAAACCTCGTCTATGAGGAAACCCTCTGAAAAATGGAAATAGAATGGAACCGCATTGAGCGAAGCAGCACAACCTTTAGAGGAATAATCCCTAGCCGGGAAGCATGCTCCACAGGAAAAATCACACTGGACGTAGTGTTCGCTCATTGGACACCATTCGGGCGAGAGGCATTTCAAGTGGCCCTCTGTTCAAAGAGCGGATATCACGCTTTATTAGGGCGAGAGGCATTCACAATTTTTCAAGCTATACCCCATTATGGGTACATGAAGCTTAAAATGCCCGGACCTAACGGAATCATCACTCTCGCCAGTGATCCGAACATAGCACTCCGCGCCGAAAAAAAGACAGCCGCACTAGCCCTCGAGGCACTATCCGAAGCCTTAGCGGCCGAGGTACTCACTGCGATGCGCTCCACGGTGAACAGGGACGATGTGATACTTGATAAAAGATCCAAGCCCACCTCTTTTAAACCAGCGGATGAAATAGTCAAATTCCAAGTCCACCCAACGGACCCTGCAAAGACGGCCTCCATTGGGGCACAATTAAACCCGATGTAGACGCCAGACTACGAGAATTTCTACGAGAAAATCTGGGACATTTTTCCCGGCACCCTTCAGACATGCCAGGAATCCCACGTCGGCTGGCCGAGCACAGCCTAAATATCCTAAAAGGATTCAAGCTACCAAACAGGCTCTTCGGGCGCTTTTCGAACCCAAGAGACAGGCCATGGGAGAGGAGCTAGCCAAACTTCTGGAAGCCGGATTCATCAGAGATATAAAACATCCGGACTCGCTAGCAAATCTGGTGATGGTACCAAAGAAGGACAAATCCTGGCGCCTATGTGTTGATTTCAAAGACCTTAATAAGGCTTTCCCAAAGGATCCCTTCCCCCTCCCTCGAATTGATCAAATTATCGACGCTACAACAGGACACGACTCATTGTGCTTCCTCGACGCGTACTCCGTCTACCACCAAATCAAGATGGCGGAGCCAGACCAAGCTGCAACAGCATTCATCACTCCATACGGCCCATTCTGCTTCAACACAATGCCCTTCGGGCTCAAAAACGCCGGCGCAACATATCAGCGCATGATTCAGACATGTCTGGCGAACCAGATCGACAAAACAGTGGAAGCATATGTAGATGACGTGGTCGTCAAAACCAAGTATGTCGAAACTCTAGTAGACGACTTGAGGCTCACATTCGACAATCTTCGAAAATATGACATGAAGCTCAATCCGGAAAAATGCGTCTTTAGCGTTCCAGCCGGAAAGCTCCTGGGCTTCATTGTGTCCGGTAGAGGAATTGAAGCAAACCCAGCCAAGATCCGAGCTCTGTCACAATTGGATATTCCAAAAGACCTCAAACAAATACGAAAATTGACTGGATGCGTAGTGGCTCTAAGCCGCTTTATTTCCCATTTGGGAGAAAAGGCGTTACCCCTTTACCGCCTCCTCCACCGCACTGAACACTTTGAGTGGACGGATGCCGCCATGGCCGGACTCGAAGAGATAAAAGCCATATTGGCAACAAATCCGGTCCTGGCCGCGCCTAACGTGGGCGAACCAATGCTATTATATATCGCCGCAACACATCGAGTTGTCAGCGCGGTGCTCGTCGTCGAACAAGAAGCGGACGGACACCGGTTCCCTCTTCAAAAACCAGTTTACTATGTGTCCACTGTCCTAACTCCATGCAAGTCCCGGTACCCACATTATCAAAAGATAGCATATGCGGTGTTCATGGCATCCCGGAAGCTACGACACTACTTTCAAGAGTGTTCGATAACGGTAGCCTCCGAAGTACCTCTTAACGACATTATAAAAAACCGCGACGCGACGGGCTGGATTGCTAAATGGGCCATAGAGCTCCTTCCATTCGACATAACCTATAAGCCACAACGAGCTATCAATTCGCAGGTTTTGGCCGACTTCGTAGCCGAATGGACCGAAGCCGAACTCCCTAAGGAGTACGGCGCATACTCCAATTGGATCATGCACTTTGACGGCTCCAAAATGCTGGCGGCACGGGGCTGGCGTCGTCTGACGTCCCGAACCGGGACACAGTCCAATACGTCCTTCGAGATAATGTATACGGACTCCAACAACGCAGCCGAATACGAGGCCCTTCTGCACGGCCTCCGGATGGCAGTCTCCATGGGCATTAAAAGCCTAGAGGTGCGCGGGGATTCGAACCTCGCGATATCTCAAATAAACGGAGACTTTGACGCCAAAGATCCGAAAATGGCAGCATACCGCAATGCGGTCCTAAAAATGTCAGCACGGTTCGAAGGGCTCGAATTTCATCATATTGCCCGGGATAACAACCAGGCGGCGGACATATTGGCACACAACGGTGCAAAACGCGATGCCGTCCCGCCCAACATCTTTCCCGAACGGCTGTTCAAGCCATCCGCATTATGGGAAGGGGAGTCCGCAATAACAATCCGGACCCAACCGCACCGCCTCGACGCCGAACACTCGACACAATCGGAGGCTCGCCACCGAGATAACACCCTCCGCTCACAAAATAATGGCGGTTATCGCCCGTGGACGGAACCATTCCTAGCCTACCTAACTAGGCAGGAACTCCCCGAAGACCAAAATGAGGCTCGGTGCATAGTACGGCGATCTAAAGCCTATAAAGTCCATGAGGGAGAGCTTTATAAGAAAAGCACTACAGGAGTCCTTCAAAGGTGTATCTCCGAAGAGGAAGGGAGAAACCTCCTGGCTGAAATTCATGCCGGACTGGGTGGGCACCACGCCGCAGCCCGGCCCTTGTAGGCAAGGCCTTCCGTACAGGATTTTATTGGCCGACGGCCCGGGCAGATGCGCAGGATTTAGTCCAACGATGCGTCGGTTGCCAGCTTTTTGCTAACCAAAGCCACATGCCACCCACCGCCCTCAAAACTATACCCATCACCTGGCCGTTCGCGGTGTGGGGGCTTGACATGGTTGGACCCCTCAAGGAGGAACCCACAAGCAAAAATACCTATTGGTCATGGTGGATAAATTCACCAAATGGATAGAGGCCAAGCACATAAAAGCGGCGAATACGGACCGGTGATAGACTTGATATCAGGGATAGTGCACCGTTACGGTGTCCCCCACAGTATCATCACTGATAACCGCACCAACTTCACGGCCGATGAGGTCAAATTATGGTGCAAAAACATGGGCATCAAGCTCGATTACGCCTCAGTCTATCACCCTCAAACCAACGGTCAAGTCGAGAGAGCAAACGGTCTAATCATGAGCGGCATTAAACCCAGACTAGTGCAGTCCCTCAAGGAATCTAACACGCCTTTGGGTTGAGGAGCTCGACTCCGTACTATGGGGGCTGCGGACCACGCCAAATCGTACTACCGGATTCACACCATTTTTTATGGTGTACGGCGCAAAGGCAGTCTTGCCCTGCGACATAATACATGACTCACCTCGCGTGCGCATGTATGAAGAAAGAGAAGCCGAGCTCGATCGGCAGGACAATTTGGACGCATTGGAGGAGGAGCGCGACGTGGCAAAAGCTCGTTCGAATTCTATCAACAAAGAGGCTCGAAGATATCAAAGCAAGGAAATGCACGGGCCAAAGCTTATAACGTTGGCGAACTAGTTCTATGCCCGCGGACAAGAAAATGGACAAACTCAAGCCCAAATGGGAAGGTCCCTTCATCATCGACCAGGTCCTGACCGGCGGAGCATACCGTCTGCGAAACACATCGGATAATCGACTCGAGCCGAACCCATGGAACGCAGCCCGTCTACGAAGATTCTACGCCTAAGCGCCGGACTCCAAGTTCGTCTCCTTCCTCTGTCCACATTTTCTATTTTTGCTGTCTTTTATTTCTCTCCTTCCTCCTCCTTCTTCTTGAAGCCTTTAGAGGATCGTTTGCGCTTTGTTCACACATATTTGACGCTAAGACGCTCATTATACCTCGGGGCTTCTTTAATGAAGCTTATTTATATGAGCTTCATGCCCAACACATGCGTCAAACTTCCGCATGTACCTTTTATTCACCATTATATGCATCGATATGACTAAAGTTTTGGCCAAGCTGGGTTGCCTGGCTCCTGTGCTTACCCCTACGTTCCCGATTGTTCGGCTAGGTGGTAAAGGGAGCACCTCTGCGATTGTTACTGCCGGGTCAGCCGGATGTGTACCTCGGTGGGTGAAGCCGAAAGCTAGCGTTCTTAAGGGAATATTCGGTCGGTGAACTGAAAGATGATTTTAACTATTTACCCATCTGCCCCGGATGATTTTCTGCTTTCCTAGCAGTTTTGACATGCACTTTAGGGAATGCATCCTGTGGAAAGGAACCCTTAACGGAACTATTCTCCCTGGAAGATGTTTCTTACTACCCATGTAATATAACATAACTAGTTGGGCACTTGTCTGATACAGCAACAGTGACCCCTACGCCTTGTCTCCATGCATACCCGATTCTTATATAACCACGAAGGTATTCGGACACACTCCGGACTATTGGGTCCCGAGGTCGAAGCAAAAAGGTCCGCTATGACAAACGATCTACAATCCGCTAGAAGACATTTTTCATGTCATATTTAATTACATAGTCAACTCGACTCATTGTATTCCTCCTCAATGCCATCTAATAGGCTATCGAATTTACAATCTTGCTGGGAATACTTGGCGGCCAATTCTACTTGGCCGTACACTAAGCTTACAAGGATCTCCTTCCTATCAGGCCCCACAGGTCCGACCTCGGCCATGTGGTTTGGATCAGCCTTCGTGTACCGCGTTTTTACCATGGCCCAGGCCTCCCTGGCGCCTTGACGGCATGCCGATATCTTCCACAGTCGGAAGTGCCGCCTTGCTCCTTGAAGCTGCTCTGCCAGCTATCCAATGCCTTCGGGCAGGGAGATAGATTGCCACAAGGCCTGGCCGGCGCCTTTCATCACCTGCCGAACTCGTTCGTGCAGCTGACGCAGTTCGGGAAGAAGATCACCCGAAGAACTGGGCATCTCCTCTTCAGGACGACCTGTGAACAAACCTATATACATGTTTATGTTAGTCTCCTTCCTCGCCGAACTCTTTCAAAGTTCGCTCAAGCACTCTTGAAAATGCCGCGAAGCCGCCGACTCTCCTTCTGAGTCGGACAAGCTGAGCACGAACATCTTTTAGTTCCTCACCCAGTTGGGTGTTGGCATCCTGGAGGTTATTTTTCTCCTGCCGCACCCTCGTAAGCACACTCTCGCCGGCCTTTAGCTGGCGCAGGAGCTGTCGCTTGTCCGGATTTAGTCTGGCGCCATCTGCAATATTATTGTCAGATTTACACACCTGTCGCACTTCATAAACTATTTATCTTTTGAAGAATATATTACCAGAGGGGGTCTTTGTGGCTCCCCCTATAGCGGCTAGTGCGGCCTCAAGTTGGGCCTTGCATTCTTCAAGCTCCTGGGACAGTCGGGTATTCTTTTTTGTAAGATCCTGCATAACAAATGATCCTTAAATCAGTTATTCTAACTATTTTAAGTCTCGGGGGCTACTGGCATATATAACTGTCAAATTTCCTTACCTGTATGTCCTTTACATACTGCTCCGTGGCTCTGGCTAGACCATCTTGAGCGGCACGGAGGTGCGCATCTCCCGAATTGAAGGCATTCAAGGCCTCTTGGGAGAAACATGCGTCACGAAGAACTGTCCGGTGGCGCCTGTGATTCGTGGCGCTCTCCACCTCGGAGTTGGTGGCGGACAATTTGTCGGCATCCTCCGTCGGAGGAGCATCCGACGCACGCCTCGTGCTCGCCTCCGCTTCTGGACCCGGCTTTGAAGCCCGGCTGGCGGAGGTTCGATTGGCAACCTCTCTGGACTCAGTCCGGCGAGCGCTCTTTTTCCTGAAAAAAGCACCAACGTTAGTACACCTTCCAGGAATCAATCCTGGGAATATGGTGACGTGCCATACCGTTCCTGGGAATCAATCCTGCGGGGCCGTACTGCCCCTTGTTGGCCAGCCGCCGCGGGCTCGGCCTCCTGCCTCGAAGGCGCCCCCTGCGAAACACCATTGGTATACGGTGATCAAGAAATTAGCACGGATGGGTCATTATCAGAGTATTGGGACCTCGGTCTCGATTACTGCGAGGTCGGAAGTATTCCGGGGTAATCGGCCGTAATGGCAACCAAATCATTGTCGATGCTAAGTTGGTAGAACACCCCGCCGATCAACTCCACCTTTATATCCGGATCCTCTTCGGAGGCCGGATCGAGGGACCGCTCCGGATCCTCGGGTTGTGGGGGCGGGCTGTGTATCTTCTCCACAGTCCGGCGCGATTCCTGGTAGAAACCATGAAATGAGATATTTAATCACGGGAACATGGATCGGACAGGCCACAAAGATGTTTGCTTACCCAACTTAAAGGATTATTCAAGAAAACTCACTCGATGGGTTGACGCGAGAAAATCCTCCTCCTCCCCTTTATACATGGCGCATAAGGTCTTCACCAGTTCGGTGACCGATCCCGCCCTTTTCGGCCATGGCGGTGGCATCGTCCTCCCCGTTGAAGTCCCACATGGGGTGGCCCCTATATTGGAGCGGCTGCACTCCTCATAATGCAGATTGCCATGACTCCAATCATGGTCAATCCGGCATGAGCCGATAATCTTATTCGGCTCATCAAGTAAAGGACATCCGGTCATTTTCCTCCTGGGGCTCCACGGGCGCCCGGCTTAGGCGCTTCTTGAGGAGGCGTTGCTAAACTCGGAAGGCCGATCCGAACAGGATCCGGCAGCGGGCGTCCTCCATGTAAAACCATTCGAAGGCCGGTCTTGGACGCCTTCTTCAGTGCAGATAGATATCCGGTCCCGGCGATGCGCCATAGTTCGGCTCCGCCCACTTGATATATTGACCCCTCATGTGAACGGGGTACTAGGCAGAATAATCTCTTCCACAGCGCAAAATGAGCCTCGACGCCCAAGAACAGTTCGCAAAGGGCCACGAAGCCCGCGATGTGCAAAATGGAGGCAGGCGTAAGGTGGTGCAATTGGAAGCCGTAGAACTCCAAGAGCCCCCGGAGAAACGGATGGATTGGAAATCCGAGTCCTCTTACTAGATAAGAGACAAAGCACACCCGCTCTCCTTTAGAGGGATCAGGGACACTCTCCGCTTGCTTTCCGCCCTTGTCGGTGGCAAGTCCGGCTCGAACCGGAACCATAAAGGATGGGGGAAGAAATCCCTTGGTTTGGAGTATAACTAGCTCGCTATGCGGGACTGAGCATCTCTCCCAATTTCCAGGCTGAGGGCTGGGAGCGCGAGAGGAGGAGCAGCGTCGACTGTCCATGATGGAATGGGCTTTGGTCGAGGCGCTCAATGAAAGCTTCATGAAGAGGGGATGGTGTGACTCAGATATAGATCCTCGCCCCTTTTATAGGAAGCTCATTTGCGCAGCTAGGGGGGTAAGTGTAAAAATACCCTGGCTTTTCGCATTCATTCAAACACGTGGAAGATGGCTATTATTGGGCGTAGAAGCCAAGGAGCGCAGCATTTATCAGAAGCTGGACACTATTCGACAAGTATATGGAATTTGGAGAAGAACCCGCCTCGCAATGTCGAAGACAATCAACGCGCTGGACTCATCGTCATTGAAGCCTGGTTCGGGGGCTACTGAGGGAGTCCCGGATTAGGGGGTGTCCGGATGGCCGAACTAGCACCGTTGGCCGGACTCCTGGGCTATGAAGATACAAGATTGAAGACTTCGTCCCGTGTCCGGATGGACTTTCCTTGGCGTGGAAGGCAAGCTTGGCGATACGGATATGTAGATCTCCTACCATTGTAACCGACTACATGTAACCCTAACCTATCCGGTGTCTATATAAACCGGAGGGTTTTAGTCCGTGGGGCGAACAACAATCATACCATAGGCTAGCTTCTAGGGTTTAGCCTCTCCGATCTTGTGGTAGATCTACTCTTGTACTACCCATATCATCAATATTAATCAAGCAGGAGTAGGGTATTACCTCCATCGAGAGGGCCCGAACCTGGGTAAAAACATCGTGTCCCTTGTCTCCTGTTACCATCCGCCTAGACGCACAGTTCGGGACCCCCTACCCGAGATCCGCCGGTTTTGACACCGACACATCCCCTCTTTCTTCAACAAGTATCGGTATGTTTTCAGATACGTTTCATTCATGCGGTATGTGCAAATCTTGGAGCGTCTTTTGCATTTAGTTTTCACTTTTCTTTTATGCACCATGCTGGTATGAGATAGTCCTTGGTTGATTTATAGAATGCTCATTTCACTTCACTTATATCTTTTGAGTATGGCTTTATAGAATGCTTCATGTGCTTCACTTATATCATTTGAAGTTTGGATTGCCTGTTTCTCTTCACATAGACAACCACCATTTGTAGAATGCTCTTTTGCTTCACTTACATTTTTTAGAGCGTGGGCATATCTTTTGTAGAAGGAATTAATCTCTCTTGCTTTACTTATATCTTTTTAGAGAGATGACAGGAATTGGTCATTCACATGGTTAGTCATAAAATCCTACATAAACTTGTAGATTGTTGAATATGATATGTTTGATTCCTTGCAATAGTTTTGCGATATAAAGATGGTGATATTAGAGTCATGCTAGTGGGTGGTTGTGGATTAGTAGAAATACTTGTGTTGAGGTTTGTGATTCCCGAAGCATGCATGTATGGTGAACCGTTATAGTTCTTTATGACTAATGTTGAGTCCATGGATTATACGCACTCTCACCCTTCCACCATTTCTAGCCTCTCTAGTACCGCGCAACTTTCGCCAGTGCATTACACACACCATATACCTTCCTCAAAACAGCCACCATACCTACCTATTATGGCATTTCCATAGCGATTCCGAGATATATTGCCATGCAACTTCCATCATCATCATATACATGACTTGAGCATTCATTGTCATATTGCTTTGCATGATCGTAAGACAGCTAGCATGATGTTTTCATGGCTTGTCCGTTTTTTGATGTCATTGCTACGCTAGAGCATTGCACATCCCGGTACACCTCCCGAGGCATTCATATAGAGTCATATCTTTGTTCTAGTATCGAGTTGTAATATTGAGTTGTAAGTAAATAGAAGTGTGATGATCATCAATATTAGAGCATTGCCCCAGTGAGGAAAGGATGATGGAGACAATGATTCCCCCACAAGTCGGGATAAGACTCCGTACTTTACAAAAAAAATAAAAGAGGCCAAAGAAGCCCAAATAAAAAAAGAGGCCAAAGAAGCCCACCAAAAAAATATAAAAAAATGAGAGAAAAAGAGAGAAGGGGCAATGTTACTATCCTTTTACCACACTTGTGCTTCAAAGTAGCACCATGTTCTTCATAGAGAGAGTCTCCTATGCTTTCACTTTCTTATACTAGTGGGAATTTTTCAATATAGAACTTGGCTTGTATATTCCGATGATGGGCTTCCTCAGATGCCCGAGGTCTTCATGAGAAAGCAAGTTGGATGCACACCCACTTAGTTTTCAGTTTGAGCTTTCCTACACTTATAGCTCTAGTGCATCCGTTGCATGGCAATCCCTACTGACTCACATTGATATCTATTGATGGGCATCTCCATAGCCCGTTGATACGCCTAGTTGATGTGAGACAATCTTCCTCCTTTTTGACTTCTCCACAACCACCATATTCTATTCCACCTATAGTGCTATGTCCATGGCTCACGCTCATGTATTGCGTGAAAGTTCAAAAAAGGTTTGAGAACACTAAAGTATGAAACAATTGCTTGGCTAATTCCGGGGTTGTGCATGATTGAAATATTTTGTGTGGTGAAGATGGAGCATAGCCAGACCATATGATTTTGTAGGGATAGCTTTCTTTGGCCATGTTATTTTGAAAAGAAATGATTGCTTTATTAGTATGCTTGAAGTATTATTGTCTTAAAGTCAAATGATAGACTATTGCTTTGAATCACTCGTATCTTAATATTCATGCCATGATTACATTACAGGATCAAGATTATTCTAGGTAGCATTCCACATAAAAAAATTCCTTTTTATCATTAACCTACTCGAGGACGTGAAGGAATTAAGCTTGGGGATGCTGATATGTCTCCGTCATATCTACAATTCTTGATTGTTCCATGCCAATATTATACAACTTTCATATACTTTTTGGCAACATTTTATACTATTTTTGGGACTAACATATTGATCCAGTGCCTAGTGACAATTCCTGTTTTTTGCATGTTTTTGTTTCGCAGAATATCCATATCAAACGGAGTCCAAACGGGATAAAAATGGACGGAGATTATTTGTGGAATATTCGAGAATATGGGAAGGAAAATCCACACGAGACGGTGCCCGAGGGAGGCACGAGACGGTGCGCCCCTGACCCTCGTGGGCCCCCCGTAAGGCGGTTGATGCCCTTCTTCGGCTGCAGGAAAGCTAATTTTTAGTAAAAAATCACGGCGAAGGTTTCAGTCCAATTGGAGTTACGGATCTCCATATATATACGAAATAGTGAAAGGGCAGCAGACGACAACACAGAAACAGAGAGAGACAGAGAGGCAGATCCAATCTTGGAGGGGCTCATGCCCCTCCCATGCCATGGAGGCCAAGCACCAGAGACGAAACCATTCTCCCACCTAGGGAGAAGGTCAAGGAAGAAGAAGAAGGAGGGGGGCCCTGTCCCCCTCGCTTTCAGTGGCGCCGGAGTGCCACCGGGGACCATCATCATCACCACAATCTTCACCAACAACTTCACCGCCATCATCACCAACTCTTCCCCCCTCTATGCAGCGGTGTAACCTCTCTCTTACCCACTGTAATCTCTACTTAAACATGGTGCTCAATGCTATATATTATTTCCCAAAGATGTATGGCTATCCTTTGATGTTTGAGTAGGTCTGTTTTGTCCTATGGGCTATTTGATGATCAAGATTGGTTTGAGTTGCATGTTTTATTATTGGTGCTGTCCTATGGTGCTCTCCGTGTCACGCAAGCATGAGGGGTCTCCGCTGTAGGGTGTTGCAATACGTTCATGATTCACTTATAGTGGGTTGCATGAGTGACTGAAACACAAACCCGAGTAAGGGGGTTGTTGTGTATGGGATAAAGGGGACTTGATGCTTTAATGCTATGGTTGGGTTTTAGCTTAATGAACTTTAGTAGTTGTGGATGCTTGCTAGAGTTCCAATCATAAGTGCATATGATCCAAGTAGAGAAAGTATTTGCAATGATTACCAGTCTAGTTATCGATTGCCTAGGGAAAAATAACTTTCTCGTAACAAAAAGATCTTTACTAAAACTAATTTAGTTGTGTCTTTATCTAAACAACCCCTACTTTCTATTTACACGCTCTTTATTATCTTACTAACCTATCCAAAAACACCTACAAAGTACTTCTAGTTCCATACTTGTTTCCGGTAAAGCGAACGTCAAGTGTGCGAAGAGTTGTATCGATGGTCGACAGAACTTGAGGGAATATTTGTTCTACCTTTAGCTCCTCGTTGGGTTCGACACTCTTACTTATCGAAAGAAGCTACAATTGATCCCCTATACTTGTGGGTTATCACACCCACATATCAAATAATCAAAGTAGCGAACACAAATCAAACCAACATGATGAAAGTGACTAGATGAAATTCCCGTGTACCCTCAAGAACGCTTTGCTTATCATAAGAGACCGTTTTGGCCTGTCCTTTGCCTCAAAAGGATTTGGCTACCTTGGTGCACTTTTGTTACTACTATCATTACTTGCTCGTTATAAATTATCTTGCTATCAAACTACTACGCTACTTACAATTCCAGCACTTGCAGACATTACCTTACTGAAAACTACTTGTCATTTCCTTCTGCTCCTCGTTGTGTTCAACACTCTTACTTATCAAAAAGAGCTACAATTGATCCCCTATACTTGTGGGTCATCACCAACCTGAGAAAAAAAGCTTATTCATGTAGTCCCAGAAGAGATGATAAAGCACTCACTGGAATCACTCAACAGTATATATTTTTGTGCACTTCAAAGGTATGGTTGAAATCACTCTTATTTACTAGTGCTGAGATTATATCAAAAGATTATCAAGAACTTCCAGCGGAGTTAAAGCACTGGATGAGATATAGTTCATTGTATTGTCTTGTGTAGTTCCACTAAAATGTATGATTGGCACAACATGATCTATGTTTGCACAAGTAGGAACAAGGTGAAACCTTCATTAGCTTAGTGAGAAAGGATCGAAAGACATTAGCATATTACTCTAACAGTAGCATCAAATTCATGATGGACAATACACAAAGCATTGCCTCATCGAACCAATGGCAATAAATTGACATGCAAAAAAATAACACTATTATGTCATGACACTACAAATATTCCCTCCCTGCTCCACAACATGATTCACCTCCACAGACACACATACACACGTACATGATTCAGCATAGGGTGCTACTAAACATTTGTTTAACTCCGACAGGAAAATTAGGCAGCAATAAATTAGTGGTACTTAAGTACTCCTAATTAATTAAGTGACCTTGCAGGAGAGACAGCTGAAGTGGAAGGGATCCCTGGAGGATCGTCTCACATGCAAGGTAGACGTTGCCGGAGCCCTTGAATGGCCCCGACTGAGGCCTCGGGCTTCAGCAAGATCACCTTGGCACTGTTGATCGTGTAGAGATGGGTCACAGATGCATCCAGAATACAGTTAATTGGTATGATGTGTCGTC
Organism: Aegilops bicornis; assembly: GCA_021605145.1. Lineage (NCBI taxonomy): Eukaryota > Viridiplantae > Streptophyta > Magnoliopsida > Poales > Poaceae > Aegilops > Aegilops bicornis. The sequence goes on from CM038672.1 coordinate 581,242,431, forward strand.
AACCCAAGTACTACTCTGCTGCATTTCTCTATCTATCTCTACTATACTCTTTTCTACTCTACTTTCTTATAAAAAACAAAGTTGGTGATGATGGTGTGCCTGCCATCCTGCAATATAGGCCGTCCGATTTATATTTGACAGATAGGAAGGAAACTATGGCAATTTTGCAAAAAGGTACCCACAGCCCTCTCCACATTTGTAAATAAGGCCTTCCCTTGTTCATCCTTTTCTCTCAGAAGATAAACTACTCATACAAATGCATCTTGATGTTACGTGCATGGATAGTGTATCTTGCTAGTCTTCCAAGTAAATTAAGACTAGTAACAACACAACAATACAATACCGCTAGCAAGATGTCAGGATAACATAGGACGGTACCATCATGTGATCTCCATTTCCTCTTTATTCTTCTTCTTCTTCTTCTTCTTCTTCTTCCTCTTCGAGCTCTATTTCTCTTCCTCCTCACCAGTTGGTGAAACCAAGTACATGATTGGCCTTCTATTTCAAATTGGTTTTGTCAGTGAGGTAGTACAAGTGTACTAGTAAACAATAGCATTATTTTCTCATGGCAGTCGCAAAATAGAGATGAACACATGCATTAAATATCATTCTTACCTAAAGGAAGGTTATGGTGCCAATATGGATGATGAGGATTGGAACATAGATGTCCCTTTGTGCAGTTCCACTGAAATAAACCAACTGTTCTATTCTGACATTCCAGTTAAACAACACAAAATTTACTTCTTTTAAGAAGTGTTTTGTGCAGTGCACCAAAAGGTCACAACAGCAACCAGGTGAAATGGATATCCTTGTTTGCACCAAAAGCTACAGAGGAAACAGTCAGAGTCTCAAACAATTACATGCAAAAACATTTGGCTAAACTTATCATGGCTTATAACAGTGGCATGGCTTCATTTTACCAGGGGCATTAGATTAAGAATAGCTAAGTATTTGGTATAAGGGCATGGGACAGTGGGTGCACCAGCAGTCCAGCACCATGTACCTAAACCGGGGCATAAAGTGCTGATTCAGAGTTTGTTGCCCCGAGAAACAAACATCCAAGAAACATATCTGGGTTGGTCCCTTTTTGTTCACTCTCGCCACCTACTCCTATGTGTGGATAGCAAATCTAGTCCTGGTCATACCACCGTGTACAGTGTTTCCCCTATATTTCCCTTTTCGACCAAGAGACCGGTTGGATGACCAGTCTGTACTATTTTCACCCCCTTTCCTTCCTGTTTGTACGAAGTCCGATGTACATACTAAATTCCCCCACCCCCACTTTATTTCTTGTTTGAACCAAGTACAAGATTCGACTCCATGAAGTAGCTTTACCTCTAACAATAGAAGAAGAAAAATAGGTGACGTTGGACCTTCCGATCGAGAGGGGCTGAGAGCTAGAAAATGATGCACATGCAGCGACGTAGCGAGCTGGGGAAGTAGAGCTAGGGCGGTTTCGAAGGAAGATATACCTGAAGGTTGTCGGGATGTGGATAGGTGGGCGGTGGGCGGCGGGAGGACGGATCCGCCCACACTAGGGCAACAACGAAGGGATCAGAGGACCTCCCACGCCGGCGCTCGGTCAGAGATAACGGTGCGGCCGGCAGTGGGTCTCCTCCCTCGCTGTCGACGACGGCCTAAACGTTGCCCCTCCTCCCCTTCATCGATGGAGGGGGATACGTCTGGATCTGTAACCAGTGGTGAGGATAGAAAGACAGTGTTTTTTGAAGGGATAAAGACAGTGTTACCACCGCTATCTTGTTTAGATCTGGAGAGGATGAGAGTGTGTGAATAGAGCAACCCTAGCAAGCAAGCGCGGAGGCTCCGACCTATATATATACGTAGTGGGGTAGTTTTCCTTTTTCACTCCATCAAAACAATCGTTTAAAATGGTGTATGTGCCAGGTCACCATTTTCTTAGTTGTTGATTGTTTTTTGAGATAGCTACCCGCTTATTCCAAGTGGTGTTACGTGTGCCAGGTCGCACTTTGTATCGTTCAAGTCTGGTACAAGACCCTCCATTAAATGAACAACCACCGCCTCGTAAAATTTGTGAACAAGCCCACGGCTAAATTATCAGAAACATGGGCTGCCCCAACATGCATTATTATTTATATTTTCTATGTGGGAGTATCCTCAAAACAAAATGTGAGAGTACAATATTTATTGGTCCCCTTTGTGATTGGTGCTAAATTTTGACCACAGATTTAACTGATAAAATGTTAGTGCATGTTAAGAAAAATTATATCATTTGATTCGTATTTGAACATAGTTTTCAATGACGTAATTTTTTGTGACATGCATGAACATTTGGTTAGTTAAATTTATAGTCAAAATTTGGCAAGGTGCATTAAATGAACACATGCAAGTATCAAAAGGAGAGTCACGGCATGCATGCATGTGTTGTAATTAATGCATCGGTAAACGCAAATTATTGAAATATATCAAGTGAAGTGCTTTGATGTGTCGCGTCAACTCGTACAACAACGAGAAGTTTGATTATACTACAACGCCCTCTCCCTCGCGGACTGAGCTCCGGTGCCTTAACTGCACCTGCTTTTGGCTGTATGACAGGTGGGCCACACACCTGTTGGGCCCACCTGTCATACACGCAAAGTTAGGAGCAGTAAGTCAATGAAGATGCGCCCCTCCCTCGCCCATGAGCGTGGTGGCTGGCAGGACTAGGAGAAGCTTTCGCTACACGCTCTCCCTCCCGCACGCGGTGGACATGCAATAGTTCATTCGGTGTCAGATGGCCAAAACCATACTGTAGTACTCCTCCGCTTCAGTAGTACTCCATCATTGTTCGACTTCCCGAAGAGGCAAAGAGCCAAGCGCAGCCCGGACGCTCGTGTGGCAGCTTCATGTGTAGAGTAGTCTAGGATAGCGTGTATCGTGCCTGTAAGCTTAAAATCGTTGGGGTTGGCTCCATGCTATGAGGCCATCTCGAAGCATTTTTTGTTGATTAAAATAATCTTCTGGCCCTACCTGTCATCCTGGTGATTGTAGTTTGCACGCTCATCTGGTCAAGACAGGAATATATATTTTAATTTGTGGTGGGGTAAATGTTAGAGGTTGCAACAAAATTGCTATTTGAGCCCACTATTGTAGTACACTACTTGCCAGTATAGCCCTGTAAACCAGAAAGGAGTATTTGTCTTTCTAGAGATTTCAACAAGTGACTAGACTACAACCTAAATGAGTAGTACATATGGAGCAAAATGAGTGAATCTACACCGTAAGTAAATACGTAGTTCTCTCATTTTCCTCTCCGCCTTGGTCGCGGTGCACAATATTGAGTACTCCTATATGACTAGCCGCTCTATCTACATGCGGGACATCAAAGCATCCGGGCCCGCGTGCCATCCACCAAATTACAGCGAGGTGCTAGAGTTGAGACTCACCGGTCACCCCGGTGTGGCCATCATGACCCGTCATATCCCAAAACCCACACCTTTACCAGCATTCGTAAAGTGGCCTCGAAGTTGGACTGGACAAAGCAACCATCATTTCACTATATTGCTCGTTGAAGCCCTTTCTCCCCTTTCTTGAAGAAAACTTCACTCCAGGCTACTCACTTCTGCCATTTTTCTTCTGTACCAACAAAGGAAAGGTGGGCGAATCAGTGATGCTACTATATTTTCATTCCAAGAATCTTCTTTTTGCGAAGCACCGACCGATTCTCACAGCCTATTCTTTTCCCGTTTTCATTGTGATTGTGGTTTCCTTTCGATTGCTTTTTGTTTGTCAGTTCATTGATGGATCCTGGAGCACTAGGCAAAGAGTTGCCGGCGGAAACCCACTGGAGACAGCGATCTCCAGGAAGCGAGTACCCACCAATGAGTTGACCATGTTGGCGGGCCAACCCATGGAGACGGAGAACTCCAAGAAACAAGCACTGGCCAAAGAGTTGACGACGTTGGCGGATGTACTCCTCAAAGAAAGCTGGAAGAACAGCAACGGCCCCACCGTGCCTACCCCAGAAACTATAATGACCACCTATGCGAGGCTCAAGGCCAAGTTTGAGGAGATAGTTGCCATTGAGAAGCAGTATTCCCCTGGCAAGGTGATGGCCCCCATCGAGGACGAGGAGATGGCCCCCGGAGGGATGGGATCCCTCGGTGAGCTGCACAAGGTAAAAAATAATGGCTTACCATAGTTCTGGTTTTTGATTATTTGCAATGTGCTTGCTAAGATGCTAGGGTTGTGCAGGTGCCGGTGGACGTCCTTGATGATTTCGATGTCACGGCCCGTCCTGTGGACAACGCCCGAGACATCCAGGGATAACTGTTCCCTCCCAAATAATGGAGCACTGTTAGCGATTATAGCACGATAGTTAGGGCATCTCCAGCGCTGGCCCACAAATTTACAACGGCATCTGTCCGAGGACATTGATGGATGCCATCCAATGCTGCCCGCATACCTTTCGACAACTATATGAACTAACCGGATGAAATTCGTGCAAACAAAGCAAATTTCAAATTAATTGGATGAAATTCGTTACATTTTGAAAACTTTTCCTATAAACTGGACGAAATTCATTACATATTTCGCACAAACCGTACTAAAACCTACCGTAAACCTAATCTAAACGATCGTCGGCGCCCAACCACCATGTTCGGCCAGGAATCCGAGAAAGCCGGCCATTGCCTTTGCCTCCTCCTCATCCGCCTCGATAACCTCCTCCTCCGGAGCACAAGGTTCTGAAGATTTCCGCCTCCACGTGGCCGTCAAGCGGCTAATTGGCCGCCGATGTTTATCCCACCAAGCTTGGCGTCGACTGAGTGGAGGAGCGGTGGCCTTCCTGGGACCAGAGCGGCAGCAACCTACCGTGTACTACTCTTCCTGGCTGCCGGCTGCGCCCGTGCACGCGCGCCGGCTTCGTGGTCGTGGCAGCGGAGGGCGGCCGGGGGGGGGGGAGCCGGCGATCTCCTTCGTCTGCTCCTACGCCAGTATGTCCAAGAGAGCTATGGAGCGCGCCCGGAGCGGAGCCGCCGATGTCCTTCATCTACTCCTGCGACAGTACGTCGAAGAGAGCTTTGGAGCGCCAGGAGGCTATGGTTGGAGTGGTGCCGACAGAAGGAAGGGACTGGAGGAGAATGAGTGTGGGTGAGGGAGTCCTGGATTAGGGGGTGTCCAGATAGCCGGACTATAACCTTTGGCCGGACTCCTGGACTATGAAGATACAAGATTGAAGACTTCGTCCCGTGTCCGGATGGGACTTTCATTGGCGTGGAAGGCAAGCTTGGCGATACGGATATGTAGATCTCCTCCCATTGTAATGGCCGACTACTGTGTAACCCTAGCCCTCTCTGGTGTCTATATAAACCGGAGCGTTTTAGTCCGTAGGACGAACAACAATCATACCATAGGCTAGCTTCTAGGGTTTAGCCTCTCTCATCTCGTGGTAGATCTACTCTTGTACTACCCATACCATCAATATTAATCAAGCAGGAGTATGGTTTTACCTCCATCGAGAGGGCCCAAACCTGGGTAAAAACATCGTGTCCCTTGTCTCCTATTACCATCCGCCTAGACGCACAGTTCGGGACCCCCTACCCGAGATCCGCCGGTTTTGACACCGACATTGGTGCTTTCATTGAGAGTTCCGCTATGCCGTCGCCATCAGGAAGGATGCCTCATCCCATCTTTAAAGACGACATTGTTGCTAAAGGAGCTTTGGCTATCGGCCAAACTCTCCGGCTAGGCGTTTTCTTATGACCGCCTATTCGGCCGCCGCGCCGATGATGACTTCTCGGGCCATCGAAAGCAATCTTCACGACAACTCGGAACTCGCCGAGCTGTTAGATCCGATGGAGCTCTCTTCCTTAAACGAGCTCTTGGATTGCATCGCCGCCCTGGGAGTCGCTACAGACTACGATCGGATTGGGCCTAAACCCGATCCAAGAGAGATTAACTCTCCCCAGGTCACCCATCATGTTGCAGTGGTGGAGGAACAATGCGGCAAGCCTTCATCTATCTTAAGGACTAGTTATGTCCGGATTTCCGATCCCTCCAAGCCGGATACCCGCGGAGGGGAGGACGTCACTCAAGCCCTGAACCTAAAGTCAGGCAGCAGACTTGATTCATTGGACAACATCCAATAACCCAAGATTCCGTGTTCGGAAACTCCTTGGCCCCTGGGTCTTAGATTAGGCGAGGTTCCGGATTTAATTCCACCCGTCCACCCAAACGTAAGCGATCTATCCCAAATTCGGCAAGAACCCGCAGAAACAGTACACCATTACTGGGCTAGATTCCTCCTGGTCATGAACAGGGTAAAGGATTGCCGTGAGGAGGATGCAATTTCATTCTTCTGCAATAATTGCACGGACAACGGAATCCTCAACGACATAAGTCGCCGTGAAATTACACGCTTCGCTGACTTGGCGTCCATAGTACGAAAGTACTGGCGATGGAAAGCGCTTAGAAAACCGAAATAAAATTTGGGGACAATCCGGCCCTGAATACAACCCCAATCCGAAATAAAAGGGTGCATTATCGCCAGGCACCTGGGTTAAACACCAAAAAGAAAAAACCCTCTATAGGGCATGGAACCGTACTGGAGGGATGGCTCAATGGACCCTGTAAAATTCATAGTACAGAGGGCGCCACACCAACTCATAGCCTTAGAGCATGTTGGATACTCCGGCAGGTGGCCAGAAGTGGCGAAGAGCTTCTAACTCCAGAATCCACAGAGCACCAGCCCAAGGATACCAGTACGATATTAACAGTCTTTGAGACTTTCGCATCAAATAATATGCGGAAACGAACACTCCGCAGCCTTGCCGAAGTCTACCAAGTAGCAATAACAAACCCATGGAGTGACACGGCTATTACCTTTAATGCCAGTGATGAACCTAAATTCCGAACAGCCCGAGCACCAGCCGCATTGGTCCTCAGTCCAGTAGTGGACGGCTTTCGCCTTACCAAGGTACTCATGGACGGTGGCAGCGGATTGAACCTCATTTACGAGGAAACTCTTCGAAAAATGGAAATAGACTGGAGCCGCATTGAGCGAAACAGCACAACCTTTAGAGGAATAATCCCCAGTCGGGAAGCACTGTTGTCTGAGGAAAAATCACACTGGATGTGGTGTTCGGCACGCGGATAATTACAGGTCCGAGGAGGTCACGTTCCAGGTGGCCCCGTTCAGCAGCGGATATCACACTCTATTAGGACGAGAGGCATTTACAATTTTTCAAGCTATACCCCATTACGGGTACATGAAGCTCAAAATGCCCGGGCCCAATGGAATCATCACTCTTGCTAGTGACCCGGACATAGCACTCGGCGCCGAAAACAAGACAGCCGCACTGGCCCTTGAGGCACTATCCGAAGCCCTAGCGGCCGAGGAACTGACTGCGCTGTGCTCCACGGTGAACAGGGACGACGTGATACTCAATAAAAGATCCAAGTCCACCTCCTTTAAACCGGCGGACGAAATAGTCAAATTCCAAGTCCATCCAACAACCCTACAAAAACGGCCTCCATCGGGGCGCAATTAAACCGTGATGTAGATGCCGCACTATGAGAATTCCTACGCGAAAATTGGGACATTTTTGCCTGGCACCCTTCAGACATGCCAGGAATCCCACGCCGGCTGGCCGAGCACAGCCTAAACATCCTAAAAGGATTCAAGCCAGTCAAGCAGGCTCTTCGGTGTTTCTCCAAACCCAAAAGACAAGCCATGGGAGAGGAGCTAGCCAAACTACTAGAGGCTGGATTCATCAGAGATATAAAACATCCGGACTGGCTAGCAAACCTGGTGATGGTACCAAAGAAGGACAAATCATGGCGCCTATGCGTCGATTTCAAGGACCTCAACAAGGCTTGCCCAAAGGATCCCTTCCCCTCCCCTGCATCGATCAAATTATCAACGCTACCGCAGGACACGACTCATTGTGTTTCCTCGACGCATACTCCGGCTACCATCAAATTAAGATGGCGGAGCCAGACCAAGCCGCAACGACATTCATCACCTCATACGGCCCATTCTGCTTCAACACAATGCCCTTCGGGCTCAAAAACGCCGGCGCAACATATCAGCGCATGATTCAGACATGTCTGGCAAACCGGATCGGCAAAACAGTGGAGGCATACGTAGATGACGTGGTCGTCAAAACCAAGCATGTCGAAACTCTAGTAGACGACTTGAGGATCACATTCGACAACCTCCGAACATATGACATCAAGCTTAACCCGGAAAAATGCGTTTTCGGCGTACCAGCCGGAAAGCTCTTGGGCTTCATTGTATCCAGTAGAGGAATTGAAGCAAACCCAGCCAAGATCCGAGCTCTGTCACAATTGGATATCCCAAAGGACCTCAAAAAAATACAAAATTAACTTAGGATGCGTGGCGGCTCTAAGCCGCTTTATCTCCAGCTTGGGAGAAAAGGCATTACCCTTTATCGCCTCCTCAAGACTGCCGAACACTTCGAGTGGACGGATGCCGCCTCGGCCGAACTCGAAGAAATAAAAGCCATATTGGCAACAAACCCGTTCCTGGCCACGCCTAACATCGGCGAACCAATGCTATTATACATCGCGGCAACTCATCAAGTTGTAAGCGCAGTGCTCGTCATCGAACGAGAAACGGATGGACACAAATTCCCCCTTCAAAAGCCAGTTTACTACGTGTCCACTGTCCTCACTCCATGCAAGTCATGGTACCCGCATTATCAAAAGATAGCGTACGCGGTATTTATGGCATCTCGGAAGCTGCGACACTACTTTCAAGAGTGTTCGATAACAGTAGCCTCTGAAGTACCTCTTAACGATATTATAAACAACCGCGACGCGACGGGCCGGATTGCCAAATGGGCCATTGAGCTCCTCCCGTTCGACATAACCTATAAGCCACGGCGAGCTATTAAGTTGCAAGTTTTAGCCGACTTCGTCGCCGAATGGACTGAAGCCGAACTCTCTAAAGAGTATGACACATACTCCAACTAGATCGTGCACTTCGACGGCTCCAAAATGTTTGCTGGTCTGAGGGCTGGCGTCGTTCTGACGTCCCCAACAGGAGATACAGTTCAATACGTACTCCAGATAATGTATACAGACTCCAACAACGCAGCCGAATACGAGGCCCTTCTACACGGTCTCCGGATGGCAGTCTCCATGGGCATCCAACGCCTAGAGGTGCGCGGGGATTCGAACCTCACGATATCCCAAATAAATGGAGACTTTGATGCCAATGATCCGAAAATGGCAGCTTACCGCAACGTTGTTCTAAAAATGTCAGCTCGGTTCGAGGGGCTCGAATTTCACCATATAGCCCGGGAAAACAATCAGGCAGCAGACGTCTTGGCACGCATTGGCGCAAAGCGCGATGTAGTCCCCCCCCCCAACATTTTCTTGGAGAGGCTGTTCAAGACATCCGTATTATGGGAAGGGGAATCCGGAAATAACAGCCCGGACCCAACCGCACTGCCCGACACCGAACATCTTGACACAACGGGAGGCTCGCCAGCAAGTAACATCTTCAGCCCACGTAATAATGGCAGTCATTGCCCGTGGGCAGAACCATTCCTAGCCTACCTAACCAGGCATGAACTTCCGAGGACCAAAACGAGGCACGCTGCATAGTGCGGCGATCTAAAGCCTATAAAGTCCATGAGGGAGAGCTTTATAAGAAAAGCGCCACCGGAGTCCTTCAAAGGTGTATCTCCGAAGAGGAAGGGCGGAATCTTCTGGCTGAAATTCATGCCGGACTCGATGGGCACCACGCCGCAGCCCCGGCCCTTGTAAGCAAGGCCTTCTGTACAGGATTTTATTGGTCGACGACCTGGGCAGATGCTCAGGACTTAGTCCAACGATGCGTCGGTTGCCAGCTCTTTGCTAACCAAAGCCATATGCCATCCACCACCCTCCAAACTATACCCATCACCTGGCCCTTCGCGGTCTGGGGGCTTGACATGGTTGGTCCCCTTAAAGGAGGAACCCACAAGCAAAAATACCTATTGGTCATGGTGGATAAATTCACCAAATGGATAGAGGCCAAGCCTGTTAAGACGGTCGAATCCGGACCGGTGATAGACTTCATATCGTGGGTGCATTACACGCTACGGCGTCCCCACAAAGATCATCACTGACACGGCACAGACTTTACGGCCGACGAGGTCAAACTCTGGTACAAAAACATGGGCATCAAGCTCGACTATGCTTCAGTCTATCACCCACAAACTAACGGTCAAGTGAGCGAGCAAATGGTCTAATCATGAGCGGCATCAAACCCAGATTAGTGCGGTCCCTCAAGGAATCTAACACGCACTGGGTAGAGGAGCTCGACTCCGTACTCTGGGGGCTGCGGACCACGCCGAATCGCACCACCGGATACACACCATTCTTTATGGTATGCGGCGTAGAGGCGGTTCTGCCCTGCGACATAATTCATGACTCACCTCGCGTGCGCATGTACGAAGAAAGAGAAGCCAAACTTGATCGGAAGGACAGTTTGGACGCCTTGGAGGAGGAGCGTGACGTGGCAAAAGCCCGTTCCGCATTCTCTCAACAGCAGGCTCGAAGATACCAAAGCAGAGAAGTACGGGCCAAAACTTACAATGTTGGCGAGTTAGTTCTATGCCTGCTGCACAAGAAAAAGGACAAACTCAAGCCCAAATGGGAAGGTCCCTTTATTATTGACAAAGTCCTGACTGGTGGAGCGTACCGTCTGCGAGATGCATCGGATAACAGACTTGAGCCGAACCCATGGAATGCAGCCTGTCTCCGAAGATTCTACGCCTAGCGCCGGACTCTGTGTTCGTCTCCTTCCTCTGTCTATTTTTTACACATTAGCTATCTTATATTTCTCTCCTTCTCCCTCCCTTTCTCTTACAGCCTTTAAGGGCTCGTTCGCGCCTTGTTCAAGACATTAACCGACGCGCTATCCGCGCTCATTATACCTGGGGGCTTCTTTAACAGAAGCTTATTTATACGGGCTTCATGCCCAACACATGTGTAACACTTACGCATGTACCTTTTATTCACCATTATATGCATCGATATGACTTAAGTTTTGGCCAAGCTGGGCTGTTCGGCTCTGTGCTTACCCCTGTGTTCCCGATTGTTCGGCTAGGCGGTAAAGGGTGCACCTCTGCGATTGTTACTGCCGGTTCAGCCGGATGTGTACCTCAGACTGGGTGAAGCCGAAAGCTAGCGTTCTTAAGGGAGTATTCGGTCGGTGAACTAAAGATGATTTCTCACTTGTTTATTTATCCGCCCCCAGATGCTTTTCTGCTTTTTTTGCAGTCCGGACATGCACTTTAGGGCATGCCTCCCAAGGAAAGGGACCCCTAACGGAACTATTCTCCCTGGAAGATGTTTCTTACTAACCATGTAATCTAAAATAACTAGTTGGGCACTTGTCTGTTCAAGCACTAATGACCCCTACGTCTGGTCTCTACGCATGCCCCGATTCTTACATAACCGAGAGGGTATTCGGACACACTTCGGACTATCGGGTCCCGAGGTTGAAGCGAAAATGTCCGCCATGACAAACGATCTACAATCCGGCTAGAAGGCATTTTACATGTCATCTTAAATTACATAGTCAATTTGACTGGGTATATTCCTCTTCAATACCATCCAACAGGCTGTCTAGTTTACAGTCCTGTTGGGAATATATGGCGGCCAACTCTACCTGGCCGTACATTAAGCTCACAGGGATCTCCTTCCCATCAGGCCCCACAGCTCCGACCTCGGCCATGTGGTTTGGGTCAGCCTTCGTGTACCACGTCTTCACCATGGCCCAGGCCTCCCTCGCGCCTTGACGGCAGGCTGATATCTTCCATAATCGGAAACGCTGCCGCGCTCCCTTAAGCCTCTCTGCAAGCTCTCCAAGACCTTTGGGCATGGAGACAGATGGCCACAAGGCCTGGGCGATGCCTTTCATCACCTGCCGAACTCATTCGTGCAGTTGTAAGAGCTCGGGAAGAAGGTCACCCGTAGAACCGGGCATTTCCTCAGAGGGACGAATTCGTGAGCATACCTACAGACATAACTCTGTTAGTCGACTTCCTCGCCGAACTCTTTTTCAAAGTTCGTTCAAGCACTTACTAAACATGCCGCGTCGAAGCCGCCAATTCTCCTTAACGGAGTCCGACAGTTGGGCACAAACATCCTTTAGTTCCACGCCCAGCTGGGTGTTGGCATCTTGGAGATCATTCTTCTCCTGCCTCACCTTTGTCAGCACGCTCTCACCAGCCTCTAGCTGGCGTAGGAGTTGCTGCTTCTCCGGATCTAATCTGGCGCCATCTGCAATTTTATTGTCAGACTTGCCTACACGCCGCACTCTACATGATACTTATCAATTGAGGCATATAATACCAGAGGGGGTCTTCTTGGGCTCCCCTGCTGCGGCTAGTCTTGACTGAAGTTGGGCTTTGCACTCTTCCAGCTCCCCGACAAGAGGGTATTCTTTTCCGTAAGAACCTGCATAATAAATGATCCTTAAATCAGTTATTCTAATTGTTTCACGTCTCGGGGGCTACTGATATATATATAATCATTAAATTTTCTCACCCGTATGTCTTTTACATATTGCTCCGTGGCCCTGGTTAGACCATTTTGAGCGGCACAGAGGTACGCATCTCCCGAGTTGAAGGCATCCAATGCCTCTTGGGAGAAACAAGCGTTGCGAAGAACTGTCCGGCGGCGCCTGTGATTCATGGCACTCTCCACCTCGGAATTGGTGGCGGACAGTCTGTCCGCATCCTCTGTCGGAGGAGCGTTCGACGCACGCCTCGTGTTTGGCTCTGCTTCTGGACCTGGCTTTGGAGCCTGGCTGGTGGAGGCGCGATTGGAAACCTCTCCGGATATAGTCCGGCGATCCCTCTTTTTCCTAACAAAAGCATGGGCGTTAGTGTGCATCGTAAGAATGATGCCTTGGAATAAGGCGGCGCGCCTTACTGCTGCGCCGGTGCCTCGACCCGGACTGCGTGTCTCTTTAGCCTACCCGCCCTCGCGGTCCCTTGTTGGCTAGTCGCCGCAGGCTCGGCATTCCGCCTCGAGATCCACCCCTGCGAAACACCATTGGTATACGGTGATAAAAAATAAGCACGGACGGATCATCTTCGAAGTATTGGGACTTCGGTCTCGATTACTTGTGAGGCGGGGAGCAGTCCAGGATAATCGGCTGTAATAGCCACCAAGGCATTGTCGATGCTCAGTTGGTAAAATACCCCATCGATCAGCTCCACGGATATGTCCGGATCCTCTTGGGAGGCCGGATTGAGTGACCGTTCCGGATCCTTGGGTTGTGGAGGAGGGTTGCTTATATCCTTTACGGCCCGGCGCAATTCCTGCGTCGAAATCACAAGATAAGGTACTTGACTATGGGAATATGGAACGGATGGGCAAAAAGAAGTGTCCGCTTACCCAGATTGGAGGATTGTACATAGAAAATCCGCCCTGAGAATTTACGCGGAGGAATTCCTCCTCTTCTCCCTTGTACAATGTGGGCAAGATCTTCATTAGAACTGCAATCGAGTCCGGCCCCTTACGACCGCAGCGGGTGGCGTCATCCTCCCCATTGAAATCCCACATGGGGTGGCCTCTATCTTTGAAGCGGCCGCACTTCGCATAATGCATGTGGCCATGACCTCGATCATGGTCAGTTCGGAATGAGCTAACAGCCTTATCCGGCTCATCAGATAAAAACGTCCTTGTCATTTTCCTTCTGAGGACTCCGTGGACGCCAGCTCAGGCGCTTCTTCAAGGGAGCATTATCAAACTTCGGGAGGCCGATCCGAACAGGATCCGGCAGGGGGACATCTTCTATATAAAACCATTCCGGAGGCCAGTCTTCGGACGCCTTCTTTGGGGTTCCGAATAGATATCCGGTCCCGGCGATGCGCCATACTTCGGCTCCGCCCAATTGATATATTGACCCCTCCTGAGAACGGGGCACAAGGTAGAACAGTTTCTTCCACAGCGCGAAATGAGCCTCGCAGCCCAAAAACAGCTCGCAAAGGGCTACGAAGCCCGAAATATGCAATATGGAGGCAGGCGTAAGGTTGTGCAACTGGAGGCCGTGAGGACTCTGTGAGCCCCGGAGAAACGGATGAATTGGAAATCCAAGCCCTCTTATCAAATAAGGGACAAGGCATACCCGCTCTCCCTTGGAGGGATTGGGAACGCTCTCCGCTTGCTCTCCGCCATTATAGGTGGCGAGCCCGGCTCGAACCGGGACCATGAAGGCTGGAGGGAGAAATCCCTTGGTCTGAAGCATCACTAGCTCGCTGTGCGGGACGGAACATCTCTTCCAATCTCCAGGATGAGGGCTGGGAGGGCGAGAGGAGGGGCTGTGTTGACTGGCCATGATGGAATGGATCTCTGTCAGATGCGCTCCGATGAATGCTCGCGAAGGGAAGATGGTGTGATTTGGATCTAAATCATCATCTCTTTAAAAGGCAGCTCATTTACACGGCTAGGGGGTAAATGTAAAAACACCCTGGCTTTTCGCATTCGTCTGGCACATGGAACATGGCCATTATTGGGCGTGGAAGCCAAGAAGCGCAATATTCATGAGAAGCCGGACACTATTCAACACTTACACGGAATTTGGGGAAGAACCCGCCTTGCAATGCCGAAGACAATCTGCGCGCCGGATTCATCGTCATTGAAGCCTGGTTCGGGGGCTACTGAGGGAGTCCTGGATTAGGGGGTGTCTGGATAGCCGGACTATAACCTTTGGCCGGACTCCTGGACTATGAAGATACAAGATTGAAGACTTCGTCCCGTGTCCGGATGGGACTTTCCTTGGCGTGGAAGGCAAGCTTGGCGATACGGATATATAGATCTCCTCCCATCAGAACCGACTGTGTAACCCTAGCCCTCTCCGGTGTCTATATAAACCGGAGGGTTTTAGTCCGTGAGGACGAACAACAATGATACCATAGGCTAGCTTCTAGGATTTAGCCTCTGATCTCGTGGTAGATCTACTCTTGTACTACCCATATCATCAATATTAATCAAGCAGGAGTAGGGTTTTACCTCCATCGAGAGGGCCTGAACCTGGGTAAAAACATCGTGTCCCTTGTCTCCTATTACCATCCGCCTAGACGCACAGTTCGGGACCCCCTACCCGAGATCCGCCGGTTTTGACACCGACAGTGGGTCTTTGGCTATGGCTTGGAGCTGGGGCTCAAGTTAATATAGCGGGCGAATGGCAATGAGCCATGGCAGATGGATGGACGGCTGGCGCCGAAGTAGGTTCGTCGGTAGCCGCGTGTCATTAATGTGGGCGGTGGATGGAAGGATGGCCGTGGTGTCGTTAACGTGGAGCAGTCGCTTGCACCGGGATGCCGCGCGGGTGGCGCTCTCTCGGCCGTTGCACTGCTGCAATGCGGGCGCCAGTGAGAGGTCGCGTCAGGCGTGAATGCAAATTCTGCTTCAGTGACTTAACTGCAGGTGCGTTGGGTCACTAACATGTGGGCCCAAAGGGTACCTGGCCCGCATGTCAGTGACACACCAACTGCACCTGCAGTTAAGTCCAGTGAATGCGGCATTGACGTTCTGGAGAGACGGTGACCGTTTCAGACGGGAAGCGCGAGCTAGTGATGGAAGGGGTTTCGGTAGACCAGGGCGGTCAGACGCTGGCGTGGTGGTAAAATGTGAACTCACGGATGACGAGCCTTTGAAGCATATGCGGCACGTATTCACAACCAGGCGTGCATGCAACCGCTCTTGTCGCCAGCTAGCCTTCGACGACCACCATTAGACACCACACAACCATGCATAACTTACGAATAATGGACGAATCGATTAGACACACACTTGTGTGCAGTGGCACTATGATCGGTCGCTCAGGATAGTACATACTCCATACCATAGTACCCTCTCTAGCTAGGCTGTTTTATAGATTGTCGTTGTGATGGACGATATACATGAGCAAGGCGCCGAGTCACGAGTATGGCCGTTGGTGTTGAGCGAGGTGAATACATGCCCGGTGTTCGCGGAGGCCTCCAGCAAACATCTAAATATTAATGTCAGGCACCGCCGGGGCGCGCAGATGACGTGCTCACCAGTTGCATTGCGCCATGAGCAGGACTTTGATTGAGAGGGCGACGTGCATGCATTAGCATTTGACAGCGTGAGCATGAGTGTCTGCACGCGTACATGCTACTTGCCTCTATGGATGGGGTGCGCTAATGTGTGCATCACGTAGAATATAAAAAAATTGGTTTGTGCATTTAATGCAAAGTATTTCATTTTCATTTGGCTGACGAGTGTGCGTTCCAGCGACAAGTTCGTGGTTTGATTCCTCACATACGCATAATTTTGGTTTTTATTTCTTTCTCCACTGACAGGTAGGCCCGCATAGATAGATAGATAAAGAACACGAGCTGATGAGGCGCATGCGGACTGTTTGACTGGTCAACCAGACAAATACGGAGCTATACGCTGAGCCAGTGACCGTATAATCACCATATCTCGTATACAATGATCAAAGTGAGCTATGAAGACAAGTTCGATGACCACCAATGCATTTTACTCGGTAATAAATGACCTGGATTGAAAGGGAATCCAAATTTCCTTCGTCTTCTGTCCTTGAGCTCTTGACAAACCAATGCACTATACGGTTGTCCGGCCACTCCACCCTAGAGCTGTCACCAAGCGTCGTTCATGCCCCCGCGCCGCACACTAACCTTGAAGGAAGCGATGGCATCCCACCACGTCGAGTTCCTCACCGCCCACGACCGCACACAAAATGGTAGGGAAGCGATGGCATCCCATCGTGCCGAGTTCATCGATCGCCGCTCGCGACCTCACACCTACGTGGGCGGAATTTGAAGATGCCAAGGCCGAATGGGCGGTAGAGCAAGAGGCGGCCAAAGCCGCACAGAGGGAGCAGAAAAGTCAGAAAGCACTCAAGAAAAGAGAGGCCCGCCGCGGCAAGAAAGAAGAGGAAGCAAGCGCTGCTGCGGAGAGGTCGGCGGAGATCCAAGCACGGTGGGGTATCACCGACAAAGCCAGGAAGGAGAATGACGGCGTCTGGCCAGCATGTGAGAAGTAGTAGTACTAGTAGTTAGTGTGTGTGTGTGTGTCTGTATCGCCCGTACGTTTGTTTAATTAATTGCGAGCATGTACCAGTACTAGTTACTACTGCAGTTTTTAGAGCAAATTACCAGTACATTAGCCTAGACTCAATGGAAAAATTCCTATCCTATGCATCAAATGGCATCTCTTTCTCTATAGGAATTGAGATGCATGTCATCTCACTTCCTTTGATTTTCATATTCCTATAAAATTCCTATCCTATGAACCAAAGGAGGCCTCTGCTGGACTAACTACTATAGCTAGCAGTACTGCTAGTACAGTAGTTTTCTTCAAGAAGCAGAATTCAACGAAGTCATGATGGTTCCTTCGTCCGAGCAACATCATAGTGGGAAAGTTTGGGCATGTGATTTGACGGCTCATTAGTCATTATTACTATGGTGCGACGATCGGGGTGACTCTCCCTTGGAGTTCTGCATGCATGGCAATGGACCAGGATGGTCGACGTCCCAAATGTTGGCGAACGGAAGTATTCTTTCCGATATCGAGGAGCAAGGAAACCGCGTGGTATAGTATCGTTGCTGATTTATTTTTATTTTTTATTTCTGATGAATGATAGTGTTTCAACTCTTACGATGAAAGAGTGCCAAACATGGAACGTGCTGGATGTCCCACACGTCAGCGAAAGGAGTGGGACATGAACAACGTGGTAGAGCGTCTCCACTTTTGGGTTGGAGACCACATGTAGTATTACTAGTGGTATGAACGATACAAAGTGCGACCCGGAGAGAAAGACACGTCTAGTTGGAAGGTCTCGGGGCATACACATAAACAAATATAAATCCTAATATGTGCCTCCAACTAATATAGTAGTAGTAGAGTTCTTAGGCATGTACTCCATAACATCACCCGTGCATTGCACGTACAACATTTAGTGGTAGTAAGAGACAAATGCCTATATGACACGCATGCTCATATTATTTGTGCCTTTCTACTTCACTTACTGCGCTACATTACTCAGGTTCGTACGTCCACTCCTGGGTACATGTCCGTCTCGTAGTTCCAGTCCCACGTGTTCTTCATAGATGGAACGATCCATAACTGTGGGCAACGGGAGTCCATATCATCGCAGTTAGTGTGGCTCCCCACGATGGAGACTCATCCAAACTATGGCCAGCCTCGACGCGGAGTAGTCGCGTGCACTGGGAAGCGGCGCTCTCTCGGCCGTCGTGCTGCTTCAAAGGCGACGCTAGTGAGAGGTCGCCTTTCCTCTGGCCGGGCATTAATGCGGCACTGACGCTCCGGGGCGACACTAACCGTTTCATGCGGCAAGCACACACCGGCAAGGGAGGGGGTTTGGTCTGCCAGGGCGGTTAGACGCGGGCGTGGTGGTGGTATTGGTTTTGAACCGTTTCAGGTGTAGTATTGATAGTTTGCAAAACTACTCAATTATTGCACTCAGTTTCCTAAGAAATTGTGGTAAAAACGTTACTCCACGGCCCGCTTCCCTTCTCCTTCCTCTTCCACCGCCCACGCACGTCCGCGAGAAGCGATCAGTCAACCCTTATATAGGAGTGCTACCACAAAAAGATGAATGCATGACCACTAAAATTTCCAGATTAAAGCGCCGCTCCGGCGGGAGTATGCGCTACTGCAGGATGTTGCTAACGCGACACTATGATCAGAGACCCTTCGACGAAACTATGTGCGATGCCATAATCGCAAACGGTGGTGTAAAAAACCCGTCAAAAAAGGTGCAAAACGTTTGCGATGGCGCAGCCATCAAACATGGTTCAGATTTTTGTTGCGTGTGCGATGCAGGGCATACGGTTCAGTTCAATTAACTATTTGCGATGAGGAGGAACAAAAGAAACGGGCAGCCATATGGAGGTGTGTGTGATATACAACATATGGTTCACTCGGATGAACTGTTTGTGATTAGACAACACAAAAGAAACAGTCAGCCAGATCAAGGTGTGTGCGATATACGGCATGCGGTTCACTCGGATGAACTGTTTGCGTTGAGACATGAGAACAGAAATGGTTCAACTTAACAAGATGTGTGTGATACGCGGCAAACAGGTCTGTAATCAGAAATGTGTGTGAAGACCGATAATAACACAGACGGTTGCTGCTAATAAGACGTGTGTGTTGTGCGATGGGATTGCATACAGAACAACAACGTATATATATACACACACTTATAAGGACATGCTTGCATAAGCAAATTAAACATCCACTTACATAGGTGGCTACTACAACCATTGCATTTGCACACACCAAAGCAAACTATTACATGCATAATTACATAGGTGGCTACTACACACATGACATTTCCACACACATATAAAGTAACTAGCATAAACGATCATCTGATCATCATCTACTTCTTGTGACACTTGCTCTGCTTGTGGCTCGATCCGGGCTCGTCGATTTGGGTAACGAGGCACTTCCTCATGTCAACGGTCCGCCTGTGCATCTCGTAGCATGTGTACACGCTCTTGGCTGTGAACCTGAGGTGAGGTTCATCCATTTGCCGCATCCAGGCCCTGTGCCAGGATAGGGGACTTGTTCTCTGGGCATCCCGCTTCATCTTTTCGTAGTAGGGGTCGATGATGGCCGAGGCGAGTTCGACTAGGGAGTCCTTCTTTGTGTGGCCCCAGACCTTGTAGTTGTCACGGATTTCGACAAGGTTCTAGCAGGCCAAGCCCATAACACTGAGCGCATTTACATCATCTTTGGTTTCCGTGGCGAACTTGTAGTCGGTGCTGTTGACAAACTTGTTGAAATGGTCGCAAGGCTCTGTGGCCATGCGGTAGTGGTAGATGAGGACATGATGGCGCACGCACAACTGGGCGACGGCAACCTTCTGATCTATGCCGGGACGACTAGCGGTGTACTGGAGGTCGATGCCGACAACCTTGTATGTAGTTGTCTCGAGCAAGCAACTGCTCAACGCTGTTAATGTAGTCGTCCACCACGGCCGGGTCGATGGTGTACACCACCGAGAGATCTGTCTCCCTCGCGTGGGTCTCCACTCTATGCTCGCTGAACTCCATTGGAGCACCGCTGGACATCCCCTCTCTATGTGTCGTCGTGGGTGTGCTTGTTGTGTTGTGGGGCGCAATCGAAAGGTTGGACAGACTAAGGTTATAATGGCCACGGGAATTTAAGGGGAAGCCGGACGGCCAGGAATATCGGCAGGCCCTGATGGCAGTTCTAATTTGCAGCGCGTAACTCCATCATGCCGCACGTAACTGCATCACGTGGTAATGCGCACGACGCAACCGCATGCATATGGTGCCCCCGACGTGATCATCCGCACGCCCAACCGCCGGCAGACCACGCGCGGAGGGACGCGAGCAGAGCGCTCCGCGGTCGCCTCAATGGAGAGCAACCATATATATATGCATATAGCAGTTGAACATGCAAGGAAAAGTTGTCCACAAGCCGAGCGCGCCAACGAACGCGACGGAGCGCGCCGCGGTGCCTAACGGCGAGCAGAGCTTGTCGAGGGACGCGAGCAGAGGCTGGCATAGTGATACGTGGCATATAAGACGAACTATGCGAGCAATGTTGGAGACATAAAGCACGAATCAGATTAGAGTTGCGTGTGCTATACGTGGCATACAGTTGATCCATCTGAGATGTTTGTGATGGAATAAGCACTAGTAGAAAAAGTTCAAATGTGAGACACATTAGTCCCAGTTTGTAACATAATCGGCACTAATGTGTCCATTAGTGCTGGTTCCAGTGGCGAACCTTTAGCACCATTCGTGCCATGAACCGGTACTAAAGAAAGTGGTGGCAGGATGTTGTCAGAGTGGGGCCCCTCCAGCACCTTTAGTACCGGTTCGTGGCACGAACCGGTACTAAAGGTCGTCCTATATAAACACTTCGTCCACCCGCACTCTGTTCTTCCCCCTTTCCCCTCTCCCTCTCCTCTTTCTTCCTTTCTTCCTCTCGAGTTCATCACAAATTTTGCCCAAAATTTGTCAAGATTTGTAGGCCCCCATCCATTAAAATGATCACAAAGGTTAGCAACTTTGTCCTTTCATCTCTCATTTCTAGATTAGCTCTTGCATTGGTTTATATAGTGATTTATTGTGGGTTTTTGTAATTTGGGAGGAATTATATGTGGTAGTATTTGATTTATATGCAATTTGAGGTCAAAATAACACTTAGTTTGCAGATGCAGGTGTGGTTTACTTAGTGCCTTCTAAATCTCCGTCAGAACCACCGTCGATCGCCTGCACCGTCCGTCGCCGGCACCACCTTGTGGTGAGCCTCTTGTTCATGAAATTTTATATAAAAATTGATGTTTTGTGATTTGGATATATAGTTACTCGTATAATTATCTTACACGACGTTGTTTGTTATACATAGTGCCATGGTTTTGATATCCGTCCCCGTCGGCCCTCGTCCTTGTTATGATTCGGATGTGGTATATTCTCTTTTAAAACTATTTGTTGCATTTCGTGTTTATGACAAATTATGCCCATCAAGTTGACATAGATATTTTTATCTAGGAGGTATGTGAACCAGAAATTCCAACCAACCCTATTGTCGAGAGGTTAAATTTAGTTGAAAGAGAAAATGAGTATTTGAAAGAAAAATTGAAAAGAATTGAGGGGGAGAAGATGGAAGTGGAGTTGCATGTTGCCGATGTCGTCGATGATCACAAGATCAAGATGGAGAAAATGCGCTTGAAGATTAGAAAGATTAGAAAATATGCCATTGATAGTGAGGCTTGATATCATTATGCTGTTGGATCAATTGTTACCTTAGTTGCGATCTTGATCGCATTTGTTGTTGTATTTAAATGCTTTAGCTAGAGAGTTATTTGTTTGTTGCATTTAAGTGTTGTATGAACTTTATGTATGAAATTTCTGTATGAACTTGTATTAATTTGGTGTTTTCGGGCTGTGTGTTGAAGATGAGCCGGCAATGGATGTACGATGACCGATGCTCTCCTGAGTTCAATAATGGCGTGCAAACTTTTCTGCTTGCGGCTGAGGCAAACAAGCGGGCGGATGGTTTTATGCCTTGTCCATGTGCTGGCTGTAAGAATGATCAAAATTACTCTAAGTCAAGAACCATTCACGTCCACCTGTTTAAGTCTGGTTTCGTGCCCCACTATAATGTTTGGACCAAGCACGGAGAAAGAGGGGTTATGATGGAAGACAATGAAGAAGAAGAGGACGACGACAGCTATCTTGGCCATGGGTTCCCTGAATACGATGATACAACAATGGGGGAAGAAGCTGCGCCGGTAATGCAGGAAGAAGCTTAGCCGGCAATGCGGGAAGAAGCTGAAGAAGAGGCATTAGATGAGCCCGTTGATGATCTAGGTCGGGCCATTCCCGATGCAAATAAAAAATGCGCAAGTGATTTGGAGAAGAAGAAGTTGCAGCGCATGTTAGAGGATCACAAAAAATTGTTGTCCCCGAATTGTGTAGGTGACAAGAAAAAGCTGGGCACCACACTGGAATTGCTGCAATGGAAGGCAGAGAATGGTGTATCTGACAAGGGATTTGGAAAGTTGCTGGTAATGATAAAGGATATGCTTCCAAAGGACAACGAAATGCCCGAGAGTACGTACGGAGCAAAGAAGGTTGTCTGCCCTCTAGGGTTAGAGGTGCAGAAGATACATGCATGCCCTAATGACTGCATCCTCTACCGCGATAAGTACGTTGATTTGAACGCTTGCACGGTATGCGGTGCATTGCGCTATAAGATCAGCCGCGATGACCCTGGTAATGTCGAGGGCGAGCGCCCCAGGAAGAAGATTCCTACCAAGGTGATGTGGTATGCTCCTATAATAACACGGTTGAAACGTTTGTTCCAAAACAAAGAGCATGCCCAGGCGATGCGATGGCACAAAGAAGACCGTAAGAAAGAAAGTACCCGCTAACGGGTCGCAGTGGAGAAAAATCGAAAGAAAGTACGTGAAGGAGTTTGCAGATGACGCAAGGAACGTATGGTTTGGTCTAAGCGCAGATGACATTAATCCTTTTGGGGAGCAGAGCAGCAACCATAGCACCTGGCCTGTGACTCTATGTTTGTATAACCTTCCTCCTTGGTTGTGCATGAAGCGGAAGTTCATTATGATGCCAGTGATCATCCAAGGCCCTAAGCAACCCGGCAACGACATTGATGTGTACCTATGGTCATTAGTTGAAGAACTCTTACAACTGTGGAATGGAACAGGTGTACGTGCATGGGATGAGCACAAACAGGAAGAATTTGACCTAAAGGCGTTGCTGTTCGTGACCATCAATGATTGGCCTGCTCTCAGTAACCTTTCGTGATGCAGACAAACAAGGGATACCGGCGCATGCACGCACTGTTTGGATGATACCGACAGATATATTTGGACAATTGTAGGAAGAATGTGTACTGGACATCGTCCATTTCTTCCGAAAGGCATCCGTGAAGAAAGAAAGGAAAGCATTCCAAAGGTGAGGCGGATCACGGACGAAGCCCTCGCCACCGTCTTTGGAGCTGATGTACATGATATGGTCAAGGATTTGAAGGTAGTCTTTGGAAAGGGTCCTGGTGGACAACCTGTTCCGAATGACGCTGACGGACGCGCACCCATGTGGAAGAAGAAATCTATATTTTGGGACCTGCCCTATTGGAAAGACCTAGAGGTCTGCTCCGCAATCGACGTGATGCACGTGACGAAGAATCTTTGTGTGACCCTGCTTGGCTTCTTGGGCGTGTATGTGAAGACAAAAGATACACCTGAGGCACGGGAGGACCAGCAACGTATGCACGGAAAAGACGGCATACATCAGGGTCATGCAAGCTATGCTCTTACCAAAGAAGAAAAGGAAATCTTCTTTGAATGCCTGCTCAGTATTAAGGTACCGTCTGGCTTCTCCTCGAATATAAAGGGAATAATAAACATGGCAGAGAAAAAGTTCCAGAACCTAAACTCTCATGACTGCCACGTGATTATGACGCAATCGCTTCAGTTGCATTGAGGGGCTTCTACCAGAAAATGTACGATTAGCCATTGTGAAGCTATGTGCATTCCTCAATGCAATCTCTCAGAAGGTAATCGATCCAGAAATCATACCAAGGTTAGAGAATGATTTGGTGCAATGTCTTGTCAGTTTCGAGTTGGTGTTCCCACCATCCTTCTTCAACATCATGACGGACGTCCTAGTTCACCTATCTTGAAGAGATTAACATTTTGGGTCCTGTATTTCTACACAATATGTTCCCTTTGAGAGGTTCATGGGAGTCTTAAAGAAATATGTTCATAACCGTGCTAGGCCGGAAGGAAGCATCTCCAAGGGCCATGAAAATGAGGAGGTCATTGAGTTTTGTATTGACTTTATTCCTGACCTTAAGCCGATCGGTGTTCTGAATCGCGGCATAAGGGCAGATCGATGGAAAAGGCACGCTAGGAGGATCAAATTATATGTATGGACGAACATTCTCTCACTTTGAAGCACACTACACAGTTCTACAGAATTCCGCCTTGGTGGCTCCGTATATGGACGGACACAAGAATTTTCTACGCTCCAAACACCCGGAGCGGTCTGATGACTGGATTACACGTGAACAAACCAGGAGTTTCGCCAGCTGGTTGTGGACATGTACCATGCATGACGTCTCTATTGAAGATGACCTGTAATCGTTGTCCTAGTTACCATCTTTGAATATAATGACTTTCAAAGGGTACGAGATAAAATGGTAATACATTTTACACGATCGCCCAAGATAAGAAGAGCACCAACCAAAACAGTGTTGTCCGCTTTGATGCAGCAACCAAGACGGGAAAGGAAACATATTATGGTTATATACAGGACATATGGGAACTTGTCTATGGACGTGGTTTGAAGGTTCCTTTGTTTCGGTGCAAATGGGTCAATATGACACGAGGCGGGGTAACGGAAGACCCGCAGTGCGGAATGACAACAGTGGATCTCAACAATCTTGCGTATGCAGACGAACCATTCATCCTAGCCAATGATGTGGCACGGGTTTTCTATGTGAAGGACATGTCTACCAAGCCGAGAAAAAGAGAAGATAAGGAAGCGAATGCATCATACGATGAGCCAAAGCGGCACATAGTTCTTTCTGGAAAGAGAAACATCATGGGAGTGGATGACAAGACAGACATGTTAGGAGATTATGAAAAGTGTGATGAAATTGCTACATTCATAGTGAATATTGACCCGAGCATCCCGTTAAATGATGAAGATTTTCCATGGTTACGGCGCAAACGGACATACGCGAAGAAAAAGTTTCACACCCAAAGATCTGGGATGTGATCGGCTTCACTATCATCACTTTCTTCTGTGTTTCACACCCAGGAGGGAATCTCTGTAATAGTTAGGGTAGTTATCTGTTTTGGCATTTGAAACGCGAAGAAATTTTATATGCAAACAAATTCTTTCATGCATTTACTGATTTTTTCAGCTAAATTGAAAAACAGTTCAAATGAACTCCGAAAAGGTTGAAAGTTGGCATGGTATCATAATTTCACCCACATAGCATGTGCAAATGTAGAGAGGGTTACGGCAAAAACTGGATGCACTTTGTGTATAAAATGGACAATCTCTTTCGAACTATCAGGGTTTCGGACGAAAACTCATCTGTTACAAAGGCATTTCATTTTTTAAATAACCTAAGCATTACCAAATTGAATATAATGATAAAACACACTAATATTAAACATAATAAAAAAAGAATCACTGAAAAATGTATTTTTAAAGTTAAGTTATTCACAAACTAGTGATTCACACAAATTTCAAATAATTCAAAATTTAAACTATTCAAATTTGAAAACTACCGGCACTAACAAAAAGTTAGTATTTTTTGTACGTAAAGCAAAAATATTCACAAAGAAACTCTAAATACAGCAAAAAACAACTAAAAAATAAATAAAACAAATTAACAATGCAGAAAAGAAAAAAAAGAAAAAAGCCCGCCTACTGGACAACAGCGGCCTGCATACGACTAGAAATCCAACCTGTTGTTGGGCCAGGATGTAGGCCCGCAAGCCCAATAGGCCCCTCAAGGCAGAGTAGCAGAGGTAGGCCCAAAATGCCTGCATTTCAGAGGAGCTCAGTCCAGTCCCCGCGCCGGGGCTTATAAACTAGTCCTGGCACT
Organism: Aegilops bicornis; assembly: GCA_021605145.1. Taxonomy (NCBI): domain Eukaryota; kingdom Viridiplantae; phylum Streptophyta; class Magnoliopsida; order Poales; family Poaceae; genus Aegilops; species Aegilops bicornis. The sequence continues at coordinate 581,268,561 of CM038672.1, forward strand.
CCTCGACTAGCAAGGTGGGACTAAACATCTGCGCCCCTCGCCTGCCAGCGCACCCCCCATTACCGGGTCGTGGCACCAACCGGTACTAAAGGGGGGTGTTTAGTACCGGTTGGAGCCACCACCCGGTACTAAAGGCCTGCCCTTCCCGCCGCTTGGCCAGGCCAAAACAGACCTTTAGTACCAGTTAATGGCTCCAACCGTTACTAAAGGTCCATCCTATATAAGAAAACACTTCGAAATTTGCAGTTTCATCTCCCACTTCCTCTCTGCTTCATTGCCGCCGCCCCGTCCCGCGCCGTTGCCGCCGCCGTCGCGCCGTCCCCGTAAACTCCGTGCTGCCCCCGTCCTCGTCGCGCTGTCCGCGTCGCCGCCCCCATCCTCATCGCGCCGCCCCCGTCGCGCCATCCGCATCGCCGGCCCGTCCCCGTCCCCGCACCGGCCCTCGTCCCCGTGCTCGCACAGGCCCGCGTCATCGTCGCCGTTGCCTTGACCTCGCCCGCGCTGTGAGCCTCTGTCCCCCCTCTCCTCCCTCCAATCCAAGCCGCCACGCGCGCCGCCGGCACCGTCGATCGCCTTGGCTCGCCGTCGCGGATGTCCCCGCGCATCTCCGCACCGTCACCTGCACACACACAACACATACACTCACATACACACACATACAAATTTTTTGATCTGTTTTTAGTTTTTAGTTTTTCTGTTTTTAGTTTTTTGTTTTTTGTTTTTAGTTATTAGTTATATATAGAAATGTTAGTTTTTAGTTTTCTATATTAATGTTAGAAATGTTAGTTTTTAGTTATTAGTTTTCTTTATTAATATTAGAAATGTTAGTTATATATAGAAATGTTAGTTTTTTTGTATTAATGTTATAGAAACGTTAAAGAAAAAAATTGTTATAGAAATGTTAGAAATGTTAGTTTTAGATATGGTCAATGTTTTTTAGTTTATTATGTTTTTAGTTATAAAATTTAGAATTTGCATATATGAAATTACAATCCATCATTTAAAAATGTTACTTTACTTTTGCGGCATATAGTATATGTTGTCGACGATGCCCGGCCCGCAACCTCGCCGTCAACCCGTTCGCGACGATGTCCTGCTTCAGAGGATCCATTTCGGACTGGCTCACTGGCCGGCACTGGAGGTGCTACCTTCAGGGGCGCGACGCTTGGTGAGGAACCCGGCCCTGGGTCCCGTCATCGACCCTGATCTCCTTTGGTGGCATTCGCGTGGTCCACTTTCGGTGCGGAGGGAGCCGGCCCCGCCGGCACTACTAGGGAAAAGCCTATACACAGAATCTTACCAGCAGCGCTCCTCAAAATACAACGCTACTGCTATTTAGCAGCAACGCGTGATAGCAAAACGCGCTGCTGAAAGGAAAATAGCAGTAGCGCTTCCACGCCAAACCGCGCTACTGCTCTAATTGCCATGACCTCGCAACCCAGCTAGTTATAGAAGTAGCGCCCTATCTTGAACCACGCCTTTGCTATAGAAGTTAGCAGCAAGACGCTTCTAAGAAAATCGCCATCGCTACGCCAGCCCACAAGTTTAGTCCCACCGCCCGCCAATGTGGTGTTTACCACCTTAAATATGTTACTTCAAACTATCACAACCAGTTGGTCTTCATTGAACTCTATGTGTAGAATTTAGGCGCAATATGAGTCCTCTCCAGTTCCTACCGGAGTGGACTCATATTGGCAATTCAGATTGTACACAAAAAGATCATTGATGGCCAATGTATTTTTTGATGCGTGCTTAGACTTAGCAGTAGCATTTTTCCGTAAAATGCGCTATAGCTAATTTAGCTATAGAGCGGTTCCTAAAGTGCGCTACTGCTAGTTCGACTTAACCCCGCTCAAAATTTCACTAAGTCCTCCTCCCCATGTTCCCCTACTCCTCTATCGCCGTCGCCCGAGCCCGAGCCTGCCCTCACCGCCGCCACCCGAGGCCGCCCTCAACCTCACCGCTGCCGCCCGCCGCCGCTCTCGACCTCGCCGTCGCTGCCGCCTCCCCCACCCCCTCCGCTCTCGACCTCATCGTTCGACGCCGCCGCTGCCGTCCTCCATCCGCCACCGAGTTACTCCCTCCTTCCATGCCTCCTCCTCCCACCGCGCCCTCCTCCCACCGTGCCCTCCTCCCTCCGCCTGCGGCCGCCCCCTCCTCCCTCCTTCGCCGGCAGCCCTCCTCCCACCGCCTCTCCCTCCTCCTCGCCCGCTCCCCTCCTCTCTCCTCCCTCCCTCCCTGGTATCTGTTAGTGCAAATCGGAGGTGTTTTGAATAAATTAGACGTCAGAAAATTTAGGGTAGAACTAGGGTAGTAGAATTTTAGCAAGTGTTTAATAGAAAATAATTTATTTAGTAAGCGATTAATATAATTAGTTTATTTATATTAGGTACTTAATAGAACTAGTTTTTTTGGCAAGTGCTTAATAGAACTAGTTTATTTATACTAAGTGCTTAATAACACTAGTTTATTTAGTAAGTAGTTAACAAAACTAGTTTATTTAGTGTTAGGATTATATATAAGATATTTTCTAATGTTTTTTTTTCATATTACCAGTAGTGATGGTATTAGTTAACTAGGGCAGTATGATTAATAGTAGTTGTAGTTGAACTAGTTTAGTAAGTAAATTAATAAACTAGTTGAATTAATAGAACTAATGTATTTTTAGTAAGATAATTAATATAACTAGTTGAACTACTTTATTTTTAGAAAGAAATAGTTTTTTAGTAAGATAATTAATATAACTAGTTGAACCACATATTCTATTTATAGTAAGTTTATATTTAGTAAGAACTAGTTGAATTAATAAAACTAGTTGAACATGTCATATTTGTTGTTATTTTTTAGTTTAAGCAATTATTCGGGATGTATTAGTGATAAATTATACGGTTTTTGCTTTTGCATAAATCAAGGAGCCCCTCCATCATCCCCGCCGTCGTCCCCGTCACCGACCCCCTCCGACATCAAGGTGAGACCAGCCAAATATCCATGTATATCTTTTGTTGCTCAAATAGGATATGTGGTTGCCCAAGTGGCCGTTCTTGTTCAGTTTACACCTCCGAGTGGCCTATGTTTTGCCGGAGTGTTGATTAATTTCCGTTCTGGCAAATTTCAGGAGCTCAATATGTCCTTTTTTAGCAAAGGTCATGCCGGATTTTTCCGTGAATTCTGGCATGACTTGTGCTAGAATATGTAGGAAATATCGAGAGGCCTGGATTTTCTCGAAAAATAATGATCTAATTTAGGTTTGTTAGTACATATATTTAATTGTACAAGTTTAGTCTTTGAATTATGAACGTAGGAAATGTTGTACTCGGACGACGACAGTCTCCCGGGGGAGTGCAGCTGATTTACCTAATCGAGGTATGTGCGATAGGTTCGTTGAGTTGGACAAAGATTGGCGCTTCAGCATTAAGCTCGAGGAGACCTTCGATGTTGAAACGGTACGCAACAACGACAAGAGTTTTTTTCGTAATTAAGCATGACTTCAACTATTTCAACGTCTAATTTTCATCTTTTACAATTCTACTAGCTTATCCCATGCCATGCAAGACGCTATGTCTTGGAGAGGATGGGTTTTGAAGACCATGACAATTTTGAAACAACTAAAATACACCTAAGGACCAATCATGATATGGATTTTGAAGTAAATCTGTACAATGCTCAGAGCGGGTGATATGATATTCAATCGCGATGACCGAATTGATGAATTCATGAACTATGATTATGATGATGACGAAGAAAACGTTGATCTTGAAACAACAAAGACCGGCGAGGTATATTTATATAAGCAGGCATCTGGTGATCATCAGATGTTTTAAATGAATTGAAGATATATTAACGAATCGATCTTTCTTCTTTCAGCCATCCGGATCGAGCAAATCTTCAGGCAGCAGGATAGTACGAGGCCCGAACAAAAAGTTCAAGGAGGGCGTAAATTACAATATCGAGGCCATCAAACCTAATGGCGAACCATTAGCACCTAATAAGATTGCGGACAAGTTCATTCGTCAGTGCGGAGTTCTTGTGAAGGACCAACTCCCGATCTCCCTTCAAGAATGGAGAGAGCCAGCAAAGCCACGTCCAGATCTTACTTTTGTCGACGTCAGACAGAAAGTTCTGCTTCGGGAAACTCTCATGGAACATTTCACCCTACCAAATCATTTCACAGATGCAGATGTGGAGAAAGTCAAGGACGCTGCTCTTAGGAAGATGGCGGTTGCATTCAACAACCACAAGAAACGTGTATGGGCCAAGTACATCAAGGGAGGAAGGAAGACTCCAGTATTGAAGGGAACACTAGAGAAGCAAAGTGCTCATTGGGACGATTTCGTGAAATTCTAGGAATCGGAATTATCAAGAATAAACAAGGCCAATGCCGCAAAAAAGGATAAGTTCCATAAGCTGGGGCCAGGTGGCTACGCGGTGGCAATGCCTAAGTGGGATAAGTCTGAGAAAGAGATGGAGGATGCAGGTGTCACTCCAGTTACATTGAGCTGGCCCCCTAGGTGCAGGACTTGGTTCTATGCGCATAGGGGGGCGTTGGACCCGAAGACAGGCAAAGTTTCAAAGAAGGCATGTCTGAACGGAGCCAATGATAAGATACTTGTTGCAATAGAAGAGGCTCGATCGGGGGTATTCGAGCCCAACAGAGAGAACGACGAGCTTACGCGTGCCCTGGGAAATCATGAACACCCGCGAAGAACATGAGGCAAGGGCGTTATTCCGTGGTATGAGGGGTTTTCAAACTGGAACAACGACTACAGAAGCCATGCGAGAAGGAAGATTGCGGAGGAGGAGAAGAGAAAGATGGAGGAGGAGTAGAGGAAGCAGGACTATGGACGCCTTCAAGGCCTAGAATCAGCGCACGCGGACTTTGCAGTCAAATTCCAGCGGCAGCAGGAGCAGATCGACTCACTTAGCCAGCAAAGGGGGTCTCGGCAGCGACATGAGCTAGTGGATGATCCAGCATTGGATAGCACCGTCCCATCCATGTCGAGAAGCAGCGTGGGTTCCGCCCCAGGCGACGCAATGCTGGATAGATACCCCGTGGATGACATCATGGAGAACACTAACTGCGAGCTACACTTCAAAATGAAGAACATATCCATGAAGGTGGCGGACGCCATTGCTTTTACAAATCCCCCCGAGGCAACCTTCCATTGCAACCTGATTCCAGCGGGCTATGCTCGTGTCTTGGTTGATGAGGTGGTGGACCAATATTCGGGGCTAGAGCTTGACATTCCTGGAGGTGACGAGGAGCACACACTGGGAGAGGCCAAACATCATATCATCCTATGGAGAAAGGATTGCATCATCTTTCGAAGGCCAACGACACCGCGTCAGCCGACTCCTCGTCGAAGTCCGCCACCGAGTCAGCAGACTCCCGCTCCTCCAAGTCTGGCACAACTTCAGGCCACTCCTCCTCCAAGTGCGGCACAACTTCAGGCCACTCCTCCTCCTCCAACTCAGACACGACAGCCGTCTCCGCCGCCTCAGCAATCACGGAAGAGAGCCGCCACATCTATGGTGCGTAGCGGCACAAGTCGAGGTACTACGGGAGGTACAGGCAGAGGCAAGCGATTTCAATATGGTCCAAGCCTCGTGGCTCTTCCGCAGAGGCCTTACGACAAGTCCGAGGAGGAAAACGCAGCCATAGTTAAGGCCCATGTGGAAGCCCATGTTGCACCGAAACCGCCACCGCCGCCAACGGAGAAAGTGCCTGAGGAAAAGATTGACCACTTCATTCGTATGGCTAGAGCACCAGCTCCCAAGCCTGTTGACACAGACTATGAGCGCCACCTCAGGAAGTTAAATCGAGCACGTCTACAGAATGAGGCGAGCTCGAGCTGGAGCAAATCAGCTGGCAAAAAATGCGGTAAAACCATTCCCCAGCTGGGAGAGCAGGCGGCGCAATCAATCCCCCCGCTTGTTGTGCCAAGAACACATGAGAGTACGCGCACCCAATATTATTGTGGGCAAACCGTTAACGTTCCCCAGCTGGGCGATGTGGTAATAACCGAGCAGCATATAATGCAGGATGAAATGCTCAAGATCACTGTTGGACAACTCCTCGAGATCGAGCCCATGTCTCCGCTTAGAGAGGAGGAAATAAAACGGAAATATTTACGGGGTCAACCTTTGGTCGAGCCAGACGAGGTCAAGAAGCTCCCAATGAGAATGTATGAATTGCATTAATGGTACATGAACATTACCAAGATTTCCAATCGAGAGTCCCTCATGGTGAATGTCAAGAAGGATCATTACTTCCATGAGAAAGCTGTGTCCGTTGAGTATTCAGAACTATTTCAGTTCTACAATCAAGACGCACTCGCCAAATATATCGTCAGTTGCTATTGTATGTAAGTGATTTTCTTTCTGTAATTTAAGTCTCAAGCTAGTTGTAGTGATCATTTTGATCAATCATTACCTGTAATTATCCTCACTATATTCTTTTCTGTGGTATTATGCAGGATGAAGATGTATGAAATGAAAAAAGGTGGACGCTATGGCATTGGGTTCATTGACCCAAATACCATTAATGAATACACATGGAAATTAGATACATATTATCAAGCAAGTGTAGAGGAAAGCATGCTAGAGTTCTTCAAGCGCCTCAATACCAATGAAGATATACTACCTCCTTACAACTTCCTGTGAGTCACACTGTCTTGTACTACAAATTCTCTTTTGGCTTACTAGCTAGCTACATGTTTTTGCTTACATATGCCCGCTTAGTTAAGACATGCAAACGTGTGTGCATGCAGTTTTCACTGGATCTTGTTAATCATTAAAGTTGATGAAGGAATAGTTGAAGTACTGGACTCACTACTTAAGAAAGAAAGTGACTACACCATCGTGAAGGGGATAGTCAACAGGTAATTTGAATCATTATTAACTATATCTCGGCCTATTTAATTAGTTCGTCATTTCCTGATAACAACTATTTATTAACCCCTTTGTTCATTTTCTTTGTCGGCGGGCATGGCTTGGGCAAAGTTCATCAACGTCACTCCAGGCCAATGGAAACAAAAGCTGAAATGGTATCGACCCAAGGTAAGTAATTAAGTAATACTAGCTAGCTAGCTGCCATCTCTTTAATTATCATGCTTCATTAATTATTATCTGATCAAATTCCATTCTCGTAAAGGCCCTGAAGCAGGCACCGAGGACTGATCTGTGTGCATACTACGTTTGCAAGAACATTCGCATGATGGCGTCCGAAAGGAGCAGATCTCAAAGATAGGACTGCACGCGTTTGTCGTAACACTATTCACAATTTTTACACCATTATCGATATCTAGTCACACAACTAATACACATGCATATTGATCTCCTTCTTAACAGTTCGAGAGAGGTGCGGGAGAAGCTCCTACCAACGGAGCGCATACAAGCAATTCAAGAGGAAATAGCGGGATTTTTGCTCGACCAGGTCATAGATACGAACGGAGAATACTATTACCCGCTACCGCCCCCATGAACCACTTCCAATTGTCATCGTGCTCCGAAGGCACCAATTAGGCTAATGCCACTGGCTCTGAAGGCACCAATTAGGAGAAATTGTATATAGCTAGCTAATTGTATATATATACATGTGTGTATGTGTGAATATTAATGGTGGTTATGAGACATTCGATGATATATATATGATCGGTTCTACTAGAAATTCTATTTATATATATGCATAACGTGTACAATATGTAGTATCGTAAAATACCAGCAAACGAAAAAGAATTAAATGGAAAACACAAAGTTAAATGAAAAAGAAATCATAAACCCAAAACCCCCCAACCTTTTAATACCGGTTTGTGTCACCAACTGGTACTAAAGGTCTCCCTGCCCCCGGAGCTGGCTCATCCCACGTGGTTGCCCTTTAGCACCGGTTCGTGCGGAACCGGTCCTAAAGGGGGGGGGGACCTTTTGTCCCCACACTTTAGTGCCGGTTACCGAACCGACACTAAAGGGCCTTACGAACCGATGCTATAGCCTGATTCTGCACTAGTGAAGCCGTGTGTGTTGCGGGCAAACGCTTGCTGGTATATAACCTTAAATTTAACCAAAAATGTGTTAATGCTTGTTACAAAAATTGTATAGCTGGAAACTATGTTCAAATACGACTCCAACGATATAATCTTGGCGACATGCATTTGTATTTTATTAGTTAAATCCTACTTATAAACCAGGAAGGGGGTATAGTAGGTAATTCGCAAACGTTTTTTATTAACGGTATGTGTACGTGTCCTTTCGTCCTCCTCTCGCACGTCTTGTCACCCTGCTGCCGCAAACGGCTTACAGCGCAAGCTTGCGTAGCGCGCGTGGGCGTTCTTTTGGCCAAACGCTGGCACCAATAAATCGTCGGTGAGCCCATTCCCGTGCAACCTCGCAGGTTCCCGCGCAAGCTTCCCGCCCGACTCGGTGAAATCCCCCAAAATCCCAATGCTTACCGGCCTGCTATAAAAACCCTCACGGCCGGCGAGTCCTGCGTCGCATTTTCCCCTCCCTCCCTGTAGCTTATCTCGTCTGCTTCTCCCACAATCACCAATGGCACCGGTCCGTCGTCGTCGCTCAGCCACTCCATCGACATTAGAGGACAGCTCCAGCTGGGAGGCTACACCGCGGCGGCGGCGCAGTCCCTGGCGTAGTGTAGTACGTGTGGCGCCCCTATTGGGTGTGCGCAGAACACCCACCACATGCTCCGCCGCCGCTGCCCGTCGGCAGCTGTAGCCGGTCGTTGTTGCCGCCACACCACCGTCGAAAGCCAGGGCCATCTCCTGCTCCGCCGCCACGGCCCGAAGGCAGGAGGTGGTCGTCGTGGCCGCCACCCCACTGCCGGCCACCGTGGCCATCACCCGCTCCGCCATCGCGGCCCAAGGCGGGAGGTGGTGGTCGTGGCCGCCACCCCATCGTCGGCCGCCGTGGCCGCCAGCCCACCGTCGACCACCGGGATTATCACCCGCTCCGCCGCCGTGGCCCGAAGGCGGGAGGCGGAGGTGGAGGCCCGCACGTGCGTCAGCGAGCTTGCACGCTACATCGAGTTCCTACGAGAGGAGGAGGAGCGCCTCGTCAAGCACGCAAAGAGCCTTATCGCAGCCATGGCCGCATCACACACTGATGCAAAGGCGAGGAATCAGGAGATCTATGAGCAGTCCGGCCGCTTCGAGAGGGATCGTAAGGAGCGGCGATGCCGAAATGGCGGCGAAGGCCATCGGACGGCGCAGCAGCGGCAGGCACCGTATTGCATTTTTCTAGCTCGTCGGTAGGCTCCTCCTCCTCCTCTTCCTCTTACTAAGCGTGCTCGGCAGAGGAGAGGCTGCCGGAAGTAGCACAAAGCCCCTCCATGGTAGTAGTAGTATTTAGGGGCTATTTTGTTCAGTTCATCTGACTATAGATGTGTGGTCGAACTGTACAACGTACTTAAAATTAGCTAGTATATATAGTTGAACTAGCTATTTCAGTACGTGGTTGGCAACAGTTGGGGAGAAGTTTGGTTGGTTCAGTTGTCGAGTTGAACTGTTTGTATAAATTAAGAACGACTGCTTAATCTATGAATGAAATCTATGCTTAATTACTAAATTTGAGTTGCAAAAATTAGATAGTGCTAGTGATTACTAGCTGCATATTTTGATAAATCGCAGTGTTACAAGGATTGACTAATGGCAACGTTACTATATCAACAAATGTAAATCTTTCCAGTTTGACAAATGGCAACATACCCAATATGACAGTTGCAAATCTTACCAAATTATTTGTACGTGGTTGCACATGGGTCATCCAAAACTACCGTTTGCGTTGAAGGGATGCACAAATCCTGCGCTACGGATTTTCTCTCGACTTAAGGGGGAAGACCATAGCTCTCACTTTGCATACGAGTGTTCTATCTAAAACGTTTGCAATCAAGAGCTACACAAATCCTGCTCAGCACATTTTCCCTTGGCTTCACAGGGAAGCCGCCGGTTTACATCTGGTGTTCTAACTAAAACGTTTGCGATGAGTGTTTTATGTTCTAAAACCGAATTAAACTGTGGCTTGGGCGCCATTAATGGAGAGGATGCGAGCAAGGCGGGCGGCCATGGAAGTCAAATGGCTCGCTTCCCGGTGAGCCTGCACGGCGTACAACTCGCATGCTTCCCATTGAGCCTCTGATTTGGAGTACCGCTTGCACGCCTTCCGTTTAGTCAAGAACTCAAGCACTGTCTGCACAACACCTCCTAGACATTAAAAGAGTGAGGTGTGGTGTCACGTGAATGGTAAAAGAACACACACAATTTAAATAATACAAAACATTTGCGATGTTATAGTGGAAACTATTCGGGTGCGCCTTGTCTCAAAATGGACACGAAAAATACCACAACATGTTGGGTGCGATTCCATGATAGCATGCCAAGTTTCATGAATTTCAGACGAGTTTTGGATTTACTAGAATTTGAAAACAAAGTATCTCAACGTTTTGCAGGCAATCAACAGGCCCTGGTGTTTGAAATTCATTCCCATTTATTGCATGGGACCTAAGCATGCCCCGATGTACACAGATTTGATTTTTCAACCAATTTACATGCACTGGAGCTTGTGCATGTAGTTCAAATTTGAATTATGCACATGAAATGCCTAGAAAACCCAGTTAATGTATAAAAATGTCCAAACGAACCGCACAAAAAATCCAAAAGTAAACACAACACTCCTGTTGTTCTATGTTGACACTAGAAATTTTTTGAAAGCAATAAGAGGCAACGGATATCGTTTCGTCCCCAAACGTGGTATGTTCCCTACAAAAATCATCATGCTTGTTGTGAGAAGCTAAGGTTTGTGAGAAGCTTATACCCAAACCTGCCCCAAATGGGACACATTTTTTACCATGGTATGCTGATGTTGCTCCATGATAGCATGCCAAGTTTCATGAATTTCAGACGAGTTTTGGATTTACTAGAATTTAAAAGCTATATATCTCAATTTTGCAGCTGAGTGACGGAGGCAGGGTGTCTGAAATTCATTCCATTTCTTGCATGGGATCTAAGCATGCAACCAAGGACACATATTTGATTTTTCAACCAGTTTATATGCACTTGAGAATGTGCATGTAGTTCAAATTTGAATTATGCGCATAAAATGCGTGGGAAACCCAGTTAATGTATAAAAATATCCAAACGAACCCCGAAAAATTCCAAAATTTAACACAACACTCCTGTTGTTCTATGTTGACACTCAAAAAAAATTGAGAGCAATAAGAGGCAACTGATATCGTTTCGTCCCCAAAGGTGGCACGTTCCCTACCGAAACCATCACGCTTGTTGTGAGAAGCTCTGATTTGTGGGAAGCTTATACCCAAACCTGCCCCAAATGGGACAAAAATTTACCATGGCATGTTGACATCGCTCCATGATAGCATGACAAGTTTCATGGATTTCAGACGAGTTTTGGATTCACTAGAATTTGAAAACCATGTATCTCAATATTTGTGGCCAAGTGATGGTGGCAGGGTGTCTGAAATTCATTCCCATTTCTTGCATGGGACCTAAGCATGCAACCAAGGGCACATATTTGATTTTTCAACCAGTTTATATGCACTGGAGAATGTGCATGTAGTACAAATTTGAATTATGCGCATAAAATGCGTGGGAAATCTAATTAATGTATAAAAATGTCCAAACGAACCCCGAAAAATTCCAAAATTGAACACAACACTCCTGTTGTTCTATGTTGACACTGGAAAACTTCTGAAAGCAATAAGAGGCAATGGATATCGTTTCGTCCCCAAAGGTGGCACGTTCCCTACCGAAACCATCACACTTGTTGTGAGAAGCTCTGGTTTGTGAGAAGCTTATACCCAAACCTACCCCAAATGGAACAAAAATTTTACCACGACATGTTCATGCCGCTTCAGATAGCATGACAAGTTTCATGAATTTCAGACGAGTTGGATTTACTAGAATTTAAAAACTAGGTATCTCAAAGTTTGCGGCCGAGTGACGGTGGCAGGGTATTTGACATTCATTCCCATTTCTTGCATGGGACCTAAGCATGCAACCAAGGACACATATTTGATTTTTCAACAAGTTTATATGCACGTGAGAATTTGCATGTAGTTCAAATTTGAATTATGCACATAAAATGCCTGGGAAACCCAGTTAATGTATAAAAATGTCCAGATGAACCCCGAAAAATTCCAAAATAGAACACAACCCTCCTGTTGTTCTATGTTGACACTCAAAAAAAATTGAAAGCAATAAGAGGCAACGAATATCGTTTCGTCCCCAAAGGTGGCACGTTCCCTACCGAAACCATCACGCTTATTGTGAGAAGCTCTGGTTTGTGAGAAGCTTATACCCAAACCTGCCCCAAATGGGACAAAGTTTTTACCACGGCATGTTGATGCCGCTCCATGACAGCATGCCAAGTTTCATGAATTTGAGACGAGTTTTGGATTTCAAGAATTTAAAAACCAGGTATCTCAATGGTTGCGGCCGAGTGACGGCGGTGTTTGAAATTCATTCCCATTTCTTGCATGGGACCTAAGCATGCAACCAAAGACACATATTTGAATTTTCAACCAGTTTATATGCACTAGAGAATGTGCATGTAGTTCAAATTTGAATTATGCACATAAAATGCCTGGTAAACCCAGTTAAGTATAAAAATGTCCAAATGAACCCCAAAAATTTCCAAAATTGAACACAACACTCCTGTTGTTCTATGTTGACACTAGAAATTTTTTGGAAGCAATAAGAGGCAACGGATATCGTTTCGTCCCCAAAGGTGGCACGGTCCCTACCGAAACCATCACGCTTGTAGTGAGAAGCTTATACCCAAACCTGCCCCAAATGGGACAATATTTTTACCACGTATGTTGATGCCGCTCCAGGATAGCATGCCAAGTTTCATGAATTTCAGACGATTTTTGGATTTACTAGAATTTAAATACCAGGAGTATCTCAATGTTTGCGGCCGAGTGACGGTGGCAGGGTGTTTGAAATTCATTCCCATATCTTGCATGGGACCTAAGCATGCAATCAAGGACACATATTTGTTTTTTCAACCAGTCTATATGCACTGGAGCATGTGCATGTAGTTCAAATTTTAATTATGCGCATAAAATACCTTGAAAACCCAGTTAATGTATAAAAATGTCCAAACTGATCCCGAAAAATTCCAAAATTGAACACAACACTCCTGTTGTTGTATATTGACACTCGAAATTTTTTGAAAGCAATAAGAGGCAATGGATATCGTTTTGTCCCCAAAGGTGGCACGTTCCCTACGGAAACCATCACGCTTGTTGTGAGAAGCAAAGGTTTGTGAGAAGCTTATACCCAAACCTGCCCCAAATGGGATAAAAAATTTACCACGGCATGTTGATGCCGCTCCATGATAGCATGCCAAGTTTCATGAATTTTAGACGAGTTTTGGATTTACTAGAATTTAAAAACTAGGTATCTCAATGTTTGCGGCCGAGTGACGGTGGCAGGGTGTTTGAAATTCATTCCCATTTCTTGCATGGGACCTAAGCATGCAATCAAGGACACATCACTACAAAAAAAAGACACATACGTGAAATTTTTTCTGTCATACTTATGATACTTCTATGACGATAATTGTGACAAAACCCGGTATCATCATAGATGTGGTGGGCTCCTACTTCTATGACAAAAAATCATGTCAGAAAATGGGCTTTTCATCCTGGGCGAGCCGGAGACACAGCTGCATGACATTCTTTGGGCCGTCCATGACGGAAAAAACCATGGTAGAAGCGAGGGCGAGGAAAATATCGGGGTGTTCCCGGTTACGGTGGGTGGTCGGGGCCGAGCGATGCACGGAGGTTTGCGCATTTCTCTCGTACACGCACGCGCGTGGGTGCGAGGCGTTGGGCTCTAACTGAACCCGAGCGAGGCGTTCGCCATCGAACCCGGCGACAGACCGCAGGCTACGCGTTCATCGAACCCGAGCGATCGATCGATGGCTGTTAACTGAACCCGATCTAGCGATTCCTTCGCTACTGCTGCTAACTGAAGCCGATCGATGCTGACTCTGGATGAACAGTGAGTGTTGCTGGGGGGTTTGGATGAACAGTTCCCATTGTGGGTGGATGAACATGACCCCGTGGTGTTGCCTCTGGATGAACATGACCCCGATCGATCAGCCGGTTGGGGCTGGATGAACAGGACCCCGTGGAGGGCTGGATGAACAGGACGACCCCGTGGAGGGCTGGATGAATAGTAGATGGTGGAGGGCTGGATGAATAGTAGCCCATGGAGGGGTGGTTGAACAGGAGCCAGTGGAGAGGGCTGGTTGAACAGTAGCCGGTGGAGTAGCGCCCGATGGAGGCTGGATGAACAGGAGCCCGTGGATGAGCGATCATGGTGGAGGCCGGAGGAGGTCGACGGTAGATGAACAGAGTCTGTGGAGGCCGGAGGGGTCGACGGTGGAGATGAAACGGTATCCCGTGGAGTCCCGTTTTGCGGTACGCCACACCCCTCCCGATGAACAGGACCCCCGTTTCGACCGTAGCGCTCCAACACAAGTTTGTTTCCTCCGTTTTGCGGTAAGCCACACCCCTCCCGATCAACAGGACCCTGTTTCGACCGTAGGAGGTCCAACACAAGTTCGTTTCCTCTGTTTTGCGGTACGCCAGACCCCTCCTGATGAACAAGATCCCGTTTCAACCGTGGCCAGTCGAACACAAGGCCGCTTCCTCCATTGTGCGGTACGCCAGGCCTCGTTTCCATCGGCTGTTCCGTCCTAGACGATTGGCTCCCACGCGTTCCGTTGCCTCCCGATGAACACGACGCATTCCGTTGCCTCCCCATGAACACGACGACGACATTGTTTCTCCGTTCTGACCCAGCCATGTACACGAGCCCTGGCCGTACGTATGCGCGAGTAGGCATTCGAGACCCCGCCCGTATGTACGTACGTGGCCGTATTTACTTTCTTGCACCCCTGGCCGCTGTACGTATGTGTACATGCTTCGTGCGCGCCTCTACTACAACACGTGCATGCCTCTACATCGACCAGTATATACGTACACGTTCGCGACCAGAATGACAATGCTACGTACGCTTCGACCAAGTGGGTCCCGACTGTTAGGCACTTCCTTACGTGTGAAGATGTAGCTGGTGGGTCCCAGCAGTCAGGGGGCGAATCTTTTGTTTTTTGCCCGGACGCACTTCCTTGCGTGCGAAGATGTAGTTGGTGGGTCCCAGCAGTCAGGGGAAACATTTTTTTTCGTGAAATACTGTTGCCCGTCCGGTGGGTCCCTGCTATCAGGTGGAGGAATAATTATTTTGCGCGTAATAAGGAGCCAATTCCTTGCGGCTGCCATGGACCCAACTGTCAGCCTATCAACATACAGTACTCTTTCGATGGAAATCGTTCCTTGACCACGTTGAGCACGCCGCGCCGAGAGCACCAGGGCGGTGGACGACGGCGAGGCCTAGGAAGGGGATCACGCAGAGTTGAGGAAGACGCGACAGTGGATGCCCATGCGTAGAGGAGTATGAGAGTTCACTGGTTCGGCTGCGGTGTGAGGCTGCCGTCGCCGCAGAATAACATGGGGGTGTGGGTGAGTAGAGGGATGGCCTGGCCAGCGGTGGGAGTAGTAGGGGGCGGTGAGGCCTCCGTGGCATCACAGCCAGCCACGGGTGGCAGGAGCACGCGGCACGACCGGCTGGTTTGGGCAGCTGGAGCAAGAAGACCAGAGGTTGAAGAAGCACTACGGCCGTTGGATGGACATCGTACGGTCACTGGAGCTAGAATCGTTCATATTGACTAAGTTGACAAAGCCCACCATCCCCCTCAACTTAGTAGGCCCACAAGTCAGCCTCCCACCAAGGTGGGTCCCAGTTAGCAGGGGGAGTATTCATTTTTTCTGCGTAGTAAGGAGGCACTTCCGGTGTGTCCGAGCTGACAGTCGGGGGAACATTTTTTTCGCGAAATATGGTGGCCCTTCCTGTGGGTCCTAGCAGTCGAGGGGAAACGTTTTTTTTTTGCAAAATACGATGGCCCATTCGGTGGGTCCCTGCTGTTAGGTGGAGGAATCATTATTTTTCGCGTAATAAGGAGGCACTTCCTTGCTGCGGCCGTGGACCCAGCTGTCAGCCTCTCCACGTATAGTACACTTCCGATGGAAGTCGTTCCTTGACCACGTTGACCACGCTGCGTTCCGTTGCATGCATGCGTCCATGGGCATGGTGCGTCCCCACTGTCAGCCTCTCAAGTACAGTCATCTTTCGATGACTCTCGGTTGTTGACCACATTGACCACACCGTGCCGAGCGCACCAAGGCCGGTGGATGAAGGCGAGGCCCTAGACTGGAACGACCCGGAGATGGGGAAGTCGGGGCAGTGGAGTCACATATGGAGAGGAGTGGGAAACTTGACTGGTTCGGGTGCGTGGCAGCACAACCACGGTGCCGCCCACGGGAGACAGGAGCAAGAACAATCGTCGAAGAAGGAGCACGGCTGTTGGATTAACATCCAACGGTCCAGCTGCTAGAATCATTTGTTTATTAAGTTTACAAAGCCCTGCGTACATGTCCGCTTAGTAGGCCCACAAGTCAGCCACAAAATCTGACGGGTCCCAGCTGTCAACGGGAGGAATAATTTTTTCGCATAACAAGAAGGCACTTCCTTCCGTGCGAAGATACAGCCGGTGGTCCCAGCTGTCAGGTGGAGGAAACATTTTTTTCATCTTAATAAGGAGGAACTTTCCATGCGTGCGACCATGGACCTCATGGGTCCCAGCCGTCAGGCTCTCCACGTACAGTCCTCTTCGGCTGACTCTCGTTTGTTGACCACGCATCACCGAGCGCAGCGAGGCGATGGACGACGGCGAGGCCCCGGACAGGAACGACTCGGAGATGGGAAGACGCGGCAGTGGAGTCACAGATTGAGAGGAGGAGAAGGGTTATAACTAGTTCTGGTGCGGCGTGGGGCTGAAGTGGGTGGAGAATAACATGAGGTGTGGAGGGGTGGAGGGATAGCCTAGCCGGCGGTGGGGTAGCGCTTCGCAGCGATGCATGCTAAGCAGAGCTGCTAGCCGCCGGAGGCCGGACCAGGCGGTCGCAGCGACGCTGGAGGAAGAAGACGAGAGATTGAAGGTGCATGCCGCCCTTTGGATATAAATCCAATGGCTGTGGATGTCATAATCATTTGTTGACCAAGTTGACAACGCTCTGCGAAGGCTTCGACCTATTGGCCCACATGTCAGCCTGCAAAAATGTGGCATATATTTAACCCATATTTTCTAGAATGTACTGTCCATTTGCTGGGCTGGATGAACAAATAATTTCGCGTCAATGCGGCCCATTTATATTTTCTAAGAAATCCCAGCCCATTTGCACTTCCTTCAAATATACGAATTAGCTGGGCTCGTTATATATATAATGTTATGTTAGAAGGAGCAATTAATATCAAAAAATATACCGGAGAGGCACATTTTTATATACATAATTAACAAATTAGCGAATTATTGCTCAAAATAAAAATGAGCGCGTTATTATTACATTGGTCCTTAAAATCTTCACAAGCTTTTGTACGCAATCACCAGGATTTTTCTTGCCTGTGAGTCAAAAACAACCAGGATTTTCCTTGCCAACTTCTGTTAAACATTTAATTTTATAAGTTAATAACACGTGGGATGTTTTTATAATGTATATATAAGTCTCTATAAAATATACGATAATAGTAATAATATAAATATATATAATGTGGTTAAAAAATACATTGGGCTGCTGATCTTTAAGAAAAAGCCCATAGGCCAGTATGGACCTCAAAAAATAAGTTGAAACCACTGTCACCGTATGTCGCGGGCTACACATGTTAAAATACAAAACCTAGGCCTAGCTGATACTTGTTCGCCCTCTGAAAAAAAATGATACCAGATCCCCGAGCGAACTGGATTAAAGAGGGGGTCGGCGGTACGACTGAAGAAGCACATCAGGAGCGAGTTTTTTTCTTCAGTGGATGGCTCTCGATGGCGTTTAATTACTTGCCTCTGCACCATATAACTTTGTATTTTTAGCCTCCCAGTCCGTGGTGGACCAGCAGCCCATTTGCAGGGCGGGCCAACCTACACAAACCAGCACTCGAAATTTCATCAAGCCCCAAAAACAAAGCAGTACTATGTTTGTTTTGAGGCCGAAAACATTACGCAGGGGTTGAGCGGGGGAGGGGGCAAGACAGAGCAAAAAGATTAAAAAGAGCCGATGCGTTGTTGCTACCCTAACAAAGCAGGTGCAATTCTTCTCGGGAAGAAGGTGTGCCATTGACACCCACATGTCACATACCCCACAGTAGGCATACTAACAAGTTCACACACAAGTACCACAGAAAAGGTAAACATTCGTATCAAACTCAGGTTCACAGGACACATTCATATTCATAGCCAACATTCACTATCAACAACTCAAAAGATTCATATATACACATGTTCAGCATGTCTATGGATCCAAAGGATTGATATATCACACGACAATATTCATAGATAATTCACAAAAAGATTCAGATATACACATGTTCAGTATGTTTATGCATCCAAATGATTGAGATCATAGCCAATATGATCCATGGACGATCTTTAATTACCTAGGGTACAAACTGGTAAATGGTGTCCAGTCGGAGGTAGTTCTTGCTAAAATTAATGCTTGTATGAGTAAACTTTCGAGTACATAAGAGGCAACACAGACAATCTGAACTTTGCTTGTAGGTTTTTCCTAAAATAGCGGCCTCGTGCCGAGGGAGGTTTGAGCAACTTGGCAACTACTTTCATCCAACTAGTTTACTGGTTCATCTTGGTCCTGTAGCTCGCCAAAATTCTACATTGTAGACGAGAAAGGAGGCGGTTGAGAAAATGAACCACCTAAATTTATTGTGCAGTTCAACTAAAATGGAGCATCCCTGTCATGCAGACTGATTCAGTGCTAGATGAATATACGCGTCAACCAACTTGTCTGGAATCTTTAGACTCCATGCCATACAGTTCGCAACCATATCTGCCGATAACCAAAAGGCACAAGTTGGGACCAAAGACTGGGCTGCGTTTTTCTGGGCTATGCGCCAAGCAATATTTTTGGCGTTCACTCTCCTAATACTTGGAGTTTGACAACTGGTTGACGCCGGTTAGTACTCGAATGAATATAGGCACTTCTTCTTGTCAACATCGATGCTTGTCTGAGCGAACTTTGGAGTACATAGCAACAGCATAAGTACCTGTCTGTCTGATCTTTTCGTGGAGTTCTACTGAAATCACCTAATGTAATGATTTGCGTTCGAGTTCAGGCTCCAAGTTACTCCTTTATTAAATCGGAAAACAGTAGCACAATACCAAATTACCAATACATATGGCAAGCACAATAATCAGGATAAAGACCAGTACCAACCTGTGTGAGGTAGCATATCAATTACTATTTCCTTTGACTGGAAGCCGAGATAAGCCAAGCGACTGACAGCAAAGGAAGAATGCAAGCCCAGATTAGCGACTGACAGGAAAGGAAGGAAGCTGTTGAGGCAATGAAACACCCAAAGTTTTTGTGCAGTTCCACCAAAATCGAGCATCCCTGTTGGCACATATATTGAGAGGGTGAGATTACTGTAATAGTGGGATTAGTTGATGAAACATACACTAACAAATAGAAGCACCCTCATTATCTTAATGGGAAAAGTTAGCAACATAGTAGTCTTGCTTAAAGAGAGGTATTTGTTTATTTAATTAGTGCCAATTAGCTCAACACTCAAAGCATTGCCATGTATCATAGGTTGCAAAACTTTAACGTGCAAAGATAATGGAGTTTCTCATGGTAGTAGCATGATACAAATAGAGATGATAGCAAACTAATATGGATGAAGGCCTTAGGCCGGTACATACCTGAGGAAAAAAGCTTATTCATGTAGTCCCAGAAGAGATGATAAAGCACTCACTGGAATCACTCAATAGTGTATATTTTTGTGCACTTCAAATGTATGGTTGAAATCACTCTTGTTTACCAGTGTTGAGATTATATCGAAAGATTATCAAGAACTTCCAGCAGAGTCAAGTGTGCGTAGAGTTGTATCGGTGGTCGACAGAACTTGAGGGAATATTTGTTCTACCTTTAGCTCCTCGTTGGATTCGACACTCTTACTTATCGAAAGAGGCTACAGTTGGTCCCCTATACTTGTGGGTTATCACACCCACATATCAAATTATCAAAGTAGCGAACACAAATCAAACCAACATGATGAAAGTGACTAGATGAAATTCCCGTGTACCCTCAAGAATGCTTTGCTTATCATAAGAGACCGTTTTGGCCTGTCCTTTGCCTCAAAAGGATTTGGCTACCATGGTGCACTTTTGTTACTACTATTGTTACTTGCTCGTTACAAATTATCTTGCTATCAAACTACTACGCTACTTACAATTTCAGCACTTGCAGGCATTACCTTACTGAAAACTACTTGTCATTTCCTTCTCCTCCTCGTTGGGTTCAACACTCTTACTTATCGAAAAGAGCTACAATTGATCCCCTATACTTGTGGGTCATCACCAACCTGAGCAAAAAAGCTTATTCATGTAGTCCCAGAAGATATGATAAAGCACTCACTGGAATCACTCAACAGTATATATTTTTGTGCACTTCAAAGGTATGGTTGAAATCGCTCTTATTTACCAGTGCTGAGATTATATCGAAAGATTATCAAGAACTTCAGCAAAGTTAAAGCACTGGATGGGATATAGTTCATTGTATTGTCTTGTGTAGTTCCACTAAAATGTATGATTGGCACAACATGATCCCTGTTTGCACAAGTAGGAACAAGGTGAAACCTTCATTAGCTTGGTGAGAAAGGATAGAAAGACATTAGCATATTACTCTAACAGTAGCATCAAATTCATGATGGACAATACGCAAAACATTCCCTCATTAAACCAATGGCAATAAATTGACATGCTAAATAATAACACTATTATGTCATGACACTCATAATATTCCCTCCCTGCTCCACCACATGATTCACCTCCATAGACAAACATACACACATACATGATTCAGCATAAGGTGCTACTAAAGATTTGTTTAACTCCGACAGGAAAATTAGGCAGCAATAAATTAGTGGTACTTATGTACTCCTAATTAATTAAGTGACCTTGTAGGAGAGACAGAAGAAGTGGAAGGGCTCCTTGGAGGATCATCTCACATGTAAGGTAGACGTTGCCGAAGCCCTAGAATGGCCTCGACTGAGGCCTCTGGCTTCAACAAGATCACCTTGGCACTGTTTATTCTTCTTCTTCTTCCTCTTCATCCTCTATTTCTCTTTCTCCTCACCAGTTGGTGAAACCAAGTAAATGATTGGCCTTCTATTTCTGAATTGGTTTTTTCAGTGAGGGAGTACAAGTGTACTAGTAAACAATAGCATTATTTTCTCATGGGAGTCGCAAAATAGAGATGAAGACATGCATTAAGTATCATTCTTACCTAAAGGAAGGTTATGGCGCCAATATGGATGATGATGATTGGAACACATATCTACCTTTGTGCAGTTAAACAACACAAAAGACACTTCTTTTAAGAAGTGTTTTGTGAAGTGCACCAAAAGGTCACAACAGCAACCTGGTGAAATGGATATCCCTGTTTGCACAAAAAGCTACAACGGAAACAGTCAAAGTCTCAAACAATTACAAGCAAAAACATTAGGCTAAACTTGTCATGGCTTATAACAGTGGCATGGCTTCATTTTACCAGGGGCATTAGATTAAGAACAGATAAATATTTGGTATAAGGGCATGGGACAGTGGGTGCACCAGCAGTCCAGCTCCATGTACCTAAACAGGGGCATAAAGTGGTGATTTAGAGTTTGTTGCCCCGAGAAACAAACATCAAAGAAACTTATCTGGGTTGGTCCCATTTTTGTTCACTCTAGCCACCTACTCCTATGTGTGGATAGCAAATCTAGTCTTGGTCATACCATTGTGTACAACGTTACCCCGATATTTCCCTTTTCGACCAAGAGACCAGTTGGATGACCAGTCTGTACTACTTTCACCCCTTTCCTTCCTGTTTGTACCAAGTCCGATGTACATACTAAATTCCCCCACCCCCACTTTATTTCTTGTTTGAACCAAGTACAAGATTCGACTCCATGAAGTAGCTTTACCTCTAACAATAGAAGAAGAAAAATAGGTGACATTGGACCATCCGATCGAGAGGGGCTGAGAGGTAGAAAATGATGCACATGCAGCGACGTAGCGGGCTGGAGAAGTAGAGCTAAGGAGGTTTCGAATGAAGATATACCTGAAGGTCGTCGGGATGTGGATAGGTGGGCGGCAAGAGGCCGGATCCGCCCACACTAGGGCAACGACGAAGGGATCAGAGGACCTCCCGCGCTGGCGCTCGGCCCGAGATAACGGTGCGGCCGGCAGTGGGTCTCCTCCCTCACTGTCGACGACGGACTAAATGCTACCCCTCCTCCCCTTCACCGGCAGAGGGGGATACGTCCAGATCTGTAACCAGCGGTGAGGATAGAAAGTGTTTTTTGAAGGGAGAAAGACAGTGTTTCCACCCCTATCTTGTTTAGATCTGGAGAGGATGAGAGTGTGTGAATAGAGCAACCCTAGCAACTAAGGGCGGAGGCTCCGGCCTATATATACGTAGTGGGGTAGTTTTCCTTTTTCACTCCATCAAAACAATCGTTTAAAATTGTGTACTACGTGCCAGTTCACCGTTTTTTTAGTTGTTGATTGTTTATTGAGATAGCTACTCGCTTGTTCCAAGTGGTGTTTCGGTGTGCCAGGTCGCACTTTGTATTGTTCAAGCCTCGTACAAGTCCCTGCATTAAATGAACACCACCCCCTCGTAAAAATTGTGAACAAGCCCCGGCTAAAATTATCGGAAACGAGGGTTGCCCCAACATGCATTATTATTTATATTTTCTACTCCCTCCATTACTAAATATAAGTCTTTTTTATTAGCCACACCTAAGACAAGAATTTTTTTTATTAGCAGTGAACCCCACATGTCATAGACACAAAAAGTGTGGCATGATTCCCTTAGGCAAGCCAAAGTGTGTCTAACAATTTGAGCAACTCAAGTTAGGCAAGTGTGACAAGTGTGGTAAAAATAATGTGGCAACATAAGACAAACATAATCACAATCCAAACAGCCCCGTAATTTTTTGTTGCATGCATGAAATTTTGGTTAGTTAAATTTATAGTCAAAATTTGGCAAGGTGCATCAAATCAACGCATGCAAGTATCAAAAGGGAAGTCACGGCATGCATGCATGCGTTGTACTCCCTCCATTTCCAAATATAAGTCTTTTTAGAGTTTGCAACAAGTGACTACATACGAAGCGAAATATCTCTTCATACATCTGTATGTTGTAGTCCATTTGAAATGTGTAAAAGGACTTATATCGAGTGCAGTGCTTTGATGTGTCGCGTCAACTTATACAAGACCGAGAAGTTTGATTACTACAATGCCTCTACCTCGCGGGCTGAGCTCCGGTGCCTTAACTGCACCTGCCTTTGGCTGCATGACAGGTGGGCCAACCACCTGTTGGGCCCACTTGTCATAGACGCAAAGGCAGGAGCAGTAAGTCAATGAAGCTGCGTCCCTCCCTCGCGCATGAGTGTGGTGGCTGGCAGAACTAGTAGGAGCTTTCGCTACACGCTATCCCTCCCGCACGAGGTGGACGGACATGCAGCAGTGGATTCGATACTGTAGAAGTAGGAGTAACATCATTGTTCGTCTTCTCGAAGAGGCGAAGAGCCAAGCGCAACCCGAACGTGGCAGTTGCGAACGCTCGCGTGGTGCGGTGCCTTGGAGCACGCATATAGCCAGGCTCTTGCATGAGACAAAATTGCTATTTGAGCCCACTATTGTAGTACTAGTACTTGCTAGTATAGACCTGTAAACCGAAAAGGAGTATTTGCCTTTCTAGAGATTTTAACAAGTGACTAGAGTACACCGCGTGCAGTACTCCCTCCCTTCCGGTTTATAGGGCTCAAATCTCAAATCTCATCAACCAAGGCATTTTGCGATTGGAGGAATGTATCTCGTACTTTACAAAACTACCCTAATTAAACTCGTGCATTAATTACATAGTTCTCTCGTTTTCCTCTCCGCCTTGGTCGCGGTGCACAATATTGAGCACTCCTATATGACTAGCCGCTCTATCTACATGCGGGACATCAAAGCATCTGGGCCCGCATGCCATCCACCAAATCACAGCGAGGTGCTATAGTCGAAACTCACCGGTCACCCCGGTGTGGCCGTCATGACTGTCATATCATTAAACCCACACCTTTACCAGAAGTGGTAAAGTGGCCTCGAAGTTGGACTGGATGAAGCAACCATCATTTCACTGGAACCCTCGTTGAATCCCTTTCTCCCCTTTCTTGAAGAAAACCTCACTCCAGGCTACTCACTTCTGCCATTTTTCTTCTGTACCGACGAAGGAAAGGTGAGCGAATCAGTGATGCTGCCACATTTTCATTCCAAGAATCTTATTTTTGCGAAGCATCGACCGATTCTCACAGCCTATTATTTTCCCGTTTTCATTGCGATTGTGGTTTCCTTTCGATTGCTTTTTGTTTGTCAGTTCATTGATGGATCCTGGAGCACTAGGCAAAGAGTTGTCAGCGGACAACCCACTGGAGACAGCGAGCAACGACCAACGAGTTGACCATGTTGGCAGGCCAACCCATGGAGATGAAGAAGTCCAATAAACAAGCACTGGCCAAAGAGTTGACGACGTTGGCGGACGAACTCCTCAAAGAAATTTGGAAGAACAGCAAGGGCCCCACCGTGCCTACCCCAGAAACTCTGATGGCCACCTATGCGAGGCTCAAGGCCGAGTTTGAGGAGACAGTCGTTGTTGAGAAGCAGTATTCCCCTGGCAAGGTGATGGCCCCCATCGAGGACGAGGAGATGGCCCCCAGAGGGATGGGATCCCCCGGTGAGCTGCACAAGGTAAAAAATAATGGCTTATTACCATAGTTGTGGTTTTTGATTATTTCCAATGTGCTTGCTAATATGTTAGGGTTTTGCAGGTGCCGGTGGACGTCCATGATGATTCCGATGTCGCGGCATGTCCTGTGGACAACGCCCTAGAGATCGTTTTCGATGTCGCGGTCTGTCCTGTTGGCATCGCCCCGGAGATCGATTCCGATGCCACTGTCCATCCTGTGGACATAGCCCCCGAGATCAATTCTGATGTCGCGGTCAGTCCTAGGACATCGCCCCAGAGATCGATTCCCATGCCGCTGTCCGTGCTGTGGTAATTGACCGAGAGATCGATGACAAGAAATAGTTGGTCGCGCTAACCCTTCAGGGTAGTTTGCATTGCCCTGTGTTTAATTACCAGAATGATGCGTGTTATCAAACCATCTTAGGGCTAGTGCACTGTCTTGTGTGGGCGGTACTTGCTACTTTTGTTTGATAGTGAATCATGCAAACCCTCTCCGAGTTATGGAAACAGATGTATCCTCACCAGCTTTTGATGTAATATATGGCATGCTTAGATGTAGGTTTGAACTGTTTATCATATCAGCAGGGCCTGTTTGATGATTCTTGGTGTTAGTAGGCTAGCTACTTTGCGAGCTATAGTACTTGCAAAACACTCACCAAAGAGAAACGTTGGGGCTAATGAGCTCGTGGTACGCTTATACTTATCCGTCGTCAATCGACCAATAGCCCAAGCTCCTAAAATTGTAGGCTTAGTTGACACGGATACATTCATGCCTCATTTGGTTCATAGGGTAGGAAAATCGTAGCAAAAATATAGAGACATACAATAGAAAATCATAGCAGTACAGAGATGTACTCCCTCCGTTCCAAAATAGATGACCTATAGGCGGCTAGTTTGGCCTAGTGGGGTTTTTTTAGGATGGCCTAGTGGGTTTCAGTGGTATGATGTGGTACAGTGCCGTCCAGTCTTCGCGTGTGGTAGCAGTATTGCGGGTACAGTAAGTTTTCTTGAAGAAGCAAAATTCAACGAAGTCATGATGGTTCCTTTGTTCGACCAACTTACAGTGGGAAAGGTTGGGCCTGCGATACGATCGGGGTAGACCAGGATAATTTTTTCAAAAAAAAAGTATCACTGCTGATTTATATTTATTTTTTATTTCTGATAAATGCTAGCGTTTCAACCCTTACGACGAACAGTACCAAACACGGCACGTGCTAGATGTCCCACGCATCAGCGAAAGGAGTGGGACATGAACAGCGTGGTAGAGCCCAGCGCAAAAATACAGCATGGTAGAGCGTCTCCACTTCTTCCACTTCTGGGTCGGAGACCACACGTAGTAGTACTAGTGGTATGAACAATACGAAGTGCGACTTGGAGATAAAGACACGTCTAGTTGGAAGGTCTCGGGGCATACACGTAAACAAATATAAAAGCTAATATGTGCCTCCAACTAATATAGTAGTAGTAGAGTACTTAGGCACGTACTCCATAACATCACCATGCATTGCACGTACAACATTTCGTGGTACTCCCTCCGTTCCAAATTACTTGTCGTGGTTTTAGTTCAAATTTTAACTAAACCCGCGACGAGTAATTTGGAACGGAGGGAGTACGTAGTAAGAGACAAATGTCGCCCAAGAGTTTCCTTCTCAACCCATTTTTGGGTGTTTGGTAGAGTGTATGTAGGGTGCATGAGTCCACACTAGGTTAGCACAAATACACTATAAGCATGCATGAAGAGAGCATGCATGAAGAGGGGTGTTGAGTTGAGCATGCATGAAGAGGGAACAACTATGCTGAGACGAGAACGCAACCAAACACACCCTATATGCCACGCATGTTCATACCATTTGTGCCTTTCTACTTCACTTACTCCAGACTCCCCCATGGCCTACCTCACATTATCACCATATATATTTCTTGGAGTCCATGCGTGGTGGGCGGGCGATCTCTTCTCCCTCCCACGCCTCTCTCTTCTCAGCGACGCCCGCCGAGCGATTAGATTTCGACTATCGACGGTTTATTCAATTGCAGTCCCACATGTTAGTGAAAATGCGAGACAATGCGTGTCCCCTCTGGTGAGTGGCGTGCGAGCCAGACTGTCAGGGGTGCGACGCGTACGAGTCGTAAGTGTGCCCCTTTTCCTTTTGAACTTGTAAAGCGTAACATTTTTGTGCCATCGATCATAGAAATCCAGAACAAAATGACGAGGGCGGTGCTTTCCCGCGTGTTAGGCGGGCTAGTTTGAGTGATATCATGTGCTACAGTGCCGTCCACTTGCTCCATTTTTATGTAAGCAAGAGTCTACACTCTTACGTCGGAGAAGTGCGAAACACGGCGGATCTGATTTTGATCGAGGGAAAACTGTTCCCTGCAAAATAATGGTCACTGTTAGCGATTATAGCATGATACTTAGGGCATCTCCAGCGCTGGCCCTCAAATTTACACCGGCATCTGTCCGAGGACACTGATGGATGCCATCCAATGCTGCCCGCATACCTTTCGACAACTATATGAACTAACCGGACGAAATTCGTGCAAACAAAGCAAATTTCTCGAAGAAGGACACGTAAATGTACTAGTACTACTAGTACACAATAGCATCGTCCGTCCAGCTTAGTGCGGTGAGATCGTTTCTCGAAGAAGACGATGGAGAAGCGGAGTCAGCTAAGAGTGAAATGATGGTTGCTTCGTCCGTGCTTTGTGATTTGATGCCTCACTGCTTTGTGATTTGTGATAGAAAGGAGAGGGGAGTAGACTCTATGCTCTATACTGTACATGCGTCCAAGCACGGGAGAAAGAGGAGATACGTTGCATTTTTCTATTCCTTCAATCAATCAATCAGGGAGCTTTGGTTCCATCTTTTTGGCTTTGGCAACACCGTCCACAATGGTTCCCACGATGCCAAAAGCTATTTACACATTTGGCTACACATTGTGGATGCCCTTAACCGTACAACTTGGTTTTGCTCCTGTGTGCTATCTATACAAATCTCAATTATATTGATCTAAAAAATTATAGAATCAAGATTAGTAAAAAGGAGGTGATTTTTCCGCGCGGATGGCGGGGGAGGTTTCTTATTTTTAGAGGACATTGTCCTGGCGGTTTGCTAACATGCGGTCCCACGTGTCAGTGCTTTACCAAGCCGATCCGCGTCCCACATGAGGCAGAACAACGGCAGAAGCAACACGTGGTTAACTTGAAGAAGATGAGGGAGAAGCGGATTCAACAACGAGTGAAATGATGGTTGCTTCGTCCCTCCAACTTCTTTTTTTAGCATTATTACTTCGTCCCTCCAACTTAACTGCGGGAAAGGTACAACTTTGTGATTTGATGCCTCATTGCTCATTACTACGCCGGCGCCATGACTGGGTGCTTCACGCTGGCTGCTCTGCACTGTATTTCGGTACGGCACGTGGACCCCATAGCTTGATGTCCCACAAGTCGGCGAAAGGGACTAGAAGATTTATAAAAGCGAGCGGTCCACTCTTACGACAGAGGAGTACACGACACGACGGCCGAGTGAACTGTCACTTGTACTGTATAGTACTATAGTTTTGTTGTTTCACACGATCCATACATTTTAAAGGCAATTTTAATGTATGCAAACTGAATAATTAAGTAACAATATGACATATGATTTATTGTGTTAAAGTGTAGTTACTGTAGTAGTAGTGCTGTATTGCATAGTTGTTAGATGTAACATGCGAGAACGTGTAGAGATGTAGTTTTGGAGGGCCTACAGAGAGAAAAGCGTAATGCGATCATCGAACATCAAAATAAGCTGATTACGGTCACTATATACGTTTTGCGGTGATTATACGGTCACTTGCTCACGGTTCAGCATCGGATTGCACTCTGTTGACCGGCCAAATAGTCTGCGTGGCACCATGTTGACTAGTTAAATTGACCAGGTTCCTTGTGCGTCCCACCTGTCAGTTCGCATAGGGAAAAGGTTAGATAAACACAAATTTACGCAGGAGCGGCAAGACTCCAACCCGTGCGCGGGAAACACCTGGTTGTGTGTGTGTCTGTCAGGGCCTGATGTGTGCGCATGCACGTGTAGGTTGAGCACTTGAGCGTGAGAGTGTGTGTTGGTCGTGTGGTGTTCTGGTGTGTGCATGCATGCGTGTGTGTGTGTGTGCGTGTGAGTGTTGTGTGCGTGCGTGGCTGCGTGTGTGCGTGTGAGTGTTGCGTGTGTGCGTGGGTGCATGTGTTTGTGTGAGTGTTGCGTGCCTGCAGTTCGTGTGCATGCATGTGTGTGTGTGTGTATAATCACCACACCAGCTCCTTAGTGTTAAAACAGACGGCTCAGCATACCAATACAAGGCCACCTTGTCAACTATGCCCGCGGTCATGACTTCGAACCACTGTCAAATATTTTTGTGTGTTTATTTTCATTCTTACTAGCAAGATGCCCGTGTGTTGCACGTAACATCAAGATGCATTTGTATGACTAGTGTATCTTGTGCGAGAAAAGGATGAACGAGGGAAGGCCTTATTTGCAAATGTGGAGAGGTGTGTGGGTACCCTTTTGCAAAATTGCCATAGTTTCTTTCCTATCCGTCAGATATAAATCGGACGGCCTATATTGCAGGATGGCAGGCACACCATCATCACCAACTCTGTTTTTTTATAAGAGTGTAGATGTAGAGTAGATACAAGCCGACAGGTAGGCCCGATGGTAGTGAGATAATGTGATGCAACACTAGAGGTGCCAGGTGGAGCGTTTAACTGGTCAACTAGTCGTGTCTTGAGCAAATACAGAGTTGTACGGTGAGCCCGTGACTGTATAATAACCACAAAATGTAAATGGTGACCGTAATGAGTGGATTCTGAAGTCCAATGTACGTATCGTGCTTTCGCTTCAAATACAATGATAAATCCTTTGTATATATTGCGAGAGAAAGATGAAACATGCGTGAATGTGCTGGGGGCTTACTTTTAGAGGACCTGGAGATAGTTTGTGCGCGTACGTGAAAGGGGCGTAGAGGGGGTTAAGCGATGGAGAGAGAGAGATGCTATTTGTTTCTATTTATTATGACTAACTTTATATATAGTATAAAAATATACAAATACACAGTGCGGAATAAATATCATTGTGGGCACCATGCAATGCAAATTAGCGTTCATACTCCTCCATATAACTTTGTAATGTTGTATATATGTAGAAATTCTAAAATAATGTTTTGCCACACTTTATTCAAAAGGAATGTTGTATGCGAAATAAACGTGAAGAGAGAGCTTTTTAGATCAATGGGGTACATGATGTAACATGTGTGAATGTGTAGTTGATGCATTTGGCAGGGCCTAGAGAGGTATGTGTGTATTACGTATTCGAGAGAGGCATGGATAGAGGGGCCGGAGGGGGGGGGCTGGGAGAGATAGCACGAGAAATGAGAGTGGTCTAGAGAGAGAGAGAGAAGAATATGACGTCAGGGTGAGAGATTCCCTTGAGTGTGTATATGCAAGGGGGGAGTGGATAGAGGCACCAGGAGAATATATTTTTTGCGTGTGGTGTCTCTGTTGGTATGTGTGGGTGTGAGAAGATAACGAGACGTGGGGGCAGAGGGTGTGTCACCGCGTGAGGTCCGGTGGGTCGAGGTGAGGCCCTTCGTTCGGTTCCGTCCTGCGCCACATTGGTCGGCCCGTGACGCATTTAGGGAGACCCATGGATGACTAGTCGTACAAGACAATGATAGCATAATTGTGAAGGACTCCGTGTCCACTGACAAAGCCGGCTAGGATTTGTAACCCTAGGTTCTCGGACTAAGGTAACCCCTTTATCTCTAATATTACTATTCATCCAACCTAACTTTAAGGGGCATCCTACAGAATGCTCTGCTAGAATTATACTCGTCGATTAGGAAGACAGGTGTGAGACAATGCGTGAGAGACATGCCTAAAGATAATGTCCGTACAGGAGACACGTAGGCAGGTCTATGTATATAGAAAGGGTCGATGGGGATTGTGCGTGTGTATGCTTGTGAGAGGAAGAGTGCTTGTGATAAAGGTTAGTGAAAACAGTCGTAAATGGTTATCGAGAGCATGTGTGCGAGAAAGACACCTCGAGAGAGAGTGTGTGAGAATGTGTGAGAGACTGTCGGATGTGGGGTTCCGGCAAACCCTTAAGGTTCGAACACTGGGGTGCGCGCGAAGTCTTTCCCTCCTACCGATCTACGCTCTAGCTCTCTAAGATCTTGCAGACGAACTCGACGAACTCACGACACAGAAAAAGACACAGGGTTTATACTGGTTCGGGCCACCGTTGTGGTGTAATACCCTACTCCAGTGTGGTGGTGGTTGATTGCCTCTTGGGCTGATGATGAACAGTATAAGAGAAGAACAGCCTCCTGAGGTTGAGGTGTTCTTGTGCGTGTGTTGGCTTCTCGGGTGAGAGCTGGAAGAACTGCTCGATCCCCCTACTGTGGTGGCTAGCTCTACTTATCTAGGCCCTTGTCCTCTTCCCAAATATTGAGCGGGAAGGGAGCCAACAATGGCGGGTAAATTTGAAGGGGGGCAGCTAGTACAAGTTATCCTGACAAAAGCGGTCTTCGCCTGCGAAAAGCCCTGGGGTGACGCCATCTTGGGCTCCACGATGACCTCCGTCTTGCCGTCCTCCAGGTCTTGGTCTTGTTGCACCAATATGGCAACCTTTGCGTGATGCCTCGGTACTCTTCGTCTGTACTTGACTCCTTAGCACCAAAGAGGTAATGGGGACGTTGTGTGCACTGGCGCCCGCCTGGTACCCGCCTGGCACCATTCGTCATGGCCTACATCACGAGTGCCTCGTGAGGTTTGCCCCGCCTTGATATCTCCGCTCCTCGTGAGCCTGCCTGGCTAGGCCACTCCATCAGAAGTCTTACGTTGTCTGCCTCGCGAGGCTTGGACCCTCGCGAAGGTCTTGGATGCCTTGTTGATGAAGATGGGCCGTATGGCCCGCTGCTCAGCCACACCATGGGCCGCAGGCAGGCAAGTCTGGGGACCCCCATTCCCAAAACGCCGACAGTAGCCCCCTGGCCCAAGGCGCGCTCGGGCTTGGCTTCACGGCGAAGCCAAGGGTCAAGTTTGGAGCGCTGCGGGCCCCAAAGCCTGCGGCCTCGGTCAACGCGTGGCGGTTGATGGGATGTGGGCGTCTCCGCTTCCCCACACTGCCTCGGCAACTGCTCACCCTAACAAAGGATGGCACAGGCAGTTCTTTCCTTCATTGCTTCTTCCTTGCCTTGCTCCAGATCCCCTTTCTCGCCCCTCACCGCATGCTTCCTCCAGATTTGCTCCACCCTTGCTCTGCTTCTGCCGCCCATGGCGCCTCGCAAGGTCAAATCTTGCTCAACATCGGCTTGGTACGAGCCGGCCCTCGAGACGCACACCGTCATGGAGAAGAGCCTCGCCTCCATGCGCCTACTGACAACGGGCGAAGGCAACGAGTGGGGGAAGACGGAGCTTCGGCTTGCCTCCGACGAGCCGGAGCCTGAGGGAAGCACCTTCTTCCCCTTCTTCTCGTGCAGCGTCGCCATCGGGTTGGTCCCTCCTTTCTCTGATTTCTTCTATGAAGTCCTCGACCACTACGGGCTGCAGGCGCTGCATCTCCATTCCAAATCTATCCTCCTCCTTTCTATCTTCGCCTACTACTGCGAGGTGTATCAGGGCGTCATGCCGTCCGTGGCGCTCTTGCGCCATTTCTTCTTCCTCCGTGTCACCGGCGAGCACATCACTGGATGCGCTAATTTCGTCGCCTGCGGCAAGGCCAACTCGATTTCGAGCACCGGGAAAAGGGCCGACAACACCGGCGAGTACATCATCCAAATGGGTCATGATGGATGCTCAGCGCGCCGACCCGCGTCTGGAGTTGCCCACAGCGGCGCTTCCTCCCAACAGGGGGTGGCCCAAGGCGGAGCTTGTCGACAAGCGGCATCGCTGGTGCTGGGGCAGATGATGACCGATCTGAGGCCGGGCAACGCGAGGATGGCCAAGGTGATGGGGGCGATGCTCCCGAGGGAGTTCTTGATGCTGCGGGTTGCCTCGCTCCAGGCGCACGCGCGCCCCCTCTGGGAGCTCGACGAGAAGGAAACTAAGGCCCGCCTGAGGCCGGGGGTCTTGCCTAATGACGAATTGGACGCCGTCTTGCGCCTCATAGTCGGGGACAACCAAGAGTACCCTGCCAGCGCCTTCCTTCCCTTGTTCAAGCACAGAGACTGGGAAGAGTTTGTCGCCTCCAGGTCAACTTTTGATGCGCGCGGGCTGGTGCCGCTAGCGCTTGCAGAAGCCCCCATGGCACAGAACCCGGTGGAGGTGTCTTCGGGTGAGTCCCACGGAGGAGGAGAAGAGGAGGAGGACTCAGAGAAGACCCTCGAAGAGGTGGGGGAGACTCCCCCTCTAAGGAAGGCCGAGATCCTCCGCGCCCTTCTTGATGACGCCGATGCTGATGCCCGCCAAAGGGAGAGGGAGCAACCTCCCATCCCAACAAAGAGCTGGTCATCGTTGGTGGACCGAGGTGCTGCCTCTGCTTCGATACCTGCTTGGGCTAGATCCGGTTCTGCCTCCTCTCCGCCCGGCGCTGCCGGTGTCAGAACTCCTGCCCCTCAGGTCCCGCAGCTGTCAGGCCTCAAGCTTCTCAAGCGGTCAGTGGACTATGTCGCAGTGGATCGGTAAGTGTCTTGAGCTTTGCTTTGTCCTAGCTTGTACTCGTCGCTTCCTGATGCTTGCCCTTGGTTGATTAGGCCGACACCTTCGGCGAAGAAGAGGAAGGAGGATTCGGCGGCCGTGCCTCCCTCTGCAGGGAAAGGAGGCAGCAGCGCCCGTGTCTCCCCAGCTCGGTCGTCCTCGCGAGGCCAAGAGGAGCCTCGCCGCGTGGAGTCAGCCCCCATGGCCCCCTTGGCTCCGGAGGTGCCGGTACTTGGCGCGGTTGACAAGGTCCCAGCCGCTCCGGAACCCGCGGTCTCCCAAGTCCTTCTAACGGCGTCGCATCCTCCTTCCGCTGCATCTCTGTTGCCTGGTCTCTTTGCTCCTACAGCCGTCCTGGAGCATGCCCTTGCAGAGATGACCCAGCTGCAGGTGGATCTGAGCACAGACCCGCGCCTGGTGGCCGGGCGTCTGGAACTAGCCTCTGGCTGGCTCCACTCTGATCTGGCAGTTCGTGCGGCGCTGGGCCAAGCTGCTCTAGCTTCCGAGAAGGACAAGCAAGGCGCCTCCAGTGCTGCAGCCGATCGTGAGGCAGCGCTGAAGGACTCCAAGGCCGCCTGTGACCGCTGCCAAGAGCTGGAGGGCGAGTTGCAGAGCCTGCGTGACAAGCACGCTGGAGAGGTGCGGTGCCGCCAGGAGAAGGAGGAGGAGATGAAGGCCCGGGAGGAAGCCGTCAAGAACCGAGATGCTGAACTGGTGGAGCTGGGGAAGAAGCAAGCTGCCGAGCGCAACCGGTTGGAGGAGCTGGAGCGTAAGATGAGGACGAGGGAGACCGATATTGACGCCAAGGCATGAGTCCTGGCTTAAGATTGCGTGGCCTTTGCCGATCTCGAGAGGAGGTCACGCGAGGCGCTGGAGACGCTCTACGAGAGCGGCCTGGAGAAGCCTCTGGACACCGACGAGGATGGCCCCGCCCAACTGCTTCCTATCATGGTGAAGGCGCTTGAGGAGGTCGTTGACGGCCTCGCTCCCATGGCAAAGGCGGAAGCTCGCATCCTGTCTTCAGCTGCACTGACTCGGGTCTTCAGCGATCTGCACCTCCGCGACCCCAACGTTCGTCTTGACGAGCTGCTAGAGCAGGTGGCTGAAGATCGATCTGAGGCATTGCCGCGGTATCTTGGGATCAAGTGGGGGCCTTGCTGAGGAGGTTCCGTGGCTTTGTCTCCGCTCCTCTGTCCGGCGTCGTCGACCTTGCGGCTGGTGGTGAAGACAAAGCCGATCACGAGTGATCACCTTCCGCAAGCGTTGGCGACGTCTGGAGCTGACCCGCAGCCATTTCTCCCATTCCGTTCCTGCGACATGTAACCAGCCTCGTGGAGGCGTTTAGACTTTTATTTGATATTGTGAGGACAATATGTTTGTAATATTTGCTTCGAGATTTTGCGATTTTCCTTCCTATTTGCTTAGCGTTCTGCGTCGGCAGGGCCCGGCCCCGCGCATACCTCAACTGCCGTTGGGCCGACCGGAGACCAGGACGGACCAAGGAGTGAGGGGCTACGTGACCAGTTAGGCCCCTGAGTCGCGATGCTCAGGAGTCCCCCTTGACGCGCAAACAACATATATAGAGATTTCGCAGGGATAGATTATTGTTCTATGTCGGCAGAGCCCGGCCCCGCGCATACCTCAACCGCCATTGGGCTGACCACAGACCAGGACGGACCAAGGAGTGAGGGGCTATGTGACCAGTTAGGCTCCCGAGTCGCGATGCTCAGGAGTCCCCCTTGACGTGCAAACAATTCCCATACCTGCCCTCGCCGAGGCCTCGGGAGGGGCGTGCAATACCCAGGTCCGGGGGACCTTGTTAGGTGGCATGCGCTTGGGCGTGACCCGTGCGCAGCCCCCGTGCCCAGCCCCCATGCGCGGCTTTCTCGAGGGGAGGCGTTGCGGTAAGGCTGGGCCTTGAGCTCTGGGCTTCCTGAGGTTGGCACGACCGTGGGGTTGCCCTCAGTTGTTTATCACCAGCGCGGAGCATAGTGCTTCCGATTGTGCACGGGCATAGCCGCTCCTCGGCAGTGTCGTCAGCCAGCGCGGAGCATGCTGCTTCCACTTGGGCCTCGGATGGGGGCCCCCTCCGGGAGGAGCCCCCGGGGAGTGTACAGCCCCGCCCTAACACGTGGCTTGCACGGCCTGCGAGGTGTATCTGGGCAATCAAGAGCTAGCGCGGGACTCTCGAGGCCCTACCTCAAGGCGGGTTGCGCCTGGTCTTGAGTCTTGGTGACTGTATGTTCCTGCAGAGCGGTTAGATGCAAACACTCTACGTCCTCAGGTCCCGGCCCTCGGCGAGCTCGGCCGCACCGGTATGCTGTGTCGCGATCACGATGGTCATGGCTGTGGGGTGAGGGCTGGAGAGCCAGTAAGAGCTCCTGAGTCGTGATGCTCAGGAGCCCCCCTTCTAACGTGCAAGCGGATTGCATATGGTGAACAGGCCCGCGGCAGGCGGCAATCGGGCAGGCAATAGCCGCTCGCAGATTAAGCATAAAGAGCAGATTGACTTGGATAAATGCAGGAATATACATGCCACTGGGTCTGGCCCGAGCGGCTTGGGGATGATGCAGCCCGAGGGGCGCCACCAGCAAGGTAAGCTAAAGACATAAGCAAATGGGATACATGCAACAGGGACGGACCCGTGTGGCCTGGGAATAATGCAGCCCGAGGGCGCCCCAAATAAACGAACTTGGAAGATGTCACCTTGTTCTGTAGGCGAAGTAGAGTTGATGTAGCTGAAGCCACGCGTTGGAGGAATGACTCCTCATGAGCCACCGGGACCCTGAGCCTCGGGAGGCTCTAGGGGCTCGGGAGGTTCCCTGAGGAGCATCTCCATCTCCTCCTGAGCAGGCGCGGATCCTGGCCTCCCGAGATGCTAGGACCTTCCGCATGAGATTCTTGTTGATGGGCCGACGCCATGCTCGGCAAGCCGAAGGGCATCTGAACGTAGCTATGTGGTGGGCCCTCTGGCAGCCCCTGCGTGATGGCCAGAAGCGCTCCTGAGATGCGGCCCTGTTGAGCCCTGGGAAGTCGACACAGAGACGCAACCCGGCATCCTCACCTGGATGGGTTGCTGCGCCCTGTGAGCGGCTAATGTTGCGCATGGCTCTTGCTTCTTGCAATTCTTGGGTGGTCTTGGTGATGAACTCCTGGGTGTTGGGAACTCCTTGCCCTGCGCTCTCTTGAGGGAAATGCGTTGTCTCCAAGTGGTGCCCAAGCGCCTCCCTCGTGAGGTTGGCTAGGTCTGAGGCCCTCCAAAGGAGAGCCCCCGAGCCCTGCCCGAGGAGGGCGCCGGGCGCGCCTTCCTATGCGGTGGAGGGAGGCGCCCCTGGAGTGGGCGCCGATCTGCCGAGGCTCTGACGCTGGCGCCATCTCCACAGGGTCTGCTGGCGGCGTGGCAACTTCTTCTTGGGGACGGTGTCCTGAGGGCCTTCACTTCTGCTGTCGGGGTCGTCGATTGCTGCGGCTTGAAAGGCACGCTCAAGAGAGCCCACCGCATCCCGCTCTTCACACGGGACCGTAATTATTCCTCCGCTTCCTGGCATCTTGAGAACATTGTAGCCATGATGAGTGACTGCCATGTACTTGGCCAGGGCTGGGTACCCGAGGATGGCGTTGTATGGCAGGAGGATGTGCGCGATGTCGAAGTCGATGAGCTCGGTGCGGTAGTTGTCGCGCTTGCCGAAGGTGACGGACAGGCAGACTTGCCCTATCGGTGTGGTGGAACCATCAGTCACTCCTGAGAAAAAGGCTTGGTTGGCTGGAGCTGCTCATAGGGCACTTGGAGGTTGTCGAACGTGTCGACGGATAGGACGTTGAGCCATGCGCCGCCGTCGACGAGAGTCTTGGTAACTTGCACATTGCAGATGACTGGGGAGCACAGCATAGGGAGTGCGCCTGCGGTGGCCACGCACTTGAGCTGGTCTGCCGAGTTCAAGGTAATGGCACATTGGGACCACCTGAGCGGGCGTGTGGCCTCGAGCTTGGGGATAACCGCGTTCACCTCGCGGGCAAACTGTTTGAGGATGCGCTGAGAAGCTGGGGCTTGTGCGCCGCCCAAGATGCAGGCGATTGCACGCGGCTCCTGGAAGCCCCCAGCCCCCTCGCCCTGATGGTGGACGTCGTTCCTTCTTGGTGGCGGCAGCGGGGGAAGACCAGTGTTTCCCTGGGGGCCATCCTCACGAGGCGGGTCTCTCCAAGCGCCCTCGCGAGGTTGGTCCTGCCAGCGGTCATCACGAGGCCGATCGCGCCACTCCTGGCGCGGGCCACGGTTTATCCCAGCGTCCGCCTCCATGTCCTCCTCCACGGCCGTAGCCCCGGTCGTTGCGCCCGAGGCGTCGACCGTAGCGTTCTTCTCGTATGGCCCTGAGCTCTTCGCAGTCGCTGGTGTTGTGGGTGTTCAGGTTGTGGAAGGCGCAGAACGGTCGGCCGTTCTTGGACGACTCAGGGTGATCTCTGCCTCGCTTGGTGTTGGGCTCCGCTGCGAGCACAACCGCCTCCTTGCGCTTCACGTCCTTGGCCTTGGCCTTCTTTTCTTCCGCTCCTGCAGCTGGCAACTCGAGGAGAGAGAGACGCCCCTCCTCAGCTCTAGCGCACTTGGTCGCCAGGTTGATCAGTTCCCGAGAAGTGCAGAGCTCCTTGTGGATAGCCAGCTCTTCCTTCATCTAGACGTCACGGACGCCGTCGGAGAACGCGGAGATGATGGCCTCGTCCGTGACCTTGGGGATCTTGAGGCGGGTGTTGTTGAAGCGCTGGATGTACTTATGGAGAGTCTCTCCTGGCTGCTGCTTGATGCGGCAGGTCGCCCGCGGCCGGTGGGCGGTCGCGAGTGCCCTGGAAATTGGTGACGAAGCGGTCGCGCATCTTGTCCCAGTAGGAGATCAAGCCGTGCTGCAGGTTCAGGAGCCAAGAGTGGGCCCCATCCTTGAGAGCCATGGGAAACCAGTTCGCCATGACTTTCTCGTCGCCGTTGGCTGCTTCGATGCTCAGCTCGTAGAGCTGCAGGAACTCCGCGGGGTCGGCGGTGCCGTCGTAGCGAGAAGGCAGGTCTGGCTTGAACTTGCCTGGCAGGCGATGCTACGCAACTCGGGGGTGAAGGAGCGGCAGCCGGCTGTGGTTGCCGGGGCTCGCTTCGGGGGTGGAGCTTGGTCTTGATGGGGTTCGCGCTGCGCCGCTGCGGGCGGTGCGGTCTTAACGAGGTGGCGCGGGGAGCGCGGGTGCAGCTTGTCGCGGCCGAGGGATTTCTTGGCAGCTTCTTTCTTCATGCACGTGCACCAGGCGCGGTGGATCACGCCGCGGAGGTGCGCACCTTGGCGCCAAGGCACCGTCTTGGGGGTGAGGTGGTGGAGGCACGCCATGAGCCCCGTCGCCTGCGGCTGGTTGAGGGGGAGGCAGAGAGTTGGACGGTGCCGGAGAGCCCCCTGCGGCATGGACGAGCTCGGCGATGCGGTCGAGCCACTCCTCGTAGACGTCATCGACAGGCGGTAGCGCAGGAGCTCGTTCGCTGTGATGAGCACAGCTCGAGCCTCCATGGGAGCGCGGTGCACGCGGGACGAAGAACCAGCAGGGGTGAGCGATGGAGTGGCGGTGCGGCCATCTTGCCGCACCGAAGGATGCAGCGAGGACGCCTGCTGCTCATTCCCCGCCAGGCCGGTGGCGGCGTTGGCGACGGGAGACGGACAACGATGAGGAGGCCCGCTGATACGTCTCCAACATATCTATAATTTCTGATTGCTCCATGCTATATTATCTACTATTTTGGGCAATATTGGGCTTTATTTTCCACTTTTATATTACTTTTGGGACTAACCTATTAACCGGAGGCCCAGCCCAAATTTGCTGCTTTTTTGCCTATTTCAGTATTTCGAAGAAAAGGGATATCAAACGGAGTCAAAACGGAACGAAATCAATTGGAAAAGTTATTTTTGGAAGGAAACCCACCCGATGGACTTGGAGTGCACGTCAGGGAAGAAGGGAGGTTCCCACGAGGGTGGGGGGCGCGCCCACCACCCTAGGGCGCGCCCCCTGCCTCGTGACCCCCCCTTCGGTCCACCGACGTACTTCTTTCACCCATATATACCTACGTATCCTAAAACTTCCAGAACAGAGAATAGATCGGGAGTTCCGCCGCCGCAAAACCTCCAGAGCCACCAAAAACCAATCGGGACCCTGTTCCGGCACCCTGCGGGAGGGGGGAACCCTCACCGGTGGCCATCTTCATCATCCCGGCGCTATCCATGACGAGGAGGGAGTAGTTCACCCTCGGGGCTGAGGGTATGTACCCGTAGCTATGTGTTTGATCTCTCTCTCTCTCTCTCTCGTGTTCTTGAATTGGCATGATCTTGATGTATCGCGAGCTTTGCTATTATAGTTGGATCTTATTTTTCTTCTCCCCCTCTACTCTCTTGTAATGAATTGAGTTTTCCCCTTGAAGTAATCTTATCAGATTGAGTCTTTAAAGATTTGAGAACACTTGATGTATGTCTTGCCGATGCGTATCTGTGGTGACAATGGGATATCACGTGATTCACTTGATGTATGTTTTGGTGATCAACTTGCGGGTTCCGCCCATGAACCTATGCATAGGGGTTGGCACACGTTTTCGTCGTGATTCTCCGGTAGAAACTTTGGGGCAATCTTTGAGGTTCTATGTGTTGGTTTGAGTAGATGAATTTAGATTGTGTGATGCATATCGTATAATCATGCCCACGAATACTTGAGGTGACATTGGAGTATCTAGGTGACATTAGGATTTTGGTTGATTTGTGTCTTAAGGTGTTATTCTAGTACGAACTCTAGGGCTGTTTGTGACACTTGGGTTTTCCAAAAAAAGCTGATTCGGAGCACTTACAGCGCTACGACGACCCTTCTTGTTCCAGGCATACGACCCTGAGACGTGACGGTGTCACTTTTCCGGCCCGGTAAAGTGATTGGAAAGAATAACTTTGAGGTGGTTTCGTACCTTACCATAATCTCTTCATTTGTTCTCCGCCGAACTAGTGCACCTATACAATTTACCATTGTATAGGTGTGTTGGGGACACAAGAGACTCTGTGTTATTTGGTTGCAGGGTTGTTTCAGAGAGACCATCTTCATCCTACGCCTCCCACGAATTGATAAACCTTAGGTCATCCACTTGAGGGAAATTTGCTACTGTGCTACAAACCTGTGCACTTCCAGGCCCAATAACGTCTACAAGAAGAAGGTTGCGTAGTAGACATCAAGCTCTTTTGGCGCCCGTCGCCAGGAGGCTAGATGAGGCACTCACACCCCGTCAACTAAGCTCTTTTCTGGCGCCGTTGTCGGGGATGTGAGTGCTTGAAGGTATATCTTTAGATCTTGCAATCGAATCTTATTGTTTCTTGTTATATCACTAGTTTAGTTTATAAAACAAAACTACAAAAAAAAGGAATTGAGTTTGTCTGATACGCTTCGTCTTTTTAATATCTTTCGTGAGAATGATGGAAAGGAAAATTGTGCTCAAGTACTAGAAGAAGAATTACATAGAATGCTTGGAATACAATATGTGAATGATGAGCATGATTGCAATGTTGTTAGTATGAACTCCTTGAATATCCATAGTACTAATGATGATTGTGTCAGATTTCGGGTTCCGACAGACCCTTGAGGTTCGAACACTGGGGTGCGCGCGGAGATCCAACCTTCCACCATCTCGCACTTCGCCGAATCGCTGGGACCTAAACTACTAAACAGAACAGCACAAGAGACACAAGATTTATCTTTGGTTCAGGCCACCATTGTGGTGTAATACCCTACTCCAGTGTGTGGTGTGGTGGATTGCCTCTTGGGCCGATGAGGAACAATACAAGGAAGAACAGCCTCGCGAGGGTCTGTTCTTGGCGGGTGTGATGAACGGCTAGGGGGTGTTCAAATGCTCTAGCCTCGGGTTCCTTGATGAGGATTCAGATCTCTCTTCGTCTCTCCAAGATGCCCTTCGTCTCTCTCTAGATGCCTCTTCGTCTCCCTCTAGATGCCTCTTCGTCTCTCTCTAGATGCCCGATCCCCCTACTATGGTGGCTAGCTCTACTTATATAGGCGAAGGCCCTGGGCCTCTTCCCAAATATTGAGCGGGAAGGGCGCCAACAATCGTCCATTGTGAAGGGGAACAACGGGTACACTTATCCTGACTAAAGTTGGTCCTCGCCTGCCAAAGGCTCTGGTGATGACGCCTGCTTGGGCTCCACAATGACTCCCTTCCTGCCGTTGGGCTGGTCTTGGTCTTGTTGCACCGAAACGGATGCCTTTGCTTGATGCTCTCGCCTGCGCTTGCTCCCTTTGCACCAAAGAGGAAAGGAGGACGCTGCGCAGTGGCGCGCCTGATCGGGCGCCCTTGGTAAATCATGGCTATGCGTCATGGGCACCTCGCGAGGTACCCTGCCTTGAACTCTCCGCCTCCTCATGAGCCCGGCTGACAAGGCCGTGCACGAGGAAGCTCCTTGTCGTCCGCCTGCGAGGCTTGGCCCCTCGCGAGGGTCTTGAGCTGCGTTGATGAAGATGGGCCGTCTGGGCCTCCTTTGAGCCATGCCGCAGGCGAAGGCGAGCAAGTCTGGGACCCCGTTCCCGAACGCCGACAGTAGCCCCGG
This sequence comes from Aegilops bicornis, assembly GCA_021605145.1. NCBI lineage: Eukaryota > Viridiplantae > Streptophyta > Magnoliopsida > Poales > Poaceae > Aegilops > Aegilops bicornis. The sequence continues at coordinate 581,310,762 of CM038672.1, forward strand.
GCCCATGGCGCGCCCGAACTTGGCCGGCGGAGCGGGCGAAAGGGCAAGTCGCGAAGCGTCATGAGGCCCCTAACAGCCTGCGGCCTTGGGCGACAGCGTGGCGGTTGATTGGGCGATGTCGCGCCTTTGCTTCCCCACGATGCCTCGGTAACCACCCGGATTCGACAGGTCTCTGAATGCAGAGTTGGCCATGATTACCGGTGATCGTGAAGGCCGACGGTTGGCCTTCGCCGGCTATAAGTACGGAACGGCGTGCACCCTTCCACTCTATCCTTCTGCTTCTCCTCCTCCTCGTTCCGTCTGGTTGCCATGGCTCTGATCCGTCGGTTCTCCACGGAAGAGAAGGGAAAGGCTCCTCAAGAGGATCCTGACCTGCTCCCCCCAAAGAAGCGGCTTGCTCTCTGGTGTCAGGGCAAGAGCGCGTGCCAGGAGGTGCCCATGCCCTGGTGCGTGCGGCCGCCACCAGGGTTTCCTCTTCCCTTATGCAGCGCACGTTGGAGGCTCACGAAGGCGGCGCGGAGGCGCCAGCAGCGCCGCCCGGCAGCGCGGCGGGTCATGAAGGTGTGCGTCTTCCCCCCTGGAGTCCACGCCGAGGGCTCCTACCGGGAGTTTGTGCTTCGCGTCGCCACGCCTCCTAAGTCTTGGATTCGTCTCCCTTCTTTCTTCGCCTCTGTCGTCCGGCAGGGGTAACCCCTGGGACTCTGGCTGCAGCACGCCGGTTGCGGCACCCTCGCGACCGGGGCAGAGGTCACAGTAGTTGCCCCGGGCGAGGTCTTCATGACTCGAGGCTGGGGCAAGGTCGCCCGGGTCTGCAGGACGAGGCGCCCTCACGATCCACACGGAGTACGATGGTGCTTGGTGGTGTCCTTCAAGGTATTCGACGCGGAGGGTCGCATGGCTGGAGTGCTGCCCGAGAGGTGGTCGGGTCCTGCTATGGTGAGACAGAGGCCGACCGACCACTCCTTGGCAGCTCCTCAGCGACGAAGCGCCGGAGGATCCAGCGACTCCGCCCGAGCTCTTGGCGACGCCGGAGGCGGCGGCAACGACTACGAGCCCCGAGCTGCGCGCTCCCGGGCGAGGCGGGCTCGTCAGGCCGTTGCCGCCCCTGATCTGGATGGGGTTGACGCCGGACCGGGTGGCCCACTATTGATGATGGCGTGTGCCGCGGTGGTCCCTGTAGGTAAGACTCCTTAGGATTCGCGTCTTTTGTTCCTGCGAGGAGCCAAGAATGTACCCCGCGGGGGCTTGTAAGACATTTGTAGCTTCGTTCGTCAATATGATCCTTATTGTGAAGCAGCGCGAGATGCTTATTCCGTCTTAGCTTAGTTTCTTCCTTTCGGACCTCGTGAGGGCTTGATGCTCTGCGCCGACAGGTCCCAGTCCCAAGGCGGCTTCAGCCGTCGCTGGTATGCTGTGTCGCGATGTCGTGGTCAAGGCCAGGAGGTGAGCGGCCGAGGTCGGTAAGAGCCTCACGAGTCGCGATGCTCGGGGGTCCCCTTGGCGCTCAGCGGCCATCATCGATGGAGAAAGGAGAGCGACGTTGCTAACACGGGGTTGCATTGAGTGTGGGGATGGTGTTGCGATAACTAGTGTGTCCGGAGGGTGACTTATCTCGAGGGTCAGGACAATGCTTCCTAGTGCGGCGCTAGGTCCGTGCCTTGGCCGGCGAGAGATTGCGTGGCGAGGTCGTTTCGTGCTCCTTGGAGGGACCCTGCAGGTTCACCACAAAAGGAACAAGAGCTCCCCGTGGCGATCGTTAGTTCTGCCGTTAGTTGCTTTGGAGAGGCGCGAGAGGCCTCGCGAGGTGTGTTGGGGCACCCGTGAGCCAGCGCGGGACTCACGGGGCCCTACCTCAAGGCGGGTTGCGCCCAGCTCTGGGCCTTATCTTCGAGTGTGTTCCTGCAAATTTGGCCAGATGCCGGTGCTCTACGTCTTCGGGTCCCGGCTCTCGGGCTGTTCTCAGCCGTCGCTGGCAAGCCAGGTCGTGATGCCTTGGACAAGACCAGAGGGTGAGGGCCGGAGAGCCGGTAGGAGCCCTGAGTCGCGATGCTCAGGCACCCCCCCCTTTAACGCGCAAGCTGGGTTAGATGACGAAACTCTATGTCCTTGGGTCCCGGCTCTCGGGCTGGTCTCAGCCGTCGGCCAGCCAGTCGCGATGCCATGGACAAGACCAGAGGGTGAGGGCGGAGAGCCGGTAGGAGCCACGAGTCGCGATGCTCGGGGAACCCCCTTTAACGCGCAAGCCGGGTTAGATGATGAAACTCTACGTCCTCGGGTCCCAGCTCTCGGGCTGGTCTCAGCCGTCGCTGGAAAGCCAGGTCGCGATGCCATGGACAAGACCAGAGGGTGAGGGCCGGAGTGCCGGTAGGAGCCCTGAGTCGCGATGCTCAGGCACCCCCCCTTTAACGTGCAAGATTCCGTCACCTAGGAAAAGGCACCAAATAACAAGCATGGTGGAGCGAGAGCATAATCCTAAGGAAAACGTAGGAAGGATACATGCCGCTGGGACAGGCCCGAGCGGCTTGGGGATGATGCAGCCCGAGGGGCACCCCCAACAGGATAAGCAATGACATGAAATAAAAGGGATACATGACGCAGGGGCGGACTGTAACGCCCCGGATTCGATGCGCCAGGTGTCTGCCAGTTATTCGTCGGTGTTGCCATGTCATTTGCTTGCGTGTTGCACTTTGCCATGTCATCATATGCATTTCATATCATGTCGCCATGTGCATCGCATTTGCATACGTGTTCGTCTCATGCATCCGAGCATTTTCCCCGTTGTCTGTTTTCCAATCCGGCACTCCTATGTCTCCCGGCGCCCCCTTTTGCCTCTTTTCATGTGCGGGTGTTAAACTTTCTCGGAATGGCCCGAGGTTTGTCAAGCGGCCTTGGTATAGCACCGGTAGACCGCCTGTCAAGTTTCGTGCCATTTGGAGGTCGTTTGGTACTCCAACGGTTAACCGGGTAACCGCAAAAGCCTCCTTCTCTTTGCATCCCAACACCCCTAACAAAGTGGCCCAAAACCCAGCAAACTCCCCTCCATGCTCTCGGTCGTTCGATCACGATCGTGTGGCCGAAAACCGCACTCCATTTGGACTCTCCTAGCTCCTCCTAGCTATAAATAGGTGCCTCCCCGGAAATTCGCGGATCAATTCCCCCCTAACCCTAGTCCCCTTCGTCCTCAGCGCGCCGGACATTGTCCGTCGGCGCCGGACACTTTGCCGCACCCACTCCCGTCCTGCCACCTATCCCGCGGGCGAGTCCCACTTCACCGTGGCCCGCCCGGGCCCGAGGAGGGCCCCGAGCCAGTCGCCGCCGCCTCCCGCGCCGCCCGCTCCTTCCTCGTTCGCGGCCGCCTCCTGTCGCCCGGCCGCGTGCCACCGCTTCGCTTGCGCGCCCGCCGCGCCGGCCTTCGCCTCCCAGCTGGAGCCCGGCCCGGCCGCCGCCTGCCGCCTCCAGCGTCGGCCCGGCCTTGCCATCCGCCCGCCCTTGCTTGGCCCGCAGCGCCGCCAGCCTACCCTCCGACCTCCGGACGCCTCCTCCGACCTTCCCCGGCCGCTCTCCAGCGAGAGCTCCGGCCTTCCTCGTTTCCCGTGCCCGGCCCGATCCAGATCTCGGAGAGGTTGACTTTCCTCTCCCAAGAAATCCCGCAAGTCCTTTATCTGTGATTATTTTGTTGCATTTTCATCGCATCATAACTCAGCGTCCGTAGCTCCGTTTCGTGTGTGTAATACGTCAAATTATTCGCCTGGAAGAGTACATCGTCATTGCATCATTTTCATTTGAGCTCATATTGATGCCCTAAATGCTGTTAGAAGAGGGCTATGTGATGTTAGTTCTAGATTCTTATCAGAACATGCACTTTTGTCATTTTTGCCATGATTGATGTGTAGACTCTATGAACTTGAGTCCTACATGTGTTTTGTAATATGCCATGCCATATTTACAGGGGTGTATGCCATGTATTTTTGTGATCTCTGTGGTGACTAGCACAATCATGCAAACTAGGCTTCATGATGTTGCTGATTTCAGCCCCTGTTCTGCCGATATTTTTATGCCATGCAAACTTGATGCTACCGAGAGATCCATGCTTATTTTGAGATACTTCAGTAAGGATGTTTTGAACATATGGTTATGCTCTATCCATCCATACCCTTGTTTGCAATTATGGAGTGCCATAGCTTGAGTCAATCGAGCTCTACGTTTGCTATAAAATGTTTCCTGGCAGGTTGTTTACATGTTATTCAATTTTGCCAAGGTTGTTGTAGTTGATCCGTGTATTCTATGATGTTGTTCTTGCCATGTATAGCTTGTATTCCATGTCTTCTAACTGTTGGTTGCCTTGCCATGTCATGTATTGCTCTGTGGTGAGTGGTTCAAGCTCACCAACATGCCTACTTATTGTTGTTCCTGCCATGTATGAATCTGTAATATAACTTGCCATGTTTACATGGGTGCCATCATATCTTCTGATCCTTTTTGGCTTATGGTCAGTAAAGGACATTTGTTTTATGCAATCAGTAGTATCCTTTCATGCCTTTCTTTTCCACGATAAGTTCCTGTAACATGTTGTTTGATAGCTCTAAACATTGCAACCTGATGTTATTTCTGCTTAAGCCTGAAACTGTTATTATTTGCAAACTCGCCATGTCTTTTTGAACATGTTGTTTGATAGCTCTAAACATTGCAACCTGATGTTATTTCATGCTTATCTTGTTTTGCTCATATCTTCTAGGCCGTAGCTCCGAATCTAATGAACTTTATATGTAACTTGACTAGAATTTCGTGTAGATCATTGTGGTGCATCTTAACTTGCTGTTTAACAACTTTAACATAATGTTTATTCAGCTCTGTACCAATTTCGAAATTTGCATATGAGGACTTACCGAAATTGTTATATGTTGTTTCCGGCCTCATTTAAACTTGTCTTGATGTGTTGCTCTTGTTTGCATCATCTCTTGCCATGAGTAGCTTCATGTAGTCTTGTCATGCATCATGCGTGTTGGAGCATCATGTCTTGTTCATGTGTGGTGTGTTTACTATGCTGTGTGCTTCTTCTCGATAGTTCCCGTTTCGTTGCGATCGTGAGGATTCGTTCGTCTACGCTTGGTTCGGCTTCCTCCGTTCATCTTCTTCATGGACTCGTTCTTCTTCCTAGCGGGATTTCAGGCAAGATGACCGCTACCCTGGATCTCACTACTATCATTGCTATGCTAATTGCTTCGTTCTATCGCTATGCTGCGCTACCTATCACTTGTTCCTCAAGCCTCCCAAATTGCCATGAACCTCTAACCTTTTGCACCCTTCCTAGCAAACCGTTGTTTGGCTATGTTACCGCTTTGCTCAGCCCCTCTTATAGCGTTGTTAGTTGCAGATGAGGATGAAGTTTGTTCCTTGTTGGAACATGGAGATGTTGTTCCTTGTTGGAACATGTTTACTTGTTGGGATATCACAATATATCTTATATTATTAATGCATCTATATACTTGGTAAAGGGTGGAAGGCTCGGCCTTATGACTGGTGTTTTGGTACACTCTTGTCGCCCTAGTTTCCGTCATATCGGTATTATGTTCCCGGATTTGGCGTCCCTACCACGGTCGGGTGATTTATGGGACCCCTTGACGATTCGCTTTGAATAAGACTCCTCCAAAGAAGGCCCAACATTGGTTTTACCATTTGCCTCACCTACCCCTTTTTCCCTTGGGTTTCGGAGCCCAAGGGTCATCTTTATTTTAGCCCCAGGGCGGTGCTTCTCTAAGTCTTTGGCCTGAACCGAACTACTGCGGGGCCCCTCGAGCAACTCGAGGTCTGGTTTTACTCGTAGCTAGTCTCATCCGGTGTTGCCACGAGAACGAGATATGTGCAGCTCCTATCGGGATTGTCGGCGCATCGAGGCGGCTTTGCTGGTCTTGTTTTATTGCTTTGTCGAAATGTCTTGTAGCCGGGATTCCGAGACTGATCGGGTCTTCCGGGAGAAGGAATATCCTTCGTTGATCGCGAGAGCTTATCATAGGCTAAGTTGGGACACCCTGCAGAGTATAAAATATCAAGAGTCGTGCCCGCGGTTATGTGGCAGATGGGAATTTGTTGATATCCGGTTGTAGTAAACTTGAAGCAAACTCTTCTAAAATACACCAACCGTGTGCGTAACCGTGAGTGTCTCTTTTCGGGGTTTATCGAAAGGAGAACACGGTTTCTGGGTTATGTTTGACATAAGTAGGAGTTCAGGATCACTTCTTGATCATTACTAGTTGACGACCGTTCCTTTGTTTCTCTTCTCGCTCTCACTTGCGTATGTTAGCCACCATATCATGCTTAGTCGCTGCTGCAACCTCACCACTCTACCTCTTCCTTACCCATTAAGCTTTGCTAGTCTTGATACCCATGGTAATGGGATTGCTGAGTCCTCGTGGCTCACAAATTACTACACCACCGATTCTTGGTACAGGTTGTCACGATGATCATGACGCGAGAGCGATGTTTATTTGTGTTGGAGTTCTTCATCTGCTTCTTGATCGGGGATAGGTTCGGTCGGCTGGCACTGGGCTAGCAGGGTGGATGTCGTTTGAGTTTCTGTTTATGTTCCATCCGTAGTCGGATGTTGATCTCTTGTATATGATATTGTTGTATTCGCGTGGCATTGTATGCCTTATGTATGTATCCCCATCTATTATGTAATGTTGATGTAATGATATCCACCTTGCAAAAGCGTTTCAATATGCGGGTCTATCCTTGGTGAGACCTTCGAGTTCCTTTTGGATAGGGTCGCATATTGGGCGTGACAAGTTGGTCTCAGAGCCTCGACCGACCCTAGGAGCCCCCTTGATTGATCGTGTAGTTTGGCCGTTGTTGAGTCTAGAAAAAAAAATTGTTTTCTGAGTCTAGTTATATCGGAGAGTAGGAATTCTTTTTACTCCTCAGCCCCCTTCGTCGCTCTGGTGAGGAATCTTGATGTAGGTGTTTTGAACTACTCCTCTTCCCATTCAAATTTTTCTTTAGGTTCACGCAGTTGGTTTTTTTCGATCGTTGCTCCTCAGCTCTTTTGATCCGGTGCATTTTTCGTCAAGTCGATTCGACCATCTTCATCTTTGCCAAGTTCAATCCTCAGTTCTTCTTCCGACGTTGTTGTTTTTCCTTGTCCGAAGTTGTCCTTGTTTTTCCCACCCGCCCTCCCTTCTTCCTCTCGGAACCGGAGTCCGCTACTGAGTATGCTTCTACTCGTGTGAAGTCTTTGCTTTCTTTCCTCAATTATTTCAACTGGTGTTTTCTCTTCAAGATATTCGTCGGTTTCCCGTTCCAAGTTGTCTTTGTTTTTCCGCCCTCCCACCCTCTTCTTCCCGGAGCCTAGGTCTCTTCCGACCATCAATTTCATTCGTGTGGAGTCTTCCCTCAATTGTTTCAACCGGTGAATTTTCGTCTCGTTTGACATTCATCATCCCTTTTTCTTCTCCGGTGGATTCAATTCAAGTTTTTCCTTGTCGATCGTATTCTTTTTTCCTCGGCTCAAATGTTTTCCCCTTGCTCGTTCGCCTCTCGCCAGTTTGTCCTTCCGGAGTGCTGAAGATATCTCAGGAGATTCGTCTGTGTTCCAATTAATTCGAGGTTGTCACCTCAGTCAAATATTTCAATTGTTCCGGTGCATCATCTATCTGTTCAACAATCCTTTCCAACGGCGTTATCTCTTAGTGGGCCCTAACCCACAGGTCTTTTCCCAGGATTTTACCTGACTCTTCTAATTTCCCCGGAGTTATTCCCAATTCTTTTCAAGTGTGACGTAAGAATGAATATCATCAGTCACTTGCCTTTTCCAAGATCGATTTCGAATCATTTCATTGTTGGCTTAACCTTTTCGGTTTTTCATTCTTCCGGAGTATCTCATTAATTTTGGTGATGTTTATCGTCGTCATTTGAAGACCGTCTAAGATTTTTTTCTCTTAAATCTTGTCTGTTCTCCCGGAGGTTCATGGTGCTAGCTCGATGTTATCCTATCTAATTGTTTCCAGTTGTGCAATTCTTTTCATCCATCCGGAGTACTTCAGGTCTTGCTTTCGCTCTCGATCATCCGGAGGCCATCTTTTTGGATTATTTCTTCATTTCAAGTTCTCAGCTCCGTTCGTTCCTATATTTGTACCGGTGCCTAGTTCAGTTCTCTTTTCCCCAAATCCCCTCAAGTATCTTCGTGCTTTTCTAATTCTTTCCGGCGATCCGTTCTCTTCTCTATGTTCATTTTCATTTTTCACGGTGGTTCGTTCAAGATTCTTTTTATTTGATTATCATATTAATCCATTCCTTCTTTCAATCCTACCGGTGGTTCATGAAGACCTTCTCAAGTTTGCGTTATGTCACTTCTCAATCCTTTTTCAACGAGAATAAGTATTATAAAATCCATTTCTTGTCATCAATTTAATTTGATGAAGGATAAGCATACAATAAATCTTATTCTTATTTCCTCAAAGTGATTAATCTTTTTCTTCGGAGTTTGTTCTTGATGAATAAATTCTAGTTCCAAGTGTTTTCATCTTTTCTTTTCTGGAGGTCAATTTCCTCAGCCATCTCGTCGGAAACTCCATCTAAATCACCGCAAGACTTAATCCTTATTCTTTCCATCCTTCAATTGTATCTCATCATCCTTTTGTTACCAGAGTTCTTCACGGTGGCTCGTCATGATTTAATTCATTCTTCAAGAGTCCATCAAGATTTTGTTGGTGGAGTTCAAGTATCTTCTCTTCTCGCATCTCGAAGTGCAATTAATTCTCCGTATTCTTTTGAAGTGGAGTTTTGCATTCCTTAGTTCTTCTCAGCCTTTCAATCATTTCTAGTTGCGGCCGGTTATCACCTCATCAATTTCGAGATGTTTTCCATAAGTCCACAACAAGCTTATTCTTTCGTGGTTGATTTTCTCAACAACTCCGTTCAATCCTTCTTCTAAGGTTGCTTTCAATTTCATTCATGGCACAAGTTGTCATTTTCTGCTCCGTTCTTTTCATTCAACTCTTTCAATTCTTTCCGGAGGTTTTGTGTAATGTCTTCATCAAGTATCATTCCGTCCTCTCAAGCTCGTGTTCTATTCTTTCCTTGTTCAACCGATGTGCTGCCTAAATCCTTTCAGTCTTATTCTTTTCTTTTTCTCATTCTAACCACTCCGGTTAGAACGAGTCGTTTCATAGTCTATCTGATTCCGTGAGCTTTCGATTCTCGTCATTCTCGTCGTTCCTCCCTTCTTCTCAAGTGTTCTCGATTCTTTGCTTCTTCTTTTGAGTTCTTGCTTCACCTCTTCCTTTTCCCTTCCGTCTCGTTCCTAAGATCTCGGGACGAGATCTCTTGTTAGTGGAGGAGTGTTGTAACGCCCCGGATTCGATGCGCCAGGTGTCTGCCAGTTATTTGTCGGTGTTGCCATGTCATTTGCTTGCGTGTTGCACTTTGCCATGTCATCATATGCATTTCATATCATGTCGTCATGTGCATCGCATTTGCATACGTGTTCGTCTCATGCATCCGAGCATTTTCCCCGTTGTCCGTTTTCCAATCCGGCACTCCTATGTCTCCCGGCGCCCCCTTTTGCCTCTTTTCATGTGCGGGTGTTAAACTTTCTCGGAATGGCCCGAGGTTTTTCAAGCGGCCTTGGTATAGCACCGGTAGACCGCCTGTCAAGTTCCGTGCCATTTGGAGGTCGTTTGGTACTCCAACGGTTAACCGGGTAACCGCAAAAGCCTCCTTCTCTTTGCAGCCCAACACCCCTTTCAAAGTGGCCCAAAACCCAGAAAACTCCCCTCCATGCTCTCGGTCGTTCGATCACGACCGTGTGGCCGAAAACCGCACTCCATTTGGACTCTCCTAGCTCCTCCTAGCTATAAATAGGTGCCTCCCCGGAAATTCGCGGATCAATTCCCCCCTAACCCTAGTCCCCTTCCTCCTCAGCGCGCCGGACATTGTCCGTCGGCGCCGGACATTGTCCGTCGGCGCCGGACACTTTGCCGCACCCACTCCCGTCCTGCCACCTGTCCCGCGGGCGAGGCCCACTTCGCCGCGGCCCGCCCGGGCCCGAGGGGGCCCCCGAGCCCGGCCCGCCTCCCGCGCCCGCTCCTTCCTCGTTCGTCTGCCGCCTCCTGTGCCGCGCCCACTTCGCCCGCAGCGCCGCCGCGCCGGCCTTCGCCTCCAGCTGCTGGAGCCCGGCCGCCGCTGCCGCCTCCAGCGTCGGCCCGGCCGCCGCCGTCCGCAGCTGCCGCCGCCTCCGCGCCGCCCGGCCTCCCCTCCGAAACCTCCGGACGCCTCCTCCGACCTTCCCGGCCGCTCTCGGCGAGCTCCGGCCGTCCTCGTTCCGTGCCGGCCCGATCCAGATCTCGGAGAGGTTGACTTTCCTCTCCCAAGAAATCCCTTAGTCCTTTATCTCTGATTATTTTGTTAAATTTTCATCGCATCATAACTCAGCGTCCGTAGCTCCGTTTCGTGCGTGTAGTACGTCAAATTGTTCGCCTCGAAGAGTGCATCATTTCATATCATTGCATCATTTTCATTTGAGCTCATATTGATGCCCTAAATTCTGTTAGAAGAGGGCTATGTGATGTTAGTTTCAGATTCTTATCAGAACATGCACTTTTGTCATTTTTGCCATGATTGATGTGTAGACCCTATGAACTTGAGTCCTACATGTGTTTTGTAATATGCCATGCCATGTTTACAGGGGTGTATGCCATGTATATTTTTGATCTCTGTGGTGACTAGCACAAGCATGCAAACTAGGCTTCATGATGTTGTTGATTTCAGCCCCTGTTCTGCCGATATTTTTATGCCATGCAAACTTGATGCTACCGGGAGATCCATGCTTATTTTGAGATACTTCAGTAAGGACGTTTTGAACAAATGGTTATGCTCTATCCATCCATACCCTTTTTTGCAATTATGGAGTGCCATAGCTTGAGTCAATCGAGCTCTACTTTTGCTATAAAATGTTTCCTGGCAGGTCGTTTACATGTTATTCAATTTTGCCAAGGTTGTTGTAGTTGATTTGTGTATTCTATGATGTTGTGCTTGCCATGTATAGCTTGTATTCCATGTCTTCTTACTGTTGGTTGCCTTACCATGTCATGTATTGCTCTGCGGTGAGTGGTTCAAGCTCACCAACATGCCTACTTATTGTTGTTCCTGCCATGTATGAATCTGTAATATAACTTGCCATGTTTACATGGGTGCCATCATATCTTCTGATCCTTTTTGGCTTATGGTCAGTAAAGGACATTTGTTTTATGCAATCAGTAGTATCCTTTCATGCCTTTATTTTCCATGATAAGTTCCTGTAACATGTTGTTTGATAGCTCTAAACATTGCAACCTGATGTTATTTCTGCTTAAGCCTGAAACTGTTATTATTTGCAAACTCGCCATGTCTTTTTGAGCATGTTCTAGTGATTTATGGAGATAGATCAGTGTTCATGTTTTGTAATGCTTTACCTTTGAATCATGCCCATGCCTTTTGTTATTACATTGACATGCTGTAGCTTGTTGTTTTGATGCTTGCAATATGCCTACTTGCTGTTATGGACAGATTGTTGTCATGACTTGTATTGTGTGTATGTGTTGCACCGTTACTCCGTTTTGAGTGTGCTCTACATGAAACTTGCTTAGAATTGCATGTAGCTTCATATTATCATGTTGCATCCTTGTTTTGAGGTGTTTGCTTGATGTTTGTATGCATTTTGCATCAATGCCATGCTTATCTTGTTTTGCTCATATCTTCTAGGCCGTAGCCCCGAATCTAATGAACTTTATATGTAACTTGACTATAATTTCGTGTAGATCATTGTGGTGCATCTTAACTTGCTGTTTAGCAACTTTAACATAATGTTTATTCAGCTCTGTACCAATTTCGAAATTTGCATATGAGGACTTACCGGAATTGTTATATGTTGTTTCCGGCCTCATTTAAACTTGTCTTGATGTGTTGCTCTTGTTTGCATCATCTCTTGCCATGAGTAGCTTCATGTAGTCTTGTCATGCATCATGCGTGTTGGAGCATCATGTCTTGTTCATGTGTGGTGTGTTTACTATGTTGTGTTCTTCTTCTCGATAGTTCCAGTTTCGTTGCGATCGTGAGGATTCGTTCGTCTACGCTTGGTTCGGCTTCCTCCGTTCATCTTCTTCATGGACTCGTTCTTCTTCCTAGCGGGATTTCAGGCAAGATGACCGCTACCCTGGATCTCACTACTATCATTGCTATGCTAATTGCTTCGTTTCTATCGCTATCTTTGCGCTACCTATCACTTGTTCCTCAAGCCTCCCAAATTGCCATGAACCTCTAACCTTTTGCACCCTTCCTAGCAAACCGTTGTTTGGCTATGTTACCGCTTTGCTCAGCCCCTCTTATAGCGTTGTTAGTTGCAGGTGAGGATGAAGTTTGTTCCTTGTTGGAACATGGAGATGTTGTTCCTTGTTGGAACATGTTTACTTGTTGGGATATCACAATATATCTTATATTATTAATGCATCTATATACTTGGTAAAGGGTGGAAGGCTCGGCCTTATGACTGGTGTTTTGTTCCACTCTTGTCGCCCTAGTTTCCGTCATATCGGTATTATGTTCCCGGATTTGGCGTCCCTAACGCGGCCGGGTGATTTATGGGACCCCTTGACAGTTCGCTTTGAATAAGACTCCTCCAGCAAGGCCCAACATTGGTTTTACCATTTGCCTCACCTACCCCTTTTTCCCTTGGGTTTCCGGAGCCCAAGGGTCATCTTTATTTTAGGCCCGGGCGGTGCTTCTCTAAGTGCTGGCCTGAACCGAAGCTACTGCGGGGGCCCCTCGAGCAACTCGAGGTCTGGTTTTACTCGTAGCTAGTCTCATCCGGTGTTGCCACGAGAACGAGATATGTGCAGCTCCTATCGGGATTGTCGGCAAGATCGGGCGGCTTTGCTGGTCTTGTTTTATTGCTGTCAAAATGTCTTGTAGCCGGGATTCCGAGACTGATCGGGTCTTCCCGGGGAGAAGGAATATCCTTCGTTGATCGCGAGAGCTTATCATAGGCTAATTTGGGACACCCCTGCAGGGTATAAACTTTCAAGAGTCGTGCCCGCGGTTATGTGGCAGATGGGAATTTGTTGATATCCGGTTGTAGTAAACTTGAAGCAAACTCTTCTAATATACACCAACCGGTAATGCGTAATCGTGAGTGTCTCTTTTCGGGGTTGATCGAAAGGAGAACACGGTTTCTGGGTTATGTTTGACATAAGTAGGAGTTCAGGATCACTTCTTGATCATTACTAGTTGACGACCGTTCCTTTGTTTCTCTTCTCGCTCTCATTTGCGTATGTTAGCCACCATATCATGCTTAGTCGCTGCTGCAACCTCACCACTCTACCTCTTCCTTACCCATTAAGCTTTGCTAGTCTTGATACCCATGGTAATGGGATTGCTGAGTCCTCGTGGCTCACAGATTACTACACCACCGATTGCAGATACTGAGTTATGCGATGATCATGACGCGAGAGCGATGTTTATTTGTGTTGGAGTTCTTCATCTGCTTCTTCGATCAGGGGATAGGTTCCAGGTCGGCAGCCTGGGCTAGCAGGGTGGATGTCGTTTGAGTTTCTGTTTATGTTCCATCCGTAGTCGGATGTTGATCTCTTGTATATGATATTGTTGTATTCGTGTGGCATTGTATGCCTTATGTATGTATCCCCATCTATTATGTAATGTTGATGTAATTATATCCACCTTGCAAAAGCGTTTCAATATGCGGGTCTATCCTTGGTGGGACCTTCGAGTTCCTTTTGGATAGGGTCGCATATTGGGCGTGTTTCTGGACCCACGCTGACACAGGGAATAATGTGGCCTGAAGGCGCTCCCAGCTGAAACGAAACTTAAAGATGTCACTGGTGATGTTGGGGACAAGCGGTGTTGGTGTAGCAGACTCGGTGGGCTGCGGAGCCGACCTCCACGAGCCCAGTGCCCAGGGGCCTCGGGAGGATCCGAAGGTGCTGGCGGCTCCTCGCGGGCCATCTCCATCTCCGCCAGGGCTGCGGAATGCCTGGCCTCTTGAGCCTCCAGGATGTCCCTCATGAGGCGCTGGTACGTGGCCGCTGCGTTCGGCAGGTCGTAAGGCATGCGAACGTAGCTGTGGGGCGGGCCCTTGCAACGTCCCACTCGCGAGGGCCAGAGGCGCTCTTGAGACGCGGCTCGGTTGAGCCCTGGTATGTCGATGCAGACGCGCAGCACACCATCCTCGCTTGGATGGGGGGCCACAGTGGCGGCGGCTGCCCTCATGACCCTTGACTCGTGTAGCTCTGAATGGCCTTGCCGATGAACTCCCGAGGGTTCGGCCCTCCTTGCCTTGCTCCTCGCCAGGGAAACGCGGCAAGCACGCCTCCATGTGGTGCCCAAGCGCCTCCCTCGAGACCTTGGCGAGGTCGGTGGCCCTCAGGGAGAGTCCCGAGCCTGCACGAGGATTGCGCCGGGCGCTTTCCTATGCGATGGAAGGAGGCTCCCCTGGCCCGGTGCGGGCCCCGAGGGGCCTGCCTCTTGAGGAGCTGGGCGATCGATGTCTTCTTCTTCTTGGAGTGCGGCCTCGGGAGGCCTCCTGCTGCTGTGGTGCAGGTCTTCTAGCGATGCGGCTGAAAGGCTCGCTCAGGGGAGCACATGCGTCTCTCTCTTCACAGGGTACCGTGATGACCCCGCTACTTCACGGCATCTTGAGGACGTTGTAGCCGTGGTGGAGTTCTGACCATGAATTTGGCCAACGCTGGGTACCCGAGGATGGCGTTGTACGGCAGCGAATGTGGGCGACGTCGAAGTCGATGAGCTCGTGTGGTAGTTATCGCGAGCCCCGAAGGTGAGCAGGGAAAGGCGGACCTGCCCGACCGGGACCGTGGAGCCGTCGGTGACTCCGGAGAAAGGCTTGGTTAGCTGAAGCTGACTGTAAGGCACTTGAAGATTGTTGAATGTCTCCAAGGACAGGACGTTGAGCCCTGCTCCGCCGTCGATGAGGGTCTTGGTGACCAGCACGTTGCTGATGATTGGGGAGCAAAGCATCGGGAGAACTCCGGCCGTGGCTACGCACTTGAGCTGGTCTGCTGAGCTAAACGTGATGGCGCACACCGACCACCTGAGAGGGCGCGTGGCCTCGAGCTTGGGGAGGGCTGCATTCACTTCGCGGGCGAACTGCTTGAAGATGCGCTGAGAGGCTGGGGCTTGAGCTCCGCCCAGGATGCAGGCGATCGCACGCGCTTCCTGGAAGCCCCCAGCCCCCTCGTCCTGATGACGGTCTTCAATTCTCCTTGGTGGCGGCGGCAGCGGAGGGAGGCCTGCGTTCCCCTGCGGGCGATCCTCGCGAGGCTGATCCCTCCAGCCTCCCTCGCGAGGCGGGTCTTGCCAACGGTCCTCGCGAGGTTGGTCGCGCCACCCTTGGCGCGGGCCGCGGTCTTCCCAGCGTCCTGCATTCCTTCCTCCTCCTCGGCCGTAGCCCCGGTCGCTGCGCTCGGGGCATCTGCCGACCCTTCCTTCGCGTACGGCCCGGAGCTATTGGCATTCATTGGTGTTGTGGGTGTGGAGGTCGTGGTACACGCAGTACCGGCTGCCCTTGGAGGACTAGGGCTCATCTCTGCCTCGCTTGGTGTCTGGTTCGGCCGCGAGTTCGGCAGCCCCCTTGCGCTTCACGTCCTTGGCCTTGGACTTCTTTCTTCGGGATCCACGGCAGGCAGCTCGAGGAGGGAGAGGCGCCCCTCCTCAGCCCTGGCGCACTTGGTCGCCAAGTTGAACAGCTCCAAGGAGGTGCACAGATCTTCATGCATCGCCAGCTCCTCCTTCATCTTGACGTCACGCCGCGCCCGTCGGAGAAGGCAGAGATGATGGCCTCCTCATTACACAGGGATCTTGAGGCGGCGTTGTTGAAGCGCTGGATGTACTTTTGCGGGGTTTCGGCTGCTGCTTGATTCGGCGCATGTCGCCACGACGGGTGGCGGTCGCGAGTACCACGGAAGTTGGCGATGAAGCGGGTGCGCATCTCGGCCCGAGAAGAGATCGTGCACAGGGCCAGATTCAGGAGCAGTGCGGGCTCCGTCCTTGAGCGCCATGGAAACCAGTTCGCCATGACATTTTCATCCCGTTGGCAGCCTCGATGCCCAGCTCGTGAGAGCTAGAGGAACTCCGTAGGGTCATGTCTGTGCTGTGAAGCGAGGAGGCAGGTCTGGCTTGAACTTGGCGGGCCACGCGACGCTGCGGCTCGGAGGTGAAGGAGCGGCAGCCCGCCCGTGGCGCTGGGGGTCTCGGACGGTAGAGAGCTTGGTCTTGCGGGCCTCCTGCGCGCGGCTGGGGCAGCAGGGGTCTTGACGTCTTGGGCGGGAGCGCCGGGCAGCTTCTTGTGGGCGAGGAACTTCTTGACAGCGCTGCTCGCTGCTGCCGGCGCCTGGCGGAACAGGTTCCGCTTAAGGGCCGCGCTTTGGGGCTGTGGGCGCCTTCTTGAGGAGGAGGCGGCTGAGGCGCCTCGGGAGCTTCATCACCCGTGCGGGGCGGGGTGTGGTGCAGCGAGACGGACGGCGCCTCCTACAGCGCGGACGAGCTCGGCGACTCGGTCGAGCCATTCTTCGTAGACGTCGCCGATGGGGCGGTAGCGCAGGAGCTCGTTTGCCGCGACGAGTGCAGCCCGGGCCTCCATGGTCAGCGAAGTGCGCGTGGCGAAAGAACCAGCGGGGTGAGCGGCGTGGCGGTGCGGCCGTCCCGCCTCATGGACGGAGTCTTTGGGGCGACACTTGCTGCTCGTTCCCGCCGGGCCGATGGCGGCGTTGTGGCGGTGTGACGGGAATGACGAGGTGCCCGCCGACGGAGCTGTCTCGGGCGACATGGGAGGCGGCGGCTCGGCGCTGGCGCAGCCCGGCAGGGCGTCGAACATGGTTGCGGTGGTCGAGGAAGAACGAGACGACGAAAGGCAGATTCTGGCGCACCCCTACCTGGCGCGCCAAATGTCGGATTTCGGGTTCCAGCAGACCCTTGAGGTTCGAACACTGGGGTGCGCGCGGAGATCCAACCTTCCACCGTCTCGCACTTTGCCGAATCGCTGGGACCTAAACTACTAAACAGAACAGCACAAGAGACACAAGATTTATCTTGGTTCGAGCTACCATTGTGGTGTAATACCCTACTCCAGTGTGTGGTGTGGTGGATTGCCTCTTGGGCTGATGAGGAACAATACAAGGAAGAACAGCCTCGCGAGGGTCTGTTCTTGGCGGGTGTGATGAACTGCTAGGTGGTGTTCAGTCGCTCTAGCTACTGGTTCCTTGATGAGGATTCAGATCTCTCTTCGTCTCTCCAAGATGCCCCTTCGTCTCTCTCTAGATGCCTCTTCGTCTCCCTCTAGATGCCTCTTCGTCTCTCTCTAGATGCCCGATCCCCCTACTATGGTGGCTAGCTCTACTTATATAGGCGAAGGCCCTGGGCCTCTTCCCAAATATTGAGCGGGAAGGGCGCCAACAATCGGCCATTTTGAAGGGGAACAACGGGTACACTTATCCTGACTAAAGTTGGTCCTCGCCTGCCAAAGGCTCTGGTGATTACGCCTGCTTGGGCTCCACAATGACTCCCTTCCTGCCGTTGGGCTGGTCTTGGTCTTGTTGCACTGAAACGGATGCCTTTGCTTGATGCTCTCGCCTGCGCTTGCTCCCTTTGCACCAAAGAGGAAAGGAGGACGCTGCATAGGCTGGTGCCCGACTGGCGCCCTTGGTCGTCATGGCTTGCGTCATGGGCACCTTGCGAGGTACCCTGCCTTGAACTCTCCGCCTCCTCATGAGCCAGCCTGACGAGGCCATGCCTGAGGAAGCTCCTTGTCGTCTGCCCTGCGAGGCTTGGCCCCTCGCGAGTGTCTTGAGCTTGCTTTGATGAAGATGGGCCGTCCTGGGCCTCCTTTGAACCACGCCGCAGGCCGCAGGCAGGCAAGTCTGGGGACCCCCGTTCCCAGAACGCCGATAGATTGCACTAGTAATGATGAAAATGACTCCTATAAACATGTCAATTTTTTTGGAGTGCATTGGGTTTGTAAGTACACACCAAATAGGGAAGATAGATATTGCGAGAGGCATAAGTACTTAGAAACCAAATTGTTGCAAGAAGAGCTAGATGAATGTGCTGAAAATTAATCTTTTGTTAGCCCTACTTGTGAACTTTGCAATGAACGTGATCATTTAGTACCCAATGCAAATTGTTTCATGATCGTATCGTGTCCAAAAATTCTGATGACTGGAATTTCCTTGCACATCATAATGAACTTAGTTTGCTCTTGGGTTATGAAATGTATAACTAAGGTTATTCCGGAATTTGCCCTTGATAGAGTTCTTCATTTTGATCTAGAGAAAATTTGTATGTATTTGTGCGGTGAATTGCATTGATAATCCTTATATTGCCAATTACATAAAGAAAAGAAAACAAATAGAGGATGAAGAGAATACTAAGGAAAGGGAAGATTCTTCCCAATATCCTCCTATTATTTCTTATGATGAATCAGGTAACGAGGAGGAGCCTTCTATTCAATCAATCTCGTTAATAAGGAGCTCCAAATAGAGGATTGAACCCACACATGATGTGGTTAAGAAGAAAAAAATAAAAAGGAAGAGAGGTAAAAAGGTATCTCTCCCAAATAAAGTTGCTCCTATTATTGTTGTGCCTCATGAAAATGAATCAAAAATGATTGTGGAAGATGATGCACTTGATGATGATATCATTATGCCTATTGCTTTGTTGTGATGATTATGATTGGGAAGATAATGATACTTCTTATGATCTTGAAAATATTTTTGGTACTTGCTTGGAATATGACAATTGCTATACTATTGGTGCTATCCATACTATTAATGATGAGAGTGATTATGCTTATGATATGAAAAGGCCCAAGCTTGGGGAAGTTATGTTTAATGAGGATGACATATTTGAGAATATATTTTCTGCAGTTAATGTTTGTCCCAAGATTGGGGATGCTATGTTTAATAATGATGATATTTTTAGCCTCTCAAGTTTCGATATGCAAAGTTGTTATGATGATAGCATGCCTTCTACCTATGATGATTATATTGATGAAAGTGGGTTTGGAAGAGTGTCAACTTTAGGAAGTAGTGATCCCACAATTTTGGAGGATGTTGAATCTTATAATATTTATGAAAGTGGATTTGCAGAGGTCGTGACTTTACTTAGTAATGATTCCACTATCTTGGGAGAGGTTTCAATCGATTATGATGAGAACGAAGTTCCTACTTATGATGATTATTGTGATGAAACTTATGCTATACAAAGTAGTGATGATTATATTTATTAAACTTGTCATGATTATGATTACCCTTTTTCTGAACATTAATCTTTTAATGTGGAAACAATTTATAGTATTCAAGTCTCTTATGATACACCCACTATCCCGAATGAGAAGAATTTTGCTTATTTGGAACATTGATTCTTTTTGAAGATGATTACTAGACAAATTCCTCAGGTCCACCAATTTATTTTAGAATTTTTGGAGTTCCATAAGTTTGCGTTAGTTACAGATTACTACGGACTGTTCTGTTTTTGACAGATTCTGTTTTTCGTGTGTTGTTTGCTTATTTTGATGACTTTATAGCTAGTAAATAGTTTATAAACCATATATAAGTTGTAATACATTAGGTTTAACACCAATATAAATAAAGAATTAGTTCATTACGGTACCTTGAAGTGGTGTTTTGTTTTCTTTCGCTAACGGAGCTTACGAGTTTTGTGTTAAGTTTTGTGTTGTGAAGTTTTCAAGTTTTGGGTAAAGATTCGATGGACTATGGAATAAGGAGTGGAAAGAGACTAAGCTTGGGGATTCCCAAGGCACCCCAAGGTAATATTAAAGGATAACCAAGCGTCTAAGCTTGCGGATGCCCCGGATGGCATCCCCTCTTTCGTCTTCGTTCATCGGTAACTTTACTTGGAGCTATATTTTTATTCACCAAATGATATGTGTTTTGCTTGGAGCATCATTTTATTTTCTTTAGCTTTGCTTGCTGGTTGAATAAAGTACCAATATATGAAATTATTAAATGGAGAGTCTTCATATAGTTGTATAATTATTTAACTACTCATTGATCTTCACTTATATCTTTTGGAGTAGTTTGTTGTTTGCTCTAGTGCTTCACTTATATCTTTTAGAGCACAATGGTGGTTTTATTTTGGAGAAATATATGAACTCTCATGCTTCACATATATTATTTTGAGAGTCTTAAATAGCATGGTAATTTGCTTAAATAATCCTAGTATGCTAAGCATACAAGATTTGTAAGAATTCTTATGAGTGTGTTGAATACTAAGAAAAGTTTGATGCTTGATAATTGTTTTGAGATATGAAGATGGTGATATTAGAGTTATGCTAGTTGAGTAGTTGTGAATTTGAGAAATACTTGTGTTAAAGTTTGTGATTCCTGTAGCATGCACGTATGGTGAACCGTTATGTGATGAATTCGGAGCATGATTTATTTATTGATTGTCTTCCTTATGAGTGGCAGTCGGGGACGAGCGATGGTCTTTTCCTACCAATCTATCCCCCTAGGAGCATGCGCGTAATAATTTGCTTTGATAACTTGTAGATTTTTGCAATAAGTATATGAGTTCTTTATGACTAATGTTGAGTCCATGGATTATACGCACTCTCACCCTTCCACCATTGCTAGCCTCTCTAATACCGCGCACCTTTCACCGATATCATACACCCACCATATACCTTCCTCAAAATAGCCACCATACCTACCTATCATGGCATTCCCATAGCCATTCCGAGATATGTTGCCATGCAACTTTCCACCGTTCCGTTCTTTATGACACGCTCCGTCATTGTCATATTGCTTTGCATGATCATGTAGTTGACATAGTATTTGTGGCAAAGCCACCGTTCATAATTCTTTCATACATGTCACTCTTGAATCATTGCATATCCCGGTACACCGCCGGAGGCATTCATATAGTGTCATATTTTGTTCTAAGAATCGAGTTGTAATTCTTGAGTTGTAAGTAAATAAAAGTGTGATGATCTTCATTATTAGAGCATTGTCCCAGTGAGGAAAGGATGATGGAGACTATGATTCCCCCACAAGTCGGGATGAGACTCCAGACGAAAAATAAAAAAATAAAAAAAGAGGCCATAAAAAAGGAGAAAAGGCCCAAATAAAAAAATGAGAGAAAAAGAGAGAAGGGACAATGCTACTATCCTTTTACCACACTTGTGCTTCAAATTAGCACCGTGATCTTCATGATAGATAGTCTCCTATGTTGTCACTTTCATATACTAGTGGGAATTTTTCATTATAGAACTTGGCTTGTATATTCCAATGATGGGCTTCCTCAAATTTCCCTAGGTCTTTGTGAGCAAGCGAGTTGGATGCACACCCACTTAGTTTCTTTTGTTGAGCTTTCATATACTTATAGCTCTGGTGCATCCGTTGCATGGCAATCCCTACTCACTCACATTGATATCTATTGATGGGAATCTCCATAGCCCGTTGATATGCCTAGTTGATGTGAGACTATCTTCTCCTTTTTGTCTTCTCCACAACCACCATTCTATTCCACCTATAGTGCTATATCCATGGCTCAAGCTCATGTATTGCATGAAGATTGAAAAAGTTTTGAGAATGTCATAAGTATGAAACAATTGCTTGGCTTGTCATCGGGGTTGTGCATGATTTAAATACTTTGTGTGGTGAAGATAGAGCATAGCCAGACTATATGATTTTGTAGCGATGACTTTCTTTGGCCATGTTATTTTGAGAAGACATAATTGCTTAGTTAGTATGCTTGAAATATTATTATTTTTATGTCAATATGAACTTTTGTCTTGAATCTTCCGGATCTGAATATTCATATCACAATTAAGAAGAATTACAATGAAATTATGCCAACTAGCATTCCACATCAAAAATTATCTTTTTATCATTTACCTACTCGAGGACGAGTAGGAATTAAGCTTGGGGATGCTTGATACGTCTCCAACGTATCCATAATTTTTGATTGCTCCATGCTATATTATCTACTGTTTTGGGCAATATTGGGCTTTATTTTCCACTTTTATATTACTTTTGGGGCTAACCTATTAACCGGAGGCCCAGCCCAGATTTGCTGTTTTTTTGCCTATTTTAGTATTTCGAAGAAAAGGGATATCAAACGGAGTCAAAACGGAACGAAATCAACAGGAGAAGTTATTTTTGGAAGGAAAGCCACCCGTTGGACTTGGAGTGCACGTCAGGAAAGAAGGGAGGTGCCCACGAGGGTGGGGGGCGCGCACCCCTGCCTCGTGGCCCCCTCTTCGGTCCACAGACGTACTTCTTTCACCCATATATACCTGCGTATCCTAAAACTTCCAGAACGGAGAATAGATCGGGAGTTGCGCCGCCGCAAAACCTCCAGAGCCACCAAAAACCAATCGGGACCCTGTTCAAGGCACCTGCGGAGGGGGGAACCCTCACCGGTGGCCATCTTCATCATCCCGGCGCTCTCCATGACGAGGAGCGAGTAGTTCGCCCTCGGGGCTGACGGTATGTACCCGTAGCTATGTGTTTGATCTCTCTCTCTCTCTCTCGTGTTCTTGATTTGGTACGATCTTGATGTATCGCGAGCTTTGCTATTATAGTTGGATCTTATGTTTCTTCTCCCCCTCTACTCTCTTATAATGAATTGAGTTTTCCCCTTGAAGTAATCTTATCAGATTGATTCTTTAAAGATTTGAGAACACTTGATTTATGTCTTGCCGTGCGTATATGTGGTGACAATGGGATATCACGTGATTCACTTGATGTATGTTTTGGTGATCAAATTGCCGGTTCCGCCCATGAACCTATGCATAGGGTTTGGCACACGTTTTCGTCGTGATTCTCCGGTAGAAACTTTGGGGCACTCTTTGAGGTTCTATGTGTTGGTTTGAGTAGATGAATTGAGATTGTGTGATGCATATCGTATAATCATGCCCACAAATACTTGAGGTGACATTGGAGTATCTAGGTGACATTAGGGTTTTGGTTGATTTGTGTCTTAAGGTGTTATTCTAGTACGAACTCTAGGGCTGTTTGTGACACTTATAGGAATAGCCCAACGGATTGATTGGAAAGAATAACTTTGAGGTGG
Organism: Aegilops bicornis; assembly: GCA_021605145.1. Classification (NCBI taxonomy): domain Eukaryota; kingdom Viridiplantae; phylum Streptophyta; class Magnoliopsida; order Poales; family Poaceae; genus Aegilops; species Aegilops bicornis. The sequence continues at coordinate 581,333,856 of CM038672.1, forward strand.
TTTCGTACCCTACCATAATCTCTTCATTTGTTCTCCTCTATTAGTGACTTTGGAGTGACTCTTTGTTGCATGTTGAGGGATAGTTATATGATCCAATTATATTATTATTGTTGTGAGAACTTGCACTAGTGAAAGTATGAACCCTAGGCCTTGTTTCCTATCATTGCAATACCGTTTACGCTCACTTTTACCACTTGTTACCTTGCTGTTTTTATATTTTAAGATTACAAAAACCTATATCTACCATCCATATTGCACTTGTATCACCATCTCTTCGCACCTATACAATTTACCATTGTACTGGGTGTGTTGGTGACACAAGAAACTCTTTGTTATTTGGTTGCAGGGTTGTTTGAGAGAGTCCATCTTCATCCCACGCCTCCACGGATTGATAAACCTTAGGTCATCCACTTGAGGGAAATTTGCTACTGTCCTACAAACCTGTGCACTTGTAGGCCCAACAACGTCTACAAGAAGAAGGTTGCATAGTAGACATCACCCGCCTACAGGAGCCGTCTGAGCGACGCGGGCAGAGAGGGTAGCCTGACGCTCAGCTCGAGCACAGCGAGCGTCCGCCATGGAAACGACAGAGCGACGGACCAACGAACCGACGGAAGGGAAATTGTGGCGCACGCCTACCTGGCGCACCAAATGTTGGATGTGGGGTTCCGGCAAACCCTTAAGGTTCGAACACTGGGGTGCGCGGGAAGTCTTTCCCTCCTACCGATCTACGCTCCAGCTCGCTAAGATCTTGCGGACGAACTCGACGAACTCACGACACAGAACGAGACATGGGGTTTATACTGGTTCGGGCCACCATTGTGGTGTAATACCCTACTCCAGTGTGGTGGTGGTGGATTGCCTCTTAGGCTGATGATGAACAGTACAAGAGAAGAACAGCCTCCTGAGGTTGAGGTGTTCTTGTGCGTGTGTTGGCTTCATGGGTGAGAGATGGATGAACTGCTCGATCCCCCTACTGTGGTGGCTAGCTATACTTATATAGGCCCTGGTCCTCTTCCCAAATATTGAGCGGGAAGGGAGCCAACAACGGCGGGCAAATTTAAAGGGCGATAGATAGTACAAGCTATCCTGACAAAAGCGGTTTTCGCCTGCGAAAAGCCCTGGGGTGACGCCGTCTTGGGCTCCACGATGACCTTTGTCTTGCCGTCCTCCTAGTCTTGGTCTTGTTGCACCAATATGGCAACCTTTGCCTGATGCCTTGGTACTCTTCGTCTGCGCTTGCCTCCTTAGCACCAAAGAGGAAATGGGGACGCTGTGCGCACTGGCGCCCGCCTGGTACCCGCCTGGCACCGTTCGTCATAGCCTACGTCACGAGTGCCTCGCGAGGTTTGCCCCGCCTTGATATCTCCGCTCCTCGTGAGCCTCCCTGGATAGGCCACTCCAGAAGAAGTCTTGCGTCGTCCGCCTCGCAGGGCTTGGACCCTCGCGAAGGTGTTGGATGCCTTGTTGATGAAGGTGGGCCGTACAGCCCGCTGCTCAGCCACGTCGTGGGCCGTAGGCAGGCAAGTCTGGGGACCCCCGTTCCCAGAATGCCGACAGAGACCACCGATGGAGAGTGGAACTACATGTAAAAGACTGTAGTACACATTGATTAAAGATATAATTTGTATCCAAATATTAGGATGGGATCATGATATTTGCAATTCGCGTAAGGAACGGTCATTGATCCATCAGACATCTAGATTCTTTCGAATTTGAGCATGTCTATGTTATTATTTGACACAATTGATCCACATAGTTAGTATTTTGAACTCCAGACAATGCATCGCTTTAGCAATCGAATATAAACGTGAGTATAGTTCATGTTGTGTGTGTAAAGCACATTATACATACTAAAGTTACACAATAAACATTATAAATAGCTAAACTAGCGTACATTTGAATTCAACTTAAGGTGGTTTAAAAAATCGAATTCAACATGAAGTCCATTCAATTATTTGAATTTGATATCATGGCATTTGTAAATCATACCTAAATTATGGGGGCACCAATCTTTGCTCTAATTTTGTACATAATAACATATGTAGTCGTGTACAAAATAGATTCAAATTTAGCTCCTCCATTCCAAAATAATCGTAGTTATAGGATTTTCAAGTGTCAAAATTTCAAGAAGAAGCAGATCATTTAATGAGGTTTTCAAACATACAAGGTCAAATTTAACGTTGTCTGTTTAGGTCAATCCTCAAAGTTCAAGAGTACTCTAAACATGAATGCTTGTGTTTCAAAATTTCGAACGGTTACCAAAAGAGCCTCTACTGGCCCGAAACCGCATGAGACCAATGTTTGGTAGTACAAGGAAATTATTTTTCTAATAACTCCGACCCGTGAAACCTACCGGCCCGACGTCCAAAGGTCTAAACGGGGTAGGTTTGTAGCTTCATCTAGGCGTCACGCAACCGCCTCCGAAAAACATTCATACACAATGGCCGCCTAAGCACACATGTCTTGGCGGCGAAATAAATCCCGCCCACTATTTGGGACACTTGGATTACTATCCTATCCTCGACCAAGATGGGTCCGAAATTTAGGAGGGGGGCAAAGTTTGTACTCTCCCCAAATTTCAAACAAGCGCGTCCCATATTCTGTTCAAAAAAGCCAAAAAAAGCGCGTCCCAGGCCGAAATATGGTTCTCCCCCTCCCCTCCCCCCGCCCACCCGTCTGATTCCCCATTCGTACTCCGTGGGCGCAAAACCTACCTCTCCACCAGCCGCGAAACCCCTGCGTCCTTCGTCCGCCACCCCATCCCACCCATCAACCGCCACCCTCCTCCATCACGCCGGAGCCGATACCCCGACGTCGTCATCCACCGCAACCTCAACCGCAATGCCCTCCACGGCCAGTAGTTGAAGCCGAGGCCGAGCCGTCCATACCCGAGCTAGTTCAACCATGTCGCCCCGCGCTTCACCGCTGCCGCTCCAACTTCACCACCCTCCACCGCACCGGAGCTGTTCCTGCTACGCCATCCTTTGCCACCTCGGATATGCTTCCCCTCCACCGATATACGGCCACGACAACACAGTCAACAATTTGGCCATGGGTTTGTCCAAGGATTCTTCATCTGTAGGTTGCAATCCGTATGATTTCTTTTCTCGATCTCCTGCTTGTGTTTCATCCACGGTTCTCCAAAACATCGGTTCCCCCGGGAGAAAAAAGAAGATCGCAGCGACATATGGAGGAGACCACACTGGCAACCGATAAGGCTACTCCTCTTCCCTTATTCGTGCAAATCTTACGTGTCAGCTTGCATAGTATTCATCCCATAGAAGACACTTGTTGACCGCTTCTTCTTGATACTAGATGTTCCTGGTAACTCGCGATGCACAAGGTTTCTCTCATATACTATTTCACCTTAGCTAGAGGTCCGTCGCCCCCTGAATTTCAATTCCTGGTCAGTTGATTCCCAATTAACGGAAGCATTCCCAGATATAACAGGCGCTAGTCCGCCTATTACGCCGGGGAAGCAGCGCCTCGGTGTTTATCTTAGGGGCGTGTGGGGCCTAGAGCTACTAGCGCCCGATCTAGAGGTCGGCCAGGATTAAAGGGATGGCCTGGGGGCGCAGCCAAGCACGGTTGTGGTGTGAGGTCGAGAGGAGGGCGGGGCGGCGGAGACAGGGGTCTGGGCCGGTGGTCGCTGGCGGTTCGAGAAAGATCATCAGCAGTGACTAGCGGGAGGTAGACGAAGGCCATCTGCCCGTTCCTTATAGATCGGACGGTTCATTCAAAAAATCGACTGACCTATTTATTTTCAGTTGACTGTTATCTTGATATGACACATGTGGTGGTGTGCTGGAGGAGTACTTGCATTTCCTGTGCTCATATATTACAAAATCATACAGAGTAGAATCTAGTAATTTTGTTTGCCATGCAATGTTGTAGAGCTATCATTTGTCTCCTGTCATTTGTTTTTCAGCCACCTGCTATCTGCTACTTTTACAGTGCACTAGTTCTACACACACTTCACCCATACTCTCACTATTGTGTTTTTATGCAAGGGTATTTCAGAGTCTGCCTCGAGAGAAGCAGAAAAGAAAAGAGAGAAGTTGCTCCAGCTTTCTACGCGGGTAAGCACAACATGTCAGCGCTATAAAGCGTGCAGTGTCAGCAGATGGAGACGGTAAACGTAGCTCTGGAGTTGGTGACCTCGCTCGCAATGAACCACCATCCTAGGTGCTTGCTTTAACTTTGCGGTGTCATATGTGGTTGCATGTTCCATATGGTGTCTAGCTTGTATTTGAAAGGTCAAGTCGGTCTTTATTAAGATAAGGAAAGATATTTTTTACATGAACCACCATCCCGTGGGCACGGAAGACAAATAGCTAGTCGGAGCCTTTGGCCGAGCCAGTGACAAGCCCAGAAAAGACTGGCATCACCTGGAAGCCAACTAAAAAGCCGCGATGGTGGCGAAGCAGCCCGCCTCCCACCAGGATCTCAGGTCCTAGATGATCATGCTCACCACTCCAGCCGGATGTCTAGCTTGTATTGCTTCCAATTTGGTTAAATTGCATCTGCTTAGCTTACACATTATACCTTTGAATATGACATGCCTTTCTGTTTTTGGTACATACTAGTACATCTGTGTATTAACCATGTTCTTACATCAAACTAATGTTCTTGTGTATCCCTCATCAATCACTTATGATGAGGCAATGCAGCGTCAGCCTCCCGACATGATTCTCAAGAAACCACAAGGCTAGATGAAGATAGTGAACGTAGCTCTGTAGTTGATTACCGCATTTCCCCTACACTAGCATCGTAGGTGCTTGCTCTAACTTGGCGGCGTGATATGTGGTTGCATGTTGCATATGGTGTCTAGATTGTAATTCTTCCAATCTGGTTAAACTGCATGTGCTATTCTGCTTAGATTATACATTATACCTGTTAATGTGACATGCCTTCCTGTATTTAGTACATAGTACATCTGTCTATTAAGCATGTCTTTACATAAAACTATTGTTTTTTTATCCCGCATCAATCAATATGACGAGACACCTTTAGTATATGCAGTGCGATATTAGTTGCATCTTTCATATGATTTATAGCATGTGTTGCTTCTAATTTGCTGAAATTCCATTTATGATGGGACACTTTTAACTTGGCAGAGTCATATTGGCTGCATCTTTCATGTGTTGTCTAGCTTGCATTGCTTCTTATTTGTTCGAATGGTTTCTTCTTAGTTTACACAAACAGTTGTGAACATGCCATGCCGTCCTTTTTTCGTACATATTCCATCCTGGTATCATGTGTTTGCCTTACATCAAAGTAGTGATTGTCAGTATCATGCATGGATGAGTTCTGAAGAGAGAATTTTATTGCTTTTTCTTGTCGGTTTTACTTGACAATTCAAAATCAATAAAGCGGAAGGAAGTTACCAAGGCAGCGGATAAAGTTGTTCCTTCCAAACGGAGGGCCTCTATAGTTTCTACTCCTCCATCCCCCCAAGATGATTTCCAAGACAACACATGCATAGAAACTCAGTGTAGCTGTGTTTATGATGAGCACGTCTCCCCTAGTGCTCCCTCTAACTTGGCACTGCTATATGTGGTTGCATGTTATGTGTGATGTCTAGCTTGTATTGCTTCTAATTTTGTTGAATTCCATCTGCTTACTTTACACATTATACTTGAATAAGACACGTGTTCCTGTTTCTAGAACATACGATATCTGTCTATGACACCATGTTCTTACATCAAATTACTACTGTTGTGTAACCTGCAACAATCACTTATCATAAGACACGTTTGACTTGGTGTGATATAGGTTACATCTCGCATTCTTTTCTAGCTTGTACTACTAATTTGTTGAAATGGCACTTATGACGAGACAGTTTTAACTTGGTAGAGTGATATTCGTTGCATCTTTCATATGGTGTCTAGCTTTCATTGCTTCTAATTTGTTGAAATGCCTTCTCCTTAGTTTACACATCATAAGCTGTGAATATGCAATGGCACTAATGACGAGAGACCTCTAACTTGGTAGTGTGATGTTGTTTGCATCTTGCATATGATTTATTTCTTGTACTGCTTCACATTTGTTTAAACGCCATTTATGATGAGACACTGTTAACTTGGCAGAGCGATATTTGTAGCATATTTCATATGGTGTCTACCTTCCATTGCATTGCTTCTAATTTAGTGAAATGTCTTCTGCTTAGTTTACACATCATAGTTCTGGTTATCTCTTCCGTCCTATTTTTCGTACATATTACATCCTCCTATCATGTGGTTGTCTAACATCAAAGTTCAGTTCGTCTGTATCACGCATCAATTTGTTCTGAAGAACTAAATTGTTATTCGTTTTTCTTGTCGGCTTAACTTAACATGGCACAGAGAAAGAGGAAGAAACACAGAATGGCAGGGAATGGGAACCGGAAGAATCCTGCAGATTCTGCTGGTACTGATGGTGCAATAGAAGGTCAAAGTCCAGTGGAAAATTCTACAAACAGGATATCCCATGCTACACGAGCTGCAGGAAAAGCCAAACAGAAACAAATAGCTGCCACCAAACAACCAGAGACAACCCTAGTTCTTGCAACACCTTCCATAGAACTACCAGTTGCATGAGTTACTCCTGCGTTAACTGAGCTAGCAGCACGTTCCCAAGCTCCCTTGCCACCTGACACTACTTCCCAAGCACTCTTGACACAAGACGAGTTGGCAAGATCAGATGAACCTTGTGAGCTTCAACAACAAGAAGGTAGTTGTTGGAGTCAAGTTACAGTTGCATGCTTCTTTATATGTAGTCTCACAGTTTGATGTACACTAACACTTCCTATGTTCGTTGTTGGACTAGCACCTAGGCGCAAGTGGAAACAAACATCAGGCATAATGCTCGATAGGTTAACTAAATCTAGAGGAGGAAGAATGGAGATCCATTTTGAGGCAGGTTTAAAAAGGCCACGTGATGCTACAGAGTCAGCCAAGTTAGTATTAGAGGCAGCGGTTGCCGTTAGGTGTCATGTACGTATCCTCCCAACATGGATTCAAGACAGAATGACAAAGACGAAACCCAGTTCAACACCTTCCTCGGCCATTTATCTGTAAGTATGGTTATGTATGGAAACTAGTAATATCGTCTTGCTCTGTCCCATACTTTCTAGGTTGCTGATAATGAGACTCCCATAATTTTCAACAGATGAGGTTCAAGTTGGATAGCCAAGATGATGCAACCAGACAAGCTTGCACCCATGTTTTAGGGTCTGCTCTGCGACAGTATTGGTATAACTTGAGGAAAGCTCACTTTGAAGGCAAGGCTAACTGTGAACTTTCCCAAACATCTCCAGTGGAAAATATATCGAATGAAGACTGGAGGGGCCTCGTTAAAAACTGGTCTGATCCGAAGTATCAGGTACATTATATATATATGTGATCAGATCACATGTTGAAGTCCTATTTACGCATGTGCCACACAAATCTATCTTCTTGTAGGTGAACTGTTCAAAGAACAAGGCCAATCGTACGAAAGTGAAATTCCAACAGACAATAGGATCTCGTAGCTATATTCCACACTGCGAGGCTCTTGTAATTAGCTGTTGTTTCACTCTTTTCGCTGTACCATATTATCAGATCTATATTGACTTGTTCCAAATGCAGAGGAAAGCCCGCAAGGACCAAAAAGTACCTGAACCAAATGATGTGGAAATCTTCAAGGACTGTCACACCAGCAAGAAGAAGGGCATGACTACACTAGTCAAAGCCGCTATTGTAAGTCCTTAATCCTCATGCCTTTTAACTACTACTTACTCTGACTTGTGCCTTGAACTGCATGGTTTGCAGCCAATGTCTATTACTCTTTTTAGTTTTATACACAATTGTCTTAGCGTATCATTGCACCTTATAAGGTTTAAAAGAGAGGAGTGATGTTCCTTTTATCTTGACATGTAATCTAGTTCCGGGCTGGACTTGCCCACACAATGTTACAATTGCCTGTTTGTCTGTTCTCAGTTGTTTTGTGATATGAATGATGTCATACTATGCTTATCGTATTATAAACTTCGTCTCTTTATCCTTAGCCCTCAATACAATGTGAAGAAATAAACAATACATTAGCGATGGTGCATGGTCATATGTTTGGAACCTGGTTTTATTATGTACTTTGCAATAAAATACAACTAATATTTTACATGGGTTCACCAGAATAAGTTATGTATATAGACCAAAGCTATTTTGTTTGGTTTTGTTGCCTCCTTAATATCTTATGTTCTGGTACTACAAATGTAAAACCTCAACTTTTCAGCGAGCTATGGAAAAAATGGTGGAACCGCCACCTTCTGAAGGTGGCGAGGCAACTATAACCGCAATGTCAGCTCTTGCTGCAGTGGGTCAGTACCTGTCCAATAACTGTGCCAAAAGCACGTTCCTGCATAATACTGGGTTGGTTGTTAAGGCAATCTCATCCAAACTGCCTCATGATCAAGATATGCAAGCTCAAAACAATGTTGTATCTGCGCTCCAGACACAAGTCCATTCCCTAACAGGGACCCTTTGTGAAACAAGGAGAGACATTGTTCGATGTTGTCAAGATATGCATGGTTTTGAAACCAGATTATCAGACATTTTCTATGTTGTTCAGGAGCCTAGGAGAACTGAAGGCGAAGGTTATGGTGCTCCATCGGACAATACAGCATGAAAACATAACAGTCAGGTCAAATGAAATGAGCTTCTGAACTTGTGGTGTTGCATTTATCTCCTAGACTGTTAACTTTTATGCCAACGTTCCTTTTGTTTTATAGTTGTAATTTGTTTTGGTGCGATACAAAATTTGTTCTTAACATGCAGCCACCGGCTGAAGAAAACAGCAAGCCATTTTTGTATAGTGTAGGGTGTTCCCTATATTTGCACTGGTGGCGAACTTTGATGCCCAGTGGATGTAATATGTGTAATAGCCGTGATAGCCTAGTGTAAGTTGCTTGCTTATTTATTTCCTTATTGTCTTGTTTATTTGTTTTCTTGTAGTCAGTGCAGTTCTTTTTCCGCGGTAACCTATATTTTAAAACTAGGCCACAATAACCATGGGCTACATATTTACTGTAGTTAACATGGGCCTCCTATGGGCCGTAGAAACAATGGGCCTTCTATAGGGCGTAGTAACAATGGGCCTTATACGGGCCGTAGACACAATGGGCCTTCTACGGGCCATATCATCAATGGGCCTTCTGCGGGCCGTATGATCGGTTGGCCAAACATGGGCCAATAACAGACTACATTATGGCCGTAAATGGGCTAGAGTTGAAATCGTCCATTCATGGGCTGACCATAACGGGCCGTCGTTAATCGGCCGTATTTGATAACGCTATGAAAACGGCCCAACATATTAACGGGCCACAAACAGGCCGACTGTAACCACGGGCTGAATTTGGCCCATAAGCAAAAAATGACAGTAATGGGCCGTAAGTAAACGAATGCTGGAAATGAGCCCAAGAATAAATGGGCTCTGAGAAGGCCGAAAGATAACATGGGCTGGAAACGGCCCAACGGAATAATGGGCCGTTAATGGGTATAAAGTGATACACTGTTCATTACGGGCCAGTTTTACCACGTGTCGTTAATGGGCCGAGAGTTACTAAGGGCCTCATATGGGCCGAAAGACGTCATGGGCCATACATGGGACGAAAGTTAAAACGGGCTGGAATTATATTGGACGGCCCAGATGACGCTACTGGGCCTAATTCGGATAGGCCGTAAACGGGCCCTTGGTTAGCGGGATGTAAATGGGCTATATGCGAACAGGTCGTTAAGAGGCATGTCGTGGGCCGGCCGGCCACCTTTTGACCAAGTCAAATGGGCCGGCCTTTTCACAGGAATGGGCCTCTGTTGGGCTGTGTCATGTGTCGATGCATCATAGGCGCTTTGGGTCCAATGAGTGGATGACATCTATCCCAACGATGACCCGACACGTGTTTCCTCCAGCCGATGATGATTTTACATGTGGAAAATCCCCATTGGTCGGGGCTGTTAAAGTGTTATCGGATCCAAACCGGACACGATAGCTTAACAGCGTTCCGTTACGGTGGATTCCACGTGTCGGTCACCCTTGACGAAAGCACTTCTGTGATGCGCGATTTATCGTCATGGAAGTGGACACTTCCGTGATGATAATTTTGGTAATGTCATGGAACACTTCTACGACGGCTTAGCACACGATCGTTTAGTATTCTGTTATTGCTTTCTTCATGACTTATACATGTTCCTATGACTATGAGATTATGCAACTCCCGTTTATCGGAGGAACACTTTGTGTGCTACCAAACGCCACAATGTAACTGGGTGATTATAAAGGTTCTCTACAAGTGTCTCCAAAGTTACTTGTTGGGTTTGTGTATTTCGAGATTAGGATTTGTCACTCCGATTGTCGAAGAGGTATCTCTGGGCCGTCTCGGTAATGCACATAACTTAAGCCTTGCAAGCATTGCAACTAATGAGTTAGTTGCGGGATGATTTATTACGGAACGAGTAAAGAGACTTGCCTGTAACGAGATTGAACTAGGTATTGAGATACCGACGACCGAATCTCGGGCAAGTAACATACCGATGACAAAAGGAACAACGTGTGTTGTTATGCGGTCTGACCGATAAAGATCTTCGTAGAATATGTGGGAGCCAATATGAGCATCCAGGTTCCGCTATTGGTTATTGACCAAAGACGTGTCTCGGTCATGTCTACTTAGTTCTCGAACCCGTAGGGTCCGCACGCTTAAAGTTTTCGATCACAGTTATATTATGAGTTTATATGTTTTGATGTACCGAAGGTTGTTCGGAGTCCCGGATGTGATCACGGACATGACGAGGAGTCTCGAAATGGTCGAGACATGAAGATTGATAAATTGGAAGCGTATGTTTGGATATCGGAAGTGTTCCGGGTGAATTCGGGATTTTACTGGAGTAGCAGAGGGGTTACCGGAACCCCCCGGGGGTTAATGGGCCTTAGTGGTCTTTGCGGAGAAGAGGAGAGGCGGCCATGGCAGGGCCGCGCGACCCTCCCCCCTAGTCCAAATAGGACAAGGAGAGGGGGGTGGCGCCCCCCTTCCTTACTCTCTCCCTCCTCTTTCCCCCCCAAGTCCTAATCCAACTAGGAAAAGGGGGGAGTCCTACTCCCGGTGGGAGTAGGACTCCTCCTCGCGCGCCCTCCTCCTGGCCGGCAGCACCCCCCTTGCTCCTTTATATACGGGGGTAGGGGGTACCCCAAAGACACAACAATTGATCGTTTGATCTTTTAGCCATGTGCGGTGCCCCCCCCCCTCCACCATAGTCCACCTCGATAATACTGTAGCAGTGCTTAGGCGAAGCCCTGCGTCGGTAGAACATCATCATCGTCACCATGCCGTCGTGCTGACAAAACTCTCCCTCAACACTCAGCTGGATCTGAGTTCGAGGGACGTCATCGGGCTGAACGTGTGCTGCACTCGGAGGTGCTGTCCATTCGGTACTTGATCGGTCGGATCGTTAAGACGTATGACTACATCAACCTCGTTGTGCTAACGCTTCCGCTTTCGGTCTACGAGGGTACGTGGACAACACTCTCCCCTCTCGTTTCTATGCATCACCATGATCTTGCGTGAGCGTAGGAATTTTTTTGAAATTGCTACGTTCCCCAAAAGTGGCATCCGAGCCTGGTTTTATGCGTAGATGTCATATGCACGAGTAGAACACAAGTGAGTTGTGGGCGATATAAGTCATACTGCTTACCAGCATGTCATAATTTGGTTCAGCGGTATAGTTGGATGAAGCGGCTCGGACCGACATTACGTGTACACTTATGCGAGACTGGTTCTACCGACGTGCTTTGCACATAGGTGGCTGGCAGGTGTCAGTTTCTCCAACTTTAGTTGAACCGAGTGTGGCTACGCCCGGTCCTTGCGAAGGTTAAAACAACATCAACTTGACAAACTATCGTTGTGGTTTTGATGCGTAGGTAAGAACAGTTCTTGCTAAGCCCATAGCAGCCACGTAAAACTTGCAAAAACAAAGTAGAGGACGTCTAACTTGTTTTTGCAGGGCATGTTGTGATGTGATATGGTCAAGACATGATGCTAAATTTTATTGTATGAGATGATCATGTTTTGTAACCAACTTATCGGCAACTGGCAGGAGCCATATGGTTGTCGCTTTATTGTATGCAATGCAATCGCCATGTAATTCTTTACTTTATCACTAAGCGGCAGCGATAGTCGTAGAAGCATAAGATTGGCCAGACGACAACGATGCTATGATGGAGATCAAGGTGTCGCGCCGGTGATGATGGTGATCATGATTGCTTGAAGATGGAGATCACAAGCACAAGATGATGATGGTCATATCATATCACTTATATTGATTGCATGTGATGTTTATCTTTTATGCATCTTATCTTGCTTTGTTTGACGGTAGCATTATAAGATGATCCCTCACTAAATTATCAAAGTATAAGTTTTCTCCCTGAGTATGCACCGTTGCGAAAGTTCTTCGTGCTGAGACACCACGTGATGATCGGGTGTGATAGGCTCTACGTTCAAATACAATGGGTGCAAAACAGTTGCACACACAGAATACTCAGGTTAAACTTGACGAGCCTAGCATATAACAGATATGGCCTCGGAACACGGAGACCGAAAGGTCGAGCATGAATCATATAGTAGATATGATCAAAATAGTGATGTTCACCATTGAAACTACTCCATCTCACGTGATGATCGGACATGGTTTAGTTGATTTGGATCACGTGATCAATTAGAAGATTAGAGGGATGTCTATCTAAGTGGGAGTTCTTAAGTAATATGATTAATTGAACTTAAATTTATCATGAACTTAGTACCTGATAGTATCTTGCTTGTCTATGTTGATTGTAGATAGATGGACCGTCTTTGTTGTTCCGTTGAATTTTAATGCGTTCCTTGAGAAAGCAAAGTTGAAAGAAGATGGTAGCAATTACGGACTGGGTCCGTAACTTGAGGATTATCCTCATTGCTGCACGAAGAATTACTTCTGGAAGCACCGGCTGGGTGCCGAACTGCTTCGATACTGGCAGGCGATGTTAAGAACGTTGGCAGAGCAAAGCTGATGACTACTCGATAGTTCAATGTGCCATTCTTTACGGCTTAGAACCGGGACTTCAACGATGTTTTGAACGTCATGGAGCATATGAGATGTTCCAAGAGTTGAAGTTAATTGTAACGACCTAACCCAAAATCGGTCAAGTCTCTGTGTCTGTACCATCCCAAGATCATGCTGGTACTCACAGTACATCGATGAAATAATCAAATTTCAATCACACCTAAATTTATTACACGATTCTCATATAGAGTCTTTATTACAATAGAATAAATTCGGCCAAAGGCCAACTCATGAGAAATAAACTACTAAAGCTGCGGAAGCGTAGAAGTATAGCGAGTCCATCCGACTCCAAAGGGCAATCGCCAAGCGCGGAGCGTAGCCTCACTCCTGATCGGAATAAATCTCTGCAACATAATACGTTGCAGCTGTGTAGGTCAGCTTTTTGAATAAGCTGGCGAGTCATGAAGAGAATAACAATAATAAAATTACTAACACTATATGCATTTTGGCTGTGGGGCTCTAAGTTTCATCATTTTGCGAAAAGCCAGTTTTTCCCTACTACAGTGGACTTGCTTGCAAATACTAGAAAATTGTTGGTAGTTATTGAGATGGTTCCGCCAACCAATGTCTCATTCCCAAATTATGAAGTCATAAACCCCTCAATTAATTTATTAATTACAATGTTGAGATTTCCGAATACTTCCAAGTTCCAGAGGCTCAAATTGTCCGTAACCGGGGACACGGCTAATCGATTAGATCTTTTACTCTGCAGAGGTTTCATGACTTTTCCCACAAGAATCATTCCCTCCTTTTAAGTCTTTGCACTTCATGGTGTTTGAAGACGGGATGAATGAAACAGGGTCTTCCAAAGAGTTCTTCTGGCTACTGCCGGTACCCATCCAATCCTACCGTTCTTCTACATCTCGTAGTACCGTCCAGCCAGCGTCACAACTAGTGTTGACCCAGCCAGAGCCCATAATGGCTTGCGGCTGCATGTGTAAGCTTCCGTCAATGGGGCATCCATCCGTCTCTTCGTGGCTGGGTGAAGCTTTCCAAGATGTCATGGCACTTCTCCATGCATCCCGGCCAACCACTGGGTTCTCCAGGGGTGCCCACAACCGTCCCTCCACCCAAAGAGTGAATTTGAAGTCCATCTTGATCTTGAAGTCATGGGGTTGTCATCATCTTTAAGACTCTCACATCTCCCTTATGAATTCACTCAACCAACCCGATCTCTGAGCATAGCAAAAATATACTACTTCGTCCTGGGTCATGGTAACAAGGGGAATTGGTTCATCCTACCACATGATACTACTCAAGAACATAACTTCAAAATTTCACCTACTGCATGCATGGTGGGGAGGTAAAATTCTAATGCAACAAAATCATAGGTATTGAAAATAACATGATCAAGACTTGCCTTGCTGACGATCTTCGTAAGCTAGGGAATCGTAGTAGCAAGCTTCGCACTCCGAAAACTCTACCGAAACAAACAATAATCACAATAAGCATATAGCATATCATCACTTAACAGAATATCAACATAGTAACATAACACACCAAACACACAAATCAAAACCCAAAGGAAAACTCAAAGAAAACCAACTCAAAGTTTTCCTACTTCAAGCAACAACTAAAAATAGTTTTACATAACAAAAAATTTTCTAACATAACCTAAGCATGAGTTTATGTTAACTTAACAGAAAAGAATGCTTTAAGCAACTAGGAGCAAAAAGAATCAATTTAAAATCTATTATGAAACTCCTATTAGGCCTAATTCAATTTCTATTAAGAAAAATAAAATAAAAGTTTTATTTATTATAAATAAAAGTTCATGCTCTAAAGTGACAGAAACTAACCTAGAATAATCAATTACATGTGATAAATAAATTTATTTGCTAATTAAAATAATAGGAAAACAGTAGCTAGTTAATTAATTAAGAATAACATGATTCTGATTAAAACTAATTTTTTTAATAATCCTAAAATGCCCAAATTAATTCCTACGGTTAGGCAATGTCAAAACAAAGTTGGGACAAAAAGAATCATTAAAAAATAATTTTCCTAACTCATTTTATAGCAGATTGGCTATTCTGACTAAATCTAAAATAAAGAAATTTTAAATAATTTTAACATAGCTAAGTATATATTCTACAGAAACTATAAGAAATTTGCAAACTAACAAAAAAAGAATCACTTAAAAATATTAAGTAGATTAAAAGATATGAATTTTTCAAATCTGAAACTATTCTGTTAAAACAGAAAACGAAAATAAAAGAAAAATGGCCTAATGGGCCTAACTAACGCCCTGTGCGTAATATAACTAAACGGGCCCTAGGGTTAAACGAATCGACGGTCTAAATAAAAACCCTAACTTAAAATTAAACCGGAACTAACCGGGGAAAAACCCGGTTCACTAATTGACCTAATAAAACCCATACCCCTTGGGGTTCTAATCTAGACCGTCGAGATTAGATCGGACGGGAGGGAAACTCCGGTGACTTACCGGAGATCGACGCGGCGGCGGCTCGGGCGGCGAAAAGGCCGGTGTCTCCGGTGGTCGGGGCGTCGGCGGAGTGCTCCGTGAGTCTTGTGTGACGAGGAGGTGGGTCTGTGGAGTTGGTGGAGCTCGGGTGGGCTAGGGCGTCGGCGAGGTAAATGGCGGCGGCGGCGTTCGGGTTACTCCGGCGAGCGCTGCAGCGAGGGAGAGGGGGTGCGGTGAGGGGGTGAAGGGGAAAACGGGGTCGAGGGGGAGGGGGTATAAATAGGCGGGGCCTCATCTTGGGCGAGGGGGCAATCGGGTGAGATCCCGGAGATCGCGGGATCTCCGGCGAGCGGCGGCGCGGCGGTTGCGTGGGCGAGGGGAAGACAACGGGTGGGGGCCGGCTGTCGGGAGAGAGGAGGGTGCGGGCGTCGGTTGGCCGACCGGATGGGTTTCAGGCGAAGGGGTTAGGTCGGGCCGGTTGGCTGGGCTGGCCGGGTTGGCTGGTGAGCCTCATTGGCTGGGCCGCTGGGTGTTGGCTGGGCCAGTTATTGGCCCGCCAGGGCTTTTTCTTTTTTTTCTATTTTTTTTTTGAAAATAAAAAGAGAGGAAATATATATAATAATATAAATATTTTATATAGGACATATATATATCAAAATGATCAGGAATATTCCTATCATTTGAACAATTTTCCAGGGGCAAAATCCAAATTTTATAAAAATTCATTTTTTTCAAAATTCAAATAAAACTCAAATTTGAATTCAAACTTTTTGGCAATGTTTTTCCTCTGATATTTTTGGAGTGTCATGTTTACTCCTCTCATACTTTTTCACAAGTATTTATCAGGCATAGTTTTTGAAATGATTTCCACTTGCCAAAATGCCAACAACTCCAAAACCTCTGAAACTTCAAATGCCACTCAATTTCACTCAATTAATCAAACAAACAATCAGACAACAAGCATAGTTATTTATCTAATATAACATTCCAAAATTTAGAATTTTGGGATGTTACATTAATATTTCAAAAGAATGCCCGGATTGAGAGATATGAAGTCTCCAATAAGTTCTACAGCTGCAACATGGAGGAGAATAATTCTGTCAGTGAGCATATACTCAAAATTTATGGGTATAATAATCACATGATTCAACTAGGAGTTAATCTTCCAGATGATAGCGTCATTGACAGAATTCTCCAATCACTGCCACCAAGCTATAAGAGCTTCGTGATGAACTATAATACGCAAGGGATGGATAAGATGATTCTCGAGCTCTTCGCAATGCTAGAGGCTGCGGAGGTAGAAATCAAGAAGGAGCATCAAGTGTTGATGGTCAATAAGACCATTAGTTAAGAAAAAGGGCAAAGGGAATAAGAAGGGGAACTTCAAGAAGAACAGCAAGCAAGTTGCTACTCAAGAGAAGAAACCCAAGTCTAGACCTAAGCCTGAGACTGAGTGCTTCTACTACAAGTAGACTGGTCACTGGAAGCGGAAATGCCCCAAGTATTTGGCGGATAAGAAGGATGGCAAGTTGAATAAAGGTATATGTGATATACATGTTATTGATGTGCACCTTACTAATGCTCGCAGTAGCACCTGGGTATTTGATACTGGTTCTGTTGCTAATATTTGCAACTCGAAACAGGGACTACGGATTAAGCGAAGATTGGCTAAGGACGAGGTGACGATGCACGTGGGAAATGGTTCCAAAGTCGATGTGATCGCGGTCGGCACGCTACCTCTACATCTACCTTCGGGATTAGTTTTAGACCTAAATAATTGTTATTTGGTGCCGCGTTGAGCATGAACATTATATCTGGATCTTGTTTGATGCGAGACGGTTATTCATTTAAATCAGAGAATAATAGTTGTTCTATTTATATGAGTAATATCTTTTATGGTCATGCACCCTTGAAGAGTGGTCTATTTTTGTTGAATCTCGATAGTAGTGATACACATATTCATAATTTTGGAGCCAAAAGATGCAGAGTTGATAATGATAGTGCAACTTATTTGTGGCACTGCCGTTTAGGTCATATTGGTGTAAAGCGCATGAAGAAACTCCATACTGATGGACTTTTGGAACCACTTAATTATGAATCACTTGGTACTTGTGAACCGTGCCTCATGGGAAAATGACTAAAACGCCGTTCTCCGGAACTATGGAGCGAGCAACAAATTTGTTGGAAATCATACATATAGATGTATGTGGTCCGATGAATGTTGAGGCTCGTGGCGGGTATCGTTATTTTCTCACCTTTACAGATGATTTAAGCAGATATGGGTATATCTACTTAATGAAACATAAGTCTGAAACATTTGAAAAGTTCAAAGAATTTCAGAGTGAAGTTGAAAATCATCGTAACAAGAAAATAAAGTTTCTACGATCTGATCGTGGAGGAGAATATTTGAGTTACGAGTTTGGTCTTCATTTGAAACAATGCGGAATAGTTTTCAAGAACTCACGCCAATTCTAACACCACAGCGTAATGGTATGTCCGAATGTCGTAATCGTACTTTACTTGATATGGTGCGATCTATGATGTCTCTTACTGATTTACCGCTATTGTTTTGGGGTTATGCTTTAGAGACGGCTGCATTCACGTTAAATAGGACACCGTCAAAATCTGTGGAGATGACGCCTTATGAACTATGGTTTGGCATGAAACCAAAGTTGTCGTGTCTTAAAGTTTGGGGCTGCGATTCTTATGTGAAAAAGCTTCAACCTGATAAGCTCGAACCCAAATCAGAAAAATGTGTCTTCATAGGATACCCAAAAGAGACAGTTGGGTACACCTTCTATCACAGATCCGAAGGCAAGACTTTTGTTGCTAAATTCGGAATCTTTCTAGAGAAGGAGTTTCTCTCGAAAGAAGTGAGTGGGAGGAAAGTAGAACTTGATGAGGTAACTGTACCTGCTCCTTTATTGGAAAGTAGTTCATCACGGAAACCGGTTTCTGCGACACCTACACCAATTAGTGACGAAGTTAATGATGATGATCTTGAAACTTCAGATCAAGTTGTTACTGAACCTCATAGATCAACCAGAGCAAGATCCGCACCAGAGTGGTACAGTAATCCTGTTCTGGAAGTCATGTTACTAGACCATGATGAACCTACGAACTATGAAGAAGCGATGGTGAGCCAAGATTCCGCAAAATGGCTTGAGGCCATGAAATCTGAGATGGGATCCATGTATGAGAACAAAGTATTGACTTTGGTTGACTTGCCCGATGATCAGCAAGCCATTGAGAATAAATGGATCTTCAAGAAGAAGACTGACGCTGACGGTAATGTTACTGTCTATAAAGCTCGACTTGTTGCGAAAGGTTTTCGACAAGTTCAAGGGATTCACCCGTAGCGATGCTTAAGTCTGTCCGAATCATGTTAGCAATTGCCACATTTTATGATTATGAAATTTGGCAAATGGATGTAAAAACTGCATTCCTGAATGGGTTTCTGGAAGAAGAGTTGTACATGATGCAACCGGAAGGTTTTGTCGATCCAAAGGGAGCTAACAAAGTGTGCAAGCTCCAGCGATCCATTATGGACTGGTGCAAGCTTCTCGGAGTTGGAATAAACGTTTCGATAGTGTGATCAAAGCATTTGGTTTTATACAGACTTTTGGAGAAGCTTGTATTTACAAGAAAGTGAGTGGGAGCTCTGTAGCATTTCTGATATTATATGTGGATGACATATTGCTGATTGGAAATGATATAGAATTTCTGGATAGCATAAAGGGATACTTGAATAAGAATTTTTCAATGAAAGACCTCGGTGAAGCTGCTTATATATTGGGCATTAAGATCTATAGAGATAGATCAAGATGCTTAATTGGACTTTCACAAAGCACATACCTTGAAAAAGTTTTGAAGAAGTTCAAAATGGATCAAACAAAGAAAGGGTTCTTGCCTGTGTTACAAGGTGTGAAGTTGAGCAAGACTCAATGCCCGACCACTGCAGAAGACAGAGAGAGGATGAAAGATGTTCCCTATGCTTCAGCCATAGGCTCTATCATGTATGCAATGCTGTGTACCAGACCTGATGTGTGCCTTGCTATAAGTCTAGCAGGGAGGTACCAAAGTAATCCAGGAGTGGATCCTTTGGACAGCGGTCAAGAACATCCTGAAATACCTAAAAAGGACTAAGGATATGTTTCTCGTTTATGGAGGTGACAAAGAGCTCATCCTAAACGGTTACGTTGATGCAAGCTTGGACACTGATCCGGACGATTCTAAATCGCAAACCGGATACGTGTTTACATTAAACGGTGGAGCTGTCAGTTGGTGCAGTTCTAAACAAAGCGTCATGGCGGGATCTACGTGTGAAGCGGAGTACATAGCTACTTCGGGATCAGCAAATGAAGGACTCTGGATGAAGGAGTTCATATTCGATCTAGGTGTCATACCTAGTGCATCGGGTCCAATGACAATCTTTTGTGACAATACTGGTGCAATTGCCTTGGCGAAGGAATCCAGATTTCACAAGAGAACCAAGAACATCAAGAGACGCTTCAATTACATCCGGGATCTAGTCTAGGTGGGAGACATAGAAATTTGCAAGATACATACATATCTGAATGTTGCAGACCCGTTGACTAAGCCTCTTCCACGAGCAAAACATGATCAACACCAAGACTCCATGGCTGTTAGAATCATTACTGTGCAATCTAGATTATTGACTCTAGTGCAAGAGGGAGACTGAAGGAAATATGCCCTAGAGGAAATAATAGTTATTATTTATTTCCTTATATCATGATAAATGTTTATTATTCATGCTAGAATTGTATTAACCGGGAACATAATACTTGTGTGAATACATAGACAAACAGAGTGTCACTAGTATGCCTCTACTTGACTAGCTCGTTGACCAAAGATGGTTATGTTGGCTAGCCATAGACATGAGTTGTCATTTGGTTAATGGGGTCACATCATTAGGAGAATGATGTGATTGACTTGACCCATTCCGTTAGCTTAGCACACGATCGTTTAGTATTCTGCTATTGCTTTCTTCATGACTTATACATGTTCCTATGACCATGAGATTATGCAACTCCCGTTTACCGGAGGAACACTTTGTGTGCTACCAAACGTCACAACGTAACTGGGTGATTATAAAGGTGCTCTACAGGTGTCTCCAAAGGTACTTGTTGGGTCGGCATATTTCGATATTAGGATTTGTCACTCCGATTGTCGGAGAGGTATCTCTGGTCCCTCTCGGTAATGCACATCACTTTGCAAGCATTGCAATTAATGAGTTAGTTGCGGGATGATGTATTACGGAACGAGTAAAGAGACTTGCCGGTAACGAGATTGAACTAGGTATTGAGATACCGACGATCGAATCTCGGGCAAGTAACATATCGATGACAAAAGGAACAACGTATGTTACGCGGTCTGACCGATAAAGATCTTCATAGAATATGTGGGAGCCAATATGAGCATCCAGGTTCTGCTATTGGTTATTGACCGAAGACGTGTCCCGGTCATGTCTACATAGTTCTCGAACCCGTATGGTCCGCACGCTTAAAGTTTTCGATGATAGTTATATTATGAGTTTATATGTTTTGATGTATTGAATGTTGTTCAGAGTCCCGGATGTGATTACGAACATGATGAGGAGTCTCGAAATGGTCGAGACATGAAGATTGATATATTGGAAGCCTATGTTTGGATATCGGAAGTGTTCCGGGTGAAATCGGGATTTTACCGGAGTACCGGAGGGGTTACCGGAACCCCCCGGGGGTTAATGGGCCTTAGTGGGCCTTTGTGGAGAAGAAGAGAGGCGGCCAGGGCAGGGCCGCGCACCCCTCCCCCCTAGTCCGAATAGGACAAGGAGAGGGGGCGGCGCCCCCCCCCCTTCCTTCTTCTCTCCCTCCTCTTTCCCCCCAAGTCCTAATCCAACTAGGAAAAGGGGGGGAGTCCTACTCCCGGTGAGAGTAGGACTCCTCCTGGCGTGCCCTCCTCCTGGCCGGCCGCACCCCCCTTGCTCCTTTATATACAGGGGCAAGGGGGCACCCCAAAGACACAACAATTGATCGTTTGATCTTTTAGCCGCGTGCGGTGCCCCCCCCCCCTCCACCATAGTCCACCTCGATAATACTGTAGTGGTGCTTAGGTGAAGCCCTTCGTCGGTAGAACATCATCATCGTCACCCTGCCATCATGCTGACAAAACTCTCCCTCAACACTCGGCTGGATCGGAGTTCAAGGGACGTCATCGGGCTGAACGTGTGCTGAACTCGGAGGTGCCGTCCGTTCGGTACTTGATCTGTCGGGCCGTGAAGACGTACGACTACATCAACCGCGTTGTGCTAACGCTTCCGCTTTCGGTCTACGAGGGTACGTGCACAACACTCTCCCCTCTCGTTGCTATGCATCACCATGATCTTGCGTGAGCGTAGGAATTTTTTTGAAATTGCTACGTTCCCCAACAGCTTGTTGTGAGAAGCTCTGGTTTGTGAGAAGCTTATACCCAAACCTGCCCCAAATGGGACAATTTTTTTACCACGGCATGTTGATGCCGCTCCATGATAGCATGCCAATTTTCATGAATTTCAAACGAGTTTTGGATTTACTAGAATTTAAAAACCAGGTATCTCAATGTTTGCGGCCGAGTGACGGTGGTAGGGTGTGTGACATTCATTCCCATTTCTTGCATGGGACCTAAGCATGCAACCAAGGACACACATTTGATTTTTCAACCCATTTATATGCACTGGAGCATGTGCATGTAATTCAAATTAGAATTATGCACCTCAAATGCCTACAAAACCAAGTTAATGTATAAAAAACGTGCAAATGAACCCTGAATAATTCCAAATTTTTTGACGACACACCTATAGTTGCATGTTCACTGCAGATAAAAGTTCTAACAATTCAAACATCATCCTTTGTAGCTGTGACCCCATTACATATTTCAAATCAAGACGATAATAGGACCAAGACGTTGGATCAAGAGTGAAAATGCGCCTTTTGCGAACACCCCCGCATTATATGCGTGGGGGCTGAAGCCGAAGACTTCCATCTTTCAGGTTATATATACATATACATTAACGGCCGCACAGGAGGTATTTTTTAATTCTTGAAGGCACAAGTACAAAAAGCTTTTATATTCCCCCGAAACATTGTTTTACAATAATACCTGTTATTCGAACATAATATCCTTCGAGCACTGCGTCTCTATTAAACGAGCGCCCTGCAGAACTTCCTGAAAATAGTGCTCGGTAGGTACTCGGCTCCCGTCCGAATCTTGGGATGCTACAGCGACAGCCTTCATCTCCGCCCAGTATGTCTTGACACGGGCAAGAGCCATCCGCGCACCCTCTATGCACGCTGACCTTTTCATTGCATTGATATGCGGCACCGCACCAAGGAACTGCTGCACCAAGCTAAAATAACTCTTGGCTCGGGCCTTTCCGGCCACAGATGACTCACGACATACTTCATGGCGAGTCCGGATAACCTATTCAGCTCCGCCCATGCGTTAAACGATCGGGCAGATTGCGCCCTCAAGACCCCAAGACAAAGGGCCGCCGAGAGTCGGCGATCGAAGTCGCCGATCGCCTCCCACCGAGTCCCAGAGGCGGCCTCAAGACAAGCCGACTCCAAGCTAGCGACTTCCGATGAAGCCGGCTCACGGAGTCGACCGCGACTCCATCCACCTCACCTCGAGCGACCACGGCGGGATGGGATAAAGCCGCCTTGCGGCCGTCCCTGCCCGCTCATAAAGAGTGGCGTGGCCACGAGCGCCCGTGCAAGCGGAGATCTCCGTCCGGCGTGTACTGTAGCCACGCTGCCTCGACATCAGCCCGTGGGCAGATTCTTGTACCCACGATGGCACATGTCATGCGACCCGAAGACGGCGGGACCCGCCTGTCGGCGGGAGTGCAGAAGACGGCGAGAACGCCCCAAAGAAGGACCCGTTGGAGTCGGCCTCCAAGAGTCGGCCGGCCCCTCCCACGGGCTCCAAGCGCCATTAACCAGACAAGACAAGGAATGGCAGTGATCGCCGCCAGCGGCTGTTGCCATGATACTGACCAAGCTCGCGTCATTAGAAACGCTGCCACATGAACTGCAGTCGGCAAGACCCGCGGCGGACAAGGGCTGTCGGCCCCATCTTTGGACCGCTTGGCGGGCCCGATAGTCGGCGGGCCCCAGGAGTCGACGGACAAGACGGCGACTTAAGAGACTGACGGCTGGGACCTGCGTCCAGCCGGATTACCATTGTACCCCTGGGGGTAGGCCTATATAAACCCCCCGGGGCACCCATGCAAAGGGTTGAACCCCAATAGCTTTAGACACACATAGAGGGAAGAGAAGAGCTAGTCGTGCCCTTCCCCTTCCTCACCCCGAACAGCTCGAGGAGCAACCTTGTACCCACTTTGCCATAGTGATCATGCGGAGACCCACAGAGCAGCGATGAGTGTTATCTCCTTGGAGAGCCACGAAGCTGGTAAGATTAAGCGGCGTGCATGTCTTCGCCTCATCCCGTTTCCAGGCACCGGCGACGTTCTACTCGCCCCCTCCATGATAAGCCATCCTTTGGCATAAGTCGCACCCAACCCCCGACAAGAGGCGGATTCGATTGAGATTGAAAGAAAGGAGTAGAGCCTTGGTCTCTTTATAAAAAGGTTGAATACCAAGAGCCCTCCCCGTGACGGTTTGGGGCTCGCCTTCGATTGAGGAGACATACCAACGGGCACGATTGGGTTACCCAAGCCCGTATTGATGAGAATCAAGGAATAAGGGGACACGATCTCTGCTTCGACAAGACGTACCAAGGAAACCACCTCGCTAAACGCGCTGAGGTGGGACAGTAAAACGATTCGAATAAAGGCTTGGCCGTGGTGTGATGTCATCTTTGCGGAATACGTCGTTGATTGGATTTGTGTAAATGTTATTCTCTCTACGGTGGTATGTGGAACTTATTTTGCGGAGCGGACACTATCCTTGTGTTCAAAATCTTCTATGAAGTATTAGGAGGAACCCGCCTTGCAATGCGAAGACAATCTGCGTGCGGACTAAATGCGTCATTGAAGCCTGGTTCGAGAGCTCTTGAGGAGTCCTGGATTAGGGGGTGTCCGGATGGCCGGACTATAACCTTCGGTCGGACTCCTGGACTATGAAGATACAAGATTGAAGACTTCATCCCGTGTCCGGATGGGACTTTCCTTGGCGTGGATGGCAAGCTTGGTGATACGGATATGTAGATCTCCTCCCATTGTAACCGACTCTGTAACCCTAGCCCTCTCGATGTCTATATAAGCTGGAGGTTTTAGTCCGTGGGGCGAACATCAATCATACCATAGGCTAGCTTCTAGGGTTTAGCCTCTCGATCTCGTGGTAGATCTACTCTTGTACTACCCTATCAACAATATTAATCAAGCGGGAGTAGGGTTTTACCTCCATTAGGAGGGCCGAACACAGGTAAAAACATCATGTCCCTTGTCTCATGTTACCATCCGCCTAGACGCACAGTTCGGGACCCCCTACCCGAGATCCGCCGGTTTTGACACCGACACCGCCGTCCTCCTTCACCATGCCGGAGCTAATACCCCGACGCCATCGTCCATTACAAGACATCGAACTCTCTCATCCATGGCTTCGGACCGGGATCCTTGCATCCCGTTGTCGGTGTCAAAACTGGCGGATCTCGGGTAGGGGGTCCCGAACTGTGCATCTAAGGCTAATGGTAACAAAAGGCGGGGGACACAATGTTTACCTAGGTTCGGGCCCTCTCGATGGAGGTAATACCCTACTTCCTGCTTGATTGATCTTGATGATATGAGTATTACAAGAGTTGATCTACCACGAGATCGTACAGGCTAAACCCTAGAAGCTAGCCTATGATTATGATTGTGATTTATGTCCTACGGACTAAACCCTCCGGTTTATATAGACACCGGAGGGGGCTAGGGTTACACAGAGTCGATTACAAGGGAGGAGATCTACATATCCGAATTGGCAAGCTTGCCTTCCATGCAAAGGAGAGTCCCACCCGGACACGGGACGAAGTCTTCAATCTTGTATCTTCATAGTCCAACAGTCCGCCAAAGTATATAGTACGGTTGTCCGAGGACCCCCTAATCCAGGACTCCCTCAGTAGCCCCTGAACCAGGCTTCAATGACGATGAGTCCGGCGCGCAGATTGTCTTCGGCATTGCAAGGCGGGTTCCTTCTCCGAATACTCCATAGAAGATTTTGAACACAAGGATCGTGTCCGGCTCTGCAAAACAAATTCCACATACCATCGTAGAGAGTATAATATTCCACAAATCTAATCTACCGACAATTTTCACAACATTACATCCCGCCGTGGTCTGGTCATTACGAATCGTTTTTCCTAACCTGCCACTGCATGTGTTACGAGGCGGTTTTATTGACACGTCTTGTCGAAGCAGAGATCGTGTTCTCCTTATCACCGGATTCTCATCAATACGGGTGTGGGTAACCCCATCGTGCTTGTTGGTATGATGTTGGTATGACTCCTCGATTTTAGGTAAGTTCCGAACGGCCACGCGGAGGACGCTTGATATTCACCCTCTTTATAAAGGGGGCCAAGGCATGTCCTTTTCTTCCCACGCTCGATCCTTGTCTTCCCCCATCTTGAGTTCCAACACCCAAGGCTTAGGCTAAGCGCTTCGGACCTTCAACCATGTCCGGATCCAACCTTCAAGGTCGGTGGATGGCCTCCTCTGTCACAAAGGAGGACATCAAGAAGCTAAGGGAAGCCAGGTATCTGACCGCCGAAATCCCGCACAGGCTGCCTGCTCAAGGGCAAGTCATCCCCACTCGCGAACCCAACAAGAGTGTCGTATTTGTTTCCCACTTCCTCCGAGGGTTAGGCTTTAGTCTAGATCCCTTTGTCAGAGGGCTTATGTTCTATTATGGGCTCGATTTCCATGATCTGGCTCCAGATTCCATCCTTCACATCTTGTCATTTATCGTCGTGTGTGAGGCCTTCCTCTGCATCACCCCACACTTCGGATTATGGCTCAAGACCTTCAATGTGAAGCCGAAGACGATTGATGGGCGACACGCAGAATGCGGAGGTGCCATAATAAGCAAAGGCGCTGATGCTCTATGGCCAAAGGGTTCCTTCCCGGAGGTGTCCAACCTATGGCAACGGGAGTGGTTCTATATCACAGCTCCTCGAGGTATAAAGTGGGCGGCTGCCCCCGCCTTCCGCTCGGACCCTCCGCCGCAACTGGCGTCATGGGTCAACAATGGGCTGGACTGGGGGCCAGTTAATGACGTGCTAACATTGCAAAGTCGCATCCGAGATCTCCTCAAGAGGGATGTCAGTCTTGTCAAGGTAATGCAAGTTATGCTAGTTCGTCGGGTCCTGCCATGCCAACGTGGATCTCTCAGTATGTGGGAGTTCAACCCGGAAGGACCGCGAACCATTCAGCAATTCTTCGGCGTGACGCTTGAAGAGATGTATGGATTGTTCTTCGGATCACGAATAAAGTGTTCGGACACCGCCAAGGATGTGGGTCTCAACTGCAACCATCCGAACATGTTGTCTTTTTATTTGTCACAACATCATTCTAAAAAATTGCTCTCGGCCAGGACTGGATAAGAAAGGCGGAGAGGATCAGGTGTTCAGCCCCCCTTCCCGAAGGCTCACCAGATCCTGTACTAGCCAGGATGCTTGAGCACGCACCTTACCAAGTGCCATCAGGGGAAGATAAAGGGAGGAATAAAGAAGCCGAAAGCGGGCTTCACACATTACACATCCAAACCGGGGGAATTAGTGTCTCCGCGAAGGAGGATAATCGGGGAGAAGAATCTAGAATCCCCTCTCCCCAAGGAAGGAAAAGGACCACCTCTGAAGACTTGGAAACGGAGGTTTCCAAACGAGGGAAGAAACCTTCACCAGGGGGCCCTGCCCCGAAGGGCGTCCTTACCGCACAGCACCCATAAGGGGGCCAGCCCTCCACCGAGCTGTAAGTGAACAAGAGTACTTTGGTAAATATATCATGCTTTATCTCCGAGGACAATAACCGAGACATATATCTTGCAGCCCGGCTCGTAGCCTTTCTCGATAGAGTTCGTCTTTGGGGGATCTTCTTTCGGAGATGATGGAAAGTGAAACGCCTCCCCCTGCCTCCTCGCCTCACGGGGCGGACGACCCTGAGGTGTCGTCATGGAGGATTTCTCCTAATCCGCCAAGGCCAGAAGGTAACCCTTCGGGCACCCAAAGTCCGGAGTATTCGGCTCCTAAGGAGAGTAATAGAAAGAGTCTGGGACTGTCCGGTGCCCAACCGGACGAACTGATGGGTCTTCTGGAGCAAGCGGCTATCTCAGAGGCGCGCCGTACTTTAATGCGTATGGTGGTTGAGAGGATTTCATCCGCCAAAAGTGGGTTGGATGAAGCTTTTACGAGCCTGCTAAGAGGCTTTAAGGTACGCAAAGTAATGTATGTATTTTGATGGTACCGCACATGCTAGGTGTGCTCTATACAGATAGTAGCCCCTGAGACTCTGGTTGCCGTACAGAGGCGGCAAACAGAGGATCATAGTCCCAGGTAATAATCGCGCTGCTTTCATGTGCAGGCGGCTGAGGGTCCGGTGGCTGGCCGGACTGCTGAGTTTACCGAACTGAGGCGGCAGCTTGACACGGCAGATGTCGACATCGCGCTTGTGAACAAGTGGCTTGACGAGGCACGGGGTATGTATTTTCGGGCGATCAATAAATATTAAGAAGAGCATGATGCTAGTATATGTAATATGTTGTGACTGCAGATGGAGCTGCCGCCGTGGAGACCCTTCGGGCGGAACTTGCCCGAGCCAAGGAACAAGCCAGGAGAAGTGATGTGGCCGCTCTAAAGGCGGCAGAAGAGTTAAGAGCCAAACAGGCTGCTCATCGCCAGAGTGAAGATAAAATAGCCAAGATGGCTGTTGAGCTGAAAGATGCCGCCGGCCGGTATGAGCTTCTTGAAAAGGAAAGCCAAGCAAAGGCGGCTCACCTGAAGAAGGCCATGGAAGCAGCCAAGGAAGCCCGCTCTAATATCAGAGCGGCGAAGGAGGAGCTCTGTCAAACTGGAGATATCACGGCTGGGAAGCCCTTTTTGTTGCGGACGAAGTTCAGAGATCCGAAGTATGCCCCCTGGGTCAATTATGGAGTGTTGCAGACGCGTACTCGGACTTGGCCATGAGTGCTGCTGATGCGACTGAGTTTTTCAAAGATCAGGAAGATCATGAAGTGGAAAGGTTGTTCTGGTCGCAGTTTAGTGCTCCAACGCATCCGTTGCTATTAACTGAACTAATGGCCGAGTGGGCCAATCTCCATAGGTTGTCCGGACTTGCCATGAGGTCTGTCGTGGATCATCTTTGGCCAAAGGGACCAAGGCCGAATAGTTACTTTGGTTTAGTGCAACGATTCCTTGGTGCTGTGCCGCATATCGATGCTGTAAAGAGGTCGGCGTGCATAGAGGGTGCACGGATGGCTCTTGCCCGTGTTAAGACATACTGGGCCGAGATGGGGGCCACCGCTATTGCAACACAGGGGTCCGCCGTGAGGCCAGTCCCGCCGAGCACTATTTTGAAGAAGTCCTAGAAGGCGCTTGTTTAATAGAGGCTCAGTGCTCGAAGAGTATCATGTTCGAGTGACATGTATACCAATTGTAAAAGAAATGCTATTTGGATTATAAAGGCTGTGTTTATACTTTTGCCTGAAAGTATTATGATGCCTCCTGTGCGGTCGTTTATGTATGTATATAACCTGAAAGTTTGCAATCGTCGACTTCAGCCCCCACGCATATAATGCAGGGGTGTTCAGAAAAGCGCGTATTCACACCTAATCCAACGTCTTGGTCCATTAAGGAGGTGATGGCGCGGCGAACAAGGCAATCGGACTAATAGCTTTAACACTTTCACTTAGCCATAGGAGTTTGACGGTGGGGCTACTATATAGCCCCTAGTACTTTCGCGCTCATCCGAATACGGTGTGCGTACATACATGACCGGGAGACCAGTCCTTCGTTAATGCGGAGGAATCGCGAGGATTCCACTGAGTCATCGAGTGGTTGACCAGTCTCGCGCTTTATCATGACAGTCAGTTTTCGGCTTTCTCTACTGAGGTGGTCATCCAGATGAACCAGGGCACAATCGCAGTAGTTCTCCCAGTGCCACCTTAGCCAATAGAGCGGAACGTAAGGTAGAAAAACACGGGAGCTGGGCAAACCCAACTATTGACCAAAGACATGATTCGGAGCTGATGCATATAAGGCCAAACTCGCGACGCCGAACACTCCCTAAGGTATTCGGACTTTACAACATATCTTTGGGCTGAGTGGCGTCCTCGATAATGAGCCACAATTTGTGCGTGCATTAGTCTGACGTGGCAAAATGCTAATAACGCCAGCATCCCTCTCGGTTGTGTTGAGTATCCAGAGGGTCTGAAGCAACACGAGATAGTAAAAAAGGTTTACACAGGGTCTTAATCTAAAAAGAAACCTTTGAGTGGGGCCCTACTGCACGTCTGTGCATGTGTCTCCGTTGTGCCGTATCCTGGAAGGGTGTAGCACGATGTTCATCTGTAAAAAAGAGAAAAACCCATGTGAAAGTTTTCGTGAGAAAAATTGGTTATTCCTAATGAACCATTACAATGCGTTCTATTATTGTATTAATAGGGTCAAGCCGAACTGTAGCCCTTCCTACATGCGGGA
Organism: Aegilops bicornis; assembly: GCA_021605145.1. Lineage (NCBI taxonomy): Eukaryota > Viridiplantae > Streptophyta > Magnoliopsida > Poales > Poaceae > Aegilops > Aegilops bicornis. The sequence continues at coordinate 581,364,057 of CM038672.1, forward strand.
AGCCCCTAGCACCACCTATGGGGGTATATCCCTTGACCCAATCTCAGGTTTATCTGAGCTGCTACCACTAGTGGTGCGCCGGACTCGTCTAACTGTGTCTGCGGTCTTGACGACTGATAATTCATTCTGGTTGGAGAGGCCATTCAGTGTTCAGCTGCTAGAGCCGCCACATATTCCTCCGCACGTAAGGAACGCTTTGTGTTTCCGCTACTGTGATGATGCCACGTGGACCGGGCATCTTAAGCTTAAGATAAGTGTAATGCGGTACAACATTAAAACGAGCGAAGGCCGTTCTTCCGAGTAATGCATGAAAGCCGCTTCGGAATGGAGCGATGTCAAAGGTTAATTCTTCACGTCGGAAGTTGTCGGGAGAACCGAATACAACCTCTAGCACTAGAGAGCCCGTGCAGCGGGCCTCTGGGCCTGGTATTACTCCTTTAAAGGTATTATTGCTTTGGTTGATTCTTGTCGGGTCTATCCCCATTTTGCGGACGGTGTCCTGATATATCAGATTAAGATTACTGCCGCCGTCCATAAGGACTCGAGTGAGATGGTATCCGTCAATTATTGGGTCTAGCACCAAGGCAGCCGATCCTTCGTGCCGGATATTAGTCGGGTGATCCCTGCGATCAAAAGTGATCGGGCAGGCTGACCAAGGGTTGAAATTGGGGGTGAAGGGCACCACGGCGTATGCGTCTCAGAGTGCGCGTTGGCGCCTCCTCTTCGGTGTGTGAATTGCATAAATCATGTTCACTGTTTTGACCTCTGGTGGGATTTTTTCTGTCCCCAAGTGTTCGGCTGGCGAGGCTCGTCCTCGTCTTCACTTGGTGTCTCTCTCCCCTTGTGTTCGGCGTTTAGCTTGTCGGCCTGCTCGAAGACCCAGCATTCTCTGTTGGTGTGATTTGCAGGTTTGTCGGAGGTGCCATGAATCTGACATAATATGTCTAGAATCTTGTTTAGGCTGGACGGCCCATCTCTTGTGCCTTTAAATGGCTTTTTCCGTTGACCGGGTCGAGAGCCCCTGAATCCGGCGTTTACGCCGTGTTGTTTGGGTTGTCTTCATTGTTTCGATGCTTGGTTTATTGCGTCGCGGTTTCCCGTTGCCATCCCTGACTTCGGATGTGCCTGGGTCGTTGGTGCCGCTACGGGCCAGCCAACTGTCTTCGCCCGCGCAAAAGCGGGTCATAAGGCTTGTTAGGGCTGCCATTGCCCTTGGTTTTTCCTGGCCGGGGTGTCTGGCGAGCCATTCGTCCCGGACACTGTGTTTGAAAGCCGCTAAGGCTTCGGCATCCGGGCAGTCGACGATTTAATTCTTCTTCGTGAGGAATCTGTTCAAAAGCTTTTGGGCTGACTCTTCGTGCTGTTGAATTATGTGACTTAAATCGTCTGCATCCGGAGGTCGGACGTAGGTCCCTTGAAAATTAGCCCTAAAAGCATCCTCAAGGTCCTCACAACTTCCAATTGAGTTTTCGAGGAGGCTTTTCAGCCAGTGCCGAGCTGGTCCTTTCAACTTGAGGGGCAGGTATTTGATGGCGTGGAGATCATCTTCGCGAGCCATGTGGATGTGAAGGATAAAGTCCTCAATCCAAACCCCAGGGTCTGTCGTTCCGTCAGATGCCTCTATGTTCACGGGTTTGAATCCCTCTAAAAATTCATGATCCAGCACCTCATCGGTGAAGCATAGGGGGTGCGCTGCACCCCTGTATGTGGATGTGTTATGGCATTCTTCTGACGGTTGTGGTGTTCGGTTTTGATTCCGAGCTGTTATTCGGTCAGTATAGTCGTTTGGGCGGCCATGATTCCATGCCGGAGTGTGCTTCCTATATCCGTAGATGGACTTGGCCATACCGGCTTTTTTATGCAGGTCCTCACGTAAATCATGCGCTGACTTGTGTGCGACGTCGTTAGCCGCCCTGTCGCGGCCATGGGGTGGTCGGTCCGGCTGATCGGCCGTTTTATTTTTTGGCTGAATGGGCTCTAAAGACCCGTCGTCGAATTCATGCAGCAGTTTGCGCTTTCAATAGCTCCTTGTGTGGCAACTGCCACTGTACTTTTCTTCGGTGTCAAACACCTTGTTCCATCTACTATTGAGCGTATTCTGCGTGGCTTCAAGCCTTTGCTTCTGCTTCTTCAGGCTCCTTGCGGTGGCAATAAGCCTTTTATGGAGGTTCTCTTGTTCCAAGTGTCTTTCCGGGATGATGTGTGCATCGCCGTCTGAACCGTTCTCCTCTCCGAAGACAGGTTGATGAGTTTTACCTTCGGTGTCGCCATGATCGGACAGCGGCTCCGTACTATGTTCGCCGTCCGCTGGCTCATCCTGCTCCATCGCTGGGTCCATGTGGTCATCGTTTCCTTTGGAGTCGACCGGGGTATTATTATTTCTTGCGCTGTTATCACTGTTTTTGCAGGATTTGGAGCGGCGCCTACGTCGTCGCTTTGGTTGCTTCTCGAGGGAATTATCCTTCGTTGCATCCTTCCATTCCTCGTCGTTGTTTTCTTTGGGTGTATCCACCATGTATATATCATATGATGAAGTGGCTGTCCAGCGCCCTGTGGGCGGTGGTTCCTGTTTCTCTCTTGCATCGTCGTCCATACGGTCGGTGTCTTCGGAGTTGAAGTCAAGCATGTCGGTTAAGTCGTCGACAGTGGCTATTAAGTGGGTGGTGGGTGGGGAACGAATTTCTTCTTCGTCCGCTTCCCATTCGAGCCAGACATAGTTCGGCCAAGGGTCTCCTGACAGGGAGAGAGACTTCAATGAATTTAGCACGTCGCCCAAGGGCGAGTGCTGAAAAATATCCCCGGAGTTAAACTCCATGATCGGTGCCCGATCAGATTCGATAGGCACTGACGCAAGCGGTTCGGAGCCTGTGGCCGGGGACGGATCCAAGGGTCCGAACACAGGTCTCATAGGAGGTGAAGTCAGTATTCGGCTCCATCGCCGCTGAGTGTACGGCCTCCGTGGCGGGGTCCATCCACCCGTCCTCGGATGGCACGATCTGCTCCGGATTGAGGGCCGGAGTAGCCACTGGGGTGATCTCCTGAACACCGTCCAACGGCAGAGCTAAGTCATGCTCGCCGTGACTGTGCGTCGCACCTGACATGGGCTCGAATCCGTCGAAGATCAAGTCTCCAGGGATGTCGGCGGTATAGTTAAAGCTTCCAAACCTGACCTGATGGCCAGGGGCGTAGCCATCGATCTGCTCCAGATGGCCAAGCGAGTTGACCCGCAGTACGAAGCCGCCAAATACGAAGATCTATCCGGGGAGAAAAACCTCACCCTGGATCGCATCGTTACCGATGATCGAAGGAGCCATCAAGCCTTACCGCGACAGCACAGTGGAACTCTCAATGAAAGCACCAACGTCGGTGTCAAAACCGGCAGATCTCAGGTAGGGGGTCCCGAACTGTGCGTCTAAGGCTAATGGTAACAGGAGGCGGGGGACACAATATTTACCCAGGTTCGGGCCCTCTCGAAGAAGGTATTACCCTAGTTCCTGCTTGATTGATCTTGATGATATGACTATTACAAGAGTTGATCTACCACGAGATCATAGAGGCTAAACCCTAGAAGCTAGCCTATGATTATGATTGTGATCGTTGTCCTACGGACTAAACCCTCCGGTTTATATAGACACCGGAGGGGGCTAGGGTTACACAGAGTCGGTTACAAGGGAGGAGATCTACATATCCGAATTGCCAAGCTTGCCTTTCACGCAAAGGAGAGTCTCACCTGGACACGGGACGAAGTCTTCAATCTTGTATCTTCATAGTCCAACAGTCCGGCCATAGTATATAGTCTGGCTGTCCGAGGACCCCCTAATCCAGGACTCCCTCACCCGTCCTCTCACTTCATCCCCGCCATCGTCCACCTTGCTTGCCGCTGCTCCTACTTAATTATCTCGTCCCATCGCGCTCGCCGCCACCATCTACCCTCCTAGATCTGCTTCCACGCCACCGACAACTATCGCTATCAAGAAGCACCGTCAAATTATCGGCAGATGCATACACGACGCCGCACTGAGGCGATCTGTTTCGTATTTTCTCAACTTATTTATCGCAGCAAGAAAATAGATCGCCACTGCTTTACTCTGATTTCTTGTCCATCACTTACTTGCTAGTTGAAAGCAAACATTGGTTGCAAAGTTGCCTTTGTCCGGTTTGCACCTTCAGATCCGCCTGCACGCTCAACACTATACTGCAATGCTTATGGTTTTCCCTTTTATATTCCACACTAGTTAAATGATGAGACTAAATTTCAAAATTGGGTCAGACGATTTTTCAGAGCTCGCCGGAGTTCGCCGGTGCGAAGGAAGGGGCTCGGGTGGGCACGGTGGTTGTAGGGGGGCGGTGGTGGGGCCTTGCCGAACAAAGAAAACTCGACGCGGGTGGGGACGGGGTGGGGGTGGGGGTGGCGGAGGAACACATGCGGTGGGGTGGTTCTGGGGAGGGCGGGGGGGTCAGGGCCGGTGGTTCGGCCGGCGGCCCATGTGGTGTTCTATATGGGAAGAATCAGAGATGAGGAAGAAGAAGGGTTAGGAGACGTAGGATTTTTTTTGTGTAGTTGTGCCAGATTATATTAATCTACTCACCATATTACAGCACACATGGGCTCTCTCATCAGAATCCAGTGATAGCACACAAGGGTTTACAGGGAGCCTCTATTATATTACAACTAGATGATACCCCGCGCGTTGCTGCGGGAACTTGTGGATAAGAGTTTATGCAATGATAAATGTGGAAAATCATGAAAGCAAACAAACACTTGGTAGGCTGCTCTTTGGATCTTGGCCTTTTGCGTGTTCCATGCTTGCTATGCACCTGCTGCTTGGCCTTAGTGTAGGTGGGGTGCTGCTGTAGTAGTATGATTTATTTTAGTTGTTGGTTTGCTATAAAATTTTGGTAGGTTCATTGATACGGATGTAATGAAGATTTTGGAAGTAATTATACCGAAAATTTTGACATGACCTATCCTATTTGTACAATTCACAGATGCAACAGGAAAAAAAAATTGACAACAATTATAGTAAAATCTACATTATCATCTCAATAAAGCGAAAAGCAACCCATATACCTCATAATTCAGGTTAATGCACATGCCACTACATCCATAGGATCATCATGTAATTACCAATGAGTTCACGCGATTGAAAAAGTGAGCCACAATATAAATATATATAAATAAATGGCAATGTAATCCGGCCCGTATATAGCTGCATAAGCATTATCCATAACTCAGTACATGCATCAGATCACCCAAAAGTACTACTAATGAGAGAGATTAAAATTAAAGCCACAATGTAAGAAATTCAAATAGAAGGCAGTGTAGTTTATTGCTGCTCGATTGAGTGCTTGACAATATCTTGCATATTGTAAAAAGAGCGCAGTATTTACACATTTATCCTCCTCTAAACAGGCTAGCAGGGAGATACCTAACTTTCGGACAATTTTCTTTGGACACGAAACTGACAGTACCTATGTTTTTTATTTGTGTTATCCTCTTGGCCATCTTAGCTATTCATTTTCATGTTGTTTCCTGCAATGCTATTAGAAGACAAAAGGTAATAATGATGAATATTATATTTGGAATTTGGTAAGTGATATGAGATGACACACATACTGTTGCTTATGCTTTTTGACAACTTGAAGATGAAGTTCTGCAGCCTAAAGATCAAACTCCTTTTGACCGTGACATGTAAATATTGCACCATTGAGAAATTACATGGTAAATAGGAATGTTGTTCTCTGTTCATACCTCTCTTTGTTGGTGGTTTCATCTTCTGTAAATTCAGCGATCCTTTTAGCTAAAGGGTGCCTACAAAAAAATTGACATTTGAATTTCATGTTGAATCTGAACCAGTTAATTTATACAGAGTTCTAAACATTATACTTGTCTTGATTTTTCTGAGTGTTGATAGTTGCGCCTGGGCAAGAGGGAGGTGTAGTATTGGATGGGTCATCAATTCTTTGATTGGAGATGGCTGGAAGTATTTCATGGTTCAAGTTAGTATTTTATAGGTAATATGTTGAAATGAGGAAGAATATACTAAATATAAATTATCTAACCTTTGTAGAGCGAAGCACGTGTGCGTTGTTGATTGAGAAGCTTTTCTTTTTGACATGACTTATGGGAAACCGGGATACTGAATCAATCTTCATTCCATTAAGTATAACAGGGAGTCTTTTTGTGGACAGGTATGTAGAGTGAATGTGATACTCAGGCAAGCGCCAAACAGCCTCATTTGGTGTAATATAGCGACATTCCATACAATTATCTATTTCACTGAACATTTCACTTGGGGAAGAGGATGATCCAGCATTAGACTCCATTTTTTATCTGCCACAATCAAATCATTTTGTCACAATACTTCAAAAGATTTTTCTTTTGCGATTCTACTTGAAAAGATATTTGCACATACCATCAAACGACATTGTGAGGAACAACAAATAGATTAGTACTGTCAACTCCGTATTTATTGCATAGTGTGTGAAGCCATTCTCTAATAGAGTGGTTTGTTCATAGAAATCTTGAGGGTAATTTTTCTTGCAATATTGTATCCTAACTAACCTTTATTTCTTTGTTGTGTACACACATGGCCGTTGTCGGAATAAGTAGATTGGTTTTTTTCAGGGGTGACTTATGTCGGGGGTGTCCATGACTGCATGAGACTAAATGCCTACCAAGATGCATTTTACAATTTTCGGTGCCATCCATCTTTGTAAACCATAGATACTCAATTTCCCTAAAAGGAAGAAGATTGCAGCCTATATGTTTTGAACAAACATAATGCAGATAATAATTCAGGGAAAAATATTCAATGGTATATAATATGCACGGAAAGAAATAGAAGATGTGTATGCTCATCAAGTGCAAACAATTAAATTCAGAGATGAGCGTTTGCTTACCGATGCAAGAAGCAAGAGATCTATGAAGCAAAATGTCCGTCATGTGCAATCCAATCTGGGATAGTGCAGAAGGAGGATAACACAAATGCTGATAGAATCGACATGAACACCATGGTCTATCTTAATTTTTTCAAAGATATATGTTGCATTGGTAACAAATATACTCATGCCCACATAATCATTTAACTAATTGAACTGTCCAAAAAAATGAATCGATAACCTTACCCCTTGCCTCTTTAAGATCAGTTCATCTAGTACCTAGAGGGAGTGTTTCAGGTATAATAATATGAGGAACAAAGAGAGTTTATTTGGATGAGCAATCGATCTGTACCTAGAAGAACTATAGCAAGTACCATGAAATTTGAAAGCCTAATTTTCCATAACCAAGAGAGTTTATTTGGATGAGCAATCGATCTGTATCTAGAAGAACTATAGCAAGTACCATGGAATTTGAAAGCCTGATTTTTCATATTAGAATTTTACCATTGTTGCACATGACAAAGTGAGAGTAAAGCACAAATCAGTGAAAAATGCAAAGGGGCATGTGAAGTAATGAAACAACTCCCAGCAGTAAGAGTTGTTTGAAGCATAACGTGGAGTCGAGCACCTTTGTCCTGAAGCGCAACCTGAGAAGATTCAAAGCCATAAGCTTCAGGATGGAAAAATTATATACTTTTGGAAATAGGGAGTGTGCATCTACCTGGCCGGAGGCCTCTTCCTAGATGGACGCGAGAAGGCGTGTGTGATGGATGACGATGGTACTACATAGGGTATTTAAACCCATTTTATTCCGCATTTGCAGGGTAACGGAACGTGAGGTAATGAATAGGTGATGAATTATGTGGTGCGGCAGGCCGTTTCATGTGCATTCGTGGCTGGGATGGCAGACGTCGAGGAGGCGGAAGGCTAGTGGTGGCTACAGAGCGGTAGCGGGAAGAAAATCAATGCACGGGAGATCATCCGTCGTGGTGGCGGCAGCATGCAGAGGAGCATCGTTTGCGGCGACGGCAGCAGGCTGAGGAGCATCGGTCGCGGTGGCTGGCCGAGAGAGCATCGGGTGTGGCAGTGGCTGACCTGGTGAGGGAGCGATCATCGTGACAACGGTTGGCCGAGGGATAGGCCGGGCAGAGTAGGAGCGGCGCCGGCAGCTGGCCGTGGGACTGGGCTGGAAACGGCCGTCGTGGCGGCGGCTGGATGGGGAAAATAGGTTGCGCACGATGGGAGGATAAGGTTTTTTGACGTGACGTGAGGAGGATACATCATGGGCTATTGAATTGTTCTCCATGGGCTTACGTGTCCATATCCCAACCAACAACCAAAAGCCCAGCTCTATAGCCCATGTACGAATATATTTAACTGATGGCCGATGCGACGTAAGAATGGATGGCGCCGGGGAGAAGGAACGAATCGTTGTTTTCCATCCACTTAGCGGTGGCAAGCATCAGTAAATATCATCAACTCCTGATCAGACGGCTATAGGCTGATGAGCTATACTGTATCAACGGCCATAATAATTCAGATGACGTGGCTTCATGTGGATGCTGGAAAATCAGCTAGTGGGGTGCCCCTATTTAGATATAGAAGATATCCTTTGCATTACAAAGATAATCTCACTACTATTTGTGTTTTCATGCTTTACAGATATTGTACGCAATCATAACGAATATAATAATGCGCACGTCAGAAGAATATTGTGGAACAGTTCAATGGGTAACAAACTTGGCATCAAGGGATTGAGGTCCATTGTGGATGCAATGAAACCCACATGCTCCCGACCTATAGATTTGTATTCAGAATATAATCCTAATGACTATTCTGAGCTCAAGGAGTCAAAGGCAAATGGCCTATCCTGTTCACCCAATAAGGTGCTTGTTCTAATTTGGCAAGGTTTTATTGGTTGCACATATCTTGCATAAGGTGTCTTGCATTTCTTTTGCATCGTTGCACCGCCATCTGCTTAGTTTACTCATGATATATGTTAAGATGCCATGCCCATCCATTATCAACACCTATTCCATTTGTCGTCATACCATGTTTTTCCATTCAAATGATGTTCTTGTGTTTCAGACATCCAAAAGGAAGAGGGTGATTGCAGAACCTAAAGGAGTACATGGAAAGTCCTTCAAAAAGGTGGTGCTACCGGAGAAATCACATAGCACCTGACGTATATTGGCGATAGAACCAGCGCCGCAAAACCTAGGATATCGCAACTATGTTGGTCGCTGCTTTGCTCTTGTGAGTACATATTGTCTTATTGTTGTCCTTACGTTCATACCTGGTGGATTATGTGACATCATTGTGCATTATAGCTTGCTTATCCACTGTTCGCTCCAAATTATCAGATCTATATTAATGCTTAAATTAAGGTAGAATAAACCCAATGCCTATGAAGAAATTTAGTTCTGCATTGTTCTTGTAAGTATTTGTTGTCCTTCATCATTGTACTTATATTTGTCAGCTAGTTCTTCATGTACACTTTGCAGCTTATTTTCCCTTGTCCTCCATTTTTCTACACATCAGATCTACATTTACTCTTGCCAAATATTGAATAAAACCAATGTTACTGAAGAAGTTTAGCTCCGCATTGCTCTTGTCGCTGCCTATACGCTTTGTATGTTGTATTTACATTTGTACTCTGCATCTTAAGTTAAATAATCACCATTTGTTCCTATATTTTCACATCTATACTTACTCTTAACAAAATGTAGAATAAAGGCAATACTCTTGAAGAAGAGTTGTAACGCCTTCGATGCGTCTATATCTCCCACGTGTCGAAGCACGACTTAGAGGCAGAACCGCATTGAAAGCAATGTCGCAAGTGAGGTAATCTTCACACAACCCATGTAATACATAAGGGAAAGAGATACATAGTTGGCTTACAAATGCCACTTCACACAATACATAAATAAACATCCATCATCCAGAATACACTCAAGGTCCGACTACGGAACCAAAATAAAAGAAGATACCCCAAATGCTACACGGATCCCGATCGTCCCCAACTGGGCACCACTCATCGATCATCGAGGAAAAGACATAGTAACGACCACGTTCCTCGTCGAACTCCCACTTAAGCTCGGTTGCGTCACACCTGACCGCATCGTCGGCACTGCAGAATCGCTTTTGGTAGAATCTGTGAGTCACGGGGACTCAACAATCTCACACCATGAGATCAAGACTATTTAAGCTCATAGGAAGGACAGAGTTGTAAGGTGGAGCTGCAGCAAGCGACTAGCATATATGGTGGCTACATTCGCAAAAGAGAGCGAGAAGAGGAGCAAAGCACGGTCGTGAAGCTAGTAGCGATCAAGAAGTGATCTGAACTACTTACGCCAGACATAACTCCAACACCGTGTTCAATTCCCGGACTCCGAGAAGAGACCATCACGGTTACACACGGATTGATGTGTATTTTAATTAAGGTCAACTTCGGGTTTTCTACAACCAGACATTAACAAATTCCCATCCGCCTCATAACCGCGGGCACGGCTTTGAAAGATAATACCTGCAGGGTGTCCCAACTTAGCCCATTATAAGCTCTCACGGTCAACGAAGGATATTCCTTCTACCGGGAAGACTGATCAATCTCGGAATCCCGGACTACAAGACATTTCGACAAAGCAATAAAACAAGACCAAAAAAGCCGCCCGATTGTGCCGACAAATCCCGATAGGAGCTGCACATATCTCGTTCTCGTGGCACATCCGGATGAGCAGTCCATACAACTAAAACCAGACCTCAAGTTTCCTTGAGGGGCCAGTGGCTCTAGTTCGGGCCTTCTTTGGAGGAGTCTTATTCAAAGCGAACTGTCAAGGGGTCCCATAAATCACCCAACCGTGTAAGGAACGCGAACTCAAGGAACATAACACCGGTATGATGGAAACTAGGGTGGCAAGAGTGGAACAAAACACTGGGCATAAGGCCGAGCCTTCCACCCTTTACCAAGTATATAGATGCATTAATTATAGCAGATATATATATTGTGATATCCCCAACAAGTAAACATGTTCCAAAAGGAACAACCTCTCCATGTTCCAACAAGGAACAAACTTCATCTTCACCGCAACTAGCAACGCTATAAGAGGTGAAAGCAAAGCGGTAACATAGCCAATCAACGGTTTGCTAGGAAAAGGATGGTTAGGGGCTGACATGGCAATATGGGTGGCATGATAAGCAAGTGGTAGGCATCGTAGCATAGGCATAGCAAAAGAGCGAGCATCTAGCATAGCAAAGATAGAAGTGATTTCGAGGGTATGGTCATCTTGCCTGCAATGTTCTCAAAGTTGTCGAAAGCTTGATCCTCGTAAGCGTTCTCAACAGGTTCCTCGTTCACGTACTCGTCTCCCGGCTCTACCCAAAGCAAGAACACAAACAAAGGAACCACAATAAATCACGGTGCAATGCACAAGCAACATGATGCAATATATGGCATGATATGTGAAATGTGATATGCAATGTGTATGCGTGCTCCGGAAGGAAAATGATGAACCATGCATCAACTTGGCAAACCAAGTATACCGCTGGAAAGATGAGATGATTTCGGTTGAAATCGATATAAAGATCACCGGAATCGGATGCACGGTTTGCAAATGACAAGCAAAACAAGAATGGCACAAATCTGCCATTAACAGCAATATACCAAATAGCAAGCAACAAGAAATTAAGCTACTTCACCCAAACGTACCAACAAAGCACATGGCAGTGATCTACTCAAGATGATTGACAAAAGATGAACACTGTGATACGGCTAATTCACATCATAACAGGTTCAAACAAGCATGGCAAAAGTGCAAAACATATCAGCTTCACAGACTTAGTGAAATTACTGAACATGGCAAAAACAGCATCAGGTAGCAATATTCAGAGCAAGAAAACTACATGCTACAGGAACTTATAATAGCAAAACAAGGCTTGGCATGAATCTACTCAAAGCATAGAACAAAAGTCCTTACTGACCATAAGCCAAAAAGGATCAGTAAATATTATAAAACCCATGTAAACATAGCAAGTTTCGTTAACAGATTCAGCAACAGGGCATGGCAAAAACAGATAACAAGTAGGCATGTTTAAGAGCTCGATGCACTCACTACAGAGCCTCTCATGATAAAATAAGTATACATCCATCAAGAAGACATGGCATAGAAGATATACATGGCAAAAACAACATCATAGCATACACTAATCAACCACAACAACCTTGGCAAAATTGAATAACATGTAAACAATCTGCCAGGAAACATTTTATAGCTAAAGTAGAGCTCGATTGACTCAAGCTATGGTACTCCATAATTTCAAACAAGGGCACGGATGGATGGAGAATAACCATATGTTCAAAACATCCTTACTGAAGTATCTCAAAATATGCATGGATCTCTTGGTAGCATCAAGTTAACATGGCATCAAAATATCAGCTAAACAGGGCTGAAATCAGCAACATCAGGAAGCCTACTTTGCATGCTTGTGCTAGTAACCACATAGATCACAAAAATACATGGCATACACCCCTGGAAAGATGGCATGGCATATTACAAAACACATGCAGGACTCAAATTCATAGGGTGCACACATCAATCATAGCAAAAATAACAAAAGTGCATGTTCTGTTAAGAAACAGAAACTAACATCACATAGCCCTCTTCCAACAGCATTTCGGGCATCAAGATGAGCTTAAATGAAAATGATGCAATGATATGAAATGATCTACTCTTCGAGGCGAAAATTTAGACATATTACACGCACGAAACGGAGCAACAGGTGCAAAGTTATGATGCGTTGAATCTGCCACAAAATAATCACCGAGACAAAAACTTAGACGAAAATAAGGGGGAAAAAGTCAACCCTCGGGTCCCGATCTAGATCCGATCGGACCCGATCTTGATGTATGACGAAACCTTCGCGGAGCTCGCCTGGGCCGAAGGAGAGGAGGGGCCGGCGGAGAGGGGGGCCGAGCCAGGGGAGGCGGTGGGCGTGGGAAGCGGGCGGTGTGTGGCGGGCGGTAGGGCCTTGGCGTCTGGCATGAGGGCAGCGGGGCTCGGGCTCGGGCGGGCGTATGTGAGGGCAGGTGCCACGTGTCGCGCCCTAGTTCACCGGCGGCGGCGGTGAAGGCGGACACGTCCGGTGGCAGTGGGCGTGTCCGTCGGTGGGAGGAGGAAGGAGCAGTGGTTTGGACCCGGATTTGGGCCCAGCGGAGGTGTTTAAATAGGCAAAGAGGGAGGAAGGAGAGTCAAAATGAGATGTAGCTTTAGCCCACACGATCGTGATCGAACGACGGAGAGCATGGAAGTGACTTAGATGGGTTATTGGACTATTTTGAAGGGGTGTTGGGCTGCAACTTAAAAGAGGCCTTTGCGAGAGTGCGGTTAACCGTTGGAGTACCAAACGAGCTCCAAATGACCCGAAACTTGACAGGTGGTCTACCGGTGGTGTACCAAGGCCACTTGACAAGGCTCGGTCCATTCCGAGAAAATTAAGTACCCGCTCACGGAAAAACGTAAAAGGGGACGCCGGGGGACATAGGAGTGCCGGATTGCAAAACGGACAACGGGGAAAATGCTCGGAATCATGAGACGAACACGTATGCAAATGCGATGCACATGATGACATGATATGAGATATGAGATGCATGACATGGACAAAAGCAAAATGAATAAAAACCCAACCACGAAGGGAATATCATATCCCAATGCCGAAAATGGCAAGAGTTGGAGTTACAAATATGGAAAGTTACATCCGGGGTGTTACAACACTCCACCACTACAAGAGGATCTCGTCCCGAGATCTAGGACTGAAAGAACTCCGGATATTCGAACGGAGGTGATCCTCGCGCTCGGTGGCTTCTCGGTGGAATGGTGTGACCACTTCACTTTCGTGAATTTGATTGACTTGTTGCGAGTCTTGCGCTCGGTTTCTTCAAGAATAGCAACGGGGTGCTCATGATAAGAGAGATCTTCTTGGAGGTTAATTTCTTCGAAGTTGATAGTGCGTTCAGGAGTCTTGAAGCACTTGCGAAGCTGTGACACGTGAAACACGTCGTGCACATTTGCGAAGTTGGAGGGAAGCTCAAGTTGATAGGCGAGATCGCCTCTTTTGCCAATGATCTTGAAAGGACCCACGTATCTAGGGGCAAGCTTCCCTTTGATACCGGCGGCGAGTGCCTTTCATTGGAGAGGCGGAGGTAGACATGGTCTCCGATTTCAAAAGCCACATCACGGTGCTTGTCATCATAATAGCTCTTCCGGGCGCGATTGCGGCTTTGAGATTCTCACGAATGACTTTGCACATCTCTTGACACGTGATCAAGTCATTGCCAAGAAGTTGGCGTTCACCTGTCTCGGACCAATTGAGAGGAGTACGACACTTTACGCCATAGAGATTTTCGAATGGGGCCTTGCCCGAACTCGCTTGGAAGCTGTTGTTGTAGGAGAACTTCGGCATATGGAAGACAATCTTCCCACTTCATACCGAAAGAAATGACACAAGCCACGAGCATATCTTCAAGGATTTGATTAACTTCGCTCAACTTGGCCACTTGTTTGAGGATGGAAAGCTGTCTTTGAAAGGAATGTTGGTGCCCATGGCCTTCTGAAAAGAATCCCAAAACTTGGAGGTGAAGATGCTGCCACGGTCTGAAGAGATCAATTGTGGAATGCCGTGCAAGGGGACAATTCTGGAGGTGTATAGCTCTGCCAACTGAGCTGCTGTGATAGATTCTTTTATTGGAAGAAAATGGGCCACTTTAGTAAGCTTGTCAATGACAACAAAGATAGCATCATTTCCACGCTTGGACTTAGGAAAACCAGTCACGAAGTCCATTTCAATATGATCAAACTTCCATTCTGGAATAGCAAGAGGTTGGAGGAGACCAGCTGGTCTTTGGTGTTCTGCTTTCGCTCTTCTGCAGACATCACACTCATTCACGAATTGAGCAGTTTCTCGCTTCATTCGAGTCCACCAATATGACTGCTTGAGGTCATGGTACATCTTCGTACTTCCAGGATGAATGGATAGAAGCGAATTGTGCGCCTCATTCATAATGACTTTTCTCGAGATCACCCTTAGGAACCACAATCCGGTCCTCGAAGAAAAGAGTATCTTTGTCATCAATGTGGAAGCACTTGTACTTGAACGCCCTTGTCGATACCACGTTTCACCTTTTTCACCATGGTATCCGTGAGTTGAGCCTCACGAATCTGATCTTCCAAAGTAGGAGAGACTATGAGGTTGGCAAGAAAGCCTTGAGGAACAACTTGAAGATTCAGCTTGCGGAAAGCTTCACAGAGATCCGGTTGGAAGGGCTTGAGGATTAAACTGTTGCAGTAAGCTTTCCTGCTCAAAGCATCTGCAATGACATTGGCCTTGCCCGGAGTATATTCAATACTTGGGTTGTACTCTTGAATCATTTCGACCCATCGAGTCTGCACGAGGTTGAGGTTGGGCTGAGTGAAGATATACTTGAGACTCTTGTGATCGGTGAAAATGTCCACTTTCCTTCCCAACAAGAGATGTCTCCATGTTATCAATGCATGGACAACTGCCGCCAACTCAAGATCGTGAGTGGGGTAGTTCTTTTCATTGGGCTTCAGCTGACGAGAGGTATAGGCCACAACCCTCTTCTCTTGCATTAACACAACACCGAGACCTTGAAGAGAAGCATCACAGAAAACTTCAAATGGCTTGGATTCATCAGGAGGAGTCAAGACAGGAGCTGTGACGAGTTTCTCTTTGAGAGTATTGAAAGCAACATCACACTCAGGAGACCAGACATACTTCACATGCTTCTGGAGGAGGTTGGAAAGAGGCTTGGCAATCTTGGAGAAGTTCTCAACGAATCTTCGGCAATAGCTTGCAAGACCAAGAAAACTGCGGAGCTGTTTGACATTCTGAGGAGGTTCCCAATTCACAACTGCGGACACCTTCTCGGGATTAACAGCAATGCCCTTGGCGGAGATGATGTGACCAAGATAAAGCACTTCATCAAGCCAAAATTCACATTTGGAAAACTTCGCATAGAATTGATACTCTACGAGCTTGTCTAGCACCAATCGCAAATGTTTGGCATGATCCTTCTTGTTCTTGGAGAAGACCAAAATATCATCAAGATAGACCAAGACGAATTCATTGGTGTAGGGGTTGAAGATGAAGTTCATCATCCGAGAGAAAGTTGGAGGAGCATTGACAAGGCGAAAGACATGGCGGTATATTCATAAGAACCAAAGCTTGTTACGAATGCTGTCTTGGGAATATCTTGTTCACGAATGCGAATCTGATGATAACCCATCTGAAGGTCAAGCTTGGAGAACACTTTAGCACCTTTGAGTTGCTCGAAAAGCTCATTGATGTTGGGAAGTGGATACTTGTTCTTGATAGTCTTCTTATTCAATGGACGATAATCGACGCAAAGTCGGTCCGTGCCATCCTTTTTCTGGACAAAAAGAACACCACAACCCCAAGGAGATGAACTCGGTCTGATCAAACCCAGACGCTCTTGTTCATCGAGCTGCTTCTTCAATTCCTTCAGCTCATTAGGTCCAAGCTTGTATGGACGCTTGCAAATGGGTTCAGTGCCAGGCTCAAGATCGATAACGAACTCAACTGGCCGGTGAGGAGGCATTCTGGAAGCTCTTACGGAAAGACATCTTGGTACTCACACACGGCGGAATCTGAGAGATAGCATCCAACTCGCCCTTCTCATTGAGAGAAAACAACCGAATGGTTTCATCACGAGCGGCATAGATGATCACATCATTAGAGGAGTGAGTCAATTGAATTTCCTGGCAGCACAATCAAGCTGAGCTTTGTGCTCAGAAAGCCAGTCCATCCCGAGAATAAGATCAATATCCGAGTCACCAAGGACAATTGGTTTAGCCAGAAATCTATAATCGCCCATCTTGATACCGACATTGAACCAAAACTCGACAAGTCATCTCCTTAGCCGGAGAAACAATAGACAAAGGTCTCGGCAATGCTTGAGTAACCAAATCATGCATAGCCACAAAAGGTCTCGAGATGAAAGAATGCGATGCACCGGTATCAAATAAGACTTTTGCAGGAATATCATTAACTGAGAGATTACCCATTATCACATCAGTAGATTCCTCCGCTTGAGCTGCATTCATCATATTCACCTTGGCATGCTTTGGATTATGCTTGACCACTGCATTGCTGGAAGATTTCACAGGAGGAGGAGGCGGAAGGCGCCTCTGGTTGAAGCATTTGTTTGCATAGTGACCTTTCTGGCGACATTTGTTGCAAGTCACCTCTGAGAGCGGATGGTGATAAGGAGCATTTGACCTTGGAGCTTGAGAATTAGACTTGTTACGATAGCTTTGGGTTGGGTGGGTGGGAAGATCCACGACCACCTGAGTTCTTCTGCTGATAAGGCTGACAGAACGGAGGAGGAGGAAGATAGAACTTCTGCTGCTTAGCTGCCACTTGAGAGGAAGAAGAAGACTGAACTGCATCCCCGATTCTCTTCTTAGAAGCCTCACATTTGAGCTGGGCAGCTTCTTGCTTCAGTGCCATGTTGTAGAATTCATCATACTTTTACGGCTCAAACAGCACAAGAGCTAATTGCAGATCTTCTCTGAGACCACCTCTGAATTGATAGATCATACTCTTTTCATCAGGGACGTCTTGCTTAGCAAAGCGAGCGAGTTTCTGAAACTGGATATTGTATTGATAGACAGACATGTTGCCTTGCTTGAGATTGCGGAACTCCTCACGCTTGCTCTCAACAACACTTTTCGGAATGTGGTGAGCTCTGAAATCTCGTGGAACTCATCCTGTAATGACACGACCTCCTCTAGAATCTTTGTATTCTTGGAACCACTCGGCAGCTTGGTCCTTGAGTTGAAATGATGCAAACTTGACAAAGTCCTCGTGTACGACATTGCTACATTCAAAATGTTTGCAGATGTCCACAAGCCAATCGTCGGCGTCTGTGGCCTCGATACGTAAACCGAAAGACTTCGGCTGATTAGCGAGGAACCGATTGAGGGTAGCAAAGTGCGGCTGGTTGTTGCCTTGACCTTGATTGCCTTGATTGCCTTGCCCTTGAGTACGCTCTTGCAAGAGCTGCAAAATCATCTCGAGCATTGGCATTGGTGGCTGCCATGATAGCTTGCCATGCCTCCGGGAGGCGGAGGTGGAGGTGGAGGGTTCGGCTGATTCTCATCATTGCGATCCGGATTCAGACGCGTTGGCGGAGCCATCCTGAAGAGGGTGACATCCGTTAGCACTTGATAGACAGATAGACAAGTTGAATCAACGGATAGAAATTGCAACATATAGTCTTCACAATAAACATTCGAACAAGAATGAACGTATGAATACCAAAGTTAACATCACACGTCCATTAGGGTGAGAAGCCACTTAGATAAAGGTATGGAATCATCATCTGCCTTTGAAACAATTCGAATATCACAACTGAAAACAAAAGATTGGCTTCTAGAATAAGCCGGAACAAACACATGATAGAGATTTCGCCCAAAGTGTTCGTGGTGGGGCCCACACGGACACGACGTATAGCGGCCGTCACGAATGACAAACAAGACGTCCCCGAATCAGCATAGCCAAGGATTCTTTAAGACGCCTCGCGACCACTGTAAATCGACCGTGAATGGGCGGACCACTAGACGTTGGACCCCAATCTCAAATCATACATCCGTCTGAAAGAAATCCTGTAAGCTACTAGAATTCCCACCTATAAACTCCCGAAACTTTACGGTTATGCAATCTGGTGTTGGGGATACACGGGACACAAAATATATCACCCAAACTAACAATACCTAGATCCAAATTGTATCCATCCGTCAACACATAACCAAGAAACCTTCGGAAATCGTGTACCTCGACCTTGAAAAGCATCCGTTATCTGAGTCATGGCAATACTCGAGCTCGCCCGATCTTTGGGTTATCGGGGTTATCTCACCAACAACTGCACAAAAGAGATTTCGATGTCGGCAAAACTCGGGTATTCCAGGCTGCAACGATAAAATTGTGACGACAACACCTCGGAGCTCAACTCCCCGGGACACTGCCACAACCCCTAAATGTCAGGAGGCACCAAGAACAATGTCCTCGTCACAAAACCATCAGAACGATCCCAAGATACCCACGTGATCCTAAATTTTTTTTAGTGAAATTTGAGGAGAGGAGAGTCAAAACTTCTACGGCAGGAGACCTCACCAGAGCGACGAAGGGACTGGGGAGTAAATAGAATCCTACTCTACGATATATATAATCCTAAGACTCAAAACATTTTTCCGTTCTAGACTCAACAACGCCAGCAAACAATCAAGTAGGGGCTCCTAAGTCGGGGAAGGCTCTGATTACCAACTTGTAACGCCCTCGATGCGGCTATATCTCCCACGTGTCGAAGCACGACTTAGAGGCATAACCGCATTGAAAGCAATGTCGCAAGTGAGGTAATCTTCACACAACCCATGTAATACATAAGGGAAAGAGATACATAGTTGGCTTACAAATGCCACTTCACACAATACATAAATAAACATCCATCATCCAGAATACACTCAAGGTCCGACTACGGAACCAAAATAAAAGAAGATACCCCAAATGCTACACGGATCCCCGATCGTCCCAATCGGGCACCACTCTGATCATCGGGAAAAGACACATAGTAACGACCACGTTCCTCGTCGAACTCCCACTTGAGCTCGGTTGCGTCACCTGACCGGCATCGTCGGCACTGCAACTGTTTTGGTAGAATCATGAGTCACGGGGGTGAGCAATCTCACACCCGCGAGATCAAGACTATTTAAGCTCATAGGAAGGACAGAGTTGTAAGGTGGAGCTGCAGCAAGCGACTAGCATATATGGTGGCTACATTCGCAAAAGAGAGCGAGAAGAGGAGCAAAGCACGATCGTGAAGCTAGTAGCGATCAAGAAGTGATCCTGAACTACTTACGTCAGACATAACTCCAACATCGTGTTCAATTCCCGGACTCCGCCGAGAAGAGACCATCACGGTTACACACGCGGTTGATGTGTATTTTTAATTAAGGTCAACTTCGGGTTTTCTACAACCGGACATTAACAAATTCCCATCTGCCTCATAACCGCTGCACGGCTTTCGAAAGATAATACCCTGCAGGGTGTCCCAACTTAGCCCATTATAAGCTCTCACGGTCAACGAAGGATATTCCTTCTACCGGAAAAACCCGATCAGTCTCGGAATCCCGGACTACAAGACATTTCGACAGCAATAAAACAAGACCAGCAAAGCCGCTCGATTGTGCCGACAAATCCCGATAGGAGCTGCACATATCTCGTTCTCAGGGCACATCCGGATGAGCAGTCCATACAACTAAAACCAGACCTCAAGTTTCCTTGAGGGGGCGCTGCACAGGGCTCTAGTTCGGGCCTTGCTGGAGGAGTCTTATTCAAAGCGAACTGTCAAGGGGGTCCCATAAATCACCCAACCGTGTAAGGAACGCGAACTCAAGGAACATAACACCGGTATGACGGAAACTAGGGTGGCAAGAGTGGAACAAAACACCAGGCATAAGGCCGAGCCTTCCACCCTTTACCAAGTATATAGATGCATTAATTATAGCAGATATATATATTGTGATATCCCCAACAAGTAAACATGTTTCAAAAAGGAACAACCTCTCCATGTTCCAACAAGGAACAAACTTCATCTTCACTGCAACTAGCAACGCTTATAAGAGGGCCGAGCAAAGCGGTAACATAGCCAATCAACGGTTTGCTAGGAAAAGGATGGTTAGGGGCTGACATGGCAATATGGGTGGCATGATAAGCAAGTGGTAGGCATCGTAGCATAGGCATAGCAAAAGAGCGAGCATCTAGCATAGCAAAGATAGAAGTGATTTCGAGGGTATGGTCATCTTGCCTACAATGTTCTCAGAGTTGTCGAAAGCTTGATCCTCGTAAGCATTCTCAACAGGTTCCTCGTTCACGTACTCGTCTCCCGGCTCTACCCAAAGCAAGAACACAAACAAAGGAACCACAATAAATCACGGTGCAATGCACAAGCAACATGATGCAATATATGGCATGATATGCGAAATGTGATATGCAATGCGTATGCGTGCTCCGGAAGGAAAACGATGAACCAGGCATCAACTTGGCAAACCAAGTATGCCGCTGGAAATATGAGATGATTTCGGTTGAAATCGATATAAAGATCACCGGAATCGGATGCACGGTTTGCAAATGACAAGCAAAACAAGAATGGCAGAAATCTGCCATTAACAGCATGATACCAAATAGCAACTAACAAGAAATTAAGCTACTGCACCCAAAGTACCAACAAAGCAAATGGCAGTGATCTACTCAAGATGCTTGACAAAAGATGAACACTGAGCTACGGCTAATTCACATCATAACAGGTTCAAACAAGCATGGCAAAAGTGCAAAACATATCAGCTTCACAGACTTAGTGAAATTACTGAACATGGCAAAAACAGCATCAGGTAGCAATGTTCAGAGCAAGAAAACTACATGCTACAAGAACTTACAATAGAAAAAAAAGGCACGGCATGAATCTAATCAAAGCATAGAACAAAAGTCCCTTACTGACCATAAGCCAAAAAGGATCTGTAAATATAATAAAACCCATGTAAACATACCAAGTTTCGTTAACAGATTCGGCAACAGGGCATGGCAAAAACAGATAACAAGTAGGCATGTTTAAGAGCTCGATGCACTCACTACAGAGCCTCTCATGATAAAATAAGTATACATCCATCAAGAAGACATGGCATAGAAGATATACATGTCAAGAACAACATCATAGCCTACACTAATCAACCACAACAACCTTGGCAAAATTGAATAACATGTAAACAATCTGCCAGGAAACATTTTATAGCTAAAGTAGAGCTCGATTGACTCAAGCTATGGTACTCCATAATTTCAAACAAGGGCACGGATGGATAGAGAATAACCATATGTTCAAAACATCATTACTGAAGTATCTCAAAATATGCATGGATCTCTTGGTAGCATCAAGTTAACATGGCATCAAAATATCAGCTAAACAGGGCTGAAATCAGCAACATCAGGAAGCCTACTTTGCATGCTTGTGCTAGTAACCACATAGATCACAAAAATACATGGCATACACCCCTGGAAAGATGGCATGACATATTACAAAACACATGTAGGACTCAAATTCATAGGGTGCACACATCAATCATAGCAAAAATAACAAAAATGCATGTTCTGTTAAGAAACAGAAACTAACATCACATAGCCCTCTTCCAACAGCATTTGGAGCATCAAGATGAACTCAAATGAAAATGATGCGCTGAGATGGAATGATCTACCCTTCGATGCGAACATATTGACATATTACACGCATGAAACGAAGCTACAGGTGCAAAGTTATGATGCGTTGAACCTGCCACAAAATAATCACCGAGACAAAAACTTAGACGAAAATAAGGGGGGGGGGGAAGTCAACCCTCGGGTCCCGATCTAGATCCGATCGGATCCGATCGGTGGCGGGCGAGCAGCTCGCCGGAGCTCGCCGGGCCGGAGGAGAGGAGGGGAGCGGCCGAGGAGGAGGGCCGGCGCGGGAGGCGCGGCGGCGGCGGGCCATGGCGGGCGAGGGTGGCGGCGGCGGCGTCAGACGGGGGCCGGCCGGCTCGGCGAGCTGGGCGGCGAGGTGGTGGTGCCACGTGTCGCGCCCTGGTTTGTCGGGCGGCAACGCAAGGGGCGGACACGTCCGGGCGGCGGTGGACGTGTCCGTCGGCGGGGAGGAGGAAGGAGCTAGGGTTTGGACCCGGATTTGGACGGGGAGGTGTTTAAATAGGCATAGAGGGAGCTAGGAGAGTCCAAATGAGGTGTAGTTACCACGCGATCGTGATCGAACGACGGAGAGCATGGAAGTGACTTGGATGGGTTATTGGACTATTTTTAAGGGGTGTTGGGCTGCAACTTAAAAGAGGCCTTTGCGAGAGTGCGGTTAACCGTTGGAGTACCAACGAGCTCCAAATGACCCGAAACTTGACAGGTGGTCTACCGGTGGTGTACCAAGGCCACTTGACAAGACTCGGTCCATTCCGAGAAAGTTTAGTACCCGCTCACGGAAAAACGTAAAAGCGGACGCCGGGGGACATAGGAGTGCCGGATTGCAAAACGGACAACGGGGAAAATGCTCGGAATCATGAGACGAACACGTATGCAAATGCGATGCACATGATGACATGATATGAGACATGAGATGCATGACATGGACAAAAGCAAAATGAAGAAAAACCCAACCACGAAGGGAATATCATATCACAATGCCGAAAATGGCAAGAGTTGGAGTTACAAATATGGAAAGTTACATCCGGGGTGTTACAAGAGTGTGCGGTAAACATCTTGAATTCCCCGCCCCCCCATCAATATGGAGAAGGCCTTTATAGAGCCTGTCTTCACACTACTAGAGAAATGCTTATACACAGGAGTTCACCAGTAGCGCTTGGTCAAGGAAAGCGCTGCTGCTACATATCAGTAGTGCTTGGGCAGCACGGGCGCTGCTCCTATGATCATAGCAGCAGCGCTGAACCTATAAAACACGCTACTACTACAATTGGCTGACCGTTCCAGGTATGCTAGGGATAGTGGTAGCGCTCACGTTCTGAAAGCGCTACTACTATGCATCTTAGCAATAGCGCTTTTTTCCCGACCAACGCTACTAATAAATTCAGTCCCCCTAGCCCAAAGTTTAGCCCCACCTCGCTCCGCGAACAGAATTTTTACCACCTTAAATATGGTGCTTATCAAACCATCACAACCACTTGGTCTTCATTGAACTCTTGTGTAGGATCTGTGGCCGCAATGGGAATCCACACCAGTTCTTAAACCAACCGGTGAGGATTCCTATTGACAATTCAGATTCTACACAAAAAGATCATTGATGACCAATGTATTTTTGATTTTTTTTACATCTTAGCCTTATCAGTAGCGCCTTTCTTGAGAAAGCGCTATTGCTAAAATCTGTAGCAGTATGATACGTCCATTTTGCATCATGCTTTTATATTTATATTTATTGCATTATGGGCTGTTATTATGCATTATGTCACAATACTTATGGCTATTCTCTCTTATTTTACAAGGTTTACATAAGGAGGGAGAATGCGGTAGGAATGCAATTTGGAAAAGGAGAAAATATTAGAGACCTATTATGCACAACTTCAAAAGTCCTGAAACTCCACGAAATATCTTATAATAAATAATAAAAAATCCTCGCCAAAGATGAAGGCCAGGGGGCCCACACCCTGTCCATGAGGGTGGGGGGCGTGCCCCCTCCTAGGGCGCGCCCCCTACCTCGTGGGCCCCCTGGTGGCTCTCCGATGCCCATCTTCTTCTATATGAGGTATTTCGTCAACAAAAAAATCGTAAGCAACCTTTTGGGACGAAACTCCGCCGCCACGAGGCGGAACCTTGGCGGAACCAATCTAGGGCTCCGGCAGAGCTGTTCTACCGGGGACACTTCCCTCCGGGAGGGGGAAATCATCGCCATCATCATCACCGACGCTCCTCTCATCAGGAGAGGGCAATCTCCATCAACATCTTCACCAGCACCATCTCATCTCAAAACCCTAGTTCATCTCTTGTATTCAATTCTTGTCTCCAAGTCCGGGATTGGTACTAGTAGGTTGCTAGTAGTGTTGATTACTCCTTGTAGTTGATGCTAGTTGGTTTATTTGGTGGAAGATCATTTGTTCAGATCCTTTATGCATATTAATACCCCTCTAATTATGAGCATGAATATGCTTTGTGAGTAGTTACGTTTGTTCCTGAGGACATGGGAGAAGTCTTGCTATTAGTAGTCATGTGAATTTGGTATTCGTTCGATATTTTGATGAGATGCATGTTGTCTAGCCTCTAGTGGTGTTATGTGAATGTCGACTACATAACACTTCACCATTATTTGGGCCTAGAGGAAGGCATTGGGAAGTAATAAGTAGATGATGGGTTGCTAGAGTGACAGAAGCTTAAACCCTAGTTTATGCGTTGCTTCATAAGGGGCTGATTTGGATCCAAATGTTTCATGCTATGGTTAGGTTTACCTTAATACTTTTGTTGTAGTTGTGGATTCTTTTAATAGAGGTTAATCATAAGTGGGATGCTTGTTCAAGTAAGAAAAGCACCCAAGCACCGGTCCACCCACATATCAAATTATCAAAGTACCGAACGTGAATCATATGAGTGTGATGAAAAACTAGCTTGACGATATTCCCATGTGTCCTCGGGAGCGCTTTTCCTATTATAAGAGTTTGTCCAGGCTTGTCCTTTGCTACAAAAAGGATTGGACCACCTTGCTATACTTTATTTACTTTTCTTACTTGTTGCTCGTTACAAATTATCTTATCACAAAATTATCTGTTACCACTTATTTCAGTACTTGCAGAGAATACCTTGCTGAAAACCGCTTATCATTTCCTTCTGCTCCTCGTTGGGTTTGACACTCTTACTTATAGAAAGGACTACGATAGATCCCTATACTTGTGGGTCATCAAGACTCTTTTCTGGCGCCGTTGCCGGGGAGTGAAGCGCCTTTGGTAGGTGGAATTTGGTAAGGAAAATTTTATATATTGTGCTGAAATTTTCGGTCACTTGTTACTATGGAAAGTAATCCTCCGAGGGGCTTGTTCGGGGTATCTTCACCCCGACCAGTAGAGCAAAGATTTGCTCCTCAAACTAATGAACCTACTGAAAATGAATATGAAAATATTCCCTATGAATTTCCTTCGGGTATGATGGAAAAACTGCTAGCTAATCCTTTTGTAGGAGATGGAACAAAGCATCCTGATGAGTACCTAATATATGTGGATGAAGTTTGTGGATTATTTAAGCTTGCAGGTATACCCGATGATGTTGTTAAGAAGAAGGTCTTCCCTTTATCTTTGAAGGGAGATGCATTGACATGGTATAGGCTATGTGATGATACGAGATCATGGAACTACAAAAGATTGAAATTGGAATTTCATCGAAAATATTACCCTATGCATCTTGTTCATCGTGATCGCAATTATATATATAATTTTTGGCCTCACGAAGGAGAAAGCATCGCTCAAGCTTGGGGGAGGCTTAAATCAATGCTATATTCATGCCCCAATCATGAGCTCTCCAGAGAAACAATTATTCAAAATCTTTATGCTCGGCTTTCTGAAAACAATCGCACCATGCTCGATACTTCTTGTGTTGGCTCTTTTATGATGAAGACTATTGAATTCAGATGGAATTTATTGGATAGAATTAAACGCAACTCTGAAGATTGGGACCTCGACGAAGGTAAGGATTCAGGTATGATACCTAAGTTTGATTGTGTTATATCTTTTATGGACACCGATATTTTCCATAAGTTTAGCACTAAATATGGACTTGACTCTGAGATAGTAGCTTCTTTATGTGAATCTTTTGCTACTTATGTTGATCTCCCCAAGGAGAAGTGGTTTAAATATCATCTTCCCATATAAGTAAAAGTAGCTGCACCTATTAAAGTTGAAGAAAATATTGTCACTTATAATGATCCTATTGTTCCAACCTCTTATGTTGAGAAACCACCTTTCCCTGTTAGAATAAAGGATCATGCTAAAGCTTCAACTATGGTTCGTAAAAGAAATATTAGAACTTATACACCTCCTGAGCAAGTCAAAGTAGAACCTAATATTGCTATTGTTAAAGATCTCTGGTCTGATAATATTGATGGGCATGTTATTCAATTCTATGGTGAATCTACTAGAATTGCCAAACCTAGTGCTAAAGATAAACATAGACCTGTGGTAGGCATGCTTGTTATTTCTGTTAAAATAGGAGATCATTGTTATCATGGCTTATGTGATATGGGTGCTAGTGCTAGTGTTATACCTTATGATTTATATAAAGAAATTAAGCATGAAATTGCACCTCTGAGTTAGAAGATATTGATGTTACAATTAAACTTGCCAATAGAGATACTATATCTGCAATGGGAATTGTTAGAGATGTTGAAGTCTTGTGTGGAAAATCTAAATATCCTGCTGATTTTCTTGTTCTTACTTCCCCACAAGATAGCTTTTGTCCCATTATATTTGGTAGACCCTTCTTGAATATTGTTAATGCTAAGATAGACTGCAAAAAGAATGTTGTTACTATTGGCCTGGATGATATGACTCATGAGTTCAATTTCTCTAAGTTTAGTAAACAACACCGTGAGGAAGAATTGACTAGTAAGGATGATATTATTGGTCTTGCTTCTATTGCCGTACCTCCTAGTGATCCTTTAGAACATTATTTACTAGACCATGAAAATGATATGTTTATGAATGAAAGAAGGGAAATAGATGAAGTATTATTTAAACAGGAACCTATTCTGAAACATAATTTGCCTATTGAAATCCTAGGGGATCCTCCTCCAGCCAAGGTTGATCCCGTGTTTGAGCTTAAACCTTTGCCTGATAATCTTAAATATGCTTATCTTGATGAAAAGGAAATATATCCTGTTATTTTTAGTGCTAACCTTTCAGAGCATGAAGAAGAGAGATTATTGAAAACTCTGAAGAAGCATCGTGCTGCTATTGGATATACTCTTGATGATCTTAAGGGCATTAGTCCCACTCTATGTCAACACAAAATAAATTTGGAAGAAGATGCCAAACCGGTTCATGATCATCAACGAAGGTTGAATCCTAAGATGAAAGAAGTGGTAAGAAAATAAATACTAAAGCTTCTGGAGGCAGGTATAATTTATCGCGTTGCTGATAGTCAGTGGGTAAGTCCTGTCCATTGTGTCCCTAAGAAGGGAGGTATCACTGTTGTTCCTACTGATAAAGATGAATTGATTCCGCAAAGAATTATTACAGGTTATAGGATGGTAATTGATTTCCGCAAATTAAATAAGGCTACTAAGAAAGATCATTACCCCTTACCTTTTATTGATCAAATGCTAGAAAGATTATGCAAACATACACATTATTTCTTTCTAGATGGTTATTCTGGTTTCTCTCAAATACCTGTGTGGGCTAAAGATCAATCAAATACTACTTTTACATGCCCTTTTGGTACTTTTTCTTATAGATGTATTCCCTTTGGTTTATGTAATGCACCTGCTACCTTTCAAAGATCCATGATGGCTATATTCTCTGACTTTTGTGAAAAGATTTGTGAGGTTTTCATGGACGACTTTTCCCTCTATGGATCCTCTTTTGATGATTGCTTGAGCAATCTTGATCGAGTTTTGCAGAGATATGAAGAAACTAATCTCGTCTTGAATTGGGAAAAGTGCCACTTTATGGTTAATGAAGGTATTGTATTGGGGCATAAAGTTTCTGAAAGAGGTATTGAAGTTGATAAAGCCAAGGTTGATGCTATTGAAAATATGCCATGTCCCAAGGACATTAAAGGTATAAGAAGTTTCCTTGGTCACGCGGATTTTATAGGAGGTTCATTAAGGACTTCTCAAAAATTTCTCGGCCTCTGACTAATTTATTACAAAAAGATATACCATTTGGCTTTGATGATGATTGTGTAGAAGCATTTGAAATACTTAAGAAAACATTGATCTCTGCACCTATTGTTCAGCCACCTGATTGGAATTTACCTTTTGAAATTATGTGTGATGCTAGTGATTATGCTGTAGGTGCTGTTCTAGGGCAAAGAATTGATAAGAAATTAAATGTTATCCATTATGCTAGTAAAACTTTAGACAATGCTCAAAGAAATTATGCTACCACTAAAAAGGAATTCTTAGCAGTTGTATTTGCTTGTGATAAGTTCAGACCTTATATTGTTGATTCTAAAGTAACTATTCACACTGATCATGCTGCTATTAAATATTTGATGGAAAAGAAAGATGCTAAACCTAGACTTATTAGATGGGTTCTCTTGCTACAAGAATTTGATTTGCATATTGTTGATAGAAAGGGAGCTGAGAACCCTGCTATGGAGACAACTTGTCTAGGTTAGAAAATGTTCTTGATGACTCACTACCTATTGATGATAGCTTTCCTGATGAGCAATTAAATGTCATAAATACTTCTCATAGTACTCCATGGTATG
This sequence comes from Aegilops bicornis, assembly GCA_021605145.1. Classification (NCBI taxonomy): domain Eukaryota; kingdom Viridiplantae; phylum Streptophyta; class Magnoliopsida; order Poales; family Poaceae; genus Aegilops; species Aegilops bicornis. The sequence goes on from CM038672.1 coordinate 581,392,980, forward strand.
CTCCTTATGCTAATTACATTGTTGCCAAATTTATACCACCTAGTTTCACATACCAGCAAAAGAAAATGTTTTTCTATGATTTGAGACATTACTTTTGGGATGACCCACATCTTTATAAAGAAGGAGCAGATGGTGTTATTAGACGTTGTGTACCTGAGCATGAACAGGAACAGATCCTACGCAAGTGTCACTCCGAAGGTTATGGAGGACACCACGCTGGAGATATAACTGCACATAAGGTATTGCAATCTTGTTTTTATTGGCCTACTCTCTTCAAGGATGCCCGTAAGTTTGTCTTATCTTGTGATGAATGTCAAAGAATCGGTAATATTAGTAGACGTCAAGAAATGCCTATGAATTATTCACTTGTTATTGAACCATTTGATGTTTGGGGCTTTGATTATATGGGACCTTTTCCTGCCTCTAATGGATATACACATATTTTAGTTGCTGTGGATTACGTTACTAAGTGGGTAGAAGCTATTCCAACTAGTAGTGCTGATCATAACACTTCTATTAAAATGCTTAAAGAAGTTATTTTTCCGAGGTTTGGAGTCCCTAGATATTTAATGACTGATGGTGGTTCACATTTTTGTTGGGGAACGTAGCAGAAATTCAAAATTTTCCTACGTGTCACCAAGATCTATCTATGGAGAAACCATCAACGAGGGGAAGGAGAGTGCATCTACATACCCTTGTAGATCGCTAAGCGGAAGCGTTCAAGTGAACGGGGTTGATGGAGTCATACTGCCGTGATTCAAATCACCGATGATCCTAGTGCCGAACGGACGGCACCTCCGCGTTCAACACACGTACAGCCCGGTGGCGTCTCCCATGCCTTGATCCAGCAAGGAGAGAGGGAGAGGTTGAGGAAGACTCCATCCAGCTGTAGCACAACGGGCGTGGTGGTGGTGGAGGAGCGTGGCAATCCTGCAGGCTTCGCCAAGCACTGCGGGAGAGGAGGAGGTGTCACGGGAGGGAGGGAGGTGCCAGGGACTCAGGTGCCACCCCTCCCCCCCTCCCTTTATATAGGTGCAAGAGAGGGGGGAGGGCGCAGCCTTGCCCCTTCCTCCAAGGAAGGGGTGCGGCCAAGAGGGGGGGAGGAGTCCATCCTCCCCAAGGCACCTCGGAGGTGCCTTCCCCCTTTAGGACTCTCCCCTTTTTCTTATATCTTGGCGCATGGGACTCTTGGGGCAGGTGCCCTTGGCCCATATAGGCCAAGGCGCACCCCCTACAGCCCATTTGCCCCCCCGGGGCAGGTGGACCCCCCCGGTGGACCCCGGACCCCTTTCGGCACTCCAAGACAATACCGATAACGCGAAACTTTTCCGGTGACCAAAATAAGACTTCCTATATATAAATCTTTACCTCCGGACCATTCCGGAACTCCTCGTGACGTCCGGGATCTCATCCGGGACTCCGAAAAACATTCGGTAACCACATACAAACTTCCTTTATAACCCTAGCGTCATCGAACCTTAAGTGTGTAGACCCTACGGGTTTGGGAACCATGCAGACATGACCGAGACGTTCTCCGGTCAATAACCAACAGCGGGATCTGGATACCCATGTTGGCTCCCACATCAGCCTGTGCGTTCGGTTTTTTCGGTTTGATTCAGTTCGGTTTATACGGTTTTCGGTTTATATGGTTTTTATACTTCGGTTTATACGGTTTTATACATAGATGCGGTTCGGTTTTGGTAATAACCATTTGCTTTCGGTTTGGTTTCGGTAATAACCAAAATAACCAAAGTTGACGTAAATTTTTAATCAACACATGGTTTGGCCACATGGAAAAACAAATTTAGTACTTGTCCAATACAACTACAACCTGGTTACCTACTTGAAGAAATTCTGAAACATGTAAGAATTTATGTTCGAGCACAACAATCTAGTAGAAGACTACGATTACAACTAGAAGCACTAATTTAGTACATGTCGGTGAAACCACACGAAGAAATTCTCGAACAAAAACTTGTCCGGTACAAGCACAAGGAGAACTAAACATGCCCAAAGTACAAGCAAAGTTCGGAACATAGAGATGGGGATTGCTAGTAATAGTATATCACGAGCCATTTTTGAAAGGCCCCAAAGTACATGCCCAAGTACATCAAGATAAAAAACTTCGGTACAAAGTGCAAATTCTGGAACAACCAAAGTTCAGCTCCAGCTTCGAGATAACAAACTTCAAGACAAAGACGTTGCAACACACGACAAAGAAACAAAAGGTGCAGATCGAGATAAAATGGCATTTGTTTCATCACTTCAGGGCTTCAGTCAGCAATTTTTCACTCCAGCTCCATGCATGAAGATCAATCAATCGATATTGTCACATTATCATTTAAATGAATGGCACCCACTTCTACAAAAACAATAGAAATATTGCATGATCAATTAAATAGCATTAATGTTGCATGATCATTGAAATAATTGAAATACACATTCATTTAAATACCTTCCTCCAGCCTGGTCAACTCAGCAAGATCAGCTTCAACATTGATACATTTAGAACGCAACCAATCATGTGTGCATATCAACGACTGCAGTGTCGCTGGTGTTAAAGACCTTCTGAAGTCATCGAGAATACGACCACTAGTGCTGAAAGCTGATTCAGAAGCAACCGTAGAGATGGGGATTGCTAGTATATCACGAGCCATTTTTGAAAGGACGGGAAAGCGAGGAGCATTGCACTTCCACCATTCAAGAAGGTCAAATTCAGCAGTCAACTCTTCCGTGTCCTCAGCTAGGTACTTGTCTAATTCAGTTCGGTATTTGTGCTAGTGCTGCCCTCTCCATAAACTCTCATTCTTTTCTGGTTGTATCGTGACCTCACTATAGAATTTTCTTAAGCATTTGCACTAGGACGAGCTTGTGATGCTAATTCCCTAGGACGGCTAGGGAGTACTGGTTCCATATAATTCTCTATATTCTCCAAAAAGAGAGACAAATTCATTGTGGGAAGATGTCAAGATTCTATTACCTATTATACTGCCATAGGTGTCTTCAATCATCTCTTTAAAGAAATGAGATTCCTTGGTCCTTGCATAAAGAATTAAGACAAGACAAGACAAGTTAGAAGGATGGCAGCAATGAATATATATTTGACAAATGAACAACAACCAATCAACCATATACCTTGGATCAAGGATGGCAGCAATGAATATATACTTGTTCATCTTTTCAGGATCACCCCAGTACTTCTCATACTTGGTTTTCATGTTGGTAGCCATGCATTTAAATATTTCATCATCACCACAAATCACATGATCACTCCATTCACCCAACATAAAATGTACATCAGCAATATCTTCCAAGAAGGTGTTGGTTGTAACATACTTAGTGCCAGAAAACTTATTTGTGAGGAGATAGAAGTGTTGGAGGAATTGTTTGAACTCACGAACATACACCCAATCACTTTGAGTTGGAGGACCCCGCTGATCAGGAGTATCAGGCTTAGGTTCTGGACCAGTTTTTTCTAACTCAGTCTTGTAGTTGGGATCCTGAAGTGCATATTGCTCAAATGCCCTCTCAAATTTCTCAGCAGTCTCTAGCATTATAAATGTGGAGTTCCATCTAGTAGCCACATCAATATTAATCAAACCTTTACTCGCTACCTTGCTAAGCTGCACACACTTTTTAAATAAATCCAATCGAGTCGGGGAGGCTCTCACAAACTTGATAGCACTTCGAATTCTGTTTATTGGATGGCACATTATCTTTAGCCCATCTTGGACCACTAGATTAACAATATGTGCCACACACCTCATGTGAAGATACTGACTTTTTGCATGTGTACATCCCCTATTAGTCAAAGACCTCTACATGTAGGCTAAGCAAGTGTCATGAGAACTTGCATTATCAACGATAATAGTGCACACTCGCTCAATGCCCCACTCAATAAGTAATTTTTCTAATGATTTCCCAATGTCATCCCCTTTGTGTCCATCTACCAAGACAAAGTTAATAATTTTTTTTCTAAGATTCCACCCAGAATCAATGAAATGTGCAGTAAGGACCATGTAGCTTTGTTGTCTTTTTGATGTCCATGTATCAGTGGTGAGGCAAACAGTTTGACGTGATCCAATGAAATATTTTCTAAGCATAGCTTTCTCAGCTTCATAAAGAGCAATGATATCTCTATACATAGTTGTCCTAGATGGTATAGTGAACCTTGGGCAAGCTTTAGCCACAAGCAACCTAAAACCTTCTTTCTCTGCAAATATGAATGGAAGCTCATCTATCACTATCATGCGAGCAAATGCTTCTCTAACTTCTTTCTCAATGTATTGCCAAGGAACCACCGAATTACCATCTTCGCTAACTTGGTAGGTAAGCTCGGATGAGTGCTACATATGTGGGCAGGATTCTTTTTGCAAATCTTCAAATGGTTGACTAAAGAAGTAGTACCTGCCGATGCGGATTTGCAACCCAGTACAGCATCACAGTAGTTGCAATTAGCATGATCAGGATCATCTTTCTGAACTGTGAAATGCATCCATGCCTTTGACCTCTTCCGACTCCCCCCCCCCCCACACTGCCAGGGGTAACATCAGGATCTATTGAGAGAGGTTGATCTGCAGCGGAACCAGCGCCAAGGTTAACTCTAACACTCTCGGACACCTGAAAAAATAAGTTAGGTAGTTTTCATTCGATGTCGAGAGACCATCAGCAGAACCGATACTAAAAAAGTTGCTGGAAAACTAAATAGCAAACACACATGTTCAGTCACCGCTGAATGTTCAGTAACGGGAGATCTGGGAGATTCTTACCATCCCACGGCGGCTGTAGCGCGGAGGAGCAGGCCGGGGAGGAGCGGGGCCGGGCGGGAAGGACCGGGCCGGGGAGGAGCGGGGCGGGGCAGGGAGGAGCGGGCCGGGGAGCAGCGGGGCCGGGCGAGGAGGAGCAGGGCGGGGAGGAGCTTCAGCTCCGGCGAAGAGGAGCTTCACCTCCGGCGGGGAGGAGCGCGCGGGCCCGATGGTCGATGGGACAATGGATGCGCGCACTGAAGCCAGAACGGAAGAACCTGCGGTTGGGAGGAGCCACGAGCTAGGCGCCGCCGCCATGCTCGCTCTATGCACGACTGCGTGCGTGAGGGAGAGGGACTGCGGACTGGTCTAGGGTTGAACGGGAATCGGCGAATGAAAGGAAAGGCCAGTTGGGCTGGGCGAGGCCCAGGAATGTGGTGTGTCTGTGGGCTTATTCGGTTTTCTTGGTTTAACCAATTATTTCGGTTTTAAACCAAAAAACCATATTGTATATGGTTTGCTATTTTGTAAACTGAAACCATAACCAGAACCTGAAAAAACCGTAATTTAAGTTCGGTTTGGTTTTTTCGGTTCGGTTTTTGGTTTTCGGTTCAGTTTTGCACAGGGTGTCTCCCACATGTTCCACGATGATCTCATCGGATGAACCACGATGTCAAGGACTCAATCAATCCCGTATACAATTCCCTTTGTCTAGCGGTATTGTACTTGCCCGAGATTCGATCGTCGATATCCGATACCTTGTTCAATCTCGTTACCGGAAAGTCTCTTTACTCGTTCCGTAACACATCATCCCGTGATCAACTCCTTGATCACATTGTGCACATTATGATGATGTCCTACCGAGTGGGCCCAGAGATACCTCTCCGTCACACGGAGTGACAAATCCGATCTCGATTCGTGACAACCCAATGCAGACACTTTCGGAGATACCGTAATGCACCTTTATAGCCACCCGATTACGTTGTGGACGTTTGGTACACCCAAAGCATTCCTACGGTATCCGGAGTTGCACAATCTCATGGTCTAAGGAAATGATACTTGACATATTAGAAAAGCTTTAGCATCTGAACTACACGATCTGTGCTAGGCTTAGGATTGGGTCTTGTCCATCACATCATTGTCCTAATGATGTGATCCCGTTGTCAATGACATCCAATGTCCATGGTCGTGAAACCTTAACCATCTATTGATTAACGAGCTAGTCAACTAGAGGCTTACTAGGGACATGGTGTTGTCTATATACCCACACATGTATCTGAGTTTCCTCTCAATACAATTATAGCATGGATAATAAACGATTATCATGAACAAGGAAATATAATAATAACTAATTTATTATTGCCTCTAGGGCATATTTCCAACAGTCTCCCACTTGCACTAGAGTCAATAATCTAGTTCACATCGCCATGTTATTAACACTCACAGGTCACATCGCCATGTGACCAACATCCAAAGAGTTTACTAGTGTTATTAAACTAGTTCACATCATCATGTGATTAAGACTCAATGAGTTCTGGGGTTTGATCATGTTTTGCTTGTGAGAGAGGTTTTAGTCAACGGATCTGAACCTTCAGATCCGTGTGTGCTTTGCAAGTTTCTAGGTCATATTATAAATGTTGCTTCCACGCTCCATTTGAAACTATTCCAAATGGTTGCTCCACTATACGTATCCGGTTTGCTATTGAGTCATTCGGATAGGTGTCAAGCTTGCATCGGCGTAACCCTTTACGCGAACTCTTTATCACCTCCATGATCGAGAAACATGTCCTTATTTACTCCAAGGACAATTTTGACCGCTGTCCAATGATCCCCATTCCTGGATCATTCTTGTACCCCTGGTGACTCATGGCAAGGCACACTTCCGATGCGGTACACAACATAGCATACTTGTAGAGCCTACGTCTAAGGCATAGGGGACGACCTTCGTCCTTTCTCTCTGATACTGCCGTGGCCGAGCTTTAAGTCTTAACTTCATACCTTACATCTCGTGCAAGAACTCCTTCTTTGACCGATCCATCTTGAACACCTTCAAGATCATGTCAAGGTATATGCTCATTTGAAAGTACCATTAAGCGGTTTTGATCTATCCCTATAGATCTTGATGCTCAATGTTCAAGTAGCTTAATACAGGTTTTCACTTGAAAAACACTTTTCAAATAACCCTATATGCTTTCCAGAAATTCTACATCATTTCTGATCAACAATATGTCAACAACATATACTCATCAAAAACTCTATAGTGCTCCCACTCACTTCTTTGGAAATACAAGTTTCTCACAAACTTTGTATAAACCGAAAATCTTTGATCATTTTATCAAAGCGTATATTCCAACTCCTCCAGTCCTTAGAAGGATCGTTGGAGCCAGCATACCTTTTAGCATCCTTAGGATCGACAAAAACTTTCTGATTGTATCACATACAACCTTTCCTTACAAAACTGGTAAGGAAACTCGTTTTGACATCCATCTGCCAGATTTCGTAAATGCAGCTAATGCTAACATGATTCCGACGGACTTAAGCATTGCTACGGATGAGAAAATCTCATCGTAGTCAACTCCTTGAACTTGTGAAAAACTCTTCGCCACAAGTCGAGCTTCATAGACGGTGACATTACCGCCCACGTCCGTCTTCTTCTTAAAGATCCATTTATCTCGATGGCTTGCCGATCAGCGGGCAAGTCCACCAAAGTCCATGCTTTGTTACGATACATGGATCCTGTCTCAATTTCATGGCTTCTAACCATTTGTTGGAATATGGGCCCACCATTGCTTCTCCATAGCTCGCAGGTTCATTGTTGTCTAGCAACATGACATTCAAGACAGGATCACCGTACCACTCAAGCAAGACGCTGGCGTCCTTGTCGCCCCACGAGGTTCGGTAGTGACTTGATCTCAAGCTTCATGATTACTATCATAAGCTTCTACTTCAATTGATGTAGGTGCCACAGAACTTCCTGTGCCCTGCTACACACCGTTGAAGTGATGGTTCAATAACCTCATCAAGTCTCCACTATCCTCCCACTCAATTCTTTCGAGAGAAACTTTTCCTCGAGAAAGGACCCGTTCTAGAAACAATCCCTATTGCTTTCGGATCTGAATTAGGAGGTATACCCAACCGTTTTGGGTGTCCTATGAAGATGCATTTTATCCGCTTTGGGTTCGAGCTTATCAACCTAAAACTTTTTCACATAAGCGTCGCAGCCCCAAACCTTTAAGAAACGACAACTTAGGTTTCTCCAAACCATAGTTCAAACGGTGTCGTCTCAACGGAATTATGTGGTGCCCTATTAAAGTGAGTGCGGTTGTCTCTAATGCCTAACCCATGAACGATAGTGGTAATTCGATAAGAGACATCATGGTACGCACCATATCCAATAGGGTGCAACTATGATGTTCGGACACACCATCACACTATGGTGTTCGAGCGGTATTAATTGTGAAACAATTTCCACGGTGTCTTAATTGCGTACAAAGATCGTAACTCAGATACTCATCTCTATGATCATATCATAGACATTTTATCCTCTTGTCACAATGATCTTTAACTTCACTCTGAAATTACTTGAACCATTCAATAATTCAGACTTTGTGTTTCATCAAGTAAATATACTCAACATCTACTCGAATCATCTGTGAAGTCGTAACATAACGATATTCTTTGCATGCCTCAGCACTCATTGGACTGCACACATCAAAATGTGTTACTTCCAACAGGTTGCTACCTTGTTCCATCTTATCAAACCAAGGCTTTTCGGTCATCTTGCCCATGTGGTATGATTTGCATATCTCAACTGATTCAAAATCAAGTGAGTCCAAACGATCCATCTGCATGGAGTTTCTTCATGCGTATACACCAATAGACATGGTTTGCGTGTCTCAAACTTTTCAAAAACGAGTGAGTCCAAAGATCCATCAACATGGAGCTTCTTCATGCGTTTTATACCAATATGACTTACATGGCAGTGCCACAAGTACGTGGTACTATCATTACTATCTTATATCTTTTGTCATGAAAATGTGTATCACTACGATCGAGATTCAATAAACCATTCCTTTTAGGTGCTAGACCATTGAAGGTATTATTCAAATTAACAGAGTAACCAATATTCTCCTTAAATGAATAATCAGACATGCATGGACATAATCCAATCATGTCTATGCTCAACGCAAACACCAAATAACAATTATTTAGGTTTAACACCAATCTCGATGGTAGAGGGAGCATGCGATGCTTGATCATATCAACCTTGGAAACACTTCCAACACGTATCGTCAGCTCACCTTTAGTTAGTCTCCGTTTATTCCGTAGCTTTTGTTTCGAGTTACTAACACTTAGCAACCGAACTGGTATCTAATACCCTGGTGCTACTAGGAGTACTAGTAAAGTACACATTAACATAATGTATATCCAATATACTTCTATCGACCTTGCTAGCCTTCTTATCTACCAAGTATCTAGTAATTCTGCTCAAAGTGGTTGTTCCCCTTATTACGAAGCACTTAGTCTCGGGTTTGGGTTCAACCTTGGGTTTCTTCATCTGGAGCAGCAACTGATTTGCCGCTTCATGAAGTGTCCCTTCTTGCCCTTGCCCTTCTTGAAACTAGTGGTTTCACCAACCATCAACAATTGATGCTCCTTCTTGATTTCTACTTTCATGGTGTCAAACATCGTGAATACCTCAAGGATCATCATATCTATCCCTCACATGTTATAGTTCATCACGAAGCTCTAGCAGCTTGGTGGCAATGACTTTGGAGAAACATCACTATCTCATCCGGAAGATCAACTCCCACTCGATTCAAGTGATTGTTGCACTCGAGACAATCTGAGCACAAGCTCAACGATTGAGCTTTTCTCCCTTAGTTTGCAGGCTAAGAAAATCGTCGGAGGTCTTATACCTCTTGGCGTGGGCACGAGCCTGAAATCCCAATTTCATCCTCGAAACATCTCATATGTTCCGCGACGTTTGAAAACGTCTTTGGTGCCCCAACTCTAAACCGTTTAAGCGAACTATTACGTAGTTATCAAAACGTGTATGTCCGATGTTCGTAACATCCACAAACGACGTTTGGGGTTCAAGACATCGAGCGGTGCATTAAGGACATAAGCTTTCTACTGTCCGCATAATCGCCATTGTCAACTTTCAACTATATTTTCTAGGAACATATCTAAATAGTGGAACTAAAGCGCGAGCTTTACGACATAATTTGCAAAGATCTTTTGACTATGTTCAGGATAATTAAGTTCATCTCATGAACTCCCACTCGATAGACATCCCTCTAGTCATCTAAGTGATTACATGATCCGAGTCAACTAGGCCGTGTCCGATCATCACGTGAGATGGACTAGTCATCATCGGTGAACATCTTCATGTTGATCGTATCTACTATACGACTCATGCTCGACCTTTCGGTCTCTTGTGTTTCGAGGCCATATGCATACATGCTAGGCTCGTCAAGCTAACCTAAGTGTTCTGCGTGTGTAAATCTGGCTTACACCCGTTGTATGTGAACGTAAGAATCTATCACACCCGATCATCACGTGGTGATTCGAACGACGAACTTTCATGACGGTGCACGCTTAGGGGAACACCTTCTTGAAATTTTAATGAGGGATCATCTTATTTACTACCGTCGTTCTAAGCAAATAAGATGCATAAACATGATAAACATCACATGCAATCAAATAGTGACATGATATGGCCAATATCATTTTGCTCCTTTTGATCTCCATCTTCGGGCTCCATGATCATCATCGTCACCGGCATGACACCATGATCTCCATCATCATGATCTCCATCATCGTGTCTTCATGAAGTTGTCTCGCCAACTATTACTTCTACTACTATGGCTACGGTTAGCAATAAAGTAAAAGTAATTACATGGCGTTGTATAATGACACGCAGGTCATACAATAAATAAAGACAACTCCTATGGCTCCTGCCGGTTGTCATACTCATCGACATGCAAGTCGTGATTCCTATTACAAGAACATGATCAATCTCATACATCACATATCATTCATCACATTCTTCTTGGCCATATCACATCACATAGCATACCCCGCAAAAACAAGTTAGACGTCCTCTAATTGTTGTTTGCATGTTTTACGATGGATGCTATGGGTTTCTAGCAAGAACGTTTCTTACCTCATAAAACCACAACGTGATATGTCAATTGCTATTTACCCTTCATAAGGACCCTTTTCATCGCATCCGATCCGACTAAAGTGGAGAGGCGGCACCCGCTAGCCACCTTATGCACCAAGTGCATGTCGGTCGATGGAACCTGTCTCACGTAAAATGCGTGTAAGGTCGGTCCGGGCCGCTTCATCCCACAATACCGTCGAAACAAGATTGGACTAGTAACGGCAAGCATATTGAACAAAATCAACGCCCACAACTACTTTGTGTTCTACTCGTGCAAAGAATCTACGCAATAGACCTAGCTCATGATGCCCTTTGTTGGGGAACGTAGCAGAAATTCAAAATTTTCCTACGTGTCACCAAGATCTATCTATGGAGAAACCAGCAACGAGGGAAGGAGAGTGCATCTACATACCCTTGTAGATCGCTAAGCGGAAGCGTTCAAGTGAACGGGGTTGATGGAGTCGTACTCGTCGTGATTCAAATCACCGATGATCCTAGTGCCGAACGGACGGCACCTCCGTGGTCAACACACGTACAGCCCGGTGACGTCTCCCATGCCTTGATCTAGCAAGGAGAGAGGGAGAGGTTGAGGAAGACTCCATCCAGCAGCAGCACAACAGCGTGGTGGTGGTGGAGGAGCGTGGCAATCCTGCAGGGCTTCTCCAAGCACCTGCGGGAGAGGAGGAGGTGTCACGGGAGAGAGGGAGGTGCCAGGGACTCAGTGCGGCCACCTCCCTCCCTCCCTTTATATAGGTGCAAGAGAGGGGGATGGCGCAGCCTTGCCCCTTCCTCCAAGGAAGCGGTGCGTTAAGAGGGGGAGGAGTCCATCCTCCCAAGGCACCTTGAGGTGCCTTCCCCCTTTAGGACTCTCCCCTTTTTCTTATATCTTGGCGCATGGGCCTCTTGGGGCAGGTGCCCTTGGCCCATATAGGCCAAGGCGCACCCCCTACAGCCCATGTGCCCCCCCGGGGCTGGTGGACCCCCCCGATGGACCCCCGGACCCCTTTCGGCACTCCCGGTACAATACCGATAACGCGCGAAACTTTTCCGGCGACCAAAATAAGACTTCCTATATATAAATCTTTACCTCTGGACCATTCCGGAACTCCTCGTGACGTCCGGGATCTCATCCGGGACTCCGAACAACATTCGGTAACCACATACAAACTTCCTTTATAACCCTAGCGTCATCGAACCTTAAGTGTGTAGACCCTACGGGTTCGGGAACCATGCTGAACATGACCGAGACGTTCTCCGGTCAATAACCAACGATGGGATCTGGATACCCATGTTGGCTCCCACATGTTCCACGATGATCTCATCGGATGAACCACGATGTCAAGGACTCAATCAATCCGTATACAATTCCCTTTGTCTAGCGGTATTGTACTTGCCCGAGATTCGATCGTCGGTATCCGATACCTTGTTCAATCTCGTTACGGAAAGTCTCTTTACTCGTTCCGTAACACATCATCCCGTGATCAACTCCTTGATCACATTGTGCGATTATGATGATGACCTACCGAGTGGGCCCAGAGATACCTCTCCGTCACACGGAGTGATAAATCCCAGTCTCGATTCGTGCCAACACTTTCGGAGATACCTGTAATGCACCTTTATAGCCACCCAGTTACGTTGTGACGTTTGGTACACCCAAAGCATTCCTACGGTATCCGGGAGTTGCACAATCTCATGGTCTAAGGAAATGATACTTGACATATTAGAAAAGCTTTAGCATACGAACTACACGATCTGTGCTAGGCTTAGGATTGGGTCTTGTCCATCACATCATTGTCCTAATGATGTGATCCCGTTGTCAATGACATCCAATGTCCATGGTCAGGAAACCTTAACCATCTATTGATTAACGAGCTAGTCAACTAGAGGCTTACTAGGGACATGGTGTTGTCTATATACCCACACATGTATCTGAGTTTCCTCTCAATACAATTATAGCATGGATAATAAACGATTATCATGAACAAGGAAATATAATAATAACTAATTTATTATTGCCTCTAGGGCATATTTCCAACAGTCTCCCACTTGCACTAGAGTCAATAATCTAGTTCACATCGCCATGTTATTAACACTCACAGGTCACATCGCCATGTGACCAACATCCAAAGAGTTTACTAGTGTTATTAAACTAGTTCACATCATCATGTGATTAAGACTCAATGAGTTCTGGGGTTTGATCATGTTTTGCTTGTGAGAGAGGTTTTAGTCAACGGATCTGAACCTTCAGATCCGTGTGTGCTTTGCAAGTTTCTAGGTCATATTATAAATGTTGCTTCCACGCTCCATTTGAAACTATTCCAAATGGTTGCTCCACTATACGTATCCGGTTTGCTATTCAGAGTCATTCGGATAGGTGTCAAAGCTTGCATCGACGTAACCCTTTACGCCGAACTCTTTATCACCTCCATGATCGAGAAACATGTCCTTATTTACTCCAAGGACAATTTTGACCGCTGTCCAATGATCCCCATTCCTGGATCATTCTTGTACTTTGAGTGACTCATGGCAAGGCACACTTCGTGCGGTACACAACATAGCATCTTGTAGAGCCTACGTCTAAGGCATAGGGGCGACCTTCGTCCTTTCTCTCTGTTTCCGCTGCCGTGGCGAGCTTTAAGTCTTAACTTCATACCTTACATCTCAGGCAAGAACTCCTTCTTTGACTGATCCATCTTGAACACCTTCAAGATCATGTCAAGGTATATGCTCATTTGAAAGTACCATTAAGCGGTTTTGATCTATCCCTATAGATCTTGATGCTCAATGTTCAAGTAGCTTAATACAGGTTTTCACTTGAAAAACACTTTTCAAATAACCCTATATGCTTTCCAGAAATTCTACATCATTTCTGATCAACAATATGTCAACAACATATACTCATCAAAAACTCTATAGTGCTCCCACTCACTTCTTTGGAAATACAAGTTTCTCACAAACTTTGTATAAACCGAAAATCTTTGATCATTTTATCAAAGCGTATATTCCAACTCCTCCAGTCCTTAGAAGGATCGTTGGAGCCAGCATACCTTTTAGCATCCTTAGGATCGACAAAAACTTTCTGATTGTATCACATACAACCTTTCCTTACAAAAGCTGGTAAGGAAACTCGTTTTGACATCCATCCGCCAGATTTCGTAAATGCAGCTAATGCTAACATGATTCCGACGGACTTAAGCATTGCTACGGATGAGAAAATCTCATCGTAGTCAACTCCTTGAACTTGTGAAAAACTCTTCGCCACAAGTCGAGCTTCATAGACGGTGACATTACCGTCCACGTCCGTCTTCTTCTTAAAGATCCATTTATCTCGATGGCTTGCCGATCAACGGGCAAGTCCACCAAAGTCCATGCTTTGTTCTGATACATGGATCCTGTCTCGAATTTCATGGCTTCTAACCATTTGTTGGAATATGGGCCCACCATTGCTTCTCCATAGCTCGCAGGTTCATTGTTGTCTAGCAACATGACATTCAAGACAGGATCACCGTACCACTCCGAAGCGATCTGGCGTCCTTGTCGCCCCTCACGAGGTTCGGTAGTGACTTGATCTGAAGCTTCATGATTACTATCATAAGCTTCTACTTCAATTGATGTAGGTGCCACAGGAACTTCCTGTGCCCTGCTACACACTGGTTGAAGTGATGGTTCAATAACCTCATCAAGTCTCCACTATCCTCCCACTCAATTCTTTCGAGAGAAACTTTTCCTCGAGAAAGGACCCGTTTCTAGAAACAATCCCTATTGCTTTCGGATCTGAATTAGGAGGTATACCCAACCGTTTTGGGTGTCCTATGAAGATGCATTTTATCCGCTTTGGGTTCGAGCTTATCAACCTAAAACTTTTTTCACATAAGCGTCAGCCCCAAACCTTTAAGAAACGACAACTTAGGTTTCTCCAAACCATAGTTCAAACGGTGTCGTCTCAACGGAATTATGTGGTGCCCTATTAAAGTGAGTGCGGTTGTCTCTAATGCCTAACCCATGAACGATAGTGGTAATTCGATAAGAGACATCATGGTACGCACCATATCCAATAGGGTGCAACTATGATGTTCGGACACACCATCACACTATGGTGTTCCAGGCGGTATTAATTGTGAAACAATTTCCACGGTGTCTTAATTGCGTGCCAAAGATCGTAACTCAGATACTCATCTCTATGATCATATCATAGACATTTTATCCTCTTGTCACAATGATCTTTAACTTCACTCTGAAATTACTTGAACCATTCAATAATTCAGACTTTGTGTTTCATCAAGTAAATATACTCAACATCTACTCGAATCATATGTGAAGTCAGAACATAACGATATTCACTGCATGCCTCAGCACTCATTGGAATGCACACATCAAAATGAGTTACTTACAACAGGTTGCTACCTTGTTCCATCTTACTGAAACCAAGGCTTTTCAGTCATCTTGCCCATGTGGTATGATTTGCATATCTCAACTGATTCAAAATCAAGTGAGTCCAAACGATCCATCTGCATGGAGTTTCTTCATGCGTATACACCAATAGACATGGTTTGCGTGTCTCAAACTTTTCAAAACGAGTGAGTCCAAAGATCCATCAACATGGAGCTTCTTCATGCTTTTATACCAATATGACTTACATGGCGATTGCCACAAGTACGTGGTACTATCATTACCATCTTATATCTTTTGTCATGAAAATGTGTATCACTACGATCGAGATTCAATAAACCATTCCTTTTAGGTGCTAGACCATTGAAGGTATTATTCAAATTAACAGAGTAACCAATATTCTCCTTAAATGAATAATCAGACATGCGACGGACATAATCCAATCATGTCTATGCTCAACGCAAAACACCAAATAACAATTATTTAGGTTTAACACCAATCTCGATGGTAGAGGGAGCATGCGATGCTTGATCATATCAACCTTGGAAACACTTCCAACACGTATCGTCAGCTCACCTTTAGTTAGTCTCCGTTTATTCCGTAGCTTTTGTTTCGAGTTACTAACACTTAGCAACCGAACCGGTATCTAATACCTTGGTGCTACTAGGAGTACTAGTAAAGTACACATTAACATAATGTATATCCAATATACTTCTATCGACCTTGCTAGCCTTCTTATCTACCAAGTATCTAGTAATTCTGCTCCAGTGGTTGTTCCCCTTATTACAGAAGCACTTAGTCTCGGGTTTGGGTTCAACCTTGGGTTTCTTCACCGAGCGACAACTGATTTGCCGTTTCATGAAGTGTCCCTTCTTGCCCTTGCCCTTCTTGAAACTAGTGGTTTCACCAACCATCAACAATTGATGCTCCTTCTTGATTTCTACTTTCGCGGTGTCAAACATCGTGAATACCTCAAGGATCATCATATCTATCCCTCACATGTTATAGTTCATCACGAAGCTCTAGCAGCTTGGTGGCAATGACTTTGGAGAAACATCACTATCTCATCTGGAAGATCAACTCCCACTCGATTCAAGTGATTGTTGCACTTTCAGACAATCTGAGCACAAGCTCAACGATTGAGCTTTTCTCCCTTAGTTTGCAGGCTAAGAAAATCGTCGGAGGTCTTATACCTCTTGGCGTGGGCACGAGCCTGAAATCCCAATTTCATCCCTCGAAACATCTCATATGTTCCGCGACGTTTGAAAACGTCTTTGGTGCCCCAACTCTAAACCGTTTAAGCGAACTATTACGTAGTTATCAAAGCGTGTATGTCCGATGTTCGTAACATCCACAAACGACGTTTGGGGTTCAGACACCGAGCGGTGCATTAAGGACATAAGCTTTCTACCGTCCGCATAATCGCCTGTCAACTTTCAACTATATTTTCTAGGAACATATCTAAATAGTGGAACTAAAGCGCGAGCTTTACATAATTTGCAAAGATCTTTTGACTATGTTCAGGATAATTAAGTTCATCTCATGAACTCCCACTCGAATAGACATCCCTCTAGTCATCTAAGTGATTACATGATCCGAGTCAACTAGGCCGTGTCCGATCATCACGTGAGATGGACTAGTCATCATCGGTGAACATCTTCATGTTGATCGTATCTACTATCGACTCATGCTCGACCTTTCGGTCTCTTGTGTTTCGAGGCCATGTCGTACATGCTAGGCTCGTCAAGCTAACCTAAGTGTTCTGCGTGTGTAAATCTGGCTTACACCCGTTGTATGTGAGCGTAAGAATCTATCACACCCGATCATCACGTGGTGATTCGAAGCAGCGAACTTTCGCGACGGTGCACGATTAGGGGAACACCTTCTTGAAATTTTAATGAGGGATCATCTTATTTACTACCGTCGTTCTAAGCAAATAAGATGCATAAACATGATAAACATCACATGCAATCAAATAGTGACATGATATGGCCAATATCATTTTGCTCCTTTTGATCTCCATCTTCGGGCTCCATGATCATCATCGTCACCGGCATGACACCATGATCTCCATCATCATGATCTCCATCATCGTGTCTTCATGAAGTTGTCTCGCCAACTATTACTTCTACTACTATGGCTACCGGTTAGCAATAAAGTAAAGTAATTACATGGCGTTGTATAATGACACGCAGGTCATACAATAAATAAAGACAACTCCTATGGCTCCTGCGGTTGTCATACTCATCGACATGCAAGTCGTGATTCCTATTACAAGAACATGATCAATCTCATACATCACATATCATTCATCACATTCTTCTTGGCCATATCACATCACATAGCATACCCTGCAAAAACAAGTTAGACGTCCTCTAATTGTTGTTTGCATGTTTTACGTGGATGCTATGGGTTTCTAGCAAGAACGTTTCTTACCTACGCAAAACCACAACGTGATATGTCAATTGCTATTTACCCTTCATAAGGACCCTTTTCATCGCATCCGATCCGACTAAAGTGGGAGGCGGCACCCGCTAGCCACCTTATGCACCAAGTGCATGTCGGTCGATGGAACCTGTCTCACGTGAAATGCGTGTAAGGTCGGTCCGGGCCGCTTCATCCCACAATACCGTCGAAAACAAGATTGGACTAGTAACGGCAAGCATATTGAACAAAATCAACGCCCACAACTACTTTGTGTTCTACTCGTGCAAAGAATCTACGCAATAGACCTAGCTCATGATGCTCTTTGTTGGGGAACGTAGCAGAAATTCAAAATTTTCCTACGTGTCACCAAGATCTATCTATGGAGAAACCAGCAACGAGGGGAAGGAGAGTGCATCTACATACCCTTGTAGATCGCTAAGCGGAAGCGTTCAAGTGAACGGGGTTGATGGAGTCGTACTGCCGTGATTCAAATCACCGATGATCCTAGTGTGAACGGACGGCACCTCCGTGGTCAACACACGTACAGCCCGGTGACGTCTCCCATGCCTTGATCTAGCAAGGAGAGAGGGAGAGGTTGAGGAAGACTCCATCCAGCAGCAGCACAACAGCGTGGTGGTGGTGGAGGAGCGTGGCAATCCTGCAGGGCTTCGCCAAGCACCTGCGGGAGAGGAGGAGGTGTCACGGGAGGGAGGGAGGTGCCAGGGACTCAGGTGCGGCCACCCCTCCCTCCCCTCCCTTTATATAGGTGCAAGAGAGGGGGGGATGGCGCAGCCTTGCCCCTTCCTCCAAGGAAGCGGTGCGGCCAAGAGGGGGGGAGGAGTCCATCCTCCCCAAGGCACCTCGGAGGTGCCTTCCCCCTTTAGGACTCTCCCCTTTTTCTTATATCTTGGCGCATGGGCCTCTTGGGGCAGGTGCCCTTGGCCCATATAGGCCAAGGCGCACCCCCTACAGCCCATGTGCCCCC
Organism: Aegilops bicornis; assembly: GCA_021605145.1. Classification (NCBI taxonomy): domain Eukaryota; kingdom Viridiplantae; phylum Streptophyta; class Magnoliopsida; order Poales; family Poaceae; genus Aegilops; species Aegilops bicornis. The sequence continues at coordinate 581,411,695 of CM038672.1, forward strand.
CCGGGGCTGGTGGAACACCCCGATGGACCCCGGACCCCTTTCGGCACTCCCAGATAATACCGATAACGCGAAACTTTTCCGGCGACCAAAATAAGACTTCCTATATATAAATCTTTACCTCTGGACCATTCCGAACTCCTCGTGACGTCCGGGATCTCATCCGGGACTCGAACAACATTCGGTAACCACATACAAACTTCCTTTATAACCCTAAGCGTCATCGAACCTTAAGTGTGTAGACCCTACGGGTTCGGGAACCATGAGACATGACCGAGGCGTTCTCCGGTCAATAACCAACGATGGGATCTGGATACCCATGTTGGCTCCCACATGTTCCACGATGATCTCATCGGATGAACCACGATGTCAAGGACTCAATCAATCACGTATACAATTCCCTTTGTCTAGCGGTATTGTACTTGCCCGAGATTCGATCGTCGGTATCCGATACCTTGTTCAATCTCGTTACCGGAAAGTCTCTTTACTCGTTCCGTAACACATCATCCCGTGATCAACTCCTTGATCACATTGTGCGCATTATGATGATGACCTACCGAGTGGGCCCAGAGATACCTCTCCGTCACACGGAGTGACAAATCCCAGTCTCGATTCGTGCCAACCCAATGACACTTTCGGAGATACCTGTAATGCACCTTTATAGCCACCCGCCACGTTGTGACGTTTGGTACACCCAAAGCATTCCTACGGTATCCGGAGTTGCACAATCTCATGGTCTAAGGAAATGATACTTGACATTTTAGAAAAGCTTTAGCATACGAACTACACGATGTGTGCTAGGCTTAGGATTGGGTCTTGTCCATCACATCATTCTCCTAATGATGTGATCCCGTTATCAATGACATCCAATGTCCATGGTCAGGAAACCTTAACCATCTATTGATTAACGAGCTAGTCAACTAGAGGCTTACTAGGGACATGGTGTTGTCTATATACCCACACATGTATCTGAGTTTCCTATCAATACAATTATAGCATGGATAATAAACGATTATCATGAACAAGGAAATACAATAATAACTAATTTATTATTGCCTCTAGGGCATATTTCCAACAATTTTATCCATGGTGCTTTCCGTAAAATGCTTGCTAAATATGATGTTAATCATAGAATTGCATCTCCATATCACCCACAGTCTAGTGGTCAAGTAGAATTGAGCAATAGAGAACTCAAATTAATTTTGCAAAAGACTGTCAATAGGTCTAGAAAGAACTGGTCCAAGAAACTTGATGATGCATTATGGTCTTATAGAACCGCATATAAAAATCCTATGGGTATGTCTCCATATAAAATGGTTTATGGAAAAGCATGTCACTTACCTCTCGAACTAGAACATAAGGCATATTGGGCTATTAAAGAGCTCAACTATGATTTCAAACTTGCCGGTGAGAAGAGGTTATTTGATATAAGCTCACTTGATGATTGGAGAACCCAAGCTTATGAAAAGGCCAAGTTGTTTAAAGAAAAAGTCAAAAGATGGCATGACAAAAGGATACAAAATCGTGAGTTTAATGTAGGTCATTATGTATTGCTATACAACTCTCATTTAAGATTTTTTGCAGGAAAACTTCTCTCTAAATGGGAAGGCCCCTACGTTATCGAGGAGGTCTATCGTTCCGGTGCCATAAAAATCAACAACTTCGAAGGCACAAATCCGAAGGTGGTAAACGGTGAAAGAGTCAAATATTATATGTCAGGTAATCCCATAAATGTTGAAACCAATATTATTGAAACCGTAACCCCGGAGGAATACATAAGGGACACTTTCCATAACGTTTCAGACTCCGAAAAGGAATAGGTATGTGGTACGATAAGTAAACCGACTCCAAAACAATTTTTAAGGCAATATTTCTCCGTTTTGGAATATTTAGAAAAATAGAAAAATAAGTAGCAGTCCGGGAAGGACACAAGGGCCCCACGAGGGTGGAGGGCGCGCCCTACCCCCCTGGGCGCGCCCCCTACCTCGTGGGCACCTCGTGTGCCTTCCGGACTCCGTTTTCTTGCACGATACGTATTTTGGTCGGTAAAAAATCATTATATATTCTCCCGAAGGTTTTGACTCCCGTATCACGCAAATATCCTCTGTTTTTGTTTCGAGCTGTTGCTGCTGCAGATTAGAGCAAGAGATCTTCTCAAGAGTCAGTCGGGGAGAGCCGGGTAACTAATCCGGCACCGGAACCAAGGGAAAACAGCGAAGCTGACCCCTTTGGGCCAGCAACGGAGGAGGAGATGGAGGCTGGCTTGATGAGAGTAGATGCCATGGAGGATCAAGAAGTCACTTCTCGCTTCCGAGCTGGGTTCGCGATGGAGGAACTACAGAGCGTAGCTATTCCAAACTCGGTTATCCCTTCTAATGTTAGATTTATTTCTTATGAAAATATGAAGAGGAGTGTCACTTGTTCCCCCGCAGCCATGCAACACCCTTGGGTGCAAGGAGCCTTAGAAGTTACAGGAAAGCTTCGCAAGGAAATAATGGACCTCAAGCAGCAAGTCAATAAGCTTGAGGAGGAGAACCGCATCCTGAAGGGCATCATCGCCAAGAATGTTTCGCCAACCCCGAAGAAGGAGACATAATCACATGGGTATGGGCACTCCCCTTGGAAACTGCCAAGCTTGGGGGAGGTGCCCCGGTATCGTATCACAATCACATCTCCTACCTTTACTGTTTTCTTAGTTCAATCCTATTAGTAGTATCTTGATCTAGTAGAATAAAGTTTATGGCATGATCTAGTTTTGAATTTTGCTTTATGATCTCTCTTTGTAATCGAGTCCGTGAGCTATATAATAAACATTAGTGTTGAGTCAAGGGCTTGATTATTTTGCCATGATCTTGAGTGAATAAAATAAAAGAAAGAAAAATAATAAAAAGAAACAAAGAGTTCATATTGATCTTATTGAGAGTGATGACTTCACATAGAAAGAGTATGATGATTGAAAGTTGTTGGGAGTTGACAAACATAGCTTTGGTCATTGTTGCAAATAATAGGAAGTAATAAGGAAAGAGAGGTTTCACATATAGATATACTATTATTGACATCTTTTATGATTGTGAGCACTGATTAATATATGACATGCTAAAGAGTTGATGTTGGACAAGGAAGACAACGTAATGAGTTATGTTTTCTTATATCTGAGATAAAGTATGTTGTCATGGATCTCCCAACATGTTGAGCTTGCCTTTCTCCCTCATGCTAGCCAAATTCTTAGCACCAAGTAGAGATACTACTTGTGCTTCCATAAACCCTTAAACCAGTATTGCCATGAGAGTCCACCATATCTACCTATGGATTAAGTAAGATCCTTCAAGTAAGTTGTCATCGGTGCAAAGCAATAAAAATTGCTCTCTAAATATGTATGATTGATTGGTGTGGGAGAAATAAGCTTTATACGATCTTGTGATGTGGAACAAAAAAAAGCGACGGACTGCATAATAAAGGTTCATATCACAAGGGGCAATATAAAGTGACGTTCTTTCGCATTAAGATTTTGTGCATCCAACCATAAAAGCGCATGGAAATCTCTTATTCCCTATGTGAAGGGCCTATCTTTTATTATTATCCTCTACCTTATGCAAGAGTCATGGTGATCTTCACCTTTCCTTTTTACATTTTATCCTTTGGCAAGCACATTGTGTTGGAAAGATCCTGATTGATATATGTAATTGGATGTAGGGGGCATGAGTTATTATTGTTGACATTACCCTTGAGGTAAAAGGTTGGGAGGCGAAACTATAAGCCCCTATCTTTCTTTGTGTCCGATTAAAACTCCGTAACCACAAGTATCGTGTGAGTGTTAGCAATTATGAAAGACTAAATGATTGTTGAGTATGTGGACTTGCTATTAAGCTCTGACATATACCCTTTCCGATGTTTTGATAAATTGCAATTGCTTCAATGACTGAGATTATAGTTTTTTGGTTTTCAATAAAGTTTATGATTCGTACTCTGCATTGTGAATGGATTATTACTTGAACATAAGAAATCATATGACAATACCTATATATTCTGCTGTTATGAGAATAATCATGATGCCTTCATGTCCGTATTTTATTTTTATCGACACCTCTACCTCTAAACATGGGGACATATTTATCATTATCGGCTTTCGCTTGAGGACAAGCGAGGTCTAAGCTTGGGGGAGTTGATACTTCCATTTTGCATGATGCTTTTATATTGATATTTATTGCATTATGGGTTGTTATTATGCATTATGTCACAATACTTATGGCTATTCTCTCTTATTTTACAAGGTTTACATAAGGAGGGAGAATGCGGAAATTTGGAATACAAATTTGGAAAAGGAGCAAATATTAGAGACCTATTCTGCACAACTCCAAAAGTCCTAAAACTCCACGGAATATATTATAATAAATAATAATAAATCCTCGTCAAAGATGAAGGCCAGGGGGCCCACACCCTGTCCACGAGAGTGGGGGGCGCCCCCCCCCCCCTCCTAGGGTGCGCCCCCCTACCTCGTGGGCCCCCTGGTGGCTCTCCGATGCCCATCTTCTGCTATATGAGGTCTTTCGTCCAGAAAAAATTCGGAAGCAACCTTTCGGGACGAAACTCTGCCGCCACGAGGCGGAACCGTGGCGGAACCAATCTAGGGCTCCGGTAGAGCTGTTCTGCCGGGGACACTTCCCTCCGGGAGGGGGAAATCATTGCCATCATCATCACCAATTCTCCTCTCATCGGGAGAGGGCAATCTCCATCAACATCTTCACCAGCACCATCTCATCTCAAAACCCTAGTTCATCTCTTGTATTCAATTCTTGTCTCCAAGTCCGGGATTGGTACTAGTAGGTTGCTAGTAGTGTTGATTACTCCTTGTAGTTGATGCTAGTTGTTTTATTTGGTGGAAGATCATATGTTCAGATCCTTTATGCATATTAATACCCCTCTGATTATGAACATGAATATGCTTTGTGAGTAGTTAAGTTTGTTCCTGAGGACATGGGAGAAGTCTTGCTATTAGTAGTCATGTGAATTTGGTATTCGTTCGATATTTTGATGAGATGTATATTGTCTAGCCTCTAGTGGTGTTATGTGAACGTTGACTACATAACACTTCACCATTATTTGGGCCTACAGGAAGTAATTGGGAAGTAATAAGTAGATGATGGGTTGCTAGAGTGACAGAAGCTTAAACCCTAGTTTATGCGTTGCTTCGTAAGGGGCTGATTTGGATCCATATGTTTCATGCTATGGTTAGGTTTACCTTAATACTTTTGTTGTAGTTGCGGATGCTTGCAATAGAGGTAATCATAAGTGGGATGCTTGTTCAAGTAAGAACAGCACCCAAGCACCGGTCCACCCACATATCAAATTATCAAAGTACCGAACATGACTTATATGAACGTGATGAAAACTAGCTTGACGATATTCCCATGTGTCCTCGGGAGCGCTTTTCCTATTATAAGAGTTTGTCCAGGCTTGTCCTTTGCTACAAAAAGGATTGGGCCACCTTGCTGCACTTTATTTACTTTTGTTACTTGTTGCTCGTTACAAATTATCTTATCACAAAATTATCTATTACCACTTATTTCAGTACTTTCATGAGAGAATACCTTGCTGAAAACCGCTTATCATTTCCTTCTGCTCCTCGTTGGGTTCGACACTCTTACTTATCGAAAGGACTACGATAGATCCCCTATACTTGTGGGTCATCACAGTAGCGCTTTTCTTCAGAAAGCGCTACTGCTATAGATTTTAGCAGTAGCGTTGTTTAGTGAAAAGCGCTACCACTAAGGGCCCTTATCCAAATTAACCGGCCCGCGCGTCCTCTCACTCTGTCCCTCACACTCGTTGTCGCCTCTGTCGCCTCTCTGTCGCCTCCGTCGCCCTCGCCGCCGTCACCGTCCTCCTCCTCCACCCCAAGGTCGATCCCACCCTCCTCCTCCCTCCACCTCCTCCCTCTCCGGCGCTGGCGGTCCCCTCTTCCTCCTCCCTCTCCGCCGGCGGCCCCCTTCTCCTCCTCCCTCTCTGACGGCCCCCTCCTCCTCCTCGCTCTCCGGCGGCCCCCTCCTCCTCCTCCTCCTCCTCCTCCTCCTCCTCCCTCCTCCCTCTCCTGCTCACTCCTCCTCCCTCCCTCCTCCTCCCTCTCCTGCTCTCTCCTCCTCCTCCCTCCTCCTCCCTCCCCTCTCCTCCTCCCCCTCCTGCTCTCTCCTCCTCCACCTCCTTCCCCTCCTCATGGCCTCCTCCCACACTCCTCCTCCCCCTTTCTGTAAATAGGCTTTAGTTTTTGTTAAATGTAGGTTTTTTGCTTTTAGTAAATGTAGGTTTTTAGTATATTTTGTTTTTAGAAAATTTGAATAAGTAATTTGAAAAGAATAAATAAATGTAGGTCTTTTGAATAGAATAAGAAATTTTCAGAAATTTTGAATAAGTAAATTTGAATAGAATAAAATATGAAATTGAAAAAATAAGTAAAGGTACGTCTTTTGAATAGAATAGGAAATTTTTAGAAAATTTGAATAAGTAAATTTGAATAGAATAGGAAATTATAAGTAAATTTGAATAGGATAATTAAATGTAGCTTCTGGAGTTTCACTAAGTCCTAAGATGACGACAATAATGTTTTTCTTTATATTTTGTTTTTGCAGAAATCAAGGAGCCCCTGCATCATCCCCGTCGTCGTCCCCGTCACCGACCCCCTCCAAGCTCGATCGAGGTGAGACCAGCCACCCCATGCTGTTAATTTAATTTAGGTATTTTAGGTGTCTAATCTTAGAATAATGTAGTATGAACCCTAGTTATGATCGAATCTAGTTCAAAATGTAGGTTTTTAATTTGGTGTAGTTAATAGAATTTAGGTATTTTAGGTGTCGCATTTGCTCTTATTTTTTTAGATAAAGCAATCATTCCCGCATCGACGTCGACGATGCCTATCCCGCATCCTCATCGTCGACTCGGTGGAGGAGGCCTACTTGATCAGAGAGGCCATGTCCGGGATTGGGCTCCGCCAGGCTGCTACTGGGAGGTGCTACCTTCCGGGGGGCGCAGCTTTGTGAGGAGCCAGCCCGTCGTTGACCCGAACCTTCTTTTGTGGCGGTTGCGTGGGCAAGTGATGGTGCGGAGATTTGAGGACCCGCGGAGGTGGTACGTCACCATGTCAGCGAGGAGGACGAGCACGTCCATCGCTACATGGTTGCGTTGAAGGGCAGGTTCTCCAATACCTAGCAGGTTCTTCAGGGATCTCACTGGAGCTATGAACCTGTGATGGTTCCTTCTCTTTGGGTGTCCACCGCCCGCGCCGATACCCGTCGTTCTCTACGGTTTTAGCTGTATTAGTGATGTTATATGTATGATACTATTCGAGATCTAGTAGCGATAATATTCGACGATGTACGGACGAAAGAGATGGTTTAGTTTTTCTTATTGAATAAATGTTAATTTATTTTACGATTTGGTTTTGCTTATTGAATGCTCAAATTGGAAAAACTACTCCATCAAGTTTGAATGCTCATATGATGTAAATAGAAACATGTATATCTTGTGTTGCTCAAATAGGATATGTGTTTGCCCAAGTGGCCGGCCATGTTTGCAGGTTACACCTCCTATAGTGGCCTATGTTTTGCCGGAGTGTTGATTAATTTCCGTTCCGGGAAATTTCAGGTGCTCGAGGTGTCCTTTTTTAGCAAAGGTCATGCCGGATTTTTCCGTGAATTCTGGCATGACTTGTGCTAGAATATGTAGGAAATATCGAGTGGCCTGGATTTTCTAGAAAAATAATTAAACAACATTTCGGGTTGACTTTAAGTCTGTCGAGGCTCCATCACCTAAGGTCGAAAAATCAGTGAGGGAGTGTATCCACCATATATGAGAGAGGACAAAGAAGCCCGACTGTTGCCGTGGGGGTTGTTTCTCCTTCTTCCCCGGGTGCTAGACCTTTGTTATGCACTAGGGGAAGGAGGAGTAACGAACATCACCAGCGGTCGCAAATGTGAGAGAGGAATCAGTGAGTGAGAGTCTCCAGCACATATGAGAGGACGAAAAATCCCGACAATTGTTGTGGGGGTAGCTTCTCCTTTGTTCCCGTGTGCTAGACAATTTGGTGTAATGCACTCGGGAACGAAAGGAGGAGCTACCATCACTAACGGTCGAATATATACACCACGTGAGCTGGGAGTTTTCAAGAAAAGACTCGACTGACCGATAGTCAAACCGTGATGAATAATAATGATCTAATTTAGATTTTTTAGTACATATATTTAATTGTACAAGTTTAATATTTGAATTATGAACATAGGAACTGTCGTACTCGGACAACGAAAGTCTCCCGGGGGAGTGCGACTGGTGCCATGACGACCGAGGTCTGTGCGACAGGCCTCACCTGGACGAAGATCGGCGCTTCAGCATTAAGCTCGAGGAGACCTTCGATGTTGAAACGGTACGCAACGACGACAAGTGTTTTTTTTTCGTAATTACGCAACGGACACATCATGGTATGGATTTTGAAGTAAATCTGTACAATTCTCAGAGCGTAACCCATTTTGGTTGCCCAAATTGAGAAGCACTTTGCAAGATGTATGGTTTTTATGAGGATATGCTTGTCACCATGGATTTTGGTGATCCTGACATCGAGCAAGACAATATGGACATTTGGGTCCTTGTTGATACGCTTCCAATTCTACCGCTATGTGAGTTTCTCAAACATAGTTATTAACTAATTTATATTTTTTATTTCAAAATAGTTGACAGCTTATTTCCATTGATAGTTTATTTTCATTCTTCAAACAATGTACGGAAGATGGTAGACAAAACCCACTACACCGATGGCTCATAATTAACTTATCAGGACAAAATTCATCTGATCGCATTTTGTACTGACCTTGAGAATTACAATACCTATTATCATACTCCTCCAAATTATGGTCAATACGTGCCACTAGTGCACGTGTTGAACAACAGTAACTTCCATTGTGTGCCTCATTTGATGTATCAGAATGGTCGCCTTGATGTTTTGAACATACAGCCAGGTCATCCTACGAGTCTCACCTATCCATATCGGATTTCCAAAACCGGTGAACACATGGTAATCAAAGAATGGAAAAAATGTATGGACAGTTGTAAGGAGGTTATTGGAAGCAAGATTGTGCGAAAGGCAAGAATTGGAGACAGGATAATCTCCATTCTCCAAAATGGAGAGTCAGGGGCTATCTTGTTTTATGCTATTTTACCTAGGAGAATATAGTAGGTCCTAGTTAATAATACTCATGATCATGTGCTAAGAACAACTAAGTAGGATTGGTTAAATGACTATGATGATGATGTGGTATCGAGTAGAAGTTTTATGATCGATGATGATGGGTATGACTTGTTATTATGATACCAATGATGAGTTATTTATTATTATGATCGATGATGCATGATGCTAAGTTGTTATATGAACATGATTACTTATTATATATAACAGTGGGTGAAATGAACCTGGATTAGATTCAAGTGGAGGAAACATGTGGCGCACATCGAAAGTACTACTAATCCAAACTAGATCAAGTTTGGATTAGAGTAGTACTTTTGACATGCTCCACATGTTGCCTCCACTTGAATCTACTCCATGTTCATTTCACCCACTGTTATATATAATAACTAATGATGGTCATAAAATCATGTGATGAAAGTACTATATATAAAACCACACAATGAAAATAAGCTGTATTTTTAAAAATACAGGAAAATTTAGCAGCTGCGCTTTTTAGAACAAGCGCTACTGCTACTTGTCGTCCAAAGGAAAGCGCTACTGCTAACTAGGTATAGCAGTAGCGCTCCTTTCCAGTGCTACTGCTACTAGTTAGTTGTAGCGCCTTAGTGGTAGCGCTTGACCCAGCGCTACTGCTATGCATATTTCAAGCGCTACTCCTAGGGTTTTCCCTAGTAGTGTCAATACTAATGTAAGTTTGTCCTCCTCGAGCCTTCAAACTTTTTTGTCTATATTTGGATAGCTATGAGTGCAAATGCTGTTTATTTTTGTAAATGCGCATCAAATTGCTTGTTCAATGTTTATAAAGTAGAAGTACATAAAGATAAGTTTGTCCTTCTCAATTTCAATCTTCAGTTGTACAATCTAGTTCCTTATTCATCCCATGTAAATTAAACTAAACATAGCAAGTTATCTTCTTTAGCACTATGCTTGTGTTCTTGATCTGTAATCCAGTGGTGTGGTGACACTACCAACAACAGCACAATGTCATATCCTGCTATGTCTCAACAATGAACAATGCCATATTATATTAATGTTATTTAAATCGTGTCTCTTCATTTACCAATCTAGAATGGTATAAATTGACAGTACACTCATCATTCATGCTTATACATTGTTTAGAACTACATCTATGCTTGTGTTCTTGATCTGTAATCTAGTGGTCTGGTGAAGCTGGCCGCTCCTGCACAATGCCATTTCCTGCCGTCTTAACTATGAACAATGCTTATTATGTTAATGCTATTTTAAACCATGTCTCTTTATTTCTGACAAAGAAATGGGATGAATTGACAGCGCTGATGCTTATACGTGCAAAACATGTTATCTACCTACTTGTTTCTCTTTCAGGGTGACAACACTACTGCTAGGAAGAACTGCCATAATGATAGTGAGACGAACCCATTGTTTGTCCCTCTAACACATATTCCAGAGGAGAAGGCAAAACATATTGAGGGTAGGGAACCACGAAGTCACATCTTGATGTAGTGTCAAACTTACCCAGTGACACAAGCTCGATGAAGTCGCCGCCTGAATCTGTTTGACTTCTTCAGTCTGAAATTCAAGAAGAAATACATGCTTCCGCTCAAATACGACTGGAACTCCAATCTCTATGCAAGATTAACCGTAAGTACAGGGCGTTTATTGATTCTATGTAGCTTAAGTTGGTGGATATGAGCGCCAAAGAAGCGCAGTCTCATCAGGTTGCTAAGCTGCTTGCGCTGCAGCTCCTGGGCCGGGCTAACCTTTCTTGAACTGTGTTGAAGTGCTGTCGGTTCTGTCTATTATTTTGTCCGCCTGTTAACTTCCACTGGTGGCAACCTGCCCAGTTTATGTACTCTGCTGTCTGGTTGCCCTTTATTATCACTGATGGCGAACTTTGATGCCGAGGGGATGTAATATGTGATGATTGCTGCAACTACGTGGGTTTTTCCCCCAAGAGGAAGGGATGATGTAGCACAGCGACGGTAGGTATTTCCCTCCGTGATGAAACCAAGGTTATCGAACCAGTAGGAGTACCAAGCAACACAACGTAAACAGCGCCTGCACACAAACAACAACACCTCGCAACCCGACGTTTTAAAGGGGTTGTCAATCCCTTTCGGGGTACGGCGCCTCAAGATAGGAAAACGAACGTGAGATAAATTGTAGTAGATTGATAGAATAAACGCCAAATAGAATAAACAGAGATAAAACGCAGCAAGGTATTTTTGTATTTTTGGTTTAATAGATCTGAATAAAAACACAAGGGAAAAGTAGATTGCAAGGCAAATATATGAGAAACAAGACCCGGGGGCCGTAGGTTTCACTAGTGGTGTCGGAGTAATTGGACACGGATACCCCGAAGACGGCAAGACAATTATTCAAGACATCGGGGCTAGCAAAGCCCCTCTATCCGACCCGCCGCTCCCCGCCGGCTCCCCGTCCGATTGCTTCTGCTGGCCGGGTTGCCGGTTGCCGATCAGACGACCAAACCGGCTGCCGATCGCAAACCCGACACCGACGAGGCGGCTGTACCCGGGCACTATTCACGTGTCATCCCAGCCATCATGTACAGTGACACTTGTCCCTGGGCACTATTTATGAAGTGACCCAGGGGACAAGTGTGATATCCCACCATGCCACTAGCTAGCTAGATACCATACCTACATAGCTTACTTCCTAAGCTACCCCCACACTATATAAGCTAGCCATCCATCCATCCACTCTCACATTTCACTCACGCATGAGCTCACACACATCCATTCGGCCATAAGCCATGGGCATAGCCGGCCACTAGAGCATGCCTCATACAGGCATATACCAAGTCAGATACCCATGGTACTGATCCCAGATACAGCTCCAGTAGCACTTTGTACTAGATATATCACATACACTCAGACATGCAGCAGTAGGAATATTATCTCTCTGGAGAGCTCCGAAGCTGGGTAAACCACCGCGTGCTACTCGCATACCCGCTCCCGGTCCTATCAGCAGCAGTCTTACCCTCACACTAAGCCCTTGTGGCATCTGTCGACTCGCAAGCCCCCTGTGAGAACACCACGACAGTTGGCGCCCACCGTGGTGTGGTACTACTACTATGCTACCACGCTGTTGCTGGTTTCACAGTCCGGGCAGGACCATTTTCGCCTTCACCGCCGTGGCGTCACGCCGTCTCTCAAGTAGCGGTCGGGGGCTCGACATCGACATGCCCCCGGAATGGCCGCGAGGGGCGGCACGTCCTCGCTGTCGGCCTCGCCTTCTTTGTAACCACCGTTGCAACGACGGCCATCTGTCTACGCGCGCTGTGCCGCCTGCTGCAGTCGGCCACGTCACTCCGTCCGCTCCCCTCCGTGCCGCGTCTCGCTCCGGCCGGAGCGCGCGGCTGCTCCTCCACAGGCTAGCAAGCAAGCCAAACACAGCCTATACACTATTCAATAGCCACTACAACATGAGTGTACGAAGCTAGCAAGCAAACAAACACCCTGGCAGCTCCATGGATTCTATAGCTAGCTAGCTCTACATACGTACGTACGTGCTATCTTACTTTCGCGTCGCCGGCCGCACGGTCTCCACGCGCGTGCGCCGCCCTGTCCCTGCTTCGCCCAGCGCTCGCCTCGCCGTTGCTGCCCAGTGCCCCCACGCTCCCCCGAGCACGACCGCTCCACCCCAGCTCTGCCCCTCTGCCCGATGGCATCGCCCCGCTACTGCTTTCTGTGGCTCTCCACGCTGCGCCTGGGCATTGGCCGCTCCTCCGCCATGCTCTCCCCTGGGAACCTCTACGACCACGTGCCGGCTCCGCTGCACGTCCGCACGCTCGTGCGCCCGTATGGCTCCTCCTCGCGCGTTGCGCCGGCTGCTGCTCCGCCTGCGAGCCCCGTCCCGGGCCAGCCTCCTGCACGCCGCGCACGCTAGCCCCGCACCTTGCTCGGCCGGCTCCCGCGCTCATCGGGTTACCCGGCTCCCTCGGCTGCGCCCCGGCCTCCGCCCGTAGCCCGGATGGCCGGCTCCTCCCGCCACCCGGCGTTCGACCTCCCGGGTCGCCCCCGCCGGCTCCACCTTTCCGGCCTCCGGCTCGTGGCGCCGAGCCGCCTCCGCCACCCGGCCGCGTACGACCCGGCTGACTCCCGTCCAGTAGCTGGCTTCCCCGCGTCGCCTCCCGACACCGTCAGCTGCTCCGCAGCCGGCCTTCCCTGTCGCCGGCTGCTGCGCTCCAAGTCCAGCCGTGAGTTGTGGCCGGGTCCTCGTAGAGAAACAGGCCGGCTGGAAGAAGAGATGGGGCCGGCTGGTGAGAACAAAATGATGCCGGCTGCCAAACAAAGAAAAAGAAAGAGAAGAAGAGGTCGACTGCCCGCTAGCCGGCCGGAGAAAAGTTAGGTTGGGTGCCCAGCCAGCTGACTGAAAAAAAGAAGAAAAGAAAAAACGTCCGTCTGTCCGTCTGCCTGCTTCGCCACTCGGACTGCCAGACTTGACCCGGCCTGCCTGCCCACTTCAACGCCTGGCCGGCAGGAGCGCCGGCCCGGCCGCCCGTTCGGTCGAGCCCGACCGGCCGGGACCTCCTCGAGCCTCGACCCGAATCTCGGGGGATACACCCAGCGGGCGCGCTGATGCGTCCCCGCAAAGAAGAAGACAGAGTAGTTGCCGGGAGATCCGGCCCGACTGCTCAGCAGTTGACCCGAATCTCAGGGGCTACATCCAGCGGATGTGCTGACGTGCCCCCGCGAGGAAAAAGATGAGGTAGTCGCCAGGAGATCCGGCCCGACTGCTCGGTAGTCGGCCCGAATCTCGGGGGCTACACCCAGTGGGTGCGCTGGCGCGCCCCGTGGAAGATTGCAAGAAGCAAAAACAAGAAGAGTGTGTCCGGCTGTCAGCAGCCGGCAGAAGAGAAAAAAGAAGAGGAGGGCGCTGCCAAACTCCTCGCCGCCTGGCTGGCTGCGCCAAGACGGCTCGGCCGCGTTCCGCTCGCCGCCTGGCCGGTCAAGCCCTACCGGCTGGACCCTCCTCGAGCACCCAGAGGCTCGAGGGCTACACCCAGCGGGTGTGTCGACGCGCTCCGCGAGCACCGAGTCACGCCGGCTGTCTTCGACGACCGCGACTACACGAAAATCAATGTGAGCTCCTCACCCCCATATTTTTGCATCACGCAAGCACGGATAACCCCGAGCGATGCTCAGGGGCTATCTCCACATTTTAATTACAGTTACACCACTGTTCGCCCCGGTGCCGGCCAGAGTTGGCCCGGGGGCTGGCCGCTTGGCCTGAGACGTTAGTTCCCGCAGACGGCTTAGTAGCGTGCGCGGTACCAAAGGCCCACTCTTAGTCACAGACCGCAGAGCGGCTGTCCGGCTAGCAAGAGTGAACGCTGGAGGCCACCCACGCGAAAAACGTCCGGGAAGAAAAACGGTTCGGGCGACCCGGTCGTTTCTTTTATGAGTATCTGCTCGGTCGAATCTGCTCCCAGAGTCTGAGTACTGTACACTCCACTCTGCGGCCCACTCTCAGCCACAGACCGCAGAGCGGCTGTCTGACAAGCGAGAGCACAAGCCAAAGAGTGGAGGGAACATGAAAAAGATTGAAGGGGGCTCGGACGAAACCGAGTCGGCACCCTCCGCATAAAACTTGCAATGCTAAAAGCAAACATTTGATATATCCATGCGGACTAACTTTGTCTTTTTTCATGATCATTTCCATGAACACTCGCCAAAAAACCTCCGCCCAACTTTGCCAAGTTGCCCGGAGGCTTGGGAACTCTTGAGTAATTGGACATGGATACCTCAAGACGGCAAGACAATTATTCAAGACATCGGGCTAGCAAAGCCCTCCGTCCATCGCCTGCCACTCCTGCCAGCTCCCCGTCCGACTGCTCTGCCTGGCCGGCTGCCGGTTGCCGACTGCACCGACCAGCCGGCTGCCGACTGCAGCCCGACCCGACACCGACGAGACGGCTGTACCCGGGCACTATTCACGTGTCACCCCAGCCATCATGTACACTGACACTTGTCCCTGGGCACTATTTATGAAGTGACCCAGGGGACAAGTGTAACATCCCACCATGCCACTAGCTAGCTAGCTACCATACCTACATAGCTTACTTCCTAAGCTACCCCCACACTATATAAGCTAGCCATCCATCCATCCACTCTCACATTTCACTCACGCATGAGCTCACACACATCCATTCGGCCATAAGCCATGGGCATAGCCGGCCACTGGAGCATGCCTCATACAGGCATATACCAAGTCAGATACCCATGGTACTGATCCCAGATACAGCTCCAGGAGCACTTTGTACTAGATATATCAAATACACTCAGACATGCAGCAGTAGGAGTATTATCTCTCCGGAGAGCTTCGAAGCTAGGTAAACCACCGCGTGCTACTCGCATACCCGCTCCCGGTTGCAGGACCTTGAAGTATGTCTAGAGGGGGGGTGATTAGACTACTTGACCAATTAAAAACTTAACATTTTCCCAATTTTAGACTTTGGCAGATTTTAGCTATCTTTGCACAAGTCAAGCAATCTTCACACAATTCAAGCAAGAATGCAAAGAGTATATGAGCAGCGGAAATTAAAGCATGCAACTTGCAAGAATGTAAAGGGAAGGGTTTGGAGGATTCAAACACAATTGGAGACACGGATGTTTTTGTCGTGGTTCCGATAGGTGGTACTATCTTACATCCACGTTGATGGAGACTTCAACCCACGAAGGGTAACGGTTCTTGTGAGTCCACGGAGGGCTCCACCCACGAAAGGTCCACGAAGAAGCAACCTTGTCTATCCCACCATGGTCGTCGCCCACGAAGGACTTGCCTCACTAGCGGTAGATCTTCATGAAGTAGGCGATCACCTTGCCCTTACAAACTCCTTGGTTCAACTCCACAATCTTGTCGGAGGCTCCCAAGTGACACCTAGCCAATCTAGGAGACACCACTCTCCAAGAAGTAACAAATGGTGTGTTGATGATGAACTCCTTGCTCTTGTGCTTCAAATGATAGTCTCCCCAACACTCAACTCTCTCTCATAGGATTTGGATCTGGTGGAGATAAGATTTGAGTGGAAAGCAACAGGGGAAGGCTAGAGATCAAGATTCATATGGTAGGAATGGAATATCTTGGCCTCAACACATGAGTAGGTGGTTCTCTCTCTAACTAGTAAGTTGGAAGTGTAGGTTTGTTCTGATGGCTCTCTCCACGAATGAAGAGGAGGTGGAGGAGTATATATAGCCTCCACACAAAATCTAACCGTTACACACAATTTACCAAACTCGGTGGGACCGAATCAACAAACTCGGTTGGACCAATTCAGTAAACCTAGTGACCCTTAGTGATTTCGGTGGGACCGACATGCAACTCGGTAGGACCGATATGGTCAGGGTTAGGGCATAACATAATCTCGGTGAGACCGATTACACAAACTCGGTGAGACCGATTTTGGTAATTAGCTAACCAGAGAGTTGGTCAGGTAAACTCGGTGGTACCGATTCGCTCTTTTCGGTGAGACCGAAATGTTACGAAAGGGAAACAAAGAGTTTACATTGCAATCTCGGTGGGACCGATCGCTCACTTCGGTTAGACCGAAACGTTACGAAGGGAAATAAAGAGGTTACAATCCCATCTCGGTGAGACCGAGATCCCTATCGGTGAGACCGATTTGCCTAGGGTTTGTGGCAGTGGCTATGACATTTGAACTCGGTGGCGCCAGATAGAAAGAATCGGTAGGACCGATTTTGACTTTGGGTTTAGGTCATATGTGGATGTGAGAAAGTAGTTGAGGGTTTTTGGAGCATATCACTAAGAACTTGAAGAAAGAGGCTCATTAAGCAACACCTCATCCCTCCTTGATAGTATTGGCTTTTCCTATAGACTCAATGTGATCTTGGATCACTAAAATGTAAAATGTAAAGTCTTGAGCTTTTGAGCTTGAGCCAATCCTTTGTCCTTAATATTTTGAGGGATCCACTTTCATCATCCATGCCATGCCATTCATTGAGCTTTCCTGAAATATTTGTCTTGGAATAGCATTAGCTCAATGAGCTATATGTTGTTATGAATTACCAAAACCACCTAGGGATAGTTGCACTTTCAATCTCCCCCTTTTTGGTAATTGATGACAACATATAGACCAAAGCTTCGACAAATGATAATAAGATTGAAAAACATCGTCGCTTTGAGAAGTATGTGATAAGCAAGAGCTCCCCCTAAATTTGTGCATAGTTTAAGATTTGCTTTGGACTGCAAATGCACAAGGAATTAGGCTCATGGGTTACTCTTCCATGTCACATACATCTTGGTGGAGCGCTCAAAATAATAAAGATTGAATACATGCACTCATCACCAAGCAAAGTGAATGATCATATAAGGATAAGTAAGATAATATCATTTAACAAGCATAAGTGTAGCTTATGATCAACCACATGATCATCACTGTCTCACAGATAATAGCATAGTATCTCAAGCAATCAAAAGCAAACAAAGTTCTACCTAGAAGACAAGAGAGAACAAAAGAAAACTCTCTCTCTCTCGAAGCCTATGATCTATACATTTTTCTCCCCCTTTGGCAACAAGTTACCATAAAGTTCCTAGAAAATGCATAGTACTATATCGTCCCTCAGGCTTGGTCTTCAGTTGGTGGTGTAGAGATGGCACCTTGGACGAAGACTTCAGTTGAAGTGGATGGAGCTGAAGGAGTTGGTGCTGGAGCTGGTTGCACTGGAGCTGTAGCTGGTGCAGATGAAGTAACTCTGGTGTCTGTTACTGGCTCTGCAGCTGATCTCTGAGCTCGAGGCACTCTGGCAAATGCATCAGTGGTTGTTCTGCCCTTCCTCTCCTGCATGTCATCCTGTAGCTGCTCCACAACTGACTGAATCTCAGTTACTTTGACATCTAAATCATAGAATTTTTGTTCCATGATTCTTTCCAGGCTCTCCTGGTTTTGAGTTAGGGTGGCCAACCCCTTCTCAATCCTCAGAGTTGATGCTATCAAGTAACCAAGCTGGTCCTGCTTGCTCTTCAAAAAGTACTCAGATGCCTCCTCTTGAGTTGGCATCTTGGCAGCCTTCTCTTTCTTTGCATTCTCCTTCTTCTCTTGAGCTTGTACTGATGATTGTTCATTCTCATTCATGACAACTTGATTGTCCTCAAAGTCTGGATAGAGAACAAAGTGTTCCTTATCCAACAGATACTTTCCTGTGCCCATCTTTGAGTTAATCAACTCCTGAATTTGTGGGGCATATCCACAACTTCTGTTTTTGGTCTGCTACTGTCCTCTTGATAGTTTCAACCATGAGGCTCATGACCTTGAATTTCTGTGGCACATCAAATATGTGTAGAAAATTAATTGCATGCCCTCTGATCATGTTGTGGTCACCTGACTTGGGCAAAAGAGTGTGCCTTAGGATCCAGTTGATCGTTGGCAGCCCTGACAGAAGAAAATGGACTGACCCAAACTTGAAAGTCTCAAGAGCTTTGTCTGGGATCTCCTTGTACACATGTGACATAGAATTGTGATCCATCTTTTTCTTGGCATAAACGTCCAAGTCATCTTCACTCTCCTTTGGGGCATTGATCAGATTGGCCCATTCCTCAATGGTTGATTGGTATCTCGTACCTTCAGACATCCAAACAATTCTGCCATCTGGATAGAAATGTGATGTGGAGTAGAATTGCATAATGAGCTCATCATTCCAGTTTGTGAGCTTCTGCCCAACAAAGTCTGCAACTCCACACACACTGAAGTTGTCATACACTCCAGGATAATGTTCTTTATTCTCCTTCATGTAGGTCCAGCCGACCCACCTCATATCACACACTATAGGCTTCTTGTCCAACAAGATAGTCTCATAGAAATCCTGCTGTTCCTTTGTGGAACCTGTAATCAACATCCGTCCTTCTCCTGGTGGCATATGGATCTGACTCTCTCCATAGCCTCAACCCTGAGTCTCTCCTGATCTTCATGTTCTCAGCCACAGGATGAGCATCATTGTGGTCTGGAATCTTGGGTTTGAGCTTCCTCAGGACTTGTCCTTCATCATCTTCAGCAGCAACTTCAGGCACTGGGGCCTTGTTCTTCTCAGCAGCTAGTATACTCCTGGTATTCCTCTTTGGTGCACTCTTGGGCTTGGAGGCAGATTTGGGTGCTTCTTTGGGCTTTGATGTTGCAGCCCCTGACTTTATAGCATCACCCATCAGCTTCTGTACCTTGGGTGCTGGTGCAGCAACCTCTTCTTCTTCTTCTTCTTCTTCCATCATGGAAGGCTTTCCAATCACTCTGTCCATGGTCTTCTTGACCCTTTCCTTCCTTTTCTTTCCTTCTGCAGCAGGCTCTTTGGGTTGGGATTCCAAAGATGCTTGAGTGGAGACTCTGGCTTTAGACATGGGTTGTCTTCCTGCTGGCCTTTTGATCTTCATCCCTGGCTTAACTGCAGCTAGCTATACTCCTTCTTGAGAACTTTCTTCTTTGAAATAGCCTCATCTTCTACTGCCACATAATCCTCATCCTCAGATTCTGAGGTTCTCTTTTTCCTTGTCCTGGTGGCAGCTTTGGGCAAATTGCTGGGAGTGCTTTTGCTTCCCTCATCTGAGCTGCTAGAGGGACTAGTGCCCTCACTCATGTGAATCTGCTCTTCTTCCATGTTCTGGCTGTCACTTTGGTCTGACATGCTACAAACACTGACTGCTGACCCTGTGAATAGTTATAGATGAGATAGAGTGGATGAGCATCACAAAATGCAGAGATTTTTGCAAAAGGATGATTCAAAAACTTAGTTTTAGTTTTCCACAAAAAGCATTTTGGATCAACCGATTTTCAAACTCGGTGATACCGAAGCAGTTTTGGAACCTAAACTGGTGAACTCAGTCAGACCGAGTCACAGTTCGGTGGCACCGAGACTGCTTGGGTTTCACAAAGTTCTAAAATCGGTCACACCGATTAGCAATTATCAGTCAGACCGAGAGTTACTAGTGCAATGGCGTTAGCCGAATCGGTGGGACCGAGTTTTTCAACTCGGTGGGTCAGAGATGGTTTCAGCGGAAACCTAACCCTAAATTTTGAAATCGCATCTATTCTAAGGATTCTTTTGACTGGATAGAGCTGTTTCAATCGTGGCAAGAATCATAATGAACACAATGTGCTGAGAATTAGACGAGGATAGCACTGTGATCGAGTTCATACCCTAGTTCGGCGATGAACTCGCTACGGCCGCAACGGCGGAGATGAAATCCGTTGACAGCGGCGGAGACCAGCGACAGGAGGCGGGTGGCGACGAAGTCGACGATCCGGAGACCTAGAAGGCAGAGCGAGCTATGCGCGGGCGAAGAGTTTTGGAGAAAGTTTTCCAAAATTTTGCCCATGTGAATATATAGCCCGACACTGTCGGTGTGACCGAGTGGAACAACTCGGTGGCACCGAGATGCATAACTGTTGACAGTTACAGCAACTCGGTGAGACCAAAAAGTTCAAATCGGTTGCACCGAGATTGAAAACCTAGATCGACTTAGTGATCTCGGTATGACCGAAATGGAAGAATCAGTCAGACCGAAAAGCATAAAGAAGTTTTGGAAGTTTAAGTCTATGACGAATCGGGGACTACGAGTGCTCCTCACACAGAGTGGTTCGAATCTGACTTGATCAAATTTTGTGATGTAGCATGAATAGAGTTTGAGACGAGAAAAGCATAGATAGCTAGAGAAGGTTCTTAGGCATTCTTGTCCATCCACTTGGCCAAAGAAAAAGAAACCAATCAATCAAAACAACAAGTGGATGTCCTCGAATGAGTAAAATATGCAACCAACATGCTCACACAATAAAATGGCAAATGAAATATGTGGCAAAGCATGCAAAACCAATTCTAGCATCTATCAAACAATTGGCGATGACTAGGTCATCTATATATGAGTATATTGACTTAGGAGTCAAATGAGAACATTTGATCATAGGTCATACTCATCGTTTAAGCTCAAGTGGGGTTACCACTTTTACATAATGCATTGATGTGTTCACATCATTAGAGTTGCTTTGACTCAATTCTTAGAGTTAAGCTCCCCCTAGATGTGGGATCCCCACTTTGAGGGATGAAATAACCTTGGGGTTTTGTCGATGATGACTTCATGTAGGTGTTGAAGATGTGGATCCTTAATGTTGATGTAGATCATTTGGAGAAATCCTTTGGAGTGAGTTGCACTTTCAATACCTACATGGGTTAGTCCCATAAGGAACAAACAAGAATATTCATAGACATAGAGTGATGCACACACAAGATGATGTCCATGAAAACATTAGGTTACCTTGTCCCTTGCCTTACCAACATGAGGGTTTGTGACTCCTTGAACTAGTGCAAGATATGGAAGTTGATTGCACTTGTCCTTGCCATAATGATATGAGTGAAGAATGTTGGCGGAGTCACCCTCAAGAACTCTCTAGTTCTTCTTCGGGATCCACATCATCTTGATGGGAATCCTTGGAGTTGTAGTTGTACTTGATGAAGTAGAACTTGACGTAGTCTTGGGAACCCACTGGACCGAGGCCTTAGGTGCTTCTTCAAATGCATCAATCTCCTCTTGAAGCTTGTCCTTGTCTTTGCTCTTGTGGTCTTGTGGTGGAATATCATCTTGTGCTTGTGTTCCCTTGAAGGAAGTAGGATCATACTTCTCTTGTTGAGGAACAAACTTCGTCTTGGGGTATTGATCTTCTTCCTACTCAACTCCATTGGCATTGAACTTTCGTTCAAAACCAACACCTTGATTCTTCCGGTGCCTTCCTTGCTTGCGTACAATTTCTTCGAATTGCTTACTCCCGGCAAGACTCTTGTATACACCTTTCTCTATAATTCCCTTCAATAAGCTATTTTCTTGCTCAAGTGTAACTTGGCTAAGAGAATCATTAGTGGAATCAAGAGAACTACTAGAAGCAACAATATTGGATTTAGCATTATTATTGTTACTACTAGAGGAAGAATCTTTCTTGTTCTTGTTACTAGACTTGACTTGAGGCATGTAAGTAGATAAGAGTAAACGCTTGGCAATGTAATAAGAACTTTTCTTACGGAGATCATCATTGATTGCCTTTAAGAACTCATGCTCTTGCTCAAGATTGAGCTTTTCAAAGCGCAACTTCTCATGAGCCCTTAAAAGTTCTTGATGATCTTCAAAGATAGTTTCATGAGCTAACTTAAGAGTGTTTAGTTCTTTAGTTAGAAGCTCAATCTTCTCCTTATCATTGTCATTCGTTTTATCTTGATTAGCATGATTAATTGACGTTTCATCGTAGTATTCATTACTAGAGTTGTCAATAAGTAAATCATCATCACCTAACAAGTCATCTCATCACTATTAAAATCAACATACTCGGGGTGTGTTACCTTAGGATCTTTGGCCATGAAGCATCTTCCAATTCCTTCATTTGGTGAATCAAATATGTTGTAGGAGTTGGTTGACACAAGTGCTAGACCGGCAACACCTTCATCTTGAGTATATTCAGAGTCAGAGTGATAGCTTCTCTCGGAGTGATTGTCGAAGTCGGAGCCGGATACCCATTCACCAACATGAGCTTGATGTCTTCGTTTTGTGTAGCTCTTTGATGACTTGTCCTTCCTTTCCGAATCCTTGCTTCTCCGTGAGGGTCTTCGTTCATAACGATCATCTCTACTCCTTCTCTCTCTTGGTGGTGATTCTTCTCTTCTACTACTTATTTTTGTAGAATCTTCTCTTCTTTTGTAGGGTGCCGTACACTCATTGGAATAGTGTCCGGGTCTCCCACAATTGTAGCAATTGCGCTCTCGACTAGAAGATCTTTTGTCATTGTAGGACCTTGACTTAGAGCTTCTTTCTTTGCTTCTACTCTTGTAGAATTTGTTGAAGTTCTTCTCTATTAAGCTCAAGTCTTCATTGAAGGTTTGTTTCTCACTTGATGATGTGGGGGCTTCACATGAGGCTTTGTAAGCACCACTTGACTTGTTGTGAAGTTCCTCCTTATCCTTGAGTGACATCTCATGAGCAACAATTCTTCTAATGACTTCTGTTGGCTTGAGATCTTTGTAACTTGGCATCATTTGGATCAATGTGCACACGGTATCATATTTTCCATCCAATGCTCTTAGGATCTTCTTGATGATGAATTTGTCGGTCATCTCTTCACTTCCTAAGCCGACAATCTCGTTTGTGATAAGAGCAAGCCTAGAGTACATTTCAGCGACACGTTCACCATTCTTCATTTTGAACTTGTCAAGCTGACTTTGGAGCACATCCAACTTGGATTCCTTGACGGAGTCGGTACCTTCATGCATATCAATCAAAGTATCCCAAATTTCCTTTGCATTCTCAAGACGGCTGATTTTGTTGAATTCTTCGGGGCACAATCCATTGAAGAGGATATCACAAGCTTGAGCGCTGTATTGCAGCATCTTCAATTCATCCGCGTTAGCATCATGATTCGGTTCTCTCCCATCAAAGAATTCACCTTGCAAGCCAATACACACAATAGACCAAACAGCGGGGTTATGTCCGAGAATATGCATTTTCATCTTATGCTTCCAACTAGCAAAATCAGTGCCATCAAAGTAAGGACCTCTACGGTGATAATTTCCCGCTAGACGCCATACTCTCCTAGGTTGTGAAACCAAGGCTATGACCACCAAAAGCTATGGAAATCAAAGCAAATGGAGACCAAAGCTCTGATACCACTTGTAGGACCTTGAAGTATGTCTAGAGGGGGGGGTGATTAGACTATTTGACGAATTAAAAACTTAACCTTTTCCCAATTTTAGACTGGCAAATTTTAGCTATCTTTGCACAAGTCAAGCAATCTTCACACAATTCAAGAAAGCATGCAAAGAGTATATGAGCAGCGGAAATTAAAGCATGCAACTTGCAAGAATGTAAAGGGAAGGGTTTGGAGGATTCAAACGTAATTGGAGACACGGATGTTTTTGTCGTGGTTCCGATAGGTGGTGCTATCGTACATCCACGTTGATGGAGACTTCAACCCACGAAGGGTAATCTGCCATGCTGAGTCCACGGAGGGCTCCACCCACGAAGGGTCCACGAAGAAGCAACCTTGTCTATCCCACCATGGCCGTCGCCCACGAAGGACTTGCCTCACTAGCGGTAGATCTTCACGAAGTAGGTGATCTCCTTGCCCTTACAAACTCCTTGGTTCAACTCCACAATCTTGTCGGAGGCTCCCAAGTGACACCTAGCCAATCTAGGAGACACCACTCTCCAAGAAGTAACAAATGGAGTGTTGATGATGAACTCCTTGCTCTTGTGCTTCAAATGATAGTCTCCCCAACACTCAACTCTCTCTCATAGGATTTGCATCTGGTGGAAAGAAGATTTGAGTGGAAAGCAACTTGGGGAAGGCTAGAGATCAAGATTCATATGGTAGGACTGGAATATCTTGGCCTCAACAAATGAGTAGGTGGTTCTCTCTCAGAACTAGTAAGTTGGAAGTGTAGGTTTCTTCTTTATGGCTCTCTCCACGAATGAAGAGGAGGTGGAGGGGTATATATAGCCTCCACACAAAATCTAACTGTTACACACAATTTACCAAACTCGTTGGGACCGAATCAACAAACTCGGTCGGACCGATTCAGTAAACCTAGTGACCGTTAGTGATTTCAGTGGGACCGACATGCAACTCGGAAGGACCGATATGGTTAGGGTTAGGGCATAAATAATATCGGTGAGACCGATTACACAAACTTGGTGAGACCGATTTTGGTAATTAGCTAACCAGAGAGTTGGTCAGGTAAACTCGGTGGAACCGATTCGCTCTTTTCGGTGAGACCGAAATGTTACGAAAGGGAAACAGAGAGTTTACAATGCAATCTCGGTGGGACTAATCGCTCACTTCGATTAGACCGAAACGTTACGAAGGGAAACAGAGAGATAACAATCCCATCTCGGTGAGACCGAGATCCCTATCGGTGAGACTGATTTGCCTAGGGTTTGTGGCAGTGGCTATGACATTTGAACTCGGTGGCGCCGGATAGAAAGAATCGTTAGGACCGATTTTGACTTTGGGTTTAGGTCATATGTGGATGTGAGAAAGTAGTTGAGGGTTTTTGGAGCATACCACTAAGCACTTGAAGCCAGAGGCTCATTAAGCAACACCTCATCCCTCCTTGATAGTATTGGCTTTTCCTATAGACTTAGTGTCATCTTGGATCACTAAAATGTAAAATGTAGAGTCTTGAGCTTTTGATCTTGAGCCAATGCTTTGTCCTTAATATTTTGAGGGATCCACTTTCATCATCCATGCCATGCCATTCATTGAGCTTTCCTGAAATATTTGTCTTGGAATAGCATTAGCTCAATGAGCTATAGGTTGTTATGAATTACCAAAACCACCTAGGGATAGTTGCACTTTCACCGGTCCTATCAGGAGTAGTCTTACCCTCACACTAAGCCCTTGTGGCATCTGTTGACTCACAAGCCCCCTGTGAGAACACCATGACAAGTGGCTTCTCTCGAGAAAATAACAAACGGTGGGTAAACAAATTATTGTTGGGCAATTGATAGAACTTCAAATAATTATGACGATATCTAGGCAATGATCATTACATAGGCATCATGTCCAAGATTAGTAGACCGACTCCTTCCTACATCTACTACTATTACACCACACATCGACCCCTATCCAGCATGCATCTAGTGTATTAAGTTCATGGAAAAATGGAGTAATGCAATAAGAACGATGACATGATGTTGACAAGATCCGTTATCTATTGCGGCAGATAGGGATCCCATCTTTTTATCCTTAGTAGCAACGATAAATATGTATCGATTCCCATTCTGTCACTAGGATCAAGCACCGTAAGAACGAACCCACTACCGGGCACCTCTTCCCATTGCAAGATAAATATATCAAGTTGGCCAAACAAAACCCAAGTATTGGAGAATAAATACGAGGCTATAAGAGATCATGCATATAAGAGATCAAAGAAACTCAAATAACTTTCATGGATATAAAAAGATATAACTGATCATAAACTCGAAGTTCATCAGATCCCAACTACACACACCGCAAAAAGAGTTACATCATATGGATCTCCAAGATACCATTGTATTGAGAATTCAGCGAGAGAGAGAAAGCCATCTAGCTACTAACTACGGACCCGAAGGTCTACAAAGAACTACTCACGCATCATCGGAGAGGCACCAATGGAAGCGGTGAACCCCTACGTGATGGTGTCTAGATTGGATCTGGTGGTTCTGGACTCTGCGGCGGCTGGATGAATATTTCGTCGACGCTTTTAGGGTTCTGGTATTTTTGGGGTATGTCGGTGTCAAAACTGGCAGATCTCGGGTAGGTGGTCCCGAACCATGCGTCTAAGGTCGATGGTTACAGGAGACGGGGGACATGATGTTTACCCAGGTTCGGGCACTCTCTATGGAGGTAATACCCTACTTCCTGCTTGATTGATCTTGATGAATATGAGTATTACAAGAGTTGATCTACCACGACATCGTAATGGCTAAACCCTAGAAGCCTAGCCTATATGACTGGTAATGAGTATATCCTTTCCGGACTACATCCTCCTGTTTATATAGACACCGGGGGGATCTAGGGTTACATAGAGTCGGTTACATAAGAAGGAGTCTTCATAGTCGGTCGCCAAGCTTGCCCTCCACGCCAAGGAGAGTCCAATCCAGACACAGGTACAATCTTCGGCCTTCATGTCTTCACAGCCCATCAGTCTGGCCCACGGATAGCAGGCCGGACGCCCGAGGACCCCTTAGTCCAGGACTCCCTCGGTAGCCCCTAAACCTAGCTTTAATGACGAGGAGTCTGGCGCACAGATTGTCTTCAGCATTGCAAGGCGGGTTCCCTTCTTTCTGAACTCCAAGATAGTCTTCGGACGCGATGATAGTATCCGGACCCATCACGCACACCATACACAACCGCAAAGAGAATATAATTTTACACGAGTCCAATCTGCTTACAAATTTTTGTGGCATGACATCATGTCCGACCGGTCATAAATCCGGACCGTTTTATGCCTGACGCTCCACGTCTCGAGACACGGTTACTGTCGTGGACTTGTCACGCCAGATGTCCTCATGAAAGGACTTAGTCGTAGGGCCATCGTATGGGTTTACCTAGAGAGGTTAAAGCGGACACAAGACACGGGAATTATCTTTGGTTCGCCCCTTCAATGAAGGTAAAACCTACGTCCAGTTGTGATGTGATTGATATGGTTTCGGCGACTAGGTAGCAATAGCTTTGCCTTAGCCTCGAAATCTCTCTCCCTAACTCGCCGCCGGGTCGTCCCCTTATATACACGGATTGACGCCCGGTCGGTTTACAGTCCCAATCCGGCTCATACAAGAGTCCGGCTTGATCTCTCCTTTCCTGTCTTACAACACAAGCTACAACGCTAAGGCGGTTTACATACATGGACCTTAATTCGCCTCTGGGCTCCAGGCGTCCACATGGGCCTGGATCATGAACGAGGGTAAACCGGCCTCCCGGGCGGTTCACACTCGATAGTTATATCCCCAACATTAGGCCCCAGATTGACTTGAACCGGTTCATGTTAATCTTCACACCCTCAAGAAACTCTTGATCTCTTTCCTCATTTCAGAAACCGCCACCGCTTGAACCGCTGTGATGTCATCTTCCGATTCGCGTGTCGAGGCGTCTGACGTCATCCTTAATAAAGAAATCCAAACAGTAAGATTCCCTGCATTTAATGCCATTCCGAAATCGAGGCGGCCGCTGCACCTTCCGCCGCTTTTGACTCCTCGATTCTCGCGCCCGTTGATTGCTCCGGTCCCTTATAAATAGATCGGTCGGGCCATTCTCTTCTTCTTCTTCCTCGCGACCCGCCGACCCTGAAGCTCTTGCCGTCGCCCTCAACCTTCGACCGACGCTTCCCGCCGGGCCGCTGCATCAACCTGATCTTACGGAGTTTGGCGCTCCTCCGTGGTTCCCGCTCGTCAGGTAAGGTTTTCTTTAAACCCTAGATCTCATCTGGAGATTCGGTTCGTCTCATAGCTCGTGAGCTTCATGCCGATTCTTCATACTAGTTCCACCATGGTCGTACGGCTCAGCCGTACCGCTCCTCATATGCAAGCGGCTGCTTTCGCGTTTACCGACTCTAGGCATCTTCCCCTTTGTTCAGATCCTTCACTTTAACATGCACGAACCTTCTGGCTGTAGGAGGTCCGCATAGGTCGCAGAAATTTTCCTTCTTGAACCCGGTAGATCTAGATTATTTCCTTTTGCATGGGAAACCTGTTTACATCTACACTTAGCAACTTTTTTCAGCTCTGCCTCCTCTGGGCGGTTTAACTATCGATATCTAATCCGTCACTCCATTAGTCCTTAGTTAAGCCGGAATTTCCGGTTCTTGGATTGCGGTTTAACATTATTTGTAACTCTGACCTGTTCAATGGTGAACCGTTTTCCTTTCTTTCGCAGCCTTAATCTTCCGGAATGGCTCCTCAATTTTCTCGCTTGCAACCGGGTCCGGTCCAAAATCACCGAGACGCAGCTCAACGGCTACGCTACCTCGGGCGGTTTGGCTCCAAAAGACGTCCTCCATTGGCGTGTTCCGAGGGCGAAGTTTCCTCCCGAGCATGAGCGGGGAAGTAATTGTGTTTATGCAGCACTGGACCGGGGTTACGCCTACCGTTCAAAGTTTTTCCGGACGTCCTTGCCAATTTGCAACTCCATCCGCAGGATATCGGCCCAATTCTGTTTCAACATATGCAACTTTCAAGTCTTCGTGAAGTCTATCTTCAAGAAGAACCATCTGTGGAGTTGTTCCGGATTTTTTCCATTTGAACCGTCGCACGTAATTTTCTCGATGGTCCCAACACGGAGCTGGGCGGCGTTTCAATTCAGAAGAGGAAGGAAGCTGATTTTCCTCACGCCAAGCACCACAGCCATCCAAAGGATTGGAACCAAACCTGGTTCTACCGCCGAACACCGCCTCGCCAACGAAAACCCCTTGCCGGGCTACCGTCCTCACCGGCTCAGCAACCATCATCCATCGCCTTCACGCTTAACCGCCATGAACGGAAAAATTTCGCACCACAAATAATCAAGCTCCGGGCTTTAATGGCCAATGGCTTAACCGGCGTGGATCTTGTGCGTTGTCGGGTCTCTTTAGGCGTTTGCCACTAAGCCGCCCGGCCGGATTGATGCACGAGTACACCGCAGCCTCCAAGATCCTCAAAGGCGCCACGAGCTGCCTATAACCGAACAGGAGACCACCGAGATCGTCAAGAAGATGCTCGATGAGCCAATATCTGTCTGCAGCCTCACCGGGTTGGCTCCATTTTGTGCCGCCAACAAACCGCCGCGGTAAGCTCTTCTTCTTGTCTTTCGGGCTCGTAACACTGTTGACATATGCTAATGCTTGCTGCTTCCGGGCTGAAAGCTCATACGAAACGCACTGCAGACCGGTCCGGGCGCGCGTGCAAAGTCCAAGGCCACTAAGAAAGCTGGCAAGAAAAAGACCACCGAGTCCTCTCGAATCACGGAGGACGAAGAATCGAAGCCGAGGTAAAATCGACATTTACGAGGGAGCCGCCATAAACCGCTTTCCGCTTTGTATTTCTTCTTGCATATGCTTGGCCTCTTTACCTTCTTTTACCGACACTTTTTCTTCCTGTGATGATGAAGCCGGTCATGCCGATCCTGTTGAGGTAATCCTTCTTTCTTCCGAATCTGAGCTTGCGCTGTTAAGAGAATTCGCCGCACCGTCCGGAAAGTGAAAAATACCATTCTGTGCTTATTTGAATCCAAATCTTTCCTTGAAGACACAAAGATCGAAGAGCGCCTGCATAACCCGCACGATGGTCAACAGGTTACCTCAGCCGGTTTACCAGACACCCCAATCCGAAGCGTCGTCCAGAGGTGACTTGCTCTCCGAAAAGCGTTATCCCTTAAAAGGTTTCTTCCGATGTCCTCTCAATCCGTCGACTCAATTATCAGGCCTCTTCCAACTCGTCTGGCGGTTCATCCACCACACAACTGCCTCCGCTGAACATCGCCGCAGGGTATGTAATTACTGTCTGTCAATTCGATTCCCTATTACCTTGGTCAATTTATCTTGATCCAACTCTGAACATTGCAGTACCAAGGCTCGCTTGAGCAAGAAAGCGAAAACTCTTGATCCTACTCCGAATGTTGATCCGGAAAAAACCCCAGAACAGCCACATGAAAATCCTGAAGCCGCCAAGGAAAGCTCCGGCGAGCTGTACAAGGACGATATCACGCTGCCCGCCAGAAGTTGAACCGGAGGTCCAAGTGGAAACCTCACAGCCTGCTCCATCAAACCCGCCCACCGAGCGGATCGCGATCGCTGAACCGCCGAGCCAAAGCAAGACGACATCAAGCCCAAACAAGACCGCTGAAAATGACGATGTTATTGTGACAGTAATCGCTACACTGCTCCTAGCCAACCGTCGCTTTAGCAAAGCACATCATCAAAGAAAGTTCCACTACTATCAAGAAAGATAAGGGAAGACTGATATGTACGCTTACGACAATTTCTCCGCCTAAGAACTTCATTCCGGCTTTACGAACCGGCTTTACACAAGCCGTGACCTTGAAGCCGGTCTAGTAAATCGCATGAAGGACCGCTATGAGGTAATAAGTTGACCTTTCTCATCTTTTCACTGCATAGTAGCCCCCAAAGGGTCGGTTTAACTTTGCAAAGTTAAACCGGGACTTAAGTTGCGTCTCCTCTTAGCAAATTGAGATCAACTAGCCATTAGCCCCCAAGTGCCAAGTTGAATACTTGTATTAAGCTTGGGACTTGTATAATGAAACCACTAACATGCTTTCTTTGTCATCAGAATGAAATACACCAAAGAAGCTGTGCAACTCAAGGACCTCCGAACCAATCTGGAAACCCAAATAGCAGAAGCCACCAAAACCAAGGATGAGCTAAAGACTGCCCTGACCACCATGGAGCAGCTGAAGGAGTGGTACAAATCCGAGCGGGTCAATTGGGACACCGAGAAAGCCGGTTTAATAAAACGGGCGGAGGAAGCTGAGGCGGCCCTTAAACCGGTGACTGAAGAGCTTACCGGACTCAAACGCCAAGTGCATGCCATGACTGTGCCGTCTTTGGTAAGTAAATTTATACTGAATATGCTCGTGTTTAACGCTTCCGCCGGTTTAACTTGAGCTGTCTAAACCTGGTGTAGGCAAGCGTATTGCTCATCCGGCTCGGACGTGCGAAAAAAGCTCAAGGCTTCGTACACCCTGATTGAACAGCTATATACCGGTGCCCAGCGGGCCATATGCACCACTTCATATGACAACACGGCGCCGTCCCTGATCAGAGAGATGTTGGACCGGCTGTCCATGATTCCGGGGCAGCTTGAAGAGATGAAGCGATCCGCAGCCCGGGCTGGCACCCTGCTGGCTCTGACTCGTGCCAAGGCATGGATAGCGGATCTTGATCCGGCCGACATAGCGAAAGGTTTTCCCAGCGCTCAAGAGAACGGTGAAGCCTTTGATAACGATGCCTCAAACGGATTACAAAGGAGATGCGTCCGTTGGCGAGTCAACTGGCCGCTGAAGCCAATCTGGAAGTTCACCGATCTTTTTATGACGCAAACAACAAACGGGTGGAGTTTGTCATCCGGAAGTGCAGAGCTTGATCCCTCCAATCCGTAAGCACACTTACGCCCCTGACGTTGATCCGGCTGCGCTGATAAGTGAAGAAGCTACCTTTCAGGCCTTAACCCGGATTGACTGGTCTACCAATGACTTCCGGGCTTTGGGTGAAGAAGAAGAGGAAGCTGAACCGACGCCAGCGCCGCGCCTCCACCTCGCGCCAACCCGTGAAGCAGCGTAATCCGCCAAGCCGGGCGACATATTCAAATTTTCAAGGCATAACTCCGCGTGAAACGCCGGGCCTCAAAAGGCTTTGTAATAGGATAGCAAGTGTCTTTCTTTGAACAATGCGGTACAATCTCGATCTGTAAACTTTTGCATGGCAAGATGGGATCCGTTGGCTTTTCGTAGTAAATCCTGCAACATATTTTGCACCGCAATCACAAGTTCTTAAACCGCCGTGGCGTTTACGCCGCTAGCCAAACTGATACCAATATATTTATATGAGATAATACCGAGGTATATGATCAAAACTATGTGATACGAACATACCGCCAAGATTAGGCACACAGTTGGCTTTAGTCAAACCCAAGTGAAGGCCTTATAAACCATCAACATCACGGAGAGAACAGTCCTTACGTGTATAAAGCGATTTACCGTGTAAATCGTGCCTGAACATGATAAGCCCCTGTTACTCCATAATGGGATGTTAACAAGCAAAATCAAACCGAACAAAAATCGCCCGACTTAAAAAGGTAATTGAATGCGGAACATAAATCCGGTTTAAAGAATTTTGTTGGTTTAAGAAGGCCAACAAAAACCAAATGACAGGCATAAAGACCCCATGGAAGCAAAATCAATGAGGAAAATCACTTTGCAAGAAAAGGCTGCATTGAGCCGGATCAGATGGCGCTACCATGGTCGGACATGACCAAGCCCCCTATACGGTGTAGCGGTGGTTCAAGTCAGCCAGGTCCCCAATCGAACTCGTGGCATGACGCCGATCAAATGGCATTGCGATGGTTCGGGTTCGACCAAAGCCCCAAGTGATTCTATGGCCTTAGGCCGACCAAGAGGTGTGACTGGTTCAGACGTGACCATGCCCCCAAATGATCCGGTGGCTTTACCGCTAAGAGGTGTTGCATTGGTTCGGACACGACCAAGCCCCCAAATGACAAAAATTTCTAAAAACAAGGCCAAGGGTTAAACCGGAGGCCGCTTTTACGACATCATCTCCATGTACCCAAACCGGTCCTTTGTACGTAATGATACCCCGCTTAGCCGAGGATCCGGTTTATTGCTTTTATTCATAATATATACATCGTCTTGATATGTACATAAGTGGAGCCAATGGCTCAAGTATAATAAGGTCAAGATGAGCTATGTTCCATGGCCTGTTGGTCTCCTCCTCCGACGATGCGTGAGTCTTTTCGCTCTCGAACATCAATCAGATAGTAGGACCCGTTGTATAGATTCTTCATCGACCACAAAAGGCCCCTCCCAAGGTGGGGATAGCTTGTGCATATCTTCGATCTTGAATGAGCCGCAGCACTAAGTCTCCTTCACGAAAGGTTCTGGTTTTAACTCACGTTGTGATACCGACGAAGATCCTGCTGGTAGACCGCCGAAGCGAAGCTGCTGCCATATCGCGCTCTTCGTCCAAATGATCCAAATCATCTTGCCGTGCTGCCTCGCTATTCGCCTCAACATAAGCTGCTACTCGGGCGAGTAGTCGTGACGGATATCATGGGAAGGACCGCCTCCGCTCCATAGACCATAAAGAACGGCGTGTATCCGATTGGATCAGTTGGGGTAGTATTTATACTCCATATCACCGATGGTAGTTCTTCCACCCAACAACCCGCGTCCTTTCTAAAGGGACCATAAGCCGGGTTTGATACCTTTCAAAATTTCCTGATTAGCTCGTTCCGCTTGACCATTGGATTGCGGGTGGGCTACGGAAGAAACATCAAGCCGGATGTGCTCGCTCACAATATTCCTTCATAGCTCCTTTGGACAAATTGGTGCCATTATGCGTGATGATACTGTGGAAACCCAAACCGGAAAATCACCCGCTTGATGAACTGAACCGCCGAGGCCGCATCACACTTGCTAATGTGCTCGCCTCGACCCACTTGGTAAATTTATCCACCGCCACCAACAGGTGGGTCTTTTTGTCCGTGGATCGTATGAAAGGTCCAACCCTATCCAGCCCCCACGTCGCAACCGGCCCAGGAATTGGACTCCGCCTCCATTCTTGGGCGGGCCCAAGAGCACGCCTGGAGAACTGTTGGCAACCCGCACACCGTCGGACCAGATCCTCCGCATCAGCATGGGCAGTTAACCAATAGAAGCCATGGCGGAACGCTTTGGCCACCAGGGATTTTGAACCGCGTGGTGACCACAATCCCTTCATGAATCTCTCGCAATATCTCACGGCCCTCTTCGTGGGACACACAACGCTGAAACGCCTCGACATCGCCGCGACGGGTGCAACTCGCCATTAACAATGGTCATAGACTTAGACCGCCGAACTATCTGCCGGCCAACGTCTCATCCTTCCGTAACTCGCCCGATTCATGTACGCCAAATAAGGGAGCGTCCAATCCGGAATGACGTGCAAGGCCGCCACCAATTGAGCCTCCGGATCAGGGATAGCCAAATCAATTTCATCAGTAATTTTAACCGACGGCTTATGCAAAGACGTCAAGGAAAAGCGTTAGGCGGGACCGGTTTACGCTGGGACCCCAGCCGCTCAAAGCATCAGCCGCTTCGTTCTTCCGACGATCCACATGGTCCACCTGGTATCCCTTAAAATGTCCTGCAACAACATCCACTTCCCGACGATATGCAGCCATGAGCGGATCTTTGGAGTCCCAAGTGCCGGATACCTGCTGGGCCACTAAGTCCGAATCACCAAAGCATTTAACCCGGTGAGGTTCATTTCTTTGGCCATCCGGAGGCCATGGAGCAAAGCTTCATACTCAGCTGCATTGTTAGTACAAGGGAACATTAGGCGGAGAACATAACAGAACTTATCACCTCGTGGGAAGTTAATACTACTCCAGCCCCGAGCCTCCAATTGCCTCGGACCCATCAAAATGGATGGTCCAATAGGTGTGATCCGGCTTCTTACGGGTGCTTGCAACTCCGTCCAATCATTAATGAAATCCACAAGTGCACGAGACTTTATGGCCGTCTGGGCACATACTTTAAACCGTATGCCCAAGCTCTATAGCCCACTTAGCAATCCGCCGATTGCTTCCCGGTTCAAGATGATATCGCCTAAAGGAGCCGAATCGACCCTTTGTGATGGGGTGCCCTTGGAAATATTGCTTGACTTCCGCTTGCCATAAAAACCCCATATACCAGCTTACGCCAATGTGGATATCTTTGCTTAGATTCAATGAGAACCTCGCGATGTAGTAAATCGTCATTGAACCGGATACTCCTTCCCCGCCTCCTTGCGCTCCACCACAATGGCTACACTCATCGCTCGGCATTAGCAAAGAACATATAACAGAGGCGGCTCCCTGTCAATAGGGGCAGCAAGAACAGGCAGGTTGGCCACCGCCGCTTTAAGTCCTCCAATGCCTCATCAATTTGAACTCCGCATTTAATTGATCCGTCTTCTTCAAAGATTCGGTACAAAGGGATGGCCTTCTCTCCTAGGGCGATCGATAAACCGGCTTAGCGCAGACAATCCGCCTGCTAAGCGTTGGACATCGTTGATGCATTTTGGCTTAGCTAAGGAGGTGATAGCTGTAATTTTCTCCGGATTAGCCTCAATCCCCGTTAGACACGAGAAAACCCAACAATTTGCTCATTGGAACACCAAAGACGCACTTAAGGTGGTTGAGCATCATCTTGTACACCCGCAAGTTGTCGAAGGTTTCCCTTAAATCCTCAATCAATGTTTCCTTCTGCCTTGATTTCACCACGATATCATCCACGTAAGCGTGCACATTACGGCCGATCTGTTTATGCAAACAATTATGTACGCAACGCTGATAAGTTGCTTGGGCGCTCTTGAGCCCAAAAGGCATGGACACATAGCAGAAGGCTCCAAAAGGGGTGATAAACGCCGTTTTCTCCTGGTCCTTAACCGCCATCTTAACTGATGATAACCGGAATACGCATCCGTAAAGCTCAAGCGCTCACAACCCGCCGTCGCATCAATAATCTGATCAATGCGGGGAGGGCGAAAGGATCCGCCGGACAAGCTTTGTTAAGATCTGTGTAATCTACGCTTTACGCGCCAAGTGCCATTCTTTTAAGGACCAGAACCGGGTTAGCGAGCCACTCGGATGAAAGACTTGACGATAAACCCTGCTGCCAACAGCCTAGCAACTTCTTCTCCGATGGTTTGCGCCTTTCCTCATTAAACCGGCGAAGAAACTGTTTTACCGGTACGTATTTCGGTCAACATTAAGAGTGTGCTCAGCGAGTTCCCTCGGTACACGGCATGTCGACGGCTTCCATGCAAAATGTCCCGATTCTCACGGATGAACTTCGATGAGCTCGCTTTCCTATTTTTGATCCTGGTTGGCACTGATGGTGAACTGTTTGGATGAATCGCAGGGCACAAAATCAACAAGCTTCGTCTCAGCCGCCGATTTGAACTTCAAGTCCGGATCATGCTCCGTAGTTGGCTTCTTCAAAGGGGTCATATCCGCCGGATCAACATTATCTTTATAATACTTTAACTCTTCCGTGGCACAAACCGACTCCGCGTAAGCCGCATCACCTTCCTCGCACTCTAGAGCGATCCGGCGGCTCCCATGAACCGTTATCGTTCCTTTGTGACCCGGCATTTTCAGCTGTAAGTAAACATAACAGGGCCGTGCCATAAATTTAGCATAAACCGGCCGCCCAAAGAGGGCGTGGTAAGCGCTTTGAATTTTTACCACCTCAAATGTCAATGTTTCTGTTCTGGAGTCATGTTCGCCTCAAAGGTCACCTCCGTAACTATCTTACCGACCGGCACGCCGACTTACTGTGCACCACTCCGTGAAACACCGTTTTGGACGGCCTAAGATGCCTATCTCTAACCCCATACGCCGGAAAGTCTCGTAGTACAGGATGTTGATGCTGCTTCCTCCATCCATAAGAACCTTGGTAAACTTGTACCCTCCTACCGGGTGCCACCACCAGGCTAATCGACCCGGATTGTAAACCCGGGAGGATGATCCTCTGCTCCACACAATCGGCTACTCGGACCAACAGAGGTAATGCGCGCAGCCGGTTCAACAACACCGACCGCCCGTCTACTGAAGTTTTCGGTCCCGTCGGTCCAAACTGGTGGTGGTAAAGACGGTAATCGCCCCATTCAGCTTTGGGTTGCTCGATAACCCGATCGCTGCTGTTGTTGATTGTAGCCCCTTGGTTACTGCTCGACGATTACCTTGATTATTACTGATTGCCTTGCCCGCCCGGATTACCACGAATCCCGGCCGAATTTCCTCCACCGTAACCGGAGCGGACCACGAACCGCCGCGGTCCCTTGATCATACCGGAAAGAGTTGGAGTTTTAAACTCCTGCATAATATAACAATCCTTCCAAAGGTGGTTCGCGGTACCTCCTTCGTCCCGTGCTTCGGACAAGGTTGATTTAATATGAAGTTCAAACGATCCGGATTGTGACCGCCCGGTTTGATCGCTCGCCTCGCCACCGACCCTTTGTCCTGCGCATTGGTGTTGGCTACGAAACCCATGTTGTCGTCATGGCGCTTTGTTCCCTCCATTGCTCGCCAAATGGTGCTGCTGGACCTCGAGCTGCCGCTCGCTTTTCCTTCCCCACCTCATCATTATCGATTCGGGATCCTTGGTACTATCGTAATCAGCGATTTTACCAACACGCCCATTAGAGTGCCCATGTCATGGCAAAACGCTTCATGCGACTCCAGCTTCAATTTCAATGGCTCGAACCGCAATTGGCTTCCAAGGTCAAGATCGCGGAATCAGGGTTGATCCGGTGCGAAGAATGTAAAACTTCAAACGCTGGCGCGCACTCCAATGGGTTGTAGACTCTCCTCCGCTCGACACAAGCTGCGGATCCACCACCGACATGGGCTGCTTATGTGTCTTTGAAATTTTGGATGAACCGGGTTCGCAATCGGGTCCACGAGCTGATGGAGTTGGGCGGCAAGTTTTTAACCAAGTCCGGGCCGTACCTTCCAAAGATCATTGTGAAGTACTTCGCACATGCGGCTTCATCCACGTCTAGCATCTCCATGGCCATCTCGTAGCTTTCTATCCACGCCTCGAGCCAAGTCGACAAGATAATTCGGCACCTTGCGTGGCCCCTTGAAGTCCTTGGGCAAACGACGCTATGCGTAAAGCGGGGACAAGGCAAGGCACCCCCAAAGAGCCGGACGTGACCCCTGGTTCGAAGGTGGTCGGTCGAATCGGCGCGGGCGGATGATCCTCCGCTTGTGCTACTAACTCGGCCTCCCTACGTGCCCTGGCGCGGTCCACTACCACTTGAGCATCTTCAAAGCCGCCTGCCGGATTGTTGCCGCGAGGCGGACCACGCTGCGCATTGCTCGATACGGCCGGTTCATCGACGTCGGCTGTAGCTCCGGCTCGGGAGGGGGTGGAGTGGATCCGATCTCGACCGCATTTAGCACGCTTCTTGCTGAGCCAAGGCCGTCTGAGGAGCTCCTTAACCCGGCGTGTCTCCACCGCTGCGGTGAATCGCCTTCAATTGGAATCGCCTCCAAGCGTGCCGCAGCCGCCACGAGGTTATCCATCGGGTTGGAGTAGTGACCGGAGGTGTCTGCGCTGATGCAGGGGCGCACCGGTATGATGGCGAGATAGATCTATCATACGGGCTGAACCGGTGCGGCCGTCCAGTGCTTCCGGCGGTTTACCAATGGCCGCGGACATCGGGTCCTCGCCTCGGGTATTGAAAAGCTCCTTCCCTCAAAAGCGGAAGGTAAACGGGACCTGTACTTCCTTTTCATGACTTCTGTGACGCGCTTCGGTCCAGCTCGAGCCTATAAGCCTGCGCATCCAAAGCGGCCCGTTCCGCTGCCATCCTGTCGTTCGCGGCCGCCAGGTCCGCTTTAGCATTAGTGATCTGTTCCCTCACCTTTGCAATCTCCGCGTTGTGAAGGTCCTGATCCGGCGGATTAGCTTCCGCCATGAGCACAGCTAATGCGTCGAAAAGCTCTGACAAAACTTGAGCCGGCGGGCGCACAGGGCCTCCTTCCCCGGCTGCCATCACCGCTGTTGAACCGGCGACCAGGGGCGCCGCGGTCGAAGAGTGAAGCACCGCCTGCGTACCGGCCATGAAGATCCCAACCCGGTTGGGTAGATCGAAGGGGTCCGGAATACTCTCTCCGTCGGAACAGCCCCCGATCTGGCCATCTCGTAGCTGGTATAGAGACTCAGTTTCTCCGGCCGACGATTCGTCTCCAGAGTAGACAACAGTTTCGTCACTAGATGCTGATCCGTCCTCGTAGCCTCCATGAACGACTCCCACGAAAACATGCCTGACCGCCGGTTTAGCCAGGGCAGGACTCTTCTTTGCCCGTTGAGCCGTCTCGACGAGGTCAGTGTAGACGTCCGGCCCGAGCTCGGCTCGCCGATCTTGCCAATGAACACGTGTATGCCGCCAAAGGGGACCCGCACCCGTACTCAATCGAGCCGCCTCGGGCCCCGATCCGCATCGTCGATGTAGAGCTTGCCGCGACGACTCTTAGTCATCCGCCCATTGCATAGCCTTCGAGTCCTTCGAACTTGCCCTCTAAGATCATCAAACCATCGTGGCGATAGCCCCACGGTGGGCGCCAACCGTCGTGGACTTGTCACGCCAGATGTCCTCATGAAAGGACTTAGTCGTAGGGCCATCGTACGGGTTTACCTAGAGAGGTTAAAGCGGACACAAGACACGGGAATTATACTGGTTCGGCCCCTTCGATGAAGGTAAAAACCTACGTCCAGTTGTAATGTGATTGATATGGTTTCGGCGACTAGGTAGCAATAGCTTTGCCTTAGCCTCGAAATCTCTGTCCCTAACTCGCCGCCGGGTCGTCCCCTTATATACACGGATTGACGCCCGGTCGGTTTACAGAGTCCCAATCCGGCTCATACAAGAGTCCGGCTTGATCTCTCCTTTCCTGTCTTACAACACAAGCTACAACGCTAAGGCGGTTTACATACATGGACCTTAATTCGCCTCTGGGCTCCAGGCGTCCACATGGGCCTGGATCATGAACGAGGGTAAACCGGCCCTCCCGGGGCGGTTCACACTCAGTAGTTATATCCCCAACAATTACCATTGGCACGTCCTGTCAAAGCATAGATTGTGTCCCCTTATCGTGGGATTCTCATCAATGTGGGCATGGGTAACCCAACCGTGCCGTTTACACAGGCCTTGGGAATAGGCGAATTCTAAGGCGAGTGGGGAGGCGTTCAATATTTACTGCCTTTATAAAGGGGTAAGGACTCCCTCTTCCTCTCCCCCTCCTTCTCTCTATCTCCGCCCTTCCAATCTTGAGCTCCAGCGCCCAAGTTCTCATCTCCTTTCCACTCGAGCTAGCACTCAACCATGTCCGGATCCGTAGGTCAGGGCAAGTGGATGGTCTCCTCCGTCAAGGAGGAGGACATTACTGAGCTTCGGGCGGGCTGATACTTGGTGAAGGAAATCGCCCACCGTTTGCCGGCCGAGGGACAAATCGTCCCCACGCCAGAGCCCAACGAGAGGGTGGTATTCATCCCTCATTTCTTTCGCGGACTAGGGTTCCCTCTCCACCCTTTCGTCCGCGGGCTGATGTATTACTACGGGATAGATTTCCACGATCTGTTCCCGAACTCCTTCCCCAACATCTCGGCGCTTATCGTCGTGTGTGAGGCCTTCCTCCGCATCCAACCCCACTTCGGGCTGTGGCTCAAAGTTTTCAACATGAAGCCGAAGGTGGTGGGTGGCCAGCACGCGGAGTGCGGAGGAGCCATGGTGAGTAAGCTATCCAACGTCTCCTGGCCGAAAGGCACTTTTGTGGAGACAGTAAAGGAGTGGCAGAAATAGTGGTTCTACATCACGGAACCCCGCGGCACCACCTGGGCCGCAGCTGCCGAATTCCGCTCCGGCGCTCCCATGCGACTCACCTCCTTGGTCAAGAAGAGTCCGAACTAGTGTTCACCCGATGAGCTGATTGCGCTGCAGACGCGCGTTCAAAGCATGATAGCCAAGAACGTCAAGCTCGTCGATGTAATTCAAGTGATGTTGGTTCGTCGGATCCTTCCGTGCCAGCGCAGAAGTCACCCTCTATGGGAGTTTAATCCAAAGAAGCACCAAACCCTGGTGAGGCTATTTGAAACCACTCACGAGGGTGCCTAGAAGTTGCTCTTCAAGGGCAACGAGAAACCGCCGGCCACAGATTCAGACCGTGGGCACGATGTTAAACACCTCGCCAGTGAGGTATATTGTTTTTAACGTGTCCCCTACTTGTTTGTTTCGAGGGTAGTGTCTGAGCTTGTACCCTTGCTGTTTCAGGATTGGACGGAGAAGGCGAAGCGGATCCAGTGTCCGGCCTCGCTGCCTGAAGAACCGGTCATCCCACGTCTGGCGAAGATGCTGGTGCCGGCACCATATAAGGCGCCGGAGAAGAAGGCTAAGGGGGCCAAAAGTGGACCCCGTCCCAAGGGCGCTTCGGACGTGACGTCCGAAGACGAAGAAGCCCATTCCTCCGTCCCTGACGACAATGACGAAGAAGAGGAGGAGGAGGAGGAGGAGAAGAACCCTCCTCCTGAGGAGGGAAAGAAGAAAAGGGGGGCCTCCATGAATCTGGAGGCGGGAACGCCCAAGAACGGGAAGGGCGCCCTTGCGGTCAACACCGTGTGGGACGTTGACATCAGTCCGGAGCGACGCCTCCACACTAAGCCTCAGGCGCATCGTAAGTGCTATGACTCACATATACAAGTGTACCCGGCCCCTTATTTTTATTGTTTTAACGTGGTTAATTGTGCTATTGCAGTCCGGCCCGTGACAGCATCCAGCGATCCTCATTTGGAGGTTCTCTGGATCCAGCGGAAATGGCCAGCATGTCGCCGCCGCCCGCTTATTCTCCCGAGGCCAAGGACGACACCGAAGTGTTGTCCCGGAGGACTACTCCGAGCCGGGGAGGGACCCAGGACGCTATCCAGGAGGCACCACAAGGCGAGACCTCCTCTGCCGGACACATGGGGGAGCAGATCCCTCTGAAGACTAGCGAGGAGGGACGTACTTAGTTCGGCCCTCAACCGAGCACGATTCCGAAGACCAATACGGGCCCGAAATCCGGCGAGCACCCTCCTTCGAAGGAGGGAGGTGTGCCAATTCCATCGGTGGCCCTTGTCCAACCAGGGGTGCCGGATAACCTAATGGAGGCGCTACGAGGCGCCTCCATTATGGACGAGCACCGTGTCCTTATGGGTACGGTGATCGAGAAGGTTCAGTCTGCCAAGGGCGGACTAAACGAGGCCTGCAACAACCTGTTGACAGGTTTTGAGGTAAGTCACGTAGAAAGAGAACAACCCCATGCAGACAGTAGCCCCTGAGACACTGTCCGGTGTTCGGAAAGAAAGTCCGGACAGAGGGTCAACCCTTTGTTGGAGACTAACTGGATATGTGTAAATGAACAGGGGTCGCTGTTGGCCGCGACCTCGCATGCTGCCGAATTCTCTGAACTGAAGCAGAGATTGGAGCGGGCCGAGAACGAGCTCCGTGAGGCGAAGATTTAGCTCCAGGAGAAGCAAGGTGAGTGACAACTTGCTGTGTGTTCGGAAAGAATAAGCGGTGTGTATTGACCGGAGTGTCATAATATTTGTAGGGGTGGCGACCGAGGTCGAGGCCCTGAAAAATGCCTTGGCCGAAGCCGAGGGGAAGGCTGTCCAGCAGCAAGCCACCCGTAAGTTGCTCAAGGCCCGGGTCGGCTGAAGGAAATATGCCCTAGAGGCAATAATAAAGTTATTATTTATTTCCTTATATCATGATAAATGTTTATTATTCATGCTAGAATTGTATTAACCGGAAACATAATACATGTGTGAATATATAGACAAACAAGATGTCACTAGTATGCCTCTA
The DNA here is from genome assembly GCA_021605145.1 of Aegilops bicornis. Taxonomy (NCBI): domain Eukaryota; kingdom Viridiplantae; phylum Streptophyta; class Magnoliopsida; order Poales; family Poaceae; genus Aegilops; species Aegilops bicornis. Next base: position 581,454,538 of record CM038672.1, read on the forward strand.
CTTGACTAGCTTGTTAATCAAAGATGGTTATGTTTCCTAACCATGAACAAGGAGTTGTTATTTGATTAACAAGGTCACATCATTAGTTGAATGATCTGATTGACATGACCCATTCCGTTAGCTTAACACTTGATCGCTTAGTATGTTAATGCTTTCTTCATGACACATACATGTTCCTGTAACTATGAGATTATGCAACTCCTGCTTACGGAGGAACACTTTGGGTACTACCAAACGTCACAACGTAATCGGGTGATTATAAAGGAGTACTACAGGTGTCTCCAAAGGTACTTGTTGGGTTGGCGTATTTCGAGATTAGGTTTTGTCACTCCGATTGCTCTGAGAGGTATCTCTAGGCCTTCTCGGTAATACACATCACTTAAGCCTTGCAAGCATTACAACTAATGAGTTAGTTGTGAGATGATGTATTACGGAACGAGTAAAGAGACTTACCGGTAACGAGATTGAACTAGGTATTGGATACCGACGATCGAATCTCGGGTAAGTAACATACCGATGACAAAGGGAACAACATATGTCGTTATGCGGTTTGACCGATAAAGATCTTCAGAGAATATGTAGGAACCAATATGGGCATCCAGGTTCCGCTTATTGGTTATTGACCGAGAATGGTTCTAGGTCATGTCTACATAGTTCTCGAACCCGTAGGGTCCGTGACGCTTAAGGTTTCGGTGATGCTTATATTGTGAGTTTATGAGTTTTGATGTACCGAAGGAGTTCGGAGTCCCGGATGAGATCGGGGACATGACGAGGAGTCTCGAAATGGTCGAGACGTAAAGATCGATATATTGGACGACTATATTCGGAGTTCGGAAAGGTTCCGAATGATTCGAGTATTTTTCGGAGTACCGGGTAGTTACGGGAGAAGCAATGGGCCTTGATGGGCTTTAGTGGGAAGAGGAGAAAGGGCCAAGGGGCTGCTGCGCCCCCCCTCCCCTCTAGTCCGAATTGGACTAGGGAAAAGGGGCCGGCCACCTTTCCTTCTCCTCCACTTCCTTCTCCCTTCCAACCCTCTTGGTGGACTCCTACAAGGACTTGGAATCCTAGTAGGACTCCACATCTGGCCGCACCTAGCCTTGGCCGGCCTCCTCCTCCTCCATCCTTTATATACGGGGGCAGGGGGGCACCCCATGACACACAAGTTGATCTACGGATCTTTCCTTAGCCGTGTGCGGTGCCCCCTTCCACCATATTCCACTTCGGTCATATCGTCGTAGAGCTTAGGCGAAGCCCTCGCGCACGGAGAAGTCATATCGTCAGCGAGCTTAGGCGAAGCCCTGCGTCGGTGGAGCATCAACATCGCCACCACGCCCGTCAGGTTGACGGAACTCATCCTCGACACTTTGCTGGATCGGAGTCCGGGATCGTCATCGAGCTGAGCGTGTGCAGAACTCGGAGGTGCCGTGACGTTCGGTGCTTGGATCGGTCGGATCGTGAAGACGTACGACTACATCAACCGCGTTGTTATAACGCTTCCGCTTTCGGTCTACGAGGGTACGTGGACGGACACTCTCCCCTCTCGTTGTTATGCCATCACCATGGTCTTGCGTGATCGTAGGAAATTTTTTTGAAATTACTGCGTTTCCCAACAGTGGCATCCGAGCCTAGGTTTTATGCGTTGATGTCATATGCACGAGTAGAACACAAGTGAGTTGTGGACGATACAAGTCATCGCCTACCAAAGATGTCATACTTTGGTTCAGCGGTATTGTTGGACGAGACGATCCGGACCAACCTTACGCTGCATTTTACGCGAGACCGTTCCCTCGACGTGCTTTGCACATAGATGGCTTGCGGAAGACTGTCTCTCCAACTTTAGTTGAACTGAAAAGGCATACGCCCGGTCCTTGAGAAGGTTAAACGGAGTCTATTTGACAAACTATCGTTGTGGTTTTGATGCGTAGGTAAGAACGGTTCTTGCTCAGCCCGTAGCAGCCACGTAAAACTTGCAACAACAAAGTAGAGGACGTCTAACTTGTTTTTGCAGGGCATGTTGTGATGTGATATGGTCAAGACGTGATGCTATATTTTATTGTATGAGATGATCATGTTTTGTAACCGAAGTTATCGGCAATCGGCAGGAGCCATATGGTTGTCGCTTATTGTATGCAATGCAATCGCGATGTAATGCTTTACTTTATTACTAAGCGGTAGTGATAGTCGTGGAAGCATAAGATTGGCGAGACGACAACGATGCTACGATGGAGATCAAGGTGTCGCGCGGTGGCGTTGGTGATCATGACGGTGCTTGGCGATGGAGATCACAAGCACAAGATGATGATGACCATATCATATCACTTATATTGATTGCATGTGATGTTTATCCTTTATGCATCTTATCTTGCTTTGATTGACGGTAGCATTATAAGATGATCTCTCACTAAAATTATCAAGAAGTGTTCTCCACGAGTATGCACCGCTATGAAAGTTCTTCGTCTGAGACACCACGTGATGATCGGGTGTGATAGGCTCTACGTTCAAATACAACGGGTGCAAAACAGTTGCGCACGCGGAATACTCAAAGTTAAACTTGACGAGCCTAGCATATAACAGATATGGCCTCGAACACGGAGACCGAAGGTCGAGCGTGAATCATATAGTAGATATGATCAACATAAGATGTTCACAATTGAAAACTACTCCATCTCACGTGATGATCGGTTATGGTTTAGTTGATTTGGATCACGTGATCACTTAGATGACTAGAGAGATGTCTGTCTAAGTGGGAGTTCTTAAGTAATATGATTAATTGAACTTTAATTTATCATGAACTTAGTCTGGTAGTATTTTGCAAATTATGTTGTAGATCAATAGCTCGCGTTGTTGCTTCCCTATGTTTTATATGTGTTCCTAGAGAAAATTGTATTGAAAAATGTTAGTAGCAATGATGCGGATTGGATCCGTGATCCGAGGTTTATCCTCATTGCTGCACAGAAGAATTATGTCCTTAATGCACCGCTAGGTGACAGACCTATTGCAGGAGCAGATGAAGACGTTATGAACGTTTGGCTAGCTCAATATGATGACTACTTGATAGTTTAGTGCACCATACTTAACGGCTTAGAATCGGGACTTCAAAGACGTTTTGAACGTCATGGACCATATGAGATGTTCCAGGAGTTGAAGTTAATATTTCAAGCAAATACCGAGTTGAGAGATATGAAATCTCCAACAAAGTTCTATAGCTAAAAGATGGAGGAGAATCGCTCAACTAGTGAGCATGTTCTCGATTGTGCAGGTACTTCAATCGCTTGAATCAAGTGGGAGTTAATCTTCCAGGATAAGATAGTGATTGACAGAATTCTCTAGTCACCATCACTAAGTTACTAGAACTTCGTGATGAACTATAGTATGCAAGGGATGACGAAAACAATTCCCGAGCTCTTCGTGATGTTGAAATCGACGAAGGTAGAAATCGAGAAAGAGCATCAAGTGTTGATGATTGACAAGACCACTAGTCTCAAGGAAAAGGGCAAAGGGAAGAAGGGGAACTTCAAGAAGAACGGCAAGCAAGTTGTTGCTCGAGTGAAGAAGCCCAAGTCTGGACCTAAGCACGAGACTAAGTGCTTTTGCTACAATGGAACTGGTCACTAGAAGCGGAACTACCCCAAGTTTTGGCGGATAAGAAGGATGGCAAAGTGAACAAAGGTATATTTGATATACAGATTATTGATGTGTATTTTACTAGTGTTCATAGCAACCCCTCGGTATTTGATACTGGTTCGGTTGCTAAGAGTAGTAACTTGAAACGGAGTTGCCGAATGAATGTAAACTAGTTGAAGGAGAAGTGACGATGAGTGTTGGAAGTAGTCCCAAGATTGATATGATCATCATCGCACTCCCTATACTTTCGGGATTAGTGTGGAACCTAAATAAGTGTTATTTGGTGTTGAGCATAAATATGATTTGATCATGTTTATTGCAATACGGTTATTCATTTAAGTAAGAGAATAAATTGTTGTTCTGTTTACATGAATAAAACCTTATATGGTTACACACCCAATGAAAATGGTTCATTGGATCTCGATCATAGTGATACACATATTCATAATATTGAAACCAAAAGATGCAAAGTTAATAATGATAGTGCAACTTATTTGTGGCACCGCCGTTTAGGTCATATTGGTGTAAAGCGCATGAAGAAACTCCATCTTGATGGATTTTGGAATCACTTGATTATGAATCATTTGATGCTTGCGAACCGTGCCTTTTGGGCAAGATGACTAAAACTCCGTTCTCGGAACAATGGAACAAGCTCTTGACTTATTGGAAATAATACATACCGATGTATGCGATCCAATGAGTGTTGATGCTCGTGGCAAGTATCGTTATTTGCTGACCTTCACAAGATGATTTGAGCAGATATGGGCATATCTACTTGATGAAACACAAGTCTGAAACATTTGAAAAGTTCAAAGAATTTCAGAGTGAAGTGAAGAATCATCGTAACAAGAAAATAAAAGTTTCTACGATATGATCGCAGAGGAAAAATATTTGAGTTACGAGTTTGGCCTTGATTAAAACAATGTGAAATAATTTCACTACTCACGCCACACGAACACCACGGCATAATGGTGTGTCCGAACGTCGTAACCACACTTTATTGGATTTGGTGCGATCTATGATGTATCTTACCGATTTACCACTATCGATTTGGGGTTATGCATTAGAGACAGCTGCATTCACGTTTAATAGGGCACCATCTAAATCCGTTGAGATGACACCGTATGAACTATGGTTTAACAGTAAACCTAAGCTGTCATTTCTTAAAAGTTTGGAGTTGTGATGCTTATGTGAAAAAGTTTTCACCGATAAGCTCAAACCCAAATCGGAGAAGTGCGTCTTCATAGAATACCCAAAGGTAACTATTGGGTACACCTTCTATCACAGATCCGAAGGCAAGTTATTCGTTGCTAAGGTGGATACTTTCTAGAGAAGAAGTTTCTCTCGAAAGAAGTGAGTGGGAGGAAAATAGAAACTTGATGAGGTAATTGTACCTTCTCCCTTATTGGAAAGTAGTTCATCACAGAAATCAGTTCTAGTGATTCCTATACCAATTAGTGAGGAAGTTAATGATGATGATCATAAAACTTCAGATCAAGTTGCTACCAAACCTCGTAGGTCTTCCAGAGCAAAATCCGCACGAGTGAATGCGGTAATCGTGTTCTGGAAGTCATGTTACTAGACCATGATGAACCTACGAACTATGAGGAAGCGATGATGAGCCCAGATTCCGCGAAATGGCTTGAGGCCATAAAATCTGAGATAGGATCCATATATGAGAACAAAGTGTGGACTTTGGTTGAATTGCTCGATGATCAGCAAGTCAAGTTAAATAAATGGATCTTCAAGAGGAAGACGGACACTGATAGTAGTGTTACTATATACAAAGCTCGACTTGTTGCAAAAGGTTTTCGACAAGTTCAAGGGGTTGACTACGATGAGACTTTCTCACCCGTAGCGATGCTTAAGTCTGTCCGAATCATGTTAGCAATTGCCACATTTTATGAAATCTGGCAAATGGATGTCAAAAACAACATTCTTTAATGGATTTATTAAAGAAGAGTTGCATATGATGCAACCAGAAGGTTTTGTCAATCCTTAAGGAGCTAACAAAATGTGCAAGCTCCAGCGATCCATCTATGGACTGGTGCAAGCATCTCGGAGTTGGAATAAACGCTTTGATAGTGTGATCAAAGCATATGGTTTTATCTGAGACTTTTGGAGAAGCCTTGTATTTACAAGAAAGTGAGTGGGAGCACTATAGCCTTTCGATAAGTATATGTGAATGACATATTGCTGATCGGAAATAATGTAGAATTATTCGCAAAGCATAAAGGAGTATTTGAAAGGAGTTTTTCAAAGAAGGACCTCGGTGAAGCTGCTTACATATTGAGCATCAAGATCTATAGAGATAGATCAAGACGGCTTGATAAGTTTTTCAATAAGTACATACCTTGTCAAGATTTTGAAGTAGTTCAAAATGGAACAGTCAAAGAAAAGTTCTTGCCTGTGTTGCAAAACGTATGAAATTGAGTAAGACTCAAATCCCGACCACGGCAGAAAATAGAAAAGAGAATGAAAATCATTCCCTATGCCTCGATCATAGGTTCTATGAAGTATGCTATGCTATGTACCGGACCTATTGTATACCTTGCTCTGAATTTGGCAAGGGAGTACAATAGTGATCTAGAGTAGATCCTTTGGACATTGGTCAAGAACATCCTTAGTGAGGACTAAGGAAATATTTCTCGATTATGGAGGTGATAAAAGAGCCCGTCGTAAAGAGTTACATCGATGCAAGCTTTTTACACAGATCCAGATGACTCTAAGACTCAATCTGGATACATATTGAAAGTGGGAGCAATTAGCTAGAGTAGCTCCGTGCGAGCATTGTAGACATAGAGTATTTGCAAAATACATACGGCTCACGAATGTGATGAGACCCGTTGACTAAGCTTCTCTCACGAGCAAAACATGATCATACCTTAGTACTCTTTGGGTGTTAATCACATAGCGATGTGAACTAGATTATTGACTCTAGTAAACCCTTTGGGTGTTGGTCACATGACGATGTGAACTATGTGTGTTAATCACATACAGATGTGAATATTAGTGTTGAATCACATGATGATGTGAACTAGATTATTGACTCTAGTGCAAGTGGGAGACTGAAGGAAATATGCCCTAGAGGCAATAATAAAGTTATTATTTATTTCCTTATATCATGATAAATGTTTATTATTCATGCTAGAATTGTATTAACCGGAAACATAATACATGTGTGAATATATAGACAAACAAGATGTCACTAGTATGCCTCTACTTGACTAGCTTGTTAATCAAAGATGGTTATGTTTCCTAACCATGAACAAGGAGTTGTTATTTGATTAGCAAGGTCACATCATTAGTTGAATGATCTGATTGACATGACCCATTCCGTTAGCTTAACACTTGATCGCTTAGTATGTTAATGCTTTCTTCATGACACATACATGTTCTGTAACTATGAGATTATGCAACTCCGTTTACCGGAGGAACACTTTGGGTACTACCAAAGCGTCACAACGTAACTGGGTGATTATAAAGGAGTACTACAGGTGTCTCCAAAGGTACTTGTTGGGTTGGCGTATTTCGAGATTAGGTTTTGTCACTCCGATTGTCGGAGAGGTATCTCTAGGCCTTCTCGGTAATACACATCACTTAAGCCTTGCAAGCATTACAACTAATGAGTTAGTTGTGAGATGATGTATTACGGAACGAGTAAAGAGACTTACGATAACGAGATTGAACTAGGTATTGGATACCGACGATCGAATCTCGGGTAAGTAACATACCGATGACAAAGGGAACAACATATGTCGTTATGCGGTTTGACCGATAAAGATCTTCGTAGAATATGTAGGAACCAATATGGGCATCCAGGTTCCGCTATTGGTTATTGACCGAGAATGGTTCTAGGTCATGTCTACATAGTTCTCGAACCCGTAGGGTCCGCACGCTAAGGTTTCGGTGATGCTTATATTGTGAGTTTATGAGTTTTGATGTACCGAAGGAGTTCGGAGTCCCGGATGAGATCGGGACATGACGAGGAGTCTCGAAATGGTCGAGACGTAAAGATCGATATATTGGACGACTATATTCGGAGTTCGGAAAGGTTCGAATGATTCGAGTATTTTTCGGAGTACCGGGTAGTTACGGAGAAGCAATGGGCCTTGATGGGCTTTAGTGGGAAGAGGAGAAAGGGCCAAGGGCTGCTGCGCCCCCTCCTTCTAGTCCGAATTGGACTAGGGAAAAGGGGCCGCCACCTTTCCTTCTCCTCCACTTCCTTCTCCCTTCCTCCCTCTTGGTGGACTCCTACTAGGACTTGGAATCCTAGTAGGACTCCACATCTGGCCGCACCTAGCCTTGGCCGGCCTCCTCCTCCTCCATCCTTTATATATACGGGGCAGGGGGCACCCCAGACACACAAGTTGATCTACGGATCTTTCCTTAGCCGTGTGCGGTGCCCCTTCCACCATATTCCACTTCGGTCATATCGTCAGAGAGCTTAGGCGAAGCCTGCGCCGGAGAAGTCATATCGTCAGCGGTGCTTAGGCGAAGCCCTGCGTCCGGTGGAGCATCAACATCGTCACCACGCCGTCGTCTTGTGGAACTCATCCTCGACACTTTGCCGGATCGGAGTCCGGGATCGTCATCGAGCTGAACGTGTGCGTAACTCGGAGGTGCCGTCGTTCGGTGCTTGGATCGGTCGGATCGTGAAGACGTGCGACTACATCAACCGCGTTGTTATAACGCTTCCGCTTTCGGTCTCACGAGTGCGTGGACGGACACTCTCCCTCTCGTTGTTATGCCATCACCATGGTCTTGCGTGATCGTAGGAAATTTTTTTGAAATTACTGCGTTTCCCAACATCGGCGAGGTCCAGTAGGAGCTCCAGGACGCGGTGAAGAGGTGCGAAGTCTTGGAGCGCGAGGCGTCGGTTCAAGAGGCCGAACTCACCAAGGCTCGCCAGAGCGCGGAGACTGCCCGGAATGAGGCCCGGGACGCTCTCCGGGAGATGCAGGAGACCAAGAAGTTTGCAGCGTGTAAGGCTTTTGACATGCAAAGCAAGTATGCGGAGAGGAAGTACCTTTTACTAACACGGATTCGGAGTTGTCCAGGGGCCTTTGCGGATTTACCATGCAGCGTGTCTGATGCTGCGGAGTTCTTTCGAGCCAGAGAGGGGAGTTCCACGGAGAAGCTGTTCTGGTCGCAGTATGTTGTGCCAGAACATCCGGTGCGCTTTGCCGATCAACTGAAGCAGTTGGTCGAGCTGCACAGGGTGGCCGAACTGGCCATAAAGAATTTAATAATCCGGTTGTGGCCAGCCGAAGCTATGCCTAGCAGCTATTTTGGCCTTGTGCAGCGGGTGGTGGAAGCCTGTCCGCGGCTAGACATCGTCAAGCGATCAGTCTGCATCGAAGGTGCCCGCATGGCCTTCGCCCGTTGCAAGATGTGGTGGGAAAAGATGGACGCCGTCGAGGTGGCCAGGGGGCCGCCAGAGGGCAAGGAGCACCGCACAACCGAGCTATATTTTGCGGATGTCCTAGAAGGGTCTCGACTTGCAGCAGCGCAGTGCAGGCAGGACATTGTTTCCGAATGAATACACTCGTGTTTTGTCCTTGCCTTGTGTGATAAAAACAAAGTCGGTTTGTAATATAATGTTTGTTATGTTTTAATTGTTTCCTCCTGTGCGGCCGTGTTGTATGGAATCTGAGGGTTGGCCAGTCGTCGGCTTCTGCCCTCACGTAGGTAGTACGAAGGTGTTCGGGATGGAATCTAAACAATCTTTATCCAATTATATGGTCCTTGAAGGATTTGTTTAGCGCAACGAACCAGGCAATCAGACTATGCGGCTTAAACGCCCTCACTTAGCCATAGGAGTTTTATAATAAAACATGGGCGCAGCCCCTGGCATACGAACCAGAGCGCTATCAGTGTCTGATCGGGGAGTACCGATCCTTCGCGTAATGCGGAAAAAATCTCCAACGATTTTCAACCTCTCAAATAGCTGACCGGCTCTCGCCACATCACGATAGTCAGTTTTCGGCTTTCTCTACTGAGGTGCTCATCCGGGTAAACCGGGGCACAATTGCAGTAGTTCTCCCTTTACTACCCTAGCCGATGTAGCGGAACATCGGGTAGCAAGCACAGGATCCGGGCAACCCAACTATTGACCAAAGACATGATTCGGAGCCAATGCATATAATGTTAAATTCGGGTTCCGAACTTATCTATAAGAAGTGTTCGGACTTTGTTGCCGTATTATGGGGCGGTGAGGAGCCCCTGGCAAATACAAAACGTACCAAAGTGTACGAGTGCTAGAATATAAGTAATTAATGATAAAGGAAAACGGAAGAAGAGCAGAGGTAATATCTGTGGCCCTTGAACCTGGGCCATGAACTGTTTCCATTATAATTGGATTGATGTGTTAAAGCGCATCGATACAAATAGTGCGATAAAAAACCGGCTATTTAACATGCCGCCACCAAAGGCAAGCTGCGTGTGAGTCCTGAAAACAGGTAGAGTAATTGTTAAATTGACCTCTAGAGTTTCTCCTGTCCGCCTGTGCTTTGTGTCGTTCTGGTGTGCTTATCCTTGGACAGGACCAGCAATCAGGCCCTCGAAGGAGGCATGTGTAGAACCTGAGAAGGGAAGAGGAAATAGTGAAGGTGAATGTGGGTGCGGGATCGGTCTAGCCGAACTGTGGATCACAAGCTAGTTGTGCCTCCGTCGATGCCCATGGAATTTTGAGTGCGTAATTATGTACGTGTGGTACGAATGCCACTACCTCATTGGGACAAGGACGGATGCCGAATTGCTAATCAAGCTCTTGACGAGCTGAGCTATCTTGTTGCAGTGTAGTACGGACCCTCTTAATGATGTCCAGGGGCTCGGCAGCCCGATTATGGTGCTGCTTGAGAAGGCCGCTATGTACCTCTGCTGCCAGGGCGGCGGTGTGCTCTTCTGTACGGAGGGAGCATTTTGTGTTTCCATTGACTGTTATGACGCCGCGTGGACCGGGCATCTTGAGCTTGAGATAAGCATAGTGTGGTACTACGTTGAATCTTGCAAACACGGTTCATCCGAGTAGTGCGTGGTAGCCGCTGCGGAAGGGGACGATATCGAAGATTAGCTCTTCGCTTCGGAAGTTGTCCGGGGAACCGAAGACCACTTCCAGCGTGATTGAGCCCGTACAACGGGCCTCTACGCATGGTATGACTCCTTTAAAGGTAGTCTTTGTGGGTTTGATTCGTGAGGGGTTAATGCCCATCTTGCGCATTGTATCCTGATAGAGCAGGTTGAGGCTGCTGCCCACGTCCATTAGGACTTGTGTTAAGTGAAATCCGTCAATGATTGGGTCAAGAACCAGTGCGGCCTAGCTGCCATGGCGGATACTAGTTGGGTGATCTCGACGATCGAAGGTGATCGGGAATGACGACCACGGATTGAATTTTGGGGTGACTGGCTCTACCGCGTAGACGTCCCTGAGTGTGCGCTTGCGCTCCCTTTTGGGGACGTGTGTAGCGTATATCATGTTCACCGTTTTGACTTGAGGGGGAAATTTCTTCTGCCCCCCAGTGTTCGGCTGCCAGGGCTCTTCGTCATCATCCTCACTTTGTGATCCATTTTCCTTGTTTTCGGCATTTAACTTGCCGGCCTGTTTAAAAACCCAACAATCTCTGTTGGTATGATTGGCTTGTTTGTCTGGGGTGCCATGTATTTGGCACGGACGATCGAGTATGCGGTCCAAGCTGGATGGTCCCTCACTGTTCCTTTTGTAGAGCTTCTTCTGCTGACCGGACTTGGGGCCGCTGAATCTGGCGTTAATTGTAGTGTCATCGGTGTTATCGCCATTGCTTCGGCGTTTGTGTCTATTGCGCCGGAGTTTACCGGTGCTGTTTTTGGCCTCGGAGGGGCCTGTCTCGCTGGATGTGTTTTTGCTACGAGCCAGCCAGCTATCCTCACCCGCGCAAAAGCGGGTCATGAGTGTCGTGAGGGCTGCCATGGATTTCGGCTTTTCTTGGCTGAGGTGGCGGGCGATCCATTCGTCACGGATGCTGTGTTTGAAGGCCGCTAGGGCTTCGGCATCCGGACAATCAACAATCTGGTTCTTTTTGGTTAGGAACCTAGTCCAGAATTTTCTGGCAGATTCTCCAGGTTGTTGAACTATATGACTTAAGTCATCGGCGTCTGGTGGTTGTGACACCCCAAAAATTTTAGCCTTGTTTTGTTAATTAAAATCTTTCCAAGAAATTTAACTTCCCTTTTTCTTGGTTTTTCTTGATTTCAGAACCATTCTTTTCTTGGTTATCTTGGAGTTGTTCCCTAAGATGAAAAACCTTTCACTTATGATTTTAGACTTGTTTACCCTCTCAAGAAAATATTTTCTTTTATCAGAAGAATTAATTATATAATATTCTTCCTGATCTTCATTTTCTTGAAAAATGGTTTCCCATAGTTTTATGGTCCCATTTGTACTACAACCCTTTTATAAATTCATTCAGAAATCCCACCAAAATTTGGAGATGTCATATGGAGTATTTGAACCACTTTTGTGCAAAAATATCTTCTGCCCATTGAATATTTTGAGCTCTACACCATATTTTCAAATCTGGTCCAGAGAGCATTTTTACACTACAACCTATTCAAATATTTCTTTAAAACTTCTACCAAAATTTTGGGATGTTAGTAGGAGCATACTATTCCACTTTATGCAATAACCTAATGATGTTCTTTGGAAAACCGAGTGATTCATCCTCTTTTCCATTCTGGTCCAACTTGAGGTTTTGTACAGCAACCATCCTTTTAGTTGCTCCTTGATCCATGATTCCTCTTTCTACTGGTAGTCCTCCTTGCCAAACCCTTAAGTACAAGAGAGTGGGCCCATTGGATGATTCTAAGTGCTTGCAATAATGCCATTTGCTTTCTGTCCAGAATTGAAGTTTTGCAAAACTTGCACTAGCAAGTTTGTGCTTTGGACAAACTAACCTTACCACCCTCTCTTTCATGTAAAGAGACCCCACTCTGGACGTTTTGGCCACTCCAAGAAATACCTAAGTGCCCTTGGCATTTTGTCAAACACCTTATGGGCATGATCTGTTTTGGCATGAGTTTTTGTTTACACAAAGAAACTTAATCCTCGACTGCACCAGCATGTCTAATGGTTTTGCCTTAGACTATAACCCCACCCTGCTAACTTTCTTGCGGTTTGGAGCCCCCTAGCATGCCATAGCATTTCGTCGAGCACATCCCGTGCGTGCTCTGGGCGCGAGCAGAGCACGCGTATTGCACGTGCCGCGCCCGAGCTGACGCGTCGCACCCCTGGTTTGCCACCGCCTGCGGAGCCACGCCACTCACTAACCTTCTCCCCGCATCACGCCAAGCAGCCCCTGGCGCCCTACAACACCGCCGTCAGAGCCCTTGGCGGCACGGCGGCGTCATGGCAGCGTCTCGGCCAAGTCGGTGCCGCCCAAGCCGCGGCCGCCACACCGCCACCTTGAACAGCGCAAGCTCATCCTCAAGTGTGTCCACTAGCGCCACGCCGCCACGTCACTGAAGCTACAGAAAGGCGGTCATTTGGCGACCTTATCAGCCGCTGTTGAACCGCCTCGACTTCGCCTATTTAAGGAAGCCACGAGCCCGTCCCGCACGCAGTAACCTCAGGCCACCCCAATGGCGCTTTCCTAGCTCGCATAATCGACCGGGAGGTCTCCGTCCCCATCTCCGGCAACTCCTGCCGCTGCCACAGCCCCGGCCATTCCGACGCCACCAGGACCTCCCCCTCTCCACTCTCTCCACCAGAAGCTCTCTCTTCCTCCCGTGAACCCTTTCCCCTGCTCGATTTTGATCGGGAACCACCGCAGCCCCAAAACCACTTTGCCCGACGACCACCGTCCACCGTGAAGCTCGCCGCCGGCAGCTCCGTCCACCCCATAGACCATATCAACCACCGGAGTGACCGTCTTGATCCCCCGAGCCCGTAGATGGCCTCCATTTTCCGAATGGTGCCGTCATTCGCCGGCGAGCCTCGCCGGAGCTCCGCCTCTGTTTCGGCCGGAGGAGGCAACGCGCGCGTGGACTAGTCAAACCTGACTAGTGGGCCACCTGGACCCACTGTCAGTGACTCCCCGCGCCGTCCACGCTGGATAAGTGGAAGCGTACTTCCTGAATACGCTTTCGACATGTACGTGTTTATTCGAATCGTATTCTTTTTCTGTTTTAATTTAAATAACAGATTTTGATCAAAACTTTGAAAGGCTGTAACTTTTTAAATACAACTCCAAATGAGTTGATTCTTTTTCCTACCTCTTTCAAATATTGTCTAGTTTACTTTAAGATTTATTTGAAAAAAATTCAGACAACCTTTTTTTGCTGTTTTTAAAGTATGTGTTGTTTGAATATTTTTTTGAAAATAGGACTTTTGGAGGAGAAGAAAACTTGCAAAAGTTTTTAGGATGCACCCTGCCTCTACACAACCTGAAGGCAAGCATTCTGAACCCCGGCATAATACTTTTTGTGTGTTAGCCGACACATTTATAACACCACCTCTTTTCGAAGAGCTCGTTATTTCATGTGATATGATCATTTGCACGAATGCATATTAGTGATCTCCTTGTTGTTGGAAATGAATATACTTGTGATGGTAACCATTCTCATGTGCCTTGCATGCATGCTTAGGAAAGGAATCCGGGAAAGCCTCTGCCTTGGGTAGGAGTGAGCTTGTCGCCGGTCCCGTCGGGACGGTTATGTCCGGTATGGCATGGTAAGGTATAGTGAGTGGTGACTTTGTTGGTTGAAATATATTTGTTATATATGTCATGCAGGGAATTTATAAGCCTCCTGAGTCGACCGTAGATCGAGTCTTGTACCAATAACCCCATACTTTTTTCGTACTACCACTTGTCCCTACTGCAAGTAGGGTACGGTTCAGTCAGTCGTCAACCCCTTCTAGCACACACCGTACAGAGAGGCCATGGTGGAAGATATCGGTTGAAGCTGGTAGGCATGCCACCTAGTCCGGGGGCATGGGTGTTTCCGGTTGAGACCGAGAGGGGAGGCCACCCCTTAGAGCGCGCGATATAAATTTGATCCCATGCTACGCGAGGTTGTAGCCTCCCCACTTAGAGTTTTGCTTGACAGGTGTCATGGGTGATTCCAGACACGGGTAAGTTAAGCTGGTGTGTGCAAGTCAGGTGTGTTTTCAATTAACAGACCGTAGACGGAATTAGTCCCGATGGACTAAAGGAATCCGTTACTCGTGGGTAAAGAGTACACCCTCTGCAGAGATTAAACCTATTCGATTAGCCGTGTCCTTGGTTAAGGATTACAGTCTGGGATGGGTCAAGGGTTGGTCCTTGTGTCGGTCTTCGGAATAGAAGCGGTAAGTATAAATTTGGATACCGACCAGTGACTTGTGAGAACCATGGTTATTATTCTGTGTGGACTAACCCCATGATCATTATTTCTGTTATGGACTAACCCGTTATATTATTTAAATTATCGAGTATCCCTGGGATGGTTCTACCTCCTGGATATTCACTATGGATGTATTTGCTTTATAAGCCCTTTATGTGGTGTCGCTAAGACGCCCGACTGTGGCATTGCTTTTATTTATAAGCCCTTTATGTGGTGTCGCTAAGACGCCCGACTGTGGCATTGCTTTTATTTTATTTATAAGCCCTTGATGTGGTGTCGCTAAGATGCCCGACTGTGGCATTGCCTTTATTTATAAGCCCTTTATGTGGTGTCACTATGACGCCCGACTGTGGCATTGCTTTTATTTTATTTTTAAGCCCTTTATGTGGTGTCGCTAAGACGCCCGACTGAGTCATTTATTTCTGCTCCGTCATTACATTTTTGTTGTTACTTATTAATAACCTGCATGCATGCATCAGAGTCTTTATTATCTTTTGTGACTGGCGTCATGAGCATAAAATATTTCAGAGCATCGTCATTATATTATACCCGTGTTCATAATGTTTGCGAGTACATTCAAAGTACTCACTGGCTTGTCCCTGGCTATTGTCTTGTCCAGATTTCTCGCGTGGAGAGGAACTTTGCGATGGCAGCCCCGGAACTTAAGCAATGGTGATAGCAACCTCGCGAAGATAGGAGTTAACCTGGTCAGCTGTTCCTGTGGGAAATGGAGTCCCATAGACACGGATGATCCACAACCCGCTTCTGCCATCAACCACTAGAAACCATTTGTTGTACTCACAGACCAGAATGGTCTTGTACTACATATTTTGTATCTTGCTTGGAATTTTCTGTATCAAGTTGGTGCCTCATCAGCTAACAGTAATCCTGGGGCTGGTGAGCACGACGGCCATTTTCTGGAATTTATTAACCGGAAAACCGGTCGCCACAGACTTGGTATCAGAGCCAGGCTGACCATTGGCTAATCCTATCTTAGCCAGGTCAATAAACTTAGGCAAACCAACCCACGGACCATAACCGAACCCCAGCCAAGCTTCGCGTGCAAGATAGCCACACAGTGACCCGACGCGTTTTGGCAGTCGGTGCCCAACCTATCAACCTAGCCTGTCTATCACGCACCCTTGACCAGCACCCAAGGTGTCCTATTTGCAAGCGTGCGAAGGAAGGCTCCGTCCCCTTTTTCTATAAAAAGGGCACGCTAGCCCCAACCCAACACAGCACAGCCGCTACCCCAAACTGAGCCACAATGCCTGGCCCCGTCGTGCACAATGAGACCACAGCAACCAACCTTGGAGGCTTTGTGACCATACTCGCAAACCTCACCCGCCGTTCCTATGAATTAGAAGAGCCACTAGAATATGTTGTGTACCAAGGACCCATGAGCGGTGAGAGCCGTCAATTCTGGGCCAATGTACACATCTACGGTAGGGGTCTAGCACCCGAGCGCCCCTACAGGTTCACCGGAAGAACAACTTCCTTTGAGCCACAAGCCATCCAACTAGCCGCTCGAGAGGCTATAGTCCATCTCAGGCACTTGTCACCCAGAGTTAACTGTCGCTCGTTCCACTACTACCCCAGACGTGAAGGGTATGGTAGACCACCCCAAGTTGCCAACGGAGATCACGAGATGGATCCTGCATTGCTGCACCTAGTGTGCTATGTAGGTGCACTGGAGGAACTGTTCGATCAAATCACCATAGATCTGATCGCAGCTCGTGAAGAGCTGGTTCGTCGAGCCCCGGCGAGAGAAGAGAATGAGCCCAATGCCGACAACCTACCGTGTTGTTCGGACACCCGATCGAGACCACGAGTTCAGCCCGGCCCGTCATCCAAGGTGCTTTGATGACCCCGGAAGTGTTGTCGCCTCACAGGAGCACACTCCAACGGGGTTGAGGTCAACAATCCCGATGGTCATCATCACTACCCCGAGCATGCAGCCCCTCAACCCTCTCCAGCTAATTCCGACGGTGAGAACCGTGGAGAAGCCTCGACATCCACAAGGCACGCCCGCTTGGATGTAAACGAGGTAGACTAAGTCACCCAAGTGGTGTCGAGTCCCAATGTATCCTTGCTTTGTAATCGTGTGACCTTGTAATAGACGCCGCCTGTCGTCGTGCCTCTGTTTTAAATAGTAGCCTTGCATGGATATATTAGCATGCAGTGTGATTTTTCTATCCCAGGCATAGCTACCAAAACCACCCCAACAACCCCACAGTGATACGTCACTTTGGTGAGATATGTATATGTGGCTTTGACCCCGACCCTTGGAGCTGAGCAGGCAAATTCATTACCTTTCACCACGGTAAAATGACCCAGCTCCAATGCTATATAAAGGCCACCGCGTGACCTTGCCAAGCATCCCTCGCCTTGTGCACCCTCCTCACAACCATTTCTTGCCATGCCGAGCCCTAGTATCTATCTGAGAACCTCAGATACAACCCCAGGTAGTTTTGTCAAGATATTGTGGGATTTTACCTGCAGTACCATGGGCGCTACCCAACCACCCCAGTACGAGCAGTTCAAATCGAGAATCACCCCTTCCACCTCGAGATATTGGGCAGCAGTGCACATCCCTACTATAAACCCAAACCAAGACCCAACTGAGGTCTCCTTCGTGGGGAAATCTATGCCGACCCCACATATGGCCGTAGAAGCTGCGGCATACGAAGCGCTTGCTCGCCTTTGGTCGTGGTATTCTCACGGGGGGGGTGCAAGACGACATATGCCACAAGGTGGCTTCGTGTGAGGGCAAGACTGTCACGATAGGCCCGGAGGCGGGTATCACGAATAGCACGCGGTAGTTTACCCAGCTTTGGAGATCTCCGGAGAGATAATACTCCTACTGCTGCATGTCTGAGTGTATATGGTATATCTTGTACAGAGTGCTCCTGGAGCTGTATCTGAGGTCAGTGCCGTAGGCATCTGGCCTCGTATATGCATATGGGCACAAGTGTGTGCTTGGCCGTGGGTGGATGGATGAATGGATGTGTGTGTGTGTGCTAGCTAGCTCTCTTGCTAGCTAGCATGCGTGCGTGGGGGTCCATCCTGGATGGATGGATGTGTGCTCATATATATAGGCATGGCTAGCTTAGGAAGTAAGCTAAGTGGGGGCATGGGCAAGGCATGGTGGGGTGTCATCCTTGTCCCCTGGGTCACTTCATAAATAGTGCCAGGGGACAAGTGACACTGTACATGATGGCTGGGGCGTCACGTGAACAGTGTCAGGTACGACCATCACATCGGGGTCGCGTCGGGCTGCAGTCGGCAGTCGGCTGGTTGGCGTGGTCGGCAGCCAAGTCGGCTCAGGTGGAGCGATCGTGACCAACGGTCGGCTGGCGGGCTTTGGGGAGTCGGCAGCCGTGATCGGCTGGTGGCGCAATCGGTAGCCAAGAATCGGCTGGCGGTGCACTCGGCAGCCAGTGATCGGCTGGTGGTGCGGTCGGCAGACCAATCGGCTGGTGGTGCGATCGGCCACGGCCGGGTAGTTGGTGAGGGGCTTTGCTAGCCCGATGTCTTGAAATATCGCCTTGCCGTCTTCGGGTATCCGTGTCCAATTTCTCCGACAAGTAGCCCCAAGCCTCCGGCAACTTGGCAAAGTTGGGCGGAGGTTTTAGCAGTGTTCATGGAAATGATCATGGAAAAGACAAAGTTAGACCACGCAGATATATCAAATGTTTGCTTTTAGCATTGCAAGTTTTATGCGGAGGGTGCCGACTCGGTTTCGTCTGAGCCCCCTTCAGTCTTTTTCATGTTGCCTCCACTCTTTGGCTTGTGCTCTCGCTTGCCGGATAGCCGCTCTGCGGTCTGTAGCTGAGAGTGAGCGGAGCGGAGTGTACAGTACTCAGACTCTTGGAGCAGATTCGGCCGAGCTGATACTCGTAAAGGAAACGGCCGGGTCGCCCGAACCGTTTTTCTTCCCGGACATTTTTCGCGTGGGTGGCCTCCAGCGCACACTCTTGCTAGCCGGACAGCCACTCTGCGATCTGTGACTAAGAGTGGGCCTTTGGTACCACGCACGCTACTAAGCCGTCTGCGGGAACTAACGTCTCAGGCCAAGCGGCCAGCCCCCGGGCCAACTCTGGCTGGCACCAGGGCGAACAGTGGTGCAACTGTAATAAAATGCGGAGATAGCCCTCGAGCATCGCTCGAGGTTATCCGTGCTTTCGCGGTGCAAAAAATATGCGGGTGAGGAGCTCACATTGATTTTCGTGTAGTCGCGGTCGCCGAAGACAGCCGGCGCGACTTCGGCTCATGAGGCCGGGCCGCACAGACCATTGGTGTGGCCTTCGAGCCCTCGGGTGCTCGGCGGGCCCCTGCCGTTAGGCTCGACCGCCAGCGGCGAGGCGTTTGCAACGCCCTTCTTCTTCTTTTCTTTCTACGCTGCTGCGGCAGCCAACAAAACTCTTCTCTTACTGCAATCTTGGGCAGCTGCACCTGGATGTAGCCTCGAGATTCGGCTGACCGTTGAGCGCCAGGCGGATCTCCCGTAACTACTTTGTCTTCTTCATGGGGCGTCACAAGACCTGGCTTGGTGTAGCCCCCGAGATTCGGGCGGCTGGCTTGATCGGGCGGATCTCCAGCGACTACTTCGTCTTCTTCTCTTTTTTTGTTTTCAGGTCCAACTCTAGCTGGCTTGACTTTTCTCTTTTCAGCCGGCCTCCCACTTTTTTTGGCAGCCGTCTGACTCTTCTCTCTTCTCTGTCTCCGCGAGGCAGCGATCCCTCAGCCTTTGCCGAGCAGCCGACTGGGGCAAGGCGCCGGGAGGCGGAGGGGGCCAAGCCGGCTAGGCGTGGGGCGGCGCCGAAGCCTGCCGGCGGGCGCGGCGTGCGGAGGCGGCCGCGGGGCACCGCGGGAGGAGGCCGGGACCACGGGGCGGATGAGCAGTCGGCCCGGGTGAAGTCGGACGGCGACCAAAACGGGCGGAGCCGGCCCTGCCGGGTGGCAGGGAAGCCGGCCCGGGGTGGAGCCGGCAGGCCGGGTTGCGAGGAAGGGCGCGCCGGTCATTGGGGTCGGGAGGAGACGGGACAGCGCACAGAAGCTGGCCGACAGCTGGAACCGGCCGGGCGGACGGGCTGACCCGGCGCCGCACCGCTAGAGCCGAGGACGAGGTGGAGACGGCCGGGTCATGGGGACCCGGGCCAAGGCGGCCACCCGCCAACCGGGCGTGGGGAGGCGACCGGAGCGGGTGACGCGAGAGGATGCGCTGGCGAGCAGCCGCCAACCGCAGTGGCGTGAGGCGGCCATGGCGGGGGCGGACTGGCGCGAAGACGGCCTGTGCTCAGCGTGGCACGGCGCGCGGTCGGGCGAGGCCGACAAGGCGGGGAGCCGGCGGAGACGGGCGGCCAGGTGTTGGGACCCGCGCGGGCGCGAGGCGGCCGCCGCGACAGCGGAGCTGCCCCGAGGGTTAGCGGTTAAAGCCGCACGCGACCAGGCCACGGGCGAGGGCGGAGCCGGGCGGAGACGGGCGGCCGGGTGCCGGGACGGCGTGGCGCGAGGCGGCCGACGCGAGCGCCGGAGCCGACCGAGGGTTGGGGCGGCCGCGCCAGGAGCGGAGCCGAGCTGGGCGCGCCAATCGGACGGAGGCGGCGCCCGGCACTCGCGGACGCGGAGTCGGAGAGAGCCGGTGCGGCGACCAGCGGCCGGGCGAAACCGGACGCGCGGCGGTTGGTGCAGCGGTGACGGGCAGGGCGATGTGGTGCGGCGCTGCGGCCGACATCTGTGGCGGTCGGGGACTCAAAGAGTCCAAATGGAAGTGGCATTGGACCAGCGCCGCTGCTGGCCGGAGACGGCGCGACCTGCCGCTGCCGGGAGTGGTTTAAGGGTCGCGCTATAAAGCGCGCAGGAGCTGCTGACGGGACGGCGGGTACAACAACCCACCGGGCGGAGGAGTGCAGCAACGCGGCGTTGGCGGGCCGTGCAGCCTCGGCCCGATGCATCTGTGGCGACGCAGGATGCGTGATAAATGGCCGGAGACAACGGGCACAGGTGCCGCTGACGGAGCTGGGCGTTGCCCTCTGCTCAGCGGGGTGAAGTGCAATGGCCGAGATGCATGAGGTAGAGCAGCAACAAATGGCGCCATTGCACATGTAGTACACGGGTAGTGTTTGACCACGGTTTGACTTGCATCTGCTAGCTTGTATAGGAGGAGCGAATGCATGTTTCAGCCGGAGCAAGGCGCAATGTGGAGGGGAAGCAGATGCGAGTGGCGTGTGGATGGTCACGGTCGGCCGACACGAGGCCCCGTGCGTGGCGCGCCGGACGGACGGCCGGCGTTGCGGTGGTGGTGATGACGAAGGCGGCGAGGCCGACGACAAGGACGCGCCGCCCAGTATGCCGCCCGGGGCGTGGTCAAGTCGATCCCTTGAGCGCTACCGGAGAGACGGCGCGACGCCGGGGCAGTGGAAACGAAGATGGTCCCGCCCGGACTGCGAAACCAGCAGCAGCGCGGTAGCATAGTACTGCCCCACGGTGGGCGCCAAATGTCGTGGTATTCTCACGGGACGCGGGGGGGGGGGGTGCAAGACGACATATGCCACAAGGTGGCTTCGTGTGAGGGCAAGACTGATGCTGATAGGCCCGGGAGCGGGTATGCGAATAGCACGCAGTAGTTTACCCACCTTCGGAGATCTCCGGAGAGATAATACTCCTACTGCTGCATGTCTGAGTGTATATGGTATATCTTGTACAGAGTGCTCCTGGAGCTGTATCTGAGGTCAGTGCCGTAGGCATCTGGCCTCGTATATGCATATGGGCACAAGTGTGTGCTTAGCCGTGGGTGGATGGATGAATGGATGTGTGTGTGTGTGCTAGCTAGCTCTCTTGCTAGCTAGCATGCGTGCGTGGGGGTCCATCCTGGATGGATGGATGTGTGCTCATATATATAGGCATGGCTAGCTTAGGAAGTAAGCTAAGTGGGGGCATGGGAAAGGCATGGTGGGGTGCCATCCTTGTCCCCTGGGTCACTTCATAAATAGTGCTAGGGGACAAGTGACACTGTACATGATGGCTGGAGTGTCACGTGAACAGTGTCGGGTACGGTCGTCATGTCGGGGTCGTGTCGGGCTGCAGTCGGCAGTCGGCTGGTTGGCGTAGTCGGCAGCCAGCAGTCGGCCTAGTGGAGCAGTCGGCCAATCGGCTGGGCGGCGGGAGTCGGCAAGTCGGCTGGTGGCGCAGTTGGTAACCGGTGATCGGCTGGCGGTGCGATCGGCAGCCCGGCGATCGGCCTGGTGGTGCAGTCGGCAGCCAGCAGTCGGCCTGGTGGTGCATTCGGCAGCCAGCAGTCGGCCTGGTTGTGTAGTCAGCAGCCAGCAGCCAGCAGTCGGCCGGGTAGTTGGACTAAGGGGCTTTGCTATCCCCGATGTCTTGAAATATCGTCTTGCCGTCTTCGGGGTATCCGTGTCCAATTACTGCGACACCTTCGATTTGCGGTACCCTGTGCCAGCGAACGAGGGAATTATTACTTTCTGAGCCGTGCAGCACCCGGAGGAGTAACATCTTTTCCCGGTGGACAAATTGAGATAGACCTAGTCCTGGCCAACCTCGTCCAGTACGTCATCGCTCAAGAGTGTTTAACCCAACGCGTGATGGGTTATCTCCAGAGTCTCGCGGATTTAAATCCTCAGATCGCCATCGGCAGATCACTGAGGCCCGACCAGGAGAGGCACATTCATCGTCTGGTCAATCCACTTTCCCCGATAGAAGAAGAGTGTATTCCAGTACCAGAGACGTTTTCTCGGGACCCCGTCCAGTTACCGTTTTCAGTTTAGACGTCGCCGCTGTATTTATTGCTGCAACATTTGGTTGTGTGTTGTAACTTATGCATGGTACCCCGAGTTTGCGCGGCGAGCAAATCATTTAGTTTCAGTTAATGTGAGTAGTTCTGTTGCAATTTGACTCTAAAGTATTATTGTGTTCTCTCGCGAGAAACCCTGGAGTGAGATTTATTTTCCTGAATTGCTGCATCATACATCTCCTCACGACATGGATTATTTCTATTTTCCCGTAGCACCAAGGCAGCAAACTCATAACCACAACTACTCAAACACACACACACTGCTTGCAAAATTTTTGCAACGGTTTTACATCTAACTGAGAACCTCCCGACAACAGTCAGCGCCCGACACACCCCACCTACTCCTCGTGATCACCACCACCGCAGAGAGCCAACACCCGAGCAGCAGCATCGCTACGATCATCGAGTATCATCGCGCACAGGCGCACGGAGAGCCCCAGCACCGCTGCCAGCCCTCCGCACAACAGGATCACGTACCAGTCCGGCACCACCGCCGCCATTAGAGCCTCGCCTCGAGCTTCGGCAAACGGAAACAGAGGAGAAGGAAGGAGGAGGAGAAGCGAGGCCAGGTGTGAGGAAAAGAGAAGAACACCTCGGCCGTTTTATAGCTCGAGCTCGGTGTACGGTGGGCAAGGTCCACCAGTGCCGCTCGTCGACCGATCGCCGGTGTTCGGAGGCGAATCCTCTAGCAGTGCCGACAGCGCACTGGCCCGCGAAGTGAGTGCAGGCTGCACCGGCAGCTAGCACGCCGCGCACTACTGCAGTATGGCCTAGATGCCCTACGCGCTAGGCGTCGCCGGTGGAGAAAGCACGGGAAATCATGCGGGAGAGAGGAAGAAGAAAGAGCCGGAGGAAGAAGAAGAGGCTGACAGTGGGCCTGGGTCCACCTGTCAGCCAGAGAGAGCACTGTGCTCTTGGGTGCGACCATCGTATTTTGAGATTTAGAATTTATTCTAAATCTATATCCAGCGTAGAAATCTCTCATTTTTGCTCCTAACCATAGATTTTTCCACGCAGCACCAGTGTTCCCACACTGTATTTTTTTTGCACCACTTTTTGCCCTCTCACTGTAGCCGCTTTTGTTTTGATGCAAATTTTGCTATAGAGATAACTCTTAGCAAATCTCGAGGACGAGATTTTCCTTAAGGGGGGTAGTGTTGTGACACCCCAAAAAATTTAGCCTTGTTTTGTTAATGAAAATCTTCCCAGGAAATTTAACTTCCCTTTTTCTTGGTTTTTCTTGATTTCAGAACCATTCTTTTCTTGGTTATCTTGGAGTTGTTTCCTAAGATGAAAAACCTTTCACTTATGATTTTAGACTTGTTTACCCTCTCAAGAAAATCTTTTCTTTTATCAGAAGAATTAATTATATAATATTCTTCCTGATCTTCATTTTCTTGAAAAATGGTTTCCCATAGTTTTATGGTCCCATTTGTACTACAACCCTTTTATAAATTCATTCAGAAATCCCACCAAAATTTGGAGATGTCATATGGAGTGTTTGAACCACTTTTGTGCAAAAATATCTTCTGCCCATTGAATATTTTGAGCTCTACACCATATTTTCAAATCTGGTCCAGAGAGCATTTCTACACTACAACCTATTCCAATATTTCTTTAAAACTTCTACCAAAATTTTGGGATGTTATTAGGAGCATACTATTCCACTTTATGCAATAACCTAATGATGTCCTTTGGAAAAACTGAGTGAATCATCCTCTTTTCCATTCTGGTCCAACTTGAGGTTTTGTACAGCAACCATCCTTTTAGTTGCTCCTTGATCCATGATTCCTCTTTCTACTGGTAGTCCTCCTTGCCAAACCCTTAAGTCCAGGAGAGTGGACCCATTGGATGATTCTAAGTGCTTGCAACAATGCCATTTGCTTTCTGTCCAGAATTGAAGTTTTGCAAAACTTGCACTAGCAAGTTTGTGCTTTGGACAAACTGACCTTACCACCCTCTCTTTCATCTAAAGAGACCCCACTCTGGAAGTTTTGGCCACTCCAAGAAATGCCTAAGTGCCCTTGGCATTTTGTCAAACACCTTATGGGCATGATCTGTTTTGGCATGAGTTTTTGTTTACACAGTAAACTTAATCCCCTGACTAGACCAGCATGTCTAATGGTTTTGCCTTAGACTATAACCCCACCCTGCTAACTTTCTTGCGGTTTGGAGCCCCCTAGCATGCCATAGTATTTCGTCGAGCACATCCCGTGCGTGCTCTGGGCGCGAGCAGAGCACGCGTATTGCACGTGCCGCGTCCGAGTCGACGCGTCGCACCCCTGGTTTGCCACCACCCTGCGGAGCCACGCCACTCACTAACCTTCTCCCCGCATCACGCCAAGCAGCCCCTAGCGCCTCTACACCGGCTGCCGAGGCCCTTGGCGGCACGGCGGCGTCCGCAGCGCGTCTCGGCCAGGTCGGTGCCGCCCAAGCCGCCAGCGCTCGCCACCTGCCCCCTTGAACAGCGCAAACTCATCCTCAAGCGTGTCCACTAGCGCTCGTCGCCGCCACGTCGCCTGAGCTACAGAAAGACGGTCGCCGGCGACCTTATCCGCGGCCGCAGCTGAACCGCCTCGACTTGCCTATTTAAGGAAGCCCCGAGCCCGTCCCCGCACGCAGGCAACCTCAGGCCACCCCAATGGCGCTTCCCTAGCTCGCAATCGACCCGGGGAGGTCTCCGTCCCCATCTCCGGCAACTCCTGCCGCCGCCACAGCCCCGGCCATTCCGACGCCACCAGGACCTCCCCCTCTCCACTTTCTCCACCAGAAGCTCTCTCTCTTCCTCCCGTGAACCCTTTCCCTTGCTCGATTTTGATCGGGAACCACCGCAGCCCCAAAACCACTTTGCCCGACGACCACCGTCCGCCGCGGAGCTCGCCGCCGGCAGCTTCGTCCACCCCATAGACCATATCAACCACCGGAGTGACCGTCTTGATCCCTTGAGCCCGTAAATGGCCTCCGTTTTCCGAATGGTGCCGTCATTCGCCGGCGAGCCTCGCCGGAGCTCCGCCTCTGTTTCGGCCGGAGGAGGCAACGCGCGCGTCGACTAGTCAAACCTGACTAGTGGGCCACCTGGACCCACTGTCAGTGAGTCCCCGCGCCGTCCACGCTGGATAAGTGGAAGCGTACTTCCCGAATACGCTTTCGACGTGTACGCGTTTATTCGAATCGTTTTCTTTTTCTGTTTTAATTTAAATAACAGATTTTGATCAAAACTTTGAAAGGTTGTAACTTTTTAAATACAACTCCAAATGAGTTGATTCTTTTTCCTACCTCTTTGAAATATTGTCTAGTTTATTTTAAGATTTATTGGAAAAAAATTCAGTCAACCTTTTTGTGCTGTTTTTAAAGTATGTGTTGTTTGAATATTTTTTTGAAAATAGGACTTTTGGAGGAGAAGAAAACTTGCAAAAGTTTTTAGGATGCACCCTGCCTCTACACAACCTGAAGGCAAGCATTCTGAACCCCGGCATAATACTTTTGGTGTGTTAGCCGACACGTTTAAAACACCACCTCTTTTCGAAGAGCTCGTTATGTCATGTGGTATGATCTTTTGCATGAATGCATATTAGTGATCTCCTTGTTGTTGGAAATGAATATACTTGTGATGGTAACCATTCTGATGTGCCTTGCATGCATGCCGGAAAGGAATCCGGGAAAGCGTCTGCCTTGGGTAGGCGTGAGCTTGTCGCCGGTCCCGTCGGGGCGGTTATGTCCGGTATGGCATGGTAAGGTATAGTGAGTGGTGACTTTGTTGGTTGAAATATATTTGTTATATATGTCATGCAGGAATTTATAAGCCTCTGAGTCGAATCAGTAGATCGAGTCTTGTACCAATAACCCCATACTTTTTTTCAGATTACCACTTGTCCCTCACCGCAAGTAGGGTACAGATTCGATCGATCGTCAACCCCTTCTAGCACATACCGTACAGAGAGGCCATTGTGGAAGATATCGGTTGAAGCCGGTAGGCATGCCACCTGGTCCAGGGGCATGGGTGTTTCCAGTTGAAACCGAGAGGGGAGGCCACCCCTTAGAGCGCGCGATATAAATTTGATCCCATGCTACGCGAGGTTGTAGCCTCCCCACTTAGAGTTTTGCTTGACAGGTGTCATGGGTGATTCCAGACATGGGTAAGTTAAGCTGGTGTGTGCAAGTCAGGTGTGTTTTCAAAGACCGTAGACGGAATTAGTCCCGATGGACTAAAGGAATATGTTACTCGTGGGTAAAGAGTACACCCTCTGCAGAGATTAAACCTATTGGATTAGCCGTGTCGTTGGTTAAGGATTACAGTCTGGGATGGGTCAAGGGTTGGTCCTTGTGTCGGTCTTCGGAATAGAAGCGGTTAGTCTAAAATCGGATACCGACCAGTGACTTGTGAGAACCATGGTTATTATTCTGTATGGACTAACCCCATGATCATTATTTCTGTTATGGACTAACCCGTTATATTATTTAAATTATCGAGTATCCCTGGGATGGTTCTACCTCCTGGATATTCACTATGGATGTATTTGCTTTATAAGCCCTTTATGTGGTGTCGCTAAGACGCCCGATTGTGGCATTGCTTTTATTTATAAGCCCTTTATGTGGTGTCGCTAAGACGCCCGACTGTGGCATTGCTTTTATTTTATTTATAAGCCCTTTATGTGGTGTCGCTAAGATGCCCGACTGTGGCATTGCCTTTATTTATAAGCCCTTTATGTGGTGTCACTAAGACGCCCGACTGTGGCATTGCTTTTATTTTATTTTTAAGCCCTTTATGTGGTGTCGCTAAGACGCCCGACTGAGGCATTTATTTCTGCTCCGTCATTACATTTTTGTTGTTACTTATTAATAACCTGCATGCATGCATCAGAGTCTTTATTATCTTTTGTGACTGACGTCATGAGCATAAAATATTTCAGAGCATCGTCATTATATTATACCCGTGTTCATAATGTTTGTGAGTACATTCAAAGTACTCACTGGCTTGTCCCTGGCTATTGTCTTGGCCAGATTTCTCGCGTGGAGAGGAACGTTGCGATGGCAGTCCCGGAACCTAAGCAATGGTGATAGCAACCTCGCAAAGATAGGAGTTAACCTGGTCAGCTGTTCCTGTGGGAAATGGAGTCCCATAGACACGGATGATCCACAACCCGCTTCCGCCATCAACCACTAGAAACCATTTGTTGTACTCACAGACCAGAATGGTCTTGTACTACATATTTTGTATCTTGCTTGGAATTTTCTGTATCAACTTGGTGCCTCATCAGCTAACAGTAATCCTGGGGCTGGTAAGCACGAGGGCCATTTTCGGGTATTTATTAACCGGAAAACTGGTCGCCACAATGGCTGGACATAAGTGCCTTGGAAGTTGTCAAGAAAAGCTTCTTGCAAGTCCTCCCTGCTGCTGATGGAATTTTCAGGCAGGCTATTTAACCAGTGTCTCGCTGGCCCTTTTAGTTTTAGTGGGAGGTATTTGATGGCGTGGAGATCGTCTCCTTGGGCCATATAGATGTGGATAATAAAATCCTCAATCCATACTACATGATCGGTTGTTCTGTCGTATGATTCAATATTGACGGGCTTGAACCCCTCGGGGAATTCATGACCCATCACTTCATCTGTGAAACAAAGAGGGTGTGCGGCGCCTCTATATTGGGCCGCGGCGCGGCGCACCTCTGATGAAGTCCGCCTGCGGTTATTGGCCTGGGCGTGACTAGGTTTGTCACGTCCGAATAGGTAGCCGTCATCCCGAGTCGGAAAGCGTCCTCGCGATCCATAGATTGATTTGGTGTGTCCTGCTCTACTGTCCAATTCCTGCCGAAGGTCGTACATATAGTCCCGAGCTGTTTTGTCTTTGTTTTTGCGAGGCGGTGGGGCGGGCTGCTGTTCGGCATGGGTTGCCACTTTGTCCCAACCGCGGGGTGGTCGGTCCACCGCACTGTCACCGACCCTGCGGTGGTCGTTCTGCATTGCGCGAGGGAGGTATGGGCTCCGGCACCTCCTCATCAAACTGAGGTAGCAGTCTGCGCTTCGGGTAACTCTTGGCTGGACGCTTGAGGCCATATTCTTCGGCTGCCAGGACATCAGTCCATCTGTCAATGAGTAGGTCTTGATCAGCTTGAAGCTGCTACTGCTTTTTCTTCAGGCTTCTTGCAGTGGCAATTAGCTGGCGCTTAAAGCGCTCCTGCTCGAGGGGTGCCTCAGGCATGATGAAGTCCTCATTGCTGAGGCTCTCCTCATCCTCGGAGAGTGGACGATAACTATCGTCATCCGAGTCGTTGGGCATGGCCTGTTTATCGGGGTAAACTTGCCCGTTGTCTTGGTCCTCCTGTTCGGATGTTGTTCCAACAGGGTCTTCGTTGTTCTCGTCGTCATCCAGAGTATTATTTTCTTCGGTGCCAGCATTGCCGTCTTTTGAGTGACATGGCTTAGAACGACGTTTAGGGCGTCGGTGCTTGGACTATGTCGCAGGAGGTTTATTCTCAACTGGATCTTCTTTGTCATCGTCGCTAGCCTTTTTAGGTGTGTCGACCATGTACACATTGAACGAAGAGGTGGCCGTCCAACGTCCAGTGAATGGCCGGTTTTGACCCTGCTCCTCATCGTCATAGTCGCCCATGTCGTCGATGTCTTCGGAGCCATAATCAAGCGTGTTGGTTAAGTCATCGACAGTGCCTATGAAGTGGGTGGCGGGTGGGAACCAAAATTCTCCGTCGTCAGCCCCTAGTTTGAACCGGACATAGTTCGGCTGTGAGTCCCCCGCCAGGGACAGGTTTTTTAATGAGTTTAGCACGTCACCCATGGGCGAGTGTTGGAAGATGTCTGCATCGTCGAATTCAAAAATCGATAACCGATCCAGCTCGGTGTCCGCAGGCGTACGTGGTTTGGAACTTATAGCCGGAGACGAGTCCGGAGTTCCGTTGACGCAAATATTGCAAGGGGTCGAGTCTGTGTGCGGATCCAACGCCGCAGACTTTGTGGCCTCGGATGGTGCAATCTGCTCTGAATTAAAGGCCGTTGCAGCAACAGGAACCATCTCCTGGATGTGATCCGATGACAGATTTAAGTCATGTTCATCGGAGCGAGGGGGAGAGAATCCGTCGAAGATCAGGTCTCCACGGATGTCCGCGACGTAGTTCAAGCTTCCAAATCTGAATTGATGGCCAGGGGCGTAGCTGTCGATCTGCTCCAGATGGCCAAGCGAGTTGGCCCGTAGTACGAAGCCGCCGAATACAAAGATCTGTCCGGGGAGGAAGGTTTCTCCCTGGACAGCGTCACTATCGATGCTTGAAGGGGCCATCGAACCTTTCGTCGTTGACACAGTGGAACTCTCAATGAAAGCACTAGTGTCGGTGTCAAAACTGGCGGATCTCGGGTAGGGGGCCCCGAACTATGCGTCTAAGGTCGATGGTTACAGGAGACGGGGGACACGATGTTTACCCAGGTTCAGGCCCTCTCTATGGAGGTAATACCCTACTTCCTGCTTGACTGATCTTGATGAATTTGAGTATTACAAGAGTTGATCTACCACGAGATCATAATGGCTAAACCCTAGAAGCCTAGCATGTATGACTATGGTAATGAGTATATCTTTTCCGGACTACATCCTCCGGTTTATATAGACACCGGGGGGATCTAGGTTTACATAGAGTCAGTTATAAGAAGGAATCATCATAGTCGGTCGCCAAGCTTGCCCTCCACGCCAAGGAGAGTCCAATCCGGACACGGGTACAATCTTCAGCCTTCATGTCTTCATAGCCCATCATTCCGGCCCACGAATAACAGGCCGGACTCCCGAGGACCCCTTAGTCCAGGACTCCCTCAGGGTATTTATAGAGCAAAGAGGCGGTCCGGGGGGCACTCGAGGTGGGCACAACCCACCAGGGCGCGCCTGGGCCTCCTGGTGCGCCCTGGTGGGTTGTCCCCTCCTCAGGTGCAACCATGGCCCATCTTCTTCCTTCTGGCCCATAAAAAATCTCCGTAAAGTTTCGGGGCATTTGGACTCCGTTTGATATTGATGTCCTGCGATGTAAAAAACATAGAAAAAAACAACAACAGGCACTTGGCACTATGTCAATAGGTTAGTACCAAAAAATGATATAAAATGACTATAAAATGATTATAAAACATCCAAGATTGATAATAAAACAGCATGGAACAAGAGAAGGGATACTGGCTCCTCTCTCGCCTCTGTCCTCAGGCGAGGAAAGGTCGATTTCTCCGGACTCAGTATCTGACTTACCTCTAGAACAAAGGTCATCCCGGGTCTTTTCAGTCTCCTCCTAGCCATCCCTTGCCGGCACGTGGTGTGGTGCCGAGGCCAGCATCCTTGTTAGCATAGGATCCGCTGCATCTTCGGGGACACCTAATCCGCTCCACTTTCTTTATCCAGCCCTAAAAAGGACGGTTTAGTCAGTGTCTTACCACTGGGTATCCGATTTACGAGGTGTTCAGCGAGCAGGCACTTACCGGGGTGTCCGGATGGTTACAGTCTAGGCCGACATCTTCGGTGGTGTCCGGCCATTGCTTTCGTTCCCCGAAGAATAATTTCCGCATTCCTTCATGCATAGTACCGAAGAAGTGCTGAAGAGTCTACGGCCCTTCTAGATTAAACTCCCACAGGCGGAGGGGCCGTCGCTGGCACGGCAGGGTCCGGCGGACTAGCATTACTTGGACAACGTTGACAATATTGATGTCCCTCTCAATGAGGTTCTGGATGCAACTTTGCAAATTCCGCACCTCGTCCGTTGATCGCCAGTCCAACCCCTTATTAATCCACGATGGAAGCTAAATTGGGGGGCCAGATCGAAATACGGGCGCATCTGCCCACTTGGAGCCACGGGGCTCGGTGATATAGAACCACCCCTGGTGCCATAAATCGGAAGATTTGGCAAAGGATCCCCTCAGCCAAGCAGCGCTGGTAAGCTTTCTCACTATAGCACCACCGCACTCTGCCTGCTCCCCCTCTATTACTTGCGGCTTCACATCGAAGGTTTTGAGCCACAAGCCGAAGTGCGGAGGAGTTCGGAGGAAGGCTTCGCACGTGACGATAAACACCAAGATAAGAAGAATAGAGTCCAGGGCCAGATCGTGAAAGTCTAGCCCATAATAGAACATGAGTCGTTGGACGAAGGGGTTAAGGGCAAACCCTAACCCGCAGAGGAAGTGGGACACAAACACGACCCTCTCGTCGGATCTGGGGGTGGGAATAACCTGCCCCTTGGCAGGAAGCCGATGAGGTATTTCTGCGGTCAGATACCTCCCCGCCCGAAGCTTTGTAATATCTCCCTCTGTAACAGAATAAGCAATCCACTGGCCGTGACGGCTGGATCCGGACATGATTGGAGCTGGTGGCGATTGAAGCCCGGGTGTTGGAACTCGGGGTAGCAGGGGTTGAGAAAGAAGCAAGCGTGAAAGAAAAAGACGGGTCTGTACCCCTATATGAAGGCCGTGAATATCAAACGTCTCCTCCTGTGCCTCAAAACTTGCCTATTCCCAAGGACTTGTACCCAAGCGACGGTTGGGTTACCCATGTCTGTGTTGATAAGAATCCCGTAAAAAAGGGGAGACACGATCTCCGCTTGGATAAGACATGCCAATAAAACCACGTCTCGAAACGTGGGATGGCGGGCTAGCCAACGGTTCGAATATAATGGCCGGGCAGGCGTGATGTCATATTACCAGAAATTTGCCAGCGGATTGGACTCGTGAAATATTATATTCTATCTGTGGTTGAGTATGTTGTGCATGACAGATCCGGATACTATCATCACATCCGAAGACTATCTTGGAGTTCGGAAAGAAGGGAACCCGCCTTGCAATGTCGAAGACAATCTGCGCGCCGGACTCCTCGTCATTGAAGCCAGGTTCAGGGGCTACTGAGGGAGTCTTGGACTAAGGGGTCCTCGGGCGTCCGACCTATTATCAGTGGGCCGGCCTGATGGGCTGTGAAGACATGAAGGCCGAAGACTATACCCGTGTCCAGATTAGACTCTCCTTGGCGTGGAAGGCAAGCTTGGCGACTGACTATGAAGATTCCTTCTTATGTAACCGAATCTATGTAACCCTAGATCCCCTACGGTGTCTATATAAACCGGAGGGTGTAGTCCGGAAGGATATATACGCATTACCATAGTCATACAGGCTAGACTTCTAGGGTTTAGCCATTACGATCTCGTGGTAGATCAACTCTTGTAATACTCATATTCATCAAGATCAATCAAGCAGGAAGTAGGGTATTACCTCCATAGAGAGGGCCCGAACTTGGGTAAACATCGTGTCCGCCGTCTCCTGTTAACCATCGACCTTAGACGCACAGTTTGGGACCCCCTACCCGAGATCCGCCGGTTTTGACACCGACACCAGGTGCAACCAGGGCCCATCTTCTTCCTTCTGGCCCATAAAAAATCTCCGTAAAGTTTCGGGGCATTTGGACTCCGTTTGATATTGATTTCCTGTGATGTAAAAAACATAAAAAACAACAACTGGCACTTGGCACTATGTCAATAGGTTAGTACCAAAAAATGATATAAAATCACTATAAAATGATTATAAAACATCCAAGATTGATAACAAAACAGCATGGAACAATCAAAATTATAGATACGTTGGAGACGTATCAATATGCTGTAATTTCTTTGTTGTATAGTCTAGGTTTATTCTTGGTCGGTATGCTGTAATTTAGGCCGGAAGGTTCAGTGGATCTCAGTGTTGTCCGTCTTCAGGCCGGCCCGTTACTCATATGGGCCAAAAAGTGGGCCTATAATCATTTTGGGCCATTAGCAGGTCTAAACCAATAGTTGTTTCCTGCCTTTAACATGCCGAGTAAACTTCTGGCCAGGTAGGCTAGAGAATACCATGGGCTTTTAACAGGCTAAAACCTATATTGGTCTAGCGTTGAGCCGAAAAATTCACGGGCCAATACAAGCCAAAACTGCCTAAGGCCCATGTTTGGCCCAAATAGGACGAGCAGTTAACACGCCAAAATATATCTCGGGCATGTTTGGCCCAATAAAATTATGGGGTTTAAGCATACCGCTATCTACGTGGGCCATAGGCCTAAAAGTGTCAAGGGCCATTATCAGATGGGCTATAAGCAGGCCGGATTCAACGCAGGTTGTAATTAGGCCCAACTGTTACATGGGCCATTATCAGGCCGATAGGCCAGTTGGGCTGAAATTTATCCACGAAGACTACGGGCCGTTAAGAGGCCTAAAGTTACTTCAGACAGGAAATAGCCCAGTTTCTACATGGGCCGTTAAATGGCCTACAGTTAAACCGGGCCAATGACATCCCAGATACACCACAGTCCGCTAACAGGCCGAAACTATTATCGGGCCGAACTGGTAAACGGGCATTTAACAGGCTGAAATACAAACATGTCTTCGAATGGACCCAAAAGAACTGTGGCCTGTTAACGACCTGATCCGATATGGGCCGTAATTTGGCCCAAAACATGGCAGGCTGTGAATGGGCCTGATCTAGTATGGGCCTCAATTTGACCCAAAACATGGCAAGCTGTTAACGGGCCAGCCCACTAGTGTTTGAAAAAACATGGTGGGCCTTTAGTTGGGCCGGCCTTTTCACCGTAATGGGCCTCTGTTTGGTCGTGCCATGTGTCGGCGTATCATAGGCGCCTCCTGTCCAATGAGTGGATGACATCTGTCCCAACGCTGAGCCAACACGTGTTTCCTCCGGCCAATGAGAATTTTACATGTGGAAAATCCCCATTGGTCCGGGCTATTAACGGGTTATCGGATCCAAAACCGGACCTGATAGCTTAACGGCGACCCGTTACGGTCGATGCCACGTGTTGGTCACCCTTGACGAAAGCAATTCTATGACACGCGATTTATCTTCATGGAAGTGGACACTTCCATGATGATAATTTTGGTAATGTCATCGAATGCTTCTACGACAGCACATGTATGACTATCTTGATTCTGTCACAAAATCGTCATGGATGTACATGCATGACAAAAAACGTGACCTACTGTCGGGGAGGCTGATCGCACCCACAGACACCTATGGGGCCGGCGGACCAGGCCCCTTGTGGTTCGGAGGTGGGCGGAGATCGCACGAAGAGCGGATCGAGGCGAGGCACACGAGCAGTTTACCCAACCGAGCTCTCCGGAGAGATAAAACTCCTACTGCTGCTTGTTTGATCTATTGTGTTCTTGCTAGGGAGCAATGAGAGCTACAAAACCTAGCCTGAGTGTCTCTGGTCTCGAGTGGGTCGAATGAACCGAACGAGCCGAACCTCCTCTACGTTGCGCATGGGCCTCCTTTTATATGCTCAAGGGGTCTCCGACAGGTGGCAACATAGGCGGGGGTACAAATGTAAAAACAGGAGTTGGTACACCTACTTGAACAAAGGTATGCAAAATACCTAACTCTGACGGCAAGGGACAAAAGCAATAAATGCCCGTCATTGTCGCCCAAACAAAGTGCAACAGAGGCCGCCAGTGCGCCTCCACTACGCCACGATGGCAAGCTTGTCGGCGCCGCTTATCGCTGCTCTCTCCGCTGGCTGCACAGCTGCTCGACACGCCGCGCATGGAATGGTCCCATGGCGACACGTCTGGGTGAGCTGGAGCGGAGGCGGAGAGAAGTTGCATGCCGCGGCAAGCTCCTTTGCCGCGGCCGGTCTCTGTCGCGCCCGAGGCTTGTCGCGCTCGAGCCTTCCCGGCAAGCTCCTCTTGCCGGGGCCTTGTCTTCTGCGTGCCTGGAGTGGCCTTCCCGACAAGCTCCTCTTGTCGGGGCCTTGTCTTCTCAATCAAATACTTTGTTCTTGAATTGCTCCAAAGGAGCCACGGAGGATATTGGCGGTGACGAGGCAAACCTTGCCACGGGGTGCTGCAACTGTCCGTGCACGAGTGTGGGATACTAGGGTACCCCTACTCTAGTACACCGACAGGAGCCCCCGGGCCTGGGCCGTACACGGTGCCGAGCGCTTGTCGGGCCAGGCCCGTAATCGCACGGACACGCCGGCCTCGACCACGCCGCAACTTCGCCCGGACCCACCATGATCCCCACTAACGGCACGCACCGGACGTGGCGTCAGGCGAAGATCGTGGGCGCGGTCGTGGGGGTTCTTTATTAATATAAGCGAACGTCCCGCCTCCTCCCTTTATAAGCGGAGGAAACAGAGGCAGGCCGACCACCCTCGCCATTGATGTCTTGTCAAGAAACCACCGTCGCTCCCTCTTCTTCTCCGTGCGAAGAGAGCAGCGCCCGCCCTTTCGCCGCAAGCACACTCACGCCGTCGACCTCCTCCGCCTCGCCATGGCCCCGAAGGCCGATAAGGAGAAGGGCGTCAAGTCGGCCGAGGCGCAGCGGCTCGCGGCGCTGTGCAAGGAGCGAGCCATCTTCCCCCCGCAGCTCGGTGCACGGGAGCTGCGGGATGTCTTCTACCTTTTCTGGTCGACGAAGACTCGTGCACATCCGCGCACGAGGGTGCTCCCCGCCTCCGCCGCTGATTTGGCCCCAACAGGGTACCTTTCTTCGCCCTTTTCTTCTATTGCGGTCTTTGCCGCTTTTCCGGAAGTTCTTTTGCAACATAATGAACACCTTTAGCCTCCGCCTCCTTGATTTCACCCCAACGCCATCTTGACCATGGCAGTTTTCGCCAAGATTGTGCGAAAACTTTGTCGGAGTCCACCCGAACGTGGCACTCTTCCGCCATTTCTTTGTTCCCCGCGTCGAGAGAGGAGAGCCACTTGCCGGAGGGATAGCCTGGATCTCTAGGATCAGCAAGAAAGAGGCCTATCTAGAGGGGGAGTTCGGGAACAAGTGGGAGGAGTGGAGAGCCAACTGGTGCTGGGTCGTAGAGGAGAACCCGCAGCCCTTCACCGCCGTGCGCCAAACCCCAATAGTGCGCGGCAGGGATTGGAGTAACTTACGCGGAGGACGCGGGTCGAAGATAGCTGTGACCAATTCTGCGCCTCGGGCTTGCCGGGTTGACTGTTAGCGCGATTGGCGCAGACTTCATTCGCCGCCAGATCGCTTCCCTTGCGAGGAAAGGAGGAGGCCTGCTTGGGAGTTCCAAAATGCGGCGGACATCATGAGGCTGCGCCCGGCCTGAATTGGAACTTCACCGTCATGGAGCTGGATTCAGTGCTGCTCGAGCTGTTCAAGAACGACCCCGACCATCCGGAGTGGTTTAGGTTGCCGCGGGGGGTCGTCCCTTTGTGCAACAACTCGGCGCTCGACCGCATCCGCGCCATGATGCCGCTGTGCGACTCCCACGGGATCGTCCCGACCTGGCAGGAGCCCCCCGACGAGGTCGTGCAGCAATTCTTCGACGATTTGCAAGAAGTGCCGATCCGCTCCGACGAGCAGAAGAGGCTCACCCGAGACACCACCGACCAGGAGATGGCGCGGATTGCCACCAGGGTGGAGGAGGCGGCAGCAGCCGTTGCCGCTGGAGCCTTCGGGTTCACCGTGGAGGAGGCGGACGCGGCGAAGGCGGCAAGCTCTGCCGAGCGAGGAGAGGTCGCCGGCGAGGACGAGCTTGTCGAGCCCGAGGCCAGGTCGAGTGGACCTGCCGAGGGTGCTTCTTCTCCACCGCCAAGCGACTTGCCGCCAGCGGAGCCCCCGGCTCCGCCGAAGAGGCGTCTCCGCAGAGTTGGAGACGAGCCGGGGCGACATACCGGCCCACAGCAGCAGCGCCGCTCGACACGTTCAACCGCGGCAAGCGAGGTTGCCGCGGGAGCGCCTCACACTGCAGCGACAATTGGGGCGGAATCTTCTCAGGCCACCGCCGACGCCTCCGCCAAGCGGCCGAGAGAGCCCACTCCCCCGCCTCATCGCACCGGAGGCGGGCCGGAGTTTGACTTCTCCGCGCTCAGCTCCGAGGAGGAAGGCGAAGAGTAAGCTTCTCGAGATTGTGCTTGTATTTCTTCAATTTTTATTGCTTCATCTTGAATCTGATTTGCTTCGTTCTGGACTCTTTCCTTTTCAGGACGCTGGCCCAGAGAGCGGCGAAGAGGGCCAAGATCCCGACGATCGTCGTTGAGGACGATTCTCCCGTGGCGACGGGGGATGCGTCCGAGACCGCCTTGCCGGACCCGGCAACCCTCCCTCAGAGCAGCCCCCAGCACAGCCCCCGGAGTAAGTGTGCAGTTTTCTTCTTACTATTAGGTGTGCAGGGGTGCTCCTTCATTGTTGATATCTGACTGTGTGCTTGCGTAGGAGCGGAGCAGCCTCATCAGGAGGGCTCGGAAGCCGCCTCCGAGATCCTGCCTGCTGCCACTACGCTGCCAAGGGAGAACTCCCCGGCAGGGGAGCTCCCTCCGACAAGGAAGGCCACCCCGGCGAGGGAGGCCACTCCGGCAAGGGAGGCTACCCCGGCAAGGGACGGCGCCAGCGACCCTCCAGTGGTCTAGGTCATAGTTGCGGATCCCGTTGCAGGTAACTCCCTTACACGAGATTTTTCCCTTGGGCTTGCTTTCTTTTGTTTCTCTTTTTTGAATATCTGCTTGACTGCTCTTTCTTTGCCTGACGCAGAACCGATGGAGGTCGAGGCCGCCGGCGAGGAGGAAACGCGCGGCAACACTGACGAGGCCGCCGTTGAAGAAGAAGAGGTCGTCGTCGTGGAGGAAGAGGCCGTCGCCGACGAGCCTGTCGGCGAGGAGGCCACCGAGGCTGCCGACGCAGAGGCCGCGGCGGGTCGGGCGATCGATTGACGGCTCGAGGCCGCAGGAGCGGCAAGCGCTACACCGACAGCCGACTCCCCCGCTGCTGCCACGGCGTCAGGTTCCGAGGAGCCCCAGCCCGGTGCCTACCTGAAGGCCGGCGAAGGCGTCTTCATCAAGCTCCCCTGGGAGCCGAGCTCAGTGGCACCCCGAGGGCGAGACCTTCGACGGCGAAGCTACTTCGCCTCGCTGGCCGACGCTGGTGGATGCGCCAAGCAGCAGCAGCGGCGAGTCTGAGGAGGAGCAGCTGCTGAAGGAGCTGTTGTCGCTCTATCGCACCCGGCAGGCCAAGTTAGAGACCCGGGAAGCCCTTGTCGCGAGGGCGGGAGCGGATATGGAGAAGCGCGCCGAGGAGCTCCGGAGCGCCAACAAAGAAGCCCTCCGCGACGTGGGCGGAAGCGCTGGGGCAGCTTCAGAAGAGCGCACGGCCTTCATCCTTGAGAAGGCCGCGGTGATGAGGAGCAGCGGCTGGCTGCCGAGAAGCTTCGCCAAGCAGAAAGCGAAGCCGCGCAGCGGAAGGTCAATTTGGACAGCCACGAAGAAGACCTTGCCGCGCGCGAGGAGTCGCTTGGCGGGGCGCTTCAGGAAGCGAAGGACGCTGCCGCAGCCGCTGAGGCCGCCAAGGAAGAGCTGAAGGCGAAGGTGGCACAGCTGGAGGCCACCCTCAAGAAGAGCGGCGAAGAGCTTGCCGTGCTCAAGCGTGAGCGCGAGAAGGACGCCTACACCCTTGGCGAGCTGCAGAGCCGTCTCACGACAGGCCAAGGAGCTCGACGCCGCCAAGGATTCCAAGGCAGATCCGAGCTGAATCGACCACTCGACGCAGACGTTGGATGGCGCCCGGAGAGCGGGAGGTGGGCTTGTTGGAGGCGATCAAGGCAAAGGAGGAGCTGCCGGCGAATGCTGTCTCCGCCCGTAACACCTTGAGGGAGAGCGTGGAGCACTGGACCCGAAGGTTTTAGGACACCGCCGCCGACATCCACAACGAGCTGATGGAGCCGGGATGGCGGACCTTATGATTCCTCCGACGAGCATCTCCAACCCAGCGCCAAGCTCATCTTATTCTTCAAAGGCGTGGCGACGGGCCTCCGGCGACTCCGAGAGGAGGTCCCAAGCGGTGGCCGAGGAATCACGCCAGGTCTGCGCGGAGCCCTCGAGAAGGTGTTGATGAAGGTGGCCTTCCGCAATCCGGGCCTCAACCTTAACGGCGTCCCTCCGATCCCCCGCCGCCAAGCCAACGTGGAGGAGCTCAAAGCCCTTGTCGCACCCATTGTGGACAAGGTGAACAAGATCAAGCGGATTAAGGGCGACCGCGTGGACTAGGCCGCCAACCTTATCTTTCTCTTGTCGCTGCTGATCATGTTTAGAAAACTTTGTTAGATCAGCGACAAGTTATTCTGTAATATACTCTATCTTAGGTGAATCGATCAATGCAACGTTATTTCCTCTACTTGATTTCTTCCTTTATGCGCTTTCGCCTTACGCATTTAGGGGACTTGTCGGTGCGGGCACTTTTGCCGCGAAAGGCCGAGTGCGGAACGTCAAGACCTTCTGGCGATGCCGCCTCCGACAAGCAACCTTGTCGCGACTAGCCGCAGCTCACTTAAGTTGTTGAGCGGACTCGAAACAAAGTAAGGGCGCGACCAGCCGACGAGTTGGTTCCTCTGCGCACAGTTCTCCATACAAAGTACTATCGTTCGAGGAAAATAACTTAAAAATTTAAAAATTGATTGCTCAAACTTTGGCAACTTAGCTTTTCTGTCTCTTGCTTCCCGATGAGGTGAAACTTCCTCGAGCGGTGCCTGGTCCATAGTATTATCTCCTCCTTCCCCCCTGGTTAACTTGTGCGCGAGGGAGCCTCCCTTTCTTTGAGAAAAGAAAAGAAGAGGAAATAACATTATGGAGCCCAATGACTCGATTCTGCTTACCGGGTGTGGTTGCTGCACAAAGTGTTAGCCAAAACATGCAATAAAATGATGAAAGCACGAATTTGACAAGCTGTGCGCAACACATGAGCTTTACTGATGCACGGGGTCTGCGCCCGGCTTTGTACAAAGGATTACATGCAACAGCGGCAAGACTTGTACAAAGGTGGTTGCCGAACGGATTCGACAAGCTCGCGCCTATGGGTAAAACTTACGAATATGCTCTATGTTCCAGGAGTTGCTCACCTGAATGCCATCTTAGGTCTAAAGGCGGACAGCGCCATGTCTAGTGACTAGTTTCACCAGATAAGGGTCTTCCCACTTCGGTGTCAACTTTTTTGAATTCTTGACGGACTGAACGCCGAAGAACAAGGTCGCCTTCCTCGAGACATCTGGCACTAACTCTGCGGCTATGGTAGCGACGCAGAGCTTGCAGTGTAGCGAGCAGCTCGCGACAATGCCGAAGACGATCCTCCTCAAGGAGCAGCGCGTCATCTTGTCGCAGCTGCTCTTGCTCAAGCTCATCATAAGCGAGTACTCGAGGCGATCCGTATACGAGTTCCGTGGGGAGAACTGCTTCTGCTCCATAGACTAGAGCAAAAGGTGTCTGGCCGGTGGCTCGATTTGGCGTCGTCCTGATCGACCAAAGAACCACCGGTAGCTCCTCGATCCAGTTTCTTCCGCACTTGTGCAGCCTGTCGAAAGTTCTGGTCTTGAGCCCGCGCAGCACTTCAGCATTTGCCCTCTCTGCTTGACCGTTGCTTCTCGGGTGAGCAACAGAAGCAAAGCAGACCTTGGCGCCAAGGTCTTGGACGTACTGCATGAAGGTGCGACTCGTGAATTGTGTGCCGTTGTCGGTGATGATCCTGTTAGGGATTCCGAAACGGCAAACAATTGACCTGAAGAACTTGACTGCTGACTGTGCCGTCACCTTCCTCATCGCTTCCACTTCCGGCCACTTTGTGAACTTGTCGATGGCGACGCATACAAGTACTCAAAGCCCCGACAGCTCGGGGAAGGGGCCGAGGATGTCGAGCCCCAGCACCGAAAATGGCGGGATAAAGGGATCGTCTAGAGAGCTTGAGCTGGCTGGTGTATCTGCTTGGAATGGAACAGCACGCTTCACACTTGGTTACATGTGCGATTGCATCCTGGAGGGCTGTCGGCCGAAGAAACCTTGCCGGAAAGCTTTGCCGGCAAGTGCTCTTGCGCCAATGTGGTGACCACATATGCCTCCATGTATCTCTCGCCAACAGCTTCACATCCATCTTCCACGGGAATACACTTCAATTTCACACCGTTGAGTCTTCTTCCATGCAGTATGCTGTCGACAAACTGGTACATACTTGACCGTCGGGCTACTCTTTCCGCTTCTTCTTGCTCCTCGGAAGTTCCCTGTTCAAGGAAATGGACAATCTGCTGCGCCCATCTTTGCCGGAGCTTGCGGCTCGACAAAAGGACTAAAGGCACATCTGCTGCTGCGGGAACATCAGCTTCCACGGCAAGAACTTGCGGCC
The DNA here is from genome assembly GCA_021605145.1 of Aegilops bicornis. Taxonomy (NCBI): domain Eukaryota; kingdom Viridiplantae; phylum Streptophyta; class Magnoliopsida; order Poales; family Poaceae; genus Aegilops; species Aegilops bicornis. The sequence goes on from CM038672.1 coordinate 581,496,458, forward strand.
TGCCGAGCTTGATGCTCCCGACAAGCTTGCCGGAGCAAGACTTGTCGGGAGCGTCTGCTTCAACGAAACAAACCACAGGGTGCAGCCGGAGCAGCATCGCCTCAAAGACTGCTTGGTGTTGATCTTGGGGACCTTTGCAACGACGGCTTCGGGAAGCTCTGTTGGAAAGTAGTCACCAGAGGCCAACTTCCTCTTCTTGCCTTGTCCAGTTGATGGTGTTACGGTTGGCTGAGTCAGCTTGAGCACAAAAATCCCTGGTTCCACAGTAACTTAAGCGCAGCGCACTTTGACAGGCCGTCAGCAATATCATTCTGAGCTCTTGGAACATGTTCCATTTGCAGGCCGTCAAAGTGCTCTTCTAGCTTCCTCACTTTATCAACATAGGCTTCCATCAACGGACTCTGGTAATCTTTGTTCACTTGTCGGACGACAAGTTGCGAGTCACCCCTGACAATAAGCTTCTTGATCCCAAGGTCCACGGCAATCCTGAGACCGGCAAGCAAACCTTCATACTCTGCAGTATTGTTTGTCGCTTGCTCCTTGGGAAAGTGCATCTGGACGACGTACTTGAGGTGCTCTCCGGTGGGTGCGATAAGCAGCACGCCGGCATCGGCGCCTTGCAGCGAGAAGGCACCATCAAAGTACATCAGCCACTCTTTGCTTGCTTCTTTGACCGGAATGCTCGTCTCCGGAATCTCTTCATCTGGTGTTGGCGTCCATTCTGCTATGAATTCTGCCAACGCTACGCTGGATAGTTGATGTGCTTTCAAACTTGAGACCAAAGCTTGACAGCTCCAAAGGCCCACTCGACAATCCTGCCTGCCGCTTCGGATTCTGCAAGATCCTCTTCTGAAAGCGAGTGACAACTGTGATCTCATGCGCTTGGAAGTAATTTTCGAGGCCATGAGGAGGCCGAAAAGCAATTTTTGCACACCAGAGTACCTTGACCTAGCCCCCTGCAGGAGGGAACTGACAAAGTAGACTGGGCGCTGCACCATCCTTTTCTGTATCTGGTCATGTGTCTGCGCGGATTCGTCCTTGTCGGGACCAGAGCTTGTCGGCGAAGCCCCCTGCTTGTCGCTGGATGTGCTTGCCGTGGTTGCTGGCTCATCATCCGCCTCCCTCTCCGCTACTAACGCAACACTAACCACTTGGTTGGTTGCCGCTATATATAGCAGCAACTTCTCTTGTGTTTTAGGTGCGACAAGTGTTGGAGTGGAGGACAGGTATCTCTTCAAGTCCTGCAGCGCAGCCTCCGCTTCGGGAGTCCATTTCATTGGACCTGCCTTTTTCAAAATCTTGAAAATGGCGGTATGCGTTCAGCAGAACCTAGAAATAAACCTGCTGAGAGCAGCCACGCAACCGCAAGCCTTCAGACGTCCTTGACGCACTTTGGTGCTTCAATCTGCTCAATGGCCTTGATCTTGTCGGGATTGGCTTCAATCCCTCGGCCGAGATTCTGAAGAACCCGAGAAGCTTGCGGAAGGGACTCCAAACACGCACGTCTCGGGTTTGAGCTTTAGGTTGATCTTGCGCAGATTTGCAAAGGTCTCGTCCAAATCTTGAACCAGAGTTGCTTTGTCCTTGCTTTTGACCACTATGTCGTCCATGTAGGCTTCTACATTTCTGTGCATTTGCGGCTCAAGAGTGTCATGGACTACCCTTGCAAATGTTGAACCAGCATTCTTCAAACCGAAAGGCATCCGTATGAAACAGTATGTGCCACATGGTGTAATGAATGCGTTCTTCTCTTCATCTTCTTCAGCCATGAAGATCTGATGGTATCCTGAGTATGCATCAAGAAACGAAAGCAAATCACATCCAGCCGTGGAGTCAACAATCTGGTCAATGCGCCGGCAAGGGAAATGGATCTTTGGGACAAGCTTTATTAACATCCGTGAAGTCAATACAAAGTCTCCATTTCCCATTTGCTTTGGCGACGACTACTGTGGATTGGCCAACCACGTAGGATGGAGCACTCCTCGACAAGGCCTGCTGCTTCCGGTTTCTTGATCTCTTCGCTATGAATTCTTGGCGCTCCACCGCTTGCTTCGACTTTTTGCTTGACAGGGCCGCGATAAGGACAAACGGCCAGGCGGTGCTCAATCAATTTCACAGGAACACTGGGGATGTCGACGGTTTCCATGCAAACACGCCGACATTCGCCCGCAGAAAGCAACGAGCGCCTTCCTATTTAGGGTCGAGAGAGGCACCGATGGTGAAGGTACCACCAGTGCCGCCCTCCTTGGCGGGCACCTTCTTGGTCTTGGCGGAGCCACCATCTTCTTGCACTTGCCGGTGGAGCTCGATGGTGCCTCCTCGACGGTAGCGCAGCACTCCGAAGAGGTGCGCTTGCCGGAGTGAGCATCAGAGCCCTTGCCGGACTTGGACTTGGTCTTCTTCCCCCCGGGAGCTTCAGCGGCAAGTGCTTTGCAATCTGTCGCGGCTGCTGCATCCCGGACGATCTTGTCGGCACAGATAAGGGCATCCTTCTTGTCGCCATGGATGAGATGACGCTTATCGCGCCCGCATCTTGAGTAGGTTGTAGGCGTAGTGAGAGGCCGCCATGAACTTGGCGAGTCTTTGGGCGGCCAAGTATCCCATTGTAAGGCAATGGGAAATCGGCAACATCGAATGTAACCCTCTCGATCCCGAAGTTCAGCTCGCTGCCAAATGTGACCGCAACGTAATCTTCCCTTCGGCTTGCTCCTTCCCGGATTGATTCCTTGGAAGGTACCGGTCTCTTCGAGCTCGCATTGTCGGATTTGAAGCTTCTGGAGCACCGCGGAGGAGATCAGATTCAAGCCGGCCCCGCTGTCAACTAACATTTTAGTGACCTTGAGGTTGCGGATGGTTGGTGAGACCAACATCGGCAAGCACCCGACCGCAGTCACGCGGTTAGGGTGGTCCTCAATATCAAAAATGATAGGCGTGCTGGACCACTTCAGAGGCTTGCGTGACTCTACGGATGGTTCCGCTGCATTGACCTCCCGCATCCATTGCTTGAGTTGGCGGTGGGAGGTATGCAGAAGCACCTCCATCAACGCAGAGAACCTCGTGGCTTTACGAAACTCCTGCTCGTCGGCGCCGTCGTCCTCCATATCTTCGTCATCGTCATCATCTTCATCCTTGTCGCGCCGCGGGAGGTCGATCCCTGCCGCTGCTTGGCCTTGCCGCGTCCTCCCCGGCCGGACGTTTCTTGCTTGCTCCCCGGCACCTTCTGGGCCTTCTCCTTGTCGCCTGGCCGTACTCAGCTCTCTGTTGTTCGACAAGCTGCTTGACTTTCTTGCAGCTCACGGAGGTCGTGGCCCTTGGTGCGGTGGATCTTGCAGTACTACTTGCCGGAGCTGTCTCGCTTGTCGGCGGCCGCCACCGACCGGTGGTTGGCGTCGTGACAACCTCCTTGCCGAGCCACCAGCCTTAGCGTTCTTGTCGCCACCTCCGTTGCCGGACTGCTCAACAGCTAACACTTCTCCGGCCTTCTTCTTCCTGCTTTCCTCGCCGGCCCTTCTTTGCCGGGCGGTGTCCTCACCGCCGATCCTGCTTCTGCATTCTCTCCCGAGTCTCCTCCTTCCTCAGCGTGCACACTTGTCGGCCAAGGCGTACAGCTCATCGACGTCCTTGACTTTGCACATCGCCATCTCCTCCCTCATCCTGCGGTTCCGCACATTACGATGAAATGCGTTGATCACCGCGGCAGGGTGGACGTGCGGGATGTTGTAGTGCTCACGGCTGAATCTTCGAATGAACTTGCGCAGGGACTCTCCTTCCTTCCGGGCGAGCAAGTGAAGGTCACTCTCTTGGCCATGAGGTTTGTGGCCACCGTGAAGGCGCCAACAAACCGATGGCACAGTCCGCCCAAGAGGATATGGAGCTGTCCGGCAAGTGCATGAGCCAAGATCTGACGTTGGGCTTGAGCACGAGCGGGAAGTAGTTGGCGAGGATCTTGTCGTCCCGTCCCCCCGCAGCCTGTACCGCTATGGTGTAGATGCTAAGTAACTCCGACGGATGCGTCCTGCCATCATACTTCTCCGGCACGTCTGGTTTTGAAGTTTTTCTGGCTGGGCCACTGGACTTGCCGCAGCTCACGAGTGAACGCAGGGCAACCTACCGCGTACGGTAAGTCGCCTGGTTCCTCCAGCGCGCGCGTGTCGACAGAAGGCCCAGCGCGCTTGTCGGACTGACGTCGCGCTTCTCTTCGGCGCTTGATGCGAGTTCGAGCGTCCTCTTGTTGTCGCTCATGAAGAACTTGGTGCTGATCGCGGCGAGCTCGCGGATCCGACGACGCGGTGGAGTCGCTGTCGAGGTGGATCCGGTGAGTCGGCGATCTTGGCCTTCTTGGCGGAGAGTGCACGGTGGTTGCACCTCCGACAGTCTCGTCGCCACCGGCTCGTGCCTTGTCGTCTCGCCGCGGCAACGATGGGGTCGGTTGCCGCGGGGCATCGCCGTTGGCAAAGCCGATGAGGCTCTGGATAGTGGCCCTCCACTCGTCGACCTTGTCGGCCGTTGGAGCGTAGTCGAGGAGCAGCTGAGCTCTCGCCAGAGCTTCTGCTGGAGTAGTGGGTGGCATTTGAGAATGGTGCGAGGAGCGGGATACGCTCGGACTTCTAACTACGTTAGAAGGAGCAGCACCCCGTCCGGGCGCATCAGATCTCACTCGTGCCAGCATGTTGGCGCCGCATGCTGGTCTTGAGGGTCTCGATCCAGCGAACGTATGGCGTTGTGAACGCCATGGCGTTGTTGGTCCCGCGTCTCTGAGATGGGCGCGGGGATGCGCGGACGCCGAGGTTTGCGGTGCCTTGTCCTTGGACTTGGCGACGTCGCGAGCACCTTCGTCGGCGCCCGTCCCTCCGCCAGCGTCTGCCCCACCACCCGTTTGCTGCGGTGAGGGTGGATACGACGCGGATGGCTCTGCTGCCGCCGAAGCCTTCTTCTTTGGTGGCATGTTGAGGAAGATGTTGATGACGCTGCTCGTGTGAACGCCGGATCAGATTCACACGGCCTCGACGCTTCTACCGGGCGCGCCAAAGATGTCGGGAGGCTGATCGTACCCACGGACACCTATGGGGCCGGCGGACCAGGCCCCTTGTGGTTCGGAGGTGGGCGGAGATCGCACGAAGAGCGGATCGAGGCGAGGCACACGAGCAGTTTACCCAGCTTCGGAGCTCTCCGGAGAGATAAAACTCCTAGTGCTGCTTGTTTGATCTATTGTGTTCTTGCTAGGGAGCAATGAGAGCTACAAAACCTAACGTGAGTGTCTCTGGTCTCGAGTGGTTCGAATGAACCGAACGAGCCGAACCTCCTCTATGTTGCGCATGGGCCTCCTTTTATATGCTCAAGGGGTCTCCGACAGGTGGCAACATAGGCGGGGGTACAAATGTAAAAACAGGAGTTGGTACACCTACTTGAACGATTGTACGGTGCAAAATACCTAACTCTGACGGCAAGGGACAAAAGCAATAAATGCCTGTCATTGTCGCCCAAACAGTGCAACAGAGGCCGTCAGGTGCGCCTCCGCTCGCCACGATGGCAAGCTTGTCAGCGCCGCTTATCGCTGCTCTCCGCTGGCTGCACAGCTGCTCGAGACACGCGCATGGAACGGTCCCATGGCGACACGTCACTGGATGAGCTGGAGCGGAGACGGAGAGAAGTTGCATGCCGCGGCAAGCGCCTTGCCGCGGCCGAATCCTTGTCGTGCCCGGAGGCTTGTCGCGCTCCGAGCCTTCCCGGCAAGCTCCTCTTGCCGGGGTCTTGTCTTCTGCGTTCGAGGTGGCCTTCCCGACAAGCTCCTCTTGTCGGGGCCTTGTCTTCTCAATCAAATACTTTGTTCTTGAATGGCTCCAAAGGAGCCACGGAGGATATTGGCGGTGACGAGGCAAACCTTGCAGCTGGGTGCTGAATCGTCTGCGGCACGAAAAGGGATACTAGGGTACTCCTACTCTAGTACACCGACACCTACTGTGACAAACATGTATCATCACGGAAGTGTATTTTTTTGTAGTGATAGTCCATGACGTTCAAAACATCTTTGAAGTACCGATTCTAAGCCATAGAGCACGGCAGACTTAACTATAGAGTAGTCATCAGACCGCGTCTGGCAGACGTTCAAAGCGTCTACATTAGTGGGAGGGGGCTTTTCACCTAGAGGTGCATCAAGGACATAATTCTTCTGTGCAGCAATGAGGATAATCCTCAAGTTACGGACCCAGTCCGTGTAGTTGCTACCATCATCTTTCAACTTAGCTTTCTCTAGGAACGCATTAAAATTCAAGGGAACGGTAGCACGGGCCATTGATTTACAACATAGATATGCAAATACTATCAGGACTAAGTTCATGATAAATTAAGTTCAATTAATCATATTACTTAAGAACTCCCACTTAGATAGACATCCCTCAAGTTATCTAAATGATCACGTGATCCATATCAACTAAACCATGTCCGATCATCACATGAGATGGAGTAGTTTTCAATGGGGAACATCTCTATGTTGATCATATCTACTATATGATTCACGTTCGACCTTTCGGTCTCAGTGTTCCGAGGCCATGTCTGTACATGATAGTCTCGTCAAGTTTAACCCGAGTATTCCGCACGTGCAAAACTTTCTTGCACCCGTTGTATGTGAACGTAAAGCTTATCACACCCGATCATCATGTGCTGTCTCGGCACGACGAATTGTCGCAACGGTGCATACTCAGTGATACGTCTCCAACGTATCTATAATTTTTGATTGTTCCATGCTATTATATTATCTATTTTGGATGTTTAATGGGCTTTATTATACACTTTTATATTATTTTTGGGACTAACCTACTAATCGGAGGCCCAGCCCAAATTGCTGTTTTTTTGCCTATTTCACTGTTTCGCAAAAAAGGAATATGAAATGGAATCCAAACGGAATGAAACCTTCGGGAGAGTTATTTTTGGAACAAACACAATTCAGGGGACTTGGAGTGGACGTCAAGAAACAAACGAGGTGGCCACGAGGCAAGGAGGCACGCCTGCCCCCCTAGGCGCGCCCCCCACCCTCGTGGGCCCCTCGTCGCTCCCCTGACCGACTTATTTTGCCTATATATACTCTTATACCCCGAAAACATCCAGGAGCACCATAAAACCCTATTTCCACTGCCACAACCTTCTGTACCCGTGAGATCCCATCTTGGGGCCTTTTTTGGCGCTCCGCCGGAGGGGGCATCGATCATGGAGGGCTTCTATATCAACACCGTAGCCTCTCCGATGACGTGTGAGTAGTTTACCTCAAACCTTTGGGTCCATAGTTATTAGCTAGATGGCTTCTTCTCTCTCTTTGATTCTCAATACAAAGTTCCCCTCGATCTTCTTAGAGATTTATTCGATGTAACTCTTCTTTTGCGGTTTGTTTGTCGAGATCCGATGAATTGTGGGTTTATGATCAAGATTATCTATGAATAATATTTGAATCTCCTCTGAATTCTTTTATGTATGATTTGTTATCTTTGCAAGTCTCTTTGAATTATCAGTTTGGTTTGGCCTACTAGATTGATCTTTCTTGCAATGGGAGAAGTGCTTAGCTTTGGGTTCAATCTTGCGGTGTTTGATCTCAGTGACAGAAAGGGAACCGATACGTATTGTATTGTTGCCATCGAGGATAAAAATATGGGGTTTATATCATATTGCTTGAGTTTATTCCTCTACATCATGTCATCTTGCCTAATGCGTTATTTTGTTCTTATGAACTTAATAGTCTAGATGCATGCTAGATAGCGGTCGATGTGTGGAGTAATAGTAGTAGATGCAGAATCGTTTCGGTCTACTTGTCGCGGACGTGATGCCTATATACATGATCATGCCTAGATATTCTCATAACTATGCACTTTTCTATCAATTGCTCGACAGTAATTTGTTCACCCACCGTAATACTTATGCTATCTTGAGAGAAGCCACTAGTGAAACCTATGGCCCCCGGGTCTATTTTCTATAATGTAAGTTCCCGATCTATTTTATTTTGCAATCTTTACTTTTCAATCTATACAAAAAAAATACCAAAAATATTTATCTTATTATCTCTATCAAATCTCACTTTTGCAATTGGCAGTGAAGGGATTGACAGCTCCTTTATCGCGTTGGTTGCAAGGTTCTTATTTGTTTGTGCAGGTACGAGGATTGCGTGTAGCCTCCTACTGGATTGATACCTTTGTTCTCAAAAACTGAGGGAAATACTTATGCTAATTTGTTGCATCACCCTTTCCTCTTCAAGGGAAAACCAACGCAGTGCTCAAGAGGTAGCAAGAAGGATTTCTGGCGCCGTTGCCGGGGAGTCTACGCACAAGCCAAGACATACCAAGTACCCATCACAAACTCTTATCCCTCGCATTACATTATTTGCCATTTGCCTCTTGTTTTCCTCTCCCCCACTTCACCCTTGCCGTTTTATTCGCCTTCTTTTCCGTTTTCCTCTTCTTTGCTTGCTTCTTGTTGCCTAATTTCCCTTATGGTCCTACCTAAAAACGGTGATCCTCACCTTAAAAGGTTGGAAGAAATTGAAAACAACGTCATAAGTTTTATGACTTTGCAATTTGAACATAATAATTTCTTTAGAAACGAGTTTAAAGAACAAAAGGGCTTTATGGAATACATGAATAAAGAGCTTGATGATATGTCTAAAGAAAATTATGGTTTGAAATCTCAGTTTGCTCATCTTGGAAAATTAATAGCCCAAATTTCGAATAAGCAGGCCACCTTAGTTAATAAGATAGCCGCCAAACCGGAAGATCTAGAAGGTGATAAGGATGAAGATCTAAAAGTGATTGATGTGTCTCCTATTAAATCTTTGTTTTCCAATATGAATCTTGATAATGATGGGACTGGAGATGAGTCAACTTTAGTTAAAAGGCGTCCCAATAATTTGTAATTTTTAGATCTTGATGCAAAAATTGGTAAAAGTGGGATTGAAGAGGTCAAAACTTTACATAGCAATGAACCCACTATTTTGGATTTCAAGGAATTTAATTATTATAATTGTTCTTTAATAGATTGTACTTCCTTCTTGCAATCCATGTTAAATTCTCCTCATGCTTATAGTCAAAATAAAGCTTTTACCAAACATATCGTTCATGCTTTAATACAATCCTATGAAGAAAAACTTGAATTAGAAGTTTCTATCCCTAGAAAACTTTATGATGAGTGAAAACCTACTATTAAAATTAAGATTAAAGATCATGAATGCTATGTTTTATGTGATTTGGGTTCTAGTGTTTCCACGATTCCAAAAACTTTGTGTGATGTGTTAGGTTTCCGTGAATTTGATGATTGCTCTTTAAACTTGCACCTTGCGGATTCCACCATTAAGAAACCTATGGAAAGGATTAATGATGTTCTTATTGTTGCAAATAGGAATTATGTGCCCGTAGATTTTATTGTTCTTAATATAGATTGCAATCCTACATGTCCTATTATTCTTGGTAGACCTTTCCTTAGAACGATTGGTGCAATTATTGATATGAAGCAAGGGAATATTAGATTCCAATTTCCATTAAGGAAAGACATGGAACACTTTCTAGGAAGAAAATTAAATTATCGTATGAATCTATTATGAGAGCCACTTATGGATTGCATACCAAAGATGATGATACTTAGATCTATCCTTGTTTTTATACCTAGCTAGGAGCGTTAAACGATAGCGCTTGTTGGGAGGCAACCCAATTTTATTTTTGTTCCTTTTTTTGTTCATGTTTAGTAATAAATATTTGATCTAGCCTCTGGTTAGATGTGGTTTTGTGTTTTAATTAGTGTTTGTGCCAAGTAAAACCTTTAGGATAACCTACGGTGTTAGTTAATTTGATCTTCTTGAGAAATGTAAACATTTGCACGCATTTATATTAGTTTTCATAATTCACAGAAACTTGCTTTTCAATTGATTCTTTTTGCAGAAGTTTAATGAACAAACTATCTAGGACTTCCTAATTTGGTAGAATTTTTTAGGTTCCAGAAGTTTGCGTTTGATATAGATTGCTATAGAATGTTCTCCTCTGAATTCTTTTATGTATGATTTGTTATCTTTGCAAGTCTCTCTGAATTATCAGTTTGGTTTGGCCTACTAGATTGATCTTTCTTGCAATGGTATAAGTGCTTAGCTTTGGGTTCAATCTTGCGGTGTTCGATCCCAGTGACAGAAAGGGAACCGATATGTATTGTATTGTCGCCATCGAGGATAAAAAGATGGGTTTTATATCATATTGCTTGAGTTTATCCCTCTACATCATGTCATCTTGCCTAATGCGTTACTCTGTTCTTATGAACTTAATACTCTAGATGCATGCTTTGGATAGCGGTCGATGTGTGGAGTAATAGTAGTAGATGCGTAATCGCTTTTGGTCTACTTGTCGCAGACGGGATGCCTATATACATGATCATGCCTAGATATTCTCATAACTATGCACTTTTCTATCAATTGCTCGACAGTAATTTGTTCACCCACTGTAATACTTATGCTATCTTGAGAGAAGCCACTAGTGAAACCTATGCCCCCCGGGTCTATTTTCTATCATATAAGTTTCCGATCTATATTATTTTGCAATCTTTACTTTTCAATCTATACAACAAAAATACCAAAAATATTTATCTTATTATCTCTATCAGATCTCACTTTTGCAAGTGGTCGTGAAGGGATTGACAACCCCTTAATTGCGTTGGTTGGAAGGTTCTTATTTGTTTGTGCAGGTACGAGGGATTTGCTTGTAGCCTTCTACTGGATGGATACCTTAGTTCTCAAAAACTGAGGGAAATACTTATGCTACTTTGCTGCATCACCCTTTCCTCTTCAAGGGAAAACCAACGCAGTGCTCAAGAGGTAGCACTCAGGGAGAACACTTATACCTTGAAATTTTAGTGAGGGATCATCTTATCATGCTACCTCTGTACTAAGCAAAATAAGATGCATAAAAGATAAACATCACATGCAATCAAAATATGTGACATGATATGGCCATCATCATTTCGTGCCTTTGATCTCCATCTCCAAAGCACCGTCACGATCTCCATCGTCACCGGCTTGACACCTTGATCTCCATTGAAGCGTCGTTGTCGTCTCGCCAACTATTGCTTCTACAACTATCGGTAACTCATAGTGATAAAGTAAAGCAATTACATGGCAATTGCATTTCATACAATAAAGCGACAACCATAATGCTCCTGCCAGTTGCCGATAACTTTTACAAAACATGATCATCTCATACAATAACGTATATCACATCATGTCTTGACCATATCACATCACAACATGCCCTGCAAAAACAAGTTAGACGTCCTCTACTTTGTTGTTGAAAGTTTTACGTGGCTGCTACGGGCTTCTAGTAAGAACCGTTCTTACCTACGCATCAAAACCACAATGATATGTTTCGTCAAGTTTGTTGTTTTAACCTTCAACAAGGACCGGCCGTAGTCAAATTCGATTCTACTAAAGTTGGAGAAACAGACACCTTCCAGCCACCTTTATGCAAAACAAGTTGCATGTCTGTCGATAGAACCGGTCTCATGAACGTGGTCATGTAAGGTTGGTCCAGGCCGCTTCATCCAACAATGCCGCCGAATCAAAATAAGACGTTGGTGGTAAGCAGTATGACTATCACCGCCCATAACTCTTTGTGTTCTACTCGTGCTTATCATCTACGCATAGACCTGGCTCGGATGCCACTTTTGGGAAACATAGCATGCAATTTCAAAAAAAAAATCCTACGATCACGCAAGATATATCTAGGAGATGCATAGCAATGAGAGGGGGAGAGTGTCTCCACGTACCCTCGTAGACCGAAAGCAGAAGTGTTAGCTTAACGCGGTTGATGTAGTAGAACATCTTCTCGATCCAACCGATCAAGCACCAAACGTACGGCACCTCCGAGTTCTACACATGTTCAGCTTGATGAAGTCCCTCGAACTCTTGATCCAGTAGAGTGTCGAGGAAGTAGATGAGTTCAGTCAGCACAACGGCATGGTGACGGTGATGATGAAGTTATCCGCGCAGGGCTTCGCCTAAGCACTACAAAAATATCATCGGAGGTGTAAACTGTGGAGGGGGGCGCCGCACATGGCTTGGAACAATTGTGTGTCTAGAGGCGCCCCCTCCCACGTATATAAAGGAGGGAGAGGGGAGGAGGCCAGCCAAGGCGCGCCCCCAAGTGGGGAGGAGTCCTACTAGTACTCCAAGTCCAATTCGGACCCCCCCCCTTCCTTTTAGCAGATAAGGAAAGGGGGCGCCGCCCCCTTCCCTACTCCAATTCAGACCTCTTCTAAGTGGGGGCGCGCCAGACCCTTGTGGTCTAGTGTGCCTCCCTCCCAAGGCCCATGTGGCCCATAACTTTCCCGGGGTTCAGAACCCTGCATTACTATGATATTTTCTCGAAACACTCAGGAACCATTCCGGTGTCCGAATACTATCGTCCAATATATCAATCTTTACCTCTCGATCATTTCGAGACTCCTCATCATGTCCGTGATATCATCCGGGACTCCGAACAACATTCGGTCATCAAATCAAATAACTCAAACAATATAAATCGTCATTGAACGTTAAGCGTGCGGACCCTACGGGTTCGAGAACTATGTAGACATGACCGAGACACCTCTCCGATCAATAACGAATAGCGGAACCTGGATGCTCATATTGGCTCCCACATATTGTAACATCCCAAAATTCTAAATTTTGGAATGTTATAATAAATAGACAGATTTGATTGATTGTTTGATTGATTGTGTGAAATTGAGTGAAATTCGAAACTTTTTGAAAGTTAAATGAGAGGGAATAAAAGGACTTTCCCAAACTTTCATTTTTCATTCGTGATCTCCGTGAATTCAAATTCTTTTCACCACAAAACCCTGGAGAGAAGATGACATGACTTCTTCCATTTATTTAAATGACAAGGGGTGTTGAAAATATTTGAATTTCATTTGGAAAATATTTTTAACCCAGGAACTTTATGCAACTCAATGATTTTCACGAGCGAAGATAAAATGACTTCTTCAAAACATATGAAATATGAGTTGGGAGTTTCAAAGAATTAAATTCAAAGCTCTTTTGAATTTATTTTCGATTTGGAGTTATTTGTATTTTACTCAAATTATTTTTCTCCAAAAATATAATATATGGAAAATATGGTAACATGATTCCCTACATAAGGAAATTGGAGAGAAATAAATTTGAATTAATTTTGGTATTTTTAAAATGATTTTTATTGGATTCTATTAGAGCTGTAGCACTCTCTGCTTTGTTTAAATTTGTGTGGATTTTATTTGACTCAATAGAAATGTTTAGATTGTAGGAAATCTTTTTCTGAAAATTTCGATATATTATATGCCTATATAATATATAAATTTTTTCTTTGTTTTTATTTGTCTGAGAAAATGTTTTTTTATCTCTCTTCCGCCGACTGGGCCGGCCCAGCTCCAATCGGGCCAGGCCAAGGCCACCACCGCGCCGTCCCGAGCTCGGGACAGAGTCCCGAGCCGCCACGCCGCCGTCGTCGTACGCCGCCCGGCCTCCCGCCGCCGCCTCCTCTGCCCCCTTCCCCACGCCACCACTCACCCTCCTCTCCTATAAATCCGGACCCCGGGCCCCCGGCCCACTTTTCTCCTCCTCCCGCCGACGCACAGACTTTCGCTGAAGCTGCCGCGGCGAGATCCACTCGCACTGCCGCTCATGACCCCGATGACCGCCGCCGACACCACCACCGCGTCCGCCGTCTCGCGCCGCCCCTCCCCGACGTCTCCGCCGTCCTCTGCGACCGCCGGAGCCGCCGCCCCATCTCGCCGGAGTTCGCCCGCCTCGCCGAAGAAAGCCGCCACCGTCGCCGGTTCATCTCCCGACCCGGTATAAACTGAGAATACCGCCGGTTTTTCTTTATATAGATCGGTTTTATGTGTTTTTTTAGGTTTTGTTATTTAACGAACGTTTTCCATTTAGATCTCTTCAGTGAACGGTTTTCATTAGTTAGCGTTCGGCAGTGAACGTTCGCTCAATAGGTTTTTCTTTTTCTTTTATTTTCTGTCCAGGGACCTATTTGTAGTATTTATTTACAGAATAGCCCCTAGTTTTCAAACGTCCACTACTTTTCACTCGTTTGTCCAAATCCAATGAAACCAACGCCCACTTCTTTGTTACGATCTGCTCTTTCCAGTAATCCAACTCAAACATGTTTTTGAAAGTTTAAAATTTTGAATTAGATCAGATATGAATTTGAACTTCGTTTGATCTTAACTTGAGTTTTAATACTCCGTTTTAGTTGATTCGTTTTGCAAATCGAAGCTCCTGACCTAAACTTTCTAATAAGGCCAAATTAATATAATTTTGGTACTGTTAGAAATTGTTTTATGCTGCAAGAGTTATTTGATTTGGTTTTGATGTTTTTCGAATTGTTTTCTTCATTCTCTCCGATCTTTTGAGTGATTTCTTATGTGTGGTTACTATTGCTTGCCTACGATAGATTGCACGGAGTGTGACTAGTAGAACTATCAAGAGTTATGAGTGCAAATCATCTTCATCAACTTTGCAGGCAAGTTCACACTTTGACCATACCTTTTCTACTACCCAGTTTTATTGCATTAGATCAAATCCTCAAACGTTGCATGATTAGGATCAAATTAAATTATGGGTTTTGGGAAGTAGATGAGGTAGTACCTATTACCTGTTTTATTATCAAACCCTTGGGAGTTACTTCTATGCCATGCTATGCAAGTAGACGTGGATTGGGTTAGTGATTTTCCATGACAGATGTGAGATTGTTAATTAATGGATTATTTAAGGTGGCAACATTAATACACATCTGGGTGGATTGAGGTACCTGGTTATTCCAGGACTTGCATGTTTTTTTTGGACCGCCACCCAGGCTCAAAGGGATCATGAGATTATTCAAACTAGAAACTTCCGTGTGCAGCCACAAGCCATTATGGGCTCTAGCATAGTTGATTAAGTTTTGCGAACTCTTACGGGTAGACTAGCAGATGTAGGGGAAAGTAGGTGTACCGGTCTACCCTTCGTAAGGTGCTAGCGCTTCTGAAAGACTGTGTCTCGGTCATCCGTTTCTCAAACATCATGTAGTGCGAGAAACCCAACGGAGGTGATCGAGTCTTGTGGGGAAAAGTGTGCAAACCTCTGCAGAGTGTATAAACTAATCATGATTAAACGTGTCCCCGGTTATGGACGTCTTGAGTATCTAGTACTTGGATTTTCCTGTGAATCTCATGATGTTACTTTAAATTAATATTTTTGGGTTTTAATGATGATGTTTAATTGGGATTGAGAATGCTGTCAACCATTCTCAATGTTTAACAACCACCATGATAGTTAAATAAATTTATTCCTTTGCAGTAGGGAAAAATTGGCTTTACGCAAAACCTTATAACCATAGATCTTTTCCACCACCCATATATGCATGTAGTGATAGCCATATTTCAGCATTGCTCTACAATGTGAATTTGCCAGTACATTCAATGTACTGACCCTTTGTGGCTGCAACGTCTCATGTTGCAGGATTATCTTACGACGAGTAAGTGATACGTTAGGGTTACGATTTCTACACTCAACTTTGTCGTTGGTGTTGATGGGAATCCACAACCTTGTTACTTCCGCTATTTGGATTGAGGTAATAGTATTTATGTTATTTATACATGTGATTTACCTCTGTTATAAATCCTCGAGTACTGTGTGTGTCAGCATACCGATCCAGGGATGACAATTAAGCACAGAGACTTGATCCATTCGGGTCGGGTCGCTACAAGATGGTATTAGAGCACATGTTGACTGTAGGACATGACCCTAGAAACTGGCAAGCCCATAGGAAGATTTTTCTCTACAACTTTCATTTTCAAAAATATCTTTTATCTCTCTTCTCTTTTGAGATTATTCAAATATTCCCTTTAGTTAGACTATACCCCTTTTCCCTTTTGACCACATGAAGATTCGGCTGATGAGACCACTCCAAGAAGTAGAAGATATCGGACAACTAAGACTACTTTGGAATAAGAAGGATTTTTACCGTGCATTACAATGACGGAAACTACAACGGTGAAGACTCCGAAGACTTGGAGAATTTGAGGGATATGAAGAATTTCCAGATTTAGTATGACCTAGGAAGGCTACCTTTATGGAACCTGGCAGACTATGGAAGCTGTCAATACCCGAGATCAAGGTGTATTGGAGAAAGACCGGAATATGGAGCGTTAGAACTCAAAAAATTTGTCAGGAAACCTAAGACAGGAGATATCAATTATGTAATGAAAGCTCATGGCAAAACATGGGCATAGACATGGCTAACCATGGTGTTATTGCCTGCCTATGCTATTGTCACCATGCGGAGTTAAGCGTGCAGATGCATGGAAGAATTGGATGGTAGAAGGCTGAAGGAGCATCTGTCAGCGAAGGATGCAGTTTTAACATAGTTGGTGCATCACCAGGATCTGGAGTATTACATCAAGAAGTTTAGGGTGGATCTGCAGGAAGCCGTATTTGACAAGGAAGCAGTTCGTGAAGAACCCAGGTCCCAGAAGATTAAAATAGCCAAGCAGGAGGATCTAAACATCGAGATACCGAAGATTTATCAGGAACTGAAGGACAGTAGGATCATCGTTCATATCGAGGTTGATGAAGTCCAGAAGTTGGAACGTAACTCCAGAAATATTGAATTACGCCACGAGAGACTTTGTGACAACAGAGATGAGCTGGCAAAAAGGACTTGAGAAAGAGAAGCACGATCGGAAGAAGCCATGGGAGACATGAACAAGAATCGAAGAGTTTGATGACTTTGAAGATTTATTGACCATTATAAGCCCAAACCCCTGTTATATACTTACGTTAGATGCGATGTTTGTGAGCTGTCATTTGTTTGATGTTTTCCGACAACCACAACTAAAATGCCCTTTTCAAAACTGTTGTTTGTATTGTGTGTATCCCTCTCTATCTCTCTTGTCCCACCCCAAACCCATGGACCCAATAAAGGATGAATGGAGATGAGCTCGTATTATCTGGACCGATGAGTCAATTGGAGACAGACCGATGGATTTAGAACATGGAGGATCACATGGAGAATAACACTATAGTCGGAAAGGATATGACCCAGCATGCTCTGTAGTGCTTTCGTAAAAGGTACCTCTACCTGGTAGAAGATGTACCAAACCATCAATGGATGGCAAGGAGTAACCACTTGGAAGGAATTTAAGTGGACTTTGTTAAAGTCTTGGCTTGTGTCCCAGAAATTGAGGCCTTATGGAAAGGATATGAAGAAACCTTGTGCATACAAGCTTTGTGGAGAAATAGGACACAACCATAAAGAAAACAAGGACGAATACCCTCATAAGCAGAGGATTACCAAAGGAGTGAGCCAAGGATCTCAGGGAACTTTGGTTGGAGATTGTTCCCAAAGGTTTTGTTGCAGCAATGGAAGTTTAGTCTACATTGTTGGGAAAGATCCGTGAAGCTCAGACGGATGACAAAGAGATTGCTGAGGTAAAAGAGAGGATGAGCAAAGGAAAGGCCAAAGGCTTTCGTAAGGATGAGCATGACAACTTATGGTTCGAGGATCGTGTATATGTGCCTAATAATGCAAAGCTCGGGAAGTTAATACTTCAGGAGGCTCATGACTCACCATACTTGATTCACCCTAGAAACACCAAGATATATTTGGATTTGAAGGAGAGTTTCTGGTGGACTGGTATGAAGAAGGATAATGCAGAGTATGTAATCATAGGTGATGTATGCCAGAGAGAGTAAAAGCATAGCATCAGAAGCCAGTCGGATTACTACAGCCTATGCCGATACCCGAATGGAAGCCGGATAAGCTTGGCATGGATTTCATTACCGGATTTCCCAGAACTTGATCGGGATATGATTCTATCTGGGTAGTATTTGATTCGCTTGACCAAAGTGGCTCACTTTATCCCGATGAAAACCACCTATACAAGTGCGAAGTTGGCCAAGATATATATGACCAGGACCGTATGTCTGCATGGAGTTCCGAGGACCATCGTATCAGATAGAGGAACACAGTTTACCTCAAAGTTTTGGAATCAGCTGCACCGGACTTTGGGTACTAGGCTAGAGTTCAGTACATCATTTCATCAGCAAGACAGATGGATAAATCAAGAGAGTCAATCAGATTCTGGAGGACATGTTGAGAGCGTGTGCGCTAGATTATGGATCTAGTAGTGATGATAATCTACCTTACGCGGAGTTCTCATACAACAACAGTTACTCAACCGGTTTGAAGATGGCCCTTTGAAGCTTTGTATGGGAGAAGGAGCGGACACCGTTGATGTGGGATGAAGTTGGAGACCGTCATTGTTTGGACCAAATGTGATCAAGGATGTCAAGAGAATGTTAAGTTGATTCGAGATAAATCAAGGTAGCTCAGATCTGGCGGAAGAGTTATGCAGACTCAAAACGCAAGGTGTAGTCTATGAAATTGGAGACAGAGCATGTCTTCGTGTGTCCCCTCTGCGAGGATTTAAACGATTTGGAGTTAAGGGAAAGTTAGCCCCGAGATTTGTAGGACCATACCGAGTTTTGGAGCGTATGGGAGAAGTGGCCAACAAATTGGAGTCACCCGAAGGATTGTCAGAAGTTCATGATGTGTTTCACGTTTCCCAGTTGAAGAAGTTCCATGCAGAGATGGCCAATATTCCCCTGTAAGGACGCTTGACCCTGAAAAGGATAATGATGTTCCACGAAGAGGAGTATGGACTTCATAAGTATAAGTTTTTATCTCGGTATGTGGGACACCCCACGAGGATGAAGAGATGAATTACTATTGGATATAAAGGAGGTATGATGTTGGAAATATGGATAAATGGAAACTCCATGATGAGTCTGAGTAATCACGCCTTAGTTTGGTACAATAGAAGGATGGAAGACAATACAATTGGATGGATTTTAATTAATGCTAGGAAGCTGGAAGTTGGATGCTGGAATAACGATCAGTTGCCCCGAGGATAAGTTCAAGGACTACAAGTGATGAGATGGGCCATAACCCACAGGCCCCAGGACCTGCCAAGAAGCAAGCACACTCTTGCTGAAGGAAAAACCCTGGAAGAAGTTATGATTTTATCACCGACAATTCTATAGGAGTTTACGCAAAACCTGAGAGTTGTTAAGGAACGATAGATGTTTGTTTGGCTTGCAGAATCAATGGATTTATCCGAACTTGGTTCGTTGACAAGAGAAATTCTGCAATGCTTGTGAGGATGACCGAGTGTTAGAATGCGAGATTCGCTAAACCATGTACAAGGTAATGATTTGGGTGCGGGATGGATTGTTCACCATACCGACTTACTCTTATTGTTCGCCTTCTTTGTATGGGATGGTAAATCTGAGTGACTTACCTATAGTAGAGAGACGACGATCAAAACCCTGTTTAAACCTTAGAATGGTATAAGAATTTTTTCCTTGTACAAGGCAGCTTTTGCCAACCGTAGGTTATACGGTGAGGTTCAACCTGCACTGCTTTTCTGCAGGAGAAACCATAAATTGTTGACCACCATGAGATATCGATAGCTGATTAGTATTGGCGCCAGACCCGTCAGCTAAGAAGACCCAGTCTCGGAATAACAGTACCAAGATGAAAGGACAGAAGAATTGCGGTAAAGGTTATGCCACTGCCAAAAGAGCCCAGAGAAGTAATTATCCAGAGGATCTGAGAAGATCGACACTGCCAACAATAAGGATGGAGTATATGAGTTGATGGAACCGTAACCATGCTTCTAAGGGTGGTAGCACCTGGGACCCCGGAGACGATCGATGGATTTTTGAGAAGACCCCAAACCTAACCTATTTCTTTCTAGCCTCTCCGAATCTTGAGGACGAGATTCATTTTAAGGGTGGTAGGTTTGTAATGTTATAATAAATAGATAGATTTGATTGATTGTGTAAAATTGAGTGAAATTCGAAAATTTTTGATAGTTAAATGAGAGGGAATAAAAGGACTTTCCCAAACTTTCATTTTTCATTCGTGATCTCCGTGAATTCAAATTCTTTTCACCATAAAACCCTGGAGAGAAGATGACATGACTTCTTCCATTTATTTAAATGACAAGGGGTGTTGAAAATATTTGAATTTCATTTGGAAAATATTTCCAACCCAGGAACTTTATGAAACTCACTGATTTTCACGAGCGAAGATAAAATGACTTCTTCAAAACATATGAAATATGAGTTGGGAGTTTCAAAGAATTAAATTCAAAGCTCTTTTGAATTTATTTTTGATTTGGAGTTATTTGGATTTTATTCAAATTATTTCTCTCCAAAAATATAATATATGGAAAATAGGGTAACATGATTCCCTACATAAGAAAATTGGAGATAAATAAATTTGAATTACTTTTGGTATTTTTAAAATGATTTTTATTGGATTCTATTAGAGCTATAGCACTCTCTGCTTTATTTAAATTTGTGTGGATTTTATTTGACTCAATAGAAATGTTCAGATTGTAGGAAATCTTTTTCTGAAAATTTCGATATATTATGTGCCTATATAATATATAATTTTTTTTCTCTGTTTTTATTTGTCTGAGAAAATGTTTTTTTATCTCTCTTCCGCCGACTGGGCCGGCCCAGCTCCAATCGGGCCAGGCCAAGGCCCAGTCCAGCCGCGCCGCTCGTCCCCGAGCTCGGGACAGAGTCCCGAGCCGCCACGCCGCCGTCGTCGTACGCCGCGGCGCTTGCGCGCCGCCTCCTCCGCCTTCCCCACGCCACCACTCACCCTCCTCTCCTATAAATCCGGACCCGCACCCGCCCTTTTCTCCTCCTCACTTGACGCCGCACTCGTTGAACTGCCCGCCGGCGAGATCCACTTCGCCCTGCCGCCCATGACCCCGACGACCGCCGCCGACACCACCACCGCGTCTGCCGTCTCGCACCGCCCCTCCCCGACGTCTCCGCCGTCCTCTGCGACCACCGGAGCCACCGCCCCATCTCGCCGGAGTTCGCCCGCCTCGCCGGAGAAAGCCGCCGCCGTCGCCGTTTCATCTCCCGACCCGGTATAGACCGAGAAAACCGCCGGTTTTTCTTTATATAGATCGGTTTTATGTGTTTTTTTAGGTTTTGTTATTTAACGAACGTTTTCCGTTTAGATCTCTTCAGTGAACGGTTTTCATTAGTTAGCGTTCGGCAGCGAACGTTCGCTCAGTAGGTTTTTCTTTTTCTTTTATTTTCTGTCCAGGGACCTATTTGTAGTATTTATTTACAGAATAGCCCCTAGTTTTTAAACATCCACTACTTTTTACTCGTTAGTCCAAATCCAATGAAACCAACGCCCACTTCTTTGTTACGATCTCCTCTATCCAGTAATCCAACTCAAACATGTTTTCGAAAGTTTAAAAATTT
The DNA here is from genome assembly GCA_021605145.1 of Aegilops bicornis. Lineage (NCBI taxonomy): Eukaryota > Viridiplantae > Streptophyta > Magnoliopsida > Poales > Poaceae > Aegilops > Aegilops bicornis. The sequence goes on from CM038672.1 coordinate 581,517,801, forward strand.
GAATTAGATCAGATTTGAAGTTGAACTTCGTTTGATCGTAACTTGAGTTTTAAAACTCCGTTTTAGTTGATTCTTTTTGCAAATCGAAGCTCCCGACCTAAACTTTCTGATAAGGCCAAATTCATATAATTTTCATACTGTTAGAAATTGTTTTATGCTGCAAGAGTTATTTGATTTGGTTTTGATGTTTTTCGAATTGTTTTCTTCATTCTCTCCGATCTTTTGAGTGATTGCTTATGTGTGGTTACTATTGCTTGCCTACGATAGATTGCACGGAGTGTGACGAGTAGAACTATCAAGAGTTATGAGTGTGAATCATCTTTATCAACTTTGTAGGCAAGTTCACACTTTGATCATACCTTTTCTACTACCCGGTTTTATTGCATTAGATCAAATCCTCAAACATTGCATGATTAGGATCAAATTAAATTGTGGGTTTTGGGAAGTAGATGAGGTAGTACCTATTACCTGTTTTGTTATCAAACCCTTGGGAGTTACTTCTACGTTTGCTTATTTTGCCATGCTATGCAAGTAGACGTGGATTGGGTGAGTGATTTTCCATGACAGATGTGAGATTGTTAATTAATGGTTTATTTAAGGTGGCAACATTAATACACATCTGGGTGGATTGAGGTACCTGGTTATTCCAGGACTTGCTTGTTTTTTTGGACCGCCACCTAGGCTCAAAGGGATCATGAGATTATTCAAACTAGAAACTTCCGTGTGCAGCCACAAGCCATTATGGGCTCTGTCATAGTTGATTAAGTTGTGCGAACTCTTACGGGTAGACTAGAAGATGTAGGGGAAAGTAGGTGTACCGGTCTACCCTTCGTAAGGTGCACTACAAGAAACCTGTTAATCCATGACGGATTTCAGGTGACGTTTTCGAAAACTGTCATCGATGATCTGGTACAGCCCTCCAAGCCCGCCCAAGCCCGCGAAAGCCCGCATACCCTTTACCCATATAAAATACTAACCCTAACCCTCCTTCTCTCTTCCTCCTCCGTAGCCCCTCCTTATTCCCCATCGACCCCACACAGCGCCGCCACCCACCACCTCCTCGCCTCTCTCCTCCCATAGCTCGCCGCCGGCCCGACCCCTCCTCTCCTCTCACATCGTAGCTTCCAGATCTGCCTCAGTCAGCGCCCATCCATCCCTCTCACGAACATCTCTCTCTCGTGTGACCTCGTGACCGCATCCAACGCCCACTGATTCCGGCGACGTCCACCACCGCGCAGCACTCACAGTAACTGATCTCCGACCCCTCTGTCCCCCAGGCCGGTTGGATCCGCCGCTCACGTCTCCAGCACTCGCCTGCAACCCCTAGCCTGTGGCTAGGGTTTCGGCTGCGGCGTCGCGTCCATCGTCGGCGCGTCTCCGGTGGCTCTACTCCGCCGCACAACGCGCCCCCTCGCGCCCTCTGCTCCTCCTGGATGGCACCTTCTTGTTCGATGCGCTCGCCCACGTTGGGCTGAACGACAGCGACAAGAACCTCCTCTCCTGCATCTCTGGCGCGGTGGTGCATCCTATGGCAACCTCCGCTGCATTTGGACCACTGGAGGCTCTCCCTTGCCGAGGTGAACACCTCACAAACCCCATTTTCCTCTCCTCCAACCATCTTCTTTTCTTGTTAGGATGAACTTTGACTGACTGAGCGTATTCATATATATATATATATATCTGAACAAGTTCCTGTTCTTGTAAGCATGGAACATATATGTTTACCTTGTGCAGTAGGTGTCAAGCTTAATAAAGAGGCAATCCAAATGGCTTGAAATGAGAAGTTTTGTGGGGGCTAATTCAGTCACTATAGGTTCTTTATAGTTAAGCACTTGTACCTCTGCTTATCTCCTCTCATGCGAGCATGTTGCTTGAACCATACACTGCTTCATATAGACTACTAGCTTGCATGGGTCTCAAGAATCGAGTAATATAGCACATAGGAATTCTGTTTTGTCTTGTATGAGCTATTGCACCTCTAGTTTGTTCTATTGTGTCCTGAACAGTGAGGGAAATTGAAGGAAGTGTTTTGTAGTCATAATTTTCTGGGTTAATGTGCATATCACTTATACATATATATTTCACTTGTTTAGCTGTGGTAATTTTTTAGTGTTTGATTTGATAGGTATAGCAGACAAGTGAATGTATGATGGTGATGTCGATTGTTGGTTGTCGGTGTGAACCAGCAAATATGCCGAGACAACAGGCAATTAATGGAACCGTCCAAGTCGAGCCAGGTCAGCAAGTCTTGAATCTGAATACCCTTGTTTCATAAGTGCACTCTGGATGATGTTGTTGGCCTGAAACTGAAGGCCAATTAAGCAAATGCCTTAAATAATGTGTGTTCACCAACAAGGGAATAATGGTATGCACCGACCACTTGATACTTTATTCCAATATTTTTGAATGATACATACATCTGTTAATCAAGATATCTTATAGCCACGATTACTCCCATTGTGGCTGTAGTACATGGGTTAATACAATAAGTTTAAGTAACAAGAACCTAGTTGATGTCATTAAGCATAAATAGGATGTGAACCGGAATTCTAGTTGTCTCTGGGATTCAAGCAGAACATGTTTGTTTCATGTTCTGTATGAGGCTTGGCCACAATTTAGAAAATCATTGATCCCGTCAACTCTGTCTTTTACGTGTTAAGAGCTAACATTTATTTTCGTTGTCGTACCTCTGCCTTCAGAGGATTTTGGACAGCCAGATCGGTATCAACTTGATATAGCCCACATTCCAGATATTCTGGACATTGAAGTTGTCTATTCGGTATACAATGTGTAGTGTGTTCTCTCTGATATGTTTTAATTTTGCATCATTGCTTTGAAATAAGCTAGGACTTTGTTTTGCGATATCTAAATATACAATATACCAAAGTCTTACTGGTGAACTGTTTGCATCTTGCATAAATTTGGAAATTAATAGCTTAGGGATATTCTAGTTACTAGGATCCAGGTAAGTAAAGGAAATAGAGATTAATAAGAAAAGATTGATACTACTAGTATCTATCTCAATTTTGGTAAATGATCGTGAATCTAACATCTAATGACTTGTAAAAAAATAGCATATATGTTTTAATATGGTAGCTCATAGTCTGAATTTTGTGCTTGCAATAGCTTTCACATCACCTGATATTCTGTAGGCTATGGAAAAATACTTGTTCTTGCTGCTTTGAAATCTAACATCTAACAGTCTTAAGAAGGTATATCAACTTTTTAATCTGTATACCATGTGCTTCCTGCACCCTTGTTTATTATGCATGCAGTATGACACTAAAACAATACACGTCTTAGCATATGTTGTTTTGCTGCTAATGCATATACATGCTTGCACTATTAATATACATGCAGTGATGATGAATCATCTCTCACATATTAAGCCTACTGCTATGCTGCCACCTCTAACTTGATTGATTCGTCCTCAAGTGCCTTTGGTTTTTTTATTTCTTCATATTGTTGTTTTATGAACAATTTGCAATTCTTTGTACTTGATAGTGAGGTTATTTATATATTTGAACTAGTTATTGCTGGCCAGAATGTGTGAAGCATACTATTTTTTGAAAATGCAACAATGCATATATGATGGCATGCCTGTATAATTTATAGCCTATCGTTGATGCCTTGTATACATATATACTGGTTCATTATTGTTTCCTGTTATAAGTAATAGTACTATGTTTGTCAAGTGGGCAGCAAATATTGTTTACTATTTGTCAGCCCTTTGATATGTACTTGCAGCATAAACATTGAGTTTTATGCTGCTGCTCCCTAACTTGGTTGGCGTAAACTTCAAATGTTCATGTGTCAACAAGTTTACACATCACGGCGAGGATACTGTTTGTTAGTGATGCCATTTTGTTGGCATGTTTATATGGCCTCGACTACTACTACTATATTACTTGAGTTCTGTGATGTATGTTTTGTTTCTTTGTCGTTTGGCTTTCATTTGACATTCTTTTCTTTGGATTAATTTTAAGCAACCTCATGTTTACTCTCATATTATAGTAGCTGCAATGTTATTCTCATTCGTAGGCACTGTAAGATTTAAGAATTCTGGACAACATATAGTTCATTTTTATTTTTGTTGTAATCCTCTTATTTCTATGTTCTATTCATATCTATGAATATCTAATAAGGTTCTTGTAAATGTGTTAGGTAAGATTAGGTAGCGAGCTACTTGCTGCTGCCATCACAATCGGCCACGACATGATAGTTGCCATAAGAGGACCAACTGCAAGAACATGAATAACAGCCTCAATAGTTTACATGTTATGTTGATGTAAAATGGATTGTACTGGTTCATAACCTTGTTGTGTGATATATTGTCAATCTAGGCTGTAAGTTATCATTTCATAGAGGATTTTGTAAACTGCTATGTTGTATTTACATATGGATGTCTGCAAACTGGATCAATTATGTAATATTCTGACACTTTGCAAATACTTCCTCTTGGGCCAATATCGGCATTTGGATTTGTGAGACGCATTATGCTAAAAATGTGCTTTGTCATAATTAGGCAGAAATAAATAGGCTATTGAGGCAGAAATAAATGGGCTAATGGGTTCGGCTAAACTTAAATTGTGCCCAAATCGATGACGATTTTTGTGACGGAAAATAGTATCCACATAGGCAGACATGTCATTCGATTTGGTCAACCGAAAATCCTACATGGCATCAGTCCATGACGGATTGTTCCCGTCACAGAGGTTTGGGCTTGGGCGGGCCTGATGCGGATCCATGACGATCAAGAACCGTCAAGGAAGGTGCGATGTCAAATTATGACGCGATGTACATGACGGATTTCAGATCCGTCATGCACGGGCACCCATGACAGTTTTTCGTTGATCCATGACGGACCTAGTCCGTCATGTATTAACAGATTTCTTGTAGTGGTGCTAGCGCTTCTGAAAGACTGTGTCTCGGTCATCTGTTTCTCAAACATCATGTAGTGCGAGAAACCCAACGGAGGCGATCGAGTCTTGTGGGGAAAAGTGCGCAAACCTCTGCAGAGTGTATAAACTAATCATGATTAGCCGTGTCCCCGGTTATGGACGTTTTGAGTATCTAGTACTTGGATTTTCCTGTGAATCTCATCATGTTACTTTAAATTAATATTGTTGGGTTTTAATGATGATGATTAATTGGGATTGAGAATGCTGTCAACCATTCTCAATGTTTAACAACCACCATGATAGTTAAATAAATTTATTCCTTTGCAGTAGGGAAAAATTGGCTTTACGCAAAACCTTATAACCATAGAGCTTTTCCACCAGCCATATATGCATGTAGTGATAGCCATATTTCAGCATTGCTCTATCGTGTGAATTTGCCAGTACATTCAATGTACTGACCCTTTGTGGCTGCAACGTCTCATGCTACAGGATTATCCTACGACGAGTAAGTGATACGTTAGGGTTACGATTTCTACACTCAACTTTGCCGTTGGTGTTGATTGGAATCCACAACCTTGTTACTTCCGCTATTTGGATTGAGGTAATAGTATTTACGTTATTTATACATGTGATTTACCTCTGTTATAAATCCTCGAGTACTGTGTGTGTCAGCATACCGATCCAGGGATGACACTTAAGCACAGAGACTTGATCCATTCGGGTCGGGTCGCTACACATATTCTACAAAGATCTTTATCGGTCAAACCGTAATGACAACATACGTCACTCCCTTTGTCATCGGTATGTTACTTGCCCGAGATTCGATCATCGGTATCTTCATACCTGGTTCAATCTCGTTACCAGCAAGTCTCTTTACTCCTTCCATAATGCATCATCCTGCAACTAACTCATTAGTCACATTGCTTGCAAGGCTTATCATGATGTGCATTACCGAGACGACCCAGAGATACCTCTCCGATACTCGGAGTGACAAATCCTAATCTTGATGTATGCCAACCCAACAAACACCTTGGGAGATACCTGTAGAGCATCTTTATAATCACCCAGTTACGTTGTGACATTTGATAGAACACAAGGTATTCCTCCGATATTCGGGAGTTGCATAATCTCATAGTCAAAGGAATATGTGTAAGTCATGAAGAAAGCAATAGCAATAAAAATTAACGATCATTATGCTAAGCTAACGGATGGGTCTTGTCCATCACATCATTTTCCTAATGATGTGATCCCGTTCATCAAATGACAACACATGTCTATGGTCAGGAAACTTAACCATCTTTGATTAACGAGCTAGTCTTGTAGAGGCATACTAGGGACACTGTGTTTTGTCTTCGTATTCACATATGTATCAAGTTTCCTGTTGATACAATTCTAGCATTAATAATAAACATTTATCATGATATAAGGAAATATAAATAACAACTTTATTATTGCCTCTAGGGCATATTTCCTTCACGAAAAACTTAGAAGGCCAATATAATATGTGTTCCTCCATAAAGTGTGTATTTCTGAAAATATGAGTGGAATGGCATACACATATCCAATGATAGCTAGTTGGAGGAAGACAAGCTATATTTAGGATCCAAATATTGCAAAAGGATGATATGGCACAAAGACATACCAAAATAAAGAAGCAAATAATCAAAAGAAAACAATTGAAACAAGTCATCAAATGATCCTACGAGTGTTCTAAAGAACATAGAGAAGCTCCCCATGATTTGTGCATTATTTAGTTTCGTATTTGGATACAATGTGCACAAAGTAGGATCATCACTCCTCCAAAATCAATAGAAACTCACAACATGTGAAAGTGAGCTAAGATAAGAAACAAGGCATAACACTTGCAACAAGCACATGCTTGAGCAACATGTAAAAGAGGCAACTTAAGAATGGGATCAACCAAAAAGTTGTGTGTGGGTCATGGCAAAGCACTTGATAAGACTAATATAAGGATGAGCATTAAGCATCAACATAGTCTTAATGAATGAGATACAAGGTGCAAGACATGTCCTTCCCACACACACACAACTAGCAAATGGGTTCACAAGCCCACTAATATATGTGAATTAACGCAAAGCTTTTGACAACCCATGGTGAAGAAGAAAAAGATAGCTCTGTCAAGAGGAGGGATACCAATCAAAATGGCAAAAGCCTCTTCAAGACAAGCATGAGGAAAACCAATCTTCACCACAAATGAGTGCATCAAGATGCAACAATATAAGACCCGCACTCAATGAAAAAGCTTTCATGGAGCCATCAAAGAAATAACCCGAGAAAGAAAAGTGGGACGTGAAAGAAAAGCATATCAATTAGATATGCGACTTCTCTCAAGTGTATAAGATTCTAGGTAGATGAAAGTCATGATGATATCAATCCACAAAGAAGGATGTACACACGAAGTAGTTACAAAAGGAAGGAACAAGATATCCACAAGGAAGTCATAAATATACCAATAAGATCTTTGCTTGAAGAGCATCGCACGAGGCTAATAATTATCTCGTTGTATATTAATGAACTCCAAACACACGAACAGCAAACACATCACAACTAGCAACAAGAGATCATTGTTGGGATGCTTTGAGAAAGGAAACAAGTATCATAAGAACGAATCAAGAAATTCAAGCCATGATGCAACCTACACAAGGTTGAATGCAAGAAAAGTATGCATGAAGTAGATACTTGTCATCAAGATACCATTGGAATGTGTCGTGGTCGAACATGAAAACCTATGGGGCCATCGTCCCCTTCGTGGTTCGGCTGGGGGGAGGTCACGTAGCACAAAGACCAGAGGCCGTGGAGCAGCACGTCAATGGTGACGCTGGTAGTTTTTACCCAGGTTCGGGCCACCGCGAGGCATAAAACCCTACTCCTGCTTTGGTCGATTGATGAAGGATCATGGTGGAGGCGCAATGCTCTGGCCCGGCAAGGTTTCTTCGGGGAGAGCAGCCACGCGGTATGGTACACGAGGGTCCGAATCCTTTCTAAGGTTGCCATGACCCTCCTTTTATAGGCTAAGGGGTTACCATAATGGCAAAATAGTCATTATCCAATGACTGGATAGCTAACAGTGCTATCATACCTAACTTTGGAGACATGACAAGGTGCATTAAATGCACTGCTAGCTGTCATGTCGTGGGTGTAGCGCGGTAAAGCGGCAAGCTTTACTGCGTCGTTGTAGTCATCTCACGCCTGTCTGCTTGACACGCCTTTGGACGGGTGTCACATGGAGGTAATTTCCTTCCTAAACGGCTGCCACATGCCAAATGGAAGCCTCTTGGTCATCTGAGGGCTCCACACCGCACTGATGGGAGACTTGCGTGTGGTGAGGTGGAGCGGTGGAGTCTTGGCGGGGAGGTGGACCGCCAGCGGTCCCAGCAAGGCCTGCCGGGGAGATTTTGGGACTTGTCTTCGGGGTGGCCTCGTCCTGACCGGGCTCGCCTGTCCGGCAAGGAGGCCTTCCTTTGGTGATTTCTTGTTATCTTGGCTTGTCTTGGCCTTCTTGATCCGCCCTTTGACTCTTCTAAGGGCTATGTCTCTCTGGCCAGGTTTCTGTTGGGGAATGTAGAATTCAAAAAAATTCCTATGATCACGCAAGATCTATCTAGGAGATGCATAGCAATGAGAGGGGAGAGTGTGTACACGTACCCTCGTAGACCGAAAGAGGAAGCATTTAGTAACGTGGTTGATGTATTCGACCGTCTTCATGATCCAACCGATCCAAGTACCGAACGTACAGCACCTCCGTGTTCAGCACACGTTCAGCACGATGACGTCCCTCGAGCTCTTGATCCGGTAGAGGGTCGAGGGAGAGTTTCGTCTGCACGATGGCGTGGCGATGGTTGGTGATATGATTCACGCAGGGCTTCGCCTAGCACTACGACAATATGACTGAGGTGGTAAACTGTGGAGGGGGGCACCGCACACGGCTAAGGAACAACGGTTGTGCTTTGGGATGCCCCCTGGCCACGTATATAAAGGAGGAGAGCGAGGAGGCCGGCAGCCAAGGAGGGCGCTCCGTAGGGGGAGTCCAACTAGGATTCCCAATCCTAGTTGAACTCCCCTTCCTTTTCCAAGAGGGGGAGAAAGGGAACGAAGAAGAGAGGGAGAAGAAAAGAGGGGGGCGCCACCCCCTCCCTAGTCCAATTCGGACTTGCCATGGGGGCCACGCGGCCACCCCTTGTGGCCCTCCTCTCCTTTCCACTAAGGCCCATGAAGGCCCAATTCTTTCCCGCGGGGTTCCGGTAACCCCTCGGTACCCCAAAAAATATCCGAACCTTTCCGAAACCATTCTAGTGTCTGAATACCTTCGTCCAATATATCGATCTTTACCTCTCGACCATTTCGAGACTCCTCGTCATGTCTGTGATCTCATCCGGGACTCTGAACAAACTTCGTTCACCAAAACACATAACTCATAATACAAATCGTCATCGAACATTAAGCGTGAGGACCCTACGGGTTCGAGAACTATATAGACATGACCGAGACACATCTCCAGTCAATAACCAATAGCAGAACCTGGATGCTCATATTGGCTGCTACATATTCTATGAAGATCTGTATCGGTCAAACGCATAACAACATACATCATTCCCTTTGTCATCGGTATGTTACTTGCCCGAGATGCGATCATCGGTATCATCATACCTAGCTCAATCTCTTTACCGGCAACTCTCTTTACTCGTTCTGTAATGCATCATACCATAACTAACTCATTAGTCACATTGCTTGGAAGGCTTGTAGTGATGTGCATAACCGAGAGGGCCTAGAGATACCTCTCCGATACACAGAGTGACAAATCCTAATCTTGATCTATGCCAACCCAACAAACACCTTCGGAGACACCTATAGAGCATCTTGATAATCACACAGTTACGTTGTGACGTTTGATAGCACACAAGGCGTTCCTCCGGTATTCGGGAGTTGCATAATCTCATAGTTAGAGGAACATGTATAAGTCATGAAGAAAACAATAGCAATAAAACTTAATGATCATTATGCTAAGCTAACTGATGGGTCTTGTCCATCACATCATTCTCCTAATGATGTGATCATGTTTCATCAAATGACAACACATGTCTAGTAGAGGCATACTAGGGACACTTTGTTTTGTCTATGTATTTAAACATGTATCAAGTTTCCGGTTAATACAATTCTAGCATGAATAATAGATATTTATCATGACATAAGGAAATATAAATAACAACTTTATTATTGCCTCTAGGGCATATTTCCTTCAGTCTCCCACTTGCACTAGAGTCAATAATCTATTTCACATCGTCATGTGATTTAACATTAATAGTTCACATCGTCATGTGAATAACACCCATAGTTCACATCGCCATGTGACCAACACCCAAAGTGTTTACTAGAGTAAATAATCTAGTTCACATTGCCATGTGATTAACACCCAAGAGTACTATGTGATCATGTTTTGCTTGTGAGTGAAGTTTAGTCAATGGGTCTGCCACATTCATATCCATATGTATTTTGCAAATTTCTATGTCTACAATGCTCTGCATGAAGTTACTCTAGCTAGTTGCTCCCACTTCCAATATGTATCCAGATTGAGACTCAGAGTTATCCGGATTAGTGTCAAAGCTTGCATCGACATAACTCTTTATGATGAACTCTTTATCACCTCCATAACCGAGGAATATTTCCTTAGTCCTCTTAGGTAACTAAGGATAACTTTGACCGCTGTCGAGTGATCCACTCCTGGATCACTATCGTACCTCCTTGCGAAAATCATGGAAAGGTACCCAATAGGTCTGGTACACAGCATAGCATACTTTATAGAACCTATGGCTGAGGCATAGGGAATGACTTTCATTCTCTCTCTATCTTCTGTCGTGGTCGAGTTTTGAGTCTTACTCAACTTCACACCTTGTAACACAGGCAAGTACCCGTTCTTTGACTGATCCATTTTGAACTCCTTCAAAAACTTATCAAGGTATGTACTCATCGAAAGTCTTATCAAGCGTCTCGATCTATCTTAATAGATTTTGATTCCCAATATGTAAGTAGCTTCACCGAGGTATTTATTTGAAAAACTCCTTTCAAACACTCTATGCTTTCCAGAAAATTCTACATCATTTCCGATCAACAATATTTCATTCACATATACTTATCAGAAAGGCTGTAGTGCCCCCACTCACTTTCTTGTAAATACAGGCTTCACCGCAAGTCTGTATAAAACTATATGCTTTGATCAACTCATCAAAGCGTATATTTGTAACATCCCAAATTTTCAATTTGGAATGTTATACATTAGGTCATCATGCATATCATATTTTTTCTCGCATTTTTCGATCCTAGGAAATTTCACGCAACTCAAGGACCCTCGGAGAGAGTTGGAAGTTTCATTATTTTCATATTTGGGATTTCTCAAATTTTGGAAATAGGATCATTGGATTTATTTAATTATCTTCAAAAAGTTTTTCCTATAAAAATCTCAAGAGAGGGAATAATATGACTTTCCCAATATTTAGGAAAAATGAAGATATTATAAATAAATCAAATTTGGTTTTCGAAAGATTTATTTTGCTTAGGCAAAATGAGCATTTTAAAATTTTTATGCATGTTGCAGTTTTAAAAGTTCATTTTGTTCGACTCATTTTTAGGAGTCGGGAAAATTTGTTTTATTTAAATCGGAGTTCGTTTGATATTTTTTTAATTCGTTTTGTTTTAATTTAAAAAACGCTACAGGCCCAAGGCCCGGCCGGCCCAGCCCAGCCAGGCCCGGCCCGGCCAGCCGCCCGGCCCATCCCCTTTCCTCACAAGACGCCTTGGAGGAGTCCCGCCACGCCGCCGACTCCCGGCTCGGACACGCCGAGCCCGCCGCCGTGCCCCTCCCCACGCAACCGAGCCCCCTCCTATTTAACCGCCCCCCCCTCTCTCCTCACATCGCCCGCCGCCGCCCTCACCGCCCCCAAGCCGAGCCTTGTCTGAAACGCCGCTTGCCGTCGCCCTCGTCGCCGGAGCACGCCGCCGTCGCCCCGGAGCCCCTCGCCGACCCCCCCGCCACCCACCGCCTCGCCCGACCAGCGGAGCCCGCTGAGCCCGCAGGCGACCGCCGGAGGTAGCCGCCGCGCCCGATCCGATCCGGTTTTCTCTAGAAAACCCGGTCCGGTTTTTTTTGCAAAGTTCGGTTTTTAAAAAAAAACCTAGATTGGTTTACTTTTATTTTTCGGTTTTCTTATTTAGCGAACGTTCACTGACCCGTTCGTTTCAATGAACGTGTTCGTTGGATTAGTTCTGTTAACGAACGTCCGTTATTTAATCCGTTCGTCGTTTTCTTTTAAATCGGATTTAATCCGTTAATTTTCGATTCGATTTACGATCTGATTTTCAAATCTGTTTTATTTCTTGCTCGTTTATCGGAATCAGGTGATTCAAGCGCCTGGAGTTTCGTAACGAAACCGCCGTTCCGACTACCCTATTTTCACAGAGTTTTGCTACTGTGAAATTTTGACCTATTTTCAGATTTGTTAAACCGAGTCGTTCTCTCTCGAGTTCCGACTTCCGATGCTTTATTTGATTCGATTCTTTTGCAACCAGGGTTCTTAAGTTGAACTATCTGGTTAGATCTTTTATTCGAGATTTCCTGTGCATTAGATGAGTACTTATTGTATGCTTGTTGTTTTTCTGCGTTAGATCACCCGTGAGTGCGCCGCTTGTTACTTGAATCTCTAGGACTCATGGATCATCGAAGGCAAGTAACACTTTGATCATACCTTTTCTACCACCCAGTTTTATTGCATTAGATCAAACCCTCAAACACTTGCATGATTAGGATCTAATCAAATTGTGGGATGGGAAGTAGATTGAGGTAGTACCTATTACCTGTTTTACTTATGAAACCTTGGGAGTTACTTCTACGTTTTCTTGATTATACCATGCTATGCTAGTAGACGTGGATTGGGTGAGTGAATATCCATGATGATGTGAGATTGTTAATTAATGGTTTATCTAAGGTGGCAACCTAAACACACATCTGGGTGGATTGAGGCACCTGGTTTCTATCAGGACTTGCCTGTATTTCTTCGGACCGCCACCTGTGCTCTAAGGGATCATGAGATTATTCAAACTAGAAACTTACGTGTGCAGCCACAAGCCAATTATGGGCTCTGGCGTAGTTGACTAAGTTGTGCGAACTCTTACGGGTAGGCTAGCTGATGTAGGGGATGTAGGTTGGTACGGTCTACCCACATGTAAGGTGCTAAGCGCCACGAAAGACTATGTCTCGGTCATCCGTTTCTCAAACACCATGTAGTGAGAGAACCAAGCGGAGGCGATCGAGTCTTGTGGGGAAAAGTGCGCAAACCTCTGCAGAGTGTATAAACTAATCATGATTAGCCGTGTCCCCGGTTATGGACGTTTTGAGTATCTAGTACTTGAATATCATGTGAATCTCAACATGTTACTTTTAATAATAAAGTTATTGGGTTTTAATGAGTACTTTTTAATTGGGATTGAGGATCTTTGTCAACCATTCTCAATGTTTAACAACCACCATGATAGTTAAATAAAATTATTCCTTTGGTGTAGGGAAAAATCAGCTTTATGCAAAAATGTAACCGTAGAGCCTTACCACCAGCCAAATATGCATGTAGTATAGGCTTATTTCTTCATTGCTCTCTATGTGTTACATTGCCAGCATATTCCATGTCTTGACCCGTTTTCGGGCTGCAACTTTTCATGTTGCAGACGCGTTTGAATGACAGTAAGGTGTTAGGCCGTGGTTCTATACTCAGTGATGCCGTTGGAGTTGATGGACTCACTCGTTTTCCAAGCCTTCCGCTGTTATTATTAGATGGCCTTAAGCCATATTATTGTATTAAGTTCCCTTGTGGACAACGATGTAATAAGTGTGTGATTGCTACTCTGTTATAAATCCTTCGAAATCTTGTGTTGTGTCGGCATCGATCCGAGGATGACATCGAGCACGCAGGCGCTAGATCCATTCGGTTCTGTCATGACGAAGAATGGTATCAGAGCACACGCTGACTATAGGACACGACCACTAAGATAAAGCCATAGATCACTATTCTCTTCCCATTTTCTAACTCCTCATCTTTTCTACTCTCTTTAGGATGAAGAACGCGAAGATCAAGTACACCCAACCGGATGAAGGCACACCTTTGGATTTCACTTGAAGGAAGTTACCAAGTACCTAAATATTGGACTACCAAGCTTCACCGGGACTTTCAACGCCACTCTGCTGAAGAGGAGCTTTGGAAGATTCATGCTCACGTTCGGGAAGGACATTCGCCCCAATCACCAAGCCAATAGATAGTGTTTTGATTGCACCAACTTGGAGTGCAGGAAAGAGCATGGCAGCTCACATCACCATGGGACGCATTGGAGAAGTTTATCAAGAAGACCTTAAGGACACAATCTACCAGATTTGCGGACGCCGAGATGACAAATGGGAAGTAAATCGGCACCAAGAAGGATAGATCCATTGCAGCATTTATCCAGGAGTTAAACCAGCACATTCGACGCCAGGAGAACCGGATGTGCAATGATATGTTGGAGTTGCGAGAATGCAAAGGGAAGGATCATCGAGCTTGAAGAAGAACTTAAGACAACTCGCAAGGACTATATGGACGAGATCGTAGCTCTAGCAAGGCACAATAACGATCTTAAGTACGAGATTGAAGAAGCGAAGAAGAAGTTGGCGCCAGGAATGAAGACCGATATGTCAATCACCCAAGCGACTACATCAACATCGACGACACCGATTCGGATCCAAGTGAACCCGACTTTGAAGACGAAGTCGAGCAGACATTATGGAGTCTTCCACCGGTTCAAATTAGTAGAAGTCCCCCACATATTAGTAGTATTCCCTCCATGTAAACAATATAGCACACGCACTTTTGCGATAGTTAGATCGTTGTAAGCCTTTGTTTGTTTGAATGAAGTGATTTTGTGTGTATTTGCTCATGTGCATTTGGGTAGTGATTCCTTAGACCTCATTCTATTCTAAATTCTCATCTTTTCTAAACCCATCGGATGCCTCCGAGACGCGCCCCGGATTTGTTTTCCGCCAGAGATCACCCAACTGATCCAAAGAAGAGAATACCACTGATTCAAACATTGGTGCGAACTGTGGGCAACAACAACAACAACCCACCGCCACCACCACTGCGGATCATCCGACTCGTTTCCTTAGACTGAACCCGCCGGTGTATTCCAAAGAGCACCGAGCCAATTGTAGCAGATGGTGGCTCCGCAAGATAGGAAGGGAGCTGACCACTGCGGGATGCACGGATGGAGAAAGAGTGAAGTTTGCAGCACATCGGCTTGAAGGACCCTTGGCAAAGCATGGTGGGAGAATTTCACAACCACTTACCACAGACACTGTCACATGGGATCAATTTCAGCAAGCTTTCCGCACTGCCCATGTTTCAGCAGGAGCTATGGCCATGAAGAAGCGTGAGTTTCGCAACTTACGCCAAGGAGGAAGGACTGTTGGCCAGTACGTGGATGACTTTAGCAAATTTGCACGTTATGCCCCAGATGACGTTGCTACCGATGCAGCTAAGCAGGAGAAGTTTCTAGAAGGACTGAATGATGAGTTCAGCATGCCGTTGATGGTAGCCAGTTTCAATAACTACCAGGAGTTAGTAGACCGAGCCCTCATGATTGAAGGAAATCAGCAGCAAATTGAGAACCGCAAGCGGAAGTATGGACAAGGGAAGTATAACTCTGGAGCTCAGCAGAAACCTCGTTATACCCCTAAATCAGGAATTCAGTTTCAGCATACCCATGGAGGAGGTAATTCGCATAACCATAATGGCACTAAGAATGGGAACGGGAATGGAGGAAGCAACGGACAGAATCGCACCAACCCGTCAACACCATCCAAAGTAGACCTGAGTCATATTACTTGCTTTAAGTGCCGCAAGACTGGGCATTATGCCAATGACTGTCCAGAAGGCGTAATGGAAATGGCAATGGAAGCTCTGGAAAGAAGCCCAACCCTTTCAATAGAGGACAGGTGAACCACCTTGAAGTGGAGGAGGTTGAAGATCAGCTGATGCGATGTCGGTAAGTTTTGGTTAAGTCATTTACTGCAGCTTGTTCTTTTCGATCTTGGTGCATCGCATTCATACATATCAAGGGGATTTGTGGATAAGTACAAGTTACCAACCCAAGCCCTTAGGTCACCCATGCTAGCAACCTCACCCGGAGCAGAGTACATGGCTAGTAAATGGTGTGATCGACTGCCATTAAGGATTGGACACTATGTTTTTGTTGGGTAACGTAGTAATTTCAAAATTTTCCTACGCACACACAGGACCATGGTGATGGCATAGCAACGAGAGGGGAGAGTGTTGTCTACGTACCCTCGTAGACCGTAAGCGGAAGCGATCACAACGTAGAGGAAGTAGTCGTACTTTCTCCTCGCGATCCTGCCGATCCCAGCGCCGTTACTCCGGCACCTCCGAGTCGATGATGACGTAGAGGAAGTAGTCGACGTTCTCCTCACGATCCAACCGATCACACAGCGCCGTTACTCCGGCGCCTCCGAGTTCTTGGCACACGTTCAGCTCGATGGCGCTCCACGGGCTTCGATCCAGCAAAGCTCCGGGGAGGGAGTTCCGTCGATCTGACGGCGTGGTAGCGATCTTGATGTTTCACCGTCGCAGGGCTTCGCCTAAGCACCGCTACAATATGACAGAGGTGGAATATGGTGGAGGGGGCACCGCACACGGCTAAGGAAGCGATCTCAAGGATCAACTTGTGTGTCTATGGGGTGCCCCCTGCCCCGTATATAAAGGAGCAAGGGAGGGAGGAGGCCGGCCCTATGTTTGGCGGCGCCAAGGGGAGTCCTACTCCCACCGGAGTAGGATTCCCCTTTCCTAGTCCAACTAGGAATCCTTCCATGTAGGGGGAGGAAGGGAGAAGGAAGTGGAGGAGTAGGAAGGTGGCGGCCCCTTTTCCCTAGTCCAATTCGGACTAGAGGGAGGGGGCGCAGCAGCCTTTTCCTCTTCCCACTAAAGCCCATCAAGGCCCATTACTTCTCCCGTAACTACCGGTACTCGAAAAATACCGAATCACTCGGAACCTTTCCGAACTCCGAATATAGTCGTCCAATATATCGATCTTTACGTCTCGACCATTTCGAGACTCCTCGTCATGTCCCCGATCTCATCCGGGACTCCGAACTCCTTCGGTACATCAAAATACATAAACTCATAATAACCGTCATTGAAACCTTAAGCGTGCGGACCCTACGGTTCGAGAACAATGTAGACATGACTGAGACACATCTCGGTCAATAACCAATAGCGGGACCTGGATGCCCATATTGGTTCCTACATATTCTCTGAAGATCTTTATCGGTCAGACCGCATAACAACATACGTTGTTCCTTTTGTCATCGGTATGTTACTTGCCCGAGATTCGATCGTCGGTATCCAATACCTAGTTCAATCTCGTTACCGGCAAGTCTTCTTTACTCGTTCCGTAATACATCATCTCACAACTAACTCATTAGTTGCAATGCTTGCAAGGCTTATGTGATGTGTATTACCGAGAAGGCCCAGAGATACCTCTCCGACAATCGGAGTGACAAAACCTAATCTCGAAAATCGCCAACCCAACAAGTACCTTTGGAGACACCTGTAATACTCCTTTATAATCACCCGATTACGTTGTGACGTTTGGTAGTACCAAAGTGTTCCTCCGGTAACGGGAGTTGCATAATCTCATAGTTATAGGAACATGTATAAGTCATGAAGAAAGCAATAGCAACATACTAAGCGATCAAGTGCTAGGCTAACGGAATGGGTCATGTCAATCAGATCATTCAACTAATGATGTGACCTTGTTAATCAAATAACAACTCCTTGTTCATGGTTAGGAAACATAACCATCTTTGATTAACAAGCTAGTCAAGTAGAGGCATACTAGTGACATACTTGTTTTGTCTATATATTCACACATGTATTATGTTTCCGGTTAATACAATTCTAGCATGAATAATAAACATTTATCATGAAATAAGGAAATAAATAATAACTTTATTATTGCCTCTAGGGCATATTTCCTTCAGTCTCCCACTTGCACTAGAGTCAATAATCTAGTTCACATCATCATGTGATTCAACACTAATATTCACATCTGTATGTGATTAACACCCATAGTTCACATCGTCATGTGACCAACACCCAAAGGGTTTACTAGAGTCAATAATCTAGTTCACATCGTTATGTGATTAATACCCAAAGAGTACTAAGGGATGATCATGTTTTGCTCGTGAGAGAAGCTTTAGTCAACGGGTCTGTCACATTCGTGAGCCGTATGTATTTTGCAAATATTCTATGTCTACAATGCTCGCACGGGGCTACTCTAGCTAATTGCTCCCACTTATAATATGTATCCAGATTGAGACTTAGAGTCATACGGATCAGTGTAAAAAGCCTGCATCGATGTAACTCTTTACGACGGGCTCTTTTATCACCTCCATAATCGAGAAATATTTCCTTAGTCCTCACTAAGGATGTTCTTGACCAATGTCCAGTGATCTACTCCTAGATCACTATTGTACTCCTTGCAAAATTCAGAGCAAGGTATACAATAGGTCTGGTACATAACATAGCATACTTTATAGAACCTATGGTCGAGGCATAGGGAATGACTTTCATTCTCTTTTCTATTTTTCTGCTGTGGTCGGGATTTGAGTCTTACTCAATTTCACACCTTTGCAACACATGCAAGAACTTTTCTTTGACTGTTCCATTTTGAACTACTTCAAAATCTTGACAAGGTATGTTCTTATTGAAAAAACTCATCAGCGTTTTTGATCTATCTCAATAGATCTTGATGCTCAATTTGTACGCAGCTTCACCGAGGTCCTTCTTTGAAAAACTCCTTTCAAATACTCCTTTATGCTTTGCAGAATAATTCTACATTATTTCCGATCAACAATATACTTATCGAAATGCTGTAGTGCTCCCACTCACTTTCTTGTAAATACTGAGCTTCTCCAAAAGTCTGTAAAAAACCATATGCTTTGATCAATCTTATCAAAGCGTATATTCCAACTCCGAGATGCTTGCACCAGTCCATAGATGGATCGATGGAGCTTGCACATTTTGTTAGCTCCTTTAGGATTGACAAAACCTTTTGGTTGCATCATATACAACTCTTCTTTAATAAATCCATTAAAGAATGTTGTTTTTGACATCCATTTGCCAGATTTCATAAAATGTGGCAATTGCTAACATGATTCGGACAGACTTAAGCATCGCTTCTGGTGAGAAAGTCTCATCGTAGTCAACCCCTTGAACTTGTCGAAAACCTTTTGCAACAAGTCGAGCTTTGTAGATAGTAACACTACTATCGGTGTCCGTCTTCCTCTTGAAGATCCATTTATTTAACATGGCTTGCTGATCATAGAGCAAGTCAATCAAAGTCCATACTTTGTTTCTCATACATGGATCCTATCTCAGATTTCATGGCCTCAAGCCATTTCGGAATCTGGGCTCATCATCGCTTCCTCATAGTCCGTAGGTTCATCATGGTCTAGTAACATGACTTCCGAACACGATAACCATACCACTGCAGTGCGGATTTTGCTCTAGAAGACCTACGAGGTTTGGTAGCAACTTGATCTGAAGTTTCATGATCATCATCATTAACTTCCTCACTTATTGGTGTAGGAATCCTTTGGAACTGATTTACGTGATGAACTACTTTCCAATAAGGGAGAAGGTACAATTACCTCATCAAGTTCTACTTTCCTCCCACTCACTTCTTTCGAGAGAAACTTCTTCTCTAGAAAGGATCCATCTTAGCAACGAAAAACTTGCCTTTGGATCTGTGATAGAAGGTGTACCCAATAGTTACCTTTGGGTATTCTATGAAGACGCACTTCTCCGATTTGGGTTCGAGCTTATCGGTGAAAACTTTTTCACATAAGTATCAAAACTCCAAACTTTTAAGAAACGACAGCTTAGGTTTCTTTGTTAAACCATAGTTCATATGGTGTCGTCTCAACGGATTTAGATGGTGCCCCATTAAATGTGAATGCAGCTGTCTCTAATGCATAACCCCAAAACGATATTGGTAAATCGGTAAGAGACATCATTGATCGTACCATATCAAAATAAAGTACGGTTCTGACGTTCGGACACACCATAACGTTGTGGTGTTCCGGTGGCGTGAGCTGTGAAACTATTCCACTTTGTTTTAATTGAAGACCAAACTCGTAACTCAAATGTTCATCTCCACGATCAGATCGCAGAAACTTTATTTTCTTGTTACGATGATTTTCTACTTCACTCTGAAATTCTTTGAACTTTTCAACTATTTCAGACTTATGTTTCATCAAGAAGATATACGCATATCTGCTCAAATCATCTGTGAAGGTCGAAAATAATGATACTTGCCACGAGCATCAACACTCATTGAATTGTATACATCGGTATGTATTATTTCCAATAAGTCATTAGCTTGTTCCATTGTTCCGGAGAACGGAGTTTTAGTCATCTTGCCCAAAAGGCACGGTTCGCAAGCATCAAATGATTCATAATCAAGTGATTCCAAAAGTCCATCGGCATGGAGTTTTCTTCATGCGCTTTACACCAATATGACCTAAACGGCGATTGCCACAAATAAGTTGCACTATCATTATTAACTTTGCATCTTTTGGTTTCAACATTATGAATATGTGTATCACTATGATCGAGATCCAATGAACCATTTTCATTGGGTGTGTAACCATATAAGGTTTTATTCATGTAAGCAGAACAACAATTTATTCTCTTACTTAAATGAATAACCGTATTGCAATAAACATGATCAAATCATATTTATGCTCAACACCAAATAACACTTATTTAGGTTCCACACTAATCCCGAAAGTATAGGGAGTGTGCGATGATGATCATATCAATCTTGGAACTACTTCCAACACTCATCGTTACTTCCCTTCAACTAGTTTACATTTATTCGTAACTCTGTTTCGAGTTACTAATCTTAGCAACCGAACAAGTATCAAATACTCAGGGGCTACTATAAACATTAGTAAAGCACACATCAATAACCTGTATATCAAATATACTCTTGTTCACTTTGCCATCCTTCTTATCCACCAAATACTTGGGGTAGTTCCGCTTCCAGTGACTAGTTCCATTGCAGAAAAAACACTTAGTCTCAGGCTTAGGTCTAGATTTGGGCTTCTTCACTCGAACAGCAACTTGCTTGCCGTTCTTCTTGAAGTTCTCCTTCTTCCCTTTGCCCTTTTCCTTGAAACTAGTGGTCTTGTCAATCATCAACACTTGATGCTCTTTTCTTGATTTCTACCTTCGTCGATTTCAGCATCACGAAGAGCTTGGGAATCGTTTTCGTCATCCCTTGCAGTTCATCACGAAGTTCTAGTAACTTAGTGATGGTGACTAGAGAATTCTGTCAATCACTATCTTATCCGGAAGATTAACTCCCACTTGATTCAAGCGATTGAAGTACCGGACAATCTGAGCACATGCTCACTAGTTGAGCGATTCTCCTCCATCTTTTAGCTATAGAACTTGTTGGAGACTTTATATCTCTCAACTCGGGTATTTGCTTGAAATATTAACTTCAATTCTGGAACATCTCATATGGTCCATGACATTCAAAACGCCTTTTAATTCCCGATTCTAAGCCTTTAAGTATGGTGCACTAAACTATCAAGTAGTCATCATATTGAGCTAGCCAAACGTTCATAACGTGCGCATACGCTCCTGCAATAGTTTTGTCACCTAGCGGTGCATTAAGGACATAATTTCTTCAGGCAGCAATGAGGATAAACCTCAGATCACGGATCCAATCCGCATCATTGCTACTAACATTTTTCAATACAAATTTCTCTAGGAACACATATAAAAACATAGGGAAGCAACAACGCGAGCTATTGATCTACAACATAATTTGCAAAATACTACCAGGACTAAGTTCATGATAAATTAAAGTTCAATTAATCATATTACTTAAGAACTCCCACTTAGATAGACATCTCTCTAGTCATCTAAGTGATTACGTGATCCAAATCAACTAAACCATGTCCGATCATCACGTGAGATGGAGTAGTTTCAATGGTGAACATCACTATGTTGATCATATCTACTATATGATTCACGCTCGACCTTCGGTCTCCGTGTTCCGAGGCCATATCTGTTATATGCTAGGCTCGTCAAGTTTAACTTTGAGTATTCCGCGTGCATAACTGTTTTGCACCCGTTGTATTTGAACGTAGAGCCTATCACACCCGATCATCACGTGGTGTCTCAAAGACGAAGAACTTTCATAGCGGTGCATACTCGGGAGAACGCTTCTTGATAATTTTAGTGAGAGATCATCTTATAATGCTACCGTCAATCAAAGCAAGATAAGATGCATAAAGGATAAACATCACATGCAATCAATATAAGTGATATGATATGGTCATCATCATCTTGTGCTTGTGATCTCCATCTCGAAGCACCGTCATGATCACCATCGTCACCGGTAGCGACACCTTGATCTCCATCGTAGCATCGTTGTCGTCTCGCCAATCTTATGCTTCCACGACTATCACTACCGCTTAGTAATAAAGTAAAGCATTACATCGCGATTGCATTGCATACAATAAGCGACAACCATATGGCTCCTGCGATTGCCGATAACTTCGGTTACAAAACATGATCATCTCATACAATAAAATATAGCATCACGTCTCGACCATATCACATCACAACATGCCCTGCAAAAACAAGTTAGACGTCCTCTACTTTGTTGTTGCAAGTTTTACGTGGCTGCTACGGGCTTAAGCAAGAACTCATCTTACCTACGCATCAAAACCACAACGATAGTTTGTCAAATAGACTCCGTTTTAACCTTCTCAAGGACCGGCGTAGCCACACTCGGTTCAACTAAAGTTGGAGAGACAGTCTTCCGCAAGCCATCTATGTGCAAAGCACGCCGAGGGAACCGGTCTCAGCGTAAAGCGTCTGGCGTAAGGTTGGTCCGGATCGTCTCGTCCAACAATACCGCTGAACCAAAGTATGACATGCTGGTAGGCGGTATGACTTGTATCGTCCACAACTCACTTGTGTTCTACTCGTGCATATGACATCAACGCATAAAACCTGGCTCGGATGCCCTTTGTTGGGTAACGTAGTAATTTCAAAATTTTCCCACGCACACACGGGACCATGGTGATGGCATAGCAACGAGAGGGAGAAGTGTTGTCTACGTACCCTCGTGAGACCGTGGCGGAAGCGATCACAACGTAGAGGAAGTAGTCGTACTTTCTCCTCGCGATCCTGCCGATCCCAGCGCCGTTACTCCGGCACCTCCGAGTCGATGATGACGTAGAGGAAGTAGTCGTACGTTCTCCTCACGATCCAACCGATCACAGCGCCCGTTACTCCGGCGCCTCCGAGTTCTTGGCACACGTTCAGCTCGATGGCGCTCCACGGGCTTCGATCCAGCAAAGCTCCGGGGAGGGAGTTCCGTCGTCTGACGGCGTGGTGACGATCTTGATGTTTCACCGTCGCAGGGCTTCGCCTAAGCACCGCTACAATATGACAGAGGTGGAATATGGTGGAGGGGGGGCACCGCACACGGCTAAGGAACGATCTCAAGGATCAACTTGTGTGTCTATGGGGTGCCCCCTGCCCCCGTATATAAAGGAGCAAGGGAGGGGGCCGGCCGGCCAAGCCTGGCGCGCCTAGGGAGTCCTACTCCCACCGGGAGTAGGATTCCCCTTTCCTAGTCCAACTAGGAATCCTTCCATGTAGGGGAGGAAGGGAGAAGGAAGTGGAGGAGTAGGAAGGTGGCGGCCCCTTTTCCCTAGTCAATTCGGACTAGAGGGAGGGGGCGCAGCAGCCTTTTCCTCTTCCCACTAAAGCCCATCAAGGCCCATTACTTCTCCGTAACTACCGGTACTCGAAAAATACCGAATCACTCGGAACCTTTCCGAACTCCGAATATAGTCGTCCAATATATCGATCTTTACGTCTCGACCATTTCGAGACTCCTCGTCATGTCCCCGATCTCATCCGGGACTCCGAACTCCTTCGGTACATCAAAATACATAAACTCATAATAACCGTCATTGAAACCTTAAGCGTGCGGACCCTACGGTTCGAGAACAATGTAGACATGACTGAGACACATCTCCGGTCAATAACCAATAAGCGGGACCTGGATGCCCATATTGGTTCCTACATATTCTACGAAGATCTTTATCGGTCAGACCGCATAACAACATACGTTGTTCCTTTTGTCATCGGTATGTTACTTGCCCGAGATTCGATCGTCGGTATCCAATACCTAGTTCAATCTCGTTACCGGCAAGTCTTCTTTACTCGTTCCGTAATACATCATCTCACAACTAACTCATTAGTTGCAATGCTTGCAAGGCTTATGTGATGTGTATTACCGAGAAGGCCCAGAGATACCTCTCAGAGCAATCGGAGTGACAAAACCTAATCTCGAAATACGCCAACCCAACAAGTACCTTTGGAGACACCTGTAATACTCCTTTATAATCACCCGATTACGTTGTGACGTTTGGTAGTACCCAAAGTGTTCCTCCGTAAAGCAGGAGTTGCATAATCTCATAGTTATAGGAACATGTATAAGTCATGAAGAAAGCAATAGCAACATACTAAGCGATCAAGTGCTAGGCTAACGGAATGGGTCATGTCAATCAGATCATTCAACTAATGATGTGACCTTGTTAATCAAATAACAACTCCTTGTTCATGGTTAGGAAACATAACCATCTTTGATTAACAAGCTAGTCAAGTAGAGGCATACTAGTGACATCTTGTTTTGTCTATATATTCACACATGTATTATGTTTCCGGTTAATACAATTCTAGCATGAATAATAAACATTTATCATGAAATAAGGAAATAAATAATAACTTTATTATTGCCTCTAGGGCATATTTCCTTCAGTTTTCCCCTCAGACCTAATAGTTCTGGAATCCCAAGGATTGGATGTGATATTAGGTATGGATTGGTTATCAAAGTATGGAGGAAACATTGATTGCTCCACTAGATCAATTTTGCTCACCACACCTGAAGGAAGAAGGATTAAGTATGTATCACGGCACGAGCCGAGGAGAGCACAAGTAAATTGCTTATCGAGGGTGGTACAGGAAGAAGTACCCGATGGTGAAGGATTTTCTGATGTATTTAGGAAGAGTTGCTGTGAATGCCACCGGATAGAGACATTGAGTTTTTAATCGAGCTGTTGCCAGGAACAGGCCCGATATCGAAGCAACCGTATAGGATGCCAGCACAGGATTTGGCGGAAGTCAAGAAGCAGATTAAGGAACTATTGGATAAAGGTTTTATACGCCCAAGTTCTTCACCTTGGGGATCACCCGTTTTGCTAGTGGAGAAGAAGGATGGATCGTTAAGAATGGTTGTTGATTATCGTGGATTGAATGAAGTAACAATCAAGAACAAGTACCCACTACCTATGATAAATGATCTGTTTGATCGCTTGCAAGGAGCCAAGGTGTTTTCCAAGATCGACTTGCGATCAGGGTACCATTAGTTGAAGATTCGGGAGCAGGACATACCCAAGACAGCATTTACCACGAGATATGGGCTATACGAGTATACCGTTATGTCATTTGGACTGACTAACGCACCAGCCGATTTCATGAACCTGCTGAACAAAGTGTTTTTGGAGTTTTTGGATAAGTTAAATCGTGGTGTTCAATGATGACATTTTGATTTTCTCGAAGAATGAAGAGGAACACAAGGAACATTTGCGATTGGTTTTGGAGAAACTGAGGGAACACCAGTTGTATGCCAAGTTCAGCAAATGTGAGTTTTGGTTAAAGGAAGTTGGATTTCTCGGACATGTTATATCCGGAGAAGGGATAGCAGTTGACCCCACAAAGGTTGAGACCGTAACCAAATGGGAAGCACCAACGACAGTTGGAGAGATTCGGAGTTTCCTTGGACTCGCAGGATACTACCGAAGGTTCATTGAGAATTTCTCAAGGATTGCTAAGCCTATGACAGAATTGTTGAAGAAGGAAAATAAATTCATATGGACCGAGGACTGTGAGGCAAGTTTTCGGGAGTTGAAGAAAAGATTGGTCACCTCACCAGTTTGATATTGCGGATCGGACTAAGGATTATGAGGTGTATTATGACGCTTCACGCCGAGGACTTGGAGCAGTGCTTATGCAGGAAGGAAGAGTTGTTTCATATGCTTCACGACAACTTAAGCCCCATGAGTTGAATTATGCCACTCATGATTTGGAGCTAGCAGCCGTTGTGCATGCCTTGAAGACGTGGAGACATTTTCTCATTGGAAATCATTGTGAAGTATATACGGATCACAAGAGTTTGAAGTACATTTTCACACGTAAGAATTGAACCTCGGACAAAGGAGATGGTTAGAGCTTATCAAGGATTATGACATGAGATTGCGGTATCACCACAGGAAGGCGAATGTCGTAGCAGACGCATTGAGCCGTAAGAGCCACGTCAATACCCTAATAATGGGAGGAATACCCAATGAGTTAGCCGAGGACCTTGAGAGCTATGTTTGGAAATAGTTCCGAGAGGCTATGTAGCAGCATTGGAGATTGATCAACGCTGATGGACAAAATCAGAGAAGCCCAAAAAGCGGATAAGGAAGTTGCCTCTATAAAGGAGAAAATGAGCAAAGGAAAAGCTAAAGGATTTCGTGAGGACGAGCACGATACCCTATGGTTTGAAGACCGTGTTTATGTGCCCAATGACCCGGAGATCGGGAAGTTGATTTTACAAGAAGCCCATGATTCACCCTATTCGATTCACCCAGAAATACCAAGATGTATTTGGATTTGAAGAATACTTTACGGTGGACCGGAATGAAGAAGGATATTGCGGAGTATGTAGCAGTTTACGACCTATGTCGGAAAGTAAAGGCAGAACATCGAAGCCAGGATTGTTACAACCATTGCCGATACCGAATGGAAGTGGGATAAACTAGGCATGGATTTTATCACAGGATTGCCAAAGACTCGCTCAGGATATGACTCGATTTGGGTTATAGTCGACCGCTTAACAAAGGTAGCTCATTTTATTCGATCAAGACTACCTATAGCGGTGCTAAGTTGGCAAAGATATACATGACCAGAATTGTATGCTTACACGGAGTTCCGAGGAGCATCGTATCGAGATAGAGGAACCCAGTTTACGAAAATTTTGGAACCGGTTGCACGAAACATTGGGAACCCGATTGGAATTCAAAGACAACTTTCCACCCATTGCATCGATGGGATGACCGAGAGAGTCAATCAGATTTTGGAGGACATCTTTGAGAGCTTGTGCCCTAGATTATGGATCTAGCTGGGATGATAATTTGTCAGATGCAGAATTTTCCTACAACAACAGTTACCAAACCAGTTTGAAGATGGCACCTTTCAAGCTTTATATGGAAGAAGGTGCAGGACACCGTTGTTATGGGACTAAACCGAGATCGTCGATTGTTTGGACCAGATTTGATTAAGGAGTGCGAACGAGAAAGTTAAGTTGATTCGAGACAGGCTCAAGGTAGCCCAGTCCAGACAAAAGAGCTATGCCGATTCAAAGCGCAAAGCGATTGAGCATGAAATTGGAGACAGAGTATACCTCAGAGTATCCCCGCTTCGAGGAGTTAAGCGTTTTGGAGTTAAGGGAAAGTTAGCACCCCGTTTCGTTGGACCGTATAAGATTTTGCAACGCATGGGAGAAGTTGCTTATAAGTTGGAATTACGGAAGGACTGTCGGGAGTTCATGATGTATTCCATGTTTCTCGATTGAAGAAATGTCACCCGAGATAGCAGAGGTACCGTTAAGAGATACTGTACCATTGGAAGCCATTCGGTTGAAGGATGACTTGACATATGAGGAGAAACCGGTTAAGATTCTCGATTATGCGGCAGAGTTACCCGCAGCAAGGTTATCAAGTTTTGCAAAGTTCATTGGAGCCACCACACCGAGGATGAAGCCACTGGGAAAGAGAGGAAGTTTTGCTCAAGGACCACCTCACCTATTTTCTAGCCAACCCGAATCTCGAGGGCGAGATTCATCTTAAGGGTAGGTTTGTAACATCCCAAATTTTCAATTTGGAATGTTATACATTAGGTCATCATGCATATCATATTTTTCTCGCATTTTTCGATCCTAGGAAATTTCACGCAACTCAAGGACCCTCGGAGAGAGTTGGAAGTTTCATTATTTTCATATTTGGGATTTCTCAAATTTTGGAAATAGGATCATTGGATTTATTTAATTATCTTCAAAAAGTTTTTCCTATAAAAATCTCAAGAGAGGGAATAATATGACTTTCCCAATATTTAGGAAAAATGAAGATATTATAAATAAATCAAATTTGGTTTTTGAAAGATTTATTTTTGCTTAGGCAAAAATGAGCATTTTAAAAAATTTATGCATGTTGCAGTTTTTAAAAGTTCATTTTGTTCGACTCATTTTTAGGAGTCGGGGAAAATTTGTTTTATTTAAATCGGAGTTCGTTTGATATTTTTTTTAATTCGTTTTGTTTTAATTTAAAAAACGCCCCGGCCAAGGCCCAGGCCCAGCCAGCCCACCAGCCCGGCCCAGCCAGTGGCCCGGCCCACCAGCCGCCTGCCCATCCCCCTTTCCTCAAGACGCCTGGGAGGAGTCCGTCGCCGCCGCCCGACTCCGGCTCGGACACGCCGAGCCCGCCGTGCCCTCCCCACGCAACCGAGCCCCCTCCTATTTAACCGCCCCCCTCTCTCCTCACATCGCCCGCCGCCGCCTCACCCGCCTCAAGCCGAGCCGCCGCCGCGCCGAACGCCGCTGTCGCCCTCGTCGCCGAGCACGCCGCCGTCGCGGAGCCCTCGCCGACCCCGCCACCACCCACCGCCTCGCCTCGACCCGCCGAGCCCGGGCGACCGCCGGAGGTAACCGCCGCCCGCGCCCGATCCGATCCGGTTTTCCCTAGAAAACCCGGTCCGGTTTTTTTTGCAAAGTTCGGTTTTTTTTTTAAAACCTAGATTGGTTTATTTTTTTTCGGTTTTCTTATTTAGCGAACGTTCACCGACCCGTTCGTTTCAATGAACGTGTTCGTTGGATTAGTTCTGTTAACGAACGTCCGTTATTTAATCCGTTCGTCGTTTTCTTTTAAATCGGATTTAATCCGTTAATTTTCAGATTCGATTTCTGATCCGATTTTCAAATCTGTTTTATTTCTTGCTCGTTTATCGGAATCAGGTGATTCAAGCGCCTGGAGTTTCAGAATGTGAAACGCCGTTCCGACTACCCTATTTTCACAGAGTTTTGCTACTGTGAAATTTTGACCTA
This sequence comes from Aegilops bicornis, assembly GCA_021605145.1. NCBI lineage: Eukaryota > Viridiplantae > Streptophyta > Magnoliopsida > Poales > Poaceae > Aegilops > Aegilops bicornis. The sequence continues at coordinate 581,547,047 of CM038672.1, forward strand.
TTTTCAGATTTGTTAAACCGAGTCGTTCTCTCTCGAGTTCCGACTTCCGATGCTTTATTTGATTCGATTCTTTTGCAACCAGGGTTCTTAAGTTGAACTATCTGGTTAGATCTTTTATTCGAGATTTCCCTGTGCATTAGATGAGTACTTATTGTATGCTTGTTGTTTTTCTGCGTTAGATCAGGAGTGCGCCGCTTGTTACTTCGAATCTCTAGGACTCGCGGATCATCAGCAAGGCAAGTAACACTTTGATCATACCTTTTCTACCACCCAGTTTTATTGCATTAGATCAAACCCTCAAACACTTGCATGATTAGGATCTAATCAAATTGTGGGATGGGAAGTAGATTGAGGTAGTACCTATTACTGCTTTTACTTATGAAACCTTGGGAGTTACTTCTACGTTTGCTTGATTATACCATGCTATGCTAGTAGACGTGGATTGGGTGAGTGAATATCCATGACAGATGTGAGATTGTTAATTAATGGTTTATCTAAGGTGGCAACCTAAACACACATCCGGGTGGATTGAGGCACCTGGTTTCTATCAGGACTTGCCTGTATTTCTTCGGACCGCCACCCAGGCTCTAAGGGATCATGAGATTATTCAAACTAGAAACTTACGTGTGCAGCCACAAGCCAATTATGGGCTCTGGCGTAGTTGACTAAGTTGTGCGAACTCTTACGGGTAGGCTAGCTGATGTAGGGGATGTAGGTTGGTACGGTCTACCCACATGTAAGGTGCTAAGCGCTACGAAAGACTATGTCTCGGTCATCCGTCTCTCAAACACCATGTAGTGCGAGAACCAAGCGGAGGCGATCGAGTCTTGTGGGGAAAAGTGCATAAACCTCTGCAGAGTGTATAAACTAATCATGATTAGCCGTGTCCCCGGTTATGGACGTTTTGAGTATCTAGTACTTGAATATCATGTGAATCTCAACATGTTACTTTTAATAATAAAGTTATTGGGTTTTAATGAGTACTTTTTAATTGGGATTGAGGATGCTGTCAACCATTCTCAATGTTTAACAACCACCATGATAGTTAAATAAAATTATTCCTTTGATGTAGGGAAAAATCAGCTTTATGCAAAAATGTAACCGTAGAGCCTTACCACCAGCCAAATATGCATGTAGTATAGGCTTATTGCTTCTTTGCTCTCTATGTGTTACATTGCCAACATATTCCATGTGCTGACCCGTTTTCGGGCTGCAACTTTTCACGTTGCGGGCGTTTGAACCAGTAAGGTGTTAGGCCGTGGTTCTATACTCGGTGATGCCGTTGGAGTTGATGGACTCACTCGTTTTCCAAGCCTTCCATTGTTATTATTAGATGGCCTTAAGCCATATTATTGTATTAAGTTCCCTTGTGGACAACGATGTAATAAGTGTGTGATTGCTACTCTGTTATAAATCCTGGCATCTTGTGTTGTGTCAAGACATTCTTGATCCAGGGATGACACTGAGCAATGAGCGCTAGATCCATTCGGGTCTGTTCGCGACAATATTCCAGCTCCGAGATGCTTGCACCAGTCCATAGATGGATCGCTGGAGCTTGCACACTTTGTTAGCACCTTTAGGATCAACAAAACCTTATGGTTGCATCATATACAACTCTTCTTTATGAAATCCATTAAGGAATACAGTTTTTGACATTCATTTGCCAGATTTCATAAAATGCGGCAATTTCTAACATGATTCAGACAGACTTAAGCATCGCTACGAGTGAGAAAATCTCATCATAGTCAACATCTTGAACTTGTCGAAAACCTTTTGCGACAAGTCGAGCTTTGTAGATAGTAACACTACCATCAACGTCCGTCTTCCTCTTCAAGATCCATTTATTCTCAATGGCTTGCCGATCATTAGGCAAGTCCACCAAAGTCCATACTTTGTTCTCATACATGGATCCTATCTCAGATTTCATGGCCTCAAGCTATTTTGCGGAATCTGGGCTCATCATCACTTCCTCATAGTTCATAGATTCGTCATGGTCTAGTAACATGACCTCCAGAACAGGATTACCGTATCACTCTGGCGCGGAACGTGCCCTGGTTGACCTACGAGATTCGGTAGTAACTTGATCTGAAGTTTCATGATCATCATCATAAGCTTCCTCTCTAGTTGGTGTAGGCATCACGGGAACGGTTTTTTGTGATGAGCTACTTTCCAATTCGAGAGAAGGTAAAATTACCTCATCAAGTTCTACTTTCCTCCCACTCCATTCTTTCGAGAGAAACTCCTTCTCTAGAAAGGATCCATTCTTAGCAACAAAAAATCTTGCCTTCGAATCTGTGATAGATGGTGTACCCAATAGTCTCCTTTGGGTATCCTATGAATACGCATTTCTCTGATTTGGGTTCGAGCCTATCAGGTTGAAGCTTTTTCACATAAGCATCGCAGCCCCAAATTTTAAGAAACGACAGCTTAGGTTTCTTGCCAAACCACAGTTCATATGGTGTCGTTTGAACAGATTTAGATGGTGCCCTATTTAACGTGAATGCAGCTGTCTTGTCTCTAATGCATAACCCCAAAACGATAGTGGTAAATCGGTAAGAGACATCATAGATCGCATCATATCTAATAAAGTACGGTTACGACGTTCGGACACACCATTACGTTGTGGTGTTCCAGGTGGCGTGAGTTGTCAAACTACTCCACATTGTTTTAAATGAAGGCCAAACTCGTAACTCAAATATTGCCTCCGTGATCAGATCGCAGAAACTTGATTTTCTTGTTACGATGATTCTCCACTTCACTCTGAAATTCTTTGAACTTTTCAAATGTTTCAGACTTGTGTTTCATTGAGTAGATATACCCATATCTGCTCAAATCATCTGTGAAGGTTAGAAAATAATGATACCCACCGCGAGCCTCAACACTTATCGGACTGCATACATCCGTATGTATTATTTCCAATAAGTAAGTGGCTCGCTCCATTGTTCCGGAGAACGGAGTTTTAGTCATCTTGCCCATGAGGCATGGTTCGCAAGCATCAAATGATTCATAATCAATTGATTCCAAAAATCCATCCGCATGGAGTTTCTTCATGCGCTTTACACCAATATGACCTAAACGGCAGTGCCACAAATATGTTGCACAATCATGATCAACTTTGCATCTTTTGGCATCAATATTATGAATATGTGTATCACGAGATTCAATAAACCATTTACATTGGGTGTATGACCATAGAAGGTTTTATTCATGTAAATAGAACAACAATTATTCTCTGACTTAAATGAATAACCATATCGCAATAAACATGATCCAATCATATTCATGCTCAACGCAAACACCAAATAACACTTATTTTGGTCCAACACTACTCTCGAAGGTAGAGGGAGTGTGCGATGGTGATCTTATCAACCTTGGAATCACTTCCAACACACATCGTCACCTCTCCCTTAACTAGTCTCTGTTCATTTTGTAAATCATGTTTTGAGTTACTAATCTTAGCAACTGAACCGGTATCAAATACCTTGGGGTTATTGTGAACACTAGTAAAGTACACATCAATAACATGTATATCAAATATACCTTTGTTCACTTTGCCATCCTTCTTATCCGCCAAGTATTTGGGGTAGTCCCGCTTCCAATGACCATTCCCTTTGCAGTAAAAGCACTCAGTTTCAGGCTTTAGGTCTAGCTTTGGGTTTCTTCGCGGGAGTAGCAACTTGGTTGCCATTCTTTCTTGAAGTTCCCTTTCTTTTCCTTTGCCCTTTTTATTGAAACTAGTGGTCTTGTTAACCATCAACACTTGATGCTCTTTCTTGATTTCTACCTTCGCCGATTTTAGCATCGCGAAGAGCTCGGGAATCGTTTTCGTCATCCCTTGCATATTATAGTTCATCACGAAGTTCCAGTAACTTGGTGATAGTGACTAGAGAACTTTGTCAATCACTATCTTATCTGGAAGATTAACTCCCACTTGATTCAAGTGGTTGTAGTACTCAGACATTCTGAGCACATGCTCACTGGTTGAGCAATTCTCCTCCATCTGGTAGGCAAAGTACTTGTTAGAGGTCTCATACCTCTAGACTCGGGCATGAGTCTGAAATACCAATTTCAGCTCTTGGAACATCTTATATGCTCCATGGCGTGAAAAACGTTTTTGAAGTCCCGGTTCTAAGCTGTAAAGCATGGCGCACTAAACTATCAAGTAGTCATCATACCGAGCTTGCCAAATGTTCATAACGTCTGCATTTGCTCCTGCAATTGGTCCGTCACCTAGCGGTGCATCAAGGACATAATTCTTCTGTGCAGCAATGAGGATAATCCTCAGATCACGGACCCAGTCCGCATCATTGCTATTAACATCTTTCAACTTATTTTTCTCTAGGAACATATCAAAAATAAATGGGTAGCTACATCGCAAGCTATTGATCTACAACATACTATCAGGACTAAGTTCACGATAAATTAAGTTCAATTAATCATATTACTTAAGAACTCCCACTTAGATAGACATCCCTCGAGTCATCTAAATGATCACGTGATCCAAATCAACTAAACCATGTCCGATTATCACGTGAGATGGAGTAGTTTTCAATGGTGAACATCTCTATGTTGATCATATCTACTATATGATTCATGCTCGACCTTTCGGTCTCAGTGTTCTGAGGCCATATCTACATATGCTAGGCTCGTCAAGTTTAACCCGAGTATTCTGCGCGTGCAAAACTGGCTTGCACCCGTTGTATGTGAACGTAGAGCTTATCACACCCGATCATCACGTGGTGTCTCGGCACGACGAACTATAGCAATGGTGCATACTCAGGGAGTACACTTATACCTTGAAATTTAGTGAGGGATCATCTTATAATGCTACCATCGTACTAAGCAAAATAAGATGCATAAAAGATAAACATCACATGCAATCAAAATATGTGACATGATATGGCCATCATCATCTTGTGCCTTTGATCTCCATCTCCAAAGCACCGTCATGATCTCCATTGTCATTGTCTTGACACCTTGATCTCCATCGTAGCATCGTTGTCGTCTCGCCAACTATTGCTTCTACAACTATCGCTACCACTTAGTGATAAAGTAAAGCAATTACATGGCGATTGCATTTCATACAATAAAGCGACAACCATAAGGCTCATGCGAGTTGCCGATAACTTTTACAAAACATGATCATCTCATACAACAATTTATATCTCATCAGTCTTGACCATATCAAATCACAACATGCCTTGCAAAACAAGTTAGAGGTCCTCTACTTTGTTGTTGCAAGTTTTATGTGGCTGCTACGGGCTTCTAGCAAGAACCGTTCTTACCTACGCATCAAAACCACTACAATTTTTTGTCAAGTGTGCTGTTTTAACCTTCAAAAACGACCGGACGTAGTCAAACTCGATTCGACTAAAGTTGGAGAAACAGACATCCGCTAGCCACATGTGTGCGAAGCACGACGGTAGAACCAGTCTCATGAACGCGGTCATGTAATGTCGGTCCAGGCCGCTTCTCCAACAATACTGCCGAATCAAAGTAAGACGTTGGTGGTAAGTAGTATGACTATTATCGCCCACAACTCATTGTGTTCTACTCGTGCATATATCATCTACGCATAGACGTGGCTCGGATGCCACTGTTGGGGAACGTAGCAATTCAAAAAAAATCCTATAATCACACAAGATCTATCTAGGAGATGCATAGCAACGAGAGGGGAGAGTGTGTCCACGTACCCTCGTAGACCGAAAGTGGAAGTGTTTAGTAACACGGTTAATGTAGTCGAACGTCTTCATGATCCAACCGATCCAAGTATCGAACGTACGGCACCTCCGTGTTCAGCACACGTTCAACACGATGACGTCCCTCGAGCTCTTGATCCAGTAGAGGGTCGAGGGAGAGTTCCGTCAGCACGACGGCATGGCGACGGTGTTGGTGATGTGATCCGCGCAGGGCTTTGCCTAAGCACTACGACAATATGACTGAGGTGGTAAACAGTGCAGAGGGGCACCGCACACGGCTAAGGAAGAACTGTTGTGCTTTCGGGTGCCCCCTGGCCACGTATATAAAGGAGGAGAGGGAGGAGGCCCGCGGCCAAGGAGGGGGTGCCATAGGGGGGGTCCATCTAGGATTCCCAATCCTAGTTGGACTCCCCTTCCTTTTCCAAGAGGGGAAAAGAGGAAAGGAGGAAGAGAGGGAGAAGGAAAGAGGGGGGCGCCGCCCCCTCCCTAGTCCAATTCAGACTTGCCACGGGGGGACGCGCGGCCACCCCTTGCGGCCCTCCTCTCCATTCCACTAAGGCCCATGAAGGCCCGATACTTCCCCGTGGGTTCCGGTAACCCCTCGGTACCCCGAAAAATATCTGAACCTTTCCGAAACTATTTCGGTGTCCGAATACCTTCGTCCAATATATCAATCTTTACCTCTCGACTCATCCGGGAATCCGAACAAACTTCGGTCACCAAAACACATAACTCATAATACAAATTGTCATCGAACGTTAAGCGTGTGGACCCTACGGGTTCGAGAACTATGTAGACATTACCGAGACACATCTCTGGTCAATAACCAATAGCAAAACCTGGATGCTCATATTGGCTCCTACACATTCTACGAAGATCTTTGTCGGTCAAACCACATAACAACATACGTCATTCCCTTTGTCATCGGTATGTTACTTGCCCGAGATTCGATCGTCGGTATCATCATACCTAGTTCAATCTCTTTACCAGCAAGTCTCTTTACTCGTTCCATAATTCATCATCCCGTAACTAACTCATTAGTCACATTGCTTTCAAGGCTCATAGTGATGTGCATTACTGAGAGGGCCCAGAGATACCTCTCTGATACACGGAGTGACAAATCCTAATCTTGATCTATGCCAACCCAACAAACACCTTCGGAGACACCTGTAGAGCATCTTTATAGTCACTCAGTTACGTTGTGACGTTTGATAGCACAAGGTGTTCCTTCGGTATTCGGTTGTTGCATAATCTCATAGTCAGAGGAACATGTATAAGTCATGAAGAAAGCAATAGCAATAAAACTTTACGATCATTATGCTAAGCTAACGGATGGGTCTTGTCCATCACATCATTCTCCTAATGATGTGATCCTATTTCATCAAATGACAACACATGTCTATGGTCAGGAAACTAAACCATCTTTGATTAACAAGCTAGTCTAGTAGAGGCATACTAGGGACACTTTGTTTTGTCTATGTATTCACACATGTATCAAGTTTCTTGTTAATACAATTCTAGCATGAATAATAGATATTTATCATGACATAAGGAAATATAAATAGCAACTTTATTATTGCCTCTAGGGTATATTTCCTTCAGTTTCATCTTGGATACTTGGTGAAGCTTGCTTCTCTTGCTGCCGTGCCGGAGACCCGCTGTTCGTGCACAAGTCCGGGCAACATACACAAGGGTCTGTTGCACCGACGGAATTATGTAGTAGATAATGGTTCATTGATCATCCTAGCTTGACTCAGATAAGCACATGGTGACACCACCTTCCTTGCGAGTGAGCCGAGCATCCAATACATCTCCAATTTTTCCTAGGACAACAACACAAACAAAATGGTACCCAAACTCATTGGGACATAAGAGTTAGAGAACCAACAATACATAGGACAAACTCCACATAAATATATGCAACTAGATATGAAATTAAATTTCATACACATCTTAGTCAATTAGAGACTTGGTGGAGTTTCCCCTATATATTGGGTCAAAGAAAGAAAGCATGCTAAAGGAAGTACATAAAATAAATATGCATGCTCAAGATTTTCAAGAACCAATCAACACATGATTGATAATATACCAATCAAGAAGATACCAAGTGAAAACGAGATACCAATGAAGAACTCATCACTTGAAGGATATCAAAAAGATACATCAAGGAATGAGATATCCATTGATACACACTAATCGAAAGATATCAAAATTCCAAAAGAGAGGAAGGTTCTAAACAAACCAAACCACCTACAAAGTTTCATGATGGCACAAAGTACCAAAAAGAAACGGCTTGCCTTCCACCAACACACGCTTGGTAAGGATAACAAGATGAGTGTTCTCAAGGAAATAGGATAGCTCCCCCAAGAGTTGTGCATTATAGAGAAATTGCACTCGAATACAAAATGCACAAGATCGGATCACCACTTTCACTATATATAGAAAAACACTAGACAAGATCAAGAAATTAACAAGATCCACAAGTGGTATGGAAGACAATGGGAGTTGACACAATCCTTGGCAAAAGATAAGGCAAAAAAAAGCTAATGTAAATATGATCAACAATTTCTACCACATAAATGATTACCAATTGTCAAGAGACAAGAAGTATTTGGAAATAGATCCCGGTGGTAGATTGCAAAGATATCCAACATCATCTTCACACCAAACACAAAAGCAAATTTGCAACTTCCATAGCTAACATGCCACCTAGGAACAAGATAATTTACAATACCAACTCTAAGTGGCAATACCTCAAATGTACACATTTTCTAGGCTTGTAATATACACAGCGCATATTACTCCCCGATAATGTCATACCCCAAAAATCTTAACAAGAGGCAAATAAGATCCAACAAGAAATAATTAATGGACTATTAAGATTTTGAATTTTCTCATGAGAAGACTGATACGTCCATTTTGCATCATGCTTTTATATTGATATTTATTGCATTATGGGCTGTTATTACACGTTATGTCACAATACTTATGCCTATTCTCTCTTATTTTACAAGGTTTACATAAGGAGGGAGAATGCGGCAATTTGGAATTCAAATTTGGAAAAGGAGCAAATATTAGGCCGCACAACTCAAAAGTCCTGAAACTCCATGAAAGTCATTTTGGGAAATAATAAAAATATCCAAATGGAAGAAGTTCACCAGAGGGGGGCCCACCTGTCCACGAGGGTGGGGGCGCGCCTTACCCCCTAGGGCGCGCCCCCTACCTCGTGGGCCCCCTGTTGGCTCTCCGATGGACATCTTCTGCTATATGAGGTCTTTCGTCAAGAAAAAAATCATAAGCAACCTTTCGGTATGAAACTCCACCGCCAGGAGGCGGAACCTTGGCGAAACCAATCTAGGGCTCCGACAGAGCTATTCTGCCGGGGACACTTCCCTCCGGGAGGGGGAAATCATCGCCATCGTCATCACCAACTTTCCTCTCATCGGGAGAGGGCAATCTCCATCAACATCTTCACCAGCACCATCTCCTCTCAAAACCCTATTTAATCTCTTGTATCCAATTCTTGTCTCCAAGTCCGGGATTGGTACTAGTAGGTTGCTAGTAGTGTTGATTACTCCTTGTAGTTGATGCTAGTTGGTTTATTTGGTGGAAGATCATATGTTCAGATCCTTTATGCGTATTAATACCCCTCTGATTATGAACATGAATATGCTTTGTGAGTAGTTACGTTTGTTCACGAGGACATGGGAGAAGTCTTGCTATTAGTAGTCATGTGAATTTGGTATTCGTTCGATATTTTGATTAGATGTATGTTGTCTAGCCTCTAGTGGTGTTATGTGAACGTCGACTACATAACACTTCACAATTATTTGGGCCTAGAGGAAGGCATTGGGAAGTAATAAGTAGATGATGGGTTGCTAGAGTGACAGAAGCTTAAACCCTAGTTTATGCGTTGCTTCGTAAGTGGCTGATTTGGATCCATATGTTTCATGCTATGGTTAGGTTTACCTTAATACTTTTGTTGTAGTTGCAGATGCTTGCAATAGAGGTTAATCATAAGTGGGATGCTTGTTCAAGTAAGAACAGCACCCAAGCACCAGTCCGCCCACATAACAAATTATCAAAGTACCGAACGCGAATCATATGAACGTGATGAAAACTAGCTTGACGATATTCCGATGTGTCCTCGGGAGTGCTTTTCCTTATATAAGAGTTTGTCCAGGCTTGTCCTTTGCTACAAAAAGGATTGGGCCACCTTGCTGCACTTTATTTACTATTTGTTACTTGTTGCTCGTTACAAATTATCTTATCACAAAACTATCTGTTACCACTTATTTCAGTACTTGCAGAGAATACCTTGCTGAAAACCGCTTATCATTTCCTTCTGCTCCTCGTTGGGTTCGACACTCTTACTTATCGAAAGGACTACGATAGATCCCCTATACTTGTGGGTCATCAAGACTATTTTCTGGTGCCGTTGCCGAGGAGTGAAGCGCCTTTGGTAGGTGGAATTTGGTAAGGAAAAATTTATATAGTGTGCTGAAATTTACTGTCACTTGTTACTATGGAAAGTAATCCTCTAAGGGGATTGTTTAGGGTATCTTCACCCCGACCAGTAGAGCAAAGAGTTGCTCCTCAACCTATTGAACCTACTGAAAATGAAATTATTCCCTTTGAAGTTCCTTCGGGTATGTTAGAAAAACTGCTAGATAATCCTTTTTTAGGAGATGGAACAAAACATCCTGATGAATACCTAATATATGTGGATGAAGTTTCTGGATTATTTAAGCTTGCAGGTATACCCGATGATGTAGTTAAGAAGAAGGTCTTCCCTTTATCTTTGAAGCGAGACGCATCGACATGGTATAGGCTATGTGATGATACGAGGTCATGGAACTATAAACGAATGAAGTTGGAATTTCATCAAAAGTATTATCCTATGCATCTTGTTCATCGTGATCGCAATTATATATATAATTTTTGGCCTCGTGAAGGAGAAAGCATCGATCAAGCTTGGGGGAGGCTTAAATCAATGTTATATTCATGCCCCAATCATGAGCTATCAAGAGAAATAATTCTTCAAAAAATTTATGCTCGGCTTTCTGAAAACAATCGCACCATGCTCGATACTTATTGTGCTGGCTCTTTTATGATGACTACTATTGAATTCAAATGGAATTTATTGGATAGAATCAAACGCAACTCTGAAGATTGGGATCTCGATGAAGGTAAGGATCCAGGTATGATACCTAAGTTTGATTGTGTTAAGTCTTTTATGGATACCAATATTTTCCGTAAATTTAGCACTAAATATGGACTTGACTCTGAGATAGTAGCTTCTTTCTGTGAATCTTTTGCTACTTATGTTGATCTCCCCAAGGAGAAGTGGTTTAAATATCATACTCCCATAGAAGTAAAAGTAGCTGCACTTACTAAAGTTGAAGAAAAGACTGTCACTTATAATGATCCTATTGTTCCTACTTCTTATGTTGAGAAACCACCCTTCCCTGTTAGAATAAAGGATCATGTTAAAGCTTCAACTGTTGTTCATAAAAGTAATATTAGAACTTATACACCTCCTGAGCAAGTTAAAGTTGAACCTAATATTGCTATTGTTAAAGATCTCTTGTCTGATAATATTGATGGGCATGTTATTCATTTCATGCGGTGAAACCGCTTAGAATTGCCAAACCTTGTGCTAAAGATAAACATAGACATGTGGTAGGCGCGCCTGTTATTTCTGTTAAAATAGGAGATCATTGTTATCATGGCTTATGTGATATGGGTGCTAGTGCTAGTGTTATACCGCATACTTTATACCAAGAAATTAAGCATGGTGTTGCACCTGCTGAGTTAGAAGATATTGATGTCACAATTAAGCTTGCTAATAGAGATACTATATCAACAATGGGAATTGTTAGAGATGTTGAAGTCTTGTGTGGGAAAACTAAATATCATGATGATTTTCTTGTTCTTGGTTCCCCACAAGATAGCTTTTGTCCCATTATATTCGGTAGACCCTTCTTGAATACTGTTAATGCTAAGATAGACTGCGAAAAGAATGTTGTTACTATTGGCTTGAATGATATGATTCATGAGTTTAATTTCTCTAAATTTAGTAGAAAACACCGTGAAGAAGAATTACCTAGTAAGGATGAAATTATTGGTCTTGCTTCTATTGCCGTACCTCCTAGTGATCCTTTAGAACAATATTTGCTAGACCATGAAAATGATATGTTTATGAATGAAAGAAGGGAAATAGATGAAGTATTCTTTAAACAAGAACCTATTCTGAAACACAATTTGCCTGTTGAAATCTTAGGGGATACTCCTCCACCCAAGGGTGATCCCGTGTTTGAGCTTAAACCGTTGCCTGATAATCTTTAATATGCTTACCTTGATAAAAAGAAAATATATCCTGTTATTATTAGTGCTAACCTTTCAGAGCATGAAGAAGAGAGATTATAGAAAACTCTGAAGAAGCACCGTGCTGCTATTGGATATACTCTTGATGATCTTAAGGGCATTAGCCCCACTCTATGTCAACACAAAATAAATCTGGAAGAAGATGCCAAACTAGTTCGTGATCATCAACGAAGGCTTAATCCTAAAATGAAAGAAGTGGTAAGAAAAGAAATACTAAAGCTTCTAGAGGCAGGTATAATTTATCCCGTTGCTGATAGTCAGTGGGTAAGTCTTGTCCATTGTGTCCCTAAGATGGGAGGTATTACTGTTGTTCCTAATGATAAAGATGAATTGATTCCGCAAAGAATTACTACAGGTTATAGGATGGTAATTGATTTCAGCAAATTAAATAAGGCTACTAAGAAAGATCATTACCCCTTACCTTTTATCGATCAAATGTTAGAAAGATTATGCAAACATACACATTATTGCTTTCTAGATGGTTATTCTGGTTTCTCTCAAATACCCGTGTCAACTAAAGATCAATCAAAGACTACTTTTACATGCCCTTTTGGTACTTTTGCTTATAGACGTATGCCTTTTGGTTTATGTAATGCACCTGCTACCTTTCAAAGATGCATGATGGCTATATTCTCGACTTTTGTGAAAAGATTTGTGAGGTTTTCATGGACGACTTTTCCGTCTATGGATCTTCTTTTGATGATTGCTTGAGCAATCTTGATCGAAGTTTTGCAGAGATGTGAAGAAACTAATCTTGTCTTGAATTGGGAAAAGTGCCACTTTATGGTTAATGAAGGTATTGTCTTGGGGCATAAAGTTTCTGAAAGAGGTATTGAAGTTGACAAAGCTAAGGTTGATGCTTTTGAAAAGTTGCCATGTCCCAAGGACATCAAAGGTATAAGAAGTTTCCTTGGTCACGCCGGACTTTATAGGAGGTTCATTAAGGACTTCTCAAAAATTTCTCGGCCTCTGACTAATTTATTACAAAAAGATATACCAATTGTATTTGATGATGATTGTGTAGAAGCATTTGAAATACTTAAGAAGGCATTGATCTCTGCACCTATTGTTCAGCCACCTGATTGGAATTTACCCTCTGAAATTATGAGTGATGCTAGTGACTATGTTGTAGGTGCTGTTCTAGGGCAAAGAGTTGATAAGAAATTAAATGTTATCCATTATGCTAGTAAGACACTAGACAATGCTCAAAGAAATTATGCTACTACTGAAAAAGAACTCTTAGCAGTTGTATTTGCTTGTGATAAGTTCAGATCTTATATTGTTGATTCTAAAGTAACCATTCACACAGATCATGCTGCTATTAAATGTCTTATGGAAAAGAAAGATGCTAAACCTAGACTTATTAGATGGGTTCTCTAGCTACAAGAATTTGATTTGCATATTGTTGATAGAAAGGGAGCTGAGAACCCTATTGCAGACAACTTATCTAGGTTAGAAAATGTTCTTGATGACCCACTACCTATTGATGATAGCTTTCCTGATGAGCAATTAAATGTCATAAATACTTCTCGTAGTACTCCATCGTATGCTGATTACGCTAATTACATTGTTGCTAAATTCATACCACCTAGTTTCACATACCAACAAAAGAAAAAATCTATGATTTGAGACATTACTTTTTGGATGACCCACATCTTTATAAAGAAGGAGTAGATGGTGTTATTAGACGTTGTGTACCTGAGCATGAACAGGAACAGATCCTACGCAAGTGTCATTCCGAAGCTTATGGAGGACACCACGCTGGAGATAGAACTGCACATAAGGTATTGCAATCCGGGTTTTATTGGCCTACTCTCTTCAAGGATTCCCGTAAGTTTGTCTTATCTTTTGATGAATGTCAAAGAATTGGTAATATTAGTATACGTCAAGAAATGCCTCTGAATTATTCACTCGTTATTGAACCATTTGGTGTTTGGGGCTTTGATTATATGGGACCTTTTCCTGCCTCTAATGGATATACACATATTTTAGTTGCTGTTGATTACGTTACTAAGTGGGTAGAAGCTATTCCAACTAGTAGTGCTGATCATAAAACTTCTATTAAAATGCTTAAGGAAGTTATTTTTCCGAGGTTTGGAGTCCCTAGATATTTAATGACTGCTGGTGGTTCACATTTTATTCATGGTGCTTTCCGTAAAATGCTTGCTAAATATGATGTTAATCATAGAATTGCATCTCCTTATCACCCATAGTCTAGTGGTCAAGTAGAATTGAGTAATAGAGAGCTCAAATTAATTTTGCAAAAGACTGTTAATAGGTCTAGAAAGAATTGGTCCAAGAAACTTGATGATGCATTATGGGCTTATAGAACTGCATATAAGAATCCTATGGGTATTTCTCCGTATAAAATGGTTTACGGAAAAGCATGTCACTTACCTCTCGAACTAGAACATAAGGCATATTGGGCTATTAAAGAGCTCAACTACGATTTCAAATTTGCCGGTGAAAATAGGTTATTTAATATTAGCTCACTTGATCAATGGAGAACCCAAGCTTATGAAAATGCAAAATTGTTTAAAGAAAAAGTTAAAAGATGGCATGACTGTCGGGGAAACTGATCCACGAACACCTATGGGACCAGCGGACCGAGCCCCTTTCGGTTCGGCGGGGGGCGGAGATCGCATGAAGAGCGGATCGAGGCGAAGCACACGAGCAGTTTACCCAGCTTCGGAGCTCTCTTGAGAGATAACACTCCTACTGCTGCATGTCTGAGTGTATTGAGTTTTTGCTCGGGAGCGCTGAGTGCTACAGTACACACTAGCTGCTAACGAGACCGAGCGTGAGTGTTTTTCTGCCTCGGAACCCCCTTTCTACGTTGCGCATGGGCCTCCTTTTATATGCTAAAGGGGTCTCCGACAGGTGGCAACGTACACAAGGGTAAACATGGAAAAGGAATTTCGGTTGGTACAACTACCCGTACAGTGTATCATACCTAACCCTGACGGCAGGGGACAAAGGCATTAAATGCCCGTCTACGTCGCCCAAATAGTGCAAAAAAGGACCGTCAGGGACACCACCGCTTGCCATGATGGCAATCTTGTCAGCGTCGCTTGCCACCGCGCACGCCGCGCACAGCCTCTTGCCACGCGCGCCTGGAAAGGTCCCAGGGCGACACGTTGGTGGATGTGCTGGAGCGCGGGTACAGAGTGGTAGTTTGCCGCGGCAAGCGCCTTGCCGCGGTCGTTGTCTTGTCGCGTCCGGAAGCTTGTCGTTCACCGGGCCTCGCCGGGACGCGTGGCGCGTCGCGGCAAGTTCCTCGAGATGCCTTGGTTGGCCTTCCCGGCAAGCTCCTCTTGCCGGGGCCTTGTCTCCTTGGCTTGAATACTTTGTTCTTGAATGGCTCCAAAGGAAACACGGAGGACCTTGGCGGTCACCCGGCAAGCCTTGCCGCAGTCTTTGCAAGCTGCCGTGCACAAGTTCGGGATACTAGGGTACCCCTACTCTAGTACATCGACAGGAGCCCCCGGGCCTGGGCCACACACGGCGATGAGCGCTGTTGGGCCAGGCCCAAAATAGGGCACGGGCACGCGCGGCCTGGGTTACGCCGTATCTCACTCTGTATCCACCGCGCCCTCCTCGAACGGCACGCGTCGAATGCGGCATCGTGGGAGAGATCGTGGGTGGTTTCTTTATTCGGAAAGACGGAACGTCTGCCCCCTCCCTCTTTATAAGCAGGGGAAACAGGGGAAGTTCGCCCATCTTGCCGATTGCTATTCCAATCTCAAAAACCTCCGCCGCTCCCCCCTTCTTTCCAAAGCTGAAAGAGAGCAGCGCTCCGCCCCCCATCGCCACCGGCACCACCAACGCCGTCGATCTCTCTCACCACCTCCGCCATGGCTCCGAAAGCCAGGAAGGTTGTGAAGTCGGCCGAGGCGCAGCGGCTCGCGGCGCTGCGAAAGGAGCGGGCAACCTTCCCCCCTCAGCTCGCCGCGAAGGAGCTGAGGGAGTATTACTACCTCTTCTGGTCGACGGAGACGCGAGCGCATCCGCGCACGAAGGTACTCTCACCGCCGCTGAACTGGCTCGAATGGATATCCCTTCTTCGCGTTGTTCTTACTGCTGCGGGCTCGCCCGCCTTTCTCTGAAGTTTTTTACGTGACATTATGAACACCTACGGGTTCCGCCTCCTTGACTTCACCCCCAATGCCGTTCTGACCATGGCAGTTTTCGCACATCTCTGCGAAAATTTTGTCGGAGTCTATCCAAATGTAGCTCTTTTTCGCCACTTCTTTATGCCCCGAGTTGAGAGAGGGGAGCCTTTATCCGGCGGAATCGCCTGGATCTCGAGAACTGGCAAGAAGGAAGCTTATCTGGAGGGAGAGCTCCACAGCAAGTGGGATGAATGGAGAGCAGACTGGTGCTAGATTGTCGAGGAGAACCCGCAGCCATTTACCGCCCAGCGCCAAGCCCCAGTAGCGCGCGGCAACGATTGGAGCAACTGGCCTCGGAAGACGATAGGCTGAAGATTGCCGTCACCCGGATCCTACGCCTCAGGCTTGCCGGGCTCACCGTAGGCGCCGTTGGCGCAGATTTTCTTCGTCGCCGCATCGCCCCCCTGCAGGAGAGGAGGAGACCCGCCTGGGAGTTCCAGAATGCGGCGGATATCATGAGGCTGCGCCCGGGCCTCAACTTCAACTTCACTGTCACAGGCTGGACGCGATGCTCCCGGAACTGTTCAAGCACGATCGTCAACATCCTGAAGTGTTCAGGTTGCCGAGGTGTCGTTCGCTGTGCAACAACTCCTCGCTCGACCGCATCCGCGGTAATGATGCCGCTGCGGCGATTCACATGGAATTGTCCCAACTTGACAAGAGCACGCAAACGACGTCGTGCAGGAGTTCTTTGACGGCTTGGTAGAAATGCCGGTCCGCTCGATGAACAAGAGCCTTACTCGCGACACCACCGATGCGGAGATGCAGCGACGCCACTAGGCTGGAAGAGGCGGCGGCAGCTGCCATGGCGAGTTTGGATTCACCGTGGAGGAGGCAGAGGCAGCAGAGGCGGCAAGCCTTGCCGAGCGAGAGGAGCTTGCCGGCGAGGGAGAGCGTGTCGGGCCTGAAGCTGAGTCGAGCGAGCCCGCCGAGGGCGCGAGCGACTCGTTGAAGATCGACTCCTCCTCTTTCTTACCTTTAGACAGCCCGCCGCAAGCGGAGCCCTCAGCTCCACCAAGAAGGCGTCTCCGCAAGGCTGGGGACGTAGCGGGGCGGCAGACGAGTCAACAGCCGCCGCGTCGCGCGACGCGCTCCACCGTTGCAAACACTGTTGCCGTGGGAGCACCTCACACCGCTGCGGCAACTGGAGCGGGGCCCTCCCGGACCACCGCTTCTGCTCCCGCCAAGCGGCTAAGGGAACCTACTCCTCCGCCTTGTCGCGCCGAAGGTGGGCCGGACTTCGACCTCTCCGTGCTCAGCTCCGACGAGGAAGAGGAAGAGTAAGATTCTTTGTTGTACTTGTAGTTCTTCAATTCTTGCTGTTTTGTCTTGTATCTGATTTGCTTTACTCCGAACCCATTCCTTTTCAGGACTCTGGCCCAGAGCGGCGAAGAGAGTCAAGGTCCCGGTGATTGTCATCGAGGGCGAACCCACCGCTGACGGCTAGGGATGTGTCCGAGACCACCTTGCCGGACCCGGCAACTATTCCCCAAAGCAGCCCCCAGCGCAGCCCCCAGCGTAAGTATATGGTTTACTTCCTGCTGCTAGGCGCGCATGGGTGCTCTTTCTTTGCTGACATCTGACTATTGGTTTGCGTAGGAGCAGACCAGTCTCACCAGGAGTGCCCGGAAGCTGCTCCCGACATGCCATCTGCTTCGACTACACCGTCAAGGGAGGATTCCCCGGCAAGGGAGCGTTCTTCGGCAAGGGAGAATTTTCCGGTAAGGGAGAAGTCCCCGGCAAGGGACAGTTCTCCGGCAAGGGACGACACCAGCTGACCCCAGTGGCGGAGACCACGACTGTAGATCCTAGTACAGGTAATCCTCTTGCTTGAAAACTTCCCTTGGGTTCTTCTTCTTCTGATTTTGTTTTTGAATATTTGCTTGACTTTTCTTCTTTTTCCGGTCGTCAGGTCCATCTGCCACGGAGCCGATGGAAACCGAGGTCGCCGGCGAGGAGAACGCGCGCGGCAATACCGACGACGCCGCTGTCACCGAAGAAGAAGCCGGCGCTGATGATCCCGCCGACGAAGAGGCCGCCAAAGCTGCCGCCGCAGAAGCTGGCGAGGGGTCCGGCGATCGCACTGACGGCCCCGAGGCCGCAGGAGCGTCAGGCGCTACGCCGACCGCCGATCCCTCCGCCGCTGCTGCAGCGTCAGGCTCCGAAGAGCCCCAGCCCGGCGCCTATTTGAAGGCCGGCGATGGCATCTTCATCAAGCTCCCCTGGGCGTCGAGCTCCAGGGCGCCGATCGAAGGAGAAATCTTTGATGAAGAGTTGCTCGCCTCCGCTGGGCTGACGCTGGTCGACGCGCCGAGTAGCAGCGGCGAGCCTGAGGAGGAGCAGCTGCTGCGGAAGCTGTTGTCGCTCTACCGCGCCCGACAGGCCAAGCTGGTATCCCGAGAAGCGCTTGTCGCGAAGGCGGGAGTGGACATCGAGAAGCGCGCGGAGGAGCTCCGGGGCCTCAACCAGGAAGCTCTCCGGTCCCTGGCAGAGGAGCGGGAGCAACTCGCCGAGGAGCGTAAAGCCTTCCTCCTCGAGAAGGCTGAAGTTGAAGAGCAACAGCGGCTTGCTGCCGAGAAGCTGTCTGCGCAGGAAGGCGAGTTGGCGCAGCGGAAGGTTAACCTTGACAGCCACGAGGAGGAGCTTGCCGCGCGCGAGCAAACATTCGGCGGGGCTCTCAAGGAAGCAGAGGATGCTGCCGCAGCTGCCAAGGCCGCCAAGAAGGAGCTGGAGACGAAGGTGGCGCAGCTGGAGGCCGATCTCAAGGTGAGCGGCGAAGAGCTTGCTGTGCTCAAGCGTGAGCGCGAGAAGGACGCCTACACCCTTGGCGAGCTGCAGGGTCGTCTCGCCGAGAGGAGCAAGGAGCTTAGCGCCGCCAAGGACTCCAACGCAGATCTTGAGTTGAAGCTGACTACTTTGACCAAGACGCTGGACGGCGCCAGGGAGCAGGAGGTGGCCTTGGAGGAGAAGATCAAGGCCAACGAGGCGCTGCTGGCGAGTGTTGCTGCCGCCCAGAACACTTTTAGGGAGAATGTGGAGCACTGGACCAAGGGTCTCGTGGAAGTTGCCGCAGCCATCGGCTGTGGAGTCGGGCGCACTGGGGATGGAGGATCTCGGGTACTCCTCCGATGAGCACCTCCAACCCAGCGCCAAGCTCAGCTTGTTCTTCAAAGGCGTGGCGACGGCCCTCCAGCGTCTCCGGGAGAAGATCCCGAAACAGCTGGCCGACGAGTAGCGCAAGATCTGCGCGGGAGCTCTTCAAAAGGTGCTGGTGAAGGTGGCCTTCCGCAACCCAGGCCTCAACCTCACCAACGTCCTCAGGATCTTGCCACCGGATGCTGATCTGGAAGCGCTCAAGACCCTTGTCGCACCCATTGTGGACAAGGTGAGCGGGATCAAGAGGGTTGAGGGCGATCGCGCAGATTAGGCCGCCTGTTTTCTCTTTTTCTTGTCGCTGCTGGTCATGTTATGAGAACAATCTGTTAGAGCTGCGACAAGCTATCTTGTAATATGACTCTATTTCGGGTAGCGATTGCTATGTTATTTCCTTTACTTGATTCCTTCCTTTGTATGTTTTTGCCCTACACTTCTAGGGAACTTGTCATGAGCACCTTAGTCATGAAGCGCTGAGTACGGACGCCAAGAAATGCCGGGCGGTGCCACTACCGACAAGAAACATTATCGCAACTAGTCGCAGCTCACTTAAGTTGTTGAGCGGACTCGAAACAAAGTAAGGGCGCAACTAGCTACGAGTTGGTTCCTCCGCGCACGGGTTTTCCATACAAAGCACGGTCGTTCGAGGAAGATAACTTAAAAAATTTAAAACTGATTGCTCAAACTTTAGCAACTTAGCTTTTCTGTCGTTTGCTTCTCGGTAAGGCGAAACTTCCTCGAACGATGCTTGGTCCACACCATTATCTTCTCCTTTCCCCCCGGCAAACTTGTGGGCGAGGGAACCTTCCTTTCTTTGAGAAAGAGAAAGAAGAGAAAATAAAGATATGGAGCCTTACGGCTCGTTATTGCTTACCGGGGGTAGGCACTGCACAAAGTGTCAGATAACGCATGCAAAAAAGAGTAGAAAGCATGAAATTGACAAGATGTGCGGAGCACATGAGCTTTACTTATGCACGGGTCTCGCGCCGGCTTCGCATAAAGGATTACATGCAACATCGGCAAGACTTGTACAAAAGGTGGTTGCCGAACAGGTTCCGCAACCGCGCTTCTACGGGTAAAACTTACGAAGATGCTCAATGTTCCAGGAGTTGCTCACCGGAATGCCATCTTCGGTCTCAAGTGACAGCGCCTAGCCTAGTGACTCGTTTCACCCGGTAAGGGCCTTCCCACTTCAAGGCGTCAACTTGTTGGAATTCTTGGCGGACTGAACGGCGAAGAACAAGGTCGCCTTCCTCGAGACTTCAGGCATTAACTTTGCGGCTATGGTAGCGGCGCAAAGCTTGCTGGTATCGAGCAGCTCGTACAGCGGCCTGAAGACGGTCCTCCTCAAGGAGCAGCGCGTCATCTTGTCGCAACTGCTCTTGCTCAAGCTCATCATAAGAGAGCACTCGAGGTGACCCGTATACGAGTTCCATGGGAGAACTGCCTCTGCTCCAAAGACTAGAGCGAAAGGTGTCTGGCCAGTGGCTCGATTTGGCGTCGACCTGATCGACCAAAGAACCACCGGCAGCTCCTCAATCCAGTTCTTTCCGCACTTGCACAGCCTGTCGAAAGTCCTGGTCTTGAGCCCGCGCAGCACTTCAGCATTCGCCCTCTCTGCTTGACCGTTACTTCTCGGATGAGCAACAGGTTAAAGCACCTTGGCGCCAAGATCTTGGACGTCTTGCATGAAGGTGCGGCTCGTGAATTGCGTGCCATTGTCGGTGATGATCCTGTTAGGGATCCCGGCGGCAAACAATCGACCAAGAACTTGATCGCCGATCGTGTTGTCACCTTCCTCACTGCTTCCAC
Source organism: Aegilops bicornis (assembly GCA_021605145.1). Classification (NCBI taxonomy): domain Eukaryota; kingdom Viridiplantae; phylum Streptophyta; class Magnoliopsida; order Poales; family Poaceae; genus Aegilops; species Aegilops bicornis. Next base: position 581,568,270 of record CM038672.1, read on the forward strand.
TTCTGGCCACTTTGTGAACTTGTCGATCGCAACGTACAAGTACTCAAAGCTCCCGACAGCTCGGGGAAAGGGGCCGAGGATGTCGAGCCCCCAGATCGAAAATGGCCAGGATAAAGGGATCGTCTGGAGAGCTTGAGCTGGCTGGTGTATCTGCTTGGAATGGAACTGGCACGCTTCACACTTGGTTACTTGTGCAGTTGCATCCCGGAGGGCTGTCGGCCAAAAGAAACCTTGCCGGAAGGCTTTGCTTAGGCAAGTGCTCTTGGCGCCAATGTGGTGACCACATATGCCTCCATGTATCTTCGCCAACAGCTTTTGTCCGTCTTCCTGGTGAATACACTTCAATTTCACGCCGTTGAGTCTTCTTCTGTACAGTGTGTTGTCGACAAACTGGTACATACTTGACTGCCGGGCTACTCTTTCCGCTTCTTCTTGCTCTTCGGGAAGTTCTCCTGTCTGAAGGAAACGGACAATCTGATGTGCCCATGCTGGAGCTTGCGGCTCGACAACAAGGACTAAAGGCACATCCGCTGCTGCGGGAACATCCGCTTCTACGGCGAGAACCTGCGGTTCACCCGGAGCTTGACGTTCCCCGGCAAGCTTGCCGGAGAAAAACTTGTCGGGAGCGTCTGCTTCAACGGAACAAACCCTAGGGCTTGCCGGAGCAGACTGCTCCTCAGCACCCTTGGTGTTGATCTTGAGGACCTTCTTGGCGGCGGCTTCGGGGAGCTCTGCCGGAAAATAGTCACCAGAAATCAACTTCCTCTTCTTGCTCTGTCCGGTTGATGGCGTTCTGAACGGTTGAGTCGGTTTGAGCACAAAGATCCCTGGTTCCACAGTAACTTAAGTGCGGCGCACTTTGACGAGCCATCGGCAATGTCGTTCGAGCTCTTGGAACATGTACCATCTGTAGGCCGTCAAATTGCTCTTCTAGCTTTCTCACTTCATCAACGTAAGCTTCCATCAACGGACTCTGATAATTCTTGTTCACTTGGCGGACGACAAGCTGTGAGTCACCCCTGACAATGAGCTTCTTGATCCCAAGGTCAACTGCGATCCTGAGACCGGCAAGCAAACCTTCATACTCTGCGGTATTGTTCGTTGCTTGCTCCTTGGGAAAGTGCATCTGGACTACGTACTTGAGGTGCTCTCCGGTGGGTGCAACAAGTAGCACGCTCAAGACCGGGCGCCTTTGCAGCGAGAAGGCACCATCAAAGTACATCAGCCACTCTTTGCTTGCTTCTTTTGACGGGATGCTCGTTTCGAATTTCTTCATCTTGTGTTGGCGTCCATTCTGCTATGAACTCCGCCAATGCTCGCTTTGGATAGTTGAAGTGCTCTCAAACTTGAGGCCAAAGCTTGACAGTTCCAAAGTGCCCACTCGACAATCCTGCACTGTTGCTTACGGATTTTGCAGTATCCTCTTCGCCGGAAAACGAGTGACGACCGTGGATCTCATGTGCTTGGAAGTAATGGCGCAGCTTTCTCGAGGCCATGAGAAGGCCGAAAAGCAATTTCTACACACCGTAGTACCTTGACCTAGCCCCGCAAAGGGAACCGACAAAGTAAATCAAGGCGCTGCACCATTCTTTTTTGCATCTTCTCACGCTACCGCTGCAGATCCATCTTTGTCGGGACCAGAGCTTGCCGGTGAAGTCCCCTGCTTGTCGCTGGATGCATCTGCCATGGTTGCTGGCTCATCATCGCCTCCCTCTCCGCTACTAACACAGCACTAACCACTTGATTGGTTGCCGCTATATATAGCAGCAACTTCTCTTGTGGCTTAGGTGCGACAAGTGTTGGAGTGGAGGACAGGTATCTCTTTAAGTCCTGCGGTGTAGCCTCCGCTTCCGGAGTCCATTTCATTGGACCTGCCTTTTTCTATATTTTGAAAAATGGCAGGGCGCGCTCAGCAGACCTAGAGATAAACCTACTGAGAGCAGCTACGCAACCGGCAAGTCTTCGTACATCCTTGACGCGCTTTGGTGCTTCAATCTGCTCAATGGCCTTGATCTTGTCGGGATTGGCTTCAATTCCCCGCTGAGATACGAAGAACCCGAGAAGCTTGCCGGAGGGGACTCCAAACACACACTTCTCGGGGTTGAGCTTGAGCTTGATCTTGCGCAGATTTGCAAAGGTTTCGTCTAAATCTTGAATCAGAGTCACCTTGTCCTTGCTCTTGACCACTATGTCATCCATGTAGGCTTCCACATTTCTGTGTATTTGCGGCTCAAAAGCCGCCATGGACTACCCTTGCAAATGTGGAACCAGCATTCTTTAAACCGAAAGGCATCCGTGCAAACAAAGATATGTGCCACATGGGGTGATGAATGCGGTCTTCTCCTCATCCTCTTACGCCATGAAGATCTGATGGTATCCTGAGTATGCATCAAGAAATGAAAGCAAGTCACATCCAGCCGTGGAGTCAACAATCTGGTCGATGCGCGGCAAGGGAAATGGGTCTTTGGGACAAGCTTTATTGACATCGGTAAAGTCGATACAAAGCCTCCATTTCCCGTTTGCCTTGCGCACGACTACAGGGTTGGCCAACCACGTAGGGATGGAGCACTCCTCGACAAGGCCTGCTGCTTCCAATTTCTTGATTTCTTACGTGATGAATTCTTGGCGCTCCTTTGCACGCTTCTCGACTTTACGCTTGACGGGCGCGCGATGAGGACAGACGGCAAGATGGTGCTCGATTACTTTCACAGGAACACCGGGGATGTCGACGGTTGCCACGCGAAATACGCCGACGTTAAGCCCGCAGGAAAGCAACGAGCGCGCTTTCCTATTTAGGGTCGAGAGTGGCACTGATGGTAAAGGTACCACCAGTGCCATCCTCCTTGGCGGACACCTTCTTGGTCCCTGGTGGAGCTGCCATTGTCTTCTTACACTTGCCGGTGGAGCTTGATGGTGCATCCTCGACGGTAGTGCAGCACTCCGAAGAGGTGCGTTTGCCGGAGTGGGCATCAAAACTCTTGCCGGACTTGGTCTTCTTCTTCGCCCCGGGAACTTCAACGGCAAGTGACTTGCGATCCGTTGCGGCTGCTGCTTCCCGATAGATCTTGTTGGTGCAGATAAGAGCATCCTTCTTGTCGCCAGGGACAGAGATGACACTTATCGGGCCTAGCATCTTCAGCATGTTGTATGCATAATGAGAAGCTGCCATGAATTTGGCGAGTGCTGGACGGCCGAGTATCCCATTGTAAGGCAATGGAAAGTCAGCAACGTCAAAAGTGACCCTCTCAGTCCTGAAGTTCAACTCGCTGCCAAATGTCACCGGCAACGTGATCTTTCCCTTCCCGGATTGATTCCTTGGAATGTGCCGGTCTCTTCGAGCTCGCCATCAGGGATCTGGAGTTTCTGGAGTACCGCGGAGGAGATCAGGTTCAAGCCGGCCCCGCCGTCAACTAGCATCTTAGTGACCTTGAGGTTGCGGATAGTTGGTGAAACCAACATCGGCAAGCACCCAACTGCAGTTATGCGATCAGGGTGGTCCTCAATATCAAAGATGATAGGCGTGCTGGACCATTTCAGAGGCTTGTGTGACTCGACGGGTGGTTCTGCCGCATTGACTTCCCGCACCCACTCCTTGAGCTGGCGGTGTGAAGTATGCAGAGAAGCACCACCGTCAACGCACAGGACCTCTGTGGCTTTCTGGAACTCCTGTTCATCGGTCTCGTCATCATCCATATCTTCATCATCGTCGTCATCTTCATCCTTGTCGCGGCCGCGGGGAGGTCTGTCTCCTTGCCGCTGCTTGGCCTTGCCGCGGCGTCCTCCTCGGCCGGGGCGTTTCTTGCCGGCTCCTCCAGCACCTTCTTGGGCCTTCTCCTTGTCGCATCGCTTCGAATTCAGCCTTTTGTTGCTCGACAAGCTGCTCGACCTTCTTGCAGCTCTGGAGGTCATGGCCCTTGGTGCGGTGGATCTTGCAGTACTGCTTGTTGGTGCCGTCCTGCTTGTCGGCGACCGCCACAGCCTGGTAGTTGGTGCCTGCGGCAATCTCCTCGCCGGAGCTACCAGCTTTGGCTTTCTTGGCGCCACCTCCGTTGCCGGACTGCTCAACGACTAGCACATCTTTGCCTTTCTTCTTCCTGTTGTTCCGCCGCCGGTTTTTCTTTGCCGGGGCAGCCTCCTCACTATCGATCCTCCCGCTTCAGATTCTCTCCGGGAGTTTCCTCCTTCCTCAAAGACGTGCACACTTGTCGGCGGGCATATAGCTCGCGACGTCTCGATCTTGCACATCGCCATCTCCTCCGCATCCTGCGGTTTTGCACGCTCGATGGAACGCCTGATTACTGTGGCGAGGTGGACATCTGGGATGTTGTGTCTGTGGCTGAATCTCTCGAATGTACTTTGCTAGGGCTCTCCTTCCTTACAGGCGAAAGCGGATGAAGGTCGCTCTCTTGGCCATGAGGCTTGTGGCCGCCTGTAAAGGCGCCGACAAACTGATGGCATAGGTCTGCCCAGGAGGATATGGAGTTGTCCAGCAAGTGCATGAGCCAGGATCTGACATTGGGCTTGAGCACCAGGGGGAAGTAGTTGGCCAGGATCTTGTCGTCCCGCCCCCCGGCAGCTCGCACCGTGATGGTGTAGATCTTTGAGGAACTCCGACGGATGCGACTTGCCGTCATTACTTCTCTCGGTATGTCGGCTTGAAATTCTTCGTCAGGGCCACTTGGACTGCCGCAGCTCACGAGTGAACGCAGGGCAACCTACCGTCAGACGGCAAGTCGCATGGTTCCCTGGTGCATGCATGTCGACAGAGGGCCCGGTAGCGCTGGTCCGATTGACGCCGTGCTTCTCTTGGCGCTTCGATCACGAGTTCGAAGCGTCTTCTTGCTGTCGTTCGTGAAGAACATGGTTGATCGCGACGAGCTCGTGGATCTGATGATGCGGTGGAGCCGCTGTCGAGGTGGATCCGGCGAGTCGGCGATCTTGGCCTTCGGGGTGGAGAGTGCATGGTGGTTGCACCCCCACCGGTTTCGTCGCCATCGGCTCGTGCCTGGCAGTCCTGCCGCGGCAGCGATGTACTCGGCTGCCGCGGGGTGTCGCCGTTGGCAAAGCCGATGAGACTCTGAATGGTAGCCCTCCATTCATCGATCTTGTCTGCCGTTGGAGGGTAATCCAGGAGCAGTTGAGCTCGCGCCAAAGCTTCTGCTGGAGTGGTGGGCGGCAGTGGCGGACGGCGCGAGGAGCGGGATATGCTCGGACTTCTAACTACGTTAGAAGGAGCAAGATCCCGCCCAGCGATCGTGTCTCGCTTCGTGCCAGCATGTTGGCGTGCATGCTGGTCTTGAGCACCCCGAGATCCACCAGCTCGATCTTGGCCCAACGAACGTATGGCACTGCGAATACCATGATGCTGTCGGTCCTGCGTCTCCTGAGATGGGCGCGGTGCATGTACGGACGCCGAGGTCTGCGCAGCCTTGTCCTTGGACCTGGCAGCACCGTGGGCTCCCTCGTCGATGCCCGTTCTTCCGCCGGCGTCTACACCACCACCCGTTTGCTCCGGTGGTGGTGGGATCGACGTGGACGGAACAGCTGCCGCTGAAGCCTTCTTCTTCGGTGGCATGTCGATGAAGAAGATGAAGATCTAGCTCGTGTGAACGTCGGATCAGGTTCACACAACCTCGACGCTTCTACCTGGCGCGCCAAAGATGTCGGGGAAACTGATCCACGAACACCTATGGGACCGGCGGACCGAGCCCCTTTCGGTTCGGCGGGGGGCGGAGATCGCACGAAGAGCGGATCAAGGCGAAGCACACGAGCAGTTTACCCAGCTTCGGAGCTCTCCGGAGAGATAACACTCCTACTGCTGCATGTCTGAGTGTATTGAGTTCTTGCTCGGGAGCCGAGTGCTACAAAGACACACTAGCTGCTAACGAGACCGAGCATGAGTGTTTTTCTGCCTCGGAACCCCCTTTCTACGTTGCGCATGGGCCTCCTTTTATATGCTAAAGGGGTCTCCGACAGGTGGCAACGTAGCCAAGGGTAAAAATGGAAAAGGAATTGCGGTTGGTACCACTACCCGTACAGTGTATCATACCTAACCCTTATGGCAGGGGACAAAGGCATTAAATGCCCGTCTACGTCGCCCAAATAGTGCAAAAAAGGACCGTCAGGGATGCCACCGCTTGCCACGATGGCAATTTTGTCAGCGTCGCTTGCCACCGCGCACCGCTGGCCGCACAGCCTCTTGCCACCGCGCCTGGAAAGGTCCCAGGGCGACACATTGGTGGACGTGCTGGAGCGCGGGTACAGAGTAGTAGTTTGCCGCGGCAAGTGCCTTGCCGCGGTCGTTGTCTTGTCGCGTCCGGAAGCTTGTCGTTCACCGGGCCTCGCCGAGACGCATGGCGCGTCGCGGCAAGTTCCTCGACATGCCTTGGTTGGCCTTCCCGGCAAGCTCCTCTTGCCGGGGCCTTGTCTCCTTGGCTTGAATACTTTGTTCTTGAATGGCTCCAAAGGAAACACGGAGGACCTTGGCGGTCACCCGGCAAGCCTTGCCGCGGGGTGCTTCAACTGCCCATGCACAAGTTCGGGATACTAGGGTACCCCTAGTCTATAACACTCCTACTGCTGCATGTCTGAGTGTATTGAGTTCTTGCTCAGGAGCGCCGAGTGCTACAGTACACACTAGCTGCTAACGAGACCGAGCGTGAGTGTTTTTCTGCCTCGGAACCCCCTTTCTACGTTGCGCATGGGCCTCCTTTTATATGCTAAAGGGGTCTCCGACAGGTGGCAACGTAGACAAGGGTAAAAATGGAAAAGGAATTGCGGTTGGTACAACTACCCGTACAGTGTATCATACCTAACCCTGACGGCAGGGGACAAAGGCATTAAATGCCCGTCTACGTTGCCCAAATAGTGCAAAAAAGGACCGCCAGGGACGCCACCGCTTGCCACGATGGCAATCTTGTCAGCGTCGCTTGCCACCGCGCACCGCTGGCCGCACAGCCTCTTGCCACGCTGCTGGCCGAAAGGTCCTGTATGCGACACGTTGGTGGACGTGCCGGAGCGCTGGTATAGAGTGGTAGTTTGGCGGCAAGCGCCTTGTCATGTCGTTGTCTTGTCGCGTCCGGAAGCTTGTCGTTCATCGGCCTCGCCGGACGCGTGGCGCGTCGCGGCAAGTTCCTCGAGATGCCTTGGTTGGCCTTCCGGCAAGCCCCTCTTGCCGGGCCTTGTCTCCTTGGCTTGAATACTTTGTTCTTGAATGGCTCCAAAGGAAACACGGAGGACCTTGGCGGTCACCCGGCAAGCCTTGCCGCGGGGTGCTGCAACTGCCCGTGCACAAGTTCGGGATACTAGGGTACCCCTACTCTAGTACACCGACAATGACAAAAGGATACAAAAGCGTGAGTTTAATGTAGGTCATTATGTATTGCTATACAACTCTTGGTTAAGATTTTTTGCAGGAAAACTTCTCTCTAAATGGGAAGGCCCCTACGTTATTTAGGAGGTCTATCGTTCGGGTGCCATAAAAATCAACAACTTCGAAGGCACAAATCCGAAGGCGGTAAACGGTCAAAGAATCAAACATTATATCTCAGGTAATCCCATAAATGTTGAAACCAATGTTATCAAAACCGTAACCCCGGAGGAATACATAAGAGACACTTTCCAGAACGTTTCAGACTCCGAAAAGGAATAGGTACGTGGTACGGTAAGTAAACTGACTCCAAAACAGTTTTTAAGGCCATATTTCTCCGTTTTGGAATATTTAGAAAAATAGAAAAATAAGTAGCAGTCCGGGAAGGACACGAGGGCCCCCCGAGGGTGGAGGGCGCGCCCTACCCCCTGGGCGCGCCCCCCTACCTCGTGGGGACCTCGTGTGCCTTCCGGACTCCGTTTTCTTGCACGATACGTATTTTGGTCAGTCAAAACTCATTATATATTCGCCCGAAGGTTTTGACTCCCGTATCACGCAAATATCCTTTGTTCTTGTTTCAAGTTGTTCTCTGTCAGGGTTGTCAAGGCCAGGCATCATGTCGTCCCCCTCCTCCAACAATGGTGACAACGATGCTTGGCTAATGAAGATAGAGCCGAAGAGGGAAGAACCCATGGAGATCAACAAGGATGAAGGGATCAATAAGGCCACAGAGGACCAAGCTCCGGCAGCAGAAGACACCCTTCAACTTGATCACAACCTTCTCACCCCAACTAAAATCGAAGCTTTAAAGATGATTGAGTTAGCTCGTATTCAAAACAAGTATCTCAAAAGTGAAAATATTTTGTTGAAGGAGCATATCGTTGCACTCAAGGGCATTATTCGCAAGTTGGAGGACCTCTTACGCTCGATGTGCGACTATCCATCACCTCCACCTTCTTCACCGACAAAAAAAGGAGACATAATCACATGGGTATGGGCACTCCCCTTGGCAACTGCCAAGCTTAGGGGAGGTGCCCCGATATCATATCACCATCACACTCCTATCTTTACCGTTTTCTTAGTTCGATCCTATTAGTAGTATCTTGATCTAGTAGAATAAAGTTTATGGCATGATCTAGTTTTGAGTTTTGCTTTATAATCTCTCTATGTAATCGTGTCCGTGAGCTATATAATAAAGATTAGTGTTGAGTCAAGGGCTTGATCATTTTGCCATGATCTTGAGTGAATAAAAGAAAAGAGAAAAAGAATAAAAATAATAAGAGTTCATATTGATCTTATTGAGAGTAATGACTTCACATAGAAAGAGTATGATGTTTAAAAGTTGTTGGGAGTTGGCAGATATAGCTTTGGTCATCGTTGCAATTAATAGGAAGTAATAAGGAAAGAGGGGTTTCACATATAAATATACTATTATTGACATCTTTTATGATTGGGAGCACTCATTAAAATATGACATGCTAAAGAGTTGATGTTGGACAAGGAAGACAACGTAATGAGTTATGTTTTCTCATATCTGAGATAAAGTATGTTGTCATGGATCATCCAACATGTTGAGCTTTCCTTTCCCCCTCATGCTAGCCAAATTCTCAGCACCAAGTAGAGATACTACTTGTGCTTCCAAAAACCCTTAAACCAGTTTTGCCATGAGAGTCCACTATACCTACCTATGGATTGAGTAAGATCCTTCAAGTAAGTTGTCATCGGTGTAAAGCAATAAAAATTGCTCTAAATATGTATGATTGATTGGTGTGGGAGAAATAAGCTTTATACGATCTTGTGATGTGGAAGTAATAAAAGCGACGGACTGCATAATAAAGGTTCATATCACAAGGGGCAATATAAAGTGACGTTCTTTCGCATTAAGATTTTGTGCATCCAACCATAAAAGTGATGGCAACCTCTGCTTCCCTCTACGAAGGTCCTATCTTTTATTATCATCTTCTACCTTATGCAAGAGTCATGGTGATCTTCACCTTTCCTTTTTCATTTTATCCTTTGGCAAGCACAGTATGTTGGAAAGATCCTGATGGATATATCTAATTGGATGTAGGGGAGCATGAGTTATTATTGTTGACATTACCCTTGAGGTAAAAGGTTGGGAGGAGAAACTATAAGCCCCTATATTTCTCTGTGTCCCACTAAAACTCCATAACCACAAGTATCGCGTGAGTGTTAGCAATTATGAAAGACTAAATGATAGTTGAGTATGTGGAATTGCTATTAAGCTCTGACATAGACACTTTCTGATGTTATGATAAATTGCAATTGCTTCAATGACTGAGATTATGGTTTGTTGGTTCTCAATAAAGTTTATGATTCGTACTCTGCCTTGTGAATAGATTATTACTTGAGCATAAGAAATCTTATGACAATATCTATATATGTTGTTGTTATAAGAATAATCATGATGCCTTCATGTCCGTATTTTATTTTTATCGACACCTCTGCCTCTAAACATGGGGACATATTTATCGTTATCGGCTTTCGCCTGAGGACAAGCGAGGTCTAAGCTTGGGGGAGTTGGTACGTCCATTCTGCATCATGCTTTTATATTGATATCTATTGCATTATGGGCTGTTATTACACGTTATGTCACAATACTTATGACTATTCTCTCTTATTTTACAAGGTTTACATAAGGAGGGAGAATGCCGGCAGCTGGAATTCTGGGCTGGAAAAGGAGCAAATATTAGAGACCTATTACTCACAACTCCAAAAGTCCTGAAACTCCACGAAAGTCATTTTGGGAAATAATAAAAAATATCCAGCGGAAGAAGTTCACCAGAGGGGGGCCCACCTGTCCACGAGGGTGGGGGGCGCGCCCCCTACCTCGCGGGCCCCTTGTTTGCTCTCCGATGGCCATCTTATGCTATATGAGGTCTTTCGTCGATAAAAAAATCATAAGCAACATTTCGGGACGAAACTCCGCCACCACGAGGCGGAACCTTGGCGGAACCAATCTAGGGCTCCGGCAGAGCTGTTCTGTCGGGGACACTTCCCTCCGGGAGGGGGAAATCATCGCCATCGTCATCACCAACGCTCCTCTCATCAAGAGAGGGCAATCTCCATCAACATCTTCACCAGCACCATCTCCTCTCAAAACCCTAGTTCATCTCTTGTATCCAATTCTTGTCTCCAAGTCCGGGATTGGTACTAGTAGGTTGCTAGTAGTGTTGATTACTCCTTGTAGTTGATGCTAGTTGGTTTATTTGGTGGAAGATCATATGTTCAGATCCTTTATGCTTATTAATACCCCTCTGATTATGAACATGAATATGCTTTGTGAGTAGTTACGTTTGTTCCTGAGGACATGGGAGAAGTCTTGCTATTAGTAGTCATGTGAATTTGGTATTCGTTCGATATTTTGATGAGATGTATGTTGTCTAGCCTCTAGTGGTGTTATGTGAACGTCGACTACATAACACTTCACCATTATTTGGGCCTAGAGGAAGGCATTGGGAAGTAATAAGTAGATGATGGGTTGCCAGAGTGACGTAAGCTTAAACCCTAGTTTATGCGTTGCCCGTAAGGGCTGATTTGGATCCATATGTTTCATGTTGTGGTTAGGTTTACCTTAATACTTTTGTTGTAGTTGCGGATGCTTGCAATAGAGGTTAATCATAAGTGGGATGCTTGTTCAAGTAAGAACAACACCCAAGCACCGGTCCACCCACATATCAAATTATCAAAGTACCGAACGTGAATCATATGAACGTGATGAAAACTAGCTTGACGATATTCCCATGTGTCCTCGGGAGCGCTTTTTCTTATATAAGAGTTTGTCCAGGCTTGTCCTTTGCTACAAAAGGATTGGGCCACCTTGCTGCACTTTATTTACTTTTGTTACTTGTTGCTCGTTACAAATTATCTTATCACAAAACTATCTGTTACCACTTATTTCAGTACTTGCAGAGAATACCTTGCTGAAAACCGCTTATCATTTCCTTCTGCTCCTCGTTGGGTTCGACACTCTTACTTATCGAAAGGACTACGATAGATCCCCTATACTTGTGGGTCATCAAAGGCATACCACATAAAGACTAGATAATCTTGTAATATAAATACTAGGTGGTATTCCTCATGTACACACATTTATAGGATCGTGAAGTGCACAAAGCACATCACTCCCCCAAAATGGGATGTTCCATTAATCTCTCACAAGAGCCAACTAAGATACAAACACTATGCAAAAAGGCTCAACACAAGACTCGCATGTACATGATGTGCAAACCAACATACACATGCTTGATTACTCAAGATAAGAAAATTGGAAGCACAACATATACAAACACATGCAAGGTACAAAACCAAAACATGTTAAGGGGCAAGTAACTTTCGATGTAAACAATTAAAGTACAATTTACCGCAAGGAGGCATATTGGATATACGATATAAACTTGATAATCCAAATGACTTGGCTTGAGACACGATGAATGATGAAGACCCCTTAATTCTTCATAGTGTAGCCAACTCTCCAATGCCATCCAAAAACACCTATTGATATAGTTTGAGCTTGTTGGTCCCCAACCAAGTTGGGTCCTAAGAGGTTAGTCACAATAGTCTTGGCTACTCAGATGGTTCTTTGCTTGACACCACTTAGAGTACCAACAAACTTGGCAAACACATTTCCAACCTTATCCTTCGGAAGAGAATAAATATCAGCAATTAGAATCGGGGTGGATAAGGTACCACATGAAGAAGCAAGTTGACCCTTTTCATGGCATAAGTAGCAACATCTACTCTTTTCTTTCTTCTTAGTTGACTTCTCAACTTGAAGATCACTACCTTGAGTCTTCTTGGGAAGTGGCCTGTCTTCAACTTGTGGTTGAGCATGAGATTGAACTTGTGGTCTCTTCCCTCATTGCTTGTCACTAATGGCTTTCTTCTTCAATGGGCAGGATCTGACATGATGCCCTTCAATTTTGCGCTTGAAGCAAATATTCTTGGCCGAATTCTTGACTTGTTCTTCGCCCTTCTTCTTGTTGATCTTGGACTTCTTCTTCTTATTGGATTTGAATCCAAGTCCACCTTTGTCATTGGGGAATTTTTGTACACTCAATATATTGTTGAGTCTGGACTTCCCTTCATGACACTTTTTCAAGTCTTTCTTCAAAGAAGTGACTTGGTCCTTGAACTCTTTGATTTCCTCTACATGGTTAGTATCAACACAAGTACCAGAGAAAGTATAAGCTTCATCATTAGAGCAACAAGGAAAGGAAAGCAATTCATCACAAGATGTAGCAACATTGTGAGTAGATGAATTACAAGGACTAGCACATGGCAATATAGCATTTTGACTTGAAATAGTGCTAGTATCCCCATGAGGCTCACTAGATGTTACCTTAGTAATCATAGCCTCATGAGCTATCTTTAGCACATTACGGGATACTAGAAGAACATCATGAGAGCTTGTGAGCTTTACATGACTTTCTTCTAATTTCCCATAATTGCTAGATAGCAACTCGAGTTGAGCCCTTAGCTCAACATTCTCCTTCAAAATGGATGCTTCACAAGAAATAGAGTTAGTAGCACAACCATCATCATTAACAACAAGAGGAGAAGGAAACTTGGCAAGATATTTTGTATAAGAAGCTTTAAGTTGAGCATGAGACTACCATGTGTAAACCTAAAACTTGGCAATTTTAGTTTTGAAATCATTTACCACCTCAAGGGATCTATCACAGGATTCCTTTATTCCAGATAGTTCTATAGCAGAAGTCTCCTCAAGAGATTCCTTGGTAGTTTGTTGAAGTTCAAGAGCTTGAGAGAGGTCCATGATCTCATTAGCGTAATCACGCTCATGACCTTCCATTTTATCAATGGTGACCTCATGGTCCTCGAGATGATATTCCAACTCCTCAATGTATTTCTTTCCCTCAATGGCAATAGACATGATTACCATGAAGTTGGAGCGAGCAATTTTATTCTTATGAAGAGATCTAAAAATCATTTCCCCCTTAATTTTTAAGGAGGCAACATTATCATTCTCTTCATCAGTATCCTCATCATCATCAGCATCGACATCGTCATCAAGAGACGTATTCGGGTTCAAAGTAGGAGATACCTTTGAAGCCTTGGCCATAAGGCAAAAGTGAGATACAATAGATGATGATGTAGGATCCCTAGAGGCACCATTCAAGACCAAGTCTTGTTACATAGACGTTGGTTTTCCTCTACATTGTTAGCACAACAACTCAAGGAAATAGAGGCATTTTTATCATGGCAACAAGATATATCAACCATATCATCATGAGATTCAGTCAAGCAATTTCTACATGATATGCACGGGCTATCAACACAAGCATGTGAAACATGTAAGGTGCTCGAAGTCTTAAAGTCCAAAGATGGAGAATTGCAATAAGATTGTGATGAGGGCTCATCAACGATAAGCACACTATCATCATTGCAATGACCAACACTACTCACCATATCATTACCTTGTGGCAAACCACATGTAGGTGAAGTAGAAGAAGTTGAGAACACAACACGGCCAGAGGTGGAGGGATAACAATCATCCCCATAAATCCTGGACACACCATATTTATCTTGAATCTTTGTCCACAACTCATGAGCATCCCGGAACGGCATGAGTTCAAATATAACTACATTGCTCAAAGCATAGAAAAGCACATTAGAACCTTGAGCATTGAGATAAGAGTTTTTCTCATCCTCTAAAGATATGTTTTGAGGACCCTTTGGAGGAGAAAACCCCATATCTACAATTCGCTCTAAATTTGGGTCCATGACCCTAAAGAGATTAAGCATGCGATTACCCAAACATCGAAATTTGTGCCATTGAAACTAAGAGTGTCAGAGAATCCTAATCCCCTAGTCGACATCTTTACTCTCTAGGCGGTTAAGCCTAATAAAGAGAGACGCAACTTTATTCTTGTCGACTCATGTTGGGCCTCCAAGCGCAGAGTTTTGTAGGACAGTAGCAATTTTCTCTCAAGTGGATGACCTAAGGTTTATCAATCCGTGGGAGGTGTAGGATGAATATGGTCTCTCTCGAACAACCCTGCAACCAAATACAAGAAATCTCTTGTGTCCCCAACACACCCAATACAATGGCAAATTGTATAGGTGCACTAGTTCCGCAAAGAGATGGTGATAAAAGTGTAATATTGATGGTAGAAATATATTTTTATAATCTGAATAAATAAAAACAGCAAGGTAGCAAATAGTAAACAGGCACAAAAACGGTATTGCAATACTTGAAAATGAGGCCTGCGGCGGGCTGGCTCCGGCGAGCTGGTCCGGCCTGGCAGGGCCACGCATCCTCAATTGACCCTGGAGGGGTCCGGGCGCCACACGAGGGCCACAGCGGCGAAGGGGCTGGCGAGGGCCGCTGAGAAGAAGAAGGCGACGACCCCTTCCTCATCCAGGCGCGCACAAACCCCACCGCCCTCTTCGCCTCCTCTGGCAGACGTCGATTCGGACGATGATGTGGAGCTCCCTTTTGATCTCGGGTCTCTCAGCCCGGAGAGGAAGAGGAAGCTAGTGGAAGAGGAGGAGACGGACGACGAGTAAGTACTCCATTCCTCACTGTTATCTTCCCTGGATCGGGTCGCTTGTCTTGATCCATCTTTGCTTTTGCAGGGAGACGGAGACGTTGGCCTGTGGCGAAGAGGGCGAGGACCTTGGCGGCGATCAGCCTGGCTGGGCTTCAGAGACACCACTGTGGTGGTCTTGAGCAGCCCGGACAGCAGCCTGGCGCAGCCCAGCGTAAGTTCGTCACCCTCTTCCTACTCGACATGTGGTAGGCGCTCGATGCCACGATGCTGACCTTGCCGGGTTTTGCGGGAGGGCGGCGCAGGGAGGAGCCATAGAGGGCTGCTCCTAACACACCACCCCCATCGACCACGCCACCGCTGGGGCGCCCCGGCAAGGGCACCTGCACGGAGCCTACACCCATGGAGGAAGAGGGGAACTTGGGCTGGTGACTCGCCACGACGCCAAATCTTTGGCGGAGATGGGACTTCCTTCACGGCCTGGCACTGGTGAGTCGCCTGTCCTTCGTCTCTGTTTTTCCCTTATTCCTTTCTTGGCTTCATCGCCCCCATTGCTGCCCAGGCCCTCCTTCAACAGACATGGAGGACGTGGACACTGTTGTGGGAGACATTGCCGAGGAGGCCGTGGCGGAGGCCAGCAAGATTGCTGCCGAGGAGGCCGCCAAGGATGATGACGAGGCTGCCGCTGACGAAGCCGCCAAGAGTGCTGCCGAGGACGCCTCTGCGGAGGCCGCCAAGGCGTCCGACAAAGCTTCTGCCGAGGGCGCCAGCAGTGGGCCTACCGGCGGGGCCGGCAAGGCCTCCGCCGAGGAAGAGGCGGCAGGTGACCAGCCTCCCTCTTCCTCAACCTCGGGCCCTGGCAGATATCTGAAGGTGGGCGACGATCTTTTCGTCCAACTCCCGGGGACGTCAAGCCGAGCGCCTGCCGAAGGGGAAGCCTTGGACGGCGAGGTGCTTGCCACCATCAGGCTTGAGGTGGTTGATGAGTCGGGCGTTGGTGGCGACGGTTCTCCAGAAGAGCAGCTTTTCCGCACCATGGGGGCCGACTTCCGGAAGCTCCAAGTGCTCTACCGCGCCCGCCTGGACAAGATCAAGGCCAGGATGGCAGCGGTGGACAATGCGGAGGTGGATTTCAAGGCGTGCGTCGCTCAGGCGCAGACCTGGTTCCACCAGACTCACGAGGAGCAGAGGGCCTTTCAGGAGGAGCTGGCCAAGCGCGACGTGGAGCTCACCATGAGAATGGCCGACATCGAGAAGGCTCAGGAAGAGGCGGCGAACTTGGCTGCCGTGGCCGAAGCCGCTCGGAACCAGCATCAAGCCGCCTTGGATTCCCAAGAAGAGGACCTCTCCGCGCATGAAGCGAAGCTTAACGCAACGCTCCGCGGCAAGGATGAGGAGCTCGAGGCCCTTGTCGCACAACGGACCCGCGAGCTGGAGCAGAGGCACAAGGAGGCACTCGATGCCCAGGCTCTGACCCATGCCGGCAAGGCGAAGGAGCTGGAAGCGGAGCGGGACGAGCTGAAGGAGCAGGCCTTCAAGCTATCTGGCGAGAAGAACACGCTCAACCCCGCCTTGACAGAGGTGCAAGGAGCAGCCATCAGTAGGACTGGGGAGCTCTCCGACGCGCAAAACTCCATCAGAGACCTCAAGTTGAACTTGGAGGGTCTCGAGAAGATGCTGTTGGAGAGCAGGGCCCGGGAGGAGACCTTGACCAGGAGCCTCGAGGAGGAGAAGCAGCTGCGGGCAAACGAGGCCGCCTCCCACCAGGAGTATGTGGTGGGTGAGAACAAGTGGATCAGTCATCTGGAGGTCATCGCCGGCAGGGTCACCTCGCAATTGGCCACCATGGGGTTGCCAAATGTGAGGTATGCCCCCGAGCGCGGCGGGACCATCAACGCCAAGCTGATCCAGTTCTTCGAAAGCGTCCTCGGAGCCTTGGCCTATCTCCACTCCAACAGGACGGTCACGCCGGCCGATGAGGCCCGGCGACTTTGCCGGAGGGTTGTGACCAAGGTCCTCACCAAGGTGGCGCACTGGAATCCCAACCTTGACTTCGCGGCCTCGATGAAGAGCTTGCCGGATGGTGTTGACCTCACCGTGCTCAAGGAGCGCATCAAGCCCATCACCAACGGCATCAACGAAATCAAGAGGGTGGAAAGCCAGCACCGGCATTGAGCATCATGTTCTTCTTCGCCGCTGCGGGTTCCCGGCCAAGACAAATTTTATCTTTAGTTAGAACCGCAGCTATGATGTGATGTAATATAACTTTGAAGTACTCTTAATTTTCTTGCACGTTATCCCCTCGTTCAATTCCTCTTTGTATGTGTGCCCCTCGTCGATCGGGTAGGCTTGCCGGTGCGAAAGCCCCTAGCGGCGCTTTGGGGACGGATCCCGTGGCCTTACGGGTACGTGTGTCACGGACAAGCCACCTTTCCGTTCCAAACGCGGCCGCCCGAACTGTCAAGCTTGACTCGAGTCAGAATCGAGGGCGTTGTCGATCACGGAAGGTTACTCTGCCACTCTCGACGCAGCCGCTTGAGCTGTTGAGCGGACTCGAAACAGGGCAAGGGCGTTGCCGATCATGGGAGAGTCCCCTCGCGTGCGGGGTTCTCATACAAAGGCGTGACATCTCCGGGGGGAGAATAACCTCAAGTAAGAAAGGTAGCGCAAATAAGAGGTTAGTGCAACTTAGCTTCTGTTGGCGATCGTTCGAGCGTCGATCTTCCGGCCTCCTTTCTTCTTCCAAGGTCCCGAAGATGAAGGAGCGTCGGGCTAACGGCTAGAGCTGATTCTCACAACTGCGCCCCCTACCTGGCGCGCCAAAGATGTTGGTGCGGAGACGACACCTATGGGATCACAAGAATCCCTACTACGGTTGCGGGGCGCGGGGTCGTGAGAAGAGCAGATCAAACAGATAGCACACGGGTTCTATTACCTAGGTTCGGGCCGCAAGATGCGTAAAACCCTACTCCTGCTTTGGTGGTTAGCTTATTTGTGTTCTTCAGCTAGCTATGGGGCGTGAAGAGCTCCAAAAAGCCGAATCCCCCTCCTGGTCGCCTTGGGCCTCCTTTTATAGGGAAAAGGGGTTGCCACAGTGGCACACAGGAGGTGGAAAGGATACAATCATACGAGTTTATCCCTCGCATTACATGACAAGGCGCCATAAATGCGTCTTGCTTAGGTGTCCTTGCTTTATCGGGGACGGGGGAGAGCCCAGTCTCGTCCGTCGCCGCTCCCTTCGTGTTGACACGCGTCCTGGACAGCGGTGCCTGTGGTGCCATGTAGGCAGGCAGGCAGCTGAGGTGGCGCAGTGGTGGGTCTCCACGAAGGTTCGCTTGCCGCCATGCAGGTGCCTGCCCAACTGGTTGGGTCGGTAGCCGCATGGTGTAGGCTCGATTGGCGCGGGCCCGATGGTGGCCCTACGGGTGTCCTTGGCAGGGGCCTTGCCGCAGCCCCGGCAAGGGCCTTTTGGGGGCCCGGCAAGGGTCTTGCCGCGGCGCCCGCCGCCATCCCCGGCAAGGCTCTTGCCGGGGGCCTTGTGGTCCTCCTTGGCCAGGATCCCGCCAAGGATCGTCATCTTCTGTAGTATGTATCTGATCTTCGGATGTCTTCACAAAGATCTGCATGCCACCACGGGGATGTCTCCCGAATCCTTTGCCCCATGGGGGGGGGGGGGCAGTGGACTCAAAGGTGATCCGCTCCGTGGGCGTGGGGCGAGCCGCCCCGGCAAGGGCCTTGCCGGGTTTGCTAAAACCGCCCCCCGGCAAGGATTTTGCCGGGGGAGTCTGCTTCGTCCCCTTTGCTCTTTGTGGTCTTGGTCTTGGAGTCGTTCTGTTTCTTTCGAGCTTCGGCCTTACCTTGGCTCACCTTTCTTGCCTTGCTTTAGCGTGGCGGCCTTCATGCTTAGACTGCCCGTGCATAGTTAAAAGGTGTACCCTTCTTTCTGTACACCGACACCCCCCAGGTGCAGCTCTGACCCATTGGAAGTGTTCTGTTCCATAAAAACCCTCAAAAAAATTCGCGGTGTTTGGACTCCGTTTGATATTGATTTCTTGCGATGTAAAAAACATGCAAAAAAATAGCAACTGGCACTGGGCACTAGGTCAATAGTTAGTACCAAAAAATGATATAAAATGACTATAAAATGATTACAAAACATCCAAGAATGATAATATAACAGCATGGAACAATAAAAAATTATAGATACGTTGGAGACATATCAGCATCGCCAAGCTTAATTCATGCTCGTCCTCGAGTAGGTAAGTGATAAAAACAGAATTTTTGATGTGGAATGGTGCCTAACATGTCATGTCATATTCTTTTCTTTATAGCATGGACATTTGGACTTTTATATGGTTCAAAGCAATAGTCTATTTTTGACATGATAATTTAGATACTCAAGCATATCAACAAGCAACCATGTCTTTCACAATATCAATGTTAAAATAAGTTATCCCTAGCCCATCATGCTCAACCATTGATCCATTCATGAAACGCACTCGCATATTAGCTACACCCAATACTTACGTACGATTATATTTCCTCCTAGTTGGTGCTTTTATAAGAGAAGATGGGGACTCAAATTCAAAAATAATAATTGCTTAAAGTAAAAGAAAGGCCCTTCATAGAGGGAAGTAGGGATTTGTAGAGGTGCCAGAGCTCAAAGCAAAAAATATAGAGATAAAAACATTTTGAGAGGCATACTTTTCCCACCTACGAAAACGACTTAGAGCTCCCAACAATTTCCATGCTAGATATATCATAGGCGGTTCCGAAACCGAAAATAAAGTTTAATCCTTTTTCCACCATACTTTGACTTTCCATGTCTAGCCGAATCCATGGTTGCCTTCCATACCAACACTTTCCATACGGCAAAATGAGGTCGTGTGCGACCGGCGAGCACTCAAATACAGAAATACGTACAGTAGTGCTCAAAAAATACAATTATATAGGCAAAATCATTTCCGGTCGTAAGTA
Organism: Aegilops bicornis; assembly: GCA_021605145.1. Lineage (NCBI taxonomy): Eukaryota > Viridiplantae > Streptophyta > Magnoliopsida > Poales > Poaceae > Aegilops > Aegilops bicornis. The sequence goes on from CM038672.1 coordinate 581,588,148, forward strand.
CATCCCACACAGTCAGTCACCACTAAACTTTTCCGTTCGTATATACATCCCACACAGTCACTCCAAGGAAAACGTTTGCACAAGGTGGCGTAACGCAAACAGTTTTCAACAGAATGTCGTGTGTGATTGTTCATTGATCCAACATGGTTTATTCCTAGAAACTCTGTGCGTTGCCTGAGCTCATCGCCCATGGTGTTTTCTCAATAACCGTTTGTAATAGGAAACCCAATTAGCAAGCTAATTGGCCAATTAGCAGGCTAATTGCCCTATTATTAATTATCCATTTACTAATCTAATTGACATTCATATTAAGCACATAATATATTCCATTTCAATATTAAGGAAGTGGGATTTCATAATTGAAATACATCGGAGTACAACATGATATAGCTTCAGCACTCAGCTAGCCCATTTCACATGCAACATCTAGAACCTTCCGAAATTAGCATCATAGATGGTACATAGAGAGATGCATCTCATCTGGAAAACTGCTGAAGCGGAAGGCGAATATTGAGCCTTCATTCATGTTGAAGGTCTTTGCAACTTTAGGCCGGTGCCTGTGGATGATTGACCGTCCATCCTTCGACCTCTTCAGGAACACTTCAATATTGAACCGTGGGTGTTGTATGAAAACTTTCCTCGCCTCCTGACCATAGAGGTGGTTTGAGAGGTAATCATCAGTGAAGCCTGAAAACAAGGATGTGGATAAATATCTTCTCTATATTGGAAATGGGGCAAAGGAATAAAAAAAGGCAAGGTATAATAGTTAGTACCATCTTGTAAACCTCAGTGCTTCCCATTGTTTCCCTGCAACACATAGAAGGTAGTTAGTCATCGGGTTAAGTAAGGGTTCGCATGCTATCAAGAAATATGTTGATGATAAATAAGCACATTGCAGATTCATCGATTAGTTCAATCCACATGGAATACCCATTTATCCAAACCAAGCATGATTAAGAACTAGGAAATATAGCACTTGTATATGTTTCTCATGTATTAAGTGTAGCCAAATTTGATTTATTCCTCACATGGTATACAATAACAGAATGCAGCCACAACAATTGAACATCGCATTGCAGAATTGAACCAAGCAGTTAACTAAACACCACAACAAATGAACCAAACATTAACTGAGAACCACATTGCACAATATAACATACTCCTAATAGAAGATCAGACAGTTAACCAAACCAAACATGCTTAACAACTTGGAATTTTTGTACACTCAATATATTGTTGAGTCTGGACTTCCCTTCATGACACTTTTTCAAGTCTTTCTTCAAAGAAGTGACTTGGTCCTTGAACTCTTTGATTTCCTCTACATGGTTAGTATCAACACAAGTACCAGAGAAAGTATAAGCTTCATCATTAGAGCAACAAGGAAAGGAAAGCAACTCATCACAAGATGTAGCAACATTGTGAGTAGATGAATTACAAGGAATCAAGTTTATTTTGTCCAATGATCTTCATGAAAGTTTTTATTATATCTTTCTTGGATATCTATCATTTTGGGACTAATTTTCATATGTGGCTTTTGATAAGCCCAAACAAATTTAAGTGAAGAACATGAGCATAATATTTATTTCTATCAAATTAATTTAAGTGAAGCAAGAGAGAATTTCTTCAAAAATACTAAAGCACACCGTGCTCAAAAAGATATAAGTGAAGCACTAGAGCAATTCCATAGAAAAGAGCTTCGTTGATGGGATGTGAGTGCCGCTTACCTAGCCTCTCTGGCAACTATTTGAGGACTCTATTTTATTTAAAAACTTTCAGTTCTAAGTATTTTATTAAAACATTAAGAAAAGCTAAATAATATGACATTCCAAGGATAGCACAATTCATGTGAAGAAGCAAAAACTTAGGCTCAACCGATACTAACCGATAATTGTCGAAGAACAAAGGTGGGATGCCTACCGGGGCATCCCCAAGCTTAGATTCTTGATACTTCTTGAAATATTATCTTGAGGTGCCTTGAGCATCCCCAATCTTGAGCTTTTGTGTCTCCTTAATTCCTTTTATATCACGGTTTAATCTTAAAAACTTCATCCACACAAAACTCAACAATAACTCGTGAGATAAGTAAGTATAAACCAATGCAAAATCTTTATCAATCTCTACTATAGAAAATCACTAAAATTATTATTCAACATTGCATACTAAATGCCTCTGCATATTTAATACTCCTGTCCTCAAATAGAATCATTAAACAAGCAAACATATGAAAACAATGCAAACATAACAGCAATCTGCCAAAACAGTACAGTCTGCAAGGAATGCAAGAGTATCGATACTTCCCTAACTCCAAAAATTCTGAAAAATTACCAAACTGTAGAAAATTTATCAGAGCTTACTTTCCAAAAAGTTTCAACATTTTATCACATTCTGACTTTTCTTGGGAATTTTTGCAACAGCGATAAGCTTTCTATTTTGAAACAAAGAACATGTATACTTGCAAAATAAGCATGGTAAAGCTATCCTTGACATTTTTATTGAAAATAAGGATGCAAAAATTATTCTAAATCTCAGCAAGAAAATCCTAACGAAAGAAAATGACGCTCCAAGCAAAACACATATCATGTGACGAATAATAATATAGCCTCAAGTAAGGTTACCGATAATGTTGGAGACAAAAGAGGGGATGCCTTCCGGGGCATCCCCAAGCTTAGTTGCTTGGATCTTACATGAATATTTCATTGGGGTGCCCTGGGCATCCCCAAGCTTAGGTTCTTGTCACTCCTTATTCTCCTCATAGCGATATCTCACCCAAAACTTGAAAACTTCAATCACACAAAACTTAACGGAACTTCGTGAGATAGGTTAGTATGATAAAGAGCATACCATTTCACTTTGGCACTGTCAAAGACAAGATTCATAATTGTTTCCACACAGTGCCTACTGTATCATATCATTTCTACAATTTATATTGAGCAATATAAACCATAGAAACGAGGGAACAAGCAAACTATGCATTGAAAACAGAATCTGTCAAAATAGAACAGTCTGCAGTAATCTGTACTCCAACCATACTTCTACTACTCCAAATATTCTGAAACATTATGACAACATAGAGAATTTGTATATCTATCACCTGTAAAAATTCAGATCAAAATCACATTCGAGTGAATTTACAAATTTCCTGGATCGAGCGCAAAAGTTTCTGTTTTGCATAGATTCAAGTCAACTATCATCCACACTATCCCAAAGGCCTTACTTGGCACTTTATTGAAACAAAAGCAATAAAACATGATTACTACAGTAGCATAATCATGTGAACACACAAAAACAGCAGGTAAAAGTGTTGGGTTGTCTCCCAACAAGCGCTTTTCTTTTATGCCTTTTAGCTACGCATGATGATTTCAATGATGCTCGCATAAAAGATAAGAATTGAAACATAACAAGAGCATCATGAAACACATGGAAAGCACATTTAAGCCTATCCCACTTCCTATGCATAGGGATTTTGTGAGCAAACAATTTATGGGAACAAGAATCAACTAGCATAGGAAGGCAAAACAAGCAAAACTTCAAGATTTTCAACACATAGAGAGGAAACTTGATATTATTGAGGTATGTAAAAGCATATGTTCCCCTCTCATAATAATTTTCAGTAGCATCATGAATTAATTCAACAATATAGCCATCACATAAAGCATTCTTTTCATGATACATAAGCTTGGAAATTTTGTTACTCCCCACATAAGCAAATTTATTATCATTCATAATAGTGGGAGCAAACTCAACAAAATAACTATCATGTGATACTTGATTGGCATAATCATATTGAGAATTAAAATTATGATGAGAAGTTTCACAGTTATCATTATTCTTTGTAGCATACATGTCATCACCGTAATCATCATAGATAGGAACTTTGTTTTCATAATCAATTGAAGCCTCATCCAAAATGGTGGGTTCATCATTAAACAAAGTCATGACCTATCCAAATCCACTTTCATCAATATAATCATCATAAATAGGAGGCATGCTATCATCATAACATTTTTTCTCATCAAAACTTGGGGGACAAAAAATATCACAATCATCAAACATAGCATCCCCAAGCTTATGACTTTGCATATCAATAGCATCATGGATATTCAAAGAATTCATACTAACAACATTGCACTCATGCTCATCATTTATGCCAAACATTCTATTGAATTCTTCTTCTAACAATTGAGCACAATTTTCCGATCCATCATTTTCAAGGAAGATATTATAAAGATGATCAATAATATGATGCAACCTCAACTCCATTTTTTTGTAGTTTTCTTTTTATAAACAAAACTAGTGATAAAACAAGAAACTAAAATATTTGATAGCAAGATCTAAAGATATACCTTGAAGCACTCACCTCCCCGGCAACGGCGCCAGAAAAGAGCTTGATGTATAACTTTATTCTTGTAGACTCGTGTTGGGCCTCCAAGCGCAGAGTTTTGTAGGACAGTAGCAATTTTCCCTCAAGTGGATGACCTAAGGTTTATCAATCCGTGGGAGGTGTAGGATGAAGATGGTCTCTCTCGAACAATCCCGCAACTAAATACAAGAAATCTCTTGTGTCCCCAACACACCCAATACAATGACGAATTGTATAGGTGCACTAGTTCGGCGAAGAGATGGTGATAAAAGTGTAATATTGATGGTAGAAATATATTTTTATAATCTGAATAAATAAAAACAGCAAGGTAGCAAATAGTAAACAGGCACAAAAACGGTATTGCAATGCTTGAAAATGAGGCCTAGGGTCCGTACTTTCGCTAATGCAATCTGTCAACAATGCTAATATAATTGGATCATATAACCATCCCTCAAAGTGCGATGAAGAATCACTCCAAAGTTCCTATCTAGTGGAGAACATAAGAATAATTTGTTTGTAGGGTACGAAACCACCTCAAAGCTGTTCTTTCTGTTCGATCTATTCAAGAGTTCGTACTAAAATGACACAAAGCTATTCTTTCCGTTTGATCTATCCTAGAGTTCGTACTAAAATAACACCAAAGCAAATTCATATTCATAATAATCAACCCAACACAAAGAACTTCAATGAGTGCCCCAAGATTTCTACCGGAGAAACAAAGACAAGAACGTGCATCAACCTCTATGCATAGATTAACCCACTGGTACACGTCGGTGCTATACAAACGGTTTTTAACCCCTTTCCGCGACGGCGTTCGGAACCGTCACCTAGTGAGTGTGGGCGATAGGGGGGTCCTTCCCACACGACCCAGAAACCGTCGGGGATATGCCCTCCTGGCACACACGCTCGGCAAAATGAGGTCGTGTGCGACCGGCGAGCACTCAAATACAGAAATACGCATGAGTGCTCAAAAATACAATTATATAGGCAAAATCATTTCCGGTCGTAAGTACATCCCACACAGTCAGTCACCACTAAACTTTTCCGTTCGTATATACATCCCACACAGTCACTCCAAGGAAAACGTTTGCACAAGGTGGCGTAACGCAAACAGTTTTCAACAGAATGTCGTGTGTGATTGTTCATTGATCCAACATGGTTTATTCCTAGAAACTCTGTGCGTTGCCTGAGCTCATCGCCCATGGTGTTTTCTCAATAACCGTTTGTAATAGGAAACCCAATTAGCAAGCTAATTGGCCAATTAGCAGGCTAATTGCCCTATTATTAATTATCCATTTACTAATCTAATTGACATTCATATTAAGCACATAATATATTCCATTTCAATATTAAGGAAGTGGGATTTCATAATTGAAATACATCGGAGTACAACATGATATAGCTTCAGCACTCAGCTAGCCCATTTCACATGCAACATCTAGAACCTTCCGAAATTAGCATCATAGACGGTACATAGAGAGATGCATCTCATCTGGAAAACTGCTGAAGCGGAAGGCGAATATTGAGCCTTCATTCATGTTGAAGGTCTTTGCAACTTTAGGCCAGTGCATGTGGATGATTGACCGTCCATCCTTCGACCTCTTCAGGAACACTTCAATATTGAACCGTGGGTGTTGTATGAAAACTTTCCTCGCCTCCTGACCATAGAGGTGGTTTGAGAGGTAATCATCGCTGAAGCTTGAAAATAAGGATGTGCATAAATATCTTCTCTATATTGGAAATGGGGCAAAGGAATAAAAAAGGCAAGGTATAATAGTTAGTACCATCTTGTAAACCTCAGTGCTTCCCATTGTTTCCCTGCAACACATATAAGGTAGTTAGTCATCAGGTTAAGTAAGGGTTCGCATGCTATCAGTAAAATATGTTGATGATAAATAAGCACATTGCAGATTCATCAGATTAGTTCAATCCACATGGAATACCCATTTATCCAAACCAAGCATGATTAAGAACTAGGAAATATAGCACTTGTATATGTTTCTCATGTATTAAGTGTAGCCAAATTTGATTTATTCCTCACATGGTATACAATAACAGAATGCAGCCACAACAATTGAACATCGCATTGCAGAATTGAACCAAGCAGCTTAACTAAACACCACAACAAATGAACCAAACATTAATCGAGAACCACATTGCACAATATAACATACTCCTAATAGAAGATCAGACAGTTAACCAAACCAAACATGCTTAACAACTTGGAATTTTGTACACTCAATATATTGTTGAGTCTGGACTTCCCTTCATGACACTTTTTCAAGTCTTTCTTCAAAGAAGTGACTTGGTCCTTGAACTCTTTGATTTCCTCTACATGGTTAGTATCAACACAAGTACCAGAGAAAGTATAAGCTTCATCATTAGAGCAACAAGGAAAGGAAAGCAACTCATCACAAGATGTAGCAACATTGTGAGTAGATGAATTACAAGGAATCAAGTTTATTTTGTCCAATGATCTTCATGAAAGTTTTTATTATATCTTTCTTGGATATCTATCATTTTGGGACTAATTTTCATATGTGGCTTTTGATAAGCCCAAACAAATTTAAGTGAAGAACATGAGCATAATATTTATTTCTATCAAATTAATTTAAGTGAAGCAAGAGAGAATTTCTTCAAAAATACTAAAGCACACCGTGCTCAAAAAGATATAAGTGAAGCACTAGAGCAATTCCATAGAAAAGAGCTTACGTTGATGGGATGTGAGTGCCGCTTACCTAGCCTCTCCGCAACTATTTGAGGACTCTATTTTATTTAAAAACTTTCAGTTCTAAGTATTTTATTAAAACATTAAGAAAAGCTAAATAATATGACATTCCAAGGATAGCACAATTCATGTGAAGAAGCAAAAACTTAGGCTCAACCGATACTAACCGATAATTGTCGAAGAACAAAGGTGGGATGCCTACCGGGGCATCCCCAAGCTTAGATTCTTGATACTTCTTGAAATATTATCTTGAGGTGCCTTGAGCATCCCCAATCTTGAGCTTTTGTGTCTCCTTAATTCCTTTTATATCACGGTTTAATCTTAAAAACTTCATCCACACAAAACTCAACAATAACTCGTGAGATAAGTAAGTATAAACCAATGCAAAATCTTTTATCAATCTCTACTATAGAAAATCACTAAAATTATTATTCAACATTGCATACTAAATGCCTCTGCATATTTAATACTCCTGTCCTCAAATAGAATCATTAAACAAGCAAACATATGAAAACAATGCAAACATAACAGCAATCTGCCAAAACAAAGACAAATTGCAAGGAATGCAAGAGTATCGATACTTCCCTAACTCCAAAAATTCTGAAAAATTACCAAACTGTAGAAAATTTATCAGAGCTTACTTTCCAAAAAGTTTCAACATTTTATCACATTCTGACTTTTCTTGGGAATTTTTGCAACAGCGATAAGCTTTCTATTTTGAAACAGCAACATGTATACTTGCAAAATAAGCATGGTAAAGCTATCCTTGACAATTTTATTGTAAATAAGGATGCAATAAATTATTATAAATATCAGCAAGAAAATCCTAACGAAAGAAAATGACGCTCCAAGCAAAACACATATCATGTGACGAATAATAATATAGCCTCAAGTAAGGTTACCGATAATGTTGGAGACAAAAGAGGGGATGCCTTCCGGGGCATCCCCAAGCTTAGTTGCTTGGATCTTACATGAATATTTCATTGGGGGTGCCCTGGGCATCCCCAAGCTTAGGTTCTTGTCACTCCTTATTCTCCTCATAGCGATATCTCACCCAAAACTTGAAAACTTCAATCACACAAAACTTAACGGAACTTCGTGAGATAGGTTAGTATGATAAAGAGCATACCATTTCACTTTGGCACTGTCAAAGACAAGATTCATAATTGTTTCCACACAGTGCCTATTGTATCATATCATTTCTACAATTTATATTGAGCAATATAAACCATAGAAACGAGGGAACAAGCAAACTATGCATTGAAAACAGAATCATCAAAATAGAACGATCTGCAGAATCAGTACTCCAACCATACTTCTACTACTCCAAATATTCTGAAACATTATGACAACATAGAGAATTTGTATATCTATCACCTGTAAAAATTCAGATCAAAATCACATTCGAGTGAATTTTCAAATTTCCTGGACTGAGCGCAAAAGTTTCTGTTTTTGCATAGATTCAAGTCAACTATCATCCACACTATCCCAAAGGCCTTACTTGGCACTTTATTGAAACAAAAGCAATAAAACATGATTACTACAGTAGCATAATCATGTGAACACACAAAAACAGCAGGTAAAAGTGTTGGGTTGTCTCCCAACAAGCGCTTTTCTTTTATGCCTTTTAGCTACGCATGATGATTTCAATGATGCTCGCATAAAAGATAAGAATTGAAACATAACAAGAGCATCATGAAACACATGGAAAGCACATTTAAGTTTATCCCACTTCCTATGCATAGGGATTTTGTGAGCAAACAATTTATGGGAACAAGAATCAACTAGCATAGGAAGGCAAAACAAGCAAAACTTCAAGATTTTCAACACATAGAGAGGAAACTTGATATTATTGAGGTATGTAAAAGCATATGTTCCCCTCTCATAATAATTTTCAGTAGCATCATGAATTAATTCAACAATATAGCCATCACATAAAGCATTCTTTTCATGATACATAAGCTTGGAAATTTTGTTACTCCCCACATAAGCAAATTTATTATCATTCATAATAGTGGGAGCAAACTCAACAAAATAACTATCATGTGATACTTGATTGGCATAATCATATTGAGAATTAAAATTATGATGAGAAGTTTCACAGTTATCATTATTCTTTGTAGCATACATGTCATCACCGTAATCATCATAGATAGGAACTTTGTTTTCATAATCAATTGAAGCCTCATCCAAAATGGTGGGTTCATCATTAAACAAAGTCATGACCTATCCAAATCCACTTTCATCAATATAATCATCATAAATAGGAGGCATGCTATCATCATAACATTTTTCTCATCAAAACTTGGGGGACAAAAAATATCACAATCATCAAACATAGCATCCCCAAGCTTATGACTTTGCATATCAATAGCATCATGGATATTCAAAGAATTCATACTAACAACATTGCACTCATGCTCATCATTTATGCCAAACATTCTATTGAATTCTTCTTCTAACAATTGAGCACAATTTTCCGATCCATCATTTTCAAGGAAGATATTATAAAGATGATCAATAATATGATGCAACCTCAACTCCATTTTTTTGTAGTTTTCTTTTTATAAACAAAACTAGTGATAAAACAAGAAACTAAAATATTTGATAGCAAGATCTAAAGATATACCTTGAAGCACTCACCTCCCCGGCAACGGCGCCAGAAAAGAGCTTGATGTCTGCTACGCAACTTTATTCTTGTAGACTCGTGTTGGGCCTCCAAGCGCAGAGTTTTGTAGGACAGTAGCAATTTTCTCTCAAGTGGATGACCTAAGGTTTATCAATCCGTGGGAGGTGTAGGATGAAGATGGTCTCTCTCGAACAACCCTGCAACCAAATACAAGAAATCTCTTGTGTCCCCAACACACCCAATACAATGACGAATTGTATAGGTGCACTAGTTCGGCGAAGAGATGGTGATAAAAGTGTAATATTGATGGTAGAAATATATTTTTATAATCTGAATAAATAAAAACAGCAAGGTAGCAAATAGTAAACGGGCACAAAACGGTATTGCAATGCTTGAAAATGAGGCCTAGGGTCCGTACTTTCGCTAATGCAATCTGTCAACAATGCTAATATAATTGGATCATATAACCATCCCTCAAAGTGCGATGAAGAATCACTCCAAAGTTCCTATCTAGTGGAGAACATAAGAATAATTTGTTTGTAGGGTACGAAACCACCTCAAAGTTGTTCTTTCTGTTCGATCTATTCAAGAGTTCGTACTAAAATGACACAAAGCTATTCTTTCCGTTTGATCTATCCTAGAGTTCGTACTAAAATAACACCAAAGCAAATTCATATTCATAATAATCAACCCAACACAAAGAACTTCAATGAGTGCCCCAAGATTTCTACCGGAGAAACAAAGACAAGAACGTGCATCAACCTCTATGCATAGATTAACCCACTGGTACACGTCGGTGCTATACAAACGGTTTTTAACCCCTTTCCGTGACGGCGTTCGGAACCGTCACCTAGTGAGTGTGGGCGATAGGGGGGTCCTTCCCACACGACCTAGAAACCGTCGAGGATATGCCCTCCTGGCACACACGCTCGGCAAAATGAGGTCGTAGGCATCAAGTAGCACTCAAATACGTAAATACGCATGATGAGTGCTCAAAAATACAATTATATAGGCAAAATCATTTCCGGTCGTAAGTACATCCCACACGATGGGTCACCACTAAACTTTTCCGTCAGATATACATCCCACACAAATCACTCCAAGGAAAACGTTTGCACAAGGTGGCGAACGCATAAACAGTTTTCAACAGAATGTCGTGTGTGATTGTTCATTGATCCAACATGGTTTATTCCTAGAAACTCTGTGCGTTGCCTGAGCTCATCGCCCATGGTGTTTTCTCAATAACCGTTTGTAATAGGAAACCCAATTAGCAAGCTAATTGGCCAATTATGAGCTAATTGCCCTATTATTAATTATCCATTTACTAATCTAATTGACATTCATATTAAGCACATAATATATTCCATTTCAATATTAAGGAAGTGGGATTTCATAATTGAAATACATCGGAGTACAACATGATATAGCTTCAGCACTCAGCTAGCCCATTTCACATGCAACATCTAGAACCTTCCGAAATTAGCATCATAGATGGTACATAGAGAGATGCATCTCATCTCGAAAAGCTGCTTTGCGGAAGGCTAATATTGAGCCTTCATTCATGTTGAAGGTCTTTGCAACTTTAGGCCAGTGCATGTGGATGATTGACCGTCCATCCTTCGACCTCTTCAGAACACTTCAATATTGAACCGTGGGTGTTGTATGAAAACTTTCCTCGCCTCCTGACCATAGAGGTGGTTTGAGAGGTAATCATCAGTGAAGCCTGAAAACAAGGATGTGGATAAATATCTTCTCTATATTGGAAATGGGGCAAAGGAATAAAAAAAGGCAAGGTATAATAGTTAGTACCATCTTGTAAACCTCAGTGCTTCCCATTGTTTCCCTGCAACACATATAAGGTAGTTAGTCATCAGGTTAAGTAAGGGTTCGCATGCTATCAAGAAAATATGTTGATGATAAATAAGCACATTGCAGATTCATCGATTAGTTCAATCCACATGGAATACCCATTTATCCAAACCAAGCATGATTAAGAACTAGGAAATATAGCACTTGTATATGTTTCTCATGTATTAAGTGTAGCCAAATTTGATTTATTCCTCACATGGTATACAATAACAGAATGCAGCCACAACAATTGAACATCGCATTGCAGAATTGAACCAAGCAGTTAACTAAACACCACAACAAATGAACCAAACATTAACTGAGAACCACATTGCACAATATAACATACTCCTAATAGAAGATCAGACAGTTAACCAAACCAAACATGCTTAACAACTTGGAATTTTGTACACTCAATATATTGTTGAGTCTGGACTTCCCTTCATGACACTTTTTCAAGTCTTTCTTCAAAGAAGTGACTTGGTCCTTGAACTCTTTGATTTCCTCTACATGGTTAGTATCAACACAAGTACCAGAGAAAGTATAAGCTTCATCATTAGAGCAACAAGGAAAGGAAAGCAACTCATCACAAGATGTAGCAACATTGTGAGTAGATGAATTACAAGGAATCAAGTTTATTTTGTCCAATGATCTTCATGAAAGTTTTTATTATATCTTTCTTGGATATCTATCATTTTGGGACTAATTTTCATATGTGGCTTTTGATAAGCCCAAACAAATTTAAGTGAAGAACATGAGCATAATATTTATTTCTATCAAATTAATTTAAGTGAAGCAAGAGAGAATTTCTTCAAAATACTAAAGCACACCGTGCTCAAAAGATATAAGTGAAGCACTAGAGCAATTCCATAGAAAAGAGCTTCGTTGATGGGATGTGAGTGCCGCTTACCTAGCCTCTCTGGCAACTATTTGAGGACTCTATTTTATTTAAAAACTTTCAGTTCTAAGTATTTTATTAAAACATTAAGAAAAGCTAAATAATATGACATTCCAAGGATAGCACAATTCATGTGAAGAAGCAAAAACTTAGGCTCAACCGATACTAACCGATAATTGTCGAAGAACAAAGGTGGGATGCCTACCGGGGCATCCCCAAGCTTAGATTCTTGATACTTCTTGAAATATTATCTTGAGGTGCCTTGAGCATCCCCAATCTTGAGCTTTTGTGTCTCCTTAATTCCTTTTATATCACGGTTTAATCTTAAAAACTTCATCCACACAAAACTCAACAATAACTCGTGAGATAAGTAAGTATAAACCAATGCAAAATCTTTATCAATCTCTACTATAGAAAATCACTAAAATTATTATTCAACATTGCATACTAAATGCCTCTGCATATTTAATACTCCTGTCCTCAAATAGAATCATTAAACAAGCAAACATATGAAAACAATGCAAACATAACAGCAATCTGCCAAAACAGTACAGTCTGCAAGGAATGCAAGAGTATCGATACTTCCTAACTCCAAAAATTCTGAAAAATTACCAAACTGTAGAAAATTTATCAGAGCTTACTTTCCAAAAAGTTTCAACATTTTATCACATTCTGACTTTTCTTGGGAATTTTTGCAACAGCGATAAGCTTTCTATTTTGAAACAGCAACATGTATACTTGCAAAATAAGCATGGTAAAGCTATCCTTGACATTTTTATTGAAAATAAGGATGCAAAAAATTATTCTAAATATCAGCAAGAAAATCCTAACGAAAGAAAATGACGCTCCAAGCAAAACACATATCATGTGACGAATAATAATATAGCCTCAAGTAAGGTTACCGATAATGTTGGAGACAAAAGAGGGGATGCCTTCCGGGGCATCCCCAAGCTTAGTTGCTTGGATCTTACATGAATATTTCATTGGGGGTGCCCTGGGCATCCCCAAGCTTAGGTTCTTGTCACTCCTTATTCTCCTCATAGCGATATCTCACCCAAAACTTGAAAACTTCAATCACACAAAACTTAACGGAACTTCGTGAGATAGGTTAGTATGATAAAGAGCATACCATTTCACTTTGGCACTGTCAAAGACAAGATTCATAATTGTTTCCACACAGTGCCTAATGTATCATATCATTTCTACAATTTATATTGAGCAATATAAACCATAGAAACGAGGGAACAAGCAAACTATGCATTGAAAACAGAATCTGTCAAAATAGAACAGTCTGCAGTAATCTGTACTCCAACCATACTTCTACTACTCCAAATATTCTGAAACATTATGACAACATAGAGAATTTGTATATCTATCACCTGTAAAAATTCAGATCAAAATCACATTCGAGTGAATTTTCAAATTTCCTGGACTGAGCGCAAAAGTTTCTGTTTTGCATAGATTCAAGTCAACTATCATCCACACTATCCCAAAGGCCTTACTTGGCACTTTATTGAAACAAAAGCAATAAAACATGATTACTACAGTAGCATAATCATGTGAACACACAAAAACAGCAGGTAAAAGTGTTGGGTTGTCTCCCAACAAGCGCTTTTCTTTTATGCCTTTTAGCTACGCATGATGATTTCAATGATGCTCGCATAAAAGATAAGAATTGAAACATAACAAGAGCATCATGAAACACATGGAAAGCACATTTAAGTTTATCCCACTTCCTATGCATAGGGATTTTGTGAGCAAACAATTTATGGGAACAAGAATCAACTAGCATAGGAAGGCAAAACAAGCAAAACTTCAAGATTTTCAACACATAGAGAGGAAACTTGATATTATTGAGGTATGTAAAAGCATATGTTCCCCTCTCATAATAATTTTCAGTAGCATCATGAATTAATTCAACAATATAGCCATCACATAAAGCATTCTTTTCATGATACATAAGCTTGGAAATTTTGTTACTCCCCACATAAGCAAATTTATTATCATTCATAATAGTGGGAGCAAACTCAACAAAATAACTATCATGTGATACTTGATTGGCATAATCATATTGAGAATTAAAATTATGATGAGAAGTTTCACAGTTATCATTATTCTTTGTAGCATACATGTCATCACCGTAATCATCATAGATAGGAACTTTGTTTTCATAATCAATTGAAGCCTCATCCAAAATGGTGGGTTCATCATTAAACAAAGTCATGACCTATCCAAATCCACTTTCATCAATATAATCATCATAAATAGGAGGCATGCTATCATCATAACATTTTTTCTCATCAAAACTTGGGGGACAAAAAATATCACAATCATCAAACATAGCATCCCCAAGCTTATGACTTTGCATATCAATAGCATCATGGATATTCAAAGAATTCATACTAACAACATTGCACTCATGCTCATCATTTATGCCAAACATTCTATTGAATTCTTCTTCTAACAATTGAGCACAATTTTCCGATCCATCATTTTCAAGGAAGATATTATAAAGATGATCAATAATATGATGCAACCTCAACTCCATTTTTTTGTAGTTTTCTTTTTATAAACAAAACTAGTGATAAAACAAGAAACTAAAATATTTGATAGCAAGATCTAAAGATATACCTTGAAGCACTCACCTCCCCGGCAACGGCGCCAGAAAAGAGCTTGATGTCTACTACGCAACTTTATTCTTGTAGACTCGTGTTGGGCCTCCAAGCGCAGAGTTTTGTAGGACAGTAGCAATTTTCTCTCAAGTGGATGACCTAAGGTTTATCAATCCGTGGGAGGTGTAGGATGAAGATGGTCTCTCTCGAACAACCCTGCAACCAAATACAAGAAATCTCTTGTGTCCCCAACACACCCAATACAATGACGAATTGTATAGGTGCACTAGTTCGGCGAAGAGATGGTGATAAAAGTGTAATATTGATGGTAGAAATATATTTTTATAATCTGAATAAATAAAAACAGCAAGGTAGCAAATAGTAAACAGGCACAAAAACGGTATTGCAATGCTTGAAAATGAGGCCTAGGGTCCATACTTTCTCTTAATGCAATCTGTCAACAATGCTAATATAATTGGATCATATAACCATCCCTCAAAGTGCGATGAAGAATCACTCCAAAGTTCCTATCTAGTGGAGAACATAAGAATAATTTGTTTGTAGGGTACGAAACCACCTCAAAGCTGTTCTTTATTCGATCTATTCAAGAGTTCGTACTAAAATGACACAAAGCTATTCTTTCCGTTTGATCTATCCTAGAGTTCGTACTAAAATAACACCAAAGCAAATTCATATTCATAATAATCAACCCAACACAAAGAACTTCAATGAGTGCCCCAAGATTTCTACCGGAGAAACAAAGACAAGAACGTGCATCAACCTCTATGCATAGATTAACCCACTGGTACACGTCGGTGCTATACAAACGGTTTTTAACCCCTTTCCATGACGGCGTTCGGAACCGTCACCTAGTGAGTGTGGGCGATAGGGGGGTCCTTCCCACACGACCCAGAAACCGTCGAGGATATGCCCTCCTGGCACACACGCTCGGCAAAATGAGGTCGTAGTGCATCGGCGAGCACTCAAATACAGAAATACGTACAGTAGTGCTCAAAAAATACAATTATATAGGCAAAATCATTTCCGGTCGTAAGTACATCCCACACAGTGAGTCACCACTAAACTTTTCCGTTCGTATATACATCCCACACAGTCACTCCAAGGAAAACGTTTGCACAAGGTGGCGTAACGCAAACAGTTTTCAACAGAATGTCGTGTGTGATTGTTCATTGATCCAACATGGTTTATTCCTAGAAACTCATGCGTTGCTCGAGCTCATCGCCCATGGTGTTTTCTCAATAACCGTTTGTAATAGGAAACCCAATTAGCAAGCTAATTGGCCAATTAGAGCTAATTGCCCTATTATTAATTATCCATTTACTAATCTAATTGACATTCATATTAAGCACATAATATATTCCATTTCAATATTAAGGAAGTGGGATTTCATAATTGAAATACATCGGAGTACAACATGATATAGCTTCAGCACTCAGCTAGCCCATTTCACATGCAACATCTAGAACCTTCCGAAATTAGCATCATAGATGGTACATAGAGAGATGCATCTCATCTGGAAAACTGCTGAAGCGGAAGGCGAATATTGAGCCTTCATTCATGTTGAAGGTCTTTGCAACTTTAGGCCAGTGCCTGTGGATGATTGACCGTCCATCCTTCGACCTCTTCAGGAACACTTCAATATTGAACCGTGGGTGTTGTATGAAAACTTTCCTCGCCTCCTGACCATAGAGGTGGTTTGAGAGGTAATCATCAGTGAAGCCTGAAAACAAGGATGTGGATAAATATCTTCTCTATATTGGAAATGGGGCAAAGGAATAAAAAAAGGCAAGGTATAATAGTTAGTACCATCTTGTAAACCTCAAGTGCTTCCCATTGTTTCCTGCAACACATATAAGGTAGTTAGTCATCAGGTTAAGTAAGGGTTCGCATGCTATCAAGAAAATATGTTGATGATAAATAAGCACATTGCAGATTCATCGATTAGTTCAATCCACATGGAATACCCATTTATCCAAACCAAGCATGATTAAGAACTAGGAAATATAGCACTTGTATATGTTTCTCATGTATTAAGTGTAGCCAAATTTGATTTATTTCTTACATGGTATACAATAATGGAATGCAGCCACAACAATTGAACATCGCATTGCAGAATTGAACCAAGCAGTTAACTAAACACCACAACAAATGAACCAAACATTAACTGAGAACCACATTGCACAATATAACATACTCCTAATAGAAGATCAGACAGTTAACCAAACCAAACATGCTTAACAACTTGGAAATATAGCAATTGTATTGGTTTCTCATGTATTTAGTACAACCAAATTCTATTTATTCCTCACATGGTATACAATAACAGAATGCAGCCACAACAATTGAACATCGCATTGCAGAATTGAACCAAGCAGTTAACTAAACACCAAAACAAATGAACCAAACGTTAATTGAGCACCACATTGCACAATATAACATAATCGTAATAGAAGATTATATAGTTAACCAAACCAAGCATGCTTAACAACTTGGAAATATTGCACCCTGAAGAATTGAACATCACATTTGCAGAATTGAACCAAGCAGTTAACTGAACACCACATTGCACGACATATAGAACATATACACTATATTAGAAGATTGCATGGTAAAAGTAGATATCACAATTCACTAGAATTTGTTAAGGAAAGGCAGTAGCTAGCAAACTGAACATGGGTCCTTATAGTGAGCTAATAAGACAAGCTACTCCTCATTGTCGAAGATATCAATGACGATTGGCTCCTTGGACATGGAAGAGGGTGAGGCCTCCGCATCGTGGGTGCCCTCGTTGTAGTGGTGAGTTGCCTGAGCCGCTCCGGGCACCAACATGCTGGCTCTCGAGATGAGGTAAGCACGTGCACGTTGAGGAAACACCTCTAGTCTTTGTCGAAGGCATGGACGGTGGCCTCGAGAAAACGCCATGAACTGTCGTTTAAAGCAGCCAACCGTATCATGGCGTCGGTGCGCGAGGCGTCAACGGTGGCCTCGATGGAGAGGTGCTCCTCCAAGATCTGGGGGTCGGCACGAATGGCAGCCATCGTGACCTCATCCGCGCGTGCGGCCGCGATTTGCTTCTCCACTTCCAAATGCTCCTTGAGATCCTGGCTATACTGCATGCACCATGGCTTAGGCCGGCGCTTATTTGGTGGAGGGGTCGGTGATTTGGGTGGAAAGTGTCGCGCTCGCGCCAGCGGTCGGGGTGGGATGTGGAAGGAGGAGGAGGATGGGGGTCGGGTGTGGATTACATGCCTGGATAGGTGAGGCCGAGCAGCGTGAAGGAGGGTCGCCGGCGAGGAGGCGGCGCTGCAAGAAAGGAGGGAAGGTTTCAACTTGGAAAGGAAGGCGGAAATAGGGGAATGTGGCTTTTGGTAAGTGGGAGGGGGCGGGGAGGTAGATATTTCATGAAGTTTAAAATTTGGAATCGCTTCAGCGAAAAAACTGGCGCGCAAAGTGTCATCAGACACGATCCCTTATTCAGAGCGGGTTGTGGACCGAAGCCGTCGCACCTTCTCGCGTAAGCCGTATGCGTACTATACTCCAACGGTGCTCCAAGATATTTTGTGCTGCATCTCAAACGGTTGGTTATAATAAACTGTGTGGGATCTACTTGATTTTTTGTCTTGATTCGAATTACATAATGGGGTCAAAGCGGCCATGGACGGTGTTTGAATTGCTAGACCTTTTATCTGCAGTGAACATGCAACTATATGTGTGTAATAAAAGAATTGGAATTATTCAGGGTTCGTTTGGACATTTTAATTCATTAACTGAGTTTTCAATGCATTTATGTGCATAATTCAAATGTGAACTACATGCACATGCTCCAGTGCATATAAATTGGTTGAAAAATCAAATCTTTGTCCTTGGGTGCATGCTTAGGTCCCATGCAAGAAATGGGAATGAATGTCAAACACCCTTCCACCGTCACTCGGCCGCAAACATTGAGATACCTTGTTTTTAAATTCTAGTAAATCCAAAACTCGTCTGAAAAACATGAAACTTGGCATGCTATCATGGAGCGGCATCAACATGCCGTAGTAAATTTTTTGTCCCATTTGGGGCAGGTTTGGGTATATGCTTCTCACAAACCAGAGCTTCTCACAACAAGCATGATGGTTTCAGTAGGGAATGCCCCACCTTTGGGGACGAAACGATATCCATTGCCTCTTATTGCTTTCAAAAAAAATTCTCGTGTCAACATAGAACAAAAGGAGTGTTGTGTTATTTTTTGTGATTTTTCGGGGTTCGTTTGGACATTTTTATGCATTAAGTGAGTTCTCAATGCATTTATGTGCATAATTCAAATTTGAACTACATGCACATGCTCTAATGCATATAAATTGGTTGAAAATTCAAATATGTGTCCTTGCTTGCATGCTTAGGTCCCATGCAAGAAAAGAGAATGAATGTCAAACACACTGCCATGGTCACTCGGCTGCAAACATTGAGATACCTGGTTTTTAAATTCTAGTAAATCCAAAGCTCGTCTGAAATTCATGAAACTTGGCATGCCATCATGGAGCGGCATCAACATGCCGTGGTAATTTTTTTGTCCCATTTGGGGCAGGTTTGGGGATATGCTTCTCACAAACAAGAGCTTCTCACAACAAGCCGGATGGTTTCGGTAGGGAACGTCCCACCTTTGGGGACAAAACAATATACATTGCCTCTTATTGCTTTCAAAAAAATTTCTCGTGTCAACATAGAACAACAGGAGTGTTGTGTCAATTTTTGGGATTCTTCGGGGTTCGTTTGGACATTTTTATGCATTAATTGAGTTTTCAATGAATTTATGTGCATAATTCAAATTTGAACTAAATGCACATGCTCTAATGCATATAAATTGGTTGAAAAATCAAATTTGTGTCCTTGGGTGCATGCTTAGGTCTCATGCAAGAAATGGGAATGAATGTCAAACACCAGGGCACGGTCACTCGGCCGCAAACATTGAGATACCTGGTTTTTAAATTCTAGTAAATTCAAAACTCGTCCTAAATTCATGAAACTTGGCATGCTATCATGGAGCAACATCAACATGTCGTGGTAAATTTATTGTCCCATTTGGGGCAGGTTTGGGGATATGCTTCTCACAAACTAGAGCTTCTCACAACAAGCGTGATGGTTTCGGTAGGGAACGTCCCACCTTTGGGGACGAAATGATATCCATTGCCTCTTATTGCTTTCAAATTTTTTTCTCGTGTCAACATATAACAACAGGAGTGTTGTGTCAATTTTTGGGATTTTTTTGGGGTTCGTTTGGACATTTTTATGCATTAATTAAGTTTTCAATGCATTTATGTGCATAATTCAAATTTGAACTACATGCACATGCTCTAATGCATATAAATTGGTTGAAAATTCAAATATGTGTCCATGGGTGCATGCTTAGGTCCCATGAAAGAAATTGGAATGAATTTCAAACACCAGGGCAACATTGGTTGCCGGAAAAACGTTGAGATACTTTGTTTTTAAATTCTAGTAAATCCAAAACTCGTCTGGAATTCATGAAACTTAGAAGGCTTTCATGGAATGGCATCAACATGTTGTGGTAAATTTTTTGTCCCATTTGGGGCAGGTTTGGGTATATGCTTCTCACAAACCAGATGAGGGAGTCCTGGATTAGGGGGTATCCGGACAGCCGGACTATATCCTTTGGCCGGACTGTTGGACTATGAATATACAAGATTGAAGACTTCGTCTCCTGTCCGGATGGGACTCTCTTGGCATGGAAGGCAACCTTGGCAATACAGATATGTAGATCTCCTCCCATTGTAACCGACTATGTGTAACCCTAGCCCCCTCCGGTGTCTATATAAACCGGAGGGTTTAGTCCGTAGGACAACAACAATCATACCATAGGCAAGCTTCTAGGGTTTAGCCTCTACTATCTCGTGGTAGATCAACTCTTGTACTACTCATATCATCAAGATCAATCAAGCAGGAAGTAGGGTACTACCTCCACCGTGAGGGCCCGAACCTGGGTAAACATTGTGTCCCTTCCCTCCTATTACCATCCAACTTAGACGCACAGTTAGGGACCCCCTACCCGAGATCCGCTGGTTTTGACACCGACATTGGTGCTTTCATTGAGAGTTCCACTATGCCGTCGCTGCAAGGTTCGATGGCCCCTTCGATCATCGACAATGATGCGGTCCAGGATGAGGTTTTCCTCCCGGACAGATCTTCGTGTTTGGCGGCTTCGCAGTGCGGGCCAACTCGTTTGGCCATCTGGAGCAGACCGAGAGCTACGCCCCTGGCCATCGGGTCAGATTTGGAAACTTGAATTATACTGCCGATATCCGCGGAGACTTGATCTTCGACGGATTCGGGCACATGCCAGGTGTGCCGCACGATCACGATGAGCACGATATAGCTCTGCCGTCGGACAGTGTTCGGGAGATCACGCCAGCAACCACTCCGGCCTTCAGACCGGAGCAGACTGCACCATCCGAGGACGGGAGGATAGACTCCGCCATGGAGGCCACACCCTTAGTGGCGATAGAGCCGAATACTGACCTCGCCCTTCATGAGAGCCGTGTCGCCGAACTGCTGGACTCGTCCTCGGCCACGGACTCCGTACCACCCGCGCCCATACCTATCGAATCCGATTGGGCGCCGATCATGGAGTTCACCTCCGCAGATATCTTTCAAAGACTTCGCCCTTCGGCGACATACTGAACTCATTAAAATCTCTCTCTTGTCTGGAGAACCTTGGCCGAACTATGTCCGGCTAGAGTGGGATGCGGATGACGAAGAAATTCAATCCCCACCCACCACCCACTTAGTAGCCACTGTCGACGACTTAACCAACATGCTCGACTTCGACTCCAAAGACATCGATGGCATGGACAACGATGAGGGAGACGAACAAGAACCACTGCCCATGGGGCATTCGAGTGCCACCTCATCTTATGATATATATATATGGTGGACACACCCAAAGAAGGCAACAGTGACAAGACAACAGAGGACGACCCCTCCAAGAAGCAACCCCAGCGCTGACATCAGCGGCGCCGCTCTAAGTCTCGCCACAACAAAAGCGGTGATACCGGCACAGGAGATAACAAGACTCGCATAAAGGTCAAGATGATGACAATCCCTCCAAAGACGATCAAAAGCCGGAGGATGAACAAGCCAGCCCTCCTAAGAGAGCGGCAGAGGGAGAAACGGAGGAAGACAACTATATGCCTCTCTCCAAAGACAAAAAGCGAGCCTCGACGACGAAGAATTTGTCGTGCCTGAGGATCCCGTCGAGCAGGAGCGCTTTAAGCGCCGGCTTATTTCCACAGCAAATAGCCTGAAGAAAAAGCAGCAACAGCTTCGAGCTGATCAGGATCTGCTAGAAGAAAGATGGACTGAAGTCCTTGCGGCTGGGGAGTACAAACTCGAACGCCCTTCCAATGGTCACCCCGCGTATGATGCGGCTGATCAGCCACCCCGTGGCCGAGATAGAGAGACAGTATGGCCTTAAAATCAGCCTGCACCCCGCCGCCATTCAAACAAACATACCAAGGCAACAGGAAACACGCGCGACCTGCGAGACGTATTGGAAGACAGGGAAAAACACGCAAGATCGATCTATGGATCACGGGGCCGTGCCCCTACAAGGGACGGTGACTGCCTCGCCAGATACAATAAAAGCAATTCCGGACTGGCCGAATACAGCAGGCAGGACTCATACGAGCTGCATCGCGACATAGCCCAACACAGAGGCGCGGCACACCCCCTATGCTTCACCAACGAAGTAATGGAGCATGAATTCTCGGAAGGTTTTAAACCCGTAAATATCGAATCATATGATGGTACAACAGATCCCGCGGTATGGATCGAGGACTTCCTCCTCCACATCCACATGGCCCGCGGTGATGATCTACATGCCATTAAGTACCTCTCGTTAAAACTTAAAGGACCAGCTCGGCATTGGCTGAATAGCTTGCTAGCAGACTCCGTTGGCTGTTGGGAGGATCTGGAAAACGCATTTCTCTACAATTTCCAGGGCACTTATGTGCAACCACCAGACGTCGATGACTTGAGCCACATAATTTAGCAGCCAGGGGAATCGACCAGGCAATTCTGGACGCGGTTCCTAACAAAGAAAAATAAAATTGTCGACTGTCTGGATGCAGAAGCCTTAGCGGCCTTCAAGCACAACATCCGTGACGAGTGGCTCGCCCGGCACCTCGGCCAGGAAAATCCGAAATCAATGGCAGCCCTCACGACTCTCATGACCCGCTTCTGCGCGGGAGAGGATAGCTGGCTGGCTCGCAGCAATAACATATCAAGGAACCTTGGCACTTCGGATACCAAGGACAGCAACGGCAGGTCACGCCGTAGCAAACATAAGCACCGCAGCAACAGCGATAACGCCGAGGATATGGCAGTCAATACCGGATTCAGAGGCTCTAAATCCAGTCATCGGAAAAAGCCATTCAAAAGAGGTACTCCGGGCCCGTCCAGTTTGGACCGCATACTCGATCGCTCGTGTCAAATACACGGCAACCCCGATAAGCCAGCCAATCACACCAACAGAGAATGCTGGGTGTTCAAGCAGGCCGGCAAGTTAAACGCCAAAGACAAGGACAAGAGGCTGCACAACGATGACGAGGAGGAGCCACGGCCGCCGAACACGGGAGGACAGAAGAGGTTCCCCCCACAAGTGAGGACAGTGAACATGATATACGCAACCCACATCCCCAAAAGAGAACGGAAACATGCACTAAGGGACGTTGCGCGATGGAGCCCGTCGCCCCAAAGTTCAACCCATGGTCCTCTTGTCCGATCACCTTTGATCGCAGGGACCACCCCACGAGTATCCGTCATGGCGGATCTGCCGCATTGGTCTTAGACCCAATCATCGACGGATATCACCTCACTCGAATCCTTATGGACGGCGGCAGCATCCTAAACCTGCTATACTAGGATACAGTGCGCAAAATGGGTATAGACCCCTCGAGGATCAAACCCACCAAAACAACCTTTAAAGGCGTCATCCCAGGTGTAGAGGCCCATTGTACGGGCTCGATCACACTGGAAGTGGTCTTCGGATCTCTGGACAACTTCCGAAGTGAGGAGCTAATCTTCGATATCATCCCGTTCCGCAGCGGCTATCACGCACTGCTCGGGCGCATCGCATTTGCAAGATTCAATGTGGTACTGCACTACGCAAACCTCAAGCTCAAGATGCCAGGACCTAGGGGGGTCATCACAGTCAATGGAAACACAGAACGCTCTCTCCGTACGGAGGAGCACACTGCGCCCCTCGCAGCAGAAGCACAAAGCAGCCTTTTGAGGCAATCCACCAGTTCGGCAATCAAGCCCCCGAACACCGTCAAGCGCGTCCGGAGTAACCTGCAACAGGATTTCCTGGCACGATCAGAGCTCGCCTAGCAATTCGGCCCCTGCCCTAGTCTCAGTACAATGGCAAAGTCCGTCCCGCGCGTGCATAATACGCATTGGAAATACCATGGGTATAGGCGGGGGCACGATCAAGGCGCGTCCCACAATGCGGCTCAACCGCACTAGGGGCTTACTACCTCTATCACTCTATCTCTCTCTCTTTCAGGACTCTACTCTTTGGAAGACCCATCCGGCAGTATGGTAGCCGGACACATGATACAACACCCAAGGGGGCAGGAAGCTACGTCCTACAGCGGAATCTCCAGGTGGTCTCTGATAACGAGTTAAATACCTGTTTTAAGATACCAGTCCGCACCTTGCCCTTGGATGGGACATGTCAAATAGTCATATCTTTTGCTTACCGCACTACTTGTATCAGTATGCTTTAACGCATTTCTTAAATAAACAATGAATAGTACTAGTCTGTTATTGCATCCTATATTCTTTTATACATATGTTTATCTATGACAATCAGCACCCGTACACTCTGGTACGGCCAATACGCCGGGGGCTTCCATAGACCCCATAATTCGGCGTGAGAAGTCCGAACACTTTCGACAGTGCGGCACCCCAAACTTATAGCATTATATGCATCAGCTCCGAATCATGTCTTGGGTCAATAGTTGGGTTTGCCCGGCTCCCATGTTTTGGTACCTTACGTTCCACTATATCGGCTAAGGTAGCACTGGGAGAACTATGGTGATTGTGCCCCGGTTCTTCCGGCCGAGCACCTCAGTAGAGAAAGCTAAAACTGACTGTCATGATGAGGCGAGAGCTGGTCGCTGTTCGAGAGGTCTCAAGTCCCTAAAGACTTTTTCCGCTACGGGCAAGGAGCCGGCCTTGTCCGGCTTAGCCATGTATAGCGCCCCAAATTCGGCCTTCCGAAGACTAGGGGCTTCGCCAAAATTTAAAATTGTAGACTTCTATGGCTAAGTGAGAGCGATAAAGCATTATAGTCCGATTGCCTGGTTCGTTGCGCTGAACACCTCCCTCGAAGGACCCAAGAATGGGAAAAAGAGTGCTCAGATTTATCCCGAACACCCCAGCACTAGTTGCATGGGGCCAGAAGCCAACGACTAGCAACTCTCAGAGAACGGCCGCACAGAAGGTAATATTTTAAATACAAAAGTGTTGCATAACGAACATGAACTAGTTTTCATAAATACAAGGATCACATGAGCAAGTTCATTCAAAGATTACATCTTTGGTACATTTGTCCGCCACGAGACGGGCACCCTTCAGGACACCTTCATAATACATTTCGGGGTGGCGATGCTCCTTGCCCTGCGGTGGCCCCTCCTTCACCAGCTTCTCGGTGTCCATCTTCACCCAGTGCACCTTCGCACGGGCAAGAGCCCTGCGTGCACCTTCGATGCAGACGGACCGCTTGATGACTTCCAGCCATGGGCAAGCATCCACAAGCCGCCTCACCAGGCCGAAGTAGCTGTTGGGAAGGGAATCGCCAGGCCACATCCGGACTATAACGCCCCTCATGGCCTGTTCGGCCGCCTTGTGGAGCTCGACTAGTTGCTTTAGCTGGTCGCTCACGGGCATCGGGTGTTCGGTCCTAGTATACTGAGACCAGAACAACTTCTCCGTCGAGCTTTCCTCCTCGGCTCGGTAGAACTCCGCGGCATCAGACACACTATGGGGCAGATCTGCGAACGCTCCTGGAGAGCTCCGAACTCGGGTAAGTAAAAGGAAATTTTCTTTCGTATGCCTACTTTGCATAATGAATGCCTTACCCGCTGCTATCTTTTTCACTGCCTCAATTTCCTGGAGGGCCTTTTGGGCTTCGGCCTTGGCATGTTTTGCGCTGTCAAGCGCCTTGGCAAGCTCGGACTCTCGTGTCTTTGAGCCAAGCTCCAGGGCCTCATGCTTCTTGACGAGAGCCTGGAGCTCTTGTTGTACCTCGCCTACCCGGGCATCTTGCTTTTCTCGCTCAGTGTGCTCCTTGGCCACTTTGTTTTCGGCCTCAGACAGCGCCTTCTTGAGGGTCGCCACTTCGGTCGTGGCCCCTGGCAAAATTCATGATGATCCTATTATTCTGCAACCTAATCTTTTTTCATATAGACAAGGTATCACTTACCTTTGTTCTCCTCGAGCTGCCTCTTGGCAAGGCCGAGCTCTTCCTTGGACCACTCAAGGTCCTGCTTCAGTGAAGCCTGCATATTCATATAGGCATATTATAATTAGACTCCTGTGATTATTATTCGATCCTCTATTCGGCTTTTCTTCATGAATGCCAAACAGAGCATCAGGGGCTACTGTCTATGCGGTGATATTTCCCTATAATTTAATTACTTACCTCAAAGCCTGTTAGGAGGCTGGCGCAAGCTTCAGTTAGTCCGCTTTTGGCGGACTGAACCTTCTCCATCACCGCACTCATGATAGTGCGGTGCTCTTCGTCGATGGAAGCGCCTTGGAGCGCTTCCAGCAAGTTGTCCGGTGCCTCTGGATGGACAGAGGTCACCGGCACGGGCGGCTTGCCCCTCTTCGCAGGGGGTCGCCTGACAGAGTCCGGAACCACTGAAGGTTCCGGCGCGGTGTTCGGCTGGAGGCCGAACTCGGAGCCCATGGGAGTCTTGCTCCCTTTGCGCCCAGGGTCCGGAATGTCTCCTTGAGGCGCCTCCAGGACTACCTCCCCCTGGCTCGGTGCCCTTTGAGACAACACCTCGGCGTTGTCCATAGGTCGAGGGGTGGAGGCGGTCGGAAGTGAATCACTATTCATATCTGACGGGTACAAAGAACCATCCGACGAAGATACGTCGATATGGGCTCAGGACGGACTGCATAATCATGTTCGGCATGATGAGAAGCAATGCGATAAAATATATCAAGAATTATTATGGCATCCGGATACTTACGACTTCGCCAGGGGCTTGTCCCTGGGCAACCACTCGTCGTCACTGTAGGCGGCGGTCGTGGAGCAGTCCGGAAGGAGGGTCCTTCCTTTCTTGGACCCTTCGGCCTCCCCAGTTGGGGCGGCCTTCCTTTTCTTGTCTCCCCCGTCTGGGGGGGGGGGGACTTTCCTCTTCCTCCTCCTCGTCGTCGTGAGAGGAGTGCGCCTCGGAGTGTTCAGACGATGAGTCCAACACAACCTTGCGTCGGAGACCTATCGGGTCCCCGTGGCCTTCTTCTTGGCCTTCTTCGCCGGCACCTCATAGGGTGCCAGAGTCAGCATCTCCGTCAGGAGAGCATCTGCTGGATCTTCGGGGGCTGGGCAGTCGATCTGCTCGGCCGTCTCCACCCAGTCCTGTCAAAGGCATGGGAGCTTAGATCCTGCACATGATTAAACTAAGAAAACTAAACATCTTGTGATGTGTAAAGACTTACCGGATTGGCGCGGCACTTTGCGCTGAGTCCACGGTCCTCGGTAAGGGGAGGAGGTACCTCGGCGCCTTTGAACATTACCTTCCAGACATCCTTGTGCATCGTGTCGAAGAGCTCTTGCAACGTCTGGTGCTCGGCCGGGTCGAACTCCCACAAATTGAATGCCCGTTGTTGACACGAGAGGATCCGGTGGAAGATCATGACCTGGACCATGTTGACAAGCTTGATTTTCTTGTCGATCATGTTCCTGATGCAGGTCTGGAGTCCGGTCAGCTCTACCGGGTTACCCCAGGACAGGCCCTTCTCTTTCCAGGAGGTGAGCCGCATGGGGATTCCGGATCGGAACTCGGGGGCCGTCACCCAGTTGGTGTCGCGCGGCTCGGTGATGTAGAACCACCCCGATTGCCACCCCTTTATGGTCTCCACGTAGGAGCCCTCGAGCCATGTGAAATTGGGCATCTTGCCCACCATGGTGCCTCCTCATTCTGCTTGCTGGCCGCCAACTACCTTCGTCTTGACATTGAAGGCCTTTAGCCACAGGCCGAAGTGGGGCCGGACGCGGAGGAAGGCCTCGCACACGACGATAAACGCCGAAATGTTGAGGATGAAGTTCAGGGCCAGGTCGTGGAAGTCTAGCCCGTAGTAGAACATGAGGCCGCGGACGAACGGGTGGAGAGGAAATTCCAGTCCGCGGACGAAGTGGGTGAGGAAGACTACCCTCTCGAAAGGTTCCGGGGTAGGGACGATCTGCCCCGCATCGGGCAGCCGGTGTGCGATATCTGCGGCCATGTATCCGGCTCCCCGCAGCTTCTTGATGTCCTCCTCCGTGACGGAGGATTTCTTCCACTTGCCTCCCGCTCCAGACATGATTGGAACGGTTTGAGGAGAAAGACGCGAGCTTGGGCGTTGGAGCTCGAGTGCGCGAGAATGGATATGCGAGGAGGAAGAAGGCGTACGTGAAAAAGGTGAAATCTTTATCCCTTTATAAGGGCGGACGAAACTATGCGCCCCCACCTGCCTAGTAAACTCGCTTATTCCCCAAGCGCCGTAATTGATGGCGCGGTTGGGTTACCCATGTCCGTATTGATGAGAATCCCGTGATAAGGGGACACGATCTTTGCTTCGACAAGACGTGCCAAGGAAACTACCTCGTGATATGTGCGGTGGCTGGTTGTGAAAGGCGGTTCGAATAATGACCAGGCCATGGTGTGATGTCATGCTACAATACGTCGGCAGATTAGATTTGTGAAAATATTATTCTCTCTATGGTGGTATGTGGAACTTGTTTTGCAGAGCCGGACACTATTCTTGTGTTCAAGATCTTCTATGGAGTAATCGGAGGAGGAACCCGCCTTGCAATGTCGAAGACAATCTGCGCGCTGGAATAATCGTCATTGAAGCCTGGTTCAGGGGCTACTGAGGGAGTCCTGGATTAGGGGGTATCCGGACAGCCGGACTATATCCTTTGACCGGACTGTTGGACTATGAAGATACAAGATTGAAGACTCCGTCTCGTGTCCAGATGGGACTCTCTTGGCGTGGAAGGCAAGCTTGGCGATACGGATATGTAGATCTCCTCCCATTGTAACCGACTATGTGTAACCCTAGCCCCCTCCGGTGTCTATATAAACCGGAGGGTTTAGTCCGTAGGACAACAACAAGCATACCATAGGCTAGCTTCTAGGGTTTAGCCTCTACGATCTCGTGGTAGATCAACTCTTGTACTACTCATATCATCAAGATCAATCAAGCAGGAAGTAGGGTATTACCTCCACCGTGAGGGCCCGAACCTGGGTAAAAATTGTGTCCCTTCCCTCGTGTTACCATCCACCTTAGACGCACAGTTCGGGACCCCCTACCCGAGATCCGGCGGTTTTGACACCGACACCAGAGCTTCTCACAACAAGCATGATGGTTTCGATAAGGAACGCCCCACCTTTGGGGATGAAAGGATATCCATTGGCTCTTATTACTTTCAAAAAATTTCTCGTGTCAACATAGAACAACATGAGTGTTGTGTTATTTTTTGTGATTTTTCGGTGTTCGTTTGGACATTTTTATGCATTAAGTGAGTTTTCAATGCATTTATGTGGATAATTCAAATTTGAACTACATGCACATGCTCCAGTGCATATAAATTGGTTGAAAAATCAAATATTTGTAAGTGGGTGCATGCTTAGGTCCCATGCAAGAAATGGGAATGAATGTCAAACACCACCACCGCTCACTCGGCCACAAACATTGAGATACCTTGTTTTTAAATTCTAGTAAATCCAAAACTCGTCTGAAATTCATGAAACTTGGCATGCTATCATGGAGCGGCATCAACATGCCGTGGTAAATGTTTTGTCCCATTTGGGGCGGGTTTGGGTATATGCTTCTCACAAACCAGAGCTTCTCACAACAAGCATGATGGTTTCGGTAGGGAACACCCCACCTTTGGGGACAAAACGATATCCGTTGCCTCCTATTGCTTTAAAAAATATTCTCGTGTCAACCTGGAACAACAGGAGTGTCACTACAAAAAAAAGACACATTCGTGACATTTTGGGCCGAACGAAATTTTTTCTGTCATACATATGACACTTCTATGATGATAATTATGACAAAACCCGGTATCATCATAGATGTGGTGGGCTCCTACTTCTATGACAAAAAATCATGACAGAAAATGGGCTTTTCGTCCTGGGCGGGCCGGAGACGCAGCTGCATGACATTCTTTGGGCCGTCCTTGACGGAGAAAACTGTGGTAGAAGCGAGGGGGAGGAAAATTTCGGGGAGTTGCCGGTTACGGTGGAGGTCGGGGTCGAAGCGATGCGCTGCTTTCTCAGACGACGCTGCGTGTGTGCGAGGCATTGGCTCTAACTGAACTCGAGTGAGGCGTTGGGCTCTAATCGAACCCGGCGATTACCTTTGCAGTCTACGCGTTATCGAACCCGAGCGATCGATCGATGGTCGTTAATCGAACATGATGGAGCGATTCTTCGCCGCTGCTGCAAATCAAGTCGATCGATTGGATGAGCGATGAGCGTTGCGGGGGGTTGGATGAGCGATGGCGGTGGCGTTGCCTCTGGATGAACAGGACCCCGTGGTGTGGAGGGCTGGATGAACAGTAGACGGTGGAGGGGTGGCTGTCGAGGGGTGGTTGAACAGGACCACGTGGTGTGGAGAGCTGATGAGCATTAGACGGTGGAGGGGTGCCCGTGGAGGGGTGGTTGAACAGTAGCCGGTGGAGTAGCGCGCGGTGGAGGCTGGATGAACAGGAGCCCGTGGAGGCTGGAGGAGGTCGACGGTAGCCCGTGGAGGCTGGAGGAGGTCGACGGTGGAGATGAACAATATCTCGTGGAGTCCTGCTTTGCGTCGCCACACCCCTCCCGGCGAACAGGACCCCGTTTCGACCGTAGCGCTCCAACACAAGTCCGCTTCCTCCGCTTTTGTGGTACGCCACACCTCCCGATCAACAGGACCCCGTTTCACCGTAGGGAGGTCCGCTTCCTCCGCTTTTGTGGTACGCCACACCCCTCCCGATCAACAGGACCCTGCTTTTGACCGTAGGGAGGTCCGCTTCCTCCGCTTTTGGCACGCTGCACCTCCCTCGATGAACAGGATCCCGTTTTGAACGTGGCGGTCGAACACAAGGCTGTTTCCTCCGCCAGCGGTACACCAGGCCTCGTTTCCATCGCCTGTTCCGTCCAAGCCCTCCCGATGAACACGACCACGCATTCCGTTCCAACCCACCCGGTTGGCTCCCCATGAACACGACGACGACGCTGTTTCTCCATTCCGACCCAGCCATGTACATATGCGCGAGTAGGCATTCGAGACCCTGCCCGTATGTAATGCGACGCGGGTCAGATTTTCTTTCTTGCACCTCGCCAACAGACGACGCAGTACATGCTACGCGGCGCACCTCTACTACGCACGCGCGCCGCTCTACATCCACCAGTATATATGTACGTACATGTTCGCGACCAGAATGACAACGCTACGTACGCTTCGACCAGGTGGGTCCCGACTGTCAGGCACTTCCTTGCGTGGGAAGATGTAGCTGGTGGGTCCCAGCAGTCAGGCGTGCGAATCGTTTTGTTTTTTTTCCCGGACGCACTTCCTTGCGTGCGAAGATGTAGCTGGTGGGTCCCAGCAGTCAGGGAGAAACATTTTTCTCGCAAAATATGGTGGCCCGTCCGGTGGGTCCCCGCTATCAGGTGGACGAATAATTATTTTGCGCGTAATAAGGAGGCACTTCCTTGCTGCGGCCGTGGACCCAGCTGTCAGCCTCTCCACGTACAGTCCACGTCCGATGGAAGCCGTTCCTTGACCACATTGACCATGCCGCGCCGAGAGCACCAGGGCGGTGGACGACGACGAGGCCTAGGAAGGGGACGATGCGGAGCCGGGAAGACGCGACAGTGGATGCCCACGTGTAGAGGAGTACGAGGGTTCACTGGTTCGCTGCGGTGTGAGGCTACCGTCACCGCAGAATAACTGGGGGTGTGGGTGAGTAGAGTGATGGCCTGGCCAGCAGTGGGAGTAGTAGGGGGCGGTGAGGCCTCCGCCGCATCGCAGCCGGCCACGGGAGGCAGGAGCACGAGGCACGACCGACGCTGATTTGGGCGGCTGGAGCAAGAAGACCAGATGTTGAAGAAGCACTACGGCCGTTGGATGGACATCGTATGGTCACTGGAGCTAGAATCGTGCATATTGACTAAGTTGACAAAGCCCTCCGTCCCCGTCAACTTAGTAGCTGATGGGTCCGAGCTGTCAGCGGCGGTAACATTTTTTTCACGAAATACAGAGGCCCTTTCGGTGGGTCCCTGATGTCAGCTGGAGGAATCATTATTTTGCGCGTAATAAGGAGGCATTTCCTTGCGTGTGGCCGTGGACCCAGCTGTCGGCCTCTCCACGTACAGTCCACTTCAGATGCATGTCGGTCATTGACCACGTTGACCAGGCCGCCCGAGAGCACCAGGGCGGTGGACGGCGGCGAGGCCTAGGAAGGGAACAACACGGAGGCAGGGAAGACTCGGCAGTTGTTTCCCACGCGGAGGGGAGTACGATCAGACGAGGGTTTCTTGGTTAATGCCCGCCATCGCCGGAGAATAACCAGATGTGAGTGAGTAGAGGGATGGCTAGGCCAGCGATGGGAGTACGGTGGGGCGGTGAGGCACAAGGCAAAGACAGCCGGCCACGGGAGGAGGGAGCAGTCCCGGCCGGCGCTTGTTTGAGCGGCCGGAACAGAAGAGCAGAGATAGAAGAAGACGACGGCCGTTGGATGGACATCCAACGATCCGCTTGTGCGTCAACCTTTTTTTTAGGAAAGCCTCAAATCTGTGGAAAACAGCATACAACCCATCTGCCATTATTTCTAATAATTTACACCCCATTTGCTAATTCTTAAAGGTGTTTTTTAGCCCATATTCTTTTTGTTAGCATTACAGCCCATACTGTGGCCACGATTAAAAAATTATACGAAATTTTGCATATTTCGGTGTGGTCCGAACTGTTTTTAATCCCGAAATTTTGACTCACATTCAAACTGATTTTAAAATAAATGTATAGCAATATAAAATCCAACAAATTCTCCACGCATAAAAATTAATGTAATTTAAAATCTCGAAATGAAAAAAAAGATATTTGAAACTAATTGCCGGTTTGATGTGTTTTAAAAACGCAGCCCATTTCTCATTCTTGATGGGCCATTTTGTCGGCCACCAATGAAAGCTCTCCTCATCTTGAAAGATTTGCAACCCAACAGCCCGACAAAGCGACTTACTTGGCAAATCACAAAAACTGGCTGTGGCCGTGGACCCTTGTCGGCCTCTCCACGACAAAGATTTCTTCCGATGGAATGCCGTTGACCACATTGACCACGCCGCGCCGAGAGCACCAAGGCGGTGGACGATGGCGAGGCCTAGGAAGGGGACGACGCGGAGACGGGGAAGACGCGGTAGTGGATGCCCACGCGTAGAGGAGTACGAGGGTTCACCGTTCGGTGTTGTGAGGCTGCCGCCGCAGGGCCTAGCTAGCGGTGGCGAGTAGGGGGCGATGAGGCCTCAACGGCAAAGACACCGCCTTTGGAGGCGTGAGCAGCGGTTTCCGGCGCTGGTTTGGGTGGCTGGTGCAAGAAGAGCAGCGATTGAAGAAGCGGCAGGACCGCTCGATTCAAATCCAACGATTATCGCTGCTAGAATCATTTGTTGACTAAGTTGACAAGCCTCGCGAAGCGCCAACGTAGTAGGCCCACGTGTCAGCCTCCCAACCGTGCGCGCCCCAGATGTCGATGGGAGGAATCATTTTTTCGTGTAATAAGGAGGCGATTGATTCCGTGCGGCTAGGCCAGCGGAGGGAGTAGGGTGGGCCGAGGAAGCTCGCGCATGTATCACAGCGGGCCACAAGAGGAGGGAGCAGCAGCCCGGGCGCTAGTTTAGGCGGCCGGAGCAGGAAGATCGAGATTGAAGGAGCACGTCGGCCGTTGGATGGAAATCCAACAGTCACTGCTGCTAGAATCGTGTGTTCACTGACAAAGCCTTGCATAAACAAGTCAGCCTCGAAATCTGTGGCGTGTATAGCCCATTTTCTATTATTTTTATAATTTTTACTCATTTTCTAATTCATATGGAATTTATTGCAGCCCGATTTCCAATTTTATAATTGCCGGCCATTTTCTAGTCAGTACCAGAGTCAAAAAATTAACTAAATATGTGGTAAATTTTGAAAATTCACAATTTTTTGCTAGGGAACGAAACATTCTTAATCCAAAAATTAATAGCCATACTAAAACAAATTTAAAAATAAATTAGTACCATGTCATGTTAAATCCAATGAAATACGTATAAGATATCAGTGAAGAACAAAATTAAAAAAAACTAATATCCCATTTGCTATATTTTTTTGGAATTTTCAACCCCTTTTGATATTTTTAACAGACATTGACCATACTCTTTGGCCAGGACGGAATGCATCCCTCCTCGTCTTGAAAGATTTGCAGCCTAGTAATTCGAAGAAAACAAATAGGCCTAGCTTGGCTATTCTTCAAAAAGAAATACTGGGCTACCTATTTTCTCAAAGAACTGGTGCATGAGCATTTAGCTTTATTTATTTATTTACTTATTTATGTTTAGGGGACCATGAGCATGTACCTGGGCCGGATTCATGTGAGAGCCTCCCTTCTAGTTAATTATGGGCTTCTCTATTGGGCCTTCATCAGTGGGCTGCATGTTATCAACAAGTGGAAAATGTGTTCCGTACGAAAAATAGTATGAGCTACGTACGTACGGGGCACTAAAGGATCGAACCGTGCAACGACTTCCAAAACAACACATATATTCAACCAACAGACGAAATATACTACTGATTGTACAATGAAAACAACAGCGGCAGCAACCAGGGCTGGGGGTGCAACAGAAGCAGTAAGCATGCCAGAAGAGTGAAGACGCAGCTCTCTCTTCCAAACCAAACATCAGCCATCATTACAAAAGGGCTACCAAAAAAGAACAAGTGTATGCATCAAACTAAATAAAGATCCTACTACACCAAGTGTACGCGCATCTAACTAATCGGCTCGCTTAGACATTACTATTTATTAAGCTGTGGAGATTGGTGGCGGCTTAAACCAGATGGGTGCTCGACAGGGAAACTCCAGCCAAATAGGTCGAAGTCGATACTTGCGACCTCTCTCCTACTTTGGGCTGCAGAGCGTGGCGGCACATATCAGGGTATGGTGCATGCAGAGACGCATGGTACGATGTGTACACAAAGTTTCGCCTGATGAACGAAACCGCGCTACCATCATGATCCTTGTCGTCGGTTATCTCCTGGTTAATCGGATAATTCAGTCCGACAAACAGAGAGCGTGTACCAAGGCTACTTACCAGCCTCCAGTCAAAAATTCCTGAAGGCCCAGAGAAGTTGGGATCCTGGTCAAAGACCTGGCAGTGTCTGTGATTGTATTCCGCGAAACAACACGTCTGGTACGTGCGAACGATCATCAATCTTTCGTTGTCGTCTGATCGAGCCAGGAACCACCTGCAAATGCCATGCCGCTTTTCTTTGAAAGGTTCTGGGATTAGGAAGGGTAGGGACACCAAAGTGACCTACAACATCATATCAAGTTGGAGTCAAGTAAGAAAGGGCTCTTGATTCAGTCAATCTTAAGAACAACATGTTATGAGCATGGATATTTTTTCAGTAAATGTTGACAGAAGCAAGCCATCATGATATCATAGGAAAGTAACATACTTTAATGTAACAGCCGTTTGTAGCGATGATCGAGTAGGCCAGCAATACGTCCAGCCATAGAAGGAGTCGATAAGCGTAAATGAAGCCCTTGTGTTCAATGGCATCGAGAACCATGGAGGATGTATGACCTGCGATGGACGTGCAGATTTATCCACTTACCGCAATGACACATCGGATAGGCGAGACCGCGGTTGAAGAGCACAATTAGCCTTGAAATCTTTATAATTCGCAGATCTTGTGGGCACTTGGCAGATTACAACCTTGAGCAAATCAAACTTGGTATCATGTTGGCTCAGAAGATTCCGAGTATTACGGGTCATGTGCCAAAGCAAAGGCAAAGTGTTAATCGAAGGAAGGGGGATCAATCGCCGGGTGTAGACCTCCACGAGCATCCAAATGCCGCGACCGTCGACGAGCACCATCCAAGACGTGTTCATGCCGACCCAAAGACATACCGTTAATGTAGCTGAGGCTGACGGGGATCGGATCACAGTGAAGGGGGTTGATGCTCGCCACCCTACGATCGTTATGCTGCATGACACGCCATTTCTGAAGATCAGGCAGCATCAGCAAGCAAGGAGCTGGCTTAAAAGGCTCTGGCCTGAGGGCTTTGAGTAAAAGGTACAGCCCCAACAAGCACGCGGCGAGCGGCATGGTACTGAGATTGTCCACACGCGAAACAATGAGCTTGATTACCTTTGTGGGGAGCAAATTCCAGGCACTCTTTCGGCAGACGCTGCTCGGTCCTGCCATTGTTAGTGCTTGGGTTTCGGACGAGGGGGGGAGGCGCCTTAGCGGGGATGGAAGCTTGGACGAGATTATGTGCGGACAAAGATGGAGAAGCGAATATGTCTTTGGGAAGTGGACAGTGATGATGACTACTGACGCCGCTTGACTTACGAGACACATACCAGCAGCGTGAGGGTCATATCGATGCGGACAACTTGCTTGAGTGATCACAAGATCGGGTACTCCCTACAAGACCTACTACAAGATTACTATGCCCTAGCTTGCTAGAGTAGAGTAGTAGAGTAGGACTCTGCTCTACAACTAGCACCGGAGGAGTAGTATATTCTAATCTAAAATAGTTACAAACTTCAATGCCCGAGCGTGGAACGACTACGAACCATGCTCAAAGACCGTGTCTATGTGGTGTTTGGACTTATATGCAAAAAAAATAGCAAGATGCCCATGCATTGTACGGCACACCATCATCACCAAATCGGTTTTTTCTCTACTCCTACTCCTATAAAAGACTCAGTTGGTGATGATGGAGGCGAGGAGGCGTGTTCAGCCGGGCGTGCAGCGGACGGTGCAGCACTATTCGATTTCTTATTAAAAGAAGTAGTAGAGATAGAGACATAGGGAGGAGCACGAGGTTGTGGGAGATAAGGATGAACGAGGCAAGACCTTATCTGTAAATGTGGAGAGAGGTGCGGGTATCTTTTGTAAAATTTTCATAGTTGGCTTTATATCCGTCAGATATAGATCGTACGGTCTATATTACAAGATGGTAGGCATACCATCATCACCAACTCGGTTTTCTATAAGAGTAGATATATATATATATATATATATATAGAGAGAGAGAGAGAGAGAGAGAGAGAGACTAGGGAGTACTAGTAAGGACACCATCTACTACTTCGTGTGCTACTCCTGCGCTCCATTCGGCGGCCGCAACGTCCCCTACATCCACAACCTCTTCCTCAACGACATGGGCGACAACCTCAACGCCAACGGTGCTACTCTCGTTGCACCGTATGTGTTTCTGTCCTTCCTGTTTGAAATCGTGGTAGAATTCATGTTTCTACTCTGTATCCTACTACTATGCTAGTCCACATGATTAGTTTCACCTCTGTTATAGCCGTCATGATTTATTTTGTCCTTATTCGGATTAAATCTCGTAGTAACTTGCTCACATATTCAACTGGCGCAACGTCCCCTACAACACTTCGGTTTCATGGATGGCCTGGTCGATGCCTCCAAGGAGCCCTTCGTCCACTGCTATGAGTGCCCGATGCCGTTTTGTGGCTCACCGGCGGACATGGTGCATCACCTCACGGATGCGTGCAGCGGTCACTGCTGGCCCTTGGCGGAGAACATCAAGTACAGCACGTGCTACCGGTTCACCATGCCGGTGTCGCTGGAGGATCACCGCCGCCTGCTAGTCTCGGAGGAGGACGGCAGCGTCTTCCTCTTGATCGTGGGCACCGACGAGGTTCAGCAGCAGCCGCCCATCTTTGTAGCGTCAGGCGTCGGCCCACGACGCCGATAATCGACACGAGGCAGATGTACGGGTGCGAGGTCAATGTTACTACCCCTCCGGGTCACGTGGGCGTAAACCGGCCTCATCGGACAGACTTGGAATCTGAGGAGTTGGGACTATCCCGCCAATGTGGACTTGGAAAACCCATGGCATCCGTTCTATCCTTTACCCGCCGACTCGGTGCACGGAGACTCCAAGGAGGTTCACCTGGACATACGCATTATCAAGGGCACTTAGAAAACATGTAGTGTGTGTGTGGGCGCTTATGGCCCGTGTCTTTGCCGCTTTTGATTCTGTAAGCTTGTTGTTAAACTTGAGTGGCTTTCACCGCAGTCCTTCCTTTGAACTGCTCCTCTCAGTGAGCTGATGTAAGACACTTTGGGTTTCATTTGATAATGGAACCGGGGAGGAGCCTGCCTGTTATTATAATAAAAATACGCATTATCATGTTAAATGTTGATCATTAGTCTTCGCTCAATGTAATCCGCTGTCTAATCATGTGGAGACTTCCATGCAGGATCTTGCTCTATTGGAGTATCGCGCATGAATAAAAGTGTATCCGTTTATGGTTTAGTCTAGAATTTTCCATTTATGAATTTTTACTACAGTGCTGGTGAAAGACTTACGATGAACCATTTCTTACATCTCCTCTGCCCCCTTGCAAGTCATCCTGATTTAATCCCTCCGTCTAGGTGTATAAGGGCATGGTTAATATTACTTAATAGTATAGCCAACTGTTGACTATAAGATAGTGCCATGTCATCTGTAGCCAACATGTATAACAATCGATACTCAAAAACTAATTCTTAAAGATCATTTCTTGCAAAGCACAATAAGTGTTATTTCTTCACAAGTTCTGAATGCAGGTTGAACAGTTGAACGCTTTTGTTTGCAAAAGATACCTTTTTATCTATTTTACCCGGATGTTTGTGAGCTCTAGAGATGAGATAATATCCGAAGAAACCTATCGATACCCGTTGCACATGAGATGACCCCCACATCCTTTGTCAAAATAAACAACTCCCCGATCAATGCATTTCACTCTTCGGTGCAACGCACGGGCACCTTACTACTATAGATTAGTATGACCAAAAACTGAACTAACATTATATATAGTACGATAAATACTGATGCATGTCACCTAAAATTATATCATTCAAAACTATGTTCAAATACGAATCCAACGATATAGTTTTTGTTGACATGCACTAACATTTTGTCGATTAAATCTTCACCAAATTTAATGGGGACTAATAAACCACGATCGATGTAGTACAAGTGTAGAGGGCGGCGCTGCACGGGAGTCTCACCTCTCACTTGTGGCGGCAAGAAAGTCATTATATCACAAAACCCAACCACTCCAAGTAATAAGTGGTCCGGTAAAATAAGCGGACAAGCAACCATCACATCCCTCCGCCTTTTTGCATTTCATCTCTGCATTTACTTTCTCGGTTCATCTCCCACACTCGATCCCTAGCTACTACTCCTAGGGCCAGTTCTTTGGCGGCTTCCCCATCTTTTCCCACAAGACTAGTCACGGTGAGAGTAACAATAAGGCGCCTCACTCATTTATTTAGGCTTCTAAACTAATACTCATTCCTGGTTTATTCCTCACCATTGTAATTTGTGCTAAATTTTGACCAAAGATTTAACTGATAAAATGTTACTCAAAACACTTAGGCGGTGCATCTAGGTGTGTAAGTCATCTTCTGAAAACCAAATAATCCCAAAACACTTAGGCGCGGTGCATTAACTTCTACCTCGTTTCTTGTTTCTTGACATATCAACCAATAAGAGATAAAGAGTGTGCATGCTTTTAATGCCTTGAGATATCAAACACGACATGCAGTGGTTAGTTCATTGCATGCAATACTATTAATTAGAAAATAAACATTAATGTTTCTCGTTTTCTCCTCCTCCTTGGTCACGGTGCACAGCCTAAGATGACTTACTCACCTAGACGGATGGAGTAGTGCATGTGTTATGCACTAACATTTCATTAGTTAAATTTATGATCAAAATTTGACACAGATTACAATGGGGACCAATAAACCAGGACGGGTAGTAGTTATGGGATTACTAATCTAGAAGCCTAAAAGAATCGCCCTCGGTACTCCTACTAGTGGTAGTACTCACATTGGAATCGTTTCACAAGCTTGACTAGTGCTGTTTTTCTACTTTTACAAAAACCGCATCATAATGTTTAAACGTGCATTTGCACGTACATAAGTAATAGTAGTACTCCCTCCCTCTAGGTGTACAAATCTTCCCTCCTTCTTGGTCACCGTGCACAACCAAAGATGACTTATTGACTGGACGGAGGGAGTAGAAAAGTCTGCAAGCATATATCGAGAGACGTGTAGTCCGATAGTCTATAGTAAAGTTTGTGCTATATGCACGCATTTGCAAAATGCGTAATAATTCACAACGCTTCCAAACTTTCCCTTTACATACTTAATTAAGGACGCTTAAAAATTCCTAAACGCTCGATTTATCATTTACGTCCCAAAACTAATGAGATCGCCTTACGAAACAAAATTTATACTCCTCCTAAAAGCCACGGCGCTCGTAGGAGCGCTTGCGGCGTGCCACGAGTGCCCTGGTGCACAGCCGTTCCCCAGCGCGCCGACACAACGCCTCTTCCTCAGCCTCGCAACTTGCGAGGTGCTGATTGGCGGCTTGCCAGCGGGCGAGCGCGATCTCACCGGTTTGGTGCTCCGGCGCCAACAGGTACTCCTCTTGGCTGGAAGCGTGCACCCGGTCAGGGTACCGCCAAGCGTAGATGAGGCGCTTGGGCCCGACTGCACTCAGGGCGTCAGCACGGGCGTCCTCCGCCACCCTCACGGCCCTCGCACGAGCCTTCTGCCAAAGAACCAATTGCTTGACTCTCTCGGACGCGACATAGATCTCCCAGAAAGCTTGTTGCACGTGAGCTTCTCTTCCTCGGCCTTCTTCTCCGCCTCTATTTTGGCGCACTCTGC
The DNA here is from genome assembly GCA_021605145.1 of Aegilops bicornis. Classification (NCBI taxonomy): domain Eukaryota; kingdom Viridiplantae; phylum Streptophyta; class Magnoliopsida; order Poales; family Poaceae; genus Aegilops; species Aegilops bicornis. Next base: position 581,629,458 of record CM038672.1, read on the forward strand.
TGGAGGCAAAGCCTCCCACAAGGCGACATCCATTTCTTGCCAAAGCTCCTCAAGGCTGGGGGCTCGGCGGGCGGCGCGGCATTCTCCTCAGAAGCGGGAGCCGACGCGCCCTCCGACGCGCATGCTGGGGAGATTGGGAACGCCGACGCGTCCACCTCGACACGTCGCGGCGAAGAGCGGAACACCGACGCGTCCTCCTCGACTAGTGGCGGCGAGGAACGGAACGGCGACGAGCGGAACGCCGACGCGTCCTCCTCGACTAGTGGCGGCGAGGAACGGAACGGCGACGCGTCGCGTAGTGGCGAGTAGCGGAACGCCGACGCGTCCTCCTCGACTAGAGGCGGCGAGGAACGGAACGGCGACGCTGCGGACTGCCTCAAGGTGCAGCGAGGGGCTCCTAGGGCTTGGGAGGCGGCGCCATGGTGGTCGGCGTGAGAGGGAGGGGAGGAGATAGCGATGAACGTGAACGTGAGGGGGAGGAGATAGCGATTTCGTGGGAGGCGCAGTATTTATAGCGAGCAATGGCACACCTACGTAAGATATGGACTGAGCTGCACTGACTTAACTACAGGTCCAGTTGCATCACTGACATGTGGGCCAGTACACTGCTAGGCCCGTATGTCAGTGACCCGATGCAACTGAAGTTAAGTAAAAGCTACGTGGGTATATTTGGAGTAAATTACGGGGGAGCGAAGGGGTGGAAATATTGCTGGTTAAAATGGATTGGACGAGCGTGGGGGGAGGAGGGTCATGCATGTAGATTTTTTCACATGGGGTGGAGTGGTGGGACCGCCGGAGGGAGAAGGAGAGTTTGGTAGGCATATTGTTTCCACACATGGAGAGGAAAAGATTTGGAGACGAACGGGCTTCCTGCAGGTATGGGGAACGGTGCATAATAAGTCATCTTGCATGTCGGGCTAGGTATAGTGTCAAGTCATTAAAAACATACACGCCCCACACATGTTCATATTTCAAGGTGCACTAAATTATTTCATGCGATGATTAAGGCTGGCCATAATGGTGGTATCTTAGCTGGTACCATGCACACGGGAATAGCAAACATGCTGATGTGGCAAAGAATTAAAGAAGAGAGGGGGGTTAGAGTAACTACTGTTCATGCATGCATCGGTAAACACATTTTTTTGTGAAGAACTACAGCATTAGTTGAGTACTTTTGCAGACTTCAAAACTATTCCACCGCCTCTACTATCTTGCTAAGAGTAGGTGAAATTTTTGAGTCGAGCCCTTTAAACTAGAAGGGAGGTAGTGGTACTCTAATAGCTAGGTGTGTAAGTCATCTTACGAAAACCAAATAATCCCAAAACACGTAGGCGCGGTGCATTACCTTCTACCTCGCTTTCTTGTTTCTTGACATATCAACCAATAAGAGATGAGGTGTGCATGCTTTTAATGACCTGAGACTATCAAACATGACATGCAATGGTTAGTTCATTGCATGCAATACTATTTAATTAGCAAATAAACATTAACGCCTCTCTCGCTTTTCCCTCCTCCTTGGTCACGGTGCACAGCCTAAGATGACTTACTCACCTAGACGGAGGGAGTATCAACATTCACAATGTCAAATCAATATTTTTACACTCATTATAAAACGTAGTTCTTATACTCATTATAATCAGTATTGTAGATATTGATATTTTTAGTATAAATTTGGTCGTGGGATTTCATTGATGCCTGTCAAAGCATGGAGGAACCGGAGCTTAGGGCTTGCATTTCCGGTCTCTACATAGGTATTTCTTTTCATAATCTTGTAATTTTAGAGACTGATTGCGCTTTTGTGGTAGCGTCTCTTGCATCGGGGGACTATGACAGGTCTGCTATGCGTGACCTAAAGATGAAAGCATTGAGCATCTCGAAGTTGATCAACAATCTTCAATTGTCAAAGATTAGCCGTTTGGCCAATAAGGTGGCACACTTAATCGCTAAGTATAGCTTTGACAATAGATTAGATGGTATTCTTGTAAATAATGTACCGCCCTGTGTGGTGAATATTGTATCGAATGAGTGTACTGGTGTGGCTGGTTAATTAATATAAGGTGGTGTTAAAAAAAGTATATATTTGGTCAAACACTTTGCAAACGGTTGACGGGAGTAAAAAGGACCAAAGGGAGTATCATGCTCATGGAGTAGGCAAAAAAATTGCTCATTTATAGCCGGTCGAAGTCTCAAAAGTAGCGACTGCGCGAGGGAGGCGAAGGTCGTGGAGGCGCGATGGTTGACGGAATTAAGTGAAGTTACATCCACGCTACCGGCATGGAGTGCGAACAGTGAAGCTATACCGTCGAGCCTACGATATGGGTCTAGTAGACATGACATCTAGTGGGTCCCGCATAGTTCTCGAGAACTCTTTGGGGGCTTGCAGCCGTTTATCCACGGGCAAGCCAGCAACCCCACGCCATTCGCACGCCCTACTCGTCCCCGTCTTCTACCTCACAACAGTTTGCTCCCAGTTGTCCCGTCCTTTCACATTAGTTCGCTCCCAGTTTTTGTGGGGTACAACAGTTCAACTTCTCCTAACCCTCCTCCAAAATCCATGGCCTCCCAAATCTCCATGGTCGCCGTTGAGTACCAGGTTAGAGAAATCACCGGCGATCAGTTCATCGTCATCTACACATGTGGATCCGCGACAGTGAAAGCATGGCTTGCTCGCTTCCTACGCATGTTCAACAGTTCAACGGATGAGTGGGTCGCTGGGCTAGATGTTGAGTACACCACAGTCCTGGGATGAGAGAAGGATCTAAAGGACGAAGAAAGGAAGAAGCCCGCCGTGATCCAGGTTTGCATACATAACGTTTTCTTGGTCTACCACATATTCCATGCCGACGTTGAGTGCCAGGATTTTAAGAACTTCCTCAAGGACAAAAGAGTGAAATTACATCAGAGGGCTTTAAGAGGGACAGAGATGTCTGCGTCGGATAGGTCTCGTTGTAGGCCAGCCCTTCAATCTCCGTAAGGCAAGCCCGGTGTCCTCCTCTCAACCTTCAATGCTGACCCTGGCAGCAGCCATGATTGATCCTTCATACGCTAAACTGAAGAAACCTCATCACGAGTTTCATCATGCATGGGAGTCGAAGACATTAGATGAAGATCACATCTTGTACGCAGCAATGGATGCCTACCTTTGTTTAAATATCTACATGGGTTGGATGAAGAAGCAGAGCCTAGTGTCCGGTTCAAGCAAAGAAGCGTCAGCGCAGAGGAAGAGGAAGAGGGACAAGGACGAAGTCGAGGACGTGGACTCGGACTCCGAGTAGGTGGCAGTGCCGTCGCTCATGCTGGTACTATTGCAGTGTCAAGCGGACTAGTTGCTTAGTTTATTTTCAAGGGTGTGTTGTGCTGAGGCCCCAGCAGAACTATGTTTATGTTCTTTCTCGTTATTTGAACTCTTTAGTACGTAGACTAGTACTAGTACTATGTCTTACTATTGTTCTTCTTGCAGTTGGTACTACTGCTCGTATCTTCCTGTTCGTACTGTACTAAATACGTTCGTACTAGTAGTATAATTTGGGTAAGTCGATTTGTGAAAGAAGTTCGACGGAGCGAAGGAATAAGATGGCAGAAGAGGTGGAAGAAGCCCTTCTAGCCATCCATGTTGCATCAAACGGCTCACATGAGTCGACTGACCCAAATTGCTCCTTCAGATTGCAGGATCCACGTAGCATTCAAGGTCTCGAAGGTAGATTCCGCGCCCGCACCCGGTTTGCGGGCTCGACGCGCGCGCGACCGGCTTCCGCCACGAAAGCCACCATGCGTGCCTCCTCCGCGCGGGCGGAGACGACAATGACACGCTAGTTCCTCCTCGCCGGCGTGCTGGAGCACGCGCTCGTCCTCCTCTTCGTATGCTGCATGCATAGACGTGGCTCCACCAGCTGCTCGCGTGCTTGACAGCGCGGCGGCATGGCGAGGAGGGACTGCAGACGACGGGAGCAGGCGAGCCTTCGGCTTCATGGCATAGGGATGGCGGCAACACGGCGATGATGGGCGAGAAATTGTTGGCCGGAGCAGGCGGGCGCCGGCATGCGCAACGGCGGCGGCGGCATATTGATGAGTGCGCGTATGGGAGCTTACTTTAGTTTTATATAAGGTTGGTCAAACTTAAAAGAAAGGGTTCGCCTATGTCACATCTATATGTGAGATATTATCTCACATCTAACTCCCTCACCCTTAAACTCCATGGAAGACTTTAAAAAATCATGGGTGAGTGAGTGGAAGACTTAAAAAAATCAAGGGTGAGTGAGTTAGATGTGAGATAATATTTCACATCTAGATGTGAAATAGCAAACCCGTAAAAGAAAACCGTACTAGTACACGTAAACATTAGACTTAGGCAGCGCTTTTATTAAAAAAAATTAAGTTAGTACCACAGCCACGATACGGAATCCTGTGCAAGCGCGTGAACCGCGGCCGCGCGGTCGATCGAACGGTGCGTCACCGTGTCGCGCTCGAAGGACATCCACCGAACTTTTTTGTGTGTGTGAAAACAATCCTCGAATATTACTCAAGTTTTTTTTCTGGGAAAGTTCTTCACGCTGCAATATTTCCATATATTTGAATTTAGCTCCAGTTTGTGTTTATTTGGATTTGGACGTTTTAGGTGCGCCCTAGTTTTTTTAATACTTATTTTGTGTGTGTGACTGAGAGAGAACGTGTGTATGTGTCCATATGTGTGTTGTGGCGGAAGGGAAATGTGGAGATGGTGTGCGTGTGATACAGACATAGAGAGGTGTGAATGTCCAAATGATCATGCATGAGAGAGATATAGACAGATGCCGATACGTTGTGTATACATGAGAGAACGGTCTTCTAGTTTACTTGTGTGTGTGTGTGTGTGAGAGAGAGAGAGAGAGAGAGAGAGAGAGAGAGGAGCATCCGTAACGCAACAACCATCTCTCTCGATTCGTCCATCCTCGTGACGATCGCATGCAACACATGCATCAACGCGCACATTTTGACACCCTCACTCGGGCCCTGCCCACCTCAAGGCCCGCACAATCTCTTCGTGAATAACCATTTCTCTCCTTAGGTTTGTTTTCGCTCAATATCTGACACACACACACACGCGCGCGCGAGCGCGCACACACACACACACGCAGCACAACACACACGCACACTCCCCTGAGCACACAATTCATCCCCATCCAAGGTTATACGGCAACAACTCTCGCTTGTGCTTCTTTACACCCCAACATGCACAACACCTCAATCTTCAAAGAGGGCATCGAGCAGATCGAAGACGGCGACCACACCGCGCTAGAGAATGCGGGGTCATTTGGAAGCAGGGTGATGTGACGACGGCTGACTGACTCCTGGGCCCACCCTCTCTCTCTTGCACAAAATTACCAATCCCTCTCTCCCCCGCACAAAATTGTCAATCCCTCAACCCAAGAGAACCTTCCCCTCTCGTCCATGTTTTTCCAGCTCTCTCATCAAACATGTTGTCTCTTCTCCTTCCACGTATATGAGAATCCGGATGCACACGCATCTCAATGATATTACATGTCTCCATCTTTCTCACGGACCTAACTTCTTCCTCTCTCTCTCTCTCTCTCTCTCTCTCTCTCGTTAGGTTTGTCTCCTACTCTCGCCCACATACATACAATCTTTCCCGCCCTATCTGCTCCATCTTCAAAAGCTCTCTCGCACGTTTCATTCACACAATGGGATATGTCAAAATGTTGCTTCTATAATGGCTGATGTAGAGTTTTGGTTGTTTTTGTTGCATCCTACAAAGTAATAACTATGAAATGCATTTAGATTCTCATTTGACTGGGATTATGTGAGTTTGAGCATGTTGTGAAGTACTATAGACCTTGTATACATCTTGGGATTCACAATGATTGTAACTATTGAATTGTATAGACCATTACATTCAAGTCAATAGCCTAATATATTTATTTCACAATTTCAACAAATGATTAGTTCACTACAAACTAAGAAAACAAATGTGTACTCCCTGCTTTTTATTTAAGTCCGTATTAGCATTGATCAAAGTCAAGTTTTGTAAACTCTCGTAAAGCTTATAACAAAAAGGGAAAACTTTGTTTTGCCACTCTAGTTTTGCCCACTTTGCTTATGCCACTCTAGAATTTGACATTTCACTTTTGCCACTCTCGACTTTTGACAATATATCACTTTTGCCCTTCCGTGGCAAAAACAAAATTTTCCAAGTGGCAATTGTGATACATGTCAAATGCTAAGAGTGGTAAAAGTGAAATGAAAATTATCGCTTTTGCCACGGAATGGCATTTGTGATGTATTATCAAAAGCTACCAAAGTGGCAAAAGTGAGATGTCAAATTCTAGAGTGGCATAAGCAAAGTTGGCAAAACTAGAGGGGCAAAACAAAGTTTTCCCTATCAAAAATATTAACATATACAATAACAAATAAATACCATTAGATTCATTATTGAATGTACTTCCACATCATACATATTTGTTATGGTAAATGTTTATATTTTTATATAAACTTGGTCAAACTTTAGGAAGTTTGACTTCGGTCAAACCTAATATGCAGAGTTAACTACTACTACTCGCTAGTTGCTTAGCCGAATCACTCAACACGCCACAGGGGAGTCCACTGTCACAAAATTTTGAGGTCAGCGGGAAAAATCTCCCGACCTCGATTCAGCAAAGGGAAGTTACCATCATAGCCTTGAACAGGCCTCACGGACGATGCTTGGTAGGGGGTTGTTTTCAGTAACTTCAGTTCACCCTACCCAGCCAACCCCACCCGGCACCAAAAATAGTACACCTGAATACTCCCATTTTCTATCCCCACCGCAAAATAGACTTCTCCACGGCACCGCAGCCTTCGTGCTCCTCCCTTTACATCGGGCGCACTCGCCCACCGCAGAAAGATCTCGCCTCATCGACGACCTCAGACGCAGACCGGAGATGGTCCACCGTCTGCCGTCAGAGAGCGGAGCCTCTTCCCCGGCATCGTCTTCCATGGTCTCGGATCTGCTTCCCGGAAGCCGACGCCAAGCGCAGAAGTACCACCGTCGTGGACAATGAACTAACTCCCATTGCCGACCATGACTCACAGAGGCTGCCGCGACCATCGTTCTCCTCCTCGATTGGTAATGTGTGTATTGAATCACTTAGCAAAGACATGTGCAAGCATAATTTTGTTCATACGCACCCTTCAATTTTCCCGGGTGCTATTGTTCCCGTAAAAGTAATTGGTTATAGCCTCCATTGTCCAACAGGATATCACCTGGTAATTGTGCGCCGCTCTGTATCACGCTGTGCTTGGCAGGTTTTTCATCCGCAACCTGTAGTGTGGCAAATGATGGAAAGGTTTTTAGAAGTAGCAAGATGCCCATATGCTGCACGCATCAAGATGCATTTGTATGAGTAGTTTATCTTGTGGGAGAAAAGGATGAATGAGGGAACGCCTTATTTGCAAATCTGGAGAGGGGTATGGGTATCTTTCTGCAAAATTCCCATTTGTTTCCTTCCTATCTGTCAGATATAAATCGGACGTCCTATATTGCAAGAAAAAAAAGTATAGAGAAAAAAAAGTAGAGAGTAAAGTAAGTAGAGATAAATATTAAATATTAAATATTAAATATTAAATAAATATAACCGTAGAGAACAGAGTAGAGATAGCAGAGACGTCGGGAAAGGATCGCGCGCGCGCGGGAAAAAGCGGCCGGGCGTGCGCTAGTTTTGGCGGCGTCTGCGCGCTTTTATAAAATCCAACGCCCTCCCACCGCTCTGCCTTGCCACCGCCTGTGCCTCGCCACCGCTCTCTCCCCGCCCTTTTTCGCCTCGCCGCCGCCGCGCCACCATGCCGTCGCGTCGCCGGTAAACTTGGGGATACCGCGGCGTCCGCGCGCGCCCCTCCGGCGGCTTCTCCGTCGAGATCCGGTTCATGGGATGCGCCTCGGCCTCGGCAATTTCGACACCACTAACGAGGCCGCTGCGCGACGTCTGACGCGGCGGCGTGGCACCTCCGGTGGCCTCATAGAACATTGAACTTCCCCAACGTGCTGACGCGGGAGCGGGCGCAGGAGCTCGCGCCTCTGCCACGGCTTATCACCGACGAGGATCGTCGCGGCAACCGGAGGCGGGAGCACCGTCTCGGCATCGCCGAGATGGACAAGGAAACCATGGCGATGTGGCACCAACACTTCCCGCAGGACATCATCAACGAGCGCGAGTTCTATCACAAAGGAGGGAGGAGAGGGATAAGAGGAGGGCGGAGCGAGCCGCCTATCGCGAGGACAAGCGTAGGCGAAAAGCGGACGCTCAATTCAACATGAGGCTAGGAGCAGCGTCGCCCTGGGAATCCGACGATGATCGGTATCTTCATGCCTACAGTCAGACGTCGGAGGAGGACATCACCGAGGAGGACTCGGACGACAAGGCGGCGTGGCACCTCCGGTGGCCTCATAGAACATTGAACTTCCCCAACGTTGATGTCTTCATGATCTATCTATGCTGAGAACTATCCTCTACTCTCTAGTATCTACTTCTCGATCTCAACACTGTAATGCTTTTTTAAAGCGCCGCGCGTTGCGATTCTGTTGGAGATGCTCTAACATGGCAGATGAGTGCTTTAATGTTGCCCACAAGATGCACGAGTATTACTAGTAGTATTTTTCTTGCCATGTTGAGATTTTAAAACCACGAATGTGAACATGCAGAGGAGCAATGAAGACCAAACACGGGATATTCGGGACATCTTCAAGGAGCGTGGCAAATTAAAGAGGAGCTACACCGAACTCAGAAACGAGCTTTTGTAAGTAACACCCTTTCAATTACTTTCGTTTAGCCTCGTGTTCTTCGATGTGTATATGTTGTAGTTTATGTTTCTCTTAAGCGTGGTGTTTTTTGATGTGTAATAAGAAGAGTCTTAATTGTCCTAATGCTTTCGTTTTTAACTTGATGTAGGAAGTGGGTGTTCTCACCTTGTAGTATGTTTTTATATTTATTTTCCTTTTGAATTCACTTCTCTGAGTTCTGTCTATCTGGCTTCTACTAAATGGATCTAGGTTTCTCTGAGTATTGATCTAAAAAAGAAGTAACTACATGTCAGGATGCAGTTCCTGCGAGGAGGAAAGTATGGTCAACCTCGAGTTCATGTTTCCAAAATGAGGCTGGATCACACACAAGGTGCCAGTTCCCTAATGATGCTGGATTAGACACAAGGTGAAAATTCCCAAATGATGCTGGATTACACACAAGCCAGGTGGAGTCGTCAGTTGTTCGTGTCCTCGTGGCATTAGTAAAGGCTGCAAGAAAGCGTGCAGTAGCCCTTGAGAATGTAGCTGAGTTCCTGAAGAAGCGAAAAGAGCAATCAGATGCTCTCTTCACCCAAGCCAAAGAAGAGATGGAAGAAGCGAAATAAGCTAGCAGAGGCAGAAGAGGCTAGGCGTCTCCTGCTATCTAAAACTGTTGTCAATACAAAATTTCCTTCATAATAGCTAGGTTCAAATGTTTATCCAGTCAGCATGCCTGTTGTGATGTTTGTGCATCTATTGATGTGGCACAAAATGTTTTTTTTGGGTCATGTAATAACAGCAATTACTTTCCAAACAATAACAGATGAAGCATTGGACATGGTATAGTTCACGCGCAAGCCCGACATTCCAAGTTCAACTTCCACATCAAACTCATGTTCACAGATATCTGCACATTCATACATAATGTCCACAACCATGATTCACTTCAAAGCCAAAAAATGTGAGGAGAGTTATAAATAAAGAAATACCTCTACTAGTTCCTCGCTACCAAAGGCGAGCACAACAAGTCAAGACCATGAGTATTTTTAGTCATGTTTTCTGTTCTAAAATGCCTGCCGGCTCATGGAAGGGCGTGTTGCAAGACACGCTGGATTCAATGAAGGCAGGCGGGCGGTCTTAAGCTGGTTGCACGCGGCGAGGAGGCGTGCTCAGCCGGCTGCAGCCGAAAAGTGCGGCCCTCTTGGCCACGGTTCAATGCCTGCGCTTATGAGAGGTCACGTCTGTGTCGAGCAATCACTCCCTCCAGTCCTTTTTTGTATGGGTATAACAAAATCTCGTTTTCCATTCACATTTTACAAGTAAAATTCATGGACAAACTTTGACCCAAAGTACGATGGGGACTAGTAAACCAGAATGGAAGTAGTAGTTTTTTTAATAAAAGAAGTTTTTACCCTTCCGACATCGAAAACCGACATCTAAATCTAAACCATAGTATTTGCCCTAGAACTACCAGGTTCAACATCTTGCAACATAAACCCATACAACCATACGCCAAGGAGGTACGTAGTACTATGAATTCCATTTTCGCTCCATACCAATCGTTCTAAAAACTACTTACTACTTATAACGTGCCATTGAAAATCAGAACTCTTAACCCCGCTAAAAAACGATATTTTAAACGTGGCTACTCGATCTGTGGCAACTGGCGTAGCCACCGCGCTCAAGTCGTTCACTGTGGTCCCGACCATCAACTCCTACAAAGGTGCTCCACCACGTGCCGGTACCCATGAATGCAGCAATCGTGCGCCTAGGGTTTTAGGGTTTATTTGTTAATGTTGCCTTTACGTAACACTCATGTGTGCGAGACAGCGAGGCCCGGTAGGTGCGTCGCCTCTTCTCTTCGTATATGTACTCCATCGTTTGTCTGGTGTCCAAAAAATTATAATAACTACTAGCAATGTGCCAATGCGTTGCCACACGATCAAAGTAGATTAATACATATTCACCGATTTGATAGAAAAAAAGTCTAGTTTTGAAATACATATATCACTAAAAATATGTTATGTTTCACTCAAAATATATTCCTTTGGCGGTTTTGATGAGATAAGGGAGGAATGTTGTCGGTTTCAAGATTCGGGAAGTGGTATATGTCTAATTTCTACTCTTACTAGCAAGATGCCCGTGCGTTACACGGAACATCAAGATCTTGTGGGAGAAAAGGATGAATGAGGGAAGGCCTTATCTGCAAATGTGGTGAAGAGTGCGGGTAAATTGCCATATTTTCCTTCCTATCTGTCAGATATAAATCGGACGACCTACTTTGTAGGATGGCAGGCCCACCATCATCACCAACTCTATTTTTTATCCCTACTCTTATAAAAAGCATTGTCGGTGATGATCGTGTGCCTACCATCCTGCAATATAGGCCGTCCGATCTATATCTGACGGATAGGAAGGAAACTATGGCAATTTTGCAAAAAGATACCCACACCCCTCTCCACATTTGCAAATAAGGCCTTCCCTCGTTCATCATTTTCCCCCACAAGATAAACTACTCATACAAATGCATCTTGATGCTCCGTGCAATGCATGGGCATCTTGCTAGTTGTTGCAAAAGGCCCATGTGTGTGTGAGAGAGAGGGAAAGTGGAGGAGGGCGGAGTGCATGTGTGACAAAGACACAAGTAGTGTGTGTGAGATAGGTATCAGCTTAAAATGAGGTGATCCTGTGTGTGTGCACGATTGAGAGGGCGTGTCTCAAGAAGGGAAGAAAAAGCTACATAGATACAAGGAGCAGGAGAGAGACATGTATGCGATGGTGGAAGCACGAGTGTGCGGGTGTATAAACTTATCTAGAGGCTAGCCAGTCGATAAATGTTTGTGAGAGAAATATGAGTCGGGGTGCGAAAGCAAGAGTTTTGTGTGTGTGAGAGAGAGACGGTAGTCGGGAAGGGGAGTGGAAGCAGGAGTTGTGTGTGTGTCTGTGAGAGAGAGAGGAGACGGTAGTCAGGGTTGTCTGATCGGTAAACAAATGAATAATGTCAGTCTAGGATGGAGACGAAAAGGAGACCGCAACAAATGTTGTATCTACAGGAGAGAGAGAGAGAGAGAGTAATTTTAGTGGTATGAGTCATATGTAGAGACATATAGGGTGTGTGAGAGAATCCCATAGAGAGAAAGACAAAGTGAAAGGCAGTGGAGACTGTGTGTGGCGGTGAAAAAAAAAGCTTAGGTACCGAGTGATACCAGAGAACAGTAGAGACGTGAGAGATAATGAAAACCGTGTAATGTATAATGATAGGGAGAGTGTGACACTTCTCAAGGGAGACGTCGAGAGACCATGTTTGCGAGGATAGGAGAAACATGAAGTGAGCGTGTTGGTGAGCTGGAGAAAAGAGAGTGACAGCTACCTGAAGGAGCATGCATGCGAGAGAGATGGGCGTGAAAGGAGTGAAGAAAAAAGGGATTCAAATATTTGAATTCGAGATGATGATACATGTAATCCATACTCAAACCAAAATTGATCTATCAAACATGCATACTCATATGAATTCATGCACATCTATGTTATTTAATATGTAGATATTCTTGATCCATACATTTTAGTAGAACATAATTTGGTTAAATTTTTTCAAATTCAACCTTAAGATTTTGAGATTGTTGTATTTGTAAATCATATTATACATATAAAGGAGCAGAATTCTTTGTTGTGCTTTTGAAAGTATATATAAAAAAGTGATGTATATAGAATGTAATTCCAATTGAAAATGGATCCCACCCGAAAAAAAATAGTAGAATACAAACGAGATTCAAATTGAGTTGGCACGGTAACCCCACCCGAAACCAAAATCTGCGAGATGGAAATCACTACTGCCTATCCCTGCCACGCAAAGCCTATCTGCTGGATTTCTATAGGTTTCGATAGGGGTAGGTTTGTAATTTCACCCAAACGTGACGTAACCGCCTCTCACCCGGATTCATACACGGTGGGCGCCAAAACACAGTGTGCCCTCGGTCGAAATCGACTCCCTCCCCGATTCATATTCATACACGGTGGGCGCCAAAAACAAACTCTCGTCGGCAAATATTCGGTGTATGCGAGATTACCGTCCTATCCCCAACCGACTAATGTTGTTGTGATGTAGTAGAAATTTGAAATGGGGGCTTAGTTTGTAAATTTACTCGCATTTGAGACAAGCGCGCCCTGAATACATGGTTGCCCCCCCCCCCCCCGTCCTCTCTACCTCCCTTTTCCCCATTCGTACTCCGTGGGTGCCAAAACACCCTCTCCACCCCACCCTCCTCCGTCCGCCCCGGTCCGCCACCCCATCCACTGCCGTCCTCCTCCACCATGCCGGAGCTGATACCCCGACGCCACCGTCCATTACAAGAGATCGACCTCTCTCATCCACGCCTTCGGACCGAGATCCTTGCATCCCGTCCTCTCGCTTCATCCCCGTCGTCGTCCACCTTGCCGGCGCCGTTCCTACGACCGTCTCGTCCACCGCGCCCCGCCGCCACTGTCTACCCTCCTAGATCTGCTTCCACGCTGCCGACAGCCATCGCTACAGCAGCACCATCAAATTCTCAGCAGATGCGTACACGGCGCCGCACCAGAGGCGGTACTCTTTCGTATCTGCTCCAACTTATTTATCGCAGCAAGAAAATAGATTGCCACTGCTTTACTCTGATTTCTTGTCTTGGTTGCGAAGTTGCCTTTGTCCGGTTTGCACCTTCAGATCCGCCATGGCACGCTCAACACTATACTCCCAATGCTTATGGTTTTCCCTGTTATATTCCACACTAGTTAAATCACGATGAGACTAAATTTCAATATTGGGTCTGTCGATTTTTCAGTGCTCGCGGGTGTTCGCCGGTGCGATCCAAGGGGCTCGGGTGGTTGTGGGGCCTCGCCGAACGAGGAAAACTCGACGCGGGTGGGGGGTGGGGGTGGCGGAGGAACACAAGCGGTGGGGGCCGGTGATCTGGCCGGCAGCTCGTGCGGTGTTCTGTATGGGAAGAATTAAGAGACGAGGAAGAAGAAGGGTTAGGAGACGTAGGATCTTCATCCAACTGCTTGAAATGGTCGAGAGATTTGGGAGTTGCATTCTTAATGCGCTCTGGTTCATCTTGTGTGGGCACTTTGTGCAACCAACATTTTATTATCCAAAATCTGATTGCTCTTCTTTACCATGTTCCTCTTCCGTTCTTCTTTAATATGTACTCTCTCCGTTCCTAAATACAAGTCTTTGTATAGATTCCACCATGGACTACATATGGAGCAAAATGAGTGAATCTACACTCTAAAATGTATCTAGATACATCTGTATGTGATCCATAGTGGAAATCTCTACCAAGACTTATATTTTGGAACGGAGGGAGTATGCTAGTAGTACAATATGTTCCTTGTACTGAAGATGAGCAGGGACATTTGCAGTGTAGAGGTCTATACGGTCGGTTGTGATGGACACTTTGAGCCCCTTTGATTCGTAAGATCTTGTAAACATAGGAATAGGATTTGTAGTGGCCTGCCCACTTGAATCCTATAAGAATAGCAAGGAAATGCTGTTGAGCTGTGTCGCTTTGAGAGTTACACTGATATTAACAAAGATCGCACCTTCACTTGAAGAGAGCTGGTACCGAAGCCTTTTCTAGCCGCACCGGCAATACTAGCACATATATTCCAAAGCAAGTTCCACTTTGCTGATTTTACTCGATGCTTAAGGTTTTCCCGTGATATCTACACTATGATCTCGTGTAGCTGCTTTGTGTCGCACTAGCAGCAGTCCACTCTTGAAGCTAAACAACGCAATGACTTACAAAATTGGCACGAAGGCATTGAGTGCCATTACGGATGCAATGAAACTCATACGCTCCCGCCTGTTGACTCTTGTTGAGAATATGATCCTAATGACTATTCTAACCTCGAGGAGTCAAAGGCGATGGCCCGTCCTGTTCACCCATCAAGGTTCTGTTCTAATTTGGCAATGTTTATTGATTGCGGTATCTTGCATATGTTGTCTTGCATTTCTTCTACTTTGTTGCACCGCCATCTCGCTTAGTTTACTCATCATATATGTCGAGATGCCATGCCCATCCATTATCAATACATATTCCATCTCTCATCATACCATGTTTTTCACTCAAGTGTTGTTCGTGGTGCATCGGACATCAAAAAGGAAGAGGGTGATTGCGAACCTGAAGGAGCACCAAAGAAAGTCCTTGAAAAACATGGTGGTGCCGGAGAAATCAGACTGACACCCACTTATATTGGTTGTACAACCCGGTGACACAAAACGTAGGGACCGACTCCAGCAGACGGTACCCATATTTCACTGCCACACCACTAGCCCCACCACACAGGACCTCGCACTCAAAGAAAAGGTATACCGATTTCATTTGCCATAGCACCAAATTGCACTACGTAAAAAATCACACTCCAACAAAAAGTACACCAAGTCCACCGGCCGAAGACCTATCGCAACTGCAGAGACGGCCAATTCCTGCATATTGGAACCCCATTCCATTTATTCCCAGTTTAAAAGACAATGATTTCAATGTTTTTAGGGACTACGTGCATATATTACCGTCATGGGAAGATTATTGTGAAGACAAACACCATTTTCACATCTTCCTATCCAACTTACGTGTAAGTGCTATTATTCATGGTTATTATTTTCCTGTTTTCTGCTGATTGAACACATCAATGATTTACATTACATTGTTGTAACTAGGCGAGGGTCAATCTGGATAGTCATGACAAGCAAAGCTTGCTTGTGCTCTTCAAGGAAGCATTGCAGCAGTATCGGTGTTACCTGAGGAAATCACACTTTGGTGGCAAGTCTATAAACGAATTTCTGGTGAAGTCTCCTGTGCTAAATTTAGAAGACATTGAATGGAAAAACCTTGTTATGCACTGGTCTCGTTCCCAAGATGAGGTACAGTCTATGAAATCACATGACAATTTGAACTTCTACTTTTTCGCATGTGCCTTACGGATCTTTTTTGCAGGAAATCTGCTCGAAGATGAATAACGGTTTGAAAAGAACGACAGGATATCGCAAATATGTTGCCCGCTGCTTTGCTCTTGTTAGTACCTGTTGTCCTGAATCACAGTACGTGTATACATACCTGGTTCATTAGGTGACAGCAGTATATATGATAGCTTGCTAATCAACTGTTCGCTCCAAATTATCTGATCTGTATGAATGGTTACATTAGTGTAGAATATATCCAATGCCAATGTTTTTTTAGCTCTGCATTGTTCTTGTAAGTACGTGATGTCCTTGATCAGTGTACTTATAGTAACAGGTAGTTGTTCATGTACCATCACTCTGCAGCTTATTTTCCTTTTCCCTCCATTTTCTACACATCAGATCTATATTTACTCTTACCATAAGGTTGGTACTGAAGAAGTTTAGCTGTGCATTGCTCTTGGCTGTACCTTTTGCCTGTATCGCTGCACTTACATTTATAGATACTTGGTTATGTAGCATCACTCTTCATCTTATCTTAAATATTCTCCATTTTTTCGTATATTATCACATCTATATTTACTCTTAACAAAATGTAGAATAAAGGCAATGATTTTGAAGAAGATTATGTGGTAAACTTCTTGAATTGCCCCCCCCCCCATCAGCATGGACAAGGCCTTTATAGAGCATGTCTTCACCAATAATGTAAGTTTGTCCATCTCAAGCCTTCAAACTTTGTTGTATATATTTGGTTAGGCATGACTGCAACAACTGTTTGTTTTTGGTGTTTGCATCAAATTGCTTATTTAAAGTTTATTATGTAGTTCATAAACAAAAGTTTGTCCTTCCTCAATTTATGTTTTCAGTTGTACAACCAAGTTCCTTCTTCATACCATGTAAATTAAACTATCTGAGCAAGTGGTCTTCTTTTGCCTTTGCATGTATGCTTCATTCTTCATCCGTAATCCAGTGGTGTGGTGAACCTACCCACTACAGCACAATGTCATATTCTGAAATGTCTTAATTATGAACAATGTCATATCATTCTACTATTATTTAAATCGTCTCTTTATTTGCCAATTTGAAATGGTATAAATTGACAGCACACTAACCATTGATACTTATGAGTTCTTGATCTGTAATCCAGTGTTGTCGTGAAGCTGCCAACTCCTTCACAATGTCATTTCTTGCCATGTCTTGACCTGAACAATACCATATTGTGTTAATGCAATTTTAAACATGTAACTTTATTCACAAGAAGAAATGTTATGAATTGTCAAGACTGATACTTTTACGTGCAAAACCTGTCATATGTCGGCTTGTTTATCTTTCAGTGAGGAAGATATAAGTGTTGAACAAGCGATCTCATCATCTTGCTTTCGGTACTTGCGCTGCAGCTCCCAATGAGGCTAACCTTTCTTGAACTCTATTGAAGTGATGTCGGTTTTGTATATTATTTTGTCGGCGTGTTTATTTGCACTGTTGGTGATCTTTGATGCCCAGTGTATGTAATCTGCTGTCTGCTTATGCTTTATTATCATAATGGCGAACTTTGATGCCCAGTGGATGTAATATGCCGTAATTACTTTATTGTATAGTCTAGGTTTTTTCTTATTCACGATGTTGCAGTTATTTTACTGTATATATATATATATCCTGTCTTCACAGTAAACCGGCCAAACCGTAAAATTACAGTACATAATCGGGCCGTCATGCAATCATGATGTAGGTTGGGCCTGAAACGTGCCGAACAGCTCAGCTCACGGGTCGGCAGCAGCCCGAAATAAACCACGGCCCATGATTGTGCGAATCAAATCACGGGCTTTTAACAGGCCAAAATTATCTCGGTCCTTGTTTGGCCCAATCAGATATCGGCTGCGAGCAGGCCGGATGCAAATCGGGCCGTAGTTAGGCCCAACTATATGACGGGCTTTTAACAGCCAAAATTAATATAGGGCCGAAATGTTAAACGGGCCCTTAACAGGCCAAAACTAATATCAGGCCGAATTACTAAGTGGGCCTTTAGCAAGTGGGCCCAAAAGCATAGTGTCGATTCTTGGGGCGAATTTGATATGGGCCATAATTGAGCTCAAAGCCTCTTAAAGGGTCGGACCTGATCTGGGCCGTAATTGGCCCAGAACGTGGTAGGCTTATAATGGGCCTGATCTCATATGGGCCACTTTTAGGCCCAGAACCTGGCAGGCCATTAATGGACCGGATCAGATATGGGCTGGCATTTGGCCCAAAACATGGCAGCCAGTTAATGGGCCGGCCTACTAGGGTCCTCAAAATCTTGTGGGCCTACAGCTGGGCCGGCCCATTAATGTTAGCGAAATCTCGTGGGCCTTTAGCTAGGCCAGCCCATTATGATCTGTAAGAATCTTGTGGGCCTTTACCTGGGCCGACCCATTATAGAACACAAAAATCTTGTGGGCCTTTAGCTGGGCCGGCCCATTATGGCCCGCAAAATCTCGTGGGCCTTTAGCTGGGCCGGCCCATTATGGTCCGCAAAATCTTGTGGGCCTTTAGCTAGGCCGGCCCATTATGGTCCGCAAATCTTGTGGGCCTTTAGCTGGGCCGGCCCATTATGGTCCGCAAAATCTTGTGGGCCTTTAGCTGGGCCGGCCCTTATGGTCCGCAAAACTTGTGGGCCTTTAATTGGGCCGGCCCAATTAAACTTGTTGGGTCGTGCCACGTGTCGACGTATCATAGGCGCCTTCTATCCAATGAATGGATGACATCTGTCCCAGCGGTGAGCCGACACATGTTTCCTCCACCCAATGATGATGTTACACGTGGAAAATCCCCATTGGTCGGGGCTGTTAACGGGTTATCGGATCCAAAACCCGACCCGATAGCTTAACGGCGTTCCGTTACGGTGGATGCCACGTGTCGGTCACCCTTGATGAAAGCACTTTTGTGACACGCGATTTATCGTCATGGAAGTGGACACTTCCGTGATGATAATTGTCGTAATGTCATGGAACACTTCTACGACAGCACAGGTATGACTATCTTGATTCTGTCATAAATTTGTCATGGATGTACATGCATGACAAAAAACGCGACCTGCTGTGACAAACACGTATCGTCACGGAAGTGTATTTTTTTTGTAGTGTGTTGTGTTATTTTTTGTGATTTTTCGGGGTTCGTTTGGACATTTTTATGCATTAACTGAGTTCTCAGTGCATTTATGTGCATAATTCAAATTTGAACTACATGCACATGCTCCAGTGCATATAAATTGGTTGAAAAATCTAATCTTTGTCCTTGGGTGCATGCTTAGGTCCAATGCAAGAAATGGGAATGAATTTCAAACACCAGGGCGCCGTTGATTGCCGGCAAAACATTGAGATACTTTGTTTTTAAATTCTAGTAAATCCAAAACTCGTTTGAAATTCCTGAAACTTGGCATGCTATAATGGAATGGCAGCCGACATCTTTGTGGTATTTTTCGTGTCCATTTTGAGAGAAGGCGCACTCGAATAACAGCCAACAAAGGCATTTTGAAAAAATATCTGCCACTTTAATATCTCAAACATTTGTATAATTCAAACCATGTGTGTTATGTTAACCATTCACGTGACGCCACGTGTATTGGTTTTAATGGCTCTTGATCGCAAACATTTTAGACAGAACACCCGTATGCAAAGTGAGAGCAGGATTTGTGCATCTCTTGAACACAAACGGTTCTTTTGGATGACCCGTGTGAACCACTTACAAACAATTTGGTGCGATTTGCATCTGTCATATTGGGTATGTTGCCATTTGTCAAACTAGAAAGATTGACATTTGTTGATCTAGTAACATTGCCATTTGTCAACCTTGTAACACTGCGATTTGTCAAAATATGAAGCTAAAAATCACTAGCAGTATCTAATTTTTGCAACTAAAATTCAGTAATTAAGCATAGATGGAGGCGTGTTCAGCCAGGCGTGCAGCGGGCGGCGCAGTACTATCCGATTTGAGAGCAGGCAGCGCAGTTCCCGATACGGCTTTAATGCAGACGAGGGAGAGGGTAGCGGTTCCGGAAATGTTGAACGGCCAATGATGCATCCTCCTTCAATTAGCATCGTGTGA
Organism: Aegilops bicornis; assembly: GCA_021605145.1. Classification (NCBI taxonomy): domain Eukaryota; kingdom Viridiplantae; phylum Streptophyta; class Magnoliopsida; order Poales; family Poaceae; genus Aegilops; species Aegilops bicornis. The sequence goes on from CM038672.1 coordinate 581,649,221, forward strand.
ATGCATGAGGGAAGTAATGGGAGGAGGGCCGGGAAAAGAGGCAGCATGATGTGAATGCAACACAGTTTGCACTCATATAAAGGCGCCCCTGCATTCCAATGCATCTACCACATCATACGCACCTAAGCACCTACACTAATAAGCGCAAAAGTGCTCACTCTAGACCCATGGCGGCGATGCGCACGAGCGGCCAACGGCTGTCCCAGATGGTCCACGGCACCGGCCTGCAGCATGGCACCGTGGATCGTCTCCACACGGTGTTGGCGACCGGCTGGTGGATGGTCGCCGTTGACGCCAGCTACGACTCTCGGTACAACCAGATGATTATTCGCACCACCAACAGGTTCACCGTCATCAAGAAGCTCGCGGACGACATCGCCGTACTCCTCCAGCCCGCGCGCCCGGGCTCCTCATTGCCTACCACCCTAATAGGCCTCCATGGTCGGAACCTCTTTCAAGCACTGGTGGCCCTGCGACTGCCCGCCGACGCCATGAAGAATGTCCACCTGGAGGTCGCGCTCGCCGCAAGGCACCTCGCCCTGCAAGAAACCATAGACCTACACATCCAGTGTACGAGTGAATCGTCTACATAGGTATCTACAAGGCCAGTGAGGACGCTACAATGTTGGCCTTCTTCAACCGGCCGGAAGCCTTGGATGCCTTAGCTGAGAAGCACCTTGACCTCGCCACAAAAGCCGCCGCTCCTTAGCTGCCGGACGGTGGCCTAGCGCACTGAGTTGAGAAGGAGGAGGTCGTACGTTGATGGATGCATCTTTCTTCTTGCCTCATGTAACCACCACTGTGATCGCATCATCATGGCCTTAATTCTTATTGTGCTATTGCATTCTCGTTCTAGTCAATACATACTTGTGCGATCCCTTTGCTTAATTATATGCATCGCTTTAACTAGTACTACATCCGTCAATTTATAAGTATTGCAACCAGCGTTTGGGGCTGGCGCACGATCACGCACGTTCATGTGCATGCGGTTGTGCCGGGCGTGGCGCGACGATGCAGTTACCCGCTGCAAAAACTACCATGCGGGGGACACATTCAACGGAATTAAATGTTTTCCAAAAAAGTGATATGATTTCTCTGAAACTTATAAGTTATGTATGTCAAATTAACCTATGTGTACTTGTTCTCGAATTAACCTCTGGGCCTTTTTCCCGCGTATCACACACATCTTTTTAAGTTGAACCGTTTATGTTCTCTTCCCTAATCGAAAACAGTTCATTCGACTGAACCGTATGCCGTATATCACACACACCTTGATTTGGCTAACCGTTTCCGTTGCTTTCCCTAATAGAAAACAGTTCATCAGAGCGAACCGTATGTCGTATATCGCACACGCATTAATATGGCTGCCCGTTTTTGTTGTTCTGTCTAATCGCAAACAGTTCGTCCGGATCGACCGTATGCCCTGCTTCGCACACGCAACTAAAATCTGAATCGTGTTTGATGCATCCGTCATCGCAAACGTTTTGCACCTTTTTTGATGGTTTTTTACACCACTGTTTGCGATTATGGCATCGCACACAGTTTCGTTGAAGGGTCTCTGATTGTAGTGTCGCGTTAGCAGCATCCTGCAGTAGTGCCCCAATGTCACCTCGGGAATCCGCGAGTTGAGTGAAAAAACATATATCAAGTGAATCAATACGATATCCCATTGTCACCACGAGTATTCAATTGCAAGACATATATCAAGTGTTCTCAAATCCATAAAAGTATTCAATTCGATAACAACGAAATCTCAAAGGGAAAACTCAATTCATCACAACAAGATAGAGAGGGGAAAACACCATATGATCCGACTATATTAACAAAGCCCGCGATACATCAAGATCGTGACATCTCAAGAACACGAGAGAGAGAGAGAGAGAGAGAGATTAAACACATAGCTACTGGTACAAACCCTCAGCCCTGAGGGTGGACTACTCCCTCCTCATCGTGGTGGCCGCCGGGATGATGAAGATGGCCACCGGTGATGATTTCCCCCTCTGGCAGAGTGCCGGAACAGGGTCTAGATTGGTTTTCGGTGGCTATAGAGGCTTGCGGCGGCGGAACTTCTCATCTAGGGCTACCCCAAAGGGTTTTGGAATATTTGTTAATTTATAGGGTAAAGAGGGGGTGCGGGAGGCCACCAAGGTGGGCACAACCCACCTGGGCGTGCATGGGCCCCTAGGCGCGCCCTGGTGGGTTGTTCCCCCCTCGAGGCACCCCCCCAGGTGCAGCTCTGGCCCATCGGAAGTGTTCTGGTCCATAAAATATCCTCAAAAAGCTTCGCGGTGTTTGGACTCTGTTTGATATTGATTTCTTGCGATGTAAAAAACATGCAAAAAACTGCAACTGGCACTAGGCACTGGGTCAATAGGTTAGTACCAAAAAATGATATAAAATGACTATAAAATGATTACAAAACATCCAAGAATGATAATATAACACCATGGAACAATCAAGAATTATAGATACATTGGAGACGTATCAGATACCAATTGAAAGATCATGGATGTCGTCTAGTTCGGCTTTCTGCGATTTTTTCCATTCCTCTGTGTAAATAGCCTAAACGAAAGAAGACTTCCATATCCAAGTTTAGCTCAGACGTAGCTGCCTTCTTTTTGGGCGTGAAGAAATCGAGCTCGGCCCAAACCAAAAATCTAGGGCTTCGTGAGTATGAACTAAATCCTTTTGTTCCCGGCCGACTCGCCCAGGGCTCGAGGGCGAGCCAGAGGGGGGTGAATAGGCGCTTTAAAATAATTAAGGTTTAGGCTTGAACAAATGTGGAATAAAACTAGCATTTAATTTGTCAAGCACAAAACCTAAAACAACTAGGCTCACCTATGTGCACCAACAACTTATGCTAAGCAAGATAAACAACTAAGTGATAGCAAGATATATTACATGATACACTATGGCTATCACAAAGTAAAGTGCATAAGTCAAGGGCTCGGGTAAGAGATAATCGAGGCACGCGGAGATGACGATGTGTCCCAAAGTTCACACCCTTGCGGATGCTAATCTCCGTTTGGAGCAGTGTGGAGGAACAATGCTCCCCTAAAATTTCAATATGGCCACTGTAATCTCCTCACACCCTCGCATAATGCAAGATGCCGTGATTCCACTAAGGGACCCTTGAGGGCAGTCACTGCACCCGTACAAATGAAGACCCTTGGGGGCGGTCACCAAACCCGTACACTTCGGCAACCATTGGCGGCGGTCACCGGAACCCATACAAATTGCTCTCCACAACTTAATTGGAGACCCCGATGCTTTCCCGGAGCTTTACACCATAATGATTGAGATTCGAGACACCACCAACCGTCTAGGGCGCCCAAGCACCCAAGAGGAACAAGATCTAGGGTACCAAGCACCCAAGAGTAATAAGCTACTCAAATTTCACTTCCACATATCATCGTGGAGAACTCAAACCTATGCACCAAATGCAATGGCAAGGGCACACGGAGTACCCAGGTCCTTCTCTCCCAAATCCCACCACAACAACTAATGCTATGGAGGAAAAGGAGAGGAAGAACAAAGAAGAGAACATAAAGAACTCCAAGATCTAGATCCAAGGGGTTCCCCTCACTTAGAGGAGAAAGTGATTGGTGGAAATGTGGATCTAGATCTCCTCTCTCTTTTCCCTAAATAACTAGCAAGAATCATTGGAGGGATTGAAGATAGCAAGCTCGGAGAAGGTCAACAATGGGGGAAGAACATGAGTTAGAAGTATACGGACCATTGGGGAAGAAGGGCCCCTTAAATAGCCCCCCCCCCCCCCCAATCCAACTGTTATGCCCACAATTCGTGCTCAAGCGGTACTACCGGTCCAGGGAGCGGTACTACCGCTTAGCACGGTCAAAATAGCCAAACAAGACAGAAAAACACGAGCGGTAGTTTTGCTAGGAGGTAGTACCGCTCGGGGAGAGGTACTACCGCTCAAGCAGATTGTGTAATAGAAGCGGAAGCGGCATCGGGGGAGAGGTACTACCGCTCTACTACCGCTCAAGCTGAAAACTACCCAAGCAAAACAGAAGGATGCAAGAAGACCAAAACGGCCATAACTTCTGCAAACGAACTCCGATTTCGACGAACTCAAGCTTGATAGAAATCTGATGACAAGAGTTTCCAAATCACAACTGGAAAACTTCAGAAGTGGCAATAGATTATGCCTATGATATAGAGATGTGAAACATCCATGAGTGAAGAACCGACATAAACTTCAACATAAAAAACATCATAGAAGATGCATATGAACTCCATTTTTTACGAACTCGAGCTTGTCTTGAAGATGACCATAAGCTATGAAACTCACAAAGAGAAACACCAAATAAGAACCAAGAAAGATGATGCAAGAATGCAATGGTTTGAGCTCTCTATGAACGATACGATCAAACCATTGATAGTACGGCAATCGATGCTATAACCCGGTCTCCCAACTACCACCATGAGACCGGCAAAATAGAAAACCTACCAAGGGAAAATCTTTGCCTTGCACATAGTCCACTTGAGTTAGATGATGACGATCTTGACTTCCTAAAATTGGACCACCTTTCTTGATTGCGTTGGCTCGATGAAGACTAGTTGATTGCTGATGTCGTGGTTCTAAGCCTGACAGTAGATTGGGGGGTAGGTATGGAGAGGCAAGATCCTAGCTATGGAGCAGTTGTATACGCAAGATGTTTACGAGTTCAGGCCCTTCTTGGAGGAAGTAGCAGCCCTACGTCTCGGAGCCCGGAGGCGGTCGACTGTATTGAGTGCGTATGAGTTACAAAGGAGCGAACCCTTGGCACTGAGGAGGGGGGTGGCTTATATAGAGTTCGCCAGACCCCTCCGGCCCTCAGTTATGCAGGGTTAAAGGTACATTAAGATAGGGGGTTACTGGTAACGCCCACATAAAGTGCTATGATGACCATAAAAGCTACTTAATGACCGACCGTTTGTGTGCAGACTGGCTTTAGATCTCCTGGCGGTCGAGTGGTTTGGCTTCATGGTCGAGTGTCTTCCAGTTGGTCGAGTGGAACCCTTCCTGGTTGACTGGAAGGTAGTTTCTTCTAGAGATGTCCTTGGGGAGGGTGTCTTAGACAGGTCCATGACCCTACCCTAGGTACATGACTTCATCATTAGCCCCCGAATGGATTGAGGTTTGAGTGGGCAAGGAGTTGAACATACTCCCGACTCATTCTTGTGCTGCAATAGTGTCTTGTCTTGGATCAAATGGACTTAAATGACGGCATCAACTTCTTTTTTAGTCGCCTTGGTCCATTCTTTGTATCTGTCGAGTGCGTTTTCTATACTTGGCAATTTCCGAATGACAGGACGGAGGAAATCTTTTGTCTGACGATTTGCTTTCAAGGGCGCTGGATTTAGCGGGATTTGAATCTTCGGGAAACAAGCAGGACGGAGAGAGAGCCGCAGTAATCGGACGGGATAAGGCAACGATGCCTCGATCCCCGCGCCACCTTTTTCGCCACGTATCCCGCGGGTGACTGTTGCGGGATTTGACAGGATCGCCTGGGCCTACCGGTCAGTCACTCGAAAGCAACCTCATATAAGGCCCAGGACTGGGGTTTTTTGAACAGTGCATTCCCCTTTCCTCCTTTCTTCCTCAGATTCATCCGCCGCGCCTGCCTCCACCTCCGAACCGCTGCTCCACGCGCGTTCCGCCGGCGACAATGGTGAAAGAAAAGACAGAGGCTTTGGAACGGGCGAAGAAGGCGCTGGCGAAGGCGAAGGGGAGGGCGACCAGTCGGGGCGGATCCTCGTCGCTGGCCGGTTTGCCGCAGCGCTGGATCCAGGGTGACTGGATTCGCTCGACCATCCGCCAAAGAGATCTGGACGACCTGGCCAATGAGGGGCTGATCCCTCATGGATCAGCGAGGCTTCCGGGGATGGAGTGGCAGCCGCAGCCTCAGGAGGGTGAGTGTGTTCTCTTAGCCACTCACGTCGACCGCGGTTTTCTTTGCCGTCCCACCCTTTCTTCCGAGGATTTCTAAACTTTTTCGTGGCACAACTCCACCACTTCACACCCAACTCTATCGTGTATCTCGCCGCTTTCATGTCTTTGTGTGAGAATTTTTTGGGTTGTCGGCCGCATTGGGGCCTCTTCAAACACATCTTCACCTGTCGCTCCTAGACGGTGAAAAAGGCCAATCTGAGTGATGAGAGAACCCAAGTGATTCACATGTGTGAGGGTCTTGGGGTCCAGATGAGAGGTAAGAGCTCTTTTCCAGCCATGATCCTTCCTGAGTCGGTTCGAGGGTGGCAGTCGACCTGGTTCTACTGCCAAGACCAGCCGACGCCAAGCAGTCGATCGACTCCTCCTTTCTCCATGGATCGAGTGAGCAAGTCGTCCTCTCTGAAGGTGATCCCGGAGGAGAAGGCCCAGGTCAAGGTTTTGGTCGAGCGTGTAGTCTAGCTCATCCGCGACGGGGTGACGGGTACGGATCATCTAGAGGTTTTTCTTCGCCGGCGCATCCAGCCACTTTAGTATCAAGACCATCCGATGTGGATGTATTATGGCACTGAAGACACCACTTGGGTCCACCCGGAGGAGGTCGAGGATGCCACACTGGAGAGATGGATGACCGCCATCACTGGGAACGAAGATAACCCCCGAGGAGCCAGGAGAATCCCTCCACTCGACCAATCGTACGAGCCAGACAAGGTTTAATCCCGTATCTTTGACCCTGACTCTGCTTACTCCATCTTGTTATCTTAAATCAGTCGACTGACTTTCGTCTTGTTTGTCTTCTTCCAGGTCACCACTGAGATGTATTCGATGCCCAACGGGGCACAAGAACCAGTTGAGGAGGAGGAAGGGAGCGGAGGTGAAAGCCAGGAGGAATGACAGTCTGACGATGGGGGAGACAAAGATGACGACAGTTCCGACGAAGAGGAGGAGGAGGAAGAGGAGGAAGAAGTCGACCCTCCTCGCATGGAAGGGCGGTCCAAGCTCACTCATGACCCTGCGGTCGAGCGAGGCAAGGCTATCGCGCCTGCCGGGCAATCGACGAAACATCCTCGGATGTTTGAAAAAGCACCGAAGCAACCCCGAGTGACGTCGTCGAAGCCGATGAAGGTTTTGCCCAAGACGAAGATGGTTATCCCCACTATTTCTGGGTATAGCAGAACTTGAGCTTTTTGTTCAATGCGAACATACTTTTGGTCGACTTGTTGACTGATCAACTGATTTCTGAAATCTGCAGCGCAGCCACCTCCGAGACCTCAGTCGGGAACGAAGACTAGGAGATGGAAGATGCTGCTACCTCTAACCTTGTATGATCGCTGCAATTTTGCTTTTGGTCGATTGGATTTCCGTTTTTAACTTTGAATCTTTCCTGTAGTCCCTCCTCATGTCATTGATCTCCCTGGTGATGATGATGAGGCGCCGTTGAGGCGGAGGGGGACTAAGAAGGCACCTGCCGACAGGACTGCTCAGGTTGCATCGATGCCTGAGGCGTTGGTTCATGAGGGTGGCAACACCACTCGGACTTCTGTGTCTTTCGCTGTGCCGCTGACGAGTATCCGGCCTTCAACGTCGACTGCTAATCCGCCTTCCCTTTTCGCCACGCATCACGTCCCGGAGGACCAAGTGGGTGCTTCTAAGGAGGCTATACGCCAAGCGGGGCTCATGATGGAGCAGATGAAGGTGGTCCAGGAAGCCAGCCAAGCGGCGTATGATGCCAGTTCAGCTCTTCAGAGCAACGTCCAGGATAGTTGATCACCACTTGTTACATTAGGATATGCTACCGAAAAACTCTTCTTCAAGACCTTCAGTGTCTGTACACCCAATTGGGTGTGTCGAGTAAATTTTCGGACTGGTGGGGCACGCCGAGTGCACCCATCGGGTGTAGTCCCCGAGACTATGGTGGGCTGGCGGCGATCGACCGTAGTCTTTATACTTTGTATCTCTTTGATAACTTCTTCACTCGGTCCGGTCGGACCATGTCGAGTGGAATCTTGAAACCGTGGGGGCACGCTGAGTGCACCCACTGGTGTAGTCCCCGAGACTATGGTGGACTGTTGGCGATCGTAGTAGTCTGAAGAACTCCTTTCTCGTTTTTTGTCTCTTTCGATTAATCGATCGAACCGAGTTGGTAGGATCAGTGGGGGCACGCTAAGTGCACCCACTGGGTGTAGTCCCGGAGACTACTGTCGAATATTTTGATTCGGCTGTAGTCTTAGAAACACAATGATTTTTCTTGGTCGCTCGGAAGTAACCCATCTGTGATGTCTGTCGACTAATTCTTTGCAGAAATCTTGCGAGCTTGTGGCTTGATACACTGAATTGGAGAACAAACAGATCCAGCTCAACCTTGACTTGAAGCTTGCATAGGAGAACTTGCAGAAGGCGAGAGACGAAGCAAAAGGTATGGCTGGTGAGATCTTGACGACTGTTTTTGTTTTTCTGTCCCTTCCTAATTCTGACCTCACTGTTATTTTGCAGACAAAATGGAGGAGGCTCTGAAGAAGAAGGATCATGACCTTGTCGAGGCGCAACAAACGGCTTTGAACAAGACCAAGCTCGCGGAAGAGAAGATGTCTTCAGTCGGAAAGCTTGAAGAAGAGAACACCAATCTGAAAGGTGCTCTTGATGCGGCCAACAAGGAGGTTAGCCGACTGAAGAACGACAAGATAGCTCTGAGCGACAAGGCTGGCGAACTGGCGGGGAAGAGGAATGATCTAGAGGCTTATCTGGGAGGGCTCGCCAAGAAGCTATTCCTCATGCTTGAAGGTAATTCCTCTTATCCGACTGACTTGTCATCATTGACTCATCATAGAGTCGTGTTTGCAGAATTCTGTCAGAACTTCAAGGAGGAGACTAGTCGAGTGGAGACAAGTCTGGACCCCATTAACTCCCCCGTGAAGGATGAAGCTGCCATGAATGTGCTCCGACCGGAATCTCGTGTTGCTGCTGTGGTGGACTACCTCGCTCGACTGAAGGTGGCGGTGTCGCGGATCGACTCAACACTCTGGCCAGGCGAATGATGTTCCAAGTCGAGTGCAGGAATGGTAGAAGTCTTCTGCCAGATGTGGTGCTGATGTCGCTCTGTCCCTGGTCCGCGTTCATTGCAAGGAGGCGTGAGAGGAAAGGTTGGCTTCCATCAAAGTTGCCAATACCAAGAAGTACGACTTCCGATCTTTCATGCAGACCTTCATTGGTGCTGCCACCCGAATCATTGATGGGATTGACCTGGACCAGTTCGTCGCGCCTTCCAGTCCTCCGCCTGAGGAGTAAAAAACTTCTATGATTCGTCTTAAATTTGCCTCGGAATGCCGAGTGATCCTGTAACTGATAAACTTTAACAGGCTTGAGTCCTGGGTACTTCTGCATCCTTAGGATGTTATCCGAGCTTTACTTATCGTCGAAATATGCTTTTGTTTGCCTTCGAGTGAATTTTGCTCTTCACTCGGATTATGCTTCAATGCTTGAGATGCGGCTCTGAGGTGGATCCAGTCGACCTACACTTCGTTGTTCTTGCAGGAACAGGAGAAGGTAACAGTCGACCTGCACCTCGTCATCCTTGTGGATCGGGAGGGAGTGCACGTTGTACTTGTGGCGCAACTCCGAAGGAGAAGGTAACAGTCGACCTGCACCTCGTCGCCCTTGCGGATCGGGATGGAGCGCATGTTGTACTTGTGGCGCAGCTCCGAAGGAGAAGGTAACATTCGACCTGCACCTCGTCGTCCTTGCGGATCGGGATGGATTTTGTACTTAGGTAGTCTTGGATGTAGCTAAGCCTCAAAGTGGGAGGTTGCTCTCCACTCAGATAGGATTTTTAAACTTAGGCGATCTTGGATCAGCTAAGCCTCCGAGTGGGAGGTTTGCTCTCCACTCGGTAGGATTTTTCAAACTTAGGTAATCTTGGACTGCTGCTAAGCCCCAGTGGGAGGTTTGCTCTCCACTCGGTATGATTTTCAAACTTAGGCGATCTTTGGACTGTTGCTAAGCCCCCAGTGGGAGGTTTGCTCTCCACTCGTTAGGATTTTTCAAACTTAGGCAAGTAATCTTGGACTGCAGCTAAGCCCCCAGTGGGAGGTTTGCTCTCCACTCGGTAGGATTTTCAAACTTAGGCGTCTTGGACTCTTTGCTAAGCCCCTGAGTGGGAGGTTTGCTCTCCACTCGGTAGGATTTTTCAAACTTAGGCAAATCTTGGACTGCAGCTAAGCCTCCAAGGAGGATTTTTGTGTCGTAGCTCAAGGGGAAGGCAACAGTCGACCTGTACCTCGTCGTCCTTGCAAAGCGCATATTGTATTAAATACTTAGGCGAGTACTTGGACTGCAGCTAAGCCCCCGAGTGGGAGGCTGGCTCCACACTCGGTAGGATTTTCAGATACTTAGGCGAGTACTTGGACTGCAGCTAAGCCCCCGAGTGGGAGGCTGGCTCCACACTCGGTAGGATTTTCAGATACTTAGGCGAAACGGATTCGCAGCTAAGCCCCCGAGTGGGAGGCTGGCTCTCCACTCGACAGGTTTTTTTTACAAAGTTAGGCGAATCAGGTTCGCGGCTAAGCCACCCACTGGGGGAAATTTCTTATGTAAATGAAAAGTAATAACAATCACTGGGAAAATTATAACATTCTTTGATAAACAAACTACAGAGGTACTTTTATTACATCTCACCCGAGTGGGTTTTTAAGTATAAAAGGGGCGGAGCAGCTCCGCATTCCGTGCTCGAGGCTCATCGATCCGGCGTTCGACGTTAAGAGATGATAAGCTCCATTGTGGAGAACTCTGGTGACGATGAAGGGACCTTCCCAAGTGGGAGCAAGCTTGTGTGGTTTCTGTTGATCCACTCGGAGGACCAAATCCCCTTCTTGAAAGGCTCGGCTCTTCACATTTCTAGCATGGAATCGACGCAAGTCCTGCTGATAGATGGTCGAGCGGATTAGGGCCATCTCTCTCTCCTCTTCAAGGAGGTCGGCTGCATCTTGCCAGGCTTGCTCCGCTTCAGTTTCAGAGTATAGTTCGACTCGGGGCGCATTGTGAAGCAGGTCACTCGGCAGAACTGCTTCAGCTCCATAGACCATAAAGAATGGAGTTCTTCCAGTCGACCGATTAGGAGTGGTCCTTAATCCCCAAAGAACCAACGGAAGTTCGTCGACCCATGCTCCTGCTGCATGCTTGAGATCACGCATCAGTCGAGGTTTCAGTCCTTTGAGAATTAGACCATTTGCTCGTTCTGCCTGTCCATTCGACTGGGGGTGAGCAACTGAAGCATAGTCGACTCGCGTGCCCTGAGAGGCGCAAAAGGCTTTGAACTTGTCGGAATCAAAGTTTGACCCATTGTCAGTGATGATGCTATGTAGAAATCCATATCTGAATATCAACTCTCTGATGAAACTGATAGCAGTGCACGCATCAAGGTTCTTGATAGGTTTAGCTTCGATCCACTTCGTAAACTTGTCGACTGCCACAAGCAAATGAGTGAAACCGCTTCTGCCAGTCCTCAGTGGTCCAATCATATCTAACCCCCAAACAGCAAAAGGCCAGACGAGTGGAATGGTCTTCAATGTTGAGGCGGGTTTGTGCGACATATTGGAGTAGAACTGACATCCTTCACACTTGTCGACTATTTCCTTTGCCATTTCATTTGCTTTTGGCCAGTAAAATCCCGCTCGGTATGCTTTATCCACGATGGTCCGAGAGGACGCATGGTGACCACAGGTCCCCGAGTGGATATCTTTAAGAATTATCTGACCTTCTTCTGGCATTATGCACTTCTGGCTGACTCCAGTCACGCTTTCTCTGAATAGTTGTCCCTTGATCACAGTAAAGGCCTTGGATCGGCGGACGATCTGTCTAGCCTCTTCTTCGTTCTCCGGGAGCTCTTTCCTCAGGATATACGCGATGTACGGTACTGTCCAGTCGGGAGTGATGACCATGACTTCCATGATCAGGTCGACCACTGCTGGGACCTCAACTTCAGTCGGATCAGTGGCACTTTTTGGCTGTGGAGCTTCTTCAGTGAAAGGATCCTCTTGAATCGACGGTGCACGGATGTGCTCCAAAAACACATCACTGGGAATGGCTTCCCTCTTGGACCCTATTTTCACCAAATCATCAGCAGCTTGATTTTTCAGTCGGGGTATATGATGGAGCTCTAATACCTCAAACTTCTTCTCTAGCTTCCTCACTGCATTACAGTAACCAGTCATGGCTGGACTTCTGACGTCCCACTCCTTCATCACCTGATTAACCACTAGATCTGAGTCGCCATATGTTGGGGAACGCTGCAGAAAATTAAAAATTTTCCTACGGTTTCACCAAGATCCATCTATGAGTTCATCTAAGCAACGAGTCATGGGATAGAGATTGAATCTACATACCACTTGTAGATCGCGTGCGGAAGCGTTCAAGGGAACGGGAATGATGGAGTCGTACTCGCCGTGATCCAAATCACTGATGACCAAGTGCTGAACGGACATCACCTCCGCGTTCAACACACCTACGGAGCGGATGACGTCTCCTCCTTCTTGATCCAGCAAGGGGGAAGGAGAGGTTGAGGAAGAAGGCTCCAGCAGCAGCACGACGGCGTGATGATGGTGGAGTGGCAAGATCTCGGCAGGCTTCGCCAAGCACTCAACGGAGGAGGAGAGGTGTTGGGAGGGAGGGTCTGCGCCTTGGATCGGTGTTCAGCCCTCCCTCGCCTCTATTTATAGGGGAAGGGGGAAGGGGCGGCCCCTCTAGATAAGATCTAGAGGGGCGGCGGTTGTGGAGGGGGGCTTGCCCCCCAAGCAAAGGGGGCGCCCCCACTAGGGTTCCCCCCCCCAACCCTAGGCGCATGGGCCCAAGGGGGGGCGCGCCCAGCCCTCCAGGGGCTGGTTCCCTGCCCCTTGCGGCCCATGAGGCCCTCCGAGAGGGGTGGCCCCTCCCGGTGGACCCCCGGAACCCCTCCGGTGGCCCCGGTACAATACCGATATGCCCCCGAAACTTTCCGGTGTCCGTATGACAACTTCCCATATATAAATCTTCACCTCCGGACCATTCCGGAACTCCTCGTGACGTTCGGGATCTCATCCGGGACTCCGAACAACATTCGGTAATCACATACAAGTCTTCCTAATAACCCTAGCGTCACCGAACCTTAAGTGTGTAGATCCTACGGGTTCGGGAGATATGTAGACATGACCGAGACGGCTCTCCGGTCAATAACCAACAGCGGGATATGGATACCCATGTTGGCTCCCACATGCTCCTCGATGATCTCATCAGATGAACCACGATGTCGAGGATTCAATCAACCCCGTATGCTATTCCCTTTGTCAGACGGTATGTTACTCGCCCGAGATTCGATCGTCGGTATCCCAATACCTCGTTCAATCTCGTTGCCGGAAAGTCACTTTACTCGTACCGTAATGCATGATCCCATGACCAGACACTTGGTCACTTTGAGCTCATTATGATGATGCACTATCGAGTGGGCCCAGTGATACCTCTCCGTTATACGGAGTGACAAATCCCGCCTCGATCCTTGTCAACCCAATGAGACACTTTCGGAGATACTTGTAGTGCACCTTTATAGTCACCCGATTACGTTGTGGACGTTTGGTACACCCAAAGAACTCCTACGGTGTCCGGGAGTTACACGATCTCATGGTCTAAGGAAGAGATACTTGACATTGGAAAAGCTCTAGCAAAACGAACTACACGATCTTGTGCTATGCTTAGGATTGGGTCTTGTCCATCACATCATTCTCCTAATGATGTGATCCCGTTATCAATGACATCCAATGTCCATAGTCGAAACCATGACTATCTATTGATCAACGAGCTAGTCAACTAGAGGCTCACTAGGGACATATTGTGGTCTATGTATTCACACGTGTATTACGATTTCCGGATAATACAATTATAGCATGAATAAAAGACAATTATCACGAACAAGGAAATATAATAATAATCCTTTTATTATTGCCTCTAGGGAATATTTCCAACAGTCTCCCACTTGCACTAGAGTCAATAATCTAGTTACATTGTGATGAATCGAACACCCATAGAGTTACGGTGTTGATCATGTTTTGCCCATGGAAGAGGTTTAGTCAGCGGATCTGCGACATTCGGATCCGTATGCACTTTGCAAATTTCTATGTCTCCATCTTGAACATTTTCACGAATAGAGTTGAAGCGACGCTTGATGTGCTCGGTCTTCTTGTGAAACCTGGGCTCCTTGGCAAGTGCAATGGCTCCGGTGTTGTCACAGAAGAGTTTGATTGGCCCCGACGCATTGGGTATGACTCCTAGGTCGGTGATGAACTCCTTCACCCAAATTGCTTCATGCGCTGCCTCCGAGGCTGCCATGTACTCCGCTTCACACGTAGATCCCGCCACAACGCTCGCTTGCGGCTGCACCACCATCGCTCCACCATTCAACATATACACGTATTCGTTTTGTGACTTAGAGTCATCCAGATGCGTGTCGAAGCTAGCATCGACGTAACCCTTTACTGACGAGCTCTTCGTCACCTCCATAAACGAGAAACATGTCCTTAGTCCTTTTCGTGTACTTCAGGATATTCTTGATCGCTGTCGGTGTTCCTTGACGGGATTACTTTGGTACCTTCCTACCAAACTTATGGCAAGGTTTACATCAGGTCCGGTACACACATGGCATACATAATAGAACCTATGGCTGATGCATAGGGGATGACACTCATCTCTTCTATATCTTCTGCCGTGGTCGGACATTGAGCCGAGCTCATTTTCACACCTTGTAATACAAGCAAGAACCCTTTCTTGGACTGATCCATTTTGAACTTCTTCAATATCTTATCAAGGTATGTGCTTTGTGAAGGACCTATGAGGCGTCTCGATCTATCTCTATAGATCTTGATGCCTAATATATAAGCAGCTTCTCCAAGGTCCTTCATTGAAAAACTCTTATTCAAGTAGGCCTTAATGCTGTCCAAGAGTTCTATATCATTTCCCATCAAAAGTATGTCATCCACATATAATATGAGAAATGCTACAGAGCTCCCACTCACTTTCTTGTAAACGCAGGCTTCTCCATAAGTCTCAAGATAAACCCAAACGCTTTGATCATCTCATCAAAGCGAATGTTCCAACTCCGAGATGCTTGCACCAGCCCATAAATGGATCGATGGAGCTTGCATACCTTGTTAGCATTCTTAGGGTCGACAAAACCTTCCGGCTGCATCATATACAGTTCTTCCTTAAGATAGCCGTTAAGGAATGCTGTTTTGACGTCCATTTGCCATATCTCATAATCATAGTATGCGGCAATTGCTAACATGATTCGGACGGACTTCAGCTTCGCCACGGAGAGAAAGTCTCATCGTAGTCAACCCCTTGAACTTGCCGATAACCTTTAGCGACAAGTCGAGCTTTATAGATGGTAACATTACCATCCGCGTCCGTCTTCTTCTTAAAGATCCATTTGTTTTCTATCGCTCGTCGATCATCGGGCAAGTCTGCAAAGTCCATACTTTGTTTTCATACATGGATCCTATCTCGGATTGCGTGGCTTCAAGCCATTTGTTGGAATCCGGGCCCGCCATCGCTTCTTCATAGTTCGAAGGTTCACCGTTGTCTAACAACATGATTTCCGTGACAGGGTTGCCATACCACTCTGGTGTGGAACGTGTCCTTGTGGACCTCTGAGTTCAGAGCAACTTGATCCAAAGTACCTTGATCATCATCATTAATTTCCTCTCCAAAGAGGTGTAGGCACCACAGAACATTTTCCTAAGATGCACTACTTTACGGTTCAAGAGGTAGTACTTCATCGAGTTCTACTTTCCTCCCACTTACTCCTTTCGAGAGAAACTCTTTTTCCGTAAAGGATCCGTTCTTGGCAACAAAGATCTTGCCTTCGGATCTAAGGTAGAAGGTATACCCAATGGTTTCCTTAGGGTATCCTATGAAGACGCATTTTTCCGACTTGGGTTCGAGCTTTTCAGGTTGAAGTTTCTTGACATAAGCATCGCATCCCCAAACTTTTAGAAATGACAGCTTAGGTTTCTTCCCAAACCATAATTCATACGGTGTCGTCTCAACGGATTTAGACGGTGCCCTATTTAAAGTGAATGTAGTTGTCTCTAGAGCGTATCCCCAAAATGATAGCGGTAAATCTGTAAGAGACATCATATCGCACCATATCCAATAGAATGCGATTACGACGTTCGGACACACCGTTACGCTGAGGTGTTCCAGGCGGCGTGAGTTGTGAAACGATTCCACATTTCCTTAAGTGTGTACCAAATTCGTGACTTAAATATTCTCCTCCACGATCTGATCAGAAGAACTTTATTTTTCGGTCACGTTGATTCTCTACCTCATTCTGAAATTCTTTGAACTTTTCAAAGGTCTCAGACTTGTGTTTCATCAAGTAGACATACCCATATCTACTTAAGTCGTCTGTGAGAGTAAGAACATAACGATATCCTCCACGAGCCTCAACGCTCATTGGACCGCACACATCGGTATGTATGATTTCCAACAAGTTGGTTGCTCGCTCCATTGTTCCGGGGAACGGAGTCTTGGTCATTTTGCCCATAAGGCATGGTTCGCATGTGTCAAATGATTCATAATCGAGAGACTCTAAAAGTCCATCAGCATGGAGCTTCTTCATGCGCTGGACACCAATGTGACCAAGGCGGCAGTGCCACAAGTACATGGGACTATCGTTATCAAATTTACATCTTTTGGTATTCACACTATGAATATGTGTAGCATTACGCTCGAGATTCATTAAGAATAAACCATTCACCATCGGAGCATGACCATAAAACATATCTCTCATATAAATAGAACAACCATTATTCTCGGATTTAAATGAGTAGCCATCTCGCATTAAACGAGATCCACGATACAATGTTCATGCTCAAACTTGGCACTAAATAACAATTATTGAGGTTTAAAACTAATCCCATAGGTAAATGTAGAGGTAGCGTGTCGACGGCGGGTCACATCGACCTTGGAACCATTCCCGACGCCAAGATCGTCACCTCGTCCTTTGCCAGTCCGTTTATTCCGCAGCTCTTCTTTGTGAGTTACAAATATGAGCAACGGCACCAGTATCAAATACCTGTGAGTTACTACGAGTACTGGTAAGGTACACATCAATTACATGTATATCAAATATACCTTTAGTGTTGCCGGCCTTCTTGTCTGCTAAGTATTTGGGGCAGTTCCACTTCCAGTGACCCTTCCCTTTGCAATAAAAGCACTCAGTCTCAGGCTTGGGTCCATTCTTTGACTTCTTCCCGGCAACTGTCTTACAGGTCTCGGCAACATCCTTGCCGTACTTCTTGAAGTTCTTCTTACCCTTGCCCTTCTTGAACTTAGTAGTTTTATTGACCATCAACACTTGATGTTCTTTCTTGATTTCAACCTCTGCTGACTTCAGCATTGAAAATACTTCAAGAATAGTTTTCACCATCCTGCATATTGTAGTTCATCACAAAGCTCTTGTAGCTCGGTGGGAGCGATGAAGGATTATGTCAATGACCGCCTCGTCCGGAGGTTAATGTCCAGTGGGACAGGCGGTTGTGCAACCCAGACATTTTGAGTATGTGCTCACTGACAGAACTATTTTCCTCCATCTTACAACTATAGAACTTGTCGGAGACTTCATATCTCTCGACCGGGCATGAGCTTGAAAAACCATTTTCAGCTCCTGGAACATCCATATGCTCCGTGTTGCTCAAAACGCTTTTGGAGCCCCGGTTCTAAGCTGTAAAGCATGCCGCACTGAACGAGGGAGTAATCATCAGCATGAGACTGCCAAGCATTCATAATGTCTTGGTTCTCTGGGATGGGTGCTTCACCTAGCGGTGCTTCTAGGACATATTGTTTCTTGGCTGCTATGAGGATGATCTCGAGGTTCGGACCCGATCCGAATAGTTGCTGCCATCATCTTTCAGCTTGGTTTTCTCTAGGAACGCGTTGGAGTTCATGGTGACATGAGCGTTGGCCATTTGATCTACAAGACATTTTGCAAAGATTTTAGACTAATGTTCATGATAATTAAGTTCATCTAATCAAATTATTTAATGAACTCCCACTCAGATTTGACATCCCTCTAGTCATCTAAGTGTTACATGATCCGAGTCGACTAGGCCGTGTCCGATCATCACGTGAGACGGACCAGTCATCGTCGGTGAACATCTCCATGTTGATCATATCTACCATACGACTCATGTTCGACCTTTCGGTCTCTTGTGTTCCGAGGCCATGTTTGTACATGCTAGGCTCGTCAAGTTAACCCTAAGTGTTCTGCATGTGTAAAACTGTCTTACACCCGTTGTATGTGAACGTAAGGATCTATCACACCTGATCATCACGTGGTGCTTCAAACGATTTAACTTTAGCAACGGTGCACGCTTAGGGGAACACTTTCTTGAAATTATTATAAGGGATCATCTTATTTACTACCGCCGTTCTAAGTAAACAAGATGCATAAAACATAATAAACATCACATGCAATTATATAAAGTAGTGACATGATATGGCCAATATCATATAGCTCCTTTGATCTTCATCTTGAGGCTCCATGATCATCTTGTCACCGGCATGACACCATGATCTCCATCATCGTGTCTCCATGAAGTTGCTCGCCAACTATTAATTCTACTACTATGGCTAACACGTTTAGCAATAAAGTAAAGTAATTTACATGGCGTTGAATCAATGACACGCAGGTCATACAATAATTAAGACAACTCCTATGGCTCCTGCCGGTTGTCATACTCATCGACATGCAAGTCATGATTCCTATTACAAGAACATGATCTCATACATCACAATATATCATTCATCATTCATCACAACTTTTGTCCATATCACATCACATGACAACTGCTGCAAAAACAAGTTAGACGTCCTCTAATTGTTGTTGCATCTTTTACGTGGCTGCAATTGGGTTCTAGCAAGAACGTTTTCTTACCTACGAATAACCACAACGTGATTTTGTCAACTTCTATTTACCCTTCATAAGGACCCTTTTCATCTAATCCGCTCCAACTAAAGTAGGAGAGACAGACACCCGCTAGCCACCTTATGCAACTAGTGCATGTCAGTCGGTGGAACCTGTCTCACGTAAGCGTACGTGTAAGGTCGGTCCGGGCCGCTTCATCCCACAATACCGCTGAAGCAAGAAAAGACTAGTAGGGGCAAGCAGGTTGACAAGATCTACGCCCACAACAAAATTGTGTTCTACTCGTGCAATAGAGAACTACGCATAGACCTAGCTCATGATGCCACTGTTGGGGAAAGTTGCAGAAAATTAAAATTTTTCCTACGGTTTCACCAAGATCCATCTATGAGTTGATCTAAGCAACGAGTCATGGGAGAGAGATTGAATCTACATACCACTTGTAGATCGCGTGCGGAAGAGTTCAAGGGAACGGGAATGATGGAGTCGTACTCGCCGTGATCCAAATCACCGATGACCAAGTGCTGAACGGACAGCACCTCCGCGTTCAACACACGTGACGGATGACGACGTCTCCTCCTTCTTGATCCAGCAAGGGGAAGGAGAGGTTGAGGAAGAAGGCTCCAGCAAAAGACGATGGGCGTGATGATGGTGGAGAGGCAAGATCTCGGCAGGCTTCGCCAAGCACTCAACGGAGGAGGAGAGGTATTGGGGAGGGAGGGCTGCGCCTTGGATCAGTGTTCAGCCTCCCTCGCCCCTCTATTTTTAGGGAAGGGGAAGGGGCGGCCCCTCTAGATGAGATCTAGAGGGGGGGCGGCGGCCAGGGAGGGGGGCTTGCCCCCCAAGCAAGGGGGGCGCCCCCACTAGGGTTCCCCCACAACCCTAGGCGCATGGGCCCAAAGGGGGGGGCAGCCCTCCAGGGGCTGGTTCCCTGCCCCTTGCGGGCCATGAGGCCCTCCGAGAGGGGTGGCCCCTCCCGGTGGACCCCCGGAACCCCTCCGATGGCCCCGGTACAATACCGATATGCCCCCGAAACTTTTCGGTGTCCGTATGACAACTTCCCATATATAAATCTTCACCTCCGCCGGAACTCCTCGTGACGTCCGGGATCTCATCCGAGACTCCGAACAACATTCGGTAATCACATACAAGTCTTCTTAATAACCCTAGCGTCACCGAACCTTAAGTGTGTAGACCCTACGGGTTCGGGAGATATGCAGACATGACCGAGACAGCTCTCCGGTCAATAACCAACAGCGGGATATGGATACCCATGTTGGCTCCCACATGCTCCTCGATGATCTCATCGGATGAACCACGATGTCGAGGATTCAATCAACCCCGTATGCTATTCCCTTTGTCAGACGGTATGTTACTCGCCCGAGATTCGATCGTCGGTATCCCAATACCTCGTTCAATCTCGTTGCCGGCAAGTCACTTTACTCGTACCGTAATGCATGATCCCGTGACCAGACACTTGGTCACTTTGAGCTCATTATGATGATGCACTACCGAGTGGGCCCGGTGATACCTCTTCGTTATACGGAGTGACAAATCGATCTCGATCCATGTCAACCCAACAGACACTTTCGGAGATACATAGTGCACCTTTATAGTTACCCGATTACGTTGTGACGTTTGGTACACCCAAAGCACTCCTACGGTATCCAGGAGTTACACGATCTCATGGTCTAAGGAAGAGATACTTGACATTGGAAAAGCTCTAGCAAAACGAACTACACGATCTTGTGCTATGCTTAGGATTGGGTCTTGTCCATCACATCATTCTCCTAATGATGTGATCCCGTTATCAATGACATCCAATGTCCATAGTCGGAAACCATGACTATCTATTGATCAACGAGCTAGTCAACTAGAGGCTCACTAGGGACATATTGTGGTCTATGTATTCACACGTGTATTACGATTTCCGGATAATACAATTATAGCATGAATAAAAGACAATTATCATGAACAAGGAAATATAATAATAATCCTTTTATTATTGCCTCTAGGGCATATTTCCAACACCATAAACCATGAGGCGACGGGCGCCGAGTGAAATGGCCATACGCAACCCATACAACAGTGGTTCGTATTCTGCTTCATTGTTGGAAGAATCAAAGTGAATCTGGAGCACATATCTGAGCTTATCTCCTCAGGGGGAAACCAATACTACCCCAAAGAATGTAACCATTCAGCATCTTGGAACCATCAAAGAACATAGTCCAAAGGTGCTCGAGTGAACTTGAGTCGGTAATCGTTGTTCAATCCACTCGGCGATGAAATCTGCTATTGCTTGGGACTTGATGGCTTTCTTTGCCTCAAACTTGATATCAAGGGAAGAAGTTCAATCGCCCATTTCACCACTCGATCGATTCGTCTCACATTGTGCAAAATCTTCGATAATGGGCCGTCACGGCTGTAATGGAATGATCGAGAAGTAATGAGCAACCTTCTTGGCGGTCATATAAATCCCATACACAAGCTTCGATAATGAGGGTATCTTTGCTTTGACGGGTTAATACTTGAGAAAGATAATATCTTGGAGCACGGGACTTTGAAGGCCTTTCCTTCCTCTTCCCGCTCGACCGTAAATCAGATCTTGACGACTTGTCCTGTGGCTGCAATGTAAAGCAGCAACGGCTCCTTGCTGATTGGGGTAGCAAGCACCGGCTGGGTGGAGAGCAGAGCTTTGAGCTCGCAAACGCTGCATCGCCTTCAGGAGTCCACTCGAACTTGTCTCGACTTCTTCATCACCGGTAAAGAGGCAATGCCTTTTCACCGAGGCGAGAGATGAATCGACTTAAAGCGGCCAAGCATCCAGTAAGCTTCTGGACATCGTGCACACGCACAGGGTGTTTCATTCGGAGTATAGTGCCAACTTTTTCTGGGTTAGCGTCGATTCCTTGTTCAGAAACGAGAAAACCGAGTAATTTTCTGCCAGGAACTGCGAATGTGCACTTTGATGGATTAAGCTTGATATCATACCTCCTGAGATTGGCAAATGTTTCAGCAAGGTCAGTCAACAGGTCGGAACCTTTCCGTGACTTGACCACAATGTCATCCATGTATGCTTCCACATTCCGACTGATTTGAGTGAGTAAACACTTCTGAATCATCCTCGTGAACGTGGCTCCGGCATTCTTGAGGCCAAATGGCATGGTGACATAACAGAAGCACCCGAATAGAGTGATGAAAGCTGTTTTGATCTCGTCGGGTCCATACAGACGGATCTGATGGTACCCGGAATATGCGTCTAAGAAAGACAATCGCTCACATCCCGCAGTCAAGTTGACTATTTGGTCGATGCGGGGGAGAGGAAAATGATCTTTCGGGCAGGCCCGATTGATATGTTTGAAGTCGATGCACATGCGCAGTGAATTGTCCTTCTTAGGGACCATGACAACATTGGCGAGCCACTCGGAGTGGTAAATCTCTCGGATAAACTCTGCTGCTAAGAGCCGAGCCACCTCCTCGCCAATGGCCTTTCTCTTCGGACGGCGGACCGTCGAAGATGTTCTTTGACAGGTTTAACTTTTGAGTCGACTCGTAGACGATGCTCAGCCAGTCCCCTGGGAACACCCGGCATGTCAGCAGGCTTCCATGCAAAGATGTCCCAGTTCTCACAGAGGAACTGGATGAGCGCTTCTTCCTATTTGGAGTCGAGTGTTGTTGAGATGTGAGTCGGAGCAGCATTGGGATCAGTCGGATGAATATGAATCGGTTTCGTCTCCCGGACGGTGAAATCTTGACTCCGTGGCGGGCTTCTTGGCTCGCAACAAATCACTCGGGTCTTGATTTTCTGGTACTCTTGCAGCTCGACCACGCCATCCGAGCATCGGTGATCTTAGAACCTTTCGAAACACTCTTACGCCTTTTTTCCGATTGCCAGTGACAGTGATCACACCTTTGGGACCTGGCATCTTCAGCTTGAGGTACACATAACATGGTCGAGCCATGAAACGCGCATATGCCGGCCTCCCCAGGATAGCGTGATAAGCGCTCTGGAAATCCACGACCTCAAAGGTCAACTTTTCCTTATGAAAATTCTTGTAGTCACCAAAAACCACATCGAGAGAAATTTGGCCGAGTGACTCAGCCTTCTTTCCAGGAATGACTCCGTGGAAGCTCATGTTCTTTGGTCTGAGTGCGGACATCGGAATGCCCATCCCTTTCAACGTCTCTGCATACAATATGTTCAGGCCACTGACACCATCCATCAAAACCTTAGTTAGTCGAGTGCCTTCAACGACTGGGTCGACCACCAACGCTTGCCTCCCAGGGGTGGCTATGTGTGTTGGGTGATCATACTAGTCGAACGTGATGGCGGTCTGCGACCATTTCAGGTAACTGGGTGTCGCCGGAGCGACCATATTCACTTCGCGGTTGATAACTTTCAATCAAATTTTGCTTTCAACGTCAGCAAAAATCATCAGAGTGGAATTGACCTGAGGGTACCCACCGTCACTATCGTCCTTGCCCTCAACTTTGTCCGACTCCTTTTCCTTATCCTTGGGCTGCTTCCCCTGGAACTGCTGAATCAAGAGTCGGCACTGTAGAGTGGTATGCTTTGGGTAAATAAGTTTACCCTCTTCATCTTTCTTCGTGTGAATGTGACACGGCAAGTCCAACACGTCATTTCCGTCTTGGTCTTTCACTTTCTTGGGGTTCCAAGGTCCTTTGGGTTTCCCCTTGAACTTTCCTGGAGTCACGGCCAAGGCTTCTCCAGGAGCAGCTGGCTCGGCTTTCCGCTTCATTTCCATTGGAGTTCCTCCACGGTTTCATTAGCGGCTGACTTGTACTTGCCACTCCGAGCCGATCCTCTTCTTCACCATTGGCGCATTTGGTGGCAATCTCCATCATTCGACGCAGGTCATGTCTCCTGTCCGGATCAATTTCAGACTCAACTCTCTGTTCTTGACTCCTTCCTTGAAGGCACAGATCGCCGATGATCGAGATACATTCTCTCTTGTGTGGTGCAAAGTGATCCATCTCTGGATGTAATCTCTCGAGTTTCATTCGACTTCCGCACACGATCGCAACTCTGTCAATCCTGCTGGTCGCTTGCAAGTTCCTTCAAATGTCTGACAAACACTCGGGCCAGATCTTCCCAAGTGTAAATGCTGCTTTGGGTGCTAATCGATTCAGCCATGCTCTGGACGATCCCTCTAACATAAGTGGCAGGTGTTTCATGGCCACTTCATCGTTGCCGCCACCGATCTGAACAGCCACTCGGTAGTCCTCAAGCCAAGTATCTGGCTTAGACTCACCGGTGAACTTACTGACTCCAGTCGCCAACCTGAAGTTGGGAGGAATCACCGCGGCTTTGATGGCTCTGCTAAAACACTCTGGTCCTGAGACGTGTACTCTGCCGCTGAGGGGTGCATTTCTGTCATGACCTTCACGGTTAGCCATGTTCCTGTCGACCAGACCTTGAACGATGAAGGATCTCGCATCAAAGCCTGGTTCCCTGGGGTCGACTAGAATCCTTCGCCCAACACTGTGCTAGCGTCTGTCATCTTGCTGCCGAGGCGCATATGACCCACCCCTTGGGGGAGGAGTGGGCACTCGACGTCGATCATCACGATCGAATCGGTCCTCATACTGATCACGCCGGCCTCCATGTCCCTCACGCCTCGGGGGCGATCTTGGGCTATGAGCCGACTGGACTGTATTCGCAGCGACAGATCTGCTGTGAATCCTATTCCGCGACTGTGATACAGCTGAATTTTGATCTCCTACTGCCCGGAGCAAATCTCTGATCTGGAGTAAGCCCCTGCCAGCCTCCGACTGGGAAGGCTGAATGGACTCTGCTATACGGGTTGCAGCTGCTAGATTCTGAATGGGAGTTCGGTATACCTGAGTTGGTTGTGGAAAGAGTTGACGTCGACTGGATGATGGGACCCGTTGTTGCGCTCGTTCGTCGAGCACTCGCTGCAGATTTTCCAGTCGAGTGCGCTCAGCCAAGTTGGCCAAACGCGCATCTTCTAAGGCACGGGCCTCGGGGGTTTCTCCAACGATAGGAGTGTGAAGCGCATCCATGTTCCGGCGGCGAAGCTCCTCCCTCTGCAGCGAAGTGAGGGGCTCGGGTTGGTACTCTTCGTGAGCCTGCGCTGGCTCGCCTCCGCCAACGCCTCCGTCGGCGCGGGGGAAACCAGGAGGACTGCGTGGTCCGTCGACCATCAGAACCTCCGCCGCTGGATCGCTGCTGCCGCGACTTTTCGGATGCACGATCTCACGGAGCCGACAGATCGAACAGAGTCAGAGAGATTCGCCGGGCTCGATTACGCGACTTGGGAGTGGCCGTGGCAAGGGCCACCGCGTGCCTCACCCACCGCTGAAGCCTCGATCGACCGGAGCGCTTGCGCCGGCGCGAGACCAGGAGGGAGGACGGCACAAGAGCCGACCGGTACTGGGTCGACGGCTGCCGCAGGAGGACGCACGCGCGAAAGTGCGTCGCCCCGCGGACGGGGAGTGCATCAACGTCGAGTGGAGCCTCCTGCAACCAAGCGGAGTCGTCGGCGATGAACGTGAGCGCGCCGAGACGGATCTCGCGGCCCTCAACCAAAACTCCGCCTGAAACCATGATGAATGGGATCGGAAAAAATGCAACTTCTCCAACAAGTCGCTAAGACATCTGCCCCATGGTGGGCGCCAACTGTCGTGGTTCTAAGCTTGACAGTAGAATGGGGGTAGGTATGGAGAGGCAAGATCCTAGCTATGTAGCAGTTGTATACGAAAGATGTTTACGAGTTCAGGCCCTTCTCGGAGGAAGTAACAGCCCTACGTCTTGGAGCCCGGAGGCGGTCGACTGTATTGAGTGCGTATCTCCACTACTATTAAACAATTGAGTTGAGGCAGAAACATTAGATCTCAACCACACATTCATCGTCCATCAATGGACCGGATTGCCCCAATGTTGTATCACATCAAATCCACATATTTACTAATTAATTTAAATCATTTACACAACACCTTAATTAGGAATATGCACCTTAATTGCGTCTTCATTGGGAAATAAATCGTCACACCATATATCACCTGCCTTAAAGAACACCTACTACCAAAACAACACACCTAAATAATTAATTAAATCCTCCTCCATCACCACGGCTCCTTCCCAACCTCCATGCCCTGCCTCTATCACCCCCTCTCCGCCACCATTGCGTCCTCGTCAGACTATTGTGCCATCAGGTCGTGCGCCACCTTGCATAGGCCGCCCCGCCGGTTTGCCTCTTCGTCGCATTCTCGTGCGCCACTCCCCATCGGCCCTGATCTGCATCTCAACGACGTGCGCCACTTAGGTTATGGCTGCTCGACGGCGGCAATATTTTATTTTGAAATTCTGAACCTGATTATATGTGTGTGCTTGTTCTCCGTATATCTGAATTCTGAAACATGTAAGTGTATGTTGTAGTTAATTCCGTGTATACTTTCAGTTATTTGGTTTGAGTCTCAATTAGTAATTAATTGTTCTGAGATAGTAACATTAGTCGGGTATATACAGTAGATAATTCCTCTACCCTTGGTGCTATTTTACATGTGTTATACTCATTTGCTTTGTATCAGCCGCAGAATATACCACATAGGAAAAACGTTCTGAGCTTTCGTGAAATTCTGGTTTCACTGGGTGATCTTTTATTTTCCTTTATTCTGGTTTCCACGCACCCTGTAAAAATATGGTCCGTGAAATATCACACCCGAAAATAGTCAACTACTCGGCGTGATTTAATTATGCCCTTAATTTTTGCTTGAGTAAAAAGACTGGCGAGAGTTCTCAAAAAAAAACCCGGCGTGATTTAATTATGCCCTTAATTACCATGATTAATTGCGCCCCGTACAAATTTGGTCCGTCAAAATAGCCAACTACTGCACGTGTTTCGAATATCTTCTTACTGCCATGATTAATATATCCAGCGCATGCATTGGCAGAGGATCTTTGCCGTGGATTGCATACGTGGTCGCTGCTTGACTTTAGGGTGGCATGCTACGTGAAGTATTGATCAGGTATATACAAACAATGGAAAACGCTTGGGATGTTCCCGTAATTAAGGATCACGCGACTTATGTACACGAATACCGGCGGAGGGAGCAACTAATCAGTTTTACTGACCAAATCATCGTCACCTCCTCACTCCAACCTTCATCTGACCCCGAGCAGTCGCTTTGTGGTCGCGTCGTCACTGTCTTGCGCGGCTACAAAGACGAGCGAGCAATCAGACGTGTAATGCGAAATGTCTGACATGCAGGCAGGGACCAAATCCATCAGGGTCGATCAAGAGAATTCAGAGGTTAGTGTACCGACCAAATCAGTTAAACTCAAATTCTTTCCGTTGCTATTTCGATGCTAGACATGCCGTGAAATATTGTTACATTTCACGGTGAATCAAGATAGGAATCCATCTTACCTAATCCTTGGACACCAATATCATGTGAGCTGGGTGTTGCAATGAGTAAGACTGTTTTGCGGCTAGAAAGAGTTTCTTTTACTGTTATCTCAATGCTGCTGTGATAATAAATTAATGATCAACTGTTGTTGGTTGCTATAGATGGTTCACATAGACTGCGAAATGGTTTTGAAACCTAACAATATTTGCAGAAATCATGTTTGGTTATATTTGTAGAATTTATAATTGGAGAAAGTACAATGTTTTATTATGTTATCTCTTAAAGGAATATATGTATTTTGTAATCTTCAATTATAAATTTGTTACTTTGGTTCCTCCATTTCACAAAATCAGTGATACTCATGTCACAAGCGTGGGGATCAGAGTGTTAATGGGAAAAACATTCAGAAGCAGTGCACGTGGAAATTTCGTGTTATACGTGCATTCTGGAGCAATGCACGTCAAAGCGTCACTAGACTTTCTAATCATTTGGTAAGGATTCGAAAATCATTTGTTGCAGAATTCAGAATCATATACAGGTTTGGAGAATAAACAGGGCAGTGTCAAGGATGGTATGCTCGTCTGTCCGGTTAGAAGAAAGCGGAATACCTAAAAAGCTACGAATAGCACCCCAGGCAAAAGAGATGCAACTAAGTCATCTACACCATCCAGCGGATTGGTTGAGCGTGAGTCTGCTCCGTTTACTGATGTAACAAACACGTTTGCAAAAGGTCCATGTTTGTGCACCCTTCTCTCCATGGTTGAGATTATTCTCTGTGTGTGATAAAACCTCAAAACTGACATCCTTGTCTAATTTGCTGAATGCAAATGATGGAGTTGTCGAAAGGATTCCTCTTACAGATGGCACAAATAGGAATGAAAAAGGTTAGTTCCCTTGATTTAGATATTAATATTTGTACATATGTTTAGTTCCGTTAAATTAGAGTGAAAAACAGGGTAGCATGTTGCCTAAGGTTAATGTGATATTTTTCTTTTAAAAGTTTGTAATGCTAATGTCATTACCACCATATTTTATTTCCTAACTATGTCCTGAAGTTATATTGCCAGCTTATGCCATGTTTGGTTCTTAAATATATATTGCCAATCCGTGGCTTGAAGCTTGTTGCCAGATTCTGTCATTCATAATGCAAAATATCTATTTGTACTTCGAGTGTCAAAAATGACTTGTACACAATTTGAAATTTTCAGACATTGTGCATACATGTGTTTGCCTTTGCTATATTTAGTATAGATAGTGTTCTAACAGTTAACATAGAGTTGGTCAATAGTTGGATCATGTATCCGTGACTTGAAGTTCAAATGATTGACATTCTTGAGAATGCACAACTGACACGCTACAACCTAACTTTGATTGCTTGCATAATCAACTTTCAGTTCAAGGAAGCTTTAGGTCTTGCCTTAGAAATTTCTTTTGCCCCTTCCATCCATGCTGCACGAACAAGTTTCCATTTATTGATTGTACATACAAAAAGTTCCCAATAATCTCTTTTGCAATAGTCTAACTTAATCAAAGAAGTCACTAAAAGTAGCCGGGAAATACCAAGGAACCTGCAGGCACGGCCGCACGGGCATCCTCCTCCCTCCAAAAAAAGCATATAGCTGCGCCGCAATAATCAATCCTCCTCCATCGACACTTATGTCGCCGCTCTCCTCCCTGTGATCCAGTTTTCTCTCTCTTTCATAACTCTATGATACGTGCGTTGCACGTGCACGCTTACTAGTGAGTTACAAAGGTGCGAACCCCTGGCACTGAGGAGGGGGGTGGCTTATATAGAGTTCGCCAGACCCCTCCGGCCCTCAGTTATGCAGGGTTAAAGGTACATTAAGGTAGGGGGTTACTGGTAACGCCCACATAAAGTGCTATGATGACCATAAAGCTACTTAATGACCGACCGTTTGTGTGCAGACTGGCTTTAGATCTCCTGGCGGTCGAGTGGTTTGGCTTCATGGTCGAGTGTCTTCCAGTTGGTCGAGTGGAACCCTTCCTGGTCGACTGGAAGGTAGTTTATTCTAGAGATGTCCTTGGGGAGGGTGTCTTAGACAAGTCCATGACCCTACCCTAGGTACATGACTTCATCAGCTGATACGTCCATTTTGCATCATGCTTTGATATTGATATTTATCGCATTATGGGCTGTTATTAGACATTATGTCACAATACTTATGCCTTTTCTCTCTTATTTTACAAGGTTTACATGAAGAGGGAGAATGCCGGCAGCTGGAATTCTGGGCTGGAAAAGGAGCAAATATTAGAGACCTATTCTGCGCAACTCCAAAAGTCCTGAAACTCCACGGAAGTTATTTTTGGGAAATATAAAAAATACTGAGCGAAGAAAATACCAGAGGGGGCCCACACCCTGGCCACGATGGTGGGGGGCGCGCACTACCCCCTGGGCGCGCCCCCTGCCTCGTGGGCCCCCTGGTGGCCCTCCGGTGCCCATTCTGCTATATGAAGTCTTTCATCCGAGAAAAAATCAGAAGCAAGCTTGCGGGACGAAACTCCGTCGCCACGAGACGGAACCTTGGCGGAACCAATCTAGGGCTCCAGTGGAGTTGTTCTGCCGGGAAACTTCCCTCCGGGAGGGGGAAATCATCACCAACGATCCTCTCGTCGGGAGGGGGTCCATCTCCATCAACATCTTCACCAGCACCATCTCCTCTCAAACCCTAGTTCATCTCTTGTACCCAATTCTTGTCTCTAAGTCTGAGATTGGTACCTATATGTGGCTGGTAGTGTTGATTACTCCTTGTAGTTGATGCTAGTTGGTTTACTCCTTACGTTAGCGAGGAAGTCTATCGTTCCGGTGCTATGAAAATCAACAACTTCGAAGGCACGAATCCAAAGGTGGTGAACGGTCAAAGAATTAAACATTATATCTCAGGTAATCCCATAAATGTTGAAACCAATGTTATTGAAACTGTAACCCCGGAGGAATACATAAGGGACACGTTCCAGAACGTTTCAGGCTCCGAAAAGGAATAGGTACGTGGTACGGTAAGTAAACCGACTCCAAAACAGTTCTAATGGCAATTTTTCTTTGTTTTGGAATATTTAGAAAAATAGGAAAATAAGAAGCAGTCCGGGAAGGACACGGGGCTTCCACGAGGGTGGAGGGCGCGCCCCCTACCTCGTGGGCACCCCGTGCGCTCTCCGGACTCCGTTTTCTTGCACGATACTTCTTTCAGTCGGTAAAAATTCATTATATAATCTCTCGAAGGTTTTGACCACCGTATCACGCAATTATCCTCTGTTTTCGTTTCGAGTTGTTTTCTTCCAGATTTGTTAAGGCCAAGCACCACGTCGTCCCCCTCCTCCAACAATGGTGACAACGATGCTTGGCTAATGAAGATAGAGTTGAAGAGAGAAGAACCCAGGGGGATCAACAAGGATGATGGGATCAAGAAGGCTATGGAGGATCAAGCTCCGGCAGCAGAAGAAGAAAACATCCTTCCACCTCTCTTTACTCCGACTGAGATTGAAGCTTCCAAGATGATTGAGCTAGCTCCTATACAAAACAAGTATCTCACAAGTGAAAATATTTTGTTGAAGGAGCATATCGTCGCACTTAAGGGCATTATTCGCAAGTTGGAGGATCTCTTACGCTCGATGTGCGACTAAACACCATCACCACCATCCTCTCCATCCCCAAGGAAGGAGAACTGAGTATTGGGTATGGGCACTCCCCTTGGCAATTGCCAAGCTTGGGGGAGATGCCCCGGTATCGTATCACCATCACACTCCTATCTTTACCGTTTTTCTTAGTTTGATCCTCTTGGTAATATCTTGATCTAGTAGAATAAAGTTTTAGTGTGATCTAGTCGTGAGTTTTTCTTTATGATCCTTATATGTAATCGAGTCCGTGAGCTATATAATAAAGATTAGTGTTGAGTCAAGGGCTTGATTATCTTACCATGATCTTGGGTGAATAATAAGAAAAAGAAAGAAGTAAAAAGAAATAAAGAGATCATATGGATCTTATGGATAGTAATGACTTCACACATAGAGAATATGATGATTAAAAGTTGTTGAGAGTTGACAAACATAGTTTTGGTCATCGTTGCAATTAATAGGAAGTAATAAATAAAGAGAGGCTTCACATATAAATATACTATCTTGGACATCTTTTATCATTGTGAGCACTCATTGAAATATGACATGCTAAAGAGTTGATGTTGGATAAGGAAGACAACGTAATGGGTTATGTTTTCTTATATCTGAAATAAAGTATATTGTCATGGATCATCCAACATGTTGAGCTTGCCTTTCCCCCTCATGCTAGCCAATTCTGTGCATCAAGTAGATATACTACTTGTGCTTCCAAATACCCTTAAACCCAGTTTTGCCATGAGAGTCCACCATATCTACCTATGGATTGAGTAAGATCCTTCAAGTAAGTTGTCATTGTGCAAGCAATAAAATTGCTCTCTAAATATTTATGATTTATTAGTGAGGGAGAAAATAAGCTTTATACGATCTTGTGATGTAGAAGTAATAAAAGCGACGGACTGCATAATAAAGGTCTATATCACAAGTGGCAATATAAAGTGACGTTCTTTCGCATTAAGACTTTGTGCATCCAACCCTTAAGCACATGACAACCTCTGCTTCCCTCTGCGAAGGGTCTATCTTTTACTTTTATCTTCTACCTTATGCAAGAGTCATGGTGATCTTCACCTTTCCTTTTTACATTTTATGCTTTGGCAAGCACATTGTGTTGGAACGATCCTGATATATATATATATATATATATATATATATATATATATATATATATATATATATATATATATATATATATATATATATATATATATATATATATATATATATATATAGAGGACAAATTTGATCTACCACCTGTGGTAGTTAAAACCACTTGAGTTTTATATGTAGTATGTAGTATCTATCAAATCGGAGAGTATGTACGTGTATTATGTAGTATATAAAAATGTTTAGGTAGTATATATACTATTTTTTTGGTAGTATGTATCATATTTTGAGTATGCTCTCTTTTATGTACAAATATGTACGTATTTCACAAATATAATAAAAACCATGGGCCAACTTGAAATTTTTCATGCAACTCACTTTGGAGTATCTTATATATAGTATATTAAAATACTTAAAATGATAAAGTATGATATATACTACCATAAGATATTATATGAGACATGTGGGGTCACTACCACCAGGTGGTAGGATGGATTTTCCCTATATATATATATATATATATATATATATATATATAATATATATATATATATATATATATATATATCTAATTGGATGTGAGTTAGCATGAACTATTATTGTTGACATTTACCCCTGAGGTAAGAAGTTGGGAGGCAACACCATAAGCCCCTATCTTTCTCTGTGTCCGATTAAAACTCCGTAACCACAAGTATTGTGTGAGTGTTAGCAATTGTGAAAGACTAAATGATAGTTGAGTATGTGGACTTGCTGAAAAGCTCTTACATAGGCTCTTTCCGATGTTATGATAAATTGCAATTGCTTCAATGACTGAGATTATAGTTTGTTAGTTCTCAATAAAGTTTCTGATTCATACTTGACATTGTGAATAGATCGTTACTTTATCATAATAATTCATATGACAATATTCATATATGTTGCTGTATAAGAATGATCATGATGCCCTCATGTCCGTATTTTATTTTATC
This sequence comes from Aegilops bicornis, assembly GCA_021605145.1. Taxonomy (NCBI): domain Eukaryota; kingdom Viridiplantae; phylum Streptophyta; class Magnoliopsida; order Poales; family Poaceae; genus Aegilops; species Aegilops bicornis. The sequence goes on from CM038672.1 coordinate 581,682,207, forward strand.
GACACCTCTATCTCTAAACATGTGGACATATTTTTCGATTTGACTTTCGCTTGAGGACAAGCGAGGTCTAAGCTTGGGGGAGTTGATACGTCCATTTTGCATCATGCTTTGATATTGATATTTATCGCATTATGGTCTGTTATTACACATTATGTCACAATACTTATGCCTTTTCTATCTTATTTTACAAGGTTTACATGAAGAGGGAGAATGCCGGCATGGAATTAAATTTGGAAAAGGAGCAAATATTAGAGACCTATTCTGCGCAACTCCAAAAGTCCTGAAACTCCACATAAGTTATTTTTGGGAAATATAAAAAATACTAAGCAAAGAAAATACCACAGGGGGCCCACACCCTGGCCACGAGGGTGGGGGCGCGCCCCCTTCCTCGTGGGCCCCCTGGTGGCCCTCCGGTGCCCATCTTCTGCTATATGAAGTCTTTCGTCCGAGAAAAAATCAGAAGCAAGCTTGCGGGACGAAACTCCGCCGCCACAAGGCGGAACCTTGGCGGAACCAATCTAGGGCTCTGGCGGAGTTGTTCTGCCGGGGAAACTTCCCTCCGGGATGGGGAAATCATCATCAATGATCCTCTCGTCGGGAGGGGGTCCATCTCCATCAACATCTTCACCAGCACCATCTCCTCTCAAACCCTAGTTCATCTCTTGTATCCAATTCTTGTCTCTAAGTCTGATATTGGTACATGTAGGTTGCTAGTAGTGTTGATTACTCCTTGTAGTTGAAGCTAGTTGGTTTACTTGGTGGAAGATTATATGTTCAGATCCTATATGCACATTAATAGCCCTCTGATTATGAACATGAATATGATTTGTGAGTAGTTACGTTTGTTCCTAAGGACATGGGAGAAGTCTTGCTATTAGTAGTCATGTGAATTTGGTATTATTCGATATTTTGATGAGATGTATGTTGTCTCTCCTCTAGTGGTGTGATGTGAATGTCGACTACATGACACATCACCATTATTTGGGCCTAGAGGAAGGCATTGGGAAGTAATAAGTAGATGATGGGTTGCTAGAGTGACAAAAGCTTAAACCCCAGTTTATGCGTTGCTTCGTAAGGGGCTGATTTGGATCCATATGTTTCATGCTATGGTTAGGTTTACCTTAATACTCCTTTTGTAGTTGTGGATACTTGCATTAGGAGTTAATCATAAGTGGGATGCTTGTCCAAGTAAGGGCAGCACCCAAGCACCGGTCCACCCACATATCAAATTATCAAAGTACCGAACGTGAATCATATGAGCGTGACAAAAACTAGCTTGACGATAATTCCCATGTGTCCTCGGGAGCGTTTTCCTTTATATAAGAAATTGTCCAGTCTTGTCCTTTGCTACTAAAATGATTGGGCCACCTTGCTGCACCTTATTTACGTTTGTTACTTGTTGCTCGTTACCATTACCTTATCACAAAACTATCTGTTACCGATAATTTCAGTGCTTGCAGAGAATACCTTACTGAAAACCGCTTGCCATTTCCTTCTGCTCCTCGTTAGGTTCGACACTCTTACTTATCGAAAGGACTATGATAGATCCCCTATACTTGTGGGTCATCAAGACTCTTTTCTGGCGCCGTTGCCGGGGAGTGAAGCGCCTTTGGTAAGTGGAACTTGGTAAGGAAAAATTTATATAGTGTGCTGAAATTTACTGTCACTTGTTACCATGGAAAGTAATCCTTTGAGGGGCTTGTTCGAGGTATCTTCATCCCGTCTAGAAGAGCAAAGAGTTTCTCCTCAACCTACTGAACCTACTAAAAATGTTTACATTGAAATTCCTTCGGTTATGGTAGAGAAACTGCTAGCTAATCCTTTTGCAGGAGATGGAACATTGCATCCCGATTTACACTTAATCTATGTGGATGAAGTTTGTGGATTATTTAAGCTTGCAGGTATACCCGATGATGTTATTAAGAAGAAGGTTTTCCCTTTATCTTTGAAGGGATACGCATTGACATGGTATAGGCTATGTGATGATATGGGATCTTGGGATTATAAACGATTGAAATTGGAATTTCACCAGAAGTTTTATCCTATGCATCTTGTTCATCGTGATCGCAATTATATATATAATTTTTGGCCCCGCGAAGGAGAAAGCATCGCTCAAGCTTGGGGGAGGCTTAAGTCAATGTTATATTCATGCCCCAATCATGAGCTCTCGAGAAAAATGATTATTCAAAAATTTTATGCTCGGCTTTCTGACAACAATCGCACCATGCTCAATACTTCTTGTTCTGGCTCTTTTATGATGAATACTATTGAATTCAAATGGGATTTATTGGAAAGAATTAAACGCAACTCTGAAGATTGGGATCTCGACGAAGGTAAGGAGTCAGGTATAACACCTAAGTTTGATTGTGTTAAATCTTTTATGGATACCAATGTTTTCCATAAGTTTAGCACTAATATGGACTTGACTCTGAGATAGTAGATTCTTTTTGCGAATCATTTGCTACTCATCTTGATCTCCCTATAGAGAAGTGGTTTAAATATCATCCTCCCATAGAAGTAAAAGTAGTTGAACCTATTAAAGTTTAAGAAAAGACTATCACTTATAATGATCCTATTGTTCCTACTACTTATGTTGAGAAACCACCTTTCCCTGTTAGAATCAAGGAACATGCTAAAGCTTCAATTGTGGTTCGTAAAAGTAATATTAGAACTTATACACCTACTGAGCAAGTTAAAGTCGAACCTAATATTGCTATTGTCAAAGATCTCTTGGCTGATAATATTGATGGGCATGTTATTTACTTCTGTGATGAAACTGCTAGAATTGCTAAGCCTAGTGCTACAGATAAACATAAGCCTGTTGTAGGCATGCCTGTTATTTCTGTTAAAATAGGAGATCATTGCTATCATGGCTTGTGTGATATGGGTGCTAGTGCTAATGCAATACCTATTGACTTATACAAAGAAATTATGCATGATATTGCACCAGCTGAGTTAGAAGAAATTGATGTCACCATTAAGCTTGCCAATAGAGATACTATTTCACCAACGGGGATTGTTAGAGATGTTGAAGTCTTGTGTGGAAAAACTAAATATCCTGCTGATTTTCTTGTTCTTGGTTCCCCACAAGATAGCTTTTGTCCCATTATATTCGGTAGACCCTTCTTGAACACTGTTAATGCTAGGATAAACTGTGAAAAGGATGTTGTTACTATTGGATTGGGTGATATGACTCATGAATTTAATTTTTCTAAATTTCGTAGACAACATCATGAAGAGGAATTGCCTAGTAAAGATGAAATTATTGGTCTTGCTTCTATTGCCATGCCTCCTAATGATCCTTTAGGACAATACTTGATTGACCATGAAAACGATATGTTTATGAATGAAAGAAGGGAAATAGATGAAGTATTCTTTAAACATGAACCTATTCTGAAACACAACTTGCCTATTGAAATCCTAGGGGACCCTCCTCCACCCAAGGGTGATCCCGTGTTTGAGCTTAAGCCATTACCTGATACTCTTAAATATGCTTGTCTTGATGAAAAGAAGATATATCATGTTATTATTAGTGCTAACCTTTCAGAGCATGAGGAAGAGAGATTATTGAAAACTCTGAAAAAGCACCGCACTGCTATTGGATATACTCTTGATGATCTTAAGGGCATTAGTCCCACTCTATGTCAACACAAAATAAATTTGGAGAAAGACGCCAAACCAGTTCGTGATCACCAACGACGGCTGAATCCTAAGATGAAAGAAGTGGTAAGAAAGGAAATATTAAAGCTTCTTGAGGCAGGTATTGTTTATCTCGTAGCTGATAGTCAGTGGGTAAGTCATGTCCATTGTGTCCCTAAGAAGGGAGGTATTACTGTCGTTCCTAATGATAAAGATGAATTGATCCCGCAAAGAATTATTCAAGGTTATAGGATGGTAATTGATTTACGCAAATTAAATAAGGCTACTAAAAAGGATCATTACCCCTTACCTTTTATTGATCAAATGCTAGAAAGATTATCCAAACATACACATTTTTTGCTTTCTAGATGGTTACTCTGGTTTCTTTCAAATACTTGTGTCAGCTGATGATCAATCAAAGACCACTTTCACTTGCCCTTTCGGTACTTTTTCTTATAAACATATGCCTTTTGGTTTGTGTAATGCACCTGCTACCTTTCAAAGATGCATGATGGCTATATTCTCTAACTTTTGTGAAAAGATATGTGAGGTTTTCATGGATGATTTCTCCATTTATGGATCCTCTTTTGATGATTGCTTGAGCAACCTTGATCGAGTTTTGCTGAGATGTGAAGAAACTAATCTTGTCTTGAACTGGCGGAAGTGCCACTTTATGGTTAATGAAGGCATTGTTTTGGGGCATAAAATTTCTGAAAGAGGTATTGAAGTTGATAAAGCTAAGGTTGATGCTATTGAGAAGATGTCGTGTCCCAAGGACATCAAAGGTATAAGAAGTTTCCTTGGTCATGTCGGTTTTTATAGGAGGTTCATTATGGACTTCTCAAAAATTTCTCGGCCTCTGACTAATTTATTACAAAAAGATATACCCTTTGTCTTTGATGATGATTGTGTAAAAGCATTTGAAATACTTAAGAAAGCTTTGATTTCTGCACCTATCGTTCAGCCACCAGATTGGAATTTACCCTTTGAAATTATGTGTGATGCTAGCGATTATGCTGTAGGTGCTATTCAAGGGCAAAGAGTTGATAAGAAATTAAATGTTATTCAATATGCTAGTAGAACTCTAGACACTGCCCAGAGAAATTATGCTACTACTGAAAAGAATTTTTAGCAGTTGTATTTGCATGTGATAAGTTCAGATCCTACATTGTTGATTCTAAGTAACTATTCACACTGATCATGCTGCTATTAAATATCTTATGGAAAAGAAAGATGCTAAACCTAGACTTATTAGACGGGTTCTCTTGCTACAAGAATTTGATTTGCATATCATTGATAGAAAGGGAGCTGAGAACCCGTTGCATAACTTGTCTAGGTTAGAGAATGTTCTTGATGACCCACTACCTATTGATGATAGCTTTCCTGATGAACAATTAGCTGCCATAAATGCTTCTCGTACTGCTCCATGGTATGCTGATTATGCTAATTATATTGTTGCTAAATGTATACCACCTAGTTTCACATACCAGCAAAAGAAAAAGTTCTTCTATGATTTAAGACATTACTTTTGGGATGACCCGCATCTTTATAAAGAAGGAGTAGATGGTGTTATCAGACGTTGTGTACCTGAGCATGAACAGGAACAGATCATACGCAAGTGTCACTCCGAGGCTTATGGAGGGCACCACGCTGGAGATAGAACTGCACATAAGGTATTGCAATCCGGTTTTTATTGGCCTACTCTGTTCAAGGATGCTCGTAAGTTTGTCTTGTCTTGTGATGAATGTCAAAGAATTGGTAACATTAGTAGACGTCAAGAAATGCCTATGAATTATTCACTTGTTATTGAACCATTTGATGTTTGGGGCTTTGATTATATGGGACCGTTTCCTGCCTCTAATGGATACACACATATTTTAGTTGATGTTGATTACGTTACTAAGTCGGTAGAAGGTATTCCAACTAGTAGTGTTGGTCACAACACTTCTATTAAGATGCTTAAAGAAGTTATTTTTCCGAGGTTTGGAGTCCCTAGATACTTAATGACTGATGATGGTTCACACTTTATTCATGGTGCTTTCCATAAAACGCTTGCTAAGTATGACGTTAATCATAGAATTGCATCACCATACCATCCAAAGTCTAGCGGTCAAGTAGAATTGAGTAATAGAGAGCTCAAATTAATTTTGCAAAAGACTGTTAATAGATCTATAAAGAATTGGTCCAAGAAACTTGATGATGCATTATGGGCTTATAGAACTGCATATAAAAATCCTATGGGTATGTCTCCATATAAAATGGTTTATGGGAAAGCATGTAACTTACCTCTCGAACTTGAACATAAGGCATATTGGGCTATTAAAGAGCTCAATTATGATTTCAAACTTGCCGGTGAGAAGAGGTTATTTGACATTAGCTCACTTGATGAATGGAGAACCCAGGCTTATGAAAATGCCAAGCTGTTTAAAGAAAAAGTTAAAAGATGGCATGACAAAAGGATACAAAAGCGTGAGTTTAATGCAGGAGATTATGTGTTGCTATTCAACTCTCGCTTAAGATTCTTTGCAGGAAAACTTCTCTCTAAGTGGGAAGGCCCTTACGTTATCGAGGAAGTCTATCGTTCCGGTGTTATAAAAATCAACAACTTCGAAGGCACGAATCCGAAGGTAGTGAACGGTCCAAGAATTAAACATTATATCTCAGGTAATCCCATAAATGTTGAAACCAATGTTATAGAAACCGTAACCCCGGAGGAATACATAAGGGACACGTTCCAGAACGTTTCAGACTCCAAAAAGGAATAGGTACGTGGTACGGAAAGTAAACCGACTCCAAAACAGTTCTAAAGGCAATTTTTCTCCGTTTTGGAATATTTAGAAAAATAGGAAAATAAGAAGCAGTCCGGGAAGGACACGGGGCTTCCACGTGGGTGGAGGGCGCGCCCTACCCCCCTGGGCGCGCCGCCTATCTCGTGGGCACCCCGTGCGCTCTCCGGACTCCGTTTTCTTGCATGATACTTCTTTCAGTCGGTAAAAATTCATTATATAATCTCCCGAAGGTTTTGACCACCGTATCACGCAATTATCCTATGTTTTCGTTTCGAGTTGTTTTCTTCCAAATTTGTTAAGGTCAAGCACCACGTCGTCCCCCTCCTCCAACAATGGTGACAACGATGTTGGGGAACGTAGCAGAAATTCAAAATTTTCTACACATCACCAAGATCTATCTATGGAGAAACAAGCAATGAGAGAGAGGGGAGTCCATCTTCATACCCTTGAAGATCGTGATGCGGAAGTGTTACAAGAACGCGGTCGGTGGAGTCGTTCACGAAGCGATTCAGATCGCGGCTGAATCCGATCTAAGCACCGAATCACGGCGCCTCCGCGTTCAACACACATGCAGCCCGGTGACGTCTCCCATGCCTTGATCCAACAAGGAGAGAGGGAGAGGTTGGGGAAGACTCCGTCCAGCAGCGGCCTGACAGGCGTGGTGGTGGTGGAGGAGCGCTGATACTCAAACAGGCCGCCAAGCACTACGAGAGACGAGGAGGGAGAGAGGTAGGGCTGCGCCTTGGGAGAGAGAGACTCGTGTGTTAGGCAGCCCCAAAACCTCCACTACATATAGGGGCAAAGGGGAGGGGAGGCGCCCTAGGGTTTCCCCTAGGGGGGTGCGGCCAGGGCAGATGGGATCTCCCCCTTGGGTGACTTGGCCCCCAAGCCAGGAGGTGGGAACCCTAGATGGGGCACCCCAAACCCCCTGGTCACGTGGGAATAGGTGAGGGGGCGCACATCCCCTTATTGGGCTGGTTTGCCCCCTTCCCTTGGCCCATGAAGCCCCCCAACACTTGCCGGGGCTCCCGAAACACCTTTCGGTCATGCTGGTCATCACCCGGTACCTCCGGAACACTTCCGGACTCCAAAACCCTTCGTCCAATATATCAATCTTCACCTTTGGACCATTCCAGAACTCCTCGTGATGTCTGGGATCTCATCCGGGACTCCGAACAACATTCGGTAACCGCGTACATACCTTCCCTATAACCCTAGTGTCATCGAACCTTAAGTGTGTAGACCCTACGGGTTCGGGAACCATGCAGACATGACCGAGACAACTCTCCGGCCAATAACCAACAGCGGGATCTGGATACCCATGTTGGCTCCCACATGTTCCACGATGATCTCATCGGATGAACCATGATGTCAAGGATTCAAGCAATCCCGTATGCAATTCCCTTTGTCTACCGGTATAGTACTTGCCCGAGATTCGATCGTCGGTATCCCGATACCTTGTTCAATCTCGTTACCGGCAAGTCTCTTTACTCGTTCAGTAACACATCCTCCCGTGATCAACCCCTTGGTCACATTCTGCACATTATGATGATGTCCTACCGAGTGGGCCCAGAGATACCTCTCCGTCACACGGAGTGACAAATCCCAGTCTTGATTTGTGCCAACCCAACAGACACTTTCGGAGATACCCGTAGTGCACCTTTATGGCCACCCAGTTACGTTGTGACGTTTGGTACACCCAAAGCATTCCTACGGTATCCGGGAGTTGCACAATCTCATGGTCTAAGGAAATGATACTTGACATTAGAAAAGCTTTAGCATATGAACTACACGATCTTTGTGCTAGGCTTAGGATTGGGTCTTGTCCATCACATCATTCTCCTAATGATGTGATCCCGTTATCAACGACATCCAATGTCCATGGTCAGGAAACCGTAACCATCTATTGATCAACGAGCTAGTCAACTAGAGGCTTACTAGGGACGTGGTGTCGTCTATGTATCCACACATGTATCTAAGTTTCCTATCAATACAATTATAGCATGGATAATAAACGATTATCATGAACAAGGAAATATAATAATAATAATAATAATAACTAATTTATTATTGCCTCTAGGGCATATTTCCAATAGTCTCCCACTTGCACTAGAGTCAATAATCTAGTTCACATCGTCATGTGATTAACACTCACAGGTCACATCGCCATGTGACCAACATCCAAAGAGTTTACTAGTGTCACTAAACTAGTTCACATCATCATGTGATTAAGACTCAATGAGTTCTGGAGTTTGATCATGTTTTGCTTGTGAGAGAGGTTTTAGTCAACGGGTCTGCAATATTCAGATCCGTATGTACTTCACAAATCTTTATGTCATATTGTAAATGCTGCTTCCACGCTCCACTTGGAGCTATTCCAAATGGTTGCTCCACTATACGTATCCGGTTTGCTACTCAGAGTCATTCGGATAGGTGTTAAAGCTTGCATCGACGTAACCCTTTACGCTGAACTCTTTATCACCTCCATAATCGAGAAACATGTCCTTATTTACTCCAAGGACAATTTTGACCGCTGTCCAATGATCCATTCCTGGATCACTCTTGTACCCCTTGCGGACATGTGGCAAGGAACATATCAAAATGTACAAAGCATGACATCTTTATATAGAGCCTATGGCTAAGGCATAGGGGGCGACATTCGTCCTTTCTCTTTATTTTGCCGTGGTCAAGCTTTAAGTCTTAACTTCATACCTTACAACTCAGGCAAGAACTCCTTCTTTGACTGATCCATCTTGAACACCTTCAAGATCATGTCAAGGTATGTGCTCATTTGAAAGTACCATTTAGCGTTTTGATCTATCCTCATAGATCTTGATGCTCAATGTTCAAGCAGCTTAATCCACGTTTTCTATTGAAAAACACTTTTCAAATAACCCTATGTGCTTTCCAAAAATTCTACATCATTTCTGATCAACAATATGTCAACAACATATACTCATCAGAAATTCTATAGTGCTCCCACTCACTTCTTTGGAAATACAAGTTTCTCATAAACTTTGTATAAACGCAAAATCTGTGATCATCTCATCAAAGCGTATATTCCAACTCCGAGATGCTTACTCCAGTCCTTAGAAGGACTGCTGGAGCTTTGCACACTTGTTAGCATCTTTCAGGATTGACAAAACCTTCTGGTTGTATCACACACAACCTTTCCTCAAGAATATCGTCGAGGAAACAATGTTTTGACATCCTATCTGCAAGATTTCATAAATCATGCAGTAATTTCTAATAGAATTACAACAGACTCTTAGCATCGCTACGAGTGAGAAAGTCTCATCGTAGTCAACTCCTTGAACTTGTCGGAAAACATCTTAACGACAAGTCGAGCTTTCTTAATGGTGATACTTACCATCATTGTCTGTCTTCCTTTTAAAATCCATCTGTACCCAACATCCTTACGACCATCAAGTATTTCTTCCAAAGTCTATACTTTGTTTTCATACATGGATCCTCTCTCGGATTTTATGGCCTCGAGCCATTTGTCGGAATCCGGGCCCACCATCGCTTCTCCATAGCTCGTAGGTTCATTGTTGTATAGCAACATGACCTCCAAGACAGGATTACCGTACCACTCTGAAGCAGTACATGTCCTTGTCGTCCTACGAGGTTTGGTAGTGACTTGATCCGAAGTTTCATGATCACTATCATCAACTTACACTTCAATTGGTGTAGGTGCCACAGGAACAACTTCCTGTGCCCTGCTACACACTAGTTGAAGTGACGGTTCAGTAACCTCATCAAGTCTCCACCAACCTCCCACTCAATTCTTTCAAGAGAAATTTTCCTCGAGAAAGGACCCGTTTCTAGAAACAATCACTTTTGCTTCCGGGTCTGAAATAGGAGGTATACCCAACTGTTTTTGGGTGTCCTATGAAGATGCATTTATCCGCTTAGGGTTCGAGCTTATCAACCTAAAACATTTTCACATAAGCGTCGCAGCCCCAAGCTTTCAAGAAACGACAGCTTAGGTTTCTCTAAACCATAGTTCAAATGGTGTCATCTCAACGGAATTACGTGGTGCCCTATTTAAAGTGAATGCGGTTGTCTCTAATGCCTAACCCATGAACGATAGTGGTAATTCGATAAGAGACATCATGGTATGCACTATATCCAATAGGGTGCAGTTATGACGTTCGGACACACCAGCACATTATGGTGTTCCAGGAAGTATTAGCTGTGAAACAATTTCCACAATGTCTTAATTGTGTGCCAAACTCGCAACTCAGATATTCATCTCTATGATCACATCATAGAAATTTTATCCTCTTGTCACGAAGATCTTCAACTTCACTCTAAAATTACTTGAACCTTTCAATAATTCAGACTTGTGTTTCATCAAGTAAATATACCCAACATCTACTAAAATCATCTGTGAAGTAAGAACATACCGATATTCATCAGATGCCTCAAAGCACTCATTGGACTGCACACATCAAAATGTGTTACTTCCAACAAGTTGCTATCTTGTTCCATCTTACTGAAAACGAGGCTTTTCAGTCATCTTGCCCATGTGGTATGATTTGCATTTCTCAAGTGATTCGAAATCAAGTGAGTCCAAATGATCCATCTGCATGGAGTTTCTTCATGCGTATACGCCAATAGACATGGCTCGCATGCCTCAAACTTTTCAAAAAATGAGTGAGTCCAAAGATCCATCAACATGGAGCTTCTTCATGCATTTTATACCAGTATGACTCAAATGGCAGTGTCACAAGTATGTGGTACTATCATTACCATCTTATATCTTTTGGCATGAACATGTGTATCACTACGATCGAGATTTGATAAACCATTCATTTTAGGTGCAAGACCATTGAAGGTATTATTCAAATAAACAGAGTAACCATTATTCTCCTTAAATGAATAATCAGATTGTGATAGACATAATCCAATCATGTCTATGCTCAACGCAAACACCAAATAACAATTATTTAGGTTTAACACCAATCTCGATGGTAGAGGGAGCGTGAGTTGTTTGATCACCTCTACCTTGGTAACACTTCCAACACATATCGTCAGCTCACCTTTAGCTAGTCTCCGTTTATTCCGTAGCTTTTATTTCGAGTTACTAACACTTATCAACCGAACTGGTATCTAATACCCTGGTGCTACTAGGAGTACTAGTAAAGTACACATTAACATAATGTATATCCAATATACTTCTATCGACCTTGCCAGCCTTCTCATCTACCAAGTATCTAGGGTAATTACGCTCCGTTGGTTGTTCCCCTTATTACAGAAGCACTTAGTCTCGGGTTTGGGTTCAACCTTGGGTCTCTTCACTAGAGCAGCAGCTGATTTGCTGTTTCATGAAGTATCCCTTCTTGCCCTTGTCCTTCTTGAAACTAGTGGTTTCACCAACTGAGGGAGTCCTGGACTAGGGGGTGTCCGGATAGCCGAACTATCATCTTTGGCCGGACTCCTGGACTATGAAGATACAAGATTGAAGACTTCGTCCCGTGTCCGGATAGGACTTTCCTTGGCGTGGAAGGCAAGCTTGGCGATACGGATATGTAGATTTCCTACCATTGTAACCGACTCTGTAACCCTAACCCTATTCGGTGTCTATATAAACCGAAGGGTTTTAGTCCGTAGGACGAACAACAATCATACCATAGGCTAGCTTCTAGGGTTTAGCCTCCTTGATCTCGTGGTAGATCAACTCTTGTACTACCCATATCATCAATATTAATCAAGTAGGAGTAGGATATTACCTCCATCGAGAGGGCCCGAACCTGGGTAAAAACATTGTGTCCCTTGTCTCCTGTTACCATCCGCCTAGACGCAGTTCGGGACCCCTACCCAAGATCCGCTGGTTTTGACACCGACATTGGTGCTTTCATTGAGAGTTCCTCTGTGTCGTCACCTATAGGCCGGATGGCTCCTTCAATCATCAGCAACAATGCAGTCCAGGGTGAGACTTTTCTCCCCAGACAGATCTTCGTATTCGGCGGCTCTGCACTGCGGGCCAATTCGCTAGGCCATCTGGAGCAGATCGAAAGCTACGCCCCTGGCCATCAGGTCAGATTTGGAAGCTTGAACTATACGGCCGATGTCCGCAGAGACTTGATCTTCGACGGATTTGAGCCACAGCCGAGCATGCCGCACTGTCTTGATGGGTACGATCTAGCTCGGCGCGAGCGATTGCCACGGAGGCCGCACTTGCCCTCTCCGACCCTTAATCCGGAGCCGGTTTCGCCGATCAAGGACGGTTGGTTGGACACCGCCTCAGGGGCTGAAATCTCTAAGGCGATTGATCCAAACACCATCCATGTCCTTTGCAAGGCTCGTGACTCCCAGGTGCCGGACTCCGTTCCGGACTCCGAACCTCCCGCGCCCTGCCGCCAAATCCGATGGCGCGGTTATGGAGTTCACCGCCGCAGACATCTTTCACACTTCGCCCTTTGGCGACATCCTGAATTCACTAAGGTCTCTCTCTTTATCGGAGAGCCCTGGCCGGACTACGTTCAGGAAGGTTGGGATGCGGACTACGAAGAAATTCAACGCCCACCCACCACCCACTTTGTAGCCACTTTAGATGATTTAACCGACATGCTCGACTTCGACCAAGACATCGACGGTATGGACGGCGATGCCGGAGGCGACCAAGAACCAGCGCCTACGAGTGGCCTTTGGAAGGCCACCTCGTCATACGACATATACATGGTGGACATCCCAAAAGATGGGAACGACGATGGAAAAGCGGAGGATGACCCTCCAAGAAACAGCCCAAGTTGCGTCGGCGTCGGGCCGCGCTCTAAATCCCGCCACAAAGAAAAAGCGGTGATTCCGGCACGGGAGATAATAACACCCCGGACAGTGTCGAAGACAACCCCCTCCAGCAGGATTCAGCACAGGAGGAGGGAGAAGCAAGTCCGCACAACAGTGCGGCAGAAAGAGAGGTAGAGGACGATAATTATGCACCTCCCTCCGAAGATGAGGCAAGCCTCGACGACGACGAATTTGTCGTGAATGAGGATCCTGCCGAACAGAAGCGTTTCAAACGCAGGCTTATGGCCACGGCAAGCAGCCTCAAGAAAAAGCAGCAGCAGCTTAGAGCTGACCAAGACTTGCTAGCTGGCAGATGGACTGAAGTCCTTACAGCCGAAGAGTATGAACTCGAACACCCCTCCAAGAGATACCCCAAACGCACGCTGCTACCCCAATTAGAGGAAGCATCACCCAAACCTACATCACCAGCGCATGATGCGGCCGACTGGCCACCCCATAGTCGCGATAGAGAGGCCACTAGACCCTCCATTCAAGCCGCACTCCGGCGTCGCTCGAAAAGTACCAAGGCACGGGGAAACGCGCCAGACCTGCAAGACATATTGGAGGACAAGGCAAGGCAAACAAGATCGATCTACGGATCGCGTGGGCGCCCCACGACACGTGACGATAACCGTCACGCCGGATTCAGCAATTCCGGCCGGGCCGAACACAGTAGACAAAGCTCATATGAGCTACGCCGTGATATAGCCCATCTGAGGCGCCAAGACACCCACTATGCTTCACAGATGAAGTAATGGATCATCAAATCCTCGAGGCCTTCAAACCCGTAAACATCGAATCATACGATGGTACCACAGATCCTTGATGCGGATCGAGGACTATCTCCTCCATATCCACATGGCCCATGGCGATGATCTACATGCCATCAAATACCTCCCACTCAAGCTTAAAGGACCAGCTCGGCATTGGCTCAACAGCTTGCCGGTGAGAATCAATTGGTTGTTGGGAGGACACGGAAGCCGCATTCCTTGATAAACTTCCGGGCACATACGTGCGACCACCGGGCGCCGATGACCTCAGCCACATAATTCAGCAACCGGAAGAATCGGCCGGACAATTACGGACACGGTTCCTAACCAAGAAAAATCAAATCGTTGATCGTCCGGATGCAGAGGCCCTTGCAGCCTTTAAACATAACATCCGCGACGAGTGGCTTGCCCGGCACCTAGGACAGGAAAAGCCGAAATCCATGGCAGCCCTCACCACACTCATGACCCGCTTTTGCGCAGGAGAGGACAGCTGGCTAGCTCGTAGCAACAACTTGGCCAAACACCCTGATAGTTTGGATACCAAGGACAGCAATGGCAGGTCGCGTTGCAACAAGCATAAACACCGCATTAATGGTGATAATGCTAAAGATACGACAGTAAATGCCGGATTCAGAGGCTCTAAACCCGGTCAGCGGAAGAAGCCATTCAAAAGAAATACCCAGGGCCCGTCCAACTTGGACCGAATACTCGATCGCTGTGCGGATACATGGCAGCCCCGAAAAACCAGCCAACCACACCAACAGGGATTGTTGGGTGTTCAAGCAAGCAGGCAAGTTAAGTGCCGAACTCAATGACAAGGGGCTGCATAGCGATGACAAGGAAGAGCCCCGGCCGCCAAACAATAGAGGACAGAAGGGCTTTCCCACACAAGTGCGGACGGTGAACATGATATATGCAACCCACATACCCAAAAGGGAGCGGAAGCGTGCACTAAGGGACGTATATGCGATGGAGCCAGTCGCCCCGAAGTTCAACCCATGGTCCTCCTGCCCGATCACATTTGATCGAAGGGACCACCCCACTAGCATCCGTCACGGCGGATTCGCCGCATTGGTTCTTGACCCAATCATCGACGGATTTCACCTCACTAGAGTCCTGATGGATAGCGGTAGCAGCCTGAACCTGCTTTATCAGGATACGATTATTGCAAAATGGGCATAGACCCCTCAAGGATTAAACCCACAAAGACGACCTTTAAAGGCGTCATACCGGGTGTAGAGGCCAATTGTACAGGCTCAGTTACACTCGAAGTGGTCTTCGGATCCCCGGATAACTTCCGAAGCGAAGAGCTAATCTTCGACATAGTCCCATTCCGCAGCGGCTATCATGCACTGCTTGAACGAACCGCATTTGCAAAGTTCAATGCGGTGCCGCACTACGCATACCCCAAGCTCAAGATGACAGGCCCTCGAGGAGTAATCATGGTCAATGGAAACACCGAACGCTCTCTCCGAACGGAGGAGCACACGGCGGCCCTCGCGGCGGAGGTGCAAAGCAGCCTCTCACAGCAATTCTCGAGTCCGGCTATTAAACGTCCGGCCACCGTCAAGCACGCCCGGAGTAACCTACAACAAGACCGCCTAGCACGATCCGAGCACGCGTAGCAATGCGGCCCCAACCCCAGCCCTCGCGAAACAGCGAAGCCAGTACTACGCGTACATAACTACCCTCTGGAGATACCATGGGCCTAAGGGGGGCACGACCACGGCACGCCCAGAATGCGGCTCAACCGCACCAGGGGCTCCCAATTGTGTCATTCTTTTTCTTTCTTTTTTTCTTACTTTCAGGACTCCGTTTTCCAGAAGTCCTGTCCGGCACTAGAATTGCCGAACTCACGATGCAACAGCCAGGGAAGCAGAAAGCTACGTCAAGTGTCCAGGTGGTCTCTACTGCGAGCATTATACCTGTTTTACATACCATCCCACAGCTTACCCCTGGAGGGGGACATGTTAAATAGTCCCATCCCTTGCTTATCGCACTATTTGTATCGTTCTGCTTGCATTGCAGTACCTTTTTGAATAAACAATACATAGCTTTTGCCTATTATTGCACTCCTTTCTTTATCTATATATATGTTCATTTCATGACATGTTGCACCCGTACACTTTGGTACGACCAATACACCAGGGGCTTAAGTATCCCAAAAGCATGGTGTGATAAGTCCGAACACTTTCACAAGTGCGGCACCCCGAACTTATAGCATTATATGCATCGGCTCCGAATCATGTCTTGGGTCAATAGTTGGGTTTCCCGGCTCCCATGTTTTGGTACCTTACGTTCCGTTATATCGGCTAAGGTAGCGCTGGGAGAACCACTGCGATTGTGCCCCGGTTGAGCTGGGTTGAGCACCTCAGTGGAGAAAGCTAAAACTGACCGTCATGATAGGGCGAGAGCCGGTCGCTGTTCGAGAGGTCTTTTCGGGTCCTTAAAGACTTATGCCGCTTAGAGCGAGGAGCCGGCATTGTCCGGCCAAGGCGTGGATAGCGCCCCGAACTCGGTCTTCCGAATACTAGGGGCTTCGCCGAAATTTAAAATTATAGAATTCTATGGCTAAGTGAGAGTGTTCAAGCACTATAAGTCCGGTTGCCTTGTTCGTTGCGTTGAGCGCCTCCCTCGAAGGACCCAAGAATGGGAACAAGAGCGCTCAAGTTTATCCCGAACACCCCAGCACTTGTGGCATGGGGGCTGAAGCCAACGACTTGCCATCTCTCAAATTTGACAAACGGCCGCATGAAGGTAATATTTTAAATTCACAAGCGTTGCTTAGCGCATATGAACAAGTTTTGATTATACGGGATAACAAATGCGAGTCTATTCAAAAATTACATCTTTGGAGCACTCATCCGCTATCTGGCGGGCACCCTTCAGACGCCCTCATAGTACATTTCGGACTGCGATGCTCCTTGCCCTTCGGTGGCCCGTCCGTCACAAGCTTCGCGCATCCAGCTTGCCCAGTGCACTTTTGCACGGGCAAGGCCCGACGGGCACCTTCAATGCAGATGGAGCGCTTGATGACTTCAATCCATGGACAAAGGCGTCCACCAGCCGCTGCACTAGCCCGAAGTAGCTCCTGAGCATGGCTTCCAATGGCCACGGCCGAACTATGAGGCCCTTCATGGCCTGTTCGGCGACCTTGTGGAGCTCGACCAGCTACTTCAGCTGGTCGCTCAGGGGCACCGGACGTTCGGCCTCAGCATACTGAGACCAGAAAACCTTTTCCGGCGAGCTCCCCTCCTTGGTGCGATAGAATGCGGCAGCATCAGACACACTACGGGGCAGATCTGCGAATGCTCCTGGAGAGCTCCGAATCCGGGTAAGTAATAGGTAATTCACTTTCACATGCTTGCTTTGCATAAAGAATGCCTTACCCGCCGCTATCTTCTTTAATGATTCAATTTCTTGGAGGGCTTTTTGGGCTTCGGCCTTAGCGGCTTTGGCACTCTCAAGAGCCGAGGCGAGCTCGGACTCTCGAGTCTTCGAGTCACGCTCCAAACTCTCGTGTTTTTCCACGAGAGCCTGGAGCTTTTTCCGCACCTCCGCCACCCGCTCCTCCTACTTCTCTCGCTCGGTGCGCTCCGCGGCCGCTTTGATTTCGTCCGCGTACACCGCTTCCTTCAGGGTCGCCACCTCGTTCGTGGCCCCTACAATACCCATGTTATTCCTGTCATTTTTTGCAACCGAATCCTTTCTATAAGGAATTTCTTTAATAAGGTATTGCTTACCTTCCTGTCCTCGAGCTGCTTCTTGGCAAGGTCGAGCTCGTTCTCGGACCGCCGAGGCTCTTCTTCAAAGCATTGACCTCTGCGGTCGGTCGGGCAGAGGTCGGCAGCCTGCATTCGCATATTGACATACTTATGTTAGACTCCTGCGTATATCTTTTTAGATCCTTAGTCCGGCTTTTCTTTCCGAACACCGAACTAAGCATCAGGGGCTACTGTCTATGCGATAATATTTTTACATATTCTAAACTTACCTCAAAGCCTGTTAGAAGGCTGATGCAGCTTCAGTCGGCCCGCTCTTGGCAGATCAGTACTTTACGGATCACCACACTCATAACAAGCGGTGCTCCTCCTCGATGGAGGCGCTGTTAAGCGCCTCGATGCTATCCGGTGCCTCCGGTTGGACGGAGGACATCGGTGTCTTACCCTTCCTACGAAGGGACCGCTTGCCGGACTTCGGAACCGCTGAAGGTTCCGGTATGGAGTCCGGACAAGGGTCGGGCTTAGAGCCCCTGGGGGTCTCGCTCCCCTCGCGCCTGGAGTCTGGGAGGCCGCCTTGCGGCGCCTCCTGCGCCACCTCCTCTTGACCAGACCCCCCTCGGGGCTCCACCTCGGCGTCATCCGCAGCATGAGGTGAGGAGGCGGCCGGAAGTGAAGTACTCTCCACTTCCGACGAATTCAGGGACCCGCTCGACGAAGCGGCGAGGTCGTCCTTGGGCGGGCTGCATGATTGTTCGGCATTAGAGAACACTATGCAATGAAAAAAAGTCGTGGGTATCCAGACACTTACGATCTCGCCAGGGGCTTGGCCCTTGTTGGCCACTCCTCCTCGTCGTTGTCGGCGTTGGTGGAGAAGTCCGGAGGAAGGGTCCTTCCCTTCTTGGACCCTCCGGCCTCCCGGTTGGGGCGGCCTTCCTTTTCTTCTCTCCCCTGCTGGGAGAGGCTTCTTCCTCCTCCTCTTCCTCGGAGGAGGATTCCGCCTCGGGGTTGTTGGGCGATGAGTCCGACAAAGACTGGCGCCGGGAGCTCCTTCGAGTTCCGTGGCCTTCTTCTTGGCCTTCTTCTCCAGCACCATGTGAGGTTCCGAGCCAGCAGCCCGTCAATCGGGCGTCGCTGGGTCTTCGGCAAAGGGCAGACGGTTAATCTGTCCGGACGTCTTCACCGATCTGTCACAAAGGTTAGGGAGTTTTAGATCGCATAGAGTCAAACTATGAAAAAGAGTCCCATAAAGGGTAAAATAACTTACCTCGCTGGCTTGACGTCATGAGTTGAATCCGCGATCTTGATGGCGGATGTAGAACCTCGGCGCCCTTGAACAGCACCTTCCGGGCATCTTCGTGCGTAGTGTCGAAGAGCCTTTTCAGAGTTGAGTCTTTGTGCGGATCGAACTCCCACAATTTGAAATCCCGTTGTTGGCATGGGAGAATCCGGCAGATGAGCATCACCTGGATTATGTTGACAAGCCTGAGATTCTTGTCCACCAGGTTTCGGACGCAGGTTTGGAGTCCGTACAGCTCGTCCGAATCCCCCCACGTCAGGCCCGTCTCTTTCCATGATGTGAGCCGCGTGGGGAGGCCAGATCGGAATTCGGAGGCCGCCGCCCATTGAGAGTCGCGCGGCTCGATGATGTAGAACCACCCCGATTGCCACCCCTTTATGGTCTCCATAAAAGAGCCCTCGAGCCATAGGACTTTGGCCATCTTGCCAACCATGGCACCTCCGCACTCCGCTTGGCGGCCGCCCACAACCTTCGGCTTGACATTGAAGGTCTTCAGCCATAAGCCAAAATGGGGCTGGATGCAGAGGAAGGCCTCGCATACGACGATGAACACCGAGATGTTGAGGATGAAATTCGGGACCAGATCGTGGAAGTCCAGGCCGTAGTAGAACATGAGCCCCCGGACAAATGGGTGAAGTGGAAAACCTAGTCCGCGGAGGAAGTGGGTGAGAAACACCACCCTCTCATGGGGCCTGGGGTTGGAATGAGCTACCCCTCGTCGGGTAGCCGGTGCGTGATGTTGCTGGACAAGTATCCGGCCTTCCGCAGCTTTTCGATGTGCCCCTCCGTGACGGAGGAGCCCATCCACCTGCCTCCCGCTCCGGACATAGTTGGAGAAGGTTGAGGTGGGATGTGCGGACTTGGGCGCTGGAGCTCGAGTGCGCTGAAATGGATGAGCAAAGGAGGAAGAAGGCGTAGGTGAAAAAGTGGATCCTTATCCCCTTATATGGACGGGACGAAGCTATGCGTCCCCGCCAGCCCGGGTAAAACTCGCTTATCTCCCAAGCGCCGTAATCAATGGCGCGGATGGGTTACCCACGTCCGTATTGATGGGAATCCCGAAATAAGGGGGCATGATCTCCGCTTTGATAAGACGTGCCAAGGAAACCGCCTCGCTAAACGCGCCGAGGCAGGACAGTAAAAAATGATTCGAATAAAGGCTTGGCCGTGGTGTGATGTCACACCGCGGAATACGTCAGCAGATCCGTGCAAAAATTATTCTCTCTACGGTGGTATGTGGAACTTGTTTTGCAGAGCCGGACACTATCCTTGTGTTCAGAACCTTCTATGAAGTATTCGGAGGAGGAACCCGCCTTGCAATGCCGAAGACAATATGCGCGCCGGACTCGTCGTCATTGAAGCCTGGTTCAGGGGCTACTGAGGGAGTCTCTGACTAGGAGGTGTCCGGATAGCCGAACTATCATCTTTGGCCGGACTCCTGGAGTATGAAGATACAAGATTGAAGACTTCGTCCCATGTCCGGATAGGACTTTCCTTGGCGTGGAAGGCAAGCTTGGCGATACGGATATGTAGATTTCCTACCATTGTAACCGACTCTGTAACCCTAACCCTATTCGGTGTCTATATAAACCGAAGGGTTTTAGTCCGTGAGACGAACAACAATCATACCATAGGCTAGCTTCTAGGGTTTAGCCTCCTTGATCTCGTGGTAGATCTACTCTTGTACTACCCATATCATCAATATTAATCAAGCAGGAGTAGGGTATTACCTCCATCGAGAGGGCCCGAACCTGGGTAAAAACATCGTGTCCCTTGTCTCCTGTTACCATCCGCCTAGACGCACAGTTCGGGACCCCCTACCCGAGATCCGCCGGTTTTGACACCGACACCAACCATCAACAATTGATGCTCCTTCTTGATTTCTACTTTCGTGGTGTCAAACATCGCGAATATCTCAAGGATCATCATATCTATCCCTGATATGTTATAGTTCATCACGAAGCTCTAGCAGCTTGGTGGCAATGACTTTGGAGAAACATCACTATCTCATCTGAAAGATTAACTCCCACTTGATTCAAGTGATTGTTGTACTCAGACAATCTTAGCACGAGCTCAAAGATTGAGCTTTTCTCCCTTAGTTTGTAGGCTAAGAGACTCGTCGGAGATCTTATACCTCTTGACGTGGGCACAAGCCTGAAATCCCAATTTCAGCCCTCGAAACATCTCATATGTTTCATGACGTTTCGAAATCGTCTTCGGTGCCTCAACTCTAAACCGTTTAACATTACTGAACTATCACGTAGTTATCAAAACGTGTATGTCAGATGTTCGCAACATCCAGAGACGACGTTCGAGGTTCAGCACACCGAGCGGTGCATTAAGGACATAAGACTTCTACGAAGCAACGAGGACAATCCTCAGTTTACGGACCTAGTCCGCATAATCGCTACTATCAAATTTCAACTAAATTTTCTCTAGGAACATATCTAAACAGTAGAACTAAAGCGCGAGCTTACGACATAATTTGCAAAGACCTTTTGACTATGTTCAGGATAATTAAGTTCATCTTATGAACTTCCACTCAGATAGACATCCCTCTAGTCATCTAAGTGATTACATGATCCAAGTCAACTAGGCTGTGTCCGATCATCACGTGAGACGGACTAGTCATCATCGGTGAACATCTTCATGTTGATTGTATCTACCATACGACTCATGCTCGACCTTTCGGTGTCTTGTGTTCCGAGGCCATGTCTGTACATGCTAGGCTCGTCAAGTCAACCTAAGTGTTTCAAGGTGTGTAAATCTGGCTTACACCCATTGTATGTGAATGTTAGAATCTATCACACCCGATCATCACGTGGTGCTTCAAACGCATTTAACTTTCATAGCAGTGCGATTAGGGGAACACTTTCTTGAAATTATTATGAGGGATCATCTTATTTACTACCGTCGTTCTAAGCAAATAAGATGCAAAAACATGATAAACATCACATGCAATCAAATAGTGACATGATATGGCCAATATCATTTTGCTCCTTTTGATCTCCATCTTCGGGGCTCCATGGTCATCATTGTCACCGGCATGACACCATGATCTCCATCATCATGATCTCCATCATCGTGTCTCCATGAAGTTGTCTCGCCAACTATTACTTCTACTACTATGGCTAACGGTTTAGCAATAAAGTAAAGTAATTACATGGCGTTGTTCATTGACACGCGGGTCATACAATAAATTAAGACAACTCCTATGGCTCCTGCCAGTTGTCATACTCGTCGACATGCAAGTCGTGATTCCTATTACAAGAACATGATCAATCTCATACATCACATATCATTCATCACATTCTTTTGGCCATATCACATCACATAGCATACCCTGCAAAAACAAGTTAGACGTCCTCTAATTGTTGTTTGCATGTTTTACGATGGCTGCTATGGGTTTCTAGCAAGAACGCTTTCTTACCTACGCAAAAAGCCACAACGTGATATGTCAATTTCTATTTACCCTTCATAAGGACCCTTTTCATCGAATCCGATCCGACTAAAGTGGGAGAGGCGGCACCGCTAGCCACCTTATGCAACAAGTGCATGTCAGTCGGTGGACCCTGTCTCACGTAAGTGTATGTGTAAGGTCGGTCCGGGCCGCTTCATCCCACAATACCGACGAAACAAGATAGGACTAGTAACGGTAAGCATATTAAACAAAATCAATGCCCACAACAACTTGTGTTCTACTCGTGCATAGAATCTACGCAATAGACCTAGCTCATGATGCCACTGTTGGGGAACGTAGCAGAAATTCAAAATTTTCTACGCATCACCAAGATCTGTCTATGGAGAAACTAGCAACAAGAGAGAGGGCAGTGCATCTTCATACCCTTGAAGATCGCGATGCGGAAGCGTTACAAGAACGCGGTCGGTGGAGTCGTTCATGAAGTGATTCAGATCGCGGCCGAATCCGATCTAAGCGCCGAATCACGGCGCCTCCGCGTTCAACACACATGCAGCCCGGTGACGTCTCCCATGCCTTGATCCAGCAAGGAGAGAGGGAGAGCTTGGGAAGACTCCGTCCGGCAGCAAAGACGACGGCGTGGTGGTGGTGGAGGAGCGCGGTACTCCAGCAGGGCTTCGCCAAGCACTACGAGAGACGAGGAGGGAGAGAGGTAGGGCTGCGCCTTGGGAGAGAGAGACTCGTGTGCTAGGCAGCCCCAAAACCTCCACTATATATAGGGGCAAAGGGGAGGGGAGGCGCCCTAGGGTTTCCCCTAGGGGGGCGGCAGCCAGGGCAGATGGGATCTCCCCCTTGGGTGACTTGGCCCCCAAGCCAGGAGGTGGGAACCCTAGATGGGGCGCCCCAAACCCCCTGGGCACGTGGGAATAGGTGAGGGGGGCGCACAGCCCCTTAGTGGGCTGGTTTGCCCCCTTCCTTGGCCCATGAAGCCCCCCAACACTTGTCGGGGCTCCCGAAACACCTTTCGGTCATGCTGGTCATCACCCGGTACCTCCGGAACACTTCCGGACTCCAAAACCCTTCGTCCAATATATCAATCTTCACCTCTGGACCATTCCGAAACTCCTCGTGATGTCCGGGATCTCATCCGGGACTCCAAACAACATTCGGTAACCGCGTACATACCTTCCCTATAACCCTAGCGTCATCGAACCTTAAGTGTGTAGACCCTACGGGTTCGGGAACCATGCAGACATGACCGAGACAACTCTCCGACCAATAACCAGCGGCGGGATCTGGATACCCATGTTGGCTCCCACATGTTCCACGATGATCTCATCGGATGAACCACGATGTCAAGGATTCAAGCAATCCCGTATGCAATTCCCTTTGTCTACCGGTATAGTACTTGCCCGAGATTCGATCGTCGGTATCCCGATACCTTGTTCAATATCGTTACCGGCAAGTCTCTTTACTCGTTCCGTAACATCATCCCATGATCAACCCCTTGATCACATTGTGCACATTATGATGATGTCCTACCGAGTGGGCCCAGAGATACCTCTCCGTCGCACGGAGTGACAAATCCCAGTCTCGATTCGTGCCAACCCAATGACACTTTCGGAGATACCCGTAGTGCACCTTTATAGCCACCCAGCCACGTTGTGACGTTTGGTACACCCAAAGCATTCCTACGGTATCCGGAGTTGCACAATCTCATGGTCTAAGGAAATGATACTTGACATTAGAAAAGCTTTAGCATACGAACTACACAGTCTTTGTGCTAGGCTTAGGATTGGGTCTTGTCCATCACATCATTCTCCTAATGATGTGATCCCGTTATCAACGACATCCAATGTCCATGGTCAGGAAACCGTAACCATCTATTGATCAACAAGCTAGTCAACTAGAGGCTTACTAGGGACATGGTGTTGTCTATGTATCCACACATGTATCCGAGTTTCCTATCAATACAATTATAGCATGGATAATAAACGATTATCATGAACAAGGAAATATAATAATAATAACTAATTTATTATTGCCTCTAGGGCATATTTCCAACAAACGATGCTTGGCTAATGAAGATAGAGCTGAAGAGAGAAGAACCCGGGGGGATCAACAAGGATGATGGGATCAAGAAGGCTATGGAGGATCAAGCTCCGGCAGCAGAAGAATAAAACATCCTTCCACCTCTCTTTACTCCGACTGAGATTGAAGCTTCCAAGATGATTGAGCTAGCTCGTATACAAAACAAGTATCGCACAAGTGAAAATATTTTGTTGAAGGAGCATATCGTCGCACTTAAGGGAATTATTCGCAAGTTGGAGGATCTCTTACGCTCGATGTGCGACTATCCACCATCACCACCATCCTCTCCGTCCCCGAGGAAGGAGAACTGAGTATTGGGTATGGGCACTCCCCTTGGCAACTGCCAAGCTTGGGGGAGATGCCCCGGTATCGTATCACCATCACACTCCTATCTTTACCGTTTTTCTTAGTTCGATCCTCTTGGTAATATCTTGATCTAGTAGAATAAAGTTTTAGTGTGATCTAGTCGGAGTTTTGCTTTATGATCCTTCTATGTAATCGAGTCTGTGAGCTATATAATAAAGATTAGTGTTGAGTCAAGGGCTTGATTATCTTACCATGATCTTGGGTGAATAGTAAGAAAAAGAAAGAAGTAAAAAGAAATAAAGAGATCATACGGATCTTATGAATAGTAATGACTTCACACATAGAGAGTATGATGATTAAAAGTTGTTGAGAGTTGACAAACATAGTTTTGGTCATCGTTGCAATTAATAGGAAGTAATAAAGAAAGAGAGGCTTCACATATAAATATACTATCTTGGACATCTTTTATCATTGTGGGCACTCATTGAAATATGACATGCTAAAGAGTTGATGTTGGATAAGGAAGACAACGTAATGGGTTATGTTTTCTTATATCTGAAATAAAGTATATTGTCATGGATCATCCAACATGTTGAGCTTGCCTTTCCCCCTCATGCTAGCCAATTCTTTGCATCAAGTAGATATACTACTTGTGCTTCCAAATACCCTTAAACCCAGTTTTGCCATGAGAGTCCACCATATCTACCTATGGATTGAGTAAGATCCTTCAAGTAAGTTGTCATTGCGCAAGCAATAAAATTGCTCTCTAAATATTTATGATTTATTAGTGAGGGAGAAAATAAGCTTTATATGATCTTGTGATGTAGAAGTAATAAAAGCGACGGAGTGCATAATAAAGGTATATATCACAAGTGGCAATATAAAGTGACGTTCTTTCGCATTAAGACTTTGTGCATCCAACCCTTAAGCACATGACAACCTCTGCTTCCCTCTGCGAAGGGTCTATCTT
This sequence comes from Aegilops bicornis, assembly GCA_021605145.1. NCBI lineage: Eukaryota > Viridiplantae > Streptophyta > Magnoliopsida > Poales > Poaceae > Aegilops > Aegilops bicornis. The sequence continues at coordinate 581,708,001 of CM038672.1, forward strand.
TTACTTTTATCTTCTACCTTATGCAAGAGTCATGGTGATCTTCACCTTTCCTTTTTACATTTTATGCTTTGGCAAGCACATTGTGTTGGAGCGATCTATATATATATATATATATATATATATATATATATATATATATATATATATATATATATATATATATAATTGGATGTGAGTTAGCATGAACTATTATTGTTGACATTTACCTGAGGTAAGAAGTTGGGAGGCAACCCCATAAGCCCCTATCTTTCTCTGTGTCCGATTAAAACTCCGTAACCACAAGTATCGCGTGAGTGTTAGCAATTGTGAAAGACTAAATGATAGTTGAGTATGTGGACTTGCTGAAAAGCTCTTACAAAGGCTCTTTCCGATGTTATGATAAATTGCAATTGCTTCAATGACTGAGATTATAGTTTGTTAGTTCTCAATAAAGTTTCTGATTCATACTTGACATTGTGAATAGATCGTTACTTTATCATAATAATTCATATGACAATATTCATATATGTTGTTGTATAAGAATGATCATGATGCCCTCATGTCCGTATTTTATTTTATCGACACCTCTATCTCTAAACATGTGGACATATTTTTTGATTTCGGCTTTCGCTTGAGGACAAGCGAGGTCTAAGCTTGGGGGAGTTGATACGTCCATTTTGCATCATGCTTTGATATTGATATTTATCGCATTGTGGTATGTTATTACACATTATGTCACAATACTTATGCCTTTTCTATCTTATTTTACAAGGTTTACATGAAGAGGGAGAATGCTTGGCAAATTTGGAATTCTGGATAAGGAGCAAATATTAGAGACCTATTCTGCGCAACTCCAAAAGTCCTGAAACTCCACAGAAGTTATTTTTGGGAAATATAAAAATACTGAGCAAAGAAAATACCAGAGGGGGCCCACACCCTGGCCACGAGGGTGGGGGCGCGCCCTACCCCCCTGGGCGCAGCCCCTGCCTCGTGGGACCCCTGGTGGCCCTCCGGTGCCCATCTTCTGTTATATGAAGTCTTTCGTCCGAGAAAAAATCAGAAGCAAGCTTGCGGGACGAAACTCCGCTGCCACGAGGCGGAACCTTGGCGGAACCAATCTAGGGCTTCCGGCGGAGCTGTTCTGCCGGGGAAACTGCCCTCCGGGAGGGGGAAATCATCACCAACGATCCTCTCGTCGGGAGGGGTCCATCTCCATCAACATCTTCACCAGCACCATCTCCTCTCAAACCCTAGTTCATCTCTTGTATCCAATTCTTGTCTCTAAGTCTGAGATTGGTACGTGTAGGTTGCTAGTAGTGTTGATTACTCCTTGTAGTTGATGCTAGTTGGTTTACTTGGTGGAAGATTATATGTTCAGATCCTATATGCATATTAATACCCTCCGATTATGAACATGAATATGATTTGTGAGTAGTTACGTTTGTTCCCGAGGACATGGGAGAAGTCTTGCTATTAGTAGTCATGTGAATTTGGTATTAGATTCGATATTTTGATGAGATGTATGTTGTCTCTCCTCTAGTGGTGTCATGTGAACGTCGACTACATGACACTTCACCATTATTTGGGCCTAGAGGAAGGCATTGGGAAGTAATAAGTAGATGATGGGTTGCTAGAGTGACAGAAGCTTAAACCCCGGTTTATGAGTTGCTTCGTAAGGGGTTGATTTGGATCCATATGTTTCATGCTATGGTTAGGTTTACTTTAATACTCCTTTTGTAGTTGTGGATGCTTGCATTAGGAGTTAATCATAAGTGGGATGCTTGTCCAAGTAAGGGCAGCACCCAAGCATCGGTCCACCCACATATGAAATTATCAAAGTGCCGAACGTGAATCATATGAGCGTGATGAAAAACTAGCTTGACGATAATTCCCATGTGTCCTCGGAAGCGTTTTCCTTTATATAAGAAATTGTCCAGACTTGTCCTTTGATACAAAAAGGATTGGGCCACCTTGCTGGACCTTATTTACATTTGTTACTTGTTGCTCGTTACCATTTACCTTATCACAAAACTATCTGTCGATAATTTCAGTGTTTGCAGAGAATACCTTAGTGAAAACCGCTTGTCATTTCCTTCTGCTCATCGTTGGGTTCGACACTCTTACTTATCGAAAGGACTACGATAGATCCCCTATACTTGTGGGTCATCAATTGCTCACCCATACTCCACTATGGGTGATCCACTCTTCGTCACATCTTCACAAGTCCATTGTCACCACAATGGACAACAAGCTTCAAGCATGATCTCTTCGTGATACTCCACTTGAACTTGCACACCGCAATCTATATAGGGTGAACCTGGGTGAAGCGCACCCTATATACGAAAATAATTTAGTAATTGTAAAAAAAATAAAAAGTTCAAATCTTTTTCAGAATCAAACATGACCAAAAAAGTCATTCTAAAGCAGGGCGATATTTTTATAAGCAGTACCGAAGATAATAAATGTCTTTTTTTAACAAGAAAAGGTGCCCAAAGCACCAAACTTTCATTCAAACTCAGCTCAGGTACATAGTACAACATGAGCATATTAGACTTGGGGATTAGTGACGAGTAATTGCATTGCATCCAAATTAATCACGCATGGTGGTGTACGCAACGGCCTAATTCTCATCAAGATATGTTGCGTTGCACTGCAAATCTTATTCTCTATAACATTATGTTTTTTAATTTTAAAGAGCCCACATTCAATTGAGTTCTCCAATTAAAATTGAGGATTTGACCGGGTCAATAGTTTTTCAAAGCTTTCTATTCAATTCTTTTATACTATACACTATGCTTTTAAATTTTTAAGGTCTCACAATTAATTAAGGTCTTCAATTTAGAATCAGGTCACCCTATTTTTGGCCGGGTCAACAATTTCTCAAAGAGCCCCCCACCCCCATTCAATTCCTTTAATTTCCTATGTTCATTAATTTTTGAAGCTCTACCATTTAACTGAGCTATTCAATTTTGAATTTGGTTTACCATTTTGACCAGACCAACGATTTTACAAATCAATAGCAGCAACCGACCTACAAAAACATATCAATCCCACACACTCTTCCATCACATAGAAAAAAGAAGCGCCACCATGTGATATTGTAGCATCAATATAGTACATGCAGCCACCGACGTAGAAATTTTCTTACATAAATATACATTTGTTAGCGGATAACACAGAACCACACCATAAAAGGCTCATCAAATCACCGCATTATAAATAAAAGTAAAACACACTCCATCATCTTCCCCATCCGCCAAACTAAATATTCCGTCAATTTCAAAATATAAGCGCTATTAGTTTTTTGGAAAGTCAAATTCTCTAAGTTTGACCAAGTTCAGAGCAAAAAAATATCGACATCCACAATATTAAACAAAAAAAGTATGGAAAATCATTTCATGATGAATCTAATCATACCGATTTGATATTGTGGATTTTGATATATTTATCTATAAATTTGATCAAACATAAAAGGTTTGACTTTTCAAAGAAGTAATACACCTTATGAATATTTTTTGTAAGAAATCCAACAACATCAGTGGCGCAGCAAAGCGCGTCCAACCCTTGTAGTTCCTCTTGTTTCTCATTCTCTGACGGGTTCCGTCTCGAAGGAACGGGCCCATAGCGGCACATTTCCCTCGTGCTAAAAACTTGAATGGATCACCACAATCCGAACAGATAGATGTTGATGCTATCGTACGTATGGCGAGAGGTTCCTTGCTGGAACTCCTGGGTTTTCCTGACAAGGACAAAATGCCCATTCCCTTGGCCCTCAAAAAGTGCAGCATGCGTTGTGTGTGTGCTTTTCTTCCGGAAGGGTGCAGTATCCTGTAGCCAGTGGCGGAGCTCATGAAGAAATCTTTCACTACCCCTAAGCCCATTGCCCCTCCAGAATTTTGGCCCAAGCTAGGCCACTGCTTGTAGGTACAGTTGCTTTCAATGCACATGTGTATAAGAAATCTCAGAAAAAGGAAAGATGTCTACAAGAACCACACACACAAGCTAAAAATTCTAGTACCGGAGTGTGGACGAAGCAACCAACTCCGTCCTGTCAAAAAATTCTATATTTTTTCTCTCAAAAAAAATCTATATTTTGTTAACTGAACATTTTTCTCAGTACTTGGACTGTGAGGTAAATGGACAAGACAACTCCGTGTGTTTTGCGCTTGATGAGGATTTGCATGGTAGTACGAGTACTAAGCATTTTCGTTTTGCAATACATTGACGTACAAGTAGAAACAACATTTACACTGAAATGTGGATATGAATCACGAAAATAAATACTCCTTCCGATCCATATTAGTTGTCACTGCTTTAGTATAAGATGGGAAGGAGTAGATGATTTGCAACCACATGAACACCGAGCTTCCGATATTTCCAAGCGCTCTCTTGACAGAAAGACTGAAGCTACTTGCTGGAGTCGCTAAAGAGGAGCTGGCGGCACCGAGAGTTCGTTATAGGCTAGAGGCTAGAGCTTATTAGACCCTGCCTGCCCGAAAAGATTTCTCTCAGGTTGCAGAGCGTCCCACTCTTCAGAAGTTCTGTACAAACATGTGCTGCTGACTGAATGCACGGTCTTGTATCAAGGTGCGTCAAAAGCTTTCTGCCATCCTTGTGAGTATTTTGGTTTTAGATCACTCTGTCTTCACTTGATCAGCTGAGTTCTGAGGAAGGTTGTATAGGAGCAACCCAAGCACCAAGACAGCAGCGCCGGCCAAAAAGGATGTGCTTAAACTTGTTCCTCCTGGCATGTATGGCAGAGGAAGCGACAGGACGTATATCGAAAGAGGCACTGCAGCGCAAGAAGGAATCAGAAAGTTAGAGATGAATATGATTGACCACACAGAAGAATCGTGTCTGATTGTGTGTTTGCACGCACGTGCCAGGCGCTAGGTGCTTATTACTTATCAGGGCATATGTGCTAGCACAATCCTACGAAATGATTTGCATGCCAAACTGAATGTTTCAATTTTGCAAACAGCTTCTTCTTGGCACTTTTAACTCAATACAAAAATCTGTGCCTCGCAGTCGTACGAATGAACCATCATGGTGCTTCTTAAACTATTCAGAGGGAGTGTGTTTCGTTACTGAACCTGCTAATGTTGCTGTTAACGAAGCAACCAGTGCTGTAGACATCTTCACCAGATTTAGCACAGAAATGTTGAAGGCCATGTTCATGGTTATGAAGAGCAGTGGTAGCAAAGGGGCTCCAGGACAATCTGAAAACTCAAAACATCAGCACATGGTTGCAGTATCATCAGGGAAAAGTGACTATGGTAGCCTCTCATCTTGACACATAGCTTTTACAAATCACTGGTCAAGGCATCAACGCGACAAACAAGGGCCCTTCAACATAATGAACTGCAATATATAGTGAGTGTTGTGTTCGTGTATGCCATGCATACAGAACAATTTGTCCAAGTAAATGTAAAAAAGAAGAACGATACTTATTAGTGCAAGATTCTAGGGAAGGTTTTGTCGCCATTCAACAACAGATTTGAAGTAACACATGGTATCACGGAGTACAAACAATGCTCAACTATTTAGCATCTGAAGATACTACGATGATGAGTAATACTCACCGTTCAGATTGCCACCAACATTCAGAAAGCATGCAGCACCACGGTTTACATATGCGGGGAGCTCAGTCAATGGAATGCCTTTCAAATTAGAGAGAAATGGCAGGAGTAGCAAAACAAAAAGAGCCTGCATAGGTCAACATAGCAGACTTGGAGTGCACAAAAAGGAGAAAATCCAATGGGTTGAGGAGTGAATAAGGATACCAAACAAGACGGTTTGAGTAACGTTCTTCTTTTCACCAGTGACTATTAAACCAACAATGTTTTATAATAGAGATGATTTTAAGCTTACCTGGAATCCTGACCCAAAAGAGTTGACCACAAATATGTCAGGCCGTTTTCCCTGTGTAAAACAAAGAGAACTAAGCCCGTCATGCTTTCAGCTCAGAAATAGCTTAAAATAAGAGCAAAAAAAATAGGTACAACGAATATTCACATTAACTATATCTTGAAATTATTTTATTACGAACCTCAAGGCGTTTGGCACCATCAATGAAAACAAATTCCTGCCACAGTAATAACAAGACTTAGAGTTGGGATAACTGAAAGTTTCATCAGGGGTACACCAGCAAGTCCACTCAACCTTGATTATAGATGCACCAGCCTGACATGCAGATGAAGCCATCAAAACTGCTGGCCAAAAAAACTTGACATCAGACAGAGATGAACCACCATTTGCTCCACTGCATTCATAAAGTACAAGCATGGCCAGGAAATTCTCAAAAGTCAATCAACACATAAAATGCAAGTATTCTACCATACATGCACTACAGTGCTACCCTATCAGTGTCAAACTATGCTCATTTCTCAGTCCCCACATTTTGTTTTCCTCACTTTTGATTCATTATTATTTGTGCATTTTGTCTCAACCACTAACTGTACATCTGGAAGGTTGATCAGATGAGGACACAACGCTGCCAAAGCACCCAAGAGTTAAAAGCCATATACAGGTGATCACATCACAAAAGCTTCCTTTAAGTTTTATTCCAATTATAACAAGGGTTTATGGTTATCAGAACTATCTGGTACATGAGCCTAAATCAGTGAGCCTTGCTGCAGAGAGACGCATCTACCGCACTTACCTTGGATGACTGACTACAATGCACACTTAAGTAACCAATAGAAGGGGTTAATCAAGTGTAAGTGCTGGTACTTAGCCACAGCACCTTCACATACAAATATGAGGGAGTTAGCTGCATGTCAGTGGAAAATTACATGTTAGAAAACTTACGGAAAATATCCTAGCTTATTATGCCCTTGATGCTACCGAGAAATTGGAAAGCAGAAAGAAAATACGATACTTTTGTATGAATTGATCGGGTTTATGCTAATAACTTTCCAAAACAAATTCTAGTTACATTGCGTTCTTTTAGTGGATGGAACCTAAAATATGTCACATAACAATCTTATTGTGTCCGAATTCTACAAATATAACTATTCCGATACATGAAGGTGCTACAATAAATAGTTAGCAGCTGACAATTACGCCTTATCAGAAGCTTATGTGTAACGCCCCGGATTCGATGCGCCAGGTGTTTGCCAGTTATTCGCCGTCGTTGTCATGTCATGTGCTTGCGTGTTGCACTTTGCCATGTCATCATCTGCATTTCATATCATGTCATCATGTGCATCTCATTTCGCATTCGTGTTCGTCTCATGCATCCGAGCATTTTCCCCGTTGTCCGCTTTTCCAATCCGGCACTCCTATGTCTCCGGCGCCTTTTGCCTCTTTTCATGAGCGGGTGTTAAACATTCTCGGAATGGACCGAGGTTTGTCAAGCGGCCTTGGTATAGCACCGGTAGACCGCCTGTCAAGTTTCGTGCCATTTGGAGTCCGTTTGATACTCCAACGGTTAACCGGGTAACCGCGAAAGCCTCTTTTGTGTGCAGCCCAACACCCCTTCATAGTGGCCCAAAACCCATCCTAACCCCCTCCATCCTATCGGTCGTTCGATCACGATCGTGTGGGCGAAAACCGCACCTCATTTGGACACTCCCACCTCCTTCTATGTATAAATATGTGCATCCCCTCCAATTTTCGCGCAGTCCAACCCTAGCCTTCCTCTTCCTCGCGCCGCCGGACACGTCCAACCTCACCCGGACAAGTCCACCGCCTCACCACCTCGCTCCGCCCAATCGAGCATGCCACGTCGTCGCCGCCGCCGCCCTCCCACCACTCCAGCGCCGCCACGTCACGCCGCCCGGCGCCCAGCTTCGCCCGCGCCACCGGGGCCCAGATCTGCCCGTGGGCGAACCAAGGCCCGCTTCCTTCGCGCCTCGCCGGAGCGCGCCGCCCGGCCCCTCCGCCGCAACGTGTCGCCGGTCGCCGTCCCCGCCGCGGCCTCCGCCGCCCGTCTCCGCCAGCTTCGCCACTCGCGCGCGCCGCCGCCAGAATCGCCCGCCGCCGCTCACCTCCTCTCGGCGGCAGCGCTCCGCGCCGTCCTCTCCACGCCTTTCAAACCAGCGCTGTCGCCCGGCTTCGCCGGGCGCCACCTCCGTCGCCTCTCGCCTCTGCCGGGCCTCGCCTCGACCTCACTGCAGCGGCGGCCTCGCCACTCGCCGGGTGCGTCGCGTCAGCGTCGCAGCCTCCGGATCGCGCCGCTTCGGAGATCGCGGAGCCCGCCCTCGCCAAGTCCACTCCGGCCAGATCCGCCGCGGGTGGAAGAGATCCACCCGTTCGCCGATCCAAACGCGGCGTCCCCGGATCCCTCCGTCCCGCTCCGTCCCGTCCCGCGTTGACTTTACGGAGGGTATATTTTCGTCTAAGTCCCCAGATTTCCAACTCCATGTGTGCATTTTTGCCATGTCATATCTCCTTGCATACTGCTCCGTTTTGTGCGTGTAATATGTCAAATTGTTCGTCTCAACGAGTTCTTCATTTCATTTCATTGCATCATGTTCATTTGAGTTCATCTTGATGCCCGAATCATCGTTGCAAGAGTGCTATATGATGTTAACCTGCTGAAACTGTTATAACTTGATGATTTGTCATTTTTGTTGCATTTGATGTGTGCATCCTATGAGCATGAGCTCTACATGTGTTTTGAAGCATGTCATGCCATCTTTACAGTGGTGTTATCCATGTATTTTTGTGAATCCTGTAGTGAGTGCATCAAGCTTGTTAAGTAGGGTACTTGTTGCTGTTTTACATGTCTGAATCTGCTATATCATGTTGCTATGTTAACCTGCTGCTACAAGTCATTTTATGCATAATCTGGAGATGTTCACTAAGGATGTTTTGTTCTACATGTCATGCTCTATCCATCCATGCCCCTGGTTGCATTTATGGCTTGCTGTATGTTGTTGTAATCTTGCTCCAAAGTTGCTAAATAATGTTGTTGTCAGCCTGTTAACATTAAGTTCAGTTTTGCCATGTGTTTTGCTAGTGATCCATGCACCCTATGAACTTGCTCTTGCCATGCTTAGCTTCATAATCATGTCTTCTTGTTGTTGGTTGCCTTGCCATGCCAGGTATTGCTCTGTAGTGAATCTGTCATATAACTTGCCATATTTACATGGGTGCCATCATATCTTCTGATCCTTTTTGGCTCATGGTCAGTAAGGGACTCTTGTTCTATGCAATTAGTAGATTCATGTCATGCCTTTGTTTGCCATGATAAGTTCTTGTAACATGTTGTTTGATAGCTCTGAACATTGCAACCTGATGTTATTTTCTGCAAAGTCTGAACTGTTATTATATGCCATCTTGCCATGTGTGTTTGAGCATGTTCTAGTGATTTCTGGAGATAGCTCAGTGTTCATGTTTTGTTATGCTTTACCTGTACATCATGCCCATGCCTTTTGTTATTACGTTGAGATGTTGTAGCATAGTGTTTTCGTGCTTGCCATATGCCTAGTTGCTGTTTTGAACAGCTTGTCCTTTAAACTTGTATTGTGTGTATGTTTTGCACCGTTGCTCCGTTTTGAGTGTGCTCTATATGAAACTTGCTTAGAATTGCATGAACTTTCATATTATCATGTTGCATCCATGTTTTGAGATGTTTTCTTGATGTTTGTATGTATTTTGCATCAATGCCATGCTTATCTTGTTTTGCTCATATCTTCTAGGCCGTAGCTCCGAATCGAATGAACTTTATATGTAACTTGACTAGAATTTCGTGTAGATCATCGTGGTGCATCTTAACTTGCTGTTTAACAACTTGAACATAAGGTTTATTCAGATCTGGACCAATTTCGAAATTTGCATATGAGGACCTACCGGAATTGTTATATGTTGTTCCCGGCCTCATTTAAACTTGCTTTGATGTGTTGCTCTTGTTTGCATCATCTCTTGCCATGAGTAGCTTCATGTAGCTTTGTCATGCATCATGCCTTGTTGTGCATCATGCCTTGTTCATGTGTGGTGTGTTTACCATGTTGTGTGCTTCTTCTCGATAGTTCCCGTTTTGTTGCGATCGTGAGGATTCGCTCGTCTACGCTTGGTTCGTCTTCGTGGCTTCATCTTCTTCATGGACTCGTTCTTCTTCCTTGGGACTTCGTGCAAGATGACCGCTTCTGGATCTCACTACTATCATTGCTATGCTAGTTGCTTCGTTCTATCGCTATCTTTGCGTTACCTACCACTTGCTTATCAAGCCTCCCAAATTGCCATGAACCGCTAACCTTTGTCACCCTTCCTAGCAAACCGTTGTTTGGCTATGTTACCGCTTTGCTCAGCCCCTCTTATAGCATGCTAGTTGCAGGTGAAGATGAAGATTGCTCCATGTTGGATTATGTTTATGTTGGGATATCACAATATCTCTTATATTATTAATGCATCTATATACTTGGTAAAGGGTGGAAGGCTCGGCCTTATGCCTAGTGTTTTGTTCCACTCTTGCCGCCCTAGTTTCCGTCATATCGGTATTATGTTCCCGGATTTTGCGTCCCTAACGCGGTTGGGTGATTTATGGGACCGCCTTGACAGGTCGCTTTGAATAAAACTCTTCCAAAGAAGGCGAACATTGGTTTTACCATTTGCCTCACTCTAGCCCTTTTTCCCTTGGGAGTCGCGCTCTCAAGGGTCATCTTCATTTTAGCCCCCGGGCCAATGCTTGTCTAAGTATTGGTCCAAACTAGAGCCACTTGCGGCGCCACCTCGGGAAACTTGAGGGCTGGTTCTAGTTGTACGTCTTTGCTTCATCCGGTCGTGGCACGAGGCGAGATCTGTGGCTACTATCGGGATGTCGACGCAGGGAGGTCTTCTTGGTCTTGTTTTATTCTTTGTCCGAATGTCTTGTAGCGGGATTCGAGAGACCGATCGGGTCTTCCCGGGAGAATGAATATCCTTCGTTGATCGCGAGAGCTTATCATGGGCTAAGTTGGGACACCCTGCAGGTTTGAACTTTCGAAAGCCGTGCCCGCGGTTATGTGGCGAGATGGGAATTTGTTAATATCCGGTTGTAGTAAACTTGAAGGAAACTCTTCTAAAATACACCAACCGTGTGCGTAACCGTGAGTGTCTCTTTTCGGGTGGATCGAGAGGAGAACACGGTTTCGGGTTATGTCTCGGCGTAAGTAGGAGTTCAGGATCACTTCTTGATCATTACTAGTTGTCGACCGTTCCTTTGTTTCTTTTCTCGCTCTCACTTGCGTATGTTAGCCACCATACATGCTTAGTCGCTGCTGCAACCTCACCACTTGACCCCTTCCTTTCCCATTAAGCTTTGCTAGTCTTGATACCCATGGTAATGGGATTCTTTGAGTCCTCGTGGCTCATGATTACTTCACCATGATTCAGGTGCAGTTGTTATGCGATGATCATGACGCGAGAGCGATATTTGCTTGTTTTGGAGTTCTTCTTACGCTTCTTCGATCAGGGATAGGTTCCGGTCGGCAGCCTGGGCTAGCAGGGTGGATATTGTTTGAGTTTCTGTTTATGTTTCATCCGTAGTCGGATGTTTATCTTATGTATGATGTATTGTTGTATTCTTGTGACATTGTATGTATTGGATGTATCCCCACTATTATGTAATGTTGATGTAATGATATCCACCTTGCAAAAGCGTCTTCAAGATGCGCTTCTATCCTTGGTGGGACCTTCGAGTTCCTTTAGGATAGGGTCGCATCTTGGGCGTGACATTATGCGAACATGTCCAATACACAATACCAATGAATCCATGATGCTCAGTATAACAGACAGTTGGAAACAATTCAGTTCAAATTATGTGAACAGTGATGTGAAGCACATAAAGTATTGTTCTTTTTTTATGTGAACAGTGATATGAAGTACATAAATGAGTATTCCAAACAAGGCTAGATGTTCCAATGCATACCTTACTACTGATAGAATTACTCCAGTTGTAACAAGCAAGCATCCAAGAATTTGGTTTGCTCTATATTTCCTTCCCAAAACGATGACTGATAAAATAAGCTGCCATACCAAAAAGACTGCAAAACAACAGCAAGTGTGTTAAGAGTACTGAGTCCGCACAAAATCACCGAAAGAAAGTACCAGTGATCTTTATGCACAGATATTAAACCTAGCACCGCAGCTAGCAAGACTATCAAAGTAGTACGTCTAGAAAGCACTGAGATATGTAACAGAAGAACCTCAAGAGGGATGATTAGAAAATTGGAATAATAAATAAATCCAGGATATCACAAAGATGGGATATGTATGACCAAGTTAATACAGGATTGAATATAAGCAGTACAAGAGAATGTTTGTACTTGGCAAAGGATATTAAATACTCAGAAGTGAAGATGTGAAAAATTTAGACCTGTCAGGCGAAATAAAAATAGTACCTGAGACAACACTGGAATAGATGGCCCGGGTAACATAGCTGTGAGCATTGACAAATATGCAAACACGGAACTCATTTAGTTATGATCCGAATTCTGAAGAAACCATAGTTCAAGTAATGTACGTAGCTGTTAAGAAGTGCATTTGAAATACTTCATTCTGAAAGTAAAGTAGGGATATCAGTATCAGTAATCACCTGCAGCAGCCATGCCTGACGCAACACCCATTGCTTCTAGTAATCCAATTAACATGAAGCGTGATTTAGGAAGCGCTAGCATTTCTTTAGTGACAATACCTGCCTGATATCTTACGAAGAGGATAGAGAAGTACACTACAACATACCTGCAAAAATTAGCAAGTACACGAGCACTTAGAATTAGAAAAATCGGTCTGTGCACTGACTTTACAGAAATCAGTGTGCAAAAAGGATGCGCAAAAAGAATTACACATGCATTCAGTTGGTATGAAACTCTGAAAGGCCTGCACTGCACATTGTTTTATACAGTACGTACTAGCGTGTAGCACCGATGTAATTTTTGCTGGAATTGAGCTTAGATGTCCTTGGAAGAATCGAACTTACCCAAACGTGAGAACTTGGGCGAGGAAGAAGGGGTAATTCTTCATCGGCACGAGGGCAAGCTTGTACAGCACCCGGTTCATCACCGCGAGCGCCACGGTGGCCGCCGCAGCCGCGGTGATCCCCGTGCCAGCACCACTCCCAGCATCGCCTCCTCCCCCTGAAGCCCCAACCGCCGCGGCCGCCCGCGCGCAGCGCGTCTCGACGACCCGCCGCCCGCCAGCATCGCCACTGGCGGCGGCGAGGGCCGCGCGGAGGGGCGTCGGGACCCGCCGGCAGCCGTGGCGGAGGAGAGGCGGCGGCGGCGGCGGGCAGGGGAGGGGGGCGGAGAGGAGCAGCGAAATTGGCATGGCGGCCGCCGTGGGGTTTGAAGATTTCGCGGGGGTTGGTTTCTGACTTTCTGTGGACGGCGACACTGCCAGTTCGCAGGCCGCTGGTTCCTCTGGAAAGTGGGACCCACCGGCTAAGCTGCTGGAATTAAACCCCTACCTGCGGCCGACGCTCCCTCCCGAGTCCCGACCCAAACCCTTTCGCCGCGGCGGCGCCTCTCCGATGGAGCCCTCCGACGAGCTCCGGTCGCTGGAGGCCACCGGGATCTACCGCCTCGCAGGCTCTCGCGCCGCCTTCCTCGACCCGGTGCGCCTCCTCGGCGAATCCTACCGGCGCTTCCGCCTCGTCCCGTCGGCGTACTACTCCCGAAGCTTCGGCCCGTCGCGGCAGGGAGGCGAAGCGCAGGCCGAGGGGACGGCGCCGTCTCCCGACCGGAAGAAGCGCAAGCGGAAGCGCCAGCCCAAGCCCTGGGAACTCAACGCCGTGGAGCAGATCGCAGAAGCGCGGCACCAGGTGACCATGTGGCACATTGGTTTAGATTAGTTTTCCAGTTTTTACTCATTTACTGCTGTTTCCTTCTTCTAACGGTATTAGTTAAGAGCTGAGTCAGTGTAAAGGTTGTGGTCTGCTCATTCCTCGTCAGTGACAGGAACTTTACATTTGGTTCATACGCAGCAACGACAGTAAACTAGAAAAAGTTTAATTGTGTCATCAGCAAACAAGAAACTTGGAATTGCCATTTTTTTTAGGAATTTTTAGAGAGAAGCTGTTATTAACATCTGGTGTCTTGTTAGGCCGTTCGTGAAACAGTCATAGTGTGCCTATACCAATTGGTAGAGAAAATAGGCTGAATAGTGTTGTACAGGTATTTTGATGTGATGTTTGGATCTCTTGTGGTGTTCCATTTGCTAGGAAGCAAGGCCTTTGCTAATTAGCGCGCATAATTCACTCGTCGAGGCGAAAGATCTACTGGAGTTCCTTCCGGGGATGATCAGGGGAGATGGGTGCATGCCAAATGTGGAAACTAGTTCTGAGAACAATTTTGTGGAGCTTGGGAGCTCATGGCGAGCACCTTTCTACGAGATGACTATTTGCTTTCAGAATCCTCATGGTCAGGACGAGGCAGGTAAAATAATCAAACCAAAAATTGTACGAGTACTTCTTAGTGACCATGTTCATATAATTATTCATATATATGATGCATTAGTGCATAATGTCCTTCTCTACCTTGTTCTAGGTACCTGCAATGTCCAAAAGAGATCCAGCCCGTTATTTAATAGGATAGTCAGTGTTGAAGAAAACAACGAAGCAGAAGGAGAATTTCAGAGTAGACTTTATATTTTACCAAAAGGAAGTTGCTTCATGATGGTGAGTTAATCATTCTTTAGTGCAGGTGTCTCATTTAATTTCATCTAAGTGAACAGTCCATCCTTAATTCTATTTATTTTTTCTGGCATGATGCTGACGATACATAAACTGAAGACTGACTTCACACGTGTTCGTGATCTCATTCCTGGTATGTGGAATGTAGCACAAAAGTGTTTTAGTACGTGCTATAGATCTTGCTGTGTTTGTTATGTTGTATTGGCAGATGTACTTAATTTGTTTATTTGTGGATGATGTTCTCTTTCTCCAGATAATCCTAATATAGGGTACAACCTTATAGTTATTGATCCACCTTGGGAGAACGGATGTGTTCGCCAGAAAGAAGCGTAAGTAAACTCTTTCCTTCTTCTTCTGCCAAGTAAGTGAAACTTTAGGTTGTTGGGGCTTATTGATGGCTGACTTTCCAGTATTTCTCCTTTTTGTTTGTTTGTGGCATGCATTAATTAAACTGCACTGAATTGTTACCTTTCTGCCTCTCTTTTTTAACCAACTAATTAAACCCTGGATTGCTATGCTTGAATGTTAGCACAGCTATGTGATAGCTGACCTATAATGCATGGTTCTTTTCGTACTATTCCTGCATTTGTAATTACGACATTTCTTATCTCCCGAAGCCTTTTATATATATATATATATATCTTTTGTGGTGTCCTGTGATTTACAGGTGTTTATGATACACTGACCATGAACGATGTTTGCTGATATCATGTTCTCCTATAATAAAACCTGATTTGGGGATATGCTTGCTGCTAGTTTCATGAAAACTAAATGTTCTTGGACTAAAACGGATCCATCTTCTCAATTGTTGTCATCTTTTAAATTATAATACTAATCCCGTTTATGCATTATCAGCTAGGCATCTTTATGAATTGCAGTTCATTTATTCAATGATTTATGCCCTAGGTATCCTACACTTCCCAATAGAAATTTGTTGTATCTTCCAGTTCAAGAACTTGCACATCCAGCTGGAGCTCTTCTGGTTTTGTGGATTACAAATAGGGAGAAACTGCGAAGATTTGTCGAGGAGGAATTGCTTCCATCTTGGGGAGTCAAAGACCCCACAGAGTTTTATTGGCTGAAGGTTGCAGCTAATATCCATGTGCCACCTTCTATATTTTAACAATGATTTCATTGACACGTTAGTAATTTTACAATGGTGTCATTAGTTTTGTGCAATGCGGTCCTGAAAATCTCAACAAATTATAGGTGAAGTCGGATGGTTCACTGATTGGCGATCTAGACTTGTTCCATCACAGGCCTTATGAGTGTCTCCTTCTTGGCTACATAAATGTTGTGAGTTCTTTCCTCTAGATTATTTGCCTCTTATTTTCTGAAATTCGATGTTTGATCTGGTCCGTGTATCCTGAAATTGATATATTCTGTTCTCCTGGCTTTCTTCCTGCAGAATAGAGAAGCTGAATCAGGATCGAAATTTAAGGTTCTACAAGGCAGCCAAGTAATCATGAGTGTTCCGGGTGCACACTCAAGGAAACCTCCTCTTCAGAGTATCCTTGCCTGTAATTTGTCACCGTCTGTCCTGTCTATTTTTTTAGTTATAATCGTTTGCAATGAAGCATATGTTCTGTCGTAAATGCAATGCAGCTTTTTTTTTTATAGTTGCAGTATGATTGATGTCCAATCCTTAACCTGCAAAAGAAATTCTTTCAGAATATATTCCTGGTCCTAAACCTCCCAGGTGCATAGAGCTTTTTGCAAGAGAATTGGGTTCCGGGTGGATCTCGTGGGGAAACGAGCCGCTCCATTTCCAGGATTCCATGTACTTCTCAAAGAAGTAAATTGATAGGCAAGAGCATGATATATGCACAGTTGAACAATTTCGTATCGACGTAATGCTTTGCCTTTCTAGCATTATGCCTCGTGTGTTTTCTGTAAGTACCACTTTCTTTCCGTTCTCTTGTAATTTCTAGTCATGCCTAGTATTTTACACCGATGTAGGAGTATTTAGCTTCTCTTATTAACTGATGGTGTCGTCGTGGCTTGTTGGACTCCAGGTGCTGAAGAACACCTGCAACCGGATTAGTGTAATGCTACACTGCTTTTTGGGCTACGAGTCTAATCAACTGGTTGCCACTAGGAGTTAGAAACTGCATAGCAGTAGCTGATTGGCAACAAACAGGGTCCAATTTTGTCAAGAGTTGGCAGGTAGATTATCTTATCTCATCTGAGCTTGACTGAAGAAGGACGATCCACATTACAATGCCGCTTCCCGCATAACTGTATTCTGCTTTCTGCTGGGTAACTCTCAGAGGCAGAGCCCGCTGTAGTGATCAAAATTTCCCACCCAAAACTTGAGTTGAGCTCAAGGTCTCACGACTGGTTTCTGGTCCATTCTTGAAGGGAACGTTCCCGTGTAAATTGTTGATGCTCTTGGAGCAGAAAGACTGCTGCCTTCTGTTGTAGTAGTTGTGGGTTCTTCTCTGTTTCCTTGTACAGAATGAGTATTTTTCTCTTGTCTTCCAAGGAGGACTTGAACAACAAAATGTCTACCGAGTAGAAGAAGCTGCTGTATCCAAGCCAAAATGCAAGGGGGCCGAGGCTGTTCAGATATGAAGAGGCTTGGACAAAACACGATCAGTATGATGGCATGGTGGAGGCTGCCTGGTTGGCGGCCAGCTCTGGCGATCTTAGTTTGACCGGGGTATGGAACAAGCTGGGTGCGATGTCGGGCAGTATGCAGAAATGGGCGCGGGAGGTTTTTGGCTCCATACGTAGGAAGATCTCAAAGCTGAAATCTAAGCTGGCGGATGCCAAGGCGAGGGGAGGATAGCCCGGACACTCACTGGAGGTCCGGGAGATTGAACAGCAACTCCGTGAGCTTTACGAGCAGGAGGAGATCATGAACCGGCAACGCTCGAGAGTGGACTGGTTACAAGCGGGGGACTCTAACACAAAATATTTTCAGAGCCGCGCAACTCATAGGAAGAGGAAGAACACTATAAAGGCGCTAAGGCGGGATGATGGATCTAGATGTATCGTCAATGAGGAAATGAGGGATCTTGCAGCCTCCTTTTATGAGCGGCTGTTTACATCGGAGGGCTCGCAAGGAGCTAATGATCTTCTGGAAAACATTGAGGAGGTAGTGGACAACAGAATGAATGCAAAGTTGATTGCGGCGATCACAGATGAGGAGATCCAATCAGCTCTCTTTCAGATGGGGCCTACTAAGGCTCCGGGTCCGGACGGTCTTCCAGCTCTTTTCTACCAGTGCCACTGGGCTCTGGTGAAGGAGGATGTGTGTCGTGCTGTTAAGGAGTTCTTGGCGGGTGCAACGACGCCGGAAGCTTTTAACGACACTGTCATTGTTATGATTCCTAAGATTAGCTCACCGGAGCTTCTCTCCCAGTTAAGGCCCATCAGCCTGTGTAATGTTCTTTACAAGATAGCTACCAAGGTTTTGGCAAATAGACTCAAGAATATTCTGCCTTTGCTTATTTCTGAAGAACAAAGTGCGTTCGTGTCGGGCCGGCTTATTACTGACAATGTATTAGTGGCTTATGAATGTGCGCATGCAATACGAACTCGAAAGAGGAAGAAACCGCTCTGTGCAGTCAAGTTAGATATGATGAAGGCCTATGACAGGGTTGAGTGGAGTTTTCTGGAGAAAATGCTGCATAAGGTGGGCTTTGCTGAACAATGGATTTAGATGATCATGAGATGTGTTAAATCAGCCAAGTTTTGTGTGAAGCTCAATGGTGGTATGTCCCGT
The DNA here is from genome assembly GCA_021605145.1 of Aegilops bicornis. NCBI lineage: Eukaryota > Viridiplantae > Streptophyta > Magnoliopsida > Poales > Poaceae > Aegilops > Aegilops bicornis. The sequence continues at coordinate 581,726,324 of CM038672.1, forward strand.
GTGTTTTTTCCCTCCCGGGTCTTCGCTAAGGAGATCCTCTTTCCCCCTACTTGTTTCTCTTTTGTGTGGAGGGCTTCTCTGCGATGCTTCGGAGAGCCCAAGGGGAGGGGATGATTAAAGGGGTTTCTTTTGGGAGCACTGGCCCCCATGTGACCCATCTGCTCTTTGCTGATGATAGTATTGTTTTTCTGGAGGGGTCCAAGGAGAATATGAACACTTTGAAGGAAATATTGCTCAAGTATGAGAGGGCATCGGGGCAAAAGGTTAATCTTCAGAAATCCTCCATTTATTTTGGGAGGGGCTGTAGGGATGAGTTGAAGGAGGAGCTCAAAGTGGAAATTGGCATCTCCTCTGAGGCGTTGAGCGAGAGATATCTGGGGTTGCCTACTCAAGTAGGCAGATCCAAAGAGGGCACCTTCAAGTATGTTACTGAGAGCTCGAAAGGGAAAGTTACTGGTTGGAAGGGTCAAGGGATGTCCATGAAAGCTAGAGAAGTTCTTGTCAAATCGGGTCTCCAAGCCACTCCTACTTTCACGATGAGTTGTTTCCACCTCACAAAGAAAACGTGCCGGAATCTGACTTCTATTTCTTCAAAATTTTGGTGGGGGCATTCGACGGTGAAAGAAAGGTGCATTGGGTCTCGTGGGAGAAGATGTGTGCTTCTAAAAGGGGTGGAGGAATGGGCTTCCGTGACCCTGAAGTGTTCAATCAAGCGCTCTTGGCAAAGCAAGCTTGGCGCATTCTGACAGTCCCTCACAACTTGGTCGCAAGAGTGTTAAAGGCTCGGTATTTTCAGGACTGCTCCATCTTGTCGCATTTTCAGGACTGCTCCATCTTGTCTGCGACGTGCCCCTCCAATGCATCATTCACCTTCAGGAGCATCTTGCATGGCCGAAATCTTTTGCAGGAAGGGTTGGTCTAGCGTGTAGGAGATGGCAGCAGTATCAACATTCACCATGACAACTGGATCCCCCGTCAAGGTTGTTTAAAACCCTTGGGTCAGATCTTCATGCCTGGCGTGACAAAGGTGGCTGACTTGTTGAATGTGGGGGGCTCTGGATGGGATCAGGACAAGGTGCAAAACATGTTTACTCCTTCTAATGCAAAGGATATCCTTCAGGTGGCAGTGGGTGGAGTGGGAGTGGATGACTTCCTTGCTTGGAATGGCACAAAAAATGGTGTCTTTAGTGTGCGATCGGCTTATCACTTGGCAATGTCTTTGAAACGAGGGAGGTCTGGACAGCTAGCCTCATCGACTTCGGTTCAGGACCACAAGGGCTTTCTCAGTCTTTGGGGAACGGAGGCGCCGGGGAAGACCAAAATCCATGTGTGGAGGATGATCCGGAATGGCTTAGCTGTGGGCCATGAGCTTCATCGACGCCGGATCAAGCCCGGAGTCTTTTGCGTCGCTTGCGGGAGGGAGGAAACTGTCTTACACAGGTTCTGGACCTGCCCTCACTCCTCCTAGTTCTGGCAGCATTTGGCGGCGGAGAAAGGTGTTGTGGTGGCAGCCCCGCCAGCTCCGACGGACTCACAGAGGGCTTTATCTGCTTGGCTAATCAAGTGGTTTGCAGATGCAAAGGAGGAGGAGAAGGAGGCTATGGTTCATGCAACATACGGGCTGTGGCTTGCTCGAAATGAGGCGAGGGATGGCAGAAGGATTGCTCATCCACATGAAATTGTGGAAGGTGTCTACTCGCACATGTTGGAGTGGCGCCGCACTCACGCTGGTGAGGTGCGAGTGCCGAAGCCAAGGTGCAGGCAGAGTTCGGAGGCGCCGGCTCCGGGATGGGTGAAGCTGAACTCGGACGGCGCCGTCTCCAAGCTGGGTTCCAAGGGCGGCGGAGGAGCGGTGCTGCGGGATCATTGTGGGGCTTTCTTGGCGGGAGTGACTCATTTTCTGCCCTACATCTCCGATCCTGAAGCAGCGGAGATTCTTGCCTGTAGGCGCGGTCTGCAACTTGCTTCTGACGCTGGGGTGCAGCGTGTCCACCTGGAGCTCGACTGCAAGTCTGTGGTGCAAAAACTATCGCAACCTCAGAAGTGTTTGGCTGCTGTTGGGCCCTGGATTCAAGAGCTAAAAGAGCTGCTCGACTCTTTTGTGGCATTCCGTGTGAATTGGGTACGTCGGTCAGCCAACATGGCTGCGCATAAGTTTGCCAAAATTGATGTGGGTGAAGAGATATGTAAGGTGTGGTGGGGTCTCCCCCTGAATTTGTTCTCTCTATAATCCCTGATGACATCCCCAACTTTGCTGGTTAAATAAAATGCAGCAGCGTTGATCCTAAAAAAAAAAGAAGCTGCTGTCGCTGCCGACGAGAACAACGTGCGTACGTGGCGAGCCGCAGAGCCGGCTCGGTGCGGACGTGCGCTAGACGCGCGCAAGCCGGACGGAGGAAGCGACAGGGAGGGGAGGTCCGGCTAGGGCTAAGTGTGTGCGAGTGGGTAGCAGGGCGGTGCATGGCAACGCAACGCTTGCGCGTAACGGTACGAGGCGTCGGGCCGACGCCAAGCCACCCCTCCTCGTTCGTGCCGAGGCCGTTGCACCCGCACCCGACGGCGACGTCAAGCCCGAAACAACGAACTCCGTGGCCACATAACGGGATGACGTCTCTGCCCTCTCCCCTCGTCCTGCGAGTAGGAGAGCAGAAGCTAACTACAGGGTAGATCCGTCCTTTCGCGGCTCGTTTCAAAAACTTTATTAGCCGCTCGCTCTGCTCCAAATCATTGCAAGTTCATCCCAAAGAATCGTCGCAAGCTCATCTAAAAGAATCGTTGCAAGTTGGACCGGTTGGCACTTCAGATATGCCGGGCGTCAAGTCGGAGTCTCTGGCGAGCGGCGGCTCGCCGGAGCTCCCGCGCATCCGCACCACTCGCGCTGCGGCCTCCTCCAAGGGAGCAGCGAGAGCAAAGGCGCAGGACAACACCAAGGCGAAAGCAGGGGAGGATCGGGAGAAGCGGCGCAAGAGTGGTAGTAGGGGGGTTTGTGGAGAGTCCACGTTGTCGGCGACGTGTGGGAGCTTACCGGCGCTTGTCATACCGGAGCTGGAGAAGAGGAGGTGCTCCTGGATCACGGCCAACTCAGGTGACAACTTCGATTACTCCCTACTTCGTTTCGTTTCAACTCTTGCATAGAGTCCATAATTCTCATCAGTCAAGTCCATGATACGTACAGTACAAATTAATACTTTATTAGTTATCACAAGCATGTGAATTTTCAATTGTGAGCATGCACAGGATGAGGCTGCAATAGTCGTATAACTTCTGACGGTTCCATCACTTCTGTAGAACCCATCTACGTTGCATTCCATGATGAAGAATGGGGAGTGCCGGTTCACGATGACCGCAAGCTGTTTGAGCTGCTTACCTTGTCACAAGCCTTGGCCGAGCTCTCTTGGCCAATAATTCTGAGCGAGAGGGAGGAGTTCAGGGCGATGATTGATGCTTTCTACGATGCATCCGTCCCTGACCACACGGACAAGAAGATAAACCAGTTGTTGAAGTCAAATGGAAGCACGTTGTTGTCAGAGCAAAAGATACGAGCTATGGTCGCAAACGCCAAGCAAATTCAAAACGTGAGTTAAATGTTAACATGGTTTAATTAGTTTATTTATCATTGATTGAATACATATAAATGACTATTTTATTCTACTTGTAAACTACTCCCTTCATTTCAAATTAACCGAAGTTCAAGGTTTATCCTAAGTCAAATTTCTTTTAATTTGATCAAATTTGTAGGAAAAAGTATCAAATATTAAGAACACCAAATTAGTTTCAATAGGCTATTTATATCTGATGTTTTAGATCCTACCATATTTTTCTATAAACTTGATCAATTGTAAACAAAGTTTGACCTACGAAAAACCTAAAACTTATTAGTAATTTGGAATGTGATCAAACCCTTAGAGAAACTCTAGCAGATGCTCAATATACAAAAACTCCGAAAACGTTTTGGAGTGCACTCCATAATGTTTTGGAGGCTGCTAAGATGCGGTGGCCATAGCCCCACCTCACTCCATAAGGTAACGTGCAAAGTCAGATGCTTCAAAACTGCAGCCTCCAAAATTCTTTCACCTTGTGGGACCCACTTGTTAGTGGGGTACTTCTTTTTCCTTTTTCTCAAAGGAGGAAGGCGCTCATGTCTGTTCAATTCCATGGTGCGGTGGCCACAACCCCACCTTCCCTCGGAGTGTGCAGCCAAAGGAGCTACAATAGTGTTGGGGATGCTGAGGAGGGACGTGTGGATGGTGTTGCGAGCGCACGCACGACGAAATATCGAGGCCGCAACGTGGGCGGCAGTGAGGGTCAAAGCGTGGAGTGGGGAGAAGGAGGAGGTGATGGTGTGCACTGTGTCAGGGCAGGTGGCGGAAAAGAAGTGTTGTTGGAGCCGGGGTGGAGAGCAGGAGCGTCGGTATGAGGTGGCCCTCGCCACGGCAGCGAAGGCAACGAACACAATGCCTGGGCCGCTAACACGGACGCCATGGCTCGGTAGAGGAGCGTCGTGCACCGCAGCGGTGCTAGCTGCATGTAATCGTTGCAGGAGGAGGTAGTGGCAGGTGTGGGGAGAGGCGCATCGCCGACCATGGGAAGCAGGTGTCGGGATCACATGGGGATGGGTGGTGTGACGCAGTGGCACAGAAAGGAGGTGTGTGACGGCGGTGGGTGGTGGTGGCAGTGGTAGAGGACGGTGCCGCCATAGTGGGGTGATACGGGGAGAAGGATGTGAGGGCAGGGGTGGTCAGAGAGGATTCGAGGGCGACGATGGTGGGCGGTTTCTGTGGGATTCAAGCGGCGATGCTCGATTCTGGATGGGGTGATTGAGGGGAATGTCCCTTCTGCCACGCCCAGGAGGGCTGCAAATATTGAGCTCCCTCCAAAAGACTTAGTGATGGATGTTGGTATGGAGAATCAGCTAGCGTGGCCTTTTACTTATCTAGCCTCCTTATTGATGGTTATTATGGAGTTTCGGTGCATTTGGTGAATCTGCTAAAGTGGTAGTCAGAAAATGAGGATGAAGCCTTTTGTACCGAATGCATATAATGCAAGGAAGGTCCATCTTAGAAAGCAAAATTTTAAGCTTTTTTTTTAAAGGAAGGTCCGTCTTACTCAACTTCGTTACTTCACAAATAATGAAGCATTAAAGGCTAATTGGTTCGCTGCTAAAGTTTGGCATTGCCAATATTTGGCAAAACTAAAAGTTGCCAAAATTTGACAACTTTTTGAGAGGTGGGCAAGAATCAATTGGTAGCCAACCAATTGAGCACCAAATTTTTAGACTTGCCAACAATTGGCATGCCAACTATTGGCACCAAACCAATTAGGCTCTACAGTAGACGAGTTTCTTTCACAATAAAATATACTTGCTCTTTTTTTGGGTGGTCAATAAAATATATTTCCTCCGTTCGGAAGTGAGTTACATTGTTTTAGTTCATACTTTATAAAAGCCCAATTAGACCTTGCATTTGCTCTGGGCCAAATGGCCCATATTTTCTGTGCTATGAAAGTTTATTATTTAGAAAAATGTGGCACTCGTATCGGTATCATATAATCAATTGTTTAACAAAAGTATAGAAATGTGGAAAATCCTATTTAGTACTTATAGCGAAGGACAGGTTTTCCGGTTTTGAGAACCTTATACAAGGTTCTACCTAGTTTTCGTTTTTTACCGAATTTTTTTCCTCTTTTCTTTTTCCCGACCTTTTCTTTCATTTTTTTCCTTTTTATTTTCAATTTTTTATTTCCTGTTTTTAATTTAAGAACACTTTTGTGAAAAATGATCTCTTTTGAAAATTTGTGAACATTTCAAAAAAAAATAACACTTCTGAAAATTCTTAAGCATTTCTTGAATTCAAGAATTCCTTTTTAACTTCAATAAGATTTTTTTTTATATGGCATAAAACTTTTAAATTTGTGAACTCATTTTTAAATTCTTCATTTTCCCAATTCATGAACATTTTTTAAAATCTGTGAACATTCTTTAATTGGAGAATTCTTAATTTCCTCACCCTTTGAGATAGAGTTATTGCTTCGTAAAAGAATTAATATTCGTTTTTTTTATAATGTAGAACATTTTTTTATAACCCGAGAGGCGTTTTTTTCAGAGCCAAGCTATGCTGGTTTTTGCGAATGGTTTGTTTTCCTAAAGAAGCGACCGGCATCATAGACAAAATCAAACTGTAGACAAGTGGAGCGAATGAGTGCTGAATGGGCCGTGCTGGTGCGTGATATAGCGGCATTTTTTTCACTTAAGGCACGAAATAGGAGGTCTCCAGAAATGTTCTCATATCCGAGAGTGCGAGTAACTCGAACAATAACATTACAGTGCTACTCCTACTTAACAATTCTTTCTGGTGAGACTTGGACTGATGCAATGGTGCTACTCGTGCATCATACTACTACTTGCAGCCTGTAGTATCCTTCGAACACAATTACCCTTGGATTCCGCAACAATCTGGTAGTACTAACAATATCCTTGCTATCGCCAATGACTATCTGCAGGTAGTCCGTGAGTTCGGGTCGTTCAGCAACTACTGCTGGAGCTTCGTGAACCACAGGCGCATCACAAACGGCTTCCGCTACGCTCGCCAGGTGCCCACCAAGACGCCCAAATCTGAGGCCATGAGCAAGGACCTGATGCGGCGAGGGTTCCGGTGCGTCGGCCCCACGACGGTCTACTCCTTCATGCAGGTTGCCGGGATCGTCAACGACCATCTGCCGTGCTGCTTCAGGTTTGATCAGGTTCGCGGCCAGCCCAAGGCTGCCAAGGAGAACGCGAGAGCCGAGATAAGATTGGGGTCGCCCGCTTCAGACGATTCAGAGATCAGCGAGGTGTAGTTGGCCTATGACTCTTGCCTTGTATTGTAGTATCTGGTAGGTGTGCTCATGTTGTATTTGGCCTTCGTCAGACATGGCAGTTAGTTTTGCAGTGCATTTTTGTGTGGTGTGACTGGTGTCAGGTGACTTGTAGTGTAAACTGTAGATTGTACAAATGGTGGAACTGTGTGCATGGTCGATCAAGGTGTGGTTTGCGTTCTTCATTTCATGTAACACATCTATATTGGGGAGTGTAAAATTGGTTCGCCGTCATGTATATAGACTACAGCGAGCAGTGTGGTGGGGTTTTCTGAATATTTGCATCTATGTGCAAACAATGCTATAATCTGTATCGGCCGGCAAATGTCCAATTTCAAGGTTGTTCTTTTGTCTCCAAAATATAGCGTGTGCGTTTGTTATTGGTTTAGACAACACACGGAGTGTTGGCTTGGGTCGACATGGCAACGAACCATTCGTCAGCCCTTATGTCACACACTTACCTTGTTTGGCAAAATCACAAGATAAAGTTTGTTCCCTAGAGAAGTGAGCCCCTAAACAAGCAAGCTAACCGTACCAACAAGAAAGTTCCACCACCTTTCATCCATCCATCAAGCTGTTGTTAATTAGGCAACTAGAGTGACTAAGAAACACGTCCCTAAACTAATCACGACACGATGGCCACGTTTCGCCTCGCCATGGCCGTGATCTCCTTCCTTAAACCTCTCTCGCACATAAACCCTTTCTTTAACCATACACTTGGACTTGGGGCTAGTGAGTATTAAACATTGGAATCAAATCATTTCGCCAAAAGAAAAGCCTACCACACTCCTCGAGGGCGGCATCCTCGGTATGCGCGAGCCCGGGTCACTCGCTCCGCTCACAAGGTCCGTGCGCCTTCCGCGCGCGTGTCGCTCTTCAGGTCGGCCAGGTCAGCAGACATGAGCCCATGTCTTTGACACGCACTGCCAGGGGAGCACTTGTGTGAGCCTTGCGGTGTGGCCGAAGCTAAAGCCCACAAAGTTAGCGAGTTTGTTTACTTAGCGTTAATGAGGCTTTGTCCGGATGTTTCCCGGCGCGCTGGTCCCCTACCTAGGAGCGAGCTAGCCTCATCCTTTGCCCGATTCAGTGGTTGGTGCTTAAGCTTTACGAGCATGCAACTGGGATTAGTTTAGACTACTCCTCTAGGCCTTAGATTAAGGGGAGGAGCAAAAGAAAGAGCACAATCTTAACAAACTACCATGGCCCAAAGCATGCCATGTGTGCGCCTGCGCACCTAGTTTAGCTAGCAGCACCAACCTTGGGGTTGAAGCTTTGCGCGGTTGCCGTCCAACGGGCAATGGATGGATCGATGCCGCGTTCCTTGAAATGTGGCGCCTTTATGGGAAAGCATGCATGCAAGACGGCCGGCCATGATTCCGGTTAAGCTTGGCATTAGCGCTGCTTGTCAGTTAAAAAACAAAACATCGAGTTTACACCTGTTGCCGCGGTGCACCCCGCCTCTAGTACCGAGGTTAATTACGTACGCATGTGTCGCGCCCTAGGTGGAGGTGGAGGTGGAGGTGGAGGGCCTCTCACAAGGTGAAACGTACGCTGTCTCCTACTAATCTACTGGTAGTGTGGAGTACTCTGCAAGACTGCAGCCATGGACAAAAAGACATGTTACGGCTGACACAGACGTGCGTTTTTTGGATTCAGTTAACTAGTCTTCCACTACTATTACGTGCAGAGGTATACAGTGATATTTTTTAAGTTCTTTGGTGCGTTAGTAATTTACCACGTACGTACTGTGACAGCGGCGGTACCTTGTCTTGACTAATTGACCTAGTACTAGCTTGTAGTTGGAGAAGACACATTGACTGACTCGACGGCGATCGGTCGGTCAGTGATGGCAAGCTTCTAGCAAAGCGCGAGTAAACGACGAGGGCAACGACCGGCTAGCTATTAACCTAAGCGAGAGGAGACCCTTTAGAATAACCCTAGCGATTAGCAGCGCTATCACGCAAAAGGCCACGGAGGAGATCGGCCGTATCAAGCCAGCACTGTCACGCGCGCGCGCCTCGAGGAGGACGAATGAAGAGTGTGCGTACGTTGCTGCTGCTCCTCCGTTCGGCGTGCACATGCACGCCAGGAGGCGGCTGCCCAATCAAATAGAGTAATACTGTAATGGATTTGATTTCGTCAAAGCGCTACTCCTAGGCCTGGTTATAGCTAAGCTTTTCTTGCAAATTGCGACGAGGTGAAGCCTTGACCGCTTGTTCGACCGGAAAGCATGGTTAGATTAGGCGAGGTAGGCGAGCCTGTGTGTCAGAGCTAGCCGTGGCCCGTGGCCCGCGGACCGAGGAGATTAGGTTTGGGTACGGTGGTCACCATGGGGTTTCATTAGGAGTATTATTAGTGAGTGATCAACGGGTTGATTAACATATGGCGTTGGGATCCCGCAAGTTGGAGATGGGGAAACAGGAACGGGAGGTGTCTGAGATAAGGATGGCAGTGGCAGCGCATAGTTTAAGCCCAAGGCCAAAGCCTGATTAGTTAAGTGCATAATTGAGCGATTCTGTGTGGTGCGCGTGATGCCAAAGGGGAGCCAAACTACGAGGGCGTGTAGGTGTAGCCTTAGGCATGTGACAAGGAATCACTGCCCGCTCTGCATTAGTCTAGCATCTCATTCCAACCGGTGCGTCGACAGAGCTCTCAGGTTTTTTGTTCATCTATATGTATATATATATATATATATATATACAAACATGTCTATTTTGGATAAAGCACATGGAAGGCTTAGTTTTGCGTATATACAATTGAAAGTTGTTGAAGGGAGCTAGACTTTGTGACTTTAGTCTGAGGTGCAAAATGAAAAGTCAAAAGCTGGTTACTGTGTAAGCTATGTGAAACTTGTGGAGGAACTAACCGTGCAACTTACCGTGCCCTAAAACAAAGCTAATCGGTAGTGTGGTCGACCATATGGATGATCCTTATCTGGTCTCCAAACCACGGGGTGGCCTGATTGATTGGCCGGTGGTTGATGTGGAGCGAGGTTGGTAACCATGGGGGTTGGCTGCACGTGAAACGCCGACGAATCGTACACTACCTTTGGTCAGTCGACCAGGCCGGCGCGCGCAGGCCTCATAGGTCCAAACCCTATCTCGATCTTAGTACGAACCACGTGATGCTTAATTAGTTTGCTCTTAGTCTCGGAGGTGATTTGGCCAAAGCGCCAACACATGTGCGAGCCATGCATGCTCGGATTAGTTAAGTGATCTTCATCTGATTGTGGACGTAAAAGGGCGGGCTAGATTTGGACTAGTATGCCATCGATCAATCTCGCTCTCTCGCTGCGTGTCGACCGTCCTACCGGATCGGAAAGAGAATTAATATGACGATTCTTTTTCTGTTTTGCAATTGGATTTATTGATTCTTTGTTTTTTTAACACAATACAGACGCAAGCGCTCACACATACGCGCATACATGCACACTTTACCTTACTCCCACTGAAAATGTATCGCCGGTAATTTTAAAATAAATCCAGAAATAATGCGAGCACCATGATTTGAACCCTGGTGGGCTGGGGATACCACTGTCCCTCTAACCATCCAACCGCATGTTGGTTCGCTCGATTCTTTGCTCCTACAGGTTAAGCTGAGGTCGTAATACGGTGTGGCACATCTAACATCTTTCAAACCTCGTCAAACTTTGCATCGATTGACTTCAGACAAAATTTATACGTCTTCTTTTTAAAGACACGGGGTAGTTTCCATGATTCTTACAAGCATGTATATGCATGCACGCACTCCGCAGGCATATGCATAACTGTGTGGCAAGGACACAGGTACATAGAAGCATTTGACTTTTGAAAAAAATACTCCATCGTATATTTTGATTTTACGTGAAGATTTGTGCTGATTTTTTTCCTATGATTAATGAAACAATATAACAGATATATGAGACTTTGTTACTTCTCATCTAGATGAGAATTAGCAAATCCGTACTTTTATAGCATATTAGTTGGTTTAAAACGTCGTGAAGAAACTTCTCACTAAGAAGGTCTTCCATTTGAAAAAAGTTGTACATACATTTTAAGTGTATTGTGTATTTTTATGTATAAATCAATACTAAGAAAAATCGGTAGTAAAATGGGCGACATGCACCCTTTAAAAATGTAACTATATAAAAAGGCTTCGCTAAATGAAAGCTGTGCTTTAAAAAAAACTCGCAATTTTCTCACAAGAAAAACTCAAAACACAAAAAAGTTAACAAAACCAAAAAAATTGTGGCCAAGCACTAGAAGCTGAGTACTCCCTCCGTTTGAGGGCAATCAATCAAAGACCCTACATGTCAAAGAAAAAACGACCCTAAAGTGAAGACCATCAACTGCTACATAGTTTTTTTTTTTGCGGGAACAACTTTCAGTCTATTCATCTACAATCAGGGTAGTACAACGAACACTATAAATAATAAGAATTACATCAAAATTCGTAGACCACCTAACGACGACTACAAACACTGAAGCGAGCGGAAGGTGCACCGTCGTCATCGTCCCTTCAAGAAGAAATCAACTGCTACGTAGTACCACGGTCCGTTCGACAGCTGACGGATAGAAGACAAGTGAAAGTATACTGCTCATATCCGCGGGAGCAATTAGTTATGCAACCATGCTATCGTGTCGGCACATGTATACGTGACAGCTCGACCTATATGTGTCAAGACGTACCTACAAGCTGCAGTAAATCGATCGACTTGACCACTCTCCCTCTCCGGCGCCACGCGCGCTCTCTTTTTTGAATTGTCTTCCCTGGGAGCAGACCCAGCTGTGCCTGATCATACATGTGCACGTAGAGCAACCCGCTATAGGGGATAGCTCGTTGCTCGTTGCTGTTTCCGGGAAAGAGAAAGGCAAAACGATGACGGCGAAGGCAAAAAAAAAAATGCAGCATGATGCATCGTGCGATTCATTCATGCGATGCCGATGCGTGCGTGCGCGCCTTGCGCCAGCCACCGAGCCGAGCCAGGTTCCTGCCCATCTCCTGTGGTCTTGGGATTAGCTAGCCGAGATGGATGGCGATGAGAGGGAATGGGTGACACGTCGAGCCAGAGAAAGCGATGAGCAGCGACCGCAAAGCAACACAAATGGAAATGGGTGCTGGAGCTGGAACCGGACCCCCATTCCACGCGACTACGTAAGCTAGGGCGCTGACATCTGGTGCACTTGGCCTCGTGCGTACGCCCGCTTCCGGCGGCTTTGTGCGATCCAGGTTGCATTTCATTTGCAGGCAGCGCTGGGGCGCGCGCGAGCGGCAGGGCCAGATGCAGCGCACACACATGGACGCGCGGCGTGGCCGAATTTCGTGTTTTGACCCTTTTAAAAAAGAATTTCAAGATCTGACCCTGATTTGAATTTTTTTTGAGATTTGACCCTTTTTCTTACCGGGTAGCACAGCCTACCGCCAGGGTTCCTGGCGGTAGGAAACTTATCCACGTCAGCGCGCGCAGACGGTGCCGTCCCCCCTCCGTCGCACCCTACCGTCAGGGGCCCTGGCGGTAGGCTGTGTAACCCTATCGCCAGAGCCTCTGGCGGTAGGGTCCGGGCAGTTATTTCGTCCGAGACCCCCGCGCCCCTTCCCTTCTCCTCCCCCCCCCCCTGTCGGCAGTTCCTCATTTTCTTTCCCAAGTCGCCCCTCTCTCTCTCTCTCATCTCCTCCACTTCTTGGATCTTCACCGATTCTTCACCGCTTTTATGGATCGAGATGGCCTCAAGAGAGAAAGCGTAAGCTCCTCCAATCCCTCCAATTAGTTTTTGCAAACTTGTTTCCGATTCGACGCATTATTTTCTTGAAATCCCTCATATTTTGAACTTAGATTGGATTTTTTCACCTAAGATTGATTGTAGTTGTAGTTCTTAGTTCTTTAGTAACTAGTGGTATTGGATATGAACTCTAATTAATAGTTCATATGTTAGTGTGAAGATGAACCCTAGTTCATAATTTTTTGTTAAAAAATTATGATGTAATGTTGATATGAGGATGAACCCTAGTTTGATGATGCATGTTGATATGATGATATGATCTAGTGTGAAGATGAACCCTAGTTTGATGATGCATGTTGATATGATGATATGATCTAGTGTGAAGATGAACCCTAGTTTGATGATGCATGTTGATATGATGATATGAAGATGTTGCTTGGAAAAAATATTTAAAAATATGATGATATGATGTTTGTCGGAGGGATTTTTTGATATGATGCATGTTGATATGATTTGATCCATCATGTGTAGTAGATGTTGTTGGAGAAATATGCTTAAGATTTTATTTTGATATGATGCATGTTGATATGATTTGAGTTCATTTTTGTTTATGTATACTTTATGCTTATGGTGCTTTTTGCTTGTGAAATTTTATTAAGGCGGCCACCTCTTGCGGACAACATCGGCCAACGGTCTTGCATCTTTGACTGGGCATTCGACAAGGGTCATCGTGCCGTTTCATAGAAAACGGAGAGGTAAGTTATATGAATGAAATTTTGATCAAAGTTTTCGGATTGATGAAAATAATTTCCTAACTTTTGGCATTCACTTTTTGACAGATGCTCCAGCCACTGCGCATGAGGGGTCACGGGGTTCATGCGCATATGGACTACGACGATCACTACAGCGCCGTTCTTCAAGAAAGCCCGTCTGTTGGGTTTAGGTGTTTGCGATTCAAGCGTCAGCCGCCGACGCTTGTCCACGCAGCTCTGATAGCGTTGATTGACCGGTGGCGACCGGAGACCCATTCTTTCCATCTGTCATGCGGGGAGATGACGGTGACCCTCGAGGACTGGGAGATGATTACTGCCATGCTGATCGAGGGTCATGCACTCACCGGTCGAGTGGAGAGGAGCAACTTGCAGGAGAGGGTCACCACCCTCATCGGTGACTGCCCAGGTGCCAAGAGTAACCGTACATCCGGTGTGCCGTTGATCTGGCTCTCGGAGCACCGGAAGACATGCCCCGAAGGCGCAGACGAGGCGACTGTGGAGTGGTACACGAGGGCCTACTTGTGGTATCTTCTCACGGGGGTCGTGTTTCCAAACAGCTCCGGGAACTCTGCCAACTGGTCGTATTTGTTCTTCCTAGCCGACTGGGATGCAGGGTACAGTTGGGGACCGCATCTCTCGCCTACCTATACTGTTCGGTAAGAGAGTGTCAAATTGCCTACCTACCTAGGAAAGTATGTCCATGACATTTTCTTATATCGATCCTCATTTGATGTTTTGCGACAGCGATGCAACGCAAAGGACGGGAGACAAGTCCAACATGGGTGGCTTTATCTGGGCCTTCTCCATTTGGATGTGGGAGCGGCTGCCGGTGGGGCGTCCGGAGAAGATGCCAAGACGCCCATGGGATTTATCAGCATACCCCACCAGGCCAGCCCACCCATACCGGCGGCCACGCGCTCCACCTATGAGCGCTTTGTTCTCCGTGCCCATGATTTCATTACGCTTATCATGTTTCTTGTTGCTTATGATGATCTCATTGCGCTTATGATGTTTCTTGTGGCCTCCTTGCAGGATGAGCCGGCAGAAGAATCAGTCGATCACAGACTGGGGAGAGGAACATAAAACTCATGTGACGGAGTGGAACCGACAGAGGTACCGGAAAGACGTGGAGAGGAAAGTGGCGGACTGGAATGCTTACCTGGACCGACACATGAGGTGGTACGATGATGGCCAGAAGCACCGTCTTCATCTCAGGCCTCGGTGGACGGCGGAAGACATCGCAGAGCTGGAGAGGGATGACCCCGAGGAAGAGGCCTACCAGACCGGCATCAGAGACATGCACAGTGGATTTAGGGAGTTTGCACCCTTTATCAACAGTGGTAAGTTTGAACCGTCGGTTGTATTTAAATTAGTTCATTCGTCATCGTGGTGACTTATGTCGTTCTTGATGCGGTGAGCTGAACAGATGCATCTTTGAAGCATCGGATGCACTAGGTGATATCCACAGGGCGTACAATCCGAGAACAAAATGAGGGACGATGAAGGTACAATTTCAGCCTCCTCGAGCAGATACATCTTGTTCACTTGCAATCGGTCGATCGATACTTATTATACCCTTGTTTAATTGTGAGTGCAGAAATTTGTGAAGCGTTGTCGCAAGCTGGTAGGGCTGCTTGGGTGTGCTGGAGCTGGCTCAGTTGAAGCTTATCAGCCTGTAGCCACACAAGGTCTCATCGGCTCATCGATCCATGCTCCCTCGTCGTCTAGGTTGGTTGGGGAGGAGGAGGAGGATGAGGAGGAGGAGGAGGAGGAGGAGGCCACATATGAAGAAGGGGAGGAGGAGGATGAGAGCAACGGGGAGGAGGAGTATGACGAAGATTATGGACCTCCACCAACTCAATCATCTCAACCATCTCAATTTGCCGAAGAAGAGGAATCAGAAGAAGAAGGATTTCTTTGAGTCAGGACCCTTTCCAGAGACCGGTTCCTCGCCGCCCAAGAAGAAGACCGAAGAGACTTCGTTCCAAGAGGGGAAGGAGCAAGTGATTATGCTCTTCGATACTTGGCTCTTTTAGTTTGGTTGAACTTGTCTAGTGGTTGTGAAACTATGTGGAACTATGTGTTTGGTATTTGTGGATCTATGTGTTTGCTACTATGTGAAACTCCATTGAAGTTCGTTTGAAATGTCATATGCACTTCAAGTTATCTAATGTTATGTGATGACCAAGTTTAATTGTTCAAAATCTGTGATATTGCTGTGATATTTGTGAACTTGTTGTCATATTGAATTCGAAAACAAGCAACCAAATGGACTAGAAACAATAAAAGAGAGGACCCTACCGCTGGTCTATTTGTAGGGTCAGCAACCTATCTGCCATCACATGGCGGTAGAGTCGCACCTACCGTCGAGGCCCTAGCATTTTCATTCTGAGAAACTTTACCTTTGGAAAACATAGGACCCTACCGCCATGGGATCTGGCGGTAGGGTCACACAGCCTACCGCCGGCTCCGATGGCGATAGGGTGAACCTACCGCCAGGTCCACTGCACATTTCATTACAGAAGGTCGTACGGCAAAACCCTGCCACACCTTACCGCCAGGGGATCTGGCGGTAGTTACTTATCCACGTCAGCGCAGTCAAACGGCCGCCGTCCCCTCCGTCGCACTCTACCGCCATGGGCCGTGGCGGTAGGCTGTCTAACCCTACCGCCATAGCCCTTGGCGGTAGTAAAAGGGTTAAATGCTGAATTTTTTTGCAATCAGGATCCGATCCTGAAATTCTTTGTCAAAAAGGTCAAAACCTGAAATTTTGCCGCGCGGCGTGGCGGCAGGGGGGCAGGCGGCGAGAGCTGCCCTGCGCGCTGGATCGGTCGGCTTTTGTCTGGGTTGGTCGGCCGGCCCCTGGCTAGTGCGCGCAGGGCAAGCAGCTAGGAGTGGGACTGACTGGCCACGCACGCAGCATGTCCTGTGTGCGCGCGCGCGCGCTGGGCGCTCACCATCCATTGGCGTGGATAGGATCCGTCAGTCCGCCAGAGAGAGAGAGAGAGGAGACGTCGCTCTCGTCGGAAAGGCCGGGACGGGACGGGATGGCGCTGGTCCCTGCGCCTCCGATGGTGCGCTCGCCAACAGGAGATTTGGAGGGGGAGGGGGCGGCCGGACGGGCCGCAGCGGCCGACGCGTGGCGGCACGACGAGCCCCCCGCGCACGGCCCCGGGCGACGCCGGGGCCGCGTCCCATGTGCCATCGATGGCGACCGAGAGCCAGTGCCCCACTTTGGCTAATTGCGCACTGCCTTTCTTATCTACTCTTTACTCCTAGTTCTTGGCTTGATCGGTTCCAGCGGGCGGCCCCCCACATCGTCCTTGTGTCTCCTCTCTTCTCTTCTCTTCTCTCATGGCACGGGTGGTGAGTGAGGCTGTCGTCACTCTCGCCAGTCGTGTTCACTTCCCGCGCATCGTCTGTTCGTCTCTATGTAAACAAGCATGCAGCTGGTAGTACGTAGCACTTGGACACGATGTTATTTATTCCTGCAGAGGGCATTCCAAGACGGACGTCGAATCTTGCTGTTCCTCAGATGGTGCCACGCGCGGAAATGGGGCTGCGCCAGGACAGACCGTGATTTTTTCTGACGACGGATCGAGCACTAGTCTTATGCTATCAGCAGACACTCGCCGGTCGATCGGGGCCCGTTTCGATGATGTAAATCCTGTTTTTACGAGTGTAGCTCAGTCGACAAGAGTGCATTATAGTATAGCATTTTTCTTTTGACAGTGTGCACTATAGTCGTTGGTCTAGTTTTTCACTTTTTCTATATAAAAAATAGTCGTTGGTCTTTTTTTTTTGCGGGAAAAAAAATAGTCGTTGGTCTAACTGCTAGGCTATGTACTCAAAAAAGAAAACCATGTATCTAGGTGCCCATATATGTTTACACGTTCGTAAAAAAAATTATCAGGAGGAAAGAGCTGGCCTGCGGATGAAAGCCAAATCTGATATATTCGACTTGACATCCATGGCTATAGCTAGTAGCTAGAATCTGAATCATGGAACCAACATGGATTGTGAGGCCTTTAATTTCCTCTACAAAACCAACATGTATTCTTCTCACAAGTGACAAGTCACAACAATCGTCTGGAACTTGCGACTTGCGAGCGACGCGCCCGTGTCTTTGGTGGTGGTAACAAACCCACTCCATTATGTATGCATGCACCTTTCAGGTCAGGATGGGAAGGCAAACAATTCTCCGATGGATCGATGTGCAATCACCATCCTCTCAGGTCATTGTTACGCACGCTACCAGCACCAGGCCACACACACCACCCTTGGGCCTTGGCACCTCCTGTGCTCGCACGCCGGCCGCGAATATATGTCTCCGCCGCGTCCAAATCCGTCACTCAACCAAAAAGGAATTAACACTAGTCACTGGTTACTTCAAAGCTAGCTGACTAAACTGATCGATGCGCACCGAGGCCAATTTCTAAAGGGAACATCAAATCATCAAATGCGACAACTGGCTTTATACACCATAGTTTCACAGCAAAGGTAAAAGTCTATACCGCACAAACCTAGTAAAAAAAGACCAGCAAGGTATTGCCTGAATACCACTAGTGCATGTCTGATTTCTACTTTTGAATTGGTGGCTAGAATCATTCTCAAAAAAAGGTGAACACAACGAAGACGTAAGAAACTATCTATATATGAAAATTAAAGCTCCCGGCTCAATTTTTGCGGGTTTTGACGAGTTATCTTCAAAATCTCGTCACCTCTATCCATAAATCATCTTCTCCGTCTAAATGAAAAGGCATCCTCTCTCGGTTCCTCAAGAAAAAAAAGGTGAGATGATATGGCATCTTCTATTATTTTAACGGTTCTGCTAAAGCGTGTAGACAACTGCAAATTCATGAACTTGCAATCGATTTCTACACCGTGTCATGTATAGTCATCGAGCCGAAAACATCGACGACGTGGAGTGGGTGTGTGGATGGAGCTCCATTGGTTTGGGTTGGAAGAGGGGCTTCCCGGCACCGAAGAAGATGGCTTGAGGCATGCCAAGGTTAGAGGTATGGCGAAGGTAGCATCAAGGCAGCCAAAGGTGGCGGTTGGGTGAGGGCTGGGTGGCGATGTGATGGGGTTTGATGAATAGATCTAAACTTGCTTGAAAATAGCAAAAAAACCAAGGTATATATTTTCTTAAAAGATTGGTAACTACGTGTAGATAAGTGCTGCTTATTCTGATCTATGGGTCAAGTAAACTCGACATCGGCGATAGCATGGCCAGCCATGGGCAAGGGAGGCAGTTGGTTGGACTAGTTAGGAGGGTGGTCGAGTGTAGGTTGAAGAAAAAGGAGGGGTCATAAGATTGACATTCGATGTTCAGGTGAAATTGACTACAGAAATTCTCGTAAAATTGTTCTCCAAGCACTAGGTGGTTTTTTTCATTTTTCTCTTATGCTTTCTTTGGGCGTGATATTGCTATTGCACTAGCCGTCGTTTTAGCTGTGACTTTTGGATGTTGGTTGCATGGATGGTTGCTTTATTTATAAAGCGGGGCGAAAGCCTATTTCGACAAGCACTTCGTTGTTTGAATAATGAAAAGAAAAGAATTGCACCCATACGTAATATCTTTATTGCTTATATAAATCGCATATTGAACTATGAAGTGATACAATAAAAAGGGATATGGACATGTAGGAGTAGGACTGATGGCAAGTGCTAAACAAGAAATTGTGTATGATCAGTTCATCAACATTGATCATATGCATTTATTTATTTTTGTGTGGAAATAGCATTGGTCATGTGCTACGTACATGGCAATGGTATAGCATCGAGTTTGCAACATCATGTTTTTTTAAACCACGCACAAAATTAATCAATTGAAATACAAGGTACAATACGCGCGGTTACTACTAGAGAAACTGGGAGATGATAGAAGTTCTAGAAACTATGCAGAAAGTACCCCAAGACATGGAAGAATACAAAGATCCGTAGGGGTCCCTGCAAACAAATTGAAGTCAGCGGCTGCAACCAAAATACAGGGGCACCGAGGCACTCGTCGAAGAAGAATCAGAACCTCCACTGTAATTAAATCCAAGTGAACACCCTTGCCAGAAAGGCTTTCAGAACCGATGAACAGACCTGATGCAAGCAACAAGCTACATGTCGTTGTGGCACGTCAACTGGGGGCATCCCCGTGCATACCTGGACCCAAATCGGCCGCATCCGCCGAGGTGGTCGGGGAAGAACGCTAGGTATCAATCCTGTTCCAGAAACTCCATCTCAGCCCGTCGGCGCCATAGCAAAATACAGCAACCGTTGGAGAGGAAATAGAAAACCTAATCTCACCACACTGACTATACAACAAGAAGACAAAGTCACCGGCTTGTCGACACCACCATGGAGAACGTCGCCGTGGTGAGGAAGAAGCCAAGGCAATTTTATTTGACGCGACACCATCCTCACTGCTCCGGCACAACCACTCAAAACCTAACCCTACCTATGAAAATAGCCAAGAGAGAAGCGAAGATCCCCCTCCTCCAAGCTTTGCCGAGCAGCCAGTAGAGGAGGGCAGAAAACCGCAGCCTCGCCTATGTTTCAAGGGAGGAAACGTCGCCCACTCGTTCATTCTTTTTTTCTTCTGAAGAGGAAGAAGGTAATTCTAGCTAAGTAAACGCTCTTATATTATGGGACGGAGTGAGTAATTAATAAAATCTAACTAAGAATTTGCAACATCATTTTGCGGCTTTGTACAGCAGTTTTGCCTGGTCCCGCGGATGGCGCGCCTCTAGAACGTCAACACGTAGCGATAGCAGTTGCGTGGGGTGTGGACGCAGCAGTAACTTGCAAGGGAGGAGCCAGCATTTTCAAAGGTAACCTGTGAAAGCATCCGGGAGACGTACGACTGAAAACGAAATCAAATGATAAGCTAGCCATGCATAGCCAATATAGCTAAGCTAGGCGACGCACGTAGTACGTACGTACGTGCCTAACTTCTTAATGACCTAGAGTGGCCTTTTGGAGGACAGTTTCTGAGATCGAGCTCTCTGTTTGAAACCGACGGCTGATCAAGGGAGGCTTAATTAGTTTTGTTCATTTCGTTTTTTTCCCCAGCTTGGTCGTCGTCAGATCTGTACTCGTGCAGACTGCAGGGTATACGTTGTTGTAAAGTTCCTCCATTGATAGTGTTTGACCGTATGCACGCACGCATGGATATTTGGATAAGAAACAGCACCGCGTGCTGTAATTGTACTACGTTCATTAATTTGGCTATGCATGCAGCACGAGGAGTTGCGTTCCTTGGAGCAGTGGAATACTACCTGCGTGGCGAGCTGCCAATCGGCCATTGGCCATGCCACTATTTTAGCAAGGGCAGGCACACCAGCACGCGCGCAAGCCAATGGTGCGAGATATACTTGCCAAAAGTTGTAGCCGCCATTCAGTACCTCGCCTAGGCTAGGACGCGCCATCCATCCACCCATCGACCCGTCGTGTCGCACAAAAGGCACACTGTTCACACAAACTTTACGGGTCGTCGTATCGTACGCACCGCAAGAGGGGTAGGGGTAAACTACACAGAAGAAAGAAGAGGCCGTAAGGAACCGCCTGGATGACGGACGTGTTAGATAATGTTAGATATATGTTGTGGTCTACCCCCTATTCCTCCGCGCTTTTCCGTGGTGCATTTCGCGTCGCGTATTCGAAATTTGAGGGGTAGGGACCTTCTTATCTGCGTTCAAAGAGTCCGTCTCTTGCTGGGTTATAAGATTCCTAGTCTTTAAACTAGTTTCGGATAGAGTCAGGATCAAACTACCAACCACGATATAATTTGTGCATTAGCGGATCCTATCCTTCGAGTCCCTGAGCACACGCCTTTTGTGAGCAACGCGTCATAATAGAGTATAAATTCCTCTAATTATGTAGATCAACATTAGGGCCGTAATCTAATTACACGATCTAGCTCCTTCCAATTATCAGCGCATAGGGTAGTCTTTCCAATATATAAAGCATATTGTATTCCACCAATAATTGACCGGCTTCCTTAAGCATGCAAAACTTAAGTACATTCCAGCAAGAGTAATTCCATGCACAAAACACATGTATAATTCCATATGAGGTATTCCAAATATTAATGATAATAAGTATTTGAATATAGTTGCAGGACACATAATCCCAACATCTCCCACTTGTCCAAAACGATCATTCAAAAAATTCGTAAACCCATAGCCTGAACATGTTTACCAAATACCACCTGACTAAGTGACTTAGTCAAGGGATCAGCAACCATATCAGTACTAGGTAAAAACTCTAAAGAAACAGACTTAAGTCTATTAATTACATCACGTATATAGTGATACCTTCCTTCAATATGTTTGATCTTGCTGTGGAACTTGGGATATCTGGAAACCTTTATTGCAGCCTGATTATCACAATACACCACCACTGGTTTGCTAGCACTTTCAACAATCTTCAAATTCGAAAGAAATTCCTTCAGCCACACCGCCTCCTTCATAGCTTCTGACGCAGCAATATACTCCGCCTCCATGGAAGATAATGCCACTGAATCTTGCTTCTTACTACTCCAAGATATAGCGCCACCAGCTAATGTAAATAGATACCCAGACGTAGACTTCCGGTCGTCCAGATCACCCTGCCAATCAGCATCTGTATAGCCCTGCGGCTGTAGATCCTTTTGGTTAAAACAGAGTGAATAATCTAGTGTTCCTTGAACATAACGAAGAGCATGTTTAATTTGATTCCAATGCCCAATTCCTGGATTCATTTGATATCTACTCAACACTCCAACAATATAGCATAAATCAGGGCGTGTGAATAACATGGCATACATCAAAGATCCCAAGGCAGAAGCATATGGAGTCTTCTCCATTCTCTTCTTTTCCTCGGGAGTTTTAGGACACATACCCTCACTGAGTTTAATTCCTACAGCCATGGGCACTAAAGCAGGCTTGCAGTTTTCCATAGAGAAGCGTTTAAGAACAGATTTTAAATAAGTCCTGTGAGACAAACCCAAAGTACCTTTATTCCGATCTCTAAGTATTTCCACTCCTAGAACATAGGAAGCGTTTCCCATATCTTTCATTTCAAATGTAGAAGATAACCAAGTTTTAACTTCTACCAACATTTCCTTACTACTAGAAGCAATAAGTATATCATCAACATACAGTGACAAGAGTGTAAAATTTCCTCCCACTATTTTAAAATAAATGCAATGATCTCCTTCCATCATAGAAAACCCATATGATGTGATAGCATCATCAAACAAAATGTTCCATTGCCGTGAAGCTTGCCTAAGACCATAAATAGATCTATTTAGCTTACACACTTTTCCCTGATTTTCCTTTTCAACAAAACCATCAGGTTGAGACATATAAATCTCTTCCTTCAAATGACCATTCAAGAAGGCAGTTTTAACATCCATTTGATGAAGTTCTAGATCAAAATAAGCAGTCAACGCAGCAATAATACGAATAGAAGTAAATTTTGCTACAGGGAAAAAGTTTCCACAAAGTCAATGCCTTCCTTTTGTGTGTACCCTTTAGCAACCAACCTAGCTTTGTATTTTTCAACATTACGAAGCATTCAGTTTCCTTTTAAAAATCCACTTTGATCCAATTGCCTTTCGGTCATTAGGAAGATCAACCAATTCCCAAACTTTATTCTTTTCCATGGAGTTTAGTTCCTCACGCATGGCTTCCATCCATAACTTTGATTCTGAACAAGAAATGGCATGTTTAAAAGATTTTGGTTCTTCCTCTAAACTAGAAGTTTTAGAGTATACTTCTCCCATAAATACATAATAATCGTCAAGGTATGATGGGGCTGCTACATTCCTCCCACTTCTCCTAGGAAAACTAGTTATGGGAGTCTCAACATTAATGTTGTCATCAATTTGATTTTCCTGATTATTAGAATCAGTTTCAACATTAGTATCTAATGGGGTTGTCAATAATTCCACTCTCGCACGTTTGGCACGGCGAGGTGTATCTTGATCTAGAAAAACGGCATCTCTACTTTCAATTAACTTCTTCTTCTCCGGATCATAAAATCTATATCCATTTGAACCCGAAGCATATCCAATAAATATTCTGGAAAACTCTTAGGCTCCAGTTTTGTTCTTAGTTGACTAGGTACTCTAATCTGTGCATTGCATCCCCAGACTGCTAAGTTCAACAATGTAGGTTTCCTCCCTTTCCATAATTCATAAGGAGTAGAACTAACAGATTTAGAAGGCGAATGATTAAGCAAGTAAACAGCAGTATGAAGAGCCTCTCCCCAAAAAGATAAAGGAAGATCAGAATATGCCATCATAGACCTAACCATGTCCATTAAAGTTCTATTCCTCCTTTCAGCTACGCCATTTTGCTGAGGAGTATATGGTAAGGTATAATGGTGAACAATTCCATTTTCCTTGCAAAAATCATCTAATATTCCTGATGTGTATTCACCACCACGATCAGTTCTAAGCACCTTGATCTTTTTGTTCAATTGATTTTCTACCTCGGCTTTAAATAACTTGAACATGTCAAAACCTTCCGACTTATGCTTAATTAAGTAAACATAGCCGTATCTAGAGAAATCATCTATAAAAGTAATAAAATAGACCTTCTGCCCAAATGTAGGTATAGACATCTATACAAATATCTGAATGAACAATAGCAAGTGGTTCATGAGACCTTGACGCTTTAGGAAAAGGCGCCTGGTCATTTTTCCTACAACACATGCCTCACAAATGCCGTAGTCTTCCCACTTGAAGTTTAAAATTCCAGAACTAATTAGCCTCTTAATTCTGTTCTTTGAGATATGACCCAAACGAAGATGCCAGAGATATGATTCTGAACAATTATTGTTTCCATCTATATTCCTCACTACCGAGTTCTGTTCATTCACCATACAATCCATTCTATCGATGTCCATAAAATCCTCAATATAGTAGAGACCATCAAATCTATTTCCTGATTGAACTAAATTTCCATTCATCAGTATTTTAACTTTGCCATCTCCAAATAAGACCTTAAAACCAATAGATTCCAGTCTAGAAACAGAGATTAAATTCTTTCTCATGCTAGGGGAATAGACTGTGTCTTTCAAAATTAATTTTCCTCCTCCGGGGAGTTTGAGTGTATAATCACCTATGCCCAAAATATCAGCTTTTGCAGTTGTTCCTAGATAAATAAATCTAGTTCCTTTCGGTATGGGTTTTAAAGAGGTGAAACCAGCACTATTCCTTGCAATATGCGAAGTGGAACCAGAGTCTACTACCCAATGATCTGAAGCTGAAGTAGTAAACAATGATTCAGAACAAACAAATAGATTGTACATACCATCAGGAGAAGAATTGTCCTTCTTGTGGCCCTGATGCTTGTCCTGCTTGTCCTGGTGCTGCTTCTTAGACTTGTCATCTTGTTTATAAGGCTTCTTATTCTTGCACTCAGTTCTAAAATGCCCATACTCTCCACAACCATGACATCTAAATTTCCTCTTATCAAAACTAGAGTTTGGACCTCTTCCATTATGATCATCCCAGTTTCTCTTCCTGTTGATTTTGTCCCTCAAATCACCTCCTTGATGCTTCTTCTGCCAACGCCTCCTATCTTCACCAAGGTGCAACTCCTGATGATGTGGGTGTCTCTCTTTCCCTTGTGAAGTTTTCCTATCTTCTTCCATGAGCAAATGATGCCTCAAATTGCATGTTCAGTAATCTTTCAGAGTGACAGAATGATATTTTAAATTGTTCCCAAGTGTGCGGAAGTGAGTTCAGAGCCACCATTACTTGCACCTCCTCAGAGAAGGGATAGCCAGCATTTTTCAATTCCTCATTCAGCACGCACAACTTGTTTAAGTGCTCATTGACAGAAGTAGTATCTGCCATCTTAGACGTCAAGAATCTGTTCAGCAAGCTAAGCACTTTGATTAAAGAAACTTCACCAAAATCTTCTTCCAGCCTTCTCATAATTCTGTGTGCAGCAACCTCTGTTTCATATTCACCTGCCAACGAATCAGACATGGAGCCAAGAATAAAAATCCTAGCCTTCTTATTGTCCTTATTCCACTCCTTGAGTTCTTCTGCATAATTATCCTTTTCCTCATCTGAAGCGTCATCAGCAGGTTTGTTTGGCTCGGCGGTCGAAATCACATACTCAATATTCTCAGCTGTAAGCAGAAACATCATCTTCCTTTTCCAAACAGTGAAGTTTGTGCCATCTAACTTGTATTTCATGAGCAAGTCATCAAACACTCTATTGGAAGCCATCTATCCACAAAGTTGAGCAGAAAAAAAAATTCCTTTGGCGGTGTTGAATTGCAGCGATAGCGGTGACAGCCAGACAATTTCAAGCAACCGTTGAGGACTAGCTTGTGTACCTTGCGAGGGCCCGGTGTCTTTGCAGCGGGCGTTAATGACGGTGGCAGCAGTGGGGACGGCTGCAGCGGGGCGTGGCTTGAGGCGAAGCTTCCGGTGGAGGCGGTGAAGATCGTCTTGGCCAGCGGAGTTGGCGACTTGGGCGGCGGTATCGGCGCGTTCAGCGAGGAAGCGTCGCGTGAGGCGGGTGCAGGCAGCGAGACGGAGCGGCTTAGGCGAGAGTGCGGCGTGGCGTGAGACGGAGGCGGCGGCGGCGCGAGGCAAGGGAATCGATCTGGAAGCGATTTTGTGTGCGGCGGGCGTCACGGAGAAAACCAGATCAATCTAATTCCAAGTTGGACTTGTACTAGTTGACCACGAGCAGAGTACGCAGCGGAATTGTTTTCCGATCGAATCGAGTCGTACGACTACTGTCGTTAACCCTAATCGGCTCGGATGCCATTGTTAGATAATGTTAGATATATGTTGTGGTCTACCCCCTATTCCTCCGCGCTTTTCCGTGGTGCCGCTCACAATCGCATATTCGAGGCTAGGGGGTAGGGACCTTCTTATACTGCGTTTCCAAAGAGTCCGTCTCTTATATGATTATAAGATTCCTAGTCTTTAAACTAGTTTAGGATAGAGTCGAGATCAAACTACCAACCACGATATAATTTGTGCATTAGCGGATCCTATCCTTCGAGTCCACTGGAGCACTGCGCGTGAACAGCGGCGTCATAATAGAGTATAAATTCCTCTAATTATGTAGATCAACATTAGGGCCGTAATCTAATTACACGATCTAGCTCCTTCCAATTATCAGCGTCTTGGGTAGTCTTTCCAATATATAAAGCGTATTGTATTCCACCAATAATTGACCGGCTTCCTTAAGCATGCAAAACTTAAGTACATTCCAGCAAGAGTAATTCCATGCACAAAACACATGTATAATTCCATATGAGGTATTCCAAATATTAATGATAATAAGTATTTGAATATAGTTGCAGGACACATAATCCCAACAGGACGATGCACCCGTGTCCACGCCAACGCACGTACGAACGCCCTGGCTGGCCGGTCAAATGATTAAGCGATCGATCGGGAGGATGTTTCACATGGTCGCTCGCTCCATCGGTCGATGGATGGATCGTCGGCTGCTAGCCCTATCCACACGTACAGGCATACTTTGCGCGAGATATGAAACAACAATCAAAGCGTGTGGCATGGTACACTTGGAAATGGATATCTGGCAGCCGCGCCAAACTTTTCTTGAAGAAAGGTACAGCGCAACCGTGCGTGCGTGGACCTGGTTGACGTCAAGCAGCTTGGCCTTGCTAGGCGTGCTCGTCGTCTCCCGGCCGGACCCCGGAGGCCGACAGACACGACCCATCCCATGGGCTAGCCTAAACTAAAGCTCCACCCGGCCGGTCCATGGGTGCACGTACGGTAACTTGTGCGTCCCAAACTCTCGGCTAGCTCAGCCGGTAGCTGGTCGATCGATCGAGCCATCTGTGCCGTTCCCTACCAAGCTACCACTCACTTTCAACTTTGGCTGCGTGCATGCATGCGCCCGCGCATATGTAGGAGTACTAGCATTGCATACTTGTCAAAGTTTAGCAGCCTTTTTTTCTTCTCTCGCACCACCTGCACGTACGCACTAGCCAGGAATACTATTTCGGCCATCTGCGTCGGTGAAAAAGTTTTACAAGTGCACAGGGAATTTCACAGTCTTCGCCACAAGCATCGATCGATGGCCGTCCGGCGAGTGCGTGCGTGCGTCCTTGTCGCCAAAAGTCGGCACTGTGCTGTTAATCTGGGGAGATCAGCACCTGCTTGGTACACAGTAGTAGAACGTACGTACTCTAGTAAGCATGTCACTTAAGCTCCGTCGCTCGGTCGCTTTACCCTGCTCCCGTTCCATTTTCCGTTATCCAAAACTAACGCACGATTAGCCGGGGAAAGCTGAGTGGACACACTGATCGATCGCGGTACGTAGATGACACAATTCACAGCGCGACACACGCATCGCTTTCTCGTGGCTCCCTACACCATGAATTATTAAGCCCCAACTCCTATCTACCACTCCTAGTGCCAGTAGTAGAGCTGCTACTACTACCCACCTCTCCTCAGCCCTCGCTGCGTCTCCCTCTATAAATTCCCCCGCCCGAGCTCCAGGCTCACAGACTCGGAGACCGGTCACTGGACAGCACGGCATCTGCTCTCTCGCCTCTCGAAATATCCCAAGCTCCAAAGCCCAAAGCATCGATCAGAGCCGATCAAATATAGTATTTCTCGAGCACTACTAGCTAGAGAGAAGAAGTATTCTCGTGTTGCTGTTAGCTTGCTTTACTGGAAAGATGAGCCCCGAGGAGGGAGAGAGGCTCTTGTTCCCTTCGTTCGTCTTCCCGGACGGTTTCCCGGCGGACGACGCCACACCAGCCGTCTCCGGTAAGTTTCGACTATACATGTCGCCGTTGATTTAGCTAGCGCGCCATCCGTATGTACGTAGGTGCTCGATCGAGTGTTCAACCGCAATGCGCTGTTGCTGATTCTCAAGTGCATGTGGGTGCAGGTGGAGAGCCGAAGAAGGCCGGCCGGCAGCGGCGGCGGAGGAGGGCGAGGCAGGCAGCGGCAGGCGAAGGCGCGGGAGGGGACGATGCGGCGAAGAAACGCCGGCTGAGTGACGAGCAGGCGCAGTTCCTGGAGATGAGCTTCAGGAAGGAACGTAAACTGGAGACGCCGCGGAAGGTGCAGCTCGCCGCGGAGCTCGGCCTGGACACCAAGCAGGTCGCGGTGTGGTTCCAGAACCGCCGCGCCCGCTACAAGAGCAAGCTCATAGAGGAGGAGTTCTCCAAGCTCCGCGCGGCACACGACGCCGTCGTCGTCCACAACTGCCACCTCGAGGCCGAGGTACAGTGCAACACCGCGACTGCCTAGTCTTGTTTTTATTCGATCACACCATGCAGCTAGGAGCTAGCCGCAGTTCACACTGCACACACATAAATGACAGAATTCTTGGCTGCTGCTACATACAGTAGTTACTAGCTGGTTTGTGCTGCACTAACATGTGCATATATATGTATCGATGCAGCTGCTGAGGCTCAAGGAGAGGTTGGCGGAGACGGAGGAGGAGAAGAACAAGGCCATGGCAGCGGCGGCGGCGACAACGGGCGGCGGGGGTGGCAGCAGCCCGAGCTCTTCGTCGTTCTCGACGGTGACGGCAATGGTAGGGGGGCAGCAGTTCGGGATGGAGGAGGTGGAGACCGACCTCACCTACATGAGCGAGTACGCCTACACCAACTACATGATGGACTTGGCGGCCGGCGGCTACCTCGGAGGGGTGTACGATCAGTTCAGCTGATCTGGAATTCTGGATAGAGGGGTGAAAGAACAGTGCTAGTAGTTTACTATGATCAATCAATGTTAATTAATTAATCAACCGGGATTGCCGGGTAATCGTATGCACGTAGCAGCAAGTCAGAACTCAGTAGTATTGGTGGTGGTTTCAATGGGCGGATGCATGCCCTAACGGTGAATCTTAGTAGTACGTAGGACTCCCTCCGTATGCTCCTATATTAGTTTAGGGAGGGAGTATTTGCTAAGCCATGTACATTATGAATCGGTAATCTTTGTAAGTATCATGTATGGACTATCTCATTCTCGAAAGAAAAAAATGTATGGATTATCATGCAAGCGATTTATGGTGAACTGAACTAATTAGTGGTGTGATCGTCATTCACAACTCGGATATGCACATGTTTTTGGCGCTATACCTCTTCTTCTATCTCTCTCCCTTTTTTTTGAGTGGTATCTCTCTCTCTCTTTAGCTCCCACACATTTGTATCTTGCTTCTGATGCTTCGGCCCAACAGAGTGGGCTTTACCTCAGTGATGGGCTTTATAGCAAAGAAGAAGATATATAAACGGAAAAATACCACCTGATGAGATTCGTTTGGTCCTTCATCACAAGTTGCTCTCTTCTCTTGTGGTGCACAGGACAGTGGTAGCACTAGCAAGGCACTGACGCTGAGCATCATTCGGAGCATGAGATGTCAGGAACAGAGCAGGAGTTGGTGCTCAGCTCACGTACGTACAGCTAGCCGCATAAACATGGCACCTCCTATCCTAGTAGGAGTAGACGTTGGACGTGTCGACCGGAGGAAAGAAAAACCGCGGCCATATTATCCGGAGCTAATGATTGCAGCAGCGAAGCGAGCCAGCCGTCGCCTTTAAAAGCCATTCTCCCGCGTAGATAAGCCCTGTAAAAAAAGGATAAAAGGCGGGCGATCGACCTGAATGAAATGACGGATCAAAACTCCAAAGTAACACGTACGTACTAGCGCGAAGCAAGCACGCACGACCTAATCGATCATCGACCTGACAGGGACCTCCGTCCTTGGCCGCACGGACGGACGGACGGACGGGGAAAAAACAAACGCACATACAGACAGACAGCCCGGAGGAGGGAGCCGTCGATCGTCATCCTCGTCGAACCCCGTCGCCGTCGCCGTGGCCGTGGCCGTGGCCGTGTGGGGGACGCAACGTACGCAGGTTGCCAGAGGTGCCTTTGGCTTTGGCGTTGCTTAGTCGTGGGGGCATCATAGGATCGGAGCATTCTTATCCGGGGCGACGAGGTGCCTCCCCCCTGGAGCTGTACTACGTACGACGAGATTGGAGATTGGAGCAGAGCTTTCAGCGCCCGCAAACTGTCACGCTCGCTGTCCTTCCCTCCGTCCTTCTTGGTGGGCACGGCGCCACTCCGCGGAATTATACGCTCGCTCGAGCAGTTGCTGCACTACACCTGTATGGCTGAGATGCAGATCCGCCGGTGTAGGCGTGGGACGCGCGTAGCCACCTTTGCTGACTTCCGACCACAGCTCAACTGAGCACTGGCATGTGCCTTTATTTAGCAGTTTTGCTAGAACTCATCTAGATGAGATATAATTTGGTCTCATTCACCTTTTATACCGAATTGGATGTGATCTTTATAAGATGCGTGTGTGCTGACGTGGGTTGTATCTGTTCTTGTTTTTAAAGTGAATGAGACCAAACTATATCTCATCTAGATGAGTTCTAGGTACTCCCTTCTTTATTTAGAGCCTACACTGCTCCACCTTCAGAAAACCACATGTACTACTGTGGTAAACAGCATGGCCATGGCAGAGGCAACAAGTCTAGCTACCTGATTTACTGCTGAAGCAGACTGAGCCGAGCAATGACCTGTGCATTTACAGACAGTTGACGAGGTAAAAAATCACATGAGAACACAAGCGTGCAAGGATATGACCCAGGAGGAAGATATCGGGCACGATGAGACAGGGGAGGCAGAACTGAAAGAATAGAGGAGGCTAATATACAAATCCAATCTGGCCGACAGTCTATCACGAGTACAGGGAGGGAGCGGGTGGAATCAAGGTGAATTCCTTCACCCAAATCACATCTGTCTGTAGCCACACTCTTTTCACGGGGATTACATCACATGATACAACAACAACATCATCATCATCAACAAGCAAGCATTAGGCTGACACCGACAGGAAAAAAAATTAACTGGCAGCTGCGACGGCAGTACCAGATGCACCGCTGCCCGAATTAGCCAACCTGGTTTCAAAAGTTACACGGGCTACCTACTCTTGAGCGACGCCGTGCTGGATTTCCTCGATGAAGAGCTCGCAAGGGGCTCTTTCACGGGCGATGGGGGGAAAGGGGAAGAAGACGGGGGAAGCGCTCTCTGGCTCGAGATGGACGAGAAACAGCTCAATGGGTTCCATGAGACGGTGTTTCTCTGAATCCTCGGGTTGGCTGTTTGGATCATGGCCGACCGGGGAGATCTTCAGAGACTCCGGAAGGAGGCAGTTGCAGATCGCACCTGAGGAAAAAGGATAAAATTGAGTTTTTAAGGATCTCACAAGAAAACATCAAAATTCTATGACAAGCAACAAATTCAATGTACATGACAAGAATGCCATTTCTTTAAAGACTTTATCTGGACAAGGAATGCAACTGCACAGACCATGGACTCGAACTATATATGTTATGAGTTTCATGTTGTGCGGAAGTTTAGCCCATGCTGAATGCAATTCCTGTTTTGTTTTTTTACCGGAATTCCTGTTTAATACATACTGTATTTCATAATTTTAGCACGCTCCTTTCAGACTGAAAACTGAGACCTCTCAATCTCTAGCAGATGATTCAGCTGCAATAAAATCAGCTGTCAAGTGCACTGGCATGTATTGCCTTTTTTTCTGGTGGAGGGTTATATTCCTTTTCCTGATCTATCAAAGTCTCAAGTCCCGTCGCTGTAAAGACTGCAGAACTGCACTAGCAGATGATGTGATCCCAAAACGTACAGCTTTACACAATAATTTGGTAAACTACATTTCTAGAAACTAAAGTGGCAATGGAATACAGTCAGCAAGAATGATGGCAGTAACTGTCAAAGTGCTCAATGCATTCTGACCATGCACATTAAGATGCACTCAACATTATCACAACCGTCTATCCTTTTGGAATAAACCGTTGAACAACTAATAATAAAAAGCACTAGTGCTTGCATTAAGGTATGGTACCTATTCTGGCGAGCCGATTCACCCATTTTGGAATTTTGCTGCCGGTCAATTTGTAACACATATCCTTGCAAAAGTGGTTGCAATTCTTCATGATGAGATGGTAAGAATCTCCATTGTAGTTTACTGACTGTAGCTCCATGAACTGCCTAACTTGGATGGGATCTAAGCACGTCGTACCAAGAAATATTGATCTCCTGAATCTGAAACCAGGGCATTGACGAGGCTCTACCTCAAATACCCCGCTTGTGGGATAATCATGTGCTCCAAATGCATATTCGACGCCATGAACTGCACAAGGGGAAAAAGGGCAATCAGACTACAATGTTATTCAGATCAGTTATGGAATCTTACTCCAAAAAGTTGTCCAATTTGATCTGCACGAGGACGGCAAAACAGAAGAGATAGGCAAGGCTTTGTTTTTGTTTTACAGGACTTGAATAAAGGTCTCACTTAATTCTTGTTCCACCTTTTCGCAAGCAGACCAAATTGGAGTGAACTGAACATAACAAAAGCTCTAGAGAGAGTCCTAAATATCCACCCTCTTGTCCTGACAGCAGGCACTGGACTGAAGAAATCCAGGAAGACCCTTACTTCACGCCTAAGAGATGTGTCTACATATGTATATATGTAAAAATATTTATTTATTCACCTTTCTAAGCTACCCATTTGGGAAAGAAAGATAGAATTCTAAGCCATAATGCCATATAGAGTGGTCCATCAAAATCAAGAGAGATGCTAAGATTATTTCATTCATTTTATAGTTTTCGTAGAAAGGACAACATAGGCTACCATCCCATATTTATCTCTACCAAAAGAAATAAAAAAATTAGAGGCTATGCATATACATGAATGTAGCAATATGAGCTAATCACAGCAGTGGTAGGCTGGTAGCACATACGAGTACATGTAGGAGCTTACATAGGCTATGCCAAAATCTGTACTAGCTGAACACCTGCAGCATTGTGTGCTAAATTGCTATGATACTGGTGACACGGATGCCTGTAGTCGCATTACGACCACAAAACTTGATGGTCAGAATAAGCGCTTTTATTTACCTACTAGAACTATGTAGAAATGTCGTTCAGGTAGGGAATTACTTGTTATTTTAATGCACAGTCAAGTAAGTAACAACTTACTGGAGAAAGGTCCATAAAAGTAAGCTGTAACTTATTGATTGTTAACATTAGCTGTGATGAGCTAGTTGGAATGATCTGAACAATCCAGGAGAAATGGTGACTAATATAGCATCAGTGAAGTTGTGTTGGATTTATAAGTCGAAACCGAACAGAAATAAGAAAAATAAATAAATAAACTGGTGCATAAATAGTAAATTTGCTTAAAAATATGATCTGGCACAGATAAGTACCTTCAATCCCAGAGTGAAATATACCAAGGCCGGCCCAATATATGTAGCCATTCATGGGCGTCAAATCATACACATTAAGATAAACCGGAGTATCATTTGGGGATTGACCGGATGCCTGAACCTTGGGAAACAGAAAGAAGCGCATGGTGGATTTCCTGCTCAACTGCAGAGGCACGAGGGACTTCCATCCAGGTCGTTTTGTCTTTAGTTTCATATTCCTTCACATAATTAAGTCTGATATCAATATATGAAGGATCTAGTTCAGAAAGATCTCTTGTTGTAACAAATAATGATTAGGAACAATTAATAGGTACAAAAAGATCAAATTACAAAGGATTCATTTTGAAGAGGCTAAATCTAACTTCCAAGGACTTGTCAAATAAAAGCAGAAAACTGAAATTTTGGTACACCATACCTATATTTAAACCACCCACGTTTGTGAAATATGAAAGCACTTAGTTCAGCATGTGCTTGACACATCTAAGCTGGCTTAACTACGACATAGGCACTAGATTTAGCTGTATGGTAGTAATCTGAGACCTCTCGACTACTTGAAAGTGCTAAGAGCTTCTTAATATGCTCACACAGAACAGAGTTGAGTTGCTCCCACAGGCTGTTATCACACAAGCTTTTAAGAGGATCTGATTTGGTGTTGTAAGACTACGAGGGAGACAACATATGGGATATGTTTCTCACTCCCACCAAATGTACTCAAGCTAGCTCTACCCTCTATTAATGATTAGGTTTTCCACATTTTGTTGGCGACAATACAAACCCTCTATTAGAGTTTGAATCTTCAACATTTGGTTGGTGACAATGCCGGACGATCCTTCAATCTATAGTTGCAACAATTACTTCAGGGAAACACGCAACAGCAGCAATTCAACAATGCACCAGCTATGTAGGTACCAACTTTGGTTCAATGTACAGCTCCATTCCATTACTGCAAAGTAGGAATTCAGGCTTTCAGGGACAAAATGCCGTGACAAACCACCCAAACTCCAACAACTGTTTTGGTACAAGTAAACAAACTGCACTACTGCTACGAACACAATGATTCATACTATCAAACTGAATTAAAGCCCCTAAAAAGTCCAACTGTAACACTCACTCCAACCAAGGGTAAATGAACGGTGTTGACACGGATGGTAATACTGCAGTTGCCGTTCTGATGCAATCGAGTCTGACTACAAATTTCAGAGAAGAGCTCGGAGATTTGCAATTGTTACTTCCGTCATAACTTCCTCGGGTTGCTACTTGTACAAGCTGTCAAGCTCAAACATTGTAACTGAGTCATACTGACTCAAAGCACCCATGCTTTTAAAAAGCTCTAATTTGGAGAGAGCCAACAGATCGGATCTGTTTTTCCACTCCAACCCAATGTACTCAACCGAAGCCTTGCCCTCTACGGAAGCTTGATTCTTCTACATTTTGTCGGGGACAAGACAATGTGTACGCTCTGTTGTAGATTGATTCATGTGAGTACATTCATTTCGTGACAATGCCACATGATTCTTCAAATCTAGACCTGAAGCAAACACTTGAAGAAGAAGAAGAAAGAAGATCACCCTTTTTCAATAATGCGCCAACTCGGGTCCCAAGTACTGCTCCACTCCATTACTGGGAAGGAGAAACTCGGGCTTCGAAGGACAGCTACATCGCCCAAACTCCAACAACTGTTCCGGTACAAATAAAACAAGGCTGGACTGCACTGCTGCTGCGAAAGCTACGTCTGGTACTAGTACTGCCAACCTGAACTGAGCTGACCGCCTCTTCTAAAAAGAAGAATTTGACGGAGATACGCGTGCTGGAACTGGGGTGGGGAAACAAAAGAAGGAACGATGTTGACATGAAATGACCAGCCCAGCCGCAATTCCACCCTCCCCCGCCCGCTCCTTGTGCTGAATCAAGAACAAGAACCGAGCAAACGCAACGAGTAAACGGCCCGAGAAAGACACGGGGCCGCAGATCCAAGCCAAGATCTCGTGGCACTGGAGTCAAAGACTCGGGGAGCAGCTGCAGGCTTACCGCGGGGAGACGGAGTCCGGCCGAAGGGCGACGGGGAGGGGAGGAGCGAGGCCAATGGCCGTGGCCGGGCCGCGACGGCGCGGCGTGGGGGCGGAGCTGGAGCTGGGGAGGGAGGGAAGGGGAGGTATCCGAGGGAATCCTTGGGGAGGGGGCGCAGTTGTGGTGGTGGAGTGGCGTTGGCTCTGGTTGGGCTCGGGAAGGGGAGGGGACTCGTGATGGCTGGGGAAAGGCACCAAGGAGGAGGGGGGCCGCCCCGTCGCTTGGGGTCGTCTTTGTAATTTATCGCCTTGTCTTTTCCGTCCCCTCTCGCTTCTTTTTTTGAAAGCTCTTTTTTTTTTGAAGTTCTTTTTTTGAAAGCTCTGCCTTTCATTCGTAGTACTACATTATTAACTGGAGCGTGAGAGAAAGAGGGGAGACCAGGACCGGCGGTCGCCGTGGAGAGCCGCGCTCCGGCGGGTTTCAGGGCACGAAATGAAATTAAAGATGAGCTCCGGAATCTCTCTCTGTTTGTTGAGCACTGCAGTTTTGAACTCAGAATCTTTCATGCTTCAAGAAGTTACGGTATAGATTTCCTGCAGCTCAACAGGCTGTAGAAACTCGTTTTGGAGAATCGCAGAGACCCTAACTCAAATGCGTCATGTGTTGGTTGTAATCTTAAAATGCAACGGCCCATAAAGGTTACAAATGTATTCGGATCGCAATGATCAGGCTGCCACTGACTGTTTTTCTCCAGTTTTTGGTGCGCATGTCGTCGCCAATTGGACGTTTTTCATCATTGACAAATTGCGCGAGAACCGTCTCTGGAATCTTTGGCCACTCAGTGCCATGTGGAACTTAATTATTGCATGATAGCTCCCCGATCTCAAGAAACATGTGACTTCTTTACGTGAAATGAAATCAATTTCTTGGAGACCGACTTTCATGCTCCATCTGGGTAAGAAAGATGGCAGGGAATTTTTTTATCATTATAATAGCACTCAAACATTTCATTTTGTGGAGTGCATTTTTCTGTTAAAGCATCTCTAGCAGACCCCCTATAATGCCCCGACCCGTAAAATAACCGTCAAAATACGGTTCCTCGCGAAAAATGTTGCCCGATCAGACTCCGCAAACGCGTTCGATCCGTAAAAAATTTTGCGGGGCGCGGCAAAAGTTCGGCCTCAACCTTTACATTCACGGGATGGGAGGCCGACCCGAGCTCGCCCCCTATCCGCAGCGAGATTTGGCGCAAGGAAATTTCGGCTTCCCCTCCCCCTACCGCCATTGTCCCGCCACCACCCGCTCCGGTCCATCTTCCCCGGCCATACTTCGCCACCATGGAAGCCTCCCAGCCGTCCCCCGTCATCGTGGATGTCGCGCACGCGCAATCCCCTCCGGCAGATCTCGCCGCCAGTCATGTCGCCCCCGCCGTCGCTCAAGGCACCGCGCGCCCATAGCGGCGAGGCAACGTGGTCGTCGGTGGGGAAATCCGGCTGGCCCATTGAAGGCACGCGCACTGGCGCCGCCGCCTTGCTGATCTGCCCGGCCGCCGGAGAGAAGGTGGGCAAGGTTTTCGGGCATGAAGTGCAAGAAGGTTCCTACCAAAAGGCCGGCGCCTTCATCCACTCCCTCCGCCCCGGCAAGAGGTTCCCCGACGATGCCGTTCAACGACACTGCTTCCACCGCAGGCGAGGTGTTCGATGAAATGGCCGGAAGGTATGCATCTTCGAGCCCTTCTACTTGCTTCGCTTTTCGCCATTGTGGTAGCTCGTGACTTGATGTCACTCACTGTAGCGGTGGTTCGAACAACTGCCGAGTTCGTCAACTTGTTGGACACCAACACCGTCGACATCGATTAAGCCCCATTCGCTGATTTCGATTACAATGAAATGGAGGGTGGCGTGGATGATCATGGTGGTGAAGATGAAGTGGAGGAGGTAGATGAGGGGGTGTATGAGCAAGCGCAAGCAAAAAAAGGCGCGAGATCGAAGAACTACACGATGTTGGAAGACCAAATCTTGATCAAGGCTTGGAGTGCGGTGTATATTGATGCTTGCACCGGTACATCTCAACCCGCCAAGAGGTATTGGCAAAGAATCGAAGATCAATACTTCTGCATGATGGGAAAGCATCCCAATAGGACTCCACTCACCTTTCGGTCACTCCAAGGTCGTTGGGACGTGATCAAGCCAATTTGTAGCCGTTGAGCTTCTTGCTTGGAACAAGTTCGCAATGCACCTCCAAGTGGAACCGTGGAATCTGACTATGTGAGTTCGTTTTCACGTCCCATGTTGTGCAAGTCATTTGTACCATTTGAAGTGATTGCATCATTTGACATTGTTTAAATTGTGTAGTAGAAAATTGCCCAACAAAGATACGAAGACATGGAAGCTTCCGAAGGCAAAATTTTTAAACTAGAGCATTGTTGGGACTTGCTCAAAGGGTGTGACAAGTGGAAGTTGATTGACAGAGAATCCCCACCGAAGAGAGGTTCACTTACGAACATGGATGAAGATGAAGATTGATGATGGCCCAAGAAACTTGAACAAGCTCGATTGTGACAAGAAGACAAAGGAGAAGATCAAGAGGGAACATGAAGCATCGAGCTTGCGAGACAAGATAGATGCCATGGTGCAATCAAATGAGTTGATGTTAGCGAAGACATTGGAGACAAAGAGTTGGCCAAGAAGAAGGCACGAGAGAAGCAAGAGAAGTGGCAATTGCTCAAGGACGAGGGGTTGCGCAAGGCGGCCATTGAGGAGAGAAGAGCACGTGCTGCTGAGAACAAAGCCATGTCCAAGCTCTTGGCGAAGAGAAAAGGATCATGACATTGAACCGCGATGACATGGACGACATCACCAAAGAATGGCATGATATGGCAAGGAGAGACATCTTGAAGAGGCGGATGCTAGCGGCGGCTGGTGCGTGTTTCGGTGCCGGTGATGTTTTCTCATCAAGATTTGGAACCAAAGGTCACCGATGTATCTGGCGCCTTGCAATGCTTTCGGTCTTTGGAGTTGGAACTAGTGTCAGCGATAGATCGGGGGTGATGATGGCATCGATGGAGGTGGTGCGGAGTGAAGATCATGACGATGGGTGAAAAGCAACCAAGATGATGATGGATGTGGTAGTCGCTTTTGCATGCAGTCCTTTTGCGTTTGTCATATAAAACTATGCTTTTATTTGCATGCGAACTATGTTTTATTCTTCGAATTTGAACTCAATTGTCAAATTCGCTTATCGGGGTTTTCGGTTTGCGGGTCGATGCAGGCTGTGGCCGAGCAGACCCCGCATAGCCGACCCATAAAAGAGCTCGTGTCGGCCCGCAAATCCGTTTTTCAGCGAACTATAAACGCATTTTGCGGGTCGGCATTATACGGGGTCTGCTAGAGATGCTCTTGAAGGAAATATGCCCTAGAGGCAATAATAAAGTTGTTATTATTTTATATTTCCTTATTAATGATAAATGTTTATTATTCATGCTAGAATTGCATTGATCGGAAACATAAATACATGTGTGAATACATAGACAAGCACTGTGTCCCTAGTGAGCCTCTACTTGACTAGCTCGTTGATCAAAGATGGTTAAGGTTTCTTGACCATGGACATAAGTTGTCATTTGATAACGGGATCACATCATTAGGAGAATGATGTGATGGACAAGACCCATCTGTTAGCTTAGCATATTGATCGTTCATTTTTATTACTATTGCTTTCTTCATGTCAAATACATATTCCTTCGACTATGAGATTATGCAACTCCCGGATACCGGAGGAAAGCCTTGTGTGATATCAAACTTCACAACGTAACTTGGTGATTATAAATGCTCTACAAGTATCTCCGAAGGTGTTCGTTGAGTTGGCATAGATCGAGATTAGGATTTGTCACTCCGATATCGGAGAGGTATCTTTGGGCTCTCTCGGTAATACACATCATAAGAAGCCTTGCAAGCAAAGTGACTAATGAGTTAGTTGCAGGATGATGTATTACGGAACGAGTAAAGAGACTTACCGATAACGAGATTGAACGGTATGAAGATACCGATGATCGAATCTTGGTCAAGTAACATACCAATGAACAAAGGGAATTATGTATGTTGTATAATGGTTCGACCGATAAAGATCTTCGTAAAATATGTAGGAGCCAATATGGGCATCCATGTTCTGCTATTGGTTATTGACCGAAGAGGTGTCTCGGTCATGTCTACATAGTTCTCGAACCCGTAGGGTCCGCACGCTTAACGTTCGATGACGATATAGTATTATATGAGTTATGTGATTTGGTGACCGAATGTTGTTCGGAGTCCCGGATGAGATCACGGACATGAAGAGGAGTCTCGAAATGGTCGAGAGGTAAAGTTTGATATATAGGACGATGGTATTCAGACACAGGAAGTGTTCCAGAGGGTACCGGGTACATATAGGGTCACCGGAAGGGGTTCCGGGCACCCCCGACAAACATATGGGCTTAATGGGCCAAGGGAGGGACAGACCTGCCCACAAGGGGCCGGTGCGCCCCTCCACCAGGCCGGCTAGCCCTAGGGAAAGGAAAGGGGGGAGGACAAGTCCCTCCTTCCTTCCCATCCTCAAGGGAGAAAGGAAAGGGGGGCGCCACCTCCCCCTTCCTTCCCCTCGCGCCTATACATGGAAAGAGGGGCCGAACTAGGGCAGGATCCTAAGTGGGATTTGGCCCCACTTGGGGCGCCCCTTGGCCTCTCCCCTCTCCCTCCCACCTATATATATGAGGAGGGTGCGCCTAGCACATACAACATCAATTGTTAGCCATGTGCGACGCCCCCCTGTCGGTGTCAAAACTGGCGGATCTCGGGTAGGGGGTCCCGAACTGTGTATCTGAGGATCGATGGTAACAGGGGGAAACAAGGAGACGATGTTTACCCAGGTTCGGTCCCTCTTAATGGAGGTAATACCCTACTTCCTGCTAGATTGATCTTGATGAATATGAGGATTACAAGAGTTGATGTACCTTGAGATTGATGTGGCTAAACCCTAGAAGCCTAGCCTATGGTAATTGTGATTCTGCCTCTACGGACTAAACCCTTCGGTTTATATATGCACCGAAGGGGCCTAGGGTTGTACATAACCATCTTGCAGAGGAAGGAAACATTACACCCAAACTTTAAACTTGCTATTCTACACATATAGGAGTCCTATCCAGATACGAGAGATAACCTTCTATGGTAATCTTCACGACCCACCAGTCCGGCCCATAACGAGTAATCCGGCCACCCGAGGGCCCCTTAATTCAGGACTCCCTCAGTAGCCCCTGAACGAGTCTTTGATGACGATGAGTCAAGACGCATCGTTTCTTGACATCGCAAGGCGGGTTCCTCCTTCCGAACATATGAAGTTTATTTCCTACATAAAGGAACTATGTCCAGCTCTGCATGATTAGTACAACCCTTAGCCACGAAGGTAATGTGTCAAAACAAAAAATGTGTCTTTACTGACAACTTTCCAGCGAAACGTCATGTTTTGGTCCGTCAATATTTCGAACCGTTTTCTTGACTCTGGCTTCACATTTCGAGGCATAGCCTCTATTGGCACGTTTTTGTCGAAGCAGAGATCGTGCCTGCTTATCATGGGATCCTCATCAATATGATTTGGCTAACCCAACCGCACCTTACGCATGATTACATTGGGAACATGCGAGTTTTACGGCTCGAGTGGGGGGACGCTTGGTATTTACTGCCTATAAAAGGACTCAAATCCTTCCCCTTTTACCTCATGCTCTCCTCAAGCCCTTGCTTCCCAATCTCTTAGCTCCAGCACCCACAGCTCCAGCGCCCACAGCTCCAACGCCCGCAGCTCCCATCTCCTCCACCGCCCCCTCCTTCTCCAACAATGGCTGGATCTGGCTCCAAGGGCAAGTGGGAGGCCTCCACTGTCACGGAGAAGAATGCGAAGAGTCTCCGAAGCGTGGGCTACCTCGCTGACGACATAGCGCACCGGATTCCTGACGAGAATCAGGTGATCCCCGTCCCTGAGCCGGGTGAGAGGGTGGTATTCATCCCTCACTTTATTCAGGGGCTGGGGTTTCCGCTTCACCCCTTTGTTTGGGGTCTCTTATTCTTCTATGGGCTAGATTTTCATGATCTGGCCCCGAATTCTATCCTCCACATATCGTCTTTTATAGTCGTGTGTGAGGCTTTCCTCCGCGTCCCCCCACACTTCGGCTTATGGGTCAAAACCTTCAATCTGAAGCCGAAGGTGGTCGATGGGCAGCACGCGGACTGCTGGGGAGCCATGGTGAGCAAGCTCCCAAACGCAACCTGTCCCAAAGGGGCTTTTGTGGAGACCAACAAGATATGGCAGCAGGAGTGGTTCTACATCACCGAACCCCGCGATGCCAAGTGGGCGGATATGCCCGAATTCAGATCCGGACCCCCAGAGAGGCTCACCGCATGGACCGCCAAGGGCCTTGACTGGGGGTCTCAGACGGAGGTGAGGATGCTCCAAAACCGCATCTCCAGCATGATGTCGAAGGGCACCCACCTCACCAACGTGATTCAGGTGATGCTCTTCTGCCGCACCCTTCCCTGCCAACTCCGGGCCTCCCACTTATGGGAGTTTAATCCGGAGGAGCCACGGACCTTGAAGCGCTTCTTTGGCACTACGCACGAAAACATATGGAAGCAGCTTTTCAAGGCCCAGAAGGAATGGCCAGAGGAGATCGAAGACAAGGGCTTCGATAGCGTGACTTCAGCTTCAGAGGTAAGCACAATTTTTCCGAATACGTATCCTGTCCATATTTCAATTATAACAGGAATTAGAACTCTTACGTTCCATTCAGGCCTGGATGAAGAAAGCGGAGCGAATCAACTGTCCGGCTCCATTGCCCGAAAACCCAGCCACGCCCCAACTGACGGCGATGCTGGTTCAGGCGCCATACAAGGCGCCGGAGAAGAAGGCCAGGAAGAAGGGGAAGGAGGTCAAGAGAGCCCCCCGCCCTAAGGGTCCTTCGGATACTGTGTCCGGAGAGACCGATGCCCACTCCTCCCATGACGAAGAGGAAGAGGAGGAGGAGGTGGTGGAAAGCGATTCCCCCCTCAAGGGAAGGGGGAGGAAGAGGGCGACCCCCGAAGACGCGGGGAAGGGGCACCCAGGAGGAAGCTGAACCTCATGAACAGCTTGGACTCAGAGTCCGGAGCTGATTTCCAAAAGCAACCCAGGAGCAAGCCCCTGGTTGAATCGTAAGTGTTCAGACTTTTGATGTTATCTTCCGTCAGTTTGTTATCATTGCATAAGCAATTCTTTTGTTGTTTTGCAGTCCTCCCCTCACACTCCCCAGCACGCCATTATCGTCAGGGAGCTCTCTACCAACTAACATGGCGGAGAGTGACACGCCGCCGCAGGCTCAATCGCCCATCATATCGGGGAACACCGAGGTGACTTCCCAGCGGTATCTCCTGCGCGAGGAGGTGGGAGTGGGGCGGACGAGAGGGTGCTCGAGGTTAACACCTCGGCCACCGTATGCCAAGGGGAAACAGTCCCTATGGCAACCAACGACGGGGAGCCCAAGCAATCCGAGCTCCCATCGAACACCGTTCCGGAGGCCAGCATGGCTCCGGAATCGGGAAGGCAGCCCCCTACGATAGGGGGAGGAGCATCAACTCCAACGGCGTTCTCCATTAATCCGGAGGCGCCGAACACGCTGGAGGAAGCACTGCAAGGTGCTTCCATCGTGGAGGAACACCGCACCCTGATGGGTGCGGTTATGGGAAAGATTCAGTCTGCCAAAAGCGGACTGAATGAAGCCTTCAACAGCCTACTGACAGGCTTTGAGGCATGCAACGTAATGATCTAAAAGAACTTTACGTTTTATTTGTATAGGATAACAAACCTGTATACAGACAGTATCCCCTGATGCTTTGTTTGATTCTAAAGAGAATTGGACAAAGGATCCATATAGTATCATCTAATAGAACATATTGTGCCATATATTTGAACATGCTTCCCTGGTAGCGGCCTGCGCCAGTTGCAGAGGTTTAGAGCTCAATCGGAAGCTTGAACTAGCTGACAAGGAGATTGACCACGTCAACAAGCGGTTTGATGAAACACAAGGTATGCGGACTTTCAAAGAATTATTATGTCAAAAGATGATGTGTTTGATTGTAAGAGTATGAACTTATCATGCGGTGTGATTATGTCACAGTTGGCGCAGCTGAGGTCGAGACCCTCAAAGGCGCTCTTGCACAGGCCAAGAAGGAGGCCGAGATGAACAAAGCAGCTGCTGACAGAGCGGTGGCCGAGCTGGAGGCCGAACAAGCCTCCCGCCGTGAACATGACTCTCGGGTGACCGAAGTCGAACAAGAGCTGTGTGACGCCATCCGCAAATGCGAGGAGTGGGAGCAGAAGACTTCGGACCAAGCGTCCGAGCTCAATAAGGCTCTCACCGCCACCACGGAGGCGTGGAGCGAGTCTCGGAGTGCTCGCGAGGAGATCAAGCAGGCGCGGCAGATAGCGGCTGGTAAGGCCTTTCTTCTGCAGAGTATCTTTGGAGGTCGGAAGTACTTGTCGCTGACGCGATTGTGGAGTTCTCCATGCGCGTTTGCAGATCTCCCGAAGAGTATTGTCGACGCTGCCAAATTCTTCAGAGCCCAGGAGGGGAACACGATGGAGAAGTTGTTCTGGTCGCAATTCCTTGCACCGTAACATCCAGTGCCTGAATGACCCGATTGAAGCGGTGGTCGAGCTGCATAACATGGCAGGTGCAGCCACGAAGGACTTAATAGTCTGGCTTTAGCCTGCCGAGCCACTCCCTAGTAGCTACTTTGGATTGGTGAAGCGGCTCGTTGATGCGAGGCCGCGGGTCGACACTGTGAAGCATTCGGCCTGTATAGAAGGTGCCCGGATGGCGTTTGCCCGTGTCAAGATGCACTGGGCGAAGATGAAGG
The DNA here is from genome assembly GCA_021605145.1 of Aegilops bicornis. Taxonomy (NCBI): domain Eukaryota; kingdom Viridiplantae; phylum Streptophyta; class Magnoliopsida; order Poales; family Poaceae; genus Aegilops; species Aegilops bicornis. Next base: position 581,770,814 of record CM038672.1, read on the forward strand.
CCACCGAAGTGGCCACGCCGGTCCGCCCGAAGGCAAGGATCATCAGAGGCCGGAGAGGTACTTCGATGACGTCCTAGAAGGAGCCCGCATTGTAGAGGGCCAGTGCTCAAAGGATGTGGCCTTTGAGTAATTTTATTCAGATTGTAAAGACTATGCTTATGAATCGATATGTATATAGTTTTGTGCCTTATATTTCAAGCGACTTTTCCTCCTGTGCAGCTGTTTATTATATCTAAAAGTTTCTAGTCATCGGCTTCAGCCCCCATGTAGATACTAAAAGGGTGTTCAGTATTGCGCGTGATCACTCTTTACCCAATGTCTTGGTCCGTAAAGGAGGTGTCCGCGGAGCGAACCAGGCAATCGGACTATGCGGCTTGATTGCTTTCACTTAGCCATAGGAGCTTGACATGTGGGGCTAAGTACTAGCCCCTGGTGCATGTGCGGCTATCCGGATTACGGTGCCCACTTTACGCGGCTGGGCGAAGACCAGCCCCTCGTATAACACGGAGTAGATCGCTAATGATCGTAGTATAACACTAAGTCGCCAAATCGCCGACCAGCTCTCGCTTATCATGACAGTCAGTTTTTGGCTTTATCTACTGAGGTACTTGACCGGATGAACCAGAAATACAATCGCAGTAGTTCTCCCTTTACTACCTTAGCCGAACAATGCGAAACGTAAGGTGGTAAGCACAGGAGCCGGGCAACCCAACTATAGACCCAAGAAATGATTCGAGCTGATGCATATAACGCAATATCCGGGAGCCGAACGATTCGCTATAGGTGTTCGAACTTTGAAGTGTGTCAGGCCGAATACAGCCCCTAGTATTAAATCCAGATTTGAGGCACATGTGGCAATCTGAGGTAGGGAGAGAACGCAGATGGTAATAAGATAAACTACAAACAAATTGGAACCAAACTACTTTTATATCCCGTTTAATACGGCGAGCCGCGTGGTTACAGATAATGCCGATAACATCTTGGGTATTTTACATGCTGAAAAAAAAGAAGAAAAGTGAAAAGGGAAAGGTTTACACAAAGCCTAAAATTAACAAGTTAAAAATCTCGATGGAGGCCCTGCTGCACGTCTGCGCCGTTTCTCCTTTGTAACATGTCCTTGAAGGGGAGAGGTTTGATGGCCGCCTGTGAAAAAGGAAGGGGAACTCTGAAAAAGAATGCCCTGCATAACCATATATAAGGTGGGTTCTTTTAATTAACCTTCAATTAAAATATGTTTTAGAGTCCGAATAGGGTCAAGCCGAACTACTGACTGTTTCTATGCAGTGTGCCCCCGGCTCTACCCAAGGTATTTTAAGGGCATAGTTGTGTACACGAGGTACGCATGCTACTACCTTGTAAGGCAGTCGGCGGAGGCACAACTGCTAATCAAGCTCAGGTTCTTTTGAGCTGCCGCATTGTAATGCCGTCCGGACACGTTTAGCAGTGTCTCTGGTCTTGACGACTGATGAGTTATTCGGCTTGAAGAGGCTGCCTTGAACTTTGGCTGCCAGGGCCGCAGTATCCTCCTCCGTACGGAGGGAGCGCTCCATGTTTCCATTGACCGTGATGACGCCGCGTGGTCCGGGCATTTTAAGCTTCAGGTAAGTATAGTGTGGAACTGTATTAAAGCGGGCGAAGGCCGTTCTTCCGAGTAGTGCATGATAGCCACTGCGGAAAGGAGTGATGTCGAAGATTAACTCTTCGCTTCGAAAATTGTCTGGAGAGCGGAATACCACTTCCAATGTTAATGAGCCCATGCAGTGGGCCTCTACACCGGGTATCACTCCTTTAAAGGTAGTGCTGCTAGGCTTGATTCTTGAGGGTCTATCCCCATCTTGCGGACAGTGTCTTGATATATCAAGTTTAGACTACTGCCGCCGTCCATAAGGACTCGAGTAAGATGATATCCATCGATTATAGGATCGAGTACTAGGGCAGTCGAACCTCCGTGATGGATACTGGTTGGGTGATCCCTACGATCAAAGGTGATCGGACAAGCCGACCATGGGTTGAACTTGGGGGCGACGGGCTCTACAGCGTAAATGTCCCTAAGTGCGCGCTTGCGCTCCCTTTTGGGGATATGGGTGGCATAGATCATATTCACCGTTTTCACCTCAGGGAGAAATTTCTTCTGCCCCCCAATGTTTGGTTGGCGAGGCTCGTCTTCGTCCTCGCTTTGAGGTCCTTTCCCCTTGTGTTCAGCATTTAACTTGCCGGCCTGCTTGAAGACCCAACAATTTCTGTTGGTGTGGTTTGCGGGTTTGTCAGGGGTGCCATGAATCTGGCAAGGTCTCTCTAATATCTTGTCCAAGCTGGATGGACTGTCTCTGTTGCCTTTGAACGGCTTCTTCCGTTGACCGGGCCTTGAGCCACTGAATTTGACATTTACTGCCGTGTCATTTGTTTCTCCGGCATTGTTCCGACACTTGTTCTTATTGCGTCGTGGCTTGCCATTGCCGCCCCTGATTTCGGAAGTGCCAGGGTCGCTAGTATTGTTGCTTCTACGCGCCAACCAGCTGTCTTCGCCCGCGCAAAAGCGGGTCATAAGTGTAATGAGGGCTGTCATTGTCCTCGGCTTCTCCTGGCCAAGGTGTCTTGCGAACCCTTCGTCTCGGATGCTGTGTTTGAATGCCGCTAAGGCTTCGGCGTCTGGACAGTCGACGATTTGGTTCTTTTTAGTTAGGAACCGATTCCAAAGCTTGCGGGCTGATTCCCCAGGTTGCTGGATTATGTGACTTAAATCATCATCATCCGGTGGCCGGACATAAGTCCCCTGAAAGTTAGCCCAGAAAGCATCCTCTAAATCTTCCCAGCTTCCAATGGAGTTCCCTGGGAGGCTATTCAACCAGTGCCGAGCTGGCCCCTTCAGCTTTAAAGGTAAGTATTTAATAGCATGGAGGTCATCTCCACGAGCCATGTGGATGTGAAGAATAAAGTCTTCAATCCATACGGCGGGATCTGTCATTCCATCATATGCCTCGATGTTTACGGGTTTAAACCCTTCCAGAAATTGGTGATCCACCACCTCATCGGTAAAGCACAGAGGGTGCGCAGCACCCCTATATCGTGCGATATCGTGGCATAGTTCGGACGGCATCTGTGTTCGGTGTTGACCCCGAACTTGATTGTATCCGTCGTGCTTGGTTTGATAGCCACCATCCCATGTGGGAACACGTTCTCTTGATCCGTAGATTGATCTGGCATGTTTTCCTTTTTTGTTCATGTCCTAACGCGGGTCGTACTTATGGCCCTGAGCCGTTTTATCCTTTCGTTTACGATGGGGAGGTGCGGGCTGGTACACGGCATCGCTAGCCACTTTGTCCCGTCCATGAGGTGGTCGGTCCGGTTGATCGGCCTGATCGTGCCTCGACGGAATTGGCGCAAGGGCCTCGTCGTCAAATTGTGGCAGCAACTTGCGCTTGGGATAGCTCTTTGTTTGGCGCTCACGGCCCTATCTCTCTTCAGCGTCTAGCACTTCATTCCATCTGTCGTTGAGCATATCCTGCTCGGCTTTAAGCCGCTGCTACTACTTTTTTAGGCTCCTTGTTGTGGCAATAAGCCGTCGCTGAAAGCGCTCTTGTTCGAGGGGTTCCTCTAGGACGATGAATTCATCGTCCCCCAGGCTGACATCCTCTTCGGAAACAGGTAGATAGTTACTATCTTCGGAATCATTATGATCGGTGACATTCTCAGGACTGCATTGGACATCCTCCCGTTCGTCCTGCTCCATCGCTGGCTCTACGCGGTCTTCGGCATCCTCTGGAGCCTCATTATCTGCAGTGTCGGTATCACTTTCCCTTCTTCGACGCGATCATGAGCGGCGCTGCTGACGCTGGTGCTTAAGAGATTTGTCAACGGGCTTATCCTCTTCTGGATCTTTGTCGCCATCGTCGTCCTTCTCCTAGGGTGTGTCCACCATACATACATCATAGGTAGAAGTGGCCGTCCATCACCCGATGATGGGAGGGTTTTGATCTAGATCAGCTTCAACGTCGTGGTCCATACCCTCGTAGTCTTCAGAAGCATAGTCTAGTACGTCGGTTAAGTCTTCGACCGTAGCTACCAAGTGGGCGGTGGGTGGGAAGCAAAATTCCCTGGTCTCAGCCCCCAGTTTCAACTAGGCACAGTTCGCTGGCAAATCCTCCGTAATGGTGAGATATTGCAGTAAGTCCAACGCCTCGTTTAAGAGCGAGAGCTGTATAGGAGTTTGGGGGTCTGCGGAGCCAGGCTCGGTGATGACCACTTGATTGAGCCCGGAGAGTGCGGATCCCGAGAGTTCGGAGCTCGTAATCGGAGACGAGTTCGGCTTCCCAGCGGTGGGGAGAGTCCCGTTCGATTCTGGGTTTGTGAGCGGCACGATCGTTGTTGATCCACTGGCTAAAAGTTCCATGGAGGGGGAGAGTCCGGCAGGGTTTATCCTCCTGTCTTCGGACGAAGTGAGCTGCTCTGGATCTAGGGCCAGAGCGGACACGGATGTTGACCCATGGATGGGATCTGGTGATAGATCTGGGATGTCTTCACCGCGTAAGCAGGGAGCGACAGCCGAGGGTGCGAATCCTTCGAAGATCAAATCTCCTCGGACGTCGGCGACGTAATTCAAGCTTCCAAACCTGATCTGATCACCAGGGGCATAGCTGTCAACCTGCTCAAGGTGGCCATCCGAATTGGCACGTAGCACGAAGCCGCCAAACACGAAAAGCTGACCGGGAAGGAAGATCTCCCCGGGGGTGGTGCTGTCGCTGATGACGAAGCAAGCCATCAGTCCTTCTGTCGACGACACAGTGGAGCTCTCAATGAAAGCACCAATGTCGGTATCAAAACCGGCGGATCTCAGGTAGGGGGTCCCGAACTGTGTATCTTAGGATCGATGGTAACAGGGGGAAACAAGGACACGATGTTTACCCAGGTTTGGGCCCTCTTAATGGAGGTAATACCCTACTTCCTGCTAGATTGATCTTGATGACTATGAGGATTACAAGAGTTGATCTACCTCGAGATGGATGTGGCTAAACCCTAGAAGCCTAGCCTATGGTAATTGTGATTCTGCCTCTACAGACTAAACCCTTCGGTTTATATATGCACCGAAGGGGCCTAGGGTTGTACATAACCATCTTGCAGAGGAAGGAAACATTACACCCGAAATTTAAACTTGCCATTCTACACATATAGGAGTCCTGTCCGGATACGAGAGATAATCTTATATGGTGATCTTCACGGCCCACCAGTCCGGCCCATAATAAGTAATCCGGCCACCCGAGGACCCCTTAATCCAGGACTCCCTCACCCCCTCCATAGTTTACATCCCCGGTCATATTCTCGCGGTGCTTAGGCGAAGCCCTGCGCGGATCACGTCACCATCACCGCCACCACGCCATCATGCTGACGGAACACATATACTTCCTCGACATCTTTCTGGATCAAGAGGACGAGGGACGTCATCGAGCTGAACGTGTCTAGAACTCGGAGGTGCCGTAGTTTGGTACTTGATCGGTCGGAGCTAGAAGAAGTTCGACTACATGAATCACATTGTCAAACGCTTCCGCTTAAGGTCTACGAGTGTACGTAGACACACTCTCCCCCTCGTTGCTATGCATCTCCTAGATAGATCTTGCGTGAGCGTAGGATTTTTTTTGAAATTGCATGCTACATTTCCCAACAGTGGCATCCGAGCCAAGTCTATGCGTAGATGATATGCACGAGTAGAACACAAAGAGTTGTGGGTGGTGATCGTCATACTGCTTACCACCAATGTCTTATTTTGATTCAGCGGTATTGTTGGATGAAGCGGCCCGGACCAACCTTACATGACCACGTTCATGGGACCGGTTCTACCGACAGACATGCAACTAGTTTTGCATAAAGGTGGCTGACGGGTTTCTGTTTCTCCTACTTTAGTTGAATCAAATTTGGCTGCGGCCGGTCCTTGTTGAAAGTTAAAAGAACAAACTTGATAAATCACCGTTGTGGTTTTGATGCGTAGGTAAGAACGGTTCTTGCTAGAAGCCCATAGCAGCCACGTAAAACTTGCAACAACAAAGTAGAGGACGTCTAACTTGTTTGCAGGGCATGTTGTGATGTGATATACGTTATTGTATGAGATGATCATGTTTTGTAAAAGTTATCGGCAACCGGCAAGAGCCTTATGGTTGTCTCTTTATTGTATGAAATGCAAACGCCATGTAATTGCTTTACTTTATCACTATGCGTTAGCGATAGTTGTAGAAGCAATAGTTGGCGAGATGACCACGATGGAACGATGGAGATCAAGGTGTCGAGCCGGTGACGATGGAGATCATGACGATGCTTTGGAGATGCAGATCAAAAGCACAAGATGATGATGGCCATATCATGTCACATATTTTGATTACATGTGATGTTTATCTTTTATGCATCTTATTTTGCTTAGTATGGCGGTAGCATTATAAGATGATCCCTTAACTAAATTTCAACATATAAGTGTTCTCCCTGAGTATGCACCATTGCGACAATTCGCCGTGTTGAGACACCACGTGATGATCGGGTGTGAAAGACTCTACGTTCACATACAATGGGTGCAAGACAGTTTTGCATGAAATACTTGGGTTAAACTTGACGAGCCTAGCATGTACAGACATGGCCTCGGAACACTGGAGACCAAAAGGTCAAACTTAAATCATATAGTAGATATGACCAACATAGAGATGTTCACCAGTGATGACTACCCGATCTCACGTGATGATCGGACATGGGTTAGTTGATTTGGATCACGTATCACTTAGATGACTTGAGGGATGTCTATTTAAGTGGGAGTTCTTAAGTAATTTGATTAATTGAACTTAATTTATCATGAACTAAGTCCTGATAGTATTTGCAAATTATGTTGTAGATCAATAGCTCGCGATGTAGCTCCCCGTTTATTTTCGATATGTTCCTAGAGAAAAATAAGTTGAAAGATGATAGTAGCAATGATGTGGAATGGGTCCGTGATCTGAGGACTATCCTCATTATTGCACAGAAGAATTATGTCCTTGATGCATCGCTAGCTGACAGACCTATTGCAGGAGTAGATGCAAACATTATGAACGTCTAGCAAGCTCGGTATGATGACTAATAGTTTAGTGCACCATTCTTTACGGCTTAGAATCGGGACTTCAAAAACGTTTTGAAAGCCATAGAGCATATGAGATGTTCCAAGAGCTGAAATTGGTATTTCAGAATCATGCTCGTGTCGAGAGGTATGAGACCTCTGACAATTACTTTGCCTACAAGATGGAGGAGAATAGCTCAGCCAGTGAGCATGTGCTCAGAATGTCTGGGTACTACAATCACTTGAATCAAGTGGGATTTAATCTTCCAGATAAGATCGTGATTGACAGAGTTCTCTAGTCACTATCACCAAGCTACTAGAACTTCGTGATGAACTATAGTATGCAAGGGATGATGAAAATGATTCCTGAACTCTTCGCGATGCTGAAATCAGCGAAGGTAGAAATCAAGAAAGAGCATCAAGTATTGATGGTTAACAAGACCACTAGTTTCAAGAAAAGGGGCAAAGGAAAGAAAGGGAACTTCAGGAAGAATGGCAAGCAAGTTGCCACTCCCATTAAGAAGCCCAAAGCTGGATCTAAGCCTAAAACTGAGTGCTTCTACTGCAAAGGGAATGGTCACTGGAGGCGGAACTCCCCCAAATACTTGGCGGATAAGAAGGATGGCAAAGTAAACAAAGGTATATTTGATATATATGTTGTTGATGTGTACTTTACTAGTGTTCATAGTAGCGCATGGGTATTTGATACCGGTTCAGTTGCTAAGATTAGTTACTCGAAACAGGAGTTGCAAAATAAACAGAGACTAGTTAAGGGCAAGGTGACGATGTGTGTTGGAAGTGATTCCAAGGTTGATAAGATCACCGTCGCATACTCCCTCTACCTTCAGGATTAGTGTTGAACCTAAATAAATGTTATTTGGTTGAGCATGAATATGATTGGATCATGTTTATTGCAATACGGTTATTCAATTAAGTCAGAGAATAATTGTTGTTCTGTTTACATGAATAAAACCTTCTATGGTCATATACCCAATGTAAAGGGTTTATTGAATCTTGATCGTAGTAATACACATATTCATAATATTGATGCCAAAAGATGCAAATTTGATAATGATAGTGCAACATACTTGTGGCACTGCCGTTTTGGTCATATTGGTGTAAAGCGCATGAAGAAACTCCATGCATATGGACTTTTGGAATCACTTGATTATGAATCATTCGATACTTGCGAACCATGCCTCATGGGCAAGATGGCTAAAACTCCGTTCTCCGGAACAATGGAGCGAGCCAATGACTCATTGTAAATAATACATACCGACGTATGCGGTCCGATGAGTGTAGAGGCACACGGCGGGTATCATTATTTTCTGACCTTCAGAGATGATTTGAGTAGATATGGGTATATCTACTTAATGAAACACAAGTCTGAAACATTTGAAAAGTTCAAAGAATTTCAGAGTGAAGTGGAAAATCATCGTAACAAGAAAATAAAGTTTCTACGATCTGATCGCAAAGGCGAATATTTGAGTTCTGAGTTTGGCCTTCATTTAAAACAATGTGGAATAGTTTCACAACTCATGCCACCTGGAACACCACAGCGTAATGGTGTGTCCGAACGTCGTAACCATACTTTATTAGATATGGTGCGATCTATGATGTCTCTTACCGATTTACCACTATCATTTTGGGGTTATGCATTAGAGACAATTGCATTCACGTTAAATAGGGCACCGTCTAAAATCCGTTGAGACGACACCATATGAACTGTGGTTTGGCAATAAACCTAAGCTATCGTTTCTTAAAGTTTGGGGTTGCGACACTTATGTCAAAAGGCTTCAGCCTCATAAGCTCGAACCCAAATCGGAGAAGTGCATCTTCATAGGATACCCGAAGGAACAATTGGGTACACCTTCTACCATAGATCCGAAGGCAAGATCTTTGTTGCCAAGAATGGAACATTTCCAGAGAAGGAGTTTCTCTCGAAAGAAGTGAGTGGGAGGAAAGTAGAACTTGATGAGGTAATTGCACCTTCTCCCGAATTGGAAAGTAACACATCAGTCAAATTCGTTCCCGTGATGCCTACACCAACTAGAGAGGAAGCTAACGATGATGATCATGAAACTTCGGATCAAGTTACTACTGGACCTCGTAGGTCGAATAGAGCACGTTCCGCACTAGAGTGGTACGCTAATCCTTTCCTGGAAGTCATGTACATCCAAGTTTCCATCAGTAGAGAGAGGAATAAAGGGGGCACATGGTCTAAACCTACACATCATCTGTAATGCAATCGAGAGAGAGGGAGAGAGAAGCATCAGCTGAGTGTGGATGAATTTCCTGATCCTAATAGCCAATGCCAACTTGTTTCTTGAGCCACATGCTTCCTGGTAGGTAAACTCAAGAAGGTTTCATTAGTGTTGGTAGTCTGCACTTGTGTTATTCAAGAGGTTGTATTATTTTGAGAAGGCAAGAGGCTGTATTTACAGTATGTTTCATACATCCTACAATATGTACAACTTCCCATCTCGATTATTTTCAGGATTGCGATCCTTTTGACATATTTAATTTTCCTTTAATCATTGGGACTGGGCATGGGTTTGAGCTCTCTGTTTTGCACACTGGTTTTAGCTCATTTATGCTGCCTAAATTCAGCTTTACTTCCAAATGCAACACACTAATTAGTGCATGTACAGGGTGAAGGAAATATGCCCTAGAGGAAATAATAAAGTTATTATTTATTTCCTTATATCATGATAAATGTTTATTATTCATGCTAGAATTGTATTAACCGGAAACATAATACATGTGTGAATACATAGACAAGCAGTGTCACTAGTATGCCTCTACTTGACTAGCTCGTTAATCGAAGATGGTTATGTTTCCTAACCATAGACATGAGTTGTCATTTGATTAACGGGATCACATCATTAGGAGAATGATGTGATTGACTTGACCCATTCCGTTAGCTTAGCACTTGATCGTTTAGTATGTTGCTATTGCTTTCTTCATGACTTATATATGTTCCTATGACTATGAGATTATGTAACTCCCGTTTACCGAAGGAACACTTTGTGTGCTACCAAACGTCACAATGTAACTGGGTGATTATAAAGGTGCTCTACAGGTGTCTCCAAAGTTACTTGTTGGGTTGGCGTATTTCGAAATTAGGATTTGTCACTTCGATTGTCAGAGAGGTATCTCTGGGCCCACTCGGTAATGCACATCACTATAAGCCTTGCAAGCATTGCAACTAATGAGTTAGTTGCGGGATGATGTATTACAGAACGAGTAAAGAGACTTGCCGATAACAATATTGAACTAGGTATTGAGATACCGACGATTGAATCTCGGGCAAGTAACATACCGATGAGAAAGGGAACAACGTATGTTGTTATGCGGTTTGACCGATAAAGATCTTCGTAGAATATGTGGGAGCCAATATGAGCATCCAGGTTCCGCTATTGGTTATTGACCAAAGACGTGTCTCGGTCATGTCTACATAGTTCTCGAACCCGTAGGGTCCGCACGCTTAAAGTTTTGATGACAGTTATATTATGAGTTTATATGTTTTGATGTACCGAAGGAGTTCAGAGTCCCCGGATGAGATCGGGGACATGAGAGGAGTCTCGAAATGGTCAAGACGTAAAGATCGATATATTGGACGACTATATTCGTACTTCGGAAAGGTTCCGAGTGATTCGGTATTTTTTGAGTCTGGGAGAGTCTGAGGAATTTGTGTTGGGCCTTAATGGGACATACGGGAAAGGAGAGAAAGGCCCCAAAGGGTGGCCGCACCCCTCCCCATGGACTAGTCCGAATTGGACTAGGGGGCGGGGGGGCGCCCCCTTCCTTCCTACTCCTTCTCCCTTCCCTTCTCCTACTCCCACAAGGAAAGGAGGAGTCCTACTCCCGGTGGGAGTAGGACTCCACCCTTGGCGCACCCTCCTCCTTGGCCGACGGCCTCCCCCTTGCTCCTTTATATACGGGGGCAGGGGGGCACCCCAGAGACACAACAATTGATCCCTTGGATCTCTTAGCCGTGTGCGGTGCCCCCTCCACCATAATCCACCTCGATAATACCGTAGCGGTGCTAGGCGAAGCCCTGCGTCGGTAGAACATCAACATCGTCACCATGCCGTCGTGCTGACGAAACTCTCCCTCAACACTCGGCTGGATCCGAGTTCGAGGGACGTCATCGGGCTGAACGTGTGCTGAACTCGGAGGTGCCGTGCGTTCGGTACTTGATCGGTCGGATCGTGAAGACGTACGACTACATCAACCGCATTGTGCTAACGCTTCCGCTTCGGTCTCACGAGTGCGTAGACAACACTCTCCCCTCTCGTTGCTATGCATCACCATGATCTTGCGTGTGCGTAGGAATTTTTTTGAAATTACTATGTTCCCAACACAGGGTTAGTGAAGGAAAGTTTGCAGTTGCAGCCATCACTCTAGATGATTATCTTTCGATGCAAAGTACTGAAATGAAAAGTTGGTGACTTGCTTTCTAAAATATGAAAGCATTAGTTTCTTGTTCTATTCATTTTATCATAGATTTGGTAGCACAAAAATGGCATACTTAGATAGGTTAACTCTAAAATGACACAAATAATGGATAAGATGAAGAAAAACAAGGAAGAGGAGGAAAAGAAGGAATATGAAGAAGAAGAAGAAGAAGAAGAAGAAGACGAAGAGCTCCTCCTCCTCTTCTTCTTCTAGTCTTCTTCTTCTTCTAATTTCTTACTCCCATTTTTGCAGGTTTGATTCGCTTCATGGAAGGGCAGAATGCTACTGTTTAGATGTTTGATGTATTGGATGTTTGTGAAACTATTGGATGTTTGTGAAACTATGTATATATGAATTGGACGTATGACATTTGATGTTTGATGACGATGGTGAAACTATGGTGAAACTATGTTTGATGTATGATGTTTGAAACTATGTGATTCTGAATATATATATATATATATATGTGTGTGTGTGTGTGTGTGTGTGTGTGTGTGTGTGTGTGTGTGTGTGTGTGTGTGTTTGAATTTCTGTGAGAATGAATTGATATAAAAAACAGAAAAATAGGGGCTATATAGCCTCTTTGCTGTCTGCTAGCAGACGTCAAATAAGTTTGCCATCTGCTAGTAGACGGCAAAGAAGTTTGACATCTGCTAGCACACGACAAAGAAGCCACGTGGCAGCAGCCTGGGCTGGCCTATTTGGGCTCTTTGCCGTCTGCTGGCAGACGACAAAGATGCAAAGGTCTTTGCCGTCTGCTGGCAGACAGCAAAGCATGTCGTTAACCCCCTAACGTACCTCCGCTGCCACATGTGCCGTCCAGGTCCTTTGCCGTCTGGCGGCGGGCAAATACTCATTCATCTTTGCCGTCCGCCAGCAGACGGCAAAGTGCCCTTTGCCATAGCTTATAAAGCTGGACATGTTGCCATCTGCTGGCTGACGGCAAAGGTCGTTGCCATCCGCCATGGCAGATGGCAAAGTTCCTGATTCCTGTAGTGTGTTATTAGACCATGGCGAACCTACGAACTATGAAGAAGCTATGATGAGCCTAGATTCTGACAGATGGCTTGAGGCCATGAAATCATAGATAGGATCCATGTATCAGAACAAAGTGTGGACTTTGTTGGACTTGCTCGATGATCGGCAAGCCATTGAGAATGAATGGATCTTCAAGAGGAAGACGGACGTTGATGGTAGTGTTACTATCTACAAAGCTTGACTTGTCACAAAAGGTTTTCGACAAGTTCAAGGTGTTGACTATGATGAGATTTTCTCACTCGTAGCGATGCTTAAGTCTGTCCGAATCATGTTAGCAATTGCCACATTTTATGATTATGCAATCTGGCAAATGGATGTCAAAACTGCATTCCTTAATGGATATCTCAAAGAAGAGTTGTATATGATACAATCAGAAGATTTTTTTCGATCCTAAAGGTGCTAACAAAGTGTGCAAGCTCCAGCGATCCATCTATGGACTGGTGCAAGCATCTCGGAGTTGGAATATATGCTTTGATAAGGTGATCAAAGCATATGGTTTTATATAGACTTATGGTGAAGCCTGTATTTACAAGAAAGTTAGTGAGAGCTCTGTAGCATTTCTGATATTACATGTGGATGACATATTGTTGATTGGAAATGATGTAGAATTTCTAGATAGTATAAAAGGATATTTGAATAAGAATTTTTCAATGAAAAACCTCGGTGAAGCTGCTTACATATTGGGCATTAAGATCTATAGAGATAGATCAAGACACTTGATAAGACTTTCAATGAGTACATACCTTGACAAGATTTTGAAGGAGTTCAAAATGGAACGGTCAAAGAAGGAGTTCTTGCCTATATTGTAAGGTGTGAAGTTGAGTAAAGACTCAAAACCCGACCACGGTAGAAGATAAAGAGAGAATGAAAGTCATTCCCTATGCCTCAGCCATAGGTTCTATAAAGTATGCCATGTTGTGTACCAAACCTGTTGTGTACCTTGCCATGAGTTTGGCAAGAGGGTACAATAGTGATCCAGGAATAGATCACTGGACAACAATCAAAATTACCCTTAGTTACCTTAAAGAGGACTAAGGAAATGTTTCTTGGTTATGGATGTGATAAAGAGTTCGTCGTAAAGAGTTACGTCAATGCAAGCTTTAACACTGATCTAGATGACTCTAAGTCTCAATGTATATACGTATTGGACGTGGGAACAATTAGCTAGAGTAGCTCCATGCAGAGCATTGTAGACATAGAAATTTGCAAAATACATACGGATCTGAATGTGGCAGACCCGTTGACTAAACCTCTCTCACAAGAAGAACATGATCACACCTTAGTACTCTTTGGGTGTTAATCACATAGCGATGTGAACTAGATTATTGACTCTAGTAAACTCTTTGGATATTGGTCGCATGCCAATGTGAACTATGGGTGTTAATCACATGACGATGCGAACTAGATTATTGACTCTAGTGCCAGCGGGGGACTGAAGGAAATATGCCCTAGAGGCAATAATAAAGTTGTTATTATTTTATATTTCCAAATCCATGATAAATGTTTATTATTCATGCTAGAATTGTATTGATCGGAAACCTAAATACATGTGTGAATACATAGACAAACATTGTGTCCCTAGTGAGCCTCTACTTGACTAGCTCGTTGATCAAAGATGGTTAAGGTTTCTTGACCATGGACATGAGTTGTCATTTGATAACGGGATCACATCATTAGGAGAATGATGTGATGGACAAGACCCATCCTTTAGCTTAGCATATTGATCGTTCAGTTTTATTGCTATTGCTTTCTTAAATGTCAAATACATATTCCTTCGACTATGAGATTATGCAATTCCCGGATACCAGAGGAATGCCTTATGTGATATCAAATGTCATAACGTAACTGGGTGATTATAAAGATGCTCTACTGGTATCTCCGAAGGTGTTTGTTGAGTTGGCATAGATCGAGATTAGGATTTGTCACTCCGATATCAGAGAGGTATCTTTGGGCCCTCTTAGTAATACACATCATAAGAAGCCCTGCAAGCAAAGTGAGTAATGAGTTAGTTGCAGGATGATGTATTACGGAACGATTAAAGAGACTTGCCAGTAACGAGATTGAACGGAATGATGATACCGACGATCGAATCTCGGGCAAGTAACATACCGATGGACAAAGGGAATTACGTATGTTGTCATAACGGTTGGACCCATAAAGATCTTCGTAAAATATGTAGGAGCCAACATGGGCATCCAGGTTCCGCTATTGGTTATTGACCAGAGAGGTGTCTCAGTCATGTCTACATAGTTCTCAAACCCATAGGGTCCACACGCTTAACGTTCGATGACGATATAGTATTATATGAGTTATGTGATTTGGTGACCGGATGTTGTTCGGAGTCCCGGATAAGATCATGGACATGACGAGGAGTCTCGAAATGGTCAAGAGGTAAAGATTGATATATAGGACGATGGTATTCGAACACCGGAAGTATTCCGGAGGGTACGGGGTACATATAGGGTCACCGGAAGGGGTTCCGGGCACCCCCGGCAAACATATGGGCTTAATGGGCCAAGGGAGGGACAGACCAGCCCACAAGGGGCTGGTGCGCCCCTCCACCAGGCCGGCCAGCCATAAGGAAAGGAAAGGGGGGGGAGGGAAAGTCCCTCCTTCCTTCCCCTCCTCAAGGGAGAAAGGAAAGGGGGCGCCACCTCCCCCTTCCTTCCCCTGGCGCCTATACAAGGAAAGGGGGGCTGAACCAAGGCAGGAGCCCAAGTGGGATTTCGCCCCACTTGGGGCACCCCTTGGCCTCTCCCCTCTCCCTCCCACCTATATATATGAGGAGGGGGGCGCCTAGCACATACAACATCAATTGTTAGCCGTGTGTGGCGCCCCCCTCCACAGTTTACACCCCCAGTCATATTCTCGCGGTGCTTAGGCGAAGCCCTGCACGGATTACTTCACCATCACAATCACCATGCCGTCATGCTGACGGAACTCATCTACTTCCTCGAAATCTTGCTGGATCAATAGGACGAGGGACGCCATCGAGCTGAACGTGTGTAGAACTCGGAGGGGCCGTACGTTCGGTACTTGATCGATCGGAGCTAGAAGAAGTTCGACTACATCAACCGCGTTGTCAAATGCTTCCACTTACGGTCTACGAGGGTACGTAGACACACTCTCCCCCTCGTTGCTATGCATCTCCTAGATAGATCTTGCGTGAGCGTAGGAAATTTTTGAAATTGCATGCTACGTTTCCCAACAGCTCTTAGGCTGTAGATTGAGCCATAGTACTCAAACTTCACACTACAGTTTTGTAGCGTGTACAGATTTTTGTAAGAGGGCATATGGCATCTGCAAAGATAGAAATCATAGAATCAACCATGTAAATTAGGGTCAGAGAATGGAATTTCTTTTTCTTAGTTTGACTCTGCACAAAGAGTTAGCATTATATATACTAGCTAGCCTAATGGAATCAAATCTAGAGCTATCAATTGAGTACTTTCACTTTCCATACTCAGGTTTACTCCCCTCCAACAATTAGAACACACTATATCTAATACTCCCTCCATCTAGGTGTGCAAGTCACCCTACGAAACAAAATAATCCCAAAATACTTAGGCACGGTATATTAACTCCCTCCTCGTTTCTTGTTTCGTGACATATCAACAAATAAGATATGTGGGCCGTGCATGCTTTCAATGACTTGAGACTACCAAACATGACATGCAGTGATTAATTAATTGCATGCAATGCTATTAACTAGCAAAAAAACATTAAGTTCTCCCGTTTTCCCCTTCGTCTTGGTCACGATGCACAAACTAAGATGACTTATACACCTAGACGGAGGGAGTATTAAAGAGGAATGTGTACCCGTCGTCGTTTCACGCATATCCATTAATGCGAAAATAATTTGCAAACTGAGCGATGAATCAATTTAACAATTAGGTTATTAATACAATTAATTAGTTAGACAGTTAATTACATGTAAAATTAATTAGATCTAGTCAAATAAAGATTTTTCGCGTGAATCGATTTGTAAACCGAGTCACTAATGCAATTCATTAATTAGGCAGACGATTAATTATGCATGTAGATGATTAGGAGCAGCGATTTTTTCAATCTTATTTTCCCCATAGTCTACGCAATCCACTTTTTTCTAGATATTTTCCTAAAATTGTCTATAATATACCGCTTCGCGTGCCACCACTCTTTAAATATTGATTCATCCCATAGCAACGCACGAGTATTTAGATAGTATTCATAATGGTTGAGAAGAAAACTTGGTATACATATATCGGGTTATTTGTGGGAGAGGATTCGTGGCATGCAGGGGCGTGGGGCATATAGATTGTGGGTCGTCTAATTGCCTCACGATTCGGAAACAGGTTTGTTTTTTGCATGTGCTTTATCCCTTAAGTACCTTAGATGAGGTACATGCATGAAAACTTTTGCAACTTTTGGTAGCTCCACACATTCAAGCTCGCATTCTTTTTCTTTTGAGTTTCAAATTCAATCTAATATATCTTTTGAATCGGAAGTCCAATTTATGTTCGTTTGCATATTAGTATTCGTTGTGCCGGGGGCTCTGAAAGAAGGACCATTTTCAATACGTTTTGATAAGTTTTAAAAACTTAAGCAAGTTTCAACTATTAAGATTTGATATAACAAATGATATATTGAACAAGTTTCAAATACTAAAACTTAAACCCTACACCTGAAACAATAAGCCCTAAACCCTAAACCCAAAACATTAAGCCCTAAAGCCTAAACCCTAAAGAAAATAGATCTTAGTAAAAAGTTGGTGAAACTTTGTAAAAATTGGTATTCTGACTATCAAGTTTAAATATTTGAAACTTGGTAAACTTTTAAAAAGTTGTTCAAATTTGGTCTTGTTCGAAATTGCTCGTCGCAACAAATGCGAATATGCAAACAATACTTAATTGGGACTTTTAGTTGAAAAGATACAATAGATTTAAATTTGGAGATAAAATGAAAAGACATGGGAGGTGGGGTGCGTGACGCATGCAAGTCTGCCAAAAGTAGGCATTCATGGACCCAGTGCAACAATTAAAAGCTAATGACATATACTGGTGTGCCAAGCAAATGGGGGTCGCCGCATGCATGTGCGCCCCCATGAATTTCCAATTATTTACTAGTGTCATCTCTAAAAAATAACATTTCCATGCCTATAGAAATATGGGATGATAAAAATATATTAAAGTACTTCTCTTAGTAAGGGAAGACATGCGTTTTTTGTTTATTTATTTATCAAGTAGTCCATTTAATAACATTTCCATGCCTATAGAAATATGGGATGATAAAAATATATTAAAGTACTTCTCTTAGTAAGGGAAGACATGCATTTTTTTGTTTATTTATTTATCAAGTAGTCCATTTATACTATGTGGCATCGCTAGGAAAAGACCGACGTAATGTGCAAACGGACTTCACAAAGTTATATATTTTTAAACTAGGCAAAATATTTGCCACTTTCATTAAATAAGGGAGAAGTTTGGACAAAGCCCGCATGGTAGGAAAATATAAGCTACACTTGCGGCATTACACCATTCAAATGTTTGGCACCCGCCAACACCCAAAGCGGTACGTCCTCCTTAATCTTCAAGACAATGACCACGGTAGGCGCGGTGGTGTTGCGGAAGACTCTAGCATTGTGTTCCTTCCAAATTTCACACGAGATAAGCATCATCAAAGAGGCAAGTGCTTTAGAAGACCCTGCTACTTCTTGAGCTTGCGTTGATTTTTCCTTGAAGAGGAAAGGGTGATGCAGCAAAGTAGAGATAGGTATTTCCCTCAGTTTTGAGAACCAAGGTATCAATCCAGTAGGAGGTACAAGCAAGTCTCCAATCTATGCACCTGCACAAACAATCAAACACTTGCACCCAACGCGATAAAGGGGTTGCCAATCCCTTCACTGTAACTTGCAAGGATGAGATCTGATAGAGACAGATATAAAAGATTACTAAAACATATAACAACGTAAAAACAAATAAATTGCAGCAAGATATTTTTGGGTTTTTGGTTTATAGATCTAAAAATAAATGATGGAAAATAGACATTGGGGCCATATGTTTCACTAGAGGCTTCTCTCTTCAAGGCAAATAATACGGTGGGTGAACAAATTACTGTCGAGTAATTGATAGAAAAGCGCAAAGTTATGACGATATCCAAGGCAATGATTATGCATATAGGCATCACGTCCGTGTCAAGTAGACCGAAACGATTTTGCATCTACTACTATTACTCCACACATCGACCACTATCCAGCATGCATCTAGACTATTAAGTTCATAAGAACTGAGTAACGCCTTAAGTAAGATGACATGATGTAGAGGGATAAACTCAAGCAATATGATGAAAACCCCATCTTTTACCCTAGATGGCAACAATATAAATACGTGCCTCGCTACCCCTACTTTGTCATTGGGTGAGAACACCGCAAGATTGAAGCCAAAACTAAGCACCTCTCCCATTGCAAGAAGAACCAATCTAGTTGGGAAACTAAACCGATAATTCAAAGAGAAATACAAATATATCAAATCATGCATATAAGAATTCAGAGAAGATTCAAATAATATTCATAGATAAACTGATCATAAAACCACAATTCATCGGGTCTCGACAAACACACTGCAAAAGAATATTACATCAGATAGATCTCCAAGAACATCGAGGAGAACATGGTATTGAGAATCATAGAGAGAGAAGAAGCCATCTAGCTACTAGCTATGGACCTTGAGGTCCATGGTAAACTACCCACGCTTCATTGGAAGGGCAATAGAGTTGATGTAGATGCCCTCCGTGATCCAATCCCCCTCCGACAGGGTGCCGGAAAAGGCTCCAAGATGGGATCTCACGGGAGCAAAAGGTTGCGGTGGCGGAAAAGTATTTTCGTGGATGCTTCTGATGTTCGGGGAATATTTGTGAATTTATAGAGCTAAGAAGGAGGTCGGTGGACTCCCGGGGGCCCACAAGCCAGGGGGCGCGCCCGAAGGGCTTGTGGAGCCCTCGGGACTCTTCTGACTTCATCTCCAAGTTCCGTGGATGTCTTTCGGTCCAAGAAAAATCATCGTAAAGTTTTATTCCGTCTGGACTCCGTTTGATATTCCTTTTATGTAAAACTCAAACAATAAGGAAAAAACAGAAACTGACACTGGGCTCTTTGTTAATAAGTTAATCTCAAAAATAATATAAAATAGCATATTAATGCATATAAAACATCCAAAACAGATAATATAATAGTATGGAACAATCAAAAATTATAAATATGTTGGAGACGTATCAGACCCACTCCTCGCACGGGTGTTGCCATTACACCAATCCTTCACAGAAGCCGCTAGCACCAAACTAGATGGCACGATGTCATGCATTTCAAGCCACGGAGTGATATCATTTCACATGTGAACCGTGAAGCGACATTGTTAAATAAGATAAGGTGCCGGATTTTGAGTCGGCTTGCAAATGGGACAGAGGCCACAATTAGGCCACTCTCGATGGATGATGCATCTCCAACGTATCTATATTGTTTCATGCTATTATATTATCAATCTTGGATACTTTATATGCATTTTTATGATATTTTATATCATATTTGTTAACTAACCTATTAACCCAATGCCTAGTGCCGATTGCTGTTTTCTGCTTATTTTGTTTTCTAGAAAATCGATACCAAACAGAGTCCAAACGCTACAAAAAAATTTGACGATTTTTTTCTAGACATAAGAGACCCTAGAAGCTTCCGGAGGAGACCAGAGGATAAAATGAGGAGACGACAAGGCAACATGACACGCCCTTACCTTGTGGACCCCATGAGGCTGTCTGACCTAATTTCACTTCTATAAATTCTCAAATATTGGGAAACCCCTAGAGAGCTGATGTCTGCTAGAACTACGTCGGTATTTCCCCAAAGAGGAAGGGATGATGCAACACAGCAATGGTAGGTATTTCCCTCAGTGATGAGACCAAGGTTATCGAACCAGTAGGAGAACCACGCAACACTACGTAAACAACACCTACACACAAATAACAAATACTCGCAACCCCACGTGTTAAAAGGGGTTTTCAATCCCTTTCTGGTAACAGTAGCGCCTAAATTGGCAAACGAACGTGAGAGAGTTGTAAATATTGATAGATCGAACGCCAAATAAAATAAAGTGCAGCAAGGTATTTTTGGTTTAATAGATCTGAAAATAAAAGAAAAGGAAAATAGATCACAAAGGCAAATATATTAAAGACGAGACTGGGGGCCGTAGATTTCACTAGTGGCTTCTCTTGAGAAAAATAGCAAACGGTGGGTGAACAAATTACTGTTGGGCAATTGATAGAACTTCAAATAATCATGACGACATCCAGGCAATGATCATTATATAGGCATCACGTCCAAGATTAGTAGACCGACTCTGGCCTGCATCTACTACCATTACTCCACACATCGACCGCTATCCAGCATGCATGAAGTGTATTAGGTTCATGGAAAAACAGAGTAATGCAATAAGAACACTGACATGATGTAGACAAGATCTATTTATGTAGAAATAAACCCCATCTTGTTATCCTTAATAGCAATGATACATACGTGTCGGTTCCCTTTCTGTCACTGGGATCAAGCACCGTAAGAACGAACCCATCACAAAGCACCTCTTCCCATTGCAAGATAAATAGATCAAGTTGGCCAAACAAAACCCAAATATCAGAGAAGAAATACGAGGCTATAAGTAATCATGCATATAAGAGATCAAAAAAGACTCAAATAACTTTCGTGGATAAAAAGATAGACCTGATCATAAACTCAAAGTTCATCGGATCCCAACAAACACACCGCAACAAGAGTTACATCATATGGATCTCCAAGAGACCATTGTATTGGGAATCAAACGAGAGAGAGGAAGCCATCTATCTACTAACTACGGACCCGTAGGTCTACAAAGAACTACTCACGCATCATTGGAGAGGCACCAATGGACATGATGCACCCCTCCAAGATGGTGTCTAGATTGGATCTGTGGTTTCTGGAACTTGCGGCGGCTGGAATTGATTTTCATCGACTCCCCTAGGGTTTTCTAGAATATTGGGGTATTTATAGAGCAAAGAGGCGGTTCGGGGGGCACCCGAGGTGGGCACACCTGGGCGCGCCCTGGTAGGTTGTGCTCCCCTCGGAGTACCCCCAGGTGCTTCTCTGGCCCACTGGATGTTTTCTGGCCCAAAATAAATCCACAAATAGTTTCGCTGCGTTTGGAATCCGTTTGGTATTGATTTCGTGCGATGTAAAAAACATGCAGAAAACAACAACTAGCAGTTGGCACAATGTCAATAGGTTAGTACCAAAAAATGATATAAAAAGACTATAAAATGATTATAAAACATCCAAGAATGATAATATAACAACATGGAATAATAAAAAATTATAGATACGTTGGAGACATATCAGCATCCCCAAGCTTAATTCCTGCTCGTCCTCGAGTAGGTAAATGATAAAAACAGAATATTGATGTGGAATGCTACCTAACATATTCATCACATATTCTTTTCTTTGTAGCATGGACTTTTGGACTTTTATATGGTTCAAAGTAATAGTCTAGTTTTGACTTGAGACTTAAATACTCAAGCATATCAACAAGAAACCATGTCTTTCAAAATATCAACGCTAAAATAAGTTATCCCTAGCCCATCATGCTCAATCATTGATCCATTCATGAAACACACTCGCATATTAGCTACACCCAGTGCTCAAGTACGATCATAGTGCCTCCTAGTTGGTGCTTTAAAAGAGAGGATGGAGACTCAAATTAAAAATAAAAATTGCATAAAGTAAAAGAAAGGCCCTTTGCAGAGGGAAGTAGGGATTTGTAGAGGTGCCAGAGCTCAAAGTAAAAAACTTAGAGATAAAAACATTTTGAGAGGCATACTTTTCCCACCAATGAAAACGACTTAGAGCTCCCAACACTTTTCATGCTAGATATATCATAGGCAGTTCCCAAACAGAAAATAAAGTTTATTCCTCTTTTCAACCATACTTTCACTTTCCATGGCTAGCCGTATCCATGGTTGCCCTCCATACCAACACTTTCCAAGGAATTTATTATTTGACAACATAAAGTAAATTCATTTTTCATTTCGGGACTGGGCATCCCTAATACCTTTGCCTTACTCTCGTGCAATGAAAAGTGAATAAACACTCATCATGAGAATAACACATCTAGCATGGAAAATATCGGCCACCCCTCACCGCCTCGTGAGCGGTATGAGCACACAAAAGAGAAATTTATTTTGAAAATTAGAAATGGCACATACAAATTTGCTTAGAACGACAAAATAATACCGCATATAGGTAGATATAGAGGACTCATGTGGCAAAACTGGTTTAAAGGATTTTGGATGCACAAGTAGTGATCATACTTAGTGAAAAATGAAGGCGAGCAAAAGATTGAGAAGCGACCAACCAAGAAACGAATAATCTCATAAGTGAGCATTTAACATAATTAACACCGAATAATGCACCACAAGTAGGATGTAATTTCATTGCATGACTATTGACTTTCATGCTTGCATAGGGAATCACAAACCTTAGCACCAATATTCTTACTTAAGCATAATTACTCATCAACATGACTCACATATCACATCATCATATCTCAAAAACTATTACAAGAAATCAAGTTTATTTTGTCCAATGATCTTCATGATAGTTTTTATTATATCCTTCTTGGATATTTATCACTTTGGGACTAATTTTCATGTGTTGCTTTGATAAGCTCAAACAAATATAAGTGAAGATCATGAGCATAATATTTCTTTCTCTCAAATTAATTTAAGTGAATCAAGAGAGAATTTATTCAAAAATACTAAAGCACACCGTGCTCAAAAAGATGTAAGTGAAGCACTAGAGCAATTCCATAGCTCATAAAGATTTAAGTGAAGCATAGAGAGCAATTCGAACAAGTCATGGCATAATTTTGGCTCTCTCAAATAGTTGTGTCCAGCAAGTATTCAAGACTTAAAAGAAAAAGCAAAACAAGCAAAGACTCAAATCATACAAGACGCTCCAAGCAAAACTCATAGTATGTGACGAATAAAAATATAGTTCCGAGTAAAATACCGATGATCATTAGAGGAAAGAGGGGATGCCACTCGGGGCATCCCCAAGCTTAGTTGGTTGCTTCTCTTTGGATAATAGCTTGGGATGCCATGGGAATCCCCAAGCTTAGGCTCTTCTTACTCCTTATTCCTTCATCATCGTAACATCACCCAAAACTTGAAAACTTCAATCACAGAAAACACAACAAAACCTTCGTGAGATCCGTTAGTATAAGAAAACAAATCACTACTATAAGTACTGTAGAAAACCAATTCATATTTTATTCTTGCATTATATCTACTGTATTCCAACTTTTATATGGCAAAAACTCATCAAAGAAAACCATAGAATCATCAAAACAAGCACACTACGCAAAGAAAACAGAATCTATCAAAAACAAAACAATCTGTAGCAATCTGGATATTTCCAATACTTTAGAAACTCCAAAAATTCTGAAAAATTAGGATGACCTGAGAAATTTGTATATTAATCTTCTGCAAAAATAAACGGAGCAAAAGCACGTCTCTGTGATTTTTGAAAAATATTTTCATGAATGCAGAAGTTTCTGTTTTTCAGCAAGATCAAACAACTATCACCCAAGAAAATATTAAAGGCTTTGCCTGGCACAAACACTAATTAAAACACAAAAAACACAATCATAACAGTAGCATAATTGTGCAAACACTCAAGAACAAAAAGCAAAAAACAAAAATAAATTTTATTCATTGGGTTGCTTCCCAACAAGCGCTATTGTTTCACGCCCTTAGCTAGGCACAAAGCAAGGATCTAAGTTTTGTCATCTTTGTTTCTAGATCCATAAGATGCCCTCATGATTGATTCATAAGGTGGCCTAATTCTTGTTCTAGGGAAGTGTTCCATACCCTTCCTTAGTGGAAGCTAAAATTTAATATAGCCTTCTTTCATATCAATCACGGCATCGATAGTACGTAAAAACGGTCTACCAAGAATAATTGGACAAGACATATTGCAATCAATATCAAGAACAATAAAATCTATGGGCACATAATTCCTATTTGCAAGAATAATAACATCATTAATTCTTCCCATAGGCTTTTTAATAGTAGAATCTGCCAAGTGCAAATTTAAAGAACATTCTTCAATCTTGGTAAGACCAAGGACATCACATAAAGATTTCGGAATTGTAGAAACACTAGCACCCAAGTCACATAAAGAAAAACACTCATAATTTTTAACCTTGACTTTGATAGTAGGTTCCCACTCATCATGTAATTTTCTAGGAATTGAAACTTCTAATTCCAAATTTTCTTCTAAAGCTTTCATCATAGCATTAACAATATGTTTAGTAAAAACTTTATTTTGTTCATAAGCATGGGGTGAATTTATCATGGATTGCAACAAAGAAATACAATCACTCAAAGAGCAACTATCATAATTAAAGTCTTTGTAATCCAAAAGAGTGGGCACATCACTAGTTAAAGTTTTGACCTCTTCAAACCCACTTTTATCAATTTTCTCAACAAGATTTTCACCCTCCGAATTATCGGGACGCCTTCTATCTAAAGTTGACTCTTCTCCAGTCCCTTTTCCATCAATCTTAATTTTACTAAATGAGGAATCAATAGAAGAAACACCAATCATTTTAAGATCTTTATTAGTTTTATCTTCTAATGAGATTGGTTAGCGGCCATTTGATTTACTAGGGTAGCTTGTGCATCGGATATTTTTCCTAGCAAACTTTCAGCAAAAGCATACTTAGATTGGAGATTGCAAACTTCTTTACTAATATCATCAAGTTGCTTTGTTATAGCATCCAACACAACGGAGTGTTCATTAAGTTCTTCAGTAAAATACTTATTATGCTCCAATTGTGTAGTCATATATATTTCTTACTAGTTTTCTCAATTTAAAGCAAAATGTTGGGGTTAGGAACATCATAATATTTTCTTTGCGGCATCATTACTACGAAAAAAACGCACACAAAAATAGATCCTGCAAGAAAACGGTGAACGAAAAAGAGAAGGCGAATAAAACGACAAATTTTTGTGAAGTGGGGGAGAGGAAAATGAGAGGCAAATGGAAAATAATGTAAATTACAAGGAGATGAGATTTGTGATTAGGAACCTGGTATATGTTGATGATGTCTCCCCGGCAACGGTGCTAGAAATTACTTTTGATATCTGCTAGAACTACGTCGGTATTTCCGCAAAGAGGAAGCAATGATGCAGCACAACAACGGTAGGTATTTCCCTCAGTGATGAGACCAAGGTTATCGAACCAGTAGGATAACCACACAACACTACATAAACAACACCTGCACACAAATAACAAATACTCGCAACCCGGCGTGTTAAAGGGGTTGTCAATCCCTTTCGGGTAACAGCGCCAGAAATTGGCAAACGGACGTGAGAGAGTTGTAAATATTGATAGATCAAATGCCAAATAAATAAAGTGCAGCAAGGTATTTTTGGTTTAATAAATCTGAAAATAAAAGCAAAGGAAAATAGATCGCAAAGGCAAATATAATAAAGAAGAGACATGGGCCGTAGATTTCACTAGTGGCTTCTCTCGAGAAAAATAGCAAATGGTGGGTGAACAAATTACTATTGGGCAATTGATAGAACTTCAAATAATCATGACGATATCCAGGCAATGATCATTATATAGGCATCACGTCCAAGATTAGTAGACCGACTCCTGCCTGCATCTACTACTATTACTCCACATATCGACCGCTATCCAGCATGCATCTAGTGTATTAAGTTTATGGAAAAACAGAGTAATGCAATAAGAACGATGACATGATGTAGACAAGATCTATCTATGTAGAAATAGACCCCATCTTGTTATCCTTAATAGCAACGATACATACGTGTCGGTTCCCTTTTTTTCACTGGGATCAAGCACCGTAAG
This sequence comes from Aegilops bicornis, assembly GCA_021605145.1. Taxonomy (NCBI): domain Eukaryota; kingdom Viridiplantae; phylum Streptophyta; class Magnoliopsida; order Poales; family Poaceae; genus Aegilops; species Aegilops bicornis. The sequence goes on from CM038672.1 coordinate 581,797,312, forward strand.
ATCGAACACATCACAAAGCACCCCTTCCCATTGCAGAATAAATAGATCAAGTTGGACAAACAAAACCCAAATATCAGAGAAGAAATACGAGGCTATAAGTAATCATGCATATAAGAGATCAAAGAAGACTCAAATAACTTTCATGGATAAAAAGATAGATCCGATCATAAACTCAAAGTTCATCGGATCCCAACAAACACACCGCAAAAAGAGTTACATCATATGGATCTCCAAGAGACCATTGTATTGAGAATCAAACGAGGGAGAGGAAGCCATCTAGCTAATAACTATGGACCAGTAGGTCTACAAAAAACTACTTAGGCATCATCGGAGAGGCACCAATGGACATGATGCACCCCTCCGAGATGGTGTCCAGATTGGATCTGTGGTTTACGGAAGTTCTTGTGGCTGGAATTTATTTTAAATCGACTCCCCTAGGGTTTCTGGAATATTGGGGTATTTATAGAATAAAGAGGCGGTTCGGGGCACTGAGGTGGGCCTAACCCACCTAGGCGGCGCTGGGCCCCAGGCGCACCCTGGTGGGTTGTGCTCCCCTCGGAGCACCCCATAGGTGCTTCTCCGGCCTACTGGATGTCTTCTGGTCCAAAAAATCCACAAAAAGTTTCGCGGTGTTTGGACTCCGTTTGGTATTGATTTCCTCCGATGTAAAAAACATGAAGAAAACAACAACTGGCACTTGGCACTATGTCAATAGGTTAGTACCAAAAAATGATATAAAATGACTATAAAATCATTATGAGACATCCCAGAATGATAATATAATAGCATGGAACAATAAAAAATTATAGATACGTTGGAGACGTATCAAGAGCCACTTGAAACACTTTACCCGCCGCCGTAAGCTTCGCGATCCCATCTGAAGGCCTTTTCCATACTCTGCCGAAGGGGGAATCGATCAAGGAGGGCTTCTACATCATCCTTGCTGCCTTCCGATGATGCGTGAGTAGTTTACCACAGACCTACAGGTCCATAGCTAGTAGATAGATGACTTCTTCTCTCTCTTTGATCTTCAATACAATGTTCTCCTCGATCTTCTTGGAGTTCTATCCGATGTAATCTTCTTTTGTGGCGTATTTGTTGGGATCCGATGAATTGTGTGCTTATGATCAGATTATTCATTGAAAGTAATTGATACGTCTCCAATGTATCTATAATTTTTGATTGTTACATGCTGTTTTATTATCAATCTTGGATGTTTTATAATCATTGTATAGTCATTTTATATCATTTTCTAGTACTAACCTATTGACATAGTGCCAATTGCCAGTTGTTGTTCTTTTCCATGTTTTTTACATCGCAGGAAATCAATATCAAACGAGTTCAAATGCCACGAAACTCCATGATGATTTTTTATGGGCCAAAAGGAAGGCAATGGACCCTGGTTGCACACAGAAGTGCGCCGAGGGGGCACAACCCACTGTAGGCGCGCCAGGAGGCCCAGGTGCGCCCTGGTGGGTTGTTTCCACCTCGGGTGCCCCCCGGACCGCCTCTTTGCTCTATAAATACCCCAATATTCCAGAAAGCCTAAAAGGAGGGTCGAAATATTCATCTAGCCGCCGCAGAGTCCAGAACCACCAGATCCAATATAGACACCATCACGGAGGGGTTCACCACTTCCATTGGTGCCTCTCTGATGATACGTGGGTAGTTCTTTGTAGACCTTCGGGTCTGTAGTTAGTAGCTAGATGGCTTTCTCTCTCTCTTGCTGGATTCTCAATACAATGGTCTATTGGAGATCCATATGATGTAACTCTTTTGTGGTGTGTTTGTTGGGATCCGATGAACTTTGAGTTTATGATCAATCATATCTTTTTGTATCCATGAAAGTTATTTGAGTTTCTTTGATCTCTTATATGCATGATTGCTTATAGCCTCGTATTTCTTCTCCGATATTTGGGTTTTGTTTGGCCAACTCGATCTATTTATCTTGCAATGGGAAGAGGTGCCCGGTAGTGGGTTCGATCTTACGGTGCTCGATCCCAGTGAAAGAAGGGGAAACGACATGTATGTGTCGTTGCTACTAAGGATAAAAAGACGAGATATATATCTACCGCCATATAGATAAACGGATCTTGTCTACATCATGTCATCGTTCTTATTGCATTACTCTATTTTTCCATGAACTTAATACACTAGATGCATGTTGGATAGCAGTCGATGTGTGGAGTAATAGTAGTAGATGCACGCAGGAGTCGGTCTACTAATCTTGGACGTGATGCCTATGTAATGACCATTGCCTGGATATCATCATAATTATTTGAGGTTCTATCAATTGCCCAACAGTAATTCGTTTACCCACAGTTTGCTATTTTTCTCAAGAGAAGCCACTAGTGAAACCTATGGCCCCCGGGTCTTCTTTCTCATATATTTGCTTTGTGATCTACTTTTCCTTTGCATTTTTATTCATATCTGTTAAACCAAAAATACAAACATACCTTGCTGCACTTTATTTATTTGTGATCTATTATTTCAATCTATTACAACTTTCTCCCATGAACTTACCAATTTCTGGCGCCGTTACCCGAAAGTTATTGACAACCCCTTTAATACGTCGGGTTGCGAGGTGTTGTTATTTGTGTGCAGGTACTGTTCACATTATGTTGCTTGGTTCTCCTACTGGTTCGATACCTTGGTTTCATAACTGAGGGAAACTCTCTACCATCGCTGTGCTACTTCATCCCTCCCTCTCCGAGGAAATACCGACGTAGTTCCAGGTACCATCAAGGAGAATTTCTCGCGCCATTGCCGGGGAGAATCTTCAACATAACCAGGTTCCTAACACAAATTTCATCTCCTTGCAATTTACATTATTTTCCATTTGCCTCTCGTTTTCCTCTCCCCCACTTGACAAATATTTGCCATTTTATTCGCTTCTCTTTTTCTGTTCGCCGTTTCTTGCCGGATCAGTTTTTTAGTGCAATCTTGTTGTGTGGTCATCATGACTCAAGAGAACACCAAATTATGTGATTTCTCAAATACCAACAACAATGATTTTATCGGGACTCTGCTTGCTCCTCCCGCCACTAGTGCGGAGACTTGATATTAATACCGCTTTGCTGAATCTTATTATGAAAGACCAATTTTCCGGTACTCCTAATGAGGATGCCGCGTCTCATCTTAATACCTTCGTGGAATCATGCGATATGCAAAAGAAAAAAGATGTGGTCAAGATGAAATTATTTCCGTTTTCCTTGCGTGATTCTGCAAAAATTTGGTTCTCTTATTTGCCTCGCAATAGTATCGATTCTTGGAATAAGTGCAAAGATGCTTTTATCACTAAGTATTTTCCTCCCGCAAAAATTATTTCCTTAGAACCCAAATCATGAATTTCAAGCAACTTGAACATGAGCATGTTGCACAATCTTGGGAAAGGATGAAAATGATGCTAAGGAATTGCCCAACTCATGGGTTAAATCTTTGGATGATCATACATTTTTGTTTCTCGTAATCCTTTAGATTCCACCGCGGGTGGTACTTTTATGGAAATTACTTTGGGTGAATCCACCAAATTACTTGATAATATTATGGCAAATTATTCACAATGGCATACCGAAAGAGGTCCTACTAGTAAAAAGGTTAATCGGTTGAAGAAATTTCTTCTTTGAGTGATAAAGTTAATGCTCTTATGAAATTGGTTGCTAATAAAAGTGCTCCTATTGATTTTAGTGATATTCCTTTGTCTACTTTGATTGAGCAAAATAGTGATGCCATTGATGTGAATTTTATCTCTCAAAATAATTTCAATAACAATGCTTATAGAGGTAATTTTAATCCTAGGCCTTTTCCTAGTAATTCCTCTAATCATTATGGTAATTCCTATGGAAATAAATCTTATAATAATAATAATAGGAACAATTCTGATCTTGAGAATAATATTAAAGAATTTATCAACACACAAAAAGTTTTCAACACTTCCATAGAAGAAAAGTTGAATAAGATTGATGATTTGTCTAGAAGTGTTGATAGAATTGCTCATGATGTGGAAAACCTCAAGATGATTTTTTTTGCCTAAAGTAGATGAATCAATTAAAACTCTTTATGTTTCTATGGATGAAAGTAAGAAAAGAACCACTATGCTTAGATCTAAAAGATAATTATTAGAAAAAGCGTTTTCTAGTGATTTCTTTCGCAAAAGTGGTGAAGATCTTAAAATGATTGGTGTTTCTTCTATTGATTCCTTGTTTAGTAAAGTTAAGAATGATGAAAAAGGGACTGGAGAAGAGTCAACTTTAGCTAGAAGGCGTCCCAAAATTTCGGAGGGTGAAAATCTTGTTGAGAAAATTGATAAAAGTGGGTTTGAAGAGGTCAAAACTTTAACTAGTGATGTGCCCACTCTTTTGGATTACAAAGACTTTAATTATGATAGTTGCTCTTTGATTTATTGTATTTCTTTGTTTCAATCCATGATAAATTCACCCCATGCTTATGAAAAAATAAAGGTTTTACTAAACATATTGTTGATGCTATGATGAAAGCTTTGGAAGAAAAATTGGAATTAGAAGTATCAAATCCTAGAAAATTGCATGATGAGTGGGAACCTACTATCAAAGTCAAGGTTAAAAATTATGAGTGTTTTGCTTTATGTGACTTGGGTGCTAGTGTTTCTACAATCTCGAAATCTTTATGTGATGTGCTTGGTCTTACCGATATTGAATCGTGTTCTTTAAATTTGCACTTGGCGGATTCCACTATTAAAAAGCCTATGGGAAGAATTAATGATGTTCTCATTCTTGCAAATAGAAATTATGTGCCCATAGATTTTATTGTTCTTGACATTGATTGCAATCCGCCTTGTCCAATTATTCTTGGTAGACCGTTTTTACGCACTATCGGTGCCATGATTGATATGAAAGAAGGCAATATTAAGTTCCAATTTCCTTGAGGAAGGGTATGGAACACTTTCCTAGAACAAGAATTAAGCCACCATATGAATCAATCATGAGGGCATCTTATGGATCTAGCACCAAAGATGACAAAAACTTAGATCCTTGCTTTATGCCTAGCTAAGGGCGTAAAACTATAGCGCTTGTTGGGACGCAACCCAATGAATAAAATTTATTTTTGCTTTTTTGCTTTCTGTTATTGTGTGTTAACACAATTATGATACTGTTATGATTGTGTTTTTTGTGTTTTAATTAGTGTTTGTGCCAAGTAAAGCCTTTAGGATCTTCTTGTGTGATAGTTGTTTGATCTTGCTGAAAAAGACAGAAACTTTGCACTCACGAAAATAAATTTTCATAAATCACAGAAAATAGATTTTTCCCTGATTCTTTTTGCAGAAGAATAATATACAAATTACTATACCCTTCCTAATTTGGTAAAATATTTGGAGTTCTAGATGTTTTTGAAAGTTTCATATTGCTACAGACTGTTCTATTTTGACAGATTCTGTTTTCTTTGTGTTGTGTGCTTATTTTGATGGCTCTATGGTTTTCTTTGATGAGTTTTTGCCATAGAAAAGTTGGAATACAATAGATATAATACAAAAATAAAATATGAATTGGTTTGATACAACACTTATAGTAGTGGTTTGATTTCTTACACTAACGGGTCTCACGAAGGTTTTGTTGAGTTTTGTGTGATTGAAGTTTTCAAGTTTTGGGTTATCTTACGATGAATGAAGGAAGGTTGTAAGAGCCTAAGCTTGGGGATGCCCCGGCATCCCAAGCTATTATCCAAGAATGAGCAACCAACTAAGATTGGGGATGCCCCCGAGTGGCATCCCCTCTTTCTTCCAACAACTATCAGTATTTTACTCGAGGCTATATTTTTATTCGTCACATGATATGTGTTTTGCTTGGAGCGTCTTGTATGATATGTGTCTTTGCTTGTTTTATTTTGTGTTTTAAGTTATCAATCCTTGCTGGACACACCTATTTGAGAGAGCCAAAATTATTTTATGACTTGTTAGAATTGCTCTCTATGCTTCACTTAAATCTTTTATGAGCTAGGACTTGCTCTAGTGCTTCACTTATATCTTTTTGAGCACGGTGTGCTTAGTATTTTTTGAAGAAATTGTCTCTTGATTCACTTAGATTTATTTGAGATTTAGTAAAATTTTGAAGAAATTCTCTCTAGCTTCACTTAAATTATTTTGAGAGAAAGAAATTTTGTTATGCTTATGATCTTCACTTATATTTGTTTGAGCTTATGAAAAGAAACACATGAAAATTAGTATCAAAGTGATAGATATCCAAGAAGGATAAAGAAAAAGAAAATATCATGAGAACATTGGACAAAATAAACTTGATTCTTAGTAATAGTTTTGAGATATGATGATGTGATATGTGAGTTATGTCGATGAGTAATTATGCTTTAGTAGAAAAATTGGTGTTAAGGTTTGTGATTCCCTACGCATGCACGGAAGTCAATAATCATGCAATGAAAATTATATCCTACTTGTGGTGCATTATTCAGTGTTAATTATGCGTAATGCTTGCTTATGAGATTATTCGTTTCTTGGTTGGTCGCTTCCCAATCTTTTGCTAGCCTACATTTTGCACCAATTATGATTTCTACTTGTGCATCCAAATTCCTTTAAACCAGTTTTGCCACATGAGTTGTAACATCCCAAATTTTCAATTTGGAATGTTATACATTAGGTCATCATGCATATCATATTTTCTCGCATTTTTCCGATCCTAGAAAATTTCACGCAACTCAAGGACCCTCGGAGAGAGTTGGAAGTTTCATTATTTTCATATTTGGGATTTCTCAAATCTTGAAAATAGGATCATTGGATTTATTTAATTATCTTCATAAGGTTTTTCCGATAAAACAATTAAGAGAGGGAATAATATGACTTTCCCAACATTTAGGAAAAATGAAGATTTTATAAATAAATCAAAATTTGGTTTTGGAAGATTTATTTTGCTTAGGCAAAAATGAGCTTTTAAAAAATATGCATGTTTGACGTTTTAATGTTCATTTTGTTCGACTAATTTTTAGTAGTCGGGGAAAATTTATTTTATTAAATTCGGAGTTCGTTTGGTATTTTTTTAATCCGTTTAGTTTTGTTTTTTTTTTTAAAAAAAATCCGCGCCACTTTGGGCCAAGGGCCAGCCAGTAACCGCCGCCCGGCCAGCCGCCCTCCCCTGGCTGGACTCCGCCGCCGCCGCTCCCTTGCCCAGTGTCGGCTCGGACACGCGCCGCCGCCTGGCCTGCCCCCTCCCCAAGGCACCGGACCCTCCCTCCTATTTAACCCGCCCCCCCTCTCTCCTCATCCCGCCGCCGCCCTCCACCAGTCGCCGCCGCCCGCCGAGGACGCCGCCGCCGCCTGTCGCCGTCGCCCGGAGCCCCTCGCCACCAGTCGACCCGCCGCCACCCACCGCCTGTCGCCCGACCTCGCCGGAGCCGAGCCCACGGCGAGCCGGAGGTAGCCTCGCCGCCGCCCGATCCGGTTTTTGTTAGAAAACCCGATCCGGTTTTTCTCGAGATGTTCGTTTTTTTAAAACCCTAGATGTTTTTTTTATTTTCTCGGTTTTCTTATTTAGTGAACGTTCACCGACCCGTTCGTTTCAATGAACGTGTTCGTTGGATTAGTTCTGTTAACGAACGTCCGCTGTTTAATCCGTTCGTCGTTTTCTTTTAAGCGAATTTAATCCGTTATTTTCTGATTTCGATTTCTGATTCGATTTTCAAATCTGTTTAATTTCTCGCTCGTTTATCGGAATCAAGTGATTCAAGCGCCTGGAGTTTCGTTACGAAACCGCCGTTCCGACTAACCTACTTACACAGAGTTTTGCTACTGTTAAATTTTGACCTAGTTTCCGATTGCTAAATCGAGTCGTTCTCTCTCGAGTTTCGACTTTCGATGCTTTATTTGATTCGATTCTTTTGCAACCAGGGTTCTTAAGTTGAACTCTCTGGTTAGATCTTTTATTCGAGATTTTCCCCGTGCATTAGATGATTACTTATTGTATACTTGTTGTTTGTCTGCGTTAGATCACCCGGAGTGCGCCGCTTGTTACTTCGAATCTCTAGGTCTCACGGATCATCAGCAAGCAAGTAACACTTGATCATACCTTTTCTACTACCTAGTTTTATTGCATTAGATCAAGCCCTCAAACACTTGCATGTTTAGGATCTAATTAAATTGTGGGTTTGGGAAGTAGATTGAGGTAGTACCTATTACTGTTTTACTTATGAAACCTTGGGAGTTACTTCTACGTTTGCTTATTATGCCATGCTATGCTAGTAGACGTGGATTGGGTGAGTGATATCCATGACAGATGTGAGATTGTTAATTTAATGGTTTAGCTAAGGTGGCAACTTAAACACACATCTGGGTGGATTGAGGCACCTGGTTTCTATCGAGACTTGCCTGTTTTTCTTGGACCGCCACCCGTGCTCAAAGGGATCATAAGATTATTCAAACTAGAAACTTCCGTGTGCAGCCACAAGCCATTATGGGCTCTGGCATAGTTGACTAAGTTGTGCGAACTCTTACGGGTAGACTAGCAGATGTAGGGAAAGTAGGTGTACCGGTCTACCCACAAGTAAGGTGCTAAGCGCTTACGAAGACTGTGTCTCGGTCATCCGTCTCTCAAACACCATGTAGTCACGAGAGAACCAAGCGGAGGCGATCGAGTCTTGTGGGGAAAAGTGCGCACACCTCTGCAGAGTGTATAAACTAATCATGATTAGCCGTGTCCCCGGTTATGGACATCTTGAGTATCTAGTACTTGAATATCATGTGAATCTCAACATGTTACTTTAATAAATGTTATTGGGTTTTAATGAGTACTTTTAATTGGGATTGAGGATGCTGTCAACCATTCTCAATGTTTAACAACCACCATGATAGTTAAATAAAATTATTCCTTTGTTGTAGGGAAAAACTAGCTTTATGCAAAATGTAAATCAGAGAGCTTTTCCACCAGCCATATATGCATGTAGTATAGGCTTATTCCTTCATTTCTCTCTATGTGTTACATTGCGGCATATTCCATGTGCTGACCCGTGGGGCTGCAACTTTCACGTTGCAGACTTTTTCGCATTGCAGTAAGGTGTTAGGTCGTGGTTCTATACTCGATGATGCCGATGGAGTTGATGGACTCACTTATCTTCCAAGCCTTCCATTGTTATTATTAGATGGCCTTAAGCCATATTATTGTATTAAGTTCCTTTGTGGACAACGATGTAATAAGTGTGTGATTGCTACTCGCTATAAATCCTCGAAATCTTGTGTGGTGTCGACATCGATCCAGTGGATGACACCGAGCACGTAGACTTGATCCATTCGGTCTGGTCGCTCTGAGAGAATGGTATCAGAGCACACGCTGACTGTAGGACACGACCACTAAGTTAAAGCCATAGATCACTACTCTCTTCCCATTTTCTAACTTATCATCTTTTCTACTCTCTTTAGGATGACGGACGCGAAGATCAAATACACCCAACCGGATGAAGGCACACCTTTTGGATTTCACTTGAAGGAAGTTACCAAGTACCTGAACATTGGACTACCCAGCTTCACCGGGACTTTCAACGCCACTCATCAAGAGGAGCGCTGGAAGATTCAAGCTCACGTTCCAGAAGGACATTCGCCCCAATCACCAAGCCTATAGATAGTGTTTTGATTGCACCAACTTGGAGTGCAGGAAAGAGCATGGCAGCTCACATCACCATGGGACGCATTGGAGAAGTTTATCAAGAAGACCTCAAGGACACTATCTACCAGATTTGCGGACGCCGAGATGACAAATGGGACGTCGTCAGCACCAAGAAGGATAGATCCATTGCAGCGTTCATCCAGGAGTTAAACCAGCACATTCTACGCCAGGATAACCAGATGTGCAATCATATGATGGAGTTGCGAGAATGCAAAGGGAAGGATCATCGAACTTGAAGAAGAACTAAAGACAACACGCAAAGGACTACATGGACGAGATCGTAGCTCTGGCAAGACACAATAACGATCTTAAGTATGAGATTGAAGAACTCAAGAAGAAGATGGCGCACAGGAATGAAGACCAGTATGTCGATTGCCCAAGCGAATACATCAACATCGACGACACCGATTCGGATCCAAGTGAACCCGACTTTGAAGACGGTCGAGCGGACATCATGGAGTCTTCCACCGGTTCAAATTAGTAGAAGTCTCCCACATATTAGTAGTATTCCTCCATGTAAACATTATAGTACACGCACTTTTGCGATAGTTAGATCGTTGTAAGCCCTTGTTTGATTGAATGAAGTGATTTTGTGTGCATTTGCTCATGTGCATTTGGGTAGTGATTCCCCCTTAGACCTCATTCTATTCTAAATTTCTCTTCTTTTCTAAACCCATCAGATGCCTCCGAGACGCGACCCCGGATTCGTTTTCCCGCCAGAGATCACCCAACTGATCCAGCAGCAGAATACCCTGATTCAAACATTGGTGCAGAACCAGGGCAACAACAACAACAACCCACCACCACCACCTGCGGATCATCTGACTCGTTTCCTTAGACTAAACCCGCCGGTGTATTCCAGTAGCACCGAGCCGATTGTAGCAGATGACTGGCTCCGCAAAATAGGAAGGAGCTGACCACTGCAGGATGCACAGATGGAGAAAGAGTGAAGTTTGCAGCATATCAGCTTGAAGGACCCGCAGCAGCATGGTGGGAGAATTTCACGACCACTTACCCTGTGACACCTTTGTCACATGGGATCAATTTCAGCAAGCTTTCCAGACCGCCCATGTTTCAGCAGGAGCTATGGCCATGAAGAAGCGTGAGTTTCGCAACTTACGCCAAGGAGGAAGGATGTTGGCGATCGTGGATGACTTTAGTAAATTAGCACGTTATGCCCCGGATGACGTTACTCTTGATGCGACTAAACAGAGAAGTTTCTAGAAGGACTGAATGATGAGTTCACATGCCGTTGATGGTAGCCAGTTTCAATAACTACCAGGAGTTGGTAGACCGAGCCCTCATGATTGAAGGAAAGCAGCAACAAATTGAGAACTGCAAGCGGAAGTATGGGCAAGGGAAGTATAACTCGGAGCTCAAAGAAACCTCGTTATACCCCTAAATCAGAATTCAGTTTGAGCATACCCATGGAGGAGGTAATTCGCATAACCATAACAAAGCACCAAGAATGGGAACGGGAATGGAGGAAGCAATGCATGTAATCGCACCAACCCATCAACACCCTCCAAGGTAGACTCGAGTCACATTACTTGCTTTAAGTGCCGCAAGATCGGGCATTATGCCAATGATCGCCTGAAGGCGAATGGAAATGGCAATGGAAGCTCGAAAGAAGCCCAACCCTTTCAACAGGGGATGTGAACCACATTGATGTGGAGGAAGTTGAAGATCAGCCCGATGCACGATGTCGGTAAGTTTTTGTCATTTACTGCAGTTGTTCTTTTCGATACTGGTGCATCGCATTCATACATATCAAGGGGATTTGTAGATAAGTATAGCCTACCTACTCAGATTCTTAAAACCCCTTTGCTAGTAAGCTCACCAGGAGCGGAGTATATGGCGGAACAAGGATGTTTTCAAGTGCCATTAAGTATAGGAAGGCATGTATTCCCGACGGATTTGATCATTCTGGAATCTCAAGGATTTTATGTAATTCTCGGTATGGATTGGCTATCGATGTATGGAGGAAACATCGATTGCGCAAGTAAGACGATTTTTCTCACAACACCAGAAGGAAGAAGGGTTAAGTATGTATCACGGCATCAGCCGAGGAGAGCTCATGTAAATTGCTTATCAGGAGTTGTGCAGGAAGAAGTACCAGTAGTGAAGGATTACCCTGATGTATTTCCTGAGGAATTGCCGTGAATGCCACCGGATAGAGACATTGAGTTTTTGATAGAACTTTTGCCAGGAACAGGCCCAATATCGAAGCGACCATACAGAATGCCCGCACAGGATTTAGCGGAAATCAAGAAGCAGATTAAGGAGCTATTGGATAAAGGTTTTATACGCCCAAGTTCTTCGCCTTGGGGATCACCCGTTTTGTTTGTAGAGAAGAAGGATGGATCTTTGAGAATGGTTGTAGATTATCGTGGATTGAATGAAGTAACAATCAAGAACAAGTACCCACTACCTATGATAAATGATCTGTTTGATCGCTTGCAAGGAGCTAAAGTGTTTTCCAAGATCGACTTGCGATCAGGGTACCATCAGTTGAAGATTCGGGAGCAGGACATACCCAAGACAGCATTCACCACGAGATATGGACTATATGAGTATACCGTTATGTCATTTGGACTGACTAACGCACCAGCCTATTTCATGAACACGATGAACAAAGTGTTTATGGAGTTTTTGGATAAGTTCGTCGTGGTGTTCATTGATGACATTTTGATTTTCTCGAAGAATGAAGAGGAACACAAGGAACATTTGCGATTGGTTTTGGAGAAACCGAGGGAACACCAGTTGTATGCCAAGTTCAAAGAAATGTGAGTTTTGGCTAAAGGAAGTTGGATTTCTTGGACATGTTATATCCGGAGAAGGAATAGCAGTTGACCCCACAAAAGTTGAGACCGTAACCAAATGGGAAGCACCCACGACAGTTGGAGAGATTCGGAGTTTCCTTGGACTCGCAGGATACTACCGAAGATTCATTGAGAATTTCTCAAGGATTGCCAAGCCCATGACTGAATTGTTGAAGAAGGATAACAAATTCATATGGACCGAGGACCTGTGAGGCAAGTTTTCGTGAGTTGAAGAAAAGATTGGTCACCTCACCAGTTTGATATTGCCGATCGGACCAAGGATTATGAGGTGTATTGCGGCGCTTCACGTCGAGGACTTGGAGCAGTGCTTATGCAGGAAGGAAGAGTTGTTTCGTATGCTTCACGACAACTTAAGCCCCATGAGTTGAATTATGCCACACATGATTTGGAGTTAGCAGCCGTTGTGCATGCCTTGAAGACGTGGAGACATTTTCTCATTGGAAATCATTGTGAAGTATATACGGATCACAAGAGTTTGAAGTACATCTTCACACAGAAGGAATTAAATCTCGCAGAGGAGATGGTTAGAACTTATCAAGGATTATGACATGAGATTGCATTATCACCCCGGAAAGGCTAATGTCGTAGCTGACGCATTGAGCCGTAAGAGCCACGTCAATACCCTAATGATGGGAGGGATACCCTATGAGTTAGCCGAGGGCCTTCGAGAGCTATGTTTGGAAATAGTTCCGAGAGGCTATGTAGCAGCATTGGAGATTCAACAACACTAATGGACAAAATCGGAGAAGCCCAAAAGGCAGATAAGGAAGTTGCCTCTATAAAGGAGAAAATGAGCAAAGGAAAAGCTAAAGGATTTCGTGAGGATGAGCACGATACCCTATGGTTTGAAGACCGTGTTTATGTGCCCAATAACCCAGAGATAAGGAAGTTGATTTTGCAAGAAGCTCATGATTCACCCTATTCGATTCACCCAGGGAATACTAAGATGTATTTGGATTTGAAGAATACTTTCTGGTGGACCGGAATGAAGAAGGATATTGCAGAGTATGTAGCAGTTTGCGATGTATGTCAGAAAGTAAAGGCAGAGCATCAGAAGCCAGCAGGATTGTTACAACCATTGCCGATACCCGAATGGAAGTGGGATAAACTAGGCATGGATTTTATCACAGGATTGCCAAAGACTCGTTCAGAATATGACTCGATTTGGGTCATAGTCGGCCGTTTAACGAAGGTAGCTCATTTCATTCCAGTCAAGACTACCAATAGCACTGCGAAGTTGGCAAATATATACATGACCAGAATTGTGTGTTTGAACGGAGTTCCAAGGAGTATCAGACGCATGAGGAACCCAATTTACCTCAAATTTTGGAACCAGTTGCACGAAACATTGGGAACCCGATTGGAATTCAAGACAGCCTTGACCCACGTGACCGATGGATGGATGACCGAGAGAGTCAATCAGATTTTGGAGGACATCTTTGAGAGCTTGTGCCCTAGATTATGGATCTAGCTGGGATGATAATTTGCCGTATGCAGAATTTTCCTACAACAACAGTTACCAAACCAGCTTGAAGATGGCACCTTCGAGGCTCTATATGGAAGAAGGTGCAGGACACCGTTGTTATGGGACCTAAACCGAGATCGTCGGTTGTTTGGACCAGATTTGATTAAGGAGTAGAGCGAAGGTTAAGTTGATTCGAGACAGGCTCAAGGTAGCCCAGTCCGCACAAAAGAGCTATGCCGATTCAAAGCGCAAAGCGATTGAGTATGAAGTTGGAGATGAGTATATCTCGAGTATCCCCGCTTGAGGAGTTAAGCGTTTTGGAGTTAAAGGAAAGTTAGCACCACGTTTCGTTGGACCGTATAAGATTTGGCAACGCATGGGAGAAGTTGCTTATAAGTTGGAATTGCGGAAGGACTGTCAGAGTTCATGATGTATTCCATGTTTCTCGATTGAAGAAATGTCACCCGAGATAGCAGAGGTACCGTTAAGAGACACGGTGCCACCGGAAGCAATTGATTGAAGGATGACTTGACATCCGAGGAAAACCGGTTAAGATTCTCGATTATGCCGCAGAGTTACCCGCAACAAGGTTATCAAGTTACGCAAAGTTCGATTGGAGCCACCACACCGAGGATGAAGCCACCTGGGAAAGAGAGGAAGTTTTGCTCAAGGACCACCCTCACCTATTTTCTAGCCAACCCGAATCTCGAGGGCTAGATTCATCTTAAGAGGTAGGTTTGTAACATCCCAAATTTTCAATTTGGAATGTTATACATTAGGTCATCATGCATATCATATTTTCTCGCATTTTTCCGATCCTAGAAAATTTCACGCAACTCAAGGACCCTCGGAGAGAGTTGGAAGTTTCATTATTTTCATATTTGGGATTTCTCAAATCTTGAAAATAGGATCATTGGATTTATTTAATTATCTTCATAAGGTTTTTCCGATAAAACAATTAAGAGAGGGAATAATATGACTTTCCCAACATTTAGGAAAAAATGAAGATTTTATAAATAAATCAAAATTTGGTTTTGGAAGATTTATTTTGCTTAGGCAAAAATGAGCTTTTTAAAAAAATATGCATGTTTGCCGTTTTTAAAGTTCATTTTGTTCGACTCATTTTTAGGAGTCGGGGAAAATTTATTTTATTAAATTCGGAGTTCGTTTGGTATTTTTTAATCCGTTTAGTTTAGTTTTGTTTTTTTAAAAAAATCCGCGCCCTTTGGGCCAAGGGCCCATAATCGCCGCCGCCCGGCCCTGCCCCTCGGACTCCTCGCGCCGCGCCGCCAAGACGCCTTGCCGCCGTGTCCGGCTCGGACACGCGCCGTCGCCGCCTGGCTTGCCCTCCCCAAGGCACCGGACCCTCCTCCTATTTAAACCCGCCGCCCCCTCTCTCCTCATCCCTTGCCGCCCTCCCAGCCGCGCCGCCCGCTTGACGCCGCCGCTTTGTCGCCGTCGCCCGAGCCCTCGCCACCAGTCGACCCGCCGCCACCGCCCGTCACCCGACCCGTCGGCGTCGGAGCCCCGGCGCCGGAGGTAGCCCTCGCTGCCGCCCGATCCGGTTTTGTTAGAAAACCCGATCCGTTTTTCTCGAGATGTTCGGTTTTTTTAAAACCCTAGATGTTTTTATTTTCTCGGTTTTCTTATTTAGTGAGCGTTCACCGACCCGTTCGTTTCAATGAACGTGTTCGTTGGATTAGTTCTGTTAATCTAACGTCCGTTGTTTAATCCGTTCGTCGTTTTCTTTTAAGCGGATTTAATCCGTTATTTTCTGATTTCGATTTCTGATTCGATTTTCAAATCTGTTTAATTTCTCGCTCGTTTATCGGAATCAGGTGATTCAAGCGCCTGGAGTTTCGTTACGAAACCGCCGTTCCGACTAACCTACTTACACAGAGTTTTGCTACTGTAAAATTTTGACCTAGTTTCCGATTGCTAAGTCGAGTCGTTCTCTCTCGAGTTTCGACTTTTGATGCTTTATTTGATTCGATTGTTTTGCAACCCGGGTTCTTAAGTTGAACTCTCTGGTTATATCTTTTATTCGAGATTTTCCCGTGCATTAGATGAGTACTTATTGTATGCTTGTTGTTTGTCTGCGTTAGATCACCCGGAGTGCGCCGCTTGTTACTTGAATCTCTAGGTCTTGCGGATCATCGACAAGGCAAGTAACACTTGATCATACCTTTTCTACTACCCAGTTTTATTGCATTAGATCAAGCCCTCAAACACTTGCATGTTTAGGATCTAATTAAATTGTGGGTTTGGGAAGTAGATTGAGGTAGTACCTATTACTGCTTTTACTTATGAAACCTTGGGAGTTACTTCTCGTTTGCTTATTATGCCATGCTATGCTAGTAGGCGTGGATTGGGTGAGTGATATCCATGACAGATGTGAGATTGTTAATTTAATGGTTTATCTAAGGTGGCAACTTAAACACACATCCGGGTGGATTGAGGCACTGGTTTCTATCAGGACTTGCCTGCTTTTTCTTGGACCGCCACCTGTGCTCAAAGGGATCATAAGATTATTCAAACTAGAAACTTCCGTGCAGCCACAAGGCATTATGGGCTCTGGCATAGTTGACTAAGTTGTGCGAACTCTTACGGGTAGACTAGCGAGATGTAGGGAAAGTAGGTGTACCGGTCTACCCACAAGTAAGGTGCTAGCGCTTACGAAGGCGTGTCTCGGTCATCCGTCTCTCAAACACCATGTAGTGCGAGAACCAAGCGGAGGCGATCGAGTCTTGTGGGGAAAAGTGCATAAACCTCTGCAGAGTGTATAAACTAATCATGATTAGCCGTGTCCCCGGTTATGGACATCTTGAGTATCTAGTACTTGAATATCATGTGAATCTCAACATGTTACTTCGAATAAATGTTATTGGGTTTTAATGAGTACTTTTAATTGGGATTGAGGATGCTGTCAACCATTCTCAATGTTTAACAACCACCATGATAGTTAATTAAAATTATTCCTTTGCTGTAGGGAAAACCTAGCTTTATGCAAAAATGTAACCGTAGAGCTTTTCCACCAGCCATATATGCATGTAGTATAGGCTTATTCCTTCATTGCTCTCTATGTGTTACATTGACAGCATATTCCATGTCTTGACCGTTTTTGGGCTGCAACTTTCACGTTGAGACTTTTCGCATGACGAGTAAGGTGTTAGGTCGTGGTTCTATAGTCGATGATGCCGATGGAGTTGATGGACTCACTTATCTTCCAAGCCTTCCGCTGTTATTATTAGATGGCCTTAAGCCATATTATTGTATTAAGTTCCTTTGTGGACAACGATGTAATAAGTGTGTGATTGCTACTCTGCTATAAATCCTCGAAGTACTGTGTGGTGTCAGCATTACTGATCCAGGCATGACACTGAGCACAGAGACTTGATCCATTCGGGTCTGGTCGCTACATGAGTCCACTATATCTACCTATGTGCGTTATTCTTTTGCTGTTCTAAGCAAATTTGCATGTGCCATCTCTAATTTTCAAAATAAACTTATCTTTTGCGTGTTTGTTTTGCTCGCGGAACGGTAATGGGTGGCTAATATTTTCCATGCTGGATGTGTTATTATCAAGATGAGTGTTTATTCACTTGTCATTGCACGAGAGTAAGGCAAAGGTCTTAGGGATGCCTAGTCCCAAAATGCAAACATGAATTTACTTTATGTTGTCAAATAATAAATTCCTCGGAAAGTGTTGGTATGGAGGGCACCCGTGGATACGGTTAGCCATGGAAAGTGAAAGTTATGGTGGAAAAAGGAATAAACTTTATTTTCTATTTGGGAACCGCCTATGGAATATCTAGCATGGAAAGTGTTCAGAACTCTGAGTCGTTTTCGTTGGTGGGATGGATACACCTCCCAAAATGTTTTTATCTCTAATTTTTTCGCTTTGAGCTCTGGCACCTCTACAAATCCCTACTTCCCTCTGCGAAGGGCCTTTCTTTTACTTCATGCGATTTTTATTTTTGAAATTTGAGCCTCTATCTTCTCTTTCAAAAGCACCAACTAGGAGGCAATATGATCGTGCTCAAGTATTGGGTGTAGTTAATATTCGAGTGTGTTTCATGAATGTATCAATGTTTGAGCAGGATGGCTAGGGATAACTTATTTTAGCGTTGATATTTTGAAAGACATGGTTGGTTGTAGATATGCTTGAGTATCTAAATTATTATGTCAAAACAAGACTATTGCTTTGAATCACATAAAAAGTCCAAATGTCCATGCTATAAAGAAAAGAATATGTTATGACTTGATGACTATCGGTGTCAAAACCGGCGGATCTCGGGTAGGGGGTGAAAGAACATGCGGTGCCCCCATGTTTGGTTTTGGTAATTGATGACAATCTCTATGGACTAATGGTTGCCTTGAGTTATATTTGAAGGTTTTGTCCATAGGCTTTTCTTGGAGTACATGTGTTGGTTTCAAGGAGAGTTTGTGTCGACCAAGGTGCTATTCAAGGAATTATCCAAAGATTGGTCATTTGAGAGTTGAGCTTATTGCAAGCATGTCTTGAAGAAGAAGATTGTTTGATCATTCATGTTTACCTTCAAGACATCATACAAATGAAGAGAGTTGGAAAGAATCAAGGTTGATCAAGACTAAGTTAAGAGTGAATCAAGTTGATCAACACACAAAGCGTACAATATGTACAGAGGGATCAAGTGATCCCATGGTATGGTAAGCATTGTCCATTACGCTTTGTGTTCTAACCCATGGTCTTCGTGAGAGTTCTTTGTGGGGTTAGGTTGCGGTGTGCAAATTCAAGTGAAGCATCACGAAGAGATCAAATGCTTGAAGCTTGCCGTCCATTGTGGTGACAATGGACTTGTGAAGATGTCTTGGAAGAGTGGCTCACCCATAGTGGAGTATGGGGGAGCAATCAACTAGTCTTCATCGAGCCAACGCAATCAAGAAAGGTGGTCCAACTTAAGGGAGTCAAGATCGTCATCGTCTAGCTCAAGTGGACCATGTGCAAGGCAAAGGTTTTCCCTTGATAGGTTTTCTATTTTACCGGTCTCATGATGGTAGTTGGGAGACCGGGTTATAGGATCGATTGCCGTACTATCAAGGGGGGCTCTCGATGAGTAGCTTGATCGTATCATTCGTAGAGAGCTCAAACCATTGCATCCTTGCATCATCTTTCTTGGTTCTTGTTTGGTTCTTCTCCTTGTGAGATTTGGAGCTTATGGTCATTTTTATGACAAGCTCGAGTTCATCAAAAACGGAGTTCACATGCACCTTCTATGATGTTTTCGATGTTGGAGGATATGCCGGTTCTTCTCCGTTGGAGGTTTCACTCCTTTGTTTGTTAGGCATACCTCCCCTGCCTCTTCTTACTATATCCTCGGAGAAAAACTCTTATCTCAATGCTCAAGCTTCTAATGTGCCTTTTGATGCTTTGAGCAATGTAGTTATATTTCAACTCATGCCGTTCCGAGATGCTCATGAGTTGTGGACGAAGCTTCAATATAAATATGGTGTGTCCAAGATTTGTGGGGATTATTGTTCTCCCTCCACCTCCGGTCGTATAGTATTCTCAACTTCTTCTACTTCACCTACATGTGGTTTGCCAAAAGGTAATGGTATGGTGAGTAGTGTTGGTCATTGCAATGATGATAGTATGCTTATTGTGGATGATCGTTCATCACTATATTATTGCATTGCTACTTCTTTGGGCTTTAACACTTCGAGCACTCCAAATGTTTCACATGCTTGTGTTGATAGTCCTTGCATATCATGTAGAAATTGCTTGACTAAATCTCATGATGATATGCTTGCTATGTCTTGTTGCCATGATAAAATGCATCTATTTCCTCGAATTGTTGTGCTAACAATGTAGAGGAAACCCAACACTCCATGGAACAAGATGTGGTGTTTAATGGTGCCTCAAGGGATCCTACACCATCATCTATTGCTTTTTGCCTTATGGCTAAGGCGTCAAAGGTATCTCCTACTTTGTACCCCAATATGTCTTTTGATGATGATGTTGATGCGAATGATGATGAGGATAATGATGAAGAGAATGATAATGTTGCCTCCTTAGAAACTAAGGGGGAAATGATTTTTAAAGCTCTTCATAAAAATAAAATTGGTCGTTCCAACTTCATGGAAATAATGTCCATTGCCATTGATGGCAAGAAATACATTGAGGAGTTGGAATCTCATCTAGAGGAGCATGAGGTCACCATTGAGAAAATGGAAGCTCATGGGCGTGATTACGCAAATGAGATCATGGAGCTATCTCAAGCTCTTGAACATGAACAAACCACCTCCGAATCTCTTGAGGAGACTTTTGCTCTAGAATTATCTAGAGTGAGGGAATCTCATGATAGAACTCTTGAGGTGGCCAAAGATTTCAAAACTAAAAATGCTAAGCTTGAAGTTGCTCATGCTAGACTCCTTGAGGACTTTGAGCACCTCGAAAATGGCTCAAGGGTCATCAAGGGTGAGCTCATCAAACTCACCGAGTCTCATGCTCAACTTGAAGCTTCTTATTTAAAAGAGCTTGCTAAGTTGCCCCCTCCTATTGTTGTTAATGATGATGCTTGTGCTACTAACTCTATTACTTGTGAAGCATCCTTTTTGAAGGAGAATGTTCAGCTACGGGCTCAACTTGAGTTGCTATCTAGAAATTATGAGAAATTGGAAGAAAGCCATGAAAAGCTCTCAAGCTCTCATGACGATCTTCTAGTATCCCATAATGTGCTAAAGATAGCTCATGAGGCCATGATTGCTAAGGTAACATCTAGTGAGCCTCATGTTGATACTAGCACCACTTCTAGTCAAAATACTATATTGCCATGTGCTAGTCCTTGTAATTCATATACTCACAATGTTGGTACATCTTGTGATGAATTGCTTTCCTTGCCTTGTTTCTCTAACGATGAAGCTTATACTTCCTCTAGTACTTGTGTTGAGACTAACCATGTAGAGGAAATAAAAGAGCTCAAGGTCAATGTCACTTCTTTGAAGAAAGACTTGGAAAAGAGTCATGAAGGGAAATCCACACTCAACAATATCTTGAGTGTGCAAAAATCCCCCAATGAAAAAGGTGGACTTGGATTCAACTCCAATAAGAAGAAGAAGAAGTCCAAGAGCAACAAGAAGAAGGGCCAAAAACAAGTCAAGAATTCGGCCAAGATTATTTGCTTCAAGTGCAAAATTGAAGGGCATCATGTTAGATATTGCCCATTGAATAAGAATGCCATTGGTGACAAGCAACAAGGGAAGAGGCCACAAGTTCAATCTCATGCTCGACCTCAAGTTGAAGAAAGGCCACTTCCCAAGAAGACTCAAGTTAATGCCTCTTTTGTTGAGAAATCAAGTGAGAAGAAAATGAAGAGTAGACGTTGCTACTTATGTCGTGAGAAAGGTCACCTCGCTTCTTCATGCACTAGTGGTAACTTATCCAACCCAATTATTATTGATGATATCTATTCTCTTGGGAAGGATAAGGTTGGCAATGTGTTTGCCAAGTTTGTTGGTAATCAAAGTGGTGTCAAGAAAAGAACCATTTGGGTTGCCAAGCCTATTGTGACTATCCTCTTAGGACCCAACTTGGTTGGGGACCAACAAGCTCAAACTTGATCAATAGGTGTTGTTGGAGGGCATTGGAGACTTGGCTACATTATGAAGAATTAGGGGGACTTCATCATTCTTATTGCCTCAAGCCAAGTCAATTGGATTATCAAGTTTCTATCTTATATCCAATGTGCCTCCTTGCGGTAACTTGTACTTAAATTGTTTACATTGGAAGTTACTTTCCCCCATGCATGTGTTGGTTTTGTTCCTTGCATGTTTTTGTATATGTTGCGCTTCCGACTTGCTTGTCTTGAGCAATCAAGTATGTGTGTGTTGGTTTGCACATCATGTACGTGCGTGTCGTGCGTTGAGCCTTTTTGCTTCTTGTGTGTATCCTAGTTGGCTCGTGTGAGAGATTAATGGAACATCCCATTTTGGGGGAGTGATGTGCTTTGTGCACCTCACAATCCTATAAATGTGTGTACATGAGGAATACCATCTAGTATTGATATTACAAGATTATCTAGTCTCTAGGTGATATATCTCTCATGAGAAATTCAAATTCTAAAAATTCCATTGATTATCTCGTGTTGGATCCTCTTATTGCCTCTTGTTAAGTTCTTATTGGTATCACATTATGGGGGAGTAATATGCTATGTGCATATTACAAGCCTAGAAAATGTGTACATTTGAGATAGTGTCTCCTAGAATTGATATTGTAAATTATATTGTTCATAGGTGACATGTTAGCTCTACAAGTGGCAATTTGCTTCCAACAAGCTTGAGTTTGCTCAATTTGGAGCTTATTTGTAGAAGTTGTGGCAGTTCTGGTTTTATTGTTTCCCTCTGTTGTCTTCTCTGCAAAATGAAGGACTCCTAGTGTTGCTAATCTGGGGCATGCGGTAGTACTGCTCTCAGGAGCGGTAGTACCGCATGAGCCCTCTTGATAGTACCGTAGTCCACTGCGGTAATCTGCAGGTGCTCCTGCAGTAGTACCGCTCTGTGGGAGCGGTAGTACCGTCAACCTCGAGCTTGACCTTGACTACTCGAAGCAGTAGTAGGGCGGATGTAATTTTTACATCCGTGCCCTACGATAGTAATACCAGCGCCGCTGCGCGGTAGTACCGTGGGCTCGCCAGGTTTAGCAAAGATGAGCGGAAGTAGGCGGATGTAATTTTTACATCCGCGCCCTATCTTGATAGTACCGCTCTTCGTGTCTTGATAGTACCATACCGGTTTTTTGCGCAGGTCCTCCCTCAGCGGAAGTAGGTACGGAAGTAATTTTTTACTTCCATGCTTTCTCTGCGCCTAGTGTTGCCTGCCTTACGGTAGTACCATAGGGGCGCGCGGTAGTACCGCTCCGGCAGTTCTACCGCTCGTTGCCCTGTGCAACAGGCCTTCATCTGGCCAGTGCTGCACATGCGGTAGTACCGCAACCTGCAGCGGTAGTACCGTAGCCAACCGCGGTAGTACCGCAGCTCCATGCGGTAGTACCGCGTCGTGCGGGCTGAGTGAGGGGATAACGGTTGGATTTTCTCCCCACCTATAAAAGGGGGTCTTCTTCCCCATCGAGATCTAATCCTTTGAGCTCATGTTCTTCCCCCATTGTTGACCTTCTTCGGGCTTGCTAACTCTCAATCCCTCCAATGATTCTTGCTAGTTCTTGAGGGAAAAGAGAGAGGAGATCTAGATCCACGTTTCCACCAATCACTTTCTCCTCTAAGTGAGGGGAACCTCTTGGATCTAGATCTTGGAGTTCTTCGTGATCTTCTTTCGTTCTTCCTCTCATTTTCCTGCCTAGCATTAGTTGCGTTGGTGGGATTTGGGAGAGAAGGACCTGGGCACTCCGTGTGCCCTTGCCATTGCATTTGGTGCATCGGTTTGAGTTCTCCACGTGATACGTGGAAGTTACAAGTTGAGAAGCTTATTTCTCTTGGGTGCTTGGTGCCCTTGAGCTTGTTCCTCTTGGGTGCTTGGGCGCCCTAGGCGGTTAGTGGTGTTCGAGCTCAATCACTTTGTGGTGTAAAGCTCCGGGCAAGCGTCGGGTCTCCAATTAGGTTGTGGAGATCGCCTAGAGCAATTTGACGGGTTCGGTGACCGCCCCAAGGGTTGCCAAAGTGTACGGGTTCGGTGACCGCCCCAAGGGTTGCCATTTATGCGGGTTCGGTGACCGCCCCAAGGGTCCCTTAGTGGAATCACGACATCTTGCATTGTGCGAGGGCGTGAGGAGATTACGGTGGCCCTAGTGGCTTCTTGGGGAGCATTGTGCCTCCACACCGCTCCAAACGGAGATTAGCATCCGCAAGGGTGTGAACTTCGGGATACATCGTCATCTCCGCGTGCCTTGGTTATCTCTTACCCGAGCCCTTGACTTATGCACTTTACTTTGTGATAGCCATATTGTTCTTGTCATATATCTTTCTATCACTTAGTTGCTTATCTTGCTTAGCATAAGTTGTTGGTGCACATAGGCGAGCCTGATTGTTGTAGGTTTTGTGCTTGACAAATTAACCGTTAGGTTTATTACGCATTTGTTCAAGCCTAAACCGTAATTATTTTAGAACGCCTACTCACCCCCCCCCCCCTAGGCGACATCCACGATCTTTCAGGGGGTCCCGAACTATGCGTCTAGGGTCGATGGTAACAGGAGACGGGGGACATGATGTTACCCAGGTTCGGGCCCTCTCTATGGAGGTAATACCCTACTTCCTGCTTGATTGATCTTGATGAATATGAGTGTTACAAGAGTTGATCTACCACGAGATCGTAATGTCTAAACCCTAGAAGTCTAGCTTTGTATGACTATGGTAATGTGTATATGTCTATCCGGACTACGCTCTCCGGTTTATATAGACACCGGAGAGATCTAGGGTTACATGGGGTCGGTTGCATAAGAAGGAATCTTCATAGTTGGTCGCCTAGCTTGCCTTCCACGCCAAGGATAGTACAATCCGGACACAGGTATAGTCTTTGGCCTTCATACCTTCACAGCCCATCAGTCCGGCCCAACGAATAACAGGCCGGACGCCCGAGGACCCCTTAGTCCAGGACTCCCTCAGCAGCCCCTGAACCTGGCTTCAATGACAAGGAGTCCGGCGCGCAGATTGTCTCCGGCATTGTAAGGCGGGTTCCCCTTTTTCCGAACTCCACAATAGTCTTCGGATGCGATGATTATATCCGGACCTGTAATGTATTCTACCGCAGAGACAATATAATATTTGCACGAATCTAATCTGTTGACAGCTTTTTCACAACACAACATCACGTCTGTCCGGTCATAATTTCGAACCATTTTCATCTGCCATCCCACGTTTCGAGACGCGGTTGTAATTGGCACATCTTGTCGAAGCAGAGATCGTGTCGCCTTATTGTGGAATCCTCATCAATGCGGGCGCGGGTAACCTAACCGTGCCATTCACACGGCCCTTGGGAATAGTCGAGTTTAAGGCGAGTGGGGAGGCGTTTGATATTCGCGGCCTCTATAAAGGTAGTAAGGATTCCCTTTTCTCACCCATGCCCTTTCTTTCCCTCAGCCCTTCCGTCCTTGAGCTCCAACGCCCAAGCCTTAGCTTTTCTTCGTCCAAGAAAGCACTCCAAACATGTCCGGATCTGGAGCTGGTGGCAAGTGGATGGCCTCCACCGTTAAGAAGAAGGACATTAAGGAGCTGCGGGAGGCTGGATACCTAGCCAAGGAGATTGGTCACCGACTCCCAGCCAAGGGGCAGATTGTCCCTACTCCAGAGCCCCATGAGAGGGTTGTGTTTCTCACACATTTTCTCCATGGAATGGGATTCCCTCTCCATCCTTTTGTCCGTGGACTGATGTTTTTACTATGGGCTGGATTTGCATGACCTAGCCCCCAACTTCATCCTCAACATTTCGGCATTTATCGTTGTTTGTGAGGCCTTTCTCCGCATCCCACCTCACTTCGGCCTGTGGCTGAAGACCTTCAATGTGAGGCCGAAAGTAGTGAGCGGTCAAAAAGCGGAGTGCGGAGGCGCTATGGTGGGCAAGATGCCCAACGTCACCTGGCCCGAAGGCTCATTCGCAGAAACGGTGAAGGGGTGGCAATCGGGGTGGTTCTACATCACCGAGCCGCGCGACGCCAACTGGTCGGCAGCCCCCGAATTTCGATCCGGAATCCTGATGCGGCTCACCTCCTGGCAAGAGAGGGGCCTAACCTAGGGTCCTTCAGACGAGCTAACCAGGCTCCAGACGTGCGTCCAAAACATGATAGACAGGAAAATCAAGCTTGTCAACATGGTCCAGGTCATGCTCATTCGTCGGGTCCTTCCGTGCCAACGCCGGTCTTGCTATCTGTGGGAGTATGACCCGGCCAAGCACCAGATGCTGCAAGAGCTCTTCGGCACAACGCACAAAGACATCTGGAGAGTGCTTTTCAAGGCCGGCGAGACGCCGCCGCCTATGACCGAGGATAGCGGGCTTAGATTAAAGCGCCAAGCCAATTCGGTAAGTTGTTTCATGTTTTCAAGGCATACCTTTCAATGGCATATGTTGAGGTAAAGCCTAATCTTTCCCGTCCATGTTTTCAGGCCTGGATCGAGGTAGCAGGGGGGGGGGGGGGATTAACTATCAGGCTCCGCTGCCCGAAGACCAAGAATTCCCGTTACTGATGAAAATGCTTTTTCCCGCACCTTATGAGGGGCCAGAGAAGACGGCCAGGAAAGCGGCCAAAGGGGCCAAGAAGGGCCCTCGCCGAAAAGGCGCTCCGAACATGACGTCCGAAGAGGAAACTTCTTCATCCAGCGATGACGACGAAGAGGAGGAAGAAGACGACTCCCCACCTGAGGTGGGGAAGAGGAAGAGAGCGCCCCCCACGAGTCCGGAAGCGAAAGCGCCTAAGAGGGTTAAAGGCTCCCTCGCAGATAACTCAGCGTGGGCTGTCGGCTGATCCGAGCGACCTCGCGGACCAAGCCCGGGCCGCCGTAAGTAATGCAGAATCCACAAGCGTCTGGCCTTCCTGGTTTGTAATATTGACATATTGTAAACTTTGTCACTACTGATCCGACGCGATGGCTCCCGCGATCCTCGATAGAGGATTATTTGGACTTCGAAGGAGATGGCTAGCATGTCTCCGCCACCTGCTCATTCCGTCTCACCCAAGGGTGATGACGAGGTGGTGTCCAAAAAGAATTTCCCAGGCCGGGGGGAGATCCCGGAGATCATCGGGGCGACGCTCCAGGATGGCTCTCCGGCCGCCGGTCATACGGGGGAAAAAGTCCCCACGGGGACTGGTGATGGGGCCCGAGTTCCCTTCAGACCTCAGTTGGATACCATTCAGGAGACCTACACGGCTCCGAGATCCAATGAATGACATTCCCCACAAGGAGGGAATGTGCCTGTTCCACCGGTGACCTCTATCCAACCAGAGGAACCGAATAATCTGCTGGAGGCACTACGAGGCACCTCTATCGTGGATGAACATCGTGTCCTTATGGACATGGTAATAGAGAAGGTTCAGTTTGTCAAAATTGGACTGACCGAAGCCTGCACTAGCCTTCTAACGGGCTTTGAGGTAAGTAATGTGATTGTAGGAAAAATAACGCAGTATAGACAGTAGCCCCTGATGCTCTGTTTGGTGTTCGGGAAGAAAAGCCGAACATAGGATCAAGAATAAATATTGTAGGAGTCTAACATGAGTTGTCTATGTGAATAAGAAGGTATCGCTGCAGGCTGTCACTGCTCATGCTGCGGAGGTCTCCGGACTGAAGTAGAAACTGGAGCGGGCCGAGGAGGAGCTCGGCCTTGTGAAGAAGCAGCTGGAGGATAGCCAAGGTATGCAGTAACCTATGGGTATATTTTGAAAAAATGAGTAGTCCGACCGGATTAAAGTGTCATAAACTTTATTAGGGGCCACGACCTAGGTGGAAGCCCTTAAGAAGGCGCTAGCCGAGGCCGACGACAAAGCGGCTAAGGAACACGCCTCGCACGAGAAGCACGAGGCCCGGGTTGGCGAGGCGCAACAACAGCTCCAGGGCACGATAGAGAGATTTGAGTCCTTGGAGCGCGATTGTAAGGCGCAGGAGTCCAAATTGGCGAAGGTCCGCCAGAGCCTTGAGATGCACGAGCGAAGCCCGAGCACCCTCCGGAAATTCAAGTGACCAAGAAGATTCTGACGGGTAAGTCCTTCACCATGCATAGCAAGTATGTAGAAGAAAGCGTTCCTTGTACTTACCGTAATTTGGATTTTCGAGGCATTTACAGATCTGCCACCACGATTGTATCGATGTCACGAGCATTATAGAGCGAAGAAGGGATGTCGACGGAGAAGCTATTACGGTCCCAATATACGGGATCCGAACATCCGGTGCCCTTGACGACCAACTTAAGCGATTGGTAGGGCTGCACAGGTTGGCGAGCTAGCCATGAAGGACCTTATAGTCCGGTGTGGCTTTCTTGATCCTATGCCTAGCAGCTACTTCGGACTTGTGCAGCGGCTTGTGAGTGCCTGTCCGTGGCTCGAAGCCGTGAAGCGGTCGGTCTGTATTGAAGGTGCGCGTATGGCCTTTGTCGGCGTCAAGACGTATTGGGCAAAGCTGGATGCCAAGAAGCTAATGACCGAGGGGAGGTCAAGGAGCATCGTCGGCCCAAGCTCTATTTTGATGGTGTCCTGGAGGGGTCCCGCCTTGTGGCGGAGCAATGTTCGAAGGTTATCATATTCCCATGAGAACATGTGTATTACCTTGCCCTGTAATATGGAACAATGGTGTTATGTAGTATAATGCTTATGATTTTAAATTTACCTCCTGTGCGGCCGTTTATTAAATCTGAGGGTTGACCAGTCGTCGGCTTCTGCCCCCATTTAGATAGTACGGGGGTGTTCAAGATAAATCTAAACACTCTTTACTCCACATTATGGTCCTTAAAGGAGGTGTTTAGCGCAACAAACAAGGCAATCAGACTATGCGGCCTTTACCGCCCTCACTTAGACATAGGAATTTGACAATTAAGAAAGTTGGCGCAGCCCCTGGTATTTGGAAGACCGAACTGGGGGCGCTATACACGCCTAATCGGGGGAACCGATTCTTTGCAAGAAGCGGAAAAAATCTCTAACGATTTAGAACCTCTTGAACAGCTGACCGGCTCTCGCTGCATCATGACAGTCAGTTTTCGGCTTTCTCTACTGAGGTGCTCGTACGGAAGAACCGGGACACAATCGTAGTAGTTCTCCCTTTACTACCCTAGCCGATATAGCGGAACGTAAGGTAGTAAGCACAGGAGACGGGCAACCCAACTATTGACCAAAGACATGATTCGGAGCCGATGCATATAATGCTATAAGTTCGGGGTGCCGAACTATACTATAGAATTGTTCGGACTTTTTATTGCCGTAGTGTTGGGTGTAACGAAGCCCCTAGCGTAGTGATACATACAATGGTGTACATGTGCAATTTGTAATTGATACCGAGGTGAGGAAACGAAAAAATGAAATAATAAGCTGACGCTACCGTGTATTCACCATTGTGATGTAACTAGTACGTCAAGGCGTACTTTGTACAAGTAATGTGATAAGCAAGTAAGGATATTTAACATGCTGCAACCAAGGGCAAGTGATGTCTACTACACAACCTTCTTCTTGTAGACGTTGTTGGGCCTGCAAGTGCATAGGTTTGTACGACAGTAGCAAATTTCCCTCAAGTGGATGAACTAAGGTTTATCAATCCGCGAGAGGCGTAGGAGGAAGATGGTCTCTCTCAAACAACCCTGCAACCAAATAACAAAAAGTCTCTTGTCTCCCCAACACACCCAATACAATAGCAAATTGTATAGGTGCACTAGTTCGGCGAAGAGATGGTGATACAAGTGCAATATGGATAGTAGATATAAGTTTTTGTAATCTGAAAATATAAAAACAGCAAGGTAACTAATGATAAACGTGAGCGTAAACGGTATTGCAATGATAGGAAACAAGGCCTAGGGTTCATACTTTCGCTAGTACAAGTTCTCTCAACAATAATAACATAGATAGATCATATAACAAGCCCTCAACATGCAACAAAGAGTCACTCCGAAGACACTAATAGCGGAGAACAAACTTAGAGATTATGGTCGGGTACAAAACCACCACAAAGCTATTCTTTCCGATCGATCTATAAAAGAGTTCGTACTAGAATAACACCTTAAGATACAAATCAACCAAAACCCTAATGTCACCTAGATACTCCATTGTCACCTCAAGTATCCGTGGGCATGATTATATGATATGCATAACACAATCTCAGATTCATCCAACCAACATGAAAGTACTTCAAAGAGTGCCTCAAAGTTTCTACCGGAGAGTCAAGAACGTGTGCCAACCCCTATGCATAGGTTCCCAATGTCACGAAACCCGCAAGTTGATCACCAAGACATACATCAAGTGTTCTCATAAAAGACTCAATCCGATAAGATAACTTCAAAAGGGGAACTCAATTCATCACAAGAGAGTAGAGGGGGAGAAACATCATAAGATCCAACTACAATAGCAAAGCTCGGGATACATCAAGATCGTGCCATAGAACACGAGAGAGAGAGAGAGATCAAACACATAGCTACTGGTACATACCCTCAGCCCCGAGGGTGAACTACTCCCTCCTCGTCATGGAGAGTGTCGGGATGATGAAGATGGCCACCGGTGATGGATCCCCCCTCTGGCGAAGTCTGGAAAGGGGTCCCGATTGGTTTTGGTGGTTACGGAGGCTTGCGGGGTGGAACTCCGATCTATCTTCTGTTCTGGAAGTTTTGGGAATGCGTAGGTATATATGGGTGAAAGAATGCGTCGGTGGAGCTACGGGGCCCCACGAGGCGGGGCGCGCCCAGGGGGGAGGGCGCGCCCCCACCCTCGTGAGCAACTCCCGTATCTTCTAACGTGGGGTACAAGTCCATCAGGTGGGTTTCCTTCCAAAAATAACTTCTCCAGTTGATTTTGTTCCATTTTGACTCCGTCTGATATTCCTTTTCCTCGAAACACTGAAATAGGCATAAAACAACAAATCTGGGCTGGGCCTCCGGTTAATAGTTAGTCCCAAAAATAATATAAAAGTGGATAATAAAGCCCAATATTGCCTAAAACAGTAGATAATATAGCATGGAGCAATAAAAAATTATAGATACGTTGGAGACGTATCAGCAAGCTACGTGCGGGTATGAAAAGCAAGTATGGCAATCGTTTAGTAGAGACCACCTGGGGATTCCCTTGTAAGCCAGAGCTCCTTGCCTCCTTGGTGTGTTCTGCAAGAGGGTTGTCCGTACTAACCTCGAAAGAGAAGAAAACCCGTAAAAAAGAAAAAGTAAAAGCGTGTGAATCCTAGGGTCGGTCAAGCCGTACTGTGGATCGCGAACGAGTTATGCCTCCGCCAATACCCATGTGGTTTTGAGTGCGTAGTTTATGTACGTGCGGTATTAATGCCATTGCCTCATCGGGGCTGGGGCGGAGGCCAAATTGCTAATTCGGCTCATGACGAGCCGAGCTGTCCTGTTGCAGTGTGGTCCGGACCCTCTTCATGATGTCCAGGGGCTCGGCAGCCGAATTATAATGCTGCTTGAGAAGGCCGCGATGTACTTCTATTGCTAGGGCGGCAGTGTGCTCCTCTGTACGGAGGGAGCGTTCCGTGTTTCCATTTACTGTAATGACGCCACATGGACCGGGCATCTTGAGCTTGAGATAAGCGTAATGTGGCACCCGTTGAATCTAGCGAATGCGGTTCGTCCAAGCAGGGCGTGATAGCCGCTGCGAAATGGGACGATATCGAAGATTAGTTCTTCGCTTCGGAAGTTATCCAGGGAGCTAAATACTACCTCCAGTGTTATTGAGCCCATACAACGGGCCTCTACGCCTGGTATGACTCCTTTAAAGGTAGTCTTCATGGGCTTGACTCGTGAGGGGTCGATGCTCATTTTACGTCTTGTATCCACGATAGAGCAGGTTGAGGCTGCTACCACCGTCCATTAGGACTCGTGTCAGGTGAAACCCATCGATGATTGGGTCGAGGACCAGTGCGGCTGAACCGCCATGGCGGATGCTGGTTGGATGATCTCAGCGGTCGAAGGTGATCAGGAATGACGACTACGGATTGAATTTCGGGGTGACTGGCTCTAACGCATAAACGTCCCTAAATGCATGCTTGCGCTCCCTTTTGGGGATGTGTGTAGCATATATCATGTTCACCCTTTTGACTTGAGGGGGAAATTTCTTTTGCCCCCCAGTGTTCGGCTGCCGGGGCTCCTCGTCATCGTCCTCGCTCTGTGATTCCCCTTCCTTGTTTCTGCTATTTGCCTTGCTGGCTTGTTTAAAGACCCGGCAATCTCTGTTAGTATGGTTGGCCGGTTTGTCTGGGGTGCCATGTATCTGGCAAGGGCGATCGAGTATGCGGTCCAAGCTGGATGGTCCTCCGCTGCTCCTTTTATAGGGCTTCTTTCGCTGGCCGGAGAGCCACTGAATCCGGCATGAATTGTAGTGTCATCGGTGTTATCGCCATTGCTTCGGCGTTTGTGTCTGTTGCGCTGAAGCTTGCTGGTGCTGTTTTTGGCCTCGGAGGGGCCTGTTTTGTTGGCTGTGTTTGTACTGCGAGCCAGCCAACTATCCTCTCCCACGCAGAAGCAGGTCATAAGTGTCGTCAGGGCTGCCATGGACCTTGGCTTTTCCTAGCCGAGGTGACGGGCGAGCCATTCGTCCCGGATGCTATGCTTAAAGGCCGCTAGGGATTCGGCATCCGGACAGTCGATGATCTGGTTCTTTTTGGTTAGGAACCTAGTCCAGAATGTTCTGGCTGATTCTCCGGGTTGTTGAACTATGTGGCTTAAGTCATCGGCGTCTGGTAGCCGGACATAAGTTCCTTGGAAGTTATCAAGGAAAGCTTCTTCCAAGTCCTCCCGATTGTGTCATTCTTTTTCTTTCTTCTTTTCTCTTACTTTCAGGACTCCGTTTTCCAGAAGCCCTGTTGCACCCGTACACTTTGGTATGGCCAATACACCAGGGGCTTAAGTACCCCAAAAATATGGTATGATAAGTCCGAACACTTTCACAAGTGCGGCACCCTGAACTTATAGCATTATATGCATCGACTCTGAATCATGTCCTGGGTCAATAGTTTGGATTGCCAGGCACCCATGTTTTGGTACCTTACGTTCCGTTATATCGGCTAAGGTAGAGCTGGGAGAACCACTGCGATTGTGCCCCGGTTGAGCTGGGTTGAGCACCTCAGTGGAGAAAGCTAAAACTGATCGTCATGATAGGGAGAGAGCCGGTCGCTGTTCGAGAGGTTTTGGTCCCTAAAGACTTATGCCGCTTAGGCGAGGAGTCGGCATTGTCCGGCCAAGGCGTGGATAAGCGCCCGAACTCGGTCTTCGAATACTAGGGGCTTCGCCGAAATTTAAAATTATAGAATTCTATGGCTAAGTGAGAGTGTTCAAGCACTATAGTCCGGTTGCCTTGTTACGTTGCGTTGGCGCCTCCCTCGAAGGACCCAAGAATGGGAACAAGAGCGCTCAAGTTTATCCCGAACACCCGACACTCGTGGCATGGGGCTGAAGCCAACGACTTGCCATCTCTCAAATTTGATAAGCGGCCGCCTGAAGGTAATATTTTAAATTCTGGCGTCGCTTAGCGCATATGAACAAGTTTTCAGCGTACAAGATAACAAATGCGAGTCTATTAAAAAATTACATCTTTGGAGCATTCACCCGCTATAAGGCAGGCACCCTTCAGGACGCCCTCATAGTACATTTTGGGCTTGCGATGCTCTTTGCCCGGCGGTGGCCCGTCCGTCACAAGCTTCTCAGCATCCATCTTGCCCCTGTGCAATTTAGCACGAGCAAGGGCCCGACGGGCACCTTCAATGCAGACGGAGCGCTTGATGACTTCAATCCATGGACAGGCGTCCACCAGCCGTCGCACTAGGAATGGCTTCCGTAGGCCACAGCCGAACTATGAGGCCCTTCATGGCCTGTTCGGCGACCTTGTGGAGCTCGACCAGCTGCTTCAGCTGGTCGCTCAGGGGCACCAGATGTCCGGCCTCAGCATACTGAGACCAGAACACCTTCTCCGTCGAGCTTCCCTCCTCGGTGCGGTAGAAGCAGCGATGCTCGGACACACTACAGGCAGATCTGTGAATGCTCTGGAGAGCTCCGGATTCGGGTAAGTAATAGATAATTCACTTTCACATGCTTGCTTTGCATAAAGAATGCCTTACCCGCCGCTATCTTCTTTAATGATTCAATTTTACGGAGGGCTTTTTGGGCTTGGCCTTAGCGGCTTTGGCACTCTCAAGAGCCGAGGCGAGCTCGGACTCTCGAGTCTTGAGTCACGCTCGAAATTCTCGTGTTTTTCCATGAGAGCACGGAGCTCTTGCCGCACCTCCGCCACCCGCGCCTCCTGCTTCTCTCGCTCGGTGCGCTCATGGCCGCTTTGCTTCGGCCGTGGACCTTTATTTCCTTGAGTCGCCACCTCGTTCGTGGCCCTACAATACCCACGTTAGTCCTGTCATTTTTGCAACCAAATCCTTTCTATAAGGTATTACTTTAATAAGGTATTACTTACCTTCCTTGTCCTCGAGTTGCTTCTTGGCAAGGCCGAGCTCGTTCTCGGACCGCTCGAGGCTCTGCTTCAATGCATTGACCTCCTTGATCGGTCTTGGCAGAGGTCGGCGGCAGCCCTGCATTCCCATATTGACATACTTAGGTTAGACTCCTGCGTATATCTTTTTAGATCCTCGGTCCGGCTTTTCTTTCCGAACACGAACTAAGCATCGAGGCTCTTGTCTGTCACGGTAATATTTTTACATATTCTAAACTTACCTCAAAGCTGTTAGAAGGCTGAGTGCAACTTGATCAGCCCGCTCTTGGCGGACTGATCTTTCTGGATCACGAGACTCATTTCTGTGCGGTGCTCCTCGTCGTTGGAGGCGCCGGTAAGCGCCGCCAGCCAGCGATCCGGTGCCTCCGGATGGGCGGGGGTCACCGGCGTCATGATCTTGCCCTTCTTCCGAAGGGCCACTTGGGACTTGGAACCACTTTGAAGGTTCGATGCGAGTCCGGCCTGAGGCGGACTTAGAGCCCTATGGGGTCTCGCCCCCTTTGCACCCGAAGTCCGGGAGGTCGCCTTGTGGCACCTCCAGGACCACCTCCTCCTGGCTGGGCCCCTTTTGGGACTCCACCGCGGTGTCGTCTGCGTCACGAGGAGAGGAGGCGGTCGGAAGTGAAGTGCTATTCACATCCGACGAATCCAGGGAGCCGCTCGGCAAGCGGCGAGCTCGTCCTTAGGCGGGCTACATGGTTATATTCGGTGTTAGAAGACACTATCGACAAATAAAAAGTCATGAGCTATTAGGAGTCCGGACACTTACGATCTCACCGGGGCTTGGCCTTGGTGGCCACTCCTCCTCGTCGTTGTCGGCGTTGGTGGAGAAGTCCGGAGGAAGGGTCCTTCCTTTCTTGAACCCTCCGGCCTCCCCAGTCGGGGTGGCCTTCCTTTTCTTCTCTCCCCCCGCTGGGGGAGAGGCTTCTTTTTCCTCCTCCTCGTCCTCAGGGGAGGATTCCGCCTGAGAGTCGTCGGACGATGAGTCCGACAACACCTGGCATCGGGCGCTCCTTCGAGTCCCCGTGGCCTTCTTCTTGGCCTTCTTCTCCGGCACCATGTGAGGTGCGAACCCGGCTAACTCCGTCAGCGGGCGTCCGCTGGGTCTTCTGGCAAGGGAGCCGAATAGTTAACCTGCCCGGACGTGTCACGCCAGTCCTGTCAAAGGTAAGGGAGTTTAGATCCCACATAGAGTCAAACTATGAAAAACAAGCGTCCTGTAAAGGGTAAAATAGCTTACCTTGGTAGCTTGGCGCTGCGAGCCGAATCCGCGATCTTAGGTAGCGGATGTGGGAGCCTCGGTGCCCTTGAACAACACCTTCCAGGCATCTTCGAATGTAGTGTCGAAGAGCCTTTTCAGAGTTTGGTGTTGTGCCGGATCGAACTCCCACAATTTGAAGGCCCGTTGTTGGCATGGGAGGATCCGGCGGATGAGCATAACCTGGACTACATTGACAAGCCTGAGATTCTTGTTCACCAGGGTTTGCATGCAGGTTTGGAGTCCGGTCAGCTCTTCCGGATTACCCCACGTCAGGCCGTCTCCTTCCAAGAGGTGTGCCGCGTGGGAAACCAGATCTGAATTCGGGGGCCGCTGCCCATTTAGGGTCGCGCGGTTCGGTGATGTAGAACCACCCCGATTGCCACCCCTTCACGGTTTCCACAAAGGAGCCCTCGAGCCATAGGACTTTGGCCATCTTGCCAACCATGGCACCTCCGCACTCCGCTTGGCGGCCGCCCACTACCTTTGGCTTGACACTGAAGGTCTTCAGCCATAAGCCGAAGTGGGGTTGGATCTGAAGAAAGACCTCGCACCTGACGATGAACGCCGAGATGTTGAGGATGAAATTGAGGGCCAGATCGTGGAAATCCAGGCCGTAGTAGAACATGAGCCCCCGGACAAATGGGTGAAGTGGAAAACCTAGTACGCGGAGGAAGTGGGTGAGGAACACCACCCTCTCATGGGGCCTGGGGGTGGGAATGAGCTGCCCCTCATCGGGGAGCCGGTTCGCGATGTCGCTGGACAAGTATCCGGCCTTCCGCAGCTTTTTGACTTGTCCCTCCGTGATGGAGGAGACCATCCACTTGCCTCCCGCTCTGGACATGGCTGGAGAAGGTCGAGGAGGGATGTGCGGACTTGAGCGCTGGAGCTCGAGTCTTGTGAAATGGATGAGCAAAGGAGGAAGAAGGCGTGGGTTAAAGGTGGATCCTTATCCCTTATCACGGACGGACGAAGCTATGCATCCCCGCCACTGGTAAAACTCGCTTATCTCCCAAGCGCCGTAATCAATGGCGCGGTTGGGTTCTACGTCCGTATTGATGGGAATCCCTGAATAAGGGCACGATCTCCGCTACGATAAGGCGTGCCAAGGAAACCGCCTCGCTAAGCCGAGGTGGAACAGTAAAAATGATTCGTATAAAGGCCTGACCGTTGTGTGATGTCACGCGCGGAATATGTCGGCAGATACATGCAAAGGTTATTTCTCTCACGGTGGTATGTGGAACTTTTTGCGAGCCGGACACAATCCTTGTGTTCAAAATCTTCTATGAAGTATTCGGAGGAGGAACCCGCCTTGCAATGCCGAAGACAATATGCGTGCGGACTAAATCGTCATTGAAGCCTGTTTGAGGGGCCTCTTGAGGAGTCTGGATTAGGGGTGTCTGGATAGCCGAACTATCACCGTTGGCCGGACTCCTGGACTATGAAGATACAAGATTGAAGACTTCGTCCCGTGTCCGAATGGGACTTTCCTTGGCGTGGAAGGCAGGCTTGGCGATATGGATATGTAGATCTCCTACCGTTGTAACCGACTCTGTGTAACCCTAACTCTATCCGGTGTCTATATAAACCGGAGGGTTTTAGTGCGTAGGACGAACAACAATCATACCATAGGCTAGCTTCTAGGGTTTAGCCTCTCTGATCTCGTGGTAGATCCACTCTCGCACTACCCATATCACCAATATTAATCAAGCATGAGTAGGGTTTTACTTCCATCGAGAGGGCCCGAACCTGGGTAAAAACATCGTGTCCCTTGTCTCCTGTTACCATCCGCCTAGACGCACAGTTCGGGACCCCCTACCCGAGATCCGCCAGTTTTGACACCGACACCCGTGGAGTCCCGTTTTGCGGCACACCACACCCTCCCAATGAACAGGACCCCCGTTTCGACCGTAGTGCTCCAACACAAGTTCGTTTCCTCTGTTTTGCGGTACGCCACACCCCTCCCGATCAACAGGACCCTGTTTCGACCATAGGAGGTCGAAGAGAAGTATGTTTCCTCTGTTTTGCGGTACGCCACACCCCTCCCGGTGAACAGGATCCCGTTTCGACCGTAGGCTGTCAAACACAAGGCCGTTTCCTTCATTCTGCAGCACACCAAAATGTAGTTTTTTCTCTGCTGTCTAGAATTTCTAGTGATTTTTAGAAGTGATTCTTGATATTTTCTTTCTTTGTTTTTAATTATTTTCAGAGGAAGAAGCTTGTCTTGAGGATCACCAGGAGGAGTGTGAACCTCCTCTGCACTAAGGCAAGCCACACAAACATTTACATGATGTCATTTCAATATTTGTGATTTTTCCAACTTGAATATGAGTTATTTCATGCATTTATATTATTTAAATGAATATTGATTTTGCTAGTTACTTGTTTTGCTTGTAATGCTTAGCTTCCAGTAGTGTGAGGATATCTAAGTTAGTATAAGTCTGTAGAAGTAATCTTTGATTATGTGATGATGACATGGTTATGATATGACTAGCATCGGTATTATTTTCTTAAGCAAGAAGTTGGTTTTAGTATGTTAGTATCATGACTAAACATGATGAGCATTCAGAACCATTGAAGTAGAATAAGTATGGTTTAATGATGACTAGTGCTAGTAGAAGACTTGATGATGTTGATCCGTTTACTCCTAGTGCATGTTGAGTGGTTGCATATTCATCGCATATCATGACACTTGTTATTTTTGTTTTAGGTTAAACCTGATAATAATTCAACTTGAACATATCGTTGATCGAGTCGTGGTGCCAATGAATTGAGTTTTCCCTAGTGCAACCACATTTGCCTTTATGGGAAGGCCTTTATTCGGTCCGTTGTCATGCCTCTGGTCGATACCTCCAACGAGGGAAGGTTATAGGCGTGCGGTACCCTGGCGATGGCAGACATAACCTTGTGTGCCTGTTTGTTGTTATGGTACCTTGTCCCCGTTTGGGACCGTTTATGTTTTGCCACGACGGTGGCCGGTGATGCCTTTGGTAGGCACGGGGCCACCCAGGACTTAGCACAGTGGGGAGCGAGTCGGAGTGGCCGGGAGAGTGTCATGGCAATGGGAGGGTTTTGTCGGAATGCCGTTGGTCCACCCGAATGGGAGTGCGATGCCTTGTATTCCGTGGTGTGGGTACAGTCCGCTACCTCTGCAGAGTGTTATTTAATCTATAGATAGCTGCGTCCTCGGTTACGGACACAACTTGTGAGTAGGTCACAACATGGATCAACATTTATAAGTAATCATGCACACTAATTATAATTACTTGGCACTGTTTGAGAGATGATAGATGAGAAATTATGATGATTGTGGAAACCAAAGTGTTGGTTTCGTTTGTGACCTGAGTAAGATCACCGTTTGGTTACAAGGTAACCCATTCGGTAAGAAAGTCCGAGGGACTTGGTGCACGACTTATTTTCACTGCATCAGTAGTATGATTTTGCATTGCATTTAATTTGGTTAAATATCATGATATTGTTTTCCATTATGTTTATGCTTGTTGTGAGCTTGCAAGTACATTCAATGTACTGACCTGGCGTGTCATGCCAGATTTTAGGAAAGTCTCACTGGATCAAGGTGCTGCCCGTGTCTAGATCGTGTCC
Source organism: Aegilops bicornis (assembly GCA_021605145.1). Lineage (NCBI taxonomy): Eukaryota > Viridiplantae > Streptophyta > Magnoliopsida > Poales > Poaceae > Aegilops > Aegilops bicornis. The sequence goes on from CM038672.1 coordinate 581,836,223, forward strand.
ACATCGGTGTCCCTGTGCTATGGAGTCCCGCTTCGTCGTCGTTCCGCTGCCACGTAGTTGCCGTGATCGAGGCCCCTTTATGTTCACTAAATAATGTACTTATTGTTCAGCCACACCGTGTATGCCGCTTGGCCTCGCTACTTGATGTAACATCGAACTATGTTCCACTAGTCTCAACAAAGCGGTTGTTTTCTGTTCCAAGATGTTGTGTGTTGCCAGAGGACTTGATCTCTGGGCTGGCAATGCAAGGTAAACCGGTTGCTCTGAGCCAGGGTGCCACACGCTTCGTATCAGAGTCGCGCTGACTGTAGGACATGCTAGACCACCGACGTGTTAATTGAGCATTAGTTAGGTTATAGATTGAGCGTCAGTAGTGTTTGCATCTAATCGCTGCATTGCATGCACTTGATTTACTATTATTTCTAACCGACTAATGGTTGTGAGTGTAGATGGCTGTAGTGTTGTACCCGTGCCAGCTGGAGCTGCTACGGTACACGTCGCCACACCTTCTTCGGAATGTATGGCCCTGAATCTACCCTCTCGGGGACGACCCAGTGTATCGGGTGTACCGGGAGCGTCTAGCAGACTCTGTATATGAGTATCACGCTGTGGTTACTCTGCGCGCCAGTTCAGCCTCAGGCTCTTACACCCGTACCTCTAGGAGTGGTTTTGCTTCCACCGCCGCTCAGGCTGTCCATTTTGCTGCGTTTGAGGTCCTCGTCGAGCTCCGCTATAACGAGATCCAGATGCAGACCCACCCAGGTTTCCACTACTATCAATCCCTGTACGACGATGGTTGCGTCTGTTTCCCTATCATTGATCCAGCGGCCGATAGCGCTGCTAGCCACCTTTCTGGCTATATCACTGCTAGTTATCTTTTGATTCATGAGCTGGCTCTAGAGCTGACTCGTGCTCGCACTGCTTTAGTAGCCGCTAGGTCCCATCCCACTCCCCCTTCCATGGGATTTACTCCTATTGCACCCGGTTCTAGTTCACCTGTTCCCCCGGTTACTCCTCAGAGTAGCTCGGGCATCTCGACCGTGATACCCCACAGTGCCCCTGCTGAGTGGGCTTCCCTTCTCGCTACCCCCGCAGCCCCTATGATCCAGCCTCATCGCGCACCTGCCCCTGAGGGAGAGCCCTCGAGGCAGCATCATCCTATTACCTTTAACCCGAAGGTCTTGGTTAACTTTGTCAGTTCAGGATCCGAGTCCGCTTCAGGAGAGGACCCAGTAGCACCGGCAGAGCACTAGAGCATCTGAGTATCTGCAGTTGTCATGTTGATGTACGGATGTAGTCGTACGAGTCATGATGTTTCGTTTCATGTATGAGAGTAGTCGAACTGGTCATGATGTTATCTTTCATGTATGAGTCTATGTATAATTATGTTGAAACTTTTTATTATTCGATTTGTTTTCGCTGCTTTCCTCCTTTTTTTCTTGGGTTCGTCGCTGGCTTTTCCCTTCCATTTTGGATGTTGCCCATCACGGTTGCTTTCTATCGGGAAAAAACAAATAATAGGATGACGCGGGGAGACAGCAGCAGTCACGCTTGTGAGGATGTCCCCGTCTGTCACTCTACACGACAGGCAGGGCATTCCCCCGAGCCGTATTTTCCACCACCGCCTCCACCGCCACATCCGCCCCCACTGAACAAATTATGTGCATGTTTGAAGAAAGAAGGAATAACGATCTTATTGAATTGTTGAAAAGTGTACAAGTTATGGTTGGGAAGAATGGAAATCAGAATGGTCATCACTCCAAGTTGTCAGATTTTCAGAGAACTAAGCCTCCCAGTTTCAGTCAAGTTATCGATCCCTTGGAAGCCGATGATTGGTTAAGGACCATTGAGAAAAAGCTTGAAATTGCTCGTACTGAAGAATATGACAAGGTTCCGTTCACTACACATTACCTTGAAGGAGCTGCCGCTATATGGTGGGATAATACTAAAGCCATGTGGCCTGCGGACGAAGAAATCACTTGGACTAAATTCAAGGACCATTTCCGCAAATATCATATTCCTGCTGGTATTATGAAGGTCAAGCAGCATTAATTCCTCGCGCTCACCCAAGGAAGCCTGTTTGTCAGTTAGTGTCTTCATAAGTTCAATCATTTGGCCTGTTATTCTCTCTATGATGTGGCCACAGAAGAAAGAAAGGTTGACAGATTTCTTGGAGGACTAAACCAGCACCTCAGATGCACTCTTAGTATGTTTGATTTCCTGGATATCCAAACTATGGTAAACAAGGCACTCATCGCTGAAAGGGAGCACAAACTTGTGCAATATAATAAGCCTGCTAATAATGATCACAAGCATAAGTTTGAGCCTAAGACAGATGGTCAGCCCATGCAGAAGGCTCGTACTTGGCAGCAGACTCAGGTGGAGTACAGACCCAATTGGCAGCAGAATGTTAACAAGACCACTACTCAATTCAAGAATGTCGTGACCAGCCCGGTGCAAAGAATGTCAGCGCAACAATTTTTGTTTCAATTGTGGACAAACCGGACATTATGCCAGACAGTGTCCCAAGAACGGCAAGCAAATGCTCCATTCAGGCCGCAAGTCAACCATATGGGGCCGTACCCTGTCCAGCGGACCATCCAAGGGCAAGTTCACCACCTCTCCACAGACGAAGCCCAAGAGGACCCTGAAGTCGTCATTGGCATGTTTCCTGTTAATAGCATACCTGCAATAATTTTATTTGACTCTGGGCTTCCCACTATTTTATTTCGCAGAGTTTTGTTGCCCAAAATAAATTTCCTTGCTCGATTTTGGGAAATAGTATGCTGGTACAATCCCCGGGATCTGTGCTTAGAAGCAATCACGTCTGTCGTAATTTGGAAATTGATATCAAAGGAGTCCGTTTCCCAACTTCCTTGATAGTCATCGAGTCTGCCAAGTTGGACATTATTTTTGGAATGAACTGGTTTACCCAATATCAAGTATGCATCAACTGTGCGACCAGAGAAGTCACCTTGACAAGTCAGGAAGGTCGAACTACAAAATTCTATGCCTGCAGAAGCATACCCAAGAAAGAAATGGTCTTCATCGATGTAGCTGAAGAATTGGGATTAATTCATGTGGTCAGTGAATTTCCAGATGTATTCCCTGAGGAATTACCAGGAATGCCGCCAGACCGAGAGCTTGTGTTTGCAATTGATCTTGTGCCCGAGACCGCACCATTATACAAGAAGTATTATCAGATGCCTTTGTCCGAATTAGTGGAATTAAAGAAACAGCTAGATGAGATGCTCCAAAAAGGTTATATCAGTCCAAGTTCTTCACCATGGGGATCACCCGCAATATTTGTGGACAAGAAACACGGTAGTCTTCGAATGTGTGTGGATTACCGTCAGCTGAATGATGTGACTATCAAGAACAAATATCCACTACCAAGGATCGATGATTTATTTGATCAACTCAGTGGGGAAAAAGTATTCTCCAAGATTGATTTGAGGACTGGATATCACCAGCTCAAGATCAAGAAGGAAGATATTCCTAAGACCGCGTTCACTACCTGATACGGTCTTTATGAATATATAATTATGTCTTTCGGTCTCACCAATGCCCCTGCTTTCTTCATGCATATGATGAACAAAGTATTCATGGATTTCTTGGATAAATTTGTGGTGGTATTCATCGATGACATCTTAATATACTCAAAAGGTGAAGAAGAGCACAAAGGACACCTCCGAGCTGTCTTACAAAGACTCCGTCACCATCAGCTATACGCAAAATTTAGTAAATGCGAGTTTTGGCTCAAGCAAGTTGGATTCCTAGGGCATGTTCTATCATCAGATGGTATAGCCGTGGATTCAAGTAAGGTAAAGGACGTGCTTGATTGGACGGCACCCACGACAGTATCCGAGATCCGGAGTTTCCTTGGATTAGCCGGGTACTACCGCTGTTTCATTGAAGGTTTCTCTAAGATTGCCAAGCCAATGACAGAGCTTCTCAAGAAAGACAAGAAATTCGAATGGACCAAGGACTGTGCGAAAAGGTTCAATGAGATGAAAACCAGACTGACAACATCACCTGTTTTGACTCTTCCGGACATCTACCGCAGCTTTGATGTGTATTGTGATGCCTCCAGGCGAGGTCTTGGATGTGTACTCATGCAAGATGGCAAGGTTGTAGGATACACATCTCGCCAGCTACGACCCCACGAAGGGAACTATCCTACTCATGATTTGGAGTTGGCCGTGTTGTTCATGATTTGAAAATTTGGAGACACTACCTCATTGGAAAAAGGTGTCAGATATTTACCGACCACAAAATTCTCAAGTATATATTCACTAAACCGGACTTAAACCTCCGACAACGAAGATGTCTCGATTTAGTCAAGGATTATGACCTTGGAATTAATTATCATCCGGGTAAGGCCAACGTGGTCGCCGATGCCCTCAGCCGCAAGCCTGCCAGTCTGAATGCCATGATGGAGTCCTTGTGTCCCGAACTTCAGAAAGAGATCGCTCAGCTCAATTTGGTTATTGTTGATACTGGTCTTGCTAATATGATGGAAGTTACCCCTACTCTCGAGGATGAGATCCGCAGGGCCCAGTCAGACGATCCAGTTCTACAAAATCATGTCAAGCGTATGTTAGAAGGTAAGACCCAGGATTTCTCTAAGGATTAAACATGTACGTTAAGGTTCCGAGGACGGGTTTGTGTACCTGAGCAAGCAGACCTAAGAAAGAAGATCTTGACAGAAGCGCATGAATCATCGTATTCCATTCACCACGGAGGTACCAAAATGTACGAAGACCTTCGACATATATTTTGGTGGGATGGAATGAAGAAGGACATCGCCTATTTTGTTGCTTGTTGCGATGTATGCAACAAAGTGAAGGCAGAACATCAGAAACCAGCCGGACTCCTCCAACCTCTGCCGGTTCCGTAATGGAAGTGGGATGATGTCTGCATGGATTTCATCACAGGACTACCAAGGGCTCACCGAGGCAATGATGCAGTATGGGTCGTGGTGGATACACTGACCAAGGTAGCCCACTTCATTCCCATCCAAACCACCTACTGAGCCGATCAGCTCGCACAGTTGTATGTGTCTAGAATAGTCAGTCTGCATGGAGTGCCAAGAACTATCACTTCCAACAGAGGGTCACTTTTACCTCAACTTTTTGGTCATTTCTCCATCAAGCTTTGGGGACCGCGCTAAAATACAGCACAGCCTATCGTCCTCAGACAGACGGGCAAACTGAGCGAGTAAATCAAATACTTGAAGATATGCTTCGAGCATGTGCTCTAGCCTAAGGGCCCAAATGGGAAGATTGTCTGCCATATGCCGAGTTCTCTTACAACAATATCTTCCAGACCAGCCTGAAGATCTCACCCTATGAAGCTCTATATGGTCGTAAGTGCCGCACTCCACTAAACTGGTGTCAAACCGGAGATAGCCGCATTTTCTGAACTGATTTAATGATGGAAGCTGAAAAACAAGTCAAGGAGATCCGAGATAGATTGCAGTTGGCTAAGTCCTGATAGAAGAGTTATTATGATGCAAAGCACCGTCAGATCAGTTTTGAACCCGGAGAACATGTATACCTCCGAGTCACACCCATGAAGGGAGTCAAGTGGTTTCAGACTCGCGGAAAATTAGCACCTAGATATATTGGTCCGTTCCCAGTTATGTCCAGGGTTGGTGTTGTTGCTTATCAGTTAGAATTGCCCCCGGAATTGTCAGAAGTGCACAATGTGTTCCATGTCTCCCAGCTAAGAAGGTGCATCTTGCCACCGGAGAAAATGACTGATATGGCAGAGATAGAACTTGCTAAGGATTTAACATATGAGGAGAAACCGTTCCGAATCTTGGATGAAATGGAAATGGTCACTTGCAGTAAAGCGATAAAGTTTTATAAGGTTCAGTGGGAGCACCACACCGAGGAAGAAGCAACTTGGGAAAGAGAGGAATTTTTAAAGGCAACCTATCTAGAATTTTTTTCCCGAGCAACCGAATCTCGAGGACGAGATTCATCCTAAGTGGGGGAGGTTTGTGACAGCCTGGTTTTTGCCCCCTTTTCCTTTTTTGATTTTCTTGCCATTTGATTTGAATTTGAGTTTTGAATCAACTCACTTGGACTTGATCACTTGGGCATGCCTTTGATTTTCACCCAAGTGACCCATCTCTCTCTAAAACCTATCATTTCCTCTCTGAAATATTCCAAAATGGCCCTAAGAATATATTTCATAAATGAAAAATATTCATTTTCTCTTCAAAATCTCACTTCAGCAACATATGCTCCAAAGCAACCCTCATTTTTCTTGCCCACAAAAATCTGAGAAAATTCTCAAATATTCTTTGAACCTTGGCATACCTCCCAGAGCAAAAATATTGCATAGGCTTTTGGAATATTTTTGCTACAGAAAATCATTTATGTTCTGGTCAGAAAATGCAGTTTCTACAGGAAGTGCATTTTTCTTTGACCCAATGGAGCTGAAATTTTTAGTGCTTCAATACCCTCCTAAGAAACTACTAACCACCAAAAATCAGCCCTAAACTCTTTCTAGTTTTCTCTCAGTTAACCTCACAAGTTTCTGACCGGAAACATGCCAGGAAGAAACCCACTCGCACAGAGCTCTTGTGACCAACTCAAACCCATGGAGCGACTCAAACCATCAAGGACTACACGCCAGACATGAATTTAAGGCAAGCCATGGCTCTATGCCAAAGTTCACGCGGTGACCACACGTGTGCACTGTGCCAACCTACGTGTCGACGCACTCTGGATGCCACCGACGGCTCTGTTTCTCGCGTGCTCGCTTCCCACCTCGCTGCGCCTTGCCAAACCTCGCACAATCACCATCCCGACGCCCTTAACTTCTCCTGGCACTCGCCGACGCTGGAGCTCGCCGCAGCGAGCATGGGCACGACGTGGCCAAGCCAACAGTGCGCCCATGCCCACTGTGCTCATTGCTACCCGAGCCCTGTGCTTGTCTTCGCTCGCCAACAGTGGCCGCATGATCCACGGCGTCTTCACCCCCTCTCACTGACGCAAATCGTCACTGGGCGCCGCTTCCAGAGAACTCCAGCGGAGCCCCGAGCCCCTTTCCTCCCTTGCCTATAAATACGACCCTCACCAGCCTCTCTGAGCGTCGCCACACACTCATACATCTCCTACAACATCATAGATAGCCGCAGCCCGGTCGGGCAGGCCTCGGGCCGCCGTCCTCGAGCTCAAGCTCGCCGGCGATTCCCTCTATTTGCCTCCACCCATCCAGCCCCTCTTGAGCTGGTGCAACTTCTTCGGCGCCTCCGTGGTGCCTCACTAGTGCCGACTGACCCGGTTGGAGCCCCTGGAATCGCCTCCCTCCGCCGTCTTCTTCAAGTCCGGCGAGACCCGACCTAAGCCGCCGCTTGGGAGCTTGATTCCAAGCTGCTCCGGCCGTCTCTCGTCAAACCATGGGTACATGCAAGTGCGCCTCGACCCCTCTCTCTTTCTATCCCTCTAGAACCAGCCAAGGACCCTCCTCGCCGGCGTGAGCTCCGGCGAAGCGCCGCCACCTCCATGTTTCCCTCTCTCTCTCTCTCTCCACACCTGACCATGGGGCCCACTGTCAGCCTCACGGCTGTGCCCGAAGCGGTATAAGTGAAGGCGCTCCGCTGAAATACGTCTTCGACGTCACCCCCCCTGGATTTTCTGTTTATTTAAATTCAATTCAAATCTTGACCAGAAATTTTGACAAGCCATAACTTTTAAACCATAAGTTCAAATGAATTGATTCTTTTTTGCATTGTGTTTATTTTGAAAAGTTCTAGCAACACACCAAAATGTAGATTTTTCTATGCTGTCTAGAATTTCTAGTAATTTTTAGAAGTGATTCTTGATATTTTGTTTCTCTGTTTTTAATTATTTTCAGAGGAAGAAGCTTGTCTTGAGGATCACCAAGAGGAGTGTGAACCTCCTCTGCACTAAGGCAAGCCACACCAACATTTACGTGGTGTCATTTCAATATTTGTGATTTTTCCAACTTGAATATGAGTTATTTCATGCATTTATATTATTTAAATGAGTATTGATTTTGCTAGTTACTTGTTTTGCTTGTAATGTTTAGCTTCCAGTAGTGTGAGGATATCTAAGTTAGTATAAGTCAGTAGAATTAATCTTTGATTATGTGATGATGACATGGTTATGATATGACTAGCATCGGTATTATTTTCTTAAGCAAGAAGTTGATTTCAGTAAGTTAGTATCATGACTAAACATGATGAGCATTCAGAACCAGTGAAGTAGAATAAGTATGGTTTAATGATGACTAGTGCTAGTAGGAGACTTGATGGTGTTGATTCGTTCACTCCTAGTGCATGTTGAATGGCTGCATATTCATGGCATATCATGACACTTGTTATTTTTTTTCAAGTTAAACCTGATAATAATTCAACTTGAACATATCGTTGATCGAGTCATGGTGCCACTGAATCGAGTTTTCCCTAGTGCAACCACATTTGCCTTTATGGGAAGGCCTTTATTCGGTCCGTTGTCATGCCTCTGGTCGGTACCTCCAACGAGGGGAGGTTAAGGGCGTGCGGTACCCTGGCCCGGTAAGCAGACATAACCTTGTGTGCCCGTTTGTTGTTATGGTACCTTGTCCCTGTTTGGGACCGTTTATGTTTTGCCATGACGGTGGATGGTGATGCCTTTGGTAGGCACGGGGCCCCCTAGGACTTAGCCCATTGGGAAGTGAGTCGGAGTGGCCGGGAGAGTGTCATGGCAACGGGAGGGTTTCGTCGAATGTCATTGTCCACCCAAATTTGAGTGCGAGGCCATGTATTCCGTGGTGTGGGTACAACGCGCTACCTCTGCAGAGTGTTATTTAATCTATCGATAGTCGCGTCCTCGGTTACGGACACAACTCGTGAGTAGGTCACACCATGGATCAACATTTATAAGTAATCATGCACCCTAATTATAATTACTTGGCACTGTTTGAGAGATGATGGATGAGAAATTATGATGATTGTGGAAACCAAAGTGTTGGTTTTGTTTGTGACCTGAGTAAGATCACCGTTTGGTTGCAAGGTAACCCGTTCGGTAAGAAAGTCCGAGGGACTTGGTGCACGAGTTATTTTCACTGCATCAGTAGTATGATTTTGCATTGCATTTAATTTGATTAAATATCATGATATTGTTTTCCATTATGTTTATGCTTGTTGTGAGCTTGCAAGTACATTCAATGTACTGACTTGGCGTGTCATGCCAGATTTCAGGTAAGTCTCACTGGATCGAGGTGGTGCCCGTGTCTAGATCGTGTCCACATTGGTGTCCTTGTGCTATGGAGTCCCGCTTCGTCGTCGTTCTGCTGCCACGTAGTTGCCGTGATCGAGGCCCCTTTATGTTCACTAAATAATGTACATATTGTTCAGCCACACTGTGTGTGCCGCTTGGCCTCGCTACTTGATGTAACATCAAACTATGTTCCACTAGTCACAATAAAGCTGTTGTTTTCTGTTCCAAGATGTTGTGTGTTGCCAGAAGACTTGATCTCTGGGCTAGCAATGCAAGGTAAACCGGTTGCTCTGAGCCGGGGTGCCACAGCAGTCCATGAAGTGACTATCCAGTCTTTTTGTGTCCATTTTCAAATGGCATTGCAGGCAGTGACTATACTATTCTTTTGTGCAGTTCCACCAAAATTGCGATCACTTTGTTTGTTTGCAAATGGCAACGGGCAGACATCTATCTGCACAAATATCAACCAGCTAGTACACATACACCCACCTTGTATTTTCGGTTTACACGCCTCTTCTGCTTAGCATCTATCATGTTTTGCACTGGACAATTTGATACTGTCATGTTTTGCCGGGGACAATTTCGTACTTAATAGTTTTGCTGGTTCAGAGCAGAAATATAGCGTCTATTCTTCATCATACCAAGGATATCCATGTTCGCAGTGATGGAAGAGGTGAAATTGATACAACCGAAATTGAGCATCCAATCATTGAATCATGTCCTGCACCTCCAATGTAGGTCCAGCCTTCCAATAAATTCACATGCAAACCACTAATATTACCATCTAATGACAGTACAAAAAGAGTAGCAAGATAGTAGCAAACCACGTACCTTCGTAATGAACATCTCATAGTGCCACCAATTGGATATAAAGGTTTGGAAGAAAACATGCTCCTAATGTTGAACCATTTGGACTTTTTATGCAATTCCACTAAAATCGAGCGTCCCTGTTTGCATAGATATTGAAAGTGTGATTACTATAAAAGTGGCACTAGTTGAAGCATAGACTCACAAATATAAGCATTCCAATTTCTTAATGGGAAAAGGTAGCAAGACTGTTTCTAACCACCTGTTTGAAGGAATAAATAAGGCAACAACGGCTGATGTCAGGACGGCATACATAGTTTTTTCTTAAAAATTGAACCATTTCTGACCTTTCCTCTTCTTTTAAGCATATTTTGTGCGGTTCAACTAAAAAAATGCCATCACTGCCTTGACAATTCAGTGACACTGTACAAAAACAAATGACTTAACATTACATCATGATGTCAGGTATGTAATCGTCACGCATTAGAGACAAACATACAAACCTCCTCCGATAACATAATGAACATTAATTTTAACAAAGGTGTGACTAGCTTTACCGGGATAATTTGAGTGAACTCTACACCCTCTGTTCCTTAATATAAGACATTTTCCCAGTTCAGTTTAAAGTACCCAAACGTCTAGTATTTAGAAAAACTTGTAGTAGTTTTCTTGAGCACATATCTAGGAAAGCTTGCCACACTTTATATATGTCCATACGCTAATGCAACACCATTCGAATAGTACAAATATACACTGATCCAGTGGCTAGTGCAACAGTAGAGTAGTTTTTTTATTACGGAGTATAGTACAATGGTTTTACTGAACAGATTTCCATAAGCTAGCACTAGAAGATTTCTATAAGCATTAACAATACAAAATGTATAGGTAACAAGTTTTAGCATTGGTATACTAGCTGTGCAACAACATTAAACCAAATACAAAAGTCTGAAGGTAACTAGCATTATTAACTAATGACAATATAAAAAAATGCAAACCATGTACCTTCAAGGTAAATATCATTTCAAACTCGAGGGGACTTGAAAAATTGCTATCCCAATCTTGATAATCAATCAAACATAAAAACTTGATCGAACGGATCAAGAGAACAACCGAAGGAGGAGGTTTCCACTCTTGACCTTTCCTCTTCTCTTCGTAATTTTTTGTTCAGTTTAACCAAAATAAAATGACATCAGCGCCTTGGCATTTTGGTGACACTGTACAAAAAAATTGACTTATCTCATGAAAGTGAGGTATGTAATCTATAAGCATTAATAGTGCAAAAATATGAAGGTAGTAACAAGTTTCATCGTTGGTATACTGGCTGTTGTCGGTGTCAAAACCGACGGATCTCGGGTAGGGAGTCCCGAACTGTGCGTCTAGGCGGATGGTAACAGGAGACAAGGGACACGATGTTTTTACCCAGGTTCGGGCCCTCTCGATGGAGGTAAAACCCTACTCCTGCTTGATTAATATTGATGATATGGGTAGTACAAGAGTAGATCTACCATGAGATCAGAGAGGATAAACCCTAGAAGCTAGCCTATGGTATGATTGTTCTTCGTCCTACGGACTAAAACCCTCCGGTTTATATAAGCACCGAAGAGGGTTAGGGTTACATAGAGTCGGTTACAATGGTAGGAGATCTACATATCCGTATCGCCAAGCTTGCCTTCCACGCCAAGGAAAGTCCCATCCGGACACGGGACAAAGTCTTCAATCTTGTATCTTCATAGTCCAGGAGTCCGGCCAAGGTCATAGTCCGGCTATCCAGGACACCCCTAATCTGGGACTCCTCGGTAGCCCCTCAACCAGGCTTCAATGACGACGAGTCCGGCGCGCATATTGTCTTCGGCATTGCAAGGCGGGTTCCTCCTCCGAATACTTCATAGAAGATTTTGAACACAAGGATAGTGTCCAGCTCTGCAAAATAAGTTCCACATACCACCGTAGAGAGAATAATATTTACACAAGTTCAATCTGCTGACGTATTCCGCAGCGTGATATCACACCACGGCCAAGCCTTTATTCGAATCATTTTCACTGTCCCACCTCAGCGTGTTTAGCGAGGCGGTTTCCTTGGCACATCTTGTCAAAGCAGAGACCGTGTCCCCTTATTCCGGGATTCTCATCAATAGGGCGTGGGTAACCCAACCGCGCCATTGATTACGGCGCTTGGGAGATAAGCGAGTTTTATCAGGCCGGTGGGGACGCATAGCTTTGTCCGTCCAGATAAGGGGATAAGGATCCACTTTTTCACACACGCCTTCTTCCTCCTTTGCTCATCCATTTCCGCCAAGACTTGAGCTCTAGCGCCCAAGTCCGCACATCCCACCTCAACCTTCTCCAACTATGTCCGGAGCGGGAGGCAAATGGATGGCCTCCTCCGTCACGGAGGGGCACATCAAGAAGCTGCGAAAGGCCGGATACTTGTCCGACGACATCGCGCATCGGCTCCCCAACAAGGGGCAGCTCATCCCCACCCCCAGGCCCCATGAGAGGGTGGTGTTCCTCCCCCACTTCCTCCGCGGACTAGGTTTTCCACTTCACCCATTTATCCGGGGGCTCATGTTCTACTACGGCCTAGATTTCCACAATCTGGCCCCGAATTTCATCCTCAACATCTTGGCGTTCATCGTCGTTTGTGAGGCCTTCCTCTGCATCCAGCCCCACTTTGGATTATTGCTGAAGACCTTCAATGTCAAGCCGAAGGTAGTGGGCGGCCGCCAAGAGGAGTGCGGAGGTGCCATGGTGGGCAAGATGGCCAACTTCCTATGGCCCGAGGGCTCCTTCGTGGAGTCCATAAAGGGGTGGCAATCGGGGTGGTTCTACATCACCGAGCCGCGCTACCCTAAATGGGCAGCGGCCCCCGAATTCTAATCTGGCTTCCCTACACGGCTCATCTCATGGAAAGAGACAGGCCTGACGTGGGGTAATTCGGAAGAGCTGACCGGACTCCAACCTGCGTCCGAAACCTGGTGGACAAGAAGCTCAAGCTTTTCAACGTTGTCCAGGTTATGCTCATCCGCCGGATCCTCCCATGCCAGCAACGGGCCTTCAACTTGTGGGAGTTTGATCCGGCACAGCACCGAACCTTGAGCCGGCTCTTCGACACTACGTACGAAGATGCCTGGAAGGTGCTGTTCAAGGGCGCCGAGGCTCCCACATCCGCTACCGAAGATCGTGGATTCAGCTCGTGGCATCAAGCCAGCGAGGTAAGCTATTTTACCTTTTACAGGACTCTTTTTTCATAGTTTGACTCTACGCAGGATCTAAAACTCCCTCACCTTTGACAGGACTGGCAGAAGACGTCCGGACAGGTTGACTATCCGGCTCCCTTGCCAGAAGACCCAGCGGACGCCCGATTGACGGGGCTGCTGGTTCCGGCACCTTACGTGGTGCCGGAGAAGAAGGCCAAGAAGAAGGCCACGGGAACTCGAAGGAGTTCCCGGCGCCAGGTGTTGTCGGACCCATCGTCCGATGACTCCGAGGCGGACTCTTCCCGCGAAGACGAGGAGGAGGAAAAAGAGGCCTCTCCCCCAGCGGGGGGAGAGAAGAAAAGGAAGGCCGCCCCAACTGGGGAGGCCGGAGGGTCCAAGAAGGGAAGGACCCTTCCTCCGAACTACACCACCAACGCCGACGACGGCGAAGAGGAGTGGCCACCAAGGACCAAGCCCCTGGCGAAATCATAAGTGTCCGGACACCAGAATAACTCATGGCGTTCCATTTGTCGCACAACATCTTCTAACACCGAATATAACCGTGCAGCCCGTTCAAGGACGGGCTCGACGCTTCGTCGAGCGGCTCCCTGGATTCGTCGGATGTGAATAGCACCTCACTTCCGACCGCCTCGTCTCCTCCCGCCGCGGATGACGCCGGGGTGGAGTCCCAAAAGGGGCCCAGCCAGGAGGAGGTGGCCCTGGAGGCGCCGCAAGGCGACCTCCTGGACTCCGGGCGCAAAGGGGATAAAACCCCGAAGGGCTTTAAGTCCGGCCCTGTGCCGGACTCCGTACCGGAACCTTCAGTGGTTCCGGAGTCCGGCAGGCGACCCCTTCGTAAGAAGGGCAAGACTGCGACGCCGGTGACCTCCGTCCAACCGGAGGCACCGGATAATTTGATGGAGGCGCTTAACGGCGCTTCCATCGACGAGCACCGCCTTTATTATGAGTGTGGTGATCCGTAAAGTTGATCCACCAAGAGCGGGCTGACTGAAGCCTGTGCCAGCCTTCTAACAGGCTTTGAGGTATGTATTTAAGATATGTAAAAATATTACCGCCTAGACAGTAGCCCCTGATGCTCAGTTTTTTGTTCAAAAAGAAAAAGCCGAAATGAGGATCTAAAAGATATACGTAGGAATCTAACATAAGTATGTCAATATGGGAATGCAGGCTGCGCTGCTGACCTCTGCCGCACTGACTGCGGAGGTTGATGCATTGAAGCAGAGCCTCGAGCGGTCCGAGAACGAGCTCGGCCTTGCCAAAAAGCAGCTCGAGGACAAGGAAGGTAAGTAATACCTTATGGGAGTATTTAAAAGATGTGGTTGCAAAAAATGACAGGAATAACGTGAATATTGCAGGGGCCACGAACGAGGTGGCAACCCTAAAGGAAGCGGTGTCCAAGGCCGAAAGCAATGCGACCGCGGAGCACACCGAGTGAGAGAAGCAGGAGGCACGGGTGGCGGAGGTGCGGCAAGAGCTCCAGGCTCTCGTGGAAAAACACGAGAGTTTGGAGCGTGACTCAAAGACTCGAGAGTCCGAGCTTGCCTCGGCCCTTGAGAGCGCCTAAAGCCGCTAAGGCGAAGCCCAAAAAAGCCCTCTAGGAAATTGAGGCGATGAAGAAGATAGCGGCGGGTAAGGCATTCTATATGCAAAGCAAGCATGTGAAAGTGAATTATCTGTTACTTACCCGAATCCGGAGCTCTCCAGGAGCATTCACAGATCTGCCACATAGTGTGTCCGATGCTGCCGCATTCTACCGAGCCGAGGAGGGAAGCTCGACGCAGAAGGTGTTCTGGTCTCAGTATGCTGAGGCCGGACACCTGGTGCCCTTAAGTGACCAGTTGAAGCAGCTAGTCGAGCTCCATAAGGTGGCCGAACAGGCCATGAAGGGCCTCATAGTTCGGTTGTGGCCTAAGGAAGCCATGCCCGGGAGCTACTTCGAGCTGGTGAGGCGGCTGGTGGACGCATGTCCATGTGTTGAAGTCATCAAGCGCTCCGTCTGCATTGAAGGTGCCCGTAGGGCCCTTGCCCGTGCTAAGGTGCACTGGGGCAAGATGGACGCTGAGAAGCTTGTGACGGATGGACCACCACCGGGCAAGGAGCATCGCAAGCCCGAATGTATTATGAGGGCGTCTGAAGGGTGCCTGCCTTTATAGCGGTGAATGCTCCAAAGATGTAATTTTTAGTAGACTCGCATTTGTTATCCTATACGCTGAAAACTTGTTCATATGCGCTTAAGAAACACTTTTGAATTTAAAATATTACCTTACATGCGGCCGTGTATTAAATTTGAGAGATGGCGAGTCGTCGGCTTCAGCCCCATGCCACAGTCTTTGGGGTGTTCGGGATAAACTTGCGCTCTTGTTCCCATTCTTGGGTCCTTCGAGGAGGCGCTCAGCATAACGAACAAGGTAACCGGACTATAATGCTTGAACACTCTCACTTAGCCATAGAATTCTATAATTTTAAATTTCGTGAAGCCTCGAATTCGGAAGACCGAGTTCGGGGCGCTAGCCATGCCTAGGCCGGACAATGCCGACTCCTCGCTCTAAGTGGCATAAGTCTTTAGGGACTCGAAAACCTCTCGAACAGCGACCGGCTCTCGCCCTATCATGACGGTCAGTTTTAGCTTTCTCCACTGAGGTGCTTAACCGGGGCACAATCGCAGTGGTTCTCCCAGTGCTACCTTAGCCGATATAACGGAACATAAGGTACCAAAACATGGGAGCCGGGCAAACCCAACTATTGACCCAAGACATGATTCAGAGCCGATGCATATAATGCTATAAGTTCGGGGTGCCGCACTTGTGAAAGTGTTCGGACTTATCACACCATATTGTGGGGTACTTAAGCCCCCTGGTGTATTGCCTGTACCAAAGTGTACAGTTGCACAATGTCATAACCGAACATATATATATATAGAAAAAAGAATTCAATAATAGGCGAAGCTATGTATTGTTTATTCAAAAGGGCTGCGATAAGAGCGAGAACGATACAAATAGTGCGATAAGCAAGGGCGGGATTTTTAACATGTCCCTCCAGGGTAAGCTGTGGGATGGTATGTAAAACAGCTATCTTGCTCGTAATAGAGACCACACGGACACTCGGCGTAGCTTTACGCTTCTACGGCTGTTGCATCGTGTGTTCGGCGATTCTCTTGCCGGATAGGGCTTCGTGAGAACGGAGTCCCGAAAGTAAAAAAGAAAGAAGAAAAGAAAAGAATGACACAATTGGGAGCCCCTGGTGCAGTTGAGCCGCATTCCGGGCATGCCGTGGTCGTGCCCCTCCCCCTATGCCCATGGTATTTCCAGGGCGTAATTATGTACGCGTAGTACTGGTTTCGCAATTTCACGAGGGCTGGGGTTTGGGCCGCATCACTATGCGTGCTTTCGGAGCGTGCGAGCGGTCTTGTTGTAGGTTACTCCGGCGCGGCAGCGGTGTCCGGACGTTTAATAGCCGGACTCGAGAATTGCCTTAAGAGGCTGCTTTGTACTTCCGCCGCGAGGGCCGCCGTATGCTCCTCCGTCCGGAGAGAGCGTTCGGTGTTTCCATTGACCGTAATGACTCCTCGAGGACCTGGCATCTTGAGCTTGAGATATGCGTAGTGCGGCACCGCATTGAACTTTGCAAATGCGGTTCGTCCAAGCAGTGCGTGATAGCCGCTGCGGAACGGGACTATGTCAAAGATTAACTCCTCGCTTCGGAAGTTATCCGGGGATCCGATGACCACTTCAAGTGTAACTAAGCCTGTACAGTTGGCCTCTACACCTGGTATGACGCCTTTAAAGGTCGTCTTCGTGGGTTTAATCCTTGATGGGTCTATGCCCATTTTATGCGCCGTATCACGATAAAGCAGGTTCAGGCTGCCGCCGTCCATTAGGACTCTAGTGAGGTGAAATCCATCAATGATTGGGTCTAGAACCAATGCAGCGAATCTGCCATGGCGGATGCTAGTGGGGTGGTCCTTCGATCAAAAAGTGATCGGGCAGAAGACCACGGGTTGAACTTTGGGGCGATCGGCTCCATCGCATATCGTCCCTTTAGTGCACGCTTCCGCTCCCTTTTGGGTATGTGGGTTGCGTATATCATGTTCACCGTCCGCACTTGTGGGGGGAAGCCCTTCTGTCCTCTATTGTTCGGCGGCCGGGGCTCCTCCTCGTCATCACTATGCAGCCCCTTGTCATTGTTTTTGGCATTTAACTTGCCTGCCTGCTTGAACACCCAACAATCCATGTTGGTGTGGTTGGCTGGTTTTTCGGGGGTGCCGTGTATCTGGCACGAGCGATCGAGTATTAGGTCCAAATTGGACGGGCCTGGAGTATTTCTTTTAAATGGCTTTTTCGCTGACCGGGTTTAGAGCCTCACGAATCCGGCATTGATCGTCAGATCCTCAGCATTATCGCCGTTAATGCGGCGCTTTGTGCTTGTTGTGACGCGACCGCCATTGCTGTCCTTGGTATCCGAATTACTGGGCTCTTGGTAATGTTGTTATTAGGAGTTAGCCAGCTGTCCTCTCCCGCGCAAAAAGCAGGTCATGAGTGTTGTGAGGGCTGCCATGGATTTCGCTTTTCTGCCCTAGGTGCCGGGCAAGCCACTCGTCATGGATGTTGTGTTTGAAGGCTGCAAGGGCCTCTGCATCCGGACAATGACGATTTGATTTTTTCTTGGTTAGGAATCGT
The DNA here is from genome assembly GCA_021605145.1 of Aegilops bicornis. Lineage (NCBI taxonomy): Eukaryota > Viridiplantae > Streptophyta > Magnoliopsida > Poales > Poaceae > Aegilops > Aegilops bicornis. Next base: position 581,854,163 of record CM038672.1, read on the forward strand.
GTCCGTAATTGTCTAGCCGGTTCCTCGGCTGCTGAATTATGTGGCTTAGGTCATCGGCGTCGGTGGTCGCACATATGTGCCCAGAAATTGTCGAGGAATGCGGCTTCCGTGTCTTCCCAACAACCAATTGACTCATTGGCGTGCTGTTAAGCCAATGCCGGGCTGGTCCTTTAAGCTTGACTGGGAGGTATTTGATGGCGTGTAGATCATCACCGCGGGCCATGTCGATGTGAAGGAGATAGTCCTCGATCCAAACCGCAGGATCTGTTGTGCCATTGTATGATTCAATGTTTACGGGTTTGAAACCCTCGGGGATTTGATGATCCATCACTGCCCTGTGAAGCATAGTGGGTGTGCGGCGCCTACATTATTGGGCTATATCACGACGCAGCTCAAATGAGCTTTGTCTACTGTGTTCGGCCCGGCCGGAGTTGCCATATCCGGCGAGACGGTTATCGTCACGTGTCGTGGGGCGCCCACGCGATCCGTAGATCGATCTTGTTTGCCTTGCCTTGTCCTCCAATATATCTCGCAGGTCTGGCGCATTTCCCCGCGCCTTGGTATTTTTTAAGCGGCGTCGGGGTGCGGCTTGAGTTGAGGGCCGAGAGGCCTCTCTATCGGGGTCACGAGGTGGCCGGTCAGCCGTATCATGCGCTGGTGATGTAGGTTTGGGTGCTTCCTCCTCTAATCGGGGTAGCAGCCTGCGTTTTGGGTAGCTCTTGGAGGGGCGCTCGATTTCATACTCTTCGGCCGCAAGGACTTCAGTCCATCTGTCAGCTAGCAAGTCTTGGTCAGCTCTAAGCTGTTGCTGCTTTTTCTTGAGGCTGCTTTCCATGGCCATAAGCCTGCGTTTGGAATGCTCTTGTTCGATGGGATCCTCGGGCACGACGAATTCGTCGTCGTGGAGGCTTGCCTCATCTTCAAAGGGAGGCATGTAATTATCGTCCTCTACCTCTCTTTCTGCCGCCCTCTCATGAGGGCTGGCTTCTCCATCCTCCTACGCTGAATCCTGCTGGAGGGGGTTTTCTTCGGCACTGTCCGAGGTGTTATTGTCTCCCGTGCCGGAATCACCGTTTTTGCTGTGGCGGGATTTAGAGCGGCGCCGCTGACGTCGATGCTTAGGTTGTTTCTTGGAGGGGTCATCCTCCGCTGTTCCATCGCCATTCCCATCTTTTGGGATGTCCACCATGTATATTTCGTATGACGAGGTGGCCTTCCAGTGCCCTCTGGGCGTTGGTTCTTGGTCGTCTCCTGCATCGTCGTCCATACCGTCGATGTCTTCAGAGTCGAAGTCGAGCATGTCGGTTAAATCATCGACAGTGGCTACGAAGTGGGTGGTGGGTGGGCTTTGAATTTCTTCGTCGTCCGCATCCCAACCTTCCTCACCATAATCCGCCAGGGCTCTCCTGATAAAGAGAGAGACTTTATTGAATTCAGGATGTCGCCAAAGGGCGAGTGCTGAAAGATGTCCGCGGCAGTGAATTCCATGATCGGCGCCCAATCGGATTCGATTTGCGGGGGCGCGGACGGCTCGGAGTTCGGAGAGGAGTCCGGCACCTTGGAGTCACGAGCTTCGCAAAGGACGGGGTAGGTGTACGGCTCAATCGCCGTAGAGATCGCAGCCCCCGAGGCGGTGTCCAGCCACCCATCCTCGATCGGTGCAGTCGGCTCCGAGCTAAAGGTCGGAGCGGACTCTGGTGCGGCCTCCGGAGACCTTTGTTGGCGGCAGAGCTAGACCATGCCCCTCGTGGCGGTCTGGCGCACTTGGTGGCTCGAACCCGTCGAAGATCAAGTCTCCGCGGATGTCGGCCGTGTAGTTCAAACTTCCAAATATGACACGATGGCGGGCGTAGCTTTCAATCTGCTCCGGATGGCCAAGCGAATTATGATGCAAAGCCCGAATCACGAAGATCTGTCCGGGAGAAGAGTCTCACCCTGGAGGCGCATCATTGTTGATGATCGGAGGAGCCATCAGGCCTAAAGATGACGACAGAAGGAACTCTCAATGAAAGCACCAATGTCGGTGTCAAAACCGGCGGATCTCGGGTAGGGGTCCTTAACTGCGTCTAGGCAGATGGTAACAGGAGACAAGGGACACGATGTTTTATCCAGGTTCGGGCCCTCTCGATGGAGGTAAAACCCTACTCCTGCTTGATTAATATTGATGATATGGGTAGTACAAGAGTAGATCTACCACGAGATCAGAGAGGCTAAACCCTAGAATCTAGCCTATGGTATGATTGTTGTTCGTCCTACGGACTAAAACCTTCCGGTTTATATAGGCACCGAAGAAGGTTAGGGTTACATAGCGTCGGTTACAATGGTAGGAGATCTACATATCCATATCGCCAAGCTTGCCTTCCACGCCAAGGAAAGTCCCATCCGGACACGGGACGAAGTCTTCAATCTTGTATCTTCATAGTCCAGGAGTCCGACCAAAGGTCATAGTCCGGCTATCCGGACACCCCCTAATCCGGGACTCCCTTAGCTGTGCAACAGCATTAGAATGCCTTAGTTGAAAAATCTTTAATACATCCGCAATCAAGAGCTAACCCTGAAATAATCCAGTGACATTAAATGGCATTGCTTAAATTTATTGGTGGGATTAGACTGAGTGTGGCATTAGTTAAATGTGGCCTCACTTTAGCAGTAGCATTGCTTGACTTTACCGCTGGCGTTATACTAACAGCAAAAAAGTGGCAATAAGAGCATGGGATGCCTGAGGGAGTCCTGGATTAGGGGGTGTCCGGATAGCCGGACTATAGCCTTTGGCCGTACTCCTGGACTTTGAAGACACAAGATTGAAGACTTCGTCCCGTGTCCGGATGGACTTTCCTTGGCGTGGAAGGCAAGCTTGGCGATACGGATATGTAGATCTCCTACCATTGTAACCGACTATGTGTAACCCTAACCTTATTCGGTGCCTATATAAACCGGAGGGTTTTAGTCCAGAGGGACTAACAACAATCATACCATAGGCTAGCTTCTAGGGTTTAGCCTCTCGATCTCGTGGTAGATCTACTCTTGTACTACCCATATCATCAATATTAATCAAGCAGAGTAGGGTTTTACCTCCATCGAGAGGGCTAACCTGGGTAAAAACAACGTGTCCCTTTGTCTCCTCGTTACTATCCGCCAGACGCACGCTCGGGACCCCTACCCGAGATCCGCCGGTTTTGACACCGACATTGGTGCTTTCATTGAGAGTTCTTCCGTCGCCATCTTTAGGCCTGATGGCTCCTCCGATCATCAACAACGATGCGCCTGTGGTGAGACTCTTCTCCTGGACAGATCTTCGATTCGGCGGCATCATGCGGCCAATTCGCTGGCCATCTGGAGCAGATTGAAAGCTACACCCCGCCATCGTCAGATTTGAAGTTTGAACTACGCGGCCGACATCCGCGGAGACTTGATTTTCGACGGTTCGAGATACGCTGCCGCAAGACCGTCCACGAGGGGCATGGTCTAGCTCGCCGAACAAAGGTCCCGGAGGCCTCAGAACGCCTGCATTCGATGCGCCAGGTGTCCGCCAGTTATTCGCCATCTTTGCCATGTCATGTGCTTGCGTGTCTCTCTTTTCCATGTCATCATCTGCATTTTTCCATGTCATCATGTGCATTTCATTTTGCATACGTGTTCGTCTCATGCATCCGAGCTTTTTCCCCGTTGTCCGTTTTGCAATCCGGCACTCCTATGTCCCCGGCGCTCCCTTTTACCTATTTTCATGTGCGGGTGTGAAATGGTCTCGGAATGGACCGAGGTTTGCCAAGCGGCCTTGGTATAGCACCGGTAGACCGCCTGTCAAGTTTCGTGCCATTTGGAGGTCGTTTGATACTCCAACGGTTAACCGGGTAACGGTAAAGCCCTCCTTCTCTTTGCAGCCCAACACCCCTTTCAAAGTGGCCCAAAACCCAGCAAACTCCCCTCCATGCTCTCGGTCGTTCGATCACGATCGTGTGGGCGAAAACCGCACCTCATTTGGACTCTCCTAGCTCCCTCTACCTATAAATATGCCTCCCCCTTCCAAATTCGCGGTCCAAACCCTAGCCTTCTCCTCCCCGCGCCGCCGGACATGTCCATCCGCGCCGGACATGTCCGCCGGACACGTCGCGCCAGACATGTCCGCCAGACACGTCGCGCCGGACATGTCCGCCGGACACGTCGCTCCGGCCAATCCCGTCGCGCCACGTGGCCGCCGCCTCGCCAATCGCGTCGCCACCTCATCGCCGGCTCTCTCTCTCCTCGCGCCGCGATCGTCAGCCCGCCCGAGCCAGAATCTGAGCCCGCCCGAATCCAGCGCCCGCGCCGCTGTATGCCGTCGGCCGCCGCCCGCCGCTCGCGCTTCGCCCGGCCGCCTCCCTCCTCCGCCGCCTCGCCTCGCCGCCGCCCTCGTCCACAGTCGCGCGTGCGCCGAGCAACTCCTCCGGCGTCTCCCTCCTCCATGACAGCGGTGCCGCGTCCTCCTCCAGATCCGGTCGCCGCCGCCCGATCCGTCCGGTCCCGCCGCGGCACCGGCCCGCGCCGCCCGCTCCTCGCCTGGCCTTGGCCGTCGCCGCTCTGCAGCCCGATCGGGGAGGTGCCCCGATCCGGCCGGCCTCCCGTTCGCCCCCGAGTGGACCGGCCTGCTTCGCCGGCCCAGCCCATCTCTGCCCCGGCCTGCTTTCTCTTCGTGGGCCGAGCCCAGGGTGAGCAACCCCTCTATTCCCAGCCCGATCAAGTCCCCAGATCTGTAACATAATCATGCCATGTTCGTCATGTCGTATCTTTGCATCCGTAGCTCCATTTCGTGGGAGTAATATGTCAAATTGTTCGCCTCGACGATTAAATCATTACATTACATTGCATCAGGTTCATTTGAGTTCATCTTGATGCCCGATTCATTGTTGCAAAAGTGCTATATGATGTAAACCTGCTGAAACTGTTACAACTTGATGATTTGTCATTTTTTTTGCATTTGATTTGTGCATCCTATGAGCTTGATGTCTACATGTGTTTTGTACTATGTCATGCCATCTTCACAGTGGGGCCATCCATATATTTTTGTGAGTTGTGTAGTGAGTGCATTGAGCTTGTTAAGTAGGGTACTTGCTGTTGCTGTTTTGCATGTCTGAATCTGCTATATCATGATGCTATGTTAACCTTCTGCTACAAGTCAATCTATGCATAATCTGGAGATGTTCACTAAGGGTGTTTTGTTATACATGTCATTCTATATCCATCCATGCCCCTGGTTGCATTTATAGCTTAATGTAGCTTGTTGTAATCTTTCTCTCAAGTTGCTAAATAATGTTGTTGTCATCCTGTTAACATTAAGTTCAATGTTGCCATGATTGTTGTTAGTGATCCTTGCACTCTATGAACTTGCTCTTGCCATGCTTAGCTTCATAAACATGTCTTTTTACTGTGAGTTGCCTTTCCATGCCATTTATTGCTCTGTGGTGAGTGGGTCAAGCTCACCAACATGCCTACTTATTGTTGTTCCTGCCATGTATGAATCTGTAATATAACTTGCTATGTTTACATTGGTGCCATCATATTTTCTGATCCTTTGTGGCTCATGGTCAGTAAAGGACTTCTGTTCTATGAAATTAGTATATTCACGCCATGCCTTTGTTTGCCATGATAAGTTCCTTTAACATGTTGTTTGATAGCTCTAAACTTTGCAACCTGATATTAATTTCTGCTAAGTCTGAAACTGTTATTATTTGCAATCTTGCCATGTCTTTTTGAGCATGTTCCACTGATTTCTGGAGATATCTCAGTGTTTATGTTTTGTCATGCTTTACCTGTACATCATGTCCATGCCTTTTATTTTCACGTTGAGATGCTGTAGCATAGTGTTTTGGTGCTTGCCATATGCCTAGTTGCTGTTTTGGACAGCTTGTCCTTTAAACTTGTTTCATATGTATGTGTTGAACCGTTGCTCCGTTTTGAGTGTGCTCTATATGAAACTTGCTTGATTTTGCATATAGTTTCATATTATCATGTTGCATCCTTGTTTTGAGAGTGTTTTCTTGATTTTGTATGCATTTTGCATCAATGCCGGGTTTAACTTGTTTTGCTCATATCTTCTAGGCCGTAGCTCCGAATCTAATGAACTTTATATGTAACTTGACTAGAATTTCGTGTAGATCATCGTGGCGCATCTTAACTTGCTATTTAACAATTTGAACTTAAGGTTTATTCAGATCTGGAACAATTTCGAAATTTGCATATGAGGACTTACCGGAATTGTTATATGTTGTTCTCGGCCTCATTTAAACTTGCTTTGATGTGTTGCTCTTGTTTGCATCATCTCTTGCCATGAGTAGCTTCATGTAGCCTTGTCATGCATTATACTTGGTTGAGCATCATGCCTTGTTCATGTGTGGTGTGTTTACCATGTTGTGTGCTTCTTCTTGTTAGTTCCTGTTTCGTTGCGATCGTGAGGATTCGTTCGTCTACGCTTGGTTCGTCTTCGTGGCTTCATCTTCTTCATGGACTCGTTCTTCTTCCTAGCGGGATTTCAGGCAAGATGACCGCTACCCTGGATCTCACTACTATCGTTGCTATGCTAGTTGCTTCGTTCTATCGCTATGCTGCTTTACCTACCACTTGCTGCTCAAGCCTCCCAAATTGCCATGAACCTCTAACCTTTGTCACCCTTCCTAGCAAACCGTTGTTTGTCTATGTTACCGCTTTGCTCAGCCCTCTTATAGCGTTGCTAGTTGCAGGTGAAGTTGAAGATTGCTCCATGGTGGACAGGATTTTGGTTGGGATATCACAATATCTATTGTTTAATTAATGCATCTATATACTTGGTAAAGGATGGAAGGCTCGGCCTTATGCCTGGTGTTTTGTTCCACTCTTGCCGCCCTAGTTTCCGTCATATCGGTATTATGTTCCCGGATTTTGCGTCCCTAACGCGGTTGGGAGATTTATGTGACCCCTTTGACAGATCGCTTTGAATAAGACTCCTCCAAAGAAGGCCCAACATTGGTTTTACCATTTGCCTCACCACCACCTACATTTCCCTTGGGAGTAATTAACCCAAGGGTCATCTTTATTCAGCCCCGGGCCAATGCTTGTCTAAGTGTTGGTCCAAACTAGAGCGCTTTGCGCCCCCTCAAGGAAACTTGGGGTCTGGTTTTAGTTGTACGGACTGCTCATCCGGTCGTGGCCTGAGACGAGATACGCGCGGCTACTATCAGGGTGTCGGCACGCCGGGAGGCTTTGCTGGTCTTGTTTTATTGCTGTCGAAATGTCTTGTAGCCGGGATTCCGAGACTGATCGGGTCTTCCCGGGGAGAAGGAATATCCTTCGTTGATCGCGAGAGCTTATCATGGGCTAAGTTGGGACACCCCTGCAGGGTTTAAACTTTCGAGAGCCGTGCCCGCGGTTATGTGGCAGATGGGAATTTGTTAATATCCGGTTGTAGTAAACTTGAAGCAAACTCTTCTAAAATACACCAACCGTGTGCGTAACCGTGAGTGTCTCTTTTCGGGGTTGATCGAGAGGAGAACACGGTTTCTGGGTTATGTTTGATGTAAGTAGGAGTTCAGGATCACTTCTTGATCATTGCTAGCTTCACGACCGTTCCGCTTGCTCTCTTCTCGCTCTTATTTGCGTATGTTAGCCACCATATATGCTTAGCCGCTGCTGCAACCTCACCACCTTACCCCTTCCTTTCCCATTAAGCTTTGCTAGTCTTGATACCCATGGTAATGGGATTGCTTTGAGTCCTCGTGGCTCATGATTACTACACCAACGATTGCAGTGTACAGGTTGTGCGATGATCTTGACACGAGAGCGATGTTTGCTTGTATTGGAGTTCTTCTTACGCTTCTTGATCGGGGATAGGTTCCGTGTCGGCACTGGGCTAGCAGTGGTAGTTATTGTTTGAGTTTACATTTATGATTCATCCGTAGTCGGATGTTGATCTTGTATGTTATTGTTGTATTCATGTGACATTGTATGTATTGGATGTATCCCCAGCTATTATGTAATGTTGATGTAATGATATCCACCTTGCAAAAGCGTTTCAATATGCGGGTCTATCCTTGGTGGGACCTTCGAGTTCCTTTTGGATAGGGTCGCATATTGGGCGTGACAAGTTGGTATCAGAGCCTCGACCGACCCTAGGAGCCCCCTTGATTGATCGTGTAGTTTGGCCGTTGTTGAGTCTAGAAAAAAACTGTTTTCGGAGTCTAGTTATATCGGAGAGTAGGAATTCTTTTTACTCCTCAGCCCCTTCGTCGCTCTGGTAAGAAACCTTGACGTAGGTGTTTTGAATTACTCCTCTTCCCGTTCAAATTTTTCTTTAGGATCACGCAGTTGGTTTTCCGATCGTGGGCTCTCAGCTCTTTTCATCCGGTGCACTTCTCGTCAAGTCGACTCGACCATCTTCATCTTTGCCAAGTTCAATCCTCAGTTCTTCCTCCGACGTCGTTGTTTTTCCTTGTCCGAAGTTGTCCTTGTTTTTCCCACCCGCCCTCCCTTCTTCCTCTCGGAACCGGAGTCCGCTATTGAGTATCCTTCTACTCGTGCGAAGTCTTTGCTTTCTTTCCTCAATGATTTCAACTGGTGTTTTCTCTTCAAGATATTCGTCGGTTTCCCCTTCCAAGTTGTCTTTGTTTTCCCGCCCTCCCACCCTATTATTCCCGCAGTTCGAGTTTCTTCCAACCATCAATTCCATTCGTGTGGAGCCTCTTCAGTCTTCCCTCAATTATTTTAACCGGTGAATTCTCGTCTCGTTCGTCATTTGTCATCTCTTTCTTTTCCGGTGGATTCAATTCAAGTTTTTCGAGTTGATCACATTCTTTTCCTTGGATCAAGTGTTTTCGCTACTCGTTCGCCTCTCGCCAATTTATCCTTCCGGAGTGTTCAACACATCTCAGGAGATTCGTCTATGTTTGAATTAATTCGAGGTTATCACCTCATTCTAATATTTCAATTGTTCTGGTGCATCATCTATCTCTTCAACATCCCTTTCCAACGGTGTTTTCTTTTAGTGGGCCCTAACCCACAGGTCTTTCCCAGGATCTTACCTGACTCTTTTAATTTCCCCGGAGTTATTCTCAATTCTTTTCAAGTGTGACGTAAGAATGGATCCCATCAGTCACATGCCTTCCCCAAGATCTCTTTCAAATTATTTTTATTGTTGGTTTAACCTCTTCGCTTTTCGTTCTTCCGGAGTATCTCATTAATTTTGGCGGTGTTCCTCGTCGTCATTTCAAGATAGAAGAAGAGTTTTCCCTCTAAATCTTGTCCGTTCTACCGGAGATTCGCGGTGCTAGCTCGATGTTATCCTCTCAAATTGTTTTCAATCGTGCAAATTCTTTTCGGAAGTATTTCAGGAGTTACTTTCCGTCTCAATAATCCGGAGGCCATCTTTTCGGAAGATTTCTTCGTTCTAATTCTTCAGCTTCGCTCTCTCAACTATTCTATATTCTTGCCTTTTCGTTCGTTCTTTATATTCTTCCGGTGTTTTTCTCTTTAATCAGTTCGCGATCTCTTCGATCTCTTTTCTCTAAATTCCCTCAAGTATCTTTGTGCTTTTCTAATTCTTCTCGGTGATTCATTCTCTTTCATCAGTCATTTCCGAATTCTAACGGTGGTTCGTTCAAGATTCTTTTCCTTGATTATCATTTTTATTCATTCGTTCTTTTCAATCCTACCGGTGGTTCATGAAGACCTTCTCAAGTTTGCGATATGTCACTTCTCAATTCTTTTTCACGAAGAACAAGTGATATGCAATCCATTGCTTCTCATCAATTTAATTGATGAAGGATAAGCATAACGTAATTCTTATTCTTCTTTCATTGAGTTGATTAATCCCTTACTTCAGAGTTTGTTCTTGATGAATAAATTCTAGTTCCCAGTGTTTTCATCTTTTCCGGAGTTCAAATTTTCCTTGGCCATCTCGTCGGAACCTCCATCTAAATCATCCAAGGCTCGTCTTATTCTTTCATCCTTCATTCTATCTCATCATCCTTTTGTCACCGGAGTTCTTCACGGTGGTTCTTCATGATTTAAATCATTCTTCAAGAGTTCATCAAGTATCATTCCATCCTCTCAAGTTCAAGTTCTATTCCTCCATGTTTTAGTCGGAGTGCTGCCTAAATCCTTTCAGTCTTATCCGTTTCTTTTCTCATTCTAACCACTCCGGTTAGAACGAGTGGTTTCATAGTCTATCTGATTCTATGAGCTTTTGATTCTCGTCGTTCCTCTCTTCTTCTCGTGTGCTCTCGATTCTTTGTTTCTTCTTTTGAGTTCTTGCTTCACCTCTTCCTTTTTCTCTTCCGTCTCGGTCCTAAGATCTCGGGACGAGATCTCTTGTTAGTGGAGGAGTGTTGTAACGCCCCAGATTCGATGCGCCAGGTGTCTGCCAGTTATTCGCCGTCTTTGCCATGTCATGTGCTTGCGTGTCTCTCTTTTCCATGTCATCATCTGCATTTTTCCATGTCATCATGTGCATTTCATTTTGCATACGTCTTCGTCTCATGCATCCGAGCTTTTTCCCCGTTGTCCGTTTTGCAATCCGGCACTCCTATGTCCCCCAGCGCTCCCTTTTACCTATTTTCATGTGCGGGTGTGAAATGGTCTCGGAATGGACCGAGGTTTGCCAAGCGGCCTTGGTATACCACCGGTAGACCGCCTGTCAAGTTTCGTGCCATTTGGAGGTCGTTTGATACTCCAACGGTTAACCGGGTAACCGTTAAAGCCTCCTTCTCTTTGCAGCCCAACACCCCTTTCAAAGTGGCCCAAAACCCAGCAAACTCCCCTCCATGCTCTCGGTCGTTCGATCACGATCGTGTGGGCGAAAACCGCACCTCATTTAGACTCTCCTAGCTCCCTCTACCTATAAATATGCCTCCCCCATCCAAATTCGCGGTCCAAACCCTAGCCCTCTCCTCCCCGCGCCGCCGGACATGTCCATCCGCGCCGGACATGTCCGCCGGACACGTCGCTCCGGCCAATCCCGTCGCGCCACGTCAGCAGCGCCGCCGCCTCGCCCAATCGCGCGTCGCCACCTCATCCCCGCCGGCTCTCTCTCTCTCTCCATGCGCCGATCGTCGGCCGCCCGGGCAGATCTGGGCCGCCGCCGGATCAGCGCCCGCGCGCTGCGCGCCGCGGCCGCCTCCCTCCCTCCGCCGCCTCGCCTCGCGCCGCCGCCCTCGTCCACCGGTCTTGCGTCGCGCGCGCCAGCCGAGCTCCTCCGGCGCCTCCTCCTCACGCCAGCGGTGCCGCGTCCTCCTCCAGATCCGGTCGCGCCGCCCGATCCGTCCGGTCCCGCCGCGGCACACCCGCGCCGCCCGCTCCTCGCCACCGGCCTTGCGTCGCCGCTCTGCGGCCCGTCGGGGAGGTGCCCCGATCCGGCCGGCCTCCCGTTCGCCCCCGAGTGGACCGGCCTGCTTCGCCGGCCCAGCCCATCTCTGCCCCGGCCTGCTTTCTCTTCGTGGGCCGAGCCCAGGGTGAGCAACCCCTCTATTCCCCGCCCGGTCACGTCTTAGTTATTTTGCGCTCACATGTTTTTTTCCTGAAAATGACTAAGTCCCCAGATCTGTAACATAATCATGCCATGTTCGTCATGCCGTATCGCTGCATCCGTAGCTCAGTTTCGTGCGTGTAATATGTCAAATTGTTCGCCTCGACGAGTACATCATTTCATTCTATTGCATAATGTTCATTTGAGTTCATCTTGATGCCTGAATCATCGTTGCAAGAGTGCTATATGATGTAAACCTGCTGAAACTGTTACAACTTGATGATTTGTCATTTTTTTTTGCATTTGATGTGTGCATCCTATGAGCTTGATGTCTACATGTGTTTCGTACTATGTCATGCCATCTTCACAGTGGTGCCATCCATATATTTTTGTGAGTTGTGTAGTGAGTGCATCGAGCTTGTTAAGTAGGGTATTTGCTGTTGCTGTTTTGCATGTCTGAATCTGCTATATCATGATGCTATGTTAACCTGCTGCTACAAGTCAATCTATGCATAATATGGAGATGTTCACTAAGGATGTTTTGTTATACATGTCATGCTCTATCCATCTATGCCCCTGGTTGCATTTATAGCTTAATGTAGCTTGTTGTAATCTTGCTCTCAAGTTGCTAAATAATGTTGTTGTCATCCTGTTAACATTAAGTTCAATGTTGTCATGATTGTTGTTAGTGATCCTTGAACTCTATGAACTTGCTCTTGCCATGCTTAGCTTCATAAACATGTCTTATTACTGTGAGTTGCCTTTCCATGCCATGTATTGCTCTGTGGTGAGTGGTTCAAGCTCACCAACATGCCTACTTATTGTTGTTCCTGCCATGTATGAATCTGTAATATAACTTGCTATGTTTACATTGGTGCCATCATATTTTCTGATCCTTTGTGGCTCATGGTCAGTAAAGGACTTTTGTTCTATGCAATTAGTAGATTCATTCCATGCCTTTGCTTGCCATGATAAGTTCTTGTAACATGTTGTTTGATAGCTCTAAACATTGCAACCTGATGTTAATTTCTGCTAAGTCTGAAACTGTTACTATTTGCAATCTTGCCATGTCTTTTTGAGCATGTTCCAGTGATTTCTGGAGATAGCTCAGTGTTCATGTTTTGTCATGTTTTACCTGTACTTCATGTCGATGCCTTTTGTTTTCATGTTGAGATGATGTAGCATAGTGTTTTGGTGCTTGCCATATGCCTAGTTGCTGTTTTGGACAGCTTGTCCTTTAAACTTGTTTCATGTGTATGTGTTGAACCGTTGCTCCGTTTTGAGTGTGCTCTATATGAAACTTGCTTGATTTTGCATGTAGTTTCATATTATCATGTTGCATCCTTGTTTTGAGAGTGTTTGCTTGAATTTGTATGCATTTTGCATCAATGCCAGGTTTAACTTGTTTTGCTCATATCTTCTAGGCCGTAGCTCCGAATCTAATGAACTTTATATGTAACTTGACTAGAATTTCGTGTAGATAATCGTGGTGCATCTTAACTTGCTGTTTAACAACTTGAACTTAAGGTTTATTCAGATCTGGAACAATTTTGAAATTTGCATATGAGGACTTACCGGAATTGTTATATGTTGTTCCCGGCCTCATTTAAACTTGCTTTGATGTGTTGCTCTTGTTTGCATCATCTCTTGCCATGAGTAGCTTCATGTAGCCTTGTCATGCATCATACTTGGTTGAGCATCATGCCTTGTTCATGTGTGGTGTGTTTACCATGTTGTGTGCTTCTTCTTGTTAGTTCCTGTTTCGTTGCGATCGTGAGGATTCGTTCGTCTCCGCTTGGTTCGTCTTCGTGGCTTTATCTTCTTCATGGACTCATTCTTCTTCCTAGCGGGATTTCAGGCAAGATGACCACTACCCTGGATCTCACTACTATCGTTGCTATGCTAGTTGCTTCGTTCTATCGGTATGCTGCTTTACCTACCACTTGCTGCTCAAGCCTCCCAAATTGCCATGAACCTCTAACCTTTGTCACCCTTCCTAGCAAACCGTTGTTTGGCTATGTTACCGCTTTGCTCAGCCCCTCTTATAGCGTTGCTAGTTGCAGGTGAAGTTGAAGATTGCTCCATGGTGGACAGGATTTTGGTTGGGATATCACAATATCTATTGTTTAATTAATGCATCTATATACTTGGTAAAGGGTGGAAGGCTCGGCCTTATGCCTGGTGTTTTGTTCCACTCTTGCCGCCCTAGTTTCCGTCATATCGGTATTATGTTCCCGGATTTTGCGTCCCTAACGCGGTCGGGTGATTTATGGGACCCCCTTGACAGTTCGCTTTGAATAAGACTCCTCCAGCAAGGCCCAACATTGGTTTTACCATTTGCCTCACCACCACCTACATTTCCCTTGGGAGTAATTAACCCAAGGGTCATCTTTATTCAGCCCCCCCGGGCCAATGCTTGTCTAAGTGTTGGTCCAAACTAGAGCGCTTTGCAGCGCCCCCTCAAGGAAACTTGGGGTCTGGTTTTAGTTGTACGGACTGCTCATCCGGTCGTGGCCTGAGACGAGATACGCGCGGCTACTATCAGGGTGTCGGCACGCCGGGAGGCTTTGCTGGTCTTGTTTTATTGTTGTCGAAATGTCTTGTAGCCGGGATTCCGAGACTAATCGGGTCTTCCCGGGGAGAAGGAATATCCTTCGTTGATCGCGAGAGCTTACCATGGGCTAAGTTGGGACACCCCTGCAGGGTTTAAACTTTCGAGAGCCGTGCCCGCGGTTATGTGGCAGATGGGAATTTGTTAATATCCGGTTGTAGTAAACTTGAAGCAAACTCTTCTAAAATACACCAACTGTGTGCGTAACCGTGAGTGTCTCTTTCCGGGGTTGATCGAGAGGAGAACACGGTTTCTAGGTTATGTTTGACGTAAGTAGGAGTTCAGGATCACTTCTTGATCATTGCTAGCTTCACGACCGTTCCGCTTGCTCTCTTCTCGCTCTTATTTGCGTATGTTAGCCACCATATATGCTTAGCCGCCGCTACAACCTCACCACCTTACCCCTTCCTTTCCCATTAAGCTTTGCTAGTCTTGATACCCATGGTAATGGGATTGCTGAGTCCTCGTGGCTCACAGATTACTACACCAACAGTTGCAGGTACAGGTTGTGCGATGATCTTGACGCGAGAGCGATGTTTGCTTGTATTGGAGTTCTTCTTCCGCTTCTTCGATCGGGGATAGGTTCGGTCGGCCTGGGCTAAAGGTGGTGGTTATTGTTTGAGTTTCTGTTTATGATTCATCCGTAGTCGGATGTTGATCTTGTATGTTATTGTTGTATTCATGTGACATTGTATGTATTGGATGTATCCCCAGCTATTATGTAATGTTGATGTAATGATATCCACCTTGCAAAAGCGTTTCAATATGCGGGTCTATCCTTGGTGGGACCTTCGAGTTCCTTTTGGATAGGGTCGCATATTGGGCGTGACAAGGCCGCACCAGAGTCCGCTCCGACCTTTAGATCGGAGCCGACCGCGCCGATCGAGGATGGGTGGCTGGACACCGCCTCGGGGGCTGCAATCTCTACGGCGATTGAGCCGTACACCTACCCCGTCCTTTGCGAAGCTCGTGACTCCAAGGTGCCGGTCTCCTCTCCGGACTCCGAGCCTTCCGCGCCCCCGCTAATCGAATCTGATTGGGCGCCGATCATGGAATTCTTGCCGCAGACATCTTTCAGCACTCGCCCTTTGGCGACATCCTGAATTCAATAAAGTCTCTCTCTTTATCAGGAGAGCCCTGGCCGGATTATGGTCAGGAAGGTTGGGATGCGGACGACGAAGAAATTCAAAGCCCACCCACCACCCACTTCGTAGCCACTGTCGATGATTTAACCGACATGCTCGACTTCGACTCCGAAGACATCGACGGTATGGAGGATGATGTAGGGGAGGAGCATGAACCAGCGCCTATAGGGCACTGGAGAACCACCTCATCTCATGATGTATACATGGTGGACACACCTAAAGGAAGCGACGACGAGGAACAACGGGACGCTACGAAGGATCGCTCCATCAAAAAGCAGCCAAAACGGCGACGTAAGCGCCGCTCAAAGTCCCACCTCGACAAAGACAACAGTCATACAGACCCAGCTATAGAGCAGGGTGAACCGGTGGATGACGAACATGCTATCGAGCAACCGTCCGAAGAGGACAATCTGGATAAACAACCCGTCCCCGACAAAGATAACAGTCCGGACGATCTCACGATGGACAAGTTGCTGGAGCAGAAGAACCTCCACAAAAGGCTCGTCGCCACAGCACGTAGCCTGAAAAAGCAGAAGCGGAAGCTCAAAACAGCGGAAGATGCACTCGGAATCAGATGGAGCAAAGTACTCAACACCGCAGACAAATACGACGACAGTCGCCGAACAAAGAGCTACCCAAAGCGAAAACTACTGCATGAATTTGATGAGGAGGCCGTAGAGCCCCCACAATCAAAAAACAAGGAAGCCACCCGGTTGGATGGGCGACCCCATGGCAAACAGAGAGTGGCAAACGGCGCCACACACAAGCCGGCACGCGATCCGCACAAGGATTCGCATCAAAAAGATGGCCCAGTTAGATCTATCTACGGGCCAAGAAAGCAAGCTCTAGTAAGCAAGTCAACACATCAAGTATCCGAACATCACGGTACACCTAAATATAGGGGTTCCGCACACCCCCTTTGTTTCACCGATGAGGTGTTGGATCATGAATTTCCAGCGGGATTCAAGCCCGTAAACATAGAGGCATACGACGGAACAATGACCACAGATGCGGATTGAGGATTACATCCTCCATATACACATGGCTAGAGGAAATGATCTCCACGCCATAAAATACTTACCCCTCAAGCTCAAAGGGCCAGCCTGGCATTGGCTAAAAAGCCTTCCCGAAAACACCATTGGAAGTTGGGAGGAGCTCGAGGATGCTTTTCGGGCAAATTTTCAAGGGACCTATGTCCGACCTCCGGATGCCGACGATTTAAGCCACATAGCTCAACAACCCAGAGAGTCAGCCCGGAAATTTTGGAATAGATTCCTTACTAAAAAGAACCAAATAGTCGACTGTCCGGACGCCGAAGCCTTAGCAGCTTTCAAACACAACGTCCGAGACGAATGGCTCGCCAGACACCTCGGCCAAGAAAAGCCAAGAACAATGGCCGCATTAACAAGCCTCATGACCCACTTTTGCGCGAGAGAGGATAGCTGGCTAGCAAGATGCAGCACCAGCGACCCAAGTACATCCGAAGTCAGGGATGGAAACGGGAAACCACGACGCAGCAAGGACCAGCGTCGGACCAAGGGAAACAGCCCGAAGAGCACGACAGTCAACACCGGATTCAAAAGCTCTCGGCAGAATCATAAAAAGCTGCCCCTTAAGGATAACAGGGACGAGCTATCTAACTTCAACAAAATCTTGGACAAGATATGCCAAATCCAAGATACTCGGAAGCCTGCAAACCACACCCACAGAGATTGTTGGGTCTTCAAGCAGTCCGGCAAACTCAACGCCGAACACAAGGGGATCGACACACCAAGCGAGGAAGATGACGAAACCCAAAAGCAGAGCATCGGAAAACAAAAGAATTTCCCACAAGAAATCAAAATAGTGAACTCACTTCACGTGACAAAAGGGAAAAATAGAGCGGCGCCCATAGAGGTACGCGCCAGACGGCCTATCTCGGAGGAGTCCTACCACTGGTTTTTAAAACCAATCACCTTCGATCATCGGGATTACTCTAGAAGTATACGGAACGCAGGTTGGACTGCCTTGATATTAGATCCGATAATTGGCGGACTCCAATTTTCACAAGTCCTAATGGACGGCGGCAGTGATCTAAACCTGCTATATCAGGACACAATCCGCAATATGGGGATAGACCCAACCAAATTTCGCCATAGCAACACTTCCTTTCAAGGGGTAATGCCAGGCCCATATGACCATTGTACGGTCTCTCTACTGCTAGAAGTTGTGTTCGGCTCACCCGACAACTTCCACCGCGAAAATTTAACCTTCCACCTCGCCCCATTTACAAGTAGCTATCAAGAACTATTGGGACGCGAAGCTTTCGCCCGCTTTAACGCAATACCGCATTATGCATCTCTTACACTTAAAATGCCCGGTCCACGCGGCATCATCTCATTAAAGGGAAACATCGAGGGTTCCTCGAGTCCGAAAATTGTGCGGATGCCTTGACAGCCCCACAATAAACCGGCTTCACCAATACAAGCACTTAGACAGGTCGTCCAGACCCCGGACACGGCTGGACGAGTCCGCGTAAACATACAAGGGCTCGCTAGACGCATACCCCGTACATAAGGGCTCCGCATCCACAACAAGAGACAATAAAGCTCAATTTTGTTCATTCTTTGAATTGTACTTTGTTTATTTAGTATAACATACATTTTCGCATACGATCTTTTCAACTAAGTTCCTCTCTTTTACAGATGAACACCGTGCTACACCCGTCCGAGGATACGGCACAAAGAGACACAGCGCAGACGCGTGAGGGACCCGTTGCAAGGATTCTTTTCAGATTAAGACCCTGCGTAAACCTTTTTCACTGTCTCTTGTTGATACACATCCCCCGGTTTCTTGCTATAACCGAGGAGGAGGCTGGCATTTTGGCATAGGCCACGTCAGAATTTCGCGCGTACCTGGACACCAGGGGCTTTTTACCAAGGGCGATTGTTCGACCCGTTTTCATAAAGACCGAATACCTTAGGGAGTGTTCGGCGTCTCGAGTTAGGCCTTATATGCATCAGCTCCGAATCATGTCTTTGGTCAAATGTTGGGTTTGCCCGGCTCCTGTGTTTTGTTGCCTTACGTTCCGCTCTATCGGCTAATGCGGCACCAGGAGAACTACTGCGATTGTGCCCCGGTTCAGCCAGTCGAGCACCTCAGTAGAGAAAGCCGAAAACTGACTGTCATGATATAGCGTGAGACTGGTCAACCACTCGATGACCCGCTGGAATCTTTAGAATTCCTCCGCATTGATGAAGGGCCGTTTCCCGGCCAGGCACATACGCGCCCCGAATTCGGGTGAGCGCGGTGCCCCTAGGGGCTATATAGTAGCCCCACTGTCGAACTCCTATGGCTAAGTGAAAGTGATAAAGCATTATAGTCCGGTTGCCTAGTTTGCTGCGCTATCACCTCCTTTGTAGGACCAAGACGTTGGATCAAGTGTGAAAATCGTTTACTGCAAACACCCCGCATTATATGCGTGGGGGCTGAAGCCAAAGACTGCCATCTTTCAGGTTATATACACATATACATTAACGGCCGCAGACAGAGGTATTTGTAATTCTTGAAGGCACAAGTATAAAAAGCTTTTCTATTCCATCGAAACATTGTTTCACAATAATACATGTTATTCGAACATAATATCCTTCAAGCATTGCGTCTCTATTAAACGAGCGCCCTGCAGAACTTCCTGAAAATAGTGCTCGACAGGTACTCGGCTTCCGTCTAAATATTGGGATGCAACATCGGTGGCCTTCATCTCCGCCCAGTATGTCTTGACACGGGCAAGAGCCATCCGCGCACCCTCTATGCTTGCTGACCACCTCATTGCTTTGATATGCGGCACCGCACCAAGGAACTGCTGCACCAAGCCAAAATAACTCTTCGGCTCGGGCCTTTTCGGCCACAAATGAGTCACGACATTCTTCATGGCAAGTCCGAACAACCTATCCAGCTCCCCCATTCGGCCAAACGATCAGTTAATGGAAGTGGACACTCTGGACTACGGAACTGCGACCAAAAATGGTCTTCCATCTCGTGATCTTTTTGATCTCCGAAGTGTTCGGCCGCGTCTGCGGCACTCGCCGCCAAGTCCAGATAAGCATCCTCACTACTCCACAGCCGATCCAACTGAGCATATTTAGGATCCGTGAACTTCCTCCGCAGCAGAAAAGGCTTTCCAGCCGTGATATCTCCAGCTTGATGTAGCTCCTCCTTCATAGCTCTCATCGCAGAGCGAGCATCCTTGGCCTCGGTGGTGGCCTTCTTCAGGTCCTCTTGCTCCGCTCGACCTTCTTTTTCAAGAAGCTCACAGCGGTCGGTAGCATTCTTCAACTTCATGGCCATTTCGGCCATATCTTTTTGCTTTAGCAGTGAGCAGCATGTTTGGCTTTTAGCTCTTCGGCCGCCTTTAAGGCAGCCGCATCACTTTTTCTGGCCTGCTCCTTGGCTCGGGCAAGCTCCGCCCGAAGATTCTCCATGGCAGCGGCACCATCTGCATCAAGCATACATGTTGTAAGGCACGGGCATCAAGCTCCCTTACTAGGTGTCCGGGGAGAAACTGCATTCCTTGTGACTCGTCCAGCCGCTTATTGACAAGCGCGATGTCGGCATCCGCCACGTCAAGTTGCCGCTTTAGTTCGGCAAATTCATCAGTCCAGCTAGCCACTGGACGATCCGCCACCTACATAGGAAGGGCGACATATTATAGTTGGGATTATGATCCTTGGCACGCCATCATTTTTTACAACGCACCGAGTCTCAGGGGCTACTATCTACACATGGCGCATCTTATATATGCGGAACCGTCAAAAGGTACATCATTGCACGTACCTCAAAACCCGTCAGTAAACTCCTGGCGGCCTCGTACAACCCGCTTTCCGCGGACGAAATCTTTTCAATCACCATACCCATTAATGCACGGTGATCCTCTGAGATAGACACTCGCCCGAGCAGACCCTTCAACTCCTCCGACCGTGCACTAGGAGGTGCCGGACTCGTCTGATGGCCTTTTTCGAAGGCCGGACACGGAGGGCTCTGGGGGGCCCTACGACCGCCCTCCACCCCTGCGGATTCGGGAAACCCTCGCGACGACACCTCAGGACCGTCCGCCTTGCTAGGCGGAACGGGCAGGGGAGGCGTTCCGCTCTCCATCATCTCGGACGAAGATCCTCAAGACGAGCTCTGCTGAGAAGGGCTGAGATCCGAACTACAAGGTAAAATTTCGGTCATCTTGAGAGATAAAACAGGGATGTCTCTTATTTTAGGAAAAACTCCCCTCTCTACTTACGGCTCACTGGAGGGCTGATCTCCTTGGGGAAATAATGCGGCCGGGGCATCTTTCGGCGCAGGACCCTCTGGCGAGGATTTCTTTCCGCGCTTTGAGGCCTTGGTCTCCGGATCTTCGGAGGCGGTCCTCTACTCCCCTTGGATGGAGGGATTCTCGATCCCTCCTTGCTTGATAACCTCCTTCGCGGAGACAGTAGCTTCCTTGTTCCCCCTTCGCCTTCTTCTAAAGGCGCAGCCTCCAAGATCTTGGTTAACACGGATCCGGCGTGGTCTCGTGGGAGGGTCGGGCACCTGATCAGTTTTGCTTTCGCTATCCACTCCTGTTTAGGGGACAGCTCTTTTAAGGGCAAGTTTATGATAAATATACGGATAGCGTGTCCGGGTACGAGACTACTTACTTGAGCATCCGGGCGATTGCAGCTCAGACCAGCGTCCTCGGTCAAGTCTGGACACATTGCTTGTGATCCGAAGAACAGTTTGTACATCTCCACGGGCGTTGCTCCATAAAATGTTGGAGAGCTCGTGGCCCCTCTGGATTGAACTCCCACAGGCGGAGGGGGCGACGTTTGCAGGGCAGGATGCGATGAATCAGCATGACTTGCGCTACTACGACCAGATTGATCTCTCTCTAGGAGGTCTCGAATACGTCCCTACAACAAGGGCACGTCCTTGAACGGCCCCCAGTCAAGCCCTTTATTGACCCATGACGCCAGCCGCGGTGGAGGACCCGAGCGAAAGGCAGGTGGCGCCACCCATTTGGTGCCCCTGGGAGCTGTGATATAAAACCACTCTTGTTGCCATAGGCTGAGCTCCTCTTGATAAGAGCCGTCGAGCCATGGAGCGTCAGCATTCTTGCTTATAACAGCCCCTCTGCACTCTGCCTGTTGCCCCTTGATCATCTTCGGCTCCACCTTGAAGGTCTTGAGCCATAATCCGAAGTGAGGGGTAATGTGGAGGAAGGCTTCAAACACGACGATGAACGATGAGATGTGGAGGATGGACTCCGGATCCAAGTCGTGAAATTCCAGCCCGTAATAAAACATGAGCCCCCTCACGAAGGGGTCCGTCGGGAAACTTAGCCCCCGAAGGAAGTCGACGCCTTGAACACCACACTTTCACCGGCTTGGGAGTGGGAATAACCTGCCTTGAGCCAGCAGCCTATGCGAGATTTCGCCGGTTAGATACCTGGCATCTCTTAGCTTTAGGACGTCTTCTTCCGTGACGGAGGAAGGCATCCACCGGCCTTGGAGGTCGGAGCTGGACATCATCGAAGGTCCGGCGCTGAATCTAGAGCTTTGGGTGTTGGAACTCAAGCGAGGCGGATTCGATGGAGATTGAGAAAAAGGAGCGGGGCCTTGGTCTCTTTATAAAGAGGTTGAATACCAAGAGCCCTCCCCGTGACCGTTCGGGACTCGCCTTTGATAGAGGAGGCGTGCCAACGGGAACAATTGGGTTACCCACGCCCGTATTGATGAGAATCCCAGAATAAGGGGACACGATCTCTGCTTTGACAAGACGTGCCAAGGAAACCGCCTCGCTAAACGCACTGAGGTTGGATAGTAAAAACGATTCGAATAAAGGCTTGGCTGTGATGTCACGCTGCAGAATGCGTCAGCAGATTGAACTTGTGTAAATATTATTCTCTATACGGTGGTATGTGGAACTTATTTTGCAGAGTCGGACACTATCCTTGTGTTCAAAATCTTCTATGAAGTATTCGGAGGAGGAACCCGCCTTGCAATGCCGAAGATAATATGCGTGTTGGACTCGTCGTCATTGAAGCCTGGTTCACGGGCTACTGAGGGAGTCCTGGATTAGGGGTGTCCGGATAGCCGGACTATAGCCTTTGGCCGGACTCCTGGACTTTGAAGACAAGAATGAAGACTTCGTCTCGTGTCCGGATGGGACTTTCCTTGGCGTGGAAGGCAAGCTTGGCGATACGGATATGTAGATCTCCTACCATTGTAACCGACTCTGTGTAACCCTAACCCTATTCGGAGTCTATGTAAACCGGAGGGTTTTAGTCCAGAGGGCGAACAACAATCATACCATAGGCTAGCTTCTAGGGTTTAGCCTCTCGATCTCGTGGTAGATCTACTCTTGTACTACCCATATCATCAATATTAATCAAGCAGGAGTAGGGTTTTACCTCCATCGAGAGGGCCCGAACCTAGGTAAAAACATCGTGTCCCTTCTCTCCTGTTACCATCTGCCTAGACGCACAGTTCGGGACCCCCTACCCGAGATCCGCCGGTTTTGACACCGACAATGCCCATTCGGACAGTGGGCGCACCAGCACGATGTACCTCCACAGACACATAGAGTGGTGCCCAGAGCAACAAATATCCAGGCAGCATATGTGGATTACGTCCCATTTTTGTTCTCTTTAGCCACCTTTTTCCTATGTGAGGACAACAAACCGATCGACCTGGTCATTCTCTATTGCATTGTCATGCCTTTCTACCCTTTTTCACCCTTTTTCAACCAACAGACACGAGACTCGTTCCTTAGCTACTGATTTTCCCCTTTTCAACCTAGATGCAGGTTCGATGCCTAGTCTCTTGGAAAGTAATTTCTCCCTTCCTTTCCTTATTCAACCCAGACATGGATTAGTCTGCATGAAGTAGGGTTTCCTTTAATAGTGAAAATTAAGGTTTTCGTCTGCGTGACCAGCAGAGCAGAGGATAGCAAATTGGGAAGATGGTGGAGTGGAAAAAGATCCACATGCAGCGACGTGGCAGATGGGGCAATAGAACAAGGGTATGGTTCAAAAAGACGTAGCATACCTGAGGGTCGGCGGGAAGTGCCTTCGCTCGTGGTCATCGTCCTCCGCACACACTACGGCAGCGAGCTTGGGGATGGAGGCCATCCCGCGCGGGCGCTAGGTCTGAGAGGACGGCCTTGTCGTCAGTGCATGACCTCACTCACCGACGACAAGTGCGTCAGCGCTGCACGTCCTTTTCTTCCTCGACGGATATGAGACCATCGGTAAGGAGGGAGAGAGAGGTCGTATTTTTTAGATGTGGAGAGAGGGTGATAGTGTGAGAAGCAAGTGGGAAGCCCTTAGCAAGCGTTGAAGCTCTAGCCTATATATCTTTTTTCATACTAGTACTAGAGGTGGAGTAGTGGTAGAGTAGTTTATACTTTCTCTGCATACAATACCAGTTAGTCGTGCTTCAAAATTGAAGGGCACGCCATTAAAAAAATAAAGGTCGATAACTAATGCGGTACCTCGGGCCAACGCGGCCAGATCGCATATTGCACGAGAAATTGCACACCATGTTTCGTTGACATGTGGTCCTGTTCCAACATGTCAGTGAGACGACGGCGAGTCCTTTTGTACAATTTCCGAACGGACGTATATGTAGGCCGGGGTGCCTCTTCGTGTACCGTGGCAACCGTCCACCGCCTCTTCGCCTTTCCCTCTCGATTTGGAACTGATGTCGCACGCTCTTCCTCCCTCCTCCATTTGCCTTCACCCTTCCTTCTGCCATTGTTTGATCGTCTTCTCCATGGAGGGAACAGGCCGGAACCGCCCCGTTATTCTTGCCCTGATCTGAAAGATGACGTGGTGGAGGAACTCATTGATCGGTGCGACGTCATCACCTCAGCTAGCATGGCAGGTTCGTTCAAGACCATTCTCGATTCAACTAATAACATCATTACAAGGAACCCAAGGGTCCAGGAGCAGTTTGATCTCCCCTATCTTCTTTGCCGTGACCCTGCTGACGACTGGCGCGCGGACGAAGGAAGCCTCGCCTTGTGCAAGTTGATGCCGCTTGATAATTATACGTGTGATTTAAGATGCCGTCGCTTGAGGGTAAGGCTTGGGCAGGCGCATATGTAGATTGGGTTGTTTATATTGGGTACAACTGCGAGTGGGAACTTGTGAATGTGTACACTCATCACCGAGTTCCACTTCCAAAAATCTCAGACTGCCCAGAGGTTGAGCACACCCGTATTCTACATACGTTCAACTACGATCATGGTGACTGTCGTCTATAGAAGATAGCAATTTGTCAAGTTCCCAACCACTCTTGGGGCTATAGGAATGCTTGTGTTGTCGCTATCTTCGACAAGCTTGTTGCCGTCCTTCATAATTCGAATCAATGGATATTTCTGAAAAATCAGTGTCTGTACACGGATGTGTACTGTGATGCAATTCAATACGAGGGTCTTGTGTTTGATGCCACCACTCGTGGCACTGTTTTTGCATGGAATCCTGAGGCTTTCGTTATGTTTGTCTTCCACCGTAAATATAATTGTTTCATCCACTTGCATGCGGGTTATATAGTTTCCCTTTACTAATTAACCTTGTTGTGTTTCCAAGGTCCTGTGAACATTCCACCACCTATACTTGAAAAAATTTATAACCAAGGGGGAGATGACGATGGTGATGATCACGAGCATGAGGACGAGCAGGACCCATATACTCAGTGGTGCCTGGCAACTTATTCTGATGGATCACCTCTTCTTGTCTGTATACAGGGCACTGCTGATGTTACTAAGGAAGCAGGTGTTGTCTCGCATGGTCGCACTCTCCGGACCTATTCCAACATCCGTTGTAGGGTATTCGAGATGGATACTAGTGTGCTAGCGCCAACACCTTCTCCCTGGTTCAGTATTGATAGTCTTGGAGGAAACTCGCTCTTCCTTGGACAAAACTATCCAATGATGGTGAAAGGCGATCCAGCTGCTGTTGACACAACATTACTACCATTTATGAGAAGTAATTGTATCTATACCTCGGACATTGTTATGGTTCCCTACCGTGGCTATAACAATATGCGTCCTGATATAGCCGTTTCAGCCTGGATGATCAGTCCTGCATTGGTCTCGAGATTGACAATAGTTGGCCCTTCCGAGAGAATCACTTTTGGTTCAAAGCAAGTTTTCCAACGCTGACGAGTGGTTGAGCAGAAGTTCATTTCATTGCTAGTTATTTGTTGTGTGATGAAAACTTTACTATTTATAATGTATCCTCGTTGTCATCGTGGGTTGATGACCTGTTGTATGTAATGCTAAATGATATGCCTGTGATAAACTTACTAAATTTATGAATGGCTTTCGAGTCGCTTCTCAGAGAGGGTGCTGCGATGAGGCAAAAAAATATTTTTCGAAAACATAATTGTACGTGCATTGCAATAAGTTATCGGATGAGTCCAATCAACAATAGTACTTTTATTTGTACTAGCTTCACATGCTTCGCGCGTCAGGCAGGTGTTTTTACTGTAGCTGCGAATCCCATCATCCTAGGTCCTCGGATGAGTCCAGTACAAATTGCATTCCGATGTTTGGGTTCAAACTTTCAAAACTGCTGCACTATCTCTACGTCTACGTATACGTAATACAAAAAGTTTTAAACTTGAGACCAGCCATCCACCCTCACAAAGAACACTTTTTAACCTAGCACAGACTCCAGGAAATTTGGCCACAGTGTGAGGTGGGCCATATGTTAATGTGTTCGCTGTACGTAACCAGCACCTCGAATCCTCGATATATAGTAGGGTGGCATGGGCCAGAACAAGCATTCACGTCCAGGAGTACGACACACGCCACCAGCACGACTTCCATCTGACACCATATTTCTTGGAGTCCGTGCTACAGCTATCTCTTCAACATTCTCGTTTCTCTAACTCAGCCATCGCGCGGCGGGCGAGGTGGGGGTTTGTCGATAGTCGGTTTCCTCAACTGCGGTCCCACTTGTAAGGCCAACTTCAACGCACGACCCCAAACGGACGTCCGTTTTGCCTGGATTTTGTCCGTTTGGGTAGGGCAATGGGGTCGTGTCCGGGCCATTTCTTGGATGCGGTGGCCGTGCGCACAACGCGCGGACGCATCCCGGCCGCGTACATTTTTCTTTGCAAACACATATCTTTTTTTCATCATTGATTTTTGGTACATGGAAATACCACACCAAATTTTGACTAGAAAAGCAAGACCACAGAAAACAAGAACCACAAGAGTACATTTTAGAAGATATCCAACTTCCATAACTGCTCCTGTAAGTTGGATTAGTGCCTTCTTGATGCATTCATTGTTGATCTACGGAGGCTCAATCTTGTGTGCTTCTTTCTTCTTCGAGTGTAAAGAAGTAGACGTTGCTTCCTTGCATCTAGTCTCATGTCTAGCCTCTATTCTATCAACAAGTGCACTAGCCTCATCTCTAGCCTCTATGCTAGCTAAAAGTGCTAGAACATCTACTAAATTGCGCTCTATCAATATATCGATGTACTCTTCTTCCCAATACCAAAACTTGCATCCATTCTACACAATAAAATTTTAAGTTAGCACAACTAGTCAAATCCGAGAGCACAACCGAAATAAAGTAGCACATACCCCATCGGTTGAGCACTTGATGAACACCCATCCGGGATGTTCCGGCGTTGTAGACACGTGGCGCAAGACCTTCTTTGGGAAGTCGTCACATGTAATGAGTGGCAACAGTGCGCCGACGAGCTTTTGGGCCAGCATCGAGCCTGGCCGACCGCCATGCATGTATCTGCCGGTAGACCGCCGATGGTGTAGATCTGAGTAGCTAGAGGACGAGTCAGTACCCGCGTGCGGCCTTGCCGGGGCCTTCCGGCCCGCTGCCCGGCCAGTCCATGGCGCGGCGCGGCCTCCCACAGCCGGGCGAGCTCAAGCCAGACCGGATCCGCTCCAAATCCGGCCGCCGGGAGCGCAAAACACGTAGCCGTGGTTGGGTAGCTCGGGGGCGTCAAGGGAAAGGGGGCTGGGCGAGCGCGCGTCCGAGCTGCACGCGCTATAGTTGGCGTAAGTGAAGATGCAAGACAACACGCGTTTCCCTATAGGCATGGCAGACCAACCGTGTGGGGGTGTGAAGTGGCTTCGCTCGTGTGGGGGACGGAGGCCATTTGTTGTGTGATGAAAACTTCAGTATTTAGTAGAATGTTTTGGTGGAACTAATCTATAATCCAACATGTATCCTCGTTGTCATTGTGTGTTGATGACTTGTTGTATGTAATGAATGGTACATTTGCATATGCATGTCATAAACTCAATTTATGAATGGTTTTCGACTCACTTCTTGGAGTGTGAGTACCATAGTATTATAGCCAGCATCCGGTTATATGAAGTTGCCACATCACATAGAGCCAACCTAATATTGGAGTATGCTAGCACAATGGTTAGTTCTAGTTAGATCAACTAGAGGTAGGTGTCGCACGGAGGCCGAGAAATATGGTGATAGCGTGACTGCGTGAGGTGGGCTTGTACGTAGTATGATGTAGGCACATGGCTTGCCATGTATCCTACTCCTCCGGTCTAAATATGGAGAAGATTTGGTCGAGTTCTTCCTCCTTTTGCCGACACTTGGGACATCCAGCATCCAGGTCGTGTCATGCAAGAAAATGGAGTGCCAGTTGAAGCCACGTGATGTGCATCTTGGGTTAAACTGTAAATAGAGTAACTCCAAAAGCGGCCACCAAAGATCTTCATTGGATTTGTTTTTCATCACCAGCATGTCGAGGTGAAAGATGTGCAGGTTCAGTGGGTCCTCTTGCGTTTTCACTGACATGTGGGACCACATGTGAGCAATAGACAATAGGCTCCGTGCGTCTGCTGGCTGGCTGAGAAGAGAGAGAGAGAGAGGAGGGCTGAGCACGGACTCCAGGAAATTTATTCTACATAACCACCATCTCGATATAGGCTCGATATAGTGGGGTGGCATGGGCCATAACTTGCATTCACGTCTAGCAGTACGGCACACCCTCCTACACGAGTCCCATCTGACACCAATTTTCTTGGAGTCCATGCTACAACCATCTCTTCTCCCTCCTGTTTTCTCAGCCATCACGCGGTGAGCGGGGTGGGGGTTTGCCGATAGTCGGTTTGCTCAACTGTGGTCCCACTTGTAAGTGAAAATGCAACACATCACGCATTCCCCCTTGAGCGGCGTGACGGACCAACCGTGTGGGGGTGCGACGCGAACATGACAAGCTTTTCCTTTTGAACTTGTAACTTGTAAAATTTGGTTCTGCTCCATGGCGCGACCCATAGATAGAAATAACCATTTTCCCTAGAGTAATGAGAAGTTTGGTTCTGGCGCGGTTCATGCATGGAGTACGTACGAAAATTATGAAGTTGATGCGAAAGGTAAGATAATTACTAGTAGTTGAAGGAAATATGCCCTAGAGGCAATAATAAAGTTGTTATTTATATTTCCTTATATCATGATAAATGTTTATTATTCATGCTAGAATTGTATTAACCGGAAACTTAGTACATGTGTGAATACATAGACAAATAGAGTGTCCCTAGTATGCCTCTACTAGACTAGATCGTTAATCAAAGATGGTTAAGTTTCCTAGCGATAACATGTGTTGTCATTTGATGAACGGGATCACATCATTAGAGAATGATGTGATGGATAACACCCATCCGTTAGCTTAGCACTATGATCGTTTAGTTTATTGCTATTGCTTTCTTCATGACTTATACATGTTCCTATGACTATGAGATTATGCAACTCCCGAATACCGGAGGAACACTTAGTGTGATATCAAACATCACAACGTAACTAGGTGATTATAAAGATGCTCTACAGGTGTCTCCGATGGTATTTGTTGAGTTGGCATAGATCGAGATTAGGATTTGTCACTCCGATTGTCGAAGAGGTATCTCTGGGCCCTCTCGGTAATGCACATCACTATAAGCCTTGCAAGCAATGTGACTAATGAGTTAGTTACGGGATGATGTATTACGGAACGAGTAAATAGACTTGCCGGTAATGAGATTGAACTAGGTATGATGATACCGACGATCGAATCTCGGGCAAGTAACATACCGATGACAAAGGGAACAATGTATGTTGTTGTGCGGTTTGACCGATAAAGATCTTCGTAGAATATGTAGGAACCAATATGAGCATCCAGGTTCTGCTATTGGTTATTGACCGGAGATGTGTCTCGGTCATGTCTACATAGTTATCGAACCCGTAGGGTCCGCGCGCTTAACGTTCGACGACGATTTGTATTATGAGTTATGTGATTTGATGTACTGAAGGTTGTTCGAAGTCCCGGATGAGATCACAGACATGACGAGGAGTCTCAAAATGGTCGAGACATAAAGATTGATATATTGGACCATGTTATTCGGACACCGGAAGTGTTCCGGATAGTTTCGGATAGAACCGGAGTGCCGGAGGGGTTACCGGAATCCCCCGGGGAAGTAATGGGCCTTAGTGGGCCTTAGGGGAGAGAAAGGGCAGCAGCCAGGAGGTGGCGCATGCCCCTCCAAGGGGAGTCCGAATAGGACTAGGGGAGGGGGCGCAGCCCCTCTTTCCCTTTCCCTCTCCCTCTCCTTCCTTCTTCTCCAAGTTGGACTAGGAAAGGGGGGAGTCGATTCCTACTTGGAGTAGGACTCCCCTCCTTGGGCGCGCCCCCTAGGGCCGGCCGGCCTCCTCCTCCCCTCCTTTATATACGGGGGAGGGGGCACCCCAAAAACACACAAGTTGATCTTTAGCCGTGTGCGGTGCCCCCCTCCACAGTTTTCCACCTCGGTCATATTGTTGTAGTTCTTAGGCGAAGCCCTGCATCGATAACTTCATCATCACCGTCACCATGCTGTCGTGCTGACGAAACTCTCCCTCGGCCTCAACTAGATCAAGATTTCGAGGGACGTCACCGAGCTGAACGTGTGCAGATCGTGGAGGTATCGTGCGTTCGGTACTTAAATCGGTTGGATCGCGAAGATGTTCGACTACATCAACCGCATAACTGAACACTTCCGCTTTCGGTCTAGTGAGGGTATGTGGACACACTCTCCCCGCTTGTTACTATGCTTCTCCTAGATAGATCTTGCGTGACCGTAGGCAAATTTTGAAATACTACGTTCCCCAACATTGGCATCCGAGCCAGGTCTATGCGTAGATGTTGTATGCACGAGTAGAACACAAAGAGTTGTGGGCGATAATAGTCATACTTCTTACCAACATGTCATACTTTTATTCGGTGGTATTGTTGGATGAAGCGGCCCAGACCGACATTACATGACCGCATTCATGAGACTGGTTCTACCGCCGTGCTTCGCACACAGGTAGCTAGTGGGTGTCTGTTTCTCCAGCTTTAGTTGAATCGAGTTTGACTACGCCCGGTCCTTGTTGAAGGTTAAAACAACACACTTGATAAAAAATCATTCTGGTTTTGATGCGTAGGTAAGAACGGTTCTTGCTTGAAGCCCGTAGCAGCCACATAAAACTTGCAACAACAAAGTAGAGGAAGTCTAACTTGTTTTTGCAGGGCTTGCTGTGATGTGATATGGTCAAGACGTGATGATATATAAATTGTTGTATGAGATGATCATGTTTTGTAACAGTTATTGGCAACTGGCAGGAGCCATATGGTTGTCGCTTTATTTTATGAAATGCAATCGCCATGTAATTGATTTACTTTATCACTAAGCGGTAGTGATAGTCGTAGAAGCAATAGTTGGCGAGACGACAACGATGCTGCGATGAAGATCAAGGTGTGAAGCCGGTGACGATGGTGATCATGATGGTGCTTTGGAGATGGAGATCAAAGGCACAAGATGATGATGGCCATATCATATCACTTATATTATTGTATGTGTTGTTTATCCTATATGCATCTTATCTTGCTTAGTATGGTGGTAGCATTGTAATATGATCTCTCACTAAATTTCAAGGAATAAGTTGCTACAGTTCACATACTACAGTTCATTGTGCCGAGACACCACGTGATGATCGGGTGTGATAAGCTCTACGTTCACATACAATGGGTGCAAGCCATTTTTGCACACACATAATACTTGGGTTAAACTTGACGAGCCAGCATATGCAGATATGGCCTCGGAACACTGAGACTGAAAGGTCGAGCATGAATCATATAGTAGATATGATCAACATAGTGATGTTCACCATTGAAAGCTACTCCATCTCACGTGATGATCGGACATGTTTTAGTTGATATAGATCACGTGATCACTTAGATGATTAGAGGGATGTCTATCTAAGTGGGAGTTATTAAGTAATATGATTAATTGAACTTTAATTTATCATGAACTTAGTACCTGATAGTATTTTGCATGTATATGTTGTTGTAGATAAATGGCCCGTGCTACTGTTTCGTTGAATTTTAATGTGTTCCTAGAGAAAGCTAAGTTGAAAGATGATGGTAGCAACTACACGGACTGGGTCCGTAACTTGAGGATTATCCTGATTGCTGCACAGAAGAATTACGTCTTGGAAGCACTGCTAGGTGCAAGACCCGTTGCAGGAGCAACACCAGACGTTGTGAACGCCTGGCAGAGCAAAGCTAATGACTACTCGATAGTTCAGTGTGCCATGCTTTACGGCTTCGAATTGGGACTTCAACGAAGTTTTGAACGTCACGGAGCATATGAGATGTTCCAGGAGTTGAAGTTAATATTTCAAGCAAAGGCCCGGATTGAGAGATATGAAGTCTCCAATAAGTCTACAGCTGCAAAATGGAGGGGAATAGTTATGTCAGCGAACATATACTCAGAATGTCTTGGTACCACAATCACTTGACTCAGCTGGGAGTTAATCTTCCAGTTGATAGTGTCATTGACAGAGTTCTTCAATCGCTGCCACCAAGCTACAAAAGCTTTGTGATGAACTATAATATGCAAGGGATGGATAAGACAATTCCCGAGCTCTTCGCAATGCTAAAGGCTGCGGAGGTAGAAACCAAGAAGGAGCATCAAGTGTTGATGGTTAACAAGACCACTAGTTTCAAGAAAAAGGGCAAAGGGAAGAAGGGGAACTTCAAGAAAAACGGCAAGCAAGTTGCTGCTCAAGTGAAGAAGCCCAAGTCCGGACCTAAGCACGAGACCGAGTGCTTCTACCGCAAAGGGATTGGTCATCGAAGCGGAACTGCCCCAAGTATTTGGCGGATAAGAAGGATGGCAAAGTGAAAGGTATATTTGATATACATGTTATTGATGTGTTCCTTACTAATGCTCGTAGTAGCGCTCGGGTATTTGATACGGGTTACATTGCTCATATTTGCAACTCGTAATAGGGGCTACGGATTAAGCGAAGATTGGCTAAGGACGAGGTGACGATGCGCGTGGGAAATGGTTCCAAAGTTCATGTGATCGCCTTCGGCACGCTACCTCTACATCTACCTTCGGGATTAGTTTTAGACCTGATAATTGTTATTTGGTGCCAGCGTTAAGCATGAATATTATATCTGGATCTTGTTTGATGCGAGACGGTTATTCATTTAAATCAAAGAATAAATGTTATACTATTTATATGAATAATATCTTTTATGGTCATGCACCCTTGATGAGTGGTCTATTTTTATTGAATCTCGATAGTAGTGATACACATATTCATAGTATTGAAGCCAAAAGATATCAGTTTAATAATGATAGTGCAACCTATTTGTGGCACTGCCGTTGAGGTCATATTGGTGTAAAGCGCATGAAGAAACTCCATGCTGATGCGCATTTGGAATCACTTCATTATGAATCACTTGATGCTTGCGAAACATGCCTCATGGGCAAGATGACTAAGACTCCGTTCTCCGGAACAATGGAGCAAGCAACATACTTGTTGGAAATAATACATACTGATGTATGCGGTCCGATGAGTGTTGATGCTCATGGCGGTATCAAGTTATTTTCGACCTTCACAGATGATTTGAGTAGATATGGGTATATCTACTTGATGAAACATAAGTCTGAAACATTTGAAAAGTTCAAAGAATTTTAGAGTGAAGTGGAAAATCATCATAACAAGAAAATAAAATTTCTACGATCTGATCGTGGAGGTGAATATTTGAGTTACGAGTTTGGTCTTCATTTGTAACAATGCGGAATAGTTTCAAGATCAAGACGCCACCTGGAACACCACAGCGTAATGGTGTGTCCGAACGTCGTAACCGCACTTTATTAGATATGGTGTGATCTATGATGTCTCTTACTGATTTACGCTATTGTTTTGGGTTATGCTTTAGAGACGGCTGCATTCACGTTAAATAGGGCACCATCTAAATCCATTGAGACGACACCATATGAACTGTGGTTTGGCAAGAAATCCAAGTTGTCGTTTCTTAAAGTTTGGGTTGCGATGCTGATGTGAAAAAGCTTCAACCTGATAAGCTCGAACCCAAATCGGAGAAATGTGTCTTCGTAGGATACCCAAAGGAGACTGTTGGGTACACCTTCTATCACAGATCCGAAGGCAAGATATTCGTTGCTAAGAATGGATCCTTTCTAGGGAAGGTGTTTCTCTCAAAACAAGTGAGTGGGAAGAAAGTAGAACTTGATGAGGTAATTGTACCTTCTCCAGAATTGGAAAGTAGTGCATCACAGAAAACAGTTCCAGTGATTCGTACACCAATTAGTGAGGAAGCTAATGATGATGATCATGAAACTTCAGACCAAGTTAATACTGAACCTCGTAGGTCAACCAGAGTAAGATTCGCACCAGAGTGGTACGGTAATCCTGTTCTAGACGTCATGTTACTAGACCATGACGATTCTACAAACTATGAGGAAGCGATGATGAGCCCAGATTCCACGAAATGGCTTGAGGCCATGAAATCTGATATGGGATCCATGTATGAGAACAAAGTGTGGACTTTGGTTGACTTGCCCGATGATCGGCAAGCCATCGAGAATAAATGGATCTTCAAGAAGAAGACTGACGCAGACGGTAATGTTATCATCTACAAAGCTCGACTTGTTGCGTAAAGGTTTTCAACAAGTTCAAGGAGTTGACTACGATGAGACTTTCTCACCCGTAGCGATGCTTAAGTCTGTCCGAATCATGCTAGCAATTGCCGCATTTTATGATTATGAAATTTGGCAAATGGATGTCAAAACTGCATTCCTGAATGGATTTCTGGAAGAAGAGTTGTATACGATGCAACCAGAAGGTTTTATCGATCCAAAGGATGCTAACAAAGTGTGCAAGCTCGAGCGATCCATTTATGGAATGGTGCAAGCCTCTCGGAGTTGGAATAAACATTTTGGTAGTGTGATCAAAGCATATGGTTTTATACAGACTTTTGGAGAAGCATGTATTTACAAGAAAGTGAGTGGGAGCTCTGTGGCATTTCTAATATTATATGTGGATGACATATTGTTGACTGGAAATGATTCAGTATTTCTGGATAGCATAAAAGGATACTTGAATAAGAATTTTTCAATGAAAGACCTCGGTGAAGCTGCTTACATATGATCTATAGAGATAGATCAAGAAGCTTAATTGGACTTTCACAAAGCACATACCTTGATAAGATTTTGAAAAAGTTCGAAATGGACCAGTCAAAGAAAGGGTTCTTGCCTGTGTTACAAGGTGTGAAGTTGAGTGAGACTCAATGTACGACCACTGTAGAAGATAGAGAAAAAACGAAAGTCATTCCCTATGTTTCAGCCATAGGTTCTATCATGTATGCAATGATGTGTACCAGACCTGATGTGTGTCTTGCTATAAGTATAGTAGGGAGGTACCAAAGTAATCCAGGAGTGGATCACTGGACAGCGGTCAAGAACATCCTAAAATACCTGAAAAGGACTAAGGATATGTTTCTCGTATATGGAGGTGACAAAGAGCTAGTCGTAAACGGTTACGTCGACGCAAGCTTTGACACTGATCTGGATGACTCTAAGTCACAAACCGGATACGTGTTTATATTGAATGGTGGAGCTGTCAGTTGGTGCAGTTCCAAGCAGAGCGCCGTGGCAGGATCTACGTGTGAAGCGG
Organism: Aegilops bicornis; assembly: GCA_021605145.1. Taxonomy (NCBI): domain Eukaryota; kingdom Viridiplantae; phylum Streptophyta; class Magnoliopsida; order Poales; family Poaceae; genus Aegilops; species Aegilops bicornis. The sequence goes on from CM038672.1 coordinate 581,889,373, forward strand.
AGTACATAGCTGCTTCGGAAGTAGCAAATGAAGGAGTCTGGATGAAGGAGTTCATATCCGATCTAGGCGTAATACCTAGTGCATCGGGTCCAATGAAAATCTTCTGTGACAATACTGGAGCAATTGCCTTGGCAAAGGAATCCAGATTTCACAAGAGAACCAAGCACATCAAGAGACGCTTCAATTCCATCCGCGATCTAGTCAAGGAGGGAGGCATAGAGATTTGCAAGATAAATACGGATCTGAATGTTGCAGACCCGTTGACTAAGCCGCTCTCACGAGCAAAACATGATCAGCACCAAGACTCCATGGGTGTTAGAATCATTTCTATGTAATCTAGATTATTTACTCTAGTGCAAGTGGGAGACTGAAGGAAATATGCCCTAGAGGCAATAATAAAGTTTTTATTTATATTTCCTTATATCATGATAAATATTTATTATTCATGCTAGAATTGTACTAACCAGAAACTTAGTACATGTGTGAATACATAGACAAACAGAGTGTCCCTAATATGCCTCTACTAGACTAGCTCGTTAATCAAAGATGGTTAAGTTTCCTAGCCATAGACATATGTTGTCATTTGATGAACGGGATCACATAATTAGAGAATGATGTGATGGACAAGGTCCATATGTTAGCTTAGCACTATGATCGTTTAGTTTATTGGTATTGCTTTCTTCATGACTAATACATGTTCCTATTACTATGAGATTATGCGACTCCCGAATATCGGAGGAGCACTTAGTGTGCTATCAAACGTCACAACGTAACTGGGTGATTATAAAGATGCTCTACATGTGTCTCCCATGGTGTTTGTTGAGTTGGCATAGATCGAGATTAGGATTTGTCACCGATTAACGGAGAGGTATCTCTGGGCCCTCTCGGTAATGCACAACACTATAAGCCTTGCAAGCAATGTGACTAATGAGTTAGTTACAGGATGATGTATTACAGAACGATTAAAGAGACTTGCCAATAACGAGATTGAACTAGGTATGATGATACTCATGACCGAATCTCGGGCAAGTAACATACCGATGACAAAGGGAACAACGTATGTTGTTGTGCGGTTTGATCGATAAAGATCTTCGTAGAATATGTAGGAACCAATATGAGCATCCAGGTTCCACTATTGGTTATTGACCGGAGATGTGTCTCGGTCATGTCTACATAGTTCTCGAACCCGTAGGGTCCGCACGCTTAATGTTCGATGATGGTTTGTATTATGAGTTATGTCATTTGATGTACTGAAGGTTGTTCGAAGTCCCAGATGAGATCACGGACATGACGAGGAGTCTCGAAATGGTTCATACATAAAGATTGATATATTGGACCATGTTATTCGGACACCGGAAGTGTTCCGGATAGTTTCGGATAGAACCGGACTGCCGGAGGGGTTACCGGAATCCCCCGGGGAAGTAATGGGCCTTAGTGGGCCTTAGGGGAGAGAAAGGGCAGCAGCCAGGAGGTGGCGCGTGCCCCCCCAAGGGGAGTCCGAATAGGACTAGGGGAGGGGGGCGCGGCCCCTCTTTCCCTTTCCCTCTCCCTCTCCTTCCTTCTTCTCCAAGTTGGACTAGGAAAGGGGGAAGCCGATTCCTACTTGGAGTAGGACTCCCCCCTTGGGCGCACCCCCTAGGGCCAGTCGGCCTCCTCCTCCCCTCCTTTAGATACGGGGGAGGGGGGCACCCCAAAAACACACAAGTTGATCTTTACCCGTGTGTGGTGCCCCCCTCCGTAGTTTTCCACCTCGGTCATATTGTCATAGTACTTACGCGAAGCCCTGCGTCAATAACTTCATCATCACCGTCACCATGCCATCAGTCTGACGAAACTCTCCCTCGGCCTCAACTGGATCAAGAGTTCGAGGGACATCACCAAGCTGAACGTGTGCAGATCGCGGAGGTGCCGTGCGTTTGGTACTTGGATCGGTTGGATCGCGAAGACGTTCGACTACATCAACCCCGTTACTAAACGCTTCCGCTTTCGGTCTACGAGGGTACGTGGACACACTCTCCCCGCTCATTGCTATGCTTATCCTAGATAGATCTTGCGTGATCGTAGGCAAATTTTGAAATACCACATTCCCCAACAGTAGTACCATATACTACTACATGGATTTGACGGAAATAAAAAGATACATACGGATGCATCAACGACATCCTCACGCCCTAGTGCGCCGGGTCACCAACAAACGTGTGAGGAGCAGCGGCGTTGGCGGCGAGCTCAACGTGCTTCTGAACAATGTCGTCCAAGGTTGCCCTGCGGTCCAAGAAGGCCAGCGACCTATCGTCCTCCTCTTGCACGTAGTAGTCCTTGTGGAGAATTTGCGCGTAGACCTGAGTGATTATGTCGATGGTGTCTTGCTGCACCAGGCACTGTGCGGCGAGCGCGACCTTGAGGTGGACTTTCTCCAGCGCGACGGTGGGCAGTTGCAGGGCCACCAGTGCGTCGAAGACGTTGTCACCATAGAGGCCGCTGAGGGTGGCGGGCATCGCAGAGCCTGGGCGCGTGGGCTCGAGGCGTACGTCAAGGTCGTCCGCGAGCTTCTTGACGATGGTGAACTTGTCGAGGAAGTCGACGAGGACCTCGTCGAACAGGGACACGAAGCTGTGGTCCAAGCAGCCTCTCGCCCTGGAGGCCTCAAGCACGACCTGGAGACGTTCCTCGGTGCCGGGCCGCAGGCCGGCGTCGTGGACCATCTGGCACAGCTGGCTGATGCTCGCGCTCATCGCCTCCATGGGTCTAGCTTCTAAATCAAGACGGTGGTGCTAGTACTAGTAGTAGTACTACCAATCTAGTAGTACTGTACTACCCGTTGGTCAAATTATTACGTGTTGCTCCTCACAGTGAAGTGACAAGACCCTGCGCCAGAGATGACACCTGAGTGTAGCACCGTGCTCGGCATACCGAAGTCAGCCTCACCGTTTGCAGTCACTATCATCATGGCTATAGAGCTAGCCTGCTTACAACTAGCCGTGTTCGACATAATTTCCCGTGCGTAGGTGCCTGTACATTGCACGAAACACCAATATTGGGTGTGGACGGCGCCGGCAGCGGCCATCGCACCAGATTTTTCCATGGCCTTCTAGATGTGGTGGGGAGGAGATAAGGCTGATTGTGAGAGACAAGGAGTTGTTTGTAAATAGGGAAGAAGTGCAGGCATCTTTTTGTAAAACTGTAGAAGTTTGGTTTGTATGCGTCAGATCTAGATCCGACGGCTATTGGTGAAAGATGGCAGGCACAACATCATCACCAACTCAGGACCACTTCGATTCGCAGGATTTTGAAAACGCAGGAATAGGACACGGCAATATTGCAAGTTTCAAACTGATATTACAAATGTTAGGAATAATGATGCACCTACGAAGAGGGAATTGCTAGGAAGTTTACGTAAGAACTTTCGTTACTTTAGGTGGATGCAGCATTATCGTACAAACTAAAATCCACCGCCCTGACAAGTCACTAATGGGCAAATAAATTTTTGAGTCTCTGGCCACATGATGTTTCAAAAACAAATTCAGCTTCTGCGGAGACTTTGTCATTTAGGCTTATACGCTTGCGGTGATCAACATGCCATTCATTGTTGCGCCAGAGAACGCCAAACCTCATTACCTTGAGCACACTTGCCTCCAGAAGAAAGAACCTGGCCAATTTAATCTTAGATGTGCTACCTCGGTAGTCGATCAAATCAATTTCTGTAAGATGGAGATCAAGGCATTCGATGAGATTGTTATAATGCAGCACATTTTTCACTTTCGGGTCTTTTTTTATCTGGACAAGAAGAGAACATATTAGAGCAGCTGGCTATATAAGATTGTCGTGTCATCAAGAGGTACCAATATCATTCGCTCATACGATAGGGTTGGCTGGCTAGTGATATTTTTTCACTCTCTCTCTCTTTCCTCTCATTTACCTAGGAGCACATGAAGAGCTTGGGCATTTGTTGCCTTCCACTATGTGGCCGATGCCATATTTCTCAAAAGTATGCCACATAATACGCATCAATGTCAAATCAAAAGATTTTGGCACCGCTCTAGCGATGTGAGAGAGTTGGCACTGTGCACAGCACATGCACCCACATGTATAAACAAATCAATCAAACCAACTACACCATCCTCTCACTCTTCCAAACATGTGTTTTTTATTGCCTCAGTCCTCTCCCTGTCCCACGCAAGTGTTTTTTCATTGCGTGAGTTAATTTGGCACCGGAGCAAAGTAGGTGATCCAGATTGGGGCACCAGGTGAGCAATGGAGGAGCATCGATGCCAAATGCATCACAAGTGAATTTGGCATGTGTTTTGGCCTACATAGTGGAGGGCCGTTATAGCCCACTTTTGTACTACCTCGTATTTAGTGTAAAATTTTGACCATAAATTTACCTAAGAAAATGCCAATGCATGTCACCAAAAATTATATCATTTGAAATTATGTTCAAATACAAATCCCACGATATAATATTTAGTGACATGCATTAACATTTTGTCGGTTAAATCTATGGTCAAATTTTGATACTACAAAATAGGAAGAGTAAACCAGGACGGAGGTAGTACTTACTCTTAGGGTAACCATAGAGTTACTAGTCTAAGTTACTTGCCACTATGACTAGCCTAGGCTACTATAATAGTACAACAAAAAACGATGTAGGTGATAACGTGAGAAAAAATACTAAAAACATTTCTTTCGGTGCAGTGCGTATATGTAGTTTTGAACACTACACTTGTCATTGTAATTTGGGAAAATTATGAAAAAAATTGAGCTACATTGTGATTACCGTTTACTAATAGGAAAGAAGTTTCACCTCGATGAGTAGCTTCTCCGTGCACGGAAAGCATATAAGGAATCCAACAACTTGATCCAGATTGGGGCCAATAGATTTTATTGCCAAGATCTTCACTGTGCGCATAGACCGGGTCAAGCTTGTGGGAATCATTTTCTGGATGACAGTCGTAAATACATCAAGAAGAAATTTAAAAATGTGAATTTCAAGAAGATGGAGAAGAAGATGAGTGTTGTACCTGAACTATTACGGATCCAATAAAGAGTTCGGAGAATTTGGTAGACGAGTACACCAATGTTGTCAATTTCGGCGCGTCAATGACCCTAATTTTGTTGGACCTTCTAGATCAGATACAAGCAATCTCTCAAGGAAAGGCGCATTCTCAATGACCATAACGTGGAACAGCTGGAGTGATCTCTTCCCAATTGATGTCTTCTTGTGGGGCCAGCAAGACACATAAATCCATCAGAGATTCATCGAGGCGATGTGGAGGCTAATGAACCTGTGGATCTGCTGAAGACGAAGCTACTTGAGTGCAGTACAGCTGCGGAGCAGGTGCTCCATAGCCTTATTCGAGATGCCAACGTCGAAGAGGTCAAGCTGCTTGAGTTGAGGGAGGAGAAGGGCCGGCGCGGTATTAATCTGGGGAAGATAGCAGGAGCTGAAGCTGGCGTGGCGCAGCGTTGACGTGAGGCGGAGCATGGACAGCGGTAGAGAGCGACATCGTCCAGCTTCAAAGTTGAGCTCCTCGAGCTGATCTTGGGCGGGGGATAAGAACCACTCATCGAACTTGGCTTGGACCTTGCAGTTGGTACTGAAAATGTGGATGTCAAGGCATCTGGCTGGCCCAGGGTGCGATGAAAGGATCTTGGAGATTGCGGCCATGCGTTTGCAATCCCCGTCGCAGAGGCAGCTGTCGACGGTGAGGTTGAGGGGGGCGCGACGCCAGAGGGGGCGCCACCATCGGGAGAGCAGGGTGGTCCACTCGGCAGATTTGGTGGGGAGGAGGCTGATGATGACGAGCAGCATGTCGTCGGGAAGGCTGCTGATGAAGTCCAGGCTAGCCGGATGCGGTTTTGGCTCGAGCTGCCTCCGCTTGTTGGCTTCCTTGCCGTCCATCTCAGCCGGTGGCGAAACCGGTGTACACGTGTGCTGGTGCGTGTTGTGTGCTGGGTGTGCGCGAGTGTGTCCTTCTGTGCATGCCGCCGCGCAGTGGTGAAGTGTGCGCGAGTGCGGCCTTCACGCGGAAGAAGTGTGCCCTCAATTTACTAGCGTGCGAAGTGCTACCCCGAGTGGTTTCAACTTTGTTTACTTCACCGCGTGTCAGATGGGCCTCTAGTTTGCTTATTTTCACCCACTGCCACATGGACCAGCACATGAAGATAGGGAAGATGAGGTGACAAGGCAGCATGTGGACTGGTTGACCGGTCAATTAAACAATATACGGAGCTATACGCTGACACAATGACCGTATAATCCGTCGGTATAGAGAGTTCGAGTGAGAGGGGTGGCCCGTGAGAGATAGTAGAGAGAGACAAAGAGCTACTCCCTCCGTTCGATAATGTAGTGCCTACATTTTTTTAAAGTCAAACTTTTGAAACTTTGACCAAGTTTATAAAGAGATTACTTATATCTACAATATCAAAGATAAATGATAGTATGAAGTAAGTACATGTTGTGATGAATCTAATGATCGCTCCAGATGTAAATGTTTTTGTCCACATATACCTGGTCAAACTTTTCTGAGGTTTGACTTTTCAAAACATCCATATGCTTATGGACGTGAGAGAGTACCTAACTAGAGAGAGTGTGTGTGTGTGTGAAATAGAAAGAGTGACTGAAAAAAGTGTGTGTGCATGTGTGAAAGAGACATGGACAACACACGATAAAAGTAGAGAAAAAGCATGTGTTTCTTAATGCAAACATATCACACATGCATCTTCGACAGCGGAAGCAAGGTGAGGAGATAGTGTGTGGTTGTTTGCAACCGAGAGAGAAAGACCCCTAGCATGTGGCCAAGAGGGGTCTGACAAACAAGGGAGAGAGGCCGAGAGAGACGTACGGAGAAAATGCAGACATGGGGAGGAGAGAGTGTACGTTTGTCATAGAGAGATCCCTTGGAGATCGTGATGGGACTACATGGGTGGGAGATCGAGTGACAAGGTGTGTGCGAGAGATATCAAGATAGACGTATGGATGGAAGGAGACAATACGTGTGTTCCTGATGGCTAGTGAGAGATAGTCATACTTAGGGGGCAGTGCGTGCGCCTATGATGGAGTGAGGGATTATGGTACTTAGGTGGGTGCGTGTCACATAGAGAGAGAACAAGGGCGGAGAGTGTTAGATGGGTCTATGTAGCACGAGCGAGACATGTGTATGTGTGAACCAGGGAGATATAAAGTTTGAGAGAGATAGAGTAGCCCCGATAAGGCTAAGTGGTGCATCACATAGCTGAGAGGTGGAAAGAGATATTCCATCCGCTCGATAATGCAGTGCAGATAAAATTTTTAGAAGTCAAACTTTGGAAACTTGATCGGGTTTACGCAAATATTATTTATATCTACCATACCAAAGATACATCATACGAAACTACATCTCATGATGAATCTAATGATATATGTTTGTCGTTCTAGATGTAAATGTTTTTCTCCACGTACATGGTCAAACTTTGTGATGTTTGACTTATCAATAAATCTATATGCTATGGACCGAAGAGAGTGCCTAAGTTGAGAGAGATCAAGTGCGTTCGAAGGAGAATGAGTGAGTGTGCAAAAAGAGTATGTGTGTGGAAGAGAAAGGGACAACAAATGATAAATTAGAGAGACAGTGTGTGTGTTTGTTTCTTATGCAAACGTATCACGCATGCATCTCCGAAATAGAAAAGCAAGGTGAGGAGATACATGAAGATAGCTAGTGCGTGATTGTTTGCAACGGAGAGAGACACCCCTATAGCACATGTCCAATAGAGGTGTGGCCAACAAGGAACAAAGGTCGAGAGGGACGCATGGAGAAGATGGACGCATGAAGAGGGAGAGAGGGTGTGTTTGTGATAGAGAGATCCCCTCGCGATCGTGAGGGGACTATATGGGTGGGAGATCGAGGGACGAGGTGCGTGTGCGATAGAAAGATGCTCCGAGAGAAATCGAGATAGACCATGCACATGTTTGCGATGGAGACTAAGAATTAGCTAGTCATATACATATAGGGGGACTGTGTGCGCCTACAATTGAGTGAGAGACCATCATACTTGGCTAGGCATGAGATTGTGTGTGTGTGTATGAGATGGAGAGAGAACGAGGGAGAGAGACAGAGTTTTAGATTGGTCTATCGAGTGCGAGTGAGATATGCATGTGTATGTGTGACCCAGTGAGATGGAGAGTTTGAGAGAGAGAGGGAAGAGCTCCGGGACAGCAGAGTGGTGCATGAGAGAGTTATGGGCAACGAGCCAGGGAATTTGTGTGCGTACGATGAGTGCACCCAAGATATTTAGCTTGGATAGAGAATCATACATAGTGTGCGAGAGAGACCTATACATGGAGTATATATGCATGCGAACTAGAAAGACCCCCCCCCCACACACACACACACACAAAGAGAGAGAGAGAGAGAGGGAGGGAGACGGACCAACAAGGTTTGTGTGTTGGATGCTTGCGATAGAATTGAAGATTGTCGGCGAAAGAGAGAGCAGGAGTCCGGGAGAGGGGGGTCGCCTTTTTTGCATCAAAGACTGATATAATCCATGTTTCAATATAAACTTGCATTTAAATATTTAAATTGGAGAACATGTTATCTGCAATCCACACATGAATGGAGACATGCGTATCAAACAAGTTCATTAATTTGACTTTCAACATGTTCATGGAGTACTATAATACTGTACAACATGCTACTCGATTGAGGTGTTCAATTTTGGATTTAGTTCACTATTTTGACCTGGTGAATGAGCTATTTCATTGAATCGAGATATTTCATTTTGGGTTTGATTCCCGTTTTTTAGTGGGCCAACTATTTGTCATATAGTAAATCGTTAGCAACGAGCATGTAAAAACACATTACTCCCGAGCATCATCTCTCCATCTAAAAAAGAAGTGGCAAGATAATATTTCAAAATTTGATTCGAACCGACATGGTAAGGTAGACTTGGATGCTCGTTCTCCCAAAATTTGAATGAACCGGTTAACATCCTCTGCTCGGTGGAATTCGCCCGAGCAAATAAATGGGAGACGCGAAATTACCGGCCTATGTGGGACATGCATCAATTGGCCCTGTGTACATCGAGGGTAGGTTCGTAACTTCATCCAAGCGCGCCTTCTCCTCGGCCGAAATGACATGTGCCGAATAATTCATAAACCATGGGCGGAAAAACACCTGCTCCTCGCGCCGACTATTTCAAAACACGCCCTCCTCGCCCGAAATAGCTCGCGCCCACTATTTCAAAACACGCCCTCCTCGCCCGAAATCGCTCGCACACACTATTTCAAAACATGCCCTCCTCGCCCGAAATCACTCGTGCCCACTGAGGGAGTCCTGGACTAAGGGGTCCTCGGGCGTCCGGCCTATTATCAATGGGCCGGACTGGTGGGCTGTGAAGACATGAAGGCCGAAGATTGTACGCGTGTCCGGATTGGACTCTCCTTGGCGTGGAAGGCAAGCTTAACGACCAACTATGAAGATTCCTTCTTATGTAACCGACTCTATGTAACCCTAGATCCCTCCGGTGTCTATATAAACCGGAGGGTGTACTCCGGAAAGGATATATGTACTCATTACCATAGTCATAATAGGCTAGGCTTCTAGGGTTTAGCCATTACGATCTCGTGGTAGATCAACTCTTGTAATACTCATATTCATCAAGATCAATCAAGCAGGAAGTAGGGTATTACCTCCATAGAGAGGGCCCGAACCTGGGTAAACATCGTGTCCCATGTCTCCTGTTACCGTCGACCTTAGATGCACAGTTCGGGACCCCCTACCCGAGATCCGCCGGTTTTGACACCGACATTGGTGCTTTCATTGAGAGTTTCACTGTGACATCGATGAAAGGTTCGATGGCTCACCTTGTCCTTAAAGACAACATCACCTCCGGGGAGTCTCGCCCTGTGCCAAACCCTCCGGCTGGGCGGCTTTACCATGATCGCCCGTTCGGCCGTTGAGCCGACGATGACCTCTCGAGCCATCGAAAACCCCCTTCGCATCAACTCTGAACACTCCAAGCAGATGGATCCGGTAGAGTTTTCGTCCTTGAACGAGCTCCTAGATTGCATCGCCGCTTTGGGAATCGCCACAGGTTACGATTGGATCGGGCCTAAAATCGATCAAGGAGAAATCAAAACTCCACCGGTCACCCACCAGATAGCGGCAGTCGAGGAGCAGGACGGAGTCTTCTTCTATATCAAAGATGGACTATGTTTGGATTGCCGATCAGGAAGAACCAGATACCCACCAGCGGAAGGATGAGACCAGCCCTCCGAACATAGAATCGGACGGAAGTCCTAAACAATCAGAAGATACTCTGGAGCCCGGACTGTTGAGTCTGGACGGTCTTCAGACTCCGGATAACCGGTCAGGTCAGGGTTCGTATTTAATTCCACCCACCCACCCGGACATAGACGCTCTCATGAGCATAAAACAGTAGTCCCAGGAAACGGTCCACCACTTCTGGGCCAGATTCCTCCTTGTCAAAAACAAGGTCAAAGATTGCCTCGACGAGGACGCGATATCAGCGTTCTGCAACAATTGCGCTGGACGAAGGAATTCTCAACGCCATCAATCGCCGCCAAGATGAAGTTCGTTGGCTTAGCAACTATCGCATGTATAAAGCATGATGGAAAGCGCTCGGAAAACTTCGGGCAGCTTGTCGGGAACCGCTACCCCAACTCAACTCCTCCTACAGCGAAGAGGGCGCACCCCCGTGGCATGCCTAGTCCAACAGTCAAGAAACATAAACCCATTACGCGGCACGGCACCGTTCTGGAGGGATGGCTCGATGGCCCATGCAAAATACACACGACACCAGATACCGTGGCAACCCACAGCCTTAGAGCATGTTGGATACTCCGGCAGGTAGCCAAGAGCGGCGATGACATCCTTATCAAGGACACCCCAGAGCAACACCCTCCAGAAAATGACGACACAAGAGTATAGACGGTCTTCGAGACATTTGCTTCAAACAACAAGCGCAAAAGGGCACTTCGCGACCTCGCTGAAGTCTGCCAAATCGCTGCAATAAACCCTTGGAATGACATGCCTATAACGTTTAATGCTGGTGACGAACCGAGGTACAGGACAGTCCGAGTGCCAGCCGCATTAGTCCTCAGTCCCATCATGGACGGGTTTCGACTTACTAAGCTCCTGATGGACGGCAGCAGCAGACTAAACCTCATTTATGAGGACACACTCCACAAAATGGAAATAGACAGGAGCCGCATCAAGCAAAGTAGCACAACCTTCCGAGGAATCATTCCCAGTCGGGAGGTGCGGTGCGCGGGCAAAATCACACTTGACGTGGTATTCGGCACGCCGGAGAATTATCGGTCCGAAGAAATCACTTTCCAAGTGGCCCCTTTCAGCAGCGGATACCACGCCCTGTTGGGGCGGGATGCTTTTACATGCTTCCAAGCTATACCTCATTACGGGTATATGAAGCTCAAAATGCCCGGACCAAACGGTATAATCACTCTCGTCAGTGATCCGGACATATTACTCCGTGCTGAAAACAAAACCACATCCCTGGCCCTTGAGGCGCTATCCGAAGCCCTCACGGCCGAAGAATTAATCGCACTTCGCTCCATGGTGGACAGGGACGATGTGATCCTCGACAAACGCCCCAAATCCACCTCCTTCAAACCAGCAGAAGAAATAGTCAAATTCCAGGTCCACCCAACGGACCCCAAGAAGACAGCATCTATCGGAGCGCAACTGAACCCAACAGTTGACACTGCATTACGAGAATTCCTGCGCGAAAAGTGGGACATATTTGCCTGGCACCCTTCAGATATGCTAGAGATCCCACGCAAGCTAGCCGAATATAGCCTCAATATATTAAAGGTATTTAAACCGGTCAAGCAAACACTGTGGCGCTTTTCCGAACCCAAGCGACAAGCCATGGGGGAGGAGCTGGCCAAGCTTATCGAGGCCGGATTCATTAGAGAAATCAAACATCCGGACTGGCTGGCAAACCTGGTGATGGTACCAAAGAAGGAAAAATCCTGGCGCCTGTGTGTCGATTTCAAAGATCTCAACAAGGCTTGCCCTAAGGATCCCTTCCCCCTCCCCCGCATTGATCAAATCATTGACGCCACCGCAGGACGTGACTCACTGTGTTTCCTCGATGCATATTCCGGATACCATCAAATCAAAATGAAGGAGTCCGATCAAGCTGCAACAACATTTATTACTCCATACAGGCCATTCTACTTCAACACCATGCCCTTCGGGCTCAAGAACGCCGGCACCACATACCAACGCATGATTCAAACATGCCTGGAGAAGCAGATCGGCAAGACAGTAGAATCCTACATCGATGACGTCGTCATCAAAATTAGGCACGTCGAAACACTAATAGACAACTTACGTCTTACATTCTACAACCTCCGTGTGTATGACATTAAGCTCAACCCGGAAAAATGTGTCTTCGGCGTCCCCGCTGGAAAACTGCTAGGCTTCATCATTTCCAATAGAGGAATAGAAGCAAATCCAGCTAAAATCCGAGCTCTGTCAAAGTTGGCTACGCCAACAGACCTCAAACAAGTCCATAAACTAGTTGGTTGCGTGGAAGCGTTAAGTCGCTTTATCTTCAGATTAGGAGAAAAGGCACTACCACTCTATCGCCTCTTACGGCGCACCGATAACTTCGAATGGACAGACGCGGCAACTGCAGGACTGGAGGAAATAAAGGCCCTCCTAGCAAGCAACCCAATCCTGGCCGCACCAAACGCTGGCGAACCCATGTTGCTATACATATCGGCAACACATAAAGTGGTGAGCGTTGTGCTCGTCGTCGAACGAGAATAGGAAGGACACAATTTCCCACTTCAAAAACCAGTATACTACGTATCTACTGTCCTCACACCATGCAAATCCCGGTACCCCCATTACCAAAAGATAGCATACGCGGTCTTCATTGCATCCCGAAAGCTACGACACTACTTCTAGGAGTGTTCAATCACAGTGGCTTCTGAAGTCCCACTCAATGACATAATAAACAACCGCGATGCCACGGGACGGATCGCCAAACGGGCCATAGTGCTACTTCCATTTGACATAACATACAAGCCACGTCGAGCCATCAAATCACAAGTGCTGGCTGACTTCGTCGCCGAATGGACAGAGGCCGAACTCCCTAAAGAGTACGGCGCATATTCCAATTGGGTTATGTATTTTGACGGCTCCAAAATGCTGGCGGGGCTAGGAGAGGGAGTCGTGTTAACATCCCCCACTGGAGATGTCGTTCAGTATGTACTCCAAATACTATACACAGACTCCAACAACACAGCCAAATACGAGGCCCTATTGCATGGTCTACGGATGGCCGTATCCATGGGCATCCAATGCCTAGAGGTGCGGGGATTCAAACCCCGCAATATCTCAAATAAACGGAGACTTTTATGCCAAAGATCCAAAGATGGCAGCTTATCATAATGACGTCTTAAAAATGTTGGCTCGGTTCGAGGGGCTCGAATTTCATCACGTCGCCCGAGAAAGTAATCAGGCAGCAGACGTCCTTGCTCGCATTGGCGCCAAGCGCGACCCCGTCCCACCCAACATTTTCCTGGAAAGGCTTTTCAAGCCATCCGTGGTGTGGCAAGGGGAGGGCGGCAACAACAGTCCAGATTCGAATACAACCCCAAATCCCAAACACACCGATAGTATCGGGGGCTCAGCCACTGAAATAACACCATCGGCTCATCTCATTATGGCAGTCATTGCCCCATGGACCGAACCCTTCTTGGCCTACATTAATAGGAAGTAGCTTCCCGAAGACCAGAATGAGGCTCGCCGCATTGTCTGGCGTTCGAAGGCCTACAAGGTTCACGACAAAGAGCTCTACAAGAAAAGTACTACCGGAGTGCTTCAAAGATGTATATCTGAGGAAGAGGGGCGGCAGCTTTTAGCGGAAATTCACGCTGGTCTCGGCGGACACCACGCCGCAGCTCGGGCCTTTGTTACCAAGGCCTTCCATACTGGGTTTTATTGGCCGACAGCCCGAGCAGACGCGCAGGACCTTGTTCAACGCTGCGTCAGATGCCAACTCTTCGCCAACCAAAGCCACATGCCCCAACCGCCTTACAAAGTATCCCCATTACTTGGCCTTTCACGGTCTGGGGACTGGATATGGTTGGACCCCTTAAAGGGGGAAGCCATAAGAAAAAATATCTGCTGGTCATGGTGGACAAATTCACTAAGTGGATAGAGGCTAAACCGGTCAAAACGGCTGAGTCCGGCCCGGTGATAGAATTCATATCCGGTGTTGTGCACCGTTATGGTGTCCCACACAGCATCATCACCGACAACGGCTCTAATTTCACATACGATGAGATGAAAACCTGGTGTACTAATCTTGGCATTAAACTCGATTACGCCTCCGTCTACCACCCGCAAACCAATGGTCAAGTCGAACGAGCCAATGGTCTTATTATGAGCGGCATCAAGCCCAGACTAGTGCGGTCTTTGAGAGAATCAGACAAGCACTGGGTTGACGAGCTCGATTCCGTACCCTGGGGGCTACGGACCACGACCAACCGTACTACCGGATACACACCTTTCTTCATGGTGTATGGCGCGGAGGCTATATTGCCCTGTGATATTATCCACGACTCACCTTGAGTGCGTATGTACGAAGAGAGAGAAGTCGAGCTTGATCGGCAGGACAACCTAGATGCCCTGGAAGAGGAGCGCGATGTCACAAAAGCCCGTTCAGCAATTTACCAACAGCAGGCTCGAAGATATCAAAGCAGAGAAGTACGGGCCAAGACCTACAACATTGGCGAACTCGTTCTACGCCTGCCGGAGAAGAAAAAGGACAAACTCAAGCCCAAATGGGAGGGTCTGTCGGTGTTCTGGGAACGGGGGTCCCCAGACTTGCCTGCCTGCGGCGTGGCTCAAAGGAGGCCCAGGACAGCCCATCTTCATCAACACAAGCTCAAGACCCTCGCGAGGGGCCAAGCCTCATGGGCGGATGACCAGGAGCTTCCTCAGCGGCCTCGTCGGTGGCTCATGAGGAGGCGGAGAGTTCAAGGTAGGGTACCTCGCGAGGTGCCCATGACGCATAGCCATGACGACCAAGGGCGCCATCGAGGCGCCCGGCCAAGCAGCGTCCTCCTTTCCTCTTTGGTGCAAAGGGAGCAAGCGCAGCGAGAGCATCAAGCAAAGGCATCCGCTTGATTGCAACAAGACCAAGACTGCCCCAACGGGCCGGAAGGGAGTCATCGTGGAGCCCAAGCAGGCGTCATCACCAGAGCCTTTGGCAGGCGAGGACCAACTTTAGTCAGGATAAGTGTACCCGATGTTCCCCTTCAAAATGGCCAATGTTGGCGCCCTTCCCGCTCAATATTTGGGAAGAGGCCCAGGGCCTTCGTCTATATAAGTAAAGCTAGCCACCAAGGAGGGAGGACGGAGCATCCGCCATTCGGAATCCAGAGAGAGAGATATAGAGACCCGATCCTCAAGCTAGAGCGTCGGGACACCACTTAGCAGTTCATCGCTTCCACCAAGAACAGACCCTCGCGAGGCCGTTCTTCCCTGTACTGTTCTTCATCAGCCCCAGAGGCAATCCACCACACCACAAACTAGAGTAGGGTATTACACCACAACGGTGGCCCGAACTAGTATAAATCTTGTATCTCTTGCGTTGTTCTTGCTAGTAGTTTAGGTCCCTGTGATTCAGCGAGGTACGAGGCGGTGGAGGGTTGGATCTCCGCGCGCACCCCAGAGTTCGAACCTTAAGGGTCTGCCGGAACCCAAAATCCGACATTTGGCGCGCAAGGTAGGGGTGCACCGGAATCCGCCTTCTGCCACCTCGTGTCCCGTCGCATCGTCATCACCATGTCCGGCGACCAAGCGGGCAACCCAGATCCTTGGCGGCGTGGCCCGCCCATCGCAGAGCCGCCGCTGGGCGACCCCGTGCCCCAGGCAGCTCGCGGTCCGCAGGGTGCTGCGGGCTGCGGGCGACGCGGACAGGCCTCGACGGCTCTTACACCGCGGCAGGCGCGGTCGGCAGCAAGGGCCTCCAACCACGCCGCGACCACATCACCGTACACCCGCCGGGAGCAGGCGAACTCGAGGGCCGCGCTCACAGTGGCCCGAGAGCTGCTGCAGTGCAGGCTGCTGGAGAGCGGCCGCGACGTGCTGCTGGAGAGAGTGGCGGAGCTCCTGGGCTTCGCCGCCTCGGGGGCTCACCCCTTCTGCACCCAACTCCCACCTCAGGCCGAGGGCGGCCCGCACGGGGCTCCGTGACGCGCTCGAGGGCTCCGGGTTACTCCAAAGACCGGGCGAAGCCGTTGGCTGGGCGGGCGGGGTTGCCCCCACCCCCGGCCCACGGAGAAGAAGGACTCGACGCAGCTCACGGCCCTGGTGGACCGCCGCCACCATCCCACGGCGGGCGCATCAAGCAGAGCAGCGAGGCACGCCAAGACTACGGGCGTGGCCTTCGGGATGACGGCGCCGGAAGAATACATGCCCCACATGATGGACCAAGGGCACCCGCATGAGGGAGATCAAGACTCGCTCCTCAGCCCAATCTGGGGGCATGAGGCGCCAGAAGCCGCGCTCTTTCAGGAGTCTCAAGACAGTCCCACTGGTCACGCCGGGGGCTACGATTATCGGGTACTGCTACTTCCTCAAGAGCAAACATACGCTAACCATAGGTCGCAGGAGGTACAGGTCGCCACGACGAGCGGCTGCCCCGCTCCCGCAGTCTCCTACCCCTCGGGAGGGGGCGCAGGGGCTATCGGAGAGGGGCAGAGATCCGACATCACCACCACGACGTTCGGAGCAAGGCGTTCTCAGGAGGTAGGCCCTCTGCTGGGGAGGTGCCTCAGGGCCTGCCCCTGGCGGAGGACCCGTGGTCATTGGGGGAACCGCTGGCGACCGCTCTACCCCACCGGCGGCGTCCTGGTTTCCGGTCGTCGTTGGTGGCACTAGAGTGTGTCGCAAGGCGGGGCCCTTGTCTGGCGATATGAAGCAAGGCCGGTACCTGTGAAGAAGGCCCAATGCCCGTGAAGCTTCGCCACTGCGTGACACTCTCACGTAATAATGAGTGGGCTGTACACGCCTGAGTCTCAGGGTGCCGGCCTCAGCCCTGGGCTCCCTCCTCACGCCCAAAGAGCAGCACTTAGCTCCGCGCTGGTGAGAAGACGTCCAAGACTAGACTAGGTGCCAGACGCGGCCTTTTTCTGCTTTCATTTGGTTTTCCCTCTGGCTGTCATTTTCCCCTGTTGGATTTAAGTTGAATTTGAGCTTGAAGATTTGCGCGTATTCAGGGAAGGGGTGCTTAGTCTCGTTCGAGCAAATCTCGCGTTTCAGTTACAACTCCGCCTCAACTGCCTCCCCTCGTGAGCCCCTCGCGAGCCGGGCTGTGCCAAGCTCACAAGACAGCCCAAAGCATGTCGCCGCCAAGGCCCTCTCTGGAGGGTTTTACTGCAGGTCCCACGGATTCGATCAAGAGACACTCAGATCGCCTCGGCCTCCCACAGGCTATCTCGGGGCTCAGACGAAACAAAGGTAAACCATCCAACTAGCGGCCGCTTAGCCAACCACTGGCGCGGCGTATGGGCGATGTAACACCTGCCGTCTGAAGAACACAAGTTTTACATGAGGGGCTCCCCTCCCAAAATGCTCTCACCTCCATCAGGCCAAAACCTGAGTTCTATTCATGCAGGGTAATGGAACAAGGACAATACATGATCGCCGGACAAATCCCCAATGCATCCTCAGGAGCACCTCCCAAGCCGTTGCTGGCGTCGCTGGCCTCGCCGTCACTGTCTGCGTGATCGTCGGCGGCGTCTGGGCCGTTCACCACGCCGCCCTCATCGGCGGCCACGACCACGCCGTCGTCGTCCAAAGCGAAGGCCCGGACGAGGGCATCCACGTTGTCTTCCACCCAGTGCGCCAGGTCGCCCCGGACGGCCTGGGGAACTGGGGCGATGGCTGCATCAAAATCGAAGTGAGGGTCCATGTCCCGGAGATGGCTGAAGACACGAGAGAAGGCGCGCCCGAGTAGCGCGCGGCTCCTCTCCTCCACCAACCTGTCGGCCCTGACCGACCGCGCCTCCAGCCGCGCCACCACGTCAGTGAAGAACTGGAGGTTGCCGGCGTAGTTAACCGCGTGCGGCGCGCCTACCGCCGCCTCGCAGATATTATCCAAGGCTGCGTTAGCTCTTTCCCGGAGCGTGGCGAGCATGGGACCGTGCTCATGCTCCAGGATTCGCTGCTGACGCATCTCGTCCGCCGGGCGCGGCGACGGCCTCAGCCTCCTCCACCCGTTGGCGAAGAAGGAGCGCCTCGGCACGAGAGGTGGTGGACTCCTCTGCGCCACCTCAAGGGCGGCTCAAGAGCATCGGCCCGCCAGACGCCTCCTCCAGCTTGGCCCTCACGGCGGCAGTCCTGCCCTCAGCCTCGGTCTTGATCAACCCCAGCCGCTCCTCAAACTCACGCTCGAGGCTCGAGCGCGCTGCCGCCACTCGGCGTCCGACCTCCTCCAGGACATGGGCTTCCCGTGCAGCGACCTCATCCTCTGCCCACGTCGCCAAGCGCTCCTTCGTCTCCAAGCGCCAGACTGCTGCTCGGGCGGCTTCAAGCGCCAAGACCTCCTCACGCTCGAGCTCCGCCGAGTCGCCGGAGGCCACCTTCATCGACGCAAGGGCTGCCTCACGCAGCTCCACTTGCTCCTCCAACGAGTGACACCGGGCCAGGAGTTCCCGTGCCCGCTCCTCCGCCGCCTCTCGCTGCATGTTAGCTGCCCGGGCCTCCTCGACGGCCCAAGAGCGGGCCTCCCGAGAGGCTGCCAGCGATGCCTTGGCCTCTTCATCATCAAGATCGCGCTGGCGGCGCTCAAGGGCGGCAGCGCCCTCCAGCTCGCGCCTCTTTGCGGCGGGCGCGCAGGCCCTCGGCCTCAAGGCGCGTCTTCACAAGAAGCTCTTCACCAAGAAGGCTCACCGCGTCGGCCGCCCTTCGAAGGAATCCTTGGCGAAGGGTGCGACACTCCCGGGCGCGCTCGCGCACGTCCTCCACACCATCGACCGCCCAGACGGCGCCGGAGCCGCGAATCAACACTCCTCCGGCAGGGGCTGGGGCTGGCACCTCGCTGACGGCCGGGCGCGCCGAGCCAAGTCCGGCTCGAGCCAGCCCATCCCAGACGAGGCGGAAGCGCCTCAGCCAATCGCCGTCCACGACCAGGCGAGAAGCCCACGGCAGGCTAGCTATGCCTCGGGAAGGCTCGCGAGGAAGGATCGCGAGGCGCGCAGGGTCACGGCGCGCCTCGGGACGGCTCACCTCCCCGGCCGCCCTCACCACAAGGGCTCCACTGCTTGGAGCACTCAAGGACGGGGGAGGGGGCGAGGCCGGAGAGGACGGCCCCTCACCCGTCTCCGTGAGCTCGGCAGGAAGGGACTGCAGGCAAGGATCAAGACAAGCAGCAGAAGAATCGGGAGCTAGAGAAGGAGAAGGCTTGCTCATCAAGAGCGGGCACTTCCTGCGCTTCAAAGAAGCGACAACGGTAATCATCGCCTGTGGCCTCCCTTCTTCCGGAGGGCCTCAAGTTCACGCGAAGCGACCCAAGATTTGAGCGCAGGGTCAGCTCATGACGAGGGAGGAGCATCAAGGCGACCGCTGTGGGCGTCCGCTGACGCGTGTTGCCGATCGCCTCACCAAGAGAAGCAGCAGGGCCTCGGGCTTCATCCGCAGGCTGCGGCGGCTACTGCCGCCTCGGCCATGGCGGCATGAGCCTCGAGAGCTGCCCTCACTGGCGCCGCCCGGTGCTTTCACCCCGGCGGGGGTCCTGTCGGCCTCTGGCGGCTCGTGCCTCCCTGCTCCGCCACTCAAGGAGGAGCCGCCTTGGCCAACTGGAAGGGCTGTCACCACCACTGGATTCTCGCGAGGCCCCTGGAGACCAGCGGGGCGCAGCCCCCATTCATCGAAGATAGGCATCTGGTTCACCAAATCACCCCTGTTCCGGCAGAGGTATAGCAAGGCCCTTCATGCCGGATGCCACCGGGTTAGGATCGCCATCGGGACCAGAGCACTTTCCTTAGTGCTTCAGCGCCGTGTCTTCTTCCCGGAGCCTCATATGATCGCCAGTTCACCAAGGCCCACATCCGGTGGGAATGGCGCCGAGAGGAGCAACGCGCATCAAGAACTCCTTCACCACCTTGGGCGCTGTCGCAGCAAGCGACCTCGAGAACGCTGACGGCGCCAGACAAAGATGAGCCGAGGGCTCGAAGCGTCTCCCCGCCCCACTGAATTGGGGACAGCAAAGTAGGTCGGCTCAGATAGCGGGGCTGGGCACCCCACATCCACGTACAACCACCTCTCGCGGAACTCAGCTTGGGCGGAGGCAAGCTGAAGTCAATACCTGAGGCCGCTGTCTCGGGCGCGGCGACGAAGCTCACGCATGCCGAGCACTGAGTGGGGTCGACAAGGCGCAGAGAGAAGAAGTGGCGCAGCAAGGCAACCGAGGGAAGGATGTCCATCATTGCCTCACAAACAAAGGCGAAGACCGAGAGGAGAGTAATGGACTCAGGACCCAGATGCATCATGTGGATCTGATAGTGGGAAAGCACGGCATTGAAGAAATCAGAGAAGGGGGGAACCAGCCCCGCCCACAGGGCGTCAGCGAAATACCGGACCTCGGTGACTATCCTGTCGATGGCGAAGTGGGACGCGGGCCAGGCCGTCGTCCTCCCGCATTCGTTGAAGGAGGTGGCCAGAGCCGAACTGACCTTGCCCTAGCCCTCCAGATTGAGTATGATCGACGGGTCGACAGCGGAGGCCACCGGCGGCGGCGAGCGAGGCGAAGCGAGTTTCTTCCTTCCCTTCTTCGTCGGAGCCATGGCGATCGAAAGGGGGAAGGGGAGATTTGAGATTGGATTGGAAATGGAAGCTGGAGTTCGAGAGAGGGAAGGACTAGAGCGCACAAGCAGCAAAGAGGAAACGGATGTGTGCAGCAGCGTGTCCGCCTAGCAAGGCACGAAATAAGGAGGCATGCGGGAACAGTGCCGCCCACGTCCAATCAACCGCCACGCGTCGCCCAAGACCGCAGGCTGTTAGGGGCTCATGACGCTCAGACTTGCCCTTTCGCTTCTCCGCCCGGTCAAGTTCGGCGCCCGTGGGCAGGGGCTCTTGTCGGCGTTCGGGAACAGGGGTCCCAGACTTGCTCGCTGCGGCTCGGCGTGGCTCAAAGGAGGCCTGTGACAGGATCTTCATCAACACAAGCTCAAGACCCTCGCGAGGGGCCAAGCCTTGCGGGGCGGACGACCAGAGCTTCCTCAGCAGCCTCGTCGGCTGGCAGCTCATGAGGAGGCGGAGAGTTCAAGGCAGGGTACCTCGCGAGGTGCCCATGACGCAAGCCATGACGACCAAGGGCACCGGGCGCCCGGCCAGCAGCTGGCGTCCTCCTTTCCTCTTTGGTGCAAAGGGAGCAAGCGCAGCGAGAGCATCAAGCAAAGGCATCCGCTTCGGTGCAACAAGACCAAGACCGCCCCAACGGGCTGGAAGGAGTCCTCGTGGAGCCCAAGCAGGCGTCATCACCAGAGCCTTTGCCAGGCGAGGACCAACTTTAGTTAGGATAAGTGTACCCGTTGTTCCCCTTCAAAATGGCCAATTGTTGGCGCCCTTCCCGCTCAATATTTGGGAAGAGGCCCAGGGCCTTCGTCTATATAAGTAAAGCTAGCCACCACAGAGGGAGGATGGAGCATCCGCCATTCGGAATCCAGAGAGAGAGAGATAGAGACCCGATCCTCAAACTAGAGTGTCGAGACACCACTTAGCAGTTCATCGCTTCCACCAAGAACAGACCCTCGCGAGGCCGTTCTTCCCTTGTTCTTCATCAGCCCCAGAGGCAATCCACCACACCACAAA
Organism: Aegilops bicornis; assembly: GCA_021605145.1. NCBI lineage: Eukaryota > Viridiplantae > Streptophyta > Magnoliopsida > Poales > Poaceae > Aegilops > Aegilops bicornis. Next base: position 581,911,227 of record CM038672.1, read on the forward strand.
CTAGAGTAGGGTATTACACCACAACGGTGGCCCGAACTAGTATAAATCTTGTGTCTCTTGCGTTGTTCTTGCTTTAGGTCCCTGCGATTCGGCGAGGTACGAGGCGGTGGAGGGTTGGATCTCCGCACGCACCCCAGAGTTCGAACCTTAAGGGTCTGCCGGAACCCGAAATCCGACAGGGTCCCTTCATAATTGACGAAGTTCTCACCGGAGGGGCATACCGTCTTCGGGATGCATCAGACAATCGCCTCGAACCGAACCCCTGGAACGCGGCCAGACTCCGAAGATTCTATGCCCAACGTCGAACTCCTTGTTTGTCTCCTTCTCCCCTATAGTTTCCATTATTTTTTCTCTTTTTTCCGATTTCCTTTTTCTTTCTCGCTTTAAAGCTTTCATATGGCTAGACCGCACACCCCTGATGCATAGATCCTTAAATATGTATGTCCATTATACCTAGGGGCTTCTTGGACAGAAGCTTCTTCTTATTATTCCTTGAGCATCAAGCTCTTCACATGTGAGTTTTTCCATATGTACCTTTTCTTCACCACTATATGCATCGATATGACTTAAGTTTTGGCCAAGCTGGGTTGCCTGGCTCCTGTGCTTATGCCCTACATTCCCGTTAGTTCGGCTAGGGCATAAAGGGAGCACCTCTGTGATTGTTACTGCCGGGTCATCTGGATGTGTACCTCAGACTGGGTGAAGCCGAAAGCTAGCGTTCTTAAGTAAATATTGGGACGGTGAATTAAAGATGTTTTTTGCACTCACTCCATTGTGAACCCCCAGAAGCTATACACACTGTGATTTTCACATCACAATTCGGACATGTACACTAATGCATGCACACCCCGGGAAAGGAACCCTTAACGGAACTATTCTCTCTGGAAGATGTTTCTTACAATTTCAATGTAATATAACATAGCTAGCCGGATACAACTTGTCTGTTCAAGCAACTATGACCCCTACGCCTTGTTTCCGCGCATACCCCAGTCGATTCGGCCGTGCGGGTATTCGGAAACACTCCGCACCTTCTAGTCCGGAGGTCAAAGTGAAAAGGTCTTCCATGACAAATGCTATACAATTCAGCTAGAGTTACATATATCAAGGAAAGTACATAGTCACTTGGACTCAAACACTTCCTCCTCTAGACCGTCCAAAAGGCGGTCTAACTTACAATCATGTTTGAAATATTTGGTGGCCACCTCTACTTGGTCATATACTAAACTAACGGGAATTTCTTCCCCATTCGACCCTAGCGGTCCCACACGGGCCATGTGCTTAGGATCCAGCTTGGTATATCGCGTCTTCACCATGGCCCAGGCCTCTCGCGCACCCTCTTGGCAGGCCAATATCTTCCATAGTCGGATACGCCGCCGCGCTCCTTTGAACAGCTCTACAAGCTCCTCCATACTTCCTGGAGGGGAGGCGGATGGACATAGAGCCTTGGCAACACTCTGCATCGCAAGTCGAGCCTGTTCGTGCACTTGCGACAGCCCTTGCAGCAGATCACTTGATGATCCGGACACCTCCTCTTGAGGACGGCCCGTCAATATACCTGCAATCATAACTATATTAGTTCCATTTATCTCCGAACTACTTCAAAAATAGTTCAGACACATACTGAATATGCCGCCCCGCAGCTTTTTGTTCTCCTTCACGGAGTCGTCTAGCTGGGCTCGCACATCTTTCAATTATTCACCCAATGTAGTGTTGGAATCTTGTAGCTTGTTTTTCTCCCCTCTGACTCGGGTCAGCACACGCTCGCGTGCGGTGTGTAGCCTTTTCGCCTCTTTTTATCCCTCTTGGGTGATCTTCAACTTCTCTTCAAGTTGATCAGGCGATCCTATTATGCAATCAGCAACAGTATTAGTACAGTTGGCATACAATTATTGTTCCTCGATGGAGGGGAATGTTACCAGAAGACGCCTTCTTGAAGTTTTCTAGTTCGGCGGTAGCAGCATTTAGCTGCGCCCGACACTGCTCCAGCTCTTGGGCTAGCAGGCCATTCTTCTCTGTAAGGACCTGGTTATACAACGATCCTTAAATCAGTTGTACCAACTGCTTTCGATCTCGGGGCTACGGGCATATGGTTATCCTTTTCGGACAAAGAAAAACTTACCTGCACATCTGTCAAATGTTGCTTTGTGGCTTTTCTAAGCCCATATCGAGCAGCTCGGATGTATGCGTCAGCCGAGCTGAAGGCATTGAATGCCTCTCCCGAGAACTTGGGGTCTCGTAAGACACCCTGCAGTGCCGATGATTCATGGCGCTCTCTACTTCCGAGTTGGTAACGGACATGTCTTTCGAACCCTCGGCCGAAGGACAATCCGGTGTTGTCCCCACAGCAGCCCCCACCTCTCCGGTGGGATCTAAATCCCGGTTGTTGGGAGTACGACTGGCCGAATCCCCGGACATAGTCCGGCGAACTTTTTTCCTAATACATGACCAACAAAACAATCACGGTTGGGTACGACTGCCAAAGCATACCTTCAAATCCCTACCTCTTCGAAGAAGGATCGGCCTTGTCTTCGCTGACCTTCCTTTTTTAGGCCTTTCTCGGCACGGGAGCCGCTCTTCTTGGAGTCATCCCCGGCGTAGCATGACGCGTCAACGCCCCCTTCAAGCATGAGACAAAGGCGGTGGGTGAGGCAAAGGCGAGGAAACTCTTTCGAGGGGGATTTCTCCTGATTACTTACGTGGGAAGCTGGAAGAAGACCAGGATAGTCGGCGACGATGGCCACTTCTGGGTCGTCATAGCTCGCCTGGTAAAACACCCCTTCCGCGAGTACCACGAATATATCCGGGTCCTCTTCGAACCCAGGATCGAGCTCCCGGTTGTGGTTCTCCGGCTGTGGGGCAGGGCTATTAAGCCCCTCAGTTACCTTCCGCCAGTGCTGTTTCAAAATAGACGGATTGGGAATCCGTTAAAGATGGCTAAGAGAGAGGAGTGAACAAAAGAAAAGGGGTTGGGACTTACCCAGCTGGGAGGGTTGTACATGGAGTACCCGTCTAAGCGATTTATGCGGAGAAATTCTTCTTCCTCCCCTTTAAACAGCTCGGCCAGTATCTTGGCTAGAGCAGCGGGTGTGTCCGGACCTTTCCGACCACAACGGGAGGCATCATCCTGCCCATTGTAGTGCCACATTGGGAGCCCTTTGTATTGAAGTGGCTGAACCCCTCGCACTATGGAGGTCGCCATTACCTCTACTATTGTAAAACCAGACTGGGCAAGCATCCTTATCTTGCCCAGGAGCTGACGAACCTCCGCACTGTCCTCCTCTTCAAGACTTCGGGGACGCCAACTGTGACGTTTCTTCAACAGAACGCTTGCCAATTTTGGGAGACCCTTGCGAACTGGGTCGGGAAGAGCGACGTCTTCTATATAGAACCATTCGGAAGGCCATTCTTCAGATGCCTTCCTTGGTGTGCCGGACAGGTATCCGGTATCGGCGACGCGCCATACATCGGCTCCGCCCACTTCAAATATTGACCCCTGGTGGTTGCGCCGGACAAGACAGAACAACTTTCTCCATAGTTCTAAATGGGCCTCAATGCCTAGGAACAGTTCGCACAAAGCAACGTAGCCCGCAATATGCAGAATGGAGGCGGGAGTAAAGTTATGCAGCTGAAGGCCATAGTATTCCAGAAGCCCCCGGAGGAATGGATGGACTGGAAACCCAACGCCCCTTAGCGGATAAGGGACAAAACAAACTCGCTCCCTCCCGGATGGATTGGGAAAATCCTCCACCTGGGTCTGAACGTTAAGGGAAGCTTGCCCTGCTCGAACAGGGACCAGATCTGCAGGGGGAGGAATCCCTGCGTTTGCAGCTTCTCTAATTGGTTGTAGGCTACTGAGCACCTCTCCCACTCGCCTCTCTCTGAGTCGAAGGAGGAACTGGGAATGCTAGCCATGTTGGAATGCCTTCTCCAAGTATTCTTTGGGGATTTTTATCCAGGAGATATTGAATGGATCTAAGATCTGATCTCTTTAAATATGCACTCTTCCTGGCCTAAACGGGGTGTTGTTTGCAAAAATACCCTGACCCCCCGCATTCTCTCGACACGTGAAAGACGAGGTTATTAAAACACGCAGAAGCCGAGGGGAGACATTGAATCTACGGCTGAATACACTACTTGGAAATCATTAAAGGAGGAACCCGCCTTGCAATGCCGAAGACAATTTGTGTACCGAACACCTTGCTATTGAAGACTGGTTCGGGGGCTACTGAGGGAGTCCTGGACTAAGGGGTCCTCGGGCGTCCGGCCTATTATCAATGGGCCGGACTGGTGGGCTGTGAAGACATGAAGGCCGAAGACTGTACCCGTGTCCGGATTGGACTCTCCTTGGCATGGAAGGCAAGCTTGGCGACCAACTATGAAGATTCCTTCTTATGTAACCGACTCTATGTAACCCTAGATCCCCCGGTGTCTATATAAACCGGAGGGTGTAGTCCGAAAAGGATATATGTACTCATTACCATAGTCATAACAGGCTAGCCTTCTAGGGTTTAGCCATTACGATCTCGTGGTAGATCAACTCTTGTAATACTCATATTCATCAAGATCAATCAAGCAGGAAGTAGGGTATTACCTCCATAGAGAGGGCCCGAACCTGGGTAAACATCGTGTCCCCTGTCTCCTGTTACCATCGACCTTAGACGCACAGTTCGGGACCCCCTACCCGAGATCCGCCGGTTTTGACACCGACACCCACTATTTGGGAGAAGCAAAGTTACTCTACTATCCCCGACCCTCGGTACACAGACCCAAGCCGAGAAGCCTAAAGGCAGGGGTAGAACTGTAACTCCCCCCATATTTCAGACAAATGCATCTGTAAGACATGGTTCCCCCTCCCAATTCCCCATTCATACCTCGTGGGCGCCAAATCACCTTCTCCTCGGAAGCTCCCTTCTCCACAGCCGCGAAACCTCAGCCCCTCCTCTATGGCGTCCCCACCGCACCAAATTCACCGTCGCCCTCCTCCCCAATGCTGGAGACATTGTCCATTTCCCATTGTGCACTGGGCCGTGTTCCTCTTACTCCATGCTGCCGGAGCTGCCTCGATGACGGCCGCGTGAACCGTACGTGAGCCGATTCACCCCCGCCGTAGTGCACGGCGCCGGAGCGGCTCCAACTTCGGATCCGTCCAGGGCCCCGACGCTGCTTCCCCGTAGCCGTCAACCGTCACGACATCTCTGCTTCCTGCCTCTGGTAGCCACCGCAACTAAACCTGGGGATGGTTTTCGTATAACCGGGTGTATTGGTTCAGTTTAATCAAGTGGGCTTCTTTGGTTTGGTCGCTAATGGATGGTATCTGCAAACAGTTTGGTTAGGTTCAGTTTCGTGTGAATAACAGGTGGGTGTGGTCAGGTATGGGCTTGAACCGTTCCATTTTCAACCAGGCTCAACCTGTGGTTCCAAACCGGTTCCTGAGATTGGTTCGAACTTCGTGGGTCTGCTCCACAACTCGCTCTTTCCCTGTTCCTATAGCCGCCGCCGCCACCTCTCCCCGTCCCGGCGTTCCCGCCCATGCGACGCTGAGCCGCAGTGCCGCATCAAAGGAGAGTCATCCAGCGGCGCCATCGGCGTCGACACCCTCGTGGGAGCAGCTGAAGATCATGCTCAGCTCGTGACTCGCATGCACGACCCGTCGCACTGACAAGAACGGGCGGCGCCGACGCCTGAGTTGCATTGCTCTGCTCGACCATTGCCCCGCTCAACCACTCTTTTACAAGCTGTTCACAAAGGCAGAGAGATGGGAGCAGCAGCAGGCCATTTTCCATGAACGTAGGAGGCAACATGGTATGGAACTATTATTTACCCATTGGCTAAAACCATGGTTTCAACCATCGGTTTAGTTTAGTTTAGGTGGAGTGAGGACGTGGTTCAGTTTGGTTTGGGTTTAGATAAAAATTAAAGAGGTTTAGTTAGGTTCGGTTTGCCCAAATTGATCATGCGGGTTCAGTTGAGGTTTAGTTCAGTTCCCCAACCGTTCTTAGATTTAACCGCAACCGCACCGGCCTCACCTACTCGGCAGCTGGAGCTGCCTACTTCACCGAGCCACAAGATAGGTCGTAACCTCATCTCAAATCACTTTATTTAGGCGTGAGTTGTCTGAATTTTTATTCTGGGCCAATCCCAATGGGAAGCAGCACCCCTCGAGGAGGCGGAGCTCCTAGGCTTCCGGTTGGCTGGTGTCTAACGTAAGGGTGCGGGGGCGCAAGTTCGTCGTGGAAGCAGCTTTTAGATTGCTATCTTAGAGTTGCATGGGTTGAAGGTACTGCCGCTGCTGGATCTGGATGGTGGCAAGTCTTTGTGGATTGGCCGGGGGCGGCGCAACCACGGCAGTGCGGTGGGGCGGGGAGCGGGGTTTTGGTCGGAGCTCTTGCGGCCACGGACGGCGGAGGCAGGCTGCTCTGCCGGTGGTCGCTAGCTCTTCGGGGAAGATTCCGAACAGTGTCAGCCGGGAGGCACAAGACGGTCATCAAACCATCCGGCGTAGATTAGACAGTACCAAAATAAATATAAATAGTGTGACCGCAATTTAGTCTTCAGTCAACAGACGTGTGACCACTCTCGTACCTTGCTGTTGATCTCTTAGGGTATTTCTTCAGATCAGAGATATGTGTCGTTCTTAACATTTTGCATTTTCTGCATCTTCAGCCACACCGTCTTCCGACTCACCGCAGCTGCTCCAACAAGGGAAGCGTACACCAGAAGGGAGCTATAGTCCCCACTCAACAGTTCCCTGCATCGAATGCCCATGTCTGACATGGACAACCACAACAACTGCAGGGCCATCGACAAGTCTGCACATGATGCTCACGCCTATGGATGGCAGCCAGATAGGTTGTACCCTCATCTTACTTGTGTGCAACATTTATGGATTTGTTATTCATCTAAGCATGGAAAATAGATTATCACATTTCACTGTATATTCATGTTGATCTCTTGCGGGTCTTGTTCAGGAGTTAACGCTGTTCAGCTAAGAGACTTGTTCTTTAGGTAACGTTGTTCCATAGTTATCATCCATCAGCCAATGATATCCCACAGGCTGGTGATTATAGTATTATACCACTTCTAGTATTACCTATGTTGTTCTTTAATACTTTTGTGTGCCATCTAGTTAATCTTGAGTACAAATGATACATATTCTGTAGCTTTCATCTGTGTTCTCCCTTTAGTTTTTTAGACCTTTTGTTGCTATTTAACCCCAGTCCTACTATTTATGTCATCTTCTATAGGCACTCATTACATAAATCTAACTACTAGTTGTCTTCCAGGCATGTCAGATATAATTGCACGCACTGATTTATCCACAAGAACCTCACGGAGCAATGTAACGGCCAACAAACTTGACGTCAATGATACCCAATATGATGGAACATGTAAAGGCAATTCTTCAGAAGACTTGCAGAAAGATGATGAATCCTATTCACCCCACAAGGTCCTTGCTCAAACTTGGCCCGTGATATGGGTACAACATGCATATAATGTCCTGGAGTGCATCTACTCTGTTGCAATGCCTTGTGCTTAGCCTGCTGATCTTTTTTTTGAGCAATAAACAGTGGGGAGGACCCCCACTGTAATTCTCATTTTCATTAATATGGTGGGACAGTTACAAGTGGATTTACAAGATGGAACATGTAGTAAACAAAGAAAGAAAATCTACAAATGGTCAAGCCAGCTTTGCATGCCCTCCTTCAAGCCAGGTTTAGCCTTCTTTATGGTCATGCTAAACTGCTTCTTGAACATGGCTATACAATATGCCATATTCTTAGCTTTGTGGTCAAATATTATGCTATTTCTGTGCTTCCATAGACTCCAAAGACCCGACAATTAGGCACTCTTTGAAACATCCTTAAGTATCTTGTTTCCTACCCTCCATGAGCATTTCCATCAGGTTATGATCAGTGTCCCATTGGTAACCAATGTTCATCCAGAAGTTTTGGCTGAAATCACAACTAAAAAATAGGTGCATTAGATGTTCATTAGGTCCGTCATCACATAGCTCACACTTACTTGTCTCTATGTAGAAATTCTTCATGTTTAATAGATCTCTAGTATTCAATCTATCTTGCAATAGTAGCCAAAAAAAGAATTTCTGCTTGGGGAGGGAACAAGACTTCCAAATCCACTGAAATGGTTTAGGAGCATCAGCAGGATTTCCCATGTATTCAAGATATATTCTCTTATTAGAGTACTTTGATCCACCCCAATGAAACTTCCATGAATCAGGTATTTGCTGGTTTTCTCTGCTATTTATCAACTCTCTTAGGTTGTTGCTCTGTTGTCTGCAATTGTGGACATTGGCGAGGTGGAATAGTTCATAAAATCAACCTCTTCAGATTCTTTGGCAGAAGCAAGTGTGATCTCATAGTTTTTTACATAAGAATATAACTGAGGCATAGCCTGTGAGAGTATTTGTGAACACCATTTGTCTGACCATAGCTTGATTGTATTACCATTCCCAGCATAGATGATGGTCATATCCTTAAATTCTCTCAAGATAGAGCAGCAATCTCTCCACTAGAAGGATCCCACCCTGGTAGGGAAACTTGGCACCTCACCATTGTCATAGTAATTGTTCCAGATTAGGTTTACCCGGGGAATATCATGCTTGTTAAAGAATTTGAATAGGAATTTAGTAAGCAGAGTTTTGTTTTGAATTCTAAGATCTAGCACTCCCAGACCCCCTGCTTTTTTTTGGCAAGCAAACATTATCCCATTTGACAAGGTAGTTCCCTTTTTTATTGATATCTTTGCCATACCATAGGAAGTTCCTACCAGATTTTTCAAAATGGTCCAAAATGGTGAATGGAACTCTAATGCAGCACATAGTAAAGATAGGCAGAGCTGCAACAATGGATTTCAGATGTACAAGTCTCCCTGAGTATGACATCATGGTGGCAATGCCAGCAAGCCTGTGATCAAGCCTAGATACTATGGGCATCAAATCAGATACTTTAGGCCTTGTAGATCCCATTGGCAGACCAAGGTATGTAAATGGCATAGTTTCTTTTTTGCATTTGAAGGTGTTAGCCAGGTCCAGAGCTTTGTCATCAGAGATATTGGTGGGTACCATAGAGGATTTACTGTAGTTTACTACAAGCCCAGTGAATTTAGAAAACTTATCAAGGACCTCAATAAAATTCCTGATTTGTACCTCATCGGCTGGCAGGATAACAAGTGTATCGTCAGCATACTGTATGATAGGGTAGCATTCAGTATAGTTTGTTTCAATGGGCAAAGAAAGTAGGTCATTCCTCCAGGCTTCATTTACCATGATTTGTAATAATTCTCCAACCATAACATATAGTAAAGGGGAGAAAGGATCTCCTTGCCTGACTCCACATTTACATTGAATGCACTTACCAGGCACACCATTTAGAATGACAGAAGTAGTGGCAGTAGAAAGTATAGCTGTGACCCATCTAATCCATTTGTTGCTGAATCCCAGATGCTTCATCATGAATAGGATGGCCTTATAATTAACCTTATCAAATGCATTTACAAAATCAATCTTAAATATGATGATTTCTTTCTTGGACTTGTGGCACATATGTATGTATTCAAAACTCCAAGCAAGGCAGTCCTGAATATTCCTTGTCTTGATAAATCCATATTGATTCTTGCTAACTCTGGATATAATAATCTGTTGTGCTCGTTGGCAAGAAGTTTGGTAAGTATTTTGATGGGCATACTTACAAGAGAAATGGGCCTATAATCATCAGGAGATTCAGGATTATCATTCTTAGGTATCAGAGTTATGTAGGCATTGTTAACACGAGCAAGAGATATAGTTTCACTGTAGAAATCATTAATGAATTTGTAGAAATATTGCTTGATGGTGTGCCAACATTTCTTCATGAATAATCCATTGAAACCATTAGGACCAGGGGATTTATCATTGGGCATTTTATTGATGATATCATCTATTTCTTCATTGGAGAAGGGCCTGTCAAGGTCATGTAAATCATCTTCCATAGCAAGATGTGATATATCAAAGTTTTGTGTATATATAGTATCAGTGCCTATTCTATTCTTGAATGATTCCCATATAATAGCAGCTTTATGGTCATGATCAAACACTTCCTGTCCATCCATAGTCATAAGATAAGTGATGTAGTTGTGCCTAAACACATAAGTAGCAATGGCATGAAAATTTTTGTTATTTTCATCACCCACGTTTGCCCATCTGATATTTGCCCTAATTCTCCAATATACTCTCTTAGCCTCCAATAACTTGTTTGTATGTTTAATAAGTAAAATTCTAAAATTCCTTTCAATCCTAGATAGCAGTCTTTGTTCCTCAATGTCATCCATTATCTTCACATAGAAACAACAATTATCAATTATTTTATTCAACTGGGAGTATTGTTTGCTCCATGCTTTCAGTCCTCTTCTGATAGCTTTAAATTTGGAGTTTAGATTTTTTGCAGAATCAGAGTAATGAGTGGAATTCAACCAATGTTTCTCCACAGTTTCAAGAAATCCACTAAATTCAGTCCAATATTCTTCAAATCTGAATATCTGGCTTTTGGGGATGTTGCTGTCAATTTGAATTTTGATGGGCACATGATCCGATGTGATTTTAGCCAAGGGAATAGCCATAGTAGATGGATGAACAGTAGTCCAGTGGGGGCTAGTAAATATCCAGTCTAGCTTTTCCAAAAGGGGATGATCTTGTTTATTGCTCCAAGTGAAGGATCTTCCTTTGAGGGGGATTTCAACCAGATCCAAATTGACAATAATATTATTAAAGGTCATCATACTGGCAGGATCACCACCTGGTTTATTCCTATTATCAGGTCTTCTTATAAAGTTATAAGTCACCAAGTATCATCCATAACTTAGATTGCTGCATATTCAGGTTCATAAGCCAGTCAATGAATTCCATTTTACCTTCATTGCAATTGGGCCCATAAACATTAGTGAGGTACCAAGAGGAATTATCCAGGTTACAAGTAAACTCAATGGTGATCTGAAAGTAGCTTTGGGAGATTATCTTGCCCTTCATAATATTACCATTCCAAATAGTAATCAAACCTCCAGAACTACCATTTGATGGAGAGTAACAGAATTGGTTGAATATTTTGGGGCAAAAATTCTTGATGTATGTATTGTCAAATGTATCTCTCTTCGTTTCTTGAAAGGTCATGATGCAACAAGCACTTTCCTCAATTTTCTTTCTAATATCATTCCATCTAGTTGTGGAGTTAATGCCTCTCACATTCCAGTTTAAGATATTCCAGTTCCTATTCATGAAAAAGAACATAGATGGTAGCATTGGATCATATTATGAAAAGCATAATATGAACATCCAGAAAGTTTGGTGATATTACTGCAGTAGATGGTGTCATAGTATAATAAGTACCACTGTATATGTAAAAGTGCATGGGCAGGTAGTAAATCACCATACTGAGCTGGCACATATAAAAGCAAGTTCTTCTGACAGATAGCTCACAAGGATAGAGGTAGCACATAGCATACTTATTACATACCATACTGATAGCTGATGCACGCAGGCATCCAAATAACACAGAAAAGCAAACATTATGCATGGAAATCATAACTAGTCGGCAGTTATGGGAGCCAACTAAACCCTCATGACAATAGCAGCTTCTAATCATCAGAACTGTCATATTGCAGGGCACTAGAAGACACCTCATGAGGAGCCATCTTACATGGTCCAGTGCCAATGGCCTGGAGGGTCTTCATAGGGATTTCTGGAGGAGGAGGTGTCTGGTTATTTATGATTACAACATCAAACTGGGGTCCCAAATTGACAGTAACAGCCTTGTTCATTTTCTTAGGACACTGCTGAGTGCTATGATCCACCCTAACTTCATTATTGTTGGCCTCTGTAGCAGCCTGGTCTTTAAATCCCTTGGTGAGCTTAGCAATCCTGTTGCTCCTCCTGCAGAAAGAATCATCAGTAATTTTCTTTTTTTTCTACCTGTATGCTGGCTTCAGAATTCAGAAAATTCCTGGCCGGTGATCTCCTCAATACTAACAGAGCTGGAATTTTTAGGAGGCTCATCCTGGATGGTCTGAATCTGCAAGAAACATCTTTTGTTGTTGCCATTAGTGCCCACAACATCCACCACATTGCAAGATGCATTCACAATCTTGCTGCCTCCTAGTTTGGGGAGTATGTCCTGTGCATTAGTAACAATATTACCAATGAGCTCCTGGAGAACCTTAATGTGCTCAGATTCACCTTCAACAAAGATGTTGCTTGTTTGCATAGGCTGGGCAATACTGGAGGATGGCATGTCATTATAATTCATGTTGCAGTTCATGGGAATAAACACTGGGCTGGGAGCATTCTGTGTGCTGGGCTGGGGAGTAGGATTAATTGGGATATAATCAGGCCCAAGTGTCTCATGACGGGCAACATGGTGGGTGTTAGAGTGAATCTGTATATGCTCCTGAGAAACTTCCCTAACTGGTGACTCCACATGATCAGCAGTAGTATGATCAACAGCAGCAACTTGGTTTTCAACAGAGAGATTCATATTATCATTATGAGCAGCATGAACATCTTCATATGGTGCACCTAGGTTCTCATTGTGAGGGTTAATCACCACCTGATCCATGGGGATATTCCCTAAAACTTCATCATGCCAAAACCCACCATGAATATGAGGAAGAGGGTGAGGGTTACCACCATCAGGTGGCAGAGGGTCCTCATCCCCTCCCTGCTGACCAATCAGCTCCCGAGACAGTATGTAAGTTGGACAGATCCAGGAATCACCATAGCCCACATCATCAAGGTTTCTCCGTACAACAAGGCTAACAGGTATAGTATCAACATTCATAACTCTGATCTTAACAACAACCCTCGATTTGTCCCTAGGATCTTTATTCCAAATCGAAAAGCAGCCATAGGGAGAAATAGTGCGACCAATGACCCCCACATCCCAGCATTCAAGAGGATAGTTCATAAGCAGGATCCAAACATCATGCGTGAAAGTAATACTGCGATAATTTAAACCTCTGTCATGTCTACTGACTCTAAGAACAGAATCCCCAATCTGAAACGGACTAAGACTGACAGCGGTATCTCGGAACAGGCAGTAGTAAACTGAATAAGCGCAGTACCCATACCACAACGAGATGTGTAGTTTATGCGCCAGCCGCGCCCCTCCAAGTAGTTGGTGATCAGAGCAATGGCGCCATGGAACTCCTCAGCAGAAACTTCAGGTACGAGCGTGACGATGGCCCACTCATCGCAGACCATCGGAAGCTCACCACCCAGAACCACATATCCACGGCGAGCACGAAGAGGGCCAGGCGGGACGATTGCAGTGCCAGGGGGAAGGTGGGGGAGAGGGTTGCAAGGGAAGTAGGCCATCTCGTTGGTTGCAGTTGCGCCAGGCGGAGCAGGGGATGAAAGACAGAGGGAAGAAGCCGAGGAGACTATGCAGGCTTCAGTTATATCAGGCAGCGGATCCTGGTTCTGTTTGACCCGATAAGCATTAACTGTGATATTCTTGTTGAAACAGAATCTAGCGATATGATTATATCAGTAACAAACACGGCATCTGATTTGATTGGTGCATTTAGTATGCTCGTGCCCAATACCAAGACATTTTTTGCAAGTAATATCGTTTGTAAAACCAGGGGAAACCAACCCGGACGATACATCTTCCATGGGGGTGGGCTGGCCCAAAATAGACGGTCTGTTGGGCTCCGTGGGCACTATCTGGGCCGACTGATTCAAATCAATCCTAGACAAAGCAACGGCCGATCTGCTATGCATGCGGGCGGTTGCATCCACCGGCGGCGAGCGAAGATCACGATCAACGTGAGATGGCTGGCCATGCAACGTAGGGCCCAGGGGAGTTGCATTCGCCCCCGATAGCTGATAATTTCCATGTGATGTACTTCTCGTACGAGATGGAGTAAGATGTCCAAGAATTCTACAGTATACTTGATTAGTGGGTACAAGATGACCATGTTTACCTTTGTGACGATGTGTGGCGATAGTCCATTCAACATCTTGCTCTTTATACCACTTCTTTTCTTCATATATCCAATTTGGGCCACCACCGCTCCATAGATGGAAATAACATTTGAATACATCACATTTGAAGAAAGATTTACGAACCAGGAAGAAACCCACTGCCTTGGAACATACTTTGAACTTGAAAACATTGCCTTTTATATGAGAAACCTTAAATGATTCATAAGATCCACCCGTGCATGATGAGAGTGCCAAGCTCACATTGTAGGGGTTCAGATGGAAAGCAAATCTTGCAAAGGAGACCATAAGGTAGAAACCATAGGAGGAGGAGACAGGGTTGACTAAAGATTGGAAATACTTATGGAACTCACCTCTAAAATGATGACCAAAAGAAAATTCCAATTGGTGAGCGATGGAGAGTGGATCACTGAATGGATCCATCGGCTTAGGAAAGGTTTATGGTGGAGAAATCAAGGAAGATCACGGCTGGCGCCATGGTCGCCAATGGTGGGGTCAAAGTGTTTCCTATTTGATGAATATTTTATGAAATAGTCACCAATTAGCCTGCTGATCATGCATGTAAATATGTCATGCCTTCCTGTTTTTCAGTACCTATTCCATTCATGATAACATGTTTTCAAATTCAAGTACTGTCATTCTACTCTATCGCAATGCCATCTGCTTAGTTTGGACATCATGTTTCTGAATATCTTATGCATTGTTATTCATCAGTACGTACTTCATCTTTCTACCATACCATGTTCTTTTTTTACATTGAAGTGTTGTTCTAGTGGTCTGTTCAATGCCATCTTAGTATCCCAATCATACACGCATATGTTGCCTTAGTGTTTTTCTGTATGTATTCCGCTAGCATACAATTTTACATTCAAGTAGTGTTTTTCTTTTACACCGTTGTCCTGTCGTATCCCTAGCTCTTACATCATACTCCCTCCGTCTGGATTACATGTCGCAGAAATGGATAAAAATGGATGTATCTAGAACTAAAATATGCCTAGACCCATCCATTTATTTCCGAATGGAGGGAATACATGTCAATATGTCATGCATTTCTATTCTTCAGTACCTATTCCATCTCTGTTGTAGCATGTTTTATAATTGAAGCACCATTCTTCTATATAAGGCATGCAAAGGGAAGACGGCTATGTTAGAATCTGAAGGGTCACAAACCAGGTCTTTGCAAAAGATCCAAACACAAGGAGATAGTAAACCAACTCCAGTTTTCATAGATACTGCTCCAGCACAGAGAAACCCATCTCCTACTGATAATAAGCAGATTCCAGTGGCCAAAGAACTAGTCCGCTCCAGTCCGGCAAAAATATGTCAACTCCATTCTAAGAAGCGTGTGCGTATCCTTGCATCATGAAATTTTGTAGTCTTCTGGTCATATTTTCTACATGTTTCTTACCCATCTCTCTTTTAGAAAATAAGGTTAAATGATAGAAGACTTTCTGCACTGGGATCGTATTCGAGGAAAGTATCTTGTGGGAATTCTCTGTGCTTCAATGCTGATGTAAGTACCTGTTGTATATCACTATATTTTTACATCAGCATGTATTTTGTTAATCGGCGTGAATCCAACCTTTATCTGATCTATATTAAGTTGTAGCAAAAATGTATGGGGTAGTTTGGTTCCCAGCCACAGTTTGCCAAGCCAAAGTTTGGCAGCCACAGTTTAGTTGGCATGTGTTTGGTTTTTGCCACACTCTGGCTTGCCACACTTTATTGCCCCTATGGCCCACTTCTCATAGAGACAATTTTTTTGCCAACTTTTGCCAAACTTTGCGTCCAGTTTCTCAGACACACATTGGCTTGGCCACACTAGTCTCCAACCAAACAGACCCTAAAGGCGACAATGTTGATTTTTGTAAGGAAAACTGCCTGGTAGTTTTGCATAGTGAGCTGCATTAGTGTACTATCTCATATCATGCACAATACTGAATTGTAGTGCTGCTTTGGTTGCCCATTCATTCATTGTGTCAATGCTGCTTTCGTATTACCTTACCTGGCTGATGATAGTTGTGCCATGTTGTGTTAATTTGGTGTAGGCTGGTGTGGTCTGGTTGCCCAAATGTTCGTTGTGTCAATGTTGCTTTCCTATTATCTGACCTGGCCAATGATAGCAATGCTAGTGTGTTAATTTGGTGCAGGCTGCTGAAGATAAGAAGACAAACTCTGAAACAACCCCATTGTTTCTTTCCAATAAATCTAGGCCAGGTAATATGGCAATAACTCTTGATTAATCTGTTTGGTTCCCCTCCTAATTTATGTTATGATGAAGTGGTCGAGACACTTTCCACTATCAATAATACAAGCCTGCCAAAATCGTCATCTGAATCTGTTCAGTTTCCTTTGTCTCGAATGCAACAGAAAAAATGTATGTTTGTGAACCAATTACTGGTTGAAGCAATGATGGAAATGGTGGAGGAATCGGAGGTGCACATTCGTGCGCAACAACAACTGATCAATCTTTTCAGAGACAGTGTAGCAAAGCAGAAAGAACTTGCCCACATGCTTATGGGCATCATCCGCGCTGAGGTTGCAGATTGTGATGTTGTAGATCGTTAGGTTCTGTTCATTTATTTGCACTGGCATCAATCTTTGATTGCCCAGTGGATGTAATTTCCTGTAACATATGCTGGATGTGCAACGTTTTTCCCTGTATGTTGTACCTTTGCTTAGTGCGCCTCGCATTCCAGCTAAATGGTCGCTAGGAAGCTAAAAAAACAGTGAAATTATTAGGTAGCACGAACAGTCATGGGCCCTATATGAAGGAAGCAGCCCTTTGGCCTTAATGAGCTTCCCTAATGGGCTCGCAGGGGCCAAAATTCTCATAGGCCTTTGATTGGTCGGTTTTGGTCCTGTCCATAATTGATCATCGTAATGGGCTCAAATTATCTAATTGGGCCTACAGACATGTTTGAACTTTAGTGGGCCCATTAAGTTAATGGGTCGTTACCAGGCCGAAAGTTAATGGTTGGCCCTGTTACCTCCCGGGTCGTTAACAGGCCGACGTCGAAGCGGGCAACAGGTGGGCCCATTTGTTTTCACGGGCCGTTAACAGGCCGATACTAAGGTCAGGCTACATATGGCCCAACTATACTGTGGGCCTTTAGCAGGCCGAAAGAGACAGCGGGCTCGTACTGGACCATGAAGAGCATGGGCCGCTAAGAGGCCGAAAGTCAGGTGTACTGTATATGGCCCAACTGTGTTGTGAGCCTTTAGCAGGCCAAAAGAGAAACCGAGCTGGTATTGGACCATGAAAAGCATGGGCCATTAAAAGGCCAAAAATCAGGTCCGACTGCAAATGGCCCAACTCATTTATGGGCCGTCAACAGGCTGAAAGACACACCGGCCGAAAATTGGCCCAACACTTAAATGGGTCGCTAAAAGGCCGAAACATGTACATCCTGAAAATTGGTCCATCCCTTGAATGGGCCGTTAACAGGCCGAAACCACATTGGGCCGATATTGAGCCCAAATATATAGCGGGCTATTAATGGGCTCGAACTAACGATGGGCTGCAATAGTGTCAAATCGTTAACGGGCCATTGACGGGCCGAATTGGCACATCTCGTATGGGCCGTGGGCTTAAATGGACCTAACACAAGTAGGACTTATATGGGCCGGCCTGCTAATTTTTACTGGGTCGGCCTTTTTCACCGGAATGGGCCACTGTTGGGCCGTGCCACGTGTCGACCTATCATCCTGTCCAATGAGTGGATGACATCTGTCCCAACAGTGAGCCAACACGTGTTTCCTCCGGCCAATGAGAATTTTACACGTGGAAAATCCCCATTGGTCCGGGCTGTTAACGGGTTATCGGATCCGAAACCGGACCCAATAGCTTAACGGCGACCCGTTACGGTGGATGCCACGTGTCGGTACCCTTGACGAAAGCACTTCCATGGCGCGCCATTTATCGTCATGGAAGTGGACACTTCCATGATGATAATTTTGGTAATGTCATGGAACACTTGTACGACAGCACAGGTATGACTATCTTGATTCTGTCATAAAATCGTCATGGATGTACATGCATGACAGAAAACGTGACCTACTGTGACAAACACGTATCATCACGGAAGTGTATTTTTTTGTAGTGAGGAGACAAAGTATCCAGAAGCCCAAGAATAAGCGGAAGTGCCCGCGGCACTAGAACCGCGGAAGTACTGCGCAAGCGGTACTACCGCAGACCGGAGCGGTACTACCGCTAGAGTGCAACAAAAAGGCCTAAGTACACCAGATGGATGCATGAAAGCCTGAACTGCCATAACTTCTGCAGATGAGCTCCGAACTGAGCAAACTCAAGCTTGTTATAGTAAGAAGCGGCAGAGGGAGTATGCCTAAGATATAGAGATGAGAAACCTCCATCAGAGAAGAACCGACATAAACTCCCACATCAAAAACATCATAGAAGATGCATATAAGAACTCCATTTTCGATGAACTCGAGCTTGTCATGAAGATGAAAAAAAGCTCTAAAACTCACAAAGAGAAACACCAAACAAGAACCAAGAAAAATGATGCAAGAATGCAATGGTTTGAGCTCTCTACGAATGATACAATCAAGCTACTTACTTGACAGCCCCACTTGATAGTACGACAAACGATCCTATAACCTGGTCTCCCAACTACCACCATGAGACCGGTAAAATAGAAATCCTATCAAGAGCAAACCTTTGCCGTGCACAAAGACCACTTGAGCTAGATGATGACGATCTTGACTTCCTCAAGTTGGACCACCTTTCTTGATTGTGTTGGCTTGATGAAGACTACTTGATTGCTCCCCCATACTCCACTATGGGTGAGTCACTCTTCGGCACATCTTCACAAGTCCATTGTCACCACAATGGACGGCAAGCTTCAAGCATGATATCATCGTGATGCTCCACTTGAACTTGCGTACCGCAACCTTGATGACGATCACCACTTGACGTCATCCTCCATGGGTTGTATGAGATCTTCCTCTTGATGCAAGACCATGGAAACATACCTAACCCCACATAGAACTTTCACATAGACCATGGGTTAGTACACAAAGTGTAATGGACAATGCTTACCATACCATGAGATCACTTGATCCCTCTTGGTACATCATGTATGCTTTGTGTGTTGATCAACTTGATTCACTCTTTGACTTAGTCTTGATCAACCTTATATCATGTCTTCTCTATAACCAATCTTTGGATAATTCCTTGAATAGCACCTTGGTCAACACATAAACTCCTTGAAACCAACAAATGGACTTCAAGAAATGCCTATGGACAAATCCTTCAAATATAACTCAAGACAACCATTAGTCCATAGAGAATGTCATAAATTACCAAAACCACACATGGGGGCACCACATGTTCTTTCAGGGAAGTAACAACACAAATCGAAGTTAACTATGGATCCACTTAAAGTTTTCTACTTGGGTCATCTTTGATCCATTTGTGGTCGTGCTGAAACCCCAACTAGTTTAGTTGCGGGAAAATCACTAGATGAGAATTCTTATTTTGTGCGTCCCCATTTGTCTCAAAAAAGGAGACTCTTATGGAATCAAATAAATTGTTTGCTATTCTATGCTTAGAATCTATGTGAAATTTTTTATTTTACTTGTTGCTCTGAGAACCCTAAAAACACCTTCCCTACCTATGTGAGTTTAATGATAGTGGAATCTTATCTTCTTATGCCAAGGGTGTTTATAGTTACTATGATATCGAACAAAATGAAGAATTTGTTGCTTTTAAGGGTACCTATGAAGTTGCTTATTTGATTGAAAAGTATGATGCTACTCTCTACAAATATGAAAATGTTTCCGTACTTAATTATTGTTATGAAAACTATGCTCTTAATGCCTATGTTAATGAACTTATTGAGAGAATGTCTGCTGCTTTGGAAGAAGAAAATGATATGCAGGAATCTATAGATAATTATGATCTCGTTGTTTCGATTGAAATGTCCCCTCTTGATGAACGCGATGCTTGCTATTCTTATGGCCACGATGCCAATATTAATGATGCTTATGGAGATGAACTTGCTATAGTTCCTTATGTTAAAAATGAAATTATTGCTATTGCACCCACACTTGGTAGCTCCTTGAATGAAAAGCATGATTGCAATGATGCTATTATAAATTCTGTTGGAAATATGCCCTAGAGGCAATAATATATTGGTTATTATCATATTTCCTTGTTTATGATAAATGTTTATTATTCATGCTAGAATTGTATTAACCGGAAACTTAAATACATGTGTGGATACATAAACAAGTACCATGTCCCTAGTGAGCCTCTACTAGACTAGCTCGTTGATCAAAGATGGTTATCGTTTCCTAACCATAGACATGAGTTGTCATTTGATAACGGGATCACATCATTAGGAGAATGATGTGATGGACAAGACCCAACCGTAAGCTTAGCATTTGATCGTATCAGTTTATTGCTATAGCTTTCTTCATGTCAAGTATCTATTCCTAAGACCATGAGATCGTGCAACTCCCTGGCACCGGAGGAATACTTAGTGTGTATCCAAATGTCACTTCGTGCTCTACAGGTATCTTCGAAGGTGTTTGTTGGGTTGGCATGGATCCAGATTGGGTTTTGTCACTCCGTATGACAGAGAGATTTTGGGCCCTCTCGATAATACAGCATCGTAAAGAGCTTGCAAGCAATGTGGCTAATGAGTTAGTCACGATATCTTGTATTATGGAATGAGTAAAGAGACGTGCTGGAAACGAGATTGAACTAGGTATGGAGATACCGACGATCGAATCTCGGGCAAATAACATACTGACTGACAAAGGGAACTGCATACGGGATTAACCGAATCCTTGACATCGTGGTTCAACCGATAAAAGATCTTCATGGAATATGTAGGAAACAATATGGGCATCCAGGTCCTGCTATTGGTTATTGACCGGAGAGAGGTCTTAGTCATGACTACATGATTCCTAAACCCGCAGGGTTGCACGCTTCCGGAAG
Source organism: Aegilops bicornis (assembly GCA_021605145.1). NCBI lineage: Eukaryota > Viridiplantae > Streptophyta > Magnoliopsida > Poales > Poaceae > Aegilops > Aegilops bicornis. Next base: position 581,932,184 of record CM038672.1, read on the forward strand.
GTTCCGGTGGATTCTGGAGGGGTCCTGAAGTCCACAAGTGGGTCCACCACGTCCCGAGGGCTGGCATGGGCTGAGGTTAGGCACCCTTGCCTTATTGGGCTCGGCGCACGAAGTCCTCAAAAGCCCATGCGGCTAGGGAAGGGAAAAAAGGGGAGTCCTAGTTGGAATAGGATTGGACTTGGAGTCCAAGTCCTCTCCCCCTTGGCGCCAACTCCTAATAGGGCTGGACTCCCAGCCCTCCCACACATATAAATATAGGGGAGGGGCGTAGCAAGGCACCCCAAGACATTGGCCTTGGCTGCTGCCCCGTCTCTCCCTCCCAGCATAGTTCTCCTCCACATTTTTTCCTTAGCAAAGCGATGCTGTTGCTCCACCACCGCCATCACCACCATGCCGTCATGTTGGTTGTGATCCCATCTACTTCTCTGCCTTCTCTTGCTGGATCAAGGAGGAGGAGACGTCATCGAGCCGCACGTGTGTTAAACTCGGAGGTGTCGTCCGTTCGGCACTAGATCCGTTGGATCATGATTGGATCGCGAAGAGTACGACTACAACAACCGCGTTATATATGCTTCCGCTTTCGGTCTACGAGGGTACGTAGACACACTCTCCCTTCTCATTGCTATGCTTCTCCTAGATAGATCTTGGTTGTTCGTAGGATTTTTTTATTTTCATGCTTTGTTCCCCATCAAATTCTATTAATTTCAATTGTGCTAATGATACGCAAAGGTAAAAGCTTGGGGGTGATAATTTTGTTATGTCACTACTTATTGCAATGATCGTGATTAGGGTGATAATGCTTCTTATGATCTTGAAAATTTATTTAAGTCTCATGATGCATATGTTATTGATAATAATGTTTGCGATAATATTGAAAGTGGGTTTGGAAGAGTATCAACTTTAGGTAAAAAGAATCCCACATGTTTGGAGAACTTTCAATCTTATGAGATTTTTGATAAAGGTGGGTTTGGAGAGGTCATGACTTTAGTTGACGTTACCACTATCTTGGAAGATTATAAGATTTGCGTGCATATGGATCATAAAGAGAATGTTTTACATGATAGTTATATTGTTGAGTTTGATTATGATTCTACATGTAATTATTATGAGACAGGCAAATATGGTTATAGGAATTTTCATGTTACTAAATTTCCTCTCGTTATGTTGAGATTGTCAATGTTTATTCTTCTTCCTTGCATATGCAAGATTTTTCTTGTCTTGATAATTTGTTTGCTTATAAAATGCCTATGCATAGGAAGTATGTTAAACTTAAATGTGTTTGTCATATTTTTTTATAATGCTCTCTTTGTGCTTCATTTCTTGTCTTTCATGTAAGCATCATTGAAATCTCAAAGCCTGTCTTAATGGTTATAAAGGAAGAGCTTGTTGGGAGACAACACAATAACGTTTTACTTTATGTTATGGTGTGTTAACACAATTATTGTTATTTTTATAATTTTTTTATGTTTTAATTAGTGTTTGTGCCAAGTAAAGCCTTTGAGATGATTTGGTTGATAGTTGACTTGATTCTGTGAAAAAATAAAAACTTTTGCACCCAGTGCTGGAATTACTATAATTCACTGGAATGTAATAAAATTCTGAAATTTTTACAAATTATTGATATACAAATTTCCCGCGTTGTTCTAACTTTTCAGAATTTTTGGAGTTACATAAGTATAGTGTTTGTTTAGATCATTACAAACTATTCTGTAGTAGACATATTCTGTTTTCTATTGCATAGTTTGCTTGTTTAATGATGCTATGGATTATATCGGGGGGTATAAGTCATGGAAAACTTATAATACAATATGTATTATGCAAGACTAAAATATGAATGGGTTCATAACAGTATCCAAATCTTATGATTTGCTTATTATACTAACGGATCTCATGATGAGGACTATGTGTCCATTGAGTTCATTTCAGCCGCCTCAACCAGACGTACAGTTGATACAGTAACTGGGACTAGTCTACCAAATTGTTGTGTCTTCACCGAGCCTACCTGGTTTCAAATGCCTCATCCCTACCTTTATTTTATTCCTTTCTTTGAAGAATTTATGATCTACCTTCTGACGAATTTGAAATGAAGACTTTCATCATGTTGTCTTTCATTTCTTTAGTTCATCTTATTCATGCTTGTATGCTCGTATGATTGCATGTTATTCACCTATATGTATCTTGCATGCATGATTTCCGCTTCTGTGATGAACTAGTAGCCTCATGTTACTATTTCTTCACTCTGATCTTCGTCAAATTCTTCAGAGTTTGGCGAATTTCCAAAAATCTCCATTCACCCCCCCCCCCTCTAGGAGTAAACATGTGCTTTCACTTTACCGTACAATGGACTTTGGGGTTGCTCAAACGTCACCTGTTACACGGTGATCATAACGACAACTTACAGGCTCATCGGAAAGTTTAACAAGTGGTCGGATAGCTCATGAGTGGGATTCGCTCCTCCGATGATGGAGAGATATTCTTAGGGCCCTCTCGGTGTGACGACATCCATCATCTGGCCAGACACAGGTGACTACGTCATGGGGATGTCGGAACACAATAACAAGAAAGAAGAACAAAACCGGTAACCAATTAGAAGCCATGTGTGGTTCTAATCTACTCCCTCTAATTCTCCGGCGATGATTAGCTCTGGACGGTGAAGCGCTGCCGGATCATGAAGGTTGCAAGCTTGCAACCAAGTAGAGAGGCCATGCTTTCGGTCTTCGGTTCGAGGGACTGCTCGTGGGCGGTATGAGGGATCGTTCATCGACGGTTCGAGGGGCTCCAAGTACGATCTACACCGACACGTTCTTCTTCCACTGCAACTCAGTGACGGTAACAATCGTGATCTCAACCCGTTATGCATCTTCATATTGATCTTGGGTGATCGTAGGTGCGAATTTTTTTGTTTTCCACTACGTTTACCAACAGTGTCCTCCATGGACGGTGTCGACAAGGGGGCGGAGGGTACTTGGCTGCGGACGGGTGCTAGGTGGACGACGCCGTAGTACAAGACGAGCGGGCGCGTGGGTGGGGGCTGCGGACGTACGTCAATGCCTGGGCGGCAGCCGGAGTGGTACAGCGGCGGCGGCGGACGAGGAGAGTGCAGATGCAAAGTAAGGGGGAGTAGAGGCGGAGTGAAAGAGAATGGGAACGGGAGGGGGGATTTTAGTGGGTTGGGGCCCCAAAAGTTTGCTTTCAATTTGGACGTCTGTACCGCTCTGTGGATCGATAGAGTACCATGTTGGATGGTAGAACGGTCCGGACTTATGCTGGCGTTTTGAGGGTCGGCGTTGGAGATGTCCTTACGGAACAGGACATAATCATTATAATGGGGTTGGTAGTAGCATACTTAAAACTTAAACATTCCATTATTGACAAGGGAGTTCTGGAATGAATCATACACATAGAAACACATGCTCTAGTACCAAATCATTTCACGAAACGCCATCTGATTGAGAAATATTATTATAGGATTGGCGAACATGGCCAGCTCCGCACCTGTCTGAGGAAACTGAAGCTTAGCAATTCCCTTGGCACATTTCTTTTCGTTTCATAAGCTCGTGCCTGACAAGGAGCTGCTTTGCTCCTAAAGAAGACGACACCGGCGGGCAGGGGCGCAACCAACCGACCATTGTTCCTCGCCATGATTACAGGATCACGTTTTCAAAACCCTTCGCAGGCCCCATTGCACTTTTGGATCCTTAGCCATGGGTCGGACCGGGGGTGTTCTGCACTATCTTCTATCTAGATGCAAAGCTGCCAGCCGGTCAGCCAGCGACCCAGCGTGATCATCGTAGTGCATGCAGGCCCGAACAACCAGATTAAGTATGCCCATTTACTGGGGGCGTCAGGCGGTCCCGTCCCAATCGGCAGTGCATGAATTCTCGGTCATGGTCCCTTCCCTTGCATTCACTACCTGGGTTGGGTAACCACTTGAGCGAATTCCTACGTTCTACGCCTCCTGTGCGTACTGCACTGGTGGTTGTAGAGGCACGCAAGGGTATGACAGGTTGTTGGCTCATTCACGGTATAACAGCGTGGTCTCGTCCGTGCAGATGTCAGGATAGGTTACATTACAGTTAACAGACGCCGTTTTGATGTCAGGATAGCACGTGTTCCGTGCACTTGGTATTCGAATCGACGTCTTTTGAAATACATACAACGGTGGGTTGCTCGATTCAAAATGTAAATGGGGCAGAAGATGCACATGCTGTGCTACCCTGCTGCAACTGGCAGCGGCAAATCCTGGAGCTTGAAGGCCATCCGAATGCAGTAAATTGAGGTAAGAGGGATACAGTAACGTCAAGCAGAGCAGTGAAAGGGCTGGAACATGGAGGAACAGCGCTAACCTGACATGCCCAGGAAGGAGTTGAGCAGAGCGATCTGTGGCACGTTTCGACGGAGGGCTCCGCGCGATGATCCAGCGCACCAACAAAGATCAGCACACATCGAGGTAACGAACGGTGGGCGGTGGCGTCACACCCCTTCAACTGGCTACGCGCCACCGCTCACAAGCAGGCATTGACACACACCGCTCAGGGGGCGGTGGCATTAAGCTGAGGGCTAGCCATGGTCTTTTCTGTCCTGTGAGTAGTACCACTGCTATTCAGGCAATGAGTGTGAATTATACACACCAGCCTTCAAACCCAGTCAAAACATGCCACCATAACAAATAAGTGAAGTCCAGACAACTTAAACGATTAATGAGTGACGTAAACTAATAAGTACAATCATGAAAAGATATTAATGTACTTTCTGGCAAAATGTGAGCACATATCCTGGATTGCAATGTTTTGTAAACAAAACATCCAAAATGGGACGCCAATTCAAACTGCTCCGCCGTGAAGATCTTCGTTCGAATCACGGATGAGGCCAGATGCTGGGTCGTGCCAACTTGAATGAAAGATTATACAAGCCGCCATCAATGTGGTTACAGCCGGCTGTACAGACCGACTACCGGCGTCGGTTTCCCTTTTTTCATTTGGTTACCCTAGCTTTGTAACTTCAACTTCATTTAATGAAATATAGCGCCATGATGTCTTTTTGTTAAGAAGAAATGGGACACCACAGACGACCCAGAAATTAACAAAAGGATGTATCATTATCTGCCTGACGGAAATAAGTTTCCATTCTCCCCTCTTACAGCTCAAGCTGCATTTCCCTGCAAGTAGAGGACAAAATAAACGCTCGGATGGTGGATTAACATGTTGACTTCTGAAACATGAAAAGCAAAGAGGAGCAAACTACCTTGGGTTTAGACTTGCTGGGTTTGGAGTCAGCAGCTTGTTTGCTATCAAGAGGACGCTTGAAAGGAAGGAAATCTATCCCACCCATGAATGGCTGCAGTGCTTTTGGCACTTCAACGCCATCCTTCCTCTGGTAGTTCTCCAGAATACAGCAAAGGGTCCTCTCAGTTGCAGTCAGCGTAGAATTCAACATATGAACAAACTGCTTCGACTGCTCGTCATTCTGCAATTTGAACATGCATCAGTGGTGATAAGAGATCAGGCATTTTGATCTACACTAGGTAGAAGTACAGCAGAGTGGCGTTATCTACTAGTGTCCATTTGAAACAAAACCTACCTTTTTCTGGCCATAGCCTATTCCAAGTCTCCTTGCCTGATAATCTGTGCAATTTGAACAGGATACTAACTCTCTGAAGGTTTTTGATGCAGGGAACCATGCTTCCAAATCATACTTCTTGGCTGCAGCATCATTAAGCGCACCAGAGACAATCGAAACTAGTTGATATGGTAGGCCAATCTGCAAGGTGGACAATACAGAAATGTTTAGACATGGCAGAAACACACAGTCGAGGCTATTAACATGGTGTTTAAGGTTCACAAAGCTTCAGATTTTTACCTCCTTATAAAAATCTTCTGCATTTTTTATCATTTCCTCATGCATGTCCCAGGATTCGTTGTCATTTGGACTTGTGGCACAGAACTGTTCGATCTTTTCAAACTGATGGACTCTGAAGATGCCAGCTGTATCCCTCCCGTGTGAACCAGCTTCTTTCCGGAAGCATGTGGAGAACCCAGCATATCTAAACGGGCAAAGTTAATAATCGAATAACTAATGCATAGTGACTGAAGAGAAGCTGCTTAAAGTTAGGCATTGCCGACCTAATTGGCAAATCAGCAGGATATATTCGATCACCCAGATGATAAGCACATAGTGGTTGCTCGGATGTAGCTATGAGATACTTATCGTCTCCATCACCTGTTACCTGCCAAATGCAACTAATTGTCATGGACATTTTATTACATGTGTTGGGTCAAATAATATTATTTTGAAACATCATTAGTTCAAATCAACAATGATCATCAGGAACCAGTGTACTAACAGATTATACTCCCTCCGTCTCCGCAGAAATGGATAAAAATGGATGCATCTAGAACTAAAAATACGTCTAGATAGATCTATTCCTGCGACAAGTAATTAGAGCCGGAGGGAGTACAAAGCAATAGTTCTCCAAACATCCCCCAGAACCATAGATGTTAAGACTAGCCAGATAGCTAGAACTGGACTTGAAAGGATACTTGCCTGAGAACCACTACCAATCTGTCTACCATCATGTTGAATGAAACTGGGTTATGCTTACTGAAGCTGTGAACACACAATGACAAACTGACAACAAGAGAATATGTTTAGCATACCCCGAGAAAGCATTGGGAAACATGACCTATTTTTTCAATACACAAACAAATGAAAGCACGGTTGCTCAATAACAACGTAATATGCAAGAAGGGACACCTCTTTGTGCTTACTTTGTAGAGCTCCTCATCAAATTGGGCCAACTGGGCACATTTTGCCATGATTTCCTTTCTCATGAAAAAAGGAGTTTGCATTGGTGTGAAGCCTCGTATTCTCAGGAATGTTAGGCCAAAATTTATCAACGCCTGGTTAAGGAGGACACCATTGCCCTTCAAAAAGAAACCTCTTCCACCAGCTACATCGGCACCTGCAAAAATTTGAGTGGGCAACAAAGTATGAGGGAAACCTAAACATTTAATAGAGCAACATAACATGATAATAACAATGGGTTTCACATACTGAGTAGCCCCAGAGAGCTTGTTCTATTATATTATGAGAAAAGAAAAGAGGCTTCCTAAGTTTAAAAGAAGAACAAACTTTTATAAGCTTGAAGGTAGTGCAGGTAGATGTAAACATAAGAAAGTTGTTACTATTCTGCTACTAAATTTGATGGTCTGGGGTTCCATGACATCGTACAGAGCAATACAAATACAATATATCAATCCCATCTCATATTCCCATATATGTATCAACAGCAATTGATAATGGTTTTTGTGACGCCACATACTAGATAAAACAACAGAATCAACAGTGCTAGTTGAAACCAGAAATTTTGATACAGCAATGCTAGTTGATGCCAGAAACTTCAGTTGCCAACACAGGAGTGCTAATTGATGCCAGAAACTTCAGTTGCCCATACAGCAGTGCTAGTTGAAACAAGAAATTTCAGTCAAATACACAGAATACTATTGCAAGTGTTTCACAAGACATTTTACCAAATCAGCCATAAAGCAAAGCATGCCCCAGAATTGTGCGCATACAGTCATACAAATTTTAGTCGTACTGATTATTAAAAATTCTTCAAAGCCAAAACCTATATTTGTCGGTATTGCTGTTCTTCCAAAGTATGGAACAAAAGTTATTGTGTTATAGTCTTACAGAGAGGCAGAACAAAATCACAGACAGCCATTCTAGAATGACAACTAGCACAACAAGAGAAGCAATTTAGTACGACAACAGTCAGAGGGTAAAGGAATATGCATTTGAACTTTCAACTAAACTTGAAACAAGCTAATCCAAACACAATGAGAAAGCATTTGAGCAACATAGGATTGTTTTTTAGCACATACCCTTGTCCAAAGATGCAATGTCAAGCATTAGGCAAAGATCCACATGATTCTTCAAGTTCTCCTCCAGTCTCCTCTCTCCCCATGTCCGGACAATAGCATTGTTTGCCTGAGAGAAGGAAACATTAAACCGCTTGAGATACAGATGCCTTTGTGTCAGCTCTGTGAAGCAAAGCGAGCCAGCACATTTCACATTACTAGAATAGGCACGTCCAGTTGCTCACAAGCAGATTCAAACCCAACTCAACATAATGCAGTGATCTTTCTTGTATATTACTATGGTGCCCTAAATTGCAATAGGGATACCAATAGATGAAACAGGAGTGTGAACTAGGTCAAAAACTAGAGCTAGTAATTGCAAACAATTGCTAAAAAAGACTTGTATCTTTCACAATGTAATCAAACCAATGTTCTCTTAGTTATCTAGAACCACGAAATGTAAGGTATGCACTTTCATCGCACCTCGTCGCCGCTGATGGGCACAGATTCATGCACGAGGTTGCCAATGGTGACGAGCTTGGCGTCGAGGGTGGTCTTGGCCTCCTCCACATCCTTCTCCTTGGCGGCCAGCCTCCTCTTAATCTCCTCTGTGCTCTGTATCAGCTCCGTTGCATCCTGCTTTTTCTGCAAAAAAATCGACATACCTACGGTCACATGCAAATCCAGAGCCAACCTAGAGCGAAAAACGGAACCAAGACAAAGCAAATCGACGCGAACGTACGGCCTTGAGCTTGCCGATCTCCTTGCTGGTCTTGTTGAGCTCCTGCCGGATCTTGTCAAGCTCAAACTGCCCTGCAGAGACAATACATACGTCCTGGGGCTCAGGGTCCGCTGATCCGGAAGGTTCTGGGAGGGGTCAGAGAGCGGAGGAGCCCTTACTCTGGCGCCACGCCTCGTCGAGGACGATGACCTCGTCGACGAGCGCAACGTTTTCTTCTAATGTTTCGGGCTTGGCGTCGGCGGAGCGTCTGCGCTGCGATTCGCGGACAAGCTCAGGGTCGCCGCCCTTCTCCTTGCGGAAGAGGTTGATGTCGAGCATCTTCTCGCGCGACGGTGGCTACGGGTGGGACGGCGGCGGCGGCGGCGGCGGAGAGGAAGGGATTTTCTTCTCTATGTTTTTCTTTGACACGGGGAGCAAGGGTTTTGACGCAGAGAAGATGGCGGGGCCCCCAAGTTAGTCCATTTTGTCCTCGCAACTTGGCGCACCCGCCTATTAGTCCTTGGGCTCGGCCCATTTAGCTCCTTTTTGTCTTTCTCCTCATATGTTCGGTCGATCCATGTATAGTACTAGTATTTTCATCTAAAAAAAATCTATATGTAGTAGTTTTATCACCGGTTTCGGGAACCTTATTGAAGATTCCATGGAAATTTTTAAATGCAGTTTTTCCCTCGGTTTTTTCAGGACGACTTCTATTTGATTTTACTTTTTTTTCTTTTTCTAAATACGTGAACTTCTTTCAAAATTATAAAATTTTCTTAAATTTTGAATATTTTCAAATGCATGAAATTTTTACAACTTGTGAATTTTTTCAAATTGGCAAACATATTTTTAAAAACTATTTTTTTCAAATTCATGAGCTTTTTTTTCAAGTTTGAGAACTTTTCCTGAAATTTATTAAATTTTCTCGAATTGGTGAGCTATATTCCAAAATTCATGCAAATTCTAAAATTTCTGAATGTTTTCCTTTTTTTGTAAAATATTATAAATACATGATCTTTTTGATTTTATGAACTTTCTAAAAATCCATGAAATTTTGAAATTTTGTGAAAAAAATAAAATTCCTGTTTTCCCAACATTGTTACATGATCTTTTTGATTTTATGCCCAGAAAGTCAAGTAAACTTGTCAATTGGTCGAGCAGTGAAATCGGACAAGTGCCCAGATAGCAGGGGCGGAGCTAGCCGAATGCAAGGGTATGCAATGCATACCCAACATTGTTTGCAAAAACAATTCAGTATATAAGCTCCTATATGCGTTTATATGTATGGCAGTGTAGTTGTAGATACACGAGAAGAGAAATTGTAACGATTCAGACCCACTTGGGCCTATATTGGGTTCTACGTTCCTAGGTCATGCTACTGGGCCGTATCTTTCGGGGAAGAATGCTGCCTGATTTGACGAAGCCGAGGAGACAGCTCGACTAGGAGTCTTCTACTCGACGATTTCGCTGATTCAACCGCTGCTGCGCCGCATCAAGGAACTGGGGCACATCGCCGCGCTGTGTCTGCATTTCTGCATCGGCCATCAGAAGCCACTGTCAATCGATCTATTTTCGCGCCTGTTCGCAGCTCCCCCTACAGGTTGCAGTGTCGCAGCGGCGCACACGCATCTGCCATCTAGCAGGAAAGTTGGCGACGAGGGCGGCATGGGCAGTTCTCCCATTGTCAGGTTGATTTTCGCAAGTCAGTGAGAGTGTTTATTCTTGATATCTCTGAATTGTTAGCTAAGAATATAGGATTATCTTCATTCCCTAATTTTCTTCGTTTTGCATTGGCTGGCTATAAGATTTGTGAAGAAGTCCAAGAAAAACAAGGTGAATTTGAAGCATCTTAATTTCTGAATTATGAACATTCGAATCTATAAGACGGCCGACCATGCCACCATCACCATGTACACATGCAATTTTTTTGTATAGGTGTGAAAAATGAAGAACAAGGATGGTGATTTGAAGCGTTTGTGGGACAGAGCTACTTAAAAGGCGTCGAAGATAAGTTTGACATCAACACGAACATTGCTATCTATTGACGTTGAAAACCAAGGTCAAGATCCACATCGGTATTATGAACTTCTTTTATTTCTTACATTGATGTGAAGCAAAAAAAAAATCATCATGCATACCCATGTCAGAAATCCTGGCTCCGCCACTGCCAAATAGACCAGGCACGCAAGGCATCGTGCTGAGTCAGCCAATGAAGACAAGGCATGTGACCGCCACTTCGTTCTGTGGCGCATAACGTGTTGTATAAGTGCTGTCAGTGGATAGAAATGAAATGCGCACCTTGGGAGTGGGAGACAACCCACGAGTGCCCTGCGCTCCTCTTTTCCTTTTATATTTTTGCTTTTACTTCTTCTTGTTTTCTCATTTTAAAATTTAGTACAATTTTGAAATCAATAAATAGTTTTAGAAATTTTAGAACAAGTTTATAATTCAGGGATTGTTTCTGAAATTCATGAACATTTCTGAATTCATGACATTTTTAAAATTTGTAAACATTTTTAAAATTCGTTAAGACATTCTGAAATTGTGAAAGTTTTTCGAATTCAAGAACATTTCTACAAGTCATGAACATTGTTTAAATTTGTGAACATGTTTTTAATTCGCAAGTGTTTTTAAAATTATGAAAGTTTTCCAAATTCACGAACAATTCTTCAAGTCATGACATTTTTTGAATTTTGAAATTAAGAAAGTTTTTCGAATTCAACAACATGTTTCCAAGTTCGGAACATTTTTTGAATCGCGGACTTTCCTAGAATTCGCAAACATGTTTTGCAATTCAGGAACATTTTTTAAAACTTGAAATATTATTTTTTAAATTCAGAACTATTTTGAAATCCAGAAAAAAAAATAAGAAAAATACTGAAAAGAAAAACTGAAACCAAAAAATGAAAGGAAAAACATAGCGTGGGTGGGGGAACGAAAGGTACACGATTGCTTGCCATCGCCAACAAGCCCGCAGACCGTAGCACTGCCACCGCGCGATTTATATTATTTTTTAAAACTTAAATTTTTATATTATTTTTTAAAACCGAATTTTACACGAGCGTACGTTGAGGCCGGGAGAGTGAAGATGTGGGTTTGTGAGGCTGCCGTCATGCAAATTATGTTTTCTTTTCCATTTTTATATTAATTTTAAAACCTAAATTTACATGAGTTTTTTATTAGAAGTATATGTGAATGTTTTGAAAATGTGTACACAATGTAAAAAAATGTTTGCATACATAATGAAAATGTAGATGACATTTTAGAGAAGTATTCTAGCATTTCAAAAAAAAATTGTGACATTTAGAAAAATGTTTATACAATGAAAAAAACATTTCCATTTTAAAAACGCTTATTTACATTAAAATATACATTCCATTTTAAAAGAAATATTCACGTGTTTCCAAAATAATGTCGGTGAAATATTTCAAAATGTTTATGAATTGTAAAAAAATGCCCTAGTAGTTTGAAGAAATATATTGACATTAAAAATATGTTCAGAATGTATTTTAAAAAACATTGACCATGTATTTGAAATAGCGTTCATAACATGTTTTAAAAAAAATGTACATCATGTGTGTGAGAAATGTACAATGTGTATCGAGAAAATGTTTCACAATTACACTGAAAATGTTCAATGTGCACTGAAAAAAAGTAGGCATGTGGTAAAAACAAACGAAAAATGATGACAACTGACAAAGAAACGTAAAGAAACAAGAAAACCAAGAAAAAACCAAAGTACACAGAAGAAGAAAAGCCTGTAATAAACAAAATAAAACCAAAGAAAAAAAAGGAAAAAAATAAAAATATAGAAAAATCAGTGCAAAAAAAGGAAACAGAAAAACCAAGCAAGATTTATTTTTTGGAAGAAAACATAGGATAAAAGTTATAACCTACAAAGAAATGAAGAAAACCAATAAAAAACAAAAAAAGATTCCGACACAAAGAAACTTGAAGAAAAAAATAAACGATGAAAAACCAAAGCGAACGCAGCCAGCATCAACCGAACGGAAGTATGAAAAATGGACTGGCACCAATACTATAGCGCAAAGGAGAAATCTTCAGACGAGCGTACCATACGACTCGCTACAAACAACACATAGTCGCGACGCTCTCCCGATTCGTATTTGCACTTATAGCTCAATTGGTAAAGGGCCAGCCCATGTAGAGGCTTGTTTTGGTTTTTTCGAACGTCACTAGCCGGTTTTGTCAAGCTTCTAGAATCTTCCAAAGGTTTTATTAATTCTTCCCAATAGTAAAAAACAACTGGTTTTTTTCCTACCAAGCATCCATGAGAAAAAATCGGACAAAAAAGCCAGTTAGCGAAGGGAGCAAGCGAGCGAGAGAGCTCACGTTAGATTGGGTCGCATCCCACTTGCATGCGCGCTGGATAGGACTTCTCTGCCACTCTTTTTACTTGGAAAACACATACAATGCGAATATCCAATTCTGTGTCCGGCTCATCTACGCCCGGTGAACAGTAAGTTCAAATAAAATACTGTAAACATTCAAAAAAAAAGTTTTTTTCATGTTAGATGATTGAGTGCGTGAAGTGCGTGCCAGATTTCAAATAATATGGACATCTCAGCAAAAAAAATCAGGCCCGAACAGTGCACAAAAAGTAAACCTTTTCACATACCTTAAATTTGTCTTTTTACCGAGAGCTACTCAAACATTCAAATACTTTGAAATTTAGCACCGACATCACACCCTCAGTCATCTTTCTCCACATTTTTTTATTTCTTAATTTATTTAATATTTATAACTTTTTTATTCACTCACGGGCTCATTTGAGCTTGGGAGCCAAACCGCTGCTCTCCATGCAATGGCACTCTTTTAACAGGGACGGCCACTATAAGACTCTAGGCCCGTAAAGATTTCATTTTTTTCTCTCTTTTTGGGGAAAAACATATGGTGCCGTGGTGAATTTCCTCACGACGACACATGTAATTATGGAGATAAGCGCGGTGGGGGGGGGGGGGATTCATCCTTGCGTATTGTGATTTTTGAAGACAAGGTTTATTTCTATCTTTCTCTTCGAGTGTCAAGTTCTGTGTGGAAGACTCGGCACAACTCATACTCCGCCGCCCACCACTCCATGATCCTATAAAAAGCACGTCCTCCTTGAGCGACCAGATCCCATCACCTCCGCCCTACTAGCAGCCTCTTACCGTGCCTCTCCCGCCCCATCCCGTCTCTGTAGGATGTGGAGACAACGACCGCGGTGTAGCTTGTGTCCACACAGGTAGGGATGTAAATGGTACGAATAATTTCCGCTCCGAATCCACATATGTATCCATTTCTAAGGTTATGGTATGCACTTGCACGAATCCGCTGAATATGAATGCGAATACGGATTTTGGTCAACCGGATGTCCGAGGGGTATGGTAGCGGATATGGTATTGGTAATATCCGGCATATGTTGATTATCCATTTTTTGCGGATTATCCCTTTTTAGGCAATTTCACGGATTATTCGAGGTTATCAAATAGGATTACCGGATATTTTTAGCCCAATCAACAAGCCCAAATATCCAATTTACCCACTAATTAGAATCACCAAATAAATAATCATCATATTTGTGTGAGTTATGACTTTAAATGCTTGGTCACTCTCTAGTGTTATGTGGTTGGATAAAAAATGTGTTCATATTGATTGCCTGGTAGAAATAAAATAATGCCCCATTGCACGTATGACTTGACAGTGTGGTCCACCGGGGGTGCCCTCTCTAAGGGGAGCCCGACCATAAGCCTACCGTAGGGCCCATGCGGCCGAGGTGGAGCTCAACGAAACAGGGAAGCCCGGATGCCTGGGCAGTGCCCGAGACCTTCTTGGGGCACAAGCAATGAAGGCGGTGACGCGTGATCGGGAGAAGCCTCATGTAAACCCTAGCCCATGGCGTCTATATAAGGCAGGGCTTGATGGTGTAGTACATCCGGGTGGCTTCTCAGGTAGGAGCCCGACAACATGCCTACCATGGAGCCCAAAGGCCCACCAAGGATCTGTCAATAGGAAGGAGCCCGGAGGTTCGGATATACATCGAGAGACCATTTTGATCCCCAAGTCGATATGGCGGCGGCCAGATCTATCGCACGTAAAACCCTAGCCCCCATCACTTATATAAGGTGGAAGCTAGGGGGATCTCATTCCCATCAACATCCGTACAACCATACTCTCGGTAGACTCATACTTCATCCCCCATTATAACCACGAGGTACTCCACCATGAATACAAACACAAAGCAGGACACAGGGTGTTACTCTTTCCCGGGGGCCCGAACCAAGGTAAAACCCACGTGTGTTCTCCAATCTCATACTTCCAGCCAAGTTCGCTACCCTACAGAGGGTACTGACAGGTTTATGCACCGTCAGTTGGCGTGCTAGGTAGGGGCTGTGTCATCCGAAGACTAAACCCAGACCAGAACTCCTCTCTCTTTCGGCGGCCTCCCGCTGGGAGAAAGCCTTACCTCCGTCTCCTTCACTTTCACGGCATGGGGCGGGCCGGGTCGACATCAACCCACCGACCTCCCCCGGCCGTACCATCTTCAGTGCACTAGCGTTCTTCATCGACCGCTACGGCGACCTCAGCGTGTCCGCCCCACTAATCCAGCATACTGTGTTGGCGCCCTCACTGAGCTCCACAATGCCTTCACCACCGGCCTCCGGCCAGAGACTTCTTTGGGTTGCGAACATTGTGGCCACGCATCAGGCGGATGATGCACACATGTCTGCACGCTAGGTCGGTGTCAAAATCGGAGCTCAGACGTCCTCGCCGAACTCCGCAACGTCTTCACCACTAACTTCCAACTTGGAAGGCGACGACCGTGCACAAACAAACTCGACGACTAGGGCTCTCGACCTAACTTCGAGATTGAGACATTGTGCCGATCTCACAGCGACCCACACCCACCAGCCTAGCCCGCCCCAATGTCACACCTAGTAGCCATGGTGTGCGGCAAGTGCTTCATAGACCATGTACCAGAGGACTGCATCATCGTCAAATACATCAACGACTCCAACATCAGCACCGCAGACCATGCCTCACTCTCCGACGTAGAGGGCAGCGAGGCCGACATCATCTTCATCACCGACACAAAAGTGGATGTTGAGCTCCCGTCCCCAGCTATGGGGCCCGGAGACAGCCAGCCGCCTCAACACCAGCACCAACATTAGATGATGAGGATGCCCCACACATGCCATTAATCTCCATTAGGTCATAATGACGGCACCAGACAGAACCTCTTCAACACTGTGGCTCCGATCGTACCCAATACCAGCGGATCCGTGGCAACACATGTAAATTTGTCGGCCCCTCATCGATTTGAGCCGGTGGTCATCACTCCGTCAGCACCTCCGGCCCCACCCCCGCTAGGACACCATCTCGACACCTTGAATGGTGTGGCACGAGACAAAATTTCTCGTGTCTAGGGTCTGCGTCAAGCAAATCCATTATTGCCCTTATTAGTTGTGGTTGCCATGGATGTTCTAACATATCTGACCATTAGGGAAGAAAGGGAAAACGTGCCCAGTTCCTTCATTATCGAGAGTTTTGCCGGTGCAAAGGTTATCGATTATGCAGATGATGTGGTTATCTTTGTTAAACCCTCTGTCCAAGATCTAGAGTTTGTCAGGAAGGCCTTTACCATCTTTGGGGAGGCCTCGGGTTGCACATAAACTATGCTAACTCATCTTCCATTATGATAAAGAATTCTCAAATGTAGAGGGACTAGAGTGGCAACGACACTACCTTAGAAACTTGCTAACTTCCCTTGCAAATATTTGGGTCTCCAATTGGCCATTGGGCAGCTATCTAGAGATGAATGGCAATCGGTCATGGATCAGGTCTTCAAGCAGCTTCCGGGCTGGCAAAGAGGGTTGATTAACAAAAGTGGGAGGCTTATACTAGCATCCATGCTATACTTGCATCACATGTTGGTCATGGAAGCACCAAAGTGGGCGTTGGAGGTAGTTGACAAAAGTTGTCGAGAGTTCTTCTGGGAGGGATTGGATGAGATTCATGGGGGACAGTGCCTTGTCGCGTGGCAGAATGTATGCAAGCCAAAGTGCTTTGGTGGCCTAGGTGTCCTTGATATTCAGAAACAGGCCATGGCCCTTATATTCAGATGGGAATGGCTACGGTGTATGAACCCTTCCAGCCCTCGCAAGGTTTGCCGATGGATCTGACTTAGGCTGGTGGAGAAGTACAACAATTTTGTCCATTGGAATGTTGGGAATGGTACTTGAGTGCGCTTCTGGCATGATTGATGGATCAACGGGAGGTCCGTGTGGCTGAGTTAGCACCATTTGTTCTTGCCAAAGTGAGCAATCGATGTGTGCGAATCGAATTGGATATTGTTGGTGGCCTATCTACTATGGGATTGGTGTAGTACGTGCTTCTACGGGATGATGTGATAGAGATCCAGTTGCTGAACAATGAGGATGACCAGGCTATTTGGAAATGGAACAGGGAAGGTGAATACGCCGCAACCTCCACTTATCGTTTGACGTGAGAAGGAGTGACTTGATATTCTTGCGCGAAGCACTTGTGGAAAAGCTGGGCACCACCAAATAGTAAGATCTTTAGAGCAATGCTAGATCTACGTAATATAATTTACGTGCTTTACGTGTAGTCCTACCTAGGAGGTTAGGACTAGTTGTTAGGGGAGGAAGGGTCCCACCCCCCTGAAAATCAGGGGGGATAGTTAGATGGAAGATTACGTAGAGGTTTCATAAAAGAGTACGTAGGTGTAGGATTTTTGCGATCTTTATTTGGCTGGCCCTGCAATATCATATCTGGACGTCCGATTTACGTATGAGAAGAGGGCTTAAGGATCAGGTGGATGCATGCTACTTCTACGGCCAAGATGAAGACAATACATACCATATCATATCCTAATGCAATGCAACTTTGCTAGGGAGGTTTGGCATTAATGTCTCCTCAAGACCTAGCTTGTGATTGAGGTGGACATCCCTGTTGTGATGGGCAACTTGGATACTTGTGTTCGCACACGAATACATCATCATGTACCTCCAACGCCGAGGGTGATGCACCGCAGCTCATGTCAATGGAGACCCGTCTGGAAGCGCAGTACGCAAGCAATCCGGCGGGCGCTTTTGATGACTCGAAACCCCACACGCCCGGGAGGGACCCTGTCAGGGCGCGCGGCAGCTATGGGCTGCCCTAGGTCAATCTGATCGCCCATGGGGCCTCGAGGTTCGCCACCCTGCAAAAGAAGAACGAGGAAGAAGAAGAACAAGGGAGAGAGATAAAAGTAAAGGTAAAAAGTGGTAGATGTTTTGTTCGATTGTGTGTTGTTTCAATCGGCCATCACCTCCATTATATATAAGAGATTTGGACTTCCCGTACAAGCAAAGGATTCATCTAGGGTTTCCTTACAAGAAAATTACATCAATTCACGTCCTAGAGGCCTAACTCTAGTCTAACTCGGATTCAACCCGAATCTGGCCCAAACTTCAGCCTGATCTTGTCTTGTCTCTCCAGGTTGCATATGACCTCGAGCTGAGACAATTTATATATCAAATTCGGTCGGCTCGACGAGGCAAAACATTTTTGTGTTGTAATTTTTTCCATTCGAGGCTGTCTTGACGGCCAAACAGTTCGTGTGACCCATCAGACTGGTTATGTGATCCCTCACGCCATATTTTTGCCTCGTGGTAGGGCCGTACTCTGATGTCTCTAACTTTTGCATACGATCTCTGATTGAGACAATTTTTATATCAAAATCAATTGTTTTGACGAGACGAAGACAATTCATGTAGATTAGTTTTGCATATGATGTTGGAAATATAAGCAATTTACCATATGATTTTATTAACGGAAATACTAGATAAAGCATGACTAAAATAGCAGAGATAAAGCAAGTCATGCAATCGATGAGAGAAGGTAAACAATATCGGCAAATATGAACTTGAGCAGAACGTATCTAGAAGCGAGACGGTGAGAGCAAGTTGCATATATGAAGTAGAACTTAACATATCTAGAGCAAACACTAGAACAAGGAACTGTGGCAGGACCTCTAACAGAAAGAGTAAGAACATGTACGGGACAGCAGCAGCAGTAGCACTGGACTTGGGGTCTGTTGGGTTCTACGGTAGGGTGCGTCGACTGCAAATGAAATTTTTCCTACGCGCAGAACAACCAAGAACATGCTACCACAGATGGATCACGGTTCGTTACCACTAGACGCGCGGTGCCGTGCAGCGGAAGTAGAGTTGAGGCAGCGCGTTCCCGAAGTCGCCTCGCATTCCCGGAGTCGTCTCCTCCTTGTCGGTCTCCCACGTAGCCGATTGGATCCCGCGAACAGGTTTGCTGGAGCGGTGCAAGTGCACCGCCTCTAACGGTATCCACGCGTGCAGGAGGAACGTCATGTGGCAGACTGCTAGGACCGATCACACAACCGTCGGCGAGTGGAGGTGGCTATTCGCAACACATGCAAACCCTAGTGACAGCGCCAAAGCGATCAACCGCATGAGTGTGCTGCACCTCCACTTTATATAGGCGTCCGTCGCGGGCTCAACACTTGGGCATCGCACGGACCCTAAAGCCCAAAATCTGTTCGGCCGGGATTCGAGTCCGAGTAGTATCACATCTGACTCGTGGACTCCGAGCCGTCCTCACAGGTTCCTTCCCTTAAGCGCGCGACCCCTTAGGTTCAAGTCGGCTTGGTCGCAGGTCGGATCACCTTCGACCTGCTCGGCTGGTAGCGGCTCTAGCAAGGCGTGCCGACCACCAAGTAGAAAATGAAGCTGGTTGGCGAACCTGTACAACATGTCACACTTCTGTTCCCTTTGCCGCATGATATATGTTGTCGGGCTCAAGGCGAGATTGTCATCCTTGTGCTAGCCCGACCTCTTTCTCGTTCCAGTGATGCCAACCACTATCCGGATTATCTCATAATCCTTGTCGCATGGCCATGCTTATCTGGTCGGATCACACGAGGGGCCGAGTATATCTCTCTCGATCGGAGGGCAAATCCCATCTTGCTCGACCATGTCTCGCAGCATGGGTCTGGACAAGCCTGAAACCTACCTTTGTAACTACCCAGTCACGGAGTAGCGTTTGGTCGGCCCAAAGCAGATTTGTCACCATCCCTAGTACACGCGCCAACTCAGGTCTTATGACATAGAACATATGTTGTACTATAGACCCACAGATGACATATCGTTGCGTCACATAGTTGGGTCTGTCCGACTCGGACCTTATCTCGACTCGGATCCGACTATGTCGAATCCGACCAGATCCTTCTGAGCCCATATTATCTGGTTAGCATCCAACGCTCCATGGCTAGTGAGACCAAGCCATCGAGCGTGTCATATGCTAGTCTAGTCGACTGCATGTCCACACAACCCTTTCGACTAGGGACCTTTTAGGACAGTAATCATACAATGCATAGTCCCACAAACAAGTCACGTACTTGCTGATACACATCATTGACAATGTCCAAGGACTATCTTTATTCATAAACACATTGGAAATGTCATCATACATGATTGCCTCTAGGGCATATCTCCAACAGGGTCGGTGTCCTCACCAGCCATGTCGTCGAGGAGGTTGTCGACGTCGGGGAAGTAGTCGTCGCAGTCTGGGGCGTCCGTGACAAAGAAGTCAGTCGTCGCGCGAAGCGCTCCCCAAAAACCTTATCACCCTTCTCCCGTACAGGATTCAAAGAGGTGCGGTTTCGGAGGCCTACTATCCCGACCTGCGGTGCATGCCGCAAGCCGGGATGGGGAAGATCGTAGCAGTAGCTCAGTGGTCAGGAACCTGGAGGCGAGAGGGTTGTGTTGTTCTGATGCTCTCTCTAAGAGGAGTGACCTCCCTTTTATAGGCGCAAGAGAAGGAGGCGAGAGGCCGCGCCGGGACCTGAAGGGAACGAGGGAGATGAAACAAACAGGCAGCAGCCGATGGGTGCAGTGTTCGTATTCAGTATCCACTATAGCAAAAACTTTTCAGCTCCTGAGTGACCTTTCGTATACCCGTAGTGCGTGGCAAAAATTTAGACATCGGCTCGGCTCATTCCCGCAACCCGCAACCCGCGGTGCGTCGTGACGAGGCGTGGCATGGCGAGGCGGGCGGCGGAGGAGGAGCGCGCGTGAATGTCCCTCTTGTTCTCATGCTCATACATGTGGGAAAACATCCTCCCTTATAAGTGTTGGGGAACGTAGTAATTTCAAAAAATTACCTACGCACACGCAAGATCATGGTGATGCATAGCAACGAGAGGGGAGAGTGTTGTCCACGTACCCTCGTAGACCGGAAGCTGAAGCGTTAGCACAACGCAGTTGATGTAGTTGTACCTCTTCACGATCCGACCGATCAAGTACCGAACGTACGGCACCTCCGAGTTCAGCACACGTTCAGCCCGATGACGTCCCTCGAACTCCGATCCAGCCGAGTGTTGAGGGAGAGTTTTGTCGACCTGACGGCGTGGTGGCGATGTTGATGTTCTACCGACGCAGGCTTCGCCTAAGCACCGCTTCTGATTATCGAGGTGGACTATGGTGGAGGGGGCACCGCTGCGGCTAAAAGATCAAGCGATCAATTGTTGTGTCTTTGGGGTGCCCCCTGCCCCCGTACATAAAGGAGCAAGGGGGTGCGGCCGGCCAAGGGGAGAGGTGCGCCGGAGGAGTCCTACTCCTACCGGGAGTAGGACTACCGGGAGTAGGACTCCCCCCCTTTCCATGTTGGACTAGGAGAGAGAGGGGGAAGAGGTGGAGGGGAGAAAGGAAAGGGGGGCGCCGCCCCCCTCTCCTTGTCCTATTCGGACTAGGGGGGAGGGGAGCGCGGCCCTGCCCTGGCCCCCTCTCCTCTCTTCCACCAAGGCCCACTAAGGCCCATTAAGTTGCCGGGGGGTTCCGGTAACCTCCTAGTACTCCGATAAAATCCCGATTTCACCCGGAACACTTCCGATATCCAAACATAGGCTTCCAATATATCAATCTTCACGTCTCGACCATTTAGAGACTCCTCGTCATATCCGTGATCACATCCGGGACTCCGAACAACCTTCGGTACATCAAAACATATAAACTCATAATATAACTGTCATCGTAACGTTAAGCGTGCGGACCCTACGGGTTCGAGAACTATGTAGACATGACCGAGACATGTCTCCGGTCAATAACCAATAGCGGAACCTGGATGCTCATATTGGCTCCCACATATTCTCGAAGATCTTTATCGGTCGGACCGCATCGTTGTTCCCTTTGTCATCGGTATGTTACTTGCCCGAGATTCGATCGTCGGTATCTCAATACCTAGTTCAATCTCGTTACCGGCAAGTCTCTTTACTCGTACCGCAATACATCATTTCACAACTAACTCATTAGTTGCAATGCTTGCAAGGCTAAAGTGATGTTCATTACCGAGAGGGCCCAAAGATACCTCTCCGACAATCGGAGTGACAAATCCTAATCTTGAAATACGCCAACCCAACAAGTACCTTTGGAGACACCTGTAGAGCACCTTTATAATCACCCGATTCGTTGTGATGTTTGGTAGCACACAAAGTGTTCCGCCGTAAACGGAGTTGCATAATCTCATAGTCATAGGAACATGTATAAGTCATGAAGAAAGCAATAGCAACATACTAAATGATCGTGTGCTAAGCTAACAGAATGGGTCATGTCAATCACATCATTCTCCTGATGATGTGATCCCGTTAATCAAATGACAACTCATGTCTATGGCTAGGAAACATAACCATCTTTGATCAACGAGCTAGTCAAGTAGAGGCATCCTAGTGACAATCTGTTTGTCTATGTATTCACACATGTATTATGTTTCCTGTTAATACAATTCTAGCATGAATAATAAACATTTATCATGATATAAGGAAATAAATAATAACTTTATTATTGCCTCTAGGGCATATTTCCTTCAGTCTCCCACTTGCACTAGAGTCAATAATCTAAATTACATAGTAATGATTCTAACACCCATGGAGCCTTGGTGCTGATCATGTTTTGCTCGTGGAAGAGGCTTAGTCAACCGGTCTGCAACATTCAGATCCGTATGTATCTTCAAATTTCTATGTCTCCCGCCTGGACTAGATCCCGGATGGAATTGAAGTGTCTCTTGATGTGCTTGGTTCTCTTGTGAAATCTGGATTCCTTCACCAAGGCAATTGCACCAGTATTGTCACAAGAGATTTTCATTGGACCCAATGCACTAGGTATGACACCTAGATCGGATATGAACTCCTTCATCCAGACTCCTTCATTTCTTTGCTTCCGAAGCAGCTATGTACTCCGCTTCACACGTAGATCCCGCCATGACGCTTTGTTTAGAAGCGCACCAACCGACAGCTCCACCGTTCAATGTAAACACGTATCCGGTTTGCGATTTAGAATCGTCCGGATCGGTGTCAAAGCTTGCATCAACGTAACCATTTATGATGAGCTCTTTGTCACCTCCATAAGCGAGAAACATATCCTTAGTCCTTTTCGGTATTTCAGGATGTTCTTTACCACGTCCGATGATCCACTCTGGATTATTTTGGTACCTCCTGCCGGACTTATAGCAAGGCACACATCAGTGCGGTACACAGACATTGCATACATGATAGAACCTATGGGTGAAGCATAGGGAACATCTTTCATTTTCTCTCTATCTTACGTAGTGGTCGGGCATTGAGTCATACTCAACTTCACACCTTGTAACACGAGCAAGAACCCTTTCTTTGCTTGATCCATTTTGAACTTCTTCAAAACTTTTTCAAGGTATGTGCTTTGTGAAAGTCCAATTAAGCGTCTTGATCTATCCCTATAGATCTTAATGCCCAATATGTAAGCAGCTTCACCGAGGTCTTTCATCGAAAAACTCTTATTCAATTATCCCTTTATGCTATCCAAAAATTCTATATCATTTCCAATCAGTAATATGCCATCCACATATAATATCAGAAATGTTACAGAGCTCCCACTCACTTTCTTGTAAATACAGGCTTCTCCAAAAGTCTGTACAAAACCAAATGCTTTAATCACACTATCAAAGCGTTTATTCCAAATCCGAGAGGCTTGCACCAGTCCATAAATGGATCGCTGGAGCTTGCACACTTTGTTAGCTCCCTTTGGATCGATAAAACCTTCCGGTTGCATCATATACAACTCTTCTTCCAGAAATCCATTCAGGAATGCAGTTTTGACATCCATCTGCCAAATTTCATAATCATAAAATGCGACAATCGCTAACATGATTCGGACAGACTTAAGCACCGCTATGGGTGAGAAGGTCTCATCGTAGTCAATCCCTTGAACTTGTCAAAAACCTTTCGCAACAAGTCGAGCTTTGTAGACAGTAATATTACCGTTAGCGTCAGTCTTCTTCTTGAAGATCCATTTATTCTCAATTGCTTGCCGATCATCGGGCAAGTCAACCAAAGTCCACACTTTGTTCTCATACATGGATCCCATCTTAGATTTCATGGCTTCAAGCCATTTTGCGGAATCTGGGCTCACCATCGCTTCTTCATAGTTCATAGGTTCATCATGATCTAGTAGCATGACTTCCAGAATAGGATTACCGTACCACTCTGGTGCGGATCTTACTCTGGTTGATCTACGAGGTTCAGTAACAACTTGATCTGAAATTTCATGATCATCATCATTAACTTCCTCACTAATTGATGTAGGTGTCACAGAAACCGATTTTTGTGATGAACTACTTTCCAATAAGGGAGCAGGTATAATTACCTCATCAAGTTCTACTTTCCTCCCACTCACTTCTTTCGAGAGAAACTCTTTCTCTAGAAAAGATCCATTTTTAGCAACAAATGTCTTGCCTTCGGATCTGTGATAGAAGGTGTACCCAACAGTCTCCTTTGGGTATCCAATGAAGACACATTTCTCCGATTTGGGTTCAAGCTTATCAGGTTGAAGCTTTTTCACATAAGCATCGCATCCCCAAACTTTAAGAAATGACAACTTTGGTTTCTTGCCAAACCACAGTTCATAAGGCGTCGTCTCAACGGATTTCGATGGTGCCCTATTTAATGTGAATGTGGCCGTCTCTAAAGCATAACCCCAAAATGATAGCGGTAAATCAAGAAGAGACATCATAGATCGCACCCTATCTAGTAAAGTACGATTCTGACGTTCGGACACACCATTACGCTGTGGTGTTAGGGTGGCGTGAGTTGCGAAACTATTCCGCATTGTTTCAAATGTAGACCAAACTTCGTAACTCAAATATTCTCCTCCACGATCAGATCGTAGAAACTTTATTTTCTTGTTACGATGATTTTCAACTTCACTCTGAAATTCTTTGAACTTTTCAAATGTTTCAGACTTATGCTTCATCAAGTAGATATACCCATATCTTCTTAAATCATCTGTGAAGGTGAGAAAAAAATGATATCCGCCACGAGCCTCAACATTCATCGGACCACATACATCTGCATGTATGATTTCCAACAAATCTGTTGCTCTCTTCATAGTACCGGAGAATGGCGTTTTAGTCATCTTGCCCATGAGGCACGGCTCGCAAGTACCAAGTGATTCATAATCAAGTGGTTCCAAAAGTCCATCAGTATGGAGTTTCTTCATGCGCTTTACACCGATATGACCTAAACGGTAGTGCCACAAATAAGTTGCACTATCATTATCAACTCTGCATCTTTTGGCTTCAACATTATGAATATGTGTATCACTACTATCGAGATTCATCAAAAATAGACCACTCTTCAAGGGTGCATGACCATAAAAGATATTACTCATTTAAATAGAACAACCATTATTCTCTCGATTTAAATGAATAACCGTCTCGCATCAAACAAGATCCGGATATAATGTTCATGCTCAACGGCGGCACCAAATAACAATTATTTAGGTCTAAAACTAATCCGAAGGTAGATGTAGAGGTAGCGTGCCGACCGCGATCACATCGACTTTGGAACCATTTCCCAGCGCATCGTCACCTCATCCTTGGCGGTGTTTGCTTAATCCGTAGTCCTGTTTCGAGTTGCAAATATTAGCAACAAAACCCGATTATCAAATACACAGGTGCTCTGCGAGCTCTAGTAAGGTACACATCAATAACATGTATATCACATATACCTTTGTTCACCTTGCCATCCTTCTTATCCGCCAAATACTTGGGGCGATTGAGCTTCCGGTGACCGGTCACGCTTGCGGTAGAAACCTTGAGTTTCAGGCTTAGGTCCGGACTTGGGTTTCTTCTCTGGCGACAACTTGCTTGATGTTCTTCTTGAAGTTCCCCTTCTTCTTCCCTTTGACCTTTTTCTTGAAACTAGTGGTCTTGTTGACCATCAACACTTGATGCTCCTTCTTGATTTCTACCTCCGCAGCCTTTAGCATTGTGAAGAGCTCGGGAATCGTCTTATCCATCCCTTGCATGTTATAGTTCATCACGAAGCTCTTGTAGCTTGGTGGCGGTGATTGGAGAATTACATCAATGACGCTATCATCCGGAAGATTAACTCCCGGTTGAATCAAGTGATTATTATACCCGGACATCTTGAGTATATGCTCCTTGTGAACTATTCTCCTCCATCTTGCAGCTATAGAACTTATTGGAGACTTCATATCTCTCAATCCGGGCATTTGCTTGAATATTAACTTCAACTCCTGGAACATCTCATATGCTCCATGACGTTCAAAACGTCGTTGAAGTCCCGGTTCTAAGTCGTAAAGCATGGAACACTGAACTATTGAGTAGTCATCAGCTTTGCTCTGCCAGACGTTCATAACATCTGGTGTTGCTCCTACAGCAGGGCACTGGCACCCGGTGCTTCCAGGATGTAATTCTTACGTGCGACAATGAGGATAATCCTCAAATTCTGGACCCGATCCGTGTAATTGCTACCATCATCTTTCAACTTTGCTTTCTCAAGGAGCATTAAAATTCAACGAAACAACAACACGGGCCATCTATCTACAATCAAACATAGACAAGCAAGATACTATCGGTACTAAGTTCATGATAAATTTAAGTTCAATTAATCATATTACTTAAGAACTCCCACTTAGAAAGACATCCCTCTAATCCTCTAAGTGATCACGTGATCCAAATCAACTAAACCATAACCGATCATCACGTGAAATGGAGTAGCTTTCAATGGTGAACATCACTATGTTGATCATATCTACTATATGATTCACGCTCGACCTTTCGGTATCAGTGTTCCGAGGCCATATCTGCATATGCTAGGCTCGTCAAGTTTAACCTTAGTATTCTGCGTGTGCAAAACTGGCTTGCACCCATTGTAGATGGACGTGAGCTTATCACACCCGATCATCACGTGGTGTATGCAGGCACGACGAACTTTGGCAACGGTGCATACTCAGGGAGAACACTTTTTATCTTGAAGTTTAGTGAGAGATCATCTTATAATGCTACCGTCAATCAAAGCAAGATAAGATGCATAAAAGATAAACATCGCATGCAATCAATATAAGTGATATGATATGGCCATTATCATCTTGTGCTTGTGATCTCCATCTCCGAAGCACCTTCATGATCACCATCGTCACCGGCGCGACACCTTGATCTCCATTGTAGCATCGTTGTCACCTTGCCAATCTTATGCTTCTACGACTATTGCTACCGCTTAGTGATAAAGTAAAGCATTACACGGCGATTGCATTGCATACAATAAAGCGACAACCATATGGCTCCTGCCGGTTGCCGATAACTCGGTTACAAAACATGATCATCTCATACAATAAAATATAACATCACGTCTTGACCATATCACATCACGACATGCCCTGCAAAAACAAGTTAGACGTCCTCTACTTTGTTGTTGAAAGTTTTACGTGGCTGCTACGGGCTTAGCAAGAACGTTCTTACCTACGCATCAAAAACCACAGCTATAGTTTGTCAAGTTGCTGCTGTTTTAACCTTCACAAGGACTGGGCGTAGCCACACTCGGTTCAACTAAAATTGGAGAAACTGACACCCGCCACCACTGTGTGCAAAGCACGCGTCGGTAGAACCAGTCTCGCATAAGCGTCTGGCGTAATGTCGATCCGGCCGCTTCATCCAACAATACTGCCGAACCAAAGTATGACATCTTTGGTAAGCGGTATGACTTATATCCCCACAACACACTTGTGTTCTACTTGTGCATATGACATCTACGCATAAAACCAGGCTCGGATGCCACTGTTGGGGAACTTAGTAATTTCAAAAAAATTCCTACGCACACGCAAGATCATGGTGATGTATAGCAACGAGAGGGGAGAGTGTTGTCCACATACCCTTGTAGACCGAAGGCGGAAGCATTAGCACAACGCGGTTGATGTAGTCGTACGTCTTCACGATCCGACCGATCAAGTACCGAACATACGGCACCTACGAGTTCAGCACACGTTCAGCCCGATGACGTCCCTCGAACTCCGATCCAGCCGAGTGTTGAGGGAGAGTTTCGTCAGCACGACAGCGTGATGACAATGTTGATGTTCTACCAACGCAGGGCTTCGCCTAAGCACCGCTACAGTATTATCGAGGTGGACTATGGTGGAGGGGGGCACCGCACACGGCTAAAAGATCAAACGATCAATTGTTGTGTCTTTGGGGTGCCCCTGCCCCCGTATATAAAGGAGCAAGGGGGGGGGGGTGCGGCCGACCAAGGGGAGAGGTGCGCCGGAGGAGTCCTACTCCTACCGGGAGTAGGAGTCCCCCCTTTTCCATGTTGGACTAGGAGAGAGAGGGGGAAGAGGTGGAGGGGAGAAAGGAAAGGGGGGCGCCACCCCCCTCTTCTTGTCCTATTCGGACTAGGGGGGGAGGGGCGCGCGGCCCTGCCCTGGCCTCCTCTCCTCTCTTCCACCAAGGCCCACTAAGGCCCATTAAGTTGCCGGGGGGCTCCGGTAACCTCCCGGTACTCCGGTAGAATCCCGATTTCACCCGGAACACTTCCGATATCCAAACATAGGCTTCCAATATATCAATCTTCACGTCTCGACCATTTCGAGACTCCTCGTCATGTCCGTGATCACATCCGGGACTCCGAACAACCTTCGGTACATCAAAACATATAAACTCATAATATAACTGTCATTGTAACGTTAAGCGTGCGGACCCTACGGGTTCGAGAACTATGTAGACATGACCGAGACATGTCTCTGGTCAATAACCAATAAGCGGAACCTAGATGCTCATATTGGCTCCCACATATTCTCTGAAGATCTTTATCGGTCGGACCGCATAACAACATCGTTGTTCGCTTTGTCATCGGTATGTTACTTGCCCGAGATTCGATCGTCGGTATCTCAATACCTAGTTCAATCTCGTTACGGCAAGTCTCTTTACTCGTCTTAGTAATACATCATCTACTTAACTAACTCATTAGTTGCAATGCTTGCAAGGCTAAAGTGATGTGCATTACCGAGAGGGCCAGAGATACCTCTCCGAGCAATCGGAGTGACAAATCCTAATCTCGAAATCGCCAACCCAACAAGTACCTTCGGAGACACCTATAGAGCACCTTTATAATCACCCAGTTATGTTGTGACGTTTGGTAGCACACAAAGTGTTCCTCACGGTAAGCAGGAGTTGCATAATCTCATAGTCATAGGAACATGTATAAGTCATGAAGAAAGCAATAGCAACATACTAAGCGATCGTGTGCTAAGCTAACGGAATGGGTCATGTCAATCACATCATTCTCCTAATGATGTGATCCAGATTAATCAAATGACAACTCATGTCTATGGCTAGGAAACATAACCATATTTGATCAACGAGCTAGTCAAGTAGAGGCATACTAGTGACAATCTATTTGTCTATGTATTCACACATGTATTATGTTTCCTATTAATACAATTCTAGCATGAATAATAAACATTTATCATGATATAAGGAAATAAATAATAACTTTATTATTGCCTCTAGGGCATATTTCCTTCAATAAGGAGGTCCAACTCCCACCAAACTAGCAATATGGGACTAAACTTTAGTTTCACCTCTTGCCTTGCACGAATGGGCTGTGTGGGCCTCTAGGATTTATTAGGAATATCTGAAACTGCCATTGGGCTGGCCCAAAATAGACAAAATTCCAGCAATCCCCCACCAGATCCCAGAGGCACACAAAATTTGTATTTGGTTCCAAAACACTGTTTTATATACCGGTTATGCAGCGGAGACTGTTAAGTTGAACTTCCACCTAGAACTCTATGCTACACTAGTAAGCAACTTGAACAGTGGACTGGGCCTTGAACTACAAGTTTTCCGCGAATCTAGCTACACACAAAGCCTTGACCAATACGTGGCTCCCGTGGGTCTTCCCCGCAGGTGGAGCTTATGCGTCATACTCCGATACCTTTCATGAGTTTACTAGATAGAACCCTACTCTCATAGATTCTGATGTTTGACAATCAGACTCATATAGGTGCGTTCTTCAAAAGATATTCTGCAGGACAACATCTCTGCTTCAATGAGCCACTTAGAACACATTAAGATATACATTAACCTACCATGCAGATTTAGGAGAGTATTGCATCTTCATGGAGTGGTATTGTTAACAGTAAGGATGCTCTCCTCTCAGTTGACCAACAGCTTGTCATCCACATCTAATTCATGGGATCTCCGATCACATAGACTAGGTTACCACTGTGAGCAACTCATATTGTGGGTCTCATACCCATCTCCCTCGATGCATTATCTATCACATTACATGATAGACCCTTAGTAAAAGGATCTGCCAGATTTTTAGACATTTGGATATAATCCAATGCAATAACTCCGGAGTTTCTCATTTTCCTGACAGATTTTAACCTTCTCTGAACGTGTCTTTACAACTTCATGTTATCCTTTGAGCTACTCACTTTCGTGATCACAGTTTGATTGTCGCAGTTCATAAGGATAACCGGTACAGGTTTCTCAATAACTGGCAAGTCATTCAAGAGCCGACGAAGCCAATCTGCTTTGACCGTAGATGTATATTGTGCTGTGAGTTCTGCTTCCATTATTGACCTCGTTAAGATGGTCTGCTTGCAAGACTTCCAAGAAACAGGGCCACCTCCATGAGTGAATACATATACGCTCGTGTCCTTTATCTCATCAGCATTTGAGATCCAATTTGAGTCACTATACCCTTCAAGCACCTTTGGGTGCCCCGTGTAGTGAATTCCATAATTCTCAGTGCCTTTCAAATAACGCAAAACTCTCTCTAGAGCTTTCCAATGCACATCTCCTGGTTTTGAGACAAACGACTCAGTTTGCTAATAGAAAAAGGGATGTCAGGTCTTGTAGCACTGGCTAAGTACATGAGCAAGCCAATAATCTGAGAATATTTCAATTGATCTCTAGCAATTCTTTGATTCTTTCGAAGCAACACACTGGCATCATATGGTGTTGGAGAGGGCTTGTAGTCACTATAACCAAAGCGACTCAAGATCTTTTCCACATAGTGAGATTGAAGCAATGTAATCCCACCATCATCGTCTCTCAACAACTTGATGTTCAGAATGACATCAGCCACTCCTAAACCCTTCATCTCAAAACAACGAGATAGGAAATCCTTGACCTCCTTAATAACATTCAAATTTGTTCCAAAAATCAGTATGTCATCAACATACAAGCAAAGGATAACTCCCTCACCCCTACCATGGCGATAGTACACACATTTATCAGCTTCGTTTACAACAAAGCCTGCAGCTGTTAAAGTTCTTTCAAACTTCTCATGCCACTGCTTGGGTGCTTGCTTAAGTCCATACAAAGACTTTAGCAACTTGCACACTTTTCCTTCCTGACCATCTACTACAAACCCATCTGGTTATTCCATGTAAATTTCCTCATCCAAAACTCTCCATTTAGGAAAGTAGTCTTAACATCCATTTGATGAACGAGAAGACCATGTGAGGCCGCTAGAGAAAGTAGTATTGAATAGTGGTCAGTCGAGCCACATGTGAGTAAGTATCAAAGAAGTCTTCACCTTCCTTTTGGGTATAACCCTTGGCCACGAGACGTGCCTTGTATTTCTCAATAGCAAAGTGTTGGGGAACGTTGCAGAAAATTAAAATTTTTCCTACGGTTTCACCAAGATCCATCTATGAGTTCATCTAAGCAACAAGTCATGGGAGAGAGATTGCATCTACATACCACTTGTAGATCGGCGTCTTGAAGCGTTCACTAGAACGTGGATGATGGAATCGTACCGTAGTGATCCAAATCACCGATGACCGAGTGCCGAGCGGATGGCACCTCCGCGTTCAACACTGCGTCTGAGTGGATGGCGTCTCCTCCTTCTTGATCCAGCAAGGGGAAGGAGAGGTTGAGGAAGATGGCTCCAGCAAAGACGACGGCGTGGTGTTGGTGGAGAAGCGACACTCGGCAGGCTTCGCCAAGCACGTGGCGGAGGAGGAGAAGTGTGGCGAGGAGAGGGAGGCGCCAAGATGCAAGGGTGCGGCTGCCCCCTCCCTCCCCCCTTTATATAGGCCCCCTGGGGGGCGCCGGCCCTTGGAGATCTGATCTCCCAAGGGGGCGGCGGCCAAGGGGGGAGGCTTGCCCCCCAAGGCAAGTGGGGCGCCCCCCACCCTAGGGTTTCCAACCCTAGGCGCAGGGGGGGCAAGTGGGGGGCGCACCAGCCCACCAGGGGCTGGTTCCTCCCACTTCAGCCCAGGGGCCCTCCGGGATAGGTGGCCCCACCGGTGGACCTCGGGACCCTTCCGGTGGTCATTGACAATCTGCAGATAAACCCGAAATTCTCCCGATGGCGAAATAGCACTTCCTATATATAATTATTTACCTCCGGACCATTAGGAACTCCTCGTGACGTCCGGGATCTCATCGGGACTCAGAACAACATTCGGTTTGCTGCATACTCATATTCATACAACCCTAAGCGCCACCGAACCTTAAGTGTGTAGACCCTACGGGTTTGGGAGACATCTGGAACATGACCGAGATGGCTCTCGGTCAATAACCAGCGGGGATCTGGATACCCTTGTTGGCTCCCTACATACCCCTTGATGATCTCGTCGGATGAACCACGATGTCGAGGATTCAATTAATCCGTATTCAATTCCCTTTGTCAATCGATGCGTTACTTGCCCGAGACTTCGATTGTCGGTATCCCAATACCTCGTTCGGTCTCGTTACGGCGAGTCACTTTACTCGTCTTGTAATGCATGATCCGGTAACCAATCACTTGGTCACTTTGAGCTCATTATGATGATGCATTACCGAGTGGGCCCAGATATACCTCTCCGTCATACGGGTGACAAATCCGATCTCGATCCGTGTCAACCGCAGACACTTTCGGAGATACCTGTAGTGCACCTTTATAGTCACCCAGTTACATTGTGACGTTTGGTACACCCAAAGCACTCTTACGGTATCCGGGAGTTACACGATCTCATGGTCTAAGGAAGAGATACTTGACATTGGAAAAGCTCTAGCAAAACGAACTACGATCTTGTGCTATGCTTAGGATTGGGTCTTGTCCATCATATCATTCTCCTAATGATGTGATCCCGTTATCAATGACATCCAATGTCCATAGTCGAAACCATGACTATCTATTGATCAACGAGCTAGTCAACTAGAGGCTCACTAGGGACATATTGTGGTCTATGTATTCACACGTGTATTACGATTTCCGGACAATACAATTATAGCATGAATAAAAGACAAATATCACGAACAAGGAAATATAATAATAATCCTTTTATTATTGCCTCTAGGGCATATTTCCAACAGTCTCCCACTTGCACTAGAGTCAATAATCTAGTTACATTGTGATGAACTGAACACCCATAGAGTTCTGGTGTTGATCATGTTTTGCTCGCGGAAGAGGTTAAGTCAACGGAACAGCGACATTCAGAACCGAAAGCACTATGAAAAATACTATGTCTCCATCATGAACATTATCACTGATGGACTTGAAGCGGCGCTTGATGTGCTGGTCTTCTTGTGAAACACAGGGCTCCTTGGCAAGTGCAATAGCTCCAGTGTTATCACAGAAGAGTTTGATTGGCCCCGACGCATTGGGTATAACTCCTAGGTCGGTGATGAACTCCTTCACCCAAATTGCATCATGCGCTGCCTCCGAGGCTACCATGTACTCCGCTTCACACGTAGATCCCGCCACGACGCTCTTCTTGCAGCTGCACCAGCTTACTGCTCCACCATACAACAAATACACGTATCCGGTTTGTGACTTAGAGTCATCCGGATCGTGTCGAAGCTAAGCGTCGGCGTAACCCTTCTGACGAGCTCTTCGTCACCTCCATAAACGAAACATGTCCTTTGTCCTTTTCGGTACTTCAGGATATTCTTGACCGCTGTCCGGTGTTCCTTGCGGGATTACTTTGGTACCTTCCTACCAAACTTACGGCAAGGTTTACATCAGGTCTGGTACACAACATGGCATACATAATAGATCCTATGGCGAGGCATAGGGATGACGCTCATCTCTTCTTTATCTTTTGCCGTGGTCGGGCATTGAGCCGAGCTCAATCTCACACCTTGCGATGCAGGCAAGAACCCTTTCTTGGACTGATCCATTTTGAACTTCTTCAAAATCTTATCAAGGTATGTGCTTTGTGAAAGACCTATGAGGCGTCTCGATCTATCTCTATAGATCTTGATGCCTAATATATAAGCAGCTTCTCCAAGGTCCTTCATTGAAAAACTTTTATTCAAGTAGGCCTTAATCTTTGTCAGAGAGTTCTATATCATTTCCGAAAAGTATGTCATCTACATATAATATGAGAAATGCTCTGAGCTCCCACTCACTTTCTTGTAAACGCAGGCTTCTCCATAGAGTGCGCATAAACCCAAACGCTTTGATCATCTCATCAAAGCGAATGTTCCAACTCGAGATGCTTGCACCAGCCCATAAATGGATCATTTGGAGCTTGCATACCTTGTTAGCATTCTTAGGGTTAAACCAAAACCTTCCGGCTGCATCATATACAGCTCTTCCTTAATATAACCGTTAAGGAATGCCGTTTTGACGTCCATCTGCCATATCTCATAATCATAGTATGTGGCAATTGCTAACATGATTCGGACGGACTTAAGCTACGCTACGGGAGAGAAAGTCTCATCGTAGTCAATCCCTTGAACTTGCCGATAACCCTTAGCGACAAGTCGAGCTTTATAGATGGTGACATTACCATCCGCGTCCGTCTTCTTCTTAAAGATCTATTTGTTTTCTATCGCTCGCCGATCATCAGGCAAGTCTGTCAAAGTCCATACTTTGTTTTCATACATGGATCCTACTCGGATTGCATGGCTTCAAGCCATTTGTTGGAATCCGGGCCCGCCATCACTTCTTCATAGTTCGAAGGTTCACCGTTGTCTAACAACATGATTTCCAGGACAGGGTTGCCATATCACTCTGGTGTGGAACGTGTCCTTGTGGACCTATGAAGTTTAGTAGCAACCTGATCCGAAGTACCTTGATCATCATCATTAATTTCCTCTCCAGTAGGTGTGGGCACCACAGGAACATTTTCCTGAGCTGCACTACTTTCCGGTTCAAGAGGTAGTACTTCATCGAGTTCTACTTTCCTCCCACTTACTCCTTCGAGAGAAACTCTTTTTCCGAAAGGATCCGTTCTTAACAACAAAGATCTTGCCTTCGGATCTAAGGTAGAAGGTATACCCAATGGTTTCCTTAGGGTATCCTATGATGACGCATTTTTCCGAGCTTGGGTTCGAGCTTTCAGGTTGAAGTTTCTTGACATAAGCATCGCATCCCCAAACTTTTAGAAACGACATCTTAGGTTTCTTTCCAAACCATAATTCATACGGTGTCGTCTCAACGGAATTAGACGGTGCCCTATTTAAAGTGAATGTAGCTATCTCTAGAGCGTATCCCCAAAATGATAGCGGTAAATCGGTAAGAGACATCATAGTTCGCACCATATCCAATAGAGTGCGATTACGACGTTCGGACACACCATTTCGCTGAGGTGTTCCAGGCGGCGTGAGTTGTGAAACGATTCCACATTTTCTTAAGTGTGTACCAAATTCATGACTTAAATATTCTCCTCCACGATCTGATCGTAAGAACTTTATTTTTCGGTCACGTTGATTCTCTACCTCATTCTGAAATTCCTTGAACTTTTCAAAGGTCTCAGACTTGTGTTTCATCAAGTAGACATACCCATATCTACTTAAGTCGTCTGTGAGAGTGATGTCGGTGTACTAGAGTAGGGGTACCCTAGTATCCCAAACTTGTGCACGGGCAGTTGCAGCCCTCCACGGCAAGGCTTACCGGGTGACCGCCAAGGTCCTCCTTGGTTCCTTTGGAGCCATTCAAGAACAAAGTATTCAAGCCAGGGAGACAAGACCCCGGCAAGAGGAGCTTGCCGGGAAGGTCACCCAAGGCACTTAGTAGACAAGACCCCGGCAAGAGGAGCTTGCCGGGAAGGCCCGGTGAGCGACAAGATTCCGGGCGACAAGACAACAACCGCGGCAAGGCGCTTGCCGCGGCAGACCACCTCTCCGTACCTACGCTCCAGCGCATCCACTAACGTGTCGCATACAGGGCCTTTCGGTAGCGTGGCGGAAAGGCTGTGCAGCCAGCGGTGCGAGGTGGCGGCGGCCGACAAGTTTGCCATCGTGGCGGACGGTGGCGCCCTGACGGTCCCTGTTTGCACCGTTAGGGCGACAAGATGGGCATTTAATGCCTTTGTCCCCTGCCGTCGAGGGTTAGGTATATTACCTTTATACCTTTGTACAAGTAGGTGTACCAACCACTGTTTTTCCATTTGTACCCCCATCTACGTTGCCACCTGTCGGAGCCCCTTTGTGCATATAAAAGGAGGCCCATGCGCAACGTAGGGGGGGGGGGTTCGAACACTCTCACGCTAGGTCTCGTTAGCAGCTGGAGTATACTGTAGCTCTCAGCGCTCCCTAGCAAGAACACAATACAAATCATACATGCAGCAGTAGGAGTGTTATCTCTCCGGAGAGCTCCGAAGCTGGGTAAAACCTCTCGCGTGCTTCGCCTCGATCTGCTCTTCGTGCGACCTCCGCTCCCCGCCGAACCGAAAGGGGCCCGGTCCGCCCGGCCCCATAGGTGTTCGTGGACGGATCAGCCTGCCCCAACATCTTTGGGCGCCCGGTAGAAGCGTCGAGGTTGTGTGAACCTGATCCGGCGTCCACGTGAGCTAGATCTTCATCACCTTTGTCAACATGCCACCGAAGAAGAAGGCTTCGACGGCAGAAGCCCCGTCCGCGTCGAACCCACCGCCACCGGAGCAAACAGGTGGTGGGGTGAAGACGCCAGCGGAAGCAGACGGCGGCAGGCGCTCACGCTGCTGCCAAGGCCAAGGACAAGGCTGCGCGAGAACCTAAGCGTCCGTACATGCACGCGCCCGTCTCAGAAGCGCGGGACCGGCAGCGTCATGGCATTCACAATGCCATACGCTCGTTGGACCGAGATCGAGCTGGAGGATCCGGGGCGTTCAAGACCAGCATACTGCGCCAACATCTTTGGCGCCATAAGCGAACACGGTCGCTCGGACGGGATACTTGCTCCTTCTAACATAGTTAGAAGTCCGAGCATATCCGCTCCTCGCGCCGCTCGCCCTTGCCACCCACCACTCCAACGAAGCTCTGGCGAGAGCTCAATCGCTCTGGATTACCCTCCAACGGCCGACAAGGTCGGCGAGTGGAGGAGCCACCATCTGAAGTCTCATCGGCCGCTAACGGCGGCGCTCCGCTGACAACCGAGTGCATCGCTGCCGCGCCAAGATCGCCAAACCACGAGCCGGTGGCGGCAGAGACCGGTGGGGTGCAACCACCATGCACTCTCCGCCCGAAGGCCAAGATCGCCGACTTCGCCGGATCCACCTCGGCAGCGACTCCGCTGCGTCGCCAGATCCACGAGCTCATCGCGATCAGCGCCAAGTGCTACACGATCGACAAGAAGAGGACGCTTCGAACTTCGCATCGGCGCCAAGAGAAGCGCGGCGTCAATCCGACAAGCGCGTCGGGCCCTCTGTTGACATGCAGCGCCCGGAGGAACCAGCGACTTGCCGTGCGCGGTAGGTTGCCCTGCGTTCACTCGTGAGCTGCGACCCAGCAAGAAAAAACTTCAAGCCGACGTGCGAGAGAAGTACGACGGCAAGACGCATCCGTCGGAGTTCCTCGGCATCTACACCATCGCGGTGCAAGCTGCGGGCGAGACGACAAGATCCTTGCCAACTACTTCCCGGCGGTGCTCAAGCCCAATGTCGAGATCTGGCTCATGGACTTGCGGACAACTCCATATCTTCTTGGGTAGATTTATGCCATCAGTTTGTCGGCGCCTTTACGGTGACCACAAGCCCCATGGCCAAGAAAGCGACCTTCATCTGCCGCCGAAGGAAGGAGAGCCCCTGCGCAAGTATATTCAAAGATTCAGCCGTGTTCGGCACAACATCGAGCGTCCACCACGCCACGGTAATCAGCGCGTTCCATCGAGCGTCGCGAAACGCGAGATGCGGAGGAGGAGATGGCGATGTGCAAAATCAGAGACGTCGGTGAGCTATACGCCTGGCCGACAAGTGTGCCGCGTCTTTGAGGAGGAGAAGACTCCGGAGAGAATACCGGCGGGGAGGATCTCGATGAAGAAACCGCCCGGCAAAGAAGAGCCGTGACGGGCAACAGGGAAAAAGAAAGGCAGAGATGTGCTAGTTGTTGAGCAGTCCGCAGCGGAGGTGGCGACAAGAACGCCAAAGGCTGGTAGCTCCGGCAAGGAGGTTGCGGCACCAACCACCGACTGTGGCGACCGCCGACGACAAGCGGGGAGGCTCCGGCAAGCGATCTTGCAAGATCCACCGCACCAAGGGCCATGACCTCGAGCTGCAAGAAGGTAGAGCAGCTTGTCGAGCAACGAAAGCTGAATCTGACGGCGACAAGGAGAAGGCCAGGAAGGTCTTGGAGGAGCCAAGAAGAAAGCGTCCGGCCGGGAGGGCGCCACGGCAAGGCCAAGCAGCGGCAAGGAGACAGGCCTCCCCGCGGCCGCGACAAGGATGAAGATGAAGACGACGATGAAGACATGTATGATGACGATGCCGACGAGCAGGAGTTCCAGAAAGCCACGGAGGTCTTGTGCGTTGACGGCGGTGCTTCTCTGCACACCTCTCACCGCCAGCTCAAGCAGTGGATGCGGGAGGTCAAGGCAGCAGAACCATCCATCGAGTCACGCAAGCCTCTGAAATGGTCCAGCACGCCTATCATCTTTGACATTGAGGACCACCCTGATCGCGTAACAGCGGTCGGGTGCTTGCCGATGTTGGTTTCACCAACTATCCGCAACCTCAAGGTCACCAAGATGCTAGTTGTGGCGGGGCCGACTTGAATCTGATCTCCTCGCGGTGCTCGAAACTCCGGATCCACGATGGCGAGCTCGAAGAGACCGGCACTTGTCAAGGAATCAATCCGGGAAGGAGCAAACCGAAGGAAAGATCACGTTGCGGTGACATTTGGCAGCAAGCTGAACTTCGGGATCGAGAGGGTCACTTTCGGCGTTGCTGATTTACCATTGCCTTACAATGGAATACTTGGCCGTCCGGCACTCGCCAAGTTCATGGCGGCCTCTCACTATGCCTACAACCTCCACGAAGATGCGGGCCCGATAAGCGTCATCTACGTCCTGGTGACAAGAAGGATGCTCTTATCTGCGCCGACAAGATCTCTGGGGAAGCGGCGGTCGCGACAGATTGCAAGCCACTTGCCACTGAAGCTCCCGGGGGGAAGAAGAAGACCAAGTCCGGCAAAAGCTCTGATGCCCACTCCGGCAAGCGCACCTCCTCGGAGTGCTGCACTACCGTCGAGGACGCACCATCGAGCTCCACCGGCAAGTATAAGAAGACGATGACAGCTCCACCTGAGACCAAGAAGGTGTCCGCCAAGGAGGACGACGCTGGTGGTACCTTCACCATCAGTGCCTCTCTCGACCCTAAATAGGAAGGCGCTCGTTGCTTTCACCGTAGGCGAAACGTCGGCGTGTTTGCATGGCAACCGTCGACATCCCGGTGTTCAGGAAAGTAATTGAGCACCATCTTGCCGTTTGTCCTCATGCGCGGCCCGTCAAGCGAAAAGTCGGGGAAACAAGCGGTGGGCGTCAAGAGTTCATCGCGGAAGAAATCAAGAAAGCTGGAAGCAGCAGGCCTTGTCGGAGGAGTGCTCCATCCTACGTGGTTGGCCAATCACATGGTTGTGCGCCAAGGCTAACGGGAAATGGAGGCTTTGTATCGACTTTACGGATGTCAATAAAGCTTGTCCCAAAGATCCATTTCCCTTGCGGCGCATCGACAGCATTGTTGACTCCACGGCCGGATGTGATTTGCTTTCATTTCTGGATGCATATTCAGGATATCATCAGATCTTCATGGCGAGAAGAGGATGAGGAGAAGACCGCATTCATCACCCCATGTGGCACATCTTTGCTTTGTGCGGATGCCCTTCGGGTTAAAGAATCTTTGGTTCAACGTTTACAAGAGTAGTTCATGATGCTTTTGAGCCGCATAAATGCACAAAAATGTGGAAGCATACATGGATGACATAGTGGTCAAAAGCAAGGACAAAGCGACCACGGTTCAAGATTTAGATGAAACCTTTGCAAATCTGCGCAAGATCAACCTCAAGCTCAACCACAGGAAGTGTGTGTTTGGAGTCCCTTCGGCAAGCTTCTCGGGTTCTTCGTGTCTCGGCGGGGAATTGAAGCCAATCCCGACAAGATCAAGGCCATTGAGCAGATTGAAGCACCAAAGCGGCGTCAAGGATGTACGAAGGCTTGCGGTTGCGTAGCTGCTCTCGGCGAGTTTATCTCTAGATCTGCTTGGCTGGCCTACGCCATTTTCAAAATCTTGAAAAAGGCAGGTGCGATGCAATGGACTCGGAAGCGGAGGCAGCGCTGCGAGACTTGAAGAGATACCTGTCCTCCACTCCAACACTTGTCGCACCTAAGCCACAAGAGAAGTTGCTTTGCTATATATAGCGGCAACCAATCAAGTGGTTAGTGCTGCGTTAATAGCAGGAGGGAGGCGGATGATGAGCTAGCAACCACGGCGAGACACATCCGGCGACAAGCGAGGGGGCTTCGCCGACAAGCTCTGGTCCCGACAAGGGCGAATCTGCTTGTGACGCATGAGCGAGATCACGAAAAGGATGGTGCAGCGACCAGTTTACTTTGTCGGTTCCCTTCTGCGAGGCTAGGTCAAGGTACTACGGTGTGCGAAATTGCTTTTCGGCCTCCTCATGGCCTCGAGAAAGCTGCGCCATTACTTTCAGGCACATGAGATCACAGTTGTCACTCGCATTCCGCTGAAGAGGATACTGCAGAATCCAGAGGCAACAGGCAGGATTGTCGAGTGGGCACTAGAACTATCAAGCTTTGGCCTCAAGTTTGAGAGCACTTCAACTATCCAAAGCAGAGCATTGGCGGAGTTCATAGCAGAATGGACACCAACGCCAGATGAAGAAATTCCAGAGACGAGCATTCCCGTCAAGGAAGCAAGCAAAGAGTGGCTGATGTACTTTGATGGTGCCTTCTCGCTGCAAAGGCGCCCGGTCTTGGCGTCTTGCTTGTCGCACCCAGGAGAGCACCTCAAATCGTAGTCGGATGCACTTTCCCAAGGAGCAAGCGACAAACAATACAACAGTATGAAGGTTTGCTTGCGGTCTCGAGGATCGCAGCGGACCTTGGGATCAAGAAGCTCATTGTCGGGGTGACTCACAACTTGTTATCCGCCAAGTGAACAAGAATTATCGAGTCAGATTCTTTGGAAGCTTATGTTGATGAAGTGAGGAAATTTGGAAGAGCACTTTGACGGCTGCAGATGGAATATATTCCAAGAGCTCGAGCGACATTGCTGATGGCTGTCAAAGTCGCCGCCAGACTTAAGCTACTGTGGAACCAGGGATTTTCGTGCTCAAGCTGACTCAACCGTCTGTAACACCGCCAACCGGACGAGCAAGAAGAGGAAGTTGATCTCTGGTGACTACTTTCCGTGAGCTTCCGAAGCCGCCGCCAAGAAGGTCCCCAAGATCGACACCAACAGGCGAGGCGATCTGCTCCGACAAGCCCTGTGGTTTGTTCGTTGAAGCGAGCGCTCCCGAGCAAGTTTTGTTCGGCAAGCTTGCCGAGGAACGTCAAGCTCGAATTTGAGCCACGAGTTCTTGCCGTGGAAGCTGATGTTCTCGTAGCAGAATGTGCCTTTAGTCCTTGTTGTCGAGCCGCAAGCTCCAGCATGGGCGCAGCAGATTGTCCATTTCCTTCAGACAGGAGAACTTCCTGAAGAGCAAGAAGAAGCGGAAAGAGTAGCCCGGCAGTCGAGTATGCACCAGTTTGTAGACAGCACACTGTACAGAAGAAGACTCAACGGGGTGAAATTGAAGTGTATTCATCGGGAAGACGGACAAAAGCTGTTGGCAGAGATACATGGAGGCATATGTGGTCACCACATTGGCGCGAGCACTTGCAAAAGCGTTAAGGCAAGGTTTCTTTGGCCGACAGCCCTCGGGATGCTTGCACAAGTAACCAAGTGTGAAGCGTGCAGTTCCATTCCAAGCAGATACACCAGCCAGCTCAAGCTCTCCGGGCGATCCCTTTATCCTGGCCATTTTCGGTGCAGGGGCACCGACATCCTCGGCCCCTTCCCGAAGCTGTCGGGGCTTTGAGTACTTATGCGTTGCCATCGACAAGTTCACAAAGTGGCGGAAGTGGAAGCGATGAGGAAGGTGACAGCACGGTCGTGATCAAGTTCTTGGTCGATTGTTTGCCGTCTCGGAATCCCTAACAAGATCATCACCGACAACGACACAGTTCACAAGCCGCACCTTCATGCGATGCGTCCAAGATCTTGGCGCCAAAGGTCTGCTTAACCATTGCTCATCCGAGAAGCAATGGTCAAGCGGAGAGGGCAAGCGCTGAAGTGCTTCTTGCGGGCTCAAGACCAGAACTTTCGACGGGCTGCACAAGTGCGGAAGAAAGCTGGATTGAGGAGCTGCGGTGGTTCTTTGGTCGATCGGGGCGACGCCAAATCGAGCCTTTGGCGGACACCTTCGCTCTAGTCTATGGAGTAGAGGCAGTTCTCCCCACGGAACTTCGTATCTGGATCGCCTCGAGTGCTCGCTTATGATGAGCTTGAGCAAGAGCATTGCGACAAGATGACGCCTTGCTCCTTGAGGAAGATCGTCTTCAGTTCTTGTACGAGCTGCTCGGTACCCGACAAGCTTTGCGCCGCTACCATAGCCGCAAAGTCAATGCCGAAGTCTCGAGGAAGGCGACCTTGTTCTTGGTAGCGTTCAGTCCGCCAAGAATTCCAACAAGTTGGCCTTGAAGTGGGAAGGCCCTTATCGGGTGAAACGAGTCACTAGGCACAAGGCTGTCCGCCTTTAAGACCGAAGATGGCATTCGGTGAGCAACTCACGGAATATTGAGCATCTTCGTAAGTTTTACTCAGAGGCGCGGTTGCCGGAACTTGTTCCGGCAACCACCTAATACAAGTCTTGCGGCTGATGCATGTAATCCTTTGTACAAAGCGGCGCAGACCCGATGCATCGATAAAGCTAGCGTGCCGCACACCTTGTCGATTTCATGCTTTTCACTTCTATTTTGCATGCATTATCGACACTTTGTGCAGCACCTACTCTGGTAGTAATAATGAGCCACAAGGCTCCATATCTTTATTTTCTCTTCTTTCTCTTTCTCAAAGAAAGGAAGGTTCCCTCGCACACAAGTTTGCGGGGAAAGGAGAAGATAATGGTGTGGACCAAAGCGTCGCTCAAGGAAATCTGGCCTTCTTAGGGAAGCAAGCAGCAGAAAAGCTAAGTTGCCAAAGTTTGAGCAATCAGTTTTAAAATTTTGAAGTTATTTTCCTTGAGCGACCGAACTTTGTATGGAAAACCTGCGCAGAGGAACCAATTCGTAGCTAGTTGCGCCCTTACTTTGTTTCGAGTCCGCTCAACAACTTAAGTGAGCTGCGACTAGTTGCGACAAGGTTGCTTTGTCGGAGGCGGCACCGTAACAACTTCTTGATGTTTAGCACTCGACTTTTCATGACTCAGTGCCAGCCGAAAAGTCCCCTAAAAGCGTAAGGCAAAAACATACAAAGGAAGGAATCAAGTAAAGGAAATAGCATAGCAATTGATATCCAAAATAAAGTTATATTACAAGATAGCTTGCCGCAGCTCTAATGGATTGTTCCTATGACATGACTAGCAGCAGCAAGAGCAAGAAAAAAACGGGCGGCCATTACGGCCACCCTCAACCCTCTTGATTCCGCTCACCCTGTCCACAATGGGTGCGACAAGGGTCTTGAGCGCCTCCACATCGGCATCCGGCGGCAGAGACTCGAGGACGTTGGTGAAGTTGAGGCCCGGATTGCGGAAGGCCACCTTCATCAGCACCTTTTGGAGGGCTCCTGTGCAGATCTGGCGCGACTCCTTGGCCAGCTGTTTTGGGACCTCTTCCCGGAGTCGCTGGAGGCC
The DNA here is from genome assembly GCA_021605145.1 of Aegilops bicornis. Classification (NCBI taxonomy): domain Eukaryota; kingdom Viridiplantae; phylum Streptophyta; class Magnoliopsida; order Poales; family Poaceae; genus Aegilops; species Aegilops bicornis. The sequence goes on from CM038672.1 coordinate 581,976,179, forward strand.
CGTCGCCACGCCCTTGAAGAATAAGCTAAGCTTGGCGCTGGGTTGGAGGTGCTCGTCGGAGGAGTATCCGAGATCCACCATCCCAGCTCCATCATTTCGTTGTGGATGGCGGCGTGATATCCACGAGACCTTCGGTCCAGTGCTCCACACTCTCCCTCAAGGCGCCCTGGGCGGCAACAACATTCGCCAACAGCTCCTTGTCGGCCTTGATCTTCTCCTTCAAGGCCGCCTCCCGCTCCTTGGCGCCATCCAGCGTCTGAGTCAAAGTAGTCAGCTTCAACTCGAGATCTGCATTGGAGTCCCTGGCGGCGCTGAGCTCCTTGCTCCTCTCGGCGAGGCGGCCTGCAGCTCGCCAAGAGTGTAGGCGTCCTTCTCGCGCTCGTGCTTGAGTGCGGTGAGCTCCTCGCCACTCTTCTTGAGGCTGGCCTCCAATTGCGCCACCTTCGTCTCCAGCTCCTTCTTGGCGGCCTCGGCGGCCACGGCAGCGTCCTTTGCCTCCTTGAGAACCCCGCCAAATGTTTCCTCGCGCATGGCGAGATCCTCCTCGTGGCTGTCGGGTTGACCTTCCGCTGCGCCCGGCTTCGCTTTCTGTCTGGCCGGCTTCTCGGCGGCAAGCATTGTTCCTCCTCTGACCTTCTCGAGGATGAAGGCCGTGCGCTCCTCGGCGAGTTGCTCCGCTCCTCCGCCAAGGACGGAGAGCTTCTTGGTTGCGGCCCGGAGCTCCTCCGTGCGCTTCTCAATATCTGCTCCGCCTTGGCGACAAAGGGCCTCCGGGATGCAGGTTTGGCTTGTCGAGGCGCGATGAAGCGACAATGACTTCGCAGTTGCTCCTCCTCGAGCTCGCGGCTGCTTTTGCTGCCAAGCGCGTCAACTAAGCGTCGGCCCGGCGAGGCGAGCATCTCTTCATCGAAGGTTTCTCCTTCACCGGTGCCACAGAACTTCGACTCCCATGGGAGCTTGATGAAGACGTCGTCGCCCGGCCTTCAAGTAGGCGCGGTTTGGGGCTCTTGAACTGGCCAGCTGCAGCAGCGGAGGGGAATCGGCGGTCGGTGTAGGCGCTGGCGCTCCTGCGGCCCAGGTCGTCGGTCTGACGCCGGACCCTCGCCCGGCTTCTGCGGCGGCAGCCTCGGTGGCCTCTTCGCGGCGCGAGCTCGTCGGCCGGCTTCTTCTCCCACGGCGGCCGTCGGTGTTGCCTTGTAGCGTCCTCGCCCGGCGACCTCGGTCTCCATCGGCTCTGTGGCGGACGGATGAAGAAAGTCAAGCAAATATCCAAGGATAGAATCAGAAGAAGAAAAACACAAGGGAAGTACTCAGGCAAGAAGGTTACCTACGCCGGGGGCTGCGGTCATGGTCTCCGCCGCCAAGGGGTCGCTAGTGCCGTCCCTTGCCGGAGAGCTGCCCCTTGCCGGAGAAGGCTCCCTTGCTGGAGAAGGCTCCCTTGCCGGGGAATCCACCCTTGGCGGCGTAGTCGAAGCATAAGGAGGCTGCTCTGCTTCTACACAAGTCAACAGTCAGATATCAGCAAAGGAAAAAGCACCCATGCACGCCGAACAGCAAGAAATAGACCATATACTTACGCTGGGGGCTGCGCTGGGGGCTGCTTTGAAGGAGAGTTGCCTCACCCGGCAAGGTTGTCTCGGACGCGCCTCCTGCCGTCGCAGTGGGTTCGTCCTCGACGACAATCACCGGGGTCTTGGCCCTCTTCGACATCCTCACGGGCGGCGTCACGAAAAGGAATGGATTCAGAGTAAAGCAGATCAGATACAAGACAAGGCAACCAATCGAAGAATTACAAGTATAGCAAGGAATCTTACTCTTCCTCTTCTTCGTCGGAGCTGAGCGCGGAGAGGTCGAATTCTGGCCCGCCTCCGGTACGACGAGGCGGAGGAGTGGGCTCCCTTGGATGCTTGGCGGGAGCGGGACCGGTGGCCTGCGAGGGCCCCGCCCCCGTTGCCGCAGCGGTGTGAGGTGCTCCCGCGGCAATAGTGCTTGCCGCGGTGGAGCGCGTCCTTGGCGCTGCGGCTTGTTAGCCCGTCTGTCGCCCAGCTGCGTCTCCGGCCTATGAAGACGCCTTCTTGGTGGAGCCGGTGGCTCCGCTTTCGCGGCAAGCTGCTTGGAGGTGGAGAGGATGCGCCCTCGGCGGGCTCGCTCGACTTCGGCCTCGAGCTCGACAAGCTCTTCCTCGCCCAGCGAACTCCTTTTGCTCGACAAGGCTTGCCGCCTCGGCTGCCTCTGCCTCCTCCTGATAAAGCCAAATTTGGCGGCAGCTGCGCTTCCTCTAGCCCTAGTAGTGGCGTCGCGCATCTAAATGCGTCGCTGGTGTCGCGGGTGAGGCCCCTCTGCTCATTGGGGCGGACCGGCATCTCCACTAGATTGTCGAAGAACTGCCGCCGCAGCGTCGTCTGCCGGCTCTTGCCAAGTGGGGACAATTCCGTGGGAGTCGCTGGCGGCATCATTGCACGGATGCGGTCAAGCGGCGAGTTGTTGCACAGCAATGAGCAGCGCCCCTCGGCAACCTAAACATCTTCGGATGGTCAGGATCAGGCTTGAACAGCTCTAAGAGCATTGCATCAAGCTCCAAGACGGTGAAGTTGAAGTTGAGGCCTAGGCGCAGCCTCATGATGTCTGCTGCGTTCTGGAATTCCCAGGCAGGTCTCCTCCTCTCCTGCAAGGGGGCGATGCAGCGGCGAAGAAAGTCTGCCATGTCCCTCTGATGGAGTCCGGCAAGTCCGAGGCGGAGGATTCGGGTAATGCTGCGATCTTCAACCTAGCATCCTCCGGGGCAGATTGCTCGATCATTGCAGCGTACTCACTGGGGTTTGGCGCTTGGCGGTAAAGGCTGCGGGTTCTCCTCAGCGATCCAGCACCAATCTGCCCTCCACTCCTCCCATTTGCTCTGAGCTCTCCCTCGAGATAGGCCTCCTTCTTGCCGACCCTAGAGACCCAAGCAATTCCTCCGGCAAGGGCTCTCCTCTCTCGGCTCGGGCAAAAAGAAGTGATGAAAAGAGCTACATTTGGGTGGACTCGACAAAGTTCTCGCAGAGATGTGCGAAAACTGCCATGGTCGAGAACGGCGTTGGGGGTGAAATCAAGGAGGCGGAACCCGTAGGTGTTCATAATGTCGCAAAAGAACTCAGAGAAGGGCGGGCAGAGCCCGCAGTAGAAGAAGAGCGCGAAGAAGGGATACCCCGTCGGGGCCAGTTCTGCAGCAGCAGCGGGGAGTACCTTCGTTCGCGGATGCGCGCGCGTCTCCGTCGACCAGAAGAGGTAGTAGTTCTCCCTCAGCTCCCTCGCGGCGAGCTGAGGGGGGAAGACGGCCCGCTCCTTCCGCAGCGCCGCAAGCCGCAGCGCCTCGGCCGACTTCACGGTCTTCCCCTTGTCGGCTTTCGGGCCCATGGCGGAGGCGGTGGAGGAGGTCGACGGCGTTGAGTGTGCTGGTGGCGATGTGGGGCGGGCTGCTCTCTTCGGCCTCGAGAAGAAGGAGGGAAGCGATGGTGGTTTTTCGATGGGACAGCGGCGGCAAGGTAAGCGTGCCCTGCTTCCCCTGCTTATAAAGGGGAGGCGGACGTTCGATTACCGAATAAAGAAACCCCCACGACCTGTACGATCTCTCACACGACGCCACGTCCGGTGCGTGCCGTTCGTGGGGGACGTGGTGGGTCCGGGGTGAGTTACGGTGTGACCGGGCGCGTGTGCCGTGCCTGTTTGGGCCTGGCCCAACAGCGCTTCGGCACTGCCGTGTGGCCCAGCCAGGGCTCTGCCGGTGTACTAGAGTAAGGGTACCCTAGTATCCCGAACTTGTGCGCTGGCGATTGCAGCCCTCCGCGGCAAGGCTTACCGGGTGACCGCCAAGGTCCTCCGTGGTTCCTTTGGAGCCATTCAAGAACAAAGTATTCAAGCCGGGGAGACAAGACCCGGCAAGAGGAGCTTGCCGGGAAGGTCACCCAAGGCACTTAGTAGACAAGACCCGGCAAGAGGAGCTTGCGGAAGGCCCGATGAGCGACAAGCTTCCGGCGCGACAAAGACAACAACGCGGCAAGGCGCTTGCCGCAGACCACCTCTCCGTACCTACGCTCCGGCGTATCCACTAACGTGTAAGCCACAGGGCCTTTCCGGTAGCAGCGTGGCGGAAAGGCTGTGCAACCCGATGGTGCGAGGTGGCGGCGGGCTGACAAGTTTGCCATCGTGGCGGACGGTGGCGCCCCGACGGTCCTGTTTGCCTTTGTTAGGGCGACAAGATGGGCATTTAATGCCTTTGTCCCTTGCCGTCGTGGTTAGGTATATTACCTTGTACCTTTGTACAAGTAGGTGTACCAACCACTTTGTTTTTCCATTTGTACCCCCATCTACGTTGCCACTGCCGGAGCCCCTTTGTGCATATAAAAGGAGGCCCATGCTAACGTGAGAGGGGGGTTCAACACTCTCACGCTAGGTCTCGTTAGCAGCTGGAGTATCTGTAGCTCTCGGCGCTCCCTAGCAAGAACACAATACAAATCATACATGCAGCGGTAGGAGTGTTATCTCTCAGGAGAGCTCAAGCTGGGTAAACCTCTCGCGTGCTTCGCCTCGATCACGCTCTTCGATGCGACCTCCGCTCCCGCCCGAACCGAAAGGGGCTCGATCCGCCCGGCCCCATAGGTGTTCGTGGGCCGATCAGCCTGCCCGACAAGTGAGAACATAACGATATCCTCCATGAGCCTCAACGCTCATTGGACCACACACATCGGTATGTATGATTTCCAATAAGTTGGTTGCTTTCGCTCCATTGTTCGGAGAGAACGGAGTCTTGGTCATTTTGCCCATAAGGCATGGTTCGCATGTGTCAAATGATTCATAATCGAGAGACTCTAAAAGTCCATCGAATGGAGCTTCTTCATGCGCTTGACACCAATGTGACCAAGGCGGCGATGCCACAAGTATGTGGGACTATCGTTATCAACTTTACATCTTTTGGTATTCACACTATGAATATGTGTAATATTACGCTCGAGATTCATTAAGAATAAATCATTGACCATCAGAGCATGACCATAAAACATATCTCTCATATAAATAGAACAACCATTATTCTCGGATTTAAATGAGTAGCCATCTCGCATTAAACGAGATCCCGATACAATGTTCATGTTCAAACTTGGCACTAAATAACAATTATTGAGGTTTAAAACTAATCCCGTAGGTAAATGTAGAGGTAGCGTGCCGACGGCGATCACATCGACCTTGGAACCATTCCCGACGCAAGATCGTCACCGTCGCCTTCGCCATCTCCGTTTATTCCGCAGCTCTGCCGTGAGTTACAAATATGAGCAACAACACGGTATCAAATACCGGGGAGTTACTACGAGTAATCGGTAAGGTACACATCAATTACATGTATATCAAATATGCCTTTAGTGTTGCGGCCTTCTTGTCCGCTAAGTATTTGGGGCAGTTCCGCTTCGATGGCCCTTCCCTTTGCAATAAAAGCACTTTCTGTCTCAGGTTTGGGTCCATTCTTTGACTTCTTCCGGCAACTTGTTGCAGCACGGCAAGAACATCCTTGCCGTCCTTCTTGAAGTTCTTCTTACCCTTGCCCTTTTTGAACTTAGTGGTTTTATTGACCATCAACACTTGATGTTCTTTCTTGATTTCAACCTCTGCTGACTTCAGCATTGAGAATACTTCGGGAATGGTCTTCACCATCCCCTGCATATTGTAGTTCATCACAAAGCTCTTGTAGCTTGGTGGGAGCGACTGAAGGATTCTGTCAATGACCGCCTCATCCGGGAGGTTAATGTCCAGCTGGGACAGGCGGTTGTGCAACCCAGACATTTTGAGTATGTGCTCACTGACAGAACTGTTTTCCTCCATCTTACAACTATAGAACTTGTCGGAGACTTCATATCTCTCGACCCGGGCATGAGCTTGGAAAACCATTTTCAGCTCCTCGAACATCTCATATGCTCCGTGTTGCTCAAAACACTTTTGGAGCCCGGTTCTAAGCTGTAAAGCATGCCGTCTCTTGAACGAGGGAGTAATCATCAAGACGAGACTGCCAAGCATTCATAATGTCTTGGTTCTGCAGGATGGGTGCATCACCTAGCGGTGCTTCTAGGACATATTGTTTCTTGGCTGCTATGAGGATGATCCTCGTGTTAGGACCCAGTCCGAATAGTTGCTGCCATCGTCTTTTTAGCTTGGTTTTCTCTAGGAGCAGCGTTGAAGTTCATGCTGACATGCGCGTTGGCCATTTGATCTACAAGACATTTTGCAAAGATTTTAGACTAATGTTCATGATAATTAAGTTCATCTAATCAAATTATTTAATGAACTCCCACTCAGATTTGACATCCCTCTAGTCATCTAAGTGTTACATGATCCGAGTCGACTAGGCCGTGTCCGATCATCACGTGAGACGGACTAGTCATCGTCGGTGAACATCTCCATGTTGATCGTATCTTCCATACGACTCATGTTCGACCTTTCGGTCTCTTGTGTTCCGAGGCCATGCCTGTACATGCTAGGCTCGTCAAGTTAACCCTAAGTGTTTATGCATGTAAAACTGTCTTACACCCGTTGTATGTGAACGTAAGGATCTATCACACCCGATCATCACGTGGTGCTCAAAGCTGACGAACTTTAGCAACGGTGCACAGTTAGGGGAACACTTTCTTGAAATTATTATAAGGGATCATCTTATTTACTACCGTCGTTCTAAGTAAACAAGATGCATAAAACATAATAAACATCACATGCAATTATATAAAGTAGTGACATGATATGGCCAATATCATATAGCTCCTTTGATCTTCATCTTCGGGCTCCATGATCATCTTGTCACCGCATGACACCATGATCTCCATCATCATGATCTCCATCATCGTGTCTCCATGAAGTTGTTTCGCCAACTATTACTTCTACTACTATGGCTAACACGTTTAGCAATAAAGTAAAGTAATTTACATGGCGTTGAATCAATGACTCGCAGGTCATACAATAATTAAGACAACTCCTATGGCTCCTGCCGGTTGTCATATTCATCAACATGCAAGTCGTGATTCCTATTACAAGAACATGATCTCATACATCACAATATATCATTCATCATTCATCACAACTTCTGGCCATATCACATCACATGACAATTTCTGCAAAAACAAGTTAGACGTCCTCTAATTGTTGTTGCATCTTTTACGTGGCTGCAATTGGGTTCTAGCAAGAACGTTTTCTTACCTACGAATAACCACAACGTGATTTTGTCAACTTCTATTTACCCTTCATAAGGACCCTTTTCATCTAATCCGCTCCAACTAAAGTAGGAGAGACAGACACCGCTAGCCACCTTATGCAACTAGTGCATGTCACCGGTGGAACTTTGTCTCACGTAAGCGCACGTGTAAGGTCGGTCCGGGCCGCTTCATCCCAAAATACCGCTGAAGCAAGAAAAGACTAGTAGCGGCAAGCAAGTTGACAAGATTCTACGCCCACAACAAAGTTGTGTTCTACTCGTCTGCAATAGAGAACTACGATAGACCTAGCTCATGATGCCACTGTTGGGGAACGCTGCAGAAAATTAAAATTTTTCCTACGGTTTCACCAAGATCCATCTATGAGTTCATCTAAGCAACGAGTCATGGGAGAGAGATTGCATCTACATACCACTTGTAGATCGCGTGCGGAAGCGTTCACTAGAACGTGGATGATGGAGTCGTACTCGTCGTGATCCAAATCACCGATGACGAACGGATGGCACCTCCGCGTTCAACACACGTACGGAGCAGATGACGTCTCCTCCTTCTTGATCCAGCAAGGGGGAAGGAGAGGTTGAGGAAGATGGCTCCAGCAGCTGACGACGGCGTGGTGTTGGTGGAGAAGCGGCACTCGGCAGGCTTCGCCAAGCACGTGGCGGAGGAGGAGAAGTGTAGCAGGGAGAGGGAGGCGCTAAGATGCAAGGGTGCGGCTGCCCCTCCCTCCCCTTTATATAGGCCCCCACAGGGGCGCTGCCCTTGGAGATCTGATCTCCCAAGGGGGCGGCGGCCAAGGGGAGGCTTGCCCCAAGGCAGTGGGCGCCCCACCCTAGGGTTTCAACCCTAGGCGCGGGGGGCCAAGTGGGGCGCACCAGCCCACCAGGGGCTGGTTCCCTCCCACTTCAGCCCACGGGCCCTCCGGATAGGTGGCCCCACTCGGTGGACCTCGGGACCCTTCCGGTGGTCCGGTACAATCTGCAGTAAACCCGAAATTCTCCCGATGGCGTAAATAGCACTTCCTATATATAATTCTTTACCTCCGGACCATTCCGGAACTCCTCGTGACGTCCGGGATCTCATCCGGGACTCGAACAACATTCGGTTTGCTGCATACTCATATTCATACAACCCTAGCGTCACCGAACCTTAAGTGTGTAGACCCTACGGGTTTGGGAGACATGCAGACATGACCGAGATGGCTCTCCGGTCAATAACCAACAGGGGGATCTGGATACCCTTGTTGGCTCCCACATACCCCTTGATGATCTCGTCAGATGAACCACGATGTCGAGGATTCAATTAATCCCGTATTCAATTCCCTTTGTCAATCGGTACGTTACTTGCCCGAGACTCGATTGTCGGTATCCCAATACCTCGTTCAGTCTCGTTACCGGCGAGTCACTTTACTCGTACTGTAATGCATGATCCTGTAACCAATCACTTGGTCACTTTGAGCTCATTATGATGATGCATTACCGAGTGGGCCCAGAGATACCTCTCCGTCATACAGAGTGACAAATCCCAGTCTCGATCCGTGTCAACCCAACAGACACTTTCGGAGATACCTGTAGTGCACCTTTATAGTCACCCAGTTACGTTGTGACATTTGGTACACCCAAAGCACTCTTACGGTATCCGGGAGTTACACGATCTCATGGTCTAAGGAAGAGATACTTGACATTGGAAAAGCTCTAGCAAAACGAACTACACGATCTTGTGCTATGCTTAGGATTGGGTCTTGTCCATCACATCATTCTCCTAATGATGTGATCCCGTTATCAATGACATCCAATGTCCATAGTCGGAAACCATGACTATCTATTGATCAACGAGCTAGTCAACTAGAGGCTCACTAGGGACATATTGTGGTCTATGTATTCACACGTGTATTACAATTTCCGGATAATACAATTATAGCATGAATAAAAGACAATTATCACGAACAAGGAAATGTAATAATAATCCTTTTATTATTGCCTCTAGGGCATATTTCCAACACAAAGTTCCTCCACGAAGGAGGAAGCTTAGTGATGATAGCTCCGACAACAAACTTGTCCAGTAGCATACAACTGAAGTGCTCAAGTTCTCTAGCAAATGACTGTATCTCATGAGCTTGCTCAACCACGGGCGCTCTTGGTCATCCTGTAATCATAGAATTGCTCCATGATCGTACAACTCGGTGCGACATCCGAGACCCCAAACTTGGCCTCGAAAAGGCCCCACATATCTTTTCCATTATCAATTGACGCATAAGCATCAACTATGTTCTCACCAAGAACACTCAAGAGAGCAACCTTATAAAGAGTATCCATTTTCTGAAAAGCTTGTTCCTGTTGGGCATCATACTCCCCTTCAGGTTTGCCAAGAGTGGCGTTATAGCAACTCATGGTTTGAAACCATAAGACTGCTCTCACGCGCCACCTCTTATAGTGGATACCCTCAAACATAGGAGGTCTCATGGAAGCAGCAAAACCACTTGGTGTAAATTGCCTATAAAAGGTTTTTTGGATTGTTGGAAATATGAGCAGTTTACCATATGATTTTATTAACGGAAATACTAGATAAAGCATGACTAAAATAGAAGAGATAAAGCAAGTCATGCAATCTGACAGAGAGAAGTAAACAACATATGCAAATATGAACTTGAACAGAACATATCTAGAGCAGACAGCAGAGCAAGTTGCATATATGAAGTACAACTTAACATATCTAGGGCAAACACTAGAACAAGAAACTGTGGCAGTACCTCTAACAGAAAGAGCAAGAACACGTAGGGGACAACAACAGCAGTAGCACCGGACTTGGGGTCGGTGTCCTTGCCAGCCATGTCGTCGAGGAGGTTGTCGACATCGGGGAAGAAGTCATCATAGGGGAAGTAGTCGTCGGAGTCCGGGGCGTCCGTGACAAAGAAGTCAGTAGTCGCACGAAGCGCTCCCCAAAAACCTTATCACCCTTCTCCCATACATGACTCAAAGAGGTGCGGTTTTGGAGGCCTACTGTCTCGACCTGCGGTGCACGCCGCAAGCCAGGATGAGGAAGATCGTAGCTTGATAGCTCGGTTGTCGAGAACACAGGCGAGAGGGTTACATTGTTACAGTGCGTCTCTCACGAGAGGCGACCTCCCTTTTATAGGCGCAAGAGAAGGAGGCGAGAGGCTGCGCCGGGACCTGAAGGGAACGAGGGAGATGAAACGAACATGCAACAACCGACAGGTGCAATGTTCATATTCAGTATCCACTACAACAACAACTTTTCAGCTCCCGAGTGACCTTTTGTATACCCGTAGTGCGTGGCAAAAATTTAGACATCGGCTCGGCTCATTCCCGCAACCCGTGGCGCATCGTGACGAGGCGTGGCATGGCGAGGCGGGCGGCGGAGGAGGAGTGCGTGTGAATGTCCCTCTTGTTCTCATGCTCATACATGTGGGAAAACATCCTCCCTTATAAGGAGGTCCAACTCCCACCAAACTAGCAATATGGGACTAAACTTTAGTTCCACCTCTTGCCTTGCACGAATGAGCTGCGTGGGCCTCTAGGATTTATTAGGAATTTCTGAAAGTGCTATTGGACTGGCCCAAAATAGACAAAATTCCAGCATATGAGGCTGTCTCGGGGGTGCAATCAGCCGAATAGTGTTCTGGATACAAAGTCTCAGTACTTCGAACACAACTTCAGCCTTAGAGATGAGATCGAATGGCTATGGCCCAAACTTCAAAGATGTGCATGTCGGCAAGACGGAACTTTTCATGTGGATCACTTCTCCGTTTGAGGCCATATTAATTAAGTTCTTTGACCATGCCAAAATTGGGTGTCAACACATGCCCCCCGTTTTTCGGCAAACCGCAAAACTTGTGTGCCGAAAAATAACTTGCACGAAGTTTGTTCTAAGCGCGATGTCAACAATCCATCGGGCATTTTGTACGTGCTTACGACGATAAGTATATATCGGATATTTAGATTAGCAACAAAAGTGAAGCTAATCGAATATATAATGATTTGGTAATACCCTTTCATGATGTAAGAAATTATATTGCATCCATGGATTAAAAAAAAGCCCGTTGAGGGTATCCAATCATACCTGATGATGAATTCCATAGCATAGGCATCAACCGCATAGTTGAGGAATATGGGTAATGTGTGGACCGAAGATGTTGAAACCTTCAGCTTGGTCCTTCATAGTTTTCACCCTTTTCCTTCTTCACCTTTGTCGCACTTATTGTAATGGAACCTTGCACATAATTCTTATTTTGAGTACTTGCTTTGGGAACCCATGCCATGTTCCTTTCTTCGAGTTCTTGTGCACTAAGTTTTTGTAATTTCTTATTTTGCCAATATGATAAGCCGAGTGAGCACCCCGCTGTGATTTTGTTTGAAGCAATGGCAATTCCTGTTTTACCTTGTGCACTCTCAACTTCTTCTCTTCAGATTTGGCACTTGATTGACTTGTCTCATTTCCTTTGAGCCAATGTCAACACTTTAATTGGCTCTTTTTCATTTGAGATCGAATTTGAAGTATCACTCTTACGACCATCTTTTTTAACACGGTAAACTTGCTTGACCACCTCTTTCTTGTTCCTTGACCTCCGGGACGATTCCTTATGATTGAAATGGTCTTTGACATGTGCTTGTTCAAATGTTGATCTTTTTGGAGCTGCATAATGTTTGTGAGATGGTCTAAAATAAGATGAAGAATGCACCCTTATATCATACCTGTCCCATGATGGATATGGATTTACATGATCATAGGAAGGTACCCATGGCATTGGCATTGGCGGCACAAAATATGGATATGAATATAATATGAATATAAACACTGTTATCCTCACTTATCTTCTGATATTTTTCCAATAGTTGCGTGAAAGTGACTTTCGGCTTTTTACCTTTGTGCTTACCTCGGCCTTTGCTTTGTTTGGTTGTGCTTGCACCGATCTTCGGATTTTTCTTGTTGCCCCCAAGTATTTGGCGTCTTTTGCGCAACCTCGATGAAATTTTTGCCCTCAAGAATATTATCATTATGCTCTTGAACAACTTCCTTACTTGAAAGCTTGATCCCATTATCCACAGTTTTTACCTTCTCATGTTGAAATGGATCGGCTTGAAGTAGCCTATGCAAAAATCGGCCATCAGGACCAATCAAAATAGACTGGTCGGTGTCTCAACAAATTTCAATCGTCCTCTATCAATGACCGATTTGACTACTTGGCGAAACATGTTGCAACACTCAAAATCATGCTTGGACGAATCGTGCAACTTACAATACATTCGTCCTTCGATTGATGGTTTGACACGGTGATCAAGAATTATAATGTAATTATTTTTCAGCAACAAATCAAATATTTGATCACACATGCTTGAATTGAAGGTATACTTCTTGTTTTCTAGCTGATCTTGGTGCGCGAACGACTTTGGAGTTAAGCAAACGAATGGTTCAAATTTGAAATATCCCCATTCAGTTAGGCATTGTGTTTTGCACCCTATCTCTAATGTATTTGGATAAGATATTATATTAGCATTAGATTTCTCAAAATAATTTGACCTTGACTTTAAATTTTTGAAATGAAAATAGTTAGAATACACATGTCTCAATTGAGACCAAGTGCAAGCCAAGTATTAACCAAGAAAAGCTACCCAATTAGATATGAAATTTTGATAAAGCAATGGGAGAAACTTTGACTGCAATAATAGGTCACTATTGGTCTTTAAAAATGGCACAATAGGTTGACCGATATGTTCTATAACAGTTTTATTGCTAACAAGTTAATTTCCCTTCTTCATTGGTATTTCAAAATTACTTATGAGAATTTTCTTATAGAAGAATCAACAATAAAGTTGCGACCAAATCGGAAGATAGGTAAATCACTTGCTAGACATACCTTTTCAAACACGTTGTGAGAGCATGTGGTTGCGTTACTTGAACGATATGTTGTTCCTCTTTCGAATAGCTCCCCAACACCTTGTCGTCCTGTTTTTCTAGAACAGATTCGACATACGTAATATTTGATTCGGTCTTTTCAATAGCTGAATTAATTTTGTTATCTGAATCACCACCTTTTTTGATAACTATATCCACACCCAATGCTTTCTCTTTTTGACATAATCTACTTGGATTGCAGCAGAATTAATAGGCTTTCCCTCTTTTATTAATTCATGTAGAACAACATTGCATTCGTCCCAAAAAGACGTAAGAGTTTTCTTAATGACCCGATCTAGATAGAATTGCCCCCCCCCGACACTTTTAGACTCTTTCGGTAACAAGATGTCACTGAAATTCTGTAATTATGCAGGGAAAACATTGTATGCTACGATACTAGGTGAAGACACATGTGATCCTATAGAATTTCCACTTATTCGGCTATTAGCGTGAAGGTGCGAAGCCGAATTATGAATACCTATAGTTGCATATGGTGCCAAAAATTAGTAGCATGAGGTGTAGCATATGATGATTGAGGGTAATTGGCAGGATAAATAGTAGTAGCATGGCCAATTCCCCTATCCACCGGCATGTTTTGATTAACATATTGCAAGCTAGTTGCCGATGAATAAAAGGTGAAACACTTAGTTGCATACTATCAGAAGTTCCTATGTGAGGTGTTTCAACTTGATTAACGGAACTCATCATGTTGTTTATCGGCATATGGATTTGTGGGGCTGCCGATGCATGGGAGTTGGTATACATATGTTCCATGTTGCTAAAATTATACGAGGTAGAAGCATGGAGATTTTGTTGCACCGGCTCTTGCACATAATTAGATGCATGATTGATAAAGCTAGGGCTAGCCGATCCTTTATGCTCATTAAATGATCTAGCAACAACATATGCATTATTTGCATCTACATAAGTGAATTGAGTATTCATGTTACCTTTGTAGATTGCAAACCCTAGATGACGATCTCTTCGTAGCAAGAACGGGCCGGAGACCATTCAAAGCTTCATCCCCAGCGGAGCGCCAAAAAGTGGGTTCGCACACAAACATGTCACCGTGTACCTCCAACGCCGTGGGTGATGCACCGCAGCTCACGTCAAAGGAGACCCGTCCGTAAGTGCGGTACGCAAGCAATCCGGCGGGCGCTTTTGATGACCCAAAACCCCACACGCCCGGGAGGGACCCTGTTAGGGCGCGCAACAGCTATGGGCTGCCCTAGGTTGACTTGATCACCCCTAGGGCCTCGAGGTTCGCCGCCCTGCAAAACAAGAACGAAAGAAGAATGAGGAAGAAGAAGAACAAGGGAGAGAGATAAAAGTAAAGGTAAAAAGTGGTAGATGTTTTGTTTGATTGTGTGCTGTTTCAATCGTCCGTCACCTCCGTTATATATAAGAGGTGGCTGGACTTCCCATATCAGCAAAGGATTCATCTAGGATTTACTTACAAGAAAATTACACCAATTCACGTCCTAGAGTCCTAGCTCTAGTCTAACTCGGATTCAACCCGAATCTGGCCCAAACTTCAGCCTGATCTTGTTTTGCCTCTCCAGGTTGCATATGACCTCGGACTGAGATAATTTATATATTAAAATCAATCGGTTCGACGAGGCGAAACTTTTTTGTGCTGTAAGGTTTTCCATTCGAGGATGTCTTGACGACCAAACAGCTCGCGTGACCCATCAGACTGGTTGTGTGATCCCTTGCGCCATATTTTGCCTCGTGGTAGGGCCGTACTCTGATGGCTCTAACTTTTGCATACAATCTCGGATTGAGACAATTTTTATATCATATTGATCGTTTCGACGAGACGAAGACAATTCGTGTAGATTAGTTTTGCATATGAGGCTGTCTCGGGGGTGCAATCAGCCGAACAGTATTCTGGATACAAAGTCTCGATACTTCGAACACAACTTCGGCCTTAGAGATGAGATCGGATGGCTATGGCCCAAACTTCAAAGATGTGGATGTTGGCAAGACGGAGCTTTTCTTGTGGATCACTTCTCCGTTTGAGTCCATATTAATTAAGTTCTTGACCATGCCAAAATCGGGTGTCAACACATGCCCCCATTTTTTAGCAAAACTTGTGTGCCGTAAAATAACTTGCACGAAGTTTGTTCTAAGCGCGATGTCAACAATCCATCAGCCATTTTGTACGTGCTTAGGACAATAAGTATATATCGGCCATTTAGATTAGCAACAAAAGTGAAGCTAATCGAACATATAATGATTTGGTAACACCCTTTCATGATGTAGGGGCACGTGGGTGGGCACAACCCACCAGGGCGCGCCCCCCCTCCAGGCGCGCCCAGGTGGGTTGTCCCCACTTGGTGGCCCCGCAGACCTCAACTCCGATGCTATAAAATCCTATATTTGAAAAAAAACAGGTAGGAAGAATTATCTCGTTTGCGATATGGAGTCGCCGTCACCTCGCGTTCTACATCCAGAGGCCAGAGGAGTTCGTTTGGGGCTCCGGAGAGGGGAATCTTCGGTCTTCGTTGATACGTCTCCAACGTATCTATAATTTTTTATTGTTCCATGTTGTTATATTATCATTCTTGGATGTTTTACAATCATTTTATAGTCATTTTGTATCATTTTTGGTACTAACCTATTGACATAGTGCCCGGTGCCGATTCTTTGTTTTACGCATGTTTTTTACATCGCAGGAAATCAATACCAAACGGAGTCCAAACACAGCGAGAACTTTTTGTGGATTTTTTCTGGACCAGAAGATATCCAGTGGGCAGAAGAAGTACTAAGGAGGGGGCCTGAGGTGAGCACCAGACACCTGGGCACGCCTGGAGGCCCAGGCACGCCTTGGTGGGTTGTGCCCACCTCGGTGGCCTCCCACACCGCCTCTTTGCTCTATAAATACCCCAATATTCCAGAAACCCTAGGGGAGTCGATGAAAATCAATTTCAGCCGCCGCAGAGTCCAGAACCACCAGATCCAATCTAGACACCATCACGGAGGGGTTCATCATGCCCATCGGTGCCTCTCCTGATGATGCGTGAGTAGTTCTTTGTAGGCCTATGGGTCCGTAGTTAGTAGCTTGATGGCTTCCTCTCTCTCTCTTTTGATTCTCAATACAATGGTCTCTTTGAGATCCATATGATGTAACTCCTTTTGCGGTGTGTTTGTTGGGATCCGATAAACTTTGAGTTTATGATCAGATCTATCTTTTTATCCATGAAAGTTATTTGAGTCTTCTTTGATCTCTTATATGCATGATTGATTATAGCCTCGTATTTCTTCTCCGATACTTGGGTTTTGTTTGGCTAACTTGATCTATTTATATTGCAATGGGAAGAGGTGCTTTGTGATGGGTTCGATATTACGGTGCTTGATCCCAGTGACAAAAGGGAAACCGACACGTATGTATCGTTGCCATTAAGATAACAAGATGGGGTCTATTTCTACATAAATAGATCTTGTCTACATCATGTCAGCATTCTTATTGCATTACTCCATTTCTCCATGAACTTAATACACTAGATGCATGCTGGATAGCGATCGATGTGTGGAGTAATAGTAGTAGACGCAGGTAGGAGTCGGTCTACTAATCTTGGACGTGATGCCTATATAATGATCATTGCCTAGATATCGTCATGATTATTTGAAGTTCTATCAATTGCCCAACAGTAATTTGTTCACCCACAGTTTGCTATTTTTCTCGAGAGAAGCCACTAGTGAAATCTACGGCCTCCGGGTCTCTTATTTATTATATTTGACTTTGGGATCTATTTTCCTTTGCTTTTATTTTAAGATCTGTTAAAGAAAAAATAAAAAATACCTTGCTGCAATTTATTTTATTTGGCATTCGATCTATCAAATTATTACAACTTTCTCCCGTCACTTGCCAATTTCTGGCGCCGTTGCCCGAAAGGGATTGACAACCCCTTTAACACGTGGGTTGCGAGTATTTGTTATTTGTGTGCAGGTGCTGTTCATGTAGTGTTGTGTGGTTCTCCTACTGGTTCGATAACCTTGGTCTCATCACTGATGAAAATACCTACCGTCGCTGTGCTGCATCATCCCTTCCACTTTGGGGAAATACCGATGTAGTCTAGCAGACATCAAAAGGAATTTCTGGCGCCATTTTCGTGGAGACATCATCAACATCTACCAGGTTCCTAATCACAAATCTCATCTCCTCGTAATTTACATTATTTGCCATTTTCCTCTCGTTTTCCTCTCCCCACTTCACAAAAAATTTGCCGTTTTATTCGCCCCTTTTTCGTCCGCCGTTTTCTCGTCAGATCTATCCTTTGCTTGAAATCATGAGTGATTTTGGTATGGCAGCAATAGATGATGGCCTAACTCCTAAGATTGGACGTACGGGGAATCTGGATGCTAAAACTTTTATCTTGGGGCAAGGGAATGTTATGGGAAAGGAGCGTATCCAAGAATTTTTTAATTGTGTGGGAAATCTAGGTATTGATGATGCTCCTATACTTAGAACTACTAGATCTTATGCGGATGCTATTTCAGGATTAGTTCTGAAACTTGAAAGTAAATTTATCCATACTCATCCCACTTTGCAAAGGTTGTTTTTGATCTTCCCACTATAAAGAATCCTAAGGCTAAAAAGTTGTCCACTCTTGTTCTTATGAATGAGTTTGACTACATCATACGGGAAGCTAGGGAAATCTTTGATTTTTATGGTACGAATTGTGAAAAGCCCGTTATAGATGAAATTCTTTACAATAGTGACTATGCATTGATACACTTGATTGGGGGTAATCAAATATTTTATGACAATCTTAAAAAGGAAGTCCCCATTTTAGATGTAATCCAACAAGGTTTCAATAATGTTAATCAACATTACTCTTGGATTATTGCCGGAAATCAAAGGGGTTATGATGATAAACAACTTAGTAGTGCTAAAGTTTCTATGGATACTATGTTTTATGTTGTTTTTACAAAGCCCCATGACAAAAACACATCTAAGGAAATTAAGGATAAAGATGACAACGCGTAGATCTTTGCTTTATGCCTAGCTAGGGGCGTAAAATAATAGCGCTTATTGGGAGGCAACCCAATGAATAAAATTTATTTTTGATTTTTGCTTTCTATTCTTGAGTGTTTGCACAATTATGCTACTATTATGATTGTGTTTTTTTGTGTTCTAGTTAGTGTTTGTGCCAAGTAAAGCCTTTGGGATCTTCTTGGGTGATAGTTGTTTGATCTTGCTGAAAAACAGAAACTTTTGCACTCACAAAAATAATTTTCATAAATAACAGAAACGTGATTTTGCTCTAATTCTTTTTGCAGAAGATTAATATACAAATTTCTCAGGTCGTCCTAATGTTTCAGAATTTTTGGAGTTTCAAAAGTATTCAAAATATCCAGATTGGTACAGACTGTTCTGTTTTTAACAGATTATGTTTTCTTTGCGTTGTGTGCTTGTTTTGATGATTCTATGGTTTTCTTTGATAAGTTTTTGCCATAGAAAAGTTGGAATACAGTAGATATAATGCAAAAATAAAATATGAATTGGTTTGTTACAGTACTTATAGTAGTGATTTGCTTTCTTATACTAACGGATCTCACGAAGGTTTTGTTGAGTGTTGTGTGATTGAAGTTTTCAAGTTTTGGGTGATGTTACGATGGATGAAGGAATAAGGAGTAAGATGAGCCTAAGCTCGGGGATGCCCATGGCATCCCAAGCTATTATCCAAAGAGAAGCAAGCAACTAATCTTGGGGATGCCCCGAGTGGCATCCCCTCTTTCTTCTAACGACCATCGGTATTTTACTCGAAGCTATATTTTTATTTGTCACATACTATGAGTTTTGCTTGGTGTATTGTATGATATGAGTATTTCTTGTTTTGCTTTGTGCCCTAAGTCATACCTTGCTGGACACACCCATTTGAGAGAGCCAAAATTAGGCCATGACTTGTTAGAATTGCTCTCTATGCTTCACTTAAATCTTTATGAGCTATGGAATCGCTCTAGTGCTTCACTTATATCTTTTTGGGCATGGTGTGCTTTAGTATTTTTGAAGAAATACTCTCTTGCTTCACTTAGATTTATTTGAGAGTTAGTAAAATTTTGAAGAAATTCTCTCTTGCTTCACTTAAATTAATTTGGGAGAAAGAAAAATTATGCTCATGATCTTCACTTATATTTGTTTGAGCTTATCAAAAGCAACACATTAAAACTAGTTCCAAAGTGATAGATATCCAAGAAGGATATAATAAAAACTTTCATGAAGATCATTGGACAAACTAAGCTTGATTCCTTGTATAGTTTTGAGATATGATGATGTGATATGTGAGTCATGTTGATGAGTAATTATGCTTTAGTAAGAATATTGGTGCTAAGTTTTGTGATTCCCTATGCTAGAAAAGTCAATAGTCATGCAATGAAACTACATCCTACTTGTGGTGCATTATTCAGTGTTAATTATGCTCAGTGCTCACTTATGAGATGGGAAAACTTTGTTTTTGCCACTCTAGTTTTTGCCAACTTTGCTTATGCCACTCTAGAATTTGACATTTCACTTTTGCCACTCTTAGCTTTTGACAATATATCACTTTTGCCATTCCGTGGCAAAAGCAAAAAAATTAGAGTGGCAATTGTGATACATGTCAAAAGCTAAGAGTGGCAAAAGTGAAATGAAAAATTATCGTTTTTGCCACGGAATGGCATTTGTGATGTATTGTCAAAAGCTAAGAGTGGAAAAAGTGAGATGTGAAATTCTAGAATGGCATAAGCAAAGTTGGCAAAAACTAGAGTGGCAAAAACAAAGTTTTCCCTTATGAGATTATTCGTTTCTTGGTTGGTCGCTACTCAATCTTTTGCTAGCCTTCATTTTGCACTAAGTATGATCACTACTTGTGCATCCAAAATCCTTTAAACCAGTTTTGCCACACGAATCCACTATATCTACCTATATGCAGTATTATTTTGCCGTTCTAAGCAAATTTGTATGTGCCATCTCTAATTTTCAAAATAAATTTCTCTTTTGTGTGCTTTCGCTTTCATGGCGGTGAGGGGTGGCCAATTTTTTCCATGCTAGATGTGTTATTCTCATGATGAGTGTTTATTCACTTGTCATTGCACGAGAGTAAGGCAAAGGTATTAGGGATGCCCAGTCCCGAAATGAAAAATGAATTTGCTTTATGTTGTCAAATAATAAATTCTTGGAAAGTGTTGGTATGGAGGGCAACCATGGATACGGCTAGCCATGGAAAGTGAAAGTATGGTTGAAAAAGGAATAAACTTTATTTTCTGTTTGGGAACCGCCTATGATATATCTATCATGGAAAGTGTTGGGAGCTCTAAGTCATTTTCATTGGTGGGAAAAGTATGCCTCTCAAAATGTTTTTATCTCTCAATTTTTGCTTTGAGCTCTGGCACCTCTACAAATCCCTACTTCCCTTCGCGAAGGGCCTTTCTTTTACTTTATGCAATTTTTATTTTTAATTTGAGTCTCCATCTTCTCTTATAAAGCACCAACGGGGCACTATGATCGTACTTGAGCATTGGGTGTAGATAATATGCGAGTGTGTTTCATGAATGGATTAATGATTGAGCATGATTGGCTAGGGATAACTTATTTTAGCGTTGATATTTTGAAAGACATGGTTGCTTATTGATATGCTTGAGTATTTAAGTCTCATGTCAAAACTAGACTATTTCTTTGAACCATATAAAAGTCCAAATGTCCATGCTACAAAGAAAAGAATATGTGATGAACATGTTAGGCAGCATTACACATCCAAAATTCTGTTTTTATCATTTACCTACTCGAGGACGAGCAGGAATTAAGCTTGGGGATGCTGATACGTCTCCAACGTATCTATAATTTTTTTATTGTTCCATGCTGTTATATTATCATTCTTGGATGTTTTACAATCATTTCATAGTCATTTTTTGGTACTAAGCTATTGACATAGTGCCCAGTGCCAGTTGTTGTTTTCTGCATGTTTTTTACATCGAAGGAAATCAATACCAAACGGAGTCCAAATGCAGCAGAAATTTTTGTGAATTTTTTGGACCAGAAGACATCCAGTGGGCCAAAGAAGTACCAAGGAGGGGGCCCGAGATGAGCACAAGACACCTGGGCATGCTTGGAGGCCCAAGCGCGCCCTGATGGGTTGTGCCCACCTCGGTGGCCTCCCGCATCGCCTCTTTGCTCTATAAATACCCCAATATTCCAGAAACCCTAGGGGAGTCGACGAAAATCAATTCCAGCCGTCGCAGAGTCTAGAACCACCAGATCCAATCTAGACACCATCACAGAGGGGTTCATCATGCCCATCGGTGCCTCTCCGATGATGCGTGAGTAGTTCTTTGTAGACCTATGGGTCTGTAGTTAGTAGCTAGATGGCTTCCTCTGTAACATCCCAAAATTCTAAATTTTGGAATGTTATATTAAATAAATATTTATTATGGTTTGTTTGATTGTTGTGTGACTGATTGTGTCAAATTGAGTGGAATTTGAAACTTTTTGAAAGTTGAATGAGAGGGAATGAAATGACTTTCCCAAACTTTCATCTTTGCACTTTGATCTCCATGAATTCAAATTCATTTCATCACAAAAACCCTAGAGTGAAGATGATATGACTTCTTCCATTTAAATAAATGAGAAGGGTTTTGAAAAGAATTGAATTTCCATTTGGAAATATTTCAAATTCAGAAACTTTATGCAACCCAATGATTTTCATGAGAGAAGATAAAATGACTTCTTCAAATTTTAAGAAATATGAGTTGGAAGATTATTGAAAATCCCTTTGAAGGTATTTTGAAACCCACTTTTAATTTTGAGTTATTTGGGGTTTACTCAAAATATTTTTCTCCAAAAAAAAAAATATATGGAAATTAGGGTAAAATGATTCCCCTACTGACATAAAATGGATAAAATAAATTTAAAATCATTTTGGTATACTAAAATGATTTTCCTTAGGTTTTATTGTTTGACAACCTTTGTATGACTTTTGTGAATTTTTTTTGGATCTTATTTGAACTTGGAAATATGTTCATATCTAAGGAAATCTTTTTCTGAATTTTTTGATATATTATATGTATCTATATCATTTTTATTCTTCTATGTTTATTGTTTGTTTTGTCCTCTGAAAAACAAAAAAAGAGAAAACCCCTAGCTAACCTAACCTAGCGTCGTAGCCCACTAGGCCAGCAGGCCGGCCCATGGACACCTCCCCACGGCCTCGCTCCCACAGCTGCTTTGCCCCGGTCGCTTGGCCGCCTCGCTCGCCTTCGCCTTGTGCTTGACCAGCCAGGCCCCACCTTTCCCTTACCTCTCGCCCACGGCATACCCGTCTGGAGCAACGCCCACGCCGCCGCCGTATCCCGTGATCCTCGGGATCCTCTCCCCGATTCGCCCCCTCCTCCAAGTCGACCCCGCCCCTATAAGTACCCCGCCTCCTCGACCCATTCCCCTCCTTTCCCCTTGCCGAAACCCTTTGCCTCGCCCGTAATCTCTCGCCGGAGCCGAGCACCGCCGCCGCACCATTGATGCCCTAGAGCCCGCCTCCGACCTCCCCGAGACCTGCCGCCACCACCATCGTGATCCCTCCATCGACTACACCTTCCCAACAACTCGCGAGTTCGAAACCCACCGGAGCGCCGCCATCACGACGCCGAACGCCATCGCCGCCTCAACCTCACCACCGTCCTCCTCTGACGTCCCTGAGCTCACCGCCGACCACCATCGTCATCGCCGTTGTCTTCCGCATCGCCTGGGCGTCTTCACCGTCGTCTAGGACCATCGGAGGCCTCGCCTGCGGCTGCCCCCGAGCCGCCACCGCCGACGACCTCGCCGGAGCTCGCCCCACCACGGTGAGCCATTATCCTCCGTCCGATCTGTTATTGACGGCGTAGATTAGATGTAATGAACGGGTAGGGTTTTTTTTATTAGATCGATTTAGTTCCGGTTTTTATACGGTTTATGTCCGGTTTAGTTCCTGGTTTAGTTAGACCGGCCCGATTGGTTTATTTCTGCTGAGCCCGTATAAGTTTCAGTTAAAGATATTTCGTAGCGTTAGATAGTTTTAGAGCGCTCACTGTTCGGCCCGTTAGCGCGTTAGTTTTTTTTCCTTAGTTTTATTTTTCGTTTCTATTTTAAAAATAGAAAATGTTTCAACTTTAGATTTCTTATAACTTTCATATTTTAGATCCAAATTGAGTGATTCTTTTTGCATTGTGTCAAAAATTTGCTTAAGTTTCTGTTTGTGTACTTAGGTTTCATATTTGAATAGTTTAGATTTGAATTTGATGAAATTTGTTCAAATCACTAATTTGGTCATATTTTGAGTTTTACAAAGTATTTTTGATTGATTCTTTTTGCTACTGTTTTATTATGGTTTTGTCTATCCAGTAGCATATACTTCTTTATTTTTACTTTATTTTTAAATTAGGTTTTTAGCAAAACAGTACTGTTTTAGTATAGTTTTGTTTTAGTCTTTTCTTTATTGTTTTTATTAGTTTCAAATTATTACTTTTTGTCACTCTTGAAAAATTTAGTTTTGTTTCTGTTAGTCAACAAAAGAAAATTTTGTTTTTATTTTAAAATTTGTTTTTCTTAGTTTTGTATGAAAACTTGTTTAGATCATAGTTAGTGTTTCATAAAAGCTTTTTATTTGTTTCTTTTTGCTATTAAAAGTTTATGAAAAATACTTTCTGTTAAAATTAGTTGTTTTATATTTTCTTTTCTGTTTATTTATTATATTGGTATTTTCTTTGTTGTTAAATTTTACTTAGGACAAAGCTATTTTGGGTTATGTCTTAGAACTTTCTTTAGTAGTTTTCTTGTGTAGTTTTCATTGGTTTTTTTCTTTTTTTTGTGTTCTTTGTGATTTGCATTTTATTTGTTGATTTTTATTATGAGTGTTAGAATTGCTTGCTAGTATGTTTGCTTATATGAATGCTATGTTTGACTATATAGATTTTCAGCGGAGTGACGAATAGTTCTACCAAGTCTTTATTCGAGGCGTTATTATCTTCATCAAGTATTACCGTGCAAGTTCACTTTGACCATGCTTCGTACCTATGTTTTATTGCATTTAGTGGCATCTTTGCAACAACCCTCCAAAGTAGTGATATTGAATTCTTGTAGTTGAGTAGTATGCATGAGGTAGGAACCCATCACCCTGTTACCAAGCCGGGACATTATTTATTTTAGTGCTACTCTATAGTAGGCGAGGTTTGGTATGAGTGCTCGGGAGTGGTGTGAGAATGGAGGACTCTACGTTAATGACGAAAACTCCATGATGGCATCTGCAAGGATTGCATCTTCAAGGCCTCAAGACTTCAAGACTCGAGACAAGAATTCAATACACACTACTGGGTGAAGGACGGTTGACGGGCACCCTGGAGAAACCGGTGGTTGGCGGGATGCATGGAGAAGCGCCATGACATCTTGCGGAAAGCTTCACCCAGACTCAAAGAGACGGAAGAATACTTCATGCCCGGAAGCTTACTGTGCAACCGCAAGTCACTATGGGCTCTGACTTGGTTGACCTTAGTTGTGACTCTGGCTAGGGCGGTGCTAGCAGATGTAGAACTACGGTAGGATTGGATGAGCACCGGACGGTGGTCGGGGAACTCTTCGGAAGACCATGTTTGGTCGTCTTGTTCTCAAACACCACGAAGTGCGAGAACGTAAAAGAGGGATCGAATCTTGCGGGTAAAGTGTACAAACCTCTGCAGAGGGTTAAAACCTAATCGATTAGCCGTGTCCCGATTCACGGACAATTTGAGCATCCGGACTTGGATCTATCTCAGAACTCTCAACACCGGATTGATAACTTAATTGTGGGCAACTTATGATGATTTTGGGCTATGAGACATCGGTTGGCGGAACCATGTCATGATAGAAAACTCCATAGTACAGACTTCATTTATTCCTTTGATGTAGGGAAAATAAAACCAGCTTTTACGCAAAGAAAACTCAGACACAGAGCCACAAAAGCCATTTTGCATATAGTATAGTTTTACCATCTGTTTTCTCATGTTGTGATCTTGCCGGTACATTCAATGTACTTACCTACACGGCTGCAACTTATCATGTTGCAGATATTTTACTTCCGACGAGTAAGAGTACCTGCAGGTTACGGTCTACACTCAACTGCCGATGGCGTTGATGGGACTCCACACCCGTTGTTGTTTCATTGAGACATATGAGGTATATATCAGTTTTACGTTATTTATACATGTGATTGCACTTTGATATATACATTGATGTAATGTGTGTGCCAAAGATCTTGATCCGAGGATGGCACAGATATACAGAGGCTTGACCGTGCGAGGTCGGGTCTTCTGATATGGTATCAGAGCACATGTTGACTGTAGGACGTGACCCTAGAAACCGGAAAGCCCCTAGGACCGAAAATCTCTAAAACTTTATGTTCAAACAGATCCTTTACTTCTTTTTCTGATTTTATCAAATAACATCCTTACCTCAAATAGTTAGAATATACCATATCCCTTTGATCACCCGGAGGATCAACTGAAGCCGCTCCAAGAAGGACAAGATATCAGATAACTGATGGCCTCTTCAGAGTAAAGAGGATTTCACCATGCATTAGAAGAGTTGAAGCTGCAACAATTGAAGACTCCGAAGACTAGAAGAATTTGAAGAATCTGAAGAATTATTTGACCTTTAGAAGACCAAACCCCTGTTACACACTTACGTTAGATGCGGCGATTTGTGAGCTGTCATTTGTTTGATGTTTTCCGACAGCCACAAAGTAAAACCTGTTTCTTCAAAAACTATTGTTTGTATTGTGTGTATATCCCTCCCCACCTCTCTCATATCTCATCCCAAAACTTTTGGACCCCATAGATGATGAATGAAGTTGGACCGGTATTCTCTGGACCGAAAACCCAGTCGGAGGCAGAGCTATGGATTCAGAACATGGAGAATCACTTCGGGAGCAATTTGGTTTCAAGGAAGAATGAAGTATCGTACGCTCTTCAGTACTTTGAAGGAAGTGCTGCAACATGGTGGCGGATGCATCAAGCTATACAGGGATGGAGTGGAGCAAAGACTTGGGAAGAATTCAAGAAGACTCTGACAAGATCACGTCTTATCCGGAAGCACCATGATACACCAAGAAATAAACCTTGTGCCTGCAAGATTTGCGGAGAAATAGGACACACCAGGAGGAACACAAGGATGGATGCCCTCATTGTGAGGAGAAACACCCGGTGAGGAATGCCCAACTAGTCGGTGACTTGTTTCTTGTGTGAAGGAACCACGCACTACCCGACTCAGGTGTCACATTTACCCCATGGTGCAACAAACTATTCAGGAGCAGGAAGAAGGAATGAAAGAAGCCCTCCGAGAAGTTATGAAAGAACCTGTGATGAAGGAATGTGTTGAAGACCACGATGGAGAAGGCCTCAACAGATTTTACTCCAATGCACGCTATTCATGTGGAGAAGAAGGACATTTTTCATGATTGCACCAAGGAAAGAAAAGAGTATCTCGGGATACTTCCGACGGAAGCAATAGAGTTTGATCCACAGGAAATAAAAGGTTTGATCGAACGAAGAAACCGGGAAGAGAAAACAAAGACACCCTCGTAACAACCCAATTTCTTCAAAGAGGGACAAGAGTCATATTACTGCTTTTGAATGTAAGGACGTCGGGCATTATGCCAATCATTGTCTTGAAAGGAAGCAAGGAACTCAAGGAGCAGGCACCATCTCCAAGAAGCCCAAAGACTTATCGAGAGTTATGTGTTTTCATTGCAAGGAAGCAGGACATTATGCTACTAAATGTTCCTACAAGAAGGAAGCTGGAGTTGAGTAGTTGGAATTTTGATATGGATAATAAGAGTGGTAGAAACCAATTTTTTCATGAGTACAATAAGTTGAGTTATGTAATGGGTGCTTTCGAGTTTGTAATGGATTCATGAAATCAATAAAGTTAAGGTGACATGTTTTCATATGTTTAATTGTATGAGTTGTTACTCTATGAACACGGATTTTGACCATTTTCGAGGATATGAGAAATATGGTCTATGGATGGATTTGTGAATTTCATTTTAAGGGTGATAGTACCCTATGAAGAAACCTAGACCAATGGAAATGGAAATGTGTCCCACAGGTTGGAGTTTGGAAAAAAAATGAGTTGAAGTTTTATCTTTGATATGATGGTATTAAGAAATGAAATGTTATTGGATTTAAAGTGGTGTAATGTTGGAAAATGGAGCAATTGTAACTCCAAGGATGAGTGAAATTGGTACAAGTGTTGAAGTGGGCTCATAACCCACAGGCCCAGGAATTAATAAGGGTCAAGTACCCACTAGAAGAAGAAATTTTGGGAAGACTGCGATTTGATCAGCAGACGTTTCATAGGAGGTTACGCAAAAACACGAGAGTTGTGAAGAAACGATAGATGTTTTGTTCAGCTTGCAGAATCAATGGAATTATCCGAACTAAGTTCGTTGAGAAGAGAAATTTTGCAACGCTTGCGAGAATGCCCGAGTGTTAGAAATGCGATATTCGCTAAACCTTATCTGAGGTAATGATTGGGTGCGGAATGGATTGATCACCATACCGACTTACTCTTGTCATTCGCTCTTGCTATTTGGAATGGTAAATCTGAGTGACTTACCCATAGTAGAGAGACGATGATGTCAAAGCCTTATTTAAACCCTAGAATGGTAGGACGGTTGATCCATGTACAGGCAACCGTTGCCAATCGTAGGATATACGGTGAGATTCAACCCCGGCCATTTTTCCTGCAGGAGAAGCCATAAATTGTTGACCGCCAGGAGGTTCCGATAGTCTCTTAGTATTGACGACAGACATATGTCGATATGAAGATCCACTCTTGAAAGAACCTCATCGAGGATTGAGAGGACACGAGATTTTGAGAAAAGTCATGCCCCACCAGGAAGAGCACCCGGAAAGATTTATCACGAAGAATATGAGAAGACCGACACCATCAACCCAAAGGATGGAGTACATGAATTTTGTCAGAACCATAGCCTTGCTTATAAGCGTGGTAGCACCCCAGACCTCTCTGGCCGATGGATTTGCTGGAAGACCTCCAAACCCTAACCTTTTCTTTCTAGCCTCTTCGAATCTCGAGGACGAGATTCATTTTTAAGTGTGGTAGGTTTGTAACATCCCAAAATTCTAAATTTTGGAATGTTATATTAAATAAATATTTATGATGGTTTGTTTGATTGTTGTGTGACTGATTGTGTCAAATTGAGTGGAATTTGAAACTTTTTGAAAGTTGAATGAGAGGGAATGAAATGACTTTCCCAAACTTTCATCTTTGCACTTTGATCTCCATGAATTCAAATTCATTTCATCACAAAAACCCTAGAGTGAAGATGATATGACTTCTTCCATTTAAATAAATGAAAAGGGTTTTGAAAAGAATTGAATTTCCATTTGGAAATATTTCAAATTCAGAAACTTTATGCAACCCAATGATTTTCATGAGAGAAGATAAAATGACTTCTTCAAATTTTAAGAAATATGAGTTGGAAGATTATTGAAAATCCATTTGAAGGTATTTTGAAACCCACTTTTAATTTTGAGTTATTTGGGGTTTACTCAAAATATTTTTCTCCAAAAAACAAAATATATGGAAATTAGGGTAAAATGATTCCTACATCATAAAAATGGATAAAAATAAATTTAAAATCATTTTGGTATACTAAAAATGATTTTCCTTAGGTTTTATTGTTTCAAAGAACACCTTTGTATGACTTTTGTGAATTTTTTGGATCTTATTTGAACTTGGAAATATGTTCATATCTAAGGAAATCTTTTTCTGAATTTTTGATATATTATATGTATCTATATCATTTTATTCTTCTATGTTTATTGTTTGTTTTGTCCTCTGAAAAACAAAAAAAGAGAAAACCCCTAGCTAACCTAACCTAGCGTCGTAGCCCACTAGGCCAGCAGGCCGGCCCATGGACACCTCCCCATGGCCTCGCTCCCACAGCTGCTTTGCCCCGGTCGCCCGCTCGCCCCTCGCTCGCACTGTGCCGCTGACCAGCGGGCCCCACCCTTTCCCTTACCTCTCGCCCACGACATATTCGTCTGGAGCAACGCCACGGCCGCCGCCGTATCCCGTGATCCTCGGGATCCTCTCCCCGATTCGCCCCCTCCTCCAAGTCGACCCCGCCCCTATAAGTACCCCGCCTCCTCGACCCGTTCCCCTCCTTTCCCCTCGCCGAAACCCTTTGCCTCGCCCGTAATCTCTCGCCGGAGCCGAGCACCGCCGCCGCACCATTGATGCCCTAGAGCCCGCCTCCGACCTCCCCGAGACCTGCCGCCACCACCATCGTGATCCCCTCCATCGACTACACCTTCCCAACAACTCGCGCGAGCCTGAAACCCACCGGAACGCCGCCACCGCTGACGCCCGAACGCCATCGCCGCCTCAACCTCACCGCCGTCCTCCTCTGACGTCCCCGAGCTCACCGCCGACCACCATCGTCATCGCCGTTGTCTTCCGCACCGCCTGGGCGTCTTCACCGTCGTCTAGGACCATCGGAGGCCTCGCTGCGTCGTCCCCAGCCGCCACCGCCCGCCACGACCTCGCGGGAGCTCGCCCCACCACGGTGAGCCATTATCCTCCGTCCGATCTGTTATTGACGTGGCGTAGATTAGATGTAATGAGCAGGTAGGGTTTTTTGATTAGATCGATTTAGTTCCGGTTTTTATACGGTTTATGTCCGGTTTAGTTCCTGGTTTAGTTAGACCGGCCCGATTGGTTTATTTCTGCTGAGCCCGTATAAGTTTCAGTTAAAGATCGCTCGCTTGTTAGATAGTTTTAGAGCGCTCACTGTTCGGCCCATTAGCGCGTTAGTTTTTTTCCTTAGTTTTATTTTTCGTTTCTATTTTAAAAATAGAAAATGTTTCAATTTTAGATTTCTTATAACTTTCATATTTTAGATCCAAATTGAGTGATTCTTTTTGCATTGTGTCACAAATTTGCTTAAGTTTCTGTTTGTGTACTTAGGTTTCAAATTTGAATAGTTTAGATTTGAATTTGATGAAATTTGTTCAAATCACTAATTTGGTCATATTTTGAGTTTTACAAAGTATTT
This sequence comes from Aegilops bicornis, assembly GCA_021605145.1. Classification (NCBI taxonomy): domain Eukaryota; kingdom Viridiplantae; phylum Streptophyta; class Magnoliopsida; order Poales; family Poaceae; genus Aegilops; species Aegilops bicornis. Next base: position 582,006,381 of record CM038672.1, read on the forward strand.
TTGATTGATTCTTTTTGCTACTGTTTTATTATGGTTTTGTCTATCCAGTAGCATATACTTCTTTATTTTTACTTTATTTTTAAATTAGGTTTTTAGCAAAACAGTACTGTTTTAGTATAGTTTTGTTTTAGTCTTTTCTTTATTGTTTTTATAAGTTTCAAATTATTTCTTTTTGTCACTCTTGAAAAATTTAGTTTTGTTTCTGTTAGTCAACAAAAGAAAATTTTGTTTTTATTTTAAAAATTTGTTTTCTTAGTTTTGTATGAAAACTTGTTTAGGTCATAGTTAGTGTTTCATAAAAGCTTTTTATTTGTTTCTTTTTGCTATTAAAAGTTTATGAAAAATATTTTCTGTTAAAATTAGTTGTTTTATATTTTCTTTTCTGTTTATTTATTATATTGGTATTTTCTTTGTTGTTAAATTTTACTTAGGACAAAGCTATTTTGGGTTATGTCTTAGAACTTTCTTTAGTAGTTTTCTTGTGTAGTTTTCATTGGTTTTTTTCTTTTTTTTGTGTTCTTTGTGATTTGCATTTTATTTGTTGATTTTTTATTATGAGTGTTAGAATTGCTTGCTAGTATGTTTGCTTATATGAATGCTATGTTTGACTATATAGATTTTCAACGGAGTGACGAATAGTTCTACCAAGTCTTTATTCTGAGAGCGTTATTATCTTCATCAAGTATTACCAGGCAAGTTCACTTTGACCATGCTTTCGTACCTATGTTTTATTGCATTTAGTGGCATCTTTGCAACAACCCTCCAGTAGTGATATTGAATTCTTGTAGTTGAGTAGTATGCATGAGGTAGGAACCCATCACCCTGTTACCAAGCCCGGGACATTATTTATTTTAGTGCTACTCTATAGTAGACGAGGTTTGGTATGAGTGCTCGGGAGTGGTGTGAGAATGGAGGACTCTACATCAATGACGACAACTCCATGATGGCATCTGCAAGGACTGCATCTTCAAGGCCTCAAGACTTCAAGACTCGAGACAAGAATTCAATACACACACTCTTGGGTGAAGGATGGTTGACGGGCACCTGGAGAAACCAGTGGTTGGTCGGGATGCATGGAGAAGCGCCATGACATCTTGCGGAAAGCTTCACCCAGACTCAAAGAGACGGAAGAATACTTCATGCCCGGAAGCTTACCTGCAACCGCAAGTCACTATGGGCTCTGGCTTGGTTGACCTTAGTTGTGACTCTGGCTGGGGCGGTGCTAGCGGATGTAGAACTACGATAGGATTGGATGAGCACGGACGGTGGTCGGGGAACTCTTCGGAAGACCATGTTTGGTCGTCTTGTTCTCAAACACCACGAAGTGCGAGAACGTAAAAAGAGGGATCGAATCTTGCGGGTAAAGTGTACAAACCTCTGCAGAGGGTTAAAACCTAATCGATTAGCCGTGTCCCGATTCACGGACAATTTGAGCATCCGGACTTGGATCTATCTCGAACTCTCAACACCGGATTGATAACTTAATTGTGGGCAACTTATGATGATTTTGGGCTATGAGACATCGGTTGGCGGAACCATGTCATGATAGAAAACTCCATAGTACAGACTTCATTTATTCCTTTGATGTAGGGAAAATAAAACCAGCTTTTACGCAAACAAAACTGGAGACCACGAGCCACAAAAGCCATTTTGCATATAGTATAGTTTTACCATCTGTTTTCTCATGTTGTGATCTTGCGGTACATTCAATGTCTTGACCTACACGGCTGCAACTTATCATGTTGCAGATATTTTACTTCGACGAGTAAGAGTGCAGTGCAGGGTTACGGTCTACACTCAACTTGCCGATGGCGTTGATGGGACTCCACACCCGTTGTTGTTTCCACGAGACATATGAGGTATATATCAGTTTTACGTTATTTATACATGTGATTGCACTTTGATATATACATTGATGTCTTGTGTGCCAAAGATATCTTGATCCGAGGATGGCACAGAGATACGAAGGCTTGACCGTCTGAGGTCGGGTCGCTACATCCTCTCTCTCTTTTGATTCTCAATACAATGATCTCTTGGAGATCCATATGATGTAACTGTTTTTGTGGTGTGTTTGTTGGGATCCGATGAACTTTGAGTTTATTATCAGATCTATCTTTTTATCCATGAAAGTTATTTGAGTCTTCTTTGATCTCTTATATGCATGATTGCTTATAGCCTCGTATTTCGTCTCCGATATTTGGGTTTTGTGGCCAACTTGATCTATTTATGTTGCAATGGGAAGAGGTGCTTTGTGATGGGTTCGATCTTACGGTGCTTGATCCCAGTGACAAAAGGGGAACCGACATGTTTGTATCGTTGCCATTAAGGATAACAAGATGGGGTCTATTTCTACATAAATAGATCTTGTTTACATCATGTCATCGTTCTTATTGCATTACTCCGTTTCTCCATGAACTTAATACACTAGATGCATGCTGGATAGCGGTCGATGTGTGGAAAAATAGTAGTAGATGCAGGCAGGAGTCGGTCTACAAATCTTGGACGTGATGCCTATATAATGATCATTTCCTGGATATCGTCATGATTGTTTGAATTTCTATCAATTGCCCAACAGTAATTTGTTCACCTACCGTTTGCTATTTTTCTCGAGAGAAGCCACTAGTGAAATCTATGGCCCCCGGGTCTCTTCTTTATTATATTTGCCTTTGCGATCTATTTTCCTTTTCTTTTATTTTCAGATCTATTAAACTAAAAATACAAAAATACCTTGCTACACTTTATTTTATTTGGCGTTCGAGCTATCAAATTATTACAACTTTCTCCCGTCACTTGCCAATTTCTCGCGTCGTTGCCCGAAAGGGATTGATAACCCCTTTAACACGTCGGGTTGCGAGTATTTGTTATTTGTGTGCAGGTGTTGTTCACGTAGTGTTGCGTAGTTCTCCTACTGGTTCGATAACCTTGTTCTCATCACTGAGGAAAATACCTACCGTCACTGTGCTGCATCATCCCTTCCTCTTCGGGGAAATACCGACGTAGTCTAGCAGACATCATTCATCATCACCAACCCTCCTCCATCACCAATTCCATGATGCTCTCCACCGGGAGTGAGTAATTCCTTCGTAGGCTCACTGGTCGGTGAGGAGTTGGATGAGATTCATCATGTAATCGAGTTAGTTTTGTTAGGGCTTGATCCCTAGTATCCACTATGTTCTGAGATTGATGTTGTTATGACTTTGCTATGCTTAATGCTTGACACTTTGGGCCCGGTTGCCATGAATTCAGATCTGAACCGTTTATGTTATCACCATTATATCTATGTTCTAAATCCAATCTTGCAAGTCGTAGTCACCGATTACGTGTTATGATCCGTAAACCCTGTAGTGACAATATGCGGGATACTTTCCAGTGATGACCGTAATTTGAGGAGTTCATGTATTCACTATGTGCTAATGCTTGTTCCGGTACTTTATTAAAAGGAGGCCTTAATATCCCTTAGTTTCCTTATGGACCCCGCTGCCACGGGAGGGTAGGACAAAAGATGTCATACAAGTTCTTTTCATAAGCACGTATGACTATTTATGGAATGCATGCCTACATTATATTTATGAACTGGAGCTAGTGCCGTATCGCCCTAGGTTGTAACTGTCACATGATGAATATCATCCAACAAATCGCCAATCCAATGCCTACGATTTTCCTACATATTGATCTTTCTAAGTTACTACTGCTGCTGTTACTATTGTCACTGCTACAAAACTATTACTATCACTATTACCGTTACTTTTGCTGCTACCACTACTATCAAAGCTATCATATTCTTGTACTCTTCGATCACTTTCTTTGTAGATAATTAATCTCCAGGTGTGATTGAATTGACAACTTAGTTGCTAATACTTGCAAATATTGTTTGGCTCCCCTTGTGTTGAATCTATAAATTTGGGTTGAATACTCTACCCTCAAAATCTGTTGCGATCCCCTATACTTGTGGGTTATCAAGACCTTTTTCTGGTGCCGTTGCCTGGGAGCATAGCTATATTTGTTGAGTCACTTGGGATTATTATCAAATTATTACTATGAAGAATCTGAAGGACGCTAAGACTAAGATTTTTCCCTCTAAGACGATAGGAGGTAAGGAACTGCCATCTTGCTCCGCACTTGATTCACCTTCTGTTATAAGTAGACTTGCAACACCACCACATGCTATTAATCCTGATATGTCGCAAGTTATTGATGATGCTACTTCTACCATGAATGATATTTACGATGATGGTAGTACCTTGCTTGATGATAATGTGCCACTAGGTGAATTTCTTGATGAACAACTTGCTAGAACTAAAGCTTTTGAGAATATTGAAACTGATGAAGAGCTTGGAACTGAAAATCTTGAAACACCTATTAGAACTAGTCCTCCTAGATATGAATTGCCAAAAGTACCAGAAGGTTATGTTATGGATGAGGAGGCAACTAGGGATATTCTTGCTTGTAAGGATAGAGATGTTCTAGAAAACTTATTATGCAAGTATAAACAAAAGACTTTGAATGCTAAAATGAAATGTGATCCTCAGTTTGCTAGTTCACCTATCTTTGTTGAGGATAAGGATTATGAATTCTCTGTCGACCCAGAGTTGATTACTTTGGTTGAATCTGATCCTTTCCATGGTTATGAAACTGAAATTGTTGTGGCACATCTTACTAAGTTGAATGACATAGCCACCCTTTTTTCTCATGATGAGAAAATTTGCTATTATTATATTCTCAAATGATTCCTATTCTCATTAAAGGGTGATGCTAAAGCTTGGTACAATACTCTTGCTCCTGGTTGTGTGCGTAGTCCCCAGGACATGATTTATTACTTCTCTGAAAAATATTTCCCTGCTCATAAGAAACAAGGTGCCTTACAGGAAATATTTAACTTTGTGCAAATTGAAGAAGAGAGTCTCCCACAAGCTTGAGGGAGGCTTCTCCGATTGCTTAATGCTTTGTCGGATCATCCTCTTAAGAAAAATGAAATACTTGATATCTTCTATAATGGACTAACCGATGCTTCTAGGGATTTCCTAGATAGTTGTGCTGGTTGTGTTTTCAGGGAACAAACTATTGGGCAAGCTAAAGAATTATTGAACAACATATTGAAAAATTATGATGATTGGACTCTTCACGAACCACCGCCTAAACCCACTCAAGAAGAGGGGTATCTTATATCTCAGTCTGAAGATATGCAAGAGGCAAAGAAATCTATGAGAGAAAAAGGTATTAAAAGTCGAGGATGTCAAAAATTTACCTCCTATTGAAGAAATACATGGGCTTGATACACCACCACCACCTAAGGTGGTAGAGGTTAATTGTCTAATGAAATTCAATGATAATGATAATCCTCACAATATGCACCCTAGCCAATGCCTTTATGAGTTTGAAAATTACATTAGAAAGCAAGATCACTTCAATGCAAATGTTATGAAACAACTGAAATACAATTATGATATGATTGCTCGATTGAGTGACTTGTTATTTAGAATCCCAAATGATGTTAGACGTGTGGGAAATTTCACTACAGGAATCAGGCACTTTGCCGTCAGCCATGGCTGAAGGCAAAGGCATGGATGGCTGACGGCAAAGACCTTTACCGTCAGCCAGCGGACGGCAAAGTGGCTATATAGCCCCTGTTTTTCCTGTTTTTTCCAAAATTCATTCAATTTGACAAAATTTCACACACACACACACACACACATATATATATATACATATACACACACACATTTCAAAATAATTTCAACAATCGTACCAACAATAAGTTTCCAACAACATATACACGTTTCCAACAACATGACCATATATATACAAGTTTCCAACAACATTTCCATACAAGTTTGCAACAACATATCCAACAAGTTTCCAACAACATATCCAACAAGTTTGCAACAAGTTTCCATACATAAAAAGGAAGCACAAGCACAAGTAAAAGTTTGCAACAAGTTTCCATCAATGCTAGTGATATGTCTCCAACGTATCTATAATTTTTGATTGCTCCATGCTATATTATCTATTGTTTTGGACTATATTGGGCTTTATTTTCCACTTTTATATTACTTTTGGGACTAACCTATTAACCGGAGGCCTAGCCCAGAATTGTTGTTTTTTGCCTATTTCAGTATTTCGAAGAAACGGAATATCAAACGGAGTCCAAATGGAACGAAACCTTCGGGAACGTGATTTTCTCATCAGATAAGATCCAGGAGACTTGGACCCTCGGCCAAGAAAGGAGGGAGGCGGCCACGAGGGTGGAGGGCATGCCCCCTGCCTCGTGGGCCCCCTGAAGCTCCACCGACGTACTCCTTCCTCTTATATATACCTACGTACCCCCAACAGATCGGATACGGAGCCAAAAACCTAATTCCACCGCCGCAACTTCCTGTATCCACGAGATCCCATCTTGGGGCCTGTTCTGAAGCTCCGCCGGAAGGGGAATCCACCATGGAGGGCTTCTACATCATCATCATAGCCTCTCTGATGAAGTGTGAGTAGTTAACCTCAGACCTTCGGGTCCATAGTTAGTAGCTAGATGGCTTCTTCTCTCTTTTTGGATCTCAATACAATGTTCTCCCCCCTCTCTCGTGGAGATCTATTCGATGTAATCTTCTTTTTGCGGTGTGTTTGTTGAGATCGATGAATTGTGGGTTTATGATCAAGATTATCTATGAGCAATATTTGAATCTTCTCTGAATTCTTTTATGTATGATTGGTTATCTTTGCAAGTCTCTTTGAATTATCCGTTTGGTTTGGCCAACTAGATTGGTAGTTCTTGCAATGGGAGAAGTGCTTAGCTTTGGGTTCAATCTTGCGGTTTCCTTACCTAGTGACAGAAAGGGTTGCAAGGCACGTATTGTATTGTTGCCATCGAGGATAACAAGATGGGGTATTTATCATATTGCATGAATTTATTCCTCTACATCATGTCATCTTGCTTAAGGCGTTACTCTATTTTTATTAACTTAATACTCTAGATGCATCTTTGGATAGCGGTCGATGAGTGGAGTAATAGTAGTAGATGCAGGCAGGAGTCGGTCTACTTGTCTCGGACGTGATGCCTATATACATGATCATACGTAGATACTCTCATAACTATGCTCAATTCTGTCAATTGCTCAACAGTAATTCGTTCACCCACCGTAAAATACTTATGCTCTTGAGAGAAGCCACTAGTGAAATCTATGGCCCCCGGGTCTATTTTCATCATATTAATCTTCCTACGCTTTATTATTGCTTTGCTTTTTTACTTTGCCTTTTATTTTACTTTGCATCTTTGTCGGTGTACTAGAGTAGGGGTAACATAGTATCCCGTACTGCGTACGCAGACGATTCTGACACCAGCGGCAAGGCTTGCCTCGTCACCGCTAAGATCCTTCGTGGCTTCCTTGGAGCCATTCAAGAACAAAGTATTTGATTGAGAAGACAAGGCCCGACAAGAGGAGCTTGTCGGGAAGGCCACCTTGCACGCAGAAGACAAGGCCCGGCAAGAGGAGCTTGCCGGGAAGGCTCAGGCGCGACAAGCCTCCGGGCGCGACAAGGATTCGACGGCAAGGCGCTTACCGTGGCATGCAACTTCTCTCCGTCTCGCTCCAGCTCACCCAGCGACGTGTCGCCATGGGACCGTTCGTGGGCGTGTCGAGAGGCTGTGCAGCCAGCGGAGAGCAGCGATAAGCGGCGCCGACAAGCTCGCCATCGTGGCGGCGGAGGCGCACTGACGGCCTCTGTTACCTTTGTTTGGGCGACAACGACGGGCATTTATTGCTTTTGTCCCTTGCCGTCGAGTTAGGTATTTGGCATCGTGACTTTGTTCAAGTAGGTGTACCAACTCCTGTTTTTACATTTGTTCCCCGCCTATGTTGCCACTGCCGGAGACCCTTGAGCATATAAAAGGAGGCCCGAGTGCAGCGTGAAAGGGTTCCGCAGGTTCGGCTGGTTCGAGGCATTCGTTGGCCATAGACTAGACACACTCACGCTTAGGTTTTGTAAGCTCGCATTGCTCCCTAGCAAGAACACAATAGATCAAACAAGCAGCAGAGGAGTTTTATCTCTCCGGAGAGCTCAAGCTGGGTAAACTGCTCGTGTGCATTGCCTCGATCCGCTCTTCGTGCGATCTCCGCCCCCCTCCGAACCACAAGGGGCCTGGTCCGCCGGCCCCATAGGTGTCCGTGGGTACGATCAGCCTCCCCGACATCTTTGGCGCGCCAGGTAGGGGGCGTCGAGGCTGTGTGAATCTGATCCGGCGTTCACACGAGCAGCGTCATCGACATTTTCCTCAACATGCCACCGAAGAAGAAGGCTTCGGCGGCAGCAGAGCCGTCCGCGTCGTACCCGCCCTCACCGCAGCAAACAGGTGGTGGGGCAGACGCTGGCGGAGGAATGGGCGCCGACGAAGGTGTTCGCGACGTTGCCAAGTCCAAGGACAAGGCACCGCAAACCTCGGCGTCCGCGCATCCCCCGCGCCCATCTCAGGAGACGCGGGACCAACGACGTCATGGCGTTCACAACGCCATACGTTCGTTGGATCGGGACCCTCAAGACCAGCATGTGTGCCAACATGCTGGCACGAGTGAGATACGGTCGCCCGGACGGGGTGCTGCTCCTTCTAACGTGGTTAGAAGTCCGAGCGTGTCCCGCTCCTCGCACCGTTCTCCAATGCCGCCCACTACTCCAGCAGAGGCTCTGGCGAGAGCCCAGCTGCTCCTCGACTACCCTCCAACGGCCGACAAGGTCGACGAGTGGAGGGCCACTATCCAGAGCCTCATCGGCTTTGCCAACGGCGACGCTCCGCGGCAACCAACGCCATCATTGCCGCGGCGGGACGACAAGGCACGAGCCGGTGGCGACGAGACCGTCGGAGGTGCAACCACCGTGCACTCTCCGCCACGAAGGCCAAGATCGCCGACTCACCGGATCCACCTCGACAGCGACTCCACCGCGTTGTCGGATCCACGAGCTCGCCGCGATCAGCGCCAAGTTCTTCATGAGCGACAACAAGAGGACGCTTCGAACTCGCATCGAGCGCCCGAAGAGAAGCGCGACGTCGGTCCGACAAGCGCTGGGCCTTCTGGCGACATGCGCGCGCCCGGAGGAGCCAGGCGACTTACCGTGCAGCGGTAGGTTGCCCTGCGTTCACTCGTGAGCTGCGGCAAGTCCAGGTGTGATCGGAAAAACTTCAAACCAGACGTGCGGAGAAGTATGATGGCGGGACGCATCCGTCGGAGTTCCTCGGCATCTACACCATCGCGGTGCAAGCTGCGGGGACGGACGACAAGATCCTCGCCAACTACTTCCCGCTCGTGCTCAAGCCCAACGTCGGATCTTGGCTCATGCATTTGCCGGACAGCTCCATATCCTCTTGGGCAGATCTGTGCCATCAGTTTGTTGGTGCCTTCACAGGTGGCCACAAACCTCATGGACAAGAGAGTGACCTTCACTTGCTCGCCCAGAAGGAAGGAGAGTCCCTGCGCAAGTTCATCCAGGAGATTCACCGTGTGCACTACAACATCGAGCGTCCACCTGCCGCGGTGATCAGCGCATTTCATCGAGAATGTGCGGAACCGCAGGATGAGGGAGGAGATGGCGATGTGCAAAGTCAAGGACGTCGATGAGCTGTACGCCTTGGGCGACAAGTGTGCACGCGGCGAGGAAGGGAGGAGACTCCGGGAGAGAATGCGAAGCAGGATCCGGCGGTGATGACACCGCCCCGGCAAAGAAGGGCCGGCGGCGAGGAAACAGGAAGAAGAAATCCAGAGAAGTGCTAGCAGTCGAGCAGTCCGGCAATGGAGGCGGCGACAAGAACGCCAAGGCTGGTGGCTCCGGCAAGGAGGTTGCCGCTGACGCCAACCACCAGTCGGTGGCGGCCGCCGACAAGTAGGACGGCTCCGACAAGCAGTATTCCAAGATCCACCGCACCAAGGGCCACGATCTCCAGAGCTGCAAGAAGGTCGAGCAGCTCGTCGAACAGCAGAGAGCTGAGTACGAGCGGCGCGACAAGGAGAAGGCCCAGGAAGGTGCTGGGGGAGCAAGCAAGAAGCGTCGGCCGGGGAGGACGCCAGCAAAGCCAAGCAGCGCCAAGGAGACGAACTCCCCGCAGCGCGATAAAGATGAAGATGACGCATGACGACGACGAAGATATGGAAGACGACGACGCCGATGAGCAGGAGTTTCAGAAAGCCACAGAGGTCCTTTGCGTTGACGGAGGTGCTTCCCTGCATACTTCCCACCGCCAACTCAAGCAATGGATGCGGGAGGTCAACGCAGCGGAACCATCCGTAGAGTCACGCAAGCCTCTGAAGTGGTCCAGCACGCCTATCATTTTTTATATTGAGGACCACCCTGATCGCATAACTGCGGTCGGGTGCTTGCCGATGTTGGTCTCACCAACCATCCGCAACCTCGAGGTCACAAAAATGTTAGTTGACGGTGGGGCCGGCTTGAACCTGATCTCCTCCGCGGTACTCCAGAAGCTTCAAATCCCCGACAGCGAGCTCGAAGAGACCGGTACCTTCCAAGGAATCAATCCGGGAAGGAGCAAGCCGAAGGGGAAGATTACGTTGCCGGTCACATTTGGCAGCGAGCTAAACTTCGTGGATCGAGAGGGTCACATTCGGCGTTGCCGATTTCCGTTGCCTTACAATGGGATACTTGGCCGCCCAGCACTAGCCAAGTTCATGGCAGCCTCTCACTACGCCTACAACCTACTCAAGATGCCGGGCCCAATAAGCGTCATCTCATCCCACGGCGACAAGAAGGATGCCCTTATCTGTGCCGACAAGATCTTCCGGGATGCGGCCAGCTGCATGCATCGCCCAACACTTGCTGCCAAGCTCCGGGGAAGAAGATGAAGTCCAAGTCCGGCAAGGGCTCACGATGCTCACTCCGCAAGCGCACCTCTTCGAGTGCTGCGCTACCGTCGAGGACGCACCATCGAGCTCCACCGCAAGTGCAAGAAGATGGTGGCTCCGCCAAGACCAAGAAGGTGCTCGCTTAAGGAGGACGGCATCGGTGGTACCTTTACCATCGGTGCCTCTCTCGACCCTAAATAGGAAAGCGGCGCTCGTTGCTTTCCTGCGGGCGAATGTCGGCGTGTTTGCATGGCAACCGTCGATAGCCCGGTGTTCCAGGAAAGTGATTGAGCACCGCCTGGCCGTTTGTCCTCATGCGCGGCCCGTCAAGCAAAAAGTCAGGAAGCAAGCAGTGGAGCGCCAAGAATTCATAGCAGAAGAGATCAAGAAACTGGAACCAGCAGGCCTTGTCAGAGGAGTGCTTCATCCTACGTGGTTGGCCAATCCTGTAGTCGTGCGCAAAGCAAATGGGAAATGGAGACTTTGTATTGACTTCACGGATGTTAATAAAGCTTGTCCCAAAGATCCATTTCCCTTGCCGCGCATTGACGGATTGTTGACTCCACGGCTAGATGTGATTTGCTTTCGTTTCTTGATGCATACTCAGGATACCATCAGATCTTCATGGCTGAAGAAGATGAAGAGAAGACCGCATTCATCACACCATGTGGCACATCTTGTTTTCATACGGATGCCTTTCGGTTTGAAGAATGCTGGTTCAACATTTGCAAGGGTAGTCCATGGCGGCTTTTGAGCCGCAAATGCACGTAAATGTAAAGCCTACATGGATGACATAGTGGTCAAAAGCAAGGACAAAGCAACTCGTTCAGGATTTGACGAGACCTTTGCAAATCTGCGCAAGATCAACCTCAAGCTCAACCCCGAGAAGTGCGTGTTTGGAGTCCCTTCCGGCAAGCTTCTCGGGTTCTTCGTGTCTAAGCGAGGGATTGAAGCTAAACCCGACAAGATCAAGGCCATTGAGCAGATTGAAGCACCAAAGCGCGTCAAGGATGTACGAAGACTTGCCGGTTGCGTGGCTGCTCTCGGAGGTTTATTTCTAGGTCTGCTGGCGCCCCTGCCGTTTTCAAGATTTTGAAAAAGGCGGGTCCAATGAAAATGGACTCCGAAGCGGAGGCTGCGCTGCGAGACTTAAAGAGATACCTGTCCTCCACTCCAACACTTGTCGCACCTAGGCCACAAGAGAAGTTGCTGCTATATATAGCGGCAACCAATCAGGTGGTTAGTGCTGCGTTAGTAGCGGAGAGGGAGGCGGATGACGAGCCAGCAACCACGGCAAACACATCCAGCGACAAGCAGGGGGCTTCACCGACAAGCTTTGGTCCCGACAAGGATGAGTCCGTGCAGACACATGAACAGATGCAGAAAAGGATGGTGCAGCGCCCAGTCTACTTTGTCAGTTCCCTCCTGCAGGGGGCTAGGTCAAGGTACTCTGGTGTGCAGAAATTGCTTTTCGGCCTCCTCATGGCCTCGAAAGCTGCGCCATTACTTCCAAGCACACGAGATCACAGTTGTCACTCGCTTTCATCAAGAGGATCTGCGAGAATCCGAAGCGGCAGGCGGGGATTGTCGAGTGGGCCCGGAGGCATCAAGCTTTGGTCTTAAGTTTGAAAGCACATCAACTATCCAAAGCGAGCCTTGGCAGAATTCATAGCAGAATGGGCGCCAACGCCGGATGAAGAGATTCCGGAGACGAGCATTCCCGGCCAAAGAAGCAAGCAAAGAGTGGTGATGTACTTTGATGGTGCCTTCTCGCAGGGCGCCGGTGTAAGCGTCGCTTATCGCACTCCACCGGAGAGCACCTCAAGGACGTCGTCCGGATGCACTTTCCCAAGGAGCATGCGACAAACAATACCGCAGAGTATGAAGGTTTGCTTGCCGGTCTCGGGATCGCCCGTGGACCTTGGGATCAAAAAGCTTATTGTCGGGGTGACTCGCAACTTGTCGTCCGACAAGTAAACAAGGATTACCAGAGTCCGTTGATGGAAGCCTACGTCGATGAAGTGAGGAAGCTAGAAGAGCACTTTGACGGCCTGCAAATGGAACATGTTCCAAGAGCTCAGAATGATATTGCTGACGGCCTGTCAAAGTGCGCTGCACTTAAGTTGCCTGTGGAACCAGGGATCTTCGTGCTCAAGCTGACTCAACCCACCGTAACACCGTCAACAGGACAAGGCAAGAAGAGGAAGTTGGCCTCTGGTGAATACTTTCCGACAGAGCTTCCCGAAGCCGTCGTTGCAAAGGTCCCCAAGATCAACACCAACAGTGTTGAGGAGCGATCTGCTCGGCGGACCGGGTTTGTTTACGTTGAAGCAGACGCTCCCGACAAGTCTTGCTCCGGCAAGCTTGTCGGGGACCATCAACTCGGCAGGGACCTCAGGTCCTCGCCGTGGAAGCTGATGTTCCCGCAGCGGCAGATGTGCCTTTAGTCCTTGTTGTCGAGCCGCAAGCTCCAAAGCATGGGCGCAAAGCAGATTGTCCATTTCCTTGAGACAGGAGAACTTCCGAAGAGCAAGAAGAAGCGGAAAGAGTAGCCCGGCGGTCAAGTATGTACCAGTTTTGTCGATAGCATACCTGCAGAAGAAGACTCAACGGTGTAAAATTGAAGTGTATTGCCAGGGAAGATGGATGCGAAGCTTGTTGGCGAGAGATACGGAGGCATATGTGGTCACCACATTGGCAAGAAGAGCACTTGCCGCAAAGCTTTCCGGCAAGAAGGTTTCTTCCGGCCGACAGCCCTCCAGGATGCAACTGCACAAGTAACCAAGTGTGAAGCCCGGTTCCATTCCAAGCAGATACACCAGCCAGCTCAAGCTCTCCAGACGATCCCTTTATCCTCGCCACTTTCGGTGCGGGCTCGACATCTCGACCCCTTCCCCGAGCTGTCGGGGCTTGAGTACTTATGCGTCGCCATCGACAAGTTCACAAAGTGGCCGGAAGTGGAAGCGGTGAGGAAGGTGACGGCACGATCGTGATCAAGTTCTTGAGTCAATTGTTTGTCGTTTGGAATCCCTAACCGGATCATCACCGACAACGGCACACAATTCACGAGTCGCACCTTCATGCAAGATGTCCAAGACCTTGGCGCCAAGGTCCGCTTTGCTTCAGAGCTCACCCAGAAGCAACGGTCAAGCCGGAGAGGGCAAATGCTTTGAAGTGCTGCTGGCTCAAGACCAGAACTTTCGACAGGCTGCACAAGTGCGGAAGAAAGCTGGATCGAGGAGCTGCCGGTGGTTCTTTGGTCGATCAGACGACGCCAAATCGAGCCACCGCCGGACACCCTTTGCTCTAGTCTATGGAGCAGAGGCAGTTCTCCCCACGGAACTCAGATACGGATCGCCTCGAGTGCTCGCTTATGATGAGCTCGAGCAAGAGCAGCTGCGACAAGATGACGCGCTGCTCCTTGAGGAGAGATCGTCTTGAGCCGTCATTTGGCGAGCTACTCGCTTCTGACAAGCTCTGTGGTCGCTACCATAGCCGCAGGGTTAATGCTAGAAGTCTCGAGGAAGGCGACCTTGTTCTTGGTAGCGTTCAGTCCGCCAAGAATTCAAACAAGTTGACGCCTTGAAGTGGGAAGGCCCTTATCGGGTGAAAGCAGGTCACTAGGCTCGGCGCTATCCGCCTTGAGACCCGAAGATGGCGTTCGGTGAGCAACTCACGGAACATTGAGCATCTTCGTAAGTTTTACCCATAGGGCGCGGTTGTCGGAACCGTTCAAGCAACCACCTTTTGTACAAGTCTTGCCGCGATTGCATGTAATCCTTTGTACAAAGCCGGCGCAGACCCGTGCATCGATAAAGCTCATGTGTTGCACACAACTTGTCAAGTTCATGCTTTCATCAATTTATTGCATGCTTTGGCTAACACTTTGTGCAGCAACCACACCCGATAAGCAGAATCGAGCCGCTAGGCTCCATAACGTTATTTCCTCTTATTTTTCTTTTCTCAAAGAAAGGAAGGCTCCCTCGCGCACAAGTTAACCAGGGGGAAGGAGGAGATAATATTATGGACCGGGCACCGCTCGAGGAAGCTTCGCCTCATCGCGAAGCAAGAGACAGAAAAGCTAAGTTGCCAAAGTTTGAGCAATCAATTTTTAAAATTTTCAAGTTATCTTCCTCGAATGATTGTACTTTGTATGGAAAACCTGTGCGCAGAGGAACCAACTCGCCGGCTAGTCGCGCCCTTACTTTGTTTCGAGTCCGCTCTTCATCTTATGTGTGCTGGGGCTAGTAGCGACAAGGTTGCTTGTCGGAGGCGGCACCGCCGAAGCATCGACGTTCAAGACTCAGCCATGCGCAAAAGTGCCCGCACCGACAAGTCCCCTAAATGCGTAAGGCAGAAACGGACAAAGGAAGGAATCAAGTAGAGGAAATAACGTTGCATTGATCGATTCACCTAAGATAGAGTATATTACAAAATTACTTACCGCTGATCTAACAAAGTATTCTAAACATGATCAGCAGCGACAAGGGAAAGATAAGGTTGGAGGCCTAGTTCACGCGGGTCGCCCTCGATCCGCTTGATCTTGTTCACCTTGTCCACAATGGGTGCGACAAGGGCTTTGAGCTCCTCCACGTTGGCTTCGGACGGCAAGGATCCGAGGACGCCCGTTAAGGTTGAGGCCCGGTTGCGGAAGGCCACCTTCATCAACACCTTCTCGAGGGCCCTCGCACAAACTTGGCGCGATTCCTCGGCCAGCTGCTTCGGGACCTCTTCCCGAGTCGCCGGAGACCCGTCACCACGCCTTTGAAGAACAGTGAGCTTGGCGCTGGGTTGGAGACGCTCGTCGGAGGAGTATCACGAGGTCCGCCATCCCAGCTCCATCATTCGTTGTGGATGTCTGCGGCGGTGTCCACAAGACCTTCGGTCCAGTGCTCCACGCTCTCCCTCAAAGTGTTCTGGACGGAGGCAGCATTCACCAGCAGCTCCTCCTTGGTCTTGATCGCCTCCAACAAGCCCACCTCCCGCTCTCTGGCGCCATCCAACGTCTGCGTCAGAGTGGTCAGTTTTAGCTCCAGATCAGCCTTGGAGTCCTTGGCGGCGTCGAGCTCCTTGGCCCTGTCAGCGAGACGGCTCTGCACCTCGCCAAGGGTGTAAGCATCCTTCTCGCGCTCACGCTTGAGCACGACAATCTCTTCGCCGCTCTTCTTGAGGGTGGCCTCGGTATGCCACCTTCGCCTTTCAGCTCTTCCTTGGCGGCCTCGGCGGCTGCGGCAGCGTCGCCGCTTCTGAAGCGCCCGCCAAGCGACTCCTCGCAGCGGCAAGGTCCTCTTCGTGGCTGTCCAGGTTGACCTTCCGCTGCGCCAACTCGCTTTCTGCGCGGCGAAGCTTCTCGGCAGCCGGCCTGCTCCTCATCGGTGCGGCCTTCTCAAGGATGAAGGCCGTGCGCTCTTACGTGAGTTGCCCCAGCGCTTCCGCCACGTCGCGGAGGGCTTCTTTGTTGGCGCCCGAGCTCCTCGGCATGCTTCTCCATGTCCGCTCCTGCCCCTCGCGACAGCGCCTCCGGTCTCCAACTTGGCCTGCCGGGAGCGGTAGAGCGGCGGCAGCTTCTTCGTAGTGCTCCTCCTCGGACTGGCCGCTGCTTCTTTGCTGCTGGCGTCCACCAGCGTCGACCAGCCTAAGCGGAGGCCAGTAGCTCGCCGTCGAAGGTCTCGCCCTCGACCGGCGCCCTGGAGCTCGGTTCCCAGGGGAGCTTGATGAAGACGCCTTCGCCGGCCTTCAGGTAGGCACCAGGCTGGGGCTCCTCGGAGCCTGACGCCGCGGCAGCAGCGGGGGAGTCGGCTGTCGGTGTAGCGCTTGCCGCTCCTGCGGCCTCAGGGCCGTCAGTACGATCGGCCGACCCCTCGCCGGCCTCTGCGTCGGCAGCCTCGGTGGCCTCCTCGCCAACAGGCTCGTCGGCGACGGCCTCTTCCTCCATGACGACGACCTCTTCTTCTTCGACGGCGGCCTCGTCGGTGTTGCCGCGCGTTTCCTCCTCGCCGGCGGCCTCGACCTCCATCGGGTCTGCGTCAGACGAAGAAAGAGCAGTCAAGCAAGTGTTCAAAAAGAGCAACCAAAGAAAACAAGCCCAAGGGAAAATTCCATGTAAGGGAGTTACCTGCAACGGGATCCGCAGCCATGGCCTCGACCACTGGAGGGTCACTGGCGCCGTCCCTTGCCGGGGTAGCCTCCCTTGCCGGGGTGGCCTCCCTTGCCGGGGTGGCCTCCCTTGTCGGAGGGAGCTCCCTTGCCGGGGAGTTCTCCCTTGGCGGCGTAGTGGCAGCGGGCAGGATCTCGGAGGCGGCTTCCGAGCCCTCCTGATGAGGCTGCTCCGCTCCTACACAAACAAACTATCAGAAATCAACGCAGAAGGAGCACCCCTGCACGCCTAATAGTAAGAAGAAAACTGCACACTTACTCTGGGGCTGTGCTGGGGGCTGCTCAGAGGAAGGGTTGCCGGGTCCGGCAAGGCGGCCTCGGGCGCGTCCCCTGTCGCCATGGGGGAATCGTCCTCGACGACGATCGTCGGGATCTTGGCCCTCTTCGCCGCTCTCTGGGCCAGCGTCCTGAAAAGAAAAGAGTCCAGAATGAAGCAAACCAGATTCAAGATGAAGCAATAAAAATTGAAGGAATACAAGAACAAGTCTCAAGAGCTTACTCTTCGCTTTCCTCCTCGGAGCTGAGCGCGGAGAAGTCAAACTCCGGCCCGCCTCCGGTGCGATGAGGCGGGGGAGTGGACTCTCTTGGCCGCTTGGCGGAGGCGTCGTGGCTCGAGAAGATTCCGCCCGATTGTCGCCATAGTGTGGGCGCTGCCTGCAACCTCGCTTGCCGCGGTGGAGCGCGTCGCGCGGCGCTGCTGCTGTGGGCCGGTCTGCCGCCCCGACTCGTCTCCAACCCTGCGGAGACGCCTCCTCGGCGGAGCCGGGGGCTCCGCTGGCGGCAAGTCGCTTGGCGGAGGAGAAGAAGCGCCCTCGGCGGGTCCACCCGACCCGGCCTCGGGCTCGACAAGCTCGTCCTCCTCGCCGGCGACCACCCCACGCGCGGCAGAGCTTGCCGCCGTCGCCCCGTCCGCCGCCTCCACCGTGAACCCGAAGGCTCCAGCTGACAGCATCGCTGCCGCCTCCTCCACTTCGGTGGCGATCCGCGCCATCTCCTGGTCGGTGGTGTCTCGGGTGAGCCTCTTCTGCTCGTCGGAGCGGATCGGCACTTCTTGCAAATCGTCAAAGAATTGCTGCACGATCTCGTCGGGGGGCTCCTGCCATGTTGGGACGATTCCGTGGGAGTCGCACAGTGGCATCATGGCGCGGATGCGGTCGAGCGCCGAGTTATTGCACAAAGGGACGACCCCCGCGGCAACCTGAACCACTCTGGATGTTCGGGGTCATTCTTGAACAACTCGAGCAACACTGAATCCAGCTCCATGACGGTGAAGTTCCAATTCAGGCCCGGGCGCAGCCTCATGATGTCCGCCACATTCTGGAACTCCCAAGCAGGCCTCCTCCTTTACTGCAAGGGAGCGATGCGGCGGCGACTGAAGTCTGCGTAACTGCTCCCATCACAACCCGGCAAGCCTGAGGCGCAGAATTCGGGTCACAGCTATCTTCAGCTTTGCATCCTCCGGCGCCAAGTTACTCCAATCCCTGCCGCGCACAATTGGGGTTTGGCGCATGGCGGTGAAGGGCTGTGGGTTCTCCTCCACGACCCAGCACCAGTTGGCTCTCCACTCCTCCCACTTGTTCCGGAACTCCCCCTCTAGGTAGGCCTCCTTCTTGCCGATCCTAGAGACCCAGGCTATTCCTCCCAAGCAAGTGGCTCTCCTCTCTCGACGCGGGGAACAAAGAAATGGCGGAAGAGTGCCACGTTCGGGTGGACTCCGACAAAGTTTTCGCACAAATGTGCGAAAACCGCCATGGTCAAGACGGCGTTGGGGGTGAAATCAGGGAGGCGGAGGCTAAAGGTGTTCATAATGTCGCAAAAGAACTCGGAAAATGGCGGGCAAAGACCGCAATAGAAGAAAATGGCGAAGAAAGGGTACCTGTTGGGCCAGATCAGCGGGCGGGGAAGCACCCTGCGTGCGCGGATGCGCACGAAGTCTTCGCCGACCGAAAAGGTAGAAGACGTCCCCAGCTCCGTGCGCGCCGAGCTGCGGGGAAGATGGCTCGCTCCTTGCTTGGCGCCCGCGGCCGCTGCGCCTCGGCCGACTTGACGCCCTTCTCCTTATCGGCTTCGGAGCCATGGCGAGGAGGGCGGAGGAGGTCGACGGGGTGAGTGTGCTTGCGGCGAAAGGGGGCGGGCGCTGCTCTCTTCGCCGGAGAAGAAGAGGGGAGCGGGCGGTGGTTTCTTGACAAGACAGCAATGGCGAGGGTGGTCGGCCCGCCTCTGCTTCCTTCGCTTATAATGGGGAGGAGGGGCGGACGTTCGCTTATATTAATAAAGAACCCCCACGACCGCGCCCCACGATCTTCGCAGACGACGCCACGTCCGTGCGTGCCGTTAGTGGGGATCGTGGTGGGTTCGGGCGAGATTGCGGCGTGGTCGAGGCAGCGATGTCCGTGCACGATTACGGGCCTGGCCCGACAAGCGCTTCGACACGTATGCGGCCCAGCCGGGGCTCTGCCGGTGTACTAGAGTAGGGGTACCCTAGTATCCCGTACTGCGTGCAACGATTCTTGACACCAGCGGCAAGGCTTGCCTCGTCACCGCTTAAGATCCTTCGTGGCTTCTTTGGAGCCATTCAAGTACAAAGTATTTTATTGAGAAGAGAAGGCCCCGACAGGAGGAGCTTGTCGGGAAGGCCACTCCAGGCACGCAGAAGACAAGGCACCGGCAAGAGGAGCTTGCCGGAAGGCTCGAGCGCCGACAAGCCTCCGGGCGCGACAAGGATTCCGGCCGGCAAGGCGCTTGCCGCTGCATGCAACTTCTCTCCGCCTCCGCTCCAGCTCACCCAGCGGCGTGTCGCCATGGGACCGTTCCGTGGGCGGCGTGTCGAGAGGCTGTGCAGCCAGCGGAGAGCAGCGATAAGCGGCCGACAAGCTTCGCCATCGTGGCGGCGGAGGCGCACTGACGGCCTCTGTTACACTGCTTTGGGCGACAACGACGGGCATTTATTGCTTTTGTCCCTTGCCGTCAGAGTTAGGTATTTGGCACTGTACACTGTTCAAGTAGGTGTACCAACTCCTGTTTTTACATTTGTACCCCCGCCTATGTTGCCACCTGTCGGAGACCCGAGTGCAACGTAGAAAGGGTTCCGCAGGTTCGGCTGGTTCGAGGCATTCGACTGGCCATAGACTAGACACACTCACGCTAGGTTTTGTAAGCTCGCATTGCTCCCTAGCAAGAACACAATAGATCAAACAAGCAGCGGTGAGGAGTTTTATCTCTCGAGAGCTCCGGTTGGGTAAACTGCTCGTGTGCATCGCCTCGATCCGCTCTTCGTGCGATCTCCGCCCCCCTCCGAACCACAAGGGGCCTGGTCCGCCGGCCCCATAGGTGTCCGTGGGTACGATCAGCCTCCCCGACAATCTTTATACCAAAAATACCAAAAATATTATCTATCATCTCTATCAGATCTCACTCTCGTAAGTGATTGTGAAGGGATTGACAACCCCTATTCGCGTTGGTTGCGAGGAGTTATTTGCTTTGTGTAGGTACGAGGGACTTGCGCGTGGCCTCCCTCTTGGATTGATACCTTGGTTCTCAAAAACTGATGGAAATACTTACGCTTACTCTGCTGCATCATCCTCTCCTCTCGGGAAAACCAACGCAAGCTCAAGACATAGCAAGAAGGATTTACGCGCCGCTGCTGTGGAGTCTACGTAAAAGTCAACATACCAAGTACCCATCACAATCCCTTATCTCTCGCATTACATTATTTGCCATTTGCCTCTCGCTTTTCCTCCCCCACTTCACCCTTTGCCGCTTTTATTCGCCCTCTCTTTTCCGCTTGCCTTTTCTCGCTTGCTTGTTTGCTCGTGTGTTAGTTTGCTTGTTTGTCGTTATGTCTGAAATTGGGGCAATTATTGCCGATATGGACAATAATAATATCATAGAAAATTCTGATGCTCCTGCTGAAGAACCCCCTACCTTGCATACAAAAAGATTTTGAATTGGTAGTGGTAATATTATTGGAAAAGGAGTTATTCAAGATTTCTTTACTTGTGCCAGCGCTTTGCCTTCTATGGGCGGTTCTATTCTCCATAGAACTAGTAGTCTTATGACGACATTGCCATGCTTATCGTTGAACTTGAAAGGCAATTTATGCACATGCATCCTTGCATACAAAGAATTTTCCTAGAATTCTCTAATATTGAGCATTCTTACATTAAGCGTGCGCTACTATCTTTTTGGCTAATGAGTTCAGATTTCTAATAAAAGAGGCGAAAAGAAATCTTTATGCATTATAGGGTTGACGCTGGTCATTCCTCCCATAGAAGCTATCCTCTTTGATCAAGAAGAAATAATGCGTTTTCAATCTCTAGATTATGTTACTTTCAATGAAAACCTTAGAAAAAAGGTTCCTACCAATATTTTAATTGATAGAATCTCTGAACTTAACGATGATTTGTCTATTCGAAATAATGAGCTAGGATACTCTCTTGAGTATAGGCTCACGAGGTTCTGTCAAAAGAATGCTTATAACGATGAATTGGTTGTGCAATACGATGGGCCGAAAGAGGAACCTATACCTCCTAAAATCAATCTTGGGGATTTTTGCCCTATTAATTTAGCCCTTTTGATTACTTTTGCTTGCCTCAAAGAAAACTTGCTGCCGAACGTAGGGAGTATGAAATGAGTTTCACTGATCTATCTTATTACTACAGCACAACCTAGATCTATCCTTACTTTTATGCCTAGCTAGGGGCGTTAAATGATAGCGCTTGTTGGGAGGCAACCCAATTTTATTTTTAGTTTTTTGTTTTTGTTTCTGTTTAGGAATAAATAATCCATCTACCTTCTGTTTGGATGTGGTTTTATGTTTTAATTAGTGTTTGTGCCAAGTTAAACCTATAGGATCTTCTTGGATAATAGTTATTTGATCTTGCTGTAATTTCCAGAAACTTTCGGTTCACGAAAACAATTGTTAAAAATCACCAGAACGTGATAAAATAGTGATTCCAATTTATGCTGATCAATAAACAAATTGCCTAGGTCTTAATATTTTGGCTGAATTTTTGGAGTTCCATAAGTTTGCGTTAGTTACAGATTACTATAGACTGTTCTGTTTTTGACAGATTCTGTTTTTCGTGTGTTGTTTGCTTATTTTGATGAATCTATGGCTAGTAAAATAGTTTATGATCCATAGATAAGTTGGAATACAGTAGGTTTAACACCAATATAAATAAAGAATGAGTTAATTACAGTACCTTAAATTGGTATTTTGTTTTCTTTCGCTAACGGAGCTTACGAGATTTTTGTTGAGTTTTGTGTTGTGAAGTTTTCAAGTTTTAGATGAAATCTTTTGATGGATTATGGAACAAGGAGTGGCAAGAGCCTAAGCTTGGGGGGTTACCATGGAACCCCCAAGATAATCCAAGGACACCAAAAAGTCAAAGCTTGGGGATGCCCCGGAAGGCATCCCCTCTTTCGTCCACTTCCATCGGCAACTTTACTTGGAGCTATATGTTTATTCACCACATGATATGTGTTTTGCTTGGAGCGTCTTGTATTATTTGCATCTTTGCTTGTTAGTTTACCACAATCATCCTTGTTGTACACACCTTTTGAGAGAGCCATACATGAATTGGAATTTGTTAGAATACTCTATGTGCTTCACTTATATCTTTTGAGCTTCATAGTTTTGCTCTATGTGCTTCACTTATATCTTTTGAGCTTTATAGTTTTGCTCTAGTACTTCACTTATAGTTTTTAGTGAACGGTGGTGTATTTGTTTTAAAGAAACTATTGATCTCTCATGCTTCACTTAGATCATTTTGAGAGTCTTAAATAGCATGGTAATTTGCTTAAAATAATAATATGCTTGGTATTCAAGATTTGTAAAACTTTCTTTTGAGTGTGTTGAATACTAAGAAAAGTTTGATGCTTGATAATTGTTTTGAGATATGAAGGTGGTAATATTAGATTCATGCTAGTTGAGTAGTTATGAATTTGAGAAATACTTGTGTTAAAGTTTGTGATTGCCGTAGCATGCACGTATGGTGAACCGTTATGTGATGAAGTCGGAACATGATTTATTTATTGATAGTCTTCCTTATGAGTGGCGGTCGGGGACGAGCGATGATCTTTTCCTACCAATCTATCCCCTTAGGAGCATGTGCGTAATACTTTGCTTTGATAACTTGTAGATTTTTGCAATAAGTATATGAGTTCTTTATGACTAATGTTGAGTCCATGGATTATACACATTTTTTCTCATCCTTCCACCATTGCTAGCCTCTCTAATACCGCACACTTTTCGCCAGTATCATACACCCACCATAAACCTTCCTCAAAACAGCCACCATACCTACCTATCATGGCATTTCCATAGCCATTCGGAGATATATTGCCATGCAACTTTCCACCGTTCCGTTTATTATGACACGCTCCATCATTGTCGTATTGCTTAGCATGATCATTTAGTTGACATTGTATTTGTGGCAAAGCCACCATTCATAATTCTTTCATACATGTCACTTATGAATCATTGCATATCCCGGTACACCGCCGGAGGCATTCATAGACAGTCATATTTTGTTCTAAGTATCAAGTTGTAATCATTGAGTTGTAAGAAAAATAAAAGTGTGATGATCATCATTTTTAGAGCATTGTCCCAAGTGAGGAAAGGATGATGGAGACTATGATTCCCCCATAAGTCGGGATGAGACTCCGGACAAAAAATAAAAAAAAGAGGCCATAAAAAAAGAGAAAAGGCCCAAATAAAAAAATGAGAGAAAAAGAGAGAAGGGACAATGTTACTATCCTTTTACCACACTTGTGCTTCAAAGTAGCACCATGATCTTCATAATAGTGAGTCTCTCGTTTTGTCACTTTCATATACTAGTGGGAATTTTTCATTATAGAACTTGGCTTGTATATTCCAATGATGGGCTTCCTCAAATTGCCCTATGTCTTCATGAGCAAGCGAGTTGGATGCACACCCACTTAGTTTCATTTGTTGAGCTTTCATATACTTATAGCTCTAGTGCATCCGTTGCATGGCAATCCCTACTCACTCACATTGATATCTATTGATGGGCATCTCCATAGCCCGTTGATATGCCTAGTTGATGTGAGACTATCTTCCCTCTTTTTGTCTTCTCCACAACCACCATTATAGTCCACATATAATGCTATATCCATGGCTCACGCTCATGTATTGCGTGAAGATTGAAAAGTTTTGAGAATGTCAAAAGTATGAAACAATTGCTTGGCTTGTCATCGGGTTGTGCATGATTTAAATATTTTGTGTGGTGAAGATAGAGCATAGCCAGACTATATGATTTTGTAGGGACAACTTTCTTTGGCCATGTTATTTTGAGAAGACATGATTGCTTTGTTAGTATGCTTGAAGTATTATTATTTTTATATCAATATGAACTTTTGTCTTGAATCTTCGGATCTGAATATTCATACCACAATTAAGAAGAATTACATTGAAATTATGCCAAGTAGCACTGCATCAAAAATTCTCTTTTTATCATTTACCTACTCGAGGACGAGCAGGTGAATTAAGCTTAGGGATGCTCGATACGCCTCCAACGTATCTATAATTTTTGATTGCTCCATGCTATATTATCTATTGTTTTGGACTATATTGGGCTTTATTTTCCACTTTTATATTACTCGGGACTAACCTATTAACCGGAGGCCCTAGCCTGTAATTGCTGTTTTTGCCTATTTTAGTATTTCGAAGAAACGGAATATCAAACGGAGTCCAAACGGAATGAAACCTTCGGGAACGTGATTTTCTCATCAGATAAGATCCAGGAGACTTGGACCCTCGGCCAAGAAAGGAGGGAGGTGGCCACGAGGGTGGAGGGCGCGCCCCCTGCCTTGTGGGCCCCTGAAGCTCCACCGACGTACTCCTTCCTCTTATATATACCTACGTACCCCCAACAGATCAGGTACGGAGCAAAAAACCTAATTCCACCGCCGCAACTTCCTGTATCCACGAGATCCCATCTTGGGGCCTATTCCGGAGCTCCGCCGGAAGGGGAATCCACCATGGAGGGCTTCTACATCATCATCATAGCCTCTCCGATGAAGTGTGAGTAGTTTACCTCAGACCTTCGGATCCATAGTTAGTAGCTAGATCGCTTCTTCTCTCTTTTTGGATCTCAATACAATGTTCTCCCCCTCTCTCGTAGAGATCTATTCGATGTATTCTTCTTTTTGCGGTGTGTTTGTTGAGACCGATGAATTGTGGGTTTATGATCAAGATTATCTATGAGCAATATTTGAATCTTCTCTGAATTATTTTATGTATGATTGGTTATCTTTGCAAGTCTCTTCGAATTATCCGCTTTGGTTTGGCCAACTAGATTGGTAGTTCTTGCAATGGGAGAAGTGCTTAGCTTTGGGTTCAATCTTATGTGTGTCCTTACCCAAAGGATGTAAAGGGTTGCAAGGCACGTATTGTATTGTTGCCATCGAGGATAACAAGATGGGGTATTTATCATATTGCATGAATTTATTCCTCTACATCATGTCATCTTGCTTAAGGCGTTACTCTATTTTTATTAACTTAATACTCTAGATGCATGCTGGATAGCAGTCGATGAGTGGAGTAATAGTAGTAGATGCAAAAGTGAGTCGGTCTACTTGTCTCGGACATGATGCCTATATACATGATCATACCTAGATACTCTCATAACTACGCTCAATTCTGTCAATTGCTCAACAGTAATTCGTTCACCCACCGTAAAATACTTATGCTCTTGAGAGAAGCCACTAGTGAAATCTATGGCCCCCGGGTCTATTTTCATCATATTAATCTTCCTACGCTTTATTATTACTTTGCTTTTTTACTTTGCCTTTTATTTTTCTTTGCATCTTTATACCAAAAATACCAAAAATATTATCTATCATCTCTATCAGATCTCACTCTCGTAAGTGATCGTGAAGGGATTGACAACCCCTATTCGCGTTGGTTGCGAGGAGTTATTTGCTTTGTGTAGGTACGAGGGACTTGCGCGTGGCCTCCTACTAGATTGATACCTTGGTTCTCAAAAACTGAGGGAAATACTTACGCTACTCTGCTGCATCATCCTCTCCTCTTCGGGAAAACCAACGCAAGCTCAAGGCGTAGCAGCTAGCTTCCTCATCTCAAGCAGATCTTCTAATTAGGAAAGATGAAAGTTAGAAGAAGAAGAAGATTAGCTAGAAGAAAAATTAGAAGAAGAAGAAGAAGAAGAAAAGAAGAAGAAGAAGAAGAAGAAGAAGAAGAAGAAAAAGAAGAAAAAGAAGAAAAAGAAGAAGAAGATCTCTTCTTCTTCCTCTTCTAACTAAGGTATGTAAAAATGCCATTTTTTAGCTAAGGTAGGTAAAAATGCTAAGTGTGTAGGTCATTTTAGAGCTAAGCTAGGTAAATAGGTCATTTTGGAGCTAACCTATGCAGTTATGCCATTTTTGAGCTAACTAAGCATATTTATTCATTTTGTAGGAAAAAATGGTAGGGGTAGGTCATTTTAGAGCTATCCTAGTTAAAATCAGCCATTTTTGAGCTAGGTAAGGTTATTTTGTCATTTTGGAGGAAAATAAACTAATTATATGATAGTTTGGAGCTAAACCAAGGTTATTATGCCATTTTTTACCTAAGATGCGCTAATTATGTCATAAATGAAGTAGCTAAGCTAATTATAGATCATTATTGAGCTATCCTAGGTTGTTATGCCATTTTTTACCTAAGTGTGCTAATTATGTCATAAATGAAGTAGCTAAGCTAATTATAGATCATTATTGAGCTATCCTAGGTTGTTATGTGATACGTCTCCAATGTATCTATAATTTTTGATTGTTCCATGCTATTATATTATCTGTTTTGGATGTTTAATGGGCTTTACTAAGCACTTTTATATTATTTTGGGACTAACCTACTAACCCAAGGCCCAGTGCAAATTGCTGTTTTTTGCCTATTTCAGTGTTTCACAGAAAAGGAATATCAAACGGAGTCCAAACGGAATGAAACCTTCGGGAGAGTTATTTTTGGAACAAACATGATCCAGAGGACTTGGAGTGGACGTCAAGAAATCAACAAGGAGGCCACGAGGCAGGGAGGCGCGCCCCCACCCTCGTGGGCCCCTCGTAGCTCCACCGACCTACTTCTTCCTCCTATATATATCCACGTACCCCGAAACCAACCAGGAGCACCACAAAACCCTATTTCCACCGCTGCAACCTTCTGTACCTGTGAGATCCCATCTTGGGGCCTTTTCCGGTGCTCCGCCGGAGGGGGAATCGATCACGGAGGGCTTCTACATCAACACCATAGCCTCTCCGATGATGTGTGATCGAGTAGTTTACCATAGACCTTCGGGTCCATAGTTATTAGCTAGATGGCTTCTTCTCTCTCTTTGGATCTCAATACAAAGTTCTCCTCAATCTTCTTGGAGATCTATTCGATGTAATTCTTTTTGCGGTGTGTTTGTCGAGATCCGATGAATTGTGGGTTTATGATCAAGATTATCTATGAACAATATTTGAATCTCCTATGAATTCTTTTATGTATGATTGGTTATCTTTGCAAGTCTCTTGAATTATCAGTTTGGTTTGGCCTACTAGATTGATCTTTCTTGCAATGGGAGAAGTGCTTAGCTTTGGGTTCAATCATGCGGTGCTCGATCCCAAAGGATGTAAGGGGAAACGACACATATTGTATTGTTGCCATCGAGGATAAAAAGATGGGGTTTATATCATATTGCTTGAGTTTATCCCTCTACATCATGTCATCTTGCCTAATGCGTTACTCTGTTCTTATGAACTTAATAATCTAGATGCATGCTGGATAGCGGTCGATGTGTGGAGTAATAGTAGTAGATGCAGGTGAGTCGGTCTACTTGTTGCGACGTGATGCCTATATACATGATCATGCCTAGATATTCTCATAACTATGCGCTTTTCTATCAATTGCTCGACAGTAATTTGTTCACCCACCGTAATACTTGTGCTATCTTGATTGAAGACTCTAGTGAAACCTATGGCCCCCGGGTCTATTTTCCATCATATAAGTTTCCAATCTATTTTTACTTTGCAATCTTTACTTTCCGTCTTTATCATAAAAATACCAAAAATATTATCTTATCATCTCTATCAGATCTCACTTTTGCAAGTGACCGTGAATGGATTGACAACCCCTTTATTGCGTTGGTGGCAAGGTTCTTATTTGTTTGTGTAGGTACGAGGGACTTGCATGTGGCCTCCTACTGGATTGATACCTTGGTTCTCAAAAACTGAGGGAAATACTTACGCTACTTTGCTGCATCACCCTTTCCTCTTCAAGGGAAAACTAACGCATGCTCAAGAGGTAGCATTATGCCATTTTTACCTAAGTGAGCTAATTATGTCATAAATGAACTAGCTAAGCTAGCTATAGATCATTGTTGAGCTATCCTAGGTTGTTATGCCATTTTATAGCTAACAAAGCATTTGTTAAGCAAAACACTTGGGAAAACTTACCATAATCCGGGAGGTGAAGGACCGGTCGGGGTTGCGCCACCGCGAGACGGAGAAGGATCCGTCGATCCTTTGTGGGAGGCGTGTTGCACGAAAGATCATTTGCAATGTTTAGTTAGCATGATGCAACTGAAATGTGAATACTAGTAACTAATGACCATTCAAATGAAACTCACCGTGTACGCTATAGTAATCTGGGGCATCGGCGGAGGGGTCTGGCCGGTTTTCTCGCACACGGACTGCACATTTTGTTTTTACGAGTCAGTCATATTAGTTAGTAATGAAACGAACATTACGTGCATTATTTGGCTAGTATGCGGGAGAAACTTACCACGAGGATCTCGTATAGGGCCCGGTGACCCGCGTCGTTCCGGTTCCTCTCCGCCTCCAACAGATTAGCCGTCCTCTCCTTCATCTCCCTCACCTTCTCCGCCACGTGCCTAGTTGCCTCTGCCACAAGCTCCTGGGCCCTAGCCTCGATAGCAAGCTCCATTGGCCGTGGTCGAGGCCTCATCTTGAGAAAATACTTGGTCTGGCGCTTCTTGATCTCCGGGAGACTTCTAGGACAACGTATGAGTCCATCCCCAATGGCTACTGAGCCATGTTTCCTCCCCTCAGCAGATAGCATCATGAGCTCATGATCAAAAGGACTCTGGCTCGGGTTGAACTCCTCACCTTTTATATTCTTCCCCCAGTCTCTGTACCTCACAAGCTTGACATGGGAGGAGATGTTGGTGAAGCTCTCTGGATGATCGAGGTCATCCTCCGAGAATGCCTTGGCCTTCTTGTACGGGGCACTATGGGCCATGGCATAGAGGTCGTACAGCGGCGACACCTCCTTCTTGTTGTGTCGCGCCTGAAAGAGAGGAACATGGTAAATTAGTAATTAAAGCAAGCATGAAGAATGAAATTGCATGAATCGTTAAGGGCTCAAACCACATACACAGTGATCCCCGTACTCAAACATGTTGGAGCTCCCTTGATGGTGCGGCACACCTTGCATCTGGGCACGCTTGTCCCTGGCCTTATTGTGGACGGCTAGCCATTGGGGAGAGCACCACTCATCCACCAACCTCTCCCAACAGTCCATCTTATCTGCACACCATCTTGGGGGCATCTAAGTTAGACAAAGAGAAATTTCAGCGCATACCAAGTACCCATCACAAACTCTTATCCCTCGCATTACATTATTTGCCATTTGCCTCTCGTTTTCCTCTCCCCCACTTCACCCTTGCCGTTTTATTCGCCCTCTCTTTCCGTTCGCCTCTTTTTCGCTTGCTTCTTGTTTGCTTGTGTGTTGGATTGTTTGCTTGTCACGATGGCTCAAGATAAAACTAAATTGTGTGACTTTGCCAATACCAACAACAATGATTTTCTTAGCACTCCAATTTCTCCTCTTACCGATGCTGAATCTTGTGAAATTAATGCTGCGTCGCTGAATCTTGTCATGAAAGATCAATTCGCTGGCCTTCCTAGTGAAGGATGACGCTACCCATCTAAATAACTTTGTTGAATTGTGCGATATGCAAAAGAAGAAATATGTGGATAATGATACTGTTAAATTGAAGCTATTTCCGTTTTCGCTTAGAGATCGTGCTAAAACTTGGTTTTCGTCTTTGCCTAAAAATAGTATTGATTCATGGAATAAGTGCAAATATGCTTTTATCTCTAAGTATTTTCCTCCCGCTTAAGATCATCTCTTAGAAACGATATTATGAATTTTAAGCAACTTGGTCATGAACATGTTGCACAAGCTTGGGAGAGGATGAAATTAATGATACGTAATTGCCCTACACATGGTTTGAATTTATGGATGATTATACAAAATGTTTATGCCGGATTGAATTTTGCTTCTAGAAATCTTTTAGATTCGGCCGCGGGAGGCACTTTTATGGGAATCACTTTAGGAGAAGCTACTAAACTCCTAGATAATATTATGGTTAATTATTCTCAATGGCACACTGAAAGATCTGCTAGTAAAAAGGTGCATGCAATTGAAGATATTAATGTTTTGAGTGGAAAGATGAATGAACTTATGAAATTGTTTGCTAATAAGAGTGTTTCTTCTGATCCTAATGATATGCATTTGTCTACTTTGATTGAGAATAATAATGAATCTATGGATGTGAATTTTTTTGGTAGGAACAATTTTGGTAACAATGCTTATACACTACAAAAAAAATACACTTCCGTGATGATACGTGTTTGTCACAGTAGGTCATGTTTTCTGTCATGCATGTACATCCATGACAATTTTATGATAGAATCAAGATAGTCATACCTATGCTGTCGTAGAAGTGTTCCATGACATTACCAAAATTATCATCACGGAAGTGTCCACTTCCATGACGATAAATCCCGCGTCACAGAAGTGCTTTTGTAAAGGGTGACCGACACGTGGCATCCACCATAACGGAATGCCGTTAAGCTATCGGGTCCAGTTTTGGATCCGATAACCCGTTATCAACCCGACCAATGGGGATTTTCCACATGTAAAATCATCATTGGTCGGAGGAAACACGATGTCGGCTCACCGCTGGGGATGAGATGTCATCCACTCATTGGACACAAAGCGCCTATGATACGTCGACATATGGCACGCCCTAACAGAGGCCCATTCCTGTGAAAAGTCTGGCCCGTTTGACTTGGTCAAAAGGTGGCGGGCCGGCCCACGGCAAGCCTGTTAACGGCCTGTTCGCATATAGCCCATTTACGTTGCTAAACCTCAGGCTGCATTTACGACCTATCCAATTAGGCCCAAGAGCGTCATCCGGGCTGGCCCAATATAATTCCAGCCCGTTTTTAACTTCCGCCCATGTATGGCCCATGACGCCTTTGGCCCATATGAGGCCCTTAGTAACCCTCGCCCCTTAACGGCCCGTGGTGAAACCGCCCGTAATGAACAAAGGTATCGCTTTTATACCCATTAGCGGCCCATTATTCCATTGGGTCGTTTCACTGTGTTACCTTTTCGCCTTCTCATGGCCCATTTATTCTGGGCTCATTTCCAAAGATTCGGTTACTTTACAGACGCATCGGCCTTTTTTGCTTGTTGGCCAAATTCAGCCCGTGGATACAATCGGCTGCTTAGGCCCGTTAATCGCTTGGGCCATTTTCATAGCATCATCAACACGGCCTACTAACGGCCCATTATGGTCAGCCCATAAAACGTACGATTTCCACTCTAGCCCGTTTACGGCCCCTTATACGGCCTATACAAGGCCCATAGATGAGACGGCCCATAGAAAGCCCATGGATCCTACGGGACGTAGAAGGCCCATTGACCCGACGACCCATAGAAGGCCCATTTATCCGACGACCCATAGAAGGCCCATGGATCCAACGACCCATAGAAGGCCCATGGATCCAATGGCCCATAGAAGGCTCATGGATCCGACAACCCACGGAAGGCCCATGGATCCGACAGTCGATAGAAGGCCCATGGATCCGAGAGCCCATAGAAGGCCCACGGATCCGACGGCCATAGAAGGCCATGGATCGTTCGTCCCGTAGATGGCCCATGGATTGTACGACACGTGGAGGGCCATGGTCACTACAACGTTTGGGCCAGTTGGCCCCCATTTGAACGATATAGCATATTCAAATAATTATCCTACTCTATACTATCACCTCTAAAAAACATACACTATACAATAAAGAGACTAAGGCATAGAAACGTAGAATAATCCTACACTATACATTAAAGAAATTACAGCCGATTATACCCACTGGGCATTATGGTTCGGCACCAGTGACAATAAAGCATACACAAACAACAAATTACATACATTGGGCAAATACAACTCATACATCATGGACGCGCATCAACATAACTTACCATTTGAACTATAATCTCTTCAGAAAATAGGATTGGCCGGATTTAGATAGCACAAATTTCAGTCTGCAAAATCTCCAATTCCTTCGTTGTTACCTCAGTATCTTGTTTCATTTTTTGACTCCTGCATGTAATACCTGCATGTCCAGTCTCAACTTGTTGATTGTACGTTGAGAATCATGTACACTTTGTCTTCCCACCTCTAGTTGATGCTCGAGAACATCAGCACATTCCGATTCCAATCCATAATCATTCGGTAACGGCCATGCCGCACTGCTCGCAGATCTTTGTGTTGATGTCACTTCATCCTGAAATGTTTCTGTAAGTACATATGACTAGGGCAGAAATATAGTTACAAGAGTGAAGCGAGCAAGACAGACTGTTTTGTACATGGCAAAACAGGACTAACAATAATGTTACACGTCATGAAGCATAAGCAGGTGATATTTTTAAAATTATAAAAAAGGTAGTCTGTGCAGCCTGCATACAGAAATCTCTCTTAGCTCACCAGAGGAGCATGATGTTGGGGCCCAATCCAAAACATAGACAAGTTACAAATTTAGACAAAGCATGTTATGAGAAGTAAGCAAGCAGTTGGCCATTCTGTAGCTCAATTAAAGTCTTAGGGAGCATAATGAACAACAGAGGGTTTCATATAAACATACTACAACAAGCAAAACTATGCAATCATTAGCCTAGTATAAACTAGATTGTGAGCCTCATGCAATAATAGTTGGTTAATAGACTTCAAAGCTTCAGGCACACTTTGTTAGAGTAATTAAATGGTAGGGCCTTTAATTATGTCAACTAATAGTTATACAAGTACCCAACATTAGGCATCATTCTTTGGGCATCTCATTAACTGAGGACAAATAAAGCAATTGAAAAGAGCAAATTAACTATGCCTGAAACAAACAAGGAATTGAACTGTTGAGTTGGATACAGTGACTTACCTTAACAGGTTGAAGAGGCTCAGTGCAGCTCCTACTTATCTTGCAAGGCTCCTTCCTAACATATTGTACTTGGAAATCCTTAATCTTATCTTCATTGCACCCCTCGCAAGGTGACACAAACTAGTTACTCGCCTCCTTGGAAGATAAATATGCATACTTTCCATCTGTGAACACAAAAAGGATGAGATTATAACAAAACAACACCACATAATGAAACATGCCGCATCTCTTGCACTTGCACACAATGAAATGAGCATTTACTATGTTCGCACTATGTAAAACCAGGCATACCTTGAACTGGATCCAGGTACTCTTGGAGAGCCTACTTTAGTGTACAACCAAACCTTTATGTCATCTATGAGTTAGAAAAGGCCCCACTACAGCAGCCCTTAGTATTTAAATCATTGACAAGCTCTGTTAGAGTGTTAGGTCAAGAACAACAAGTAATCAAAGCAAACAGTCCTAGTATGGCTGGCTGATGCAAACAAGCAATTCAATAGATGTCGGGGGTTGGGTGCGACATATGCCAAGGGATGGCTTATCATGGTGGGGCCGAGTAGAACGTCGTCGGTGCCTGGAAACAGGATGAGGCGAAGGCATGCACGCCGGGCGGATCGCACTCAGCCTGTGGCTCTCCGAGGAGATAACACCCCATCGCTGCTCAAGGGGTCTCCGTGATAATCACTATGGCAAAGTGGGTACAAGGTTGCTCCTTGAGCTGTTCGGGGTGAGGAAGGAGAAGGGCACAGCTAGCTCTCCTCTTCCCTCTATGTGTGTCTAAAACTATCAGGGTCCAACCCTTTGCATGGGTGCCCCGGGGGGTTTATCTAGGCCTACCCCCTGGGGGTACAATGGTAATCCGGCTGGGCGCGGGTCCCAGCCGTCTGTCTCTCAGGCTGCCGTATTCTCCGCCGACTGCTGGGGCCCGCCGACTGGTGGGCCTCGCCGACGGGCCCGGCATGGAGCCGACAGGCCTTGTCCGCCGTGGGCGGGTCTTGCCTGTTGCGGATTACTGTAGCCGCGCCACAAATGACGCTGGCTTGGTCATGGGGTCATGGCAACAGTGCCGCCGCCTGACGGGCGATCACTGTTGCCATTCCCCGTCTTGTCTGGTTAATGGCGTGCGGGCCCCGTGGGAGGGGCCGGCCGACTCCTGGGGGCCTACTCCGAACGGGTCCGTCTTGTGGCGCTCTCGCCGTCTTCTGCACCCCCGCCGTCTCTAGGTCGTACAGACAGGCCGTCGTGGGCACAGGGCGCTGCCCACGGGGCTGATGTCAGGGCCGGCATGGCAATAGTGCCACGCCGGATGGAGATCTTCGCTGGTACGACGCATCGTGGCCATGCCCGCCCTTTGCGAACGGGGCAGGGATGGGTTGCGGTGGCCGTGTGCCTGTCCTGGCCCATTATTGCGAAGGCAGGAGGTGGTTGGAGTCGCGGGCTGACTCCCCATATCCGGCTTCTCTAGAAGCCGCCAGTTAGGAGTCGGCCTATCTCGAAGTCGTCCCTGGGACTCGGCCGCGAGGGGCAGTCGGCGGCCTTGTCGCCGACTCTCAGAAAGCGGCTCTTCGTCTTGGGGTCTTGAGGGTGCAGCCTGCCCCGATGTCTTGAAAGGTCCGGGGGCTCAGGTTAGCCTACCCGTGGCCCATTACTCCGACAGTAGTCCCCGAAGCCGGTGAGGCGCCGAGGGCAACATGTCGAGGAGCCTCAGCAGTTTCATCCTCCTGGTGGTGGAATCTGGGCCTTGCTCGCCGCCTTCCTCTAGGCCGACTAGCTTGGAGCCGGACTCGCAGAAGGCCGTCTTGCCCTTAAAGAGTTTGAAAGTCAGAAGGGATCCGTGCAGCGTGCACGATAAGCTTCTGTGCAGCTACCGTTGCGGACCCGTCGCGTGGCGCCACGCGGCGAAATTGACTCTGCCCTGCACCTTGTGACGGGACAGGCCGTCAGGCGGGACCTGCCACTACCGCGCCTCGGCACCCGAACGGATCCGTTGCGGCCGTGCGGGCCGAATGATCGGGGTTCCCACGTCGTAGCTGGCGTATGATAACCCGTCTTTAAATCGTGGGGGCGTGGGGTGCTGGGCGCAGTTAATCCCACGCCCGCCCCATCGGCTTCTCAGCCCATGAGCCTATAAGTAGGTGGGAGGAGGGGGGCGGCGAAGCACGCACGCCCATCTCCCCGCTCCCCCTGCTTCCTCTTGCTTCTTCTTCCTCTCGCCACCGCTGCGCCGAACCACGCCACGCCCGCAGCGATGAGCTCTTCCTCCGCCGCCACACCTCCTGCCGTGCGCTCCGGCGTGTGGGACGACTCCGAGGTGGACGACGACCACATCGAGTTCCTTCGCCAGACGCGTCGCCTCCCCGGCAAGAACCTAGTGCGGGCCCTCGCCCCGCCGGCGGGGGAAATATCGCCGGCGCCGGAGGAGGGAGAGCGGGTCATATTCTGCTCGCACCTCATGCGCGGCCTAGGGCTGCTGGCGAGCGGTTTCTTCCGCTCCTTCTTGGAGTTCCACAGGCTCCAGCCGCACCACCTTACTCCGAACACGGTGGTGCTGCTGGCTGCCTTCGCCACCTTGTGTGAAGGCTTCCTCGGCATTCTCCCCACCATCAAGCTATGGGGGGAGTTCTTCCAGTCCAAGCTTCAAGACGCACGCCGCCGGGCGTGCCAGCCTGTGGCGGTGACTTCATCGCGATGCGGAGATCGGTGGCCGACAACCCGCTTTCCCACCATCCCGCCGATAAAGCCGATGAAGATGTGGCAGCGGTCTTATTTTTACGTGAAGAACGTCGCCTGTACGGCATCGAGTCAATCTGCCACCCACGGCCGGGCAGACCGGGCGGAGGCTCCCAGCTGGTCCCACCGGGCCAGGACGCTGACTCCCGCTGGTGCCGCCGCCGTCGCGCGACTCCGAGTGCTGACGCAGTCGGAGGGCTTGACCGGGGCCGACCTGCTGGCCGCCTTCGTGGCACGCCGAGTCCTTCCGCTCCAAGGCCGACCTCATCTGATCTGTCAGATGAGCGGCCACCGGGACCCAAGTAGGTTGTGCTCCAAGGACATGCCCCACGCGGAGGTGGCGGACACGGTGAATTACATCGCAAACTGCAATCTCACGACGGATTGGCAGTTCGGCAAGGAGCCGTACTCACGCGCCAACCCCCCGCCTATCGTAAGTCGTCTCTCTTCTTCTTCTGTTTTCTTTTTCAGCCAAATCCGACTTCTGATCTTTTTTGGTCTTTTCGAGTCAGAAACCCCTCATCCAGCCTTCAGCCGGCACCACGGGGCCGCCTGGCTGGCCGTCCCCGACCGAGCGGAGAGCGATGTCGACGACCCTGACTTGGGGGCGGCGGCGATGGAGGCCGACACCGAAGGAGGAGGAGGAGGAGCTGGCGACTTAAGGCCCTCGGCCACCTTTGCCGATTGGCCTGATGACGACGTCGAGGGGGAAGTTGCCCCGCGCCACCAACCGAAGGTCGGCCAGCCGAGTGCGAGTTCCTCCGCCGGCTTGGGTGGTCAAGGTGGCACGAAGAAGCGCCGGGCCGGGCCGAGCTTGCTTGGCGGCCTGTCGATGAAGTCCAAGGGGGCGGCCGCCGCGACCAAGCGAGAAGAGGCGGTCGCAAAGGCCAACCGCTTCCGCAAGGAAGTGAAAAGGCCGCCACTGGTCTCTGCGTAAGTGCTTCTGCCTTTGTCTTGCTTTCTTCTGGTGAATCTTGTCCAAATCCTTTACATACCTTCCTCGCTTCAGGGCTCCCCTTACTTTAGAGAGGGTCGCCGCCGCCTCCGTCATGGGGTCGGCAGAGACGTCCGCCACTAATCGGCGGATTGACCCCGCCGCCGACCTCCGGGAGGTGACGGAGCGGAACGCGCAGGAGAAGCGCGACGAGGAAGAAGCCGCCCGCCTAGAGAAGGCGGCGGCCTCTGCCCAGAGGAAGCTGAATGAGGCCGGCCGTCCGGGCAAAGCGGGCGAAGCCGAGGAGGCCGCAGACCGCCAATCGGCATTGCTCGTCATCCCGCTGAGCTCCGCGCCGCCTCGGAGTTCACGGGCAGATCGAGGGAGCCGGGCGGCAGTACCCCATCATGGAGAGGGAAGGCGGCGAGACCTCCATGTTGGGCACGGCCGCAGCCGCCACCGCCGCCCTCCGCCGCCCGTCCGGGAAGCGCGCCAAGGTAAACAGCCGACGGACCTGCCGGTGCCGCCGATCAAGACGCAGGACGTGGCGGTTGCTCCTTCAAGTCGCCGCCAAAGGCACCGCCGTCTTGAGAAGGCGATTTCGCGCCACGCCTTTGGAGACCGGGCGCCAGCTCGCCATCCCAGACGCCGAGGCAACGAGCGCCACGCCTGCTGGGTGGTGCAAGGAGGCGGCACAGCCCGCTGAACCAGCGCTTCGACGCTCAGCGGTTGCGAGCCGAGGGCGACGCCATCCAGAATCGCACCAAGGCGCATCCGCGCCGCGAGCAGCCGTCCGGGTATGCTTTCTTCTTTGGCTTTGTTTTTCTTGTTCTTCTTCAGGGCGCCAGCGCACCTGCTGAGTGTAGTCCCCGAGTTTCGGGCCGGCTGAGCAGGCGGCTCGAACTCCATCCGTGAGTTTGAAATATTTACCTTTGTCTCAAATACTTATCACAGAGTATCACAACCTCCGTCCACTGCCTTCAACCGCAATGTTGAGGAGCTGGGCAAGCGGACTTGCCGATTTGCGGAGAGCCAGAGTGAGTCCTCTTTCTTCTTTCAAGGGGCGTAAGGCGCTTTCCAGCGAACTGTAGTCCCTGAGATTCGGGCCGACTGCTGAGCAGTCGGGCCGGATCTTCCCGGCGACCTTCTTAGTTGACGACTTAACGTCCTTTTTCTTTTTACTCTTCAGAGGCCAACGCCACTCTTCAACAGCAGCTGGGCGAAGCCAACACTGCCTTGCGTGCCAAGGGGGAGGAGTGCAGCAAGCTCGCCGCAGAGCGCGACCTGCTGGCTACGCAGCTGGCGGAGCAAAGGGAGCTGCTTAAGAAGGCACAAGACGAGGCGGAGAAGAAAGAGACTGCTCTTCTGGCCGAGTTCGAAAGCAAGCGCTCCTCCTGGACCGACAAGGAGGCACTGCTGACCTCCGGCTTCCATGAGATCGAGGACATCGTCGACGGTGAGTTTCTTTACTTTCTTTCTTTGAGTCTTGACTATAGGTCGGGCTGACTCCTGATTTTTGACTTGCTTCTTTTTCGTCTTGGCAGACTTCTTTCCTGGCCACACGCAGGCGGCCACTCAAGCCATCGAGGCTGATCGCGAGGCGCGGAGGGAAAATGGTGCGGAGATTGCCGCCAACGCCCCCCAGACCCTTGATGAGCAGCTTCTGAGCATCGAGGCTCGCTCGCGTCGACCCTATCGGATGTCGCGCCCGGCTTCAACGCTTTGGGCGCCAGCGATTGCTGCCTGTGGCAGACATGCCGGTTTCGCACACTCCTACCGGACTGCCGACCGGGCCGGAGGTCGCAAATTGGCCGTCTTGAGGCTCGGAAGGTTCCTCGCCCGGCTGGAGCGCGCCGGGCCTTGGAATTTGTCAAGGCGTGGTATCTGTGGCTGGACTCGACCGGCCGCCGCGCTCCGGCCAGAGGCCCAGCGGAGCTGTTAGGCGGAAGATGCCCTCGCCGAAGGCGGCGGGCGGCGATCGCCGATTACATTCAGACACCAGCGTCTTCGTCCCTGAGCGGGCTGAAGACGGCAGGGAGGCGCCGCCGGAGTGGTTCGGGATGAACCCGGATTATGACGAGGACTCGGCGGAGGTGATCGGCTCGAGCGCCGAGGAGGAAGGCGAGGCAGAGGACGGAGGTGAGACGGAGGCGCCAGAAGACGGAGCGGGCGACCAGCCTCAGCTCGACCGCGCCTCCAGCAACGAGCCGCGCCCGACCGGGCCGGCTGCCGCCGGAGACGATCAAGCCGAGACTGCCCAGCCGGCCGCCCCGGCGCCTGACACCGCCGTCTCTTCCGACCCTCCGAACCCGTCTGCCGCTTCCTAGGCTGCCGTCTTGCCTTTATTTTATCTGCTTTAGTAGTCTTTGAAGAACTTTTAATTGCACAATTCCCCACCAAGGGGTGTATTTTTGAACTTCGCTTGAAGATTCGCCAAGGGCCTATGTTATGTAAATATTTATCCTAATTCTATCTTTCCTTGCTCATTGCTCCTTTGGCTTTTTTTTGCCGCCTTCCCTTAGTCGCCGCCTTGCCACGGGACAGCCGCTTCATGGATCGCCACGGATCAAATGCTTGGCCACTCTTGGGAAGGCAAGTACTTGGCCATTTTTAGAGTCCTTTTAACAAGTTGGATAGAAAGCGGCAAGCCGACTACTCAAGAGTCGGCTTTATGTAAGAGAGGCTGGAAGCCGACTTAAGCTATGTTTATGCTTTGAGTCCTTAGCCATTTTTCATGTGGGCGCCCATTCTTCCTTACTCCTGCCCACTCAAACAGCCGCTCTCAAGGGCTGCGGCTTCCGACAGAGACGGCTTAGGCACCACACACTACTTGTCCGACTGCAGGAAGCATTCCATAGCTGAGGCGGCGAGTCCTCGGCCGACTAGTCGAACCCGGTGCCAAGCGGCATAACAAAAGTAGCATACTCAAAGGCATAATTCTTATCATCTGAGATAACAAAGGGCAGTCCCCGAGCTCGCCTCGGGGCCCAAAGTCTTGGTACTTTAATACAAAGGGTAGCGTGGTACATACATCAAGATCAATCGTGAAAATCTTCGGAGAAGATTTGCATTCCTTGGCCGTTCTGTCTCTTTTCCAGAGTCGTCCCTCTTGCGTGCTCGGGGCTTCTGAGCGTCGATCAGGTAGTAGGAGTTGTCGCCCAGCACTTCGCTGATAATGAAGGGGCCTTCCCAAGGCGCCGACAACTCGTGCTGGCCGGCTATTCGCTGGATCAGTCGGAGCACAAGGTCGCCCTCTTGGAAAGATCTTGGCCTGACCTTCCTGTTATAGTATCGGCGCAGGCTCTGCTGGTAGATGCTGGACCGGCTGAGTGCCAACAGCCGTACCTCTTCCAACAGATTGACGCCGTCTTGACGTGCTTCTTCTGCTTCCTCCTCGGTGTACATGGTGACTCGCGGGGAGTCGAACTCTATGTCCGTTGGG
The DNA here is from genome assembly GCA_021605145.1 of Aegilops bicornis. Classification (NCBI taxonomy): domain Eukaryota; kingdom Viridiplantae; phylum Streptophyta; class Magnoliopsida; order Poales; family Poaceae; genus Aegilops; species Aegilops bicornis. The sequence continues at coordinate 582,046,717 of CM038672.1, forward strand.
ATGACGGCTTCAGCACCGTAGACGAGGAAGAAAGGTGTGAAGCCGGTTGACTTGTTTGGAGTCGTGCGCAGACTCAAGAGGATTTGGTGGCAACTCATCAAGCCAACAGCCGGCCGAACTCTCCAAAGGTTCGACCGATCCGAGGCTTGATGCCGACATGATGAGGCCGTTTGCTTCGCTTCCACCGGGCCGTTTGATCATGGATGGGCAACAGACGCTAAGTCCAGTCGGATGCCTTGTGTCGCGCAGAAACAGGCCAGGGCGCCTTTGACAAAATTTGTGCCATTGTCGGTGATGATGCTGTGTGGTATGCCGTACCGAGTCGTGATGTCGGCGACGAAAGTCACTACAGTCGGACCATTCAACTTCTTGATGGGCTTTACTTCTATCCACTTGGTGAACTTGTCCACCGCGACAAGTAAGTGAGTTAGGCCACCTCGTGCTGCTTTGAATGGTCCCACCATGTCCAGGCCCCAAACAGCAAAGGGCCAGCGATGGGGATAGTCTTGAGTGCGGAAGCCTACTGATACGGCTTGGAGCGGAACATCCGCACGCCTTGCATTATTGGACTAATTCCTTGGCCTCTTCTAGGGCAGTTGGCCGAAGAAACCGTGGTCGAAAGGCTTTGGCGACGAGTGCTCTTGAGGCCGCATGGTGGCCGTGACTTTTCGCTTTGATGGATGTCTTCGAGAATTGCTTGGCCTTGCTCTGGCTCGACGCAATGTTGGTAGACACCAGTGACGCTGCGCCTGACCAGCTCTCTGTTGTCTATGGTGTAGGCTACCGCTCGGTGTTGTACTTGCCGAGCCAAGATTTCATCGGTTGGCAGCTCTCTGCTCACTAGGAACTTGAGGATGGGCTGGGTCCATGAGGGTGCTGCTATTTCTTCAACTGCCAGCACTGCTATTTGGACGAGGGCGGCTGGGCTGGGAGGCGGCGGGCTGGAGTCCGCGGCCGCTTGCTGGATTGATGAAGTCCCCGGGCCGACTGGTGCAGTCACCGGGCCGAGCTCTGGAGTCTTCGGACTGGTCGCCGCAGTCCCCGGGCCGGGTTCTCAAGTCCCCGGCCGGCTTCGATCAAGGGCGTTCTTGGAGCCATCTCAGAAGAATTCTCGTGTCGTCTCATTGGGGCTCTTGAGTCGGATCCGACTTCTTCGGGGAGCCGCACAAAGATGGAGTATGATTACGTGAAGGCTTGACAGATGGCTTGAGGAGGCGCCAAGGGCGACACGGATGGTATTGCTTGGCGGGTGGTGCCGATTCGTGCGTGGGTGTATCGCAGCAGTACGTTGTCATTTCTTAGCACGTGAAGGAACTTCGCACTTCGAAATATCCGCTGAGTTGCTGTACAAGGAAACGGTAGCTCGCCATGTTTGCATCTTTGGCGTCCCAATCGCCAGATGACTGCTGGCCCACTAAATCGGAGTCTCCATAACACAGGATCCGGCGAATGCCAAGCTCTTTGGCAAGCCGGAGCCCGTGAATGAGCGCCTCGTATTCGGCGGCGTTGTTGGAGGCGGTGAAATGGATCTACAGCGCGTATTTGAGCTTGTCGCCTTTGGCGGAAGTGAGGACAACGCCGTCTCCCAAGCCGGTGCGCATCTTGGAGCCATCGAAATGCATCCGCCAATGGGTGGAGTCGGGCGCTGGCGGCAGGTACTTGGTCTCGGCCCAGTCGACGAGGAAGTCGGCCGTTGCTTGCGACTTGATGGCGGTGCGGGGCTGGTAGTAGATGGTGTAGGGAGCCAGCTCTATGGCCCATTTGGCCACTCGCCGAAGCATCTCGGCTTCCGATGATCTCGGCTAGTGGGCTGTGCAAACCCACAAATTGATTGGATGCTCTTGAAAGTAAGGCTTCAACTTCTTGGCGGCAAAGTGCACGCCGTAGCACATCTTACGGTAGTGGGGGTAGTTCTGCTTGAGGTCGACAATACTTCGCTCAGTAATATACCGGGTCTCCTCGGACAGGTAGCGCCTTGCCTTCCTCCTTATGCTCAACTACAATGATCAGGCCGACTACCCGCCGGTGGCGGCAATGTATGTGAGCATGGGCTCTTTGGAGTCGGGGCCGCCAAAGACAGGGGAGTAGTCAGCATTTTCTTCAATCGGAGAAAAGTCATCCGCCTTGTGGTTCCATTCGAAGAAGGTGGTCTTCTTCATGAGCTGGTATAAAGGGAGAGCTTTCTTGCCCAGCCGACTGATGAATCGGCTGATGGACGCCAAGCAGCCGGTGAACTTTTGCACATCTAGCAGTCGGCGGGGTACTTCCATCCTCTCGATTGCCTTGATCTTTACAGGGTTGCACTCTATGCCGCGTTTAGAGACCAGGAAGCCAAGGAGTTGGCTGGCTGGTACTCCGAAGACGCACTTCTCAGGGTTGAGCTTGATCTGGAATCGGCGCAGGTTCTCAAAGGTTTCCTTAAGGTCTTCCAGCAGTGTTCCATGCTTTTCCGTCTTCACCACCACATCGTCCATGTAGACGCATGCTTTCTGCCGAAGTTGCTTGAGGAGGCACTTCGCATGCAACGTTGAAAGGTGGCGCCGCATTCCTCAAGCCGAACGTCATGGTCGCAGCGAAGGCTCCAAACGGCATGATGAAGGCGGTCTTGATCTGTCACCGGGTTTAGCTTGATCCGGTGATATCCTCGAATATGCATCTAAGAAGCTCAACAGCTCGTGATCGGCTATGGAGTCTATCACCGATCAATTCTCGGCAGAGCTTAACGGGTCCTTGGGGGGCAAGCTTTGTTGAGGCTTGTGTAGTCAATACACATCCGCCTAACGCTTGCTTGTTCTTCTTCAGCATCAGGACTGGGTTTGCTAACCATTCCGGAAAAACACTTCCATAATGAAGCCGCTGCTAGGAGCCGGGCTATCTCTTCTCCAACAACTCTTCTCTTCTTCTTCCGACAGCGGCACAAGGGCTGCCTCGACGGCTTCACATCGGATCGGACGTGTAACTTGTGCTCGGCGAATTCGCTTAAATTACACGGCATGTCTTTAGGGGACCATGCGAAGATGTCCCGATTCTCACGGAGGAAATCGACGAAGCTCGCCTTTCCTATTTGCTGTCAAGGTTTGCACCTATGACAGCGCACTTCTCTGGGTGCTCCAGTCCAAGGGTATCTTCTTCGCTTTTGGCCAGCTTGAACGAACCCTCGGCTTCCGACTCCTTGGGGTTGGGCGATATCTCGGGCTGCTTGCCAGCCATCGCCACAACCCGATCAAGAAGCCGCTTCTCAGCTGCGATCACCAGGGACTCGGCTAGCCGACTGCTTTCAGCCGCGCAAGCGGACGACTTTCTATAGTCGCCGGCTATGGTTAGAATCCCCTTGGAACTCGGCATCTTCATCTTGAGGTAGGCGTAGTGGGGAACCGCCATGAACTTGGCCAAAGCAGGTCGGCCAAGCAGCACATGGTACAGACTTTGGAGGTCCACCACTTCAAACCAAACTGGCTCTCGGCGGAAATGATCTTTGTCTCCAAAGAGGACGTCTATCAGGATCTTGCCGATCGGTGAGCAGGAAAGGCCAGGTACAATGCCGTGGAACACAGTCCGGCTGCTCTGAAGCTGTCTTTGCTTGATTCCTCACTTCTCCATGGTATCCTTGTACAGGATGTTGATGCTACTGGCTCCGTCTATCAGCACTCGCGAGAAGCGAGCGGCCTGCCTATCTGTGGCAAAGGTGGCTCCCAAGACCAGGGCGTAGGAGCCCGGACTCGGCATCACCTCTGGGTGATCAGCTACTGCTCCAACCGAGCAGGCTTCTCGGACCAAAGGCATGAATTCTCGAGTATCCGATGCTCTTGCATTCACCTCTTCTTCTTCTGACCGCCACTGCTGCGTCGATCGTCAATACACCTGGTGAACACCACATAAGCTCCGCGGCTCTTCTCGGTACTCATCTTGTATCGCGCCGACCGGTTCGACAGCCGGGTTGCCGGGCGGGCGGTGGAGGCGGCGGCCCAAAGAAGCGGGGAGGCAGGAGGCCGTCTCCCTTGGCGATCCTGGTGAGCCAGTGGCACTTCCGGGTGGTGTGGTTTGACGGCTTCGCGCCGCTGTGGAACTTGCAGGGACCATCTAGAGTCTGCTCGTAAGAGAAGGCCAGCAACCAGTTGGACTTGCCGCCTTTCTGTCGCTTGGTCGGAGGCTGCCCCTCCGGCTGGCCGGTTCGATCGCCGCAACCTGCCGACATCGGAAGCCGGCCGTGGGGCCTTGCACTTGTGATCGTTCTATTGTTGTCACCGACTGGCGTCACCAGCCAGAGTTCTGGGAGCCTGAGGGGCCACTTTGCCAGTCGCACTAACTTGAATCTCTGCCTTCATGGAGGAGTCGGCTATGGCGTACTTGTCTGCTATGATCAGCAGCTCATCGAGGGTCTCCGGCTCGTCGCAGAGGAGCTTGTGCTTGAGGAGTGTGCCTTCTCTGCACCCGGCGGTGAAGTACTCGATAGCTTGCACCTCGTGCACGCCCTCGCAGGAGTTCCGAAGCTCGGCCCAGCGCGTGAGGTAGTCGCGAGTTGACTCGTTGGGGCCTTGCACGCACAAGGAAAGCTGGCGAGGCTTGGGAGGTCGCTTGTACGTGCTTGTGAAGTTGAGGACGAAGGCTTCGGTGAAGTCGACCCAACTGTTGATGCTGCGGGGCTTCAAGCTATTCAACCATGTCCGGGCCGTGCCCTGGAGCATGAGCGGAACATACTTTACGGCAACACGCTTGTTGCCGTTCGCTATGTTGACGGCCATGGAGTAGTCAACCAGCCAGTCTTCTGGCTTTACGGAGCCGGTGTACTTGGGCGTATCTCGGGGGAGCGTGAACCCTCTGGGAAAGGGCTCGTCTCGGATGCGAGGTCCAAAACAGGGCGGACCCAACTCGTCTTCTTCTTCCAGCGCCAGGGATCGGTGGAGTCGGTCGATCCGGTGGCGGGCGTCGTTTTCTCCGACTCCCTCTCGGCGGCCAAGGCGGTCGCCGAGAGTCGGATGCTCGACGGGTGGCGGGGAGACTCACCTTTCTTTGTGAGGAGGATGAGGCAGATAGTCGTCCCGCCGTTCCACCGCTCTTGGGCGGCCGTCTTGGTCGCGCTCGATGGAGATGTGAGTCCAACTGTGGCTGACAGCCGGATCCTTGTTTTTTCTTCCGCGGACATCGCCAGCCGGTGTCCGAGACGTCGCGCCTTGAACTCGGCGCGGAGGCAGGTCGTCGTTCTGTCGTTGTGGCGCCTCTGTGCGGCAGCCGGCCTCATTCTGTGTGGAAGCCGCGTCGAGGAGCTGCTGGACTCGCTCCGTCATCAGGCGACGCTCTTCACCCTCGAAGTTGTCTAGCTCGTCCGCCGCCGCCTGGGCGGCGCGGATGTTCTCCGCAGGCGTGGTGTACACAAGGCGATTGGCCCCGAACAGGTTGGCGATGGCCACGCCGCTGCCGGACCGCGCTTAGGCGGTTAGGGCTCGATTGGGGCCGGCGAGCGCCATCGCGCGATCCATCTCACGCTGGTAGGCTTCGACAAGCCGCCTCATGCTTGCCAGCTTCTTTGCGCCGACGAGCTGAAGGCGGCGCCTTCCAAAGATCTCGGCATCGGCGTCTTCCGGAATAGGCACGGTCAGGTCTTGTAGAGCCGCGTTGAGAGGGTCGTGAGCTCCTTCGTCGGAATGCTCGCCATGACCGATGACGAGCACCTCTGTGACGGTGCTTCCGCCGCTCTCCGCACGACGGAGCGGCTCGTCGTAGACCACCACGTTGGTGGGGAACGCGTCGAGCGACGCAGTGTCATAGTCGACCAGCATTGGGTCGGTGGAGCCTACAGACTCCAAGTCCGCGGCAGGCTCACCGGCGACATGGAGTTGGTCAAGGAGGCCCGCGAGGAGGCTCTCGGGGCCGCCCGTGCCTGCGTCGGATGCAGGCTCGTCGGAGAGGCGAACCTCGCCGACAAGTTCGGCGAGGCAGCTGGCTAGGCAAGCGATCTCAGCGCCATGCAGCGCGTCGGCGCAGACTCCGTCTGGCGTGCCGGGCTGGCTACGCTCGCCAGGGAGGAAAAGGGTTCCCGTCCAAAGCAGGTCTACGGACGACGGTGCACCTAGCCCCACGGTGGGCGCCAAATGTCGGGGGTTGGGTGCGACATATGCCAAGGGATGGCTTATCATGGTGGGGCCGAGTAGAACGTCGTCGGTGCCTGGAAACAGGATGAGGCGAAGGCATGCTGCACGCGGATCGTACCCATTTCCAGGTGGCTCTCCGAGGAGATAACACCCTATCGCTGCTGCTGGGTCTCCGCATAATCACTATGGCAAAGTGGGTACAAGGTTGCTCCTTGAGCTGTTCGGGGTGAGGAAGGAGAAGGGCACAGCTAGCTCTCCTCTTCCCTCTATGTGTGTCTAAAACTATCAGGGTCCAACCCTTTGCATGGGTGCCCCGGGGGGTTTATATAGGCCTACACCCCGGGGGTACAATGGTAATCCGGCTGGGCGCGGGTCCCAGCCGTCTGTCTCTCAGGCTGCCGTCTTCTCCGCCGACTGCTGGGGCCCTCCCACTGGTGGGCCCCGCCGACGAGGCCGGGATGGAGCCGACAGGCCTTGTCCGCCGCGGGCGGGTCTTGCCGGCTGCGGATTACTGTAGCCACGCCTCTAATGACGCTGGCTTGGTCATGGGGTCATGGCAACAGTGCCGCCGCCTGACGGGCGATCACTGTTGCCATTCCCCGTCTTGTCTGGTTAATGGCGTGCGGGGCCCGTGGGAGGGGCCAGCCGACTCCTGGGGCCGACTCCCAACGGGTTAAATCTTGTGGCGCTCACCGTCTTCACTTACCCCGCCGACAGCGGGTCCCGCCCGTCTCGGGTCGCATGCAGAGCACTGCCGTCGTGAGCAGGGCGCCGCCCACTGGGTTGATGTCGGGGCGGCATGGCAACAAAGGTTGCCGCCGGATGGAGATCTCCATTGGTACGGGCGCAGTGGCTATGCCTGCCCTTTATGTAACGGCGAGGGATGGGCCGCGCGGTGGCCATGCCCCGTCCCGTCCATTATCGTGAAGGCAGGAGGTGGTTGGAGTCGCGGGCCGACTCCCCATAGCCGGCTTCTCTGGAAGCCGCCAGTTAGGAGTCGGCCTATCTCGAAGTCGTCCCTGGGACTCGGCCGCGAGGGGCAGTCGGCGGCCTTGCCGCCGACTCTTAGAAAGCGGCTCTTCGTCTTGGGGGTCTTGAGGGGCGTAGCCTGCCCTGATGTCTTGAAAGGTCCGGGGGCTCGGGTTAGCCTACCCGTGGCCCATTACTCCGACAATAGATGTGTGAGCAAATCTTACATATCAAGAAAAGAAGCAAAGAAGGAGGCTTAAAGACCATCACTTGACTGACCAGATTTAAGGGGCATTTAAACATCATGTGCAACGTATGAACTAACATAAACATTGCATATTCAGATTCTACAATGGAATGCACATGTATTAGGTTATGCCATGTATGATGATGCCTAAATGTACACTATAGCAGTGTGGAGTGATTCATCATTGCACGCACAATTGAATTGCAGGTTAAGGGCCGATTACATTTCGCCTTTTCAGGGCTTATTGTCAAAATAAGCCATAAAAGATGTAAACAAGTCATTTTTGAGTTATGGGCTTGGGCTTAACTAATTTCGCTTTGGAGGGGGGTATTTCGGGTAGAACCTCACTAAAAGTTGATGGGAAGGGGAATAGTGAAATGACTCTATTGTCTGCCTATATTACACTCAAAATGAAACTGCTGACGCCCGCTGTCGGTGTCAAAACCGGCAGATCTCGGGTAGGGGGTCCCAAACTGTGTGTCTAGGATCGATGGTAACAGGAGACGGGGGACACGATGTTTACCCAGGTTCGGACCCTCTCTATGGAGGTAATGCCCTACTTCCTACTTGATTTATCTTGATGAATATGAGTATTACAAGAGTTGATCTACCATGAGATCATAATGGCTAAACCCTAGAAGTCTACCCTGTATGACCATGGTAATGTGTATGCTTTCCGGACTAACCCTTCCGGTTTATATAGACAACGGGGGGAATCTAGGGTTACATGGAGTCGGTTACATAAGAAGGAATCTTCATAGTCGGTCGCCAAGCTTGCCCTCCACGCCAAGTAGAGCCCAATCCGGACACGAGTACAGTCTTCGGCCTTCATGTCTTCTCAGCCCATCAGTCCGGCCCAATGAATAACAGGCCGGACGCCTGAGGACCCCTTAGTCCAGGACTCCCTCAGTAGCCCCTGAACCTGGCTTCAATGACGAGGAGTCCGGCGCGCAAGTTGTCTTCGGCATTGCAAGGCGGGTTCCCCTTTCTGAACTCCAAGATAGTCTTCAGATGTAGTGATTGTATCGGGACCTGTATACAAAATTGCAGAGGATATAATATTTCACGAGTTCAATCCGCTGATGATTTTTGGTAATATGACATCACGCTTGCTCGGCCATTATTTTCGAACCATTAGCTGGCCCATCGTCCCAAGTCTCAAGACGTGGTTTTATTGGCATGTCTTATCCAAGCGGAGATCGTGTCTTCCCTTCTTTTGGGGATTCTTGCCAACCCAAACGTGGGTAACCCAAGCGTCGCTTGGGTACAGCTCCTTGGGAATAGGCAAGTTTCGAGGCCCAGGAGGAGACGTTTGATATTCACAGCCTTTATATAGGGGTACAAACCCGTCTTTTTATTTCACGTTTGCTTCTTCCTCGACCCCTGCTACCCCGAGTTCCTGTGACACCCCAAAAATTTTGACCTTGTTTTACTAATTAAAATTTTGCCAGGAAACTTAAACTTTTATTTTCTGAATTCTCTTTTGATTTCAGAACCTTTCTGTCCTTTATTTTTATGGAGTTTTCACCCCAAGTGAGAACCTGCCAATTATTTTATTAGACTTGTTTACCCTCTCAAGAAAAAAATACCTCTATTATCAGTGGATTTATTGTCATAAATTTTTGCTCTCTGAGCTTTATTCCTTAAAGTGATTTTTATTAGTTGAAGCCCTATTTTTGAACTACAACCATTTGATAAATTTATCCAATATTCCAACCAAAATTTGGGGATGTCATGTGATGTTTTTAAATCACTTTTATACAAAAGTATCTTCTGTTCATTAGAGATTTTGAGCCCTACACAAAATTTTCAAATCTGGCCCCATGGGCAAATTTGCACTACAACCTATTTAAATATTTCTTTAAAACTTCCACTAAAATTATGGGATGTTAATAGGAGTATATTATTCAATTTTATGCAAAAACCCAGTTTGGTTCTTTGAAAAATTTGAGTGAATCAACCTCATTTTCATTCTGGTCCAACTTGTTGATTTGTACAGCAACCACATTTTATGTTGCTCTGTTGCCCATGATTTTTCCTCATGCTTATAGTCCATCCTACAAAACCCCTAAGTCCAAGAGAGTGAACCCATTGGAGTAGTTTTAGTCCATGAAACCATATCCTTTTCTTTCTGACCAGGTTTGGTTTTCTCAAGGATTTGCACTAACAAGTTTCTTCTCTTAGCAAACTAACCCTGCCACCCTCTTTACCATCTAAAGAGGCTAGGATCTGGAGATTTTGGCCACTCCAAGAGCTGCCTAGGTGCCCCTAGCATTTTGCCAAACACCTGGTGTGCATGGCCAGCTTTGGCATGGATTTTAGTTTGTGATATGAACTTAATCCCCGGACCAAACCAGCTTGTCCACTGATCTACTTGCAAACCCTAGCCTAGTCCTGTTAATTACCAGCCTCACTCGAGCACTCTAAATCACTCTGGCATTCTATCGAACGTGTCGCGTGCATGCTCTGGGCGCGCCCAGAGCGCACGTTTTGCATCGCCACAACCGAAAGCCATCGCGCCGCCGCCGCCTTAGCCTTCGTCAGAGCTGTGCCTCGCCCTCGACCACTTGCCAGAATGCGCCAAGCTGCCCTGGTGCCCTACAACGCCGCCGTCAGAGCCCCCTTGGCAGCACACCGGCGTCCTCAGTGCGCCTCTGCCATGAACGGCGCCGCCCGAGCCATAGCCGCGCGCCAGCTGCCCTCTGGAGCAGTCCGACCTCATCCCCTCGCTCGTCTGCAAGCGCTCGTCGCCGCCACGTCCTCCTGCAGCAACAGAGAGGCGGTTCGCCGGTGACCTTATCCACCGCCGCGGGAACCGACCTTCCCCGGCTATATATACCCCCAGGCCCCGCTTGAACCTCCTCAGCAGCCTCGTACCACCCCTCTAGCGCACCCCACGACCAGCAGGCAACGGCGGGAAGCCGTCTCCCCCGTCTCCGGCCGGTTCGGCCGCCGCAACGCTCCGGTCCGTTTCATATGGCAACCAAGCCCTCCCGTCCATCTAGCGCCACCACCCGACTCCACGTGGACTGCGCGTGAGCCGCCCATCACCTCAGCCCCGACCGGGAGCCACCATATCCCAGACCCCCATCCGCTCCCGAAGACACCGGCCGCCGCGAAGCTCGTTGCCGGCGATTCCGTCCACGTCGGCGACCATGGTAGGTACCCACGGGTTTGCCTCGACCTCCTGAGCACACCCATGTGCTCAGATCTCCGTGGGACGCCTCCGTTCGCCGGCGAGCCTCGTCGGAGCTCCGCCTTTGTTCGGTCGGAGGAGGCCACGCGCGCGTAGACTAGTCATACCTGACCAGTGGGCCAGGCGGGCCCACTGTCAGTGAGCCAGCGCCAGTCCACGCAGGCATAAGTGGAGGCGTATTTCCGGGGTACGTCTTCCACGTGTATCTATTCGAATCGTTTTCTTTTCTTTTTCTGTTTTATTTAAAACCAGAGATTTGACTAAACTTTGACTGGCTATATCTTTTTAAATAAAACTCCAAATGAGTTGATTCTTTTTCCTACCTCTCCCAAATTTAGTCTAGTTTATTTTAAGATTTACTGTAAAAAAAATTCAGACAACTTTTTCTGTACCACTTTTAAACTATGTGTTAATTCGAATATTTTCAAAAATAGGATTGCCGGAGAGAGGAGAAAACTTTCAAAGTTTTGGAATGCACCCTGCCTCCCTGCAACTTTAAGGCAAGCATTCTGAACCCTGGCATAATATTGTGTGTGTTATTTACACGGTTGCAACACCACCTTGACACGGAGTATCCGTTATTTCATGTGATAAAACGTAGCTACCCATGAGTGCATGTTGATGAGTGCATGCTATTGGAGTTAGGTATGTTTGTGATAATAATTACCATCGAATGCCTTTCATGCATACCGGAAGGGATCCGGGGAAGCCTCTGTCTTGGGTAGACACGGGTTTGTCCCTAGTCCTCCGTCGAGATGGTTGTGTCCGGTACGGCATGGTGAGGTATGTCGAGTGGTGATCCTGTCTGTTGAGATATATATTGTTATGCTAATTCGTGCAGGGAATATTTAAGCCTCCTGAGTCGACCATAGATCGAGTCTTGTTCCGGTAACCCCCATACTTGTTTCGTACTACCACTTGTCCCTGCCGTAGGTAGGGTACAGTTCAGTAAGTTGTCAACCCCTTTCCTAGCACACATACAGAGAGGCCATGGTGGAAGATACTGGAGGCATCCGGTAGGCATGCCACCTGGCCCGGGGGCATGGGTGTTTTCGGTTGTAGCCGAAGGGGTAGCTCCCCTAGTTTATGCCATGTATAAATTTTGTGATCCCATGCTAAGTCAAGGTTGTAGCCTCCCCACTTAGAGTTTCGCTTAACGAGTGTCGTGGGTGATTCCAGACACCGGTAAAGTTAGGCTGGTGTGTGCGGATAGGTGTGTTTTCAATTAAAAGGCCGTAGACGGAACTAGCCCCGATGGACTAAAGGAATCCGTTACTCGTGGGTAAAGAGTACACCCTCTGCAGAGATTGAATCTATTCGAATAGCCGTGTCCATGGTTAAGGACTACGGTCTGGGATGGGTCAAGTGTCGGTCTTAGGGTCGGTCTTCGGAGGAGAAACTGTTAAACCAGAACTTGGATTGTGACTTGCGACTTGTGATGATCATGATTATTATTTGTCTTGGACTAACCCGTTGTATTATTTGAATTATCGAGTATCCTTGGGATGGTTCTACCTCCTGGATATTCACTGTGATTCTTTATAAGCCCTTTATGTGGTGTCGCTGAGACGCCCGACTGAGGCATGCTTGTTATTTATTTACCTTATAAGCCCTTTATGTGGTGTCGCTGAGACGCCCGACTGTGGCATGCTTGTTATTTATTTACCTTAAAAGCCCTTTATTTGGTGTCGCCGACGCCTCGAATCGCGGGCATGCTTGTTATTTATTTACCTTATAAGCCCTTTATGTGGTGTCGCTCAGACGCCCGACTGTGGCATGCTTGTTATTTATTTGCCTTATAAGCCCTTTATGTGGTGTCGCTCAGATGCCCGATGAGGCATGCTCGTTATTTACTAACCTTTCGAGGCGTCGTTTCAGATACTCGATCGGTGCATTTTATTACTACTCTGTTATTGCATATTCATGTATATAAATAACCTGCTTGCATGCATCAGAGATTTCTTTTTATGACTGACGTTGTGATCACAGAATATTTCAGAGCGTGTTTATCATTCGTTATATTATACCCGTGTTCGTAATGTTTGCGAGTACATTCAAAGTACTCACTGGCTTGTCCCTGGCTATTGTCTTGGCCAGATCCCTTGCGTGGAGAGGAGCGCTATAAGACAGGCCCGGAACCTAAGCCATGGTGATAGCAGCCTCGCGAAGATAGGAGTTATCCTGGTCAGCTGTTCTTGTGGAAATGGAGTCCCATAGACGCCGATGATCCACAAACCGCTTCCGCCATCAACCACTAGAAACCAATTGTTGTACTCATAGGCCAGAATGGTCTTGTACTACATATTTTGCTTTTCGCTTGGAATTTATGTATCAAGTTGGTGCCTCATCAGCTAACAGTAGTCCTGGGCTGGTGAGCACAAGGGCCATTTTCTGGAATTTAATATCCCGAAAATCCGGCCCTAACAAACTTGGTATCAGAGCCAGGCTGACCTTTGGCTAATCCTATCTTAGCCAGGTCAATAAACCTAGGTTAACCAACCCACCAGACCTTAACCCAAACCCATCCAAGCTTCTCATGCAAGATAGCTACACAGTGAGCCTGACACCTTTGATAGTCGGTGCCCAACCTATCAACCTAGCCTGTCGATCACGCACCAGTGACCGACGCCTATTATGTCTCACTCGCGAGCGTGCGAAGGAATACTTCGTCCTCTTTTTCTATAAAGAGGGCACGCTAGCCACAACCCAGCACAACACAGCCTCTACCCCAAACCAAGCCATAATGCCTGGCCCCGTAGTGCACAATGAGACCACAATAACCAACCTTGGAGGTTTTGTGACCATACTCGCAAACCTCACCCGTCATGCCTATGCGTTAGAAGAGCCCCCAGAATATGTTGTGTACCAAGGACCCATGAGCGGTGAGAGACGTCAATTCTGGGCCACTGTACACATCTACGGTAGGGGTGCAGCCGTGTAACGCCCCTCTGTGTTCACCGGAAGGACAACTTCCTTTGAGCCACAAGCCATCCAACTAGCGGTGTGAGAGGCTATAGTTCAACTCCGGCACTTGTCGCCCAGAGTTAACTGTCGCTCGTTCTACTACTACCCAGACGTGAAGGGTATGGTAGACCACCCCAAGTTCCAACGGAGATCACGAGACGGATCCTGCATTGTTGCACCTAGTGCGCTATGTAGGTGCACTAGAGGAACTATTCGATCAAATCACCATTGATCTGATCGCAGCTCGTGGAGAGCTGGTTCGCCGAGCCCCGGCGAGAGGAGAGGACGAGCCCGACGCCGACAACCCAATCGTATTGTTCGGACACCCGATCGAGTCCCTGAGGTCTGCCCCAGCCATCGACCAAGGTGCTTTGATGACCCTGTAGTGCTTCACGCCTTTTGGGAACACGCTCCAACGGGGTTGTGACCAACAATCCCCGAGATGGTCATCATCGCTACCCCGACCCTGCAGTTCCTCAACCACCTCCAGCTAACCCCGACAGCGAAACCCGTGGAGAAGCCTCGACGTCCACAAGGCACGCCCGCTTGGATATAAACGAGGTAGACTAAGTCACTCGAGTAGTGCCGAGTCTTAGTGTATCCACATCTTATAATTGTGCGACCTTGTAAATAAACGCAGCCTTGTTGTGCCTCTGTTTTAAATAGTAACCTTGCATAATTATGCCAGCACACAGTTGCATATTTTTATTCCGGGCACAGCTACCAAAACCAACCCCGACGACACCCACAAAGAATATCGCCACTTTTGTGAGATATGTGTATCTGTGGCTTTGACCCGGACCCCATGAGAGCAGAACCGACAAACAAGTGCCCCTCACCGCGGTATATAACCCAGCCCGAATGCTATATAAAGGCCACCCCGTGACCTTGCCAAGCACCCCTCACCTTGTGCACCATCCTCACATCCATTTCTTGCCATGCCGAGCCCTAGTATTTATCTGAGAACCCCAGATGCAACCCCGGGTAGCCTTGTTAAAATATTGTGGGACTTTACCTGCAGTACCATGGGTTCTACCCAGCCATCCCAGTACGAGCTGCTCAAATCGAGAATCACCCCATCCACCTCGAAATATTGGGCAGTAGTACACATCCCTCCCGTAAACGCAAACCAAGACCCAACGGAAGTCTCCTTCGTGGGGAAATCCACGCCAGCTCCACAAATGGCCATAGAAGCAGCTGCACACGAAGCGCTTGTCCGCCTTCGATTCGCGGTACCCTATGCCAGTGATCCATGCTCCCTGGCTATTGTCTTGGCCAGATCCCTTGCATGGAGAGGAGCGTTGCGAAGACAGCCTCGGAACCTAAGCCGTGGTGATAGCAGCCTCGCGAAGATAGGAGCTATCCTGGTCAACTGTTCCTGTGGAAATGGAGTCCCATAGACGCCGATGATCCACAAACCGCTTCCACCATCAACCACTAGAAACCAATTGTTGTACTCATAGGCCAGAATGGTCTTGTACTACATATTTTGCTTTTCGCTTGGAATTTCTGTATCAAGTTGGTGCCTCATCAGCTAATAGTAGTCCTGGGGCTGGTGAGCATAAGGGCCATTCTCTGGAATTTAATATCCTGAAAATCCGGCCCTGACAGTTCCAACACCCGGGTTTCGGTTTCCTCAAGCCCCAATCATGTTCGGATCCAGCCGTCAAGGCCGGTGGGTAGCTTCTTCTGTCATGAAGGGAGATATTGCCAAGCTGCGGGCGGCGAGGTACCTGACCGCAGAAATCCACCATCGGCTCCCTGCCGAGGGGCAGGTTATTCCCACCCCCAGATCCGGCGAGAGGGTTGTGTTCGTATCCCACTTCCTCCGTGGGTTAGGTTTTGCACTTAACCCCTTCGTCCGAGGGCCCATGTTCTATTACGGACTAGATTTTCACGATCTGGCCCCGGACTCTATTCTTCTTATCTCGATGTTTATTGTCACGTGCTAAGCCTTCCTTCGAACTCTTCCACACTTCGGCTTGTGGCTCAAGACCTTCTATGTGAAGCCGCAAGTGGTAGAGGGGGAGCAGGCTGAGTGTGGTGGCGCTACAGTGAGCAAGCTTGCTAGCGCCGTTTGGCTGAAAGGATCCTTTGCCAAATCTTCCGATCTGTGGCAGCAGGGGTGGTTCTGTATCACCGAGCCCCGCGGCTCCAAGTGGCAACTGCGCCCGCATTCCGATCCAGCCCCCCAATTCAGCTTGCATCGTGGATTAATAAGGGGCTGGATTGGGGATCAACGAATGATGTGTGAACTCTGCAAAGTCGCATCCGAAGCCTCATTAAGAGGGACATCGACATAGCCAACGTCGTTCAAGTCATGCTAGTTCGTTGGACCCTGCCGTGCCAGCGACGGCCTCTCCGCCTATGGGAGTTCAATTCAGAAGGGTCACGGACTCTTCAGCACTTCTTCGGCACAACGCACAAAGGAATGTGGAGATTATTCTTCGGGAAATGAAGGCAATGGCCGGACACCACCGAAGATGTCGGCCTAGACTGTAACCATCCGGGTACCTCGTTAAGTACCCGTTTACCTAATAACTTATAGTCAAATACACAACGGCAAGATACCAACTGTATCATCCTTTTTCAGGGCTGGATAAAGAATCTGGAACAGATTAGGTGTCCAGCTCCCCTTCCCGAAGACTCAGCTACTCCTATGTTAACAAGGATGCTGGCCTCGGCGACATACCAGGCACCAGCAGGGGAGGGAGAGAAGACCGAAGATGACCTTGGTTCCGGAGGTAAGTCGGATACCGAGTCCGGAGAAATTGACCTTTCCTCACCCAAAGACGGAGGCGGAAAAGGACCAAGTATCCCTTCTCCAAGCAGGAGGAAAAGGGCCGCCTTCGAAGATTGGGAGGGGCGGTCTTCCAAGAAGGGCAAGATTCCACCGTCGACCGGCTTGGGTTTGGAGAGCGATGCCGTTGAGCAGCTCCAACAGGGGGACAAGCCCTCGGCCAAACCGTAAGAGAATCCGGAGTACTTTGATAGCGTCCCGCTCTGTTATTGTTACCGAAGATATACGTAACGCATTTATGCATTTTTACAGGCCGGCACATAATTTTTCTGGGCGATCCTCTTCTTCGGGAAGTCTCCTCCCAGAGATGATGGAGAGCGAAATGCCTCCTCCAACCTCTTCGCCCAATAAGGTGGATGACTCTAAAGTGTCATCACGGAGAGTCCCTCTTAATCAACAAGTTATGCAGGGGGCAGAAGATGCAGTACCCGAAGGTGGATCTCAGGCCATCCATGATTATGGGGCTGATGATAACAAAGGCCTCGGACAGTCTGGCTCGCAGCCGACAGTGATTCTGGAGACGGGTGAACCGATTCCTTCAAAGGATGGTTTTGCTCCTAGAGCGGCTTCCGGAGACACGGAGACTCGGATATATTGTAGACATGTTGCGGAAAGCATCTGTCTCGGGGAGCAGCGTACCTTGATGGGTACAGTGATTGAGAAGATTTTGTCCGCGAAAAGAGGATTAAATGAAGCCTTCATGAGCCTACTGAAGGGCTTCGAGGTTTGTGATATAATGTTTTTAGCTATGTTTCATTTGTGAAGATGCGCCTGTGTATAGGTAGTAGCCCCTGAAACTCGAGTTGGCTTCCCCGAGGAAGCAAACGGAGGATCGAAAAGGATCGCTTGAGGACTAACTCGATAAACTTGAACACATGTCGCTTCCCCTTGGCCATTTCCGGACTATGGAAATTGTCGAGCTGCAGCGAAAGATTGATGTGGCAGGGGATGATCTTGCATTAATCAATATGCGTCTTGATGAGTCACAAGGTATGTATTCGGTGCAATCCCCATACATTTTTGTGGTATAAGCATGACGCTAAAATCTGTATGCTGGAGTATGCGTGGCTGCAGATGGTGCTGCCGTCGTTGAAGTTCTTCGAGCGGAGCTGGCCCAGGCCAAGGAGGAGGCCCGACATAGCAATGCTGCTACCGAAAAGGCATCTCACGAAATGAAAGCCGAACAAAGCTGCGTAGCTGTGGATGAGGAGAAGATATCCATGGTGGCGCTTGAACTGGAAAATGCCACTGGCCGCTATGAATTTCTGGAGAAGGAGAATAAAGCCTTAACAGCTGAACTGGACAAGGCCTTACAAGAGGCGAGGGAAGCACGATCGGAATCCAGAGCAGTCCGTGAGGAGGTTCGGCAGGCTAGGGAGATTGCGGCTGGAAAGCCATTTCTGCTGCAAACTAAGTTTGGTGACCTTAACTATGCTCAGCTTAACCAAGTGTGGAGTTCTCCGGACGAGTTCTTGGACTTGCCGAAGAGTTCTTCCGATGCGGCGCAGCATTACCAAGCGCGAGATGGGTATTCAACGGAGAAGCTTTTTTGGTCGCAGTTTGGCGCATCAAAGCGCCCTCTGTTTCTCAATGAACAGCTGTCCCAATGGGCCAAACTTCATAGGATATCCGGCGCTGCCATGAAGGATGTAATAATCTGGTTGTGGCCAACTGAGCCTGTTCCGAATAGCTATTTCGGTTTGGTGCAGAGGCTTGTTGACGCAGTGCCGCGTATCGACGCTGTGAAGCGGTCAACGTGCATTGAGGGTGCATGGATGGCTTTTGCCCGAGTCAAGACATTCTGGGGGAAGATGAAGGCCAACGATGTTGCGACGAAGAGTCCACCCAAAGGCAAGGACCGTCTGGAACCGTAGCATTATTTTGAAGAAGTCCTAGAGGCCGCCCGCTTGATAGAGGGTCAGTGCTCGAAAGACATAATGTTCGAGTGAGATGTATGAGAATTGTAAAGGACAATTTTAAAGTTAATCTATTTTTATGTTTTGCTTGAAATCTTGAATTCCTCCTGTGCGGCCGTTTTAATATAATTTGAAAGTTTTCCAGTCGTCGGCTTCAGCCCCCTCGTAGGAAGTACGAGGGTGTTTGGAAATGCATTTAATCACTCTTTATCCAACGTCTTGGTCCATGAAGGAGGTGATAATGCGGCGAACCAGGCAATCGGACTATAGGGCGTTAACGCTTTCACTTAGCCATAGGAGTTTTATGGTGGGGCTATGACATAGCCCCTGGTATGTATGCGGCGTATGGTGCCTTACATATTTGATCTGAAAAAGATCCCTTGTGTGACACGGAGAATCGCTAAAGATTCCAAGAAGTCGTCAAGTGGTTGACCAGCTCACGCCTCATCATGATAGTCAGTTTTCAGCTTTCTCTACTGAGGTGCTCGTCTGGTTTAAACTAGGGAACAGTCGCAGTAGTTCTCCCTTTACTAACCTAGCCGATAGAGCGGAACGTAGGGTAGCAAGCACAGGAGCCGGGCAACCAACTATTGATCCAAGACAATGATTCGGAGCTGATGCATATAAGGCCAAACTTGCGACGCTGAAGTATGCTATAGAGCTGTTCGGACTTTTACTGGCAACTCATTTGTTCCCACACCAAGCCCCTGGTAGGTTATGCCAAGGTATTTCTGTGAAATAACCGTAGGAGCCATATTTTGTTGGGGAAACAATGCGGATGATGAATTCGGATACTGGGAGCTGAGCGATATGCCAATGATTATGTATTATAGATATAAAGGCCATCCTCCCGCTATTTGACATGCTCGAGATTGGAGGCAGAGGAACAGGCATAGTACAGGCTCGAAATAGAGAGTGCGGTCTACAAAAAGTTATTTTGGACCTCCCGTCGCACGTCTGCGCTGTAAGTGCATCTAGTGCCCCTTCGTGATTTTGGTGTATTGAAGACTTATAGATTAAGGGACTAATGTGTTTATGAGTGTACACATGTCTATAAGTCTATGAGGAGTTTGATATTTACAGAGAAAGTCGACCCCTAAAAATGAAGTTCTTCGATCAAGACTTTGGATTTCTAAAGACTTTCTCAAGACTTTGAAAGTGAAGAAATTGGTGTGACCTTGAAGACTTGGTATTCATTTGAGGAACATGAAGCGTGAAGACTTTTGTTTTCGTAGTTTCATTTTCTCTTTCTTGAGTCATAGGAAACACCGTACTGTTAAAGGGGGTCGAGGAAATACTAAGGAAAAATTTCCAAGTGATGCTCAACTCAAAATCCTACACCTACCAATCCCTTCGAGTGAAGCCTTTGGAAATCTCATACAACTCAGTCAATTTCTTCAGTGACAGAGACGAAGTTCTTCTGGTCGCTAAGGAATTTGTTCTAACTGAGGAGTTAGGAATTCGCCAAGGCGGATTGACTACGATGAGGAACA
Organism: Aegilops bicornis; assembly: GCA_021605145.1. Classification (NCBI taxonomy): domain Eukaryota; kingdom Viridiplantae; phylum Streptophyta; class Magnoliopsida; order Poales; family Poaceae; genus Aegilops; species Aegilops bicornis. The sequence continues at coordinate 582,066,391 of CM038672.1, forward strand.
TGATAGCCCTGAGGAATTTGATACTCAAATTTCCGACCGTTGCTGGGCTATGCGCCAGCTGTCCCAAAATATCTACCCACCTAACGGTCATATCATTGAAGGGCATTTATGTCTTATCATGCCGGGCTGCTCCCTAGGCTATAAATAGCCGCCCCCTACAACCACTAGCCGGTTGGCTGCTCCGAGAGAAACTGACACTTGTGATTTGAGAGCATCCCATCCTCCGAGGACTTTGAGCAAAAATCATCAAGTGAGGGAAAACCCAAACCCAAACACCTACAAACCTAAAGTGATTGAGCATCCCTGAAGAGATTGATCATGCGTGGATCCGACACTTGTTACCTTTGAAGACTGTGCTTCTTCCAGACGGTTAGGTGTCATGGTCTAGAGCATCCAAGAGAAATTGTGGATCGCCGAGTGACCGAGTTTGTGAAGGTTCGGAAGTCACCTGAAGACTTACCACGAGTGATTGGGCGAGGTCTGTGTGACCTTAGCTCAAGGAGAATACGGTGAGGACTGTGTGTCCGGGACTGTGTGTCCTCAGGTTTAAATACTTAGCCGCTCCAACCAGATGTACAACTGAGACAACAGTTGGAACTGGTCTACCAAATCATTGTTTTCACCAAGCCAACTGGTTCTATTTCCTCAACTCTTTCATTTCCTCATAACTGTGTTGTGTGCTTATTCATATATGCGTTTGAAGACTTTGAATGAAGACTTCCACTATTTCCTCAGTTCAATTTCTTCAGTCTGTTTGTCTTCATCCTGTGCTATCCTGTGTTTACGTTTTCAGTACTCTATGCTTGTCTTCATTTCATCATGATGACCATGCTTGTGTTCTGCCATGTTTACTTTTGAGTACTTATTCCGCTGCAAGTAGTTCTTCGCTAAGGAATTTCCTCACCTACAAATTCCTAAGTGAAGAATTCATAAAAATCGCCTATTCACCCCCCCTCTAGTCGATATAACGCACTTTCAATTGGTATTAGAGCAAGGTACTCCCATGTTCTGTGTGATTTTGGTTTAACCGCCTGGATTTTTAGTTATGTCGACCACAGGAATGAAGACTGTGTCATGCCCCATCTTTGACGGACACGAGTATCCCAAGTGGAAGGCCATGATGGAGAAGTGCCTCATGGCGATGAACAGCGAGCTGTGGACTGTCATTGAGATTGGTCTTACCGATCTGTGCAAGATGGCGGAAGCTGATGACATTTGCAAGTACACTCTTCTCAACCTCACGGCAAAGGACATCATCTGCTCCTGTCTGTCTCAAAATCATTTCAGGAACATCATGCATCTCGATCATGCGAAGCTTATCTGGGACTGTCTCTCTGAGGTCTATGAAGGTCATCGAACCCGTCATGATCCTTGGTCTGAGGACTTCAAGGAATCTTTCAAAGCGATGACATTCGAACCAGAATCATCATCCTCTTCATCATGCCTTATGGCAAAAAGTGCTTTGAGGTAATCGAATGCTACCTATCCGAGTCTAGTGATGATGAATCTGGTGATGAATTTGGACCCAGTTATGTCAAACTTGCTTCCCTTTCCACTAAACAACAAAGAGCTTTGGAAAAAGTTCAATACATGCTAAATAGGAGCGATGATATGTTGGGTGAAGAAATGGATCAGTCAAAAGCCTTGGCTGAAAGTCTTCAGAAACTTCATACTAAGTATGACACCCTTTAAGATCAACATAACACTCTCTTATCTAATCATGAGAAGCTTTCTTATGAATTTCTTCAAAGAAAGCAAGATCTTGAAAAGCTAAGAGTGAGTTATGAAGATCTTCAGAAGGAGCGCGGTTCATTACTTGCTCAACAAATCAGCGCTTCTCAGGAAGAATTTGTTCCTCCATGTTTGAAATGCATTGAACGTGAATCTGCTAATTCTTCACCTAAATGTTCAAATGCTTCTAATGTTACAAATTCTTCACCTGCCTCTGCTGTCACTAACTCCTCATCTGAGGACATTGCTAGTATCACTGATGATGCAGGGCTGAAGGAATTGTACATGACAGGCATGTACAAAAGCCTCAAAGGGCATCAGACTCTTTGTGATGTGCTTAAAAAGCAGATCCTCAACAGAACCCTAGGAAAGAGGGTATTGCCTTTGAGAGGAAACTCAATCTTTGATGGTACATATTGGAAGCCTGAGCAGTACCCCAAAACCTCATGGGTTGCTGCAAAGGGACCTCCAGTTGATCCATCCAATTTATCTGGCTTTACATGTGAATCTTCTCATTCTTATGATGAGTCATTTGACTCGAACTATAAACTGTTCAAAAATCAGAATGGTGAAGTATTTGCTAGATATGTTGGCACTAACTGCAGGAACGGTTCCCCTATGAAGAAAATCTGGGTTCCCAAAAAGTGCCTTGAAAGTCTTCAGGTGAATGTCCTCATGACGCCACTTGTGAAGAATAGGAACCCCAGATCAAATTCTTCATATGGACCAAATTCTTCATATGGATCCAAGTCCTCATGCGGACCAAATTCCTCACGTGGATCAAATTCCTCAACAGGATCAAAGTCCTCATATGAATATCATCGTGCTAACAACTCTATTTCGTACGTAAGAGCTAAGGGCTATGAATATGAGCATTATTCTTCTAACCATTATGTTCATAAGTCCTTGAAGAATTTCTCTACTTATTCATATGCTTATCCCAGCTCCTCTTATGTGAAACGAAATGGATTGGCTTCTATGCCACCTTTCTCGTATGGAGCTCGTAGAGTGATGAACTCTTTGCCACCCCTTCAGATGTGGGTGGTGAAGAAAAAGAACTAATATCTTTTGCAGGGTCAGGTCTCCAGATGTGCGTGAACGTTTGAAGAATTTGCTGGAGACCTGAAAATTGCCTGAAAGGACGCAGGCTAATCATGTGTTTGATCTCTCTCTCTCTCTCTCTCTCTCTCTCTCGTGTTCTCTCTATGGCACGATCTTGATGTATCGCGAGCTTTGCTATTAAAGTTGGATCTTATGATGTTTCTCCCCCTCTACTCTCTTGTGATGAATTGAGTTTCCCTCTTGAAGTTATCTTATCGATTGAGTCTTTATTTGAGAACACTTGATGTATGTCTTGCCGTGTTTATCTGTGGTGACAATGGGATATCACGTGCCACTTGATGTATGTTTTGGTGACCAACTTGCGGGTTCCGCCCATGAACCTATGCATAGGGGTTGGCACACGTTTTCTTGACTCACCGGTCGAAACTTTGGGGCACTCTTTGAAGTACTTTGTGTTGGTTAGATGAATCTGATATTGTGTGATGCATATCGTATAATCATGCCCACGGATACTTGAGGTGACAATGGAGTATCTAGGTGACATTAGGGTTTTGGTTGATTTGTGTCTTAAGGTGTTATTCTAGTACGAACTCTTGAATAGATTGATCCGAAAGAATAACTTTGAGGTGGTTTCGTACCCTACAATAATCTCTACGTTTGTTCTCCGCTATTAGTGGCTTTGGAGTGACTCTTTGTTTCATGTTGAGGGATTGTTATATGATCTATCTATGTTATTATTGTTGAGAGAACTTGCACTAGTGAAAGTATGAACCCTAGGCCTTGTTTCCTATCATTGCAATACCATTTACGCTCACTTTTATCATTAGTTACCTTGCTGTTTTTATATTTTCAGATTACAAAAACCTTTATCTACCATCCATATTGCATTTGTATCACCATCTCTTCGCCGAACTAGTGCACCTATACAATTTACCATTGTATTGGGTGTGTTGGGAACACAAGAGACTCTTTGTTATTTGGTTGCAGGGTTGTTTGAGAGAGACCATCTTCATCCTACGCCTCCTACGGATTGTTAAACCTTAGGTCATCCACTTGAGGGAAATTTGCTACTGTCCTACAAACCTGTGCACTTGTAGGCCCAACAACGTCTACAAGAAGAAGGTTGTGTAGTAGACATCAAGCTCTTTTCTGGCGCCGTTGCCGGGGAGGTGAGTGCTTGAAGGCATATCTTTAGATCTTGCAATTGAATCTTTTTTTCTTGTTTTATCACTAATTTAGTTTATAAAAGAAAACTACAAAAAAAATGGAGTTAAGTTTGTCTCATACGCTTCGTCTTTTTAATATTTTTCGTGACTATGATGGAAAGGAAAATTGTGCTCAAGTGCTAGAAGAAGAATGCATTAAAAATGCTTGGTACTAAATCTTTGAATGATGAGCATGATTGCAATGTTGTTATTATAGACTCTTTGATCCATAGTACTAATGATGATTGCACTAGTTATGATGAAAATATCTCTTATGAGCATGTCAACTTTTCTGGAGTGCATGTTTGCATGAACACACCAAATAGAGAAGATATTTATTGCAAGAGGCATAAGCATTTAGAAACTAAATGGTTGCAAGAAAGGCTAGATGTGAGTGCTGAAAATTTGAATTTCCTTTGCCGTACTTGTGAACTTTGCAATGAACGTGGTCATTTACATCTCCAATGCAAATTGTTTCTTGACCGAATTGTGTCCACAAATTGTGATGATTTGATTTCCCTTGAACATTATAATGAACTTAGTTTGCTTTTGGGTTATGAAGAGTTGAAACGTTTACTTAAGGACCTTCCAGAATTTGCCCATAAGAGATTCCTTGATATTGATCTAGAGAAGATTTATTTGTATTGTGCGTTGAATTGCATTGAAATCCTTATATTTCCAATTACATAAATAAAAGAAAGCAAATAGAAGATGATGAGAATACTAATGGAAGGGAAGAGACTTCCCAATATCCTCCTATTATTTCTTATGATGAATCAGGTAACGAGGAGGAGCTTTCTATTCAACCAATCTCGTCAATAAGGAGCTCAAAGAGGAAGGTTGAACCCACACATAATGTGAAAAAGAAAAGGAAAAGAAGGGGCAACAAAGGTAAAAAGGCATCCCTTCCAAATGATGTTGCTCCTACTACTCATTGTGATGATGATAATTACTATACTATTGGTGCGATCAATATTTTTAATGATGAGAGTGATTGTGCTTATGATATGAAAGGGCCCAAGCTTGGGGAAGCTATGTTTGATGAGGATGAAATATTTGAGAATATATTTGCTGAAATTAATGTTTGTCCCAAGCTTGGGGATGCTATGTTTAATGAAGATGATATTTTTAGCATTCCAAGTTTTGATATGCAAAGTTGTTATGATGATAGCATGCCTCCTACGTATGATGATTATATTGATGAAAGTGGGTTTGGAAGAGTGACAACTTTAGGAAGTAGTGATCCCAATATTTTGGAGGATGTTGAATCTTATTGTAATGAACATGAAAGTGGATTTGGAAGAGTGTCAACTTTATTTAGTGATTCCACCATCTTGGGAGAGGTTTCAATCGATTATGATGAGAACGAAGTTGCTACTTATGATGATTATTGTGATGAAACTTATGCTATAAAAAGTAGTGATGATTATATCTACAAATCTTGTCATGATTATGATTACCCTTTTTCTGAACGTTACTCTTTTTAATGTGGAAACAATTTTAGTGTTCAAGTCTCTTATGATACTCCCAATATTCCGAATGAGAAGAATTTTGCTTATGTGGAGAGTAGTAAATTTTCTATGCTAATAGATCATGAAAATAATGCTTTAGGTGCTGGTTATATTGTTGAATTCATTCATGATGCTACTGAAATTTATTATGAGGGAGGAACATATGTTTGTAGGAATTGCAATAATGTCAAGTTTCCTCTCTATGTGTTGAAAATCTTGAAGTTATGCTTGTTTTACCTTCCCATGCAACTTGATATTGTTCCCATAAGTTGTTTGCTCACAAAGTCCCTATGCATAGGAAGTGGGTTATACTTAAATGTGCTATTCATATTCTTCACGATGCTCTCTTTATGTTTCAATTCTTATCTTTTATGTGAGAATCATTGAAATCATCATGCCTAGCTAGGGGCGTTAAACGATAGCGCTTATTGGGAGGTAACCCAATTTTATCTTAGTTTCTTGATTTTTGGTTCTGTTAGTAATAAATAATCCATCTAGCTTCTGTTTAGATGTGGTTTTATGTTTTAATTAGTGTTTGTGCCAAGTAGAACCTTTGGGAAGACTTGGGTGAAGTCTTTATGATCATGCTGTAAAAAACATAAACTTTAGCGCTCACGAGATTAGCTAGAAATTTTTACTGGAAAGTGATATTTAGTTGATTCTTTTTTCAGATGATTACTAAGAAAATTCCTCAGGTACACCAATTTATTTTAGAATTTTTGGAGTTCATAAGTTTGCGTTAGTTACAGATTACTACGGACTGTTCTATTTTTGAAAGATTCTGTTTTCATTGTGTTGTTTACTTATTTTGATGACTCTATGGCTAGTAAAATAGTTTATAAACCATAAAGAAGTTGTAATACAGTAGGTTTAACACCAATACAAATAAATAATGAGTTCATTACAGTACCTTGAAGTGGTGTTTTGTTTTCTTTCGCTAACGGAGCTCACCAGTTTTCTGTTAAGTTTTGTGTTGTGAAGTTTTCAAGTTTTGGGTAAAGATTCGATGGACTATGGAATAAGGAGTGGCAAGAGCCTAAGATTGGGGATTACCAAGGCACCCCAAGGTAATATTCAAGGATAACCAAGCGTCTAAGCTTTGGGATGCCCCGGATGGCATCCCCTCCTTCGTCTTCGTTCATCGGTAACTTTACTTGGAGCTATATTTTTATTCGCCACATGATATGTGTTTTGCTTGGAGCGTCATTTTATTTTGTATGTTTTTGCTTTATGTTATTTAGAATAATGTTTTGCATCTTTAGTTTCAATAAAAAAGTCAAGGATAGCCTTTGCCATGCTTATTTTGCTAGTATACTTGTTGCTGTTTGAAAACAGAAAGTTTACCGCTGTTGCAAAAATTCCATAGGAAAGTCAGAGAATGGTATAATGTTGAAACTTTTTGCATATTGAGCTCTGATAAATTTAATATAGTGGGAATTTTATTTCTTAATTTTTGGAGTTAGGGAAGTATTGATACTCTTGCATTCTTCACAGACTGTACTGTTTTGGCAGATTGCTGTTATGTTTGCATTGTTTGCATATGTTTGCTTGTTTAATGATTCAATTTGTCACATCCCAAGCTTCTGGTGCTGCCTAGTGTTTGCATCATGTTTAAATTTTTGAAACTTGAACTGAGGAGATTTGGAAGCCTCAAAATTTAAATAAAAGAAGGGCAAAACCCCTAAAATCTCATTCATTGTTCCCAAAATGTCCTTCCTAAATGTTTGATAATTTTTGGCAAGGGTTCTGGTCCCAAACAAAATATTGAACATTTATAAGGAATTAATCTTGGGATTTTGAATTTAAATCATTAGCTATTTGAATTTTAATTATATTCATATAATTAGAATATAATTTCAAATACTACGAAATATTTTATGAGCTTTTGGAAAAGTCCATCTAGCAGAATAAAAATATTCAGAGGAGTTTTTGACATTGTTTGAATTGTTTTAAATTCAAAACAGTGGCAAAAGTTTTAAAACAAAACAGAAACAGAAAACAATAAAAAGAACAGAAACTGTACCTGGCTTACAGCAGCCCACCTACTGGCGCAACCGCCCACCTTTCCCCCTCTCTCGCTTGGCCCATTAGGGCAGCCGGCCCACCAGGGCACTTTGTCTTCAACCTTCGCCATCTTGGCAGGCGTGTCGACGCGCCCGTGCCCGAGCCTCCACCTCCGCTTCGTCTTTGTGGCGCCCATGAGTTCAGCTGCTCGCTGGAGACGCCCAGCACCCCTCGCCACTCCCCGCCTCTCGGCAACTCCCACCACTCGGCTCTCTCCACTTGCGCCGAACACACCATGCCTTCAGCTCACCGCCGTCGTGCCCACAGGCCTCCCTCGCCTCGCGGCGTATCCATGGCCTCCGCCGTGGACGCCCCGTCCTCTCCGCCCGAGCCACATGGCCGGACGCCCTGGGAACCGTCGTCGGCGCCATCTTCGTCCTCTGCTCCGTGACCGCCGACGACCGATTCTTCGTCACCGAGCCGTCCCGAGCACGCCGAGATCACCGGCGCCCCACCGTGAGCTCCTCATCAACCCTCTCTCCCCACCATCGATCCCTTCTCCAGCTCTGCTATCCACCGCGTGAAGGTCGCCGCCGCGTCTCGTCACCGCCGTGGCTGGAGCCGTTGAAGCTCATGAGCCGAGCACACCACCGTGCTCAACACATCTCCGAGGAGCCGTAGCCAGCACCAGGTTCGCCCCGCGGGCCCTCTCGTGCCAACCCACACCCACCCGAACTCCGGCCGCCGCCAAAGCTCGACGCCGGCGAGATTCCGGCCACCCCGCGCCCTCTAGCTTGGTCCGTTGGATGGGGGCGAGAAAGGCATCCTCTCGGTGCCCTCGGTGCATCGAAATACTCGCCGAGCAGTGTTTCCGGCGAGCTCGCCGTGGTCAATGGTCGCCGCGGTCAACCCCGGCCTTGCCGACGTGGCGTCCTTAATTAGCCCTAACCGCACCACTGAGCCACTGACAGATGGGCCCCGACGCCCCTGATTTTAGTTAGGCTAATTAACCCCCCCTGCTTAAACCCTGTGTGACTGACGTGTGGGTCCCCACGCCGATTTGACCTGGACCGCCCAGTTGACTTGCTGACGTCACGCCCTGTCATGTCGACGCAATAATGACTTCTGGAATTATTTTAATTCAGGAAATTCGAGAAAATGCCCTAAACTTTAATAAATCATAGAAATTCAACCGTAACTCGGATTGAAATAATTTATATATGAAAATGATCAGAAAAATATGAAGAATCTGTTTATGCCATGATCATGCATGTTTGAACAAGTTAACCTCACTGAATAGGATGAATCATGATTAGGGTAATTTATGAAATAGCATTTGGAGTTGGAGTTCAACCTTGTTTGAATTCCACTTCAACTAACTTGGATTATTATTGCATTAGGTGAATTCAGTACCTTAATATGACATGTCATTCATGTGAATGTGCATTGCATTGATTGTGTTCTCTCTTGTTTGCCGGTAATTGTTCCTCCCGGTGAGCGATGTACCGACGATGAGTTCGATGACACCGATGAAGAACTATATTATCTTGAAGTGCCAGTGCAAGCAAAACCCCTTGTTCATTCCGATATAATCCCACTCTCTCGCTCCTGCTCTATTTTACTGCATTAGGACAACAACGTCTCATGTGTTACTTGTTGCGGTAGCTGAACCCCTTGATCCTTTGCATGACTGTCATTCCACAGTAATTAGATGAAACCCACTAGCATGAGTAGGAATTGTTTGAGCCATGTTGTGCCTACTCATTTATGCTTGTTTGTCATGCCTGCTACTGCTTAGAGTTAAGTCGGGTCTGATTCATCGGGAATGAATTGGAATTGTTATGAACATGTCCTATTGTGTGTGAGCTAAGTGTGTGAACACGATTTGGTAAAGGTAGCGGTGAGAGGCCATGTAGGAGTACATGGTGGGTTGTCTCATTGCAGCCGCCCTCGTGAACTGAGTTCTGTGTTTGTGATCCATGAACAGTTACTACCACACATTGGGTTCCGTAACTCGACCCCTCTCGACTTATTAATCAACTTGATCTCTGTCCGGGAGTTGCAACTAGTTTCTCGTGTTTGTAGGTAGTGTTAGTAGTCTACCAAGTGGCACCCAGTGCATGTGGGCTTGGGACAGAGACTAGGCCTGATGTACGGTGTACCAAGTGGCACCCGGTTGGTGGGCTTGGGAACCCTTCTCACATCGCTTTGGGGCCGTGAGCGACACCCCGGCCGGATCTCCTTGCGGATGGAACCGAATAGGCGATAAACACGGACGAGAGACTTGTGTGGTTAGTCGGTCGTGGCCGACTCCCTCGCCCGGCTTCCGCTTGAAGGTTGCCGAGGTACATGACGTGTACAGGGCGGTAAGTGGCGAGAGCGTGTGTGAAGAAGTACACCCCTGCAGGGTTATCATTATCTATTCGAATAGCCGGATTCCTCGGATATGGAAACTTGGACCCCTTGCATAGTTCATAGACAAGTGAAAGTGGATACTCTAAAATACGCAAGATAAGCGTGAGTGCTATGGATGGCGTTTCTCGAGGTAGAGCGGGAGGCGGATCCATAGTGGTGTATTTGATATGGTGAATATGTGGACTCGTGTGCGCCGCCTCAAAAGAGTTGCTTGCAAATGTAGTTCGGGATAGCCACCGAAGTCAAAGCTGGCTTGCTGATCAAACTCCACCACCCCTTTTTGATAATGATGCATATGTAGCTAGTTACGATGTAAGTCTTCTTTGAAATGCGTTTGTACTCACGCTTGCTTATTTTACGTTTTGCAGAGAGACTTCGGTCTCGCTAGTAGTTCCGCTTGGACTTGACGGTTAGCTTGTTACCTCATTTACGATCTTGTGCCTTCGGCAGATCTGGTAGATAGTCGGGCTTCTCACCTTTTTCATTTATAGTTGTCTGTACTTTCAGACATGATTAGCTTCCGCTTGTGCTTTGACTTGTATGTTTCGAGTGTTGGGTCATGAGACCCATGTTTGTAATATCTCGCTCCTCGGAGCCTAATGAATAATATATTGAGTCAGAGAGTTATGTTGTGATGCCATGTTGTATCTACGCATATTGAGCATAATGTGTGTATGTTTGAAATGCTTGGTATGTGTGGGATCCGACAAACTAGTTGTTTATCCTTGGCAGCCTCTCATATGGGGAAATGTAGTCTCGTGATTACGGCGATAGTAGTCCGCTTCTGACCCGGTCCACCGGAGTCCTGCTAGCCCAGCACTACTGCTTGGACACTTGACTGTCCGGCAGGTGATTCACTTCGTTCCTATGTCTGTCACTTCGGGGAAATGTCACGCGGTGATACCGGAGTCCTGTTAGCCCAGTGCTACAGCCCGAATATATACGTTGATGACCGACATGCTCGTTGTGATTCATGTATGCCTGTCCCCATAGGTTAGTGCCGCTTTGGGTTCATGACTAGCCATGTCGTCCCGGGTTCTTTGTCATATGGATGCTAGCGACACTATCATATACGTGAGCCAAAAGACGCAAACGGTCCCGGGCCATGGTAAGGCGACACCCGTGGGAATACCGTGCGTGAGGCCGCAAAGGGATATGATGTGTTACATGCTAGATCGGTGTGACTTAGGATCGGGGTCCTGACACTATTTGAGGATAGGAGTATTAAATATGCAGAGGCATTTAGTATGCAATGTTGAATAATAATCTTAGTAATTTGTTACAGTAGAAAATGATAAGGTTTTGCATTGGTTTATACTAACCTATCTCACGAGTTCTTGTTGAGTTTGGTGTGGATGAAGCTTTTGAGAAATAGAGAAACCATGATATGAGAGGAATTAAGGAGAGACAAAAGTTCAAGCTTGGGGATGCCCAAGGTACCCCAAGATAATATTTCAAGAATTCTCAAGCATCTAAGCTTGGGGATGCCCCGGTAGGCATCCCACCTTTCTTCTTCAACAACTATCGGTTAGTATCGGTTGAGCCTAAGTTTTTGCCTCTTCACATGAGTTGTGATATCCTTGCAATGTCATTTTATTTTGTTTTTCTTGCTGTTTGAATACAATACCAAGATATGAAATTCTTAAAATAGAGGGAGTCTTCGCATAGTTACATAATTATTTAGCTACTCATTGAACTTCACTTATATCTTTTTGGAGTAGTTTGTCATTTACTCGTGTGCTTCACTTATATCCTATGAGTAAATGGTTGAATGAGTTGATTGTCATAAATCTGAAATTATATATGCCTCATTTGTTTATCCCATGGGGAGTAATGACTTCACGTCTAATAAGTAGAGGTTGTAAATTTATTGAAGGTTAGCAAGCGTTGTATTGATCATTTGAACAATTCATGAAAGAATATTGAAGGAAGAGAGATTTCACATATAAATATACTATCCTAGACATCTTTTATAGTTGGGAGCACTCATTAAGTATGACATGCTAAAGAGTTAATGTTGGACAAGGAAGACAACGTAATGGGTTATGTTTTTCGACATCTCAGTTAAAGTATATTGTCATGGATCATTCAAACATGTTGACCTTGCCTTTCCCCCTCATGCTAGCCAAAAATTCCTTGCACCAAGTAAAGATACTACTTGTGCTTCCAAATATCCTTAAACCCATTTTTGCCATGAGAGTCCACCATACCTACCTATGGATTGAGTAAGATCCTTCAAGTAAGTTGTCATCGGTGCAAGCAATAAAAATTGCTCTCTAAATATGCATATTAGTGCGGAGAAAATAAGCTTTGTACGATCTTGTTATGGAAGCAATAAAAGTGACGTTCTTTCACATTAAGATTTTGTGCATCCAACCCTAAAAGCTCATGACAACCTCTGCTTCCCTCTGCGAAGGGCCTATCTTTTACTTTATGTCTTTTACTTTATGCAAGAGTCAAGGTGATCTTCACCTTTCCCTTTTTCATTTTATCCTTTGGCAAGCTCCTCGTGTTGGGAAGATCCTGATATGTATATCCAACTGGAAGTAAGTTAGCATGAAATATTATTGTTGACATCACCCAAAGGTGAATACGTTGGGAGGCAACAGTATAAGCCCCTATCTTTCTCAGTGTCCGATTGAAACTCCATAACCATTAGTATTGCGTGAGTGTTAGCAATTGTAGAAGACTATATGATAGTTGAGTATGTGGAGTTTGGTATTCCTGAAAATAAGATGAATTGCAATTGTTTGAATGACTGAGAATGAAGTTTGCTAGTTTTCAAGAAAGTTTATGGTCTATGCTTTGACATGTGAATTGCTTGTTACTTTATCGTGAGAAGTTTTATGAGATGAACTACTGTTATGACATATTATCATGCTAGAAAAGGTGATTGAAATTATCATTGATCAAACTTGTGCACCTTCTAGCATTCACACTTCATAAATTCTTTCTTTTATCATTTACCTACTCGAGGACGAGTAGGAATTAAGCTTGGGGATGCTGATACTTCTCCAACGTATCTATAATTTATGAAGCATTCATGCTATTTTATTATCTGTTTTGAATGATTACGGGCTTTATTATACACTTTTATATTACTTTTGTGACTAACCTATTAACCGGAGGCCCAACCCATATTGTCGCTTTTATTGCCTGTTTCAAGATTTCAAGAAAAGGAATATCAAACGGAGTCCAAACGGAATGAAACCTTCAACAACGTTATTTTTGGGAAGAATATGATCCCGGAGACTTGGAGTTCAAGTCGGAGGAAGATCTCGAGGACTCCACGAGATAGGAGGGCGCCTCACCGGGCGCCACTGTCTCGTGGGCCTCGAGCACCTCCCGACCGACTTCTTTCGCCTATATAAGTTTCACGCACTTAAAAACATCGAATATCAAGATAGATCGGGAGTTCCGCTGCCGCAAGCCTCTCAGAGCCACCAAAAGCCTCTGGGAGCCTGCTCCAAGCACCTTGCCGGAGGGGGAATCCATCACCGGTGGCCATCTTCATCATCCGGCACTCTCCATGACGAGGAGGGAGTAGTTCACCCTCGGGCTGAGGGTATGTACCAAAGAGCTATGTGTTTGATCTCTCTCTCTCTCTCTCTCTCTCTCTCTCTCTCTCTCTCGTGTTCTCTCTATGGCACGATCTTGATGTATCGCGAGCTTTTCTATTATAGTTGGATCTTATGATGTTTCTGCCCCTCTACTCTCTTGTGATGAATTGAGTTTCCCTCTTGAAGTTATCTTATCGGATTGAGTCTTTATTTGAGAACACTTGATGTATGTGATAGAAGCTAAGGTTCATCTTTCTTGTCCATGGTAGGCCCTTCATTTGTAAGCAAAACAAATGTATCCAATTTAGGTAGCATCATATTCTCATGAACATTGGAATCGTTACCAAGAAACGGAAGTACCTGATAATTCAATTGGCGTGCGCGAGCTCTAGTAATTGGTCCAATATGTATAGCAGCAGGGGCTGTGGGTGTAACAATGGTATTGATGTCCTCATCAGTATGTCTTGCCGTGTTTATCTGTGGTGACAATGGGATATCACATGCCACTTGATGTATGTTTTGGTGACCAACTTGCGGGTTCCGCCCATGAACCTATGCATAGGGGTTGGCACACGTTTTCTTGACTCTCCGGTAGAAACTTTGGGGCACTCTTTGAAGTACTTTGTGTTGGTTGGATGAATCTGAGATTGTGTGATGCATATTGTATAATCATGCCCACGGATACTTGAGGTGACAATGGAGTATCTAGGTGACATTAGGGTTTTGGTTGATTTGTGTCTTAAGGTGTTATTCTAGTACGAACTCTTGAATATATTGATCTGAAAGAATAACTTTGAGGTGGTTTCGTACCCTACCATAATATATATGTTTGTTCTCCGCTATTAGTGGCTTTGGAGTGACTCTTTGTTGCATGTTGAGGGATTGTTATATGGTCTATCTATGTTATTATTGTTGAGAGAACTTGCACTAGTGAAAGTATGAACCCTAGGCCTTGTTTCCTATCATTGCAATACCGCTTACGCTCACTTTTATCATTAGTTACCTTGCTGTTTTTATATTTTCAGATTACAAAAACCTTTATCTACCATCCATATTGCATTTGTATCACCATCTCTTCGCCGAACTAGTGCACCTATACAATTTACCATTGTATTGGGTGTGTTGGGGACACAAGAGACTCTTTTCTATTTGGTTGCAGGGTTGTTTGAGAGATACCATCTTCATCCTACGCCTCCTACGGATTGATAAACCTTAGGTCATCCACTTGAGGGAAATTTGCTACTGTCCTACAAACCTGTGCACTTGCAGGCCCAACAACGTCTACAACAAGAAGGTTGTGTAGTAGACATCAAGTTGCATACTTCTTCAGAGAATTCCTTTGTTCAAATTCCTCATCTGAAGAAAATGGCTGATGGAAAGAAGCCACAAAAGGGAGGAAAAAGGCCTGAAATCAATACTGTGTTTGAAATCCCTGAGGACATCTATGCTGGGTACTGCACACCCCCTGAGGAAGACAAAAGTCAGCGCAAGGTGCGCATTCAGAAGATAGAGAGGAGATGGGCAAGAGAGTGGAGGGAGTATAGATATGTTACTCCCAAATACATGAAGAAATTCACTATCAATCCTCCATGCTCAAGACCTCCATTGGCACCTGGCCAAGAAGCTGATCCCACCAGCCTCAAGCACGGTGAGGATTATCCTGATGAATGGGCCCAGCGCCAGGCCAAGTTGGCCAAACAGGCAAAGAAGCAGTTAGGAAATTCAATGAAGACTCTGCTGCTGCTGCAACTGAGGCCTCTGTCAAGCCAAAGAAATCCATGGCAAAGAAGCCTGCGCACAAGTCAAGTGCTTCTTCTTCAATGCCCTTACGGCCGAGTTCCTCAGCAATGCCCTCACGGCCAGAATCCTCAAAGACCTCTCGGCCAATTCCTCATACTGCTCTCGCTCCAAAGTCCTCAGCTCCTCCTCCAAAGTCCTCAGCTGCTCCGATCAAATCCTCACCACCTGTGCATCTTGCCACGTGCCAAAGGACGACATGCATCTCTATTGCCTCAGGAGCTTCTGCTAGTTCCTCAGCTGCACCAAATTCTTCAACGGGACCCTCTCTGCTGAAGACAAAGGCCACTGCTGGACGAGGTTCTCGCCCAAGTCCTCACAAGAAGCAGGTCGCCTTCCAAGTGCCGTCTGATGAAGACGAAGCTGATTATGAGGAACTTGTCGAAATCATCAGATATAGGCAAGTCAGGGCCGCTAGAGCCAAGGGCACAAATGTGCCACTGCTTTTGGATCCAAAGCTGATCCTCGACTACATTGACCTCTCGCACAAGGACCCAAACACTCCTATGCCTGATTTCAAGTTGACTCCTGGCGAAAGTCATATGCTGACTGCCTTCATCCAAGAAGAAAAATGGAAATATGAGAAGGCCAAGCAGATCAAGAAAGCGCAGTACAGGAAGGAGAAATTCTTGAAGAACAACATTATCTCTATGAAAACTGATGAACTTGTGAAGATCCAGTCTGAAATCAAAGTCCTCAGCGATGATTTCAATGCTTACTATGCTGATTGGCAAGGAGCCAAGGTCAGGTTTGTAAAACTGACTGAAAAATTCACTCCAAATTTTGCAGCTCCATCGCAACAAGAAATTCCTCAGGCTGAAGCATCTGCTCAGCCGATTGAAGAACATGCCAAAGACCATCTGATGACATTCATTTCTTGAAGAAAATGTGAGTTCCAGGGTGATGACCGCATTCCACTACCGATGAAATTGCCAGGGCATCCACTAGTGGTGCGCCTGAAGAAAATGAAGAGGTCAGGGCAACTGCATTAGTTGTGCCTGAAGAAAATCAACCACATTCCTCTGCTCCTCCTGCACCTACCCTAACTCCAATCCTTCCATCTGCTTCAGATGTGAAGAAGACCAAGACTGCAGAACGTGCTGCAGTGAAGAAAAGGAAAGCATCAACTTCATCAGATTCTTCAGCTCCGAAGAAGATGAAGAAATTGACCAGCTCATTTGAAAATCCAATTGATGTTGTTCCTGTTTCCACCATGCCATCAAAGGAAATCGTCCCTTTTGATGAAGAATACGTGATCCCTAGCGGATCTGATGAAGAAAATCCTTCTGCTGCTACGTCAGAGCAGATGGATGAAGAAATTGAAGTGGATGAAATCCCTTCAACTCCAGCTGTTTCCTCGCCTATGCCCCAGTTTACTGCTGAAGAAGCCGGCGTTGAAGAAATGGAAGATGAAGATGTGGACATTGGCTGTACCACACCTGTGCTGAATGATGACTTTTGGGAAAGTCAGCACCCAGATGTGGACATTGGCTGTACCACACCTGTGCTGAATGATGACTTTTGGGAAAGTCAGCACCCCAACTCTCCACTGTTCACACCATTGCAACAAATTCCTCAGTCCCCAGTTACTACAGTTCAAATGGGCTCTAAAGAACCACATGCCACACCGTCTGTCCATGAAGAAATTCCAGCCACTAGTGCTGAAGAAAATGTAAATGAAGAATTGAAGACCCAGGCTGTCACTGGAGAAGAAGCTGAATTTCCTCAGCCTGAAGAACCTGAGATTGCGATTCCTGAGGTGATAATGCAATTGACTGACACTCCTCAGCCCAAGCCAAAGGATCCATTCTCAAAGAAGCAGAAATTCAAGGATGATGATTTCTTCGGCGAGCACATGTTCTTCACATACTACAATCCCTATGATTCTGCTTTCGTCTCGTATGAAGCGCCTCGACCGCCACCGTGCCAACTTCTATTCTTCACTGCTCTTCAACAAGGACAAAGTCTTCGACCACGAGCATATTCCTCATGTGGACATGGAATCACTGTCATGCTTCCCACATGTCCTCAGTGTGCTTCGTGATAGAGGCCTCCTCAACTTTTGCACAGACATCGTTGATTGGAATGAAGAACTCATTGTCGGGGGTTGGGTGCGACATATGCCAATGGATGGCTTATCATGGTGGGAGCGAGTAGAACATCACCGGTGCCTGGAAGCGGGATGAGGCGTAGACACTTACGCCGGCGAACTTTACCCAGGTTTGGGGCTCTTCGTGGAGATAACACCCCTAGTCCTGCTCTGTGGGGTCTCCGCATGATCACTAAGGCACTAGTGATACAATGGTGCTCCTTG
The DNA here is from genome assembly GCA_021605145.1 of Aegilops bicornis. Classification (NCBI taxonomy): domain Eukaryota; kingdom Viridiplantae; phylum Streptophyta; class Magnoliopsida; order Poales; family Poaceae; genus Aegilops; species Aegilops bicornis. Next base: position 582,083,990 of record CM038672.1, read on the forward strand.
AGCTGTATACTAGAGGTGGAAGAAAGCAAGGCTAGCTCTCTCCTCTCTTTATGTATGAGTCTAGTTCTAACAGGTTGGGAACCCTTTGCATGGGTGCCCTGGGGGGTTTATATAGGCCTAACCCCCAGGGGTACATTGGTAATCCGGCAGGGTGTAGGGCCCGGTCGTCGGCCTCTTCGGCCGCTGGCTTCTCCGCCGACTGCTGGGGCCCGCCGTCTGGTGGGCCCCGCCGACTGGTTGGGTACGGGGCCGACGGGCCGTACCCACCGCTCCCGGGTCTTATCGGCAGCTGATCACTGTTGCCGTGTCTCTGATGCATGCTTGGTCAGGGGGTCATGGCTACAGCTCCGTCGCCTGGCGGGCGATTACTGTAGCCACTCCCTGTCTCGTCTGGTTAATGGCGCGTGGGTCCCGAGGAAGGGGCGGGCCGACTCCTAGGGGCCGACCTCCCTCGGGTCCGACTGTTAGGGCTCTTGCCATCTTCTGGACTCTCGTTGTCTGGTGGGGCCCATTGTCCTTGGGCCGTGCAGACAGGCCGTCGTGGGAGCAGGACTCTGCCTACTTGTGATGACGTCAGGGTTGGCATGGCAACAGTGCCGCGCCGAGCGGAGATCTCCGCCAAGATCAGACTGTGGCCACGCCACTCGGAAAGGGGAGGGGAGGGGCTACACTGTAGCCATTCCATGTCCCGCCCCCCTTGATGAGGGCACGGGCTTCGCAGGTGCCACGGGCCGACTCCTCGGTGCCGGCTTCTCTAGAAGCCGCCCGATAGGAGTCGGCTTGACTTGGCCTTGCCTCCAGGACTCGGCCGTTTATGGGTAGCCGGCTATTCCTCGGTCGGCCTCCGTGAGGCGGCTCTTCATCTTGTCGCCTTGAGGGGCGATCAGCCCGATGTCTTGAAAGGTTCTGGCTTCGGGTTAGCCTACCGTGGCCCATTACTCCGGCTAAGTAGTCCCCAAAGCTGGTGAGGTGCCGTGGGCGATTGGTCGAGGAGCCTCAGCAGTTTCCTTTTCCCAGCGTTTGAGGTAGAGCCTCTTCCGTCTTCTGCCAGGCCGACTGGTAGGAGTCGCACTCGCCCAATCTGACTTGTCCAAAATTTCCGAACGCCTCGACGGGATCCGAGTGGCGTGCTAGCTAAGCTTCCAGGCCGCCGCCCGTTTCAGGCCTGTCACGTGGCGACGAGCGGCTGGGCCAGTCTGCCCACCCACGCGCGTGACGGGACATGCCTGCCGGCGGGGCCCGCCACTACCACCCCTCGGCACGCGAGCGGATCCGCTACGGCCGAGGTGGGCGGTTGAGGTTCCCGTGGAGTTACTGCGCGCCGTAATTTTGAGCGAAAAACATGGGGGCGTGGGGTAATGGGCGCAGTAAATACCACGTTCGCCCCCTCGGCTTCACAGCCCATAGGTCTATAAGTAGGCGGAGGAGGGGGAGCGGCAGAGCACGCGCGCCCCTCCTCCTCACTGCCTCCTCTTTCTTCTTCCTCTCGCCGCTGCGCCCCAAGCTACGCTGAGCGTTGCGGTGATTCATTCCCGATGAGCTCTTCTTCCACCGTCACGCCCCCCACGATGCGTTCCAGAGCGTGGGACGGCTCCGAAGTTCATGACGATCACGTCGATTTCCTCCGGAAGACACGACAGCTGCCCGGCAAGGATTTCGTGAGGGTCAGCCTCGCGCCAAAGGGAGAAATCTCGCGGTGCCGGAGGAGGGCGAGCGGGTCGTCTTCCACTCGCACTGCCTGCGCGGCCTCGGCTTGCCGGCGAGCAACTTCTTCCGCTCCTTCCTCGAATTCTATGGTCTCCAGCCGCACCACCTCACCCCGAACACGGTGGTGCTACCGTCCGCCTTCGTCACTTTATGCGAAGGCTTCCTTGGCGTCCTCCCCACCATTGAGCTCTGGGGGGAGTTCTTCTACATCAAGCTCGGCACCCATGTCGCAGGCGTGCCCGCCTAGTGCGACGCGTTCATCATGGTGCGGAGGTCGGGGGCCGACAATCCGTTTCCCCCCATCACGCTGATAAAGTCGGTGAAGATGTGGCAGCGATCGTATTTCTACGTGAAGAGCGTCTTCACGGAGGGCGGCTGGGTCAACTTGCCGGCCTATGCAGCCGGCCCGCCAGCTGGAAGGCAGCCCAACTGGTCGTACCGGGCCAGGACGCTGATTCCTGCTGGAGCCGCCGCTCATCGCTGACTCCAGTGCCGACGCAATCGGAGGGCCTGACTGGCCTGATTTGCTGGCCGCCGTGGGCGCCGAGTGCTCCCGCTCGAGGCCGCCCTCACATGATCTGCCAGATGAGCGGACATCGGGACCCGAGTTGGCTGTGCACCAAGGAGATGCCTCATGCAGAGGTGGCCTACATGGTGAACTATCTTGCGAACTGCGAGCTCACGGAAGAGTGGCGGTTTGACAAGGAGCCGTATTCACGCGCCAACCCTCTGCCCATGGTGAGTTGTCTCTTTTTCTTTTTTCTCTGACTCTTTGTCGCCGAGTCCGTCTTGTCCGGGCCCGACTACCAGCCTTTTTGAACAGAGCCCCTCCTCCACCGAGCCGCACCGTGGGGCTGGACCATGAAGTCCTCCCCGACCAGGCGGAGAGCGACGTCGACGACCCCGACTTAGGGGCGACGGCCTTGGAGGACGACGCCGAGGGGGGAGGCGGCGAAGCAGGCTCGGAGCCAGCCTTGAGGACTGGCCTGACGACGATGCAGGGAAGTCGCCCCGCGCCACCAGCTGGGAGCCGGCCAGCCGGGCGCAAGCTCTTCTGCCACGCCGGACGCAAAAGGCGGCGTGAAGAAGCGCAGGGCCACACCGAGCTTATTCGGCAGCCGGCCGAAGAAGCCCAAGGGCTCGGCCGCGGCGACCAAGCGGGACGAAGCGGCCGCGAAGGCCAACCGCTTCCGCAGGGAGGTGAAGACGCCGCAGCTGGTTTCTGCGTAAGTGCTACCTTCCCTTACACCTTCATCTTTTCTTCGTTGATCTGGTCTGAGTTTCTTTGTTTGTTTCCCTTGGTCAGGGCTCCCCTCTCTCTTGAGAAGGTGGCTGCCGCCTCCATCGTGGGGTCGGCAGAGACTTCCGCCACCACTCGGCGGATCGACCCAGCCGCCGACCTCCTGGAGGCAAGGGAGCGGAACGCACGAGAAGTGTGTGAAGAGCAGGAAGTCGCCCACCTGGAGAAGGCGGAGGCCGCCACCCTGAAGAAACTGGCGGAGGCCGAGGCCGCCGACGCGACGAAGAAGCAGGCTGAAGAAGCCGCACACCGCCAGTCTGCGGTTTTCGTCATTCCTCTGAACTCCGCACCGCCACCCCCGGAGTTCACGGCGTGGACTGGGGAGGCTGGCGACGAGAACCGGGTCATGGAGAGGGACGGCAGTGACACCGCCATGCCGGACGTGATCGTGCCGCCACTGCCGCCGTCCAGGAGCGTGCAAGGCGGGCAGCCGGCGGACCCGCCGGTGCTGCCAACTGAAGACGATGTGGCGACGGGCCTGGTTCTCGAGGTCGGCACACCGACGCGTCGCCGCCTTGCAAAGGCGGCTTCGGCACCGCGCACTCTAGAGACTGGCGCCGCGAGCTCCTCGATCCCGGACACCGAAGCGACGAGCGCCGCGCCCACTGGGTGGGTGCGGGGAGGCGGGACGGGCCCGTTGAATCGGGCGCTTTTGGACGTCCAAGCCAAAATCCGAGCCGAGGGAGAAGCCATCAGGAACTGCAACAAGGCGCATCTGGCATCGCGAGAGGCCGTCCGGGTGCGTTTCCTTCTTCTTTGTTTCTGTTTCTTGTGCTTCTCGATGGGGGCGCGTCAGTGCACCCATTGGGTGTAGTTCCCGAGTTTCGGGCCGGCTGCTGAGCAGGCGGCTCGGAACTCTAATCGGCGAGTTCCAAGTACTAACGTTTATTTGGGATCTTTGCCACAGGATTACCACAATCTTCGTGTGACCGCCTTCAACTCCAACGTCCAGGAGCTGGCTCAGCGGACCGCCGACTTGTCGGAAAGCCAGAGTAAGTCTTCTTCTTTTTCATGGGCGTAATGGCGCACTCCATGGCTGTAGTCCTCGAGATTTGGGCCGATCGCTGAGCGCCGGGCCGGATCTCCCGACCACTATTCTTCTTTACGTTGATGACTCCTTTTTTTTTTGCGGGCGCAAGCGCACTGGCTGTAGTCCCCGAGATTCGGGCCGACTGCTAAGCAGTCGGGCCGGATCCCCCCGGTGTCTGTTCTTCTTTGTTGGCGACTAACACCTTGTTTTCTTCTTTCTTCCGCAGAGACCAATGCCACCTTGCAGCAGCAGCTGGGCGAAGCCAACACCGCGCTACGCGTCAAGCAGGAGGAGTGCAGCAAGCTGGCTGAAGAACGCGACCGACCGTCACGCGAATCGCGTAATGTATGAGGCGGAGGACAAAGACACCGGCCTCCTTGCTGAGTTCACGAGCGAATGCTCCTCCTGGACTGACAAGGAGGCGATGCTGATTTCCGGCTTCCACGAGATTGAGGATATAGTCGATGGTGAGCCTCCCTCAATTTTCTTCTTTGCATTGCTAGCTGTTGGTCAAGCCGGCTTCTGGTCTTTTAATTTTGTTCTTCGCTTCTGTCTTGACAGACTTCTTTCCTGGCCACTCGGATGCCGCCAACCAGGCCATCAAAGCTGATCGCGAAGGGCAGTGGGCGGACGGCGCGAAGATCGCCGCCGACGCCCCCCGAACCCTTAGCGAGCAGATTCTGAGCATCGAGGCCCGTCTTTGGCCGGCTCACCGGATGCTGCGCCGGCTTCAGCCTGTCGGCGCCCAGGGGATCGCCGCCCTATGGCCGGACATGTCGGCACCGCGCACCCCCAGTCGGACTGCCGACTGGATGGAGGTAGCGGCTGCTACCTCTTGATCTTGCGTTGGATTTCCCCGAAGAGGAGAGGATAATGCTGCAAAGTAGCGTAAGTATTTCCCTTAGTTTTTGAGAACCAAGGTATCAATCCAGTAGGAGGCCACGTGCGAGTCCCTCGTACCTACACAAAAAAATAGCTCCACACAACCAACGCGATTAGGGGTTGTCAATCCCTTCACGGTCACTTACAAGAGTGAGATCTGATAGAGATGATAGATAATATTTTTGGTATAAAGATGCAAGGTAAAATAAAAGGCAAAGTAAAAAAGCAAAGCAATAATAAAGTGATGGAAGATTAATATGATAGAGAATAGACCCGGGGGCCATAGATTTCACTAGTGGCTTCTCTTAAGAGCATAAGTATTTTACTTGGGTGAACTAATTCATTGTTGAGCAATTGACAGATTGAGCATAGTTATGAGAGTATCTAGGTATGATCATGTATATAGGCATCACGTCCGAGACAAGTAGACCGACTCCTGCCTGCATCTACTACTATTACTCCACTCATTGACCGCTATCCAACATGCATCTAGAGTACTAAGTTAATGAAAACAGAGTAACGCCTTAAGCAAGATGACATGATGTAGAGGGATAAATTCATGCAATGTGATAAAAACCCCATCTTGTTATCCTCGATGGCAACAATACAATACGTGCCTTGCTGCCCTTACATCCTCACCGGGAAAGGACACCGCAAGATTGAAAGCAAAGCTAAGCACTTCTCCCATTGCAAGAACTACCAATCTAGTTGGCCAAACCAAACGGATAATTCGAAGAGACTTGCAAAGATAACCAATCATACATAAAAGAATTCAGAAAAGATTCAAATATTGCTCATAGATAATCTTGATCATAAACCCACAATTCATCGGTCTCAACAAACACACCGCAAAAAGAAGATTACATCGAGTAGATCTCCACGAGAGAGGGGGAGAACATTGTATTGAGATCCAAAAAGAGAGAAGAAGCCATCTAGCTACTAACTATGACCCAAAGGTCTAAGGTAAACTACTCACACTTCATCGGAGAGGCTATGATGATGTAGAAGCCCTCCATGGTGGATTCCCTTCCCATGGAGCTCCTAACAGGCCCCAAGATGGGATCTCGTGGATCTGAGAAAGTTGCGGCGGTGGAATTAGGTTTTTGGCTCCGTATCTGATCGTTCGGGGGTACGTAGGTATATATAGGAGGAAGGAGTACGTCGGTTGAGCAACAGGGGACCCACGAGGCAGGGGGCGCGCCCCCCACCCTTGTGGCCACCTCCTGGCTTTCTTGACGGGGGGTCCAAGTCTCCTGGATCATGTTTGGTGAGAAAATCGCATTCCCGAAGGTTTCATTCCGTTTGGACTCCGTTTGATATTCCGTTTCTTCGAAACTCTGAAATAGGCAAAAAACAGCAATTCTGGGCTGGGCCTCCGGTTAATTGGTTAGTCCCAAAAGTAATATAAAAGTGGAAAATAAAGCCCAATATGGTCCAAAATAATAGATAATATAACATGGAGCAATAAAAAATTATAGATATGTTGGAGACGTATCAGGCATCCCCAAGCTTAATTCCTGCTCGTCCTCGAGTAGGTAAATGATAAAAAGATAATTTTTTATGCGGAGTGCTACTTGGCATAATTTAAATGTAATTCTTCTTAATTGTGGTATGAATATTCAGATTCGAAAGATTCAAGACAAAAGTTTAATATTCACATAAAAATAATAATACTTCAAGCATACTAACAAAGCAATTATGTCTTCTCAAAATAACATGGCCAAAGAAAGTTATCCCTACAAAATCATATAGTCTGGCTATGCTCTATCTTCACCACACAAAGTATTTAAATCATGCCCAACCCCGATGACAAGCCAAGCAATTGTTTCATACTTTAGAATTTTCAAACTTTTCAACTTTCACGCAATACATGAGCGTGAGCCATGGACATAGCATTATCTGTGGAATAGAATGGTGGTTGTGGAGAAGACAAAAAGGGAGAAGATAGTCTCACATCAACTAGGCGTATCAACGGGCTATGGAGATGCCGAACAATAGATATCAATGTGAGTGAGTAGGGATTGCCATTCAACGGATGCACTAGAGCTATAAGTATATGAAAGCTCAACAAAAGAAACTAAGTGGGTGTGCATCCAACTCGCTTGCTCACGAAGACCTAGGGCAATTTGAGGAAGCCCATCATTGGAATATACAAGCCAAGTTCTATAATGAAAAATTCCCACTAGTATATGAAGGTGACAAAATGAGAGTGTCGGTGTCAAAACCGGCGGATCTCGGGTAGGGGGTCCCGAACTGTGCGCCTAAGGCAGATGGTAACAGGAGGCAGGGGACACGATGTTTACCCAGGTTCAGGCCCTCTCGATGGAGGTAATACCCTACTTCCTGCTTGATTGATCTTGATGATAAGAGTAGTACAAGAGTTGATCTACCACGAGATCGTAGAGGCTAAACCCTAGAAGCTAGCCTATGGTATGATTGTTGTTGGTCCTACGGACTAAACCCTTCGGTTTATATAGACACCGGAGGGGGCTAGGGTTACACAGAGTCGGTTACAATGGGAGGAAATCTACATATCCGTATCACCAAGCTTGCCTTCCACGCCAAGGAGAGTCCCATCCGGACACGAGACGAAGTCTTCAATCTTGTATCTTCATAGTCCAACAATCCGGCCAAAGGATATAGTCCGGTTGTCCGAATACCCCCTAATCCAGGACTCCCTCAGTAGCCCCTGAACCAGGCTTCAATGATGATGAGTCCGGCGCGCAGATTGTCTTCGGCATTGCAAGGCGGGTTCCTTCCTCCGAATACTCTGTAGAAGATTTTGAACACAAGGATAGTGTCCGGCTCTGCAAAACAAGTCCCACATACCACCGTAGAGAGAATTATATTTCCACAAATCTAATCTGCTGACGCACTTGATATCATGACATCATACCATGGCCCGGTCATTATTCAAACCGTTTTTCTCAACCAGCGTTGGCGCATATTGCGAGGCGGTTTCCTTGGCACGTCTTGTCGAAGCAGGGATCTGTCCCCTTGTCGCGGGATTCTCATCAATATGGGCGTGGGTAACCCAACCGCGCCATCAATCACGGCGCTTGGGGAGTAAGCGAGTTTACCAGGCTAGTGGGGGCGTATAGTTTCATCCGCCTTTATAAAGGGATAAGGGTTCACCTTTTTTCACCCACGCCTTCTTCCTCCTCGCTCGTCCATTCTTGCGCACTCGAGCTCCAACACCCAAGTTTGCATCTTTCTCCTCACACCGCTCCAATCATGTTCGGAGCAGGAGGCAAGTGGATGAAATCCTCCGTCATGGAGGAGGACATCAAGAAGCTGCGGGAAGCCGAATACTTGGCCACGGATATCGCGCACCGGTTGCCCGACGAGGGGCAGATCGTCCCTACCCCGGAGCCTTACGAGAGGGTACTCTTTCTCACCCACTTCGTCCGTGGACTGGGGTTCCCCCTTCACCCATTCGTCCACGGCCTCATGTTCTTCTACGGGCTGGACTTCCATGATCTAGCCCTGAACTTTATTCTCAACATCTTGGCGTTTATCATCGTGTGCGAGGCCTTCCTCCGCGTCCAGCCCCACTTCGGCCGGTGGCTGAAGACCTTTAATGTCAAGCCGAAGGTTGTAGGCGGCCAGCAAGCGAAATGCGGATGCGCCATGGTGGGCAAAATGCCCAACGTCACATGGCTCGAGGGCTCCTATGTGGAAACCATAAAGGGGTGGCAGTCGGGGTGGTTCTACATCACCGAGCCGCGCGACACCAACTGGGTGGCGGCCCCCGAATTCCGATCCGGTATCCCCATGCAGCTTACCTCCTGGAAAGAGAAGGGCTTGTCCTGGGGTTCATCGGTGGAGCTGGCGGACTCGTAAGTGTATCCGGAACATGATAAGCAAGAAACTCAAGCTTGTCAACGTGGTCCAGGTCATGCTCTTCCGCCGGATCCTCCCGTGTCAACAACAGGCGTGTAATTTATGGGAGTTCGACCCGGCCCAGCACCAGACTCTGTGTGAGCTCTTTGACACGACACACAAGGACGTCTGGAGGGTGCTGTTCAAGGGTGCCGAGGTCCCCCCTTCCCTTACCGAGGACCGCGGGCTTAGTGCGAAGCGCCCTGCAAATCCTGTAAGTTCTCTACACCTTATAGGGTATTTACTTTCCCCAGTTTAATCATGTGCGGGATCTGAGCTCCCATGCCTTTGATAGGACTGGTTGGAAACATCGGAGCAGATCGACTGCCCGGCCCCCCTGCCCGAAGATCCAGCCAACACTCTCCTGACAAAGATGCTGACTCCGGCACCTTATGAGGTGCCGGAGAAGAAGACCAACAAGAAGGCCACGGGGACCCGAAAGAGTTCCCAGCGTCAGGTGGTATCGGACTCATCGTCCGGTAACTCCGAGACGCACTCCTCTCGTGAAAACAAGGAGGAGGAAGATGAAGGTTCTCCCCCTCTAGCCGGGGGAGACAAGAAAAGGAAGGCCGCCCGAACCGGGGAGGCCGAAGGGTCCAAGAAGGGAAGGACTCTCCTTCCGGACTGTTCTACGACCGCCGCGCATAGTGAAGATGAGTGGTTGTCCAGGGACAAGCCCCTGGTGAAGTCGTAAGTATTCAGATACCAGAGTAATTCATGGTATGCTTTTATGGCACTGCTTCTCCTTATGCCGAATATGATTATGCAGTCCTTCCCGAGCCCGCATCGACGTATCTACGTCGAACGATTATTTGGACTCGGCGGATATGAATAGTGATTCACTTCCGACCGCCTCCTCCCCTCGCCCTACGGACAATGTCGAGGCGTTGTCTCAAAGGGCACCAAGCCGAGGGGAGGTTGTCCTGGAGGCGCCTCAAGGCGACCTTCCGGACCCTGGGCGCAAAGGGAGCAAGACTCCCACGGGCTTCGGCCCTCAGCCGAACACCAGTGGTCCCAGACTCCGGCAGGCGTCCCCCTGTTAAGAGGGGCAAGCCGCTCGTGCCGGTGACCTCTGTCCACCCAGAGGCACCGGACAACTTGCTAGAAGTGCTTCGTAGCACTTCCATCGACGAAGAGCACCGCACTATCATGAGTGCGGTGATAAAAAAGGTTCAGTCCGCCAAGAGCGGACTGACTGAAGCATGTGTCAGCCTCCTAACAGGCTTTAAGGTGAGTAATCGAAGTATAGGAAAATATTACCGCATAGACAGTAGCCCCTGATGCTCTGTTCGGCGTTCGCGAAGAAAAGCCAAATAGAGGATCGAATAGTAACTCTAGAAGTCTAATCCAAATATGTCTGTATGCGTATGCAGGCTTCATCTTGGCGGCTGCGCACGCATCACGGAGGTCGCCAGATCAAGCAGGACCTCGAGCGATGCGAGGAAGAACTCGGCCTTGCCAAGAAGCAGCTCGAGGAGAACAAAGGTAAGCAATACCTTGTCTATATACAAAAATTTTTGGTTGCAAGATAATAGGATCATCATGAATGTGCCAGGGACCACGACCGAAGTGGCGACCCTGAAGCAGGCGCTGTCCGAGGCCGAGAACAAAGCGGCCAAGGAGCACATTGAGCGAGAAAGACACGAAGCCCGAGTAGGTGAGGTGCAGCAAGAGCTCCAGGCGCTCGTGAAGAAGCATGAGTCCTTGGAGCTTGACTCGAAGACGCGAGAGTCCGAGCTTGCCAAGGCCCTCGAAAGCGCAAAACATGCCAAGGCCGAAGCCCAAAAGGCCCTCCAGGAGATTGAGGCGATGAAGAAGATAGCGGCGGGTAAGGCATTCATTATGCAAAGCAAGCATGTGAAAGAAAATTTCTATTTACTTACCCGAGTTCGGAGCTCTCCAGGGGCGTTCGCAGATCTGCCCCGCAGTGTGTCTGATGCCTCGGAGTTCTACCGGGTTGAGGAGGGGAGCTCGACGGAGAAGGTGTTCTGGTCTCAAAGATATCGGGACCAAACACCGATGCCCTTTTGAGCGACCAAATTTGAAGCAACTGGTCGAGCTCCACAAGGTGGCCGAACAGGCCATGAAGGGCCTTATAGTCCGGATGTGGCCTGGCGATGCCCTTCCCAACAGCTACTACGGCCTGGTGAGGCAGCTTGTGGATGCCTGCCCACGGCTAGAAGTCATAAAGCGGTTCGTCTGCATCGAAGGTGCACACAGGGCTTTTGCCCGTGCGAAGGTGCACTGGGCCAAGATGGATGCCGAGAAGCTGGTGAAGGAGGGGCCGCCGCAGGGCAAGGAGCATCGCCACCCTGAAATTTATTATGAGGGTGTCCTGAAGGGTGCCCGTCTTGTGGCGGACGAGTGTTCCAAAGATGTAATTTTTGAATGAACTTGCTCATGTGATCCTGTATTATGAAAACTAGTTCATGTGCGCTATGCAACGCTTTTGTATTTAAAATATTACCTTCTGTGCGGCCGTTTATAAAATCTAAGAGTTGGCTAGTCGTCGGCTTCTGCCCCCATGCAACTAGTGCTGGGGTGTTTGGGATAAATCTGAGCACTCTTTTTCCCGTTTTTGGGTCCTTCGAGGGAGGTGCTCAAGAACGAACCAGGCAATCGGACTATAATGCTTTATCACTCTCACTTAGCCATAAAAGTCTACAATTTTAAATTTTGGTGAAGCCCCTAGTATTCGGAGGGCCGAATTTGGGGCACTATACACGCCTAAGTCGGACAAAGCCGACTCCTCGCCCAAAGCAGAAAAAGTTTTTAGGGACTTGAGACCTCTCGAACAGCGACCAGCTCTTGCCTTATCATGACAGTCAGTTTTAGCTTTCTCTACTGAGGTGCTTGTCCGGAAGAACCGGGACACAATCGCAGTAGTTCTCCCAGTACTACCATAGCCGATATAGCGGAACGTAAGGTACCAAAACATGGGAGCCGGGCAAACCCAACTATTGACCCATGACATGATTCGAAGTTGATGCATATAATGCTATAAGTTCGGGGTGCCGCACTGTCAAGAGTGTTCGGACTTCTCACGTCGTGTTATGGGGTATACGGAAGCCCCTGACGTACTGGCCGTACCAGAGTGTATGGGTGCTAACTGTCATGAACGAACATATATATATATATATAAAGAATATAGAATGCGATAATAGACTAGTGCTATGCATTATTTATTTGAGAAATGCGTCAAAGCATACTGATACAAGTAGTGCGGTAAGCAAAAAATAGGACTATTTGACATGTCCCATCCAGGGGCAAGCTGCGGACTGGTATCTTAAAGAAGGTATTTCACTCGTTATCAAAGACCACCTAGGGATTCTGTTGTAAGACGTAGCTTCCTGCCTCCTTGGATGCTGTATCATGTGTCCGGCAATCGTACTGCCGGATAGGGCTTCTAGAGAGTAAAGTCCTGAAAGAAAGAGAATGATTAAGATAGTAAGCCCCTAGTGCGGTTGAGCCGCATTGTGGGGCGTGCCTTGATCGTGCCCGTGCCGACGCCTATGGTATTTTCAATGCGTAATTATGTACGCGTGGCACGAATTTTGTTGTTCGACTGAGGCTAGGGCGGGGGCCGAATTGCTAGGTGAGCTCTGAGCGTGCTAGGCGATCCTGTTGCAGGTTGCTCCGGATGCGCTTGACGGTGTCCGGGGGGCTTTATCGCCGAACTGGTGGATTGCCTTAAGAGGCTGCTTTGTGCCTCCCCTGTGAGGGCTGCAGTGTGCTCCTCCGTACGAAGCGATCGCTCTGTGTTTCCATTGACTGTGATGGCCCCCCTAGGTCCTGGCATCTTGAGCTTAAGGTATGAATAATGTGGTACTGCGTTGAATCTTGCAAACGCAGTTCGCCCGAGCAGTGCGTGATAGCCGCTGCGGAATGGGATGATATCGAAGATTAACTCCTCGCTTCGGAAGTTGTCTGGAGATCCGAAGACCACTTCCAGTGTGATTGAGCCCGTACAATGGGCCTCTACACCTGGGATGACGCCTTTAAAGGTCGTTTTTCTGGGTTTGATCCTCGAGGGGTCTATACCCGTTTTGGCGCCTTGTATCCTCGATAGAGCAGGTTCAGGCTGCTGCCGCCGTCCATAAGGACTCGAGTGAGGTGAAATCCGTCAATGATGGGGTCTAAGACCAATGCGGTAGATCCGCCATGACGGATACTAGTGGGGTGGTCCCTGTGATCGGACAAGAGGACCATGGGTTGAACTTTCGGGCGACGGGCTCCGTCGCATATACGTCCCTTAGTGCACGCTTCCGTTCCCTCTTGGGGATGTGGGTTGCGTATATCATGTTCATCGTCCTCACTTGTGGGGGGAACCTCTTCTGTCCTCCCGTGTTTGGCGGCCGTGGCTCCTCCTCGTCGTCGCTGTGCAGCCCCTTGTCCTTGTTTTCGGCGTTTAACTTGCCTGCCTGCTTGAACACCCAGCATTCTCTGTTGGTGTGATTGGCTAGCTTATCGGGGGTGCCGTGTATTTGACACGAGCGATCGAGTATGCAGTCCAAACTGGACGGGCCCGGAGTGCTTCTTTTGAATGGCTTTTTCTGCTGGCCGGGTTTAGAGCCTCTGAATCCGGCATTGACTGCCGTATCCCCGGTGTTATCGCCGTTGTTGCGGCGCTTGTGTTTGCTGCGACGTGGCCTGCCGTTACTGTCCTTGGTATCCGAAGTGCCAAGGTTTCTTGATATGTTGTTGCTGCGAGCCAGCCAACTATCCTCTCCTTCGCAAAAGCGGGTCATTAGTGTCGCGAGGGCTGCCATAGACTTCGGCTTTTCCTGGCCGAGGTGCCAGGCGAGCCACTCGTCACGGATATTGTGCTTAAATGCTGCTAAGGCCTCTGCATCCGGACAGTCGACAATTTGATTTTTCTTGGTTAGGAACCGTGTCCAGAATTGCCTGGCCGATTCCCCTGGCTGCTGAATTATGTGGCTTAAGTCATCGGCATCTGGTGGTCGCACATAAGGGCCCTGGAAGTTGTCAAGGAATGCGTCTTCCAGATCCTCCCAACAGCCAACAGAGTCTGTTGGCAAGCTATTCAGCCAATGCCGAGCTGGTCCTTTAAGTTTTAACGGGAGGTACTTGATGGCATGTAGATTATCACCGCGGGCCATGTGGATGTGGAGGAGGAAGTCCTCGATCCATACCGCGGGATCTGTTGTGCCATCATATGATTCGATATTTATGGGTTTAAAACCCTCTGGGAATTCATGCTCCATTACTTCGTCAGTGAAGCATAGGGGGTGTGTCGCGCCTCTGTGCTGGGATATATCGCGACGCATCTCATATGAGTCTTGCCTGCTGTATTCGGCCTGGCCGGATTTGCTTTTACTGTATCCGACGTGGCGGTCACCGTCCCGCATAGGGGCGTGCCCTCGTGATCCATATATCGATCTTGCGTGTTTTGCCCTGTCTTCCAATATGTCTCGCAGGTCTTGCGTGTTTCCCGGTGCCTTGGTATTTTTGTTTGAGTGGCGGCGGGGTGCGGGCTAAGCTTCTGGCTGAAATGCCTCTCTGTCTCGGCCATGAGGTGGCCGATCAGCCGCGTCATATGCTTCCTCCTCAAGTCGGGGTAGCATCCTGCGCTTTGGATGACCCTTGGAGGGGCGTTCGAGTTCGTATTCCTCGGCCGCAAGGACTTCAGTCCATCTGTCTGCTAGCAAATCCTGATCAACTCGAAGCTGTTGCTGTTTTTTCTTCAGGCTATTTGCTGTGGCTATAAACCGGCGCTTAAAGCGCTCCTGCTTGACGGGATCCTCGGGTATGAAAAATTCTTCGTCGTCGAGGCTCACTTCGTCTTCGGGGAGAGGCATGTAATTGTCATCCTCCGCTTCTCCCTCTGCCGCTCACTCAGGAGGGCTGGCTTGTTCATCCTCTGGCTCTAGATCTTGCTGGAGGGGATTGTCATCATCTTCGGCACTGTCCAGAGTACTGTTATCTCCCGTGTCGGTATCACCGCTTTTGCTGTGGCGAGACTTAGAGCGGCGCCGCTGAAATCGGCGCTTGGGTTGCTTCTTGGAGGGGTCATCCTCCGCTGTCTTGTCGCCATTGCCTTCTTTGGGTGTATCCACCATATATATATCATATGATGAGGTGGCGGTCCAGTGCCCCGTGGGCAGTGGTTCCTGTTCGTCTCCTTCATCGTTGTCCATACCATCGATGTCTTCGGATTCGAAGTCGAGCATGTTGGTTAAATCATCGACAATGGCTACTAAGTGGGTGGTGGGTGGGGAGTGAATTTCTTCGTCATCCGCATCCCATTTTAGCCGGACATAGTTCGGCCAAGGTTCTCCTGACAGGGAGAGAGAATTTAACGAGTTTAGTACATCGCCGAAGGCGAGTGCTAAAAGATATCCGCGGAGGTGAACTCCATGATCGGCGCCCAATCGGATTCGATAGGCATGGGCGCAGGCGGTTCGTAGTCCATGGCCAGAGACGAGTCCAACGGTTCGGCATCACGGTTCTTGTGAGGCGTAAGGTCAGTATTTGGCTCTATCCCCACTGAGGGTGCAGCCTCCAAGGCGGGGTCCATCCGCCCGTCCTCGGATGGTGCAGTCCGTTCCGGATTGAAGGCCGGAGCGGTTGCTGGCGTGATTTCCCGAACACTGTCCAACGGCAGAGCTACTACATGCTCGTCGTGATCGTGTGGCACACCTGGCATGGGCTCGAATCCGTTGAAGATTAAGTCTCCGTGGACATCGGCAGTGTAATTCAAGTTTCCAAACCTGACCTGGTGGCCAGGGGCGTAGCTCTCGATCTGCTCCAGATGGCCAAGCGAGTTGGCCCGCAGTGCGAAGCCGCCGAATACAAAGATCTATCCGGGGAGGAAAACCTCACCCTGGACCGCATCGTTACCGATGATGGGAGGAGCCATCCAGCTTTACGGCGACGACACAGTGGAAATCTCAATGAAAGCACCAATGTCGGTGTCAAAACCGGCGGATCTCGGGTAGGGGGTCCTGAACTGTGTGTCTAAGGCGGATGGTAACAGGAGGCAGGGGACACGATGTTTACCCAGGTTCGGGCCCTCTCGCTGGAGGTAATACCCTACTTCCTGCTTGATTGATCTTGATGATATTGAGTAGTACAAGAGTTGATCTACCACGAGATCGTAGAGGCTAAACCCTAGAAGCTAGCCTATGGTATGATTGTTGTTGGTCCTACGGACTAAACCCTCCGGTTTATATAGACACTGGAGGGGGCTAGGGTTACACAGAGTCGGTTACAATGGGAGGAGATCTACATATCTGTATCGCCAAGCTTGCCTTCCACGCCAAGGAGAGTCCCATCCGGACACGGGACGAAGTCTTCAATCTTGTATCTTCATAGTCCAATAGTCAGGCTGTCCGGATACCCCCTAATCCAGGACTCCCTCAGAGAGACTCTCTATCATGAAGATCATGGTGCTACTTTGAATCACAAGTGTGGTAAAAGGATAGTAACATTGTCCCTTCTCTCTTTTTCTCTCATTTTTTTATTTGGGCCTTTTTCTCTTTTTTATGGCCTCTTTTCTTTCTTTTATTTATTTATTTTTCATCCGGAGTCTCATCCCGACTTGTGGGGGAATCATAGTTTTCATCATCCTTTCCTCACTTGGGACAATGCTCTAAAAATGATGATCATGACACTTTTATTTACTTACAACTCAACAATTACAACTCGATACTTAGAACAAAATATGACTCTATATGAATGCCTCGTGATGTATCGGATATGCAATGATTCATGAGTGACATGTATGAAAGAATTATGAACAGTGGCTTTGCCAGAAATACGATGTCAACTACATGATCATGCTAAGCAATATGACAATGATGGAGCGTGTCATAATAAACGGAACGGTGGAAAGTTGCATGGCAATATATCTCGGAGTGGCTATGGAAATGCCATGATAGGTAGGTATGGTGGCTGTTTTGAGGAAGGTAGATGGTGGGTGTATGATACCGGCTAAAAGTGCGTGGTATTAGAAAGGCTAGCAATGGTGGAAGGATGAGAAAAGTGTGTATAATCCATGGACTCAACATTAGTCATAAAGAACTCATATACTTATTGCAAAAATCTACAAGTTATCAAAGCAAAGTATTACGCGCATGCTCCTAGGGGATAGATTGGTAGGAAAAGACCATCGTCATTCCCCGATCGCCACTCATAAGGAAGACAATCAATAAATAAATCATGCTCCGACTTCATCACATAACGGTTCACCATACGTGCATGCTACGGGAATCATAAACTTTAACACAAGTATTTCTCAAATTCACAACTACTCAACTAGCATGACTCTAATATCACCATCTTCATATCTCAAAACAATTATCAAGCATCAAACTTTTCTTAGTATTCAACGCACTCAAAAGAAAGTTTTACAAATCTTGAATACCAAGCATATTAGGATTGTTTAAGCGAATTACCATGCTATTTAAGACTCTCAAAATAATCTAAGTGAAGCATGAGATATCAATGGTTTCTATAAAACAAATCCACCACCGTGCTCTAAAAGATATAAGTGAAGCACTAGAGCAAAACTATATAGCTCAAAAGATATAAGTGAAGCACATAGAGTATTCTAACAAATTCCAAATCATGTATGGCTCTCTCAAAAGGTGTGTACAGCAAGGATGATTGTGGTAAACTAAAAAGCAAATAAGCAAATAATACAATACGCTCCAAGCAAAACACAAATCATGTGGTGAATAAAAATATAGCTCCAAGTAAATTTACCGGTGGAAGTAGACGAAAGAGGGGATGCCTTCCGGGGCATCCCCAAGCTTTGACTTTTTGGCGTCCTTAGATTATCTTGGGGGTGCCATGGGCATCCCCACGCTTAGGCTCTTGCCACTCCTTGTTCCATAATCCATCAAAAGATTTCACCCAAAACTTGAAAACTTCACAACACAAAACTCAACAGAAATCTCATGAGCTCCGTTAGCGAAAAGAAAACAAAAGACCACTTAAAGGTACTGTAATGAACTCATTCTTTATTTATATTGGTGTTAAACCTACTGTATTCCAACTTCTCTATGGATTATAAACTATTTTACTAGCCATAGATTCATCAAAATAAGCAAACAACACACGAAAAACAGAATCTGTCAAAAACAGAACAGTCTGTAGTAATCTGTAACTAACGCAAACTTCTGGAACTCCAAAAATTCAGCCAAAATAGTAAGACCTAGGCAATTTGTGTATTTATCAGCAGCAATTGGAATCACTATTTTATCATGTTCTGGTGATTTTTAACAATTGTTTTCGTGAACCGAAAGTTTCTGGAAATTACAGCAAGATCAAATAACTATCATCCAAGAAGATCCTATAGGTTTAACTTGGCACAAACACTAATTAAAACATAAAACCACATCTAAACAGAAGGTAGATGGATTATTTATTCCTAAACAGAAGCAAAAACAAAAAAAACTAAAATAAAATTGGGTTGCCTCCCAACAAGCGCTATCGTTTAACGCCCTTAGCTAGGCATAAAAGCAAGGATAGATCTAGGTATTGCCATCTTTGGTTTTAGGGAAAAAGAGAGCAAACTTGCTATCTATGGAATTAATCTTTATATTTTGACAAAGTACATGACCATTAATGGTAGAAGAAAGATTAAGTATGCTGCAGAAATTGGCATCTAGCCTAGCTTTTATCTCTTTGATAGATTCGTTTTGGTAAGAAAGCAAAAGAGATGTGAATTCAGCTTTCTCGTTAATAGGGTGCCCAAATATAGTTTTCATCTTTTCATAGGTATCTATGGGATCCCCTTCAAGAAAACCCTCTTCAGAATTAGAATCCAAGACTTGTTTGAACGAAGCGGGCAACCCAACATAAAAGCTTTTTAAGTAAACCTCAATTTGGTATTGGGGTACATAGCTAGCACGGATCCTTAAGAGCCTATCCCAAGCATCTTTCAAAGATTCATCAAGTAAATAACGAAATATTCCAAAATCTTCTTCATCAAGATTACTAAGGTTTTCATTGATAATCCCGGCAGGTTTTTCCATAGTATTTTTATTTATGAGTTTAGATAAAATAGCAGGATTGTCTAAAGTGCTGAAACTCGGGAGAGAAACCCCAACTCTTTTTTGTTCTGACATGGTGAGGGGAAAGCGAATGAAAGGAAGCAATTGGAAAAGAGAGGGCGAATAAAACGGCAAGGGTGAAGTGGGGGAGAGGAAAACGAGAGGCAAATAATGTAATGCGAGAGATAAGGGATTGTGATGGGTACTTGGTATGTTGACTTTTGCATAGACTCCCTGGCAACGGCGCCAGAAATTCTTCTTGCTACCTCTTGAGCTTGCGTTGGATTTCCCCGAAGAGGAGAGGATAATGCAGCAAAGTAGCGTAAGTATTTCCCTCAGTTTTTGAGAACCAAGGTATCAATCCAGTAGGAGGCCACACGCGAGTCCCTCGTACCTACACAAATCAAATAGCTCCACGCAACCAACGCGATTAGGGGTTGTCAATCCCTTCACGGTCACTTACGAGAGTGAGATCTGATAGACATGATAGATAATATTTTTGGTATTTTTGGTATAAAGATGCAAGATAAAATAAAAGGCAAAGTAAAAAAGCAAAGCAATAATAAAGTGATGGAAGATTAATATGATAGAGAATAGACCCGGGGGCCATAGATTTCACTAGTGGCTTCTCTCAAGAGCATAAGTATTTTACGGTGGGTGAGCAATTCTTGTTGAGCAATTGTGAGAATTGAGCATAGTTATGAGAGTATCTAGGTATGATCATGTATATAGGCATCACGTCCGAGACAATTACACCGACTCACCTGCATCTACTACTATTACTCCACTCATCGACCGCTATCCAGCATGCATCTAGAGTATTAAGTTAATGAAAACAAAGTAACGCCTTAAGCAAGATGACATGATGTAGAGGGATAAATTCATGCAATATGATAAAAAAAAACCATCTTGTTATCCTCGATGGCAACAATACAATATGTGCCTTGCTGCCCCTACTATCATTGGGAAAGGACACCGCAAGATTGAACCCAAAGCTAAGCACTTCTCCCATTGCAAGAACTACCAATCTAGTTGGCCAAACCAAACGGATAATTCGAAGAGACTTGCAAAGATAACCAATCATACATAAAAGAATTCAGAAAAGATTCAAATATTTCTCATAGATAATCTTGATCATAAACCAACAATTCATTGGTCTCAACAAACACACCGCAAAAAGAAGATTACATCGAATAGATCTCCACGAGAGAGGGGAGAACATTGTATTGAGATCCAAAAAGAGAGAAGAAGCCATCTAGCTACTAATTATGGACCCGAAGGTCTGAGGTAAACTACTCACACTTCATCGGAGAGGCTATGATGATGTAGAAGCCCTCCGTGGTGGATTTCCCTTCCGACGGAGCTCCGAAACATGCCCCAAGATGGGATCTCATGGATACAGAAAGTTGCGGCGGTGGAATTAGGTTTTTGGCTCCGTATCTGATCGTTTGGGGGTACGTAGGTATATATAGGAGGAAGAAGTACGTCGGTGGAGCAACGGGGGGCCCACGAGGCAGGGGTGCGCCCTGGGGGGTAGGGCGCGCCGCCCACCCTCGTGGCCACCTCCTGGCTTTCTTGTCGGGGGGTCCAAGTCTCCTGGATCATGTTCGGTGATAAAATCGCGTTCCCGAAGGTTTCATTCCGTTTGGATTCCGTTTGATATTCCGCTTCTTCGAAACTCTGAAATAGGCAAAAAACAACAATTCTGGGCTGGGCCTCCGGTTAATAGCTAGTCCCAAAAGTAATATAAAAGTGGGAAATAAAGCCCAATATGGTCCAAAATAGTAGATAATATAGCATGGAGGAATCAAAAATTATAGATACGTTGGAGACGTATCAGCGGCCGGCAGTCTTGAGGCCTGGAAGGGCTCTTCGTCCCGGGCTGGAGCGCGCCGGGCCTTGGAGTTCGTCAAGGCGTGGTACCCTGGGCTGAGTCTGGCCCAGCTGGCCACATTCCGGCTGGAGGCGCAGGAGGAGTTGGCGGTCATGGAAGACGATCTCGTCAAGCGTGCAGCGTCAATCGCCGAGTACACCGACACCAGCATCTTCGTCCCGGAGCGGGTTGAAAACGGCGACGAGGCGCCGCCGGAATGGTTCTGGCTGAACCCAGACGATGGCGAGGACTCGGCGGAGATGATCGACTCCAGCGGCGAGGAAGAAGGCGAGGCGGAGGAGGGAGGCGAAGAGGAGGCGCCAGAGGTTGGAGCGGACGGCCAACCTCAGCTCGACCGCGCCTCCAGCAACGAGCCACACCTAATCGAGCGGTTGCCGCCGGAGGCGATAGCGAGACCGACCAGCCGCCGCCCGCAATCGGCACCACCGACTCCTCCGATCCTCCGAACCCTTCTGCCGCTTCCTAGGCCGCCATTTTATCTTTTACTTCACCTGTCTATTAGTCTCGATGAACTTATTAATTTTGCACAATTCCACCCGCGGGGTGTATCTTGAACTCCTGTTGAAGATCGGCCAAGGGCCTTTGCTATTTAAATATTTTTCCGAGTTCTATCTTTTTCTTGCTTACTGCTCTTTGGCTTTTTCCTTTGACGCCTTCCCTTGGTTGCTGTCTTGCCATCCAAACAGCCGCTCTGCGGACTGATGCTGGGTAAAGTAATTAGTGCATCAACAGTGAAATCTTCGGAGGAGATTTGCATTCCATGGCCGCTCCGTCTCCTTGCCAGAGTCGTCTCTCTTGCGCGCCCGAGGCTTCTCAGTGTCGATCAGGTAGTAGGAATCCTTGCCCAACACTTTGCTGATGATGAATGGGCCTTCCCAAGGCGCTGAGAGCTTGTGCTGGCCAGCTGTTCGCTGGATCAGCCGGAGCACAAGGTCTCCTTCTTGGAAAGATCTCGGCTTTACCTTCCGATTGTAGTATCGGCGCAGGCTCTGCTGGTAGATGCTGGACCGGCTGTGTACCAACAGCCGGCCCTCCTCCAGCAGATCGACGCCGTCTTGTTGTGCTTCTTCTGCCTCCTCTTCGGTGTACATGGTGACTCGAGGGGAGTCGAATTCTACGTCCGTTGGGATGATGGCTTCGGCACCGTAGACGAGGAAGAAAGGCGTGAAGCCGGTTGACTTGTTTGGAGTTGTGCGCTGGCTCCAAAGGATGGCTGGCAGCTCGTCGAGCCAGTAGCCGGCCGAACACTCCAGAGGCTCGACCAGTCGGGGCTTGATGCCGGACAAGATGAGGCCGTTTGCTCGCTCCACCTGGCCGTTTAACTGTGGATGGGCAACGGACGCTAAGTCCAGTCGGATGCCCTGCGTCGCGCAAAAACGGGCCAAGGCACCTTTGGTAAAGTTTGTGCCATTGTCGGTGATGATGTTGTGCGGTATGCCATACCGGATGGTGTCGGAGATGAACGTCACAGCAGTCGGACCGTTCAACTTCTTGATTGGTTTGGCTTCTATCCACTTGGTGAAATTTTCCACCGCGACAAGGAGATGAGTCATGCCACCTCGCGCTGTTTTGAATGGTCCCACCATGTCCAGGCCCCAGACGGCAAAGGGCCAGGCAATGGGAATAGTCTTGAGTGCAGAAGCCGACTGATGTGGCTTGGAACGGAACTTCTGGCACCCTTTGCATTTTTGGACCAAGTCCTTGGCGTCTTCTAGAGCGGTCGGCCAGAAAAAACCATGGCGGAAGGCTTTGGCGACAAGTGCCCTTGAAGCCGCGTGGTGGCCACACTCGCCTTGATGGATATCTTTGAGAATCGCTTGGCCTTGCTCCGGCTCCACGCAGCGCTGGTAGACACCAGTGACACTGCGCCTCACAAGCTCTCTGTTGACTATGGTGTAGGCTGCTGCCCGGCGTTGCACTTGCCGGGCCGAGATCTCATCAGTCGGCAGCTCTTTGTTCACCAGGAAATTGAGGATGGGCTGGGCCCATGAAGGTGCTGCGATTTCTTCGACTGTCAGGACTACAACTTGGACGAGGGCGGTTGGGCCGGGAGGCGGCGTGTTGGAGTCGGCAGCCGCTTGCTGGGTCGATGAAGTCCCTAGGTCGATTGGAGCAGTCCCCGGACCGAGCTCTGAAGTCCCCGGGCTGGCCGCTGCAGTCCCCGGGCCGGGTTCTAAAGTCCCCGGGCCGGGCGCGAGTGCCACGACCCCCGGGCCGCCTGCCAGAATTCCTGTGCCGGCCGCTGGAGCTCTCAAGTCAGATCCGACTGCTTCAGGAGGAGCCGGCACGAAGATAGAATCTGACTCTGGCGATGGCTTGACAGACGGCTTTAGGAGGCGTTGAAGGGCGACGCCGGTCGGTAATGCTTGACGGGTGGAGCTGATTCGTGCCAGGGCATCTGCTTTCTCGTTGTCGTTTCTTGGCACATGAAGAAACTCGCACCCTTCAAAATACCCACTGAGCTGCTGTACGAGGAAGCGGCAGCTCACCATGTTTGCATCTTTGGCGTCCCAGTCGCCTGACGACTGTTGGACCACCAAGTCAGAGTCACCATAGCATAGGATCCGGCGAATGCCGAGCTCTTTGGCAAGCCGGAGCCCGTGAATGAGTGCCTGATATTCGGCGAGGTTGTTGGAGGCGGCGAAATGGATTTGCAAGACATATCTGAGCTTGTCGCCTTTGGGAGAGGTGAGTACGATGCCGGCTCCCAAACCGGTGCGCATCTTGGAACCATCAAAATGCATCCGCCAATGGGTGGAGTCGGTATTGGCGGCGATCTTTGAGTCTCGGCCCGGTCGAGGAAGTCGGCCAGTGCTTGTGACTTGATGGTGGTGCGAGGCTGGTAGTAGATGGTGTAGGGGGCCAAATCTATGGCCCATTTGGCCACTCGACCCGAAGCATCTCGGCTACCAATGATCTCGGCGATGGAGCTGCAAGACCATGGTGATTGGGTGCTCTTGAAAATCTGACTTCAATTTCTTGGCGGCAAAGTGCACGCCGTAGCACATCTTCCGGTAGTGGGGTACTTTTGCTTGGAGGTCGGCGATTACTTCACTCAAATAATATACCGGTCTCGGACTGGTAGTGCCTTGCCTTCCTCCTTGCGCTCTACCACAATGGTCATGCTGACCACTTTCGGCTAGTGGCGGCGATGTAGAGGAGCATGGGCTCCTTAGGAGTCGAGCCGCCCGGGACAGGTGGAGTAGTCAACATCTTCTTGTGCTGGAGAAAAGCCGTCCGCCTTTTGTCATTCCACTCGAAAAAAGTGGTTTTCTTCATGAGCTGGTACAGGGGAAGAGCCTTCTCACCCAGCCGACTGATGAATCGGCTGATGGATGCCAAGCAGCCAGTGAACTTCTGCACATCCAGCAGTCGGGTGGGTATTTCCATCCTCTCGATGGCCTTGATCTTCACAGGGTTGCACTCTATGCCGCGTTCTGAGACCAGGAATCCAAGAAGCTGGCCGGCTGGTACTCCGAAGACGCACTTCTCTGGGTTAAGCTTGATTTGAAACCGGCGTAGGTTCTCAAAGGTCTCCTTGAGGTCTTCTAGCAGCGTTCCACGCTTCTTCGTCTTCACCACCACATCGTCCACGTATACATGGGCATTTTTGCTGAGTTGCTCGAGGAGGCACTTCTGCATGCAACACTGAAATGTGGCGCCGACATTCCTCAAGCCGAACGTCATGGTCAAGTAGCAGAAGGCTCCAAATGGCGTAATGAAGGCGGTCTTCAGTCTGTCGGCCGGGTTCAGCTTGATCTGGTGGTATCCTGAATATGCATCCAAAAAACTCAACAGCTCGCATCCGGCTGTGGAGTCTATCACTTGGTCGATCCTTGGCAAAGCAAACAGGTCCTTGGGGCATGCTTTGTTGAGGCTGGTGTAATCAATACACATATGTGACTGCTTGTTTTTCTTCAGCACAAGGACCGGGTTGGCCAGCCACTCTAGAAAGAACACCTCCATGATGAAGCCTGCTGCCAGCAGCCGGGCTATCTCTTCTCCAACGACTCTTCTCTTCGTTTCTGACAGGCGGCGCAAGGGCTGCCTGACTGGTTTGGCATCAGGCCGGACATGTAACTTGTGCTCGGCGAAATCCGTCGGGACACCCGACATGTCTTTGGGGATCATGCAGAGATGTCCCGATTCTCATGGAGGAAATCGACGAGCTCGCCTTCCTATTTGCTGTCGAGGTTTGTACCCACGACAGCATACCTCTCCGGGTGCTCCGGGTCCAAGGGTATCTTCTTTGTCTCTTTGGCCGGCTTGAACGAGCCCTCAGCTTCCGACTCCTAGGGATCGAGCGACATCTCCGGCTGCTTGCCTGCCATTGCCACGACCCGGTCAAGGAGCCGCTTCTCAGCTGCGATCATGAGGGACTCGGCCAACGGACTGCTCTCAGCTGCGCAGGCGGATGACTTCTTGTGTTTGCCGGCTATGGTCAAAATCCCGTTGGAACTCGGCATCTTCATTTTGAGGTAGGCATAGTGGGGGACCACCATGAACTTGGCCAGAGCAGGCCGGCCAAGTAGTGCATGGTATGGGCTCTCAAGGTCCACCACTTCAAACCATACTGGCTCTCGGTAGAAGTGATCTTTGTCCCCAAAGAGGACGTCTATCTGGATCTTGCCGATTGGTGAGCAGGAAAGGCCAGGAACTATGCCATGGAAAACAGTCCGGCTGAATTTGAAGCTGCCTTTGTTTGATTCCTAACTTCTCCATGGTGCCTTTATGCAGGATGTTGATCTTCAGCCGCCATCTATCGAACTTCGGGAGAAAGCAGCGGATCGCCTTTCTGTGGCAAAGGTGGCATCCAAAACCAGCATAGGAGCCAGGATTGGGCATCACTTACGGGTGGTCGGCTCTGCTCCGGTGATGGGCTTCTCGGACCAATGCATGAACTACTGGGGTCTCTCTTGCTACCGCATTCACTTCTTCTTGCTGTACCGCCGCGTCGATCATCGGCCATGCTGGTGAACACGACATAGGCTCCATGCTCTTCTGGATACCCATCTTGTATGGCTCCGACTGGTCTGACCGCCGGCTGCTGGGGCAGAGAAGGAGGAGGCTGCCCAGCAGGAGGGGGAGGGAAGAGGCCGTCTCCCTTGGCGATCCTGGTGAGCCAATGGCACTTCCGAGTGGTGTGGTTGGACGGCTTCGCACCACTATGGAATTTGCAGGGTGCATCCAGAGTCTGCTCATATGAGAAAGCCGACAGCCAATTGGGCTTGCCGCCCTTCTGGCACTTGGGTGGAGGCTGCCCTTCCGGCTGCTGGTCCTCGACTGTTGCCACCTGCCGGCTGGTGGAAGCCGGCTGCGTAGCCTTGCGCTTGTGGTCGTTCTGCTGTTGACGCCGACTGGTGTCACCAGCCGGGGTTCGAGGAGCCTGAGGGGCCACTTTGCCAGATGCATTGATGTCTACTACGCAGCCTTCTCCTTGTAGACGTTGTTGGGCCTCCAAGCGGAGAGGTTTGTAGGATAGTAGAAAATTTCCCTCAAGTGGATGACCTAAGGTTTATCAATTCGTGGGAGGCGTAGGATGAAGATGGTCTCTCTCAAGCAACCCTGCAACCAAATAACAAAGAGTCTCTTGTGTCCCCAACACACCCAATGCAATGGTAAATTGTATAGGTGCACTAGTTCGGCGAAGAGATGGTGATACAAGTGCAATATGGATGGTAGATATAGGTTTTGTAATCTGAAAATATAAAAACAGCAAGGTAACAAGTGGTAAAAGTGGCGTAAGCGGTATTGCAATGCGTTGAAACAAGGCCTAGGGTTCATACTTTCACTAGTGCAAGTTCTCTCAACAATAATAACATAATTGGATCATATAACTATCCCTCAACATGCAACAAAGAGTCACTGCAAAGTCACTAATAGCGGAGAACAAACGAAGAGATTATGGTAGGGTACGAAACCACCTCAAAGTTATTCTTTCCAATCAATCCGTTGGGCTATTCCTATAAGTGTCACAAACATCGCTAGAGTTCATACTAGAATAACACCTTAAGACACAAATCAACCAAAACCCTAATGTCACCTAGATACTCCAATTTCACCTCAAGTATACATGGGTATGATTATACGATATGCATCACACAATCTCAGATTCATCTATTCAACCAACACATAGAACCTCAAAGAGTGCCCCAAAGTTTCTACCGGAGAATCAAGACGAAAACGTGTACCAATCCCTATGCATAGGTTCATGGGCGGAACCCGCAAGTTGATCACCAAAACATACATCAAGTGAATCACGTGATATCCCATTGTCACCACAGATACATCAAGTGTTCCCAAATCATTAAAGACTCAATCCGATAAGATTACTTCAAGGGGAAAACTCAATCCATTACAAGAGAGTAGAGGGGGAGAAGCAACATAAGATCCAGCTATAATAGCAAAGCTCGCGATACATCAAGATCGTTCCAAATCATGAACACGCGAGAGAGAGATCAAACACATAGCTACTGGTACATACCCTTAGCCCCGAGGGTGAACTACTCCCTCCTCGTCATGAAGAGCGCCGGGATGATGAAGACGGCCACCGGTGAGGGTTCCCCCTCCGGCAGGGTGCCGGAACAGGGTCCCGATTGGGTTTTGGTGGCTACAGAGGCTTGCGGCGACGGAACTCCCGATCTATTCTGTCTTTGGAAGTTTTAGGGTACGTGGGTATATATGGGTGAAAGAAGTACGTCGGTGGACCTCCGGGTTGTCCACGAGGCAGGGGGGCGCGCCCTAGGGGGGTGGGCGCACCCCCACCCTCGTGGGCAGCCCGGGACTCCCCTGGTGAGCTTCCGGTACTCCGTGGGCTATACGGTCCAAAAATAAGTTCCGTGGAGTTTCAGGTCAATTGGACTCCGTTTGATATTCCTTTTCTTTGAAACACTGAAATAGGCAAAAAACAACAATTCTGGGCTAGGCCTCCGGTTAATAGGTTAGTCCCAAGAATAATATAAAAGTGGATAATAAAGCCCAATATTGTCCAAAACAGTAGATAATATAGCATGGAGCAATCAAAAATTATAGATACGTTGGAGACGTATCATGCATCGACTTGGATCTCTGCCTTCATGGAGGAGTCGGCCGTGGCGTATTTGTCCGCTATGATCAGCAGCTCGTCGAGGGTCGTCGACTCGTCGCAGAGGAGCCGGTGCTTGAGGAGGGTGTCTTCTCTGCACCCGGCGGTGAAGTACTCGATGGCCTGCACCTCGTGCACGCCTTCGCAAGAGTTGCGGCGCTCGGCCCAGCGCGTGAGGTAGTCGCGAGTCGACTCGTTGGAGCCTTGCACGCACAAGGAGAGCTGGCGGGGCTTGGGCGGCCGCTTGTACGTGCTGGTGAAGTTGCGGACGAAGGCGTCGGCAAAGTCAACCCAGTTGTTGATGCTGCGGGACTTCAGACTGTTCAGCCATGTCCGGGCTGTGCCTTGGAGCATGAGCCGAACGTATTTCACATCAACGCTCTTGTTGCCGTTTGCTATGCTTACGGCTATGGAGTAGTCGACCAGACAATCCTCCGGCTTCACGAAGTCGGTGTATTTGGGCGTGTCTCTTGGGAGCGTGAACCCTTTGGGGAAGGGCTCGTCTCGAATGCGGGGGCCGAAACACGGCGGACCCAACTCATCTTCTTCTTCTAGCGCCAGGGACCGACGGAGACGGTCGATCCGATGGCGGTCATCGTTCTCTCCGACTCCCTCTCGGCGGCTAAGGCGGTCGCCGAGTGTCGGGTGATCAACAGGCGGCATGGAGACGCGCCTTTCCCTGCGAGGGGGAGGAGGCGGACAGTCATCCCACCGCTCCACTGCTCTTGGGCGGCCGTCTTGGTCGCGCTCTATGGTGACACGAGTTTGACTGCGGCTGGCAGCTGGCTCCTTGTCTCTTCTTCCACGGACGCCACTAGTCGGCGTCCGAGAGGTCGCGCCTTGATCTCGGCGGGGAGGCAGATTTTCATTTTGCCGGTGTGGCGCCTCGGTGCGGCAGCCGGCCTCGTGCTGCTCGGCAGCCGCGTCGAGGAGCCACTGGACGCGCTCCGCCATCTAGTGACGTTCCTCGCCCTCGAATTTTCCAGCTCTTCTGCCGCCGCCTGGGCAGCCCGGATGTTTTTCGCAGGCGTGGCGTAGACGGGGCGATCTGCCCCGAACAGGTTGGCGATGGCCACTCCGCGCTGCTGGCGTGCCAAGGCGGCTGGGCCCATCTGGTGCCGGCGTACCACCCACATCGCGGTCCATCTCGCGCTGATAGGCTTCCGACAGGCGTCTCATGCTGGCAAGCCTCTTGGCGCCCTCGACGAGCTCGATGCGGCATGCTTCCAGCATCTCAGCGTCGGCGTCTTCTGGGATGGGCGTCGTCAGGTCTTGCAGTGCCGCGTCGAGCGGGTCACGAGCACCTCCGACGGAGTTCTTGCCGTGACCGATGACAAGCACCTCCGTGACGGTGCTTCCGCCGCTCTCCGTGCGAGGGAGCGACTCATCGTAGACCACCACGTTGGTGGGGAACGCCTCAAGGGACGCAGTGTCGGAGTCGACCAGCATCGGGTCGGTGGAGCCTACAAACTCTAGGTCCACAGCTGGCTCGCTGGTGACGTGAAGTTGATCGAGGAGTTCGCGAGGCGGCTCTCGGGGGCATCTGTGCCCGTGTCGGACGTGGGCTCGCCAGAGAGGTGGACCTCGCCAATGAGATCAGCGAGGCAACTTGCCGCACAGGCAACTTCCGTGCCAGGCAGCACGTCGGTGCAGACTCCGTCTGGCGTGCCGGGCTGGCTGCGCTCGCCAGGGAGGAAAAGGGTTCCCGTCCAGAACAGGTCTCTGGACGACGGTGCACCTCGCCCCACGGTGGGCGCCAAATGTCGGGGGTTGGGTGCGACATATGCCAATGGATGGCTTATCATGGTGGGAGCGAGTAGAACGTCGTCGGTGCACAGAAGCGGGATGAGGCGTGAACACGACGCCGCAAACTTTACCAGTGTTTGGGGCTCTCCGTGGAGATAACACCCCTAGTCCTGCTCTGCGGGGTCTCCGCATGATCATTAAGGCACTAGTCATACAATGGTGCTCCTTGAGCTGTATGCTAGAGGTGGAAGAAAGCAAGGCTAGCTCTCTCCTCTCTCTATGTATGAGTCTAGTTCTAACAGGTTGGGAAACCTTTGCATGGGTGCCCTAGGGGGTTTATATAGGCCTACCCCCAGGGGTACATTGGTAATCTGGGCGGGTGTAGGGCCCGGCTGTCAGCCTCTTCGGCCGCCGGCTTCTCCGCCGACTGCTGGGGCTCGCCGCCTGGTTGGGTACAGGGCCGACGGGACGTACCCGCCGCTCCCGGGTCTTGTCGGCAGCTGATCACTGTTGCCGTGTCTCTAATGACGCAGGCTTGGTCAGGGGGTCATGGCTATAGCTCCACCGCCTAGCGGGCGATTACTATAGCCACTCCCTGTCTTGTCTGGTTAATGGCGTGTGGGTCCCGAGGAAGGGGCAGACCGACTCCTAGGGGCCGACCTCCCTCGGGTCCGACTGGTAGGGCTCTTGCCGTCTTCTGGACTCTTGCTGACTGGTGGGAACCATCGTCCTTGGGCCGTACAGACAGGCCATCGTGGGAGCAGGACTCCGCCTACTTGTGATGACGTCAGGGATGGCATGGCAAGAGTGCCGCGCCGGGCGGATATCTCCGCCGGTACAACGCACTGTGGCCACGCCAGCCCCTGGAAAGGGGAGGGGATGGGCTACACTGTAGCCATTCCATGTCCCGTCCCCCTTGATGAGGGCACGGGCTTCACAGGTGCCGCGGGCCGACTCCTCGGGGCCGTCTTCTCTAGAAGCCGCCCGATAGGAGTCGGCTTGACTTGGCCTTGCCTCCAGGACTCGGACGTTTATGGGCAGCCGGCTATTCCTCTAGCCGGCCTCCAGGAGGCGGCTCTTCATCTTGTCGTCTTGAGGGGCGCAGTCAGCCCCGATGTCTTGAAAGGTTCTGGGCTTCGGGTTAGCCTACCCGTGGCCCATTACTCCGACACTCATTTCAATTCTATGCAACATTGCACATCACTGGCGATGCTGACGATGTGAACTCTTGGGTTTTGGACTGTATGACCGAAAACACTCACTACAAAGCACCGGCCTCTGAATTACTTCACCCCCTTCCCATCAGTCCTCCACCTGAAGGAGCTCGTTGCCTGTACCAAGAGCCTGAGCTCACTGCTCATTATATGCAAGTTCTTATGAAGCCATTGAAGCCCGGTCAAGCCTCAAGGACCAAATTCCTCGTGAAGGAATTGCAATATGTACCAAGGACAGTCTATCGTATTCTGACGAAGACTATGAGTCCAATCAAAGGCCACGACTCATCTGATGAGGAAATTGTTGGCATCATGAAGAATCTAGTATTCAACACCATTCATGGCATTCCTGTCAATTATCACGATTTCTTCATGAGGACTCTGGCAAATGTTGCACTTTCTCCGTTTGAGCTGAAGCCTTATGCTCCCTGGATCATGAGATTCCTTAGAACAAGGTCTTCACTCAACTACAAGGCTGACTTTCAGAATCACCTCAGCTACTTGCCCCCAATTGAAGTCCTCAAGCGGACCTATTCCTCAGCTGACGAAAAGGGCAAGGCACCAGCTGTTATAGATGAAGGCATTCATCCATTGATGGTCAATTTCGCAAGGCTGCATCTTATTCCACCAATGATGACTCTGCCACTCATGATTCTGCTGCCCATGCCTCCAAGCCAAATCCTCAAGCTACTGCTCCTTGTGTGATGACTGACCGTGAGCTTCTGCTAAGTCTTCACCAGAAGGTGGATCGAAACCATAAATGGGTTAAGCGTCAGTTTGGTTCAATTCTTCACAACTTGACTGCTACACATAATGCAGTGAAGAAAAACATTACTACCTCCATGAAGTCTTTGGTCGCACCTGGGCTGTTCTGTCTCACATCTATAGCAAAGAAAAACTGAAGAATATGGGTCTCAAGGAAGACTTTGACTGGTCTGCACCTCCACCGACGAAATACAAGAAGGTCAAGGTTCCTTTCTTGGTGTCCAGCTCCTGTTCTTCATCGCGCGACACCGATGAGCATGAAGACTTGGACGACACTGCGACAGGCCCTACAACAACAAACGACCCCAACAACGCTGGCGCTCCTCCATCAACTTGATATTCTTCAGGGGCGTTAGTCCTCATTTTCGATCCTTTTGGTCATTCGATGACAAAGGGGAAGAAATTTGAGTTAGTCTTCAAGCGGTTCTATCTTATATGGGCGTTTTTTTGCTAAGTTACAACTCTCGTTCTTCTGATGACTTTGCTGGATCGAGTTGTAAACTTAAACTCTATGGTGACCTGATACTTTTGCTGTAGTTTTTCTGCATGCTTATTCCTCATTAGTGTTTATGCACACATGTTGAATTACATCAGTCACCATATTTCATCATGCATTTCAAATTATTCATATTATATGTCAAATGCGTGTATGAATTACAAGATATAGGGGGAGATCTCCATGATTCTACTCTTCAAGTGTGCATTGCTTCAAAAGCAAATTCCTCACTATGCACATCTTCAGGGGGAGTTCTTCTCTATCTTGCAATAAAATTCCTCAATATCCGTATTTACACTTCATATATTTATCCCCATTGAAAACTTAACCTATATTGTCATCAATCACCAAAAAGGGGGAGATTGTAAGTGCATCTAGAGCCCCTTAGTGATTTTGGTGTATTGAAGACTTATAGGTTAAGGGACTAATGTGTTTATGAGTGTACACAGGTCTATAAGTCTATGAGGAGTTTGATATTTACAGAGAAAGTCGACCCCTAAAAATGAAGTTCTTCGACTAAAGACTTTGGATTTCTGAAGACTTTCTGAAGACTTTGAAAGTGAAGAAATTGGCGTGACCTTGAAGACTTGGTATTCATTTGAGGAACATGAAGCGTGAAGACTTTTGTTTTCGTAGTTTCATTTTCTCTTTCTTGAGTCATAGGAAACACCGTCTTGTTAAAGGGGGTCGATGAAATACTAAGGAAAAATTTCCATGTGATGCTCAACTCAAAATCCTACACCTACCAATCCCTTCGAGTGAAGCCATTGGAAATCTCATACAGTTCAGTCAATTTCTTCAGTGACAGAGACGAAGTTCTTCTGGTCGCTGAGGAATTTGGTCTAACTGAGGAGTTAGGAATTCGCCAGTGCGGATTGACTACACAGTGAGGAACATGATAGCCCTGAGGAATTTTATACTCAAATTTCCGACCGTTGATGTGCTATGCACCAGCTGTCCCAAAATATCTACCCACCTAACGGTCATATCATTGAAGGGCATTTATGTCTTATCATGTCAGGCTGCTCCCTAGGCTATAAATAGCCGCCCCCTACAACCACTACCTGGTTGGCTGCTCCGAGAGAAACTGACACTTGTCATTTGAGAGCATCCCATCCTCCGAGGAGTTTGAGTGAAAATCATCAAGTGAGGAAAAACCCAAACACCTACAAACCCAAAGTGATTGAGCATCACTGAAGATATTGATCCTGTGTGGATCCGACGCTTGTTACCTTTGAAGAATGTGCTTCTTCCAGACGGTTAGGTGTCATGGTCTAGAGCATCCAAGAGAAATTGTGGATCGCCGAGTAACCGAGTTTGTGAAGGTTCGGAAGTCACCTGAAGACTTACCACGAGTGATTGGGCGAGGTCTGTGTGACCTTAGCTCAAGGAGAATATGGTGAGGGCTGTGTGTGGGAATTTGTGTGTCCTCGAAAGGTTTAAATACCTAGCCGCTCCAACCAGATGTACAACTAAGACAGCAGTTGGAACTGGTCTACCAAATCATTATCTTCACCAAGCCAACTGGTTCTATTTCCTCAACTCTTTCATTTCCTCATAACTGTGTTGTGTGCTTATTCATATATGTGTTTGAAGAATTTGACTGAAGACTTTCACTATTTCCCAAGTTCAAGTTCTTGATGCATTTGTCTTCATCTGTGCTATCCTGTTTACGCTTTCGGTGCTGTGCTTGTCTTCATTTCATCATGATGACCATGCTTGTGTTACGCCATGTTTACTTTTGAGTACTTATTCCGCTGCAAGTAGTTCTTCGCTAAGGAATTTCCTCACCTACAAATTCCTCAGTGAAGAATTCATAAAAATCGCCTATTCACCCCCCCCTCTAGTCGATATAACGCACTTTCATGCGTCGCCAGTCCTTGGCGGGGGGAATCCTTGACGGAGACAGCCCCTTAGGTGAGTGTACGGATCCGGACTCCTATAGAGCCAGTTTTTAGATGTTTATCTTGTTCGTTACCTATTTTTAAAGGATAGCGAAGGAAGAAATAAAAATAAAATAAATAATAATAATAAAAGAAAGTTACTAGAGTGCTTGCAGGCTTGTCCGTATTGTGCTTCCGCCGATGCCCATGGTATCTTGAGTGCGTAATGATGTATGCACGGTACAAACTTTGTAGGTGTACGGAGTGGGCGGCGGAAGCCGGGTTGCTATTTCCATTCTAGGAGTTATTGATCCTCGGGTGGAAATTGCTTCTGACCCCCGATATTTCGTTGGTGAACCTCTCTGTCATCCATGTCGCCTGGCGGCCTCCTCCCCTTGTGTTCGGTGTTGAGCTTGCCGGCCTGTTTAAAGACCCAGCAGTTTCTGTTAGTATGATTAGCTGGTTTATTGGGGTGGCCGTGAATCTGGCAGGGTCAGTCCAATATCCTGTCTAGGTTGGATGGTTCGTCTCGTTTCGCCTTGAATGGCTTCTTCCGTTGGCCGAGCTTGGAATTGCGGAATCCGGCGTTGACCGCTGTGTCGCGTGATCTTTCGTTGTCATTGCGACTG
Source organism: Aegilops bicornis (assembly GCA_021605145.1). Lineage (NCBI taxonomy): Eukaryota > Viridiplantae > Streptophyta > Magnoliopsida > Poales > Poaceae > Aegilops > Aegilops bicornis. Next base: position 582,118,521 of record CM038672.1, read on the forward strand.
TTGTATTTGCTCGCGTTGCTTGCCGCTGTTGCCGTCTCGATTTGAAGTGCACGGTCACCGGCGCTATTGTTGCTTCTACGAGCGAGCCAGCTGTCTTCTCCCGCGCAAAAGCGGGTCATCAGAGCAGTGAGGGCTGTCATGGATTTAGGTCCTTCTTGGCCGAGGGGGTGTGCAAGCCATTCGTCCCGGACACTGTGTCTGAAAGCCGCCAGGGCTTCCGCGTCCGGACAGTCGATGATTTGGTTCTTTTTGACTAAGAACCGAGTCCAGAGCTTCCTTGCCGACTCTCCGGGCTGCTGGACAATGTGACTTAGGTCATCGGCATCCGATGGCCGGACATATGTTCCTCAGAAGTTATCGAGGAAGGCCTCTTCCAAGTCCTCCCAGCTGCCTATGGAATTTTTAGGCAGGCTGTTTAACCAGTGCCGAGCTGGCCCTTTTAGCTTTAGTGGGAGGTATTTAATGGCGTGGAGGTCGTCCCCATGGGTCATATGGATGTGGAGGATGAAATCTTCTATCCATACCACGGGATCGGTTGTCCCGTCGTACGATTCAATATTGACGGGTTTGAATCCTTCGGGGAATTCATGATCCATTACTTCATTAGTGAAGCAAAGTGGGTGTGCGGTGCCTCTATGTTGGGCCACACTGCAAAGTAACTCCGAAGGAGTCCCTTTGCGGTTTTCGGCTCGGGCATGGCGAGGTTTGATACGTCCGAATAGGTAGCCATCGTCGTGTGTCGAAGCATGCTTTCACGATCCGTAGATCGGTCTTGCGTAGCCTGCTCTATTGTCCAAGTCCCTCTGCAGGTCATCTGGGTAATCGTGGCATGCGTTGTTCCTGCTTTTACGGCGAGGTGGGGTAGTCTGGTGTTCGGCTTGAGTTGCCTCTTTATCCAGACAGAGTTGTCGGCGACCTGCCGCATTGTGTGACGATGGTAGGGCCTCCAACGCCCCGTCATCAGACTGGTATAGCAATCTGTGCTCTGGGTGGCTTTTGGCTAGGCCACTAAGGCCGTATTCTTAGGTGACTAGGACTTCGGTCCATCTGTCATTGAGTAGGTCTTGGTCAGCTTGAAGCTGCTGCTGCTTCTTTTTCAGGCTCTTTGCCGTAGCTATCAGCTTGCGCTTGAAGCGCTCCTGCTCGAGGGGCTCTTCAGGTACGATGAAGTCTTCGTCGCCGAGGCTTACCTCATCTTCGGAGAGTGGAAGGTAGTTGTCGTCTTCTGAACTATCGCTGGGCGGGGCCTGTTCATCGGGGCTGGCTTGCCCGTTTTCCTGTTCCTCCTGTTCGGATCTTGCTCCAACCGGGTCTTCATTGTTTTCGGCATCGTCCGGAGTACTGTTTTCTCTTGTGCCAGCGTTGTTGTGATGTGACTTGGAGCGGTGTTTAGGGCGCCGGTACTTAGACTGTGTCTCAGAAGGTTTATTCTCAACTGTATCTCCTTTGTTATTGCCGCTAGGCTTTTTAAGTGCATCGACCATGTACACGTCATATGAAGGGGTGACCGTCCCACGCCTGCTGACTGGCGGGTCTTGGCCTTGCTCCTTATCGGCATAAATCGTCTATACTGGTCAATGTCTTGAACTGAAAGCGGGCATGTCGGTTAAGTCCTCGACAACGGCTATGAAGTGGGTGGCGGGTGGGAAGCGAAATTCTCCATTATCAGCCTCTAGCTCGAACCGAACATAGTTCGGATGTGAATCCTTCTCCAAGGACAAATTCTTTAAAGAGTTTAGCACACCACCCAAAGGCGAGTGCTGGAAGATATCTGCGGCGCTGAATTTGAAAATCGATAACCGATCCAGCTCGGTGTCCGCAGGCGTACATGGTCCGAAACTTATAACCGGAGACGAGTCCGGAGTTCCGTTGATGCAAATATTCCCTGGTGTTGAGTCTGTGTGTGGATCCGACGCCGCGGACTCCGTGGCTTCGGATGGTGCAATCTGCTCCGGACCCTCGGACCGTAGCGATTATGAGAACCATCTCCTGAATCTGGTCCGATGACAGATTTAAGTCATGTTCAACGGAGCGAGGGGGAGCGATCGCCGCGGTCTCGAATCCATTGAAGATCAAGTATCCACGTATATCTGTGACATAGTTCAAGCTTCCAAATCTGACCTGATGGCTAGGGGCGTAGCTATCGATCTGCTCCAGATGGCCAAGCGAGTTGGCCTGTAAAGATGAAGCGCGAATCTGAAAATCTGTCCCGGGAGGAAGGTTTCTCCTTGGACAACATCATTATGGACGATTGAAGGGGAAATCGAACCTTTTGTCAACGGCACAGTGGAACTCTCAATGAAAGCACCAATGTCGGTGTCAAAACCGGCGGATCTCGGGTAGGGGGTCCTGAACTATGCATCTAGGATCGATGGTAACAGGGGACGGGGGACATGATGTTTACCCAGGTTCGGGCCCTCTCTATGGAGGTAATACCCTACTTCCTGCTTGATTGATCTTGATGAATATGAGTATTACAAGAGTTGATCTTCCACGAGATCTTAATGGCTAAACCCTAGAAGTCTAGCCTGTATGACTATGGTAATGTGTATGCTTTCCGGACTAACCTTCCGGTTTATATAAACACCGGGGGGAATCTAGGGTTACATGGAGTCGGTTACATAAGAAGGAATCTTCATAGTCGGTCGCCAAGCTTGGCCTCCACGCCAAGTAGAGCCCAATCCGGACACGGGTACAGTCTTCGGCCTTCATGTCTTCTCAGCCCATCAGTCCGGCCCAATGAATAACAGGCCGGACGCCCGAGGAACCCTTAGTCCATGACTCCCTCACCCGCGTCACACCTCACCCTCAAGTAAAAACAAACACGCAAGCGTTCATTGCCCTGCCCGCTTGCATATTATTGCCCCTCCCCACCTCCCAGGCCGTGGCCTTGAGGTGCTGTTGAAGGATGAGCTCATCCAACAAGGTGAGGATCTCCTCTGATTTGTTGCCAAATTTTCATTCTGATCCACTATACGATGAATTGCTATGAGTCGCCTGGCTGCGCTATATGATGCATTGCTATGAGCTGCTCCTGTTGCTGCTATATGATGAATTGCTATGAGCTGCTGCTGCTATATGATGAATTGCTATGAGCTGCTGCTACTGCTATATGATGAATTGCTATGAGCTGCTCCTGCTATATGATGAGTTGTTATAAGCTGCTTCCGCTGCTGCTATATGATGAATTGCTATGAGCTGCTCCTGCTGATGCTATATGATGAATTGCTATGAGCTGCTCCTGCTGCTGCTATATGATGAATTGCTATGAGCTGCTCCCGCTGCTGCTATATGATGAATTGCTATGAGCTGCTCCTGCTGATGCTATATGATGAGTTGCACACTAGCTTGTTGCATCAGATGATGAGTTACTATGAGCTGCTGCTGCTATATGATGCTTTCAGGTGGTGCTGCTATATGATAATAACCAGCCACTTGGACCATCGAATTTCAATAAATAATTGTTCTTCATTTAAATGTGGGTCATGTGTTCTTCGTTTAAATTAGGCAATGCGATCTCTATGGAAAACATTGACCAAAGTAGATTGTGCCAAGTAGATGGTATCTTTGTATTTGCATTTTGAGCAAATAGTGATGGTCTGTTTTCCTATCATATTAATTCTTGACCGGGTTCAATTTGTGATGTTTGCAAGTCAAATTAATTTTCATATGGGCAGCAAAATGAAAAAATATAATGCAATCTAGACTTTTCACTGATCATACCAAAGATAAGCTGAAAACGCAATGAAAAGAACTGGTTGGCTTATTACATGGAGCTTATATTAACATGTGCTTATTTTCTTAGGATAACTAGCAACAACTGTCCCTAAGAAACTTGACCAATAGAACTTACATACAAATAACATGTCACGATGATTGCAATGGAGGAGTGATGTACCATAGCACACTATATAGGCTCACCATTGGCTCTCCTTTTTTTGTGATGTTCCATGAAATTGCCACATACATCTTGTACTTTTCCATTGTGTAACCCTATCTGCAAGTTGACACGGCTAATTTTAGACATCTCTACATGATAATACATTGCATATCCTTTGCGCATATTTAAACCACCAATTAATGATTGTGTGTGTAGCATAAACTAGCCATGACTCTGTGTGCTGGAGAGGGAGCCTAATGTAGTGCACTGGAATTCCTACATGCCACCTACGATTTTGTGTAATGTACTGCCTCTGTTCCTAAATATATGTCTATGTATAGATTCTAGTATGGACCACATACAGATGTATATAGATGCATTTTTGAGTGTAGATTCACTCATTTTGCTCCGTATGTAGCTATAGCGGAATCTCTAGAAAGACTTATATTTAGGAACGGAGGTACGAGGTAGTATCATGTATGACATCTACATATCTAATTTAGCAGCCAGTAGTAGAAATCATTGTCTGCACAAAGGGATTACTGGTCGAAAATCCTAGCAAAGCATTTGGCGAGCCTGAGAACAATACAAGAGAGAGAGAGACGCGCTTACAAGATCATAGCAATGCCTCGGTCTAGGATCTTGGTTGGCCAAGCTATTAGATCCAGAAGAAACATCGTCCTTGTAGTTTTTTCCAGCTGCATAATAGGTAACAACGACCTGTTAGTACATTTGAAGTACATCGAGCAGGTGATGCTGGACGGGTTTAAAGGTGACAAGTACCTAGGCCGTGGCAGGTGCTTGGCATCTTGCCAGACGGTGGGAATCAGGTTAGAAACGTCAAGGGTGATGATGCTGTGCTGGCTGTCGGGGTCCGGTAAGGAGATCTAGAACCGTTGAGTAGGGTGTTTGTGGAGCGGCTCTGGTACGGTGGACTACGGTGTGGGCGAAGCGGATCTGTGGCTGTGGACGAGGGCGTAGGTGAAGCTGCTCCGGTGGTTGGGTTAAGGATGGTGCCGACGATGCGGATCTGCGGCCGTGGATGGGGCGTCAGAAGCTGCTCCGGTAGGTTGGATGAGGGTGCGAGGAAGCGGATCTGAGGCTGTGGACTTGTGAGTTGGCAAAGCGGCCCCGATAGGGTTGAAAATGGTATAGGCGAAGCTACTCCGGTGGGATTGACGATGGTGTCGGCGAAGTGGCTCCGGTAGGGTTGAGGAAGCTGTCGGCGAAGAGGATCAGAGTCCGTCGACGGGGGCATCGATGGGGCGGCTCCGGGGGGGTGTGGACGAAGCGTCTCTGGTGGGGAAATCTGAATGAGCCGCATGGTGATGCATCATGGGTTGATTTAGAGAGTACCGGCGAAGGAGATCCGGTGCCGTGGACAAGGCCGACACTGAATGGGCTGTGGTATAGTGGTGGATGAGCAGTCTACTTGTTTCTAGGGAAGGTGGGAGGGGTAGATGCGGCCGTAGAAGCAGATTCGGCGAGGTGGACGCTGCTGGCAGTGAATGGGCTCTGGTACGCCGGTGGATGAGCAGTCTAGGGTTTCGAGAGGGGAGGGGAGAAAGGCCGATGAAGTACGGACGGCGTGATGTGAGATGCTCTGGTGCTGTGGAGTTAGTCGTTTTTGCGGGAGGGGGAGAGGAAATGGGGGTGCCGTGTAGTGGGGGAACCAGAAGTTACCAAAGCAGCCCCGACCTATTATGTAGATGAGGGCGGTATTGTAACTGTTGGTCTCTATGCACCAAGGACAAAAGGGGAATTTCGCATGCTATAGACTAAGGTGGCGGAAATTTTAGAAGGAGGCGGGAGATTTTGCCGCTTGGAGTCGTTCGTATCCAGGTTTCAACTAATTTTGGACCGTGCTAGCGGGGAGGTCATCTTGAGACTGTGTACATGGGGCACGCAGCGTCGTGATTAATAAGCGGTGTGAAGTCCACCCAGAAAAAAGACAATAACTTCAGGATGATGCACCGATAACTTGGGCGTTCACATGGGCGCTGACCAATAAATGACAGGTGTAGTGGCGTGTTCACAAAAAAAAGGGATCAAACGCTCAGCCTATGTATTTCTCGTGTAAATTGATAATTTAGTGCAATTGGTTATTTACTTTAAACATAATGCATTGACGTGTTAGTGTAGAGGCACACAAAAAGAAATGGATATTGTAGTCCACTACTTAAAAGTGTTACCTCCTATGATTACATAGCCTCCATTTCATAAATTGCGTACCCGTTGAATTCATACATGAATATTACATATATTACTTCATAATAGAACCTTAATTCATCCAAGACTAATGATTTTGAATGCAAGAGTAACAATGGTGCATGTACATGATAGCTACATTGGTTGTTTGAAGAAACATCACTGTGTAACTTTGGCATGCACAACTGAAAAGGTTTATTTAAATAGAAAAAATATGATATGTGAGTGTCCAATCTTTATAGCGTTGAATCGATATTATACCTTTGTGTCGGTGTACTAAAGTAGGGGTACCTTAGTACCCCGAACTTGTGCATGGGCAGTCGCAGCGTCCCCGTGGCAAGCCTCGCCGGGCGTCCGCCAAGACCCTCCGCAGCCTTTCAGGAAACAAGACCCCGACAAGAGGAGCTTGCCGGTGAGCCATTCAAGAACGAAGTATTTGATTGAGAAGACAAGGCCCCGACAAGAGGAGCTTGTCGGGAAGGCCACTCCAGGCACGCAGAAGACAAGGCCCCGGCAAGAGGAGCTTCTTGGAAGGCCCGGAGCGCGACAAGCCTCGGGTGCGACAAGGATTCGCCGCGGCAAAGGCGCTGCCGCGGCATGCAACTTCTCTCCGTCTCCGCTCCAGCTCACCCAGCAACGTGTCGCCATGGGACCGTTCCATGGGCGCGTGTCGAGAGGCTGTGCAGCCAGCGGAGAGCAGCGATGAGCAGCGCTGACAGGCTCACCATCGTGGCGAGCGGAGGTCCACCTGACGGTCTCTGTTACACTGTTTGGGCGACAACGACGGGCATTTATTGCTTTTGTCCCTTGCCGTCAGAGTTAGGTATTTGGCACTATACACTGTTCAAGTAGGTGTACCAACTCCTGTTTTTACATTTGTACCCCCGCCTATGTTGCCACCTGTCGGAGACCCCTTGAGCATATAAAAGGAGGCCCGCGTGCAACGTGGAAAGGGTTCGATTCCAAGGGTTCGGTTCCGTTCGGTTCGGGTGGGCAAGGTTCGGCTCGTTTGGTTCATTCGACTGGCCATAGACTAGATACACTCACGCTAGGTTTTGTAGCTCGCATTGCTCCCTAGCAAGAACACAATAGATCAAACAAGCAGCAGTAGGAGTTTTATCTCTCGAGAGCTCCGAAGCTGGGTAAACAGCTTCGTGTGCATCGCCTCGATCCGCTCTTCGTGCGATCTCCGCCCCTCCGAACCACAAGGGGCCCGGTCCGCCCGGCCCCCATAGGTGTCCGTGGGCAATGCGATCAGCCTCCCGACATCTCTGGCGCGCCCGGTAGAAGCGTCGAGGCCGTGTGAATCTGATCCGGCGTTCACACGAGCAGCGTCATCAACATCTTCCTCAACATGCCACCGAAGAAGAAGGCTTGGCGGCGGCAGAAGCCGTCAGCGTTGTACCCACCCTCACCGCAGCAAGCGGGTGGTGGGGCGGTACAGCTGGCGAATGACGAAGCGCCGGCTTTACGAAGGTGCTCGCGACATTGCCAAGTCCAAGGACAAGCCACCGCAAACCTCGGCGTCCGTGCATCCCCCGCGCCCATCTCAGGAGACACGGGACCAACAACGTCATGACGTTCACAACGCCATACGTTCGTTTGATCAAGACCAGCATGCGCGCCAACATGCTGGCACGAGTGAGATACGGTCGCCCGGACGGGGCGCTGCTCCTTCTAACGTGGTTAGAAGTCCGAGCGTGTCCCGCCTCGCACCGCTTCTCCAACGCCGCTTACTACTCCAGCGAAGCTCTGGCGAGCTCAGGTGTTCCTCGACTACCTCCAACGGCCGACAAGGTCGACGAGTGGAGGGCCACTATCGAGCCTCATCGGCTTTGCCAACGGCGACGCTTCGCTGACAACCAACCCCATCGTTGCCGCTGACGAGACGACAAGGCACGAGCCGGTGGCGATGAGATCGCCGGAGGTGCAACCACCGCACTCTCCGCCAAGAAGGCCAAGATCGCCAACTCACCGGATCCACCTCGACGGTGACTCCACCGTCGTCCGGATCCGCGAGCTCATCGCGATCAGCGCCAAGTTCTTCATGAGCGACAACAAGAGGACGCCGAACTTCGCATCGAGCGCCAAGAGAAGCGGCGTCGAGTCCGGCTGGCGCGCTGGGCCTTCGCTTGACATGCGCGGCGCCCGGAGGAGCCAGCGACTTACCCGTCTGTGATAGGTTGCCATGCGTTCACTCGTGAGCTGTGGCAAGTCCAAAGGGCCCAGCCAGAAAACTTCAAACCCGACGTGCGGAGAAGTATGATGGCCGGACGCATCCGTCGGAGTTCCTCGGCATCTACACCATCGCGGTGCAGGCTGCGGGGGGACGGACGACAAGATCCTCGCCAACTACTTCCGCTTCGTCCTCAAGCCCAACGTCGAGATCTTGGCTCATGCACTTGCCGGACAGCTCCATATCCTCTTGGGCAGACCTGTGCCATCAGTTTGTTGGCGCCTTCACAGGTGGCCACGAACCTCATGGCCAAGAGAGTGACCTTCACTTGCTCGCCCAGAAGGAAGGAGAGTCCCTGCGCAAGTTCATTCAGAGATTCAGCCGTGTGCACTACAACATCCCAGACGTCCACCCCGCCGCGGTGATCAGCGCGTTTCATCAGAACGTGCGGAACCGCATGATGAGGGAGGAGATGGCGATGTGCAAAGTCAAGGACGTCAGTGAGCTGTACGCCTTGGCCGACAAGTGTGCACGCGCTGAGGAAGGGAGGAGACTCCCAGGAGAGAATGCAGAAGCAGGGTCCGACAGTGATGACACCGCCCCGGCAAAGAATGGACGGCGGCGAGGCAACAGGAAGAAGAAAGCCAGAGAAGTGCTAGCAGTCGAGCAGTCCGTCAATGGAGGTGGCGACAAGAACGCCAAGGCTGGTGGCTCCGCAAGGAAGTTGCGTACAGACGCCAACCACCGGTCGGTGGCGGCTGGCCGACAAGCGGGGCGTGACTCCGCCAGCGATGCTGCAAGATCCACCGCACCAAGGGCCACGACCTCGAGCTGCAAGAAGGTCGAAAGCAGCTTGTCGAACAGCAGAGAGCTGAATACGAAAGCGCGACAAGGAGAAGGCCCAGAAGGTGCCGGGGAGCAAGCAAGAAACGTCCCTGCCGGGAGGACGCCTTGGCAAGGCCAAGCAGCGGCAAGGAGTTAGGCCTCCCCGCGGCCGCGCCAAGGGAGAAGATGATGTCGTCGCCGAAGAGAGGTAGGACGACGACGCCGGCGAGCAGGAGTTTCAGAACGCGACGGAGGTTCTCTGCGTTGACGGAGGTGCTTCTCGCACACCTCCCACCGCCAACTCAAGCAATGGATGCGGGAGGTCAATGCAAGCGGAGCCATCCGTAGAGTCACGCAAGCCTACGAAGTGGTCCAGCACGCCTATCATTTTTGATATTGAGGACCACCACGATCGCATAAGCTGCGGTCGGGTGCTTGCCGATGTTGGTCTCTCCAACCATCCGCAACCTCAAGGTCACAAAATGTTAGTTGACGGCGAGGGCGGCTTGAATCTGATCTCCTCCGCGGTGCTCCAAGCTTCAAATCCCGACAGCGAAGCTCGAAGAGACCGGTACCTTCCAAGGAATCAATCCGGAAGGAGCAAGTCAAGGGGAAGATTATGTTGCCAGCCACATTCGGCGTGAGCTGAACTTCGGATCGAGAGGGTCACATTCGACGTTGTCGATTTCCCATTGCCTTACAATGGGATACTTGGCCGCCCAAAGACTCGCCAAGTTCATGGCGGCCTCTCACTACGCCTACAACCTACTCAAGATGCCAGGCCCGATAAGCGTCATCTCTGTCCATGGCGACAAGAAGGATGCCCTTATCTGTGCCGACAAGATCTTCCGGATGCAGCAGCCATGACAGATTGCCAAGCACTTGCCGCTGAAGCTCCCCGGGGAAGAAGACCAAGTCCAAGTCCGCAAGGGCTCGATGCTCACTCCGGCAAGCGCACCTCTTCGAGTGCTGCGCTACCGTCGAGGACGCACCATCGAGCTCCACCGGCAAGTGCAAGAAGATGGTGGCTCCGCCGAAGACTAAGAAGGTGCCCGCCAAGGAGGACGGCGCTGGTGGCACCTTCACCATCAGTGCCTCTCTTGACCCTAAATAGGAAGGCACGCTCGTTGCTTTCCTGCGGGCTAATGTCGACGTGTTTGCATGGCAACCGCCCCGACATCCCCGTGTTCCTGTGAAAGTGATTGAGCACCGCCGGCCGCTTTGTCCCCATCTTGGCGCCCGTCAAACAAAAAGTCGGAAGCAAGCAAGGAGCGCCAAGAATTCATAGCGAAGAGATCAAGAAGCTGGAAGCGGCAGGCCTCGTCGAGGAGTGCTCCATCCTACGTGGTTGGCCAATCTCGTAGTCGCGCCAAAGCAAATGGGAAATGGAGACTTTGTATTGACTCCACGGATGTTAATAAAGCTTGTCCCAAAGATCCATTTCCCTTGCCGCGCATTGACCAGATTGTTGACTCCACGGCTGGATGTGATTTGCTTTCGTTTCTTGATGCATACTCAGGATACCATCAGATCTTCATGGCTGAAGAAGATGAAGAGAAGACCGCATTCATTACACCATGTGGCACGTTCTGTTTCATACGGATGCCTTTCGGTTTGAAGAATGCTGGTTCAACATTTGCAAGGGTAGTCCATGACGCTTTTGAGCCGCAGATGCACAGAAATGTAGAAGCCTACATGGATGACATAGTGGTCAAGAGCAAGGACAAAGCAACTCTGGTTCAAGATTTGGACGAGACCTTTGAAAATCTGCGCAAGATCAACCTCAAGCTCAACCCCGAGAAGTGCGTGTTTGGAGTCCCTTCCGGCAAGCTTCTCGGGTTCTTCGTGTCTCAGCGAGGTATTGAAGCTAATCCCGACAAGATCAAGGCCATTGAGCAGATTGAAGCACCAAAGCGCGTCAAGGATGTACGAAGACTTGCCGGTTGCGTGGCTGCTCTCAGCAGGTTTATTTCTAGGTCTGCTGAACACGCCTTGCCATTTTTCAAGATTTTGAAAAAGGCAGGTCCAATGAAATGGACTCCCGAAGCGGAGCTGCGCCGCAGGACTTAAAGAGATACCTGTCCTCCACTCCAACACTTGTCGCACCTAAGCCCCAAGAGAAGTTGCTGCTGTATATAGCGGCGACCAATCAAGTGGTTAGTGCTGCGTTAGTGGCGGAGAGGGAGGCAGATGACGAGCCAGCAACCGCGGCAAGCACATCCAGCGACAAGTAGGGGGGCTTCACCGACAAGCTCTGGTCCCGACAAGGACGAGTCCGAAGACGCATGAGCAGACATCTGAGAAAAGGATGGTGCAGCGCGGTCTACTTTGTCGATTCCCTCCTCTGTGGGCTAGGTCAAGGTACTACGGTGTGCAAAAATTGCTTTTCGGCCTCCTCATGGCCTCGAGAAAGCTGTGCCATTACTTCCAAGCACATGAGATCACAGTTGTCACTCGCTTTCCATTTGAAGAGGATACTGCGTAATCCGAGAAGAGACAGGCGGGATTGTCGAGTGGGCCTTGGAGCCATCAAGCTTTGGTCTTAAGTTTGAAAGCACATCAACTATCCAAAAGCAGAGGCGTTGGCAGAATTCATAGCAGAATGGATGCCAACGCCAGATGAAGAGATTCCGAGACGCAGCATTCCCGCCGAGAAGCAAGCAAAGAGTGGCTGATGTACTTTGATGGTGCCTTCTTCGCTGCAAGAGCGCCGGTGCCGGGCGTCTGCTTATCGCACCCACCGGAGAGCACCTCAAGTACGTCGTCTAGATGCACTTTCCCAAGGAGCAAGCGGCAAACAATACTGCAGAGTATGAAGGTTTGCTTGCCGGTCTTAGGATCGCCGTGGACCTTGGGATCAAGAAGCTTATTGTCAGGGGTGACTCACAACTTGTCGTCCGACAAGTGAACAAAGATTATCAGAGTCCGTTGATGGAAGCCTACGTTGATGAAGTGAGGAAGCTAGAAGAGCACTTTGACGGCCTGCAAATGGAACATGTTCCAAGAGCTCGAGAATGATATTGCCGACGGGTTCGTCAAAGTGCAATCGCACTTAAGTTACTGTGGAACCAGGGATTTTCGTGCTCAAGCTGAATCAGCCAACCATAGCACCATCAACTCGGACAAAGCAAGAAGAGGAAGTTGCCCTCTGGTGACTACTTTCCGGCTGAGCTTCCCGAAGCCGCTGCTGCAAAGGTCCCCAAGATCAACACCAGCGATTGCTAAGGAGCAGTCTGTCTTGGCTGCACCCTGTGGTTTGTTTCGTTGAAGCAGACGCTCCCGACAAGTCTTGCTCCGGCAAGCTTGTCGGGAGCATCAAGCTTTCCGGCAGGGCCGCAGGTCCTCGCCGTGGAAGCTGATGTTCCGCAGCAGCAGATGTGCCTTTAGTCCTTGTTGTCGAGCCGCAAGCTCCAAAGCATGGGCACGAAAGTAGATTGTCCATTTCCTTGAGCAGGAGAACTTCCCAAGAGCAAGAAGAAGCGGAAAGAGTAGCCCGGCAGTCAAGTATGTACCGGTTTGTCGATAGCATCGCATGTAAGAAGACTCAACGGTGTGAAATTGAAGTGTATTGCCAGGGAAGATGGATAGAAGCTGTTGGCAGAGATACATGGAGGCATATGTGGTCACCACATAGGCGCAAGAGCACTTGCCGGCAAAGCTTTCCGGCAAGGGTTCTTCTGGCCGACAGCCCTCCAGGATGCAACTGCACAAGTAATCAAGTGTGAAGCATGCCAGTTCCATTCCAAACAGATACACCAGCCAGCTCAAGCTCTCCAGACGATCCCTTTATCCTGGCCATTTTCGGTGCAGGGGCTCGACATCCTCGGCCCCTTCCCCTAGTCGTCGGGGCTTTGAGTACTTGTACGCCGCCATCGACAAGTTCACAAAGTGGCCGGAAGTGGAAGCAGTGAGGAAGGTGACGGCACAGCCGGTCAAGTTCTTGGTCAATTGTTTGCCGTTTCGGAATCCCTAACCGGATCATCACCGACTAACGCGACACACAATTCACGAAGTCGCACCTTCATGCAAGTCGCCCAAGACCTTGGCGCCAAGGTATGCTTTTGCTTCATTGCTCACCCGAGAAGCAACGGTCAAGAAGAGGGCAAATCTTTGAAGTGCTGCGCGGGCTCAAGACCAGAACTTTCGACAGGCTGCACAAGTGCGGAAGAAATCGGATCGAGGAGCTGCCGGTGGTTCTTTGGTCGATCAGACGACGCCAAATCGAGCCATCGCCGTGCACCCTTTGCTCTAGTCTATGGAGCAGAGGCAGTTCTCCCCACGGAACTTCGTGATCACGGATCGCCTCGAGTACTCGCTTATGATGAGTTTGAGCAAGAGCAGCTGCGACAAGATGACGCTGCTCCTCGAGGAGGATCGTCTTCAGTGCTTGTCTGCGAGCTGCTCGCTATTAAGCAGCTCGCGTCGCTACGAGCCGCAGAGTTAGTGCCAGAAGTCTCGAGGAAGGCGACCTTGTTCTTGGTAGCGTTCGATCCGCCAAGAATTCAAACAAGTTGGCCTTGAAGTGGGAAGGCCCTTATCGGGTGAAACGAGTCAGCCTGGCGCTGTCCGGGCTTTGAGACCGAATATGGCATTCCGTGAGCAACTCTGGAACATTGAGCATCTTCGTAAGTTTTACCCATAGGGCGCGGTTGTCGGAACCTGCTCGGCAACCACCTTTTGTACAAGTCTTGCCGCAGCTTGCATGTAATCCTTTGTACAAAGCCGGGCGCAGACCCGATGCAACGATAAGAAGCTCATGTGTTGCGCACAGCTTGTCAAGTTCATGCTTTCATCAATTTATTGCATGCTTTGGCTAACACTTTGTGCAGCAACCACACCCGGTAAGCAGAATCGAGTCGCTAGGCTCCATAACATTACTTCCTCTTCTTTTTCTTTTCTCAAAGAAAGAAGTGCTCCCTCGCGCACAAGTTAACCAGGGGGGAAGGAGGAGATAATACTATGGACCAGGCACCGCTCGAGGAAGTTTCACCTCATCGAGAAGCAAGAGACAGAAAAGCTAAGTTGCCAAAGTTTGAGCAATCAATTTTTACGTTTTTAAGTTATCTTCCTCGAACGATAGTACTTTGTATGGAGAACTTTGTCTTGCTAGAGGAACCAACTCACCGGCTGGTCGCGCCCTTACTTTGTTTCGAGTCCGCTCAACAACTTAAGTGAGCTGCGGCTAGTCGCGACAAGGTTGCTTGTCGGAGGCAGAATTGCCAGCAGGCTGCTGACGTTCCGCACTCAGCGCTCGCGGCAAAAGTGCCCGCACCGGCAAGTCCCCTGAATGCGTAAGGCAGAAACGTACAAAGGAAGAAATCGAATAGAGGAAATAACATTGCATCGATCGATTCAGATCAGTAATAAATTTTTAAAGTTATCATCCTTGAACGACCGCGCTTTGTATGAAAAACCCGTGCGCGGAGGAACCAAATCGTGACTGGTCGCGCCTTACTTTGTTTCGAAGTCCGCTCAATAACTTAAGTGAGCTGCGGCTAGTCCGCGACGAGGTTGCTTTGTCGGTAGCGACCCGCCAAAGAAGGTTGCTGAAGTTCCGACTCGGGCGCCGCGGCAAGGGTGCTCGCACCGCAAGTTTCCCTGAAAAGCGTGGGGCAATAACATACAAAGCCAAGAGTCGAGTAAAGGAAGTAACGTAGCAAACGCGTTGCGAATAAAGTTATATTGCAAAAATAACTTATTGCGGCCTCAGCTAAATCGTTCTCGTAACTGAAATAACAGCGAAGAGGGAGAAGAAGGGCGCTGGCTTTTAAACCCGACAAGCGATTCAGAGTTGCCGGGGGCTGCGGCAAGCCAGAGTTGCCGGGGGCCGCGGCAAGCCAGAATTGCCGGGGGCTGTGATATCAGATAAGCCTTTCGTCCCTTTTCAAGCATCCCTTTTTCATTAAAAACATTCTACTCGGATACAATCTGTGGGGAATGAAAAACATGAAAGAGAGGATTACAAGCTTTAAATGCGGATAAGGCCCGAAGGCTTACAAATTAAAAAAGATAAGATGCCCGTAATCCTTTTCCTGTCCCTCTTTTCAGGAGGTAGGTCAAGGGGGCGGGAGGGGCAAAAGAAACGCCTAGGCGAGCTACAGGTGCCAGAAGGCACCAAGGGAACATCCCGGGAGCTCCCCGAGGGCTTGACGGAGATGGCAGCGCCGGAAGCGGGGCTCGAAGACGGGGCGGCAGGACGTCAGCACGCTGTCGAGGGCACTACGCCCTCGTACTCCGACTTGACGGCCTTGTCGCCATCCCTCTTCCCCTTCCGCAGCCTCCTACGCCACCGCCCAAGGAGACGACCCCGAGGAGTTCAAGGAGCCGGCGACGCGGATGATGGGGTCGCCGGTGACGCACGAAGCGGCGCCCGACAACTAATCGGGCCCGCCACCCTCGTCGTCGCTGTCGCTCTCCTCCTCGTCACTCTCGCTCGAGGGGGAATCTTCGCTGTCGGAGGAGCTATCCACGCAGCACTTCGCCCGAGTACCAAGATCCCCGAAGACCTTGACGGAGAGGAGATCACCCTCCATAACTTAAAATGGAGGGTAAACCCCGCCCTCAGGCTGTGGATGCGAGTGAACGTCTTCCACCCACGATCGAGATACATCACATTAGGGGCTGGGAGTACAACGCGGACTCGCATGCCACTGGTTCCACAGCCCCTCATGTGCAGTCTCAGTGTCTCGGGCGGATCCGACTCCATCGCGCTTCATGACGGAGCCGAAGCCGGAGGCGACACAGGCGCCAGCGCAGCTGACGAAGAACTCGCAAGGGTCGTCCCCTGTATGGACCACCGCAGGGAGGGGAACCACCGGCGGAAGCGGAGACGGCGCGCCGCCCCGTCCGCCTCTTCCCCGAGCGCCTCGACCTCGTCCACGACCTCGCCCCCTCCCTCTTCCTCTTGTGGCTGGATCTGCCACCCCGGGCATGGGGTTGGGAGGGGAGCGCTGTCTAGCGGCGACCCTCGCCGCCACCGATGAAGAACCAAGGTTCCTTTTCTCCATGACGAATGAGAGAAAGGGGAGCAGCGAGGAAAGGAGGAGGTGGGAGAGTGCGGGCCTGCAGCTCCCCTTCCGCTCTTTTTAAGGAAGCAAGGTGGGGCTCGACCGCCCGGCTCGACAAATCAAGGCATAGGAAGAGCAGGGAATCGGGACGACCTGCTGCCTCTGCCAGACGGCCCAGTTTTCCACTTCCACCGTCCGCGACCCCAAGAGCATGGGAACCACGTGGCGGGATGCAGAATCGAGGCGACGGGTGAAGCGACCTCAAGACGCCGCCCACTTCCCCCACGACGCCGCAATTGACGCGATGCCGTTCACGGGGAACGCGGCGGATCTGAGTGGGTTTGGTTTGGACCCAGGCCGCGTGCGTGCGTGCGCTTTTGGGCCTGGCCCAACAGCGCTGCACCGTGTATGGCATGCACTGGGGCTCTGTCGGTGTACTAAAGTAGGGGTACCTTAGTACTCGAACTTGTGCACGGGCGATCATGGCGTCCCGTGGCAGAAGCCTCGCCGGGCGTCCGCCAAGATCCTCCGCAGCCTTTCAGGAAACAAGACCCCGGCAAGAGGAGCTTGCCGGTGAGCCATTCAAGAACGAAGTATTTGATTGAGAAGACAAGGCCCCGACAAGAGGAGCTTGTCGGGAAGGCCCTCGTGCACGCAGAAGACAAGGCCCGGCAAGAGGAGCTTGCCGGAAGGCCAGGAGCGACAAGCCTCCGGGCGCGACAAGACCGACGCGGCAAAGGCGCTTGCCGCGGCATGCAACTTCTCTCCGTCTCGCTCCAGCTCACCCAGCAACGTGTCGCCATGGGACCGTTCCATGGGCGGCGTGTCGAGAGGCTGTGCAGCCAGCGGAGAGCAGCGATGAGCGGCGGCTGACAGGCTCGCCATCGTGGCGAAGTGAGGCGCACTGACGGTCTGTTATAATGTTTGGGCGACAACGACGGGCATTTATTGCTTTTGTCCCTTGCCGTCGAGTTAGGTATTTGGCAATCGCATACCTTTGTTCAAGTAGGTGTACCAACTCCTGTTTTTACATTTGTACCCCCGCCTATGTTGCCACCTGTCGGAGACCCCTTGAGCATATAAAAGGAGGCCCGCGTGCAACGTGGAAAGGGTTCGGTTCCAAGGGTTCGGTTCCGTTCGGTTCGGGTGGGCAAGGTTCGGCTCGTTCGGTTCATTCGACTGGCCATAGACTAGATACACTCACGCTAGGTTTTGTAGCTCGCATTGCTCCCTAGCAAGAACACTATAGATCAAACAAGCAGCAGTAGGAGTTTTATCTCTCCGGAGAGCTCCGAAGCTGGGTAAACCACTCGTGTGCATCGCCTCGATCCGCTCTTCGTGCGATCTCCGCCCCCCTCCGAACCACAAGGGGCCCGGTCCGCTGGCCCCATAGGTGTCCGTGGGTACGATCAGCCTCCCCGACACTTTGGCCACAATACGAAGTAGATATTGATTTATGTTCAAGCGATGCACGTCCACGATCACTAGATAGTGATACGTGAATGAATTGTGCAATCTCTCTCACACGCATACATATCTCATTTCCCTGTGGGCATCGGAATCACACACGCGCACTACGTGTATTTCTCTCCCTCCGTCAAGGTTAGAATTCGTCTTTCTACCCCGTCCTACAAGTCTCTCACACAGAAACACACACGCTCTCTCTGTCGAACACGCCCACCCCTTTAATTCCGCCCACCCACAGCCACTAATGTCTCAAAGTATAATAATGTCTCTCACACATATGCCTAAGGTTAACTCGAGTTCCGGAACCATATGAATACATACAATGGGATTCCAGAAGAGCACCTTTTGTTTTGAGATTTCGCTCTCTCTCTGTAACATCCCAAAATTCTAAATTTTGGAATGTTATAAAAAAATAGATAGTTTTGATTGTTGCTTGATTGTTGTGTGATTGATTGAGTGAAATTCGAGACTTTTTGAAAGTTAAATGAGAGGGAATAAAAGGACTTTCCCAAACTTTCATTTTTTTTTTATGATCTTCGGGAATTCAAATTCTTTTCATCACAAAAACCCCGGAGAGAAGATGACATGACTTCTTCCATTTATTTAAATGACAAGGGTGTTGAAAATATTTGAATTCCATTTGAGAATATTTCCAATTCTGAAACTTTATGCAACTCAATGATTTTCACGGCGAAGATAAAATGACTTCTTCAGAACATATGAAATACGAGTTGGGAGTTTCAAAGAATTAAATTCAAAGTTCTTTTGAATTTATTTTCAATTTTGGAGTTATTTGAGTTTTATTCAAATTATTTTTCTCCAAAAATAAAATATATGGAAAATAGGGTAACATGATTCCCTACATCGTAAAAATGGAGAGAAATAAATTTGAATTCATTTTGGTATTTTTTAAATGATTTTTGTTGGATTTTATTGGACCAGAAGCACTCTTTGCTTTATTTAAATTTGTGTGTATTTTATTTGAAGCTAGAAGAATGTTCATCTTGTAGGAAATCTTTTTCTGAAAATTTTGATATATTATATGTCTATAGCATATTTTTATTTATTTTGGTTTTATTTTCTGAAAATTTATTTTTTTTAAAAAAAATCTCTGGACCGACCGGACCGGGCCGGCCCAGCTCGCCAGGCCACGGCCCAGCCGGCCCAAAGCCGCGCGCGCCTCGTCCCCGAGCTCGGGACGGAGTCCCGAGCGACCACGGCCGCCGCTGCCGTCCCGGAGGCGGACTCCTCCGCCGCCTCTTCGTGCCCCCTTCCCCAAGGCTGCCGTCGCCCCCCTCCTCTTATAAATCCCCGACCCCGTCCCTCTCCTCGTTTTCGCCGCCGCCGCCGCCCCTCACCAAACCCGCCGCCGCCGTTGAAAGCGCCCCGCCGCCGCCGCTTCGCCTCGCTCTCGGCCGTCGCCGACCTCACCTCAAACCCGCCGCCCATGGCAGTGCATCGCCGCCGTCCCGCCCTCGCCTTGGCGCATCCGGAGACCGAACATCGCGGCAACCACGCCGGACTTCGCTGGAGTTGACCGCCACTGCCGCGCCCGGTTTTCCCTCTCTGAACCGGTACAACCCACGAAAAACCGAATTCGTTTTCTTTTAACCGGTTTTTTTAAAACCCTAGATTAGAACGGTTTTATTTGGTTTTGTTAAAAAGCGGCGTTCACTGTTTAGATCTCCTTAGCGAACGGTTTTCGTCGGTTTAGGTTCTGTAGCGAGTGTTCGCTCGATAGATTTTTCTTTTTATTTTTAATTTCGGCCAGGGACCCATCCGTGAAGATTTTTCTTTACAGATTAGCCCCTGGTTTTCAAACGACTATAACTTTTTGCTCGTTAGTCGGAATTAGACGAAACCAACGCCCACGTCTTCGTTATGATCTCCTCTATCCAGTAATCCAACTCAAACATGTTTTTGAAATTTTAAAATTTGAATTAGATCAGATTTGAATTCAAACTTCGTTTGATCATAACTTGAGTTTCGTAACTCCGATTTAGTTGATTCTTTTTGCAAATTAAAGCTCTTGACCTAAACTTTCTGATAAGGCCAAATTCACATAATTTTGGTACTGTTAGAAATTGTTTTATGTTGGAAGAGTTATTTGCTTGGTTTTGATGTTTTCCGAATCGTTTTCTTTGTTCTTTCCGATCTTTTGAGTGATTGCTTATGTGTGGTTACTATTGCTTGATTACGATAGATTGACCGGAGTGTGACGAGTAGATCTATCAAGAGTTTTGAGTGCGAATCATCTTCATCAACTTTGCAGGCAAGTAACACTTTGATCATACTTTCTCATACCCAGTTTTTTTGCATTAGATCAATCCTCGAACACTTGCATGATTAGGATCTAATTAAATTGTGGGATGGGAAGTAGTTGAGGTAGTACCTATTACCTGTTTTACTTATGAAACCTTGGGAGTTACTTCTACGTTTGCTTATTATGCTATGCTATGCTAGGAGACGTGGATTGGGTGAGTGTATTCCATGACGGATGTGAGAGATTGTTAAATTAATGGTTTATTTAAGGTGGCAACTTAAACACACATCCTGGGTGGATTGAGGCACTGGTTTCTATCAGGACTTGCCTGTTTTTCTTCGGACCGCCACCCAGGCTCAAAGGGATCATGAGATTATTCAAACTAGTAACTTCCGTGTGCAGCCACAAGCCATTATGGGCTCTGGCATAGTTGATTAAGTCGTGTGAACTCTTACAGTGGTAGACTAGCTGATGTAAGGGTTGTAGGTGGTACGGTCTACCCATCGTAAGGTGCAAACGCTTCTGAAAGACTATGTCTCGGTCATCCGTCTCTCAAACACCATGTAGTGCGAGAAACCAAACGGAGGCGATCGAGTCTTGTGGGGAAAAGTCGCAAAACCTCTGCAGAGTGTATAAACTAATCATGATTAGCCGTGTCCCCGGTTATGGACAATTTTGAGTAACTAGTTCTTGGATTATCCTGTTGATCTCATCATGTTACTTAATATAATTTATTTGGGTTTAATGAGTACTTTTAATTGGGATTGAGAATGCTGTCAACCATTCTCAATGTTTAACAACCACCATGATAGTTAAATAAATGTATTCCTTTGCAGTAGGGAAAAATTGGCTTTTCGCAAAAACTGTAACCATAGAGCTTTCCACCAGCCATATATGCATGTAGTATAGCTTATTCTTTCATTACTCTCTATGTGTTACATTGCCAGCATATTCCATGTCTTGACCGTTTTCGGCTGCAACTTTTCATGTTGCAGACTTTTCGCATGACGAGTAAGTGATACGTTAGGGTTACGATTTCCTATACTCAACTTTGCCGTTGGTGTTGATGGGAATCCACAACCTTGTTGCTTCCGCTATATTTGGATTGAGGTAATAGTATTTATGTTACTTTATACATGTGATTTACCTCTGTTATAAATCCTTGAGTCTTGTGTGTGTCAAAGATACCGATCGAGGATGGCACGAAAGCACTGAGACTTGATCCATTCGGTCGGGTCGCTTCTCTCTCTCTCTCTCTCTCTCTCTCTCTCTCCCTCTCTCTCTCTCACACACGCTGCTTGGCAGCATCTGCATACCTATACACATTGTTTCTCGCTTCATTTTTTCCGCAATTGCATGCACACAATTTTGTTTATCTTCGTGATGCTTTAAGTATGCCTCGCACAAATGCTATCTACCTATCCCTTAATATAGCTAGATATGTGTCACACAAACTCCTTCTCCCTACTAGCAAGATGCCCATACGTTGCACCGAACATCAAGATGCATTTGTATGAGTAGCTTATCTTGTGGGAGAAAAGGATGAACGAGAGAATGCCTTATTTGCAAATGCGGAGAGGGGTGTGGGTATATTTTTGCAAAATTGCCACAGTTTCCTTCCTATCCGTCGGATATAAATCGGATGGCCTATATTGCAGGATGGCAGGAACACCATCATCACCAACTCTGTTTTTTATAAGAGTAGGGATATGTAAGTGTCACTACCCCCCGACACACACACCCACACCCACACAACCACACACACACACTTCCCAACACCGATGGAGTAGGGTGACACCTCGATCTTGATACTAATCTATTGACTGGCTTCTCTCTCAAACACACACACACACACACACACACACACTACCCGACACCGAAGGAGTAGGGCGGCACCTCGATCTTGATAGTAATCTATCTACTCCTCTTTCAAACACACACACACATACACAAACACTCGCTAGTTGTGCCTCTGTGCCTACCGCGCACACTCTCGATACGTCTTTCTCTCCCTCCCCATCCCCCCACCCCAACAATGACAACAGAAGGGTGACAACTCGATCTGACCATAATCTGTCAATTGGTTTCTCTCTTGAACATTGTGTCTCTGTGCCTCACTCAGTAGCTCCCTCGATATGTAGACTTCTCGCACGCGCATAGCTGTAGTGACGATGACACTGAACCCAGTGTGCCTTGTTTTTACCAGCCTCATGTGATAGTTTTCACCCTGTTTTCTGTTAATTAACAAGGCAACCTTTTCTTTGTTACTACTAGTGAATCTGAAATCATTCGGGGCAGACATAAAATTATCACTTCAACCCAATTATCGCAGTAACTATTTTAAAAGAAACTAGCTAGATGCCCGTGCGTTGCATGGAACATCAAGATGCATTTGTATAAGTAGTTTATCTTGTGAGAGAAAAGGATGAACGAGGGAAGGCCGTGTTCTTGAACGTGGAGAGGGGTGTGGGTATATTTTTGCAAAATTGCCATAGTTTTCTTCCTATCCGTTAGATATAAATCCGACAGCCTATATTGCAGGATGGCACGCGCACCATCATCACCAACTCTGTTTTCTACTCCCTCTATTCCTAAATATTTGTCTTTTTAGAGATTTCAACAAGTGACTACATATGGAGCAAAATGAGTGAATCTACACTCTAAAACATGTCTACATACACATTCGTATGTGGTAGTCCATTTGAAATCTAAAAAAGACAAATATTTAGGAACAGATGGAGTATAAAATGAACATGGAGATATATCTCGGCATGGTCTACAACAAAAATGTCTTTGGACTGGTTAGCCTTGGGATGCTACATAGCGTGATGACATGAGTTGAATTCTGTCTTTAACTTTAGATTTTTATATTATATATTACTTATTTAATATATACTTCTTTCGCCATCTTGTCTTGACAGTGGAACCCTGAGTACTTAGAATACAAGATTAAGGATGGACTTGTTTCTTTTTAACTTTACGTATGAAGGCTGTAGCCACCCTGCAAGTCACGTGTACACTGTACATGCAATTAACTTTTTATAGAGGGACAATCATACACGCAATTAACTCAAATGGATTGGATGTCACTCTATTATTTCTAGCATAAGAGCATCTCCAACGGCAGCCGACAAATTTCCTCCCGCTTCCTTCCGCGGAGAATGACATCAAACGCCAGCGGCATACATTTTCACAACTCTAACCAAATAGATGAAATTCGTGCAAACATGGACTGATTTCATATAAGCATGAAGGATTTCGTATAAAAAAAAGTGGGATCTTCGTATAAACATGATTGTCGGTGTCAAAACTGGCGGATCTCGGTTAGGGGGTCCCGAACTGTGCGTCTAGGCGGATGGTAACAGGAGACAAGGGACACGATGTTTTTACCCAGGTTCGGGCCCTCTCGATGGAGGTAAAACCCTACTCCTGCTTGACTGATATTGATGATATGGGTAGTACAAGAGTAGATCTAACACGAGATCAGAGAGGCTAAACCCTAGAAGGTAGCCTATGGTATGATTGTTGTTCGTCCTACGGACTAAAACCCTCCGGTTTATATAGACATCGAATAGGGTTAGGGTTACATAGAGTCGGTTGAGATCTACATATCCGTATCGCCAAGCTTGCCTTCCACGCCAAGGGAAGTCCCATCTGGACACGGGACGAAGTCTTCAATCTTGTATCTTCAAAGTCCAGGAGTCCGGCCAAAGGCTATAATCCGGCTATCCGGACACCCCCTAATCCAGACTCCTCAAGAGCCCTGAACCAGGCTTCAATGACGACGTAGTCCGGCGCGCATATTGTCTTCGGCATTGCAAGGCGGGTTCCTCCTCCGAATACTTCATAGAAGATTTTGAACACACGGATAGTGTCCGCTCTGCAAAATAAGTTCCACATACCACCGTAGAGAGAATAACATTTACACAAGTTCAATCTGCTTTGGCGTATTCCGTGGCGTGACATCACACCACGACCAAGCCTTTATTGAATCATTTTCCTTTGTCCCACCTCGGTAGCGTTTAGCGAGGCGGTTTCCTTGGCATGTCTTGTCAAAGCAGAGATCGTGTCCCCTTATTCCGGGATTCTCATCAATACGGGCGTGGGTAACCCAACCGCGCCATTGATTATGGCTCTTGGGAGGTAAGCGAGTTTTATCAGGCCGGTGGGGACGCATAGCTTTGTCCGTCCATATAAGGGGATAAGGATCCACTTTTTCACACACGCCTTCTTCCTCCTTTGCTTATCCATTTCTGTGCACTCGAGCTCCAGCGCCCAAGTCCGCACATCCCACCTCAACCTTCTCCAACTATGTCCGGAGCGGGAGGCAAGTGGATGGCCTCCTCCGTCACGGAGGGGCATCCGTCACGGAGGGGCACATCAAAAAGCTGCGAAAGGCCAGATACTTGTCCAGCGACATCGCACATAGGCTCCCCAACAAGGGGCAGCTCATCCCCACCCCTAGGCCCATGAGAGGGTGGTGTTCCTCCCCCACTTCCTCCGCGGACTAGGGTTTCCACTTCACCCATTCTTCTGGGGGCTCATGTTCTACTACAGCCTAGATTTCCATGATCTGGCCCGAATTTCATCCTCAACATCTCGGCGTTTATCGTGGGTATGCGAAACCTTCCTCTGCATCCAGCCCCACTTCGCTTATGGCTGAAGACCTTGATGTCAAGCCGAAGGTAGTGGGGCGGCCGCCAAGTAGTGCGGAGGTGCCATGGTGGGCAAGATGGCCAACGTCCTATGGCTCGAGGGCTCCTTTGTGGAGACCATAAAGGGGTGGCAATCGGGGTGGTTCTACATCACCGAGCCACGCGACTCTCAATGGGCGGCGGCCCCCGAATTCTGATCTGGCTTCCCTACACGGCTCACCTCATGGAAAGAGACGAGCCTGACGTGGGGTAATTTGGAAGAGCTCACCGGACTGCAAACTGCGTCAAAACACAGTGGACAAGAATCTCAAGCTTGTCAACGTAATCCAGGTGATGCTCATCCGCCGGATTCTCCCATGCCAGCAACGGGCCTTCAACTTGTGGGAGTTTGATCCAGCATAGCATCGAACCTTGAGCCGGCTCTTCGACACTACGTACGAAGATGCCTGGAAGGTGCTGTTCAAGGGCGCCAAAGCTCTCGCATCCGCTACCGAAGATCGCGGATTCAGCTCGCAGTATCAAGCCAGCGAGGTAAGTTATTTTACCCTTTACGGGACTCTTTTTCATAGTTTGACTCTTTGCGGGATCTAAAACTCCCTCACCTTTGACAGGACTGGCTGAAGATGTTCGGACAGGTTGACTGTCCGGCTCCCTTTCCAGAAGACCCAGCGGACGCCTGATTGACGGGGCTGCTGGTTCCGGCACCTCACGTGGTGCCGGAGAAGAAGGCCACGGGAATTCGAAGGAGTTCCCGGCGCCAGGTGCTATCGGACTCATCGTCCGATGACTCCGAGGCGGACTCCCCCCACGGAGACGAGGAGGAGGAAAAAGAGGCCTCTCCCCCAGCGGGGGGAGAGAAGAAAAGAAAGGCCGCCTCAACTGGGGAGGCCGGAGGGTCCAAGAAGGGAAGGACCCTTCCTCCGGACCACACCACCAATGCCGACGATGGCGAAGAGGGGTGGGCACCAAGGACCAAGCCCCTGGCGAAATCGGAAGTGTCCGGACACCAGAATAACTCATGGCGTTCCATTTGTCGCACAACATCTTCTAATGCCAAGTATAACCGTGCAGCCCGCCCAAGGACGGGCTCGACGATTCGTCAAGCGTCTCCCTGGATTCGTCGGAGGTGAATAGCACCTCACTTCCGACCGCCTCGTCTCCTCCCGCCGGATGACGCCGGGTGGAGTCCCAAAGGGCCTAGCCAGGAGGAGGTGGCCACAGGCGCCAAGAAGGCGACCTCCCGGAACCCGGGCTCAATGGGGATAAAACCCGAAGGGCTTCAAGTCCGACCTGTCTTTGGACTCGTCTGGAACCTTTAGTGGTTCCGAGTCCGACTGGCGACCCCTCGTAAGAAGGGCAAGACTGCAACGCCCGGTGACCTCCGGCCAACCGGAGGCACGGATGATTTGATGGAGGCGCTTAACGGCGCTTCCATCGATGAGGAGCACCGCCTTGTTATGAGTGCGGTGATCGAAAGTTCGATCCGCCAAGAGCGGTGACTGAAGCCTGTGCCAGCCTTCTAACAGGCTTTGAGGTATGTGTTTAAGATATGTAAAAATATTACCGCATAGACGGTAGCCCCGATGCTCGGTTTGGTGTTCGGAAAGAAATAGCGGGCGAGGATCTAAAAAGATATCTGTGAGAGTCTAACATAAGTATGTCAATATGGGAATGCAGGCTGCTGCTTGACCTCTGCCAGACCGATCATGGAGGTTGATGCATTGAAGCAGAGCCTCGAGCGGTCCGAGAACGAGCTCGGACTTGCCAAAAAGCAGCTCGAGGACAAGGAAGGTAAGTAATACCTTATGGGAGTATTTAAAAGATCTGTTTGCAAAAAATGACAGGAATAACGTGAATATTGCAGGGGCCACGAACGAGGTGGCGACCCTGAAGGAAGCGGTGTCCAAGGCCGAAAGCAATGCCGCCGCGGAGCGCACCGAGCGAGAGAAGCAGGAGGCGCGGGTGGCGGAGGTGCGGCAAGAGCTCCAGGCTCTTGTGAAAAAACACGAGAGTTTGGAGCGTGACTCAAAGACTCGAGAGTCCGAGCTCGCCTCGACCCTTGAGAGAGCTAAGGCCGCTAAGGCCGAAGCCCAAAAATCCCTCCAGGAGATTGAGGCGATGAAGAAGATAGCGGCGGGTAAGGCATTCTATATGCAAAGCAAGCATGTGAAAGTGAATTATCTGTTACTTACCCGAATCCGGAGCTCTCCGGGAGCATTCGCAGATCTGCCTACGGTGTGGCTGATCTTGCCGCATTCTACCGAGCCAAGGAGGGAAGCTCGGCCGGAGAAGGTGTTACGGTCTCAACATCTTTGAGGCCGGACACCAGTGCCTTTAAGCGACCAGTTGAAGCAGCTGGTCGAGCTCCATAAGGTGGCCGAGCAGTCCATGAAAGGCCTCATAGTTCGGATGTGGCCTAAGGAAGCCATGCACAGGAGCTACTTCTGGCTGGTGAGGCGGTGGTGGGCCTTTGTCCATGGGTTGAAGTCATCAATCGCTCCGCCTGCATCGAAGGTGCCCGTAGGGCCTTGCCCTTGCTAAGGTGCACTTTGGGCCAAGATGGACGCTGAGAAGATAGAAACGGACGGACCAACACCGAAGAAGGAGCATCGCAAGCCTGAAATGTATTATGAGTGAGTACTGAAGGGTGCCTGCCTTATAGCGGATGGATGATCCAAAGATATAATTTTTAGTAGACTCGCATTTGTTATCCTCACGCTGAAAACTTGTTCATATGCGCTAAGCAACACTTCTGAATTTAAAATATTACCTTACATGCGGCCGTGTATTAAATTTGAGAGATGGCGAGTCGTCGGCTTGACCCCCATGCCACAGTGTTGGGGTGTTCGGGATGAATTTGGCGCTCTTGTTCCCATTCTTGGGTCCTTGAGGGAGGCGCTCAACGCAAGCGAACAAGGCAACGGACTATAATGCTTGAACACTCTCACTTAGCCATAGAATTCTATAATTTTAAATTTCAGCGAAGCCCCTAGTATTCGGAAGACCGAGTTCGGGCGCTATCCACGCCTAGGCGGACAATGCCGACTCCTCGCTCTAAGCGGCATAAGTCTTTAGGGACTCGAAAACCTCTCGAATAGCGACCGGCTCTCGCCCTATCATGACGGTCAGTTTTAGCTTTCTCCACCGAGGTGCTTAACCCAGCTCAGCAGGGCACAATCACAGTGGTTCTCCCAGCGCTAACTTAGCCAATATAGCAGGCGTAAGGTACCAAAACATGGGAGCAGGGCAAACCCAACTATTGACCCAAGACATGATTCGAGCCGATGCATATAATGCTATAAGTTGAGGTGCCGCACTTGTGAAAGTGTTCGGACTTATCACACCATGTTATGGGGTACTTAAGCCCTCGGTGTATTGCCCGTACCAAAGTGTACGGTTGCACAATGTCATAAATGAACATATATATATATATAGAAAAAGGAATTCAATAATTGGCGAAGCTATATATTGTTTATTCAAAAGGGCTGCGAAGAGCAGAGAGCGATACAAATAGTGCGATAAGCAAGGGCGGGACTTTTTAACATGTCTCCCTCGGTGGTAAGTCAGCGGGATGGTGTGTAAAACAGATATATTGCTCGTAATAGAGACCACTGGACACTTTCGGCGTAGCTTTACGCTTCCTGGCTGTTGCATCGTGGTGTTCGGCGATTCTAATGCGGACGGGGCTTCGTGAGAACGGAGTCACGAAAGTAAAAAGAAAGAAGAAAAGAATGACACAATCAGGGGAGCCCCACAGTGCGGTTGAGCCGCGTGCGGGCATGCCGTGGTCGTGCCCTTCCCCTATGCCCATGGTATTTCTAGAGCGTAATTATGTACGCCAGCGTAATCTTGGTTCGCAATTTCGCGAGGGCTGGGGCTTGGGCCGCATTGCTATGCGTGCTCGGAACATGCCAGGTGGTCTTGTTGTAGGTTACTCCGGGCGTGGTTGACGGTATCCGGACGTTTAATAGCCGGACTCGAGAATTGCCTTAAAAGGCTGCTTTGTACTTCCGCCGCGAGGGCCGCCGCTCCTCTGTCCGAAGAGAGCGTTCGGTGTTTCCATTGACCATAATGACTCCTTGAGGACCTGGCATCTTGAGCTTGAGATATGCGTAGTGCGGCACCGCATTGAAATTTGCAAATGCGGTTCGTCCGAGCAGTGCATGATAGCCGCTGCGGAACATGACTATGTCGAAGATTAACTCCTCGCTCCGGAAGTTATCCGGGGATCCAAAGACCACTTTAAGTGTAACTGAGCCTGTACAGTTGGCCTCTACACCTGGTATGACGCCTTTAAAGGTCGTCTTCGTGGGTTTAATCCTTGATGGGTCTATGCCCATTTTGCGCACCGTATCGTGATAAAGCAGGTTCAGGCTGCTGCCGCCGTCCATTAGGACTCTAGTGAGGTGAAATCCGTCAATGATTGGGTCTAGAACCAATGTGGCGAATCCGCCATGGCGGATGCTAGTGGGGTGGTCCCTTCGATCAAAAGTGATCGGGCAAGAAGACCACGGGTTGAACTTTGGGGCGACTGGCTCCATCGCATATACATCCCTTAGTGCATGCTTCCACTCCCTTTTGGGTATGTGGGTTGCGCATATCATGTTCATGTCCGCACTTGCGGGGGGAAGCCCTTTTGTCCTCTATTCTTCGGCAGCCAGGGCTCCTCCTCGTCATCGCTATGCAGCCCCTTGTCATTGTTTTCGGCATTTAACTTGCCTGCCTGCTTGAACACCCAACAATCCCTGTTGGTGTGATTGGCTGGCTTCTTGAAGTGCCATGTTTACGCACGAGCGATCGAGTATTCGGTCCAAATTGGGCCGGGCCCGGAGTATTTCTTTTAAATGGCTTTTTCCGCTGGCGGCTTTAGAGCCTCTGAATCCGGCATTGTTGCCGTATCCTCAGCATTATCACCGTTAATGCGGCGCTTGTGCTTGTTGCGACGCGACCTGCCATTGCTGTCCTTGGTATCCGAATTACCAGGGCTCTTCGTCATGTTGTTACTGCGAGCTAGCCAGCTATCCTCTCCCGCGCAAAAGCGGGTCATGAGTGTTGTGAGGGCTGCCATAGATTTCGGCTTTTCCTGTCCTAGGTGCCGGGCAAGCCACTCGTCGCGGATGTTGTGTTTGAAGGCTGCAAGGGCCTCGGCATCCGGAAAATCGACGATTTAATTTTTCTTGGTTAGGAACCGTGTCCAGAATTGTCTGGCCGATTCCTCTGGCTGCTGAATTATGTGGCTTAGGTCATCGGAGTCTGGTGGTCGCACATATGTGCCCTGGAAATTGTCGAGGAATGCGGCTTCCAGGTCTTCCCAACAATTGACTCTGCTGGCAAGCTGTTAAGCCAATGCCGGGCTGGTCCTTTAAGCTTGAGTGGGAGGTATTTGATGGCGTGTAGATCATCACCGCGGGCCATGTGGATGTGAGGGAGATAGTCCTCGATCCAAACCGCAGGATCTGTTCTGCCGTCGTATGATTCAATGTTTACGGGTTTGAAACCCTCGGGATTTGATGATCCATTACTTCATCATGAAGCATATTGGGTGTCTTGGCGCCTCAGTATTGGGCTATATCACGGCGCAGCTCAAATGAGCTTTGTCTCACGTGTTGGCCCGGCGGAATTGCCATATCGGCGTGGCGGTTATAAATCACGTGTCGTGGGGCGCCCACGCGATCCATAGATCGATCTTGTCTGCCTTGCCTTGTCCTCCAATATATCTCACAGGTCTGGCGCACTTCCCCGCGCCTTTGTACTTTTTGAGCGGCGCCGGGGTGCGGCTTGAGTTGAGGGACGCGAGGCCTCTCTGTCGCGGCCACGAGGTGGCCGGTCAGCCATATCATGCACTGGTGATGTAGGTTTGGGTGCTTCCTCCTCTAATCGGGGTAGCAGCCTGCGTCTTGGGTAGCTCTTGGAGGGGCGCTCGAGTTCATACTCTTCGGCCGCAAGGACTTTAGTCCATCTGTCAGCTAGCAAATCTTGGTCAGCTCTAAGCTGTTGCTGCTTTTTCTTGAGGCTGCGTGGCCATGAGCCTGCGTTTGAAACGCTCTTGTTTGACGAGATCCTCGGGCACGACGAATTCGTCGTCGTCGAGGCTTGCCTCATCTTCGGAGGGAGGCATGTAATTATCGTCCTCTGCCTCTTTTTCTGCCGCTCTCTCATGAGGGCTGGCTTCTCCATCCTCCTGCGCTGAATCTTCTGGAGGGTTGTCTTCGACCTTTGTCCGGGTGTTATTGTCTCCGTGCGGAATCACCGTTTTCTTTGTGGCGGGATTTAGAGCGCCCGGCCTTGACGCCAGTTAGGCTGTTTCTTGAGGGTCATCCTCCGTTGTTCCATCGCCATTCCCATCTTTTGGGATGTCCACCATGTATATGTCGTGTGAGGTGGCCTTCAGGTTCCACGTGGGCGCTGGTTCTTGGTCGTCTCTGCATCATCGTCCATACCGTCGATGTCTTGGTCGAAGTCGAGCATGTCGGTTAAATCATCGACGGTGGCTACAAAGTGGGTGGTGGGTGGGCTTTGATTTTCTTCGTCGTCGCATCCCAACCTTCTTGACCATAATCTGGCGGGGCTCTCCGATAAAGAGAGAGACTTTAGTGAATTCAGAATGTCGCCAAAGGGCGAGTGCTGAAACTATGTCATGGCGATGAATTCCATGATCGGCGCCCAATCGGATTCGATTAGCAGGGGCGCGGAAGGCTCGGAGTTCGGAGAGGAGTCCGGCACCTTGGAGTTACGATCTTCGCAAAGGACGGGGTAGGTGTACGAATTAATCGCCGTAGAGATCGCAGCCCCCGAGGTGGTGTCCAGCCACTCGTCCTTGATTGGCCTTGATCGGCTCCGAGCTAAAAGGTCGGGCCGGACTCTGTGCGGCCTCGAGGACCTTTGTTGTGGCGAGAGCTAGATCATGCCCCTCGTGACGATCGGCGTGCAGCGCTTAGGCATGGCTCGAACCCGTCGAAGATCAAGTCTCCGCGGATGTCGGCCGTGTAGTTCAAACTTCCAAATCTGACACGATGGCGGGCGTAGCTTTCAATCTCTCGGATGGCTGCGAATTGGCCCTTGATGCAAAGCCACCGAATCTGAAGATCTGTCCGGGAGAAAAGTCTCACCACAGGCGCATCGTTGTTGATGATCGGAGGAGCCATCGGGCCTAAAGATGACGACACGGAGGAACTCTCAATGAAAGCACCAATGTCGGTGTCAAAACCGGCGGATCTCGGGTAGGGGGTCCCGAACTGTGCGTCTAGGCGGATGGTAACAGGAGACAAGGGACACGATCTTTTTACCCAGGTCCGGGCCCTCTCGATGGAGGTAAAACCCTACTCCTGCTTGATTGATATTGATGATATGGGTAGTACAAGAGTAGATCTACCACGAGATCAGAGAGGCTAAACCCTAGAAGCTAGCCTATGGTATGATTGTTGTTCATCCTATGGACTAAAACCCTCCGGTTTATATAGACACCGAATAGGGTTAGGGTTACTGCAGTCGGTTACAATGGTAGGAGATCTACATATCCGTATCGCCAAGCTTGCCTTCCACGCCAAGGAAAGTCCCATCCGTACACGGGACAAAGTCTTCAATCTTGTATCTTCAAAGTCCAGGAGTCCGGCCAAAGGCTATAATCCGGCTATCCAGACACCCCCTAATCCAGGACTCCCTCAATGATGGATTTCATTACATTTACATGAACTAAGCGGTGCCAATCCGGATCTCTTGGTATAATTAATACTCCCTCCGTCCGGAAATACTTGTCCTAGAAATGGATGTATCTAGACTTCTTTTAGTTATAGATACATAAAATTTATCCATTCTTAGAACAAAAATTTCCCGCCAGCTGGAGAGGGAGTACATAATCTAAATGGCTGTCTGCGGATCCCTTTGTCTTCCTTATGTCCGGCAGACACTTTGCGGGGTCGACGAAGGTCCTCGGAAGAGACGAAGAAGCAAAGAAACCACACGAATCTTGTGATCGTCGCCTCGGCGGTGGCCTTCATGGGACCCAAGTGGAGGCGGTCTCCTGTGTTCTACTTCTCCTTGGTGATGGTGGCGGACACGGAGAAGCTGGCCACCGACTCATCGCTCTCCATGCACCCGGCCACGTATGCACTGCATGGTGCTGCCAAACGGGAGGCGCGCCACAGACACGGGAGGCGCGGCACCGCGAACAGTGGCTGATGCAGCCAGCGGCAACGACGATGCTAGTACTGGTGTGCTCACCGCCGTGCCGGCGTGGAGCAATTCGCCACTCCTCATGAAGCTGAACTAGAGCGTCGAGTTGCTAAACCACGCGCCTGCTTGGGGCGGCAACTGGCTCCGTCAGGCCAAGCGAGGTTGGTGAAGCACCGAGCGGCCTCGCCCATATTCGGAGGGCTCGGCGGGCCACCCAGCCGGGTAATATGCCGGAGAACGGCTCCTCGGAAGCCATCGGAAGAGTGGAGAAAATGGTGAAGGAGGAGATGGGGGAGCGGTGGAAGGGTGCGATTCTTGCCCACTGTCTGTCTGGCCTCGTGTAAATAGAGGGCAGACGGTAGGAGCTTGGCCGACGTCTGGGCTCGTTTAAACTGAGGGCAGATGGGAGGAGCTCGGCCAGTGTTGCGTTTAATTCCGGCCTGCTCGTTCCAGCCAATACCGACATGTGCGATCCCTTTGCTTAATTATATGCATCACTATAACTAGTACTCCATCCGTCAATTTATAAGTTGTGCTTACCTTTTCCATCAACTTTGTGCAACGCGCGGGCATCTTGATAGAAACACTACAACATGTCGGACCGCATGTGAGCAAACCGATGATGCGCCAACCTAGCTACTACTTACCCTGCTTATCTGGAGGAAATAGCCCCGCCCTAGCGTTTCCAATCATTATTTCTATCTATCGATCGTGCCAAGGAGCAAAGCCAAAATGTTACAATTTATACATGTTTCTCTACTCCTACTCCTATAAAAGACTCAATTAGTGATGGTGGTGTGTCTGTCATCCGTCGTTTCTGACCATTAGATCTGCATCTAACGGCTGTGAGGTAAGTTGTGGCATTTTTGCAACAATAGCCCACTTCTCTGCTCCAATTTGCATAAAACCCCTTATTATCTTCAAAGCAACCACATCCCTCCCTCACCTCATCAAAACAGCCTGAAAAATATATTGAGTTAAAAGTACTCCCTCCGTTCCTAAATGTTTGTCTTTCTAGAGATTTCAATAAGTGACTACATACAGAGCAAAATGAGTGAATCTACACTTCAAAATATGTCTATATAATCCGTATGTAATAGTCCATTTGAAATCTCTAAAAAGACAAATATTTAGGAATGGAGGGAGTAATATATTAGGAGTATATCAAAACAAGAGTGATTTCTTTCAAGTTTGTGAACAAGTACTACTATTCTACTACTTTGGATCTGTCACAACGCATTGGCACATTGCTAGTAAAAGGAAAGGCCTGCTGCGTTCGCGTCGCACTCCCCCCACACACGCCCGGGAATTGGGAGTACTCCACGGCCCGTCCGGCACGACACATAGCTTAGGGAAGGCATGTTGCCTAGCATTTTCACTTTCATGTGGGACCGCCATTGAGAAAACCGACTATTGGAAAACCGCACCCCCCCCCCCCCCGCCACCGGGTTGGAAAACAGAAACGAGGGGAAGATCTAGTTGTAGCACGGAAGCCAAGAAATTTGGTGTCAGATAGGGCTCGTTGATAGAGTAGGAGTATTCCGTACTACTCTACTCCTACTAGTACCAAGTTTGTACTATACAACTAGTACTACCACTATACAACTAGTAGGTACATGCACGACACAACATCGTAGGAACAAAAAACGGGAAGATCTTGTTTTGGGTGATTTATCTTTTTTTCAGTCAACGTAGTATGAATAATATGATGTGCGGGGCACCCATGAAGCTTATGTGGCTTGGTTGCATGGCTACGAAAGGTTAGAGAAAAATAAATAGATAATGTGTTTAGAGTGCACTCCACTAAACATATATACTTTGGATCAATTGTAACGGGCTGGCACATCTATATCTATACCCCCTATATAGTGTGTGAATAACTTTGAAAGTTGGTCGTTGGATGAAGCCAATCCGATGGTACAAAGATGGCAAATCCGAGCACTACTGGCCGTTGGATATCATCTACATTCCACCAGATTTTGCCACATGTAGAATCTAGAAGACTCCACATGTAGAAACATAATGCACAAACCACCAGAATCTCATGCGTGCAATGCACGTGTACCTTACTAGTAGTTGGTAGTAGTAAGAAACAAATTCCGGGTTTGGCATGAGCTCGTACTACGGGAGCACCACAAGGCCTGCCAGGGAGTTACATTTCCTTCGGGCCCACGGGACCGAACTTCAGTGGCTTAGTGCCCGGCCTCTGAGTCAATGACATGCAGACCTTAAATGCGGCTGGCCCACATGTCATTCTCGTGGTGGTGGTGTGGTTCGCGACTCACTCATTCGAGATGAACCGGCCGATGGTGGCGTGGCCGTGGCGAGGGTGCCACAGCTGGGTGTCGGAGTGTTACGAGGCGTAGATGGCCACACCGGCGGGACTACCTGTAGTACAGAAGTACTCCAGCTGAGGATTGATGCCCGGGACGTAATGTGTCATAGCCGCTGGATGAAAATTTGATGGTGCGGGAGTACGGATTGGAGCACATCAGCGGAGCACGCAAACCACGTCCAATCGGGTGTGGCTGTGGTAGAAAGTTGATGGTCGCCAGTTCGGTGGCCGCATGTCATGCACACAAAGGCAGAGGAGCGGTGGGGCCAAGAGGGATGAGGCGTACGTCGGGGGGACGAGGATCCCCTGACATGAACAATCCTACCATTCTATCACTGACATGTGGGACCTGCAAGTGTGGGTCCCACCGATCGGCGAAAGGAAGGAAAAAGCGGGGTAAGGCAGTGATAGCCACGTCAGAGGATCGATGTCCACGTTGGGGGACGTCGTGCTTACAGGTAGGGTTGGAGCGGCGTCGTGGGAATCGCGTGTGGGTGTGGCAGTGGTAGAAACAAGAAACGTGATGGTTGTCGTGGT